>JARPMR010000012.1:19989590-22823636 GCA_029955525.1 Oeneis ivallda
AACCGGCCAAGTGCGTGTCGGACCACACGCAGTAGTTGCAAGTCACAATTATTATTCCGTAGTTGCAAGTCACAATTATTATTGCAGGCCAAGGATAGTGCTTTTATTTCAGTTATGAATATTTTGAGTTGAGTTTGAGTTCCATGGTTTTTCGCGGTTCACTTCTAGAAAAACAGATATAACTCCTTAACTTGTGAACCCTACTTAACCCTGATAGTATTCCTATAAAATTCTTTTATACTACTGCTGTGAATTTTTTCACGTATCCTTTAAACAACCATTTAGCTGGCAGAGGGGGGGAAATTTGACTCAATTAAAAATAAGCACTTTAAAATATCATAACTCACAAACGGATCCCTGAATCGAAAAATAGTGTTCCCACACCCTCAATATTTTTGAAAGACCTATTCAACGATACCCCACACTATGGGATAGACGAGAAAAAAAATTCATTACCTACCCCACTTTACATGTCCCCTAAACAAAAAATATTTTTCACAATTTTATTTCACCACTATGTTGGCGTGATTAATAAATATACCCTTGCCAAATTAAGTACAGATTTCTAGTACCAATAGTCTCTGAGCTAAACCGCGGACGGACAGACGGACGGTAATGGCGAAACTCTTGTTAACTACGGAACCTTAAAAACTACTTATAACGACAAAAATATTATAAAAGACTCGGAAGTTTGTTTTTCATTTCTTTGAAAATCGACTAAGGGATTCGACAAATCCAGCTGGATCCAGCGCGGATTTGTCGAATCCATTAGTCGATTTGCTCTGATCCAGCAAAAATCCAGCTGGATTGAAAATGGCGCTGGATTGCAATCCCTAGTGGCGGCGCATCAAAGAGTATTCATACTAATCATAGGTACTAATATTATAAATGCGAAATTGTGTTTGTTGGTTTGTTGGTTTCTCCTTCAATCACGCTGCAACAGAGCTACTGATCGACGGGGTTTTTTGCATGGGTATAGTTGAGGACCTGGAGAGTGACATAGGCTACTTTTTATCCCGGAAAATCAAAAAGTTTTCGATGGATTTTAAAAACTAAATCCACGCGGAGCCGCCTGAATCCAGCGGCTCCCTGCGACTCGCCTGATGTCGTCGGTCCACCTGGTGGGGGGTCTGCCAACACTGCGCTTCCCGGTGCGGGGTCGCCACTCCAGCACCTTGGGACCCCAACGACCATCAGCTCTTCGAACTATGTGCCCCGCCCATTTCCACTTCAGTATCGCGACTCGCTGAGCTATGTAGACTCTGGTTCTCCTACGGATCTCCTCATTTCTGATTCGATCCCGCAGGGATACTTCGAGCATAGCTCTTTCCATCGCACGCTGAGCGGTCCTGAGCCTACTTATGAGGCCCTTAGTTAGCGACCATGTCTCGGATCCGTAAGTCATCACTGGCAACACGCACTGTTCGAAGACTTTAGTCTTCAGGCACTGAGGAATTTTGGACGAAAAGACATCTCGGAGCTTCCCGAACGCTGCCCAGCCGAGTTGGATTCGGCGGTTGATCTCTTTCTCGAAATTGGACCTACCTAGCTGGACTGTGTGTCCCAGGTAAATATACTCGTCGACAATTTCGAGTGCAGAGTTCTCAACAATTACTGGGTGGAGCGGTGCATGAGCATTGGACATGATTTTCGTCTTGCTCATGTTCATTTTCAGGCCCACCTGTTGAGAAACCCTGCTGAGATCGTTGAGCATTGTATTGAGGTCTCTCAGAGTCTCTGCCATGACTACTATGTCATCGGCAAATCGCAGGTGAGTGATGTACTCGCCGTTTATGTTGATGCCAAGCCCGTTCCCAATCCAATCCAGAAAGTGCCCAATCCAGAAGCTTAAAGACGTCCTCCAACGCAGCGGTAAAGAGCTTCGGGGAGATAACCTCAACACAGCCCAAGTTTCCACCGAATCGAAGGCTTTCTCATAGTCCACAAACGCTAAGCAAAGTGGCCGGTTATATACTCTTCCGTCTTTTGTATAACCTGCCGCAGCGTATGAATGTGATCTATGGTACCTACCAAAGCCTTTTCGGAATCCGGCTTGTTCGGGAGGCTGGAAGTCGTCGAACCTACGAGCGAGACGATTCGTAATGACTCTCGAGAACAACTTATAAACATGACTCAACAACGAGATGGGTCTATAATTCTTCAACAAGGTATTATCACCCTTTTTGAAGAACAGAACCACCACGCTCCTGTGCCATGCTTCCGGCTTTGTGCCCTCGTCGATGACGGAATTGAATAATCGCTGAAAGATCTTAAGTACCGGTTTTCCACCCGCTTTCAGGAGTTCCGCAGTGATTCCGTCATCACCTGGCGCCTTGTTGTCCTTGAGCTGTTTGAGAGCCATTCTAATCTCGTATAGGCTGACGTCCGGGATATCTTCGGTATAGTGTCGGGTCAGTTTGGCTCTGGGATCTTTCGCCAAATCTTCAACAGGTTTTTGTGTCGTGGTACCTATATAACTGTCCATAGAACTTCTCAACCTCTCCCAAGACTTCAGGTCGAGAAGAGACGAGACGGCCGTCATCAGTTTTCAGCCGCGTCAGCTGGCTCTGTCCGATAGACAGATCTCTCGCGAACACTTTTGAGCCTTTGTTCCGCTCAATGGTATCTTTAATACACTTGGTATTAAAGACACGGAGGTCGCGAGTTTGTGCCTTAGAGATCTGCCTATTAATCCGCCGGTAGGCAGCCGCGTCTGCCGATGACTGCAGCCTCATCTCTTGTCTCTCCTTCATCAGCTTGAGAGTATTGTCAGAGAACTTTTCGGTTCTTTTCCTGCGATGGGTCTTAAAGAATTTAGACCCCACAGTATGGACAGTTTCCACGAACCTGTTGTTTAGATCGTCCACAGAAACGCAGTCTGCTAGGCACTCGAATCGGTTCTGCAGTTCGAGTTGGAAGTTTTCGGGATTTTGGATATGAGCACGAGAAGGTCGGAGAGTGGACTTCACCAGTCTGGCCCTTTCCAGCTTTACATTAATATTCAACGCGGGCATCAGGTAGTAATAATATACAGGGAATGCGTATTTGTTGATAGAATCGTAGGTTTTAATGGTTTAAAGTATTTCATGCGCTTGCGCTTTATTTGACATATATTTTTTATCCATTGAAGGTTTGCTATGAATAAGAAGGTATGAAGAAGTATCATTTTCGTAGCAAACCTTCAAGGGATAAAAAATATATGTCAGTGGCTATCATTTTTTGATAGCAACTATTAAGTTACAGAATCAGTAAGTCCGTGGTTGATCCTTGTTGTTCCAGGTCTGTGGTTGTTTTTTCCAATTTTGTGATTTGTATTTTGTTCAAGGTTCATATTGGTTCATATTTTCATAATACCAGATAGGTACTTATAGACATGTCGGAATATAATACCAAAGTATTGGATAGTATCAACCGATGTTTAATACCAAAATTATCGAGAAATTATGATGAGAGCACAAATCACCCAGAATTCAATTTTCGTAATAAGAATTTGGACCACAATTTTGAACTGCTAGTGGAATCTCTCGGAGACCTAATATTGTTCGACAATGAAGATGCTTCAACTATAATTGCATTTTTATATATCTTTTATATAGAGCTCAAATGTGAATGTCCGTGGAATAATGATAAGACGAAAGATTACTCAAAAAAACTTAACAGTTATTTCGAGGTGTTGGGCCATTTGCCTTTAGGAGTTGTGCTGCTTCAAAGGAGTAACTTCAATGTTCAAGAAATAGTTGATAAATGCTTAGAAGCACTACACAGTAAATTAACATCTGAAGACTTTAAGAGATATCCAAGCCTAATTGAAGTTTTCTGTTTGATTCTATCAGATTTTATGGTGAGCTTCCTTTTTAAAATATAAAATTTCATTGCGACTCATGGTCACATCTCAAATATAAATAAATACCTATGTAAATTTACTTCTGTAATGCATACAAATAGCCAGTATGATACAACCCCTTTCTTGTTATACTAAGGCCAGTCTCATTTCAATTCCAACAATAACACACATAAATATGATTGCATGCAGAATTTACTAACTTGGCCATATTAGTTACTAGATGACGCCCGCATGAATTAAGGTTTTTCATTCCTGTGGGAACTTTGTAATTTTCCAGGATAAAGCCTATGTGTTAATCCTGGGTATGAGCTATCTCTATTCCAAATTTCAGCCAAATTGGTTCATTTGTTGTGGTGTGAGAGAGTAACAAACATCCATCCATCCATCCTCACAAACCTTCGAATTTATAATATTAGTAGGATTATTAGAAAGTGAATAATTTAGACCAGAATTCTGAAGACACTCTAGTGGTAATTAGGTAAAGATAAATTATAATTTTATTTACTAGGAAAAAGATTTACTTCCATTTGAAACCATTTTTTCAGAAATATAGTGTTGAAGTAAAACCACACAGGGTGTTTCCAGTATCACTACTATTGATTGATGATTTCATTCCAACAAATAAAAGAAAAGGACTGCAATGCTGCTTGAAAGCTTTGCAATGTATGGTATGTAGAAATAGAACATTAAATTAATACTTGTGACTTAAGGTTGAAGACAAGGGTCTGCCTGCGAAATTCAAATTTAATTTGGTTTTTCGCAATTTGTAAACTAATACGACAAAGTAGGCTTATGGCATTCTAATTACGACAATGGCAGTTTAATCTTCACAGGTTTATATAAAAAAATTTACTTGAAAGTGTGCAGTTTAAGAAATTAATCAAAATATCGACTAATTTGTGAGTAATTCACGTCCAACTCAGTATTTTGATTAATTTCTTTAACTGGTCACTTTCAAGTAAAGATTTTTATGTAAACCTGTGAAGATAATAATTCCACGGGTGCAATTAGAACGCCATAAGCCTACTTTGTCGTATTAGTTTACAAATTGCGAAAAACCAAATTAAATTTGAATTTCGCAGGCAGACTGTTGTCTTCAACCTTAACTAATCTATCAATGCACACAATGAAACAAGCAAAATTCATGCTGAGCCAGATTTTTCCAAGCCCAGGATTAGGCATCATCATCATCAGCAACCCATTTAACTAATCTATCAATGCACACAATGAAACAAGCAAAATTCATGCTGAGCCAGATTTTTCCAAGCCCAGGATTAGGCATCATCATCATCAACTGCCCACTACTGAGCGAAGGTCTTCTTTCAGAGAAGGGTTATAAGCCATAGTCCACCATGCTGGTCCAATGCAAATTGGCAGACTTCACACACCTTTGAGCCATTATGAAGAGCTCTCAAGTGTGCAGGTTTCCTCATGATGTTTTTCTTCACGTTTGAAGCTTGTCATTTTGTAACAGTCATTGACAGCCAACTTGAATTGGATGGGTAGTATGGTTGTATGGATGGGTAGGATGCTCCACTTATCCTTACTCTGAATGAAGTAACCATTGTATGCTATTCTATCACATCTATCATAGTATATACTAAAAATATCATATATACATTATCTATACATTCCTATCCACAGAAACAGCAAGATTTTGAAGGTGGAAATTACTATGAAGTTGTTTACAGAAGCCTGAAAAGGACATTTCTAGAAAAAGATATCAATATCACAGTGTTGACTCATGCATGTCTTGTAGAATTATTTAGAATATTTCCACCTGAAATCAAGGTAATCCTGTCATTTATATACTCAGTGTCTGACATTAGAAAAAGAAGTTATTGAAATACTTACTTATAGCTAGTATTTCCCTTCTTGCACGTGGAATAATGTGGCACTTCTGTTTGCCAGCTCCTCAATAATATTTTAAAGGAGCTGGCAAATTCTAGATGTGCTAGTTAAATTTTATTATTCATTAATTACTAACTGAAATAATTTAAGAAAGTTATTTTTAAAACAAAAAGTTCCTTTGAAAGTTCCTACAAAAAACATATAAGACTTAAATAATTAAAGAAGATAATTTTTGAGTTTGAACTGTAATTTAACTTCAGAGCACTGACAGTCTAGTGGCTAAGATTTTATTAAGTCTCCTTTTGGAGATATTTTTATTTTATAAGTAAGCATAAGTATGTCACACACTCTTTAAACATTTCTGTGGTGGTGTCGTGTGATGCGGGTTGTTACGTTCCCTCAAATATGGTTGAGCGAAGCAATGGCTGGGTCATGCGTCATGCTCGTGAACGGGTGCCACCGGCGGGAATGGGGCTACTTTATGCCTGCCCATCTTAAGATAGAAGTTAGTCTGTATGCATTTTTGGAACTTTCCTCATTGTGGAAACACTGCATATATAGCATAGTATTTACTGTATTGTAAATCTGTTTTGAAAAGAGCAACCGCCGAGTTTCTTGCTGGTTCTTCTCGGCAGGAAAGGCATTCCGAACCAGTGGTAGATTCATTGACTATTCAAAAGCACTTGTAAAAGTTTATTTGAATAAAAAATATTTCTATTCTATTCTATTCTATACTATTTATTTTACTACTATTTATTTTTATTTTAGCATGATAAATTGGATGATATTTATTCTGGAATTCTAGATCAGATAATTACTGAATCAAACATACACAGAAAAGCTCAATGCTTGAAATTCGCAAAGTTTGTAATACAGACGCACAAAATTAACTGTGTTAGTAGAAACAGTTTCAAAATGATTATATGTGACTGTTTGGAACTATGTACAAATGAAATGGTCGCTAATGTGGTTTTGGAACATACTTTAGAGGTGAGATTTGCTTTTAAAAGTACATAATAGCTTACAAATGGACGCAATGCTTTTGAGTACAATGTTAGCTAAGTTTAGAGATTTGTGCACTATCCAGTAAGTGGACATTAGAAAAATTGCATTCATACTAGCTTATGGTTGAGCGAAGCAACAGCTGGGTCATGCGTCATGCTTGTGAACAGGTGCCACTGGTGGGAATCGTGCTACTTAATGTCTGCCCATCTTAAGATATATTGCATTGTTAGTAGGTATGCAATTTTGGAACTTCCCCTCATTGTGGAAACACTGCATAAATGTATCTATTGTATTGTAAACTTGTTTTGAAAAGAGCAACTGCCGAGTTTCTTGCTGGTTCTTCTCGGCAGGAAGGTCATTCCGAACCAGTGGTGGAGTTGGACGATTCAAAAGCACTTGTAAAAGTTTATTTGAATAAAAATATTTCTATTCTATTCTTATGCCTACTACTTTGTTTACAGAGGAACTCATTTTTTCCAGGATGAAAGTATTCTATATACAATCCATCTCCATTTGCAAGTTATATCAAGGATGAACAGTACAAATTTAAAGCCAACCATTCATATTTTACATAATTATCCCATTATACATATAACACTTAACACAATACACATTGCAAATAGCCTAATATTATAATGCGAAAGTGTGTTGGTTTATTTTTCAATCGCGGGCCAACGACTCGACATAATTTTTTTACATAGGTAAATCTCAGGAAAAATAAAGGGTTTCCTAGGGTTTAAAAATCTAATTCTTTGACAAAAACTAGTAAAATAATTATTATTTTGTTTATTTACAGTGTCTTGACCAATGGATCGTATATTGCTGGTGTATTTGGAAACTCTCCTCAGACTACAAAATCATTTCTACCCTAATAAAAGTCTTATACACATGCAAGAAAGACGAGATTGCTTCAAAAATTCAAAGGCTTATTATAATGTTAATTTGCTTGTGTAAAGAAAATGAACAAAAGAAACTTGTTGCCAATTTAGAGAAAGTGAATACCCTTAATGATGATGTTTTTACGAAGCGGGTGGACGAAATAAAACAAGAAATTCTGTTGTAAAATATTGAGTATCTAATTTAAGTAAATACTCTAAAAATATATGTGTATATTTCATATATAATATTACTATCACAAAGCCTAAAATAAAATAATTCTGAATTTAGAATTCATGAAATTAATTTAAATTATATACAATTAAAATCAATGCCATAAAAAAACATAACTTGTAAAGAAAAACCAAGTATCGCAACTCAGTTCTTTTACCGAGCCAAGTCAATCTATTTATTTATAACAAAAGATTTTTAATATTAATATGGTCACTTTAAGATGTAACAACATTTAACGGCGGTAACAACCTCTTCGCGCCGACATCTATATATATAAAAGAAAGTGGTGTTAGTTACACTATTTATAACTCAAGAACGAATGAACCGATTTGGCTCAAAATTGGTGGAGAGGTAGCTTAGAACCAGGAGACGGACATAGGATACTTTTTATCCCGTTCGACCGCGTTTCCGTCAAGTCAATATAAAACCTGGTATAACAAAAATGCATCTGACATGGAATAAAAAAACGAAAATGACAGTGGAAGAACAAAACGTAGATAAATGACAGCTAAACGTAATTTTGTATTTGGTTAATTATGGTAGAAAATTATGGTAAAAACAATTATAAAAATTATAGTTTAACGTAATTGATAATATCATCAGTAATATGTTTTCTCTTTGAATCATCATTAACAATGCCGCGAGCAAGACGATCAAATGTTTCCTGCTACAAAGCTACGGATTGACGTGATTTATTGGATAGGTATAGTTGAGAACCTGGAGGGTGACAAAGATTTCCCGCGGGATGTTATGAACTAAATCCACGCAGACGAAGTCGCGGGCATCAGCTAGTAATTATATAAAAAAATGCAGTCGAACTGTGAATAGAATAGAATAGCGTTTTATTCCAAAGGCCGATGTGCAATATATATCGCCGGGTACTGTAAATTACTATGTTAAATCACAAATCTATAGGCGTGATAGTTTTTCAGTAAAGTGTACCACAAAATGCTCAGGTTGTGGGATAGTGATAAGTCTCGTGCTGCTAATAATAATATAATATTTACTATTTTAATAATTTTATTCATTATTTATTTTATTCAAAATATCACAAACTTCAACAATAGTAGGTCGACTTTTCCGGTTGTACTCTAAACACATTTTGGCTAATTTAAAGACGCCGTCGGCTTTTACCCAAATATTAACAACAGGGTCCAGCAAAGGTGTAATGTCATTGTTTACAGAATTCTCTTCAACGTAATGTTTTATGTTAATATTTTCTCCGTCATTTTCGACAATAGGTTTCAAACCAGTCAATAACTCCAGCAGTACAATACCAAAACTGAAAATATCAATTTTCTGTGTGATTGTGCCGTGAATACCCTCTGGGGCCATGTACGCTGACGTGCCCATGGGATAAGTTGTAACACATGTTGAGTCATATTGTTTTGCCAAGCCAAAGTCACATAGCTGAAACAAGTACAAGAATAGTTATAGTAATGACAGAAATCTTTACAAGAAGTTTACTTTAGAAGACAATCACTATAAACATTTTTATCACTTGCAAAATAACAGCCTGTCGATGGCCAGGAATAAAATAAATAGCCCAGAGTAAAAGCAGGTCCACAGGTCTATTCTCCATAATGTGTGTGTGTGTGTGTGTGTGTGTGTTTTATAATTATTTTACTTGTCTCATCAGCAACCCATCAACGGCTCACTACTGAGCACAGGTCTCCTCTCAGAGAAGGGTTACTTATAAGTAGAGACCGGATTATGCAACATAAAAAGCTTGAAATATGCATGCAAATATGCATGAAAAATGCTTGAAATATGCACGAAAACTGACAGAATATGCAACATTAAATGATAAGTTTTAGGAACAAAAAGAAAAAATCGGCCAAGTGCGAGTCGGGCCTCGCTCTTTTAGGGTTCCGTACCCAAAGGGTGCCAACGGGACCCTATTACTAAGCCTCCGCTGTCCGTCTGTCCATCCGTCCGTGTGTCAGCGGGCTGTATCTCGTAAATCGTAATAGATAGACAGTTGAAATTTTCACATAATATTGTAAATTTCTATTGCCGCTATAGCAAAAAATTTAATTAAATTACAAATTAAAGGGGGCTCCCATACATGGAAAAGCTCTTTCATTTTATTATCCTACCAAAACAAAAGACGCGCGGCTGCTGAATGTGCTGAAAATATAGCGATAATATGCATCTTATCTAGATTTTACGGAAAATATGCAATTAGCGCTGAGGATGGCTTAAATATGCAAATGCATATGCAAATGTATATAATCCGGTCTCTAGTTATAAGCCATAGTCCACCATGCTGGCCCAATGCGAATTGGCGGACTTCACACACCTTTGAGAACATTATGAAGAACTCTCAGGTGTGCAGGTTTCCTCAAGATGTTTTCCTTCACCGTTGAAGCTTATGATATTTAATTTCTGTGATATATTAACTATGGTAAAAAGATAATCTCTAAAATAAATACCTTTGGAACACAATTTCTTGTCAAGAGTATGTTAGCAGTTTTAACATCTCCATGAACAAAATGCTTTGTTGAGTTTTGTGAATCTGATTCCCCAACTTCTAATATTGGGCTGCTGTCTTTTCTTTGTTTGTCACTTTTATGTAAATATTTTAAGCCCTCTGCTGTTCCTATCATTATATTAATTCTTTGCATTTCATTCAATATTTTGGCCTCAATGTTTTGTTGCAGCGATCCACCATCAATATATTCACAAACAATGCAGGGAGCAGGTCCATTCATAGAGAAACCCAATATTGGAACAATATTATAGTGTCTGAACTGAGAGAGATATTTAACTTCGGCGTTAAATATACGCATCGCGATCTCTGGTCTGCGATGTATCGCTAGGTGGCTGTGAGCTTTTTTAACAGCGAGCATTCCATATGTTGAATCTTTTCCTACAAAAACATCTCCAAACCCTCCGCTGCCTATTCTACCTTTTAGCCCATTAATTGGATCATCAATTAGTAATTCAGAAAAATTTCCTGTAATACTGTCCAATGAACCATAGTCAAAATGAATTAAATTAGTGTCTTGAAGTATAGCACTGTCTATGCCTGTGCTGATGTTAATATTTGGAAAGGAGGTCTGATATGTTTCAGGATAAGTGGCAATGTTCGCATTACTTTGTAATATGCTGTTCAATTTAGAACTTTCAGAGTCTATTGATTCATTAGTAGAGGTTGTTGATTGTTGACTGTTGCTATAAGTCTTTGCAAGCAAAGCCTTTAAGTCTGGCATATTTATTGATTCTTGTGTTGGTAGGTCTTTTGAAAATCCTATGAGATCAGATGCAGACTTCTTTTGACCTGGTGTCATTTCATTACTGCATGATTTAGAGAATTCAATCATGTCACTAACCGATTTCATCTGCCGTGTAGACCCATTACAAATTTGCTCTGTATTTGATTTCATGGCTGTGCTCATGTTTTGTAGCCTCTGTTCTGCACTTTCATCATTTAACATTTCAGTCACATTCATGGGAACAGGGGCGGCTGGACCATAATTTGGGCGTACAGGTAAAGATTCTATGGGAAGACATGAAAACCTTATATAAAAAACATTAGAAATGCGAAAGTTTGTGAGAATGGATATATGGATGGACGTTTGTTACTTTAAAGCCACAACAAATGAACCAATTTGTCACAGAGATAGATTATAGTCTGGAATAGCACATAGGCTACTTTTTATCCAGGAAAATTACAGAGTTCCCGCGGAAATTAAAAAACCTTAATCCATGCAGACGAAGTCGCGGCATCATCTAGTATAAAAATACTTGACTAAGGTCAGGATGCAAGTTGTTGAAATCAGGCCATGGTGTAGGTATTAAAAAGGGAACACACAAAAAGACATTAATATTAATATAGATGAATTTGTATGGATAAATAATAGCTTCAAACAATACGAACCGTTCAACATCATGGCAATTTCATCAGCAGCCCTGAATATTTGGGCTTTAATTAAAATCTCCTTCAAAGTACTGAGTGTGGGTCGGAGTCTACCTGATGTTCCCCAATCATCAAATAGTATATCAGCGCATTTCTGATTGGTTGCTCTTGCATGCTCTTCTATCATTCTGAAATGAAGAAATTTTTTTATCAATGTTATCAAGTCTGCTGTGGGATGTGGGAAGACTAGCAAAATCAAATGTGACTGTGATTATCAGACTAGCAACAATCTGAAGTGATTGTGATTGTCAGACTAGCAATAATTTTTACAGTCCCAGATTGAATAAGCAATTTCGAAAAGGGCACATGTCCTTTTATTTTGAAAGTGCAGTTTCTTCTCATAAAATATTTCCATGAAAATGGAACTGTGAATTTTCCGAAATTATTGCTAAATATAAATAACATGATGCTCGTGGCAATTTTAATACATTATCTTAGTACATTATATATTTTATTTGAAACTAGCTGACACCGCGAACTTTCGTACCGCCAATTTTTTTTTTGTTTTTTTAATATTAAGTATTAAAACCTTAAGGAACATACAAAAAATAAATTAACCGAATTGGTCCATCCATTCTTGAGTTATGCGCTTACCAACATTCATTTTTATTTATATAAGTAGATAAATATGTGCGAGAACATAATATTTCAATCACATTTAAAGGAAAAAAGTGGTACTATTAAAAAATTCGAGATGTGCCCTTTTTGAAATTGCCTATTCAATTTATTCCATCCAAAAATCAGTCGCCCATCCATTTATTACTAGATAATTTTTTAATTAAAATCCTGTGGAATCTGATTTTGCATGATATGAAATTCCTGTCCTCCTAGCTACCTCTATGCCAAACCCATTAAGTTGCTTAAGCCAAACCAGAAGTTGAGTCGCACAAAGATTACAAACTCAGATTCACTTTTGCAATAATACAGTATGGACAGTAGGTATAACTATCTCAGTTAAATTACCTAAGCAAGATCTATAGATGTTGATGGAACTTACCGCATTTGCTCATTGTTGTATTTAGGTTCAAACTCATCGCTCTGTAAGTTTTTTGGTATAATTGACATTACCCTCTTCCAATCATTGTTGATCTCCAGAATATTCACAACTTTGCACAAAGCATCTGCTGGTAGCTTCCGTAGTTCTACGTTTTTGTACATAGCGCAATGATTATTGTTGTTCATAAGACCACTCACCACTACAGTAGAGCACAATTGAATTCTTATCACAAAACTTGAGACTTGACCTATGATAAACTGGGTTTTCACGTACCTATTATTACTTCTAGCAAATAACGAAGTAACTACTTATAAATAAATTAAACCTTATAAAAAATCTTTTGAGTTTTGAAGGTTTTCTCTATTAATAAAGATTTAATAAAATCAACTTTTTATTTTACTACTAAAGTTTAAACTGTGTTACTGTCTTACTACACTTCTTGGGGTCTGTGCTTTTTGTAAACTCTTTGTCTTAATACACTCGTATTTTTGTAAGCTAAGAATTTATACCACATTTATACTGATTACATTAGTAGCTTCAATAAATAATGTAATAAACAA
Source organism: Oeneis ivallda (assembly GCA_029955525.1). Lineage (NCBI taxonomy): Eukaryota > Metazoa > Arthropoda > Insecta > Lepidoptera > Nymphalidae > Oeneis > Oeneis ivallda. The sequence continues at coordinate 20,002,880 of JARPMR010000012.1, forward strand.
ACAGTATGTTTATTTACTTTTACTAGATTAATCATCAAGGACAATGAGGACAATCAAATCAAGGAACATGTTCCTGGGCCCCAAGGAACATACCATAAACCACGAACACTAGAACATACTACTCGGGCCCTGATTCTGTAACTCAGTTGCTATCAAAAAATGATAGCCACTGACATATATTTTTTATCCATTGACGGTTTGCTACCAAAATGATACTTTTATTTTCATAGCAAACCTTCAATGGATAAAAAATATATGTCTGTGGCTATCATTTTTTGATAGCAACTGAGTTACCTGGGCCCTGATTATGTAACTCAGTTTCTATCAAAAAATGATAGCCACTGACATATATTTTTTATCCATTGAAGGTTTGCTATGAAAATAAAAGTATCATTTTCGTAGCAAACCTTCAATGAATAAAAAATATATGTCAGTGGCTATCATTTCTTGATAGCAAATAACTTCTTAATAAGTCCCTTATTTGTTTGTCTTATTTCGCTAATTTTTTTAATATTTTACAAGTTAAACTCAAGCTTACGGGGGGATCGTAAAGCATCTTACCCAGTTTCCTCCAGCATTCCAAAATAAAAGAACGACAATATAGGTAGGTAATAAGATGATTTAATAATAATAGTAGATTATTAACCAAGGGGATAAAGCAGTGTCTTCTGTCGCGGGTGACGATTTAAATCGCGAGCGTAACGAAGGACTCGAGGTTTACTCCCGAGCGTAGCGAGGGTGTTAAAAACTTAAATCACGAGCGAAGCGAGGGATTTAAGACGAGTCCTGAGTGTAGTGAGGGATTTAAGTTCACCCAAGACTAAGACAGCTTTATCGCCGAGGAAAATACTCTACTTTTCGTACCATTTGCGAAAAAATTAACACAATAATAATATGAGATAAGCATTTATTAAAAATAATGACAATTAAAAGTAAAAGTTAACATTCGAAACATTGGTCCAATTATTGATAGAGAGAGTTACATTTTTGTTTGGTACATTTATTGTTGATGAGTTGATTTGAGTATTTCTCTGTTCTTGCGTCTGACCATTTGCACTGATGGAATCCGACAATTCACTGTCACTGTCGCTTTGATTTAACATCGTAACGTATTTTTAGAACATTAACTTATTTATAAAAATAAATTAAAATAAACTTAACGTTTAGGCCTAGCGCAAACATACAACTTTTAGTTGAACAACTATTTAGTTGTGTTTCATAAGTTTATGGAAATGTACTGCGATCATAGAATGTGCTCAAACTATCAACACGATTGTTGCTAGACAAAAAAATCAAAAAGCCTTACGATTTGCTTTTGATTGTATGGAATTTACGAAAAGTACACAACTCGACTAAACAGTTTAGTCGATGTAAAAGTTGTATGTATGCGCCTTACCTTATGTATTTGAAGAAAACAAAAACGCGGCAAATTCCTAGACTAATATTTTTTTGTCAGAAAAGCAAAGACATCAAGCTCATACGGCCTCGTCGGTTTTCGTAATTTTATTTAATAATCATAACTGCATAATAAATGCGTATTCCTTTTTCAAAAAGATGTATAATGCTTTATATACAAACTCAATGGTGTAAACACAGATGTAGTTCAGTATAAATTTCGGTAAGTATTCCAAATTTAAATCACATTCTCCCCCTAGAGGATGAATGAAATTCAGTACAATTTTCTTTCCCTGTTTTTAACAGATTAAAAATGACTATTGTTATGTTCGCTTTTTGTGGCACAGAATGTCACTTTTTTGAGCAAGTGGTACGAAAAAATATATTCTTTAATTTTATTATAACTTGATTTTTCATTAAATATTCAATATTTATTAAACACTAAAAATCAAATCCCTCTCTCTGGAATGTAATTTGGCGGCAAGTTAGTTCTGATGTCGCGTATTTGCTGCAGCTTCTGTTGTGCCGTAATGCGCCCCCACAGTACGTGTTCTCACATTGCAGGTAGCGCGGGTGACCGCAGCACGTGTGGCACATCTGAAAATATAGTCATCGCTATGGGCAAGTGCTGTTCTTATGGACGTTTGTACCTGTGCACACAATCGATTCCGTCGAGACTAGCAACCCTAAAATTCTAATTTGAACGCTAGGTACCGTAAAGCTTTGTCTATGGTTGACAGTTCACGTTCAAATTAAAATTTTAGGGTTTCTAGTTTCGACGAAATCGATTGTGTCCACAAGTACAAGCCAAAGAGAATGTTTTATTCACTACCTACGTTCAAGCGTCCATATGCACAGTACTTGCCCTGTTCAAAAATGGATCGATATAAATAGATTAGGTACATCTATACATCTACTAAAACAGAAACGAAACCAATTCTGTACATGAAATAGATTCAAAAAAACCGGCCAAGAGCGGGTCGGGCCACGCGCAGTGTAGGGTTCCGTAGTTGAAAGTCTCAAATATTATTGCTGACCTAGGATAGTGCTTTTACTTTATTTATGAATATTGAATACATTTTGAGTTCCATGGTTTAAATACTATAATATACTAGAAAATATGCAACTTACACTACGTGTAATACCTAACTTAGAAAAAACGGATATAACTCCTTAACTAATGAACCCTACTTAGCCGTGATAGTTTTCCTTTAAAATTCGTTATATATACTACTGCTGTGAATTTTTTCTTGAATAACCATTTAGCTGGCAGAGGGGGGGGACACTTGACTCTAATAAAATTTAGCACTTTAAAATATCATATTTCACACATGGATTCCTGAATTGAAAAATGGTGTTCCCATACCCACAATATTTTTGAAAGACCTATTCAACGACACCCCACACTATGGGATAGAGGAGAAAAAAAAATTCATCCCCACTTTACATGTAGGGGAGGTACCCTAAAAAAAATTATTTTTCACAATTTTATTTCACCACTTTGTCGACGTGATTGATATTTATACCCTTGTCAAATTACAGATTTCTAGTACCAATAGTCTCCGAGCTAAACCGCGGACAGACAGACAGACAGACAGACGGACGGCCATGGCGAAACTATAAGGGTTCCTTGTTTACTACGGAACCCTAAAAAGGGTTTTTGCTTCTAATTTTGTCTGTTTGTCTGTCTGTTTGTTTGTCCTTCTTTTACGTAAAAACTACCGCACAGAATTCTACAAAATTTTATACCGTGGTAGCTTATTACTCGGATCAACATCTAGGCTACTTTTTATCCCGGAAAATCAAGGAGTTCCCGAGGGACTTTAAAAACTAAATCCACGCGGACCAAGTCGCGGGCATCAGCTAGTAGATAATATTAGGTTTTTTTTATTTCTCCAAAAAATATTTGCAATCACCTTGGAAACTAATTTTTAAATTAAAGTAGGTAAATCCGTTGAATTAAACTACTCAAAACAAAATAGGGCCCACCTCGAGATAATCTCGAACTTTGTTTACAAATATTTCATAAGTTAATCATTCGCCAAGTTAAGCATTTAAATATCAAGTAGACTTGTTTATGAACCCTTAAAAGTTTTTTTAACGTTAGTTTACACATTATTCATAAGTGGGTCGACAAAAAAATGAAAGTGCTTGAAATTCATCCCTTGCACAGTTTCTTAGTGACTTGTGTTCCTAGTCTCATTGTGAACACTGCAGTTGAAAGTCACTTTGTTTAGTTGTTTTATTTCACTTGGGTACTAGCCTAGATTACTGTCTGGTTCTTGTCATCATATGGACATGGAAACCGCCACAAGAGCAGTAGCTTGGCTTCAGGAGGGACAATCTCAGAGATCTGTAGCACTATACGTCTCGGTGTATCGCGACGGGCCATCAGAAACCTGTGGGAACGCTTCCAGGAGAGAGAAAGTGTGTCTAGAAGACGTGGATCAGGAAGATTTCGAGCCACTACTGCCCAGGAAGACCGTTATATACGGTTAACTGCACGTCGGGATCGTACCGTTACTGCCCGGACCTTACAAAATCGATTGAGGGAATCTACTGGAACCCGAGTTAGTGACCAAACGATCCGAAATCGACTCCATGAGGATGGACAACTTTCCAGAATGCGCGCTGTTCGGCTTAAATTGACTAGGGCTCATCGTGCAGCCAGGTTAAGGTATGCACGTGTGCATGCAGACTGGACCATGACTAACTGGAGGTCTGTGCTGTTTACTGACGAGTGTAAAATTAAATTTTACAGTGATGATAGACGAGTACGCGTGTGGAGAAGAGAAGGCGAACGATTTGCAGAACCGTGTATCCACGAAACAGATCATTGGGGGGGCCCAGTGTGACGGTATGGGGCGGAATAAGCTTAATAGGCAAAACAGAGCTGGTATTTCTGGATGAGGGTACCATAACCGCTGCCAGTTATGTCGAGCGAGTAATCAGACCCCATGTCATCCCCTTTTCACAAAGAGTGGGCGAAAGTTTTGTCTTAATGTAAGACAATGCACGCGCACATACGGCCCGCCTCACGCAGAGAGCACTCTCTGAGGCCAATATTACGGTTTTGCCCTGGCCTGCGATGAGTCCTGACCTCAATCCCATTGAGCATTTATGGGATCAGTTGAAGAGAAGCCTTAAACGGAACTAAAGCAGTATCAATAGTCCACAGGAGTTGATAAGGGCACTTAAAGTCTGTTGGGAGCAGATACCACAAGAAAATATCACACATTTAATTGAAAGTGTCCCCAACAGGCTCCAAGAATGCATAAGGAGTAGAGGAGGCCCTACACGATATTAAACTCCAAGCAATTACAGAAGTTAGTGAAAAAAAGTTACAAAAACCAGCATTAAGTTGTACTCTATATTTATTGTTTAAATTGCTATTTTTGTTTGTGTTTAATTTAAGTAAACAATATAAACAGTTTTCAAACCCGGTTTTGTTTAAATAATTTGCCATTCCTCTCTTCAAACATATACATTAAGAAAAAATTCAAATTTTACGTATTTTCGTAATTACAGCGAAAAATCAGAGTATAGACTTTTAACCATGCCTAGTACATAACATACTTACATAATATGCTAAATTTCTATTTATCATCTTATTTTTACAAGCTTTTATTTATCTTGCAATGTATGTTTAGGTCAAGTCTTGCAAGATGTATTAGAACCATTCCCGGTTTCCGATTGAGCTGAAAATGTGCATGTAGTAAATCGGATTACAATGCAATATTATTGCAACATGGAGCTGATCTGATGATGGAGGCGGAAGATGGCTATGGGAAATCTGTAGTAAAACGATGTAACACCACGGAGTTCGGGCTCATTTGATTCGTCTTGAGAAGTACTCTGGTCCTAGATAATATCCAGGGTCTGATAATGAAGCTGAACGGTGGTTACGAACACTCTGTAATGAAATATTATTTAGTTTGGGTTTGTTTCATTCGTATTGATAAGTAATCTTAAATGATATCCATGGAATGGCTCTGATGATGGAGCTGAAACTGCAGCCAGGATATCCAGCACACTAGTACACTCTTCAAAAATAATAGCAGATATGTCGTGTTTGGATTCCTTTTGATCAGTGTGTGGTCTACATAGTATGCAAGGGTGCCACCATTGAGCTGATGAGCTGATGCTGCAGCCAGGATATCTAGCACACTAGTACACTCTTAAAAGAATAATAGCAGCCATGTAGTGCATGGATTCGTTTTGATCAGTATTTAATTAACCAACTTCAAAAAAAAACAAAAAGAGGAGTTTGTCAATTCGACGCGTATTTTTTTTACTCCTTAACTCCGTCAAATCAGCACCCCGATTCAGAACCTTACGATAGCATAATTATCGATCGATTCGGCTTGTTTTCGTACGATAAGATGAATTTTCAATTCAGAATACCTACCTACCTACTCGTATCGACAGAGAAGTTGTCGAAATCGAAACCGAATCGAACCGACGTTGATATTGTTCGATATCTTCTATCAAACGCTATTCACAACAACCGTATCGAATAAGATTTTCCGAACGTCCGATAATTTTAGTTGGTGACTTATCGAAAGCTACAGGGCATCTTACGTACTGTGTTCACTGGTTTTTCGTATAAAATGATTATGATGAATGATTTTGGTATGTAAATGTTTACTTACCATATTGTACGTATTTTAACATTAAAATAACATAATAAGTAACTATGCCACAACAAAATAAAATAAGAACCCAGAGGGATGAAACATGAACTTAGCGCCATCTATCGACGAGGCTGAAAATTGGCCGTCAATAATTTAACAAGTTATCATTTTAAATAATTACTTCAATGACCCTCGAAAATGATTAAAATCTATTTATTTAGTGCTAACATGAATTTAATAACAAGTGAAATTTTGGTAAAACAACAAACTTCGTAAATCCTCATGTAATTTAATGTATCTTGTCGATACCGATAACGAAGCCGATTCCGTAGTCGACATCGAATCGAATTCTCTAACCGAACGTTCTGAATCGCACGACAAAAAATTTTCGATACGAGATCGATATCTAATCGTATCGAAACGGGAAGTTATCGAAATGTTCTGAATCGGGGTGAACCGATTTCAATAATTTTTTTTTTTTATTTAAAAGGACACTGGACATATTCACATATCGTCCGGTCCATTTAATATTGGTGAAGATCTGATGAATATCTTCGGTGATAGAGGACGGAACTCCTCAATGAATAAAAACAAATCGCTCGCGTATATCGGAAAAGAGGATGAAAGCTGTTGTAACTTGTACAGTGAACATTGCCAGTAATATTAATAGGCCATAATTCATACATATGATTTAAGGCGAACTAAACGGGTCTGCCCGCGAAATTCAAATTTATTTCTTCTTCTTCTTCTTTATCAACCGATAGACGTCCACTGCTGGACAAAGGTCTCTTGCATGGACTTCCACAGGCCTCGGTCTTGCGCCGCCTGAATCCAGCGGCTCCCTGCGACTCGTTTGATGTCGTCGGTCCACCTGGTGGGGGGTCTGCCAACACTGCGCTTCAAATTTATTTGGTTTCTCGCAATTTGTAAACTAATACGACAAAGTAGGCTTATGGCATTCTAATTGCGCAAATGGCAATATCATCTTCACAAATCACAGGTTTATGTAAAAATGTTTACTTGAAAGTGTCTAGTTTAAGAAATTAGTCTGAATATCGAATAATTTGTGAGTAACTCACGTCTACTGCCATTCTCAAGTAACTCACGAGTACTGCCTTTGTAACAGTGGTGGCTGTGAGGATGCCAATTGCGTAAGTAAGACGTATATCTTGTGCAAATTGGTATTCCAAAATAATATTACTAAGCAATTTATAGGATTAAACGTACCGAGACAATTTACAAGCAGATTTATTTTAAATAGGACTTGTGATCTAATATATAAAATTCTCGTGTCACAATGTTAGTTACCTTAATCCTCCGAAACGGGTGGACCGATTTTTATGAAATTTTGTGTGCATATCGGGTAGGTCTGAGAATTGGCCAACATCTATTTTTCATACCCCTAAATGATAAGGGTGACCAACCACTAAATATTTTTGTTGGCGGTACGTAGTTCGCTGGGTCAGCTAGTATTCTTATAATATTTCATCTGTGGGTAACATTGGGAAATAAATATGAAATTAAAAAGAAATACTTAATTCAGTAGTAGTTTTAAACTAACTAATAATCGACAACCTTTGTTCGCATTATCGATTATATAAATAATATCGAATCGGCTCACCATTACACTCAATAGGCGCTTTTATAATTCTCACGTCACGTTATCGTGGTCGTCGACGTCCACGATTTTCCGTGGACGTCAACGTCCACGTTAAAGTCGCTTTTATAATTTTCTTGCCATGCCGCGCCGTGGACGTTAGCGTCATAATATGCGTAGTATATTCGGAACTTTATTCGGAAGAGTATGAATGACATGGCCAATAACCGACTTCGACTACGTATATTTAATGTATTTATGACGTAAAAGATAAATTACAAGAAGGTTTTGGCAGCATCCGATGCTAAAAGTGAAATATTTAGAGAGAACATTTTTTAATATAAAATTATTATTTGTCCCACAAACAAGGTTTCATCTCTATTAGTTCGATTATAAAAGCGGCTATTAGCCGCTTTTATAATTATTACCGTCACGATATTACCGTGGACGTCCACGGCACAACGGCAAGACAGGGGCGTCAAATGTATGGAAATAGATGAAGACGTTTTTAAATTTCCATCGACGGTAACGTTATGCCGTGCACGTCCACGGCACATCCTGTCTTGCCGTGACGATATAATCGGCGTCCGGTTTCCCTGTAATATCGTCACGGTATTTTGGCGATGTAGTGCGTAGCTACAAGGATTTATGTTGTGTGAGTGAGAGTCTACGTGCCCGCGCTACCCCACCACCCGCCCCCCTACAGTGGCGCGTTCCGAACTCGTTGTTTGAGTTATGTAGGTACAATTTTTTTTTATAATTTATTATTTTTAATATTTGTTAAAAATGGCATTCAAACAATATGATGTTATTACCCTTTGAGTATCAAGTTGTTACTCTAATCTAATCGAACTAATAGAGATGAAACCTTGTTTGTGGGACAAATAATAATTTTATATTAAAAAATGTTATCTCTAAATATTTCACTTTTAGCATCGGATGCTGCCAAAACCTTCTTGTAATTTATCTTTTACGTCATAAATACATTAAATATCGTAGTCGAAGTCGGTTATTGGCCATGTCATTCACACTCTTCCGAATAAAGTTCCGAATATACTACGCATATGACGCTAACGTCCACGGCGCGGCATGGCAAGAAAATTATAAAAGCGACTTTAACGTGGACGTTGACGTCCACGGAAAATCGTGGACGTCGACGACCACGATAACGTGACGTGAGAATTATAAAAGCGCCTACACTAGCGGCACGCTATGATGGCCGGTTTGACGTTTGTCCGCTCATGAAGTTCCGTATTAATTGATAACGACTTTGAAGGAAATAATTGTATTACTTTATTGACGATAGTGATGTGCAGAGATTCATAAATTTTATCGAATGTAGTTTTAGGTTTAGGACTCAAAATTTATTTATTAAATTGATTTCTAAAATGTATACAAGTGTAGAAAAATCAGTTTGCACCATTTAAGGGGTGAATGTACTTGTGAATATGAACAATTTTCACTATGTGGACAAACCTCTGAAATCGCAAAAAAATATCAGCTGTTTCATACAAAAGGTAAAATTTTTATTTTTATATGATATATACCACAACTCGGCATTTGGTTTTCTAAATTGAAAATTTTTAAAAATGGAATCTAATACGATCGTCACATAGGATCGCTGGCTAGCACAACTACTACCTCCGGCAAACTCGCGTCAATGCTCAATGCAAAACAAAGCAGTTTCGAATTGACGTTGCTTCGAAAAGTATAAACTGTCAGTGCAATGCGATTGTGATATAGTTTTGACCTGGCTTTGGATTTCAAATATTGATACTGCATTACTGTTGACCCTTGCTCGTTAATTTGGACTCTGTTCAAGCCCTTTGTTGTGGATTTCGTCGATATGACCGAACGTACGCAGAGAACTGTTCTAAATAGTCAGACACGTGAGTTCGTAATACGCCTTCGTAACTATTTCGATCGTGAAGCTCAAAATGGAGGGCCAATTTTACCTATAACGTCAGTGGTTGAACGCGTAGCTGATGCGCTTAATATTGTACAACGAACTGTTAGACGGATAACTAAAAAAAAATATGGCGAGACTGGCACAGAAGAAAATAAACTTCACACACCAAAAAAGAGAAAACGAGCAAAACCAGTCGTAGGCATCGATAGCTTTGATGCCGATGCTATCTGAAGACATGTTTGTTTGTTTGTTTTTTTTTCTTGTGTGCATATAAAGTATGTATATTCATTTTCATTCAAATATTCAGTTCGTTCAAATAAATTAAATAAACATATACATTTTTGTTTTATTAAACCTATTTAATCAGGTACAAAAACAAAACTTAATTGTTTTTTGTTCGAGAATAAATTGACATTCCACATCACTATTGTAATGTGTCAAACCGGCCATCATAGCGTGCCGCTAGTTTAATGTCCTTCGTGCCTTCTCTACAACTTCTTGGCCTACACAAACAACTTCCAAGAGACCAGCTGTCAATCAATTCGACATGTATGGGCAAGTGCTGTACCTATGGACGCTTGTACCTGTGGACACAATCGATTCCGTCGAAACTAGCAATTCTAAAATTCTAATTCGAACGCGACTGTAAAGCCTCTTCCATGGTTGATAGGTTTGACGTGTCAACATCTTTGTTTTCCGTGTGGTTGATATTACACCGGATGTGAAAGTTTTTGGCGCCAAAAAGTAAGTCATTGTGCATAATTTAAATGAGTTTTTCCGTAATAATACTTATGATATCGGTTTGATCGTGTATGCAGTAGAATGGGTCAGGTGTTGTTTATTGCTTAATTTGTGGTTTTGCTCCTGTCTGTAAGTCTGTTTTATCCTCAAAGTTAGATCGGTTTTATTTTATACCTAAGTCTGAATTTGTACCTGTGGACAAACATACGAATGTACCTGTGGACATAGGTACAAAAGTATCATAATGTTTAGTTACAAAATATGATCAGTCATTTTGATAAATTTCTTCAGTTCCTCGTAGTAAAACTAGTTTAAAAAGAAAGGGAATATGCCCCGATACACTCACAGCAGCTGCTGTGAGTGTATTTGGAGATTCAATTTATTCAGACCATTACAGAACCAATTTCGCTAATCCAAAAGGGAGGACCAGAATTTTGACTGACACTCCAGAAAAAATAAAATTCGCCAAAAAAAGAAGAAAATAGGCCAGAAAATGGACAAAAATTCCGCAAAAGCTGCTCAAAAATCAATTGTTACCGAAGCTATTTCTGGTTCCTCCAAAGGTGACGCCAGTTGCTCCAAAAGTCATCCAACTTCTCTGGCAGCTTATAATGTTTCTGAACCTGAGTCTAAAAATTACCGATCAAAATCTTATTCATTTCATGGCATTAGCGTCAAAGTAAAATTAATTCTACTTTGAATGCCATGATAAAATAAAGAATAAGATTTTGAGCGGCAACTTTTAGACAATCGGGGGGCTGGTTCTTCCAACGTGCTTTCGAATGAAAAATCGAAACTGAGAAATCCGGCGAAAAAAAGATCAAAATAATTCAGCAAGAGAATTTATGGTTTGTTAGAAGTGTAAAACTTATTCCAAAGACAAAAATCAAATGCTCAAACATTGAATTATGCTCAAATGATGATTTTGCAATCATAGCTATCATATTTGTTGTGTTCCGAAGTCACACAGTGAAAACTTTGAGATGAGGGTGATTTTGTTTGCGTGGTTTGCTTTGTAGTAGACAATGATGATGATAGTACCTACCTAATGAACTTACTGTACTGAAAACTTACTGTTTTTAGAAGTCTATAATTGCTTTTTCTTTTATATTGTCCAATTAATTTGAGCCGTCCCTAGGTATAACACTGTCCACAGGTACAATTTTACTGTCCATAGGTACAATCGTGTGTTGGACCTGTGGACGAATATGGTGTTTTAAAAAAAAAAATATTTTTTTCGTAAGTAGTAAGTGATATTGAGACTAGAATTTTAGTTTAAGAAAGGCCGATTATCTCATAAGACATTTGATATGTTAAAAACAAATAAAACTTATCAAATTCGGATATAAAAAAAATTCTAGTTCAAATTTTGGAAAGTGTCCACATGTTCCGCACTTGCCCCTACTTAGTTTCCAAAATGGTTTGAGCTTACGGGAGGCTCGTAAAGCATTTTACCCTGTTTCCCTCCAGCATTCCAAAATGAATGAACGACAATATACTTAGGTAGGTAATAAAATGATTTAATAATAAAAAATATATTCTTTAATTGTATAGTAACTTGATTTTTCATTAACTTGATTTATCTTCAATATTATTATACACTAAAAATCAAATCCCTCTTGAATGTAGTTTGGCGGCAAGTTAGTTGTGATGTCGCGTATTTGCTGCAGCTTCTGTTGTGCCGTGACGCGCCGCCACAGTACGGGGCACTCCGTGTTCTCACATTGCAGGTAGTGCGGGTGACCGCAGCACGAGTTGCAAATCTGAAAATACAGACATAGGTATGAGCAAGTGCTGTTCATATGGACGCTTGTACCTGTGGACACAATCGATCCCGTCGAAACTAGCAACCTTAAAATTCTAATTTGAACGCGACCGTAAAGCTTTGTCTATGGTTGTCAGTTCGCGTTCAAATTAGAATGTTAGGGTAGCTAGTTTCGACGGAATCGATTGTGTCCACAGGTACAAGCGTCTATAGGAACACACATTCCCTGGACACACACATACACATTCCCCATTGAACTAACATCAATATCCAATGAAATCCAATCACAGGTTCGATCCCGGGCGCCTCTGGCCTTTAAGTGCGTTAAATGCGTTTAAGAAATTAAATATCACAAGCTGAACGGTGAAGGAAAACATTGTGAGGAAACCTGCACACCTGAGAGTTCTTCATAATGTTCTCGAAGGTGTGTGAAGTCTACCAATTCGCATTGGGCCAGCGTGGTGGACTATGGCCTATAACCCTTCTCTGAGGACCTGCGCTCAGTAGTGAGCCGTTGATGGGTTGCTGATGATGATGATGATGATGATGAATCATACTAATATTATAAATGCGAAAGTGTGTTTGTTTGTTGGTTTGGCCTTCAATCACGCCGCAACAGGGCTACGGATCGCCGTGATTTTTTGCATGGGTATAGTTGAGGACCTGGAGAGTGACATAAGCTACTTTTTATCCCGGAAAATCAAAGAGCTAAATCCACGCGGACGAAGTCGCGGACATCGGCTAGTATCCAAAGAATGAAAGCTTCAACGGCCGACCTGGTAGCAGGCCCGCACGTGGTGATCGGCGCGCGCTCTCCGGGCAGCCAGCAGCGCGGCGGTGGGGCGCGCGCGCGCGGCGCACGCGGCGCACAGCGAGCGCGAGCCGCGCGCGCCGCACACGACGCAGCGGCCGCGCTGCATGTAGCGCGCGATGCCGCCCACTGCGCCAGACCTTTCTATTTGTGCTTCGCGATTCCAGCCAATCTCTAGCCACCTGTATAATAAAAAAAAAAACTTGAGAGGTGTCAAGGGACACCCGGGTGGAACGTAGCTCCTTTCGATTAATTTTAGTGAAGGAATTGTAATAAACTAGTGGTGTCATCTAGTATTAAATTGATCAACTACGATGAATTATATATTCGAACCATCGACGTTGAACTTATAGGCGACTGCCCTAACCACTAGGCCATGCAGACGCCGTGTTCTAAGGCGAATATACCGAACACAATGCAAAATTCACATTCAACAAAAAAGTGTCGGTTTCAAAAATGTGTCGAGTGTCGGTTCCTTAATTTTTTCCGTCTAGCCCCCTTCCGTACCGCGCGATAAGGAACTACGTTCCAATAAAAAACGAGTGTGCTTTAGACCGCCACTGGCTTTACGAAACGCAACTGGCTGTGAGAGAAAATGTGTGCTCGCACCTCTCTCTCAACCCCTACAGTAATATACGAAACGTAATTCTCTCTTCCTATCTTCACTAACTTATATCTCCCTATCAACTTCCGTTCGCGTCGCCCGATCACACTTTTCGTGACGCATTCACAAGCTTACTCCCCATTCCCCAATTCAAGCGTGCGTAAAGAAGTTTTACTTCAAAAAAATTGTGGGCCTTCGCGGGACACCTGACAGAGGTGAAACATCGAAATTATTTTGTACAGGTAATATCGAGCTTAGTACACACATAAAAGCACACTCCAATTATAATTTGCTTTCTATGCAAGAGGCTGCTCACTTTCACTTTCTAAACTATCACTATCAGACACATTTTACTGTTAAAATTAATTCTTTTAAGTAAAACAAAGGTTACGTATACTGTAGTAAACAACACTGTTTCGTACTACATACGTATACATACTACATACTCTCCACGCCAACAGTCGGTCCGACCCGCCGAAGTTTAAAAATTGTTTTGTGCGTGTGTGAGTGCTGACTACGGTCTACGGAAACTTCGATATAACATTATACTGTCATTGATTTCTGGGTCTGGGTGCCACCAGCGGGAATGGGGCTGCATTCTGTATGCCCGTCTTAACGTGTTGAATTATAATTAGGTATGCTTTTGTGGAACTTATTGTGGAAACACTGCATACATAGCATAGTTTCTATTGAATTGTAGACTTGTTTTGAAAAGAGCAACCACCGAGTTTCTTGCTGGTTCTTCTCGGCAGGAAGGGCATTCCGAACCAGTGGTAGACTCATCGACGATTCAAAAGCACTTGTAAAAAAGTTTATTTGAATAAAAAAAACTTACATTCTATTCTATTCTATTTCGTTCATATAAAATTTAGCCTATAATATGTCACCCGGACCATAATAACGAATCGATTGACACCTCATTCATCAAAAACGGGTCATTAGTACCGTAACGACGAATTACGGTGGAACATCGCAAATAGTCACATTTATACATTGCTAAAATTATAACCTTCCATTCCAATGGTCCAAAAAAATATGACAGCAGCCTGTCCAGTGTTAATTAAAGAGGTTACAGTTCTTCTTCTTCTTTATCAACCTATAGACGTCCACTGCTGGACAAAGGTCTCCTGCATGGACTTCCACAGGCTTCGGTCTTGCGCCGCTTGAATCCAGCGGCTCCCTGCGACTCGTTTGATGTCGTCGGTCCACCTGGTTGGGGGTCTGCCAACACTGCGTTTCCCGGTACGGGTTCGCCACACCTTGGGACCCCAACGACCATCAGCTCTTTGAACTATGTGCCCCGCCCATTTCTACTTCAGTTTCGCGACGCGCTGAGCTATGTCGGTGACTTTGGTTCTCTTACGAATCTCCTCATTTCTGATTTGATCTCGCAGGGAAATACCGAGCATAGCTCTCTCCATCGCTCGTTGAGTGACCCTGAGCCTTCTTATGAGGCCCATAGTTAGCGACCATGTCTCGGATCCGTAAGTCATCACTGGCAACACGCACTGTTCGAAGACTAGTCTTCAGGCACTGAGGGATTTTGGTTACAGTTCAAGTGTAGTCTATTCTGCAATAAAAAAAACAGCAACTCGTACCATTTAAAAACATCGACGCCCAGCAGAGACAGGCACCTGTGCAGCGGCGGCAGCAGCACCCGCGTCGCGTAGTACGCCACGTGCGGGGCCAGCGCGGCGTCGCGCAGCAGCTCGCGCGGCGCGTGCGCCAGCCGCACCAGCGGCGTGCCGGGCGCGCCCGCGCACACCGCCCACGACACGCGCTCGCCGGCCCGCGGCGCGCGCCGCCGGTCGCGGCCCGCCAGCCGCCTGTCGGCACACACAGGGTATAATGTACCACGTTGTTATGGTAATAGAAAAACTAATAATTTAATATAAAAAAAATCTTTTGAAATAACCGACTTCAAACGCCCGCGCCACTACATAGTATATAATTTATTGCTGATATTTTAAAAACCACACCACCACCAGGGACCAGGGATTTCGATAAGATTTCTATGGGACCACCTGGAAAGTATAGATGTATACCTGTTGAAACAAAAAAAAATATTCAAATCGGTTCAGGCGTTTTCGAGTAATTGGTGAACATACACGAAAAAAAAAACCGAAGAATTAAGAACCTCCTCCTTTTTTGAAGTCATTTTAAAATGGCATTTATGAACTCACTCAAGATAGAGTTTAAATGAGACAAAAATATGTTCCGACATAAATCTGTATTGTTTTAACTCAGTTTTTAGTCTGAGCTGAGTAAGAGTGCCATCTATAGATCTTACCCTGAGAGCCATCAGAGACAGACCTGTTCTGAGTCACAGAGCCATCAGAGACAGACTTGTTTTGATTCACAAAGCCATCAGAGACAGACTTGTTTTGATTCACAAAGCCATCATACACAGACACGTTTTGAGTCTCAGAGCCATCAGAGACAGACTTGTTTTGATTCACAAAGCCATCATACACAGACACGTTTTGAGTCACAGAGCCATCAGAGACAGACTTGTTTTGATTCACAAAGCCATCAGAGACAGACTTGTTTTGATTCACAAAGCCATCATACACAGACACGTTTTGAGTCTCAGAGCCATCAGAGACAGACCTGTTTTGAGTCTACAGAGCCATCAGAGACAGACTTGTTTTGAGTCTCAGAGCCATCAGAAACAGACCTGTTTTGAGTCACAGAGCCATCATACACAGACACGTTTTGAGTCTCAGAGCCATCAGAGACAGACCTGTTTTGAGTCTACAGAGCCATCAGAGACAGACTTGTTTTGAGTCTCAGAGCCATCAGAAACAGACCTGTTTTGAGTCACAGAGCCATCATACACAGACACGTTTTGAGTCTCAGAGCCATCAGAGACAGACCTGTTTTGAGTCTACAGAGCCATCAGAGACAGACCTGTTTTGAGTCTACAGAGCCATCAGAGACAGACCTGTTTTGAGCCTTAAGAGTCAGAGACAGATCTGTCTCCGCGTCAGCCGGGATACAAGAGCACTCACTTGGCGATCTCATTGGGCGGCGCGGCGGCCCCGGGGCGGTACCCGGCCGGGCCGTGGTACTCGCGCGTGAAGAACAGCTCTTGCGGCGACATGCTGCCGTCAGCCAGCCGCGCCAGCGCGCCGCACGCCAGCCGCTTGACGAGCGACATGTCGCCCGTGTCGAACAGCGCGCACAGACATCGCTGCAGCAACTGCAATCAGTTTAAGACGATCACACTTCGCATCCCTCTCTCTTGCATATTTCAATGATTGTAAAAATCTGATACTTTTGACAAAATGTGGTCAATTACTATCTTCGACAACTAAATTGCGGATATTTTTGATAGAACTTTAATTTTTATTACGATATCTAGACTCTAGATTTTGATTGAGAAAAGGGCGAAACTAATAACTTTTATCGCTCTTATATTCTCTATCAAAAACTAGGTATTATGCTAGTAAAAAAATATGTCTAAATTATATCTATAATTTTATTGTCGAAGATCACATTTTGTCGAAAGTATCTGAGATTTTTAAAATCAAGGTCATACAATGAGGTTGGTTTACCATTTAAAGGTGAAGATCTGATGAATACCTTCGGTGATGGAGGACGGAACTGCTCAATGAATCGCTTGCGATCAGAGAATGTGAAGATTGATCCCATGAAGCTACTAATAAAAAGCTTAAAATACCTGTACAGTACCCAGCGAAAAATACCGTACCGACTACAAAATATAAAATACTTTTAGTTTGTACAGGTATGTTGAAGTCGGGATAGCGTTGCGCATCAATTTCATAGTTTCTATTAGGCCCGTCCGACTTCAACATACCTGTACAAACTAAAATTTTTATACTTTGTAGTTACTTTTGAAATCGGTTTTTTTTAAATAATTTTTATATATTTTTGCAGATTTTGTGGCAAATCAAGAAGATGGCGTACCTTAACGCCAGCAGGGCATCCGTCTCTGCGAACTGTCTCTATGCCCTTTGCCTCGAACACGGGCTTCTCTTGCTCTGGGCTCTCGTACATGTAGCCCACGTAGCGCTTCTTTGTTTGTAGAATACAAGGCTGGTACACCTGGTGCAAAATGCTACAATACATAACTTATTGCAGTGATAAGCCAGTGGTTAGTACTGCGTTTTCCAATTTGGGGGGGGGGGGGGGGGGTCGCAGGTTCGATCCCGAGCACCTCTGGCTTTTCTAAGTTAAGTGCGTTTAAGAAATTAAATATCACAAGCTTCAACGGTGAAGGAAAACATCGTGAGGAAACCTGCACATCTGAGAGTTCTTCATAATGTTTTCAAAAGTGTGTGAACTCTGTCAATTTGAATTGGGCCAGCATGGTGGACTAATGGCCTATAACCCCTCTCCGAGAGCAGACCTGCGCTCAGTAGTGAGTCGTTGATGAGTAGGGTATTTTACTCCTAGTGAGAAATAATCTAACAATATAAAAATTAGATAGTTTAGGAAATAAGGAATCGGGAAGTGGAAGTTTCAGTTCACAAAATTATAAAATAAATTTTATATTTAATTTCAAAGTTTTCACTTTTTTTATCTATGCTACAAATATGCGAAACGCATCGAAACGTCAAACAGTATCCGCCATTACACTACGTCAAAACTACTGACATTTGACGTAGGTAATGGCGAGTCTATATAGTTCATCCGCTCAAATAGTTTGTAGTACAAATACACGGTATTTTAGAAACTATGTGAAAATAAATAATTACATTATTTAATCATTTAGTACCATCATGTATTTACTTTTTTTAGATTAATGAAAAATACAAAATCAAAATACTGCTAGTATTAGATCTGAATCATCACTTTATATACATATACTATCATCATAATACAACACACAAACATTTAGCGTGACGCACTAAAGTACACAGTGGGCCACATAAGTCGCGCCGCCTTCGGCATGTTCGGCGGTCGCTATGTGTCGGCTTTACAAAGGGCGCCAACCATTTGAGCGAACGAATTTACTGCCGAATACTGCCCTTACGACGTCACCACATCGTCTGACGTGACTTGACTTGAGGCGTCTAGCGTTTACGCGCGGAAATTTAAAAGGCAAACTTTAAATGCATTTTTTTGGTACTTATCGATTGAATAAAATTTTAGTAAATTTTCTAGTAGGTAGTTTATTATCACCTTAGAATCAAATTTAGACACATTTCAAAAAAGAGTAAAATACCCTGTTGCTGATGATGATATCTTATTGATTAAAATCTTACTACATAATACATTATGAATACGGAGGTGTTTGTTAGTTTGTCCTTCAATCACGCTGCGACAGAGCCAGGAATCGACGTTATTTTTAGCCTCCGACGCAAAGAGGGGTGTTATAAGTTTCACGTGAGTATCTGTGGACGAGTCTATCTGTTCCCTTGTAACAACCTCTCCAATGGACCGATTTTGATGCGGTTATTTTCTGTTTGAAAGCTAATGTAATCGAGGAGGATCGTAACTATAATTTATGAAGATCTGTTCAGGCGTCATTTACTACTTGATAAAAGGATCGTACAAGCTTGCCCAGGTGTGATTGATTTGAATTTGGTTTACTGTTACTTCTGATTATTTCCAAGGCATGGTAACCTTGAGCTGATGCTGCAGCATCGAGTAGTCTTCGGGATACCCAACTCCTCGGCAACTTGCAGCAGATATAGTGTGTTTGGGCTCATTAGGTTGGCAGAGACTCTGAGAGATCTCAATACAATGCTCAATGATCTCAGCAGGGTTTCTCAAAAGGTGGGCCTGAAAATGAACATGAGCAAGACGAAAATCATGTCCAATGCTCATGCTCCGCTCCACCCGGTAATCGTTGAGAACTCTGCGCTCGAAATTGTGGACGAGTATATATACCTGGGACACACAGTCCAGCTAGGTAGGTCCAATTTCGAAAGAGATCAGCCGCCGAATCCAACTCGGCTGGGCAGCGTTCGGGAAGCTCCGAGATGTCTTCTCGTCCAAAATTCCTCAGTGCCTGAAGACTAAAGTCTTCGAACAGTGCGTGTTGCCAGTGATGACTTACGGATGGTCGCTAACTAAGGGCCTCATAAGTAGGCTCAGGACCGCTCAGCGGGCGATGGAGAGAGCTATGCTCGGAGTGTCCCTGCGGGATCGAATCAGAAATGAGGAGATCCGCAGGAGAACTAAAGTCACCGACATAGCTCAGCGAGGCGCGAAACTGAAGTGGAGATGGGCGGGGCACATAGTTCGAAGAGCTGATGGTCGTTGGGGTCCCAAGGTGCTGGAGTGGTGACCCCGCACCGGGAAGCGCAGTGTTGGCAGACCCCCCCACCAGGTGGACCGACGACATCAAACGAGTCGCAGGGAGCCGCTGGATCCAGGCGGCGCAAGACCGAGGCCTGTGGAAGTCCATGCAAGAGACCTTTGTCCAGCAGTGGACGTCTATCGGTTGATGAAGAAGAAGAAGAATAAGAGGTGTTAGACAGACGATGATCGAGAATCGAGGAGAATCCAGGAGAGACCCAGGAAACTGGGTAACAGGATGTCAGGTATATGTCATAGATTCACATGTCGGTGGTGTTTTAAATTTTTGATTTACACTTTTTCCGTGTCCATTAATAATATAATACCTTCTCCAACTTGAGGGCGACGGGCGAGGGGTTGTCGGCGGTGACGGCGTCGGCGATCTGCTGCCCGATGCGGAAGGCGTCGGCGCGCGAGCCGCCCGGCACTGCCACGAACATGGAGTCCGTGTCGCCATACACCACCTGGCGGACGGGAGTACTAGGAAATATACTTGGAAATGTACACTGTTGCACTAATGGTTCCACTGTCATGGGCACTGGCTCCCGCAGTAACAGAAAATCTCTTCAAAAAAAAAATTGGTAGTCTGTAAAATCGGTTTACGGACGATAGTTTTACGTGATAACGTCATAAAGAAACATTGATGAGCGCTTACCACAGCGCGCACGCGACGACTGGCGGGCCCGGCGCGGCTGGCGCTCTCTAATCTAAGCCAACGTTTGTGCTGATCGTGCCTCTCTATCGCTTGTTCCGCGCTCTCGCTTGCACGCTCATGCTAGGCGGAACGTGACACTTTTTCGTGCGTGCAGCCGGTGTTCATCGATTCATAAGACATTATCACGTCAAAAAAGCAAGGAATTCCCGAAAAGAAAATTTTGTATTCAAATTGATAGTAAAAAATTCTTTTCAAAAAACCGACTTCTAACGCCACTACAAAGTTTAAAAATAATTTTAGTTTGTCCACGTTTGTTGAAGTCGGGCGGGCCTATATACAAACTATGAAACCGATGCGCGACGCTACAGAATATGATAGACTCGTTTGTAGAAGTCGAGCGAGCATCGCGAGTCGGTTTCATAGTTTGTATTT
The DNA here is from genome assembly GCA_029955525.1 of Oeneis ivallda. Classification (NCBI taxonomy): domain Eukaryota; kingdom Metazoa; phylum Arthropoda; class Insecta; order Lepidoptera; family Nymphalidae; genus Oeneis; species Oeneis ivallda. The sequence continues at coordinate 20,023,693 of JARPMR010000012.1, forward strand.
TAGGCCCGCCCGACTTTAACAAACGTGGACAAACTAAAATTATTTTTAAACTTTGTAGTGGCGTTAGAAGTCGGTTTTTTGAAAAGAATTTTTATTTTAAGCTTTTAAGTGTAGTATCCTATGATTGAGGAGCTAGGACCTGGAGCTCCATGATGTAGTCCATACTTGTTACCTACAATATCAATTCGTAATCGAAATTTCCTAAATCGCCATAGTTTTAGCCTGCAGCATCAGGCTTGAGGAGTTGAAGGTTAAAATTTTTATGGGACCATTTCGCAAACATCCTCTGTCGATTAAAAAAAAAATCACGCGAATCGGTCCAGTAATCCCGGAGAAATCGGTGGACATACATAGAAAAAAAAAAAAAGAAAAAAAAAAAAAAAAGATACCGGCCGAATTGAGAACCTCCTCCTTTTTGGAAGTCGGTTAAAAAACCTTATACCTACGTTTATAATAAGCTCGGTATGCGTTAATTTGAAAAGACGAAACAATTAGCAAGAAAAGGTTAGAATTATTTTGCTATAATCCGCCAACAGAATTGGCGGATTATAGCAAAATAATTCTAACCTTTTCTTGCTAATCATGGACTTCCGCAAAGTAACGCCTGCTTCTATCCAGTATTTAGACGAAACAATGTTAAATTTTCTTTTTTCAAAAATTCAAAATTTTTTACCGTCATCGCGGATGTTCACTTTTTGCAGTGCATACGATAGAACATTTCTCACTCTTTCAGGGCAAAATTACTGATAGCGCGCTCTATCGTCTCTCTTCCTGTGCCGGCCACACTGTCACCGACTCGACGCACGGCATGCGTCCACTGAAGTCGGCCGTTTTGTATACGTATTTCACATTCGCTATTAGCTTCAAAGATTCTAACCTACCTTAGCATTCCACTGGCTACTCTTCACAAGCCTGATGACGCGCTATAACGTCTCTCTCCCTTTGGCGACCACACTGTCACCGACCTCGACGCACGGCATGCGTCCACTGAAGTCGGCCGTTGTGTATACGCATTTCACATTCGCTATTAGCTTCAAAGATTCAAACCTACCTTAGCATTCCACTGGCTACTCTTCACAAGCCTGATGGCGCGCTCTAACGTCTCTCGTCCTTTGGCGACCACACTGTCACCGACCTCGACGCACGGCATGCGTCCACTGAAGTTAGCCGCGGTGTAACCGTATGTCACGTTAGCTATTAACTTCAAACCTACAACAATTTATTTTATTTTATTGTTTTGCCAACAGAGGTGCGAGTGTCTAAAAATTGCCGATCAAAACCTTATTCATTTCATGGCATAAGCGTCAAAGTAAAATATTCCTTGACTGTATTGATTTAAAGTCAACAAATAAAGTACAACCGATTCTAACATGGAGTGTTATGGAGCGTATCGTACATACCTAAACGTATGAGAATGCATACACGAAATTGAGCTCTAATTTAATGCTGTTATGGTTTATTTTACTTTGACGCTAATGCCATGAAATGAATAAGATTTTGATCGGCAACTTTTAGACAATCGGGGGGCAGGTTCGCCAATTTAAAAGAAATATTTTTCTAAGATGCAAAACTATATCCTACATTATAAATATTATTACCTAATTGTCGCGAATGCATGGCCCTCTTTATGGCCTCGTCAGTCTGCAGCTTCATGCCTTTCTTTACAGCTTGCCTCGCCGCTAGGATTCTTCGCAACAAAGCCGGTAACACTCCTCGACGAACCGAGGGCTTCACAAAACCCACCCCTACGGGCGACCAATGAACGAGGCCGTTTTTCACCAATGCCTCTAATTTACTATGTGGTATTCGTAACCGCCACGCTCCAAACTCGTAAGGCGCGTCTCTGTAAATATTATTTTATAAGAAAACAAGCTTTTGCCCGCTGCTTCGCTCACGTTAAGTTCAAGTTTCAAACCCTTACTTTACCCCCTTAGAGGTTCTTTGAGGATGCCTTTTTTTTTATTCGATGACAAGATAGTCCTTGACTGCGATCTCACCTGATGGTAAGTGATGATGCAGTCTAAGATGGTAACGGGCTTACATGTAAGGGGTATGGCAGTGAACATTCAACCCATAACCCTAATCGGTTTCTACACACCATCGTGCAGGAACGCTAAATCGCTTGGCGGCACGTTTTTGACGGTAGGGTGGTAACTAGGCACGGCCAAAGCCTCCCACCAGACCAGACCAGACCAGAGACAATTCGGAAATTATAAATTCCCAAATTGACCCTGCCGGGAATCGAACCCGAGACCTCCCAGTTATAAGACCACAGCGCTCACCACTGCGCCAGGGAGGTCGTCAAAAAACCCTACACCTACGTCATAATAGCTATCCTGATCCGTGCAGTGGTTTGAGCTGTGCGATGAGAGATCAGTCAGTCAGTCTCTTCCTTACATCAGTAAGCTCATATTTAAGCTGTCATATCATACTAATATACTTCTCATCAAAAAAATCGAAACACTTGCTAGCGCTCGGCGTATCGAAAATAAATAAAAATATCGATTTTTTATGAGAAGTATATTATAAATGTGAGGGTTTGTTTGTTGATTTGTCCTTCAATCACGCCGCAACAGAGCTACAGATCGATGTGATTTTTTGCATGGGAATAGCTTGCTGGAGAGTGACATAGGCATTTACTTATTTTATTTTTAAAAACTTAGTAAATTAAGGCGAGGTAGAGGGCATCAGCTAGTTAATAAATAAATAAGGTAAGAATTAATTTACACACTTATTAATATTACATTATGTAAATGCGAAAGTGTGTTTGTTGCGATGGGTGCTAAAATACAGCTAAATGTAAGAATATGCTTACCCGTTTATGTTTTGTACTCTTCCTATACAAGTTGAAAAGCAATAATTGTAAGCAATCATCATTGATGGATACAGGCTTTGGAAATCTAATACTATAACTGGGTCGGCGTAGAAACGAGATTCTGGAACAGTAGTAATTGATAGAAACATAATATGACAGAAAAGGATTAAGCTTCTGTAGTACTTGGCAGTAGTAGCGTAGTAGTTGGGCCTCATAAGAAGGCTCAGGGTCACTCAGCGAGCGATGGAGAAAGCTACACTCGGTATATCCCTGCGAGATCAAATCAGAAATGAGGAGATCCGTAAGAGAACCAAAGTCACCAACATAGTTCAGCGTGTCGCGAAACTGAAGTGGAAATGGGCGGGGCACATAGTTCGAAGAGCTGATGGTCGTTGGGGTCCCAAGGTGCTGGAGTGGCGACCCCGCACCGGGAAACAGTGTTGGCAGACCCCCCACTAGGTGGACCGACGACATCAAACGAGTCGCAGGGAGCCGCTGGATTCAAGCGGCGCAAGACCGAAGCCTGTGGAAGTCCATGCAGGAGACCTTTGTCCAGCAGTGGACGTCTATAGGTTGATAATAAAGAAGAAGAAGTACTTGGCAATAAATAAAACCAGAAAGAGTCTACAAACTCGGTTCCTTAGGGCGTTATCTCTGCCACTCATACCAATAGGACGCATTGTCCCTTAATGTGACATAGACATTGACTATGTATATACTCTACGAGACCGAAGCTAGCCGATGTATATTATTTATTAATAGTGATTTGTACCTGGTTCAAATATAAGTGGCAAGCATTCTGGAGCGCGCATAGCAGCCCTCTGTTTGACGGTAGGTGATAACGCGACCAGGTTGAGAGGCCTCGCCGCTCGGAGCATGAGCGACTCTACACGGAACTGAGATCCTCTGGATAACACCTCCCACCACTGGAGACCGAACAGTCGGGCCAGTTCTGATGTACGATCTACAATATCGCAAAAATATATCATATGGGTTGCCAAGCGTTCGATATTTTTAAAGTAGGTATGCTCTTATCAATTTTGAAACAAATTTTTAAAAACTTATAATATTTGTAATTTTCTAGATACATAAAACATAATATCAGACATATTTTATTGTTAAAATTATTTATTTTAAGTAAGACACAGGTTACGTGTACCGAAGTAAACAACACTGTTTCGTACTACATACATACATACTAACATGCATGCCGTGGCGACGCACCGCTCGCCACGCCAACATTTGGTCTGACCCGCCGCTATAGATGTTTCACATCGTTTGAGCTTCCATAACAATGTAAATTAAAGAATGAAAATAAACTTACTGATTATATCAAGCTTGTTTAACATTCTCACAGTCCCATTTAATTTGGTCAGGTAATATTCCACCGGAATCCATCGCAATATTCTAGATTGGTCTTTCCACCATTCGGCCAGTTGCGCATAACTGTAAGTAGGCACTCTTTCTTTTAACACTTCATACATACAGTTCTCAAAACTGTAGCTCGACAAAGCAAGCTCGTGTCTAAATAAACGCCATACGTTGAAAGTGATTCTCCCAATTACTCTACCTTCAAATTCATTTTCATCATTTCTGTAGCGTTTCTGACGATTTTTCTCCGTAATCCTAGAAATTTCTTTTATCATTTCTAAACCAAGTACTTGTGCTCTCTCAAGCACGTAGCCCCAAGAGTTCATCTCAATTTCATATCCACACATAATATCAGGGTCATGTGTATTTACGAAATCTATGATCTTTTCGAAAACGACATTTTCGTCATCAACGTAATTAATTTTATAATTAAACACACATTTTTCTAAGAATTTTGTTCCTTTTGAATTATCGACAACGAATATTTCAGTAACGTTTCTTTGTAAATGCAGATGATTAGATGCACAGTCGTTAGTAACAGTAAGAAACACTGCTTCTATTTGATCGAAAGCTGGATCGGGATGTAAATCTCCTCTAACCGAAGTATGAACTTCTAATAGCATAAGTGTAAGAGAGTCAGTCTGAAATGTACATTACAATCGATATATAAACATTACCGGTACATGATTATAAAACTATAGAAAAAAGGTTAAAATTTATATTTTACCTCAACTGTTGGAGATGCAAGTGAATTATCTTTATTATTTTCACTACTGCCAAAGCAAAGAAATGACCCATCAGGCTGCATTGTGACTTGAAGGGTGTTATTTAAGTCAGATGCTTCCTATTAAAATAAAATTAGGGTTATAGCAATTGTTTTAACTTATTTAATATTTCCCAGTATTTTTTTATTTACCTTTTCTGTTGACTCTAAGCTCGTAGTATTGTTTAATTCATTAAGGCCTATAGCTTGAGAACTTTCTATTTCATCAATATTTACACGAATATCTTCAATATTATCGTCATGCAATTCATCAACCTTTACATTATTTTGGTTATTCTCAATCCATTTTAGAACTTCATTACTTGTTGGCGGTCGTTTCAATGGTCTCAAAATAACTCTTCTATTACTAGCAAGTAATAATTTTAGTGCATCAGGTTTCGTGGGTACTTCAGACATTTCGTTAGTTTGTAAAAATAACAATTGACGCCACTCTTCTATACCGGTTACGTCTAAAACTTTATCATAAGGTTTTTGGTCTTGAGCCAGTTTGCTATTTAATTTTAATACCATTTGACCGATTTCTACCTTGTTGCCAACATCTTTGTGGCATGAGAAATATGGCTCTGGATTTCTTATTTTTGGAATTGAATATTTATCTAATGTTGATAAAATGTCTTCTCTAGTGGGCGGCTTTATATTTGGAGTTAATATTCTTGTTGTAACTTGTCTAATTTTATGATATGTATGATGGAACTTATCCTGTATAGAATTTTGTTCATGTTTCACTCTTAAAATGGTTGGTTCATTTTCTAATATACTTTGACTTTCTGTTTCTAGATATTCATTTTCAGCTTTGCATTTATCATCAATCGATAAGTCGAATAACTTTGATCTATCATAAAAGCTTTCTATTCCTATATCTTCTTCAGGTGTTGAATCATAATTATCTACAAAAGAAATGTTTAGTGAAACATTTTTCACATTGTTTAAATTTGATGGACCTGCTATTGGTTCATATTCTTTATTTATATCATACAGAGTTGCTGCATTCATATCTATATTTTGATCATCATTTAATCTTTTAGCTAAATTCGATCGCTTTTCTTTTACTAGAGTACATTCAGCGACTTTTTCACTATCTTCTTTTATAGGATTCGACATATCATTTTCTAGCGTTTTTCTATCAATTACTGCATTACAGTTTCCTTTTAGAGGCGAATCAAAGTTAGACGTTCTCTGAAGATGTAAACTAGATATATCTTCTATAGTTTCTCTAGAAACATTAATTATTTCATCTGATTCACTATTTTTCCCTTTGTCTTGATCACTATTGAGTTTGAGCTCTTCAGAGAATTTGATTAAATCTATTTTCTTTTTACCTTTAGGTCGAGACAAACCTAATTTAAGAGGTCTCATTTTTCGTTTTCTAACTTTTTTTACGTCTGAAAAGTTAACTAGCTCTATAATTTTTATTATTTTTATTCAATATCTTCAAATGTAAAAAGGTTACTTACGGTCATCGTCAAATGTTCCATCCAATTGCGGTATATTGGCTCCATCCCAAAAAGAATCATTCCAAGATGGTGATTCCTCACTGTTATCCTTGTTGCTGTAATTTTATTTAACTGAAATAATATATTTCCTCGTAAGTAGTACATTTATTATTTCTTTTCTACCTAACTTAAGTTACAACTGACCTGGCCATAGCCTAGAAAATACAAGAATACTATGCAACTGACTTTACAAATTACTGACATAAAATGGAGTTGACAGGTCAAATTCAACCAGAGGCTCTTAGGACAAGGCCAGATCGAGGTCGGGTTCTATTTTATCAACTTCGGCGTGAAAGCCTTCTGTCTTGGCGGTGATGCCAGGACATGTGGTTGATATATATTATAAAAATAGCTTACCAAGCAAAGGGGTCCAAAATAATAGTTTCATCATTAAATATCTGTGAATATTCAGCATCATCAAAATCAATATCGTTTTCCACATCGGCGTTTGCTGGTGTGCCCATAGCACTATCATCTTCAACTGGTTGTTCATCTAGATCTTGCAACATATCAACCAATTCTAAATCTTCACTGTCCACTATAATAAAATATTCCTTTATAAAAAAATGACGTTTTTGTTTTTTCTTATACAAAATTCTTTAATATTTACTTACAAAAAACCTGGCTGTATTTCAAAGAGAAACTACTGTTTAATGCAACATCTTCATCAACTATAGTATCATCCTTATCATAACTTGACTCCTTTTGCACTCTTCTCAAAGTATCATTAATACTTAAATTGATTGTATTATCCCAAATATGATTACTTATATCAGTAGCATTTAGTAATACTAAACCATCTTGAGTTTCTGCAGGATAATGTACCAGTTCTTTTAGATTATTGATTTCTACAGGTTTATCAACTAAGTCAGACAGCTTCGAAGCCATAATTTTTTCGAATTTATTATGGGTCTCTGTTTCTTCAACACATATTCGGCCTTGCGATAGTGATTTTGAAGATATAGATGCATTTAGTTGTTTTCTTCTCTCTATTTCTTGATTCCATACTTCCTCAAGACCAGGGTTTTCTATGCCATCACCTTTGCCTACTTTTTGACGATTTATAATATGAGATGCTATACAGTCTGCTTCGTAAAAACAACTACTTTCAGGTTTTAAACCAAAACTCATATCATTAAATGATTCAGTAAGTTCATCACTGGGCTGTGATAATCCATTTTTACGAAACTTCACAGACTGTAAATCAATGTTACTCATTCCAAAAAGGTTGAAATCAATGAAGAATTGCAATGTGAAATTTAAATGAGACTCATGTGGTTGTAGTGCTTGGCCCAAAATTGCTCCATTACTACACAGTTCAACTGCCTGTTTTATTAGACCAGGACTATACAAGAATATTTTTAAAAACAGATGTTCCTTATCATGAAATCCATAAAAGGGTCTGCAAATAACATACATATTTAAATAAAAATGATTTACTTCTCTACTACTTATTATAAAATTTATTGATGACAAGAAAATTGGATTGATTGAGGCAAAATTTTTGAACAATGACACCATATATGAGTCAGATTGAAACACTGCTTCTACTTTGTAATATCAAAGTCAGGCCACTGACTATCACTTAAGATATAGCTTTGCCCCAAATATCACCATAGCCAGCACAAGTTAGTCTACAAATATAATATCATTTATGTAAAGTGCTCAGTGTTAGAAAAATCCATCATAGAGTTGGATACATCCTATCATTATTGGATATATACTTACAATCCTTTTACCAAAGTAATTTTGTAAACATGCTGATTTGCAGATGTTGCTTGCTTCAATGCAATGTTTAAAGCTTTGTCTAAACTGGCTGCTATCTGAAAAGATAAATGCATAAGTAGTTTCTTGGTTTTCTTACATATTAGTAGGTACTTAAAATGCATGGTTGGAAATAACAGTGTCTGTATCAATTTGTATTGTATACAAAATCATGCAGTAGGCATGATAACCAATTTTGAAAATCTGTTGGATCATGTTCAGAAGTATGTACTATTTCGGAAAAATATCTTATTTCAACAAAAAAAAAGATTTGATAGATAAAATTGCCATTTCAATTTTGAGTTTTAAAATTCACGCACTCTCGACGGTGTCATGGCGTCGTTGATGACGTCAGCTCTTATGTTTTTCCGTCGTCGTAACTCCTAAAAGTAGTAGTAGTTCCATGTGTTTTTCATCCCAGGCTGGGATGAAAAACACATGGAACTAGGAGATGGGATTGGGATTCAAGAAGATGCTGCTGTTTCCGGGGGCAACAAGTATTGCAGAGGAGCTATAAATAATGGCAAGCACAATGGACCGGCGGTCGACGTGCTACAGGGCCTCGGGACCTGCATAGCCGCGCATTAGAAGAAGATAGCTTATTGCTGTATTTTATAGTTTTATTTCACTCAAAATAGAATCCTATTTCATTAGATAAATTTGTAATTTCATTGATTCTTGGCTACGGTCATCATGCCTGAAATGCTGAAATAATAACAAAAGTAAAGTCATTGTTTATGACAGAGGACATTGTGACACAAATGATGACACCACTTTAGAAATTGTCAAAAACCAATAGGCATTTACAAGGTGTAATTCTCTTGTGCAGAATTTGATGAGATTGTCTCACTCTACTTGTATACAGCATCACCATACAATTTGCTGATTTAATTGACTATTGATTTGTTAATTGATTGCATCTAATCTAGTATCAATTTGATGCCTTAACATGGGTAGCCTAAGTACCTATTAGTTATAATTAGGTATGCTTTTGTGGAACTCATAGTGGAAACACTGCATAGCATAGTATCTATTGAATTGTAGACTTGTTTTGAAAAGAGCAACCGCCGAGTTTCTTGCTGGTTCTTCTCAGCAGGAAGGGCATTCCGAACCAGTGGTAGACTCATTGACGATTCAAAAGCACTTTTCACATTTCTATTCTATTCTATTGTGGGTCTACCAAAATTGAGCTTTGTTATGAGGTTGCATCTATGCTATCTTGGGAGATTACATACTTGATATAAAAATTGAGGCTCTGGATTTGGTGTTGGGCATGGTATGTAAAAATAAGGGAACACCCCATGTATGTGCAAACATGCCTTTCGTCCTTCAGGTGTAGGCCCAAATATTCTTAATACTGGCACCTATTAATTACAGAAATTCACATTTAACTTTACTACACTGATTTCAAATTTTTATTTTTTAAGCTTTGATGAAAAAATGCTATCATACTAATGTTATAAATGCGAAAGTGTGTTTGTTGGTATGTTTTTCAATCACGCTGTAACAGAGACACAGATCAACGTGATTTTTTACATGGGTATAGTTGAGGACCTGGAGAATGACATAGGCGGTTGATTCCAGACTCCGATTCCAGGCTACTACGGTCGATTCCAGACCAAGTTGCTACACCCTAACGGGGTGTGTGTAAAGAATCTGCAACTGAAATAAATAGGCTACTTTTTATCCTGGAAAATGAAAGTTCCCAAGAGATTTTAAAAACTAAATCTACGCGGACGTAGTCGCGGGCATCAGCTAGTTTTTAAATACAAAAATATTAATATCTCAAATCAATTATAGCATTGTAAAGTAACAAAATGAAGAATTATTGTAAGCCAGGGCTAATGAAACAGTTTTTGGAATTCAGGTTTTACCTGTTTTATATCTGACCCTCTGAATTCTGAATATATCACATCAATCCCAGGCAATGGCTTTGTTAAATAGTGATCACAGACCACTATTCGAACAGAGAATTCTGGTTTTATATTTGTGATATCGAAGCCTGAAATACATTGGAATGAATAATAAGTAGTTTATGTGGACATTTTATATGATTTGAGCTCAAGGTTACGCCAAATAAACTGCATTTGAATTGCATACTGACGGCAAAAGACCAGTTTGGTTTTAATTCAATTTCATTTAACCTTACTGAATCCAAATGACTGCATGTGGACTGCTCATGTTTTAAGGCCATCTTGAAGCAAATATGGACATTGATATTATAATACTAGACACTAGTAAGTTCAGTAGTAAGAACGCGGTTTAGCCCCCGCACTCATAGGTAGTAGGTACCTATACAACTATGCGTAAATCCACGATTATTTTGGTTGCTGGATCTCGCTGGGTAGTTCAGACCAATCAAGAGTTTCGGCGCGAAGTATGGTGGTATGCCAAGCTAGCTGTAGCAGTTGTACCTGCTATTGTCGCTCGCACAAAACCTAAACTGCAAATCTTATATTATACCAAAGTACTCTGTGCTGCAAACATAAGCCTAGCCCTTTGACTATTCAGTAGTAAATTTATTAAGTCTATGGCTTAGCCCTAAGAACTATTATAAATTAATAAACACCACATCCTACCTGACTTATTTTTCTTTAAGCTGAAATCCTTTCCTACTTTTTGATGTTTAAACATCTCAAAGACTTATAAAACTTTTTCGTGATTACTTACAACTCCTAAATAAAAGAAAAATATATTATTCATAACTTATTTCCAAAATTGATTTATTTTATTTACATCAGTGATCATGATACGATCATCCTTTTGATGATCATGATCAATCATTTATTTGCGATCAGCCTGGCGATCGCGTAACTTTTATCGCTGTCCTTAAAGGACTATTTCAATGTCAAAACATGGTTTTGGCCGGTTTTGGCCAATAGGAGAAGCCCAAAATCATATTTTGACATTGATGCAGTCCTTTATGGACTGAGAAAAAGTTACCGCGATAGACCCACAGCATCCATGAAGGTAGCAAATAACAGCATCACATCAGCATTAAATAGTGATGTAAACCGGTTTTAAAAAAACCTAAAAAATACCGGTTTTCGTAAAAACCGATAAACACCGGTTTTCGTTTACTGAAAACGAATATTTTTCTCTCTCTACTTTGTTCTCGCGGGGATGCTCGCACTGTTCGAAGACGGATTTTGGACGAGAAGACATCTCGGAGCTTCCCGAACGCTGCGAAGCCGAGTTGGATTCGAAGGTTGATCTCTTTCTAGAAATTGAACCTACCTAGCTTGCAGAGTTGTACAAAATAGTTTAAGAAATGTACTAAAATACAAAATGCAAATACTTTTTTGATCGACCTATAATTCAAATGCAAATAGCGTTTTGTTTTTCGGCTTGGCTCGGCTCGGCTCGGCTCGGCTCGGCTAGGCTCGGCTCGGCACGGCTCAGCTCGGCTCGGCTTGGCTCGGGTCGGCTCAGCTCGGCTTGCCTGGCTCGGTTCGGCTAGGCTCGGTACGACTCGTCTCGTCTCGTCTTAACTTGTCTTGTTGTTGTTGTGTTGCATTGATTACAAGCATGCTTTGGTATAAATACGGGTAGCATGCCTTGCGTTTCATTCTCGCTCGATGCGTCGGACCGTTCGGAGCTCGGCTCGGCACGGCTCGGCTCGGATCGGCTCGGCTCGTATCGGCTCGGCTCGGCTCGTCTCGTCTTAACTTGTCTTGTTGTTATATTATGTTGCATTGATTACAAGCATGCTTTGGTATAAATACGGGTGGCTGATGCCTTGCGTGTCATTCTCGCTCGAGACGTTGGACCGTTCGGAGGTCGGCTCAGCACGGCTCGGCTGCCGCTGCTCTGCCGTGTACGTCGGAGCCTGTCGCAGCGCAGGCCACGGCGCGTCTGCGCCTCACCTGCTGGTGCGCTGCCATGCATGTCGCAGCGTCAGCCATGGCAAGTCTGCGTCTCATCTGCCGGTGCACTAACGAGCAAGCAGGGGCTTGTCGCAGCGCTGGCCACGGCGTGTCTGCGCCTCACCTGTTGGTGCGCTACTGAACACGCAGAGCCGGCCACGGCGCGTCTGCGCCTCACCTGCCGGTGCGCTGCAAAGCACGCAGAGGCGTGTGTGCCAGCCACAACGCATCTGCGCTTCACCTGCCTGTGCGCTGCCGAGCGCGTCGCAGCGCTGACCACGACGCGTCTGCGCCTCACCTGCTGATGCGCTACTGAGCTCGCAGGGGCATGTCGCAGCGCCAGCCACGGTGCGTCTGCGCCAAACCTGCTGGTGTGCTGCCGAGCGCGTCGCAGCGCTGGACACGGCGCGTCACCTGTCACCTGTCTGCGGTGTCACCTGTCTGCTGCGTCGTGTCGGGCCTCGCCTGGTCTGGTCTCGTCAGGTCTGGTCGCGTCTGGTCTCGTCTGATCTCATCTGGTCCCGTGTGGTCTGGTCTCGTCTGGTCTAGTTTCGTCTCTCTGGTCTAGTTTCGTCTCTCTGGTCTAGTTTCGTCTCGTCTGGTCTGGCCTCGCCAGGTCTTGTCTGGTCTTGTCTGGTCTTGTCTTGTCTTGTCTGGTCTTGTCTGGTCTCTGGTCTTGTCTGGTGTGGTCCCGTCTGGTCTGGTCTTGTCTGGTCTTGTCTGGTCCTGTCTGGTCTTGTCTGGTCTTGTCTGGTCTTGTCTGGTCTTGTCTGGTCTTGTCTGGTCTTGTCTGGTCTTGTCTTGTCTTTTGGTCTCGTATGGACTCGTATGGTCTCATCTGGTCTTGTCTCGTCTGGTCTTGTCTGTTATCGTCTGTCCTCGTCTGGTCCCGTCTGTCTCGTTTAGTCCTCTGGTCTCATCTGGTCTCTTATCGTCTGGTCTGGTCTCGTCTGGTCTAGTCTGGTCCTGTTTGGTCTCGTCTCGTCTGGTCTTGTCTGGTCTCGTCTAGTCTCGTCTAGTCTGACCTGGTCTCGTCTGGTCTCGTCTGGTCTGGTCTGGTCTCGTCTTGTCTCTTCTGGTCTTGTCTGGTCTAGTCTGGTCTCGTCTGGTCTCATCTGGTCTCGTCTGGTCTCATCTGGTCTCATCTGGTCTCGTCTGTTCTCGTTAGTTATTTGTGATAAGATATGTTTTGAGTAATTAGCGATAAGATAAGTAATTATTGATATGCAATAAGGTAAGCAATTATTGATTAGCGATAAGATATGTAATTATTAGCGATAAGTACTTTGCGATTAGTAAAGAAATTAGTGATAAGCGATAAGATAAGTAATTAGTGATAAGCGATAAGATAAGAAATTAGTGATAGTAATTAGTGATAAGCGATAAGTTATTACTGATTAGCGATAAGATTAGAAATTAGTGATAAACTACAAGTAATTTGTGATAAGATATGTAATTAGTAATTAGAAACGATTAGATAAGTAATTAGTGATTAACGATAAGATAAGTGATAAGCGATAAGATAAGTAATAAGCGATAAGTAATTAGTGATAAGCGATAAGATAAGAAATTATTGATTAGCGATAAGATAAGAAATTAATGATAAACGATAGGATAAGTAATTAGTGATAAGCGATAAGTAATTAGTGATAAGATATGTTATTAGTAATTAGCGATTAGTAAAATAATTAGTGATAAGCGATAAGATAAGTAATTAGTAATAAGCGATAAGATAAGTAATTAGCGATAAGTAATTAGTGATAAGCGATAAGATAAGTAATTAGTGATAAGATAATATGTTAATTAGCGATAACATAAGTAATTAGTGATAAGCGATAAGATAAGAAATTTGTGATAAACGATAAGATAAGTAATAAGTGATAAGATATGTAGTTAGTCATTAGTAATTAGCGATAAGATAAGTAATTATTGATAAGCTATAAGATAAATAACTAGTGATAAGCGATAAGATAAGTAATTAGTGATAAGAAGATAAGAAATTAGTGATAAACTATAAGTAATTTGTGATAAGATATGTAATTAGTAATTAGCAATAAGATGTTTAGTGATAAGCGATAAGTAATTAGTCGTAAACGATTAGATAAGTAAAGTGATAAACTATAAGTAATTTGTGATAAGATATGAAATTATTAATTAGTAATTAGCGATAAGATAAGTTATTAGTGATAAGCGATAAGTAATTAGTCATAAACGATTATTATTATTAATTATTATTAATTAGTCATAATTGATAAGTAATTAGTGATAAACGATAAGATAAGTACTACGCGTTCGTTTCAAGTTGAGCCCTGCACCATAGAGTAAAGAAATCTACACCCCTCGCGCTTCCCCGCACCGCACCTCAAGTCAGACCCACAGCTAGTAAAGACACAGTATAAGAAGATGCAGTATAATAGTTGTTCGCGCCATAATTCCTTGTTCCATGGTCGATGGCGCTAGCAACCTCTTTGGCTCGCAATGAAATTGACAGATGACACTTGAAAGGTTAAACTTGCCGCGATTTTTGGGTGTGGTTTGCAAGTTCCCTTTTTGCTTTTGACAGCTAAATTACACGTTCACGAAAACCCGGGTTGCGCGCACCGTTTGCTGTTTTTGGGTGTCTAGATCTAGTTTATTTTACGGTTTTGTTGCGCCGTCCAGCGGTCTATGTGTCGACCTAGCTATAAGCATAATTGTTAACTGTTGTTGTGTGTAAAAAAGGTGACCTTCACCACCTCTAGTTGGTTTAACTAGTGACAAACCAAGTGTACAGTGCTACGCCAGCCCAACGTCCACAGCTGCAGGCCATAACTAGCTGCCTGCCTGCTGCTGCGAGTGGCCTGAGAAGTTCACATTACACTTAACCTAACAATACACTCTCTCACAATACACTAACACATCACCACTATCATACCATCTCAGGCCGTACAACGATTGACTGCTGCAAGGAAGGTCAGTGCAACCCTACCATCATTAAGTCACCACTACGTTGAGAACAAATCTGACCGCGGTGAAAGGCCGCTTTGGGCAGTGACCCTGGACTCAGGTTATAGCTGATGGGCCCCTATACCTCGTGTTCCAGGCCTTGACTCGTTGGCCAAGCCGTTGGCCTCAACATTTGGTAGCAGAGCGTGGTTAAATTGGTTCCGCGGACAGATTTGGCATTACTGTGACTTAACTTGGCCGTTCTAGGGTTAACTCATTTATTGTAAATTAATGGACCTTATAACTTATTAATACACAGGCTTATTGAGTTACTAGTACATAGCCTGCCTTGTCACATGTAGGCCTGTATAATGATTGCAATTATTGAGATTTTGTTTTGTTAATTTTTGTTGATTAATAATTAATAGTACCTAATTGTTGTTTGTGGCCCGTAACTGGCCAACAGTTAGATGTAGATTGTAATAAATAGACTTAATATTAATATAATTTGATAATTGTAGGGTTCTTACCAAGCCAATTTGTAATTTGCAGTACCTAGTATGAGTCTAGTGGCTTAGTACGGGTAATTAAAAACTTAATTTTTCTTTTATCTTAATTTATGTTATTGATTGACTTAACATAGATTGTTGATAGCTTAATTCCGTCCGTCTGTCCGTCTGTCGCGTCCGTCCGTCCGTCCGTCTGTCAGAGCCTTATAACTTTTGAATTACTGAACGTAATTACTTCAAATTTAGATATAATATGTAAACTGATGGCCTTCAGCCGAATATTGCATAAAAAATTATAAAAACCTTTATTTCAGGGGGGCTCTCATAGAAGTGAATGCGAAGTAAAAAAAAATTTATCGCGTTATATAAAATTTTAACATATCATTTTAAAGATAATTTTGAACCGAGTACAAAAATATATTTTTTTTATTTTTTCCCTTAAAATTGACGAAATGGGGGGCTTTCAAAGTGCAGATTTAATACGCTCTCTTGAAGACGCTCTCTAGGAGAATTGACTATGTATTTTCAAGCTGATTTTAGTTTTTTGTTTCACTTGTATCCTGTACTTGAACAACAAATACTAAAATTATATGAATATTATAAAGAAATGAGATTATTTAATTTTTAATGGGCATCAGTAATTCATATAGCATCAACATAGCTTCACAATAATGCTAATAGATGGCGCAGTCATTTACTATTCCATGGAACTAGGGAGTTACGACTAGGTATCCCAAAAACAGTTTTGCGTCGAACATTATTATTTAGTTACATAAAATAATAACTTATTATTCAATTAAAATTATTGTTTAGTTAAATATCAAACTTCAATAAACTATTAATTACTGCATTTTGTATATTTTCTATTCGCGTCGATAGATAAAGATTTGTACAGATGCCCGTAACCCGTTTTCACTCGTTAGTACTTATTAATTCAATGTTTTCATTAACGTTGCCTAACCTTACGGGCTATGATAAGTTAGGTGATGATTTCTGTCAACTTCTTTATCACGATCCTGTACGGGACACCTAAAAGGACATTGGGACGGATGTTAGGACTTAGGATTGTATTTAGGAGCTACCTACGTAAAGAGACTGAAGGTTTTATATATATTTTGAAATTAGAACACATTCCTATGACATATTCAATTCTGTAATTTTTCCATGTTGACTTATGTATGTTGGATAATAGTAAACACGGCTCTAAATATGTTATGATTAGTTTTATTTAATATATTTCCAACATTTGGTAGCAGAGCGCGCGGTTAGTGGTTGTGGCAGCGGAAAGTAAACTCTAAAAATAATCGAGTATGACGACGTCTACAAATTATCGGATTGAACCGCTGAAAAAGGACAACTACGATACGTGGTGCGTACAAGCTCAAGCCATCCTTATTAAAAATGAATTGTGGAAATACGTAACAGGCGAAGTTGCGGATAAAAAACAGGACATGATGGCGAAGGCTGAGATATTACTTCTCATGTCACCTAATGAGCTAAAACAAGTAAGTGGCTGCACTACTTCAAAAGAGGTGTGGAATAAATTGAAGTCTATCCACCAAAGCTCGGGGCCTGCACGAAAAGCTGGTTTGTTAAAACAATTAGTTGTAAAAAAGATGACAGCACATGAAGATGTTCGGGATCACCTTAATAATTTCATGGATATTGTAGACAAATTACAAAACATGGAAGTAAGTATTCACCCAGAACTGCTGAGTATTATGATGCTTTATAGTTTACCAACCTCCTATGAAAACTTTAGAATAGCGATAGAATCGAGGGATGTTTTACCGAACCCTGAAGATTTAAAAATCAAAATCATAGAAGAGAGTGACGCCCGACAGGGTCGCACAAGCAGAGAGGTTGAAGGTGCATTTTATAACAAGAATAAAAAATATTTTAAAACTAATTCTGCTGAACTGATATGTTTCAAATGCAAAAAGAGGGGGCACAAGGCATCTGGGTGCTGGTCGAAAGGTAAATTTATAAAAAAAATTGGAAAAGATTCATCTGTTGAGCAGCAGAAAAACTTCGGCATATTACCGACTTGTTTGCATAGTACAGCCATAGAAAATAATAATAAATGGTGTTTAGATAGTGGGTGCTCATCACATATGACAGGGGTAAAAGAGAATTTTTCTAATATACACGATGAAACAGGTTCTCTTAAACTAGCATCAGATAAACACACTACAGATATAGCAGGTAAAGGAAAAGTTCAAATTAAAATGAAAAATACGCAGTATAACCTCCATGATACATTGTATGTGCCAGAATTATCAGTGAATCTACTATCTGTGGGAAAAATTACTGATAAAGGAAACACAATTTTGTTCAAGAAAAATAAAGCATTTATTATGGATGACAAAGGGGAGGTTTTAGTTACAGCTGTCAGAGAAAATGGACTCTATTATCTGCAAGTGGAAAATGTCATTAAAAATGTCATTGAAAATGCTAATTTAGTACCTGAAAAAGAAAATAATATTATGAGATGGCACCGGAAACTTGGTCATATAAATGAATGTGATTTAAGACTGCTATCAAGAAATAAACTGCTGCGTGGATTAATATTAAACCCTGATGAAATGTTAGGTAATTGCGAAACTTGTATTAAGGGGAAAATGACAGTTTTACCGTTCCCTATACATGAAGCATTGAAATCTACAAGGTCTTTACAAATAATACACACTGATGTCTGTGGGCCTATGAGTTGTCTGGCTGAAAATAAATATTTCGTCACTTTTGTAGATGATTTTACAAGATACGGTTACGTATATTTTATGAAAAATAAAAGTGAAGTACTAAATAAGTTTAAACAATACAAGACCGAGGTAGAAAATCAAATGAAAGAAAAAATACAGTTTTTACAGTCGGATAATGGAACCGAATATTGTAATAACGATTTTAATGAATATTTAAAGGAACATGGTATTCAGAGAAGGCTGTCTGCGCCTTATACACCCCAACAAAATGGTCTAAGTGAGAGAAAAAATAGATCATTACTTGACAAGGCAAGATGCTTATTAATTGAAGGCAATATCCCAGAATTCCTATGGGCTGAAGCTATAAATACAGCGAATTATCTAATTAATAGAAGCCCGGCAAAAGCATTGAAAGGTGAGACGCCATATCAAAAATGGACTGGTCGTATACCATCAGGAAATCACCTACACGTTTTTGGTGCAAAAGCATTTGTCCTCAATAAGAAAAGGAAAGGAAAATTTACACCCAAAGCAGAAGAAGGTGTTTTTATGGGATATGCATCAAATGCTAAAGCATTTAGAATATTTTTGCCTAAAAAGAAAAATGTTATTGTCAGTAGGGACGTGAAAGTAGTGATTTATTTAATTTGCGACTGCAAATAAGCATCCTCACTAGTTCCGTGCAAAAGGTTCAAGAAATCCCAGAACCCAGAGCCGAAAATGTCGTGAAAAAAATGGCAACTCTATGCTCGATGAAAAAAATGACATTTTGACTTCACTTTCTCGGCCGCCTTGGAAAAAATAAGAGTATAGTGCTACTCTTCAAAATTCTAAATTTTACCAATCTGAAATCAACCTGAATTCAACTTAAATGTTCAAAACTAATTATTAAAACTAAGATCCAACACCGTGGTACGAATACAACATCAACCCTCTAAAAGGTATTTATGTAATTATTGTAATGTCAAAAACGTTAGCGTGTACCTATCCATTGTGAAACTAAATCCACACACATCTCTTGTTAATTCCTTTAATTCTACTGCTAATTTGAACATGCATGTAGATTTTATTAATATTTCGGTGTATAAATTACAATTTTCTCATTTATATAGGATTTAACCTTGTAGATGTACATTTGAACAATGACCTTTGACCTACATTCTAACAATTAATAAAAAAATAAGCCCCTCAGGCGTAATATCGTTTTAGACTAAGGGAAACGATTCTTCTAATGAATTAAGCAACCTGATATGTCATTTATTGTATCTAATTGACACAATTTGTAGCTATAAGTCTAACCTTACATCTGTTCACTGCCACTTGAGTCCACACTGGTCGCCTATACTGCCCTGTACGAGGCGACACTGCTGTAACTACAAATTGGACAGATCAGTGCGGACTCAGAGCTACGGAACGGTGGAGAGAGACCAATCTATACTTACATCTGCAATTCACTGGATTCCAGGGATCTAAGCCCAGGGAGCTAAACACAGACTCTAAGCTCAGGATCTAAGCACGGAACCTATGCGCAAGACCTAAGCACAGTACCTAAGGACTTCCTGCGACGTGTGAGCGACGCCTGGTGCTGCACGATTACCTGCGGCTGTCACCTACGCGCGGCGCTGCCGGACTACCAGAGGAGCCGAGTGCGCTGAGCCACCCGGGATGACAGGGCAGTACCATAATTAAATACCACAAAGGCTAGATAGTGATTTCCCAAGAATATAATACTACTACGCCACTTGAGACCTAACTCACCTTTGCTGTCTGTGTCTGGCGACGATCCCCACCCAGCTCTCCGACTGTTCCGTTTAGCCCCTACATTTACCTATCTATCTATTTCTAAATTAATTCTACTTTATGATAATTAGCTAGAACCCTCTGTTCTAAGTAATATTTAAAATTATAAGGCCTTCAGCCACCCAACCTAATTTAGCACTTCTGTAAATATTTTTTTAGAATTAAGACCTAATCTCCGTTACTAATTAAATTATTGTTACTCATCCAGTCTCATCATTTACTACCTGGCTAGTCTACCTAAATTGTTACCTTGACACCCTACCGTGCCAAGGTAACCCTACCTACTTGTAACGCCTAATTGACTCAGGCCTACTACAAATAAAGCGTTACAAAGTCTTAGAAAAATTTTACTACGATAAACAAATTGAGGTAGTAGAATTGGAACATGAGGAACCTGAAATAGAAATAAATATTTTTGAAAATAATAAAGAAAAAGATTTAATTGCTCAAAAGGATGCTGAAAATAACTTACCTGTCTTAGTAGAAAGAGAAACCAGGGAAAATAAAATAATGAATCAAAGTGTAGAGGACTCACATTCTGAGCCCGAAGTTTATGATTCATGTCCTGAAGAAGAACCAGATCAAATTATACCTGATAGGCATGAAAGACCTAAAAGAATTAGAAAGCAACCAGATTGGTTTAAAAGTTATTCTTTAGAAGATTATTATGAAGAAGTTCCTAATAGCAAACAAAGTAACGAGTATACTTATAGTTGTGACGTTGAAGACTACTCAGAAATGGACGATGAATGGCATGAAGCTATCAAGTCAGAAATGATGTCACATGTAAAAAATGGTACGTGGACAATTAAAACTAAAGATAAAACTAGAAATGTTATTGATTTTAAGATTATTCTGAAAGACAAAGGACAGAGAAAGAAAGCTCGTCTTGTAGCAAGAGGATTTACCCAGAGACCTGGAATAGATTATAATGAGACGTGGGCACCTGTTGCAAAACTGAGCTCGCTAAGATTACTACTAGCAGTAGCTGTAGAAGAAGATCTTTCGTTGAATCAGATGGATGTCACAACTGCATATTTAAATGGTGATTTGGATGAGGAAATTCAAATGAAAACACCAGATTATTTAGAAAAATATTTAATTGAAATTATAAATGATGAAAGTAGCAATCCAAATTCAAACTTATTAGTTAAAGCAAAGAGAATGTTAGAAGACATACGGAATGTAAAAGGAGAAAAGGTCTGTAAATTGCAAAAGGCATTATATGGTTTGAAACAATCTGGAAGACAATGGTTTAAAAGGTTGGACACAGAACTAAAATCTTTTGGATTCGAACCATCACCGGCAGATCCTTGTATGTATTCTTATAAAGTAGGAGGAGATAAAATATTAATTTGTCTTTACGTTGACGATTTAATGATTGCTTATACATCAGAAAAGAAGTTTAAAAAGGTAAAGAATTTTCTTACGACAAAGTTTGATATGAAAGACTTGGGAAAACCATCCGAATTTTTAGGTATACAAGTTGATATCAAACAAGGAAAAATTAAGTTATCGCAAGAAAATATATTAAGAAAGTTCTTTGTAAATATAATATGGAAGAGTGTAAACCAGTCAGTACACCCATAGAAGCACGATTAAAGTTAGATAAAAAGGAAAAGAAAGTAGAGAACTTACCATATCAGAATTTGATTGGAACATTGATGTTTCTTGCTGTGGCTACTAGGCCAGATATAATGTTTGCCGTTAGTTATTTATCACAATTTAATAATTACTACGGCGAAGAACATTTTAAATGTGCGAAACGGGTACTAAGGTATCTAAAAGGAACTTTACAACTCGGAATAGTTTACGAGAAAACTGAATGCCCTATCTATGGATTTGCAGATGCAGATTGGGCATCGTGTGCACTGGACAGGCGATCCTACACAGGATATTGTTTCAAATTATCTAGCGGATGCATTAGCTGGGAATCAAGAAAACAAAGAACAGTAGCCTTGTCTACGGCAGAAGCAGAATACATGGCATTAACAGAAGCCGTAAAGGAGGCTATACATTTAAAAATATTGTTGAATAGCATTGCCTGTAAGCAGCAAGATAGTGTACTTATATATAGCGACAGTCAAGCGGCCATACAGATGTGCAAGAATGAAATTGTGAGCAATAGAACCAAGCATATAGATTTGAGAACACATTTCATTCGACAGCACGTTAAAGAGAAAACAGTTCATATTATTTATATGAATACAGAGAAGATGGAAGCTGATATTTTAACTAAAGGGCTGCCATCCCAGAGATTGGAGAATCTGATCAATAGTCTAGGAATGCGTTAGGAGGAGTGAAGGTTTTATATATATTTTGAAATTAGAACACATTCCTATGACATATTCAATTCTGTAATTTTTCCATGTTGACTTATGTATGTTGGATAATAGTAAACACGGCTCTAAATATGTTATGATTAGTTTTATTTAATATATTTCCAACAGAGACTCCTATTTTAGGGGATGATATAGGTATGTTTGGTGAAAACGGGCATAATAATAATGTCAGGTTTGGTCGTCATTTATCGATTGAATGAATAATCATGGGATACCGTTACCGGGAGGTCTCAGTTCGGGGCGAACCACTAGTTATAATGTAACACCATTGTACTACCCAATCTGTGCAAATAAATAATTTGAATTTGAATTTGAAATTTATTTTTAATAAGCGGTGCTTCGCGAGCGGTTTACTAAGTGGGTCTGACTTGAGGTGCGGTGCAGGGAAGCGCGAGAGAGCTAGGGGAAATTTGAAACGCGTAGTACCACTAGAATCTAGATCAAAGGTGTCAAACTACTGCATATCCTATACTGTGTCCGTACTGTCGACATGGGACTAGGAATTACGACTACGTCGATTACTTTACTCTAAAGGTGCAGGGCTCAACTTGAAACGAACGCGTAGTAATTAGTGATAAGATATGTTATTAGTAATTAGCGATTAGTAAAATAATTAGTGATAAGCGATAAGATAGTAATTAGTAAAAGTAAGTAATTAGTGATAAGCGATAAGATAAGAAATTGGTGATAAGCGATAAGATAAGAAATTATTGATTAGTGATAAGATAAGAAATTAGTGATAAACGATAGGAAAAGTAATTAGTGATAAGCGATAAGATAAGTAATTAGTGATAAGCGATAAGATAAAAAATTAATGATAAGATATGTCATTAGTAAATAGCGATTAGTTAAGTAATTAGTAATAAGCGATAAGTAAAATAATTAGTGATAAGCGATAAGATAGTAATTAGTAAAAGTAATTAGTGATAAGCGATAAGATAAGAAATTGGTGATGAAATTGGTGATAAGCGATAAGATAAGAAATTGGTGATAAGCGATAAGATAAGAAATTAGTGATAAGCGATAAGATAAGTCATTAGTGATAAGCGATAAGATAAGAAATTAGTGATAAACGATAAGATAAGTAATTATTGACTTGCGATAAGATAAGTAAATAGTGAGTAGCGATAATTCACTATCGCTACAAATATTTTGACACGCCTAAGTCATAATAATTAATTAATTTGTGCATTTTGATGACTACCCTCACGTTCAGATGGTGGTTTGTCTGTCGTGTTGTGATAAAATGATTAGGTGTGAGGTCAGGGGCCGTTATAGGGGTGGTTGGAGACGGCTTTAGGTTGGGTTTCAGCGTTAAAGCCTGATTAGTTTTTCAGTAATAATTCCCGTTTCTGGACCATGGCTATTGTGGCTATTTATTGATCAAATTAGTTTTCAGTTCTATGTAATAAATTGCTGTTCCAAATTATCCTGAAGTTTCGTTCAAGTAGCCCAAAGATCAGTCAAGAACTGATGCTGAACCTAAGAATTATCCCTCGCCCTTCACAAATCCCACATTGAATCTCGGTCACTCCGAAATACAGGATCCAAAAAAAAATTTTGCGATAAGTAATTAGTGATAAGCGATAATATATTATGTATATAGTGATTAGCGATAAGGTATGTAATAATTTAATGAAATACTTTATATGTGTTGCAGACCCTGGAATATTAGCAGAAATGACTGTGTACGCTGGTTATTTATTTAGATTAAATAAAAGAAACTAATTACCGATTTACACATGAAGTTTTGTAAAGTTTAATTTAAATTAAATTTTGAGAGTATAGGCATAATAGTTTCTTAAAGGTTCTTAGAACAACAAAGGTTAAATCGATGTTTTAAAATTTTTGACCAATGGAACCTAAAAAATAAACAGTTCTTTATCTATATATAACCAATTACGATTTTCTTAGCTATGTTTTATGTTACTATCTGATTACATCTCACACGGCAAACACTCAGCCGAGCTAAACATCAGGGAACGTGAAATCCGTGCAGTGCAACAGTAAAATGTACACTATTTATCCAATACACCTATGATTCATCTAGAACTGTTATGTAAGCCATGTGTTATTGCAAATCTAAAGTAACAACTACTTGGAATTAAGTTTCTATCTAAATAAAAATAAAAATGAATTAAACGTGTCCACCTGGTTTCATTTCCGTGGGAGGAAGCCGCAGCATTCCTCAGCAAAGGTAAGTCCAATTTGAACTTTTTCCTCAACCTACTATTTTGATTATAATAAAGATACATATAAGTTAGTCCGCTACTATCTTAGACTGCATCGTTACTTATCATCAGGTGAGATCGCAGTCAAGGACTATCTTGTCATAGATAAAAAAAATTTTTTTACAGGTTTTTTTAGGTATAAAAACCGGTTTTTTTACAAAGTAATCGGTAAAAACCGGTTATCAAATTTGTAATCGGTTCACATCACTAATCAGCATCACAGATCACTTGTCGGCGAGGCCATTCTAGTTCACTATCTGCTTTCTCTCTAGGTATATATTTACGGGTAACTACGCGATATACACGGTTGAACCGCTTGTATATGGATATTAAAAAAGGATGTCTAGTGGAACAGAATGTCACCGATTTAATTAACTATCACAATGGAGTCATACCTGCCCATCAACTAGAAGGCTCCTGTCGCACTGCTCTACTCCAATTAATTCTCTCTCTCTCTGCTGCGGGAGTGCACCGGTAACCTGCATGATTAAATTAACTATGACATCACCATTTGTGACGCCCTAAGATCTGATCTATTATTCCTGTTATTTCTAGCCGTGAACGTGTAAGGAATCAAACTCATCTCCCATGCGGAATCTTATCTCATCTGACCATCGGACCCGATCTTTCTTATTCATACCCTAGACCCCCTATGTCTAAGAGCCAATCTCTTTTGTTCGCACGAATCTTCCTTGGGCCCCCTATGCCCAAGGGCGAGACATAATGTCTCCTGTTCATAAACATGAACCTTCTTCGGGTTCTATCTACCCGAAGGATCGACGTAATCTTTCCTAATCGTACGAACCTTCCTCGGACCCCCCATCCACGAGGGCTCATCCTCCTCGGACCCCCCGTCAACGAGGGCTCAACGTAACATCTCATCGGATCCGATGTATTCTCAGCTCATAATAGCCATAATGATTTACTCACAATTTAAACACCATTAAAACCGTCGCTTACACATCCCTTGCTAACTTATACACAGCCTTAGAGCGCGCTCCTAGATGCTAGTAAATGAATTGATATCTAGAAATTCACTTATGAGGGTTTAAGAACTTCGTAGATTAATTGCTTAGATAATCAAATACTTAGCTACTCAGGTACTTAGCTTTCATCACACCCACTCCTCGTAGCGCAGCCCACAATTCCACCACCTTCTTCAGGATACGAGAAAAACAACCCGTTGCCATGCAACAAATGTTCATCAGAAAAGGAACATTCTAATACCAAAAATATTTAAACTACAAAGAAACCAACGACAAATTTCCGGTGTCATATACTACTACCATAGACTTATACAACCATTATCCTTACCAAAGATCTAAGTATTTCGCGATAGCATATATGCACTTCGCGACATCACTATTATAGTCTGCATCCTGCATCACCACCATAGAGTAAAGTAATATATCTGGTGGAGAATCACCACAGAAACAGTTAAGGTGGAAGACATGTGGAAGACACGGTTCTGCCCGCGAAATTCAAATTTAATTTGGTTTTTTGCAATTTGTAAACTAATACGACAAAGTAGGCTTATGGCCTTCTAATTGCGCCAGTGGAATTATCATCTTCACAGGTTTACATAAAAATCTTTACTTGAAAGTGACCAGTTTAAGAAATTAATCAAAATACTGAGTTGGACGTGAGTTCCACCTTAAGGTGGAAGACACGATTCTGCCCGCGAAATTCAAATTTAATTGGGTTTTTTAGCAATTTGTAAACTAACACGACAAAGTAGGCTTATGCCATTCTTATTGCGCCAGTAGAATTATCATCTTCACAGGTTTACATAAAAATCTTTACTTGAAAGTGACCAGCTTAAGAAATTAATCAAAAAACCGAGTTACGTGACTTACTCACAAAGAGCTCACAAACTAAGTTATAGGATCTCACAAATTAGTCAGTATTTTGATTGTTTAAAGATTTGATTTATTTAAAATCGATATACCGATATTTTACATCCCTAGTTGTCAGAGTCTTGACCACAGACCAGCGAACAACAAGTCTTGACCATCTGTGTAAGATCTGTGTACATTAATCGTCACTAGTCGTAGGTACGTAGTCCTTGTCCATTTGACATTTCTAGTGACAGCAATCACAGACAGCAATCATCATGTTCCTGGTCTGTGGCAATCATTGTCAATCATTGTTTTTTCATCAATGTCATCATTCGTCTGAGCCATCTCTGAGCATTTAAATTATAGAATATAAATAAAAAAAAAACAAAAAAAAAAGTTACAGAAAAATTATTAAAATATTTCAGTGTGTGCTTGTGATACAAATGAAAAGTTAAATTAAAAAAATATATTGATAGTGATAAATTGTGTATTGAGATCACGGGAAAATATGGTTTGCATTAATTTTCAAAAATGAGCTATTTCACTAACAAATCCAAAGGAAGAATATCTATAGAAAGATAAAGAAAAATAATAGAGGACGATGGATGATGAGGAGGCCGACATAAGGGAGCAAATATTCCACAACAATGTTCGAGAGCAGATCGTAAGTTTCACTCGTGTCACTTTGTGCTTTGAATACAATGCGTAGTTTTATTGTATAAAAAGTAATTTGAATACATTTTCTTGTAGATATTCCTGCTTTCGTTTATACTGCTGTACCTGTTCTCGTTCATGGTGATCGAGAAGTTTCGTCGGCGGGATAGTGAGGACTTCTTGAGCGTCGACGA
This sequence comes from Oeneis ivallda, assembly GCA_029955525.1. NCBI lineage: Eukaryota > Metazoa > Arthropoda > Insecta > Lepidoptera > Nymphalidae > Oeneis > Oeneis ivallda. The sequence goes on from JARPMR010000012.1 coordinate 20,050,981, forward strand.
AGACGAAGTTAAGGTGTACAGGATAAGTCTGTGGCTGTGTACGTTCGCACTGGCCGTCTCCTTGGGCTCGGCGATGCTGCTGCCCGTGTCAATAGTTTGTAATGAAGTGCTCATTTTGTACCCAAATAGCTACTATGTCAAGTGGTTGAACAGCTCTCTTGTACAAGGTAAGCAATAGAACTGTCTTTAGGTTGCAAAAGTTTTTACAATGTAAGCACTTTATACTTACTTTATATATTTTCATTATAAAGTATTATTAAATATATTTTCATAATAAATATTTTATGAAGAGAAAAAAAGCTGCAAAATTTCACAAATCTGAGTAGTATTCACTAGCCTTAAGTGCGATTTTGTATCTGCAGAGTAGTAGTTTTATCGAAAATACAGATGATCTCTGCTTTGCTCTGTTGCTGTTTGAAGGGAAAAAATGAATATCTATTTCATTGTCAAGCCAGCACACTGGAATAATAAATTAGTTTTGATAGATACTGCATCACTGCAACTTGTTAATGCCCAAATTCATAGTTGCAAAATCTCAATAGTTCCAAAAATAACATTGATTGTATTTATATTTGGTTTTACAAAAAGACTAGAAGTAGGATAACAGTTCAGCTATTTTGGCAACAAAATGGAAAAGATTAGAAGTGGTAAAGGGTAGTTAGGAAGAGGTATGAGGCCAAGAAAGTATTACAGATTTTGTGAAATGGTGATGAATATAACAAAATTGTATGGTAGCACTAGATAAAATTAATTCCTAAGTAAATACAGGAATAATATAATAGTAGTAAGAGCAGTACCTCTTTTGTTGCAAGTTGGGTATTTAAAATTTTAGTAGAGTGACAGCTTTAGTTACTGTAGAAAGGATCAAAATTAATCTTACAGACTATTGATGGTGAAGCTTTGTTATTTTTAAACAGCTTCAAAAAAAAGGAGGAGGTTCTGAATTTGACACATATTATTGTAACTTTTTTTTGGTGATTTTACTCCATGACCATCAAATATTTTTTTTATTCGAAGGGTCCCCTTCACTGTCAGGTTGGTCCCCTTTATATTTGGTGAAGATCTGATGAATATTTTCAGTGATGGAGAACGGAACTCCTCATTGAAGGAGCAAATTGCTTGTGATCAGAGAATGTGTAGATTTATTGTATGAAATTCTTTTTAAAAAAACCAACTTCAAACACCACTGCAAAGTATAAAATAATTTTATTTTGTACACATATATTGAAGTTGGGCTAGCTTCGCACATTGGTTTCATCGTTTCTATTTAAGCCTGTGCTACTTCAGATGTGTACAAATAAAATTATTTACGGTACTTTGATATGAAAAATGAAAAAGATTTCAATTTCTTGATGAAATGGAGTAATTAAAGATGGATTTTCATCATACTAATATTATAAATGCGAAAATGTGTTTGTTTGTCCTACAATCACACTGTGACAGAGCTACGGATCAATGTGATTTTTTGCATGGGTATAGTTGAAAACCTGGAGTGTTACATAGGCTACCTTTTACCCCAGAAAATCAAAGAGTTCCCAAGGGATTTTAAAAACGTGAGTGTCAGCTAGTAACTTATAAAAGGGGTTAACTGTAATAACACACACAATAATTTATACTAATATTAAACATTGAGCTATTAATAACTGTTTAAAAATATTTATGTGATAACACAATTACAATACAATTATTTCTGTATGTAATGCATGGTCCGAACAGACAGGATCTTTTACTTTACTTTTAGCAATGGTGAACGAGTCTTTTCAAGTTTTAGTGGCTTTTCGGAAGCTTGATGCCGCGTCCGAATGCAAAAACACTGATCATCACTACTAAAAGAATCGTGTCTGCCCTGAACCTAAATGAGTATTATAGTTCAACATTTTGTTTTAGGTCTATGGAACCATGTGTTTCTATTCTCAAACCTCTCACTATTTGTGTTCCTGCCATTCGCATATCTATTCTCGGAGTCCACTGGATTCCCTGGCTGCAGGGGTCTGAAGGGACGGGTGTATGAGACCTTCATTGTGCTGGCCCTACTCGGAGTGGCTATGCTTGGTCTTGCTTATGTCATCTCAGCATGGTTGGAAGGCGACAGATCCAGTCTTGATGCTTTATTAAGTAAGTATTTTTTATTTAGTCAAACGTGTGTAGTATATATGTAGTAGTAACAAATAATATAGAATATGTATGTCATTTTTTGTGTTAGGTGACAGGATTGCTAAAAAATGATTGCTTCAGTGCTCCCATTGGCTGAATTTATTTTGACCATTTTGACCAATAGCGAGAGATTATCACCCAATCAGAGGTGATTGTGGTCATCATTCTGTTGCAATCAATATTCGACAATACCACAGTTGGCAAATTGGGACAATAAATGGCTATTGTTCAATCAAACAATCATGAGTCTGGTTTTTATAAAAGCAAGTTATTTCGAAAACACATACAAACGCTTAAACATTAGCTCTAAAGATTAAAACAGCATGTTAAATTTACTATAATACACCCATTTTTAGGGTTCCGTAGTAAACAAGGAACCCTTATAGTTTCGCCATGTCCGTCCGTCTGTCTGTCTGTCTGTCTGTCCGCGGTTTAGCTCTGAGACTATTGGTACTAGAAATCTGTAATTTGACAAGGGTATAAATATCAATCACGCCGACAAAGTGGTGAAATAAAATTGTGAAAAATATTTTTTTTAGGGTACCTCCCCTACATGTAAAGTGGGGATGAATTTTTTTTTCTCCTCTATCCCATAGTGTGGGGTGTCGTTGAATAGGTCTTTCAAAAACGTTGTGGGTGTGGGAACACCATTTTTCAATTCAGGGATCCGTTTGTGGAATATGATATTTTAAAGTGCTAAATTTTATTAGTGTCAAGTGTCCCCCCCCCCCTCTGCCAGCTAAATAGTTGTATATAGGATACAAGAAAAAATTCACAGCAGTAGTATATATAATGAATTTTAAAGGAAAACTATCACGGCTAAGTAGGGTTCATTAGTGAAAGAGTTATATCGGTTTTTCTAAGTGAGATATTACACGTAGTGTAAGTTGCGTATTTTGTAGTATATTATAGTATTTAAACCATGGAACTCAAAATGTATGTTGAGACTTTCACCTACGGAACCCTACACTGCGCGTGGCCCGACACGCACTTGGCCGTTTTTTTCTACAATCCTACGTCGCAATAGTTTTCTAAATAGAAGCGAATCGTAATCTATTCCTTTAAACGAGCAATATAATCTGAATCTCGGAAACGACTCCAACGATTTTCATGAAATTTAGTATGCAGGGGGTTTCGGGGGCGATAAATCGATCTAGCTAGTTTTCATTTTTAGAAAAGGTCATTTTATCCGTGTTTTCAGGCAATGAAAAACTCCTTAGAATATCATTAGAATACGAAGGTAAATTTCGCCATCATCCTTAAAGTTCCAATAGCTCGGGAAATCGGGTGGTCCCGAAACCAGAAGACCCCTGTTCGAGTCCAGACGATTATATTTTCCCCTATGATATATTTTTTTTTTTAATATACATATAATTTCCAAAAAACACGATTTACCAAAAAAAAAAAAACTGAGCAAAGCTCGGTCACCCAGATATTTTCTCCTACATGAGCAGGATGTATACCAACAGGGTCAGCAAAACAATGTCGTTGCGTTCTGCGTTAAAATGAATGAATGAATAGTAAACGCAGCCGATCGTGATTCCTCGTCGATTGCGCCTAATTGACTGTGAAGCTGCGCCTCGGTTTGTGTTTCGTTTTGACCTCGGGGTGTGTTATACTAATGCGTCCTCAATTGTTTAGGCGCGTAGATATTTTTACGCTCATTCGTAGAGACAGGGTCAGGGGTGTAGACTGTAGACTGTGGACTGTACAGCTGTAAATAACATTGTTATCAATCTGATGTGTGAAACTATTGGGGCCTGTTTCAGCCCTTGCTGATAAAGTGCCTGATAACCTATCCACAACTAATCTGACAGATAGTGTTTAAATTTCACAGACAATCTAACAGACAAACAGACCTACCTGACAGATATTTTATCAGACACTATTGATATATAATATATCAGACACTAATGGACAGTGGTGAAACAGGCTCTTATTAAAATGTTATAATTGCGAGTGTATTTGTTTGTTGTGTCGTCCTTCAATCACGCAGCAAGAGAGCAACGGATCGACGCGATTTTAGCATGCGTAGTTTAGTTTAGCTTATGGGTAGTTAAAACAAAGGATTCCCGAGGGATTTCAAAAAAGTCGTGTGGTGTCGTGGGACACCAGATAGGAACGAAGTTATTATTATAAAAATATGAATTTCAAGTTCTATTCGAGGGTATAAAGAAAATAATTATTCGGGTATACATTTTTTATCATGATTTTTTTATCGATAAAAATCAAAATGACCCCAGGGAAGCTTAAATATCAATTTTATAAAATATTAAAAAAATTAAAATAATTTTATAAAATAAAAAATGAAAATAAAATTGCGCGCCCCCGGGTGGGCTCGAACCACCAATCTTTCGGTTAACAGCCGCACGCGAGCCAATTACGCCACGGGAGCGATGCACAACTTGTTGAAATTATTATATAAGATATTTTTTAGGCCATCAAATAAAAGTGTCGTTACAACTTTTGGTCTTCGTTCTTCGGTCCAAAAGCTAACGGGCGAAGTCGCGGGGGTCATAGAATAAGTATGTAATGGGACCTACGACAGCGTATAGCTACTGAAAAAGAATTGAGATCCATTATCTTTACGTTCTTACAGCCTTTACCACTGCAGAACTTCTTCCTTCCTAGCCACCATCATACTAATATTCCGAAAGTGTGTTTGTTTGTTGGTTTGTCCTTCAATCATATATAAATTGAATCATGCCGCAACAGAGCTACGGTTCGACGTGATTTTTTTTATGGGTATAGTTGAGGACCTGGAGTGTGACATAGGATACTTTTTATCCCGGAAAAATAAAAGAATTCCCGAGGGATTTTAAAAACAATCCACGCGGACGAAATCTCGGGAATCAGCTAGTTTTCTATACGTGTTACGTTACGGCATAGTGTAAAAATAATTTTTCTCACCTCCGGGCGGAAAGCGTCAATTTTCCTCCCGCTGCGCTAAACGAAAATGTCGCTTTCCGCCTCCGTCGAGGAGAAAAATAGTATACACACCATGGGCAGTAAATAAGAAAGCCTCAGATCACATGTTTATTGACCTCGGCTTCGCCTCGGACAACAATTACATGTGATCTGAGACATTTCTTAATTTACTGCCCTAGATGTGTAATGTACTATTTCTCACCTCCGGGCGGAAAGCGTCAATTTTCCTCCCGCTGCGCTAAATGAAAATGTCACTTTCCGCCTCCGTCGAGGAGAAAAATAGTATACACACCACGGGCAGTAAATAAGAAAGCCTCAGATTACATGTTTATTGACCTCGGCTTCGCCTCGGACAACAATTACATGTGATCTGAGACATTTCTTATTTTACTGCCCTAGATGTGTAATGTACTATTATACTACACCTGCTCGGAAAGTACCTTCTGATTTGCGTCATATCGGAAAAGAGCGAGAAAGAAAATACGTCTTTACGTGGAGGCAAATCTGCGGGCTGAAAAAATGTATGAAATTTCATTACTTACGTGCTTTAGCGGGCTGAAAAGTTGTATGAAAATCCATTACACACGTGGTTTTTTTTTTTAATTTTTGATAAAATCAGTTCAGTAATACCAATACTTAAAAAAATTATATAAAAAAAATAGAACTCTGTTTCAACAAACAAGACTCTTTATTTTCATAGTAAGTATCTAATAAATAAATAATTAGAAAAATGTATAAAATAGTGACTAAATTATAACTAATAATAATCTTTATAAAGAGGATTCTTTAAACTATATCAGTAAACGAGGTTCCATATTCTATTACATACTTATTCTATGAAATATAATAAAACTGATTAAAGTTAAGAAAAAAAACAAATTGTTTAAGGAATTTCAAGTAGTACTCGGCAATGAAAACGACTATGGCTAGGTTACGGTTGCGTTTGCTTAAGTTCAAGTCAAGAATGTATCGTCGATGGGAAAAAAAGTTAGTCATGGCATGTCCTGGATGCGGTCATTTGGTCGTTTCAGCCAAGTGCGCGACTCATTTTTAACCGACTTCAAAAAAGAAGGAGGTTCTCAATTCGTCGGAATCTTTTTTCATGTATGTTCAGTTCTTCACCGATTAATTAAAAAAATATATATTCAAAATTATTTATTTTACGTAGGCCAACCTGTGGCTCTTATGACACGTCATGACTCTACCACCGGTTCGGAAAGCGGATTAGTTGAAGACGCCTGAACCGATTCGGAAAATTCTTTTTTGTTTCAAAGGGTCCCTTCTTCCCAGGTGGTCCCACTTAAATTTTATCCGATTTTTTTATTTCGAAAATCAATTCTTCATTCACATCGATTTAAAAAATCAACAATAAGTTATATTATACTTTGTAGTGGCGCGGGTGTTTGAAGTCTGTTTTTAAAGAAGAATTTTTTGTATTATATTCTTGGGTTACCCGAACGCTGCGGCCGCTGTCCATATAGTCGTGGAGGAAATCAGGACATGCTGCTCTGCGATGCCTTCGAATTGTGCATCGAAGAGTCAACATCTCCTGAAAACGTGCGCAAAATGTTAATTGGGGGCTCTCTGTGGTGTTTGTTTTTCCTGCATTCCTAGTACCTAACGGAAAAGCGGGCGGTGCATAGCGATATGATACACGTGTTAATGCTAGTTCCATACGGATTTCCTGCTTTGCTTTTGTCTAAAAATAGTTACATCAGTGTGACGACACTGATATCCTAGTGGTTAGTACTACGGTCTCCTGTTCGGGGGGTCGCAGGTTCAATCCCGGGCACCTCTGGCTTTTCTAAGTTAAGTGCGTTTAAGAAATTAAATATCACTTGCTTCAACGGTGGAGGAAAACATCGTGAGGAAACCTGCACACCTGAGAGTTCTCCATAATGTTCTCAAAGGTGTGTGAAGTCCGCACAATCGCATTGGGCAACGTTCCCTTACTTTTACCGTTACCTAAGCTAAGTTAGCTTTCTGTCAATTGAGTTTTCACGAACCTTTAGGGAACACCTAAGCGTGGAAATGACATTGGGTACGAAATTGTATTTAGGGGCTACCTAAGTAAAGAGTCTCCTACTTAGGGGATGATTTGGGTATGGTTGGTTGGTACGGGCATTAGTTTATTTTTGTCATAGAAAGCATAATTATTGTCTTCTTTCTCACGAAGTATAGGTATGGCTATACCTACTTCGTATGTACAGCCGTACATACACTCAGTTTCATCGGTTTGTTTTGTTCGCAGATTTATGGACATATCTCCCGTTCCTGTACTCCTGTGTATCATTTGTCGGCGTTCTGATGCTGCTTGGTGAGTTCTTTAAAATATGATTAATTTAATCTGAACACTCTAATTAGGTATACCTACGGTATATGTATCGGTAGCAGATCCGAAATAATCCTGGGTCCCAATTGTCTAATAGTTATTCAGTTGATCGTATTCGTATTCGATGATGATTATATAACCCTTGATTGTATTGATTTAAAGTCACGAATTCAGCACACGCGATTTTAATATGGAGCGTTATGGAGGCATTGAGTGTATCGTACATACCTAAACGTATAAGAATGCATACACGAAATTGAACTCTAATTCAATGCAATTATGGTTTATTTTACTTTGACGCTAATGTCATAGAATACGATTACGGACGATGGAATAACTTTAGACAATCGCACCTCTGGTATGTAAAATATTTGGTTCATATATATTATGCGCAACAGCTTATATAAATATTTTATGCTAAAATAAGGCATTGCGCTCATTTGTAAATTAAACAATTTGTAAATTAAGCTCAGGTTATTAAATAGTGCTATCTTGTTCACGATGCTCCTTGTGGAAAAGGATAACTCTACTATTGGACCTAACAATTTTGTTTGTGTACAAATTGATTTACTAATTAAAATACACTCGTGTCAGAACATACTTTCAATTAACGTTGATTAAATCTATTTAACGATAAAAAGTTGATTCCCTATCATTGATATTATTGAGCGGCGAGTCGGTTTAATTTGCGCTTATTTTTTACTTTATTACGTCCTGCACAAGAGGCTCTCGATCTTATTACTTCTAGTTTCTACCGCTAATTCCAAATATAGCCTCAACAGCTCAACGGCAAAGGGCCGGACTGAAGCACGAAAGCTTCGACCGCGACGGTAACCCGTTGCAATATTGCTATGCCCACTCCTAGTTTATAAAGCTTAATTTGGTAGGGAAATTACTCATGTTTAATTTAAATATTATTTAAAAGAGAATACATGACTATTTGGCGCTATTTTTAACAGACTTCAAAAAAGGAGGTTCTCAATTCGTCGGAATCTTTATTTTTAACGTATGTTCCCCGATTACTCGAAGACGCCTGAACCGATTTGGAAAATTCTTTTTTTGTTTCAAAGGGTATACTTCCCAGGTGGTCCCATTTAAATTTTATCGAAATCGGTCGAACGGGTTTTAAAAAATTATCTACTTTGTACTGGCGCGGGCGGTTGGAAGTCGGTTTTGGAACGAAGTTCCTTATCGCGCGTTGCGAAAGGGGGCTAGACGGAAAAAGCGTCGTTACAACTTTTGGTCTTAAAAATTAAGACCAAAAGTTGTAACGACACTTTTATTTGATGGTCTAAAAAATATCTTATATAATAATTTCAACAAGTTGTGCATCGCTCCCGTGGCGTAATTGGCTCGCATGCGGCTGATTTAAATTTTATCGAAATCGGTCGAACGATTTTAAAAAAATTATCTACTTTGTAGTGGCGCGGGCGTTTGAAGTCGGTTTTGGAACGAAGTTCCTTATCGCGCGTTGCGAAAGGGGGCTAGACGGAAAAAGTGTCGTTACAACTTTTGGTCTTAAAAATTAAGACCAAAAGTTGTAACGACACTTTTATTTGATGGCCTAAAAATATCTTATATAATCATTTCAACAAGTTGTGCATCGCTCCCGTGGCGTAATTATCTCGCGTGCGGCTGTTAACCGAAAGATTGGTGGTTCGAGCCCACCCGGGGGCGCGCAATTTTATTTTCATTTTTTATTTTATAAAATTATTTTAATTTTAATATTTTATAAAATCGATATTTAGGCTTCCCTGGGGTCATTTTGATTTTTATCGATAAAAAAATCATGATAAAAAAATGTATACCCGAATAATTATTTTCTTTATACCTCGAATAGAACTTGAAATTAATATTTTTATAATAATAACTTCGTTCCTATCAGGTGTCCCACGACACCACACAACTTTTTTAAAAAGAATTTTTTTATAATAAATAATTCCGTCCGATTATTTATTGGTCTAAGCGTGAGAACGCTAATAGTTAACGACTTTAGTTGATCAACTAAAAATTGACCGACTGGCTCGCTGCGTGAGAATGTCGCGTAAGCGTTTCTATTTTACGATGATACGACATTGACCTCGACCTTGATATTCGACCGAGCGAAGCGAAGGTCTTTGAGTTAACTAGGGCGATTTGCACTTGTCCGTCCGTCCGTCCGTCCGTCCGTCCGTCTGTCAGAGCCTTATAACTTTTGAATTACTGAACGTAATTACTTCAAATTTAGATATAATATGTAAACCGATGGCCTCCAGCCGAAAATGGCTTAAAAAGTTATAAAAATCTTTATTTCAGGGGGGCTCTCATAGAAGCGAATGCGAAGTAAAAAAAAAAATATCGCGTTACATAAAATTGTTACGTATCATTTTAAAGATAATTTTGAACTGAGTACAAAAATAATTTTTTTTTAATTTTTCCCTTAAAATTGACGAAATGGGGGGCTTTCAAAGTGGCGATTTTATACGCTCGCTTGAAGACGCTCTCTAGAAAAATCCGCTATGGATTTTCAAACTGATTTTATGTTTTTAGGTCACTTATATCCTGTACTTGAACAACAAATACTAAAATTATATGAATATTATAAAGAAACGAGATTATTTAATTTTTAATGGGCGTCAGTAATTCATATAGCATCAACATAGCTTCACAATAATGCTAATAGATGGCGCAGTCAGTAACTATTCCCATGGAACTACGAGTTAAATTCAATGTTTGATAAATAATTCAATGTTTTCACTAACGTTCCCTAACCTTTACGGGCTACCTATAAGTTAGGTGATTGATGTTTTCTGTCAACTTATTTATCACGATCCTGTACGGGACACCTAAAAGGATATTGGGACGGATGTTAGGACTTAGGATTGTATTTAGGAGCTACCTACGTTAAGAGACTCCTACTTAGGGGATGATTTAGGTATGTTTGGTGAAAACGGGCATAATAATAATGTCAGTTTTGGTTATCATGTATCGATTGAATGAATAATCATGGGATACCGTTACCGCGAGGTCTCAGTTCGGGGCGAACCACTAGTATAGTGAGAACATAATTATTATCTTATAAGTATATTGAAGCAATAATAATATAATTATTGTATCAAAATAAATCTACATTTCTTGTAGAATTTGCTGGAACTATTTATACGTACCTAGTACTTAGTCTTTTTACGGTGCCATGATTTTTTATCTTAAAAGACTTCATTAATATGCTCAATGAATAATAAAAGGAAACCTGTATTTTTATCCTACATCGGTAAAAGGAGGAGGAGACATGTTTAAATACAACATTAATTTTCAACCGACCAAAAACTAGGAGGTTCTCAAGTCGTCTTTTTAGGGTTCCGTACCCAAAAATACCAAAAGCGGAGGCTTAGTAATAGGGTCCCGTTGGTACCCTATTACTAAGCCTCCGCTGTCCGTCCGTCCGTCCGTCCGTCCGTCTGTCAGCGGGCTGTATCTCGTAAACCGTAATACATAGACAGTTGAAATTTTCACATATTGTGTATTTCTATTGCCGCTATAACAACAAATAATAAAAATTAAATTAAATCTATATATATAAAAGAAAGTGGTGTTAGTTACACTATTTATAACTCAAGAACGGATGAACCGATTTAACTGAAAATTGGTGGAGAGGTAGCTTAGAACCAGGAGACGGACATAGGATACTTTTTATCCCGTTCAACCGCGTTTCCGTCAAGTCACTATAAAACGTGGAATAACAAAACGTAAATGACAGCTAAACGTAATTTTGTCTTTGGTTAAGTATGGTAAAAAATTTGACAATTCTAAAAAGTGTTATAATAAAGCATTACTGATATTATAAATGCGAAAGTGTGTTTGTTTGTTGGTTAGTCCTTCAATCATGTCGCAACAGAACAGCGGATTGATGCAATTTTTTGTATGGGTATAGTAATGGATGTAGTAGTGGTTCCTCAGACCGGGAGAGCTACTTTTTATCTCGGATAATGAAAGAGTTCCCGCGGGATTTTGAAAAACTAAATCCATGCGGACGAAGTCGCGGGCATCAGCTAGTTAAAAAATAAAAAATTGGCTTCGGAAAAGGAGTCGAAATAAAATTTTATTTTTTACCCTGGCATGTGGAGTGTCATCGTCTAGAGCTCATTAAGTGGAGTTCAAATATATATTTTTTTATTTTTTAGCTACAAAAATGAAGAAATGGGGGGCCGTCAAAGTTGTCGGTTTTAGACCAATTTTGTTAGGGGGTATTTAAGAATTTGAAATTTTGGTATATTATGTACTATATAGTATATTTAAACAACAAATACTGAAAACACCGATTTATACTGCGGTTTGTAAGTTGTGACCAAAACAAACGAGCACTTTTTCCCCATAAGCTAATTTAGTACTTGCTAAGAACTAAGATGTATCTAGTTTAAAAAAAATGATTTGTTCATACCTATGTACGGAACCCTAAAAGAGCGAGGCCCGACTCGCACTTGGCCGATTTTTTTAGTGGCGTTTTCGTCTAAGTTTTTTGAAAGAATTTTTAAGTGTTTTAATAATAATCGCAATGGAAGCAAAATCGCATATTGTGCTTTTTACTGATGTTAAAATTTTTAAAAATTAATGGACAAAAAAGGACATTTTCACGCACACAGTTTTATTGGTTAATAATTAATCGACCGAGCGAAGCGAAGGTCTTTGAGTTAACTAGGGCGATTTGCACTTGTCCGTCCGTCCGTCCGTCCGTCCGTCCGTCTGTCAGAGCCTTATAACTTTTGAATTACTGAACGTAATTACTTCAAATTTAGATATAATATGTAAACCGATGGCCTCCAGCCGAAAATGGCTTAAAAAGTTATAAAAATCTTTATTTCAGGGGGGCTCTCATAGAAGCGAATGCGAAGTAAAAAAAAAAAAATCGCGTTACATAAAATTGTTACGTATCATTTTAAAGATAATTTTGAACTGAGTACAAAAATATTTTTTTTTTAATTTTTCCCTTAAAATTGACGAAATGGGGGGCTTTCAAAGTGGCGATTTTATACGCTCGCTTGAAGACGCTCTCTAGAAAAATCCGCTATGGATTTTCAAACTGATTTTATGTTTTTAGGTCACTTATATCCTGTACTTGAACAACAAATACTAAAATTATATGAATATTATAAAGAAACGAGATTATTTAATTTTTAATGGGCGTCAGTAATTCATATAGCATCAACATAGCTTCACAATAATGCTAATAGATGGCGCAGTCAGTAACTATTCCCATGGAACTACGAGTTAAATTCAATGTTTGATAAATAATTCAATGTTTTCACTAACGTTCCCTAACCTTTACGGGCTACCTATAAGTTAGGTGATTGATGTTTTCTGTCAACTTATTTATCACGATCCTGTACGGGACACCTAAAAGGATATTGGGACGGATGTTAGGACTTAGGATTGTATTTAGGAGCTACCTACGTTAAGAGACTCCTACTTAGGGGATGATTTAGGTATGTTTGGTGAAAACGGGCATAATAATAATGTCAGTTTTGGTTATCATGTATCGATTGAATGAATAATCATGGGATACCGTTACCGCGAGGTCTCAGTTCGGGGCGAACCACTAGTTATTTATTGTTAACAAGACTAATCGTTATCAAAAACAATTGCTACATTTTTATCTAGGTAATTGGGGCTTATCAAAATTACTTCATACACCGATTAACGTAGGTTTCCATTGCAAAATCAATATCCACAATAACATTTTTTCCGAAATCGGGCTCAGAGGTAGCTTGCATATTGAAGATGGAGATGGAAACTAGAATTATTTATCCCGAAAATACGTCGACTTCCCTCGGGATATCAAAAAAAACTTAAACCTACGCTTTACACCTTTTTAGCCGACTTGAAAAAGTAGGAGGTTCTCAATTCGTCGGAATCTTTTTTTTTTCTTTTTTAATGTATGTTCATTGTTCACCGATTACTCGAAGACGCCTGAACCGATTTGGAATATTCTTTTTTGTTTCAAAGGGTGGTCCCAGGTCTTCCCAGGTGGTCTCATTATCGAAATCGGACGAGCGGTTTTTAAAAAATCAACAATAAATTATATATGTATTATACATTGTAGTGGCGCGGGCGTTTGAAGTCGGTTTTTTTAAAATAATTTTGTATATTAAATACTACGCTTTTCTCTTGTCTACATATTGTATATTGTAAAGTATTTTAGCAGAATTAATGTGTGCTACCGATATTATTTCCCTTATCTTTTATTAACCGACTGTGACATTTCATATATTTTTTAATGTGATCCATAATATACTCTTATCCTTGGCCTTCTTTGCCTCTGTTTCTATCTTGCCTCCAATAATTGGATTGGATTGGATTTATCATATCATATTATCCATTCTAATGTACACATTATAAATGCGTTATGCAAGTGTGTGTGTTAACTCACGGGCAGTCACGGGTCTTTTTACTTCTTTCTTGGGTTACTTCACAAAATTAAGCACAAATAGCTTGCTCCCTTGAGACAGACAATCTGTTGTTGTTAATGTTGTTTTATCAGAAAATTAAAGATTTCCCAAGGAATTTTGAAATCCATGCGAACGTAGTCGCAAGCACTGGCCTGTTTTCAATAAAATTGCTATATATCGCATTATTGTTTTTTATTTCATAATATTTTTAAAGACAACACAAACACAACAGTTGACAAGGTTTGAAAATAAAAACACTACGTTAAAATGTTAAACAGGAAATTGTAGAAAAAATAATAATGAGGTGCCTCGCGCACTACGCGGCAATTTTTTTGCGGCATTGCCTACAGAGTCCAAGGTGTAGTATCGTAACCCAATACGCTTTGCTCACTCTTGGCCGTACCGAACAATTGGCTGCACGTCGTGCCGTGACTAGACGTTGCGTAGACTAAACATGTACTTTAAGCGGGATTTTCACTGCGAAAATGAGAGAGATTGGAGCTGACTCCAAAAGTCCGAAGTGACTGTTTCATCTACAAAGAGTCTAGCGGAAGAGACTGAGCGAGCAAAAAGAGTTCAAAAAGAGTCATTTAATAAGCATTAAAAGAGGCATTAATTAAAACTCTGTTAGGGAAACTCTAAACCTATTTTTAACACCCGACAAAAAAAGAGGGGCTAACTCAGCAACTTACAAGCATGGTCTCAATAAGTAAGCGTTATAGATAGATGATGATCGAGGATCGAGGAGGATCAGATGTTGTAGCCGAAAACTGGGTAACGGGATGTCTGGTATATACCAACATAGTCCGGCCATAGATTTACAGACAGAGATAGATTTGTGTGTACAGACTATAGAGTCCGTCCCGTTTATTTTTCCTTTTTTCGCTCATTACCCTTTTGCAGAGAAAACCGCGGACTATTATTATAAGCGTGAGCTTTAGCGATGGGCTTCTGCCACCAAGATTGCGACTACGTAAACAAATCTTGGTTGTAACCGCATATTTGCGCGAGGCCCATAAAACCGATATTATAAATGCGGTTTTATATACCTATTGTTCTTCATCTTCCTCACCAATGCCTTCTTTCTTATCAAGGAAGTATTTAATCAGGTCGTCGTGCTGGGGAAACATTTCATCCAGTTCTCGTCTGCATTCCTGCAGTTTGTCGGATTCCTCTAATTCCTTATAAGCCTTAGCTTTGTAGAGACGTGCTTTGAAGCTATTCTCATTGAGTCGTAATGCCCACTCGCAGTCGTTGAAAACCTGTACAGATAAACTTCCGTTAGCGAATAAGGTGTAGCGAAAATGGACTTAAAACGGGCGATTATTCATGACTCTATCTGTATTCTGTTCTTATAATGCAGCTTATTTGGTCATGGCACACATGTCAATGTTACCTTCATGGATTGGTAGCTAACTAAATACCGCCCTTCTTACAAACAATAGCTCCCTAAATCTTCATCATCATCATCAGCAACCCATGAACGGCTCACTACTGAGCGCAGGTCTCCTCTCAGAGAAGGTTTATAGGCCATAGTCCACCACGCTGGCCCAATGCGAGTTGGCGGACTTCACACACTTTCAAGAACATTTTAGGGAACTCTAAGGTATGCAGGTTTTCTCACGATATTTTCCTTCACCGTTGAAGTATGTGATATTCAATTGCTTAAACGCACATAAATTCGAAAAGTCAGAGGTGCGCCTGGGATCGAACCTGCGACCCCCCGAATAGGAGACCGCAGTCCTAAACACTAGGCTAAAAAAAGCTTCCTAGATGCGGCAACATAATTTCATAGTTTGTTTGAAAACGTCAAACATTGGTTGCTACGAAACTATGTGGGTACGCCAGTTCAGGCGTACTACGAATTGCCGCAATTTACTAGCGGTATCTAGTCGGTGCGAAGCGACTACCAATCCTAAATCTATGTTTACCTTTTCATAATTTCCTAGTTTAATGTTTGTCAAGGCGCGGTCACAGTACATCATGGGGTTGTCCTTCACTTGTTCTATGGCACGATTGTAATAGGATAGCGCCCTGTCGTATTCTTGCCGACGAAACGCCTTGATCGCTTGCGTTTTGAGGGTGTCGGCCTTCTCTTTGCGAATCTTGCGATCAAGAGCTCGACGGTCTGCATCTTTGCTCACTTCCGCCATCCACGCGTCTTTGTCAATCTCACCCTAGAATAATTGATTAATCAAAAGTACAAAATATATCCATACTAAATAAAAAATCTAATATATGAAATACTCATGTCGCGGTATTTGTTACCAAACTCCTCCGAAACGACTGGACCGATTTTTATGAAATTTTGTGTACATATCGGGTAGGTCTGAGAATTGGCCAACATCTATTTTTCATACCCCTAAATGATAAGGGTGACCCACCCCTAAATATTTTTGTTGGCGGTACGAAGTTCCCTGGGTCAGCTAGTGAAATTATAAATGCGAAAGTTACTCTGTCATGTTTTCCTTTGTTGCCTAGACCGCTGAACCGTTTTCGTTAAGTAGATAGCTTGCATTTTGAGGAAGTTCCAATGGGAATATTAAAAATCTGTATACAGACGATATCGAGGCCATCAGAGCTGATGGTTATCATGACACGATAAAAGTAATAGGTACTAGACCACTAGCTAGTTACTCTAGTTAGCTACCTAGTAATAGCAAATTCATCATCATCTTTAGCAACCCATCAACGACTCACTACTGAGCACAGGTCTCCTCTCAGAGAAGGGTTATAGGCCATAGTCCACCACGCTGGCCCAATGATAATTGGCGGACTTCACACACCTTCATAAACATTATGAAGGACTCTCAGGTGTGCAGGTTTATTCACGATGTTTTCCTTCACCGTTAAAGCAAGTGATATTTAATTGCTTAAACGCACTTGACTCCGAAAAGTCAGAGGTGCGTACCCGGGATCGAACCTGCGACCCCCCGAATGGGAGACCACAGTCCTAACCACTAGGCTATCATTGAATAGCAAATTACTTTTTCATAATTATAAACGCTGTGGTTTTTCTTCTGTAATATTCTGCAGTAATATTGCATAACATGAGCAATAACGTAGGACACTGGACAACTGTTTCATATAACAAATAACATATTCCATAAAATAGAGCTTAAGTAGCGGCTCTTAACAGAAGGGGGAGAAACAGGCCTAACGTATTCATACAAATAAATTCTGATATGAAAACTTTAATGAAGTGTATTAAATTAATACTATAATGCATATTATATTATTTCGATAATGTATTTTGGCAGCTTAATATAGAAATCGGTCATCGTGCTGTCTGGTGTATGCAATTAAACAATAATTATGAATAGATACATTTTTCACATTTATAATTGCACATGTTTAGATATCGAATTATTTAACACCTATATTAGTATAAGTTTACAAGGAATATCGTGTTTTTTGCCATCGCTCTTTGTAATAAATATTTTTAAATATGTTACTTGTTATCACAAGAACGTTTCTAAATAATGAAATCTTGTCTTAGCTAAAATAAATATTATAATTAAATACTTCCTTCTAAAAAATCGGTGGTGACACACGACAGACGGACAAGAGAGTGATCTTATAAGGGTTCCTTTTTTACCTTTTGAGGTACGGAACCCTAAAAATAACATCGTTATAATGTTACGTAGATCACTGTTGTGGCCCTTTTACTACACAGAATATGTTGTCACTTGTCCGCTTAATTAATATAATCCCTACTTTGCTTTTATTTTCTGTTTGGTATCAACTTTATAAATAGTACAAATCGCTTGAAAAGAATTCTAGTTCAACATTCCAATTGTAAAATGTGGTGAATAGAAATCTTGCAGATTGCTAGGTATGCGCGTGCGCCGCTCAGGCAATTACGCAATATTCAACATTGCACTCTTGTCCTGTTGAGCTTTAACATCAGATCACACTAGAGACTATTGTGTCGTGTCGGTTTTACTTAGAGTTCCGGAAGCTCCCTACAATACTTTGGAGTAGCCAAAATGAGGTTTTATTGGGAACTCGAATCTTAAATAAATATGTTCTGTTTTCAAAGAGGTCGTGTTATATTTCTACTGTGAAGAAACATGCTAGGCTATTTCACAAATTGTTTGTTTTCTACCCCTTCATGGGCACAAATTTCGCAAAAGCTCGATATAAAAGCGAAAAATCGAAGCGCGGTAAAATATAAATGTTTATGGATTTTTGTTACATGGTGGTAAATAATATAATTTAACATCGAATTGGACTAACTTGGGAGGGTTCGGCAGTTTTTAATTAAACCCCTACGTTACGTTACGCTAAATCGCTTGGTGCCTTGGTGTGTACAAGTAGGGTGGTGACTACCCATAACCATTAGCCGTTAGCTTCCTATCAATATGACAATTCATTTTGTTTTTCTATACTGAATTAGGTAACACAACTTTTTGTCGTGCGTCTGTCGCTAACGTGATCCCACGCTTTCGTAGGCATCACTTTCATAGGAAGTAAACATTATTCAACCTTTTTTACTGAAGGAAAGTCGACATAAACTTTCATCTATAAAGAGTATCGGGCTCTATTTCTGTATGAGATATGTTTAGATCAAAGTAGTTGTGGGTGTGTAATAGGTATCGAGGCAATCAATTTATTTATTTAAAAGTATCGACTATAAATACGTTCTTTGGCTTACTTGCGCGATGTTCGGCGAGCGGTATCCACCGACGCCAAAAAAAAAATGCAGGTTCTCAATTCGAGTGTATTTTTTTCTGTATTTGTCGCCGATTAAAAACAGACTTCACTGGTTCTTTTAAAAAAAAGCTTTATCTCGAGTGTGGTCGGTCCCATTGATATTTTAGAAAGTTTTTCACCTCTTAGGGTAAAATTAGATATTAAGCCTATACTTACCTAGACTATCTAGTAGGTCCTAGATATAATAATTTTATTTCTCGCAGTTTTAATCAATTAGTTTATATTTTCGATGTTTGACTGATGCGAGCTCTTTATTGAGTCGATGCGGATGTTTGTCTTCAAGAACGGCCCGGATTCAAATTGGCTGTTGAATCAATTAAACAATTAATGTTTTTTTCATTAAGTCTCAGTAGCTGTTTGCCTGTCTAAAGCTTCCTTAAGTCTGCGTTACATGCATACTGCATTATCCGTCATTACTTAATTTAAGTCGTTAACATATTTGAAGCAAGTATCATCAATCAAAATTGTGTATTTTTCTATTTAAACGTGGTTTTAACAACTACATACATAATTTACTAACTTTATTTACCGATGTTTATCGGTCGAATCTTAAAGTAGAATTACTAAAAAGCCGCTGTGTTTGTTTACCTTTATTGCATCATCAGCAACCCATCAACGGTTCACTACTGAGCGCAGGTCTCTTCTCAGAGAAGGGTTATAGGCCATAGCGAATTGGCGGACTACACACCTTCGATAAGATTAGATTTTGATTGTAGAGAACTCTCAGGTGTGCAGGTTTCCTCAGGTTGTTTTCCTTCACCGTTGAAGCATGTGATATTTAATTGCGTGCCCGGGATCGAACCTGCGACCCCCCGAATAGAAGACCGCAGTACTAACAACTGAGCTATCACTGCTTATTCAATCGCCTTTATTTACTCCATTGAAATATGATAAATACATGTCAAGTTAATCGTAAGAATCCATTTTTTTTAAGATATGACTAAGGGTGCCCTTGCAGTTGCACCCTGGCTCTATTGTTTTCTATTTCTTCTCTATGCATATATTAGGTGTTTGTTTGTGTTTTATTGCAATAAAGTTTTTCCTTTTTCCACTACTTGGTACTTCTTTTAAGATTTTCAAGCATTTCAAGAGTGTACCTATAATAAGATTATTTTCTCTTTAGTAAACAGAGCCTTCCAGTTTATTGCGTGTGTATGGTATCATAATGTACATCAAAGATTCTACATTTACCCCTCACATACAAGTAATGGACTCAGCTTTCCAGTCGTGTTAGCTTTTCTTGGTGTTCATCACTTCGTAAACAGTATAAACACTCCGCGACTCGCGTTATATTAATAACGGTACACAAGCCAAATCGCTTTCACTGACGAGATTTATCTTAACTATTTATATGCTTTTTATATGCGCTAATCGATTTATGTGACCTAAATATTTAAAAAGTTCTTATCTACCTATATGAACGTAACTCTCTTTCTATTAATATAATGGAAAAAACTGGTTTTAATTAAAATTTTATAGCATTTTGTTCAAAGTTAAACTGTATTTACTATTTAATGATAATATTATCTACAGTCATTTACCCTAGCATTTGCCTAAACCTTGACATGAATTATATATATACATAGTTAATCACATTATATTAAGTTACTACTTTATAAATGCGTCAGTGCTAAGTGAAATCCTTACTTAATATTATAAATGCGAAATTGTGTTGTTGACTTTTCCTCCAATCACACAGCAACACAGCAACGGATCGACGTATATTTTTGCATTCATATAGTTTAGAATTTGGAGAGAGACATATTCTACCCTTTATCCCGGAAATACGAAAGCCTCCCGCGGGATTTTTAAAAACGTAACCACGCGGTCGAAACCGAAGAAGAATAATTAAGGTCTAGTAGCAGACAACAATATTCCTAAGTATAAACATATACCTTTAATAATATTCAGAAGACTATCTACGCATGTTGAGTACCTTTAAGAACAATGTAAGCAAACAGAGTCAATTTACAGAATGATTGCTACGCAAATAGGTACTACTAGCCACTCGGTAATCGTTAGCCGTGACATGCGCACCGAATACAGTACATCACGGAATGATAACCCAATTGACAATACTAGCTAGTACCGTAATGTTAGCGAAACAATCGTAGTACTAGACTCTGAAGTAGGTGATTGTACTAGGTTATGACATCATATTCATAATTAAATTTTTATTGTTGAACTAGCTGATTCCCGTGACTTCGTCCACGTGGATATAATTTTTAAAAATCCCCTGGGAACTTTGATTTTTCGACATAAAAAGTAGAGGTCACTCTCCAGATCACGTAGATCCGTTTCTTCGTCGCGACATGATTGAAGGAAAAACCAACAATCAAACACTTTTGCATTTATAGTAAGGATGCCCATCAGTATTTCTATTCATTGATAAAAACTAAATGATCGCTTATCATGCGTAGTAGTAGTCCACATACTTATTTTAACGGGGGCCTTTTTATGAGTATACATACACATACGAGTATACTGGAATTTTTAAGAGATATTTCTAAATTTAGGGCCGCTTTCACCAACCTAAAATAAGTCTTATCCGAGAGTAAATTTGATATTTTGACAGTATTTTCAATACAAGAACTGTCAGAACGCCAAATTTATTCCTCGGTAAAAAGTCACTCGACGTTGGTAAAATCGAGGCTTAAAAATGAAATTTTTAATTGAATAGGTGTTATTTTTTTTTAATTCTCTTTATTGCACAAAAATAGTACAAAAGGCGGACTTAATGCTGCATTTTCTACCAGTCAACCTTGAGATGTGATTTTTGTAAATTAATATTTTTTTTATTCGGAACTTTGTGTAACTTTGGGTCTTGAATCCTACGCGACATTTTCCTGTTGATAAGCTGTTAACAAAAGAATAAGAAGAAATGCGCGTCGAATTGAGAATCTCCTCTTTTTTTGAAGTCTTAATAATATAAATAAAATATAGTGTAGAATTCGGGCACATAACAAAACAATAGTTTCAATGTAAAGTAAAATATAATAGGTTATTTTGTAATAAGACCTACGCTAATTAGCACGGTCTAATTCTACAATTTACTCACAGTGTCTTTCTTTTCGAGTGATTGGAAAGCTTTCCGATTGATCACGGTCCGATCGTCCTTCACCTTCATTTGTACTTCCTCATCTAATATAACTTTACCCTTAAGGTACTCATCAGCGATTGCTGTAGCCGCATCAGCCTTTTCTTTGTCACCACTCGCCATATCCTTAACCAAACCGGACACTTCTCCTATCTTCTTCATGAAGTTGTTCCATTCTTCGTTTAATTCATATTGCTGGTTGTTCCTTAATGCGGGGTTCGATAGTTTTCTGTTTACGCTCATTGTTTATTGTTCAAGATAATATATTGTTTAATTCTTTGTAAGAATTGTTTATTTTAACGAGTCTGGTAGCCAAGCGTCGGATGCGATATTGACATAATTGTTTACATAGTTACCGTCGTCAGTTTTGATTTCTGACAAGTGTTGAAGCGTTTATGAATAGAAAGTATTTTTAAAGAGAAGGTCGCATTCAGCATGTAAAATTTTTACAAGCCTACAAGATAATTAATTAAAGATAATTAATTAAATAATTTGCAATGTCCGTTTGTTGTGGAAACCTATTTCCTAAAACGTGTCTAGATATTTTTTCTGAAATTCGTATCTGATTTGACGTCAACTTACAAGTGTAACTTTTCTATAGACGAGAATTTTTCTACACCTATTTAAATATTTATCTTGTTTTTACTTGTTAAACTCTATAGCGTAGATAATTAGATACTTTGAGTAATAAACCAGCAATGGAGAGGAATTGACGCCTAATTTATTTGCAAAAAAGTCTGTCAATTACGCTGGGGGGCGAGGTAGCACACATGAAAACTTGCTTACTACAGGTGCATTTTTCCATCACGTCGCTATGCACGCACACAATATAATTAGCAAACACTACCTTAAATTATATGCACACAATCACATTCACACACAGGGACGCTCTATCATTACATGAAACAATCGCATCATATGTGTAAGCATTTTAGGGATTTGACACTATCGATTATCGACTTTCGATAAGTTCTTCTAATAATTATTTACAACAGAGTTACTTTATTCGAGAGTAAATTTTTTTGTTCGAGATCTTTAACATGGTAGGTACCTATATAGAAGCGCTAGGAAACGAGGCTCTTGCCGTTATTTTAGTCATAATATGCCTTTGCTATTAGATTGACTATTTGTAGGCTTTTAGTACTTGCGTAAAGATACAGCTAGAAACTTTGACCTGTATTGACGATGGAAAGCGATCTAGCTTATTTCGAAAAATAACAAAATTACTTTTTTATATATTTGGAAGAAAAAGATACTGCGTCGGATTGTTGGATTTTCGTTTTCCTACGACATTATTTTTCTAAGATCGTTTTCCTACGACATTATTTTTCTAAGATACTATGTTGACCTTCTCTGCATGTTTATAGTATATATTTTTTGTTATTCATATTTTTAAACGTTCTCAAAAATGCTGTAAATACTAAGACACAATCTATTTTTCAATATTATACAGATACTTCAAAAAAGTTATCAATACTTTTTAGCAGTGCAGTGCACTTAGGTTTACTGTAAGGACTTAGGATTATCTGATTATTAACAGATTTTGTAGATACCAAGATATTTACTCCGTCACTATACTCTCAATCTCATGTTGAGAGCATGCTGTAGGTACCATAGTATATCACCTTAGAGAAGCTGTTTAGTTATGATTTAAGATTATAAGCCACCAGGGAGTGCTGTACTTTGTCATAGGTTTTTATAATTTTTAATAATATTGTTTATTAAGTTGAGAGACATTTAATTTTTATTTGAATACGTAGTGGGTATTAATATTGAACACATTGATTTTTTAAGTAATCTTGTTTAAATAAACATACAGCATTTTTAATGAAACATCATTTGTTTTATTTATGTTTAAAGTGAAATTTACGATGTATCTATTACTAAAAAGTATATTAAGTACAAACTGTTAGGACTACATCATGTTTCCTTAAAAATAGATACATCATAATCAGCATTTCAGAGTTTAGAGTTATTTCGTGGTTTCATATGTTTCAAATACCAAGTTACAGCAACATTGCTTCTTGAAATTGAAAAACTACTACTTTAGAATTATATAATTAGTATCATCTGATGTGTTACATTAAAAAATATGATTTTTGAAAAAAATCTGCTCCTGATAGCTTATTATGAGCTGTTATGAATTTTTAAAACGTTATTGGCTCTGGTTTAAAGTTCACTTTTTCGATTTACAAGATCGTTTTCCAGCGTTCAATAATATTCTCTCAGTCCAGCATGGAGGAAACATAAAAAGTAAAAACTGAACCCTAAAAAAAAATTTTATTTAAAGTTATGATTGGTAAGTTAAAAGTTGTACCTACGCACTTTACTTGGAAGGCTTATTTTTTTCATCTACTTCATCTGAACGAAGTGTATATTTGTTTGTAATGCTAGGCTGCCGCCATGGCTATAGTGGCCACCCCGTTATAAAACACCGCCAAGCTATTTAGCTTTCCGGTAAACCTAGCGCGATGAATAAGAAGTATGGGTACTTTAATTCAATTGCCAAGTTTTAATGAACCAAATAATATGTATAGAATTTAAATTATTTTTTTTCGTTAATGAACCATTAGTAAGACGATAAAAATATCTCGGTATAAATAATTACAATCCCCCCACCAATATCGACATATGAAATCTTGCTGTCCAGCCCTAATTTTATTGCGGTGTGGCCGACTTCATAAAATTAAAGTCCTAATTTTCGACTAAGAAAGACTTACGTGGAACTAATAATTATTATTAAACAATTTTTTAGTCTCGTTTTCATTATTTTTTTGTATTATATTTGTAAAAATCCTTTCTTAGCGGATGCCTACGTCATAGTAGATGTGCGTTGATAGATCAGTCAGTCAGTCACCTTTTCATTTTATATATTTAGAAAATTATACCACACTGGCTATATGGAAATATATACCTATAACTTTTGAAATAATTGAGTAAAAAAAACTAATTTTATGAATTCGCTGAGTTTATGGAGCTCTAGCTGCATCATTGCATTTTAAACAATAGTGGGAGAGTACCAGCCAATCAGACACCATTGCGATCGTTATAATAATGCAATCATTTTAACCGACTTCAAAAAAGGAGGAGGTTTTCAATCCGAATTTTTTTGTATATATTTTGTTACGCAATTATTCCGCCAAATAATGAATGGAATTTGATATTTTTTTTTGTTTAGTAGGGCATACTTCAGAGGTGGTTCCCATATAAATTGTTGTTGATATAATGTTAGATGTTACTCCATAACTACGTAAATCTGAACCGATTTCAATTTTTTTTTGAAAGAACGCATAATAAGGTTGGGCCTATTTAAAAGGTGAAGAGAAGGTGATTCATATCTTCGGTAATGGAGGAAGGAACTCAATGATTAAGAGCAAATTGCT
Source organism: Oeneis ivallda (assembly GCA_029955525.1). Classification (NCBI taxonomy): domain Eukaryota; kingdom Metazoa; phylum Arthropoda; class Insecta; order Lepidoptera; family Nymphalidae; genus Oeneis; species Oeneis ivallda. The sequence goes on from JARPMR010000012.1 coordinate 20,076,013, forward strand.
CGCGATCAGAGATATACACTAAAAAGCTTAAAATAATAATGTAAAAAAAAATATCTTTAAAAAACCGACTTCATACGCCGATCGGGCAAAGTTGGGCTAGCGTCGCGCATTGGTTTCATCATTTATATTTAGGCCCGCCCGACTTCAACATACATGTACAAATTAAAATTGTTTTATACTTTGTAGTGGCGTTTAAAGTTGGTTTTATAGAAAGAATTTTTATCATTATTTGAAAATCCCACAGACGATCAAAGTTCGTATTTATATATCTAGTCATATTTTACTTAAAGCTTATAAATTAGTCGTTCACCCCTTCCTATTCTATCGTGATTTTAATTCTATGGGATCAATTTATAATGCAGTTCATGAAAAAGGTCTCTAAACGAATAGTAAGTAGGAAGATTAATTTTCAATATTTTCCCCAAATTATTTCATGTACGATTAAGTAGCAACATTTTCAGATCGACAGTTTTCTTAAGTTTTCTGCATAAGTATTGCATTATTTGGATAAAATAATACATCAGTGTGGCTAGTACAAGATTTACTATGGCAGCTACGACTATAGTATCGTTCTCTCACGAACTATTCATAGTAAATAACATTTTTGTCAAATTGGTACCACGAGTCGGTCACGTATCCGTAAACGAGCTAACTATAGTGAGTTCTATGACCACTACGAAGGTTAATACAATGAGAATGAGTCTGTGGCAAGTCTGTGGTAAAATTGAGTGATTCTATACTCTGTGGTCATCCGTAAAAGTCAAACTGTCATAACAAACAAACAAATTATCAAATCAAATTATTTATAATAGATCTTAATTTACGATTCAGATTTCAGACTTCTCAAAAAAGAAAAATGTGAAATAGTAGGTAGATATAAAACATAAAACAAACAAACTATAGGATATGAAACGTAAAACAAACTATACCTAGTTAGTACCTACTTACGAGTATAACCTTTAGTACGGAGGTATATTATTTTCATTGGGGTCCCAAGGTGCTGGAGTGGCGACCCCGGACCTAGATGTGCAGTGTTATGTTGGCTTGATAAGGATGATGAAGAAGAATTCTGTATATTACACCAACCAGCTCATTATCCTAATCTAAAACTGCCTGGATTTTCACTAACTGGCCAACTGAATTGGATACATAGAATAGTGAGGAAAGGTACCTAAAACATGAATTCTTTATATTCAAAGTAGGTAGGTATATAAGTATATTAATATTATGCCAGGTTTGATTTATCATGATGATTTGAGAAATAAATCCTTACTAAAATAAATGCGAATGTGTGTTTGTTTGTTGGGTTGTCCTCCAATCACGATGCAATAGAGCATCGGATTGACGTGATTTTTGCATGGATATAGTTAATGACCTGGAGAGTGACAGCTAGGCTACTTTTATCCCAGAAAATCAAAGAGCTCCTGCTGGATTTCAAAAACTAAATCCACACGGACGAAGTCGGGGGCATTAGCTAGTACATAATATATTATTGTTGAAATGATATATGAAATTGCAAATGAAAACCAGTGCTGCAGCAAGAGACTTACTTATATTAATTAATCATAATAAAATTGTTTTTAGTTTAAGCCCCGTAGATTAAGTTTTGTTTTCTTTGTAATAGATTTTAAAAAAGGAGGTTATCAAATTCGACCTGTATGTATGTAATATTATTGGAACTGCAAAATATTTTCATATGATATTATATTAGGGTTTCCAAACAAATTTTATAGGTGTATGTATGTATGTTTGTCCATACATTTCTCTGAACCTACCATATATATCATACCTTTCATTTTTTATTTGCTTACATTTACTTCAACAGGAACAGTAAACCTTTCATCAAAATCGGTTCAGTAGTTTTCAAGATATGAACACTTTTCCTTTTCAGTTATTCTTTATTTTGGTACTTTATTGAAGTTGGTTTAATTTTTTTCTAAATTAGGTATACTTTGCTTGTTATGTAATAGTGTAGATGCAAAAGAAGTTTCTTTTTTATTTTTCTTTCAAAATGTCTAAACTATTGAATTTGTTATAGAAAACTATTATTACATATTAAGATTTCTGTCACCAAGCATATTATAATGTATTAATTATGTTGACATTTTATTAATTGTAATACCATCCTCTGTAAGTATAGCTATATAATAAGCTTATGGGAAATGTGTTTTTTTCTTTTTTTTTCAATGAAACCTACATAATTAGAGGCTAGTACTTACAAATTTACACCAGAAGAATGGGTGCACATTTGCATCTCTGTATTCAGCCTTTAGTCACCAGGCCCTCTGCACTTACACCGCTCATATTATAATCATTGCATTTTCCAGTGCAAGCATCCAGGGTCATAACGGGATGGAATTAAATTGTACTTTGAGAAATCATGTTTGAGAAACATTGTAATTTGATAATATTGTTGCTGAATAAATAAAATAAAATTGTGTATATTCCATAAGTCTACATAAATAAATAAATAAATAAATATTTTTACTTTATCTTTCATCAGCATTTCTTTATTTACTTACCTATTTTTATTTACCTACACACCATTATTTTTAGTCTTGTCAAAATAATATTTTCCTTTTATTGGTATAGAATACAATAGAATAGAATAGAATAGAAATGTTTTTTATTCAAATAAACTTTTACAAGTACTATTGAATCGTCAATGAGTCTACCACTGGTTCGGAATGCCGTTTCTGCCGAGAAGAACCAGCAAGAAACTCGGCAGTTGCTCTTTTCAAAATGTATACCTATATATTATGTTTAGTATAAGTAGTAAATTGATGCAGAACAAAGGTATTTTCAAATGGCATTATGTCTATAATGTTTAAACTGTCTTTTTTAAATTTGTTTGTCTGTTTGTCCCAGTCAATAAAAGTTAAAAGGCTGAACCGATTTTGATGAACTTTTACCTTCTGTTTAGTAGATGCACTGCAAGCTGACTGCAATATTGCAGTGTGGATGTTATATTTCTATTGCAAATGCTGACCATTTATCCAGATACAAAGACTATGCAATGAGTTATCTAGGTTACTTTTTATTCCTGAAAAGTTACCTCAATAACTATAGAAATATTACAACACGGCAACTTAATACAAGTTATGTATAGGACAAAGTAAATCCTTATTATAAATGCGAAAGTGTGTTTGTTTGTTGGTTTGTCCTTCAATCACGCTGCAACAAGGCTATGGATCGACGTGATTTTTTGCATGGGTAGGTATAGTTGAGGACCTGGAGAGTGACATAGGCTACTTTTTATCCCAGAAAATCAAAGAATTCCCGAGGGATTTTAAAATCTAAATCCACACGGACGAAGTCACGGGCATCAGCTAGTACAATATGAATTTAATGTGTAATGTTAATTATTTATTACTGAGAACAATTCAAAATACCTATCTTTCTTTTTAATAGATACATACTAAAGTTTTCTTTTGAAAAGATTAATAAACTTTGCAATAATATGAATTAGGATGGAATAAGGTAAGTAAAATAAGAAAACTAAAACAATTAAGGATTCAATTTGTTTATTTATAAAAACTAATTGCATTTTATACAATTGGTTTGGGTATTTATTCTTTTATGTAGGTACCTATATTAAAATCCAATTAAGTATATTATTCAAGTATGATCACTATGATGTGACAGCCACTTGCAGATGTTAAGCAACACCTGCATACTTGGTAGGTAGGTACATATTGTTTAGGTGACAGCTTTTATTATGCTCTGAGGTGATCTGCAACCTGTAAAAATATGATACTTATATTAAATAGAAACTTATTCATTAGAGTTAGGTTTGTGGTTTTATTGTTTTTAATATCATAGGTGTAATTTACCTACTAATAAATTATTCTATTTGCACATATTTTATGAATGGGAGTAGTTACTTTTTGCAATTGTTTTACCTACACACATGCATATTGTTGATGCATATTTTTGAAGTTAAATGTGGATGTTGTTAGTTTTTGTACATAGGTAATATGTAGGTTAAGTAAGCATAAATTTTATTGATAAAATGTGCAAAATGACAATAAGTATAACCAACATACGCAGTGATAGCCTAGTGTTTTGGCAAACCTAGTGGTTTGGCTTTGGACTGTGGTCTCCTATTCGGGGGGTCGCAGGTTTGATCCCGGGTACGCACCTCTGACTTTTCGGAGTCATGTGTGTTTAATTAAATACCACCTGCTTCAATGGTATAGGAAAACATCGTGAGGAAACCGGCACACCTAAGAATTCTTTAATAATGTTCTCGAAGGTATGTGAAGTCCGCCAATTTGCATTGGGCCAGCGTGGTGGACTATGGCCTATAACCCCTCTCTGAGAAGGAGACCTGCGCTCAGTATTGAGCCGTTGATGGGTTGCTAATTATGATGATGATGATAACCAACATTATCAGCACTGATTGACTGACTGAGCTATAACACACAGCCTTACCAAACCATAGGAGTTAGAAACTTGAAATTTTGACAGTGGGTTCCTTTTATGAAGTAGGCACCCATCAAGAAAGGATTTTTTGAAATTTCACCCCCAATGGTGTCAAATAGGGGCTGAAAGTTTGTATGAAAGTCTGTTATCTTTTAAGTTATATCCATGAAACTTGGTATTTGGCCTTTCAATAATTGAAATTGAAGAAATAAGTGTTTAAAGATTGTTCCCCCAAAGAAGATAAATAGGGGATGAAAATACTTATGACAATGTTTCATTTTTCAAGTTATGTATATGAAACTTAGTATTTTGTCTCTTGATTAAAAATAAATACTTAAGTAGGGTGTTACACCTTCCTTGAACATTTTACCCCAAAAGGCTAAATAAGCAAGAATATTGCAAGAGTGACTTTTCCTTATCTCTACTGGATATGTAGTTAGGGATAAAATGCCCTTACTTTCAAGGACATGTAACTAGCAAAATTTCATCAAATCATCATAGAAATTGTAACAAAACATAGCTGTTTACCTACCTACCTAGGCCCGTAGTCCTTGAGGCCAAAATAATGCAATATAGAATAGGTACCGACCTAGGTATCTGACGTATTTGTGTACCGTACCTACACTTATGCCAAATGTAACCTACGGGTTACCTACCTTCGTCTCCGGTCTTTGAATAAACCAACCTTCGAACACTCAGTCTCCAACTCTCCAGTGAATAATGATAGGTACTTTTTGTGAACATAATATGAGGTTGCTTATTAGAGTATACTTACTCTTTCTTAACAGTGGACGATTACTTGACTATCACTTTGTAAAGGTTTATTTGAAGCACAATTTCAAGCACTCAGAGACCGGTTAGGAGTTCCTGGACAAATTAATATTTCATCCGAGATGCACAACACAAATATCGCCTCTGAGACAGTTGTTACTCCTCCTCGTCTCGGAGGCTATCTTGCAGAGCCTCCGTGATCATTCTACACGCTTCCGTGGGTCAGGGAACTCCTCAAATAATTATTTTTCAACATTTCGATTGTATATCACCAAGCTCTCACGGAATATTTTCGGTGAATTGAAACTCACCTATCGTATCACGTTTACAATCGTAAATGACGTCATTTACGGGTTGTGAGTTGTCAAACATATTACTCATACTGCCAAATAGCGATACTATCCGTATTTTTGTACGAAGACGTTTTTAATTCACGATAGTGACGTCATGCGTTTTAACTATACACGCTCATACTGGGATCTACTCGGACACTTTTAGTTCCCAATGTTTCCGCTTGGGGCGTTGGCTGTAGATGTATGAAGAAGCTCGCAAACAGAGGTCCGTTATAGTTAACTATCCAATCTTGTACTAAGGCTACAGAAGTAAATAAATGTTATCCTTTAGTAACATGGATTTTTTAAATATTTTTTCAGAATAAAATACTCTCATATTCGGCATTTATAGCGGAGCTCATTCCCCGCTAACCATACGTAGTTGACAGGCGCGTGACTCGAGTCAAACAGTTTTATATAACGGGTATGACCACTGGTCATACCCAACTTACAGAGGGGTACGCGCGTCAATTCTTCTCCTGTGTTGGTTTATTACTCAAAGATTAGATATTATTGTACTTGCGGCGTAGAAAGACGAAGGATTACAAAAATATATACTAATGTTATAAAGAGGAAAGATTTTTTGTTTGTTTGTTTGTACCGAATAGGCTCTGTAAATACTGGAATGATTTTAACCACTTTTTCACCAATAGAAAGCTAAGTTATCAGGAAGTAACATAGGCTATAATTTATTTTAAAAAAATTAGAGATCCTCAAGAAAATTGCAATAATGTAACCCAGAGTAGCAAAATTTTGCCTATAAAATGATTTACTTGGCGTGTGCTGAGAAAACTATTGATGATACATAAAAATTATGTACGGCATGATTAAAGTACTCATTATTCTCTACAAAAAAGTTCCTGAGGGAATATATCTAGCTATCATATTTAAGTCACAATACTTAGTACTTTGTGTATTAAATTTTAATTAGATCGCCTTTATTATCGTATAGTATTAATAATTCTTTTACTATTAATACATAATTATGAATGCGAAAGTGCGAAAGTTTGTTGGTTTGTCCGTCAATCATTCTGCAACAAAGCTACGGATTGACGTGATTTTTTGGATAGGTCATCAGCTAGTTATATAATATAAACAGCACACTTCTCAACAGTGTGTCGAAAAGCTACGAGTAGGTACATACATAATCGTTAATTTGATTTATTTCTAGACGCGTTCATTGTTTGTAAGATCCCAAAATAAAATTCTAGACCTCGGTGTTTGTATGAAACATTTTTCAATTTATTTTTAGAAATCACTAAAGAGTGTTTTCTTCTTTGTTTCGAAATGTTTTGACATATAAATCTAGACTCTAGATAGAGACACTGTATTTGGACAACAAGCCCACTGCAGAATTGCAGTTTTTAATCACAACTGCCGACTACCTATGTGGTCACAAAACTCGTACTTGCTCATAGTTACGGCAATATTAACACATACTTTTGTAATTAATTGTTGGTAAATAATGATATCAATCCATACTTACTGTGCCAAGATTTTTGCAGACATGTAAATAAAAGTATAATATACCTACAAAAAAAAACTTAAGCTTATTACGTGATCTTGAGGATAATGGATAGTGGCTCAATTTACTTCAAACGCAGTTAACTATTATTATTATTAATAATAATAGGACACAAAAATATAAAACAAAAAAAATTAAATTGTCCTGACTATCGTCACTTGTAAATCTGCTGTTGTTCCGTTGCTGCATGATTGAAGGACAAACCAAATAACAAACACTGTCGCAATGATAATATTATAAGGGGTATAGCTATTAGTGAGGACGTAAATATTACTAAGGAAGTAAAGTCCAATTTAGCGCGGTGCCTCGTTCATCGTTCATTTTTGCGAACATATTTTGCCAAAATGAACCCTAAGACCCTTTGCTCTAAGGGCGAATTTAGACGGTTCATTTTCGATGGCCCATCGATTAAGCCTCGAAAATGAAAGCAAAAATCTCGAAAAATAAACCGTCTAAATTCACCCTTAGGGCGAATTAAGACGGTTTATTTTCGCAAAAATGAACGAGGCTGTTTGGCCCTAAGGTTAAGGATATTAGTAAGGATTCAAATATTTTCATACTTTTTCTAATTTTTTCAGTGTTCACCCCGCTTGGCTTCGTTAGTCTATTCGGCGTGGTGGGGGGTGTTCTGGTCAAGCCGCAGTTTTTAAGGGATCTCAATGAGGAGTATTATGTCTACTCGTTCGAAGAGGAAACTATCAGGAGGAGAATCAAGACATCGCTGGCTACAGGTGAGATTTTATATAATATACAGGTCTCCATAATATACTGGATGACATTTTCCAGCGTCAAGAAAAATAGGGTGTGATAAGTAAATGGAATAGAAGCCCATGGCATCGTAACTTTTTTTTTAGTTTTACTAAATTATTATGATCGTAATTCATCAATATTGCGGCGTTATTGATAGAATTAAGATCATAATAAGTTAGTAAAACTAAAAAATAAAGTAACGATGCTATGATTTACTAACTTATTATGATCCTAATTCTATCAATAACGACACAATATTGATAGAATTAAGATCATAATAAATTAGTAAAACTAAAAAAAAAGTAATGATGCCATGGGCTTCTATTCCATTTACATATCAAGTTATCACGCCCTATTTTTTCAGAGACGCTGGAAAATGTCATCCAGTATATTATATTTTTACCTGACTACGGTAAAGCCAAAAGGATTTAGTAGCAAACTCTGTATGTATGTATATTATATCTTTTAACGTATGCCCCACCGTAGCGGGCAGCGGCTAAACTACTGAGCGATTTTGATAAATGAGTTGTCAATCTATTCAATGATATTCCGTTATATCCGGGTGACATTTTATACGAACAAAATCACCTACGACCGATGTTATATCCAATCTTACGTAGTCGGGTTATAGTTTTTAAACCTTTTTCATGTTAAGGCGCTGTGTGCAGTCACGATCATCATTCGTGAGCCGAATCACAAGCCGAATGAAGATCGTCTTATTTAATATCTATGGGTCATAATATTATGAAAAAAAAAGTAGTTATAATTGATCGTATTTCTGGCCTGATGGTTGTTTCCTTAACACGATGACGCAAACTTTACTCGATAAAAAAAAATTGCAAAGTTGATTCTGCAAATACATAAACTCCCATCGTTCTCTGTTATGCATACATTTATTTTGGTAAAATTCAGTACAATTGTTTTTCATATTTTACTACAACAAATGGCTGTTTTAGATTTTGTTTATTGCGACTGTTAAATTATAATGGAATATATTAAAATTATAACAGTAACAATAAATAAAATCTAAAACAGCCATTTGTTGTAGTAAGATATGATAAACAATTGCACTTAATTTTACCAAAATAAATGTATGCATAACAGAGAACGATGGGAGTTTATGTATTTGCAGAATCAACTTTGCAATTTTTTTTTATCGAGTAAAGTTTGCGTCATCGTGTTAAGGAAACAACCATCAGGCCAGAAATACGATCAATTATAACTACTTTTTTTTTCATAATATTATGACCCATAGATATTAAATAAGACGATCTTCATTCGGCTTGTGATTCGGCTCACGAATGATGATCGTGACTGCACACAGCGCCTTAATAAAATGCCATCGAAAATAGAAATGTCTATCTTTTTTAACGCTTTTTGGCTTCTAGACGCTATAAATGGCCTTTGTGGCGGCCAAGATCGAACGTTCAATTTTCCTGTTTTTTTTTTTTGTTTTTTCGTACTGCGTTGGGTATGTTTATTGAGTTAAAAATCAATGATAGACCATTCTATGCTATTACGTATTATCCAATATTTATTATACAACTAGCTTTTACCCGCGACTTCGTATGTAGCGAGTTAGGATTTTAAAAATGCCGCGGATTTTTTTTTCTAGAATAAAAGGTAGCCTATGTCATTTTTAAAGACTACGCATGCAAAAAATCACGTCGATCCGCGTTGCTCCGTTGCTGCTTGATTTAAGGAAAAACCAACAAAAACATTTTCGCATTTATAATATTAGGATTAACAAGGCAAACACTGATTAAAACCAATAACTCAATGCGGATTATGGAAGTGTATTTATAAAAAACAGTTTCATAAGGGAAACTTTGTCAAAAATAAACTTGGTATATTCAGCTGCATAACAGCACGATCATTTTGCGACTGACGTGTTTGCATGGTTCATATTGTAATTGTTTTATAACGTATTATAACTAAGCAAGTGCACTGTGCACATTCAATGCTGGAGCACAAATGCACCGTGTCACGTCGTCATATTATCGTTATCAGTAACTCCGATAGGTACACGAACTACGAAACCTGTCTGACGAAACTGGTTAGAGCCGAGAGCCATATTATAATGAGCGCATAAAAAATTTGCAAACTCATCGTAATATTATTTTATTTTATTGTTTGTTAAATTATAATGTTACCAGTTAGTACATGCGAATTTATTTATACACTACTGCGGTCGCCCGCGACTTCGTTCGCGTAGAATTTCTGATTTTCTATGAGATTATAAAAAGATAAATTTTCCCGCTGCAAGAATGATCATTATTTTGCTGTACGATGTTTTTTTAAAACTGCGATATCTCCTAAGATATCCATTGAAATCGAATGATGTAAAGCGCAATTTTATTTTAAATTAAATATTTGTGATGATGAATAACGTATTTATTTGGATAAGGATTAATATCATGTTTATAAAAACACCTTCGCAAATAATGCATTATTTCAGAACAAATTTGGTTAGCATAAAAAAGGTTAGAGTGAGCCAACCTTAAAAGATATACATAATATTATGTTGTCGCGGACTTTTTTTTTAGAACTTTTAAAGGGGAACAATTCTGTCATACATGATTTTTGCGAAACTTTAACCGTTTACGCAGCGCACGCAGCGGAAGCTCTCAAAAGGGGGAAAAAACCCCGATTTTGAAACATTCTTCATTGGTGCTCCGCTCCTATTCGTCTTAGCGTGATATATATCACCTATAGCGTATATAGCCTATAGCCTTCCTCGATAAATGGGCTATCTAACACTGAAAGAATTTTTCAAATCGGAACAGTAGTTCCTGAGATTAGCGCGTTCAAGCAAGCAAACAAACAAACAAGCAAACAAACAAACTCTTCAGCTTTATATTATATTAGTACAGATATCTATGTTTAATTTCTCAATTGTTTTTTTGTTTACTTGGTTCCCTAAAAAGGGCAAATGCTCTATCAGAAAACCCGCGAATTTATACGGAACGTAGATGGCTGTATACATATTTTCCAGTGAAATTCAGGTTACACTAATCGCATGGCGCTCAGCGATGCCTGAGATATTCTCATACAGAAACCGAATTCGCAAAAGTAATACCGTTCATGTTATCAGCGCTCTTGCAATACGCCGAGGCTCGACAGTGAAATGAAAGGGGTCATTAATGAGTCGAACCTCTGGGGATTTCACCGCAAGCAGAACGGACTCCATACGGACTTCCTTTAACTCACAGAGGTGAACTGCACACAAGCACTTTCACCAACAAAGAGTTTAGCTTAAAACACTTGAGCGAGCAAAAAGAGTTCAAAAAGACTCATTTGAATAGCAGTGGAAAAGCAGTGGAAGTGGCGTTAAGCCAACTGTTAAAATCTATATCTATATATATAAAAGAAAGTGGTGTTAGTTACACTATTTATAACTCAAGAACGGATGAACCGATTTGGCTGAAAATTGGTGGGGAGGTAGCTTAGAACCAGGAGACGGACATAGGATACTTTTTATCCCGTTCGACCGCGTTTCCATCATGTCACTATAAAAGGTGGTATAAGAAAAACGCATCTGACATGGAATAACAAAACGCAAATGACAGTGGAATAACAAAACGTAAATGACAGCTAAACGTAATTTTGTCATTGGCTAAGTATGGTAAAAAATTTGACAATTATAAAAAGTGTTATAATAAAGCATTACTGATATTATAACTGTGAAAGTGTGTTTGTTTGTTGGTTTGTCCTTCAATCACGTCGCAACAGAACAGCGGATTGATGTGATTTTTTGCATGGGTATAGTAATGGTTCCTCAGACCGGGAGAGCTACTTTTTTTATCTCGGATAATGAAAGAGTTCCCGCGGGATTTTTAAAAACTAAATCCATGCGGACGAAGTCGCGGGCATCAGCTAGTATAATATAAAAGAAAGTGGTGTTAGTTACACTATTTATAACTCAAGAACGGATGAACCGATTTGGCTCAAAATTGGTGGAGAGGTAGCTTAGAACCAGGAGACGGACATAGGATACTTTTTATCCCGTTCGACCGCGTTTCCGTCAAGTCTATAAAACCTGGTATAACAAAAATGCATCTGACATGGAATAAAAAAACGAAAATGACAGTGGAAGAACAAAACGTAAATGACAGCTAAACGTAATTTTGTATTTGGTTAATTATGGTAAAAACAATTATAAAAATTATAGTTTAACGTAATTGATAATATCATCAGTAATATGTTTTCTCTTTGAATCATCATTAACAATGCCGCGAGCAAGACGATCAAATGTTTCCTGCTACAAAGCTACGGATTGACGTGATTTATTGGATAGGTATAGTTGAGAACCTGGAGGGTGACAAAGATTTCCCGCGGGATGTTATGAACTAAATCCACGCAGACGAAGTCGCGGGCATCAGCTAGTTCTTTATAAGTGGAAGTGTAGACCTATTTTGTCTACACAAAAGTCCGCTCCGCTTAGCCATTTCCCGTTCAAATCATTTGCAGTAGAACCCGCGCTTAAAAATGCGTCATATTCTGCGATCAACGTGATTCTAGAAGATATAACTTGCTTTTTTATTATTGATTTTGGAAGCCTTGCTGGGTCTGTGTTGTATCTTGTATCAATGAATATAACAAACAGTGGGTGTAGATACTTGTTCAGCGTTATCAGTTAGTTTAACTTTTGGCTAAAGGCCAATTCATAGTGATTAATATGCTTCACAGATTTTACTGGCCGAGCCTATATGTTGTAACTATTTGAAGTGAAAACTTGTTTAGGTGTTGAGCACTTTTTTGAGTGAGCAAAAATCATGGATTTCGCGTCACGCTTTCCATGAGCTATATATGTATACTGTGTATATATGTACATAGATATATACCTCCGTGCGTTATTAGTATACAAACTTGTCTTGTATGAGGGACTCAAGTGCTGGTAAAAAAACAGGGTCATGTTTTGTTGCACAGACACAGGCACTGGCACAGGCACAGGCACTTAGTTACTTAGGTACTTAGTTTTTACTTCTATCGGCTGTCCCTATGACTGCCAATTTTTTTTATTGTACGAATAGGTTTTATATACCTAGCCTTAAATTAAAAGTAATTTCTTGTTTTCCCGTAACACGTACACAAAAATTTTACTAAAGTTGAATTCCATTTGGAGAAAGCTGGCAATTGGGCTATTATAGAGCCGAGAACATAGTTCGAAAAACCGATGGTCGTTGGAGTCCCAAATAACCAAGTCAAATTGCTGGGGTGCGAACATGAGACGAGTCGCAGATTTCTTCTAGTAACAGGCGGCTTAAGACCGAGACGTGTGGAAGTCTATACAAGAGATCTATGTACAGCAGGGGTGGACATGTATCGGTTGGTAAAGAAGAGAAGAAGTCAGATACATAAAGTACTTTTTAACCGACTTCAAAAACCATATTAACCGATTACTCGAAGACGCCTGAACCGATTTGGAAAATTCATCTTTGTTTCCCATATACTTTCCAGGTGGTAAAATCCATTTAAATTTTGAGTGGTTTTTAAAAAATCAGCAATAAATTAGGTATATACTTGTAGTGTTGGTTTTTTAAAAAGAATTTTTTGTTATAAATTATACCAACTTTTTTTTTAAATCGTTTTCAGTGTCCATTTTCTTACGGTTGTACAATACTGCCAAACTTTCACACTAGAATACCAACAAAACCTACTTACATTGTTAGTTAGAACTCAATAAGCGCGTTGTCTGGGCTTTGAACAATTTCAGAGCGCTAAAGTGAAAAGTTAGCCACCGTACCCACAGAGCGGTTTTCACCCGCGCCCGCAGCGGTTGCGGGCCAGCGGCTTCCGTAGAATGCAGATTTGTATATGGAAAATGAAGTAGCAATTTTCACCGCGCGGTTTGCGCCCGCGGCGCCCGCATTAGAACCGCGCGGGTCGCGGTCGCGCGGACGCAGGGCGACGCGACGTAGGCGGGAGGTGTTCTCTTGCCGATGAGAATGCCATTTTAATGGTCCTTTCCCGCAACCGCGGCGGCTGCGGGACCGCATAAATCTGCGGTGTCGTGACTAGGTATTAAAATAAAACAGCTGGACCGCAACCGCTGCGGGCGCGGATGAGAACCGCGCCGTGAAAACGGGCTGTAAGGCTGTCATTGTTCACAATAACACACTTGTTACAAGTCTCGGTGAAAGCTTTAGACTGTTTGAGGCACGCTAAGTGTAGATAAAGACATTTTATTAAAGCTAAAAGATGTAAGTACATACTTAGGTCATTGACTTAAACGACAAAGCTACGATTATTTTCATGGTTATTTCTACAGAGTGGACTAATCCTTACTAATATTTATTTATGTGAAAGTGTGTTTGTTTGTCCTCCAATCTCACAGTAACGGAAAAGTTAATCGACGCTATTTTTTGCATGGTAATCACTTGGACGTAGCATACCTTTTATCCGAAAAAAATAAATAAAACAGAGTTCTCACTCCCACGGGATTCCAAGTTGCGGACAAATTTTAGTAATATATTTTCCTTTTCTATTATTTTCGTTTTAATTAAATTAAATCCATTTATTTGCTAGTGCCTTACCTACTCGACTATAAACAGACATATCATTCAAGTTTATTGTCTGATAATCATAAATACTCAACAGACCTTGGCCTTTGCTTACGTTAGTGTATAGCACCTGATCTATGCAAAATATGCTACAACTAAGATGTTTGAACATTTTAATTGTGGCATTAAAATCAATTTCATTGTAAGCAGGAGGTCAAAAAGTATTATAAGTACATATGTACCTGTTTTAGCTAACTCCTTTTTTTTCTAATGTTCGTCACATCCTCAGTAAAAACGCTTTCTGTATTCATTGTACATAATATTAAATATTATGATATAATCTTAGCGGAAGTATAAAATAATAGCTAATACCTACCTAGCTACCTCCTTGGATTGATATCACTCACAATTACTTGAAAACGAGAATCATCATCATCATCAACGGCTCACTATTGAGAGGGCTGGTCACCTTTCAGAGAAGGCTTATAGGTCATAGTCCACCAAGCGGCGCTGGCCCAATGAAAATTGGTAGACTTTACACACCCTTAAGAATATTATGGGGAACTTTCAGGCGTGCAAGTTTCCTCGCGATTTCGCGCCTTCACCATTGAGAAAAAATATGATATTGAATTGCTTAAACGAACATAGAAGTGCGTGCCCGAGATCATACCGCAATCCTAAGCACTAGGCTATTATCTCTGCTCCAACGCGAAAACAGGAGGATTTTATTACATGAAAATATTTTTATTTGTTGAAAGGTGTTGGATACATATCACCGGAGCCGATGTATCCGGACTATGGCGACATATCCGCGCAGATTAATCCCGTGTCCGTTTCAAAGGACACCAGAAGTTCTTCTGTGATCGAGGGGAAGGAGATGCCGTTGTTGAGGCTGAGGAACGGGGCTCTACAAGCTGGTCTTAATGAGCGGCTGCAGAAGATTGTTGCTATGAGAAAGGTCAGTGAAAGGGGACATATCCCCGACAATTCATGCTAGACTGTTATTACATACAAACTGACTGTTAATAACTCGTACATATACTTTGTGAGATTGAGTGATTGCGATTGATGAAAGACAGTGCGTGTAGCCAGTAATGATTTACGGATCCGAAACATACAGGTCGTCTGGGCCATGGGCCTCATAAGAAGAATCATAGTATTAGATTCTACCGGATTCATCAGAATCAAAGTATTGGGTACATTGAATGTATTTCGATTTTCGAAGGTTTTGTGATAACTGATGTAGGCTAAGGGTCACTCAGCGAGCGATGAAGAGAGGTATGCTCGGAGTATCCCTGTGAGATCAAATCAGAAATGGGGATCTCCCCATTTTTTGATTTATAGGAGAGAAAAAGTCACCGACATATCTCAGCGAGTCGCGAAACTGAAGTGAAAATGGATGGGGCCCATTGGGGTCCCAAGGTACTAGAGTGGCGACCCCGCACTGGGAAGCGCAGTGTTGTCAGACCCCCCACTAGGTGGACCGACGACATCAAACGCTAGGACCGCTAGATCCAGGCGGCGTAAGACCGAAGCCTGTGGAAGTCCATGCAGGAGACCTTTGTAAAGCAGTGGACGTCTGTAGGTTGTTGATAAAGAAAAAGAAGATGTAGCTTCTTGGTGTTCCGTTGTTCATGTATTTGTTCTACTACTGGAAGAACGGCAATCAATGTACAGCGCGAGCGGCAAGTGGTACCTATACAGATTATTTCTGGTTTGGCGTATTACAGCAAAAGAATTTTGTTTTTCCTTGAGTATGAGTAAAGCGTCGGCGACACAAGAAGAGATTCTCGAATGCGAACATCAAATCACCACATGCATACATATACTATCATCATAATACAGCACACAAACATCTAAATGTTTGTGTGCTGCACGCTAACGTGACGCACTAAAGTACAAAGTGGGTAACATAAGTTGCGCCGCCTTCGGCATGTACCGGCGGTCGCTATGTGTCGGGTTTACAAAGAGCGCCGACCATTTGAGCGAACGAATTTACTGTCCTTACGACGTCACCACATCGTCTGACGTGAGGCATGTAGCCGTGAGGCCTGTAGCGTTTACGCGCATAAATTTTAATGGCAAACTTTAAATGTATTTTTTTGGTACTTATCGATTAAATAAAATTTTAGTAAATTTTCTAGTAGTATATTATCACCTTAGAATCAAATTTAGACACTTTTCAAAAAAGAGTAAAATACCCTATTCAATGCATTTTAAGATGGACTTAAATAATAAGACATATCACGCGTCAGCATATTATTTGTTGTTCTGCAGGAGGTGGAAAGCCAGCGCAAGACGTCGTCCCTGCAGCGCAACGTAGTGTACCCGCTAGCGATGCTGCTGCTGCTGGCCCTCACCGCCATTACCGTGCTGATGGTGCTGCAGAACACGCTCGAGCTGCTCATAGGTATTAAGGCGCTGCCGCTGAGCACCAGGGTGAGTTCAAACTTATAGTGATACAATTGGGTATTTGACTGACATTTTTGAAGTGAAATAGTTATTTATTCAACAAGACAGCAAAGTTTTTTTTTTTGTTGCGAGTGCCTAGTTTGAATCCCGAGCAAGCGAAGGATTCTAATTTAGTGGAGTTCAAATATATTTTTTATTATTTTTTAGCTTCAAAAATGAAGAAATGGGAGGCCTTCAAAGTTGTGACCAAAACAAACGTGCGTTTTTTCCCCATTTGCTAATTTAGTACAATCTAAGAACTAAGATATCTCAATATGTATCTAGTTTTAAAAAATGATTTGGTCATAAATGTACGGAACTCTAAAATAGCGAGCCCCGACTCGCACTTGGCCGATTTTTGTACTTTTGGTTGCCAAAATAACGCTGAAACGATGACCGGTCACCTTTCCAGCAATTCACGCTGGGCATCGCGTCGCTGTCGAAGCTGGGCTGGGCGGGCGCGACGCTGGAGGCTTTCCTCATCCTGTACCTGCACGCGGCGTCGCTCACGGGGCTGGCGGCGCCGCTGCGCGCGCTGCGCATGCTGCCGCGCGCGCGCCGCACGCCGCTCCCCAGGATCATAGCGCTGTGCGGGGTGCTGCTCGCGCACTCCACCGCGCAGCCGCTGCTCGTTAAGATATTAGGTGAGCGGGCTGGTACAACTATAGTCTAGTCCACAAGTTCAAAAACGTGTTCATAAGCAACAAGGGTCGTGAAGGAAAATTATTACACATTTTTTTGGCTAGCCCCCATCCGCCAAACGAATGTAAAGAATCTAAAGGAGAAAAATGTAAAGAATCGCCAATGGACGAGTAGATTAAACGTCGTAAATGGGAGACAGGCTCTCGACTGGAACCCTCAGGGAAAGAGAAAGCGGGGCCGGCCTATTTACAAACTTGGCGGCGTACGGTTCTGGCGGAGGTTGCGAGGATAGGGATGACGTGGAACGAAGTTAAGGCTGTGGCTCAAAACCGGTCGGTATGACGTAGTACTGTGGACGCCCTCTGCCCCACTTGGGGGACATAGTGTACCGTGTGTGGGGGTGAAAAAAAAAGCGAATGTGTTGTGGTTAAATAAGAAAGATAAGCCCACGGTAACAAAAATATTTATTTCGACCAAAGGTACAGATCTTTATTACCGCGGCTAGCTCAGTAGGTGGGTACACAAATTTGTAGGGCCGTGGAGTTACCAAGATCCTGCCTTGACCTAGGTGGTGGTGTATATAGGTACTCCCCTGGTTAGGTGGCCTAGGTGTTGGGGACCGCTGAGTCGCTGGGGAGTGACGGCTGTCCCGCAGACCCGCAGACGAGGTGACGCCCGTGCTAGTGCGCACAGGAACGTCGACCGTCGCGATCTGGTGACTAGCCGGGATGGTAGTAGCGAGCGGTGCAGGAAGTAGCTCTAAGCGGAGCGGTGAAGGTTGAAGCGGAGAATGGAGAACGTTACTCCAAACGGAGAACCTGGAATTGATATACCGACTGATGTTAGTGTCTGGTAATATCATTCCGTCCTGAATCCAACCTTGGCACTAAAGTAAAACTCAGGGATGTACTAATAAGCATGATAGTATTGCCGTTGTGGTTAGAAATCAGAACGGAGTTACAAAAATAGGTAAATAATGAAAAGCTGAAGGCCAAAATGTAATCAGAAAACAATTTAATGCAATTTTTAATGATTGAGAAACTTGAAAAATATAAATATTAAAGTGAAGGTTGTCCAAAAACTAAAGTCTAGAGAAATTTCAAGAATTACAAAGTACATAGCAAATAATATGAAATGAAAGTAATCAATGATAATAATAAGACTGAAATATAGCTATTATTATTAGCACGTTAATAATTAGCTATAAACACAAAGAAATGTTAAGTTAGGTACAAATTATATTATGACGTTGTATCATAATATGCTGTGGAATGTGAAATTAACAAAGAATTACGTTGTACTAAGCTACAATCTACGACTGAAACAATTTAAAATGCCATTCAAAACTTACCCTACAACGGGATAATCCGCATCCATTGCACAGGCTTATTAAATAGATTTGACGAGCCTCATCGCAGAACAAACTAAAGCGATTGCTCTGCGAAAAAAAATGAGACGCGCCCGTCACTAGTACGAGATCGGGCGCGACTGACAGCTTTTTTAACTCCATCAAAATGGATGCCCGTACGCCGGAATGCTTATATCAAAGTAGGTAGGTACCCACGTAAATGATATTATTAAAATATGACGGGTAATCATAATAACTACATACTATACTTAAATAATATAATATAAGGACAAAATACTTAGATAATTATAAATAATCATCATCATCATCATCTCAGCCTGCGGACGTCCACTGCTGAACATAGGCCTTTCCCAGAGAACGCCACCACACCCGGTCCTCAGCCTTCCTCATCCAGCCACTTCCCGCCACCCGCTTTATATCGTCAGTCCAACGTGCTGGAGGGCGCCCCACACTACGCTTACTTGTTCGCGGTCTCCACTCTAGGACTTTTCGGCCCCAACGGCCATCGCTTCTGCGACAAGCATGGCCTGCCCACTGCCATTTCAGCTTGCTAATGGTTTGAGCTATGTCGGCGACCTTGGTTCTCTTACGGATCTCTTCATTTCGAATCCTGTCCTTAAGAGAAACTCCTAACATAGCCCTCTCCATAGCTCTCTGAGTGACTTTAAATTTGTGGATCAAGCCTTTTGTTAGTGTCCACGTTTCAGCGCCATAAGTGAGGACGGGAAGGACACATTGATTGAAGACTTTCGTCTTCAGGCATTGAGGTATTGACGATGAGAAGACCTGACTTAATTTTCCAAATGCCGCCCAGCCCAGCCGTATCCTTCTGTTGGCTTCTTCGTCGAAATTGTTTCTACCCAATTGTATGGTCTGGCCAAGGTAGTTGTACTCTGAAACAATTTCGATTCCAACATTTTCGACGTTCACGGGTATCGGGACAACATGTTGATTGAACATAACCTTGGTTTTGTCCATGTTTATCCCGAGACCAACTCGTCTGGAAGAGCGGCTTAGACTACTCAGCATCTGCTCCAGATCTTCTGGAGTCTCTGCAAGGATAACCACATCGTCGGCGAACCGCAGGTGTGAGATGTATTCGCCATTTATATTAAATCCTCGTCCTGTCCAGTCCAGCGTTTTGAAGAGGTCTTCTAGTGCACTATTAAACAGTTTTGGGGATATTACATCCCCCTGTCTAACCCCCCTTCTCAAGTTGATTGGTTTTGTTTGCTGAGACTGTACTTGGACGGTCATTGACGCAGTATCGTAAATACATCGCAGCACCTCGATATAACGCCAATCGACTTGGCATCTCTGCAGTGACTCCAGAACAGCCCAAGTTTCGATAGAGTCGAAGGCTTTCTCGTAGTCCACAAAAGCAAGGCAGAGTGGTAGATTATACTCTTCGGCCTTCTGTATAATCTGCCTCAAGGTGTGGATGTGGTCTACGGTGCTGTAGCCTTTTCGAAACCCAGCCTGCTCCGGAGGTTGAAAATCGTCAAGCCTTCGGGCGAGGCGATTTGTGATCACCCTCGAAAACAACTTATAAACATGGCTCAAGAGTGATATTATAAATAATACGTATTTTAAAATAAATATAATTAAAATATGTAACGCTTCGTTACAATAGGACTAAAAACATCCGCCAAACCGTCCGAAAAGGATCTTCGTTTCATCAAATTTGAATTTTGATTTGTCGCAGGTATAACAAACTTCGATCTGCTGGGCGAGTTCGGCCGCATCGAGTGGCTGGGCAACTTCAGGCTGGTGCTGTTCTACAACGCGATATTCGCGGCCACGGCCACGCTCTGCCTCGTCAGCAAGTTCACGGCCAGCGTGCGCCGCGAGCTCTACAACAGGTTGGTGGAGAACGTCAACACGCTCGCGCACTGTGTGTCTTTCCTCAACAACTGACGGCTTGTGTTTGTGTGCGACTCGTAAAATTGGGTATTTGACCGATATTTTTTTTTAAATATGGTATAACACAAAACCCTTTTGCTTTTTAAAATATTTGTCTCGGAAATATAGCGCTTTAAAGTTTCCTGTTAGACAAAGAGAGCGCTACTGAGCTGTGACATCACACCTCAATAGCTCCGTACACTCTTCATAGAAAATTTCGTTTTAGAGAGATACAGCTTGTAACATTTATTTTTGAACCAATTTATTTTCTGTTTTTATTGCAAATGTTATTCTTACATGACACATTTTCGATTGTAATTGTATAACAACAGTCAAATACCCAATTCTTGCAATTCACGAGTTCGCGTGGCTTGTGGTTGTTTGTGTGTCGTATCTGTATAAGTGTGAGCGAGCGCAATGCTCGCGCCTGCCCGCTCCCACCTAGGCTTTGACAGGCACGCACACTTAAACAATGTGCATGTACACGACGTAACCACAAGTTAAGCTTACGCGCGCTCGTGTATTGCAAGAACTATACTCCTGTAGTCACTGATATATAGTGGAGACATACATTGTTGTGGAGTTTTTTTAAATCCCACGGAGCTAACTTCTATTTTTCCAGCTTATAAGATAGCCTATGATAGTCCTATGGTATTTAAGTATGGTCCTCAATTATATCCATGCAAAAACGAAGTCAATCCGTTGCACCGTTGCTGCGTGATTGGAGGACAAACCAACAAACACACTTTCGCATTTATAATTTTTTTATCTTTATTGTCATACTTTCATGTTATTTTTATTAAAAATTTTGGTTACATTATAATGATCTAAAATAGAAAGAATTTAATCACTGACACTAAGTCTATTGCAAACTAAATTGACAGATCTAAATGTAATGCTATCCTTTTCCAAAGGGAACATTTTGAAAAAGATAGCACTGTTCTTGAACCTGCCTTACCAATAACTTAGTACTAAGCTCCACTATGTATAAGACTACAGGATATTACGACCAACGATAGACACACAAGATGGAATTTATGGAAACACTGTAGCATCAAATATAATTTACCTGTAAAAATATATTTAGTATTAACATTGTTTGCCATGGATTATTATCACAAAATACTGTTTTATGTATGGACCAAACTGCCTTACCCTGTTTAAGATACTATTATTCTTTAATGAATTATGTTTTACAATCTTATTTATAATAAAAATAGTAAAATTCAATTAATTATAAAAATAATTTACCCAATTAATTTAGATTCTTAAATCGCATTTTAAGTATTATGCATTTACTTTTAGTTATAATAATGAATTTATATTTTAAATTGATATTTGAATTCTGACATTATAATATTTATTGAGATTAGATTGTATGTTTTTGAGGAAAGATGCAGATCTAAAAATTTGATTTGTTTTAACCAATGAGACTGAATTTGTTAACTATTATTTGAATGTATGTCTGGAGATTATTTATTTTTTATGTGTAAGATAACGTTTCAACTTTAAATTAACAAGTGCTATAAACTATTATTATAATAATATAAGCAGTTGAAACATTCAAGCTTGAGTTTTGCGTTTGTGCTGTTACAGTTACAAAATATAAGTGTAAGATAGGAAAAGTCTGATTTGTTGGGAGGCTTCGGCCGCGGCTAGTTAGTATCTGAGCGGTAAATGCGTACCGACGTGATAAGGATATGGGCAGGTATCATTAAAACTGCCACTTACCATTCAAGTTGACACTTTTCTTACTTCGCTCTTACACCAAGGTCTATACTAGTCCTCTACACGTGTAACGCATTATTTCCATATTTTACTAAAAAACAGTCATCTTTTTACAAAACTTCTAAAATACTTTAAAAAATTAATTGACTTGAAAAAAGCCAAAACCAAAGCTATCTCACGAAAAAAAATATCAAGTAAACAATTTCAACTGATGACCAAAAATTGTTTGAAAGTTTTTGTGTTCATAAAGTATAGTGTGTAAGTTTGTCATCTGACATGTAAACATTTATTGTTCGTCATTTACCATCAGGATTTGTCATCTTCTTACAAACGCAGAACTCTTGTTTTGTCCGTAATCAACTGTATTCATTTTAATGTTTTGCCATGAGCGTGAATTTGGATTGTGATGTGTTTTTTTTATTCGGGTTGGTACCTTATCTATTTCCGGCTGAATTTAGGTTTAAAATATTGTTATTGAAAAAATTACAAAAAAGACATTAAAGACTGTTTTAAGTTAAGATACAAAAATGTGTTACACAAATGTCATACTTGCGTCTCAAAGTATTTTTATAGTTACCGAGATAATTTATAAAAAAAAATCTTGTATTATAAAATTTAAGTTACGACACTTCGTTTGCTAGGTACACTATTTTGCTAAGCTAGCTACTATTAAATTGAAAAGTTGTATTTTATGCATTTCTATAGCCAAACGTTGTGACGAAAGTATGACCTTTATGATAATATACTTGTTTGCTCAATTGTCACTAACACTAGTATGGTGAAATAATTTCTAGATCAGACCTATTCATCTTCTGCGATTTTAATCTTTCATTTTATTAAAGTTTATTATTATTGCATCCACACGACCTATCAGCCTTCGTCAAGAAATATCATGAAATAGTACTTAATAAGAAACTGGTTTTCAAGATTCAAAGTGAATAAAATCATTACGAACTGAGGCGCAATTTAATATTTACTAGCTGACACGGCGAACTTTGTATCGCCAACTTATCTATTATAAATTATTTTTTTTTTGTTTGTTTTTTTTTTAAAACCTTCCGTGGACCTTAAGGAACATACAAAAAAATAAATTAAGCGAATTGGTCCATCCATTCTTGAGTTATGCGCTTACCAACATTCATTTTTATTTATATAGATGTGCATATTTACATCTCATACACACATCACGCTCGTTTTGACAGGGCCATCACATTACACACTTCATTTATAATTATAACCGATGCCCGTTGAGAATAGTTTCAGTATTTGGGGATAGAAGTTTCATGCAACGCCATGTCAGTTTCTTTATACCTGCCATAGCATCTGAACTAGTTATCCTAGTTGTGAAGGCTAAGTGGAAGCGCCAGATCTCAAAGATTACATAGTGCAGGGTGAAAGCCAAATATGTCAAATTACATCAACTTTGCTATCACTAGCATTAGGCACTACTAGCGCACACATTAATAACATCACGAAAACGCCTCTTAATAAAATAACGCAAAGAAAATGTATATTGTACCTAGTTACTTATCAAGAAAACGATACCATGTTTATAGCTAATTAACGTTAAATATTTAGAAAAATAGATAGTTTAAATAGTTACACAATTAGGTATATATACGAAGTTTGTATTATAATTATTGTGCTCTCAAATAGTGAAATAAATATTGTTTGGTGCTGTCAACATTCATTGATATTATAGATTTCACAATTTTAATCATTTAGGTACTTAGCGTGTTGCTTATAAGCCTTGTGTGTGTGAGAATCCTATGATTTAGCTAATAGAATATAATAAACTAGTGTGAGTTTTATACATTTTGTATTATCTGTACCAAACGTTGAGATTGCATTTGAAAAAATATATAACGTGAAAAAATCTAAATGTTCTTTTTATTTCACTCCATGGACTCACACCTTTATATTGAACAAAATGGTTGTAATTATTGAGATGCCATTCTAGAGGTAGGATTTAGTACCTATATTAAGATTTTTTTAGTTTTTTTCTAGTAGATTTTTAGTTGTTCGTAGAAGACGTAATTTGCTTAACCTTTTAATATGAACATGTAGATGGCAATCTAATAACGGTTACTTATGTGAAGAAAAATTTTAAAGTTCTTATACTTTTGAGGCTTGCATAATTAGTATCTAAAGCTTTTAAGTTATGCAATTCAAATGAGAATATAGATTAAACCATGCCATTTTAAAATATTCAAATTCAGCTTTGTATGTTTCTTCTGCTTTTCCTACTTAGTTCGCACACATTACCTGCTTAAATAAATCATTGCTGTAGCTTATATTAGTAAGTATTCAGTCTCATTTGGTGGGCACAGTGGGCGCCTCGAAAGTTGAACTTACGGAATCGTCGATTACCTCTTGTAAACACCATTTCTTTCAACTTTCGTGGAGCAACTGTATAAGATTTTATTCTAACACCCATAGCAACAGTAAACGAGTTTGACATAACGAAAACAAATAGCAACTGTTCTGGCGAGCAATTTCGACCCAATCAGAAATGGAAAAGGGCAAAAAGTTGCGTCGCGTCGGTGTTGAAATTGGGGGTTAGTTTTACCTACTTGTTGAGTTGAATCCTAGTGTTGAAACTAAGGTCCACTGAAAGGAAGTTGGCGAATTTTGACCCAGCATTTTTATAAACCGTTCAGATTCAGAAATCATTTAATTTTAATTAATAATTATTAATTAAAATGGGTCAAAATTCGCCAACCTCCCTTCAATGGGCCTTAGTTTCAACACTAGAATTCAACTCAACAAGTAGGTAAAACTAACCCCCAGTTTCAACACCGACGCGACGACTTTTCGCCCTTTTCCATTTAATTTTCAGAGTATTTTTCTGTGTAAACCCGATATTTTTAGAAGATGGGGATCAAAAATATAATTATTCACAAGTACACATTATAAATAACCGTTACATGGCAATACAGGTGAATATCTTTTTTCTCCCAACTTTATTTGATAGACTTTGATGAACTTTTTTGTTGTTAGACTGGTTTACTAGAACAAGCATGAGAAGTTTGATTCGTGAACGTGGGCCCACGTGGCCCCCATGAGGCCCACGATTCAGTTAGTCTGGGTCAGAAACTCTATGGAATTCGCCAATCTCCTTTAAAAAAGAACGCGGATACCAGTTCTATTACTTTGGATTATATGGTGTTAGCCATAGCAAGCGACAAGCGATTTCGATTTGCTGTTTTAGAAGGAAGCTTGGATGGCGGGTCTTACCATGTTTTATGTAAAATTTCGTAAAATAATAATGTGTATATTTTTTGTCCAGATTTAAATGGTTCACCGACGTTTTCACGAATCATGAAGACTGGCCTTTACCGAACATCCCTGTAGCAAGATTATCCACGGAAGGCACAGTTATTGCTGATAAGACTGATTCAAATCATGAGAAGAGTGGGAATGAACATTTAAAAACAGAGTAAGAAACAGGCCTTTGAGAAATACCTCGCCTATACTTTTAGTAGGGTTTAAAATTCAATTGTGCTTCAATCAAATAGGTAACAAGTGTGAATTGAAAGTTTAAAACCTACTCAACATGTGAATCTATGGCCGGACTATGTATGATGTACCTGACATCCTGCTACCCAGTTTTCTGCTCCATCATCAGACCCTCCTCCTTGATTCATGATCGTCATATATCTAACACCTACTCATCGAGACCATTCTAATGAGCCCAAACTCACTATATTATCTGCTGTTGTTGAGGAGCTGGCTATTGCGCAGACTACTTGATGCTGCAGCATCAGCTCAAGGTTACCATGCCTTGAAAATAATCCTAAGGCGACGTTTTCGCATAGGCGTGGCGTTGCGCTTCGCGCGGCGCGTCGAGTCGCGTGAGCGGTCGCGCGATATGGCCAAGGTATGAGGGCGAGCGAGAGCGAGCGAGCGACGCGCCGCGCGACGCGCAACGCCACGCCTATGCGAAAACGTGGCCTAAGTAACAGCTTAGTAACACCAAATTTCAAATCAATCGCACCAGTGCATGAAAGCTTTTAAGACCCTTTAATCAAATAGGAAATGAGCTGATGATATTCAAATGGTTGAGCAGATCTTCATAAATTATAGCTAAGATCTACCTCAATTAGAATTACATTAGCTTTTAAGTAGAAAAAACCGCATAAAAATCGGTAAATTGGGTAGGCTGATATGAGGGGACAGACCAATGTAAATGCCCGCGACTTCAACCACGTTATTTGGGTTATTACTTATTAGGTTAAAAATAAGGTATCAGTTTATTAAGGGTAGGTAATACCCAGGATAAAGTCTCTAGGTCCCGCATGAAATCTCTTTTACTAATTTTGTTAAGATTAGTGAACATTAGATAAGTATAAAGTTTGCAGAAACACACTTGCATTTATATAATATTATATGGAATATGGATTGATTACATTTAATTTTGTAAAATCTGCAAGAGATAGAAACTTTGTGCTATAGGTTCTCCAATCTCATAAAATCTACCGAGCCATAGTTGCAGTAGAAAGGCACCAAATACTGATAAGTAGAGGAACTTTTAAGTATAAACATAAACACAGGGCATTTGAGATCTGCATGAACAAAAACAGTATGTTGAGCTGCAACAGATTACAAAATAGAAATAAAAAAAAATTGGTTGCCTGTAAAGTCGGTATACGGGCGAAAGTTTTACGTGACAACCGAAATAGAAGCGCAAGACATGAACCGGTGTGTATGCCTATCTCTCTCACTCTCTCTCTCTCGCTCTGTCTCTCTCGCTCTTAGGCGGGCTAACTGTGCTCGAGTGGAAGGGACGCGTGCCTTTCACTTTTTATGTCTGTCTCTCTCGCTCTTAGGCGGGCTAACCATGCCTCTCACTCGCTCTCATTGTGAGCGCATAACGTGAGCGGAGCGTAACGCAGTTTCTTGAAGTGTCACCCGGCAAACCAATTTATAAGACGTTGTCACGTCAATAAGTATATTTCTATAAACCTCTCTTGTATGCTTTAGCTTGTGTAAGTCTCTTATATTTAAAATGATCTGTAAAAGTATACACAATGATAATAATGTTTAGCTGATAGAGATGGCAAATTATATTATGTTTAATTGTATATGAAATGCCACCAGCCAAAAAATATCGGCCAAATGCGAGTCGGGCCTCGCTCTTTTAGGGTTCCGTACATATGACCAAATCATTTATTTAAAACTAGATACATATTTAGATATATTAGTTCTTAGAAAGTATTAAATTAGCATATGGGGAAAAATGCTCGTTTGTTTTGACAAACCGCATTATAAATCGGTGTTTTCAGTATTTGTT
Organism: Oeneis ivallda; assembly: GCA_029955525.1. Taxonomy (NCBI): domain Eukaryota; kingdom Metazoa; phylum Arthropoda; class Insecta; order Lepidoptera; family Nymphalidae; genus Oeneis; species Oeneis ivallda. The sequence continues at coordinate 20,103,704 of JARPMR010000012.1, forward strand.
GTTTAAATACACTATATAATACATATTATACCAAAATTTCAAATTCCTAACTAGTTTAGTTTTTGAGATAGGCCCCCCATTTCTTCATTTTTGTAGCTAAAAAATAAAAAAATATATATTTGAACTCCACTTAATGAGCTCTAGACAACGACACCCCACATGCCAGGGTAAAAAATTTAAATTTTATGTTGACTCCATTTCCATGTATGGGAGCCCCCTTTATCTTTTAATTTTATTTAATTTTTATTAGTTGTTGTTATTGAGGCAATAGAAATACACAATATGTGAAAATTTCAACTCTCTATCTATTACGGTTTATGAGATACAGCCCGCTGACAGACGGACGGACGGACGGACGGACAGACAGCGGAGGCTTAGTAATAGGGTCCCGTTGGCACCCTTTGGGTACGGAACCCTAAAAAACATAAGTATTTACGAAAATACTTTTAAGAAAGTTACCTTAACGAGCCTTTTCGCGAAACATGCTCTTTCGTTACAATAGTTTAACATAGTAAACAGATATATTTTGAGGAAGAAAAAATTGTGTAGGCTATTTTAATAGTTGAACTACATTGTGCAACTTTCAGATTTGTCATAAAAATAATACTTTTTGAGTAAAAAAATTTCAATTACTCACTTTGACATGAAAAACCATAGAAAAACTACTTGTGGCGTTACAATAAGCGTGAAGTTTCTACTGGTTTTTAAAATCAGAAAAATAATTCCTTTTTGAAAAGTAAAGGAATCAAACTTTATTAAGCAATTTTTATTTATGACATAAATCATTTCAATAATTAATGAAAAATATAATAAAAAATCTTCGATACAAATTAGTATGAAAGCGAGCTCAGGCCGTCATTTTCTCATTCAGCCGCTGGCTTTCGAAGAGGATCCACGTTGCTCGTCGCGCGCTCTGGCAAAAATAATTTTACGAGCGAAATAGTGTATTATAGAGGCCCGTACAGTGGGACCTGAATCGAGGACGAAGATTTCTAATAATATTCTAAAAGTACCTAGTCAGTAATTTATTTAAATTCCTAGGTAGCGCAGCAATAGTGCTTAGTCTCAGTAGTGTGGAGTCTTATTACTGGGGGGACCTGGGTTTGATTTCTGGAAGGGGCAATTTAAATCAATTAATTTTTTTTATTCGATGACAAAATAGTCCGTCACTGCGATCTCACATGATGGTAAGTGACCATGCAGTCTAAGATGGTACGTGCTAACTTGGAAGGGGTATGGCAGTGTGCATTCAAGCCATACCCCTTATCTGTTTCTACACGCTGTCGTGCCGGAACGCTAAAGCACTTGGCGGCACGTCTTTGACGGTAGGGTGGTACCTAACTGGTAACTAGCCATGGCCAAAGCCTTCCACCAGAGATAATTCAGAAATTATAAATTCCTTAATCGACCCCACCGGGAATCGAACCCGAAACCTCCCAGTTTTAAGACCAGAGCGCTCACCACTGCGGAGATCGTCAAAATTATATTATGTAAGTAGGTACATAATATTTATTTAAATTCCTAGCGCTCAGTGATGAGGGTCTTATTAGAGCTCTGTTGCGGCGTGATTGAAAGACGAACCAACAAACACACTTTCGCATTTATAATGATTCGGATCGAATCACAACCATACAATACGACACAGGGATCGTATTGAATAGTTTCGAATAGAAAGAAAGAGGAAATGGATGCCAAAATTAAAAAAGTCACCGCCATATTGGAATTCTTTGTTATTAGACCGATTTCGTTCAAAATCGATATTTAGGCTTCCCTGGGGTCAAGAAAGAGGAAATGATTGCCAAAATTTTAAAAGTTCCAGCCATATTGAAATTCTTCGTTATTGGACCGATTTCGTTCAAAATCGATATTTAGGCTTCTCTGGGGTCAAGAAAGAGGAAATAGTTGCCGAAATTTTAAAAGTCCCCGCCATATTGAAATTCTTTGTTATTAGACCGATTTCGTTCAAAATCGATATTTAGGCTTCCCTGGGGTCAAGAAAGAGGAAATGATTGCCAAAATTTTAAAAAGTTCCAGCCATATTGAAATTCTTCGTTATTGGACCGATTTCATTCAAAATCGATATTTAGGCTTCTCTGGGGTCAAGAAAGAGGAAATAGTTGCCAAAATTTTAAAAAGTCCCCGCCATATTGAAATTCTATGTTATTGGACAGGTTTCGTTCAAAATCGATATCTAAGGTGCCCTAGGGTCAAGAAAGAGGAAACGGCTGTCAAAATTTTAAAAAGTCCCCGCCATATTGAAATTCTTTGTTATTAGACCGATTTAGTTCAAAATCGATATTTAGGCTTCTCTGGGGTCAATAAAGAGGAAATGATTGCCAAAATTTTAAAAGTTCCCGCCATATTGAAATTCTTCGTTATTGGACCGATTTCGTTCAAAATCGATATTTAGGCTTCTCTGGGGTCAAGAAAGAGGAAATAGTTGCCAAAATTTTAAAAGTCCCCGCCATATTGAAATTCTTTGTTATTAGACCGATTTCGCTCAAAATCGATATTTAGGCTTCTCTGGGTTCAAGAAAGAGGAAATGGTTGCCAAAATTTTCCCCGCTATATTGAAATTCTTTGTTATTGGACCGATTACGTTCAAAATCAATATTAAGGCTATTCTGGGGTCAAGAAAGATGAAATGGTTGCCAAAATTTTAAAAAGTCCCCGCCATATTGAAATTCTTTGTTATTAGACCGATTTCGTTCAAAATCGATATTTAGGCTTCTCTGGGGTCAAGAATGAGGAAGTGGTTGCCAAAATTTTAAGTCCCCGCCATATTGAAATTCTTTGTAATTGGACCGATTACGTTCAAAATCAATATTTAGGCTATTCTGGGGTCAAGAAAGAGGAAATGGTTGCCAAAATTTTAAAAAGTCCCCGCCATATTGAAATTCTTTGTTATTAGACCGATTTCGTTCAAAATCGATATTTAGGCTTCTCTGGGTTCAAGAAAGAGGAAATGGTTGCCAAAATTTTCCCCGCTATATTGAAATTCTTTGTTATTGGACCGATTACGTTCAAAATCAATATTAAGGCTATTCTGGGGTCAAGAAAGAGGAAATGGTTGCCAAAATTTTAAAAAGTCCCCGCCATATTGAAATTCTTTGTTATTAGACCGATTTCGTTCAAAATTGATATTTAGGCTTCTCTGGGGTCAAGAAAGAGGAAATGGTTGCCAAAATTTTAAAAGTCCCCGCCATATTGAAATTCTTTGTAATTGGACCGATTACGTTCAAAATCAATATTTAGGCTATTCTGGGGTCAAGAAAGAGGAAATGGTTGCCAAAATTTTAAAAAGTCCCCGCCATATTGAAATTCTATGTTATTGGACAGGTTTCGTTCAAAATCGATATCTAAGGTGCCCTAGGGTCAAGAAAGAGGAAACGGCTGTCAAAATTTTAAAAAGTCCCCGCCATATTGAAATTCTTTGTTATTAGACCGATTTAGTTCAAAATCGATATTTAGGCTTCTCTGGGGTCAATAAAGAGGAAATGATTGCCAAAATTTTAAAAGTTCCCGCCATATTGAAATTCTTCGTTATTGGACCGATTTCGTTCAAAATCGATATTTAGGCTTCTCTGGGGTCAAGAAAGAGGAAATAGTTGCCAAAATTTTAAAAGTCCCCACCATATTGAAATTCTTTGTTATTAGACCGATTTCATTCAAAATCGATATTTAGGCTTCTCTGGGTTCAAGAAAGAGGAAATGGTTGCCAAAATTTTCCCCGCCATATTTAAATTCTTTCTTATTGGACAGATTTCGTTCAAAATCAATATTTAGGCTATTCTGGGGTCAAGAAAGAGGAAATGGTTGCCAAAATTTTAAAAGTCCCCGCCATATTGAAATTCTATGTTATTGTACAGGTTTCGTTCAAAATCGATATCTAAGGTGCCCTAGGGTCAAGAAAGAGGAAACGGCTGTCAAAATTTTAAAAAGTTCCCGCCATATTGAAATTTTTCGTTATTGGACCGATTTCGTTCAAAATCGATATTTAGGCTTCTCTGGGGTCAAGAAAGAGGAAATAGTTGCCAAAATTTTAAAAGTCCCCGCCATATTGAAATTCTTTGTTATTAGACCGATTTCGTTCAAAATCGATATTTAGGCTTCTCTGGGTTCAAGAAAGAGGAAATGGTTGCCAAAATTTTCCCCGCCATATTTAAATTCTTTGTTATTGGACAGATTTCGTTCAAAATCAATATTTAGGCTATTCTGTGGTCAAGAAAGAGGAAATGGTTGCCAAAATTTTAAAAGTCCCCGCCATATTGAAATTCTATGTTATTGTACAGGTTTCGTTCAAAATCGATATCTAAGGTGCCCTAGGGTCAAGAAAGAGGAAATGGCTGTCAAAATTTTAAAAAGTCCCCGCCATATTGAAATTCTTTGTTATTAGACCGATTTCGTTCAAATCGATATTTAGGCTTCTCTGGGGTCAAGAAAGAGGAAATTGTTGCCAAAATTTTAAAACGTCCCCGCCATATTGTAATTCTTTGTTATTGGACCGATTTCGTTCAAAATCGATATTTAGCGTTCCCTAGGGTCAAGAAAGAGGAAATAGTTTCCAAAATTTTAAAAAGTCCCCTCCATATTTAAATTCTTTGTTATTGGACCGATTTCCTTCAAAATTGATATTTGGGCTTCTCTAGGTTCAAGAAAGAGGAATCTTGGAAAATTTTTGGAATCCATTTCCTCTTTCTTGACCCCAGAGAAGCCTAAATATCGATTTTGAACGAAATTGGTTCAGTAACAAAGAATTTCAATATGGCGGTAAATTTTATAAATTTTGGAATACATTCCCTATTTCTTGACCCCAGGGAAGTCTTAATATCGATTTTGAACGAAATCGGTCAAATAACAAAGAATTTCAATATGGCGGTGAATTTTAAAAATTTTGGCATCCATTTCCTCTTTGTTGACCCCAGAGAAGCCTAAATATCGATTTTGAACGAAATCGGTCGAATAACAAAGAATTTCCATATGGCGGTGACTTTTTAAAATTTTGGCATCCATTTCCTCTTTCTTGACCCTAGGGAACATTAAATATCGATTTTTAACGAAATCGGTCCAATAACATAAAATTTCAATATGGCGGGGGCTTTTTAAAATTTTGGCAACCATTTCCTCTTTCTTGACCCCAGAGAAGCCTAAATATCGAATTTGAACGAAATCGGTCCAATAACAAATAATTTCAATGTGGCGGGGACTTTTTAAAATTTTGGCAACCATTTCCTCTTTCTTAAACCCACAGAAGCCTAAAGTCAGAGGTGCATAGCCGGGATCGAAACCACGACCCCCCGAATAGGAGCTATGCTATCACTGCTATTATACTAGCTTGTATGTATACTACATAATAATAATAATAATGTACCTAGCCCTATTAACATAATAAATTAATTTGAAGTCATAAAAATTAGGTACCTACCTACTAGTACCTAATTTTTATGACTTCAAATTAATTTATTTTATTTTATTTATTTGTTAAAGTGCTAGATTTTGTATTTTATTTAATGATGTAACATTTTTGACATTTCTAAGCGCTTTTGTAACCTCAATCGAAGAAATAAACAATACAAATACAAATACAAAATACGTCCTCCCGACCGAATCCGACCACGGCGGTCAACCTCCTCACAGAGATTAACGCGGCCGGGAGATATTGCGCAAACACAGGTTCACTCTCTATTCCCTCACTCTCATAGTCCGATGGGACGGAAAATCCGACACGACCGGAGAGAGATCAGGCGCAGGAGCAGGACCGACAGCTTTACGTGCTCTCCGAGGCACGGGGCCCGGGGGTGCCGGGTGACACCGCCAACATCCTAACTCCGGGCTAGTACAGAGAATTTCTTGGCAAAAAACCCCAATACTTAATTTATTATCCCGACAGGAATCGAACCCACGAACCTCGTCATCTGCTTTTGAACACGCTAATAACTACTTGACCAACGAGGCAATTGTATATACTTAGGTACATACTATTTTTAAACTTGCTTCCTACTATCTTATTACTAGTTGATGCCGTGCGGACTTCGTCCGCGTGGATTTAGTTTTTAAATAACCTCGGGAAATGTAATTTTCCAGGATAAAAAGTAGCCTAAATGAGTTTTTTGACTAAAATTAATAAATTAGTAATTTGTAATTAATAAATTGTAATTTAACTCATCATTTTATTTATCGGTAAGTAGTTAGTTTTGCGAAATCTCGTAAACTGACAATAATTTTAAACATCAATTTGTTTATGCCGCATAGATTGTATCAGTTTCCCACTGTACCTGTATACAGGTGTGCGTGAGCGCGCGCCGATCACGCCGATCAATGTGTGTGTGCGCGAAAATGTCTACAATCGACAACGGCCGGCGCCACAAAGGACCCTTAATATCTTTCAAAATTGAAAAGTTCATTAAACTAATAATGTGTAGAAATAATATATTTTAATCTGTGATTTTATTTATGTGATCATATTATGTCATAGAATTATGTGCTATATTTTTAGTTATTGTAAAAGTTTCTGACAGTGTAATTTTTTTTATCTACTCCAGCATCGAAAAGTTCCAATTTCGAATTTGATAGCTGAATCGAAATGAACCCTCTTTTGGTTTTGCTTCTCATTTCGATGCAGCTCGTTGTATGGGAGCTGAATCGAAATGGTTATCTTCTTAAAATAGGATACCTAAAGCTAAGGCTCTGAGTTCTGGCACTTTTGTACCGTTCATACGACAGAGGCGCCACAGGCGGCTGGTGGCGGCTAACGGAGTTACTTTTTGTTACTTTATTGAGCCTACGGCGTATTTTGTTAATGATTTTATTTTCCTTGTCGTAGATAAAATCTTGTATGCAACTGAACGTAATTAGTCATTTTAATTCTCGTACTATCCTATTTTGATACTCGGCAAGCCTCGTATTAAAAAACAGCACTCAAATTAAAATGACCTTCATTACGATGCAGTTGCATAAATAGCTATTATAATTATGAACATTATAATAAAATAAAATAATTTAATGATCTGTAAATAGTATATAAGTATTATGTAAATAGGTTATATCAAAGCCTATGCCTTCTAAAACTTATAGGTAAATGATAAAAATAAAAAAGGTTTTAAGCTCAGTTGCAGGAGAGTTATAAAATGTGAGTGAAATCAGCACTTGTATTTGAGCATCACTTAACTGAATGAGTTTTGTTATAATGTATAATAATTAATAATGTAATGTATAATTGTGAGCAAGAATTGTATGGATAGTTATCTCATAATATAATTACAAACAATTTCTTGCCGCTCTTCTCACATTTGAGAAACTCTTCTTGGTAACTGACGAGTTATTTAAAGACCAAATTCATAATTGTCTCTATTTTTTCTTAATTAATAAAGATAAGTAGATAAAAAGTTATATTGTTTATTAATTGAAATAAATAAACTTTGCTCTATTCTTCATGTGTTTTATTTTCACTTACTTCTAAATTAGAAATTTCCATATAATGCTTGCCACATTTTCTTCCTTGAGTTTTGAGAATTAATCTCTGTGCATTGTCTCTGATTACTTCTACACATTGATTACTGTTTAATCCAAGAATAAATCCTAGATTTATAACATCGTGCACCCCTCGACACTGGTAATAGTTCTCTGCACCACTCGTTACTATGATGTTTTTAGATTTGCCAACTGCATGATAATTATGTGCAGTACTTATTATGTTCTTCCGGGACATAGAATCTCTAATGGCAGCTGAATACATTAGTTCGAAAAATATACCACGCTCAACAGCCTGTCTGTACATCTTGCGATTAACTTTAAAGGGTATCCTTATTTGAGGATCAAATGTTATCACATCTATATCAAGGTTCCCACAAGCATACTGAAAAGCTTGTAACGTTTTAGGCACTACAGCTATTATATCGTACTTCTTAATGTTCTCTGACTTATTTAGCTTGTGAGAAATACTTGAGTCTGAGAATTCTATTGTTACTCTCTGCAAAATATTTAGCTTACAATTGTTTTTTATTTCTTCCTGTATCTCTACAGGTGATGGCACAAAATCTTTCATTTCCGTTGGTTCGCTTTTTTTCTTTTTCTTTTTGGGCTCATCACTAACTTCCTCAATATGAGTGTTTAAAGCTACAGTGTTGAAAGCTAGCTTTTCTATTAAATTCAATTTTCCAAGATCGTAGCTTTTATCTAAAGATAGATCGCAAAATCCCCAGTTACGTTGCACGTTTTGCATTTTAGACTTGAAAAACAGAAATACACACAAAGAGGTTATATTGTCCTATGTTGAATTTTAAAAGCAGCAGTACAATTCAGTAACAACAGTAAAATAAAAACTGATACTAGTAATAACTAAAGACTAAAGTGATACAATAAAATACCAATGATAATTGTTATTAATTAAAAAATTGTTGGTCTCAACTCACTCACACAAAATAAAAATCACCACCATAGACGGTCTATGATAGACCACGAACACTAGGATAGCACCACAATTTTGATAGTTGACATTGACATTTATAAGGCATTACGTCACAACCACACCACAGACTACGAACACTACTTCAGTATGTTCAGAAACACGTTCCAAACTAATATCGATTTTTTAAAAGAAAATCCGATAATCGATTTCTAATAAAGAATAATTTTAAAGACCATTATTGACTATTATATTAATATGCCAGGATATGATATATGGAGCCATCGGATATTTCAGGCTATTATTTTTTTGAATTATAGGAATTTAGGAAGTAGGATTAGTGAAGTCGGAACTTAAGCACCTTTTATGTTTATAGTATACCTATTATATTATATTCAGTAATCATAAGCACCGTAGTAGACTTTATAATTATTAGGGCGAGCGAAGCGAGCTAACACTATCCCACAACCTGAGCATTTTTGTGGTACACTTTAATGAAAAACTATCATGCCTATAGATTTGTGCTTCAACATAGTAATTCATTTCATATCCATGTTATGTTATCTGTTATATCAATCCATGATGTTATCTGTCAAAAAAAATATAATTTATAACCATTAAAAAAAATGACCATAAACAAAATTTTGTATTCATTATATAGAATGTTATTATACTACTAACGCCATCCGTTAGAAAACCAAAGAGTTAACATCGCTGCAACAGAAGCTATTAGCAGTTAGAAAAACTACGCGAGCCCTCACGAAGCTCAGTTTTTGGTTACACTAGCGGCACGCTATGATGGCCGGTTTGACACATTACAATAGTGATGTGGAATGTCAATTTATTCTCGAACAAAAAACAATTAAGTTTTGTTTTTGTACCTGATTAAATAGGTTTAATAAAACAAAAATGTATATGTTTATTTAATTTATTTGAACGAACTGAATATTTGAATGAAAATGAATATACATACTTTATATGCACACAAGAAACATATGAATACAAAAGATACCAAAAAAGGTGCCACAAAAGGCCATAATTAATCAGATTCGTCCATACTACTATTTTCACTGTCGTCACTGCTATCATCACCTACATTAATAATTATATGTTCGTTTTCTATAATATTATCTATTTTCACATCTCTTTCATAATCTTCCCTTATTAATTTAACAGTTCTATTCACAACCTTTTCCCAGTCTCCTTTAGTCACATGTTCACAAGCTTCTTCTAATAATTTTAGCATTTTTTTTGTGGTAAATGGGGGTTCTGTATTGTGTCTTGCAGCATATCCCTTAATTTGAGCCCACACCAACTCAATCGCATTATACTCACAATGGTAAGGCGGTAACCGTATAACTCTGTGCCCATGTTCTAATGCTATTTCGTCAATGACGTATCGGATCTTGGTTGGTTTGTTTTCTTTTAAAAGACGTACTAATTCCGCTTTTAACATATTCATGTTTGCATCTACGCCATTTTTACGAAGCCATGCGACGATATCAGCTTTCTTTTGGGATTGGGCAGGTGGCTTGTCAATTTGCATCGAGTGGTATGGGGCGTTGTCCATAATTATAATAGATGGTTCAGGGAGGCTACACAACATTGAGGTAAACCATTCAGTAAACTTTTCTCCATTCATGTCTTCATGATAGTCTCCAGTGGTTTTTGACGCAAAAGCCATGAGAGAACTAAATAGTTACGAAGGCGTATTACGAACTCACGTGTCTGACTATTTAGAACAGTTCTCTGCGTACGTTCGGTCATATCGACGAAATCCACAACAAAGGGCTTGAACAGAGTCCAAATTAACGAGCAAGGGTCAACAGTAATGCAGTATCAATATTTGAAATCCAAAGCCAGGTCAAAACTATATCACAATCGCATTGCACTGACAGTTTATACTTTTCGAAGCAACGTCAATTCGAAACTGCTTTGTTTTGCATTGAGCATTGACGCGAGTTTGCCGGAGGTAGTAGTTGTGCTAGCCAGCGATCCTATGTGACGATCGTATTAGATTCCATTTTTAAAAATTTTCAATTTAGAAAACCAAATGCCGAGTTGTGGTATATATCATATAAAAATAAAAATTTTACCTTTTGTATGAAACAGCTGATATTTTTTTGCGATTTCAGAGGTTTGTCCACATAGTGAAAATTGTTCATATTCACAAGTACATTCACCCCTTAAATGGTGCAAACTGATTTTTCTACACTTGTATACATTTTAGAAATCAATTTAATAAATAAATTTTGAGTCCTAAACCTAAAACTACATTCGATAAAATTTATGAATCTCTGCACATCACTATCGTCAATAAAGTAATACAATTATTTCCTTCAAAGTCGTTATCAATTAATACGGAACTTCATGAGCGGACAAACGTCAAACCGGCCATCATAGCGTGCCGCTAGTGTAGTTATAATAAAGTGTACAAATATATTTTTACTATTAATTTCACAATACCTGTGGAGTATACAACCTTCAACAGGTGAAACTTTTTGAAGTAAACTGAACTGATACTATAATGAAACATCAACAATGACACAATTTGTCTAACATAAGATATTTATAAATGCATCTTGATAATATCCAATCATAACCTTAGATCATGAATATCACTTAAAATACAATCATTTAATGAGGTTTTCGCAATTAATTAATTCATAACAATTTCCAAAAAACAAGCAATTTTAAGATTGTGCTATAACGTTTAATATAAAAAAGGTCGTTTTAATATGGGTATTCACATCGTGATTGCTGGAGAATCGCAATGCAATTTATTTGCAGAAATTTGCTTGGTAGCTGATTACTTATCTCAGAACTTACCTACATTTTGTTATGAACGTATTGAAAAACCAGTGGCAGAATGGAAGGTTCGTTATATATAAATATTAATCTTATGGACTACTTAAAAGATTTATGTATAACTGGTTGTTGGTGTAGTATACTAATAAGTACTCTTAATTTTTGGTTTCACTTTGTAACTTGAAAATGAAAAATGTCTAAATTTTAGCCTTGGCTATTCAAAATAAATCAAAAAAATAAATGGCACCATATTGAATCGCCTATTGTTTGGAAAGAGCTGTTGATGACTGGTAGTATGCCGACTTACATAGGAGGAGCGAGTGAGTTTCTGGAATATATCCATTCCTACTATCAATTTGATACATTTCTTGCGCCAAAAAGATTCGATCATCTATTGGATTATTTCGGCCAATTTAAAAAAAACATCAAACAGGAAGTTAAAACTGAATCAAGGTTAAGTGTATCCGAGTATGCTGAAAGAATGCAAAAAAACAATTTTTCTGTTTGCATTTCTGGCGCTGGAAATCCTTTATCTATGTTTCTGATTTCTGGACTTTTGGAGAAATTTGGAGAAATGAGCTTTTCTAAAATATACATATACGATGAACTATGCTCACAAAGCTTAATGGATTTCATTGAAAATGAATGTAATTACTTGGAATCCGATTATTCAGGGAAAATTGTAAAACATGTAGACAAGATAGGAGTTGCCCTTACAAATACAGATCTTTTAATATTACTGAATTATGTACCTTTTCGGTAAGTACATACCAACAATTATCTTGATATGAATTTTTAATACTTTTTAACCGACTTTAAAAACAGGAGGAGGTTCTCAATTCGTCGGAATCATTTTTTTTTAATTTTTTTATTTATGTATGTTTAATTGATAACCAATTACTCGGAGAGGCCTGAACCGATTTGAAAAATTATTTTTTGGTTCAAAGGGTATACTTCCCAGATGGTTCCGCTGAAATTTTATCGAAATCGGTCGAGCAGTTTATAAAATATCAATTGAAGTCAGTTTTTAAAAATAATTTTTTACATTAAATTATTTATACATTGAGTATGTTACTTATTTTGAATTTGCTGTCACCACGATTTTCAATAACAGGTCAACGTATTCTGTTGGAGAATGGCTTAACAAGAACAAAAAACTTATGGAGAGCATGGCATTAAAAATAAATACTACTGCTTCAAGTAAATTGTATGTTGTTATACCAAATGTTGGACCTGCTTGCTACAACGCAACTATTTTAGCGAATTCAGTGAATAAAATAAATAAAAATAACATAGTCGTCGTGACATCAGATATAGGACTGGATATATTACCAGTTGCTGCTGAAATTGCTGAGGTACCCTTAAGAAATATGTTTTGCCCGCCAGTGTGGGGGTTTGTTGGTATAAATCATCTGGCTGATATCCAAACAACGTTCCATAAATACAATAGTTTTTATCCATATGATAGATATACCAAAGTTAGAAATTCTACTCTTTGTATTGGAACTCTCACGCCAGAAATACGGCCGATGGAATATTTAATGTTTTTTGATAAAAGTTTATGGAGAACTGTAGCTGACCGAAAAGTAAGTACATCCTAACTGTAAGGCTGTAACTCGAGGAACGAACAAATAAGTATACATATTATAAAATATTTTGTATTGTTTTAGAACGTGAAACTGATGGCAGACAGAAAATTATCCATAAATAAATCTGTGGCAGTTTTAAACTTAATTAATATATGGCTTTTTGATCCAAACCCAAATTACGTGGTAAATTTGGGAATTAAATGTGATGGTAAGTTAGAGTGAATAAAAATTTATAATTTAATATATTAATATCTTCACAATACTCTTAAAAAAAGGAATCTATTTTAATTATTATTGATACATTTTAGGTTCTTTCGGACTTAATTTTAATGGGTGTTTTTCTCAACCGGCACACTTGATAAATGGAGAATGGAAACCAGCAAGTAATTTTATATTACCTAGAGATCCACAAATGAAAATATCATATTTAGAACAAATGGCGGAAATTGTGATGAATATGAAGAAGACCGATTTACCGCAACTCATTGAATATACTCCTTGTATTTGCAAAAGGAAACGCGATAAATATAAATCTGTAGTACGGTAAATAACACTACATTATGTACCTAAGTAATAAGTACACAATGTTTCTTGCCGGCTCTTCTCAGCAGAATCCGCTTTCCGAACCGGTGGTAGAGTCATGACGTGTCATAAGAGCCACAGGTTGGCCTACGTGAAATAAATAATTTTGAATTTGAATTTGAACAATCTAAATATATTTAAGGAAAAGAGGACTGACTGACTCATAACTGATCTATCAACGCACAGCTCAAATCACTGGACGAATCGAGTTTTTTTTTATAATCTTTATTTTAGGAGTAAACATAAGGGACCAACCCTTATGTTTGGCGTACAGATAGCTAGTATGACGTAGACATCCGTTGAAAAAGCATTCTTGAAAATTAAAAACCGTTTGGGGGTAAAGTAGGGGTTTGAAAAATTGAATTTAACGTGAGCGAAGCCGAGGGCAAAACCTAATATTAAGTATCATAAATATGAAGTATTGTTAAAAGCCCTGTATTTTATCTGGTATATCTTTTGCTTAGTGCTGCTTCAGATTCGTTTAGTTTTAGTGCAACGTTTGGCCTAAAATCGATTTTTAATCGATACAGTGAGCTTTCTGAACGTTTACAACAATGTCATACAAACAGCACATCACATCACTAGTGTTGTAAGAGCAAAACAAAACGAGACATCGCGACTTGCGAGCACGGGCAGTTCACGCCTCTACAAATTTCCATACCCCTACAAAATCCGTAGCAAAATGATGTTTGACAATTCTGAACACCACGTGACCATCTGTGACATCCATTTTATCATGGAACTAGGAATTACGACTACGTATTTTATTCTGTGATCTCTAACAGACTGACATTTTACCCGACGGCATTTAGTTTGGAGTTGGCATTTATTTTATTTGTTTTTAATGGTGAGTTGTGAGTTCAGAGTAGTTGCGTTGATTAATTACCGTATATTTGTTCCCATAATAGCAACTGATATCTCAATTTATTGAGATGTATTGCAAGTGTTGTGTGCCTGATTGTAATAATTCGCGAGAGGACGCTTTATTACATATGTTTCCACAATGTGAGAAAGGACTCCAAAAGTGGCTTAGGTTAATTAATTGTGACGATTTGCGACATAAAAGTGTTACCGAACTTAGGCGTTTGCAAGTGTGTCATAAGCACTTTGAAATAAGTTTCGTGACACAAAAATCAACGTATTATTGGAACAGCATTTCCTACATTATTCTTGGAATCTGAGATCCTTAGTGGCACTCCATCCACTCTTCTGGAGGATCCTGAAGACACTCTTCTTCTTCTTCCTAGCGTTTGTCCCGGCATACGCCAGGGTCCGCTAGGATCCTGAAGACACTAGTAAGTTGAAATTTAGTTTTTTTGTATATATGCTTACGTAGATATGTAATGCCTTGATTCAGAATCAGCAAGGTGAATAATCTATTTAAAGCATAGGTAGTTTAGAACCTTTGTTAATAAATTCTTAGGCTTATAAATGAATCCTTTTTATTTTCAAGACCAGAGAATCAAAATCATTGCTATGCTCGTATGATACATTATGATTATAACAAGACTGATATGATTCTAAACAAGACCTGCAAATATCACATTCATCAAGTAATAAGGGGCTTTTAGGTGAGAAAATATTTTTAACTGTTATTTGAGAAAGTTATTTAGTTACTGACTTCGATTGAAACTGGGTTGAAAATTGGTTAATCATCTACAATATATTACTTAAATTATCTTACATATAACCAGCAACCTTGCGGATAAACATTATTTAAATTTCCCATGGGTACTGATTGTCCACACTCAAAATTATAATTTTAGTTTTAATAATATAAAGTTGATGATATATATTAATGATAAACAAACTGTTGTTTTTCAGAAGCAGTGCCATCTACTTCCAAAAGAAGATTGGTGGAACACTGTACTACAGTAGGTCAACATAATATTTCATCGGGTAATCATCTTTATTTTCATCTCTTTGCTCGTAAGTTCTGTACAAACTTAGGTCCAAACAATTATTTCATAAAAAATATGAATATTTAATTATACATAAGTAACTTTTATTTTCAGAGAAACTTTTGTCCACTCCTCAAAGAAAAGACTTTATGTAATACAGTGAAGGACAAAAGAATGTTAAAAGGAAATTGATAGATAACTCTACTGCAGAATGTCAACAAACTAAGTATTTCATCAGGTAGTCAATACATATAGCTTTTTATTTCTTACATATTACCAGCAACCTTGCAGATTAACATTTGGTATTTAAATTACCCATGGGTACTGATTTTTCAGACTCTAATTTATAATATTACTTTTAGTGCTGATTTCACCAACGTCGAGTGACGTTTATCCCAGGAATAAATTGGGCGTTTTGACAGTTCTTGTATTGAAAATACTGTCAAAATATCAAATTTATGCTCGGATAAGACTTATTTTACGTTGGTGATATTGAGCCTTAATAATATGAAATGTATTGGATAATAATATAATATTGATAATTTATGATAAACAAATTGTTATTTTTCAGATGCATTGCCATCAACTCTAAACAATTAGCACGGAAATTAAAATTAATAATGACGAATTAATAAGTTGTCAAACTCATAAAAAAAAGTACTTCAGACCTTGCATTCATACACAATAAAAATGTGTATTTTAAATTGGTGCAATACTAGAAATAAAATTTTATCAGATATTGCTAGACAAGATGGCAAAGAAATGCAACAGTATGTTTTTATCAAATTTAAAAAGAAATTGAAAAAGAGAAATAAATAAATACCTGAAGAAAACTTTTTTATTACTTAGACCCTTAAGACTATCGCATACATACATACATGTTTTAGTTTTACAACTATTTTGTTGTTTTTGAGCGCATTAATATACTGCAATACAAATTGAGCGTTTGATTGATATTTGTCCAAATGTTAATCAAATGCCTCGATGTAAGAGTTGTATGTATGCGCTAGTATTATTATAATAATTAATTAATTTGAACCTATAGTACCTACAGGGGGAGGTATATATATATATATATACCTATAGTCGGGGGTTGCCGGGACAGACGTAGTCGTAATTCCTAGTTCCATGACCGGGACTGTAAAAGAGTCCAAAATGCAAGTATCCAAAGCTTCTTTTCACAAAAAATAAGAACCCAGAGCACCAATCTTAAAAAAAAAAAACAAATGCTATGCTATTGGTTATAGCAAAATGATGCAGCCAGCCAATCACTGGCTTTGATTGTAAGGGATAAAAATTTGTATGGCCGTGAGCCATCTGATACGTAGTATCCTCTAATCTGTGCTTGCGAGGGTCGTAGATGAATGTATTTCGAGTTCAGCGGTGAAATGTTATGACGTGCAGCAACTGCCTTTGTTTCAATAACATTCGAATAGTTTTTCAAAAGGATCTTAGATAACATAATGTAATAGCAACGTGATATACAAAAGATAGTGTTCGAATTATGATTTTTTCCAAAGTATGATCGTGCCACGAAGAATTAGCATAGTTAGGTGTTCACATTGGTTAAGTTCAGTGAATGTTGTGCCAATAATGAGATAGTGGAGTGTTTGTGATGCGGCTGTGGGACATGTGGGGTGTGCTGTGGACCCTGGAGGCCCTAGCGCAGCTCGCGGGGGTGGTGTCGACGCCGTTGGAGCCCGCGCCACTGTCTCTGAAAGGTGAGCGCGCACCTTCGGCCTCCTACGCGCTCTTTAGTCCTTTGCCACTAACTGCATGCGCTAAATGCTAATGTGGTCTGACCACACGGCACAATTCAACAAACGATATGTGTATTTATTTTGAATTAAACCATACCTACTAAAATGTGTCAGATTGCCCAATACAAAAACTGAAAAGTCAGATTTAGCAGTTTCGAACTTGTTAAATTATATTTTTTTTGAGAATATTTGGTAACAAATACCAATCAATCCTTTATCTTTGGGACAATAGTTTATAAAAATATATGTTTCCAACTTTCTTTGATTATAAAAAATTAACAGACCAAGTTTTTCTTGTCTATTTATTGGTAGGTTATTAACTTATTATGTAAAGGAATTAAATTAACTATTCATCTCTTAACTATTTCAGTCTTAGGTATAAATTTTTATTACTGCTATATTAATAAATATCAAACAAAAATACAAAGTTTTTATAAGTACAAATAAGTTTATTTTTTTGTTTGTTTTTTTTTTCCATTCCATCTAGTTTCTTAGTTATTCCAAAATCATCAAAATTGACTTTGCATCATATTATTATTTTGTGTTACATTCCAGTATTAAAGCATTCAACAACCATTTCTGTTAATGGGTTTGTTGTATTTTAGTTTCTGTTGCACCTCAGTTTTTAGAGGTATCCCTTCTTTTTTCTTTCAACTTCAGATATAGTCCGGGAGGAATCGGCGCATGAATACCGAAAACTATTCCACCTAAATTTTTTTATGCGATCCTCTTCAAATTGCCCTCCTAATTATATAAATGCATGTTGCCATGGTGCAACCCGGTGCCATATTGTTTAAACCAAAATTGTTTAAACAATTGCAAGGAATTGTTATTTTTCAACCGGACAATTTTTTTTATATTCTTTATTAAAATACCAATAAAAAAGGTCCTATGACTTTTCACGATAAAGTTAATATTTTTAAAGATATGAATTTTTAAAGGTTCGAAAAATCTCAAATTTGGGTACTTTCGACCCATGAAAAATATATTTAAAAAAAACATAATGTTTAAGTAATATTTTTTTTAATTCTCTATACAATAGTTAATAATATTGTTAATAGAGATTTAAAAAAATTTCATTGTTCATATCTTTTTTTTAATTGTTAATTTCGCGCGCTCACAAGTATGGGTGAAATTAGAAAATTTTATTGGCCTAATAACTAGGCCAGTGTCAATAACTGGGTCGTTTACTTTACTTTCCGTTTTAATAACAAAAAAGTAATATAAACTGATAAAAAAATTGTCCGGTTGAAAAATAACAATTCCTTGCAATTGTTTAAACAATTTCGGTTTAAACAATATGGCACCGGGTTGCGCCATGGCAACATGCATTTATATCATTAGGAGGGCAATTTGAAGAGGATCGCATAAAAAAATTGAGGTGGAATAGTTTTCGGTACTCATGCGCCGATTCCTCCCGGACTAATAAATTATGTTTATTGTATGATCCAATAAAAAGTTCTGGGTGTCCTTCAAAGAAAACTTCAAATATTTACTGTTGTATTAAGATACCTGAATGACATAAGTGTCATAGTAAGTTTTCCCTTTTCTGTCTAATTCTAAAGTAATGCCCTTTAAGCCTCAGTAGCCCAACGGTTAAAGGTGCGGACTGAAATCTGAAAGGTCGCAGGTTCTAATCCCACCCGTTGCACTATTGTCGTACCCACTCCTGACACAAGCTTTCTGCTTATTTGGAGGGGAGAGGAGAGTATTAGTCAAGTTCAACTCGGTTGATATTCTTTAAAAATAAAGTTTTAGGAAGAGAGAAGTATTAGGTTTGACTAGAGTTGCCAACCATCCTGTTTTCCCCGGACATGTCTTAGTTTTTGTTGTGTCCTGGGATGTCCTGGATAGTTTTTAAGCAGCGTCCTGGGTTTTAAAGCGCACTGATAAGGTAATGTATTTTAAAATTTGCATGCCATTTTTACAAATAATTCTTACGCACAAGCTGCCTCACAGCTCGCAAGACTTCACGCTGCCTTGTGGCTAACATAATAGGTATTTCAATTTTCAAGCTATGCATTTCTGAAGAACTATAATATGCAAAACTACGGAAAGTGCCTGAATATGTTTTTTGTATACCAGGTCATAAGTCATAACACTAATGTCGAGAGAGTCTTTTCTCTCATAAATTCACAGTGATCAAAAGAAAGAAATTGACTACTGCCAACTAAACTATCTGCAATCATCAAAACTATCTTGAAAATAGATTTTATGATTATTATTTTCTTAACTCAACCACAGGTACTGAAGGAAATTGGTGGGGTTGAAAAGTATAGTAAAAATAAATAATTTTGTAATATAGCTAATAATTGATAAAGTAGGTACTAACTTATTTAGTAAATTGTAAAAAACTAAAGTGTTTGTTTTATATTTTAATAACTCGTTTCAACTCTTATAATTTTATTTAAATACTTTTATTAAAAAATAAAAAATATGATTGTTATCATTACTTGAATTCAATTTAACCTATTTTAACTATAGTAAAAATTTAACTATTGTCATCTCTATTACTATGTCCTGTTTTTAAACTGAATTGTCCTGGTTTTCCAACTTCAAATCCTAGTTTTTCAAACTTGGTGTTGGCAACCCTAGGTTTGACCCATGACACACTGCAGCAATTCAAAAATGGAAGTTGTAGCTTAATTTGTCAGTTTAAATTCCAATTTCACCAATGCTAAGCAATGTTCTGACAGTTTTTGTATTGAAAACCTGCCATTCCTCTATTAAACATGACCCGGCAATGGTGAAAATATTTATTATCTGGGAATGGAGTGCTGTATTTCATAGAATATGATAGTATCACATGGAAATATTATACTTTAGTTGCAAGTAAAATTGAAATGTATAATACATTTCAATTTTATTTACTGCTTTTTGTTACTTTTAAAAATCATTCCAGTGATACTTAATAGTAGTGGTAGTAAAATCCTTTTATTCCATTAGTTAATTATAATTTTTATTTTGCTTTTTGCATGTTCTCACTATGAAATTGAAGCAAGGTCACTGGTGGAGTGAAGAAAGTAGTTATATGAAGCAGACACTACAAGCTTGCAAGTCCCTGAATCCTTATAATGATGTTTATTTCTTAATTAGTATCACTTATAATGGACCTCTGGTGGATTAATCTCAAAGAAAAGGTGTATTCATAAATTTTTCTTGGAATCTAAGTTTTCTTTGCAAATCTTATAGATATTATATATTAAAATAAATAAAATCTGCAGTTGAGGAAGTAAAATAATGTGTTGTATTCTCTATGTTAATTTTATTAAAATAATAAAGTAATTTTGGTGCTTACTTATCAGTTTTTCACTGTTATTATGAAAATAAAATTGAATGAGTTTGTTTATTCAAATATGTATTCTCATAAAAGTTGTCTGTAGTAGATCACTCCAAGTCTGAAAATCATAAATCATAGACAAGATGTATTTGTTGTCTGTCTCAAGTCTGGACCAGATTAATAATTAGATTTCAAACGAAGTGATAATATCACCTTTGCATAGGAAATTGGGACTGTTAGTTATACATAAATTTTATCATCAGCAAGAGAAACCTATCAACGTCTCACTAATGAACGCAGAGAAGGGTGTATAATTACCCAGAGAATAGACCAGAGTCCACTACGCTGGCCCAATGCGATTGGCGGACTTCACACACCTTCCAGAACTATGGGGAACTCTCAGGTGTGCAGGTTACCTCACGATGTTTTCATACACTGTTGAAGAATGTAATATTTTACTTGCATAAACACACACAACTTCGAAAAGTCAAAGGTGCGTGCCCGGGATCGAACCTGCGACCCCCCGAAACGTGTGGACGAGTCGCAAGCGCTTCCGGCCAATACCCTTTGGTTTGTGAAAAACCGACACTCGATCGTATCGGCCACAAGCGCTTGCAAACCTACGCAAACCATGGCAAAGGCTATAACCACGTTTGAACGTGAGGTTTGCCAAACCCGCAGGCTGTAGTTGTTTTGACTTCAGCTGTTTTTTGAACTATATTCCAAAATCACGTCAAAGAAGATGGTCAATTTTCTTCAGGGTTGTTAGTACGAGTACGTCAACTTTCAAAGTGCCTTGCTGTTATGTGGTAGTCAATCATGTATACTAGCTGGAGAGGCAATCAATTAGTTATGTACCAATGTTACTAAAGGTCGGCCGCAAATCCGTACAAATTGCTTCCGAGAAACGATAATCTGGCAGCTGTTCGCCAGGCTAAGAGATGGAGGATTCTCTCGCAGTCAAAAACGCATTTGTTTACGTTATACTACGTCGGATTGTATGTACATTTTTGTAAAAAATCTAACTAGGTCCAAAGGTACTCAGGATTAGATTCTTTATATCTGGAATTGATTGTCACTGGAATGTCGCAAAAAAAAAAGGACATGTTTATTTCTTTTCGTAGTCAGTTTTGAGTTTGCCTAGTACTTATATTCATTTGAAGCCTGGATAATTAATAACTTCATGCTACCTATACAATATTGTGTCATGTACATATTATTTAAGTTATTAACAATCCAGAATAAAAAAATTACTAGCTGTTTGTTAGTTTTACCCGCGACTTCAAATTCAAAATCATTTATGTATTATGTAGGTTCTTAAAATCCCGCGGGAACTCTCTGTTTTTCCGGAATAAAAGGTAACATTATGTCACTCCAAGTCCTCAAAATATATACTTTTGCTCCTTTGCTGCGTGTATGAAGGACAAATCAACAAACAAACTCACATACTTTCGCATTTACACATAGTACACTTACAAAATATTGTCAATCAACAATGTATATAAATCTAATAATTATAATTATACACTTACCTACCAAAATGAATAATGTTTGAGGGTTGGTTATGAAGAATTTTTTCTTTGTTTGTCGTTTGACTATACGATTAAGTCACGATGTTTTTACTATACGATTACATCGTAAAAACATTGATGTTTGTTAAATTGAAATACTTGGGTTCCCATCTTTCGCTAAGCTAAGGCTGACCACAAATCCGCACAAATTACGTTGAGAGATGATAATCTGGCTGCTGGCAGCTATCCCGAACAGTAGGGGTCGAACATTCCATTCCAATGACGCGTTAGTTCATGCCACGTGACGGTATCTCCTCATTTGATTTTAATTGAACCTTTCTGTATTTGTATTGGTTTATGGTTTCTGTTGGACGATACCCGAATCCACCGTTTGTACCTAAACAATTCTCTTAATAATAATCGCTTGCGGACTTCTTCTGCATGTAGTCATGATCCATTGAAAAATTCCTTAAACGTTGGTTAAGGCCAGTTCGTTGTCAAGTGACACCTATTAGACTTAGGCGATCTCTATTTAGAGACTAGCTGATGCCCGCGACTTTGTCCGCGTGGATTTAGTTTTTAAAGTCCCTCGGGAACTCCTTGATTTTCCGGGATAAAAAGTAGCCTAGATGTTGACCCGAGTAATAAGCTACCACGGTATAAAATTTTGTAGAAATCTGTGCTGTAGTTTTTACGTGAAAGAAGGACAAACAAACAGACAAAAATTAAATAAAAATCTGTTTTGGGCTCAGTATCGATAGTAAAGCATCCCCCAATTAAATTTTTCAAAATATATTAAATGTACAGAAATCTTCCAGTTACAGTTTTATTATATGTATAGATGAAAACGAGCACGACAGCAAAATTATAGCAGCGAAATGAAAACTTGTTCAAAATGATATTGAAATGCGAATAAAGCGAAACTGCCTAGTCTAATGCAGACTTGAAATTGCATCTATCTCTTTTGTCCCACTGCTATGGTTTCGCGGCGTAGATGTGCTAATGGCCTATTGATAGCAGGAGAAGACGAAGAATATCATACTGCAGAGACTTTGCATGACTTGCATGCCAGCGCAGCTTCTACGCTCATTCGACAAGTGATGGATACAATGCCGTTGCGCTATGTTTCTCCAATGAGTCTTGAAATTCCAAACGCAAAAACCTTTCGCCTATATTCATTAAAACACAAATAGATAGACTATACCATACCAGCTTACAAAAACAACTCGCTGAATGGATAAATGAATTACAGTCCAAATAGAATTTCAATGACTTCATACAAATTAACAAGCTCACTGTGAAGTGGCTTCGTCATGCCTGTAAACGAGATCTCCCTCGATCCTCATAATGTTATTAATATTCTCATTTACGGCGGCTTACGGCTTAGTAATACGAATTTGAGATTCCAATAGTACAGGATCCTTCAAATAGCATTCATTAATAGATATTAATGAAAGTTATTTGAAGGGTAAGAACCTACTGCTTACAGATGAAGAGACAAAATGGCTTAGGCGACGTTTTCGCATAGGCGTGGCGTCGCGCGACTCGACGCCGCACGCGCCGCGCGACGCCACGCCGATGCTAAAACGTCGCCTTACGCGCACGACGCGACGCACCACGCGCCGCGTGTGCAGTAACGTACCCTTAGTCAATTACCGTTATAGTTAATCGAATCGCGAAGCTGAAGTGGCGATTGGCGGTTCATATTCTAAGAACTGATGGTCGTTGTTGTTCCACGGTGCTAGAATTGCGGCCACGCACCGAAATGCACAGTGTTAGCAGGCCTCACTATGTGGACCGATGACATCAGACAAGTCGCTGTCTGCCGCTGTATACAGGCGGCACAAGATAGTTTTCTGTGGCGATAATTTCAAGAGACCTATGTCAAGCAGTAAACTTCTATTGGTTGATAAAGAAGAAGGACGTTTTCGACGATCTTGGCGCAGTGGTGAGTGCTGTGGTCTTATAAATAACTGGGAGAACTCAGGTTCGATTCCCGGCGGGGGCAAATTGGGAATTTATAATTTCTGAATTGTCTCTGGTCTGGTCCGGTGGGAGGCTGTGGCTGCGGCTAGTTACCACCCTACCGTCAAAGATGTGCCGCCAAGCAATTGCCGTTCCGGCAAGATGTCGTGTAGAAACAGATTAGGGGTTTGGGTTGAATGTACACTACCATACCCTTTCCAAGTTATTCCGCTACCATCATAGCATCGTCACTTACCATCAGGTGAGATCGCAGTCAAGGACTATCTAATAAAAAAATGCGTGAGTGCCGTGGAACACTCGGTTGGAACTAAGTTCCTTTTAATAATAAACTAATACTAAAAATAAATAAAATAAAAAATAATAATAATCTGAAGTCATGATCGAACCCCTGAAACGATAGCTTCAGTCCTTCGTTTAGCCGCTATGCCACCAAAGCTATGACGGAACGTGTGTAATAAACGAAGGCAACACACAAATGTCGTGAGTCGTGACGGAAAAATTCTTACACTTTTTTTCGCCTAGGCCCCATCCGCCGATAAAGAACTTCGTTCCAAAAGAAGATTCTGTGGTTGTATGAGCGAATTGGGCGGATGCAAATGACCGGTCAAAGTAGCTGTATTGGCGAGACGAGGCGACGCAGCTCGCAGGCTCCAGCGGCCGGCGCCCGTCCCGTTAGGCGGACGCAGCCCGCTTGTTATGCAACTGATGTGCCCGTGATCATCGTGACGCCACGCGCATACAATCAACTATACAATTACATATTAAACTAACTTTTGGTCGCGACTTCGTCCGCGTTTATTTAGGACTAGCTGATGCCCGCGACTTGTTTGCCCGCGAGTTGCCAGTGAATAGTGATGACTTACGGATCCGAGACATGGTCGCTAACTATGGGCCCCTCATAAGAAGGCTCAGGGTCGCTGAGTGACCCTGAGCTATGCTCGGAATGTCCCTGCAAGATCAAATCAGAAATCAAAGTCACCAACATAGCTCAGCGAGCGAAACTGAAATGGAAATGGGCGGGGCTCATAGTTCGAAGAGCTGATGGTCGTTGGGGTCCCAAGGTGCTGGAGTAGCGACCCCGCACTGGGAAACGCAGTGTTGGCAGACCCGCCACTAGGTGGACCGACGACATCAAACGAGTCGCAGGGAGCCGCTTTTAAGCGGCGCAAGACCGAAGCCTGTGGAAGTCCATGCAGGAGACCTTTGTCTAGCAGTGGACGTCTATAGGTTGATAAAGAAGAAGTAGAAGATGCCCGCGACTTCGTCCGCGTGGATTTAGTTTTTGAAAATTCCTTGGGAACTCTTTGATTTTCCGGGATAAAAAGTAGCCCATGTCACTCTCCAGGTCTTCAACTATGCAAAAAAAACGTTATCCGTAGCACTGTTGAGGCGTGATTGAAGGACAAACCAACAAACACATTTTCGCAATTTATAATATTAGTATGATTTACACGTGTTTAGTAGTTTATTAGTAAATTTTTACCTGAACTTCAGGTCCTGAAGTCACTTAATTGTTTAGTGACCGTTTGCACGTATTATTTAGTAAAGCTCTTTAGTAGCGAGATGCTTAGGCGTGGGTCGTAACGCCACAGAATATAATGGTATCGCTATCTCTGAGAATCGTATTTAAATCAGATTTCGCGTTTCAATATCTGATTTCAAAACTATGCTTTTATCAAAAATGCAAAAAATATTATATTTTGCATATACTTATTTAAAATGCACAAACTATAATTAAAACGGCTTTGAAACAAGTACGACGTTCTGCTAACTGATGCGGCTACTAAACAGTTTACTAAACCGTGGCACAGAATATATAATAGTACCTCTACTCGTGGTGTCCAAACGCGTTAAGGTGGATTATACGGGTCAGCCGCGAAATTCAAATTTTATTTGGTTTTTCGCAATTTGTAAATTAATTCGACAAAGTAGGCTTATGGCATTTTAATTGCGCCAATAGAATTATCATCTTCACAGGTTTATATAAAAATCTTTACTTGCAAGTTTCCAGTTTAAGAAATTAGTCAGAATATCGACTGATTTGTGAGTAACTCACGTCCAACTCGATATTCTGACAAATTTCTTAAACTGGACACTTTCAAGTAGGTAAAGATTTATATAATAAACCTGTGAAGATGATACTGCCATTGGCGCAATTAGAATGCCATAAGCGTACTTTGTCTTATTAGTTTACAAATTGCTATAAATCAAATTAAATTTGAATTTCGCGCGCAGACCCGTATAATCAACCTTAAATGATACGCCGCGCCCACCTACTAAACCGAATAAAATAGACCAAATGAGCTACTAAATTGTAACTTGCGACTTGTTAGGTACTTAATTGGTCATTTACACGTATTAAATCACTAAATATTTACTAAACTACTAAACACGTGTAAATCGAACATTAACGTATGGCGCAGAGACATCATTCCAGTGAATCAGAGTTTCTTGGGAGTTTTAATAAACTTAAATTAACGTGGATGATGTCGAGGGTATCGAAATAAAAACTACCTTGAAAAATTAGATTAATAATTAGTTATTTTATTATTATTAATGTTTATTGAATTATCTAGATAACTAAAATAAAAACTTATTAGAAACGTTTAAACTTTTAGTTACCAAATGAACTAGAAACTGTACGTTGAGACACGACGTAGGTACCTACTCGAAACCGGTATCTAATTAGTTACCATAAAATACAATTTGAATCGTCTTTGAAGTTGATGAAATATAGTTAAAAGTAAACCTAAGTTAGTATCTGCAGTAGAAAATATAGTAGATACCTATGTAAAGTTTCTTAAAAAATACTTAGTCATTATCACATCACGTCTGAATATAAATCAAAGGAAAATAATTATCTATCCTTACAACAAGTTAACCAATCCTGACGGCGAAGGTCGGATGACTCGCTACCGTGTATAAAAAATGTAGCAAATCCAATTAAGTTCAGAACTGACTTAAATATAACTTACGTGGGTATATAATTATAGTGGAACAGCTACCTACTTATAAAATTAGTGGTGCAATAATTTTTAGGGTTCCGTACCCAAAAGGTGCCAACGGGACCCTATTACTAAGCCTCCGCTGTCCGTCTGTCCGCCCGTCCGTCTGTCAGCGGGCTGTATCTCGTAAACCGTAATAGGTAGACAGTTGAAATTTTCACACAGTGTGTATTTCTATTGTCGCTATAACAACAAATAATAAAAATAAATCAAAATTAAAAAATAAAGGGGCCCGCTCCCATACATGAAAAAGGAGCCGTAATAAAATTTTATTGTTGGCATGGTGGTGTCATTGTCTAGAGCTCGTTAATTGGAGTTCAAATGTAATTTTTACTATTTTTTAGCTTCAAAAATGAAGAAATGGGGGGAATGAAACTTGTGACCTAAACAAACGAGCATGTTTTCCCCACATGCTAATTTAGTACCTACTATATAAGAACAAAAAAATCTAAATATTATGTACTTATCTAGTTTTAAAAAAGTTATTTGTTCATATGTACGGAACCCTGAAAGAGCGAGGCCCGACTCGCACATGGCCGATTTTTACCATCGCCGTTGAAAAGAAGCCCTAGTTCTGTCAAACGGACCAACAACCGAACTTGCGAACTACTGCTACCAGACGAAATCTTTTAGTGATCTACTCATCTTATCACCTATGGTAGTGAAGTTTGCAACTTGTGGTGGGCTCCCAGTAGGTACATTCTTTAACGACTCGACTATACGGGACGTTTACGGGATTTGGACATTTGGACTGGACTTTCAGACTATCAATCATATAGATGACTGTGACTTTTGTGTTAAAACGAGACATAGAAATACACATTTCCTGACCTTACGGTAGTGTCGGTAGTAAGTAATATATTTACGGTCCTGACATAAAACTATCTCTTATACTTAACTCTGTCTCGAGTGAGAGTGCAACATATAGATTTTGGCCGTAGGCTATCATCGTAACTGGCTGGCTACTTTATGTCTACCCATCTTAAGATATATTGCATTGTTAGTAGGTATGCATTTTTGGAACTTCCCTCATTGTGGAAACACTGCATACATAGCATTGTATTTATTGTTTTGTAAAAGTTGTTTTGAAAAAAGCAACCGCCGAGTTTCTTGCTGGTTCTTCTCGGCTGGAGGGGCATTCCGAACCAGTGGTAGAGTCAGACGATTCAAAAGCACTTGTAAAAAGTTTATTTGAATAAAAATATTTCTATTCTACCCTATACTCGTATGCCACACGTCGCATTTCCGGCAAGAACTCGAGTCTAGTTTCTGTGATTGGTCAGTTCGTTAGACTGAACCATAGAATACATACCTATCAACAGAACTCAACACATCAACTCATAAACTGGGCCTGCATCAAAGGTTTGGGCCGGGTTGGGTTTATTTCAGCTTAGGGAACAGTAAAGGTTTCAGAAAATCGGTTTAGTAGTTTTCAAGAAAATCTGATTGAAATTTCAAGTCGGTTTAATTTTTCCTAAATTATAGCTTGTCTGCTATGGGTTTAAGTACGATTGTAGCAAAATTATCACAAATTCCGCCAATAACCACAATAGGGTATTTGACTACTTTTAGAAAATCATATTAAATTGTTATTATTGCTATGCTGAAGCTAACAAAACGTATATTTCGGCATAATTTTCAGTATTTTTCATAAAAATCGAGAAATAAATTACAAAAATAAATTGCCGCGGAAACGTTCCATTTGTTTACATGACGTCACAGTTCACACACAGTTCAATGACAATTCCAAAGCCCAAAGGTGGCGTGAACTGTGACGTCATTCGAGATTCAAGAACGTTTTCGATCTCGTGAACATGGCCAGAATTATAGCAATTTTAATTAATGTTTTCTAATTAAATAAAGCTTTATTTTTCAGTTTTATCGTATGGAATAATGTTTTTAGATAATAATCTTTTAGGATGACACCAGATGGATATTTTTAATATAGTCAAATACTTACCCTATTATGATAATAATCGAACGTTGAATATACCAACATCGGTGTTCTAGAGACTAAGGACCGTTGGCTGTGTGTAACAAAATCTCACGAAAGGTTCCCGTTTCGTCATTTCTCATCACGAAATATTGTTAATAAGATTGGAGCCAGTCAGATCGTGCGTTCGTGATCGAGACCGTGTCTGATAGATACAATGCCCCTATCGGTGCAGATACTTTTCGAGTTCCGTAGTCAAATAAGAAATCCTTAGCATACTCCCTCCACAAATTATGTGAGTTATCTTCTGTGAATATTCCAATGCGGATTTCACCAAAATTGAGAAAATTTCACGAGGTTTAGAATCAAATACATTATCTTTTTAACCGACTTCAGAAAAGGAGGAAGTTATCAATTCGTCGGAATCTTTTTTTTTATGTATGTCCACCGATTACTCGAAGACGCCTGAAACGATTTGGAATTTTTTTTTTGTTTGAAAGGGTATACTCCTCAGGTGGTCCCATATAAATTTTATCGGAATCGGTCGAGCGGTTTTTAAAATATCAACAATAAATTATATACTTTGTATAGTGGCGCGGGAGTTAGAAGTCAGTTTTTTAAAAATATTTTTTCATATTAAATTATTTCTAATAAACTTTGACAGGTGGTTTTGAATACACAATGAATCTTTTTACTAAGTAGGTACATTTACTAATAAAAAATAATACTTTCTCGTATTAGAAAGAAAAATTTCGCAAAATAATAATTACAAAATACAAAATTGCATATTATAAAAATAAGTTTTCGTTTTTAGCCAGGCTACTGAACCCTTTGCCATGCGTGAGCTGGCACGCACTTGACCGATTTTTGTATGAAACGTTATTGAATGCAGTGCTCGGCCCCTCGATTGCGAGCGTCACGCATTTCCATGTATAGTAATTGAATCATAATAATCGAGTGGGGGCCCGTGGGGGAGAGGTGAAGCGCGATTCCTGTTTGTTATTAGCGTATTCACATTTCACATGTTCTGGTTTGCAGTCAATCAGTTGGGCAAACGGCGTCAAAAGGGACCCTAAAAATAAAATCAGTCGTAACAGAACCATTTAAAATTTTCACAGAATACACGTATGTTGTATTGCCCCAAAATTACTACGGAACCCTAAAAAGATGTCAGCTAATCGGCCTAGCATACAGGATGAGGTCGAATATCTAGCGTAGGGGGAAGCGGACAAAATGGCCCTGGATAATACGCTTAACCGGACTCCGCCGTAAATTGACCTGGAAAAAGTTGGAAAAAAAAAGATTTTCAAATCGCTTTTAAAGCTCACCGAGAAAGCTTTTTAAATCCACCAAGGATTACCGTTTTTTTGCGGAGATTAAAGGATTATATATGGTGGCATGTTTTCTTTGAAATAGATTTAAGTAACTTTGGATTTTTAGAATTCTGCACGAAAACAGAACACTACTACTAAGCTTCAGCTGTAATAGGCCACCACTTGAAATTATTACAGAATTAAGTGCTGAATTGATAGATTAGTCAGTAGGTGCTACCAATTTAGCGCCTTGTTTTTGTCGCCTTAGTGTTGGCATCTTTACTGAATTAAGGAATGAAATATTCTTTACTGTACACCGTAAAAGTAAAAGAAACAGTATCAACAGTCAGTAAATTAAGTCAGCAAAACATTAGGTAAAATAGGCGGCCTTATGAGCTATCTCTTCCAACCATCCTAAAAAGGAAATAAAAAACAAATATCGGGTCAAGGTGTACATTTACTCGTAGCTAATATTAGATGGAATTAGTATCATATTGTTATTTAGTATTTTTTCTATTTATTTATTAGAAAATTGTTTGCGGTACGGAACCCTTTGTGCAAGAGTCTGATACGCACTTGCCCAGTTTTAAAAAGGGCTCAATAAAAGCTTCACATTCAACACATCACAGAACGTCGATAAGAACGTTCTCCCTAACTAAACGCAAGACTTTCATCAATTAAAATAAGTCAGGAAAGGGTCTCTATTGGAAAAAAATAGCGTACAAAGTTCAGAAGATCCCAAATCAAATAAACGTGATCGCAGTAAAAGAAATAAGTGCCCAAGTTGTTTGATGTCGCTCGGCTTTGTTCCTCATAACGAGCTCAGCTCCGTCGCTAAAGCGAGTGTTATAGTCCGCTGTAACTTGGGAATTTTCGCTTTGTAGGTACTATAAAGGTTTTCAGGTACGGCTTTAGATAAAACCAAAATGTTCAGTTATGGTATTCGAATAATATTTTTATTGAAGCATAAGTAAACTCAGAGAACATTATAGGGAACTCAGGCATGTGGATTTCCTATGTTTTCCTACGTTAGAGCAAGTGATATTTAAACGTACTCTTAAAATTCAGAGCCTGGAATCGAACCCCCGATCGTCCGAATTCGACGCCGAAATATTAATCACTGCTTTTATTTACATTCTCTTGTGGTTTTCTTATATAACGATTCTCTTGCAAGTCTACAGAACTAGCTTTTTAACAAATAAACAGTATTAAAATGTACAATAATATCATTATGTAGTAACTTTGCACTTTTTCAGCTTCATTGATGTCACCAGTTTCTCGTTTACGTAACTCCTGCGTCAGGATTACACGGTACACACAGATTAAGTTTTATCTCTGTGAAGACTATTCGCATTGCGACGGACGAATAAAAAAATAGACTCTCAGCTTGCTATCTTGCTTGAATATCCTTGACAACATATTTTATAATTAAAAATGAAATCAATCAAAATCAAATTTGGTAAATTGTATTATCATACAACCTGACTGAAGATACAGCTCTAATGCTGAGATCTATAGATCGTATTCTGGCTCTGCTCAAGACTCAAGTTAGAGTTAAAATGAGACACAAATATGTCGACATAAATCTGTCTCATTTTAACTCAGTCTTGAGTCTGAGCTGAGTGAGAGTGCTATGTATAGATCTCACCCTAAGAGTTTTGTTTTGAAAAGAGCAACTGCTGAGTTTCTTCCCGGTTCTTCTCAGCAGAAGCTGCTTACTGTTGATATAGTATTGACTTGTCGTAAGAACCACAAGTTGACCTAAAAGAAATAAATTATTTTAAACTTTGAAATAAATTATAAAGTGCGGCCGACAAGAGAATGCGTTTTTGACAGTTCGTCGTAATTTTTGCGAAAATGAACCGTCTTACTTCGCCCTAAGGGTGAATTTTCTACGGTTAATTTTTCGAGATTTTTCGAGATCTCGAAAAATTAACCGTAGAAAATTCACCCTTAGGGCGAAGTAAGACGGTTCATTTTCGCAAAAATTACGACGAACTGTCAGAAACGCATTCTCTTGTCGGCCGCACTTTAGTTGAGGACCTGGAGAGTGACATAGGCTCAGTTTTATTGCGCAAAACAAAGGATTTACGCGGGATTTTTAAAAACCTAACTGCACGTGGACGAAGTCGTGGGCAAAAGCCAGTACAGAACATTTCAAAATATGCTTTTTCGAGAAATTGAGGGTTTAAGTTTATGGAAATTTCAGTTTAACAGATAAAATCAAAATTTCTCTCAGATTATGTCGTGTCCTGTCGATTAGAAGTTACAACCATACTAGACTTGTGGTGTTTCGGAAAGATTATTCAATTTCCTACCATTTTGCACACTTAGCTCAAAACACCTGAGTTTGGAAATATTCCACTAATCCATTAGACCGACGATATGTAGAACTATAATGTCGGAAACATGAATAGAAGTAGCACAGCAAAACTATCGGTTGCAAACATCAAGGTTACCGTCGTGCCTTTTAATAGCAAAAAGACTAATTTCATTGTTGCCGAAGCTAAAAACAATATGCTGTAAGTAAATCTTGATAAGGCGTGGGTAAACAGCATAATGAGATTACGACATCGCCTCAACGATGGGAACGTTACGACAGGTTGGACCACGATTGTGTCGGAAATAATGAATGTTTCACACAATGATGCTCTTTTTGCTGTTTTATTTTATACGCTTCTAACAGGTAAGTGTATAGGAGAACTCGATAGTTCATACGGCAATTTGGCAGTGGCGGATTTATCAGCAAGCTAGTAGGCTGGAGCCTAGGGCGGCAGATTTTATGGGCGGGCGGCAATTATGGGTCAAATTTTTGGAACGTAAATTCCTTATCGCGCGGTGCGGAAGGGGGCTAGACGGAAAAATTAAGGAACCGACACTCGACACAGTTTTGAAACCGACACTTTTTTGTTGAATGTGAATTTTGCATTGTGTTCGGTATTGTGTCGGTTGGGGCGGCAAAATTTGAATAGCTTACTGGCGACAAATGTGTAAATGTGCCACTCGAAATTGGATTTTATATAGTTTCTTTCTGAAAAGGGGTCACTTCGGCATTAGGTATCTCTATTCAAAATGAAATTTTGGTTACCTTAAAGGAAAATTTGTGAGTAGATAAAATCGATAGATAGTTTTTTATCTTACAAGTTGAATGAATGTTCAGCTACAGCTCAATACTATATATTGTTTTGAAAAGTGCTGGGTATTTTGCCGGCTTTTCTTCTTGTCTTCTTTGGCTTTCAGAATTGGTGGTAAAGTCCAGACTTTCTATAAGAACCACATGTTCGTCTACGTAGATACCTACATTAAATAAATGATTTTGAATTTTATGTTGATGGTGGCAAGTGTTACGTGAAGATTTATTTTTGCCTCCATCACAATAGCGTGACCTGTCAGCTGCGGATTTGTCTATTATTGTGCTTTTATTCGAGAATGCGCAGGTTTTTACTGACTCTGGCTATGTGACCAGCCCCTCTTTTATTTATTACGTGGAATTTTATCTATAGAGCCTTTATTCAAGTCAGCAGCTGCGTTTGGAAATGTTAGTGAATAGCTGCCTAGTCAAGAGTGAATAGTTATTTTATAGACAATTTTTTTTCATCTTTTCCGCCACTTTGCTATTTACGGTCGCCATTTTATTTGTTTAAGTGAAAAGAGAGGATACAAGAGGGACATAAACAAAAGCTTCACATTATAAAAAGGTTCCTATTGGTAGTTTTATAAGCAAACAACACTTTGAGCAACATGCATTTGAAGTATAGTAACCATTTGAAATTAAGAGTTAATACATTTTGATCTGTTACTCTTCTAGGGTAAGATTTATAGATGGCACTCTCACTCAGCTCAGACTCAAGACTGAGTTAAAACGAGACAGATTTATGTCGGAACATATTTGTGTCTCATTTTAACTCTATCTTAGTCTTCAGCAGAGCCAGAGTACGATCCATAGATCTCAGCCCGCTAGCAGCGCACGGCTTAGACAAATCGACAAACACCTCATTTATTAAATAGCCATCCAGCCGTGGGGGATGCTTCAAGGGTATAAAGAATCACACTGGGTACCTATGTGTTGATAGAGACAAAAAACATACTTAAGGCGACGCATTGATAAACTATTGTTTCAAAAAATCGAGTACCGCTCTCTCTCTCGCAATCCCCGCTCACCCTGACTTGTTTTACGCATCGCACTCGACCGGACCGTGCCAGCGGGTGACTTTGACTGGGTTTTTATTTAATTACTCATAAAATAAGCATAAAATAAAATAACTTCTCGGTCTATGAAATAGAATAGCGGTCTGGCTATTTTATTCGTAAAAAATAATAGGATGTTGTCGCTGATAATTCCAAGCATTTGAACTTTTTTGGTGTGAAGTTTGTACTTTTTTTTTTAAATAAGTCAGACTATTTTTAAAAATTGTGTCCGGTTTAAGAAATTATACAGGTTTTCCCCTTTTTTACGATATTTTTAAAATTCTAATTATATCATTCGTTGCACTCACAATACGCATTCAAAAGTACTCGTTTTCGTGTTTTTAGGTCCAAGGCGTCATCTTAACACAGTGTTTCCTGACGTGCAGTCGTGTAAAAGAGATGACTGAGATTTCAGCTGTCAGCTCATCTCGAGATAAATAAGTGAATCTTTTACCTTTTTACATTCACCTCAGTCTGTTGTACAGTTCTCAGCGTCAGGATTAATTTCAGTACTTAAGATGGAGGCGGACATATTTCTTTGAAATCGTTTTACTAATGGTCCGCTTTTAAATAACACCGTTTGTATAAAAGACAAAACAGCTTTGATAGTCAGTTGTGAGATTTTGCTGTTGTTTTTGTTTTATTTTTGAAGTAGCAAGTTTGATTTCCCTTGTAATTTATTTAGTGGAACTTCTACAAAAAGATTTTAAGTTTTGCGGCTGCGACCTGCGACCTAAAATATGCATAATTTAAAACTTTAATCTAACGTTAGGTACACCGGTTCCTATAAAGTCTAAAGTGGATTTTCGGAGGCTTCCGTCTGGAAGGTGCATAGAAAAATCAAAGCGTAGATATTTTTCGTGTCCACGCAAAACCGGCACGGGACGCAATTGTAGTAATAAAGCGAGAAAACAAAAAATACAACGTATATTATGTAGTAGCACTCGTAGAATGCAATGATTTGCAAAAAAAAAAATATTACGATAGACCATTAGACGAATTTGTAATTTCATATGACTGATTACTCCACTTCTGAGCAGCGGAAAATTAAGCAACATTGTGAGAAAACCTTAAATACGCTTCGCCTTCAAACGTACACCTCTACAGTTAGGCTTAGCACTCACTATTAATAGAAGTCTCGACCGGTTTTAAGGTAATGTTACTTCACTTATAATCGCGTGTAATCGTTGGAAGTTGGAACTCGTTGCATGTAGGCTGACCTTTAGCAATTATGAACGCAGTTTGAACCGTTGTGCTGACTGGATCTTGGCTTGGCTTGCGGTCATGTAGCGACTAAAAAGGCTTTAAACTGAAAGTGTAGGTATAAAGACTTGGATGAAATTATGTCAGTGAACAATATTAATCACCTCTGGCCGATCCTATCTCACTATTGGCTAAAATGATTGCTATAGTGTTACGGTCGTAATCACCTCTGGCCGATCCTATCTCGCAAATAGCTAAAATGATTGCTATAGTGTTACGGTCGTAATCATCTCTGGCCGATCCTATCTTACTATTGGCTAAAATGATTGCTATAGTGTTACGGTCGTAATCATCTTTGGCCGATCTTATCTCACTATTGGCTAAAATAATTACTATAGTGTTACGGTCGTAATCACCTCCGGCCGATCCTATCTGACTATTAGCTAAAATAATTACTATAAGTGTTACGGTCGTAATCACCTTTGGCCGATCTTATCTCACTATTGACTAAAATGATTGCTATTGTATTACGGTCGTTATCACCTCTGGCCGATCCTATCTCACTATTGGCTAAAATGATTGCTATAGTGTTACGGTCGTAATCACCTCTGGCCGATCCTATTTTACTATTGGCTAAAATGATTGCTATAGTGTTACGGTCGTAATCACCTCTGGCCAATCCTATCTCAGTTTTGGCTAAAATGATTGCTATAGTGTTACGGTCGTAATCACCTCTGGCCAATCCTATCTCACTTTTGGCTAAAATGATTGCTATAGTGTTACGGTCGTAATCACCTCTGGCCGATCCTATCTCACTAATATTGGCTAAAATGATTGCTATAGTGTTACCGTCGTAATCACCTCTGGCCAATCCTATCTCACTTTTGGCTAAAATGATTGCTATAGTGTTACCGTCGTAATCACCTATGGCCAATCCTATCTCACTTTTGGCTAAAATGATTGCTATAGTGTTACGGTCGTATTCACCCCTGGCCGATCCTATCTCACTAATAGCTAAAACGATTACTATAGTGTTGCGGTCGTAATCACCTCTGGTCGATCCTATCTCACTAATATTGGCTAAAATGATTGCTATAGTGTTACCGTCGTAATCACCTCTGGCCAATCCTATCTCACTTTTGGCTAAAATGATTGCTATAGTGTTACGGTCGTATTCACCCCTGGCCGATCCTATCTCACTAATAGCTAAAACGATTACTATAGTGTTGCGGTCGTAATCACCTCTGGTCGATCCTATCTCACTAATATTGGCTAAAATGATTGCTATAGTGTTACCGTCGTAATCACCTCTGGCCAATCCTATCTCACTTTTGGCTAAAATGATTGCTGTAGTGTTACCGTCGTAATCACCTCTGGCCAATCCTATCTCACTTTTGGCTAAAATGATTGCTATAGTGTTACGGTCGTAATCACCTCTGGCCGATCCTATCTCACTAATATTGGCTAAAATGATTGCTATAGTGTTACCGTCGTAATCACCTCTGGCCAATCCTATCTCACTTTTGGCTAAAATGATTGCTATAGTGTTACCGTCGTAATCACCTCTGGCCAATCCTATCTCACTTTTGGCTAAAATGATTGCTATAGTGTTACGGTCGTATTCACCCCTGGCCGATCCTATCTCTCTATTGGCTATAATGATTGCTATAGTATTGCACCAAGTCCTAAGTAACAATTATTGTTGCAGCCGATTCTAAATTTGAAGTCAAAAGTTTGTACATCTCACCGGTTTTCAATATTTTTATTATGAATAAAAATTAATTATTCTCTTCTCTACAACAACTAGCTTGACTATCCGTCTCTATTGTAAGTCTCTATGACACAGAATATGAGTCTAAACAATACAATTTTACAGCTAGGCATTATATCTTTGTTCGTAATCACGCCGGTTTCATAAGAAGGTAATAGGTATAATGGTTGTGATCGATCGCATGCTGCCGTGAGAGCTGCGACTTAACGGATTTACAGATTGCATCAATTGTACACGCACAGCTTTTTCTAAAATAGAATAAAACTGTTATAGGTACACTAGAATGAAAGTGCAATTAAAAAATCGGCCAAGTGCGAGTCGGGCCTCGCTCTTTTAGGGTTCCGTAAAAATTGATCTAAAACCGACAACTTTGATGACCCATTGACAGATAGACATAGACAGACATATTTCGACTCCTTTTCCATGTATGGGAGCCCCCTTTATTTTTAATTTAATTTTATTTTTATTATTTGTTGTTATAGCGGCAATAGAAATACACAATCTGTGAAAATTTCAACTGTCTATCTATTACGGTTTACGAGATACAGCCCGCTGACAGACGGACGGACGGACGGATGGACAGCGGAGGCTTAGTAATAGGGTCCCGTTGGCACCCTTTGGGTACGGAACCCTAAACAAATGTTATATTCGCTCATTTGCTGCAACAATGTTATATCTCTGAAAGTACGCCGTGATCTTAATTATAAAAGTAAACTCACAGACTTTACTACTATATTTTAAATTTTTATAAAATCTTTTGGGATTTTTGAGCTAAAACTGTTTCAGCCATAAAAGGATTGGTTGTTTGGTTGTGCGCTCCTACGCGCAGCGGAGACCTATCCCTTCAAAGCTTGCAGCAAATGAGCCTTATGCTAAAGTTGTGTCTTTATTTTTTTGTATAATTCTAGCATTTTGCTTTATAATATTACTAGCGACCCGCCCCAGCTTCGCACGGGTAGTAGAGCATATTACGCCTATGCTTTGCAAACTCTTTGAAATGTTCCATAAGTTATATTGAACAGCATATTGAACAGTAGGTACGTAGGCTTATAAAAGAAGTATCGCTCGGCTTATAATATACTTAATAGCAAGTAGCAACAACGTGGCGCACGCGGGGGTGCAGGTCACGTCGCATGAGCGAGTCCCGTCATCGCCATCGTCGGGTTGAAATCCGCGTATTTATATTGGCGCGCGTTCGTTTTTATTTTGCGATAACTCCTAAGATGTTTATTTAAATTGTATGGTGTAAAGGATTATCATAATGTGCATGAAATGCTTATAGTAACCAACGTATTTAAGTGATAAGGATTAATACTGTATCCGTCTAAATAGATTTCCAATTACCGCATGATATGTGACCATTTTTTAGAAGTTATAATGGGTATAGTGAGCTATCCTTAAAAGATAGATATAGTAAAGACTTATCCCACCATACCACCACCATAAATTGTTTTGCTATATTTCAAAGGGATTAGGCAGCGTTTTCGATGAAAGCTCCCAAGCGGCTTGAATTTTTTCGACATTGTCAACAATTATCGTCATATTACAACTAATTTACACAAAACCTTAATAAATTATACAAAACCTTTCTCATGAATCACCCTAACTTTTGGTGCAAACCGCATCAAAATCCGTTGCGTAGTTTTAAAGATCTAAGCATATATCTATCTCTATGGGACAGACAGCGGAAAGCGACTTTGTTTTATACTTATACTATACGTGGTATAGCCAGACGATTCAAAAGCACAAGTATAAAAAGTTTATTTGAATAAAAAATATTTCTATTCTATTAAGTACTGATTATAAAAGTGTAACTAGTAAGGGAGAGGGCAGACTTTCTACTTTTAGCGACAGGGATAGGCGTGTTTGCGACTGCAACTCGAAGCGACTTAAAAGCGTTCAATATGATGCTAAAAGTAGCGAAGGTAAAAAAAATCGCGGAACGCCGATGTTAAATAAACGCAACTCGATCGCTGCGACTGGCGTTTATTGTGTGGCCTAGTCAACGTTTGTACGCGGAATCGTGTTTCCGAACAGCGACTAAAAATCATAAAAACGCCGATCGCTGCCGCTAAAAACGCCAGTCCGTCTAAACGAGCCCCAAGAATAGACTATCGGCCAGCCGGATCGGATTCGTAGTGTCTTCTCTGTCACTCATAAGTGGTGCGACCGAAAGGATGCTCTACGAATCCGAAGCCAGCCGAGGAGTAATATTTACTGCCGGATACAGTAACTAAACTTTGTAAGAAATGTGATTAATTTTTATTTCCATTGATTTTCGTAGCAAAACATTTTATATTTGCGAGATCACTAAGTTTTAAATTATTTTCATCCGGAACTCCCTATCTATGTATAAAGTTTTAATTTGAATTAGAAACCATTGACTTTCAACAGCTGGGTAACAACTAAGGGAGAGGGCACACTGGTTACATTTAGCGGTAGCGGCCGCGCTTTTATTGCCTTTAGCGTCTTATGGCCTTTTGCTTGCATCGAGTTTCGATCGCGCGAAAATCGCGACTCAATCGCGTTTGCGTTTGTATGGCTTTCGATCGCAGAATCGCGCGAAACGCGATGCACGCAAAAGGCCATAAAAACGCTAAAGGCAATAAAAGCGCGCGATCGCTGCCGCTAAAAGTAGCCATTCTGCCCCCTCCCTAATACGCCAAGCACCTTTTATTGAATTCTCGTAGGAATATTCCTATACCTAATATACGATATGCTAATAATTGCTTCGCGACGCCTGGTAAATAAAAATAGCTAAGTATCCCAAGGGAATGTTTTTGCGCGTACCTAACTGCTATTGACCCAAATGCCAAGCCAATGGTCAAACATATTATGTAGATCTGAGAGAACTTTCTTTTATTTCTAAAAAAGTATCTACCAAAAAACGGGATCACGCCCGAAATGAAGTCCATCGGAGAACTAGAGAACCGACGAGTATAGTAGAATATATTACGAGAATTCGGAAGTCCTATGACCAGAGATATTATAGAAACGCAGGAGATCCCGATGTTTAAAAAGAAAGTTATTTATTTTTTTATAGATAAGACATATTATTAAACAATCTATGATTACCCTATGGAAAATTTTATATGTTAATTTACATTTAACATCAATAATAAAAAGTCGTGTGGTGTCGTGGGACACCAGATAGGAACGAAGTTATTATTATAAAAATATTAATTTCAAGTTCTATTCGAGGTATAAAGAAAATAATTATTCGGGTATACATTTTTATCATGATTTTTCTATCGATAAAAATCAAAATGACCCCAGGGAAGCCTAAATATCGATTTTATAAAATATTAAAATTAAAATAATTTTATAAAATAAAAAATGAAAATGAAATTGCGCGCCCCCGCGTGTCCTCGAACCACCAATCTTTCGGTTAACAGCCGCACGCGAGCCAATTGCGCCACGGGAGCGATGCACAACTTGTTGAAATTATTATATAAGATATTTTTTAGGCCATCAAAAATGTATAAAAGTGTCGTTACAACTTTTGGTCTTAATTTTTTCCGTCTAGCCCCCTTTCGCAACGCGCGATAAGGAACTTCGTTCCAATAATAACGTTAGACATTTTAGCCTGTGATTATAGCTACTATGATTATGAATATGTACCTAAGTAATAGATAAATAATATACATATATATTTTAATGTTGCATGCTGTATTTAAGCAGAGTTTGGCTGCTCATGTATTTTTGTATATTTTCGACACCGAATAAAGAATTTGCAATAAAGAAATTGAATTGAATTGAACTAAGTAGCTAAAGCTCGCCTTGTGACGTAGACCCGTATTATAAGTATAAGCCGTTAATGCTTCTTGAACTTAACCATAATGTGGGTTTATGGATGTGAAAAATAGTTGAAAGAAACACAACAGTAAATCCTATACTTACTACAGAATCTGGCTCTTACTATTACGAAATAGCTGTTTTACTCTTAACAAAGCAAAGGCAATTCTAGTTAATATAGATTTGCCTTCGGGATCTTATTGTCAAAAGCTACAATCGAGCTTAAACCAACACCATGGGTTCAATGAATGGCCATCGCGTCGTAACAAAGTTGCCTGCCTATTTGCAGTAATTTCCGTCGAGTAGTTAAAGGCAGTTCAAGGACTCTTAACAATCAGCGATGTTAAATGAAGCGAATAAATGCTTTTAAATTATTATAAGCACTCTTCGAAGAAATAATGATTACTTACTGGGCAGCGAGTAGGTAGATAATGATTCGAAGTATATTTGGACGCAGCAGTTAACGCATGCAGGCTTTGAGTACTCACAGCATGCAGGCTTTTAACGAGTGATATATAAATAATATGTAGGTACATATATTTACTGATACATTAATATTGTAATGAGTATTTCACTGATATTTTTTTATTTATTTAAAATAACGTTTTTACATATTATAACACAATGCCATTTCTCT
This sequence comes from Oeneis ivallda, assembly GCA_029955525.1. NCBI lineage: Eukaryota > Metazoa > Arthropoda > Insecta > Lepidoptera > Nymphalidae > Oeneis > Oeneis ivallda. Next base: position 20,145,370 of record JARPMR010000012.1, read on the forward strand.
TTTTTAAATATCTTAACTAGTCTCGGAAATATATTTATGTATATATTTACAGGAAAAATAAAACCAACGCGAGAATTATTTTTGTTTAATTAAAAAAAGCGAGAAAATCGGGGGTTTGAAATTTCAAAGTAAGATAACTATACCGAGTGGGGTATCATATGAAAGGCCTTTACTTGTGCGTTTTAAAACAGTTTTTTATTTATTTCTATATATAGTTTTTGAGTAATCGGCCAAAACCTTACACCTGTACATTCTAAAACAGTTTTTTTTTTAATACATAATAGTTTTTGATTAATCAAGCAAAATGTCGAAAAAAATACCGTTCCCCCGTATCTCCGAAGTTTACCAATCAAAAATCCGAAAGAATTATGGTGAATAGAGGTTTTTAACGCTCTGACTAGCATAGTTTTTTTATTTACAATAAACCTCTGCAAACCAAGTTAACGATTAATAAGAACAAAAAAAATTAATTAATCAAACAAATATTTAATATTATCGTTTTACTTGTACGGAACCCTCGGTGCGCGAGTCCGACTCACACTTGGCCGGTTTTTTAATAAATGCCAGAGTATCTCTCTACCTTACCTTTTCTTACGGCTCAACCATTGAATCGATCTTGGCAAAAGTCACAGATATAGCTCGCGAGCGCTCCTTGAGAATGAAAGTTAAAAAAATCGGCCAAGTGCGAGTCAGACGAAGAAACACGAAGGGTTCCGTACCATAAGCAGCAGCTATTATTTATTTATTTTTAGTAAGATCGAGCAAAAACAAAAGTTTAATGTATAGAGAGTAGAGAACCTCTTTAATTTTAAATTTTTGTTTTCAATTATATTTCGTTGGTATAGCCCGAGCGGTGAAAATTTCAAGTATCTATTACAGTTCATGAATCATGAGACACAGCCCATTGACAGACTGGGTTTCAATTGTTCAAAAGTTATTCCATTGATCGTAATCGTATTCGATGACATTAGCGTCAAAGCAAAATAATCCTTGACAGTATTGTATTAGAGTAACAAATTCAGTACAACCGATTTTAATATGGAGCGTATCGTACATACGTAAACGTATAAGAATGCATACATGAAATTGAGCTCTAATTCAATCCTGTTATGGTTTATTTTACGCTAATGTCATCGAATACGATTACGATCAATGGAATAACTTTAGACAATCGCACCTCTGTACTGAGACGGACCCTAACGGACGGAGCCGACGACGGACGGACAGCGGAGACTAGATATTATAGGGTTCCGTTGGCAATGGCACCCTTTGGGTACGGAACCCTGAAAAGCTAATAAGGCCTAAAGATTACATTAGTCAATTTTTCATAAAGATTAGGTATAACGAAATTCGCCACTCACGTAACTTTCGTCAGGTAGCAACAATTGAAGGAGGAAGGCGAAACAAGGCCGCCCATTGAGCTTATTATTTCGACACAAGTTAATTAAATTATAAAGGACGCTGGAGGTACAGTTTCCATTTAATTTTGATTATTATTACATTCTGTGTTCGTGTCTAATAAACTTATTTTGTTCATGGAGTGTAAACTTTAACCCGTACATTATTTATTATTAGATAGGTAGGTACAAATAAATTAAAATGGAAGTATGTACCTATCTGAATATAATTTCGAAATACAACCATTGTTTTTTTAATATATTTTTGGATAGGATAGATATTGGCTACATTTCATCACGCGAAATAAAGTGTTAAATAATGGTAGTTTGGGTTTGAAATAACCATACTTAATAAGTTATGAAAAGGCAGTTTTATCGAAATCAAAAGCAATATTATTAATTTGTTTTTAATATTTGTTGCTTTATATTTCATACAAAAGAATAGATGTTGAGTGATTAATTCATATTAGCATTCTTAGACTATAATACTCGTTTATCATCAATGATTACCATCAGATAAATGCGGTGGTCAAGCAAGTTTTGCAATAAGTACGTATGAGAACAGATATTTACCTACTTCTACTTTAGCAATTTTCCACGATGTTCTCGTGTGTATTTAGCATATTATGTAAATCGCGAGCCATTATTGGAATGCCTTGATTCATCATCCTCGGCGGGCTCATCAATAAAGGAAGTCACATATGATACATAAAGCTATGGCGTTAAGGCAGGAAATACATTTAAATAAAAGGCAATGTATGGTGCTCCGCGGATATGGAATACGCGGAGGTCCATACAACTTAACGCAATGTCCCGCTAAATATTAAAAAAAAAAACTTGATAGGTGTCAAGAGACACCCGGATGGAACGAAGTTCCTTTCGATTAATTAATTTGGCATTGTGTTCAACATTTTCACACTACAATATTAGATCTCCGTAGCCTTGTGGTTTCCACAGTCGCCTAACAGCCAAAGGTCGATGGTTCGAATCCCAGCTCGACAGATCGAATTTTCCATTTTCAATTTTATTTTAAACAATTTCTACATGTGGAACCTTTTTTGTGAAGAATTCCACATGTAGAAATTATTTAAAATAAAATTGAAAATAGAAAATTCAATCTGTCGAGCTGGGATTCGAACCATCGACTTTTAACTGTTAGGCGACTGCAGAAACCACAAGGCTACGGAGACCCAATATTGTACCGCGAAAATACCGAACACAATGCCAAATTCACATTCAAAAAAGTGTCGGTTTCAAAAAAGTGTCGATCAGTGTCGAGTGTCGGTTCAATTTGTCTTAATTTTTTCCGTCTAGCCCCCTTCCGTACCGCGCGATAAGGAACTACGTTCCAATAGAGTATTAGTAGTAGTAATGTGTTCATCATAGTCTGTAATTAATGTTTGTGTGTTCCTTTTTTAGAGTTCCGTACCCAAAGGGTACCAACGGGACCCTATTACTAAGCCTACGCTGTCCGTCCGTCCGTCCGTCCGTCTGTCAGAGGGCTGTATCTCGTAAACCGTAATAGATAGACACATGAATGTATTTCTATTGCCGCTATAACAACAAATAATAAAAATTAAATTTAATTAAAAAAATTAAATTAAAATGGGTAGGTGGGTAGATGGAAATTTTTTAATTTAATTTTTTTAACGGAACCCTAAAAGAGCGAGGCCCGACTCGCACTTGGCCGATTTTTAATGATTCTTGCACTAATTTTAATCATGCGAGTGTCAATATCAAGGTAGGTATTGAAAAAAAAGTGGCGACCACTAGCCGCCATAATAATGGGTCGACAAAAAACGAAAGTCGATTGACTAGAATTTAAGATGTCATTATATAGGTCTTTGAAAATCATAATTATTTACGTTTCGTAGACCATCTTTCCGTTTCAATGACCATTTAGGTTGCTTGCGGTAATAAATAATATTAATTAACATGTTTTTTTGGGTTTAAGACATAATTTAAATATTGAACAAGAAAATCGGCAAAAGAAACCGTGACCAACCGTGACCAGTTACCGATCTTCTTCTGTGACCTATCTACCAAAGGAAGTAAGGAGTTATAATAAAATAGAAATCTCAATAATATAGTGAAGGAACTTGTTTAGCCATAATAATATATTATTTAGGTATGTTAGTGAAGTAGTACCGGTTGCAAAGGACCTTGGTGTTGCGAACGGTCAAGGTAGAGGAGGAGGAACTCTGATTTTCCCATGCAAAAATCACGTCGATCCATAGCTTTGTTGCGCGTTATTGAAGGACTAACCAACAAACAAACACACTCGTATTTATACTAAGATGCACATTGCACACAATACTTACAATAACATGGTGACCATCTGACCACTATAGGGATTCATTTGAGGACGAAAAACAACAATTTATTCACAGATCAAAAAAAATCGTATTTATGTTTTACATGTTATGATCATTTGTTAGATTTGTTAGTCGAAGGTAAGTAGGTAGAGGTACTTATGACAAAACCAGTTTGTTGCTCTCCGAAAACCATCACCATGATGATGTCACCATGAATTGATCGTAGGTAGAGCCTTGATGACGTTATACCTGCTGAATAAGTTACAATATTTTATCTCGTATAAAATATTGTATAAGCAAGTGATTTGGGTCACTTACGTGCAAAACTTACGAGTTACCTAACCAACCACCAACCTACCAACCTACTTACACGTTAATCGCTGTCTACTAACGCCGTTTAAGGTGGTAGACAAGGGTCTGCCTGTAAGGATGGGTGTTTTAGTAAAACTAGTGGTTCGCCCCGAACTGAGACCTCGCGGTAACGGTATCCCATGATTATTCATTCAATCGATACATGATAACCAAAACTGACATTATTATTATGCTCGTTTTCACCAAACATACCTAAATCATCCCCTAAGTAGGAGTCTCTTAACGTAGGTAGCTCCTAAATACAATCCTAAGTCCTAACATCCGTCCCAATATCCTTTTAGGTGTCCCGTACAGGATCGTGATAAATAAGTTGACAGAAAACATCAATCACCTAACTTATAGTAAAGGTTAGGGAACGTTAGTGAAAACATTGAATTATTTATTAAACATTGAATTATTTATTTATTATGTAGGTACTAAGGAGTGAAACCGGGTTACGGGCATCTGTACAAATCGTCATCTATCGACGCGAATAGAAAATATACAATATTTAACTAAAATTTAACTAAAAAATAATTTTAATTGAATAATATGGTACAAAAAAAATTACAATACAATTATTGTATTAAAATAAGTAACTAAATAATAATGGTCGTAGTCGTAACTCGTAGTTCCATGGGAATAGTTACTGACTGCGCCATCTATTAGCATTATTGTGAAGCTATGTTGATGCTATATGAATTACTGATGTACATTAAAAATTAAATAATCTCGTTTCTTTATAATATTCATATAATTTTAGTATTTGTTGTTCAAGTACAGGATATAAGTGACCTAAAAACATAAAATCAGTTTGAAAATCCATAGCGGATTTTTCTAGAGAGCGTCTTCAAGCGAGCGTATAAAATCGCCACTTTGAAAGCCCCCCATTTCGTCAATTTTAAGGGAAAAATTAAAAAAAAAATATTTTTGTACTCAGTTCAAAATTATCTTTAAAATGATACGTAACAATTTTATGTAACGCGATATTTTTTTTTTTACTTCGCATTCGCTTCTATGAGAGCCCCCCTGAAATAAAGATTTTTATAACTTTTTAAGCCATTTTCGGCTGGAGGCCATCGGTTTACATATTATATCTAAATTTGAAGTAATTACGTTCAGTAATTCAAAAGTTATAAGGCTCTGACAGACGGACGGACGGACGGACGGACGGACGGACAAGTGCAAATCGCTCTAGTTAACTCAGAGACCTTCGCTTCGCTCGGTCGATAATACGACTTAACTTCTCAGCAGCCAGGTTTATTCTGAGATAAAATAAATGATGGATAAGTGTTATATATCTAAAGTATCTAACTTACGTCTCTACACCTCATCTCCCTCCTTAAAGAAAAAAAAAATGATTACTTATACAAATACATTTTTTTTTTTTTTTTTACATGTATAATTTTTTATTTTTGATTATATTAAATACAATTTTGATACTTATTTCCTTTTTTAATATCTATGTATACGTCTTAAGTCTAAGCTAACATTTATATAGTTTTGTTCTATTTTTGTGAACTGTTTCTATTTTATTATCTTTTATAATACGAACGTTTGGTGATACATCTTCTAGAACCATATACGGACCATTGAAAACATTCTGTAACTTACTACTATTTTCATTTCGTAACAATATCAAATCATTTTGTTTATATACAATCGGCCTAATTTCTTTATCATAATGCAGTTTTCTAGTTTCTTTTGACGATAACAAATTTTTCCTAGCTTCTTCCTGAGATTTTTGTAATCTATATTTTAAAGATAATGGGTAGTTTTCACAATTATAAAGTGGTTCTGCACCTTTGGTTAAGTTGCTTGGTAAATTACAAGTTTTCCCAAAAACTAACTCGTATGGTGTAAATTTAGTAGATGTATGTACACTAGTATTATAAGCGAAGCACCAATATGGTACCCATGTACTCCACTCTCTAGCGTTATTATTGGTTTGAATACGAAGGTATGCATTTAAATGTTTATGAGTATTTTCGAGAGCACCAATCGACTCGTGGTGGTAAGCTGTCGAAAATAATTGTTTAACATTAAGCAATTTGCAAACTTCTGTCATTGTTGATGCGATAAATTCAGACCCTCGATCCGATCCAATTTCTCTTGGAACGCCATATCTAAGAATGAAATTCTCTACAAATGATTTGGCTACAGAAATTGCGTCTTTTTTTTCTAATGGATAAGCTTCAACGAATTTTGTAAGTTCACATTGTATACTAAGAATATAAACCTTATTATAATAATCCTTATCTAAGGGCCCCACTATATCTAAAAATACCTTATCAAAAGCACCTACAGCAGTCGTAGTTACAACCATAGGCTCTTTAATTGGCACAGAATGCTTTTGCATTTGGCATTTTTTACATTTACTTACAAATTCCGTGACGTCACGTTCCATGCCAGGCCAAAAATAAGACTTTTTGATATTATTTATCATTCGTCTAATCCCAGCATGACCACTGGTTGGTAGTATATGATAGTCATTAATAATTACTTTTTTGTCATCATCTGTTATTATTCTTTGAGTACCTTTTAAAATATAAATTTGTGGTCCGGTCCACGTTTTTCTATTATTTATTAACTTGGTTAACCATTTTATAATATTAATATTGCTTGCAAGTTTTATTATATAAATTTCTTTTATATTCATTTCATTGCAAAACTGCTCCAGTTTACTCACGTAAGCGTCTCGCGCTTTACATGATCGTAAGTCTGGGCAAGTATATAAAGTCATATCCTTTTTATTAAATTTAAATATATCCGAGTCATGTAACGCTTCTTTCATTTTAATTATTTCTCTTTCAGACACAACTAATAATTCAACAGAGTTTGGCGGTTTCCTAAGCATTTCTACGACCTTCGGGTGATCAATCCGGCAGTCAGTGGCACTGTTAGGAGATGTCAAATCTGTATGAATATTTTCCTTTCTTTCCATTTCCCTTCTTTGTCTTCTAGTTATCATACTAATTACTTTTTCATTCATATCTTTCAGCTCATTCGACGTCACTCTCACTCTAGATAATGCATCTGCAGCTACATTATCCTTCCCTCTTATATACTCAATTACGAAGTCATACTCTTCTAAAATTAGACGAAATTTAGTTAGTCTGCTCGACGGATTGGACATATTAAACAAATAAACTAATGGCCAATGGTCAGACAGAATTTTAAAACGTTTACCAAATAAATAAGGTCGAAAATATTTAACTGACCAAACAATGGCGAGCATTTCTTTTTCTATTATTGGGTAGTTTAATTCAGCTTTATTTAAGCTTCGACTCGCATAAGCGACTGGACGACCATCTTTATTACACAGTACAGAACCTATTGCAATACCAGAGGCATCAGTATATAATTGAAACTCGTTACTATCCGAAAAGTCCGGATATTGTAGAACAGGTGGCGAAATTAAAGATTTTTTTAATAGTGAAAATGATGTTTCGCATTCGTTTGTCCAAATAAATTTTGTATTTTTCCTACATAGTTTATTTAATGGAATTACAATTTCTGCAAAATTAGGAATAAATCGTCGGTAATAATTAGAAAAAGCTACGAATCGTTTTACGTCATCGCTTGAGTTTGGAATTGGATAATTTTTGATTGCTAAAGTTTTAGCAGGATCGGGTTTTACCCCGTCAGCACTTACAACATGACCTAAGTATAGCAATTCTTTCTTTAAAAATTCGCATTTTTTAGGATTAAGCTTTAAATTAACTTTACGAAGTCTCGAAAATATGTCTATTAAATTTTTATTGTGACTTTCCAAATTTCGTCCGAAACATATCAAATCATCCAAATAAACTAAACATTTTTCATAGTTTAACCCTGATAATGCGACAGTCATTGCCCTTGAAAATGCACTGGGGCTCGTTTTAAGTCCCATTGGCATGCGTTTCAACTGACATTGTTTGTTAAAAGTAAAAGCTGTACATTTTCTGCTAGTAGGCTCTAATTCAATTTGATAAAATCCACTTTGAAGGTCTAAATGACTAAAATATATAGCTCCTGAGAGTGAATCAAGTATGTCTGCTATGTTTGGGAGAGGAAATCTATCGTCAACTATATTTTCGTTCAGTTTCCGGTAATCAATTACAAGTCTATATTCCTTTTTGGATGTATTGGATTTTTTAGGCACTAATAGGATTGGACTAGACCATTCGCTCATAGTTTCCTCAATAATGTCGTCAGTTAACAATTTTTGAATTTGACTTTCTATTTCCCCTTTTTGAAACTTAGGTAAGCGGTATTGTTTTTTATAAACAGGTACGGTGTCCGGTTTCAAATAAATAAATTGTTGATAAATATTACATTTTGTCAATTTTTCTCCTTCTAAATAAAAAATATCCGAATATTTCGCACAAATTTTTTCTATTTCTAATTGTTCTTCATTATTTAAGTAGGTTAAATTTAACTCCGTAAGTAATTTCTTTACTCTATTCGCATTGACCTTGGGTTTATCGAAACAAAGTATACTGTAGTCTGTCAATTTATCTATTTCTTGACTAAAAAAACTTAAGTTAACTTCCTCTTCACGTGTATTCAATATTTGGATAGGTATTTTGCCTGACCTAGGGCACGAAATAGTTGCAGCCAAAAATACTCCCTCGCACAATTCTTTCGGTAAAACCACACACTCTTCGTTCAAGTGCGTTGACACTAAATGTAAAGATTCTGATCTCGGTGGTAAGCATATATAATTATTATTTCCTAAGAGACCCGGTTGCAATGATAAAGTAATTTCGATATCGTTATTAAGTAACTTCAAGGTATCTAGTTCCAAATTTAATTTACCCCTATACTTTTTTAAAAAGTCCATACCTAAAATTCCGTCAGTCGAACAACATAAGTTTTTAAATACGTGAAATCTATGTATAAATGTTTGATCCATAAATGATAACTTTTAATCAACGTAACCTACCGATCGAAGTTCTCCACACACTCCATTTATTTTTACTTCCCCAATATGGAATGGAATGTTTTGTTGTGATATGTGTTCGTATTTCACGGCACTGAGCGAGGCACCGGTATCAACTAGCCAACTACATAAATTGTTACCAAGTGACAATTGTATGGAATTATAATTGTTGTAATAACATATTTGAGCATGGTTATTATTTTTAATGTCGTTAGTATTTACGAAAAAACTGATTTTTAGGATTTAAATCGGTTTCTGTAGAATTTTTAGTATCGACCATGGGTTGTTGTTGCGTCTCAGAATTCACGTAATTAATGCGAGAAACATTATAATTACGGCCGCGATTAGAAAAAGAGTACCTACCTCTATTTCCTGCGATATTTTGTGTGGCGGGACGGTAATATGAAGGTTGTGCGCGGCCGCGAGAAAAATTAAATTTTCCGCGAGTAGGGTGACCACGCTGATTGTACTGGCCATGGTGATAATTACGATTATTGTAACCGCCTCTACCTTGAATATTGTGTCCTCTTGTGTTGTGGGACATCTGTGAAAAATGTTTATTATGACCTATCTTCATAATACTATTCTCTGTAAACGTAGAAATCTGCTCGTCCTTTGCACCTCGAACTGCATCTTTCAAACTTACATAATTTCTAGCTGAAATTATTGTACTGAGGTGACTATTTCGCAATCCGGTAGCAAACCGATTAATGGCTGTCTTTTCATTAATTTCCTTTAAAATCTCGAACTTATTAGCATCCCCGTCGGCTTGCGAGATAGTCAGCTCTACAAATAAATTCTCTATGTCCTTACCGTAGTCCTCTATATTTTTCTGGTTCTGTGTACACCTCAACAATTGTTGTTGTAAAGCTGTAAAAGACTTTTTAGTTAACAAATGATTTTTCATATCATTAATAAGGAGTTCTATTGTCTCATATTTTTGGGATAGTCGCAATTTAGCACTTTCCGATAATCTAGTTTTTAATATAAAATTTGTAAGTATTGGTTTTGATTTTTCATCCAGCATAGAACTGTACATTTCAATTGATGAAATTAATTGTTTTGTAACCTCCTCCTTATCGTTCATTAAAGGTAATAAAGTGACGGCAGTTTTTAAGTTAAACGTCTCCATTTTGCTTATAATAGGTACACCACATAAAAGTCTAATTTCCTTAATTAACCTATGAATTTCTTCCGTATAACTATTTATTAAAACCCATTCACTTTCACTTAGTGATTTTAATTTACGTAAAGCTATCAATTCTTTCTCAAAATTGTCCAAAATTATATTTGACTCTTCTAATTTCTTAGAACTAATATTGCCAGTTTGGCGTCTTTGCGGGCCTATTTTTATTAGATATTTCCTTATTTCTAACACATTTTCATAAAATTTTTCACAAATATCTGCCATATATGAATGAAATTAAATGTAATATTATATAATCGTTTACCATATTATGTTCCGTACACACTTCACTTTTCACTAATTATTATTTATATGCACTTTACACATTTGTTTATTGTTCCGCATCTGCTTTACGCAATTCTTTAAATCGTCGGCTCACCGAGCGACGAAGCGTGTCTTCTCTTATTTCAGCTCGTATCCAATTTTTGTGGCATCTCTTGTAGATTTTATACATAAATATGGAAGCACCGATGAGTAGAAGAACCACGATTATAGATAAAATGATATTCGTTATGTTCATATGAAAACTAAGTTGTTCAATTGAAGCCGCATTTCCGCCAGTTCCAGAGTTTTGATTTATAAAATTTTCTTCATTTTTTACGTTAGATCGGCACATTTTGAAAATTATGTTTAGTTTGCTGTAGTCACTGTTGGTATTTTATATTATTATAGCTCACTCGTATCGATTCCACACTATGTCCATGAGCCCATGTTTTCAATAACTAACCCATATAAGGCGAACGGAACGCGCCGCGAACCCGATCGCTCACAGGCAGGGTCGCCATGTAAAGGATGGGTGTTTTAGTAAAATAATACGACTTAACTTCTCAGCAGCCAGGTTTATTCTGAGCTAAAATAAATGATGGATAAGTGTTATATATCTAAAGTATCTAACTTACGTCTCTACACCTCAGCCCGCGAAATTCAAAATTTGGTTTTTCGCAATTTGTAAACTAATACGACAAAGTAGGCTTATGGCCTTCTAATTGCGCCAGTGGAATTATCATCTTCACAGGTTTACATAAAAATCTTTACTTGAAAGTGACCAGTTTAAGAAATTAATCAAAATACTGAGTTGGACGTGAGTTACTCAAAAATTAGTCGATATTTTGATTAATTTCTTAAACTGGACACTTTCAAGTGAAGATTTTTATATAAACCTGTGAAGATGATACTGCCATTGTCGCAATTAGAATGCCATAAGCGTCGTATTAGTTTACAAATTGCGAAAAACCAAATTAAATTTGAATTTCGCGGGCAGAACCGTGTCTTCCACCTTAAGTCACACGTATCGTAATGTACTGTTCTACTGTATCGGTTTATTGTAAACCTTTGGAAATGACCAGATTGTATCCGTAACTTCCTCCGAACGGGGTTAGGTTTTGGAACGTAGTTCCTTATCGCGCGGTACGGAAGGGGGCTAGACGGAAAAAATTAAGGAAACCGACACGACACATTTTTGAAACGTCATTTTTTGTTGAATGTGAATTTTGCATTGTATTCGGCATTTTCGCCTTAGAACTCGGCGTCTGCATGGCCAAGTGGTTAGGAGAGTCGCCTATAAATTCAACGTCGATAGTTCGAATCCCAGCTCGACAGACTGAATTTTCTATTTTCAATTTTATTTTAAATAATTTCTAAATGTGGAATTTTTCCCTTATTTTTTATTGTATAAATTGGATAACGCCATCTGTGAAAAAACAGTAACTCCACCAGAGTAACTCTTTGGTGTTGTATCAGTGCAATAGACATAAACTAAAAATAATTCATCGTAGTTAATCAATTTAATACTAGATGACACCACTAGTTTATTACAATTTCTTCACTTAAATACTACTACTAAGGTACTACGTTCCATCCGGGTGTCCCTTGACACGTCTCTTTTTTTGAAAATCTTGCGGAAACTATCTGTTTTTTCTGGGAGAAAAGGTAGCCTTAAATACTCTCTAGATTCTCAACTGCACCCATGCAAAAAATTGTATCGATCCTCGCTGTTGCTGCATAATTGAAGGACATACCAACATATGATATCACGCTCATCGATAAAAGCCGCAAGAATTTTTTTAAGCGCGCACAGATTGACAAATTCCGTGGAAGGTAATCGCAGAAAACTATTCTTAAAGAAACGCTTAAGCTAAGACAGACACTTAAGAGTATGTCAAAGCTGTTTCTGAATCGACATGAATTAATTGATAACTGGATAAGTATGTTTGGATTGATTATTTTCTGATACACATGAAGGTAAAATTCAGTAAACTACGAGTTTGTAAGCGAAGCGCTTCGGTATTGTGTAATAGTAGATTGTTACACAAGGGACGTAAGTAAGCTATTACAGAACAAGATCCAATTTGGCGCCAGTGCGAGCGCAGCTCGCATAGGGCGCTAATGGATCGCGTGCACCCGAGATATTTAGTCACACGAGCGAGCGCAGCGAGCGAGGGTGAATATTGTTCGAGGGTGTAATAGCTACTTGCAACCGAGGTAAGCATTCTACTTTATATCATTCTTGCGAGGTAAATAAAACATTGGTAATGCAAAATGAAATTTTAATTAGAATAATTAGCAAATTAAGAGAAAAAATAGAAAAAAATGGTTACTTATTTTTATTTTTACATCATGATTAGTGTTTAAAGTTGCTTTTAGCATAGAGTAAAAACACCACAATGACGGTGGTTTGTAGCTTTTTGACAGCATATTGAAATAAGAAAGCAAAACACATTCTGCCAAAGATGTAATTCCTTTCTTTGCACGCCATTTGTTGAATTCTTCGTAAGTTTTCACGTAGCGCTCTTTGGACTTATCCGGCAAAAGGTTTTGCATCATTTGTTCTGCTTCAAGCAAACAAAAGTCAGGCTCTCCTCCTTTTTCATCATCTGATGAAGTGCTTGACATTGTTGTAAATAACTTAAATCCCTTTACGAACAAACTTCACAAACTTTCAGATCAAATGAAATGCCGCCATTTCCATTTTTTTTTTCGTAAATAGTTTTCTATTTTTTTTACGGCTCTGAGTTCCAAGGAGTTTTGCATAGTTTGAAATGTATGGAAATTAAATGCCGCCATGTTCAGTGTTTTTTTTTTCAGTAAAAAGTTTTCTTACCATTTTATAAGAAAAGAGATTGTTTACCAAGGAGTTTTGCATAGCTTGAACTGTAATGTGAACATCACAATTCAAGCATAGTGCGACGTAATGTTGCCTTGAATTGCAAACACCAACTTACAAGAAGACTTTCCACCATAGTAATCCCTAGTTACTGAGCAAGTATGATATAAAAATTATTACAATGTAATAAAATTATTAATTTGCACGCCAATATATGGCAAAACATGTTTGGATCATCAAAATAATTTTAATCTACCTATTAATAAGTAACATTTGCATCCCAATATATGGCAAAACATGTTTGGATCATCAAAATAATTTTAATCTACCTATCAATAAGTAACATTTGCATGCCAATATATGGCAAAACATGTTTGGATCATCAAAATAATTTTAATCAACCTATATACAGATAGGTTAGGGAATGCAATCTCGTGAGATTGAGGCTCAGGCGATATCTCGCGAGTTTATGAATAACAATACCGCGAGATCTCGCCAATTCCGAGATCTCGCGAGATTGGCAGTTTTGTGTGTTTATTCTTACAAATAATCAAAATATTTGAATAAATTATGAAAAAAATAAAAAGAATTATAGGTATTATGAAATAAACATTTATTTTTACGAATTTTTTCAATAAACTTTTATGTATTTAACAAATTAACATTGTTTGACGTATCCATCTATCATTTTTTAGGGTTCCGTACCCAAAGGGTACCAACGGGACCCTATTACTAAGCCTACGCTGTCCGTCCGTCCGTCCGTCCGTCCGTCCGTCTGTCAGCGGGCTGTATCTCGTAAACCGTAATAGATAGACAGATGAAATTTTCACATATTATGTATTTCTATTGCCGCTATAACAACAAATAATAAAAATTAAATTAAATTAAAAAAATTAAATTAAAATATTTCAATGGGTACATGGAAATATTTTAATTTAATTTTTTTTTAACGGAACCCTAAAAGAGCGAGGCCCGACTCGCACTTGGCCGATTTTTTTAATAAACTTTTAAGTAGTAAACTTTGACGTATCTAATCAAATAAGAAATGAAATAAACAACCAGTCTTCTCCTCTAATATAAAACAAAAGTCTTTTAATAATAAAACAGTTCTTTTATAACAAAACAACAAGAAGACCAAAACTAAAAAGAAACTCCAAATGAAAGGCTTGGATCTACAGTTCATATCACACGCCATTATTACGAGTTATTTTGAAAGTAGCTCCTGACGAAGCACAAAATGTCCAAAGAATCAACTGTCAAAATCAATGTTAATCTCGTTAAACTCGCTAGATCTCGCCCATTTTCGGCCGAGAACTCGCGAGAACGAGATTGCACTCCCTAGTTTGAAGCAAATAAATGAATTATTATAATTAAATTTAAAAAATAAGAAAACTAGGAGCATAAGAAGCCACCTAAATACTCTAAATTTGTTCTGCCTTGGAAACTCAATAACCCGTTGTCATTCAGCACCGCTGACGTAAGATCATTATTTTCATATTTCAAAGCTTGTTTCCCCGTTGTTTATTGGATAAAGCACTATTGAGGATTCTGCGCTATTACGAATGGGGTATGTTTAATCATGTAAGCCTTTGTAATGCGTTTCCCGTGCCAGATATAATTATAACCCTGAACACGGTGTTTTCATGTAGGGTTGCCAACTGTTTGTAAAAAAAAATAATGCCCGATTTCACCCTTAGACGACATCTATAAAGCCAGACATCATCTATAATATATATTACTTAAACGTCGGTGAAAACCAAATCCTTGTTAAGTATAACTAAAAAGGGTTAGGTGTTACCTTAAAATTTAGAGATTTATACATATATTTGCCTGAAAACAGGCATATGTAATATATGTATGTATAAAGATCAGAGAGGGAAAATATACCGACAGCATTTTGAAAAAATTAACCAAAATAAAAGCTCTTTCCCAAGCATCCGTGCATGCACAAAAAAGGACAGCTACCAAATAAGTACAAACATTGCAAGAGCGGCAGAGATAAGTTAAGCTAAATAAAAAACTAACTAATCTCTCACTGCGGTGCACGTTTTTAAATATGTCTATAATATAGCGACAAGCACTTAAAGTAAAGTAAAAGCACTGCAGGTATACATGATGACCTGATGAGTCTTACTCGTATATGTAAACAGTGGTGGTACTCTCTATAATTGATTGCATCAGTGTAACGATCGCAAAGGTCTCTGATTGGCTGGTATTCTCCCGCTATTGGTTAAAATGCATAGATGCAGCAAGAAAGCCATAAATTCAGCCAATCAGAAGTCATTGCGATCGTTATACTGATGCAATCAATTTTAGAGAATCGACACATATCTATTAATGTTAGCAGTACCTATAGTTGACAAGTGACAACCCTATTTCCACGTACTTTTGTGTTAAAAAACAATACGCGTCGAATTGAGAACCTCCTCTTTTTGTTTTTAAGTCGGTTAACTAGTTATAAGCCAATCTACTTATTTGAGACGTTAGTGCTCTCCTTAAATGTATATGGCACCGACTCTGTCAAAGATGATACCGTGACCGTGTATATGCGTGCGTGAGTGCGTGCGTGCTTGCGTGCGTGATTGTTGTGTATGTGTTTGTGTGTGTGTAAAAAGAAAGAAGAGCAGATTTTCTTTCTTTTCTTGGCTTCGTAGAGCGTTGCCAAAGGTCGATGTGTATTCACCGTGTCTATATTAATTTTTAGCTTATAATACCTGGATACTGTTTGCAGTTTGTTATGTACTCATATAGTAATTAGTACTCAAAAGATTTATACGTAAGTATAGATAATAATATAAGCAAAATTACAGCTACGCCGTAGATGAGCACGCTTCTCATTTATAAAGGTCAATGCACACAAGTCGTAAAGGTCACCCGTTCGACCTCTACAGTCAAACTAAATGTCTTGCTATGCTATTAATTCTTCAATAATCCACTTAAAAGTTTTCTAAATAAGGATAAATAAGACGTTTTTATTGTCTGGAAAAAGCGTTTAAAACGTGCGATTTAACATCAAACTTACAGGACGAAATATATCTATTATTTTTCATAGCGTAGAGAGTAGAGACCCGTTTTAAAATTACATAAAATATCCTTTGTGTGCTTTCTCTTTAAAACCTTTCATCTTTGATTATTATTATAGGTACCTGGGTAGGTACCTAGTATATTAAAAACTAGAAATATAAGAAAAAACCCGGTTTTATACGCCTTAAATTCTAGTCAAACTGCGTCTCACATTCTATTCTATTTAGGTGTAAGGTGTTATTTTGACTATATATCTATTTTGTACCCATGTTCGAGCAAATAAAACTATCTTTATATTTATCTTTTTATGTTTTAGTGAAGGAAAAGCATTACAAAAATTTAAGTAGGTAGGTAAAGATTCTTACCAGAATCCAAAAGTACCTAGAAACTAGTTATTCTTAAAATTAATCATGCAAAAAAAACTTTTTCTTTGGTCTCGCAAATCTCCCTGCAACTTTTAAGTGGAGTTGCAGGCAGATGCCAGCCTTTTAGGGTTCTGTACTTGTAAGGTGCCAAACTGAACCCGTTTAATTAGCCTCCGCTGTCTATCTGTTTGTCCGTCTGTCACAAGGGTCTACAGCTTCAGCCGTAATAGTTGGACAGTTAAACATATCACAGAGTAGGAGTTACAAGGCTTTCTGTCACGGCGAATAATAAAAAAAACTTAACTTAAATATTTTCCACGTTATTTGTTTCAACAGCTCTATCCTATTATATTAAAGAAAAAAATATTTTTCCATAGAAGTGTATTCATTTAACTTTATTTTTCGTACTCAGTCTCAAAGGGCTGTCTTTTTAGTGCCTTGTTGTTTGTCGTCTTGATGATGATCAATGCATATCAATGTTGTTTTTTACTAGAAGAATTTATATTTTGTGGTTATACGGAACCCTTTGTGCTCGAGTTATATTCACACTTGGCTGGTTTAATTCAGCAAACAAGCACTGTCCGTTGCATTTTTTAGTAATTTCGAGCGCTGCCGTTAAAACAAAGTGCTACTGAGCATAAATCAGCGAAGTAAACAACTAGCAATTGTCCACAAAGAAAGAAAACACGTTATTTCCACCCACAGAGCAATAAAAGCGATTAAATTGCTTTCATGTGTTTCACGTATGGCAAATGAATGTTTCTTTTCTTTGCTTAATCCATTTTCTTATTGTTTCAGGTTGGTGTTATCAAGATCCTAAGCTTGTTAAGAATGTTACGACAATTCCCTTGACATCATTTTATGTACGTAAGTCGTTTTTTTTTTGGAAAAATGAAATTATTAGATTAATTTTTACAACTATGCCCCCAAAATGTTCCCAAAAGGCGCTACCATTTTTTGGCTTGATACCATCGATATAAAATAATAAGTCTATGTTTGATATTGTTGTTTACCAGTAGAATTTATATTTTTGGTGGTACGGCTACGGCGGCGCCTGTGTCTCGCTTTCACTCTCCACATTTTGGCATTTTTGCGTCTCTTTTACGCTTAAACTGTCATTTTGATGTATTCTACTCATATCAACATAGTATTCCTTACTACCGAGTACCATATTCGATAGTTCTATTTATCTAGCTACATGATACATTCTGGGTGCATGAACTTTCGTGCGTGGTTGGATCCGTAATGAATTTCTGAGGTTGACCATAATTACTCAATCAATTTCACCGGTTCACTAAGTTCGGGCGCAAGTTGTACGGTTGGGTAAGTGGTAACTATTTCCTTAACTTCGACTGTTTCTCGATCACCGGTGTTACATAAATTACGCGTAAAGTAGATCAGTGCTCAAGTTAATTGATTGTCAGGTGAACCGCGAAAGGGTGAACTATTTTTTAATTTATTTTAGGCGAGAAGTTGAATTTAACGACGCTTAGGTACCTACTAAATATTCGGCTTCATTAAAAGTGGGTCGTTCTGGGGGCGATTGAGGTCCTCTTAGTTTTAGTACGTAACTAGCTCATGCCCGCGACTTCGTCCGCATGGATTTAGTTTTTAAAAATCCCGCGGGAACTCTTTCATTATCCGAGATAAAAAGTAGCTCTCCCGGTCTGAGGAACTACTACTACATCCATTACTATACCCATGCGAAAAGTCGCATCAATCCGCTGTTCTTTAGCGACGTGATTGAAGGACTAACCAACAAACAAACACACTTTTTCATTTATAACATCAGTAATGCTTTATTATAATTTATAACACTTTTTACGGTTCCGTACCCAAAGGGTACCAACGGGACCCTATTACTAAGCCTACGCTGTCCGTCCGTCCGTCCGTCCGTCTGTCAGCGGGCAGTATCTCGTAAACTACTTTAAAAACCAGCGTTGCAGCCTGCTGCAGCTTTGTGCTGAGTGAGGAGCCTTATTTGTTCACGAACTACGTTATAAAATAGCCTAAATCGTTTTTAAGCGAATACTGTAAAATTGAATTGTGTTCGTGATCAAATAAAACTTTTATCTATCTATCTATCTATCTAAACCGTAATAGATAGACCACAGAAAGACAGATGAAATTTTCACATATTATGTATTTCTATTGCCGCTATAACAACAAATAATAAAAATTAAATTAAATTAAAATATTTCCATGGGTAATACATGAAAATATTTTAATTTAATTTTTTTTAACGGAACCCTAAAAGAGCGAGGCCCGACTCGCACTTGGCCGATTTTTATAATTGTCAAAAGTTTTGCCATACTTAACGAAAGACAAAATTACGTTTAGCTGTCATTTACGTTTTGTTATTCCACTGTCATTTGCGTTTTGTTATTCCATGTCAGATGCGTTTTTGTTATACCACGTTTTGTAGTGACTTGACGGAAACGCGGTCGAACGGGATAAAAACTATCCTATGTCCGTCTCCTGGTTCTAAGCTGCCTCTCCGCCAATTTTCAGCCAAATCGGTTCATCCGTTCTTGAGTTATAAATAGTGTAACTAACACCACTTTCTTTTATATATATAGATTAAAGCCGATATTACATTGATGATTATATTTTCAAAATAGTGATTATTTTCTCGACGGTATAGTTTCGTCGTTTTGAAACATAGTTGAAAAAATCGGCCAAGTGCGAGTCGGGCCTCGCTCTTTTAGGGTTCCGTTAAAAAAAATTAAATTAAAAGATTTCCATCTACCCACCTACCCATTTTAATTTAATTTTTTTAATTTAATTTAATTTTTATTATTTGTTGTTATAGCGGCAATAGAAATACATAATATGTGAAAATTTCATCTGTCTATCTATTACGGTTTACGAAATACAGTCCGCTGACAGACGGACGGACGGACGGACGGACAGCGTAGGCTTAGTAATAGGGTCCCGTTGGTACCCTTTGGGTACGGAACCCTAAAAAACGAAGTTGAAAACTTTTCTGTGTACACGTAACTGTGAAAATGTGTCACCGCGCTCGATTGCAAATGCGACGTTTTTTGTAGTTTTTAGTAATAATCAAGACAACAATATAAAATCGATGTGAAAATAGTGTTGCAATTTCGCGACGGCATTTTTGGGACGATGTTTAAAGAGGTAAATGTAATATCGGCTTAAACGTATGCACGGTATCCAATAACAATTTTAGCAAAATTGGAATAACGTGACTGACGCTTGTTTATATTTCACTGTTGGAAATGTCGAACAAAAGTAATTATTTGTTTCGAAATTACGAGGCGGCCCAGCCCCAAGCGTCGACCGCGCCGACAATCTAATTGTTTAAGAAACAGCTTTCAATTAAGGCCCCTATGGGTAAGGTTGCCAGGCATATGGAAACCAGGGCCTATCTGTGCTCGAAGTATCTCTACGTGATTGAATAGTAAACGGATCTAAGTCCGTAAAAGAATCTGAGCTGTACTTACATACGTACGACATAGAACCGACATGCTGTGGGCACCATGCTGTGGTGGGTTGTAATTGGGTATTTGACTGATATTTTTTTATTTATTTGAAATAACGTTTTTAAATATTATAACATTACACAATGCCATTTCTCTTTTTTAAATATCTTTACTAGTCTCGGAATTATAAGCCTTTTTACTGTGACTGTCTCTTTCTAAAAAGAAATTTTCTATGGAGTGTGTATGGAGCTGCTGAATTGTGACAGTATTCAATGTTCGAACCACCAATCTTTCGGTTAACATCCGCACGCGAGCCAACTGAGCCACGGGAGCGATGCACAACTTGTTGAAATTATTATATAAGATATTTTTTAGGCCACCAAAAAGTGTCGAAAGTGTCGTTACAACTTTTGGTCTTAATTTCCGTCTAGCCCCCTTTCGCAACGCGCGATAAGGAACTTCGTTCCAATAGTTGAAGAATTCCTAGAAAAACATCTGCGTTGGTAACCCTAAAAGCCAAAGTTGTCGGAAAAACCTAAACATGTAGGCAAATTACAGATACGGGGCAAGAAACGCCCCTGGGGGCGGTAATGACGGGCTGCGGTCGCCCCTCGTGGAAATTTGGCATTTTAATCGTTTCATTAAACTCTTATTAATCTGCCTTCCTGTAATTGCATTTACTTTGCACGGAGTGCATGTCGTTATTTATTTAATTTTCTTGCCCTCCTCGTCCGCGGCTTCGTGCGCGTGGATTTTGGTCCTTTATAAATCCCGCAGGAACCCTTTGCTTTCCCGGAATAAAAATTAGCATAAATCTTCTCTTTATTAAATCATCACTTCCTGCCTATAACAATGTCATCAATTCAGTTCAGCCGTAAGATTAACGCGGACATTTAGGACAAACAAACAAAAAGTTTAATAAAACATGGACGTTTTAATAAGAATGAAAACTGTTTATTCCTAGATATTATCTAGACTTTTACTAAACGCGAAGCCAAAAACATGCGAAAGTAGTCCAGAATTAGGTGGATCTTCTGGTGTAGCACATGTAGAAGCCAGAGGCTAAACACATCCACATACTTAATTCTGGTAAAAGATTTCATAAAATGGCTATTCAACTTTCGACTGGCAAAAAAGTACGCTTAGAATTAACTAGGTTTGGCCTTAGACTGATCTTTCGGCAGATATAATTGAGTTTTGACTATGAAATCTAGAAAACACATAACATCTAGTGGTAGTCCTATAGATATTTTTGTCATATTGAGTTCATGGCTTTTAACGGTTTTCTCATTGTGTTATTTTGAATCATCGATCATTAACCCGTTACCGCCAACGTGTGCTTTTGTTGCGAATATTAAATAGGTAGGTACTTACTTATTTTACTAACTTTCTATCTCCTAGAAAAAGAAAAACAAAAATTGTTTATTTTATGCAGGCCAACTTGTGGCTCTTATGACAAGTCAAGACTAATTATGTTGAGAAGAGCTCTTTTCAAAACACAGTGTTACTATACTTATAGCCTTAATAATGTAACAAATTATTACAACACTATCTTGTGGGCAGCTGAATACAAAGCCGACTGCTTCCATGCACCTTTGTCATTCAGAATTTCATTAATTGTATTGTATAATAAGCTAAAATATGTTAGTTGCGCTGGATGTCGTGACGGGGAGCACCAACACCATGCTGAGGTTGGTTGCTGATGATGCTGATTGCCCCATACTAAGGCACTGGATAGTGGATACCTACACACACATGTTTATTTAGCTAGTGCTTTAGTATGCCATGGGCGGCAAGTATTTAAATTATATCTAAACCTAAATACGTATACCTACTAACATAGTTTTTAAGTAATTTAAAATTTGTATACTGACACTATGGCCTATGCTATCGTCTGAAATAAAGTTTTATTTTTTTTATTACTTTATAATAATTAATTAAAAAACCTTTCTTATTAAAGAAATTTGTTCTTAAATTTATTGTATACTAGCTGACCCGGCGAACTTCGTACCGCCAACTTACCTATATAAATAAAACGAATAAATTATCGAATTATTATTAACGAATAAAAAAAAACTATCCTATCTTTCAAGTTGGACCAAATTACAGATAGTTACGAAGTTTGATCAAAATTGGTTCAGTAGTTTAGGAGTCCATCGCGGACAAACAACGTGACACGTAATTTATATATATTAAGATGTTCATATAAGTGTTTATTGTACTAGTAATTTCTTTTATTCTTGTATTTAGTATAGAGCCTTGAATTAGATATCATATAATATCTTAGAAGGATTAGTCTATTTATATCTTTTTAATGATTCGCTTCAGGCTTTCCCCACTAAACAACAATTCCTATCATTGGTTTGGCTGGGTATTAAGACCGTGACTGCAGATGAAATTTCAGTAGTTATTTTCATAAGCAGCCTCGTTAAGTAAAACAACTTTTCTTATTGTCACGCAAAGTGTGCGCTAGAAAGTCATAAATAATTATAAAGTTACTTTTTAGTTAGTAGTTAGTTTGATAACCGGTTAATCCTAATTTGAAACGGTTTTACCATTTTGGGTTCCCGCATCTATTGGTTCCACTTGGTAACAGCAATATTATAAGATTACTTTTAAAGATATCAAATCTTGAATCTATGACAATAATAAAATTTTATTATTTAGAGTCTATGACCTATGTCCTTCTCAGTCCTTCTAAACATTTCTTTGCCTGGAATAAATTGCTTTGCAGCTTTCTAAAAGTTGAAACATTTCTTTGTATTTAAGATTCTTGTTTTTGACATATTTTGGATTTGCCATCATCTTGCCGAAATCGGTTCAACGTTGTAGGTGTGAGATGGTTACAGACAGAGCTATTTTTATATTTATAATTATTAGTACGGATGATATGGACAATGCAAACGACAATTATTGTAGACGTCATCATGATTTATGAGCATAATTATGAAGGAAACCTTGAAGAAACAAACGTACAATACAAATAATTTAGATTTGGATTGTTTTTATTGAATTTTATTATTTACAGTTATACACTAGATAAAACATAAAAAGTAACTCATAATGATAATGGCATTGCTCTAATAGAACATTAGATTTTGAAGACACTAATATAAAGGGTTCGGTGATATTTTAAAGTGGCTTCAAAACGCCGTATCTCAACAGTTGTTTAAAATCTTTGATAATATTGCCCGCCTCAATTTAATCTCTACCATCCAATTTCCCGCCGAGCCTTGAATATTTATGAAGACAGCTTTCTTTGCTTTTAAAGCAGAATATCTGTTTACATTTTTAATGGTTTTCAATTGTGCTGAGTTAACTTCTGCAGAATTATAATGAA
Source organism: Oeneis ivallda (assembly GCA_029955525.1). Classification (NCBI taxonomy): domain Eukaryota; kingdom Metazoa; phylum Arthropoda; class Insecta; order Lepidoptera; family Nymphalidae; genus Oeneis; species Oeneis ivallda. The sequence continues at coordinate 20,168,821 of JARPMR010000012.1, forward strand.
CGCAAAAATAGTTATTGCCTCTCTTTTTAGCTTGACGATGGAATATGTTATATTTACGTGCAATTTTTAGGGTTCCGTACCCAAAGGGTACCAACGGGACCCTATTACTAAGCCTACGCTGTCCGTCCGTCCGTCCGTCCGTCCGTCCGTCCGTCCGTCCGTCCGTCTGTCAGCGGGCTGTATCTCGTAAACCGTAATAGATAGACAGATGAAATTGTCACATATTATGTATTTCTATTGCCGCTATAACAACAAATAATAAAAATTAAATTAAATTAAAAAAATTAAATTAAAATATTTCCATGGGTACATGAAAATATTTTAATTTAATTTTTTTTTTAACGGAACCCTAAAAGAGCGAGGCCCGACTCGCACTTGGCCGATTTTTTTTAATCGGCTTCATGAAGTGTCTTCCTTTTTCAGTCAATTCTTGCCTGTAATTGTGAGGAACTTTATTTAAGTCAAGAACCAAAGTCCAGTCCTCTCCTACTAAGAAAAAATTCTGAGATCTATGTGTGCTTGTGTACAATAGCTATTTCACAAGAATCAATTAGTGACTGTTGTATGAAAAGCGCAAGGTTTCATTCTCTATAGGACATTGTTGAGCCGCTTTTGTGAATCATAGTCAATTTGCAGAACCGGTTTTTGATTAGATACAACAGTGTGAAGATTAAGAGCGAGACAAGGCTTGGGCGTTGGGCGAAACGTATATGTTTTCAATGCCGCGTCACGTCTTACATATTGCCAAATTAAGCGGCCTTGACATTATCGTGTCGTATTTTGTTGTCAACATCCACGAATTTGCCTTTTTTGGATGTCTCGAGTGACCTTAATCGTCTCTTTGTTCACGTTGAATGATTTCATTATTATTCTCTTCGATAGTTCTGGGAATTTGAAAGCTTTCAGTTTGAAAGCTTTCTGTTTAGTAAGCAAGTAAAGAGTTTGAAGTTGTATGGATCTCTTGATTGACTTTTTGAGAAGATAATTTCCTTACTTTGGAGCATAGGAAACAATACTAAGTTGTCAAACTTACTTTGGACTTGTAAGCATAGGAAACAATACTAAGTTGTCAAACATTTTTAAATTATCATATCTGTTACTGTTTTAGAGCATTAAGGCAACTTAAATGATCTATGTTGTTGTCTGCATGAGATTCTATTAGGGTGTTGAATTATACATATAATCGAGAATATACCTAGAGCTCCAACCGGATATTGGCCGTTCAGTTGAATGGGCAGGTGAACCATATCGCACGCGTGCAGGCTGTGTTACATATAGCCATCCTCATCGTCATAACAGTTACTGCCACGTTATTATATGCTATTACCGTTGATAGGGAGGTAACTACACCGATGGATGTTCCCACGAGAAGCATGCCTCCTGTTCCGGAATTAAATTGTTGTGAAGTCCAAAAGCGGCAATGGAACATGCAGTTGCATGTTGGCAGTTTGTGAATGAGTGTTATTATGTCGTACGTATCGTGATAGGTGAAAAAACGGGATGGTTTTAAATCAAGCGACAACCGTTACGTTGTAATAGCGTCTGTGTTTGCGAGTTTTTGTCGTGCTAGTATCTCGGTTATTAGAATAACGTTACATTTATGCCGGTGTTTTGTTTTATTTGCACTTTATCGATGTCAATACTTTGTTAAAGATTTTATTTTGATATTGCCATTGCTTTGAAAGTGGGTATTGTGTTTTTTTTGTTAAATTGCAAAAGTGCAAATAAAGTCTGACGCACATTGGCTAGCACCACCTGAGCCTGAGCGTCTAACCCAGTGGTACTAAACCTTTTTTTCATTGGAGCCACAAACACGTGTTAGTCGTGGTATGTCGCGAAAAAAATAGGTAAATAGTTCTTAGGTTTTCGCGATTGTTACAAATTGAACTAAACCACTAATATAAAGTTATAAGTAAAAAAATATCAAAGTAGATCTTCTCTTCTATACTTTATAATGTTTTTAATACCGTTTGATCCTCTATTTGGCGTTTGTTAACTGCACGGAGCCGGAGCCGGAGTGATACAATCTGACGTCTGCTGTAAATTAAAAAAAGAAACGGCCAAGTGCGAGTCGGACTCGCGCACAGAGGGTTCCGTACTCCAAAAGTAAAAGTAAAACGATAATATTATATTAATTTGCTTATTTATCGTTAACTTTCTTTGTAGAGGTTTATTGTTAATATAAAAAAGCTATGCTAGTTAGAGCGTTGGTTTTATTTTTCCTGTAAAATATACATAAACTTCTATTGACTATAAATGAGATAAGGGGGGCGGGGGGGACGGTATTTTTTCAATATTTTGGCCGATTAATCAAAAACTATATATAGAAATAAATAAAAAACTGTTTTAGAATACATAGGTAAAGGCCTTTTATATGATACCCCACTCGGTATAGTTATTTTACTTTGAAATTTTCCCCCTTTTTTAATAAAACTAAAAATAATTTTCGATTTTTTTTTACTCCAATGATGTTGGACCACTATTATACACAACAATTTAAATTTCACGTCGATAGCTTTAATAGTTACTGAAATAATCGACTGTGACAGACGGACGGACGGAGAAAGTCTCACCATAAGAGTTCCATTTTTACCATTTTGGTACGGAACCCTAAAAATTAATAAATAAATTGCCGTTTACAACTGCAAATTACTGTATCAATAATAAATAGCTCACTGCACACCGAGGCGCCTAACCTATTTATTCAGCGCGCTCTCAATTTTTCTCATGGGCGCGAAATTCAAAGTGGTTTGAAATAAAGTAACAACATAATATTATGGGCTAACTACAAAAGCCCGGCAGGCCACATGCAGCCCGCGGGCCGCAGGTTGAGTATAGCTGAGTTTAACCCCTAGTAGCGACTAGCCAGAATGCCTAAAGATAAAACTCACTCTACGAATTGGCGGATTTTAAATACTCTAATCTTTTCAGACGCCTGGACTACCCACGAACCTGTAAATGGAGCTATTTAAGGGCTAGGTAAACGAATTCCTTCAAAGCCAGCACGTTCTGGCAGTTGCTCTGGTGTTGCAGTTATGACTCAGTCAGTAACATCAGTTCATTAGCAATAACTCTGTTATGTACCTTTGCTCGCTATACACACAAATAAATTACAATTGAAATGTATGTCTGTTATTTCGAAATGACTGTCTGATGTCTCCTTTTGACTTCAATTAATTTTATTTATTTGAATGATAGCATAGCATAAATTCTTTAAAATTTTTGTCTGTTGTCTGTTTGTCTGGGCTAATGTTAAGCTGGGTACCAATTGGCTAAAAGTTATTCCATTGATCGTTTTATACATTTTCAAAGCCTAACCGGAGACGGTCATAGACAACTTTTTAACCTGCAAAACTATAGCCATCAAAGGTTGTTGATAAAAAAAATGAAAAAAAAATCGAACATTGGCGATCGATTAGCACTTCGCTTATGCTCCAATAAATATAATATGAGTAATAAAAAATTAATTTAAATATAATCGCCAATTTACAATATCCAACTACCTATAGGAAAAAGGAAAATGACGCATTCATTTCCACATCATTATTGGAAACGATTTCGTCCATCAGCAATTACGGCCTCGTCAATATTTAATATTTAACAATTCAATGCTTACTTTGTGATATTTTTTTAAATATTCACATTAATTTAATAAAAATGCCTTACATAATTTTGGAAAAGAGCTGATTACTCTTACACTGCTGGACCGATATTAACCAAACATAGCTAAGAAACACCGCAAGGAAACTGGCTTTCAAATGAAAAAAACCGCATCGAAATCGGTCCATCCGTTTGAGCGCTACGACGCCACAGACAGACACACACACACAGACAGACAGACATCGACGTCAAACTTATAACACCCCTCATATAAAGTTAAAAATAGTTCTCACGTACCGTCGTACCTACGACAAATATGTGAAAATAAAATTTATTTTCTGTCTTGAAACTTTTTATACCTTACTAGCTTTTATCTAGGAAGCGCAGCGTTTAGAAGGATAACCTTAAGTATATCGCTGGATGGAACAATTGCGCAACATTGCTCCACAAGATAGTAGGACGACGCATCAAGGATGAGTTAAAAATGCAAAACCTGAACACAGCCTAAACTGACAGCCCCCACCCTGAAGTCATGCGCACAGCAGTACCGGGATGGACGGCCTGAGACGGGGGGAGGTTTTAGTCCGTAGGGCACTACACAGTGAAGTCGGACATGCCATCCAATGGTATCCATGAGGATTTCCTCCACCCGAAAAATAAAAATTATATCGCTGGATACAGGCATAGTCATGTTCTATCATCATTTCAAGAGACCTACATAATATGTCAAGCTGTGGACGTCAATCGGTTGAGATGATGACGGTAATGATAATGATCCTATGTACATCCTAACCTATTCCTAGCCTATTCTAGCCTATTGTCACGGTCGGCCGCCGCTTTCAGCGTTTCGTTTGTTGCTCTACCCCTCTGCCCTGCGCCTTCACCAACGTCGAGTCACGTAACACGTTAACCTGAGGAATAAATTGGGCGTTCTGACTGTTTTTGCATTGAAAATCTGGAAAAATATCAAAACTTTTACATTGCTTGGTGAAATCGGCCCTAAATATGATGTGTTTTTGTTTCTTGGTGTACTGTATAATAAAGAATATTTCATTATTTCATTACAACTTTCGTGACATCTGCCCGACCAAGTAAACAACTGAAACATAATAGGTATATTAATACGAAGTATTTCCACGTACAAACTTTAAATAAGTTCACAGGGATGCATACGCTACCATCCAATTTCACGCAATATACCTGCAACGGAAACGTTATTTCAACACAAATAACACATTTCTTCAGCCATAAAGGTTTAAATCAGTAATTCCCAAAGTGGTCCAGGTGGACCCCCAGGGGTCCACGGGAGACTCGACGGGGGTCTACGTTGGCGTGACAGAAAAATGGGGGTTCACAATTCGTAAGCGGGGGTCGATAGTGAAGCCGCCGCCGACGCGCCGTCTGCAACGCTTGTTCAGACGTGCAAAGGGACCAAATACGACTTGTGGGTGGTGTGTGTGCTTGCAATCTTGCATGAACTTGTTTGATTCTTCACCAATATAAATACGAATGCCAAGAATAAACGTTACTCATTTGTTCCCGGAATTTCGGAGAGAAAAGTACCTAAAGTGAATCGATCTTAGTGATTGCCAGCGACGGAAAAAGTAAGTAGGCTGCCTTTTGCTATACATACTTTTATTTTATTTATTACTTATTTATTTATTTAGAACAGAAATCCGAGAAAGGTAGAACTTTTTGTCCCTAATTTATTAGTAATTGTTTATTTCCCGACTGTGTGGTGTTTCACTAATATAAGTCATCTTTATTATCAACCCAGCGAGGTCTCCTCTAAGAGAAGGGTTACAGGCCATAGTCCACCATGCTGGCCCAATGCGAATTGGTGGACTTCACACACCTTCGAGAACATTATGGAGAACTCTCAGGTGTTACGTGTACGTTATTAATGTTTAATTTTGATTGCAGGTACAATTATATTTTGATTTACTATACTTACTTAATATAATATTGTAAAATATGATAACAATAATAATAATTAATAGTTACTTACATAGTATTTGAATAAATACAACACAAGAAAATATACTATTTTTTTATTTTTACCACTCCGAGTTTTCTAAATAAAATAAGTGAGAATTGATTGGTTTTTGTGCTGTGAGTAGATGTCAAAAATGTAAGCTTGAGATGGAATCACTTCTTTTTGAATGATCAACTTTACTTTTGACATCCACTCACAGCACAATCAATTAATTAATTTACCAATCAATTCTCTTTTTTTTTCAAAGAATGTTGTTTTCGTGGTTGGAACTCACTCGCAACGCCAATTTTCATAATTTATCTTCACATTTTTTGTCGACTGGAAATATGATAGAAATTTAGCTGCAGGGGGTCCACCGGAACCAGCAAACTTTTGAAAGGGGTCTATGAGCAAAAAAAGTTTGGGAACCTCTGGTTTAAATCCTTCGAAAACTTTGATAATACGTTGCGGTGCACTACTTGTGCGAAGGAATAAAATTTAGACCTGACATTTATGTGGAGGTAGTTTTAACTTAGTTTTAAACACTATTTAAAAGCATTTTAACCTATTAACTGAGTGCACAGTTCGTTTGCCGCTTTTGATATTAAAAGTTTGAATTTGTCATGCAGTTGAGTTTATGCAATGATGCACTTTTCATCTCTACATAGTTTTACATGTAGGTACGTAAAAGTAAACTAAACAATAATTGCAATGATTGTTTTTTAAAGGGTTGCCAATTTATATTTTCTTTAAGAAATAAATTAAATTAAATTAATTAAGAAATAAATAAAATGGAAATATTCAAGTTGGTTACTTCCTCATTGTGCGTAACCTGTGATGTGGAAGTGATTTCCTATTCCGAATATACTTAATCGCTATTGATGTTAACCTTGGACCATTAAGGCCCGCTTGCAGAGACGTTGAGTTATCCTTCTAACCCAGAGTTAGCTGCTGCTTTGACAGATTTCGTCGAAATTATAAATTTATTCGTGGGTTAAACCTAACCCGGCGTCTCTCGTCCGCGTGCAAGTGGGCCTAAATCCAATTGAATGGTCTAATCTGTTAATTTACCAATTGACCAAATTGATTAGGTAGAGTTACCAAGTTAAAAAATGCCAAAATAAGCAGAGAATTCCCCAATTGTGGTCTGAACTCGTGTGCTATCCTTATTCAAAGTATGCATTCCTAAAGTCAATAGAATTAAAAACAGCGCAATGTACGCTTGTAAATCCTGAAATCAACAAATTTGAAAATTCGAAAAGGGAAAAGAGCAAACTGAAAAATTCTCACGTTTGTAAAACGAAAAACGTGACCATTTCACTCTTTTGACGAATTCGGTTCAATTTAATATTTTATAATATGTTTATTTCTCGCTTCGTTATAGTAGAACGTGACTATTTTAATGATGTTCAAAATAAATTGATAAAAGTTTTGAATTTGAATTTTAAACATCCAATCAATTTCGAGATAATTATGCCTTTCGATAAAATGCCGAGTCGATTCGAGTTACGAGTAAGTACCACTTAAGGGGCAGAGTAATTTGTAGGGCTATTGCAAATTGTGATTTACCGAAGCATTGCTTACCTATTGCGGAGGTACTTAGCCTCTAATCTTTTGGAGTACTTTCTCTACATTTTGTCGTAATATTTACAAAATCTTGTTAGCAGAATTTAATAGTCACTAAATTTTGGGTCAAAAAGCTCAATCATTCAGCGGGTAAGAACTGGAAATCTATATTCCGTGCTCTATATCAATGCAATGTTTCTCTAAAATGGGGAGCTCTGTACAAATCAGGAATGGGGGGGATAAATGGCTCGGTAACCTGAGGTGTACGGATGAACTCGAAGAAATTCATGAAGAACGAGCTAACTCCGAGTACCTAGGTTATGAGAAACACGCTACAAACTGTTCCGTCAACCCTTGTAGGTATTTTGAGGAAAGCACACTATATTCATTCCTCATTTTCTACGGTATAAACTCACGAATTAATAAATACACATACTGCTTAAAATTGGCCTGCACACGTCAAATATATGACAAAAATGTATTAAATCAGTAATATTTTTTAATTAAGTGCTAAATTATAATCATCATCATCAATAGCATATAACAGTCCACTGCTGGACTAAAGGCCTCTCCCAACGGGAGGGTTTGCCCGTAATCACCACGCTGGGCAGACGGGTTGGTGATCGTAGTAGACGGAGGACGCTGCTGCCCGTTCTCAGTTATATTCCCTTAGTCGCCTCGTACGACACCCGCGGGAAGAGGAGGGGTGGTGACAACTGTATTCTGATCTGCCGTCACCACACGTCACGCAAATTATAATAATCAAATGAAATCGTTATAGAGCACAAGACTGATATTGATATAAGAGAAGCGATAAGAAAAACCCATTTACATAGTCTTAAGAAACCTTACACCTTAAATTAAAGCATTTATCTCATCGTATCAAAGCAGTATACATCTTGCGATCAGTATTCCTCGGGCGCACAGATCCAGCCGTTAATCAGTCTTCATTGCAAGTCGGTTTAATGAGATTTCTTTTGGGATCGGCTTTAAGACATCGCGCCAAGTTTTACGCTCCAATCAATTCTTTTATACCGAGCGTAACTGTTTCTCTTACAGGTTTTTGATATTACGAATATTTTTTCGAGGACCGGCCGGATTAGGCTTTTTCGCCCGAAATAGGCCCGACTTTTTTCTTAAGAATATTAGCCCTGTTGAAGATTATGGTAGTCTAAACAAATATAAAAAAGAAGAAGGTGACTGATTGACTGACTGCCTGATCTATCAACGCACAACTCAAACCACTGGACGGATCGGGCTAAAATTTGGCATACAGATAGCTATTATGATGTAGGCATCTGCTAAGAAAGGATTTTTGAAAACTCAACCTCTAAGGGTAAAATAGGGGTTTTAAAAATTAATAAATTATATTTCTGTTCAACTTCACTAAAATGTTACCATAAAGCTGTGTTAACAGTAGGTATGCAATGGGTGGGCTTTTGAATGGTATAAGCGAATGGGCGTAGAACTCTTCAGTTTTCAGTCCGTCGCTCGTGCCAATAACCAGAATTTATCTTTTAACTGCAGTTTAACTTAGATGACAGGGAGTTATTGAAAGATTTGTGATAAATAATAAATAATAACGACGCGTCTATGCAAACTCCATTTTAATGTTCTAACACACAAAGATAATCAACAACAAGTTATTAAAATACCACCCTCACTTTCATTATGTCCATAGATTACAGTTATATTGGTTTTTAGGGTTCCGTAGTAAACAAGGAACCCTTATAGTTTCGCCGTGTCCGTCCGTCTGTCTGTCTGTCTGTCTGTCTGTCCGCGGTTTAGCTCAGAGACTATAACTACTAGAAATCTGTAATTTTGCAAGGGTATAAATATCAATCACGCCGACAAAGTGGTGAAATAAAATTGTGAAAAATATTTTTTTTAGGGTACCTCCTCTACATGTAAAGTGGGGATGAATTTTTTTTTCTCGTCTATCTCATAGTGTGGGGTGTCGTTGAATAGGTCTTTCAAAAATATTGTGGGTGTGGGAACACCATTTTTCAATTCAGGGATCCGTTTGTGAAATATGATATTTTAAATTGCTAAATTTTATTAGAGACAAGTGTCCCCCCCTCTGCCAGCTAAATGGTTGTATAAAGAATACAAAAAAAAATTCACAGCAGTAGTATATATAATGAATTTTAAAGGAAAACTATCACGGCTTAGTAGGGTTCATTAGTTAAAGAGTTATATCTGTTTTTTCTAAGTTAGGTATTACACGTAGTGTAAGTTGCATATTTTGTAATATATTATAGTATTTAAACCATGGAACTCAAAATGTATTCAATATTCATAAATAAAATAAAAGCACTATCCTAGGTCAGCAATAATATTTGAGATTATATTAATTTTTAGTGTAGGGTTCCGTAGTTGAAAGCAACTACGGAACCCTACACTGCGCGTGGCCCGACACGCACTTGGCCGATTTTTTTTTTCGGGACGTACGATACTAAGACGGGAGAATTTTGTTATCGCCTATTTCATTGTTGAATAGTTTTATTTAAGAAAGTAGTCGGAATAATAAGCTGCAAAGTACTTATAGTAGGTACAATTTGCTGAAGGGTGAAATTCTGGTAAAATATCTAAGATGAGATATTATGTCACGGTTCATTCATTTCAAGATTGAAGTAGAATTTCGGTAGCTAATTTAATTTTTTAGGGTTCCCCCAAAGGGTGCCAACTGTCTGTCAGCGGTCTGTCTGTCTGTCTGTCCATCTGTCAGCGGGGTGTATCTCGTAAACCGTAATAGATAGAGAGTTGAAATTTTCACAGAGTGCATTTTTATTGCCGCTATAAACTAAAAAAAAAATTATAAATACATGAAAAAAGGAGTCGAAATAATTTGTTTTACCCTGGCATGTGAGGTGTCATTGTCTGCAGCTCATTAAGTAGAGTTCAAATATATTTTTATTATTTTTTAACTACAAAAATGAAGAAATGGGGGCCGTCAAAGTCGTCGGTTGTAGACCATTTTTGTTACGGGGTCTATCTCAAAAACGGAATATGTACGGAACCTAAAAGAGCGAGGCCCGACTCGCACTTGTCCGATTTTTGCGAATATGACTCCGATCCGATTTTGGTATGGATTCAAATTATTTATACAAGAGGTGATTTCGTCCGCGTAGATTAAGGCTTTAAAAATTTGTGAGAATGATTTTCCGGAATAAAACATTCCATATCAGTCTTCAGGCTTTAAGCTATATCTACGAGTAAGTATATGATAAAGGTAATAACTGACAAACCGACAAACACAGGGATTTTCAAAAACAGATTCGCGGCGGGCGGCGCGGCGGTAGGCATTTCATTGATCAAGTTTAACAACCCTTCCCAATTGGGGAACGCGGAGATTCTGGGTAAATAATTGCTTTCAAGTGTTCTCTCCTTCTTAAAGTAACACTATTTCGCTTCGTTTAACCATTAGGATCGTAGGAAAGGGATAATTAATTTAAGCCTTAAGTGAGTTAATTATATCGTCCTTAAATTTTCATTTATTTGGAATTCATCCAGTCTAAGGAAGAAAAATTACCCAAAATATCTATGTAATAGGTAAATTGGCTAATGGGTAATAAATTAAAAATTAAAAATTATTTATTTCACGTAGGCCAACCTGTGGCTCTTATGACACGTCATGACTATACCACTGATTCGGAAAGCGGATTCTGCTGATAAGAGCGGCAAGAAACTCAGCAGTTGCTCTTTTCAAAATAATCATTTTACAATATTATTATACAGTAAATAATCGACCGAGCGAAGCGAAGGTCTCTGAGTTTACTTGAGTGAATTTGCACTTGTCCGTCCGCCCGTCCGTCTGTCAGAGCCTTATAACTTTTGAATTACTGAACGTAATTACTTCAAATTTAGATATAATATGTAAACTGATGGCCTTCAGCCGAATATTGGATAAAAAATGATAAAAACCTTTATTTCAGGGGGGCTCTCATAGAAGTGAATGCGAAGTAAAAAAAAATTTATCGCGTTACATAAAATTGTTACATATCATTTTAAAGATAATTTTGAACCGAGTACAAAAATATTTTTTTTTTTTAAATTATTCCCTTAAAATTGACGAAATGGGGGGGCTTTCAAAGTGGCGATTTTATACGCTCGCTTGAAGACGGTCTCTAGGAAAATCCGCTATGTTGTTTCAAGCTGATTTTTTTAGGTCACTTATATCTTGAACAACAAATACTAAAATTATATGAATATTATAAAGAAACGAGATTATTTAATTTTTAATGGGCATCAGTAATTCATATAGCATCAACATAACTTCACAATAATGCTAATAGATGGCGCAGTCAGTAACTATTCCATGGAACTACGAGTTACGACTACGACCTATCCCAAAAACAGTTTTGCGTCGACCATTATTATTTAGTTACATAATATAATACAATAATTATTGTATTGTATTTTTTTTTTGTACCATATTATTCAATTAAAATTATTTTTTATTTAAATATTGTATATTTTCTATTCGCGTCGATAGATGACGATTTGTACAGATGACCGTAACCCGGTTTTACTCGTTAGTACCTACATAATAATTCAATGTTTTCACTAACGTTCCCTAACCTTTACGGGCTACCTATGATAAGTTAGGTGATGTTTTCTGTCAACTTATTTATCACGATCCTGTACGGGACACCTAAAAGGACATTGGGACGGATGTTAGGATTTAGGATTGTATTTAGAAGCTACCTACGTTAAGAGACTCCTACTTAGGGGATGATTTAGGTATGTTTGGTGAAAACGGACATAATAATAATGCCAGTTTTGGTTATCATGTATCGATTGAATGAATAATCATGGGATACCGTTACCGCGAGGTCTCAGTTCGGGGCGAACCACTAGTAATAAATAATTTACTATTCTATACTATGATGAACATTAAGACTTAGGGCATGTATTACCACCTTCTGATAAGTGTCGGATAGCTTAACCGTGAATTTTGTCACTTTCTTACTTTATGTCAAGTGACAAAGACAAAATATGTGAATAAGCTATCCGAGACTTATAAGAAGGTGGTTAAAATGGCCCTTAGACTATTTCATAATTTAACCGGTTTGAAATATCTATAACTAGCTGATGCCCGCGACTTCGTCCGCATGGATTTAGTTTTTAAAAATCCCGCGGAAACTCTTTCATTATCCGAGATAAAAAGTAGCTCTCCCGGTCTGAGGAACCACTACTACATCCATTACTATACCCATGCAAAAAATCGCATCAATCCGCTGTTCTGTTGCGACGTGATTGAAGGACAAACCTACAAACAAACACACTTTCGCATTTATAATATCAGTAATGCTTTATTATATGGTTGCCAGGCTTGGGCATTGACAGATCAGCTCGCACACAAAATAAAGGTCTGCCAGAACGGTATAGAAAGGAGTGTAATAGGAGTAAAAAGAAGAGACAGAGTAAAATTAGAGGAAATAAAAAGAAAAACAAAATTTAAAAATGCACACACAATATATAAACAACTAAAATGGCGTTGGACAGGACACATGATGAGAGAGAAGAAAGAGAAATGGACTGCACAAATAACAGAATGGTATCCACGGGATGGGAAAAGGAACCGAGGTAGACAATATAAGAGATGGGACGACGAAATTAAAAAAGTAGCCGGTCCACTATGGACTCGGACTGCAAAAGATAGAAGCAAATGGAAATCCTTGGAGGAGGCCTTTGTCAGAGGACAAGCTGTTACATGATAAATACTAATAAGATAACCGTTTACCGATGTAATTAATATATATAACCACCCTATTTCTAAATATAAACTTCCTAACAAAAATTCAAATAATTATTTTCCATTAAAAGTTTTTATGTTTTAAAGTTAGAATGTAAGTTAAAAATGTATTAAATTTAGAATGTAAGTTAAAAATGTATTAGGTAATAGGTATCAGATTTCAACCAATGTACATAAATTAACAGCAATAAAGGCTTATTTTATTTTATTTTATTTTATTTTATTTTATTTTATTTATTTTAATGCTTTATTATAACACTTTTTATAATTGTCAAATTTTTTACCATACTTAACCAAAGACAAAATTACGTTTAACTGTCATTTACGTTTTGTTATTCCACTGTCATTTGCGTTTTGTTATTCCATGTCAGATGCGTTTTTCTTATACCACGTTTTATAGTGACATGACGGAAACGCGGTCGAACGGGATAAAAAGTATCCTATGTCCGTCTTCTGGTTCTAGGCTACCTCTCCACCAATTTTCAGCCAAATCGGTTCATCCGTTCTTGAGTTATAAATAGTGTAACTAACACCACTTTCTTTTATATATACAGGGTGGGCCAAACCAGGTGGATATAAAATTTTTTTTAGATTGTTCACTTAGGGGCCTACCAGGACCCGGAAGGAAAAAAATCGGTTCCCACCCGATTACGAGAAAAAAATTTTTATTTAAAATTTTGGAATATCATTGCTTTGACGAACTTTTAATTTTTTTTTAATTTTTCCAGTGACAATTTCCGCAATTTTTTTATGGAATATCTTTACTTACACTAGCGGCACGCTATGATGGCCGGTTTGACGTTTGTCCGCTCATGAAGTTCCGTATTAATTGATAACGACTTTGAAGGAAATAATTGTATTACTTTATTGACGATAGTGATGTGCAGAGATTCATAAATTTTATCGAATGTAGTTTTAGGTTTAGGACTCAAAATTTATTTATTAAATTGATTTCTAAAATGTATACAAGTGTAGAAAAATCAGTTTGCACCATTTAAGGGGTGAATGTACTTGTGAATATGAACAATTTTCACTATGTGGACAAACCTCTGAAATCGCAAAAAAATATCAGCTGTTTCATACAAAAGGTAAAATTTTTATTTTTATATGATATATACCACAACTCGGCATTTGGTTTTCTAAATTGGAAATTTTTAAAAATGGAATCTAATACGATCGTCACATAGGATCGCTGGCTAGCACAACTACTACCTCCGGCAAACTCGCGTCAATGCTCAATGCAAAACAAAGCAGTTTCGAATTGACGTTGCTTCGAAAAGTATAAACTGTCAGTGCAATGCGATTGTGATATAGTTTTGACCTGGCTTTGGATTTCAAATATTGATACTGCATTACTGCTACTACTAGTATGGACGAATCTGATTAATTATGGCCTTTTGTGGCACCTTTTTTGGTATCTTATGTATTCATATGTTTCTTGTGTGCATATAAAGTATGTATATTCATTTTCATTCAAATATTCAGTTCGTTCAAATAAATTAAATAAACATATACATTTTTGTTTTATTAAACCTATTTAATCAGGTACAAAAACAAAACTTAATTGTTTTGTGTTCGAGAATAAATTGACATTCCACATCACTATTGTAATGTGTCAAACCGGCCATCATAGCGTGCCGCTAGTGTAATAACTGTACTCTCTTAGAAAAAAAATTCAGTCTGGTTAGCTGGTTTTAAGAGCATTAAATTTTAAATTATTTCAAGAAAATTAAGTTCATCCAAAATCTACAGAAAACTTTAAAATTCCATTAAAAATAAAAAAAGAGGTTCATAGCACTGGTGATTTTTTAAAAACTGTAGCAACTTATGTTCTTTTGATTGCCATAAGAAAAATTGTATGTCAATGTGCCGGATAAAAAGTTATGATTTTTCAAAAGTCTTCGTTCCTCATTCGTGTAAATAACGACCTTATTGAAAAAAATGTTAATTGTTTGTGGAGACTGCAGTATGTCCTTTAATTTTAACTGCCTCGTAGGTCTAGTGGTAAGCGTGTTCGATTGCGGCCGACGAGGTCCCGGGTTCGAGTCCCGGGTCGGACTATACCAAGTATTGGGGTTTTCCGATAAGAAATTCTCAGTACTAGCCCGGAGTTAGGAAGTTGGCGATGTTTCACCCCGTGCCTTGGAGAGCACGTAAAGCCGTTGGTCCTGTGCCTAATCTCTCTCCGGTCGTGTCGAATTTTCCGTCCCATCGGGCTATGAGAGTAAAGAAACAGAGAGTGCATCTGTGCTCGCGCACACACTTGTGCACTTTAATATCTCCCGCACAGATGGCTAATCTTTCTGAAGATAGGCTGCCGCCGTGGCCTAGTAGCCTATGTCACTCTCCAGGTCCTCAACTATACCCGTACAAAAAATCACGTCAATCCGTAGCCCTGTTGTTGCGTGATTGAAGGACAAACCAACAATTTAATTGAAAAGCTTTTTCTGTTGAATACCAGCGCTCAGCAGCTTCCGACACCGAAGTGGTTCATAAAAAGTTAGATCTTGACTAAAAGTTAGATTAATTCTATATCGATATAATTTGACTGGTTTTTGTGCGGGACGATATAGTGCAAGTGTTTGTGTAATAAAGAGACAGCATAATAGTGGACTGATTAAATAGCATAATTAGTTTAGTAATAGATGTGTCATATAGTTTAGCAATTGTTTATAGTTTTAAGTACATAAGTCTCATGTATTATCTCATAAGTGAATAGGAAAAATAATAAATAAAGATTAAAATAGAAAACCCATAGGGAAATAGGCCGCGGCTCTCCTTACGGTACAGCTACGAGCCGAAAAGATACCTTATTAATTCCTAGAAATAGACCGCGGCTCTCCCAACGGTACAGCTAGGAACCGTAAAGACACCTCTGTAATTCCAAGAAATGCCGCGGCTCTCCCAACGGTACAGCTCATAGTAGTAAAGATACCTAATTATGTAATAATACCTATTATTATTACTAAATTGTGATTGGTTTAAGATAATGCGCTCTGATTGGTGCACTGATCGATAGCAAAATTACACCAATCAGAGGGGCTACATTTTTTCTGCTAATTTTGTATAAATACCGGGCTGAATTGTAAGCCGACACAGTTCCCACCGGCAAGCGGTAGCGGTACCCAATAAAGAAGAAAAGTTCTTCGAGAGTTTTCCTTGCTACCCAACCAACCCAGCTACAGTGAATGTACAGAAGCGTACATTGAATGGTCCTTCGAGCCGGATCCGTTGGAAAATCGGGAAAATTCTGAAGAAAATTCGTCGGCCCAGCAAGAATGCCAGTGACACGGCAGGAACTCAAGAGCCGTAAGGCATCGTCAGAAGAAACTCCGTCCACGTCAGAGGGTACCGCTACCACCTCCGCGACCGAAACTAGCGCGGAGACCGCTACCGCGTCCGCGTCGACAGCCACGGGGACTGTCACCACCGACACCACGGAGCGCACGACGACCACGGGTACCTCCGCGACGTCGGTGCGCTCTACAGCGCCATCCTCCGCGACAGTGAAGCGGACTGCGGGCGCCGCTACCGCCGCTGCTTCCGTCGCCGCCACCGTCGCACGCTCAACTACGCCCGCCGTCGCGCCGACGCTGCCAGCCGCCGCGACACAGATGGAACCCCCCGCCGCCAGGGAGGTTCCCGTTACAGTACAGGGGCGTACTCGAGATGCAGACACGTCTACAGTAAGGAGGAAGAAAACAGTCATAACAGAGGAGTCGAAGCAAGTACAGGTGCCCCGCCCCCCTAGCAAGAGGGGGGGTGGATCGACACACAGCAAGGCCAAGGCTCACAAGATAGCTAAGGCCAAAGAAGAGATGCTACGACTGCAGATCGAATTAGCTGCCGCCCGTCTCGCCGCTCTGGAAGCAGACGATACAGAAGATGAATTAGAAGACGACGATGGTGCCTACGCCGAACCCGAAGCCGAAGTGACTGAACGAGTGGACAGCTGGTTGGAGAGTCAACACCCACGCCCCGTGCTAGCGATCACCGATGCACCGCACAACCCAATAGAAGAGCCGGTGGTCAACGACGCGGGACAACAGAAGCAACAGGAAGCAATACTTCAGTCACCGGCGGGAGTACAGCCCGGCTTAACGGAGTTAGCCGAAGCAATTACGCGCGCCGTCAAAGCAGCACAGCGCCCCAAGTTCATAGAGCTGCCAACGTTTGGGGGGTCACACCAAGAGTGGCTACCGTTCCGCGCCGCATACTACGAAACGGAAAGCATGTTCACCACAGTGGAGATTACGAACCGTCTACGAAGAAACCTGAAGGGCAAAGCAAAAGAAGCTGTGGAGGGGCTTCTCATCACCAGCGCGCACCCAACAGAAGTCATGAAAACCCTGGAGTCAAGATTTGGAAGACCGGAGTCAATAGCGATGATGGAAATGGAAACGCTCCGCGGATTGCCACGTCTCACCGAGTCACCGCGCGACATTTGCATTTTTTCGACGAAGGTCTCCAACGTGGTGGCAACACTGAAGACTCTGAGCTGCGTCAACTACATGTACAACCCGGAAGTTTCGAAGACGGTGGTGGACAAGCTCACACCTACGCTGCGCTACAGGTACTACGACTTCGCCGCAGCACAGCCGAAGGAGGATCCAGACCTGCTGAAGATGGAGAAGTTCCTCAAGAGAGAAGCGGAGCTATGCGGGCCGTACGCGCTGCCGGAACAGGTGGCGCCACCTACAACAGCCACTCAACAGAAGAGACCACAGAGGATACACAACGTTACAGAGAAAACGTACACACCCAGGTGCCCCATATGCGATGAAGAGCATATTACTACGGAGTGTGAACAGTTCAAGAACTCAGATGCGAATGGAAGATGGGATATAGCCAAGTCCAAGCGCCTATGCTTCCGATGTCTTCGATACAGAAACAGAACCCATAGCTGCCGGGCTAAGGCGTGCGGTGTCAACAGCTGCAAGTACTTCCACCACAGGATGCTGCACTACACCAAGGCTCCGGAGAAGAAGAAGACAAGGAAGCTACAGAAGTAATCAACTCCGCGTGGACTATTAAGAAGAAACAATCGTATCTGAAGATTATTCCAGTTCAAGTTGAGGGGCCCAAGGGAACGTTCAACACTTTCGCCTTGATGGACGACGGGTCAACAGTAACATTGATCGACAACAGCGTAGCCGAGTGCATCGGAGCGACAGGACCCGTCGATCCTTTGAAGATAGAAGCCATCAACGACTTGAAGACATCGGAGTCGGCTTCGAGAAGAGTGAACATCAAGTTAAGAGGTCTCAACGATCATGAAGAGCGTGTACAAGCACGTACAGTGAAGAACCTTCAAGTGGCGTCACAACGGGTTTCAAGAGAGTTGGTAAATGGCTGCAAACACCTGGCAGACATCCGCGACTACCTCGTATATGCAGATGTAAAGCCACGAGTGCTGATTGGTCAAGATAATTGGCATCTTCTGCTGACAACAGAAGTGAGAAGAGGAGACAACAACCAACCAGTGGCCTCTCTCACACCGCTGGGGTGGGTGCTACATGGCAGCCAGACTCGTGCCATCGGACGCAGCATCGACTTCGTATCACACGTCACAGAAGAAACAGAAGATAACTTGGACAATCTCGTCAAGCAATATTTCGAGATGGACGCGCTCTGCATACAGCCTAAGAAACCGAAGACAGATCCAGAAGAACGAGCACTTCGCATCCTGGAGAAGACCACCACAAGAACAGAAGAAGGAAGATATGAAACAGGACTTCTCTGGCGCAAAGAAGATGTCACGTTCCCTGACAACTACGACAACTCACTGAAGCGACTCTTCAACATCGAGAAGAAGATCGATCGAGACCCCAAGCTAAAACAGAAGTATACAGAACAGATGGAAGCTCTCGTCTCGAAAGGATACGCTGAACTCGCTCTTAAACAGAAGACTACCGGCAAGACGTGGTACTTGCCACACTTCGCGGTGGTTAACCCAATGAAGCCTGAGAAGCTCCGAGTGGTACATGATGCAGCAGCGAAGACGAAGGGAGTAGCTCTCAACGATATGCTACTCAAAGGACCTGATCTTCTACAGTCACTACCTGGCGTCGTCATGCGGTTCCGGCAACACGAGATAGCAGTCACAGCAGACATCAAGGAGATGTTCATGCAAGTCAAGCTGCGAGCCGAAGACAGAGATGCACTCCGCTACCTGTGGCGCGGAGAGCGACGAGACGACCAACCACCTGAAGAATATAGGATGACTTCGTTGATCTTCGGTGCATCAAGTTCTCCATCTACAGCAATCTACATCAAGAACTTGAACGCCAAACAGTATGAAGACACCCACCCTGAGGCTGCAGCTGCCATCATACAGAAGCACTACGTTGACGACTACTTGGACAGCTTCAGAAGCCTCGAAGACGCAGTGCGCATCACGAAGTCAGTGCGTGAAGTGCACTCAAAGGCCAGCTTTGAACTGAAACAGTGGAAGTCGAACTCACCACATTTATTAGAAGCATTGGGTGAAAGTAAACAGTCGGAGGATATGGAACTCTACAAGCCAGAAGAGAAGACAGAACGTGTACTGGGCGTTATCTGGAAACTCAACACGGACGAGCTCACCTTCAACCTCAACCTGGCACGCGTCGCACCAACGCTCATCAATGGGAAGACGCCTACGAAGAGAGAAGCGCTAAGAGTGGTCATGTCACTGTTTGACCCACTCGGTTTCGCATCGCCTGTCACCATAAGGGCGAAACAGCTGCTGCAAGAAGTATGGCGAAGAGGAACATCATGGGACGACGAGCTGGATGAAGACCTGGCTGAACAATGGCAAGACTGGATAGCTCACCTGAAGAATCTCAGCAACGTGACGATCCCGAGAAGATATCTCCAATACAGCGACGCCACTTCGATACAGCTGCACGTGTTCACCGACGCCAGCGAAGCAGCCTACTCAGCAATTGTCTTCTGGAGAACAGTGGCGCCAAATGGTGAAGTCAACCTATCTCTCGTCATGGCCAAAGCGAAGGTTGTGCCGTTGAAGTTGACATCCATCCCGAGGTTGGAGCTACAAGCGGCAGTCATGGGAACCAGGCTCGCCGAAACAGTTATAGAAGAGCACGAAAGAAAACCGGACAGCAAAGTGTTCTGGACAGACAGCAAGACCGTGCTGACCTGGATAAGAACCGGATTACGCTCATACAAGCCATACGTAGCCCATCGCCTGGCTGCAATTGAAGAGGCCTCCACAGTCACCGAGTGGCGTTGGGTTCCGACGAAGCTGAACGTAGCGGACGACGCCACACGAGACGTCCCAACGTCCTTCAATAAAGATCATCGCTGGTACAAGGGACCAGACTTCCTCTACCAAACAGAAGAGCATTGGCCCGTAGAAGTCACTGCAACAGAAAAAGAAGAACCTTCGGGCGAAGAGAAAGTGAATCACATCGCCGACGACAGAAAACAGAAACTCGCAGAAGCCCTACCTGAAGCATCTCGTTTCTCGAATTGGGACAGACTCCGATACGCCACAGCTCGGGTTCTACAGTTCATCCAACTCTGTAGAACCAAGAAGGAAAGCGTCAATTACAAAAGGACGCGAAAGAACACAGAAAAGGATCCAAGCTGGAAGAAAACGAACAAGCCTGCGACGAAGCAACAGCGAACAGTCAAGAAAACAACGTCGCCTAATAGAAAGTTTCTCCCAGTCACTGCCGAACAGCTCAGAAGAGCGGAAGAGCTTCTGATGCGTGCATCCCAAGAAGATTCCTTCACAGAAGAAATAGAAGACTTAAGAAACAGCAAGACACTCAACAAGGAGAGCCGTCTGTACCAGCTGAGCGTCGAATACGTCAACGATGCAATCAGGCTAAGAAGTCGGATTCAAGCAACACAAGACGTAACAGAAAACTTCAAGAGCCCCATGGTACTCGACGGTGATCATCCAACAGTCAAGCTCTGGGTGAAGGCTATACATCATCAGCTACATCACGCCGGAGTTGAAGCTACAGTCAACGATTGCAGACAACAGTACTGGGTGCTACGAGTGCGTCCAGTCACAAGAATGATCATAAGAAGATGCCTGTTCTGCAGAATGAAGACACAGAAGCCGCCATACCCCAGAACCGGGGACCTGCCGGAGTGTCGCCTGGCTCATCACAAGCGACCCTTCACCTTCACTGGCGTCGACTACTTCGGACCTCTCTCAGTGACCGTCGGCCGAACGCGACAGAAGAGATATGTGGCCATCTTCACCTGTCTCACCATGAGAGCCATACACCTGGAGATAGCTGGCTCACTCAGCGCTGATTCAGCAGTGATGGCATTGAGGAGAATGATGGCTCGCCGGGGTTTCCCGACGGAAATCTGGTCAGACAACGGCAGCAACCTGAGAGCTGCAGACAAGGAACTTCGACAGGCAATGGACAGCGCAACAGCAGAAGAAGCCGCGAAGAAGACGATCTCCTGGCGATACATACCACCAGGAGCTCCATTCATGGGCGGAGCTTGGGAACGAATGGTACGCTCAGTGAAGACAGCACTCGCAGCCACGCTACATGAACGGCATCCTACAGAAGAAGTCCTTTCCACCCTACTGGCTGAGGTGGAATATACAGTCAACAGCAGGCCGCTGACACACGTCTCAGTCAGCCCCGAGGATCCTGAAGCACTGACGCCCAACCACTTTCTGTTGGGTGGCCCGGGACGTGTACCGCTGCCAGGTACATTCGACGAGCGGGACGCCGCCTCCAGATCGACGTGGCGAGCCGCGCAGAGATTGGCCGACGTGTTCTGGACGCGCTGGGTGAAGGAGTACCTACCGGAGCTCCAACACCGGCGGGAGCCGCACGGACGAGGACCAGCGATCCAGATCGGCGACCTCGTGCAAGTGGTCGACGCCAACCTACCGCGCAACGTGTGGATCCGAGGAAGAGTCATCGCCACGTACCCGGGACCAGACGACGTCGTGCGAGCAGTGGACATCCAGACCAAGGGAGGAGTGCTGCGACGGCCGGTGAGGAAGCTGGTGGTCCTGCCCCTGTCTACAGACGACGCGCCCGCACCGACAAGTGATGCGACATAGTCGCACGGCGGGAGAGATGTGCGGGACGATATAGTGCAAGTGTTTGTGTAATAAAGAGACAGCATAATAGTGGACTGATTAAATAGCATAATTAGTTTAGTAATAGATGTGTCATATAGTTTAGCAATTGTTTATAGTTTTAAGTACATAAGTCTCATGTATTATCTCATAAGTGAATAGGAAAAATAATAAATAAAGATTAAAATAGAAAACCCATAGGGAAATAGGCCGCGGCTCTCCTTACGGTACAGCTACGAGCCGAAAAGATACCTTATTAATTCCTAGAAATAGACCGCGGCTCTCCCAACGGTACAGCTAGGAACCGTAAAGACACCTCTGTAATTCCAAGAAATGCCGCGGCTCTCCCAACGGTACAGCTCATAGTAGTAAAGATACCTAATTATGTAATAATACCTATTATTATTACTAAATTGTGATTGGTTTAAGATAATGCGCTCTGATTGGTGCACTGATCGATAGCAAAATTACACCAATCAGAGGGGCTACATTTTTTCTGCTAATTTTGTATAAATACCGGGCTGAATTGTAAGCCGACACAGTTCCCACCGGCAAGCGGTAGCGGTACCCAGTAAAGAAGAAAAGTTCTTCGAGAGTTTTCCTTGCTACCCAACCAACCCAGCTACAGTGAATGTACAGAAGCGTACAGTTTTCGGCAAACACGGTTTCCATAATGTTTACTTTCTTTTTTTTAAGAATATTAGTCATACCTGACCATGACTAATATTCCCCTTTATCACAGCTAACGTCAAGCTTGTGTTAGGAGTGGACAATAGTGCAATGGAAATTCGGTCAGCAGAACATTATTTAGTTAAACACGTCTAAACTCTCAGTGGTAGGTTAGAAAGAGAAGTTCCAGCTCTAACCTAAATTTCACCATCTGAGGTAATACATGCGTATGGGCAAGTGCTGTACCTATGGACGCTTGTACCTGTGGACACAATCGATTTCGTCGAAACTAGCAACCCTAAAATTGTGATTTGAACGCGACCGTAAAGCTTTGTCTATGGTTGACAGTTCGCGTTCAAATTACAATTTTAGGGTTGCAAGTTTCGACGGAATCGATTGTGTCCACAGGTACAAGCGTCCATAGGTACAACACTTGCCCCTATATACGATTATTATGCATAGTATGTATATTGTGCCGTCTCCAATGTCATTCAAATCAGTCCTCCGCACGGCATTGAAGCAATCGGAACAGGCACCGTGTTTATTCTCTCAGCCTCTCGTTATAGTCGTCGAGCACCCAGTCCGCAGCCCGTGTTCGCACAATGGTCGCAGGTCGAGCCAACTCGTTAGCGACGCTAGCTTCCAGTTGGATGCGCCCGCTAGTGTTTGCACAACTCTGAAGGCTTTTGTATCTAAATTCGTGTGTTAAACTAAGTATTTCTCTTTATTCTTCTTGTTTTGCTTTCCATCCAAGTTTGTTGTCGTTTTTGGTAAAGAATTTCTATGAGTATTTTATTTTGATACTTGCTTTTTATAATTTTAGTATATTTTTATTACTTTTTATAGTTTTAGTAAGTATATTTTATTCGAAAGTCTATATAGCTAGGGTATATGTAAAGCTTTTAAATACCAGTATGGCTTGCATTCCATTGTATGTGATCAAGACAAGAATAGGAACGTTAAAGTGCTAGTTTCTATTAGTCTTACGTGTCTGACACTGAATAAGAATAAAATAAAAAATAGCGGTTTAATATTCGTATTTTTATGTGTTATTTTATTCGAAAGTCTATATAGCTAGGGTATATGTAAAGCTTTTAAATACCAGTATGGCTTGCATTCCATTGTATGCGATCAAGACAAGAATAGGAACGTTAAAGTGCTAGTTTCTATGAGTCTTACGTGTCTTACACTGAATAAGAATAAAATAAAAAATAGCGGTTTAACATTCGTATTTTTATATGTTTATACATTGATTTCATTATTTAAATGTATCTTAGATTTAAATATGTGTTGCTTCGTCATACGAATCAGTCCTCCGCTCGTCATTGAAGCAATCCGAACAGGCACGGTGTTTATTCTTCTAACATCTCGTTGCAGTCACGTCAAGCACTCAGTCCGTAGCTTGTGCTCATACAATAGTCGCAGGTCGAGCCAACTCGTTAGTGACACTAGTTTCCAGTTGGATGCGCACGCTCGAATTTACACAACTCAGGCATTTGTAGCTAAACTCGTGAGTTGAAGTGAGTACTTCTGTTTATTATTCTCGGTTAGCTTTCCGAACTGGTTTGTTGTTTTTAGTTAGAAAATGTTTATTTATTTCTTTGAAAGATCTTCTGATGAATGAGAACTCAAACTTGAGAAATGTTAAGTTCAATTCGATGAGTACTCTCTTTCAAGAGCCATCTAAAGAGATAATAGTCATATATAGAAACTAGTAGGGCGCGTGGGTGCGCGGCCCGCAAGCGGACCGCGGTTTTTCTATCGTCAAGTGGACTTTCAGGTCCTGATCATTTTCTATCAAATAACCACTCTTCCATCTTTTATACTCTCCGAGATAGATGCCGATGAAATTGGTATGGCCGCCATCTTAAATCCGCCATTTTGAATTTTTTTTCAGCTCACTGCCAATTGGATGAGGTTTCGAGTATTTTTTGTTTGAGCACCTCCCACCTATCTTCAATACCCTGGCCGTGCTCCTCATCCACCTTCCAAACCCTTGATCATCATATCTCATCATTTGTCAGAATGAGAATTCTTTTACAAAAACAAATTTTGCAAAGGAACCGTATCAAAGTCTTGCATAGTTCTCAGCTTCTAGTCTATTCAATATTCGCCATATATTTTGTATGGAGAAAAAAAAATTCCGCCATCTTGATTTTTTTTCTGTTCATCAAGTAGACCTTCGGGTCTTGATTATCTTTTGCCAAGAACCCAATCTTCCATCTTTTATACTCCCCGAGATAGACACGGAAGAAATTTGTATGGCGGCCATCTTTTTTCCGCCATTTTGAATTTTTTTTCAGCTCACTGACTCACACTCACAGACAGACAGACGGACGGACATGGCGAAACTATAAGGGTTCCTTGTTTACTACGGAACCCTAAAAAGTAGTAGAAGTAAACGAGTGAATCATGTTCTAGCGCTCATACATATGGGGACGCTTAATGTGTGTCTGGGGGGATGTTTGACCCCTCCAATAGGCCTGGCAGCTTGCAGATGATATTGCAATAGTTCTCTGAGTATTATGTATAAAAATCATAACTGAGAATATAACTTAACTTAAATTATATATTTTTTTGGGAGCTTCAAAGCGTCTGGCAAAAGTTACCGCCGGCGGTAAGCGTCTGGCAGTATTAATTTATTAATTTTTGCAATATTCTTTAAAACATATATGAAAATCAGCCCTGAGAATTTAAGATAAGTTAATCTAGTTTTTACCTACCTTTAGCACCTGGTATCTGGAAATTGGCCGTCGGCACAAGCTAACAGGTACGCATACACTGAAAGGACTTATGAACACTATTCTATCGTACACAAATCATGGCTGAGAAAATAACTTAGGTCTGGCGGCACTGGGATCTTGCTCTAGAACAGCTATATATATATATTAAAAACGCGAGTTCAAGCCTGTATTATACGAGACTGCATGTAAGTATTTTATATCACTGGTCGAATATGTTACACATAGACTTATTATATTTACTATGTTATATGATGTGGGCGCACGTTTACCAAAACCGCCTTTATCTCAAGTAATTCACGTCGCTATATAATTTGGTAATAATTAATGGGTATTTGGCGTGTCCTTTCCTTGAATCATCCGGTGACCGTGACCACCGTCACACGGGACACGATTTCCCAAACCACAATAATTAACTAGATGTTATCAACATTTGTTGAGTAAGACAATACATTATAGATATGTTACCTTTATTACCTTTATTTATTGTTTTAGTATGACATACTAATATTATAAATGCGAAAGTAGGTAAGTCACTCTGTATTTAGAATACCAGCGATCAGGGTCTCCATGAACCTGCAGCATTTATGCTGAGCCGGCACCTTTTTGCTTATGCGACAAATGGGTGCAAAAGCACATTTCTTCTAAATTGTTTATTGGAACGTAGTTCCTTATCGCGCGGTGCGGAACTCGGAAGGAGGCTAGACGGATCGACACTTTTTTGAAACCGACACTTTTTTAAAACCGACACGTTTTTGAAGGCATTGTGTTCGGCATTTTTGCGGTACAATATTGGGTCGTTCCATCCGGGTGTCCCTTGACACCTCTCAAGTTTCTTTATATTATTAAATGTATATAAGTTATGCATCCATATGTGTGTGTGGGCAAATAAATTAATTTTCTTTCTTTCTGTATTTCTGTCTGTCTGTTACTTTCACGCCTTAACCACTGAATAGATTTCGACATTAAGGCGCTGTAGTCAGTCACGATCTTCATATCACAAGCCGAATGAAGATCGTCCAATTTAAAATCTATGGGTCATAATATTATGAAAAAAAAAGTAGTTATAATTGATCGTATTTCTGGCCTGATGGCTGTTTCCTAAACACGATGACGCAAACTTTTCTCGATAGAAAAAAATTGCAAAGTTGACTCTGCAAATACATAAACTCCCATCGTTCTCTGTTATGCATACATTTATTTTGGTAAAATTATTTACAATTGTTTTTCATATTTTAATACAACAAATGGCTGTTTTAGATTTTATTTATTGCAACTGTTATAATTTTAATATTATCCATTACAATTTGTCACTTGGCCCTTCTATTCGCAGAAGCGACTTCTTTGTCTCTCCTACTCAATTAGACAGTGATCGCCGAGGCGTGCTGCTAGGTGGACCTGCGTCGCGCTGCGCTCGCTCGGCTATCAAATATTATCGTAAATTGTAATAATTGAAAATTGTTTATGTTTATACTGAAAACTATTATTTTGTATATTTTAGACTTTAGAGAAGTCAAATAGAGTGTACCTAATTATAAGTTTGTATAAATTAATATTGTAAATAATTTATCCATCAAAAAAGTTGTAAATAAGTAGGGACTGAGTAGACTAATTTTGAAAATGGGTCCGAAAAAAAGCAAAATCTAAGAATGTACAGTATAAAAAAATCGGCCAAGTGCGAGTCAGGCTTCGCTCTTTTAGGGTTCCGTTAAAAAAATTTAATTAAAATATTTCCATGTACCCATGGAAACATTTTAATTTAATTTTTTTAATTTAATTTAATTTTTATTATTTGTTGTTATAGCGGCAATAGAAATACATAATAATTATGTGAAAATTTCATTTGTCTATCTGTTACGGTTTACGAGATACAGCCCGCTGACAGACGGACGGACGGACGGACAGCGTGCGCTTAGTAATAGGGTCCCGTTGGTAACCTTTGGGTACGGAACCCTAAAAATAACAAAAGCAGATGATGGAAGTTGTAAAGTAAGTAGGTACCTATTTCAATATTTTGTAAAGGATGATTTGTGTAACATGTAATGTAGTGGATCATGAAATATCAATTTCATCATCAAGTAAGGTATCTAATAATGGTGGGATGCATCATGCAAAGTAAGTACATCATATAGGTACATCGTACAGTTTGGCTAATCAAATTGAGGTCAAATTGACGACCTCCCTGGCTCAGTGGTGAGCGCTGTTGTCTTATAACTGGGAGGTCTCGGGTTCGATTCCCGGCGGGGTCAATTTCGGAATTTATAATTTCTGAATTGTCTCTGGTCTGGTCTGGTGGGAGGCTTTGGCCGTGGCTAGTTATCACCCTACCGTCAAAGACGTGCCGCCAAGCGATTTAGCGTTCCGGCACGATGGCGTGTAGAAACCAATTAGGGGTATGGGTTGAATGTTCACTGCCATATCCCTTCCAAGTTAGCCCGCTACCATCTTAGACTGCATCGTCACTTACCATCAGGTGAGATCGCAGTCAAGGACTAGCTTGTCTTCGAATAAAAAAAAAAAAGGTAGGTAGGTGCGGTAGTTAGGTACTTTATGGGTATGGGTAGGAGTAGGGGTCGGGGTAGAGGTAGGGGTAGAGGTAGGGGTAGAGGTAGGGGTAGGGGTAGGGGTAGGGGTAGGGGTCGGGGTAGGGGTCGGGGTAGGGGTAGGGGTCGGGGTAGGGGTAGGGGTCGGGGTAGGGGTAGGGGTAGGGGTAGGGGTAGGGGTAGGGGTAGAGGTCGGGGTCGGGGTAGGGGTAGGGGTAGGGGTCGGGGTAGGGGTAGGGGTAGGGGTCGGGGTAGGGGTAGGGGTCAGGGTAGGGGTCGGGGTAGCGGTAGGGGTAGGGGTTGGGGTAGGGGTAGGGGTCGGGGTAGAGGTAGGGGTAGGGGTCGGGGTAGAGGTAGGGGTCGGGGTCGGGGTCGGGGTAGGGGTAGGGGTAGGGGTAGGGTCGGGGTAGGGTAGGGGTAGGAGTAGGGGTAGGGGTCGGGGTAGGGGTAGGGGTCGGGGTAGGGGTAGGGGTAGGGGTAGGGGTAGGGGTAGGGGTAGAGGTCGGGGTCGGGGTAGGGGTAGGGGTCGGGGTAGGGGTAGGGGTCAGGGTAGGGGTCGGGGGTAGCGGTAGGGGTAGGGGTTGGGGTAGGGGTAGTGGTAGTAGTAGTATTATTATATGTATACTTGGTGACATATTTAGTTCCTATCACAATCTGTCCTTTTCTGCATATTACTTTTACAAAATAATGTCGATGTTTCACATCTGCCAGGCGTCCCACGACGGCTCACAATTTTTTTGTACCTAAAAGTGCCTAAAATTACAAGTGTAGATCACGATTCGCATGCGAAAGGATCCTTTCGCATCCTTGGTTCCGTAAGGATGCGCACGGATCCTTCCAGATCCTTACGCGTGCGAAAGCGTCTTTGGCAACTAGGGCAATGCATGAAGTGCCAAAAAGTATCGATATATCGAATCGATGAAATTAGTTTCTATCTCAAGTATGTGTGCAAACACAGGTGCACTTTTCCGCCATGTTGGAATTCTTTGATAATGGACGGATTACGTTCAAAATCGATATTTAGGCTTCCCTAGGGTCAAAAAGAAGAAATGGATGCCAAAATTAAAAAGTCACCGCCATATTGAAATTCTTTGTTATTCGACCGATTTCATTCAAAATCGATATTCAGGCTTCTCTGGGGTCACGAAAGAGGAAATGGATGCGCAAATATAAAAAAGTCACCGCCATATTGAAATTCGTTTTTTATTGGACCGATTACGTTTCAAATCGATATTTAGGCTTCCCTGGGGTCAAGAAAGAGGAAATGGGTGCCAAAATTTAAAAATGTCCCCGCCATATTGAAATTCTTTGTTATTCGACCGATTTCGTTCTAAATCGATATTTAGGCTTCTCTGGGGTCAAGAAAGAGGAAATGGATGCTAAAATATAAAAAAGTCCCCGCCATATTGGAATTATATGTTATTGGACCGATTACGTTCAAAATTGATATTAAGGCTTCTCTGGGGTCAAGAAAGAGAAAAAGGATGCGAAAATTTTACAAAGTCACCGCCATATTGAAATTCTTTGTTATTCGACCGATTTCGTTCAAAATCGAAATTTGGGCTTTCCTGGCGTCGAGAAAGAGGAAATGAATGCCAAAATTTTAAAAAGTCACCGCCATATTGAAATTCTTTGTTACTGAACCGATTTCGTTCCAAATCGATATTTAGGCTTCCCTGGGGTCAAGAAAGAGGAATTGAATGCGAAAATTTTAAAAAGTCACCGCCATATTGAAATTCTTTGTCATTCGAACAATTTTGTTCAAAATCGATGTTTAGGCTTCCCTGGGGTCAAGAAAGAGGAAATGGGTGCCAGAATTTTAAAGAGGGAATGGGTGCCAGACTTTTAAAAAGTCCCCGCCATATTGAAATTCTTTGTTATGGCGGGGACTTTTTAAAATTTTATCACCCATTCCCTCTTTCTTGACCTCAGGCAAGCCTAAATATATATTTTGAACGAAATCGGTCCAGTAACAAAGAATTTCAATATGGCGGTGTTTTTTTAAATTTTGCCACCGATTTCCTCTTTCTTGACCCCAGGGAAGAACAAATATCGATTTGGAACGAAATCGGTCTAGTAACAAAGAATTTCAATATGGCGGTGACTTTTGAAAATTTTGGCACCCATTTTCTCTTTCTGGACCCCAGGGAAGCCTAAATATATATTTTGAACGAAATCGGTCCAGTAAACAAGAATTTCAATATGGCGGTGACTTTTTAAAATTTTGGCACCCATTTACTCTTTCTTGACCCCAGGGAAGCCTAAATATCGATTTTGAACGAAATCGGTCCAGTAAACAAGAATTTCAATATGGCGGTGACTTTTTAAAATTTTGGCACCCATTTACTCTTTCTTGACCCCAGGGAAGCCTAAATATCGATTTTGAACTAAATCGGTCCAGTAACAAAGAATTTTAATATGGCGGTGACTTTTTAAAATTTTCGCATCTATTTCCTCTCTCTTGACCCCAGGGAAGCCCAAATTTCGATTTCGAACGAAATCGGTCGAATAACAAAGAATTTCAATATGGCGGTGACTTTTTAAAATTTTGGCATCCATTCCCTCTTTCTTGACCCGAGAGAAGCCTAAATATCGAATTTGAACGAAATCGGTCCAATAACAAAGAATTTCAAAATGGCGGTGACTTTTTAAAATTTTGGCACCCATTTCCTCTTTCTTGACCCCAGAGAAGCCTAAATATCGAATTTGAACGAAATCGGTCCAATAACAAAGAATTTCAATATGGCGGTGTTTTTTTAAATTTTGCCACCGATTTCCTCTTTCTTGACCCCAGGGAAGAACAAATATCGATTTGGAACGAAATCGGTCTAGTAACAAAGAATTTCAATATGGCGGTGACTTTTGAAAATTTTGGCACCCATTTCCTCTTTCTGGACCCTAGGGAAGCCTAAATATATATTTTGAATGAAATCGGTCCAGTAAACAAGAATTTCAATATGGCGGTGACTTTTTAAAATTTTGGCACCCATTTACTCTTTCTTGACCCCAGGGAAGCCTAAATATCGATTTTGAACGAAATCGGTCCAGTAAACAAGAATTTCATTATGGCGGTGACTTTTTAAAATTTTGGCACCCATTTACTCTTTCTTGACCCCAGGGAAGCCTAAATATCGATTTTGAATCTATTTCCTCTCTCTTGACCCCAGGGAAGCCCAAATTTCGATTTCGAACGAAATCGGTCGAATAACAAAGAATTTCAATATGGCGGGGACTTTTTAAAATTCTGGCACCCATTCCCTCTTTAAAATTCTGACACCCATTCCCTCTTTCTTGACTCCAGGGAAGCCTAAATATATATTTTGAACGAAATCGGTCCAGTAACAAAGAATTTCAATATGGCGGTAACTTTTTTAAATTTTGGCACCCATTTCCTCTTTCTTGACCCCAGGGAAGCCTAAATATCGATTTGGAACGTAATCGGTCCAATAACAGCGAATTTCAATATGGCGGTGACTTTTTAAAATTTTGGCACCCATTTCCTCTTTCTTGACCCTAGGGAATCCTAAATATCGATTTTGAACGAAATCTGTCCAGTAACAAAGAATTTCAATATGGCGGTAACTTTTTTAAATTTTGGCACCCATTTCCTCTTTCTTGACCCGAGAGAAGCCTAAATATCGAATTTGAACGAAATCGGTCCAATAACAGCGAATTTCAATATGGCGGTGACTTTTTAAAATTTTGGCACCCATTTCCTCTTTCTTGACCCTAGGGAATCCTAAATATCGATTTTGAACGAAATCTGTCCAGTAACAAAGAATTTCAATATGGCGGTAACTTTTTTAAATTTTGGCACCCATTTCCTCTTTCTTCCCAGGGAAGCCTAAATATCGATTTGGAACGTAATCGGTCCACTTTTTAAAATTTTGGCATCCATTCCCTCTTTCTTGACCCGAGAGAAGCCTAAATATCGAATTTGATCGAAATCGGTCCAATAACAAAGAATTTCAATATGGCGGTGACTTTTTAAAATTTTGGCACCCATTTCCTCTTTCTTGACCCCAGAGAAGCCTAAATATCGAATTTGAACGAAATCGGTCCAATAACAAAGAATTTCAATATGGCGGTGACTTTTAAAATTTTGGCATCCATTTCCTCTTTCTTGACCCCAGGCAAGCCCAAATATCGATTTATAGTGAAATCGGTCGAATAACAAATAATTTCAATATGGCGGTGACTTTTTAAAATTTTGGCTTTTTAAAGAGGAAATGGGTATTTCCTCTTTCTTGACCCCAGGGAAGCCTAAATATCGATTTTGAACGTAATCGGCCCAATAACATAGAATTTCAATATGGCGGGGACTTTTTAAAATTATGGCAGGCATTCATTTTCTCTTTCTCGACCCCAGGGAAGCCCAAATATCGATTTTGAACGATCTCGGTAGACTAACCAAAAAAAATTAAAAAAAGCATGTTATTGTATTTGGTTAGGAATTGAACCTGTATAAATTTTTTTTGATTAGCTATGAACATGAACTGGAACCATGCTAACTGAGCCAAATAAAGTATAGTAGGATTGACGAAAATAAGTTACAGTACCTATTAAGTTTACATAAATAACCAGTTTTGTCAGTCGGGAGTTAGAGCAAGATCCCAGTGCCGCCAGACCTAAGTTATTTTCTCAGCAAATATTTGTGTACGATAGAGTACTGTTCGAATGTTCTTTCAGTAAATGCGTACCAGCTAGATTGTGCCGACGGCCAATTTCCAGATACCAGGTGCTAAAGGTAGGTAAAAACTAGAATAACTTATCTTAAATTCTCAGGGCTGATTTTCATATATGTTTTAAAGAATATTGTAAAAATTAATAAATTAATACTGCCAGACGCTTACCGCCGGCGGTTACTTTAGCCAGACGCTTTGAAGGTCCCAAAAAAATATATAATTTAAGTTAACTTATATTCTCAGTTCTGATTTTTATACATGATACTCAGGGAACTATTGCGATATTATCTGTAAGCTGCCAGACCTATTGGAAGGGTCAAACATCCCCCCAGACACACATTATGCGTCCCCATATGTATGAGCGCTAGAACATGATTCACTTGTTTAAGTGTGTGAGAGATAATATCATCATACTATAATATTATAAATGCGAAAGTGTGTTTGTTGGTTTGTCCTTCAATCACTCTGCAACAGAGCTATGGATCGACGTGATTTTTTGCCTGGGTATAGCTTAGGATCTAGAGAGAGAGAACTATTGCAATATCTTCTGCAAGCTATACCCAGGCAAAAAATGACGTCGATCCGTAGCTCTGTTGCAGAGTAATTGAAGGACAAACCAACAAACACACTTTCGCATTTATAATATTATAGTATGATGATATTATCTCTCACACACTTAAACAAATGAATCATGTTCTAGCGCTCATACATATGGGGACGCATAATGTGTGTCTGGGGGGATGATTGACCCTTCCAATAGGTCTGGCAGCTTACAGATAATATCACAATAGTTCCCTGAGTATCATGTATAAAAATCAGAACTGAGAATATAAGTTAACTTAAATTATATATTTTTTTGGGAGCTTCAAAGCGTCTGGCTAAAGTAACCGCCGGCGGTAAGCGTCTGGCAGTATTAATTTATTAATTTTTACAATATTCTTTAAAACATATATGAAAATCAGCCCTGAGAATTTAAGATAAGTTATTCTAGTTTTTACCTACCTTTAGCACCTGGTATCTGGAAATTGGCCGTCGGCACAATCTAGCTGGTACGCATATACTGAAAGGACATTAGAACAGTACTCTATCGTACACAAATAATTGCTGAGAAAATAACTTAGGTCTGGCGGCACTGGGATCTTGGACCAAGTTGTTTCCCGCCAGAGTTGCTTCGCGCCATTTCTGCGCTTCGCACGGGGCGCCCCGCGTTGGGCGGGACTACGACTCCGCTCCTTCCCCTGCTTTTCACCCCCTCAAATACCTAAACTTTGTCTGCCTCCTCGCCTTAATTGGTAAGAAGATACTGTGTGTTGTGTGCTTGCATACTGTGTAAAGATACGAGTATGTACTGTTGGAACGAAGTTCCTTTCCGGGCGGTTTGGCGGATAGAGGCTATCCGATAAAAAAAATCGGCCAAGTGTGAGTCGGGCCTCGCTCTTTTAGGGTTCCGTTAAAAAAAAATTTTTCCATGTACCCTTGGAAAATTTTTATTTAATTTTTTTAATTTAATTTAATTTTTATTATTTGTTGTTATAGCGGCAATAGAAATACATAATATGTGAAAATTTCATCTCTCTATCTATTACGGTTTACGAGATACAGCCCGCTGACAGACGGACGGACGGACGGACGGACGGACAGCGTAGGCTTAGTAATAGGGTCCCGTTGGTACCCTTTGGGTACGGAACCCTAAAAAGTGTAAGAATTTTCCGTCACGACACTTGTTGCACTCGTTTATTACACACATTGCATCATAACTTTGGTGGCGTAACGGTTCAACAAAGGAGTGAAACTATCGGTTCGGGGGTTCGAATCCTGACTTCAGATTATTATTTTTTATTTTATTTATTTTAATTTTTTATTTAGTACTTATTAGAGTTCCTCGTTTCAACCGAGTGTTCCACGACACTCAGTTTTTTTAAGACGTTCCGATATTTGATTTTTCATTAAGCGTAAGCGCCGTATTATATGCGCTGCGTATAATTAGGCGTTTACGAATTTTTATGAGGAACGATTTCTTTACATTTTAAGTCAATTAATACTCAAAGTCAATTAAGGAAAACGAATAGTACGTCCCGCTTTGTAACACAAAATACAGTGTCAATTGTCAAAACTAGAAAACCATACCATTTGAATCTTTGCTCGCTCGTTTGATTGTAATAATCTTACTTCAATAGACATCGTTTCAATGACGCCATTTTACGCTGTAGCAGTAGTAATACGGGCAAAAAAATTACCCGTGCTACTACTGGTAGCAACACGGGTAACGAGTATGCATTTTGATGATCTCCATGTGAAAACCTGTGTAAAAATTGTAACTGTTTTTTTATTGTTACAGGTAATCATCGCTTTGAATAGAGCCGTACATATACGAAAGCATTGGGATATTACTTCCGTTGTATTAAACGGAGTTGGTAACTAGCATCGCATTCAGTCGGGCTTTAAACTCAAACTGTTTATGTATTCGGTAGTTCACCCATGGGACCAGGGTTGTCTGTTCTACCACAATTTCTGACAACGTTTTTATTTGGTAATAAATTGAAAATATTGAAATTGAAATTTATTAATTTTCTGCTGTTACCAATTGTAGGTAATTGTGCTGAGAACGACTAAGGCTGAGAATGTTATAAACTGCGTTAAAGCCGTCATGCCCACCGAGAGAGTTACAAAAGAGAGTTACACAGAGTAACAAAGGCGGCGGCTCTCTTTTTGCTGTCGTCGGTCCACCTAGTAGGGGGTCTGCCACTGCGCTTCCCAGTGCAGGGTCGCCACTCCAGCACCTTGGGACCTGCACATGCAAACTATGTGCTCCGCCCATTTCCACTTCAGTTTTGGTATAAGATATTTATACCCTTATATGTTATTTATTAGTGATAAGAAATAAATGATATACATAGATCATACCTATACCTACTCATGAACATATTATTATCTCGAATAAGGTGCCTAGTTCAATTGCGATGCGGATAATATTAAACAAATAACAATTATATTTACTTCTCTGATTAGTTATTTAAAAAAATCGTACACTAGATAAGAGAACATACCTACCCAACAGAATTGAAAATGTAAAGGTTGCCTTCTTCCACCTCTGCGCAACTGTGGAGTTGCCAGGTATAAGCAGGTGAGTAAAATTGATATACTTACTCACATCAGTTATTTAATCGTATTTTATATCAAATTAAAGCTTATTTTATTCTGAATCTAACTGTACTAGGTTGCCTTATTAAAAAGTTGATCCAATCCATGGTTGCCTAGATTTTAGATGCAAATATTATCCGCACGCAATTTAACTAGGCTACCTATTCGCGATAATATTATGTCGATGAGTATAATATGATATGATCTATCGTTTATTTCTTATTTCTAATAAATAACAGATGAGGGTATAAATTTCTTATACCGGAACTCGTACTATTATTTCTTTATTTATTTCGCGACTCGCTAAGTCGTCAAGTTTGGTTCTCCTACGGATCTCTTCATTTCTGATTTGATCTCGCAGGGATACTCTCCATCACCCGTTAAGTGACGAACTCATAAGGACTATTTTTACCATGTTCGGAGCCCTATGAGTAGAAGAGATTTTCTTCTCAACGCGACAGCCCTACGGCGCTTGGTGATTGTTGTGAATAATATACGGTATTATAACAAACATAGGGAACCGGGGACAACATGTATAAACGTATACCTACCTCTGTGGTTATATTCTTGCATAATATTAATTTTCTGTATAAACCGAGCATTGCTTATGTTTACTTTACGAGTAGGTTTGTAGTTTCAGGTTTCTTTGGGTAGAGTTTGAGTACCTACTTACGTAATCTGAAAAGAATTGCCGTATTTTTAAAAGCTTTTATTTAACTCGCAATGTATCATGTATGTATGTTTAGGTCAAAGCTTGCAAAATAAATTAGAACCACTTCCCGGTTTCCCGGTCACACTGAGCTGAAATTTTGCATGTACATGTAAATCGGATGACAATGCAATATTATTGTAACATGGAGCTGAAGTGCGATTGTGTAGGAATTGCCGATCAAATCGTCAAAGTTAAGCGTCAAAGTAAAATAAACCATAACACCATTGAATTAGTGCTCAATTTCGTGTATCCAACACGAATCAATGCATTTATGGTTTATTTTACTTTGACGCCGAACTTTGACGATTTTATCGGCAACTTTTAGACAATTGCTGGGCTGATCTGATGATGGAGCCGAAAGATGGCTATAGGAACTCTGTAATAAAACGATGTAACCCCATCGAGTTCGGGCTCGTTTGATTTGTCTTGTCAAGTACTCTGGTCCTAGATGATATCCAGCGTCTGATTATTAAGCTCTATTAAAAGCATGTTTTTAAAAATATTTGTTTTACTTCACACTTGTGTTAAATAATAATATTTGCCAAAAATTTGTTTTTAAAAATATTTTTTTGCTTTTACTTGTGTTGCCATGCCAAGCTCTACTTGAGTTAAAACCACCCATCCAAATAAGCGTATGGCTTGTGTTAGGAGTGGGTACGACAATACTGGGGATAGAACCGTCGACATTTCAGTGTTCAGCCCGCCCTGCAACCGACGCCGGCGAAGACGAGGCCTGCGTTTTCTAACGTCACCTGGGCGTGGATCCTTACCACGATCACGGGGACGTACGGATACGAACCTAGTCCAGCCACTGTTACCATTCGTCCCAACGTCTCTAAGCCGAGGTCCGAGCCTCACAGCAGGCGCCCTTAGGAAGACGTTGCGCCCCGATGCATCATCCGAAAAAAAAAACCGGCAACCGTTTGACTATTGAAGCGTTGAAATTGGTTGAATGCTCTAAAAGTAGACCTAATTATAGCTTTAGTAAAGAAGTTCTTTCATTTTCATTTTTTGCTTTTTAACCGAATTCCCAAAAAGAGGAGGTTCTCTTTTATGGCATTGCCATTTTAGTTTCAATACGGCCGTTAATTTCACTTGAAGTCGGTTAAATCGTAAAGCGGCGTGCAGTGCCCTGTAATAAAACCCCCGAGGTGACAAAGATCGGGTTTACAGCCGCCCGCGTGGGAAGTGCGCCGCGCTCCTGTAATATTCAAGAGCTTTGACAGAGACACGGTTTAACAACTATACAGTTTGCCAACTACACCCCATCTACATCCTGGCGCGGCTGTGGCGTTGATGACGTCATGTTGACGCTCTAGTATAGTTCTTGCAATTGACGAGGGCGACTGACTTTATGGTTGTGTGTGTGTGTGTCGAATCTGTATAAGTGTGAGCGAGCGCAATACTCGCGCCTGCCCGCTCCCACCTAGGCTTTGACAGGCACGCACACTTATGCAAAGTGCATGTACACGAAGTAACCATGAGTAAAGCTCACTCGCCTTCGTGAATTGCAAAAACTTATACGGTGTACGGTGTAAAACTGTGGTAGTAATGATGCAATGGGGCGAGCGCGGGACGGTGAAGGGGAAAGTGGGAGGGTCATCGCATTCCAGCGAGGTGCACAGATATTGTGACCGTGTAGTAATTTCCAATTGCTCCGTACCTAAGATGTAATATGAGGCAAATAAGAAAGAGTGATCAAGGGACCACGGGCTCTAGACAAAATGAAATCGTGATGATGGAGATAAATTACAAATCCTGTTGATCGCATGTTACAAACAAGCCGCCCGCAAAAAAGGGGGTTGTGCAGATGACGTAATCCGCATTTCATTAATGCTTTGACTGCAGTTCAGAGCTCCCTTGATGATAAAATTACAGTTGCTGATAACATTCGCTGCAGCTCATCCGGAATATGATATAAGCACGAATATCTGAAACGTTCGAGACGCAACTCGAAGCACCCGCAGACC
The DNA here is from genome assembly GCA_029955525.1 of Oeneis ivallda. Lineage (NCBI taxonomy): Eukaryota > Metazoa > Arthropoda > Insecta > Lepidoptera > Nymphalidae > Oeneis > Oeneis ivallda. The sequence goes on from JARPMR010000012.1 coordinate 20,207,248, forward strand.
CTCGTCGCACCGTTGATCTGCGAAAAGAATCTGCTTAATGCATAACTGAAGGATTGTCTGTCTATGGACAAGATCATAAAATATTCCCCGCTAAAACATACTGCAGTGACAAACGCGCTTTTAAAATTGAGACAGCGGTATATCTTGTGAGACATAACACCCATGTTTAAGGGAAACCTTTATTTTGTACCTACTTTGGGGTTGGAAGCTTTTTGATTAATATTTCTTTACTACGCCTGTCACGACAGTCGGACAGATGAAGCGCTTTACTAGATGATGCCTGCGACTTTGTCCGCGTACTTTTTACTGAAACTTTTATTCTGCGGAATAATACGGCCTATGTGTTAATTCTGGATAAATTCTGGGTTCTGAAGTCGTGGAGTAACGAACATCCAAACTTTCACATTTACAAAATTAGTAAGATAACTCGCCTCTTTTTGCGTCGGGGGTTGAAAAGAGGAGTTTTCTGTTCTCATCAAACTCATGTTAAATCATGGCCGACTTATCCCAGGCGCTGACGCGTTGCGTAAATTGTTCAGTGACCTCGAAGGCTTTTCAAAGGGCAGCAGCCGTTGTTAGGACCCTAGTACCCTACACTAAAAATAAATTTGGGTCGCTTTCGAACAATGTGACCCGAACAGGTACGGTTGGGTCATGGTTGGATAGATTAACTATTTACTTTTCACGATTCATCACACAACTTCATCATAGCTGAAGTTGCTAGAAGTCAAGAGTGCGAGTATTAAGGCGCGGGGAGCGTCCCTTGTCTTAAAAACCTATGAGAACTCCTTTTAAGCTGGGATGAAAAGAAATCTTATCCGTCTCTGGGATACTTACCATCTGTGTGCCCATCAAGATCAGTTCAGCGGTTAAATCCGAAGGGTTAACAAATATAATGTAGCCCAGATTACTCTTTGTATATGTCTACCTTTCTGGGAAAATTCCGCCTTTGACAAAAATTAAATAAACGTATGTTTGGGTTTAATGAATTTATGATGTCCAAATAATCATCCTGCTATCCTATCCTGCTTCCTACTAATATCATGAATGCAAGTTTGTGAGGATGGATGGATGGATGGATGGGTGAATGTATGGATGGATAGATGGATGGATGGATGTTTGTTACTCTTTCGCGCCATAACGAATGAACCGTTTTGGCTGAAATTTGGAATGAAGACCGTTCATACCCAGGATTAGAACATAGGTACGCTACATTTTATCCCGGAAAATTAAAGTTCCCGCGGGAATCATAAAACTCTAATCCACGCGGACTAAGTCGCGGGAATCTAGTATTACGATAAGCTCGGATGATTTAAATAACTTCCCATGTAACAACTGAGGCAGTTAGTAGTAAGTAGTAACACGGGCAAAAAAATTACCCGTGTTAATACTGGTAGTAACACGGGTAACGAACGTGATTTATGAACCAGCATGCTGCACATCACAGCGCTTTAGAAGACTCGTAGGTAGACACATGCCGTTCTGCCACCTTTTATTGCACGTCGAGTGTATCCAAGCCTTTGCCTAAGAATTTTCGATTCCCATCAAACTGCTAAAGTGTGTCCGGCCTATCCCGACGATGAACGGTGACGCGTCGCGCAGAATGCTCAGTGACCTCAGAAGCCTTTCAAAAGCTTCGAGGAAGGCGTTACTTGACCGCATATCTACTTAAAATATTTTCGGGTCGTTTAGGATCCGAAATATGTGACCCAAATAGGTAAGGTCGGTATTTGTTTAGATTGATAAAAACCAAAAAGCGACCTTACTATAAATGCGATAGTGTTTTTTTTTTGGTCTGTCCCTTAATCACGCGGCAAAGGAGCAACAACGGGTCGATGTTATTTTTTGCATGGGTATAGGTAAAAACTTGGATTGATCATTGATATAGGCTACCTATTATCCTGGAAAACAGATATTTACTGCGGGATTTCAAAAACTAACTCCACGCGGACGAAGTCGTAGCCATAAGCTAGTCTACAATAAGCCGATGTGCCCGCGATACCGTCCGCGCGGATTTAGGTTTTGAAATTCATCCCATCAACGATGGAATTCCTCAGCAAGGAATTCCTCTTGGTTATCAAACGGCCATTTGTTCAAAGTTCAGATAAAGTGTTCATGATAGAGCCACTATTAATAATTTTGCCGTCGTCGATTTTTCGCGATATAAATATTAATAAATACATATCATTATAAACTTCTACGGACAACTAATTCAATCACATAATATCACACTAATATTATAAAGACAAAAGTTTGTGTGTGTTTGTATGTTTGTTACTCTTTCACGCAATAAGTACTGGACGGATTTGGCTGAAATTTTGAACGGGACATAGCTCATACCCAGGATTAACACATAGGCTACAATTTATCCCGGAAAAGTAGAGTTGCCGCGGGAATCTAAAAACCTTAATCCACGCTGACGAAATCGCGGGGATCGTCTAGTACTAAAATAAATCTCAATCAACAATGTACATTGTATTGTATAAATTAGACATTAATTGAACATGCGTGATGCGTCTAATGCAGCGTGAAAGGAGAAAGTAGAGATAAATACTTAATAACTCGTATAAACACAGATACCCTTAGCAGATTTCATTTTCTATCTCAGTATGAAGCGCACGCGGCAAATATCTGAAGGCCTCGTGCTATACATCAGCCTTTTATTTACACTGCATATGTGTCGAAAGCGAACTACTAAACAATCTTCTGCTCCTTTATCCACTACATGTCACCTATTAGGGTCGTCAGTCCGTCAGGCTTGGAATCGGTTTAGTAGCACATTACCAGCTTAAAGCCGCGCATATATATTGTTAAAATCGACTGCACCGCAAGCTTGTTTAGTATTTGCGGCAATTGAAGAATCTGACGACGTCATGAGGATGCAATTTTGGGACTCCCAACGTCGGTTTAAACGCGCGACTCCGCATTGGAATACTCAGTCTTTTTAGGGTTCCGTACCCAAAGGGTACCAACGGGACCCTATTACTAAGCCTACGCTGTCCGTCCGTCCGTCCGTCCGTCCGTCCGTCCGTCCGTCCGTCTGTCAGCGGGCTGTATCTCGTAAACCGTAATAGATAGACAGATGAAATTTTCACATAATATGTATTTCTATTGCCGCTATAACAACAAATAATAAAAATTAAATTAAATTAAAAAAATTAAATTAAAATATTTCCATGGGTACATGAAAATATTTTAATTTAATTATTTTTAACGGAACCCTAAAAGAGCGAGGCCCGACTCGCCCTTGGCTGATTTTTATTAGAGTAACGAAGGAGCTTGATTCGCCTATCGTATTCAATTTTTTAGGGTTCCGTACCCAAAGGGTACCAACGGGACCCTATTACTAAGCCTACGCTGTCCGTCCGTCCGTCCGTCCGTCCGTCCGTCCGTCTGTCAGCGGGCTGTATCTCGTAAACCGTAATAGATAGACAGATGAAATTTTCACATATTATGTATTTCTATTGCCGCTATAACAACAAATAATAAAAATTAAATTAAATTAAAAAAATTAAATTAAAATATTTCCATAGGTACATGGAAATATTTTTATTTAATTTTTTTTAATGGAACCCTAATAGAGCGAGACCCGACTCGCACTTGGCCGATTTTTTTTTATAAAGAATATCAGCCAAGTTGATGTTGACTATTATCCTCCTATCCCCTCCAAATAAGCGTAAAGCTTGTGTTAGGAGTGGGTACGACAATAGTGCAACGCGTGGGATTCGAACCTGCGACCTTTCAGTTTTCAGTTCGCACCTCTAACCGTTGGGCTATTGAGGCTTAATTGGATTTTTATACCGGATTCGATGTTTACATTCGTCACTCCTAAGTAAAAAAAAATACTTAACAGTGTTCTGAGTATTTGAAAAGCTTTGATTCGTTCTACAAATTGACAAATTATGAGTTAAGTGTTTCAAACCTTGAACCTTTGTTCTATTCGCGGTTTTGTTCACAGTTCACACATGTTACACTAAGTTTCAAACTAGGTCCAATATGAATCTACTTTCTGGTTAATTAAAGTAAGTTAATTAAATTCAAGTAAAATGTGAAATTCATTGAATTTTACCGTATAAGATTTTTAATATAAATTCCCTTTTGCATTAGGAAAATGCAATAAATTTTCAAGAATCTCGACTCAGCTCAGCTCCGTACCTGGTGGACCTATAATTTTTCCAAGGAGTCGTAAAATTTTTATTACCCTGCTTAAATTCCGTTGAAGTTGAAAGTAAACGAAAACGAAAAGGAACGTCGCAGAGTTTCCGAACGGTCAGACCAGACACCTCAACCTACAATCTGAATTCTACAGACCTGCCAACTCAAACTCATTTCGTTTGCCGACTTGTTCATACGTTTTAAGGTTGGTTGGGCTATAATCTTCGCGAAGAGGCTTCTGGACGTGGTTTTAAGTTTTTCAAAGATCCTTATGTTATCCTTATAACTTATACTATTATGTGGAGTGGCCACATACGACATTATAGTGGTAAAAATTCCTATTAAATGCAATGTCAGCTATTGTACAAGTGTTCATTCGTTAAGTAGGTTGGGCAAGTCTACAGCAACTTGGTCTGGCCCCAAGGGGAAAAAGAAAAGAGGTAGGTAGTACCCGAATTCAAATGAGCAGACTGCAGGGAACGACTGGGTCAAAGAAGCGCTAGGTTTGCGTGAAAAACTAACCAAACATACACATACACACAAACTTTCGCCTTTATAAAATTAGTGTGAAGTAATTTTTTTTTTCGTTGTGATGTTGTTTTATTTAATTATTTTTATTTAGGTAGGCAAGTCGAACATATCCTTTCCCACTTCCTACTAATATTATAAATGCGAAAGTTTGTGTGTGTGTTTGTTAGTTACTCTTTCACGCCAAAACAAATGAACCAATTTGCCTGAAATTTGGAATGGACATAGCTCATACCCAGGATTAACACATAGGCTTTCAATCCCGGAAAATTACAAAGTTTCCGCGGGAATTAAAAAACCTTAATCCACGCGGACGTAGTCGCGGGCATTATATAGTCTTATTATTATTAGAAGTGAGCACAGATGGCTGGAGTAGGTAATATGGCGATAAGTCGATCTAGTCAGTGAACCGGTGTGCAATACAATACAATGGTCAAACGGAATATATGATCCGCCAGCACGGGGGATGAAAAAGAAAAGTCTGTAGCAGACTTATTGTTGGAACATCTGTAGGTAGTTTTATGTAAATTATATCCGTATATAGGCCATTAAAAATAAGCATTCTGTCGTCACGTAGTAAAACGTAATTACTGCTGACGCTGTAAAAATTATATGGGCATCTGCGAAGACAAATTACTTTGTTGCTCAGAGAAGGGTTCCTCAGAAATATTCTCCTTAGAAATATAATTCAACGCATAGATACTATGCAATGGATTTTTTTTAATACCATCAACAAATACAATATTTTAAAACCTACAACTGACCTTGGTAAGTTGTAACCTCTACGTGATACTTATGCTAATGCAAAAACTCGATGAAAATACAAAAATATTGAGTACTCTAAGATCCGGTGGAGTTAAGTTAGAGAAACTTAATTAATACTTTGGATTTTTTTAACTGGTTATATTAAAAAAAAAATGCAAAGCTAATGCAAAATTAATTCAGTTGCCCTAGGCTTAATTCCACCGAATGTTAGAATACTTAACATTTTTTAGAGGATATTTACTGGGAGGATACTTACTTTACTTAAAAAAAAATATTACGAGACGTTTCACAACGGTTTATGACCTCATGTGATATGGTGACAGATTACTCATTTTGCGCAAAACATCTGCCTGCCTGGCTGTTCTACTTCAACTAGTATAGTAATAATAGTAAGTATACCTAGTAATTAGATAGGTTTAAAATATTTTAAAATTAAAAAAATGTGCGAGTTTTTTGGTCTATGACTCGTCCTTTTGACGAGGCTAAAGGATTTAATTCTGTTAACATCAGTGATAGTAAGAGCCCTTGGTTGCTGAGATAATGAATTTCAACATTCTTTTAAATGAAAATAATATGTTAACCTAAGGTTATTCTTGTGAGATATATTATAAAGTGCCTTTTATTAATACTATATGATAATTGAACAATAGATTAACCCAAGCATACTTTTAAGGGCATACTTTTAAGACTGTGATTTTGAAACTAGGTAGCACTGGATTTAGACCTGTCATTTTTGAACTCACAAGGGCAAAAAATAGTTCAAAATAGGTGCTCATTTCAGGAATTCAGAAGAATAACTTTATCGCAGACATCACGACTCGTAAACTCGGATAACCGAGCTAATAAAACTGCTATCCTCTGTTTAGCCTGCAGAAATACAATATAATATGTATAACCAATCAGGTATGACCCTTGTAACTGACCTAGTTGCACTTAGATATGGATCTAAGATTTCCTTTGGGATGAATGTACATGTCTTGTGATAGTTGAATATGTAGTACAGATACTATATTATAACACAGTCTATGTAAAAAATAAGAGTAACTACTTTTATTACTAAATCCTGATAAAATCATGCTAATATATAAGTTAAATGCTAAAGTAAAGATTGTAAAGAATCAATTTGGTACAAGCGAATGGCCAAATAAATAACTCTTTAATGACCTACTCAGTAGAATGTAATGTTAATGACACTAATTATTTTACAGTATTCCTACCATTAATTCATTCTCGACGAACAAAATTAAATTTATGAAAGTTGATTTAATATGTATACATATAAAATCAACTCTCGTAGAATTTAGAGAATTGCAAATCATAGGTTAAAATAATTTCCTTGGTTCAAAATCGATAAGATAAAATGCGTGAAATGTACTCGTGGTCGGTGGTCACACTAAAGCCAGCAGCAGTTAAAAAATTAAAAATATTTATGTTGGGAATGACTATTGAACACATAATATCCACACGTCTTAAATATCTTCGGTCGAGGTAATGTACCTAAGTTTAAGTAAAATAAATTATAAAGAAAAATGATGGATGTCGCGACCGTCTCTTACCCTATGCCAGATCCCAGTTCATTTGAGCTCTTCCACGAACAAAGCAAGAAAATCGAGTAAAAGATTGTAAGAGACAATAAAATTGACCGAAGTGGCCGCGGGAACGAAATTACACGATTCACTTCACCGGTGCGAAAGCTTTTATTTTATCAAACTGCATTTTATGACTTAAATTTTTTTTTTAAAGAACGATTTTTTTAGTCGTCATAATTATATGAATCGTAGTCATAATTGTACGAATAGAATAGAATAGAAATATTTTTTATTCACATAAACTTTTTACAAGTGCTTTTGAATCGTCGATGAGTCTACCACTGGTTCGGAATGCCCTTCCTGCCGAGAAGAACCAGCAAGAAACTCGGCGGTTGCTCTTTTCAAAACAAGTTTACAATACAATAAATACTATGCTTTGTATGCAGTGTTTCCACAATGAGGTTAACCATAACCAGACAGTACTTCAAAATTAAATTAATTATTAAAAAAATATGGGTTTCAAAAATTATGGGTGTGCGATACTACTACTACTACTTACTTGGGTAGTTAAAATAAATAACCAATACATTAGTTTTAACCCTTTATAACGATTTTTCCATGTTTCACGTAGTTGCACGATACAGCACACGTTAAGCAATGATAGCCTCCTTTAATTCCTTAAGCTCCTTAGCGTGTATCCATTTGATTCCCGTTGCGGAAGCTGCACTGGGCGGCCGCGTGATAACCCTACGGAATATAATAAAACTTAGACAAGACAAAAAGATGACGATGAATGTTCGGGCTGTCGTAGAGCGCACATGATAAATTTTGAAGACCTGGGAGAAAGAAAAATTTGGAGGCGATTCCCATAATACAGCGTCCAAAAAGAAAGAACGTGATGACTTGACGTGAACGCGAAATAGATTTTACGAAAGAAAATTATTAAAAGTTTAAGCATATCCAAGTAGCAGTAGGGTTAGTACAAGATTGGATAGTTAACTATGCATAGTAAACTATGACATTACAATCAAAGTAAAATAAACCATTACAGTATGTGTTAAAGCTCAATTTCGTGTATACGTATTCTCATACATTTACGTAACGAAAACGCTCCAAATTAAAATCGTCTGTATTGAATTTGTGACTTTAAATCGATACTAATATGGTTCATATTACTTTGATGCTAATGTCATAGTTAACTATAACGATCAAACGAATTAAAACTCGGCATAACCACACAGAACAATAAATTAAAGAATAAAACGTTCGTAACGGAATATGACCTCACCTGAAACTAAGAAACACAAGGGAGCTGTTATTCAATTATGCAAACATAGCAAAATAAAGTGTTACTTACTCGACTTTCTTTCCGAGAAGATTCTCAAGTCTCGGCCTAACGAAAGGCCAAGGACCTTGATTCTTATGTTCCTCTTGACAAAAAGCGACTTTAGCTTTTTCGTATCGACAAAACTCTTTGAGGACTATGTCGTAGGGGAACGGGTAAACTTGTTCGATTCTACATAGAGCTATTTTGTCTTCCATTTTCTTCTCTTTTCGCAGTTCGTCGATGGTGATGGCAACTTTCCCAGAGCAGAAAATTAATTTCTTTACTTCTTTTGGGTTCTTGCTTGCCGGACCGCTTTCTCTTATTGCCCTTTTTACGACATGAAATAAATTTAGAGTTCATGGAAGCTTGCACTTGACTATAATCGAACCTATTGCGAACAGGCTAATTGGAAGGCAATGATGAAATTTAGAGTAGAATGCGTATTTATACTTTGTAACGTTTTCACGTTATAAGTGGCAGAAAAAGTGGCACGTCAAAACATGTCTGACACCTTAGCGGTTGTATTAGAAACAAGGAAAAAAAAATGGAGTTAACCCGACAATATAAGGACGGTAAACTATCACTGAATAATTAAATCACTGTAAGGCTATATTTACTGATCTCAGATTATATCGATGTTCTGGTACAATTTAAAACCTTTAGTCATGAATTTTTTCCATTGACTATACATCTTTATATCCATACTGCGGAATAATAAATTATGATCCACTTGAAGACTAAACTCTTAATTTTTCACAATAATTCTAACTTCTAAGATGTGAAAATGAAAATTATTAATAAATTACGGTAATAGGTAGTTCTCGTTAAAATCCTTACCTCTGAAAGCTAGTGCCAGGTAGGAAGTCCTTGAAGGGAGACGTATAGTATGGATGCTTGAGGCCAACCTTCGGTGTCATCAGGATGATCGGCTTACGAAAAGGCAGGGCGATTTGCCGACGCATCAGATGAAAATAGTTAGCTGGTGTTGTTACATTGCAAACTATCCAGTTCGCGCATCTGAGTTGTTTTACTAGAAAATTTATTTATTAGGTTGTTTTGGGTCCACCTGGGTCGACCACTGGTTGTGCCAGATCATTCCTTCCAAGCACGTAAATATTGTGGAACCATGTCCCTTCGGTGAGGTTCCCACTGAAATATCGCGGAACTGCATTCAAACAGCGTTTAGGTATAAAGTCGGCTTGCAGTGAAATAAAGTTCGCGCCGAATACGGAAGGATCTGGGAGACCAACATATAAACAATTCTAATAAAATAGGTACCATATTATTATAGCCATACCACATACCATATCGGTACAGTGGGCGATGGAGAGAGCTATGCTCGGAGTGTCCCTGCGGGATTGAATCAGAAGTGAGAAGATCCGTAGAAGAACCAAATTCACCGACATGGCTCGGCGAGTCGCGAAACTGAAGTGGAAATGGGCGGAGCAAATAGTTCGAAGAGCTGATGGTCGTTAAGGTGCTGGAGTGGCGACCCCGCACCGGGAAGCGCAGTGTTGGCAGACCCCCCACCAGGTGGACCGACGACATCAAACGAGTCGCAGGGAGCCGCTGGATCCAGGCAGCGCAAGACCGAGGCCAACGGAAGTCCATGCAAGAGACCTTTGTCCAGCAGTGGACGTCTATCGGTTGATAAAGAAGAAGAAGAAGAAGGTACCATATTCGAAATATAAAAAGCAATCACCCTCATTAACTAGGAATAAGATGCACAGAGAACAACCCAACCCTTGGTCGTATGTACTGTGAACTCACCCCACATATCTTTATCATCAAGATCCGGAAGCTTGTCCTCGTCATCATCAGCTTGCTGAAGGTAACGTTCCACACGACCAGAAGAATGCTCCGGGCCCTGGGAAGTTTCAAATCAATGCTGTTACTGTAAAAAATGACTTAATAAAATAATAAGATTGTCAAAACATTCACGTAAATCTTGATCTACATCAATACAATACGTGCAATACATTATTTATCATTGCTTTTCATCAGGCAAAATTGTCACCAAGCGCAAGCCTTATTTAACTTTATGCCAATTATATAAGCTAGCTGATACTGCCCGCGACTACGTCCACGAGGATTCAGGTTTTTTAATTCCCGCGGGAACTCTGTAATTTTCCGGGATAAATAGAAGCCTATGTGTTAGTCCTGGGTATGACCTATCTACATTCCGAAAATTCAGCCAAATCGGTTCATTCGTTGTGGAGTTATAGAGTGACAAACATCCCTCCAAACATCCATCCATCCATACATATTCACAAACTTTCGCATTTATAATATTAGTAGGATGATAAATACCTAAGTAACTAATAAAAGTTGCTTGATGCAATTTTGCAAATAGCTTTTTTAACCCCCCGACCAAAAAAGAGGGGTGTTATAAGTTTGACGTGTGTATCTGTCTATCTGTGTGTCTGTCTGTTTCCAAATAGCAACCTACCCAATGGACAGATTTTTATGCGGTTTTTTCTGTTTGAAAGCTAACGTAATCGAAGTGGATCTTAGTTATAACTTATGAAGAATTCCAGCCAACTTGAATTGAACTCGTAGTAGGTACTCAGTTTCCAAATTGCCCCTGCCCCTGGCGGAAATAAAACCCGGGATCTCCCACTTATAAAACTGCTGCTGTTCACAACAGCGCCCAGAAAGTCGTCTAAAGTCACACAAGTAACATGTACATATGTAATTAGTACGTGAAATGGTTGATTGCTAACCGCTCCATCAATTCCATGAGGCAGCTGTATGACGAGGCCGGACTGACAGATCCACTTGCTCTCCCCGTTGACGATGAACGTGTCGAACACTGGCTGCGCTTCGTCAGCAAAGTCGCCGTACTGCGCCTCCCAGATAGTGAGCAAGTAGGGGCTAGAGTACGAGTAGCCAACTTCAAAGCCCAGAATACCTACAACCGATGTAACACTTACGAATATAATATCGTCCTAATAAGGCCGTCGTGAAGGAACCTTCCACAGGTATCGGTCTTGCGCCGCCTGTATCCAGGGGCTCCTTGCGACTCGTCTAATGTCGTCGGTCCATCTTATGTGAGGGTCTGCCAATTATCGCTTCACAAGATTAACTGCGCAAGACCGACCCTGTGGAAGTCCATGCAAGAGGCCTTTGTCCAGTAATGGACGCCTATATCGGATGATAAAGAAAAAGAAGCAAATTGACTTTAAAATTAAAAAAAAAAAAAATTAAAGATCTATATATTTTTATAACACTCTTGACTGCTAGGTATTTTTCTGAGAATAGTTTAGCAACATTTCGCAAATATAATCGACTAATTTAATAACTTCAGCTTTGGTTAAGTGTGTGGTTGTGTGTAGGACGACGAACGCTTTGACACGAAGCTTCAGCTTCAACTCGTGTTTCAAAATGCTGTAGTGAGTTAAATCAGCTTCGCGATGATATATTCGTAAGTTTAATATCAGCTTAACTCGAATAAAACAGGGGGAAAAACTCCACTCGTGGGCGTTGGACCTAAGAGTTAAATTGCTCGAAGTGCACGTTGCGTGTGATTTAAGAATTTAAAGCATTCGATGCAGCCTCTAAGTGCTTGTAATTAACAGTCGTTCCAACGATAATTACTCGAGAAATCCCTGAATCAACTTGCCGGATAGGTAGTATTTAATGTCCTTTCGACATGAGTACGAGGAAAATTCTATCTAGATTTGAGAATGCAAATGCGCTTAGGAACTTTTCATCGGCATGCGATACTGGGTTTTCGATTAAAAGCTGGTTTTACAACTTGTTAGTTCCGAATTTGTTAGTAAACTATACATAGGTATACCCGTAAGAGTATCAGACTTTTCGTCGTCGTTGACTAAGAACAACCTTTATAGAAAAATTGAATTTTTACAACATACTCTTTACTAGGTATACCTACATTCAAATGTAGAATTTTCGAGAGGAAACCGAAATGGATAAGTATTCGTTTTTGTTACAGGTAAGGGAAGCACTCACCAAATTCACATAAAGAGCTATTGTGGAGGCTGTACATCGCCTGGTCTGGATATATAGTGTCGAGGACTCGGTAAGTGGCGCCATCTATACCCTGGTGATGATACACGTGATGTCTGTGAAAATAACACACCTTTATATAAATTATGGGAATATTAACCCTTAATAGTTTAATGGAACTAGACTTCCCTAAGGCGATGGTCAGGCTAGGTCACTTTTTTTTTATTCAATGACGAGATAGGCCTTGACTGCGATGCCACCTGATGGTAGGTGCGATGAAGTCTAAGATGGTAGCAGGCCAACTTTAAAAAGGTATATATGGCAGTGTAAATGAAACCCATACCCCTAATCGGTTCTACACGCCATCGCACCAGAATGCTTCGCTGAATCGCTTGGCGGCACGCCTTTAATGGTAGGGTGGTAAGTAGCCACGGCCTAAGCCTCCAATCAGGCCTCTCACACGAGTATCAGCCCAATTACCCGAACTCTGAGGTACTTTGGGTTGTCAGGAAGCCACCACATCAATATAATTACACCTCGAAAAGACAAGAAAAGGCCCACAAAAAATAGCTGACTGTTATAGGTCAGCTTAAAAAACCAAATCAAAAAAATCGTTTCCAGCATTTTGTGTATAGGTGATTTGTCTAACCCCTCTAGCGCTTAATCAAAGTTAAACTGAAATGTGAAATGGTAAAAAGACAACTGGCACAATTGTTCTGAATCGGAAATTGGAGCCTTTTACGTTAAACCTAGAAATGTTAGGCTTTTGTGGTTCTTAGGGATGGCTAAAAGACCTAAGTTCAAAATATTATCGATTTATCATATTGACATAGTATCGAGTTATCGAGCGTTTTTTTAACAAGCGTACCCCTCGTAACCCACAGTTTATTTAGAAACGATAAAATAAATGAGGTTTAGCTGCACGAAGAAAAGACAGATATCGTCAGGTACTTAAACAGTTCGATTTACTTTGAGAGGTACATTAAGTTTCCAATAATAATATTATTTGAATAGGGCAGTCGACTATTATTGAAATAGAAGAATTTTGTAAATTGTCTGCGTCCAATAAATATTTTTGATACCCATCTTTTTCGATTATTCAATACTTTTCTTTACGCGGAGACTGCATAATATTATAGATCCTTTTGATATTTTCAAAAAACATCGATTTTAAATAAGTATCGATACTTTTAGGCAACCCTTCAAAATGTGAATCAGGGTCAGTCGTCCGATACAAGGAAGTCGGTCCCCGCTCGATTAGTTCGAACTGCGGCGAAATGATCAATTTAGCGAGAGGAATAAAAGTGGCCCCCTTTGTTGCAGACCTTTGTGCCAACAAAACTATCGGACTTCCTTTGTGCTGTGACAAAAGCTACCGGTATCCATTCGTTTTTAACCCCCGACGTAAAAGAGGGGTGTTATAAGTTTAACGTGTTTATCTGTGTATGAGTCGATGTATTAGTCCCGATAGAATTTGTAAGGAACAGCCCGGATGTATGAAATTGGCGGTATGACACCTCTGTGCCTCGAAAGCACCTTAAGTCGTTGGCAAATGAACAAACAAACATTTACGAATTTATAATATTAGTAGCTAAGAAGTTATTCCATTTTATTCATCTCGAGCATTGACATGGTAAGCCGATACAAATTATTGGGTATTTAGTCATATGGAGTTGAAGCCTGGACACAGAAGCTTTCCAAATATGGGTTTACAGAAGAATCTTGAGAATTTCGTGGGTTTAGCGTGTCAAAAATACGACTGTGCTGCAGAGGCAAAGATCTTTAAGCCCTTAACAACATAAAAGTACGGAAGCTGGAGTACTTTGGGCATATCTTTAGGAATAACGGATACGACCTCCTGCAGTTCATTATCCAAGGAAAAATAGCTGGCCGAAGACCACCTGGTCGGAGAAGAACATCGTGGCTTAAAAACCTACGCCAATGTTAAAGGAAAAGTACCTGATCATTGTTCCGTGCAGCAGCGTCCAAGGTGCAGATAGCCCTAATGGTTGCCAACCTCCGATAGGAGTCGGCACTACAAGAAGAAGAAAAGGCTTTTCAGGCTTTTTTCGGATAGTAGCAGTGGATGCTCTCCCGATTTTGAAGAGGTTTACACTTTTCAGTTTTCACCAGTCCTCAGAATATATTACCTATGTGCCATTGTTCCTCTTTCGACGTCTTCACCTGTCAGTCGTACGTGTATCTTATCTCGTAAAAGTGATCCGTAAGCCAATGCTTCCCCCATTGCCCAATCAGCAATACCATCCTTCACCTAAAATTAAGATGACATAGAAATTAATAAAGTAGTTGAAGAGTAACTAAAGAGTATTTAGGTACCTCTTGGAAAAACACCAAAATCAAAGGAAAATATTTATTTAAAAAATAATAATCTCTTTTTGGAGATTTCTTATAAAGAACTTCAGCAAATAAGATTAATAAATAATATTTGTTTATCTTCTAAATATTCAGACTTCTTTTCAAGATATTTAATTATATATTTTTCAAGGGAAAATTATAGAATCGGAACATCTCGGCAGACGATATAATGTACAAAGATACATCGAATTCGAAAGCAAAACCAAAATTCAAATAGCAAAGGCATATTATGTGGTGTGCGATGCTTTGTATCGACAAATAGCAAAGGCCTGCGGTGCGACGCTTTGTATTGACAAATAGCAAAGGCCTGCGGTGTGCGATGCTTTGTATCGACAAATAGCAAAGGCCTGCGGTGCGACGCTTTGTATTGACAAATAGCAAAGGCCTGCGGTGCGACGCTTTGTATTGACAAATAGCAAAGACCTGCGGTGTGCGATGCTTTGTATCGACAAAAAGCAAAGGCCTGCGGTGCGACGCTTTGTATTGACAAATAGCAAAGACCTGCAGTGTGCGATGCTTTGTATCGAGTTATCGACAAATAGCAAAGGACTGCGGTGTGCGATGCTTTGTATCGACAAATAGCAAAAGCCGGCGGTGTGCGATGCCTTGTATCGACAAATAGCAAAGGCCTGCGATGTGCGATGCTTTGTATTGACAAATAGCAAAGGACTGCGGTGTGCGATGCTTTGTATCGACAAATAGCAAAAGCCGG
Source organism: Oeneis ivallda (assembly GCA_029955525.1). Classification (NCBI taxonomy): domain Eukaryota; kingdom Metazoa; phylum Arthropoda; class Insecta; order Lepidoptera; family Nymphalidae; genus Oeneis; species Oeneis ivallda. The sequence continues at coordinate 20,222,609 of JARPMR010000012.1, forward strand.
CGGTGTGCGATGCCTTGTATCGACAAATAGCAAAGGCCTGCGATGTGCGATGCTTTGTATTGACAAATAGCAAAGGCCTGCAGTGCGACGCTTTGTATCGACAAAAAAATCAGCTGTCATTTTACATACCTTATGCCCGTCTTCATCCGTGTGGGATTGAATTTTTTTTTAACCTATGTAAATATATTTTTTGGGGTTTTTTGACTTTTCGGATTTCAGTCCTTACTTAATTTAAAAAAACAGATTTCCGGTGTTTTTTGAAAAAAAAATTTCTTACCATTTTTGCTCGTCTTTCTAACATTCTGTGGATGCCTTTGTGAATTTCGAATGCCCATGGCTCTGGCGCCTTGCAAAAGTGTTGTGATATTGTAGTGATTGCCGCTTCACTGATACCTGTATCTTTGACCTGGGAAATAGAGAATAAAATACTGATTCTAAAATATAAAGTTGCCTTTATATTTTAGTATTCCTAAGGATAAAATATATTGGGCACTCAATGGATGATGGAGATATACAGCTATGCTCGGTGTTTTTCTACACTTTTTACCTAGGAATAAATTGGGCCAGTTTTTCTTTTGAAAATACTGTCAAAATATCAAATTTACTCTCTGATAACTTATTTTACGTTAGTGAAATCGGCCCTAAACCAGAAATAGGGATATCCCTATTTCTGATTTAGTCCGTAGACGAACCAGAGATCAATATAGCTCAGCAAGTCGCTAGACTAAAGTTTTCTGAATACAAGCGGCGCAAGAAGAGGTTCGTAGAAGATTCTAAAAGATACCAGTATCCAAAGTAATCCTCTAATTTTTTTTAACAAAATTAAAACGTCCCGACCATGTATACGGCTCTAACGTTGCTCGTGGTTGAGATAGCTAATATTTGATTATGCTTCGAACCTTTTTTGGATCAGTGGCTTCGAAGAATCCAGTCCAAGGAGTATCTACCCAGTCCATAATGCTCAGCTTCGTGACCTTTTTCGCGAGTTCGAAATGTTTGTTTAACGTATCTGTGTATTCCTTTTCCCATTTTTTAATGTCAGCGTCCGTCACTATGCCCTCTGCTTTCAACTTCTCTTCGTAGATTTTGTCAACTAGATTTAAAAAGAAAATTTTGTTATAAAGGTAAGATTTCTTTCAGCAGGCTATGTGTCGCCGCAACACTACTGGTTTCTATGTATTTCTATGAAATACCTTCCGTAGCTAGCGACGTATAATACAAGTACATACAAACCAGTAGTATCGCGGCGGCACGTCGCCTGCTGCTGCTGTCTGTAGTCGGCTAGAACTCTTACCTTAAGTTCGACGAGGCTTGCATCTCAGAGTTGCATATGGGATAAAAAAATCTTGGTTATACATTGGGTTCTAGCGGGATAAAAATGCGGACAATACCACCGTTTGCTGGGGTTGTAAGGCCCTTGCTTCAATTTTGTGTGAACTACCGCATTTCCACCCGTTGACCTCTGGGCGTACCCTCGCCGGCCGCGTGACGTCACCGTGAGGGCCATCCGTCAACGAGTGGACGCTGAGTGAAGGGGCGGAGATAAGTGACCGCCTCTTGATAAGTGAACAACAGACCTTACAATGACGTCTTCAATGAACTGCATGAGTGATATTTCGGTCGCTAGTAGTATGGGCTACTGCTTTAGTGTCGTCGTGAGCATACCTGTCTTCATGCTTTTGATCTTCTTGTACATGAACGGCTGCGTGAACATCGGCTCGTCCTCTTCGCTGTGGCCGAAGCGTCGGTAGCACACGAAGTCTATAACCACGTCCTTCTTGAACTTGCAACGGTACTCGATAGCTATCCGGGCCGTGTGGGCCACAGCCTCAGCGTCATCTCCGTTTACGTGGAAAACTGGCGCATCGAAGGCCTTTGCTACGTCTGAAAATACATAGTACAGGTGAAACGTTTAAATTATAATCACACTATCACACTAATAATATTATAAAGGCGAAAGTTTGTGTGTCTGTCTGTATGTTTGTTACTCTTTCATGCAAAAATTACTGACCGGATTTGGCTTAAATTTGGAATGGATATAGGTCATACTCAGGATTAACACATAAGCTACAATTTATCCCGGAAAAGTGTAGTTCCCGCGGGAATCAAAAACCTTAATCCACGCGGACAAGTCGAGGGCATCGTCTAGTAATTTAATATAAAAAATTCTTTTTAAAAAACAGACTTCAAACTCCCGCGCCTCTATACAAAGTATAAAATTTATTGTTGATATTTTAAAAACCGCTCGACCTATTTCGATAATATTTATATGGGACCACTTGGGGAGTATACCCTTTCAAACAAAAAAAGAATTTGCCAAATCGGTTCAGGCGTCTTCGAGTAATCGGTGGACATACATAAAAAAAGTCGGCCAAGTGCGAGTCGGACTCGCGCACCGAGGGTTCCATACTCCAAAAGTAAAAGTAAAACGATAATATTATATTAATTTGCTTATTTATCGTTAACTTTGTTTGTAGAGGTTTATTGTTAATATAAAAAAAACTATGCTAGTTAGAGCGTTGGTTTTATTTTTCCTGTAAAATATACATAAACCTCTATTGAACATAATTATTTCAGATTTTTCGATTGGTAAACTTCGGAGATAAGGGGGGGAACGGTATTTTTTTCGACATTTTGGCCGATTACTCAAAAACTATTATATATAGAAATAAATAAAAAACTGTTTTAGAATGCACAAGTAAAGGCCTTTCATATGATACCCCACTCAGTATAATTATCTTACTTTGAAATTTCAAACCCCTGATTTTCCCCCTTTTTTAATTAAACTAAAATAATTTTCGCGTTGATTTTATTTTTCCTGTAAAATATACATAAACCTCTATTGACCATAATTATTTCAGATTTTTCGATTGGTAAACTTCGGAGATAAGGGGGGGGGAACGGTATTTTTTTCAACATTTTGGCCGATTACTCAAAAACTATTATATATAGAAATAAATAAAAAACTGTTTTAGAATGCACAAGTAAAGGCCTTTCATATGATACCCCATTCGGTATAGTTATCTTACTTTGAAATTTCAAACCCCCGATTTCCCCCCTTTTTTAATCAAACTAAAATAATTTTCGCGTTGCTTTTATTTTTCCTGTAAAATATACATAAACCTCTGTTGACCATAATTATTTCAGATTTTTCGATTGGTAAACTTCGGAGATAAGGGGGGGGGGGGGGGAACGGTATTTTTCTCGACATTTTGGCCGATTAATCAAAAACTATTATATATAGAAATAAATAAAAAACTGTTTTAGAATGCACAACTAAAAGCCTTTCATATGATACCCCACTCGATATAGTTATTTTACTTTGAAATTTCAAACCCCCGATTTTCCCCCTTTTTTTAATAAAACTAAAAATAATTTTCGATTTTTCTTTATTCCTATGATTTTGGGCCACTATTATTCACAACTATGCCAAATTTCATGTCGATAGCTTTAATAGTTACTGAAATAATCGACTGTGACAGACGGACGGACAGACGGACGGAGAAAGTCTCACCATAAGGGTTCCATTTTTACCATTTTGGTATGGAACCCTAAAAAATAAAAAAAGAAAGATTCCGACGAATTGATAACCTCCTCTTTTTTTGAAGTAGGTTAAAAATAACAACTAATAAAGCGCTCCCAGGTGGCTCCTAAACGTAACAAATGACTAGCAATTTGCTGTGATAGCTATAATGAAATAATTTTGCATCAAAAACCACTGGGTGAATTTTGGTACAGGTCGCAAATGTTAACCTTCAAAACTGTTGAGGGAAATATAATATTAATCAAGTGAAATAATAATTCGCCTTTTGCCGCCGCATCCATTTACAAGGCTACAAGCTATTTCATTTCAATGAATTCTCGTTTTATCGTTGAATTACATAATATCCCGACTTGATGGGTTTTAAATTGATGTAGTACTTTTATATCGAAATTTAATTTAAAACTATTTCCAATTAGTGGCATGATTAATTATATCATAAGTTTGCTTTACTTCAAAGCAATACAAACAAAGTAACGGAAAGTAGCTAGATGTTTAATTTTACTGTAAGATCAGTTGTAGAGGAGGAAATTTCATTATCATTATCATTAGGACATTTAGCAACTGTAGGCCAACTGTGGGGTCCAACTGGCATAAGACAGATATTTAGGTGAAAAAGATAATGCACAATGAAAAACGAAATTCTTTTTTAGCTGCTGCTGCTGCTTATTTTTCTTATTTTTTGTACAATACCGCTCTTCCAGTAGTAGAACAAGTACAAGAACAACGAAACACGAAGCACAACGCTGAACGCACCACACAAAATACACTATGTACGTTTCGTTCCGACACTGCAGCATCTTCAGGAGATACTGCAGTGTCGGACTACCATGCAAAATCTTTTCATTTAATTCATGATTATAGCAAGAATTATTTTTAGATATCATAAAGTTCCGCAAAGTAAAGACTGCTTCTATCCTATATATATCATATTATATTGTGTGCCTATATTTGAAAAGGATTATACCTGAGCACGAGAACCAAAGTCACTGACATAGCTCAGCGTGTCGCGAAACTGAAGTGGAAATGGGCGGGGCACATAGTTCGAAGAGCTGATGGTCGTTCGGGTCCCAAGGTGTTGGAGTGGCGACCCCGCACCGGGAAACGCAGTGTTGGCAGACCCCCCACCAGGGGGACCGACGACATCAAACGAGTCACAGGGAGCCGCTGGATTCAAGCGGCGCTAGACCGAAACCTGTAGAAGTCCATGCAGGAGACCTTTGTCCAGCTGTGGACGTCTATAGGTTGATAAAGAAGAAAGAAGATACCTGAGCAATAAGGAACGCTCCTGCTGAGTCTGGGGTCTGTGGTGTACCCGATCTGGTTGTTGCACACGATGTGTATGGAGCCGTGAGTGGTGAAGTACTTGAGGTTGCCCAACTGCATCGTCTCGTATACCACGCCCTGTCCAGAGAACGCCGCGTCTCCGTGCATTACTATTGCCATTACCTAAGTCAAAATAAAGGCAGAGATCTATAGACCGTATTTTTTTACTCATTCATTAGTTATAAATAACTAACAATGACTAAACGAGACAGTTTTCCTAACGTGGATAATTTTTTCGTAGTCGTCGTCCGTTAAACCACGTCTATTGATTGAAAAAGGTCTCTTGCAAAGATCGCCACAACGCATGATCTTGTGCTGGACGTGTCCAACCGGCAACCGCTATCACTGACTCCATGTTTTGAGATCGTCCTACAATACTACGTTTCTACGTTTTTTAGGTGTGAGGAGCACCTTTGGACCCTAACCCCTACTTGTTTTGGATTTATTGACCCTGTATTGCAGCTCTGGTGAGTAGCGATGACGTGTTTCGTTAACTCTGGTTCACAAACGGATCCCTTCATGTCTGATTTCATCCCGATGGGATACTCCAAGCATAATTCTCTCTCTACCTAACCCTAAGTCTTAATTCACCCAAAATCAAGTCTAAGTCTGAGTGTAATTTATTTATTATATTTGACCAAAGTTCCAAACATTATTTGCTTCGTAATTATGAACGTCATCGAGGCCTGCATATGCAATGGTAGGTACTTAGACCTAGTCCTTTTTATTCGCTCTTGGCAAAAAGAGCCTCTATCTTTTTGCCCTTGCGCGACTGTGCCGCGAATCGCGATCCGTCTCCTCCATTCAAAACCGATCGCTGCTATTGTTTCATGAGTTTTTGTAGGAGCCGATCTTATTAGCTAAACCAGAATTTTCACAGTATCCCTTAACTCAAACTAGCCTCAGAATTTGTTCCAAGTTGTTGTCCTTCCAAGCTTTTTGTCGTCTCATCCGAGGGATGCCCACTTATAGATCTTTTGCAGGAATTTCAAGAAAACACGGTCTTGTATACGGCATCTGCCCAGCGGCTCCCTGTGACTACCTTATTGTGTTATTATTACCTTATCTCCATTATTGTCCCCCTTCCAATGTTGTTCAGCGCGTGCTTTCCCAACCACGACCGGAGAGACCACCTCCAAATGTGACGGATTGCAACTCATCGACACTTTAATATATTTGTTTGTTCTTCGTATGAATCGGTGTATAAAAGTGCCCAGATGGTATTTTATATCACCCGAACCCTAAAAAACAAACTTTAAAACTATAAAATTTATCCAACAAACTCACAGGTCTAAAAAAGTTCTATCCTATTCGCGGGAAAATTTTGTAAAAACACTTCTTTTAAAGCTTTCACCTTAGTTTAGATATTTGTGTATAACCCAACAAATACAAGCATTAATGAAATAATTTAATAAACTTTACCGGCTCCTTAGGTTCCATGGGTTTGAACTGGGCGAAGATATCCGTCAACTGTTTTCGACACACATTGACTAACATATTCAATCTTCCTGAAAATCAATAGAAATGCATTTGAAGAGTGTAGTGTAGGACTGTAGTTGATTTAGCTATCAAATTAGATTGGTATGGGCCTGATGTTGAAAATGTAGGTTAGAAGCAAATCTGTTTGAATCTATTCTAATCTGAATTTCTACTAGATTAGTCTCTAAGCCCATGTTGAAAGTGCTCTCAATTTTATTGTACTCAGCACTTCAACTGATTTCAATACGACGAGCCTAGAATTTGCACTTTACACATAAAAACTTTATAGCATCAATTCGGTTTTTTTTTTTCAGATAAATAAAAATAAAAAACATTAAATAATTAAAAGTTTTCTAAAATACCTCGATGTTGCATCGCCATGACGATAGACTCAACGCCTAACTTTGTGCTCGTATCGACGATTTCCTCTAACATCGCTATCAGGCTCTCACCACCTTCTAGTCCGAAACGTTTCTCCGCCGGCCACTTGGTCGCAAAATATTTTTCGAGGCTGTCGATTAAAATATCATTTGAAACCTTGGATAAAGAGGCAAAAAATAATTGAAGGGCGGAATAAGGGAATAAGGTCGCTCACGTAGAGTGCGTCAACAGACTTTAATGGACGTTTTGGTGAGGGTAGTTACATTTTTCTTCTTAGCATACATTTCTCGATTCCCACATCCCTCGTGGGATGCTCTAGGCTACAATCACGCTTGTGAGTTTTTTCTTAATTATAAGTATCAACTCTCCTGTATATAATTCAGCTGATAAAATATGAACTGTACTTTAAATTCGCTTAATTGTTCTGAACTTTTTTAATCCTTAATTAAGTACACGTTACCTGAACATGGTTAGGCGGAGTGCCAGCCAAGTACTCGAAATAAAAGCTCTTAAAAACCTCGAAGTTAAAAGAATTGGGCTAATTTTTTCAGTGAAAAAGTTCATTATAATTTTAATCCTTTTCAATAAATACGAAGAAACGAATTAAAGTGGGCGCTCGAAAAATCTCTACTTTTGCTTGTAGACTTTTTCATCTCTTGAAAAATTAAGGCCTTATTTTAACTTTTTGATTTATTATATTTCCCACAAAACCACTTTCACCCGATGATTAAGAGGTATGAGGAAATTTAAATTATTGTATTTACGTTATGTCAAGTTTAATTCAAGAGTTTGTTATTTAACTGGTGAATTGTTTACTGGCGCTCATCACGTTGGTCTAACTCTAGAGCTTCTGTGTTTAGGTAGTTAATTGTATACGTAAAGCTGCTTGAACCGTAAGCTTTTTAAATTATATTTTGAACTCACAAAGTTAATCCATCCATTGGTGAAAACTGCACGAAGAGCCCTACAATAGTTTCGCAGATTATGGCAAAAGACTAATTCCGTAGAAGGCCTTTGTTTTATAAAATGTACAGTACGCGACGGTAAATGTTTAATATGGAGTATCTGAAAGAGACCGGCCAACCAAGGTTTCGTAGAGCTAAAATACACTCCGATACCGACACCGGTAGAGTTAATATCTCCTGAAGATGTGTATCTTATAACTCTACCCCTTTGTTTGTTCCTTGCTGTTGCTTGTTCTTCCTGCGTTTGTAATTGCGGGAGGGCAGGCAATACAGATTTTCCTAGTTTGGTGGATTGTGCAAAATAGGTTGTCGAGCCTTGTGTACTAACAAAACAGCTTTGGTAAGACGTCGCATTATCTCCCGTTTCTCAGTGACTGTCTTGTCGAACGCGCCGGGCGGTTCCAGCCACTTCCGAATGAACTCTATGGCGTCCAAATCGTACAAGTGCATGTACTCCACGCCTATTGAACGGCAGTAACTGTTTTCCAGACGACTTATTATCTCTCTGGAAATAATTGTAAAGTATACATATACCTGGCATCTTTTTAAGTCTTCAATAATGTTAGGAATTAGATTTGAAGAGCATAGCTATGCCAATATACACACTGGGTATATTTTCTAACTCAAAGTTTTTATCAAAGTAGCATAAGAATGTTGTGAGACTTATGCTCACTTCTGGGCAGAAGTCTCCTCTCAAATGAGAAGGGTTCGGTCATAGTCCACCACGCTGGCAAAGTGCGGATTGGCAGACTTTTGAAGAACATCATGGAGAACTCTCGGGCATGCAGTTGTTCACCATTTAAGCAAGTGGTTCTTAAAAGAGTCTTGACTTATGATACGAGAGCTATCGCAAGCAAGAGCAAGAGCAATGGCAAGAGGCAATTGTTGGCCTAAATGAAATAAATAAAAATTCTGCTACATTTTTTCAAAAACTTACCTTAGCGGCAATGCGGTCTCTTTGCCTCCAATCAAAGTTCTTTCTGGTAGTTCGAAAACTTCATCCATCTGAGCTTCTCCTGTGACAGAAAATAAATAAACTCAAAAGGCAGCATAGCTTTGTGATCGAACATCTTATTTGATGAAATCCTATATCCTTCTGTGCAATATCGTACTAGGGGACAGGGATACTATATGTGAGTGCCTACTGGTTTCTTATTGAATAATATGAACAAGATATGAACAAACCTAGAGAAGTGCCAAGCTCTCGCGACACAATGTGACATTCCACGCCTTTCAATTCTAACGGCGGCACTTGATTGTTTAGAATCCAATTAGCACCTATCGTTAGACTCAGTGGGTCGGTTTTTGCCAAGAGATGTCCGCGTACCTGTCAATTTATTTATATAAATCGTGAACATGTTTTTGTTTTTATCTATCTATGGAAGCTTACCTACATAAAATCAATGCAACGTCTTGATCTTATACAAATTAAAAATAGACATGCTTAGCGTCTGTCTGCAGTGGATAGTAGACTGTTCTTCGGTATAGTTCTTACAATTCACGAGGGCGACTGGCTTATGGTTGTGTATGTGTCGTATCTGTATAAATGTGAGCGAGCGCAATGCTCGCGCCTGCCCGCTCCCACCTAGGCTTTGACAGGCACGCACACTTATGCAATGTGCATGTACATGAAGTAACCACAAGTAAAGCTCACTCGCCTTCGTGAATTTCAAAAACTGTAACAATGCTAAGAAAACCAAATTAGTATTGAAAGATTAATAGGCAAGATAGAGGTTTTTTATAATGAGCATAGCTCTTTATGTTTCATGTGGAAAACTTTATGGATTTAGTTACCTGATAACTTCGAATGAGACTCATCACAGCTAGATGCATCTTGATTCTTTCTTTAGCCTCTTTATCTTCCTTTAACTTCTTTTTAGGATCTGGAATCAAAAGTATGTTATTTTTGCGAAAGTAGCTCTCTCAGTCTGTTATCTTTTCACGTCTTAACCGCTGAAGAGATTTTGAAAAAAATTGTAAAGAAGAAAGCATTATGAGAAAGCACTTTGGATATTTTGACGTGATAACGTCTTATAAATCGATGAGCAACGGCTGCACGCACGAAAAAGTGTCACGTTCCGCCTGAGCCTGAGGGTGCAAGCGAGAGCGCGGATCAGGCGAGAGAGAGGCACGATCGGCCCAAGCGTTGGCTTATTCCGGCCCGCCCATAGTCGTAATTCAAAGTTCGATGTGCCCGCCAGTCATCGTCAATGTTTCTTTATGACGTTATCACGTAAAACTATCGTCCGTAACCGACTTTACAGACAACCAATTTTTTAATACCAGAATATAAAGGAGTTTCTACAGGATTTCTTGTAATTTCAAGATCATAAAGTAAGCGATAAAATGTAACTTGTCTTAAATAAAACTACGTTTTAGCAAAGTATGAGCTTACTGCTGACGGTTTTAGGACTAAATTCGTCTTCAAATTCTTCAATTTTAAGTGTTGGACCACTGACGCTTTCGTAAAATCCATCCCATGACTGAAAATTAAACATATTAAACTAAAAACATGATTGGCATTTCAATACGGGCAAAAACTAAAGTGATATAATATTATGTCGTTTTCAAAATTAAATTTAATTCTTCTTCTTTATCAACCGATAGACGTCCATTGCTGGACAAAGGTCTCTTGCATGGACTTCAACAGGCCTCGGTCTTGCGCCTCCTGAATCCAGCAGTTCCCTGCGACTCGTTTGATGTCGTCGATCCACCTACTGGGGGGTCTGCCAACACTGCGCTTCCCGTCCAGCACTTTGGGACCCCAACGACCATCATCTCTTCGAACTATGTGCTGAGCTATGTTGGTATTAATTTAATTATAAATTGAATTTTTATATCGTGGGTAAAAAGTAATTGTTAATAATAAGTTACCTGACTAACAGAGCCTTTGGTATTTTTCCAATCTAAGTATTGCGCTTCTAAGTAATTGGCATTAGTTCCACTCAAAAACGTTTCCGCTTTGGAGGACAGTAATCTTTTTGAAAGGTATTTAATATACTGGAATAAATAACAAGTGTATGATAATTTATCTATATACATAGCAGGTGATTGCAAACATTCCTAGATATGGAATATGGTACATACTGTGGGTTGCCCAGGCACAACAGTTGCGGAATTGGGTATTTGACTGATATTTTCTTATTTATTTATAATAACGTTTTTTAAATATTAACATAACACAATGCCATTTCTCTTTTTTAAATATCTTTACTAGTCTCGGAATTATGAGCTGTTTTACTGTGACGGTATCTGTCTCTTTCTAATAAGAAATTTTCTATGGAGCTTGTATGGAGCTGCTCAATTGTGACATCACAGTTCATTAGCGCTCTCTATATAACAGGGAACTTTAAAACTCTATAACTTATTCGTTTGTGGACCGATTTATTTTCTGTTTTTACAAATGTTATTCTTACATGTTATATTTTCGATTATAAATAATGAATATCAACATTTTGACTACAGTCAAATAACCAACTGTCAAATTTTTTAAGAATATGACCCACCCTGAATATTAATAATCCCTCCCTTCTCTAATACTCCCCGCTTCTCTCTAAATAAACGTAGGTATGAGCTTGAGTTTGGAGTTGGCATGTAACAATGTGCAGCGTAACCGGGTGGGGATCGAACCGTCGACCTTTTGGTCTTCAGTCCGTCCTTAACCGTGAATAAGAGGCAAGTAAGGCAAAATTGAATAGGCATTTTCTAGGCAAGCGCGCTCCAACCTAGACCTCATCAGTGTTTCTTTATCATTGATTGTCGCCAAGCGCAAGCCTATGTCGTAATAAAAAACTTTTGAAGTGAAAACTTCTTTAGGCACTTTTTTGGGTGAGCAAAAAACATGGATTTCGCGTCATCGTCACCTTCACAATCGTCACCTGCTATCTCACGAACCGTCTCTGTGAAACATCCTATAGCCAAAATGCACAGCAATTTATAATTACAGCATAAATTAATATTATATTCCACGGACACTCTTTCAATTAAAGTTTGTAAGATAAGTACTCTTTCAATTAAAGTTTATAAGATACGCAGTAATATTGTTCAAATTCGAATTCAAAATTATTTATTTCACGTAGGCCAACCTTTGGCTCTTATGACAAGTCATGACTCATGACTACCACCGGTTCGGGAAGCGGATTCTGCTGAGAAGAGCCGGGAAGAAACTCAGCAGTTGCTCTTTTCAAAATAATCATTTTACAATATTGTACGAAGAATAAAAATGAACCCGAGGTCTCTGAACTCAAGACCATTCATGATAGAGGTTCGAAGTGTCTTTAACCTGTGTCTAGTTGTCTACTCGTAAGTCGTAGCTCCATGCAAGTAACTTTACATGGATCATTGCATCTATTACTTATTCATGAAAACAAGGGATGCCTCGATACGGTTCTTTGCCGAAACGACAGATACCGATATTCAATATGAAGTATTGTCGATATCGATAGGTTAGTGAATTCCCACATTACGTTAATTTACTTTAATCTGATTGAAAGCTTAAAACAGAATGATCTATAATTTATGAGAAAGTTATTTATTAAAAGGAGGTTGGCGAATTTTGACCCAGCATTTTTAAAAACCGTTCAGATTCAGAAATTATTTAATTTTAATTAATATTTTTCTGAGTATTTTTCTGTGTAAACCCCATATATTTAGAAGATGGGGATCAAAAATATAATTATTCACAAGTACACATTATAAATAACCGTTACATGGCAATACAAGTGAATATTATCTTTTTTCTCCCAACTTTATTTGATAGACTTTGATGAACTTTTTTGTTAGACTGGTTTACTAGAACAAGCATGAGAAGTTTGATTCGTGAGCCTGGCCTTGAGGCCCACGGTGCAGTTCGTCTGGGTCAGAAACTCTATGGAATTCGCCAATCTCCTTTATATTAAGTTCATCACATACTTACTCGTAAATTAAACGAGGACTAACAGGAGGATTAACAGCTGATAATAATCTCTCGGATTACGTACCTAAATGTATCAAAGTCTCAGCAAATTAAAATCGCCGATTCCAATGTCCCTGCGTAGGGCGTGCCGATTTTTATTGGTATCGACAAAGGAATCGGATGCATCCCTAATGAAAACACTTACCGCGGAGTTGGACGCACGTATCGGCGATGTTTTAAGTATTTGAAATGCTATTATTAAAGCCATTTCAAATTATAAACTTGACATCAGAACTATTTGATTTTTGATTTATATACTTTTATAACTTCATAACATAATAATAAAATAAAAAATCAGAAAATCTTGAAAGAGTAGAATGACAGATGAAAGATCTTTGATAGATCACAAACAAAGTTTTTTTTTTTAATTTTAAAAATGGAATGCTGTGGTAAAAACTCAAGAACACTGTTATTGTTCTGAGGTTTAGGCACCACCTGGCACCAGGCACGTTACTACTTTCATGTTATCATCTCAGATGGATTTAAGTACGTTAAGTCTAAATATTAGTAAATAGCGCAAAATATAAGGATGAAGAAAATGCGAACGTATCACCCACCTACCCAACCGCGAAACCGAGGCAAAGTTAGCATAGTGTGTGCAAACTGCAAACACGGCTTGCATAGCCGCTAGCCATAGCTGATGCGGCGTCGTTGTTTGCAAAGAGCGAATATGTGCCCGCGACGCCTTGCCATCAGTCGACCTACAGATTACTTTTGTCGAATATGTTGGAGTACCTACCTACTTATTTTAAATTTATTTTTGTGCTAGTATCGAAAGTTAAGTTATTATACAAGGTGTACCTTTTTAGGGCTCCGCTACCCAAAAGGTGTCAACGGGACCGTCCGTCCGTCAGTCTATATTTCAGCGGACTGTATCTCATGAATTATGATTAGGAAGATACTTGACAGAATGTGTATTTCTATTTGTAATGATAAAAAAGTTGAAAATTGAAGAGGGTCTCTATAAAATAAACTTTTGTTTGTGCTCGATCTTAATAATATTGTACGATGGTACGGAACCCTTCGTGTGCGGGTCTGAATTGCACTTGGCCGGTTTTTTAAAAATCTAACTCCACCGAAGTTGCATGAAAAGCTAGTGACTCATGTATTCACATTTTCTTATTTATGGAAAGTAGACTCTTTTGTGCTGTGTCATGTAATTTGCGCAAAAGGCTATACTTTCAGGATGAAGCAAACAACGCAATTCGCAGGCAATGATAGTAATACTCCGCAGGGGTAAGGCATCAAAATGAATTTATATAGGGGAAGATTTGAGGCGCCACGAGGGGAGGCTCGGGGATGACTCGAGGCGCCGCTTAGAGGTCCTTCTTGCGACAGGGGTGACGTATGTGCGCGTTCATTTTCATTCACTGAAAGTACTTCACTTAGAAAATACTTAAATGGAAAAGTTAGACTTTCTTCCTTGTAGATTTACTTTGAACTTACTTTGACTTCGGCTTTTATCCGCGTTTTATCAAAAGCAGATGATTTCGTTTCTTTGCGTAAAAAATAAATTTAGATTATACATCATAATTATTATACTTATTTCATATGGGACTTGCGTTAGTTGGGCGATGGATATTTTTAGCATAATTAATGATCATGAATTTATTAACGTATGCGTGAATTGTTTGAAATATTCCGTCTTAGTGGCACACAAGTTTTTGACGTGATAACGTCTTATAAATCGATGAACACCGGCTGCACGCACGAAAAAGTGTCACGTTCGTCCTGAGCCTGAGGGTGCAAGCGAGAGCGCGGAACGAGCGATAGAGAGGCACGACCGGCCCAAGCGTTGGCTTGTGCCGCCCGCCAGTCATCGTCAATGTTTCTTTATGACGTTATCACGTAAAACTATCGTCCGTAAACCGACTTTACAGACAACCAATTTTTTTATAGAGTCTACGATGTGCATATTACTTGCTCAAAATTTGACGGAAATTGTCGTGATTCTTAAAAAATTCAGTCTCGTATTGACTTTCACTGTCTCGGTCGTAAAAAAAGCGGTCTCTCGTATGGACTTCTACTGTCGTATGCCGCCTATATCCCTATGAATGACTAGTGTGATGTTATCAGTCCACCTAGTGTGGGGATAGGGAAAAGGGTTCTGCCAACATTTCGCTCTCCAGTCCTAGGTCGCCACTCCAGCATCTTCTTAGGGACCCCAACAACCATCTCCTGCTCAAAAATCCTCTCCTGACAAAAAGGCTCTAAAATTCCTACTTAAAAAGTACTTAAGGTACTCTAGGTAATATTAAACAGTTAGTTTAGGTAGAATAGAATAGAAATATTTTTTATTCAAATAAACTTTTACAAGTGCTTTTGAATCGTTAAATGAATGAATTTACCACTGGTTCAGAATGCCCTTCCTACCGAGAAGAACCAGCAAGAAACTCGGCGGTTTCAACATAGTTTACAATAGGTACTATGCTATGTCTGCAGTTTATGCAGTGTTTCCACAATGAGGGGAATTTCCAAAAAATGTACACTTACAATTCAATAGGTACATGTTAAGATGGGCAAACAGAAAGTAGCCCCATTCCCGCCGGTGGAACCCGTTCACGAGCATCACGCATGACCCAGCCGTTGCTTCGCTTAACCATATTTGAGGGAACGTAACATAATTAAAACCTGATCGGTTTCTACACGCCACCGTGCCGGACCGCTAAATATCTTGACGGAATCTTTGATGGTAGGATGGTAGCTAGCCACGGCCGAAGCCAGGTAAAATGTATGTAGGTATAGGTATCCTGTAGTAGGTATACCTATGTATGTCGGTGTTATTGAGTCCCTGTTGTGAATACCGCGCCTGACTGATGACCGCAATGCGTAATTAACCATCGGTCCCCGCCGGTAATCCTTTGATTCTCACTGAATAATTGTAGGTGAATTGTGTGCCTGATGGGGAGTTATCAGTTAACCATCGATGATCACGGTCAATATGAGTTAAATGTTGACTTAATTCTAATAGGTATATTATTCTTCTTCATCAATCGATAGACGTCCACTGCTGGACAAAAGTCTCTTGCATGGACTTCCACAGGCCTCGGTCTTGCGCCGCCTGGATCCAGCGGCTCCTGCGACTCGTTTGATGTCGTCGGCCCACCTGCTGGGGGGTCTGCCAACACTGCGCTTCCCGGTGCGGGGTCGCCACTCCAGCACCTTGGGACCCCAACGACCCTCAGCTCTTCGAACTATGTGCCCCGCCCATTTCCACTTCAGTTTCGCGACTCGCTGAGCTATGTCGGTGACTTTGGTTCTCCTACGGATCTCCTCACTTCTGATTCGATCCCGTAGGGACAGTCCGAGCATAGCTCTCTCCATCACCCGCTGAGCGGTCCTGAGATTACTTATGAGGCCCTTAGGTATATTGACCTGCCTTATTTTAGCTTTTGTCCACAACTTCGACCGCGTAGAGTTAGGTTATTTAAAATACCGCACGCACCCTTTTTTATTCTGCGCTCAAACATTCAATTAAACCCATGCAAAAATCCCATATGGCGATCCATTGTATGTATGTACGTTCACAATATGAGCACGAAGTTGTTTGGCCCTTCAAGTAATGCTGGCAATTCTGTCAGCGTTTATTTTCCAAGCAGGCTACCCAGATTTGGGTGTGTTGCTAGAGAGGTTATGTATAATTTACCTTGGTCAAATAGACGCAGATCTACATTTAAGCAGCACGTGATCCGGTTTATATGCACGCTCTGCATAGAGCTACGTGGTACTATTAATATTCTGTGATTGAGCGGTATCGGTGATACCTAAAATAAAAAGATGTTTTAGAGAACAGTGTCCAGAGATCGAGCCTTCGACTGTCCCAAGGCTTGCTTCGGTTCAGCTGTTGAGCGAAGTTTGTTTGTCTGCAATCTGTGGTGCTTACCCATAGTATGGGCACGTGTACCACTATGTGGCATACGACGGATTTTTCTATGTAGAACGCCGCAACGGCGCCGCAGAACTAACGCGCCGTGTGCCATAACTCTAAGGCACGTCAAGCAAAAAATAAAATCGCAAGGAAGGAGGTTGCAAAATGGGAAAGTATGTCCTTTTGTGAATGTAATGTCCTTTTCGTTTAAACCTTACACCAATGTCCCGAGGGAGCGGTGTAAACATCCAGGGGTCAAGACGCAAAGTCGAGCAACGCCCTCAGTGCCTGTTGTCTCTAGTGCGTAATCATGCCACTTAACAACTTGACGGGCTACCGCACTTTCCGAAATCCAAGGATTTTCCGTTTCTTTTTACGTGTAAAAAATACGTTTACGTTTACGGTATAAATGCAAAACTATGTGTGTACAAAATAGACTATAATGTTATACGTTATTATCAATCATTTATTGGACAATATTCTTCCGCTAGGGATATTTAACCAGTGCCAAAAATTATGGAACAACGTTGTCTAACAGATAGTAATAGAACTATTAGTGGTAGATTCATTTGACAGTACGAAAGCACTTGGTAAAAGTTTATTTTAATATAAAAAGGTATTCTACACACATACACACATACTTACTTATATTACACAGCGCTCTTCGTTGTGAATTTTTTCACTGTGACTTCTCTGATTGCTTCTCTGTGATTCATTGTGAATTATTAAATAATGGGTACATTTATTAACGAACACATAATTGAGAATTAATTCAGGTCTTTTAAAGCAAGAAAATTATAAGACGAAAAATAAGCTTCCTCACTTATTTTCAAAGTCTACATAGCTGTACTTAATAAATTAAAATATTATAGATATACTTGTTTGTATGAATAGAAAAGTAAGGCGTTCCTAAGTCAGAATGTTTTAACCTTCCTTATTCCACTCGTTTTAATAAAAATATAAATAGTGTTAAGCGTCATTTTAATAAAGTAAGGAAATGTAGGTCAAGAGGACATCTAAAAAGCTATTTCTCGTTTACAGCTATAAATTAAAAAAGTTAATTTCTCCTTTAACTGTCGTGTTTGGGGTGTAAAGTTGAAGTTGTTTCGTTAATTGCTTTTATCGCACGCGTTCAACTTTTTAAATAAAGAATTTTTGACACTGATTATATTGTTATTATTTTCGTTACAATTGACAAAAAAGTTATTTCTGAGGCTCTAGTGTCAAGTAAATGCTAAAGTAACTGTGCAAAATGAAGTGCTGAGTAAAAGTTAACTTTTCGCATAGAAATGATGATTGAAATTAACGCAGTGAAACACTCGTATGTTTTAGTATTCTTTATTTAAGGTCAATAGAAACAATTTTTTTATCCGCCGTATTATGATATTTCCCAAGCTGTTACTCGGAACCGGAAGAGAATCATATTATAATCTTTTATTTTTAACCGACTTCAAAAAGGAGGAGTTTATCAATTCGTCGCTTTTTTTATGTATTTTCACCGATTACTCGAAGACCGAACCGATTTGGAAAATTATTTTTTTTTTCGTTTGAAAGGGTATATACTTCCCACGTGGTCCCATTTAAATTTTATCCAAATCGGTCGAGCGGTTTTTAAAAAATCAACATTATTGCCGCTTTGGATGACCATACTAATTAATCTAAATATATAAAAGGCAAAGGTGACTGACTGACTGACTGACTGACTGACTGACTGGTCTATCAACGCACAGCTCTAACCACTGAACGGATCGGGCTGAAATTTTGCACACAGATAGTTATTATGACGTAGACGTCCGCCAAGAAAGGATTTTCGAAAATTCCAACTCCAAGAGTTACCCTCTTGGAGTTGGAATTTTCGAAAATCCTTGAAATGGGGTTGAAAGTTTGTATAAAAGTCCGTCATTTATCAAATTATTTTTCATGTAATATCCAGGAAACGTTGATTTTTGGGCTTTCGATAAAAGAATAAGAAATACGTGTTTCGCAAATTTTGAAAATTCCACCCCCAAAGACTTCAAATAGGGGATGAAAATTTGTATTTAAAACTCCAGACTTTTAAGTTAATTTTCAAGTTATATGCATCAAACTTGGTATGTTGGCTTTTTACAGAGATACGAATCGCGTTAAGTTGGATTTTAATTACCAATAAAAATCTAATTTAACGTGAGCTAACCAACCGCTAAGAAACCATTTTTGAAAATTCAACCTCTAAGGGGGTAAAATAGGGGTTTGAAAAATCGAACTTAACGTGAGCGAAGCCGCGGGCAAAAGCTAGTTTTTAATAAAAATAATTTCATTAAGTATTTAAGTAAGTAATTTCGTTTAGTAATTTAGTAATAATTTCATAAGTTTCATTCTTAGGTACCTATTACAGTTTACGTAGGTGCTCTATTATTAAGTTAAAGGCCAATTTAAGGGAGAAGTATAATCGTAAATATTTCCTTATTGCGCCTAATTTAGAGAGTGAGTTAAGACACGGTTGTCTATATTGTGGCGCATCAACTAGATGGGAAAATTATGCGGTTTAAGGTTACCAAAACTTCTGCTTGTTATGCCAACAAGGTCTTATTTTCTTGATGTTTTAACACCCCACGCAAACCGAGGGGTGTTATAAGTTTTACCGCTTTTTTATCTGTGTGTTTGTGTTATAATAGCACTCTTACTGAGGGACTCTCTCTCTTACTCTTACTAATTTTAATTTAAAAAAACACATTCGGGTTTTTTTTCTAAGCTATGTCATGAAAATCTACCCTATCCTAATCTATCTGATGATCAATATAAATATGAACCGACAAGTTTATAATTAACCTAAATAAAAATGAAAATTATACCTACCTACTAGAAACAGTAAATAAAACAAATGTGCTTTAAAAAGTTAGTGAAATGTTGATTTCAGTAATAAAATGCTTCGTAAAAACATTTTGGTACATTTTTAAGAGAAATTTCTATTGTTCCGCTTTGAATCCCTGCCGTTAGCTTTTCAGTCTTTGTGAAATTATAAAAATGTTTCTAATCCCCTTGTGAATTCTTTACGAGACTTTTACGCAAATTAATATTCATTATAAACCTATTAATCTCGATTTTACCGCCTTTTACACTTAGATCACAAAAAAAAACATTTTTTTCTGTGATCGAAGCTTTTACTTACATATTTCTTTTTCATGTACGAATAAATTTGAAGCAAGGAATTAATATAATTATTATAATATAAATACATAAATATTATATTATTACATAGTATCATTATGTATGTAATTACTTGTGTAATTGTGATGAGAAGTTCCTCTAGAACCTTATTTTTTCACTTTTGCAAAAAAAAAGTCTGTAAAAAACGACGGACTTAAAAGAATCCAGCGCTCTAGGATATAAAGGCCAGAGCAGACACGATGCTTTTAGCAGCGGCGATGGGCGTTTTTTGGGATTTTTAGTCGCTTTTCGGAGGATCGATGTACGTTCGAACGCAAAAACGTTCGCCGGTGCTAAACGCATCGTGTCTGCCCGAGCCATAAGTCATCTCTGTGCTGATTTCTTCTAAATTTGTTACAGTGGTAATAATAGCAAAGATTTTCAAAATTAGTTCAGCTCCTATTTATTACAGACCTAGAGTAATAAACGATGACGTCGGTTATACATAGCTTATAAGTTATAATGTTATCACAGCAGGTCTTGCGAACTGTTTACGAGCGAAGTTTCTTAGGTAAAGCCTTCCACAACATATGCTCCTAAACTTTGCTCCGTATATTTATCGTTAAGTGTGTTACTTAATAAAAGTTTGTAAACTGAGAGCTAGTAAACTATTTACTTACGGAGCCTGAACCAACCAAATTTTTACCTAACAACCCTGATTTTTAGGTGAAATATTATAAGTGATCAAACGAACTTACCTGAAGTGAAGTTCGATCATTATTATATGAGTTGCTTCATCCGAAGATATAATTAATTACAAAGGTAGTCACGTTATTCACTCGAGATAACTCCGCGAATTTCACAGATGTATACCCTATTTTAAAAATAAATCACCTTGGCAGCCCCGTCTTAAGTTTGCTCATTCTTTTTAGAGATGTATACGGTTCAAAACTTTTTTATTTGGGCAGTCAGGGAGGGTGGGTAATTATATCTTCGGATGAAGCAACTCATATAATAATGATCGAACTTCACTTCAGGTAAGTTCGTTTGATCACTTATTATATTTCTTTGCTTCATCCTCAATATAATTAATTACAAAGGTAGTTGTTTAGAGTAAAAAGTTTTGATAAACATGTACGCAATACAGATTTTGTAAATCGTGTATTTTTAATCACTCTCTTACGGAAATACTAATTAATTTGCTTGCGTACACTTTAACAATATTAATATTTATTTATGATATTATTATTATAATATTATTTAATACTATAAATTAGAATATATTTATTTTTATGATTAGGTATAATTCATAAATTGATTCACTATTAGATGTGTTAACGCAATTATTATTAAGACCTGTCTTGGCAGGGTCTGGCATAATCTCCCTCATCCGCCATGGATCTAACATTTAAGCAGCGAAAGAATGAGTTCGATGTGTTAGTCGAGCCTGCCGTTTTTCTAATTGTCTCAACGCTCGCCTGAGCGTGAGGTGCTGTGTGCTTGTGTCAACGCTGCTCCCTGATAGCGTTAACTTGATCCACCTGCTGATCGATTGAGGTGCGGCCTTTTTGTAAGGCTTCTTGTACGTAAATAGCAGGTTATTTGTCCCCTCAGATCTTATATTTTTAGTTCTGGAAATATAGTGTGTGGAGGGGTGTAGCAGGGCAGATGCTCAGATTTTCTTGAAAGTAAGGTAGGAAGAGAGAAAGAGAATAGGCGTGGTATCTGCCCGCAGCGTGTTTTTTTTTTTTTTTTTTTTAATAATTTACCTACCGTTATTCTAATTTAAACCCCGATTTCAAAAGTAATATTGCTTTCCAATTTAATTGACGGAAGAGTTTGTAGTCTATGTGCAGTGCAAATTGCTAGTATAATGAAAAGTTTCTTAGTGATTTTTTCTAAAGATGAGTGACTATAAGGGAACCAATTTTTAATATAGTTTAAAAAAAGTTGAGGGACAAGTACGGGAGTAATAGGGTTTGGTTGATCTTAACTTATAGACACCTTTGAGGAGACGTTTTACGCTCGCTCCAGAAACAATGCTCTTTCTTAGCATAAATAATATTGCAATTCGATAAGGGTTCAAACTCCGTAACAAACGCTGTAAGAGAAGATACCTAATACTGGTATTTGACGGTTTAAATACATTTTTATTATTTAATTTACAAAACTGCCACCGAAGCTTGAGTGTGGTATTATATTGTTTTAAAATACTGTCAGAGAATAATGTTAACATTAGTGACGCTGAGTCTGGGTCGGCGCCTTGTTTTAAGGGAGAGAGAGAGAGAGAGTCCGGAGAGTCTCGCGACACCCAGGGTAAGTTTCTTGTGCAAGAAATGGTGAAATGAGATTGCAATAAGTATTAATGAGGATTAACATTAAGTAATATCCGAAACTACCAAGCTTTGTAGGAGAGAGTACCACGCTTGTGATAACCAATTTGAAAAAACTAGGATTCCGTTTGCCTCGTTATCAATGATTTTCCTCAGACACTTTAAAATTAAAGAAAAAGGAGGAAACAAAAATCATAGAAAAACATAAAAGCCCCACAAAGCGTAAATGCATCGACAGCTAAGGCGTCCGGATCTTGTTGTCAAGGCACGGATTTTTTAAATTTAGTATTGTTATTCAAGCAAAACGGACTTAAAGCCTAGGTATCTCAAATAGGTTATAACTTCTTTTATGACCTTGATTAAAACACCTGGAGTCACTGATAAGCCGAACAGCCTAACATTAGGTTTAGGCATCAAGAAAATTGAACTCGGAACTAATAGCTCCTATGTTTTGTAATAAATTATTATTAATAGCAACCCACATATTAAGTTGGTAAGCTGTTATCCTGCGCCGCAGTGTTACGCCCCCCCCCCCCCCCTCCAGTTCATGACGAGTACCGAAGAGGCGCTCGCCAGTTTTCCTGGTTGCCGGCTGGTCGAGTACCCGTATATAGTTAGGTAAGAACATAACGTATATTGTCTCGCAGACAATAATTTGTAGTTAATGTACATATATATTCACGATTACACATTTTCTACACAATTGTCATAAGGATATGGCTCATAACTAGCTCGCAGCTAGTTAGGTTATCACAATTACTAATTTCCTTTTGTGGAGTGACAGCTTTAGCAGCTTTAGGATAAAGCTCATGAGTAGCTCGCAGCTAGTTATGTAATCGCAATCGACTCGCAGTCAATACCGATATGTTTAAGGAATCACAGCTTTAGTCTGTGATTTATGAGTAGCTCGCAGCAAGTTATGTTATCGCAATTGATTCGCAGTTAATCCCTTTTTATTGTGGAGTTACAGCTTTAGGATTTGACTCATGAGTAGCTCGCAGCTAAGAAGTCACATCTTTAGGGTATGAACCATAAGTAGCTCGCAGCTAGTTATGTTATCGCAATTGACTCGCAGTCAATCCCGATTTGTTTGTGGAGTTACAGCTTAAGGATTTGACTCATGAGTAGCTCGCAGCTAGGAAGTCACATCTTTAGGATATGAACCATAAGTAGCTCGCAGCTAGTTATGTTATCGCAATTGACTCGCAGTCAATCCCGATTTGTTTGTGGAGTCACAGCTGTAGGATTTGACTCATGAGTAGCTCGCAGCTAGGAAGTCACATCTTTAGGATATGAACCATAAGTAGCTCGCAGCTAGTTATGTTATCGCAATTGACTCGCAGTCAATCCCGATTTGTTTGTGGAGTCACAGCTGTAGGATTTGACTCATGAGTAGCTCGCAGCTAGGAAATCACATCTTTAGGATATGAACCATAAGTAGGTCGCAGCTAGTTATGTTATCGCAATAGACTCGCAGTCAATCCCGATTTGTTTGTGGAGTCACAGCTTTAGTATATGACTCATGATTAGCTCGCAGTTAATCATGTTATTGCAATTGGTTCGCAGTCAATCCCTGTTTGTTGTTTTTTAGTTTCTCGGATAAAGCCGATCCAAATAAAGTTTTGTCGCTTTCCGAATCTTATAGCACTTCTTGTTGAGTTGAGGCATTAAGAGTTTAATGCTGCTTTGAGTGATTCCGAAGTTTGAATCACATAGGATCCTGCAGCCATTGCTTAGGTGTTTCATGGCCTGCACCCTGTTTTCACTCTCTTTTAATAGTAGGCCCATTCCGTTACTAACGGCCGTGATACGCAGGACCAGTAGTCTTTGTCGCATCCCCTTTTTTAATATAAAGAGCCATATGGTTGGCATGAATATTTTCCCCATACTTCGGGGAATCATGCGTCGATTTCCCAAGCGCCGAGTGTAATTCTGAGTCGATTTCGAGTTGACCGACCTTTAATAAAGTAATTTTGAACCCTTTGTCAGGAAATGACCATTCAGTATCTGGATTAACTGTACTAGACTCGGCGTCGGCTTGATTTTCTTTGGTGTTTACGTATGACGCAAAAAAAAAACAAAGCTCACATTGTTCTCACCAATGTCAACTGGTTCTAGTTAACTTATTTAAGTGAGGGTATTGAATGCCTCTCTTTCAATTAATATAACTTCTTACCGTCGTAGTGTCGACATGAACATTGCACAGTTGTTTAAGTTACGAGCAAGACTTTAAAACCGAGGAAAATGGCCATTATTTCTTCCAAATATTTAATAATATGGTCTTCTATAATATCTAATAATATGCTACTTGCTCTGCTTGTTCATCTACCATTGCTTTTAATTTTAAGTGTTTCGTAACAATTAGTGTTTTCAGACAAAGCGAAGAAAAGGTGGGTAGTTAGTTCCCTTACGCTTCGCTTGGCTCGTCGTGGCAGGGACACTACCGTCTCTCCAGATAAATAATATTATATTTTTGTTTACAAGTAGGTACTCGAATATAGTTAACGGCTGGGCAAGCTACTAAAGCCCCGTTGAGCGAATTTTACGAGCATAGTTGAGTGAATTCGTGAATTTTATTACATTTTTCGAATGTATAATATGATATGTAGAAATAATAATGATAAATGTCTCCTAACCTAAATAAATCCGAGACACTTGGGGGGTAGGTACTAATTTAATTTAATCGTGATTGATGACAAGTTGTAACAATAGTGTTACCATAATAATCGTTATAGTTGTGTTTTAATTTTTATTAATTTTCATAATAAAAACACTTAACGTAATATTTAATTCAGAATATTTACGTTTTCTCTGATACCTCGTAATCGATGAAGACTCGCAGTAAACCTCGATACGAAAAGTGTACCGTTTTTATGTACATGCCAAAACAATAATATAGTAGGCTATGTAGCGGTGCGTAAGCGCAAACAAGAGATCGTTTGAAAACAGAAAAGAACTCGTACCTTTTTCCTTCGATGATGATGACGATGATTTCAGCCGATGAACAATACTGCAATCACACTATCCTACAATAACACTCGATCTTCTGCACTTCTGGTTAAACTATTAAGTGCGGCGCGCTGAGCGCGTGCGGTCGTTATCTCGCGCGAAAAAGTAATGAGCAAACTTAAGACGGGGCTGCCAAGGTGATTTATTTTTAAAATAGGGTATATATCTGTGAAATTCGCGGAGTTATCTCGAGTGAATAACGTGACTACCTTTGTAATTAATTATATTGAGGATGAAGCAAAGAAATATAATTTTTATTAATTGCCGTGTACCGAGAAATACTATGTCTCATGATGCTAATGTAAGATGACGCGAAACGACCAAAAAATGATAATTACACCATTTAATAAATCAATGTGAGGTGTTTGAGAAAATTCAACAGAAGGGTAGAGCCATCACATAACATAAGGGCTCATAAAATGTCCTATTTTTAACCGACTTAAAAAAGAGGAGGTTCTCAATTCGTCGGAATCTTTTTTTTATCCGACTTCAAAAAAGGAGGAGGTTCTCAATTCGTCGGAATCTTTTTTTTAACCGACTTCAAAAAAGGAGGAGGTTCTCAATTCGTCGGAATCTTTTTTTTTAATGTATGTTCACCGATTACTCGAAGACGTGTGAACCGATCTGAAAAATTATTTTTTTGTTTCAAAGGGCATACTTCCCAGGTGGTCCCATATAAATTTTATCGAAATGGGTCGAGTGGTTTTTAAAATATCAACAATAAATTAAATACTTTGTAATAAATGTGTGTGTGTGTAATGTAGTAAAGCGGGAGTTTGAAGTTGGTTGTTTATAAAGAATTTTACTATTTTGGTAGGGATTCCCTAAAGTAGATCATTAAATATTATTTTGTCGATCAGCTCTTAGCCTATGTCCGTTAAGCATCTCATCAGCTAACATCAGCCGCAACACTTTTATGCGAGAAGTGTTTTTACTGCATTTTAACTGAGCTACAAAGAACTTTGTTTAATGAAGCGAACGGCGAGTTCATAATAAAATCATGTTCCGACCGACATGGCTGCGGCCTGCGAGTGAAATGCACAGGTGAACGTTTTATTTTATTAGTTACACTGGTTACAGTTCCTGCGATGCATTTATTGATTTTTTATTAAGAAAAAATCCTGTACAACGCTCGGTCGTTCACTTGTTGAACAAAGTTTATTAATAAAATCTATTATAGAGGATCTGCTGCATATTTTGTTAGAATGTAAGAAAAACAAGAGCGAACGAAAGTCTCCGATGTTAAATTTTAATTTGAATAGGCTTAATGTGGCACTTGTTAGAGTTTCCTGGGAAAACTAACTGGCATCAGAATTAGCTAGAAAAGTATGTAGTGTAGTCACTGCTTTCGCGACGTCTTGATAGTTAAGTTGGTATTTTTTTTTTAGTTATTAGGGTTCCGTACCCAAAGGGTACCAACGGGACCCTATTACTAAGCCTACGCTGTCCGTCCGTCCGTCCGTCTGTCAGCGGGCTGTATCTCGTAAACCGTAATAGATAGAAAGATGAAATTTTCACATATTATGTACCTATTTCTATTGCCGCTATAACAACAAATAATAAAATTAAATTAAATTAAAAAAATTAAATTAAAATATTTCCTTATTATTAATTGAAACAACATATATGAATCAAACAATTATCGAACTATGTTTGGCTCAATTCTTGGTTGATTCATCATTATAGAAATATATCTTTTTACTGTTTTTCTAGACATTGTCATCTGTCTCTTTTTGGCCCATAGTAGGGGTAAAAAGGGACAGCGAGGAGGCAAAAAGGTCCAATATTTCATTCTTAAATTTAAAAGGTTTCATGAAATAATAACTACAAATGATTTAATGGAAATCAAAAGAATATTTGTTTTTCAAAAAACAAAAAATAACAAATACGGTTATGATTATTATAGAAAAAAATATATTCTCTTCATTGAAGTATAATTAAATTTAATTAGTCTTAATCAAACAACAATATATTTTTTGGAAA
This sequence comes from Oeneis ivallda, assembly GCA_029955525.1. Lineage (NCBI taxonomy): Eukaryota > Metazoa > Arthropoda > Insecta > Lepidoptera > Nymphalidae > Oeneis > Oeneis ivallda. The sequence continues at coordinate 20,249,574 of JARPMR010000012.1, forward strand.
CATATAAAGTTTTATTGATAATTTCTAACTATCTTAACCCTTTAATTAATAATCAGTCTCATTTGAAGAACAAAATTAAACAAATCAGCACTTAAAATTTTAGAATATTATATATATGTATAATAACCAATATGTAAATGATGTGGGGTAAAAAGGACCAACTGGACCTTTTTACCCCAACCACGTGTGAGTATTTATAGAAGTTATACAAAAAAAAACATTCAGTCTAACTTAAACATGACAATACACTTTAAAAAACAATTAAATAACGTATACTTAAAAACTATGTTCAGGGATCGTTAACTTAAAAACAGCCCTTGACACCAAAAATATTAACAACGAAAAAAAATACTTACGTTAAAATTTGGACACACGACCGTGTATCTCCCGCAAGCAAGGTCGCCCAACTATCGGCGATGGCGCGTTACTCTCCCCGCGCTCGCTTTTTTACACTCGTATCGTCAGCAACAACGATTTGTCACTTGTTTTTGAGATATTTGTGGTGGACCTTTTTACCCGCGGACCTTTAAGCCCCGCCCTACCTAGTTAGATAAATTTGTTGCTAAGCTTATATTAAATTTTACTGTTGGGGTTGTGGTATTTTATCGATGGGGTTGAATGCCAGCTGGTAAAAATCCCAAAAAAATAGATTAAATAATTTAATATAAAAAAATATTTAAAAAAACCGACTTCAAACACACGCGCCACTAAAATAAAATTTTAATGGGACCACCTAGGAAGTATTCCCTTTCAAACAAAAAAAGAGTTTTCCAAATCGGCTTAGGCGTCTTCGAGTAATCGGTGAAAACACATAAAAAAAAGATTCCGGCGAATTGATAACCTCCTCCTTTTTTGAAGTCCGTTAAAAAACATCAATCATCATTTCAACCCGCAACTACTACGAACCTTTGAGTATTAAACCAACTTTAATACTCAAAGCTACGCACGCATCTCCTCTCAAATAGTTATTATGGGAGTTTAGGTCATAGTCCCCTACGCTGGCTAGACTGGACAACTGTGGAAGTCTGCCAGACTTGACACACCTTTGAGAACATTATGCAGAAATTTCATGTCCGTTAAACATCAGCGTGAAGAAACTTATATGCCTGAGAATTCTCCATAAAGTTTTCATCATCATCATTATCAACCTTTAGATGTCCACTGCTGGACATAGGTCTCCTGCATGGACCTCCACAGGCTTCGGTCTTACGCCGCCTGAATCCAGCGGCTCCCTGTGACTCGTTTGATGTCGTCGGTCCACCTAGTGGGGGGTCTGCCAACATTGCGCTTGCCGGTGCGGGGTCGCCACTCCAGCACCTTGGGACCCCAACGACCATCAGCTCTTCGAACTATGTGCCCCGCCCATTTACACTTCAGTTTCGCGACTCGCTCAGCTATGTCGGTGACTATGGTTCTCCTGCGGATCTCTTCATTTCTGATTTGATCTCGCAGGGATACCCCAAGCACAGTTCTCTCCATCGCTCGCTGAGTGACCCTGACCCTTCTTATGAGGCCCACAGTTAGCGACCATGTGTCGGATCCATAAGTCATCACTGGCAAGTGGCAACACGCACTGTTCGAAGACTTTAGTCTTCAGGCACAGGAATTTTGGACGAGAAGACATCTCGGAGCTTGCCGAACGCTGCCCAGCCGAGTTGGATTCGGCGGTTAATCTCTTTCTCAATTTTTTTTTATAAAAAAAAAAAGAATATCAGCCAAGTTGAAGTTGACTAATATTCTCATCTCCCCTCCAAATAAGCGGAAAGCTTGTGTTAGGAGTGGGTACGACAATAGTGCAATGGCTGAGATTCGAACCTGCGACCTTTCAGTTTTCAGTCCGCACCTTTAACTGTTGGGCTATTGAGGCTTGGACCTACCTAGCTGGACTGTGTGTCCCAGGTATATTATATACTCGTCCACAATTTCGAGTGCAGAGTTCATATGTGTCATAAATCTTAAAGTTTTCATATGTGTATTAAACTTAAATCCGCCAAAACCTGAGCCACGAACATGTATGTAGGTGACATGAATAATATCCATTTGGACGACTATAATATTATAACAAGAGCAAACAAAAAGAATATATTATTAAGTATGCAATATTAAATATTCCCTAGTAAAACAGTGTTTAAATCACATTTTGTACCATTTTCCTTTTCCAATTTAGCAATAAACTATAAACCTGTGTAACAGAGTACAGAAGCCTGAAAAGGCGTACTTACTAGGAATTTCAGTTCAAACGTAAATGTACAATAAACATTCTCAAAGGAATATTTTTAGTTGCGTAAATATGAAACCGAGCATCCGTGGGAGGATCTGCGGAGTAACTGTTTGTTTACACAATCCCTACAAATGTTGAACACAAAAGAATAACTTGAATAGTTTTGTGGTTATACCGGAGTGAGCTTGAGAAGTTTAGACGTAGTCGTAATTCCTAGTTCCATGAATTGGAGAGAGTTTTTAAAACTGCTAATGTTACGAATTTTATTGATAGCTTGTTCAATTTATGTCCATGAATGTTGATCTTTGAATAAAAATGAAGCAAGCAAGGAAGGATATATTCTCTATTTTATAATAATTGTTTTTTGATAAAACACTATGTAAATTTCTATATTGTATTTATTTATCGATACGATATATCGACATATATTTATATTTAATTCCTACCCTAATGCAGTGGGTGTACGGGTAAATACGAATTCCCCTTGCACCCACTCGTGGGAGAAGCCGGTGGGTGCACGGGTCGTCCGCGTCGGCCGGCCCTTTTTAGATAGAATGCTTATCAATCAGTAACTGTTTGTTTATACAGTCCCTACAAATATTGAACACAAAATAATAACTTGAATAGTAAAGTTGTGGTTAGACCGACGCGCGACGTGAGGAGTCTACGAGTATTTTTTTAATTGGAGCGAATTTTTAAAACCGCAAATATAAAAAAAAAATCTTAGGAATTCTATTCATAGGTGTTTAAGTAGAGGGCTCATAGGAAGTTTTTAACCTTGAGTATCATGGAATTCTGCAAAGTAACGTGTCAAATCCTGCGAATAGAACAACATCCGTTAATTGAATGAATCTTTATTACTTAGTTGATAATAATTTGCAAATCTAATTTTAATCATCCCTACGTCTCAACAACACACACGAAATTACATACCGCACAAACCTCATCGCGAATTCATAACACGACTTGGGTAATGCATACCTTGTTGTGTCACCATATACAGCAAATAGCGTTCGCTTCCTCCGTGTTCCAGCTCTCTAGAAATAACTTCTCTAATAAGTTGTATTTAGTTGTGTTCTGACTTTTGAGACATGTTCCGAGTTCTGAATGTTACTGAAACATACGTTGTTAGATGGACTTTATCTAAATACACACATCAAAAGTGTCTAGGGATCAAGCATTTTTATGCGGATTTCTTGAGATTGAGATGTGGCTTTGTAATAAATTTATGATTTTATAAATTTATATGGATCCTTTTTGGTGCATTTCATAATTTCATAATCAGCGATTAAAATCCTGCCAGGAAGTCCATCCTTATAGTGGTGAAACCATCATGGTATGGGCGGGTATTTGGATCGGCGGAAGAACTGAGTTGATTTGGATCAGAGGCAACCTCAACGCTCAAATTTATGCTGAGACGATTGTATCAGACGTCATCGTTCCTCTACAAGTGCAAATCGGTCCCTTATTTCAGTTAATGCATGATAATGCACGACCGCACACCGCAAGAGTTGTAAGACAGACTCTCGCCGCAGCTAACATCAATGTCCTGCCCTGGCCTGCTCAGTCGCCAGACTTGAACCCGATTGAGCATGCATGGGATATGCTACAGAGAAGAGCTCTGCCGAATATGGAGGGTATCCAGTGGCAAGAAGACCTTTTTTTGTTGTTGCAACGAACATGGGCGGCCATTCCACAGCGTGATTTGGATGAACTCATTTTGAGTATGCCAAACCGATGTTCTTGTGTTGTTAGTGTTCGCGGTAGAAACACGGATTATTAATTGTTTAAGTTACCCAATAAAATTTTAAAGAAAACTGTTATTTCAGTCTTTTTTTCGAACTTTAATGTTAATGGTTCAAATGTCAAAAATCCCTTTATTAGGAAAATGGCAAATTTCTTTATTAATGCAAAGGTGACTTGGTTTATCGTTACTGTGACAAACGAAAACACTTTATTTGATGAATCCTTAAAGAAAATTTTAATTAATATCAATCAGGAGAAAAGTTATTGCAAAAATATATGTTGATCCCTAGACACTTTTGATGTGTGTATATAAAAGTCAAAGGTGACTGACTGACTGACTGACTGGTCTATCAACGCACAGCTCTAAGCACTGGACGGATCGGGCTGAAATTTTGCACACAGATAGTTATTATGACGTAGACGTCCGCTAAGAAAGGATTTTTGAAAATTCCAACCCTAAGAGGGTTAAATGGGGGTTGAAAGTTTGTATAAAAGTCCGTCATTTATCAAATTATTTTTCATGTAATATCCATGAAACTTTAATTTTTGGGCTTTCGATAAAAAAATAAGAAATACGTGTTTCGCAAATTTTGAAAATTCCACCCCTAAAGACTTCAAATAGGGGATGAAAATTTGTATTAAAGTACAGATTTTTAAGTTAATTTTCAAGTAATATCCATCAAACTTGGTACTTTAGCTTTCATCTAAATATATAAAAGGCAAAGGTGACTGACTGACTGACTGGTCTATCAACGCACAGCTCTAACCACTGGCCGGATCGGGCTGAAATTTTGTTGAAAGTCCAGATTTTTAAGTTAATTTTCAAGTAATATCCATCAAACTTGGTATTTTGCCTTTCAATCCTACTATCCTACTAATATTATAAATGCGAAAGTTTGTGAGGATGGATGTATGGATGTTTGGATGGATGGATGGATGGATGGATGGATGTTTGTTACTCTTTAACGCGACAACGAATGAACCGATTTTGCTGAAATTTGGCACAGACATAGATTATAGTCTGGAATAGCACATAGGCTACTTTTTATCCCGGAAAAGCAAACAGTTCCTGCGGGATAGCATCGCTATTTTTTACGCATTTGTCCTTCAAAATACGCGCAATGGAGTTTTAGATTTACGTGATTTTTTTGCACAGGTGAAGTTAAGGGCCTGAAAAATGACAAAGGCTACTTTTTATCCCGGGAAAACAAACGGTTCCTGCGGGATATTAGTATGCTACTTTTCACATATTAATCTTTCAATTATGCGCCAACGAAGTTACAGATTGACATGGTTTTTTTGATAGTCATAGTTGAGGACCTGAAAAGTGACAAAGGCTGCTTTATATTCCGGTAAACCAAACAGTTCCTGCGGGATTTCCGCATGCTACTTTACGTATTTATCTTTTAATTACGCGGCTATTATGTATGTATGTATGTATGTATGTATGTATGTATGTATGTATGCATGTATGTATGTATGTATGTATGTATGTATGTATGTATGTATGTATGTATGTATGTATGTATGTCGCTATTATTTACGCATTTGTTGAGTTTAGATTGACGTGGTTTTTTATACAGGTAAAGTTGACCTGGAAAGTGACAAAGGCTACTTTTTATCCCGGGAAAACAAACAGTTCCTAGGGATATTGGTATTCTACTTTTCACATATACAGTTACATATTGACGTGATTTTTTGGATAGGCAAAGATGAGGACTTGAAAAGTGAAAAGGCTACCTTCAATCCCGGGAAAACAAACAGTTCCTGCGGGATAATGGGATCCAATTATGCGCCAACGGAGTTACAGATTGACGTGGTATTTTGATAGGCATAGTTGAGGACCTGAAAAGTGACTAAAGCTACATTATATCCCGGGAAAACAAACAGTTCCTGAGGGATTTCCGCATGTTACTTTTCACGTATTTCTTTTAATTACGCGGCAATTATGTATGTATGTATGTATGTATGTATGTATGTATGTATGTATGTATGTATGTATGCATGTATGTATGTATGTATGCATGTATGTATGTATGCATGTATGTATGTATGTATGTATGTATGTATGTATGTCGCTATTATTTACGCATTTGTTGAGTTTAGATTGACGTGGTTTTTTTATACAGGTAAAGTTGAGGACCTGGAAAGTGACAAAGGCTACTTTTTATCCCGGGAAAACAAACAGTTCCTGTGGGATATTGGTAGTCTACTTTTCACATATACAGTTACATATTGACGTGTTTTTTTGGATAGGCAAAGATGAGGACTTGAAAAGTGAAAAAGCTACCTTTAATCCCGGGAAAACAAACAGTTCCTGCGAGATAATGGGATTCAATTATGCGCCAACGGAGTTACAGATTGACGTGGTAGTTTGATAGGCATAGTTGAGGACCTGAAAAGTGACTAAAGCTACATTATATCCCAGGAAAACAAACAGTTCCTGCGGGATTTCCGCATGTTACTTTTCACGTATTTCTTTTAATTACGCGGCAATTATATATGTATGTATGTTTGTATGTATGTATGTTTGTATGTATGTATGTATGCGTCGCTATTTTTTACGGATTTGTTGAGTTTAGATTGACGTGGTTTTTTACACAGGTAATGTTGAGGACCTGGAAAGAGACAAAGGCTACTTTTGTCTCGGGAACAAACATTTGAAAAGAAATCTATAATAAAAAATTCTATTTTTAAAACCGACTTCAATCGCCCGCGCTAATGCAAAGTATCTAATTTATTGTTATTTTTTTTTAAACCGCTCGAGTGATTTCGATAAAATTTAAATGAGACCACCCGGGAAGTATTCCCTTTGAAACAAAAAAGAATTTTCCAAATCGGTTCAGGCGTCTTCGGAGGAGGAGTAATCGGTGAACATACATAAAAAAAGATTCCTACGAATTGGGAACCTCCTCCTTTTGAAGTCACAACCAAGTACAAGTCGTAGTAACAACCATACATCCATCCATCCGAACGAAAAAGAATAAAATAATAAACATTAATAAGCCTTAATTAATTATAAATTAAATTAATTAAAACTAATACATAAATAAAAATAATTATTGACTACATATTATACACAAAAAATATAGTAAAAAATAAAACGTTCAAAAAATATATTTAAAAACAATATAAAATATAATTATGCTTTAAAGAATATTGTATAAAAAAATAAATTTAAATATAAAACGTTTAAAACGATACTAAAAGATAATATATAAATAACAATAAATTAACTAACAATAAAAAATAATTATGATTAACAAATAAGAATAAAATAATATACATTAGTCTTAATTAATTAATTAAAAAAACAAAACGTTTATTAATATATAAAAAAAAAACAATGTAAAAACAACAAACAAACAAAATCCTAACTCATCCATCTAACTATACTTATAATAAAACTGTAACTGGACGAATTCTGCTGGTGCTGGGTCCTGCTCACCTAAATGGGTAATGTGTACCAAGTATGAACTACGCAGTGGCAAGCTGCCGTAAAAAAAATTTGAGCTTCCGATTTGCTTTTACAAAAACTTCGTACAGTAGCTTTGTATTCTTAGATGACATCAATCTATTCACCTAATTTCACAATCGTTCGATTTGGTTTAGGAATCACCCTCCCCCCATTGTAACACCACTGGGCTACATCATCTAAATATATAAAAGTCAAAGGTGACTGACTGACTGACTGACTGACTGACTGGTCTATCAACGCACAGCTCTAAGCACTGGACGGATCAGGCTGAAATTTTGCACACAGATAGTTATTATGACGTAGACGTCCGCTAAGAAAGGATTTTTGAAAATTCCAACCCTAAGAGGGTTAAATGGGGGTTGAAAGTTTGTATAAAAGTCCGTCATTTATCAAATTATTTTTCATGTAATATCCATGAAACTTTAATTTTTGGGCTTTCGATAAAAAAATAAGAAATACGTGTTTCGCAAATTTTGAAAATTCCACCCCTAAAGACTTCAAATAGGGGATGAAAATTTGTATTAAAGTACAGATTTTTAAGTTAATTTTCAAGTAATATCCATCAAACTTGGTACTTTAGCTTTCATCTAAATATATAAAAGGCAAAGGTGACTGACTGACTGACTGACTGGTCTATCAACGCACAGCTCTAACCACTGGCCGGATCGGGCTGAAATTTTGTTGAAAGTCCAGATTTTTAAGTTAATTTTCAAGTAATATCCATCAAACTTGGTATTTTGCCTTTCAATCCTACTATCCTACTAATATTATAAATGCGAAAGTTTGTGAGGATGGATGTATGGATGTTTGGATGGATGGATGGATGGATAGATGGATGGATGTTTGTTACTCTTTAACGCGACAACGAATGAACCGATTTTGCTGAAATTTGGCACAGACATAGATTATAGTCTGGAATAGCACATAGGCTACTTTTTATCCCGGAAAAGCAAACAGTTCCTGCGGGATAGCATCGCTATTTTTTACGCATTTGTCCTTCAAAATACGCGCAATGGAGTTTTAGATTTACGTGATTTTTTTGCACAGGTGAAGTTAAGGGCCTGAAAAATGACAAAGGCTACTTTTTATCCCGGGAAAACAAACGGTTCCTGCGGGATATTAGTATGCTACTTTTCACATATTAATCTTTCAATTATGCGCCAACGAAGTTACAGATTGACATGGTTTTTTTGATAGTCATAGTTGAGGACCTGAAAAGTGACAAAGGCTGCTTTATATTCCGGTAAACCAAACAGTTCCTGCGGGATTTCCGCATGCTACTTTACGTATTTCTTTTAATTACGCGGCAATTATGTATGTATGTATGTATGTATGTATGTATGTATGTATGTATGTATGTATGTATGTATGTATGTATGTATGCATGTATGTATGTATGTATTTATGTATGTATGTATGTATGTATGTATGTATGTATGTATGTCGCTATTATTTACGCATTTGTTGAGTTTAGATTGACGTGGTTTTTTATACAGGTAAAGTTGTCCTGGAAAGTGACAAAGGCTACTTTTTATCCCGGGAAAACAAACAGTTCCTAGGGATATTGGTATTCTACTTTTCACATATACAGTTACATATTGACGTGATTTTTTGGATAGGCAAAGATGAAGACTTGAAAAGTGAAAAGGCTACCTTCAATCCCGGGAAAACAAACAGTTCCTGCGGGATAATGGGATCCAATTATGCGCCAACGGAGTTACAGATTGACGTGTTATTTTGATAGGCATAGTTGAGGACCTGAAAAGTGACTAAAGCTACATTATATCCCGGGAAAACAAACAGTTCCTGAGGGATTTCCGCATGTTACTTTTCACGTATTTCTTTTAATTACGCGGCAATTATGTATGTATGTATGTATGTATGTATGTATGTATGTATGTATGCATGTATGTATGTATGTATGCATGTATGTATGTATGCATGTATGTATGTATGTATGTATGTATGTCGCTATTATTTACGCATTTGTTGAGTTTAGATTGACGTGGTTTTTTTATACAGGTAAAGTTGAGGACCTGGAAAGTGACAAAGGCTACTTTTTATCCCGGGAAAACAAACAGTTCCTGTGGGATATTGGTAGTCTACTTTTCACATATACAGTTACATATTGACGTGTTTTTTTGGATAGGCAAAGATGAGGACTTGAAAAGTGAAAAAGCTACCTTTAATCCCGGGAAAACAAACAGTTCCTGCGAGATAATGGGATTCAATTATGCGCCAACGGAGTTACAGATTGATGTGGTAGTTTGATAGGCATAGTTGAGGACCTGAAAAGTGACTAAAGCTACATTATATCCCAGGAAAACAAACAGTTCCTGCGGGATTTCCGCATGTTACTTTTCACGTATTTCTTTTTATTACGCGGCAATTATATATGTATGTATGTTTGTATGTATGTATGTTTGTATGTATGTATGTATGCGTCGCTATTTTTTACGGATTTGTTGAGTTTAGATTGACGTGGTTTTTTACACAGGTAATGTTGAGGACCTGGAAAGAGACAAAGGCTACTTTTGTCTCGGGAACAAACATTTGAAAAGAAATCTATAATAAAAAATTCTATTTTTAAAACCGACTTCAATCGCCCGCGCTAATGCAAAGTATCTAATTTATTGTTATTTTTTTTAAAACCGCTCGAGTGATTTCGATAAAATTTAAATGAGACCACCCGGGAAGTTTCACATTCCCTTTGAAACAAAAAAGAATTTTCCAAATCGGTTCAGGCGTCTTCGGAGGAGGAGTAATCGGTGAACATACATAAAAAAAGATTCCTACGAATTGGGAACCTCCTCCTTTTGAAGTCACAACCAAGTACAAGTCGTAGTAACAACCATACATCCATCCATCCGAACGAAAAAGAATAAAATAATAAACATTAATAAGCCTTAATTAATTATAAATTAAATTAATTAAAACTAATACATAAATAAAAATAATTATTAACTACATATTATACACAAAAAATATAGTAAAAAATAAAACGTTCAAAAAATATATTTAAAAACAATATAAAATATAATTATGCTTTAAAGAATATTGTATAAAAAAATAAATTTAAATATAAAACGTTTAAAACGATACTAAAAGATAATATATAAATAACAATAAATTAACTAACAATAAAAAATAATTATGATTAACAAATAAGAATAAAATAATATACATTAGTCTTAATTAATTAATTAAAAAAACAAAACGTTTATTAATATATAAAAAAAAAAACAATGTAAAAACAACAAACAAACAAAATCCTAACTCATCCATCTAACTATACTTATAATAAAACTGTAACTGGACGAATTCTGCTGGTGCTGGGTCCTGCTCACCTAAATGGGTAATGTGTACCAAGTATGAACTACGCAGTGGCAAGCTGCCGTAAAAAAAATTTGAGCTTCCGATTTGCTTTTACAAAAACTTCGTACAGTAGCTTTGTATTCTTAGATGACATCAATCTATTCACCTAATTTCACAATCGTTCGATTTGGTTTAGGAATCACCCTCCCCCCATTGTAACACCACTGGGCTACATCATTGAACTCCAAGTACCAATTCCTCATTCTTTATGCTGCTGGGTACCGGCTGAAGAAAATGTCGATTGTGGGTTGCTATTGTAGCTCTATACCACGTAGTACGGACTAGATACTGGCGTAGTGCAACGAAAAAGCAATTTTTAAAAACTTTTTCCACGCGGACGAAGTCGCGGGCATCAGCTAGTTTATGTTATATATCTCTTACTGTACTTGACTTTTTTTTTGTTTTATACGTTGCATGGAAAAAAAGAAAAGATGGTGGACAAGGAAACAATCTTGGTCTTAAGGTTTAGATCTCTACCAGTGACCCTAAGCAGTGGGCGAAAGCGTAAGGGAAAAGAATGGCCCAACATATTGTATAGGAGTTAAGATTCAGGAAAAAGCATAAAAATAACTAATCCATCAATTTATACGAAGTAATATAATAAAATCTACGTCAACACTTGTTTGTTTTTTTTTATTTCAACATGGGGTTATCAAGGTGCGGATTTCTGAAAAGCCAGCAACGCATTGGCGGCGCCTCTGGTGCCAAATGTTCAGGGGCGGCTTTAAACACTTAACATCAAGTGACCCTCCTGCTCGTGCTCGCTATTTATAAAAAAACCTTGTCAAACAGTAGCAATATTTAACTAAACAAGTATAGATTTATGATAGGTAGTCGGTTAATCTATGTGCCCTTCAGTATCCTCTCTATGTATCCCACAGTGCCTGAAGTCTAAAGTCTTTAACCAGTGCGTGTTGCTAGCGATGACTTACGGATCCTCAGCGGGTGATGTAGAGAGCTATGCTCGGAGTATCCCCTGCGAGATCAAATCAAATGAGGAGATCCGTACGAGAAACAAAGACACCGACATAGCTCAGCGAGTCGCAAAACTAAATTGGAAATGGGCGGGGCACATAGTTCGAAGAGCTGATGGTCGTTAGGGCCCCAAGGTGCTGGAGTGGCGACTGTCCGCACCGATAAGCGTAGTCTTGGCAGACCCCCCACTAGATGGACCGACGACATCAAACGAGTCGCAGGGAGCCGCTGGATTCAGGCGGCGCAAGACCGAGGCCTGTGAAAGTCCATGCAAGAGACCTTTGTCCAGCAGTGAACGTATATCGGTTGATAAAAATGAAGAAGAAGAAATCTATATAAACCTTTGAGTGTTAAACTAACTTTAATACTCAAAGATGTAAACACTTTGGTGCCAGTTCTTCTTAAAATGATTTTGGTGACCGACTCAGCATATACCCACGTTATGTACTCGTATAAACAACTAAACTCTGCTGTCTACATTGTCAAAGTTAGAGCTGTAGTTATTCGAATAAAGTTTTCACGGGACACGAGTCACGACTGCTATTTTGGAAATAAAACCAACTGCGCCATGCACATAGAGTCCGGACAAAGTTGAGTCCCTGGGGCATTGTTTACATTTTACAAGCTGGTTCGAGGTCGGGGACTGCACGCTATCAATATTTAACTTACCTACCTACTACACCTATATGCTGCTCAACTAAAACTATTGACTGCCTCACTGTCCTTTTGGCTAGCTTGTTCGGCAACTCTATGATTAATATATTATGATTAACACTAGACAGGTTGCTGTCATCCTTTCTTTGATTTGGACTTACTTGATTGACGCCATTTTGGCGCTGTAAACAGCTACGAGTGTCCAAGGAACTAAAATTAGTGAGGGCATTAGTTGACATCTGATAGTATATACTTTTTAGTACTTCCTGCATCCCTGTGTAATTTAGTTCCAGAGACGCTCGTATGTCAAATGTGGGGCTTTAAATTGATCCATAATCTAAGCTGTTATTTGTATTAGGAACAGCCAGTCCAGTCTTAATCGCAGATTATTATTGGCGGACCCTTATGATTTTTACTAAAAAGATACAAAGTAAGGGATTCTTCATTTAAAAATTCAAATATCCGTTACTCAATAATTAAATAATTAACACAAGTAGTTATAGGGAGACGTGAACCACGTGACAACCCAAAACAGAATGGCGCCTGGCGTCGATACTCGTTGGCTTTTATGGAATTGACGAACGGCGTACTCGGTAGTTATTATAAAAATCTACCCTCAGCTAACATTATATTATAGACGTCAATGGATCCTGGGCACGTATCTCGGGGCTGGTTAACAAAATATAAAGTTTGGTTAGGTAATGGTTACAGCTATTGAGTTTTTAAATAGACGCGTGTGTCTGCAGTGTTGTCACGAATGTATCTACTGTAGTGGTTGAGATAGTGCATGTGTCTGCAATGGTGGTACAAGCGGCCTCCTCGCCGACCGCGGGTGGACAGCGAGCTTACAGCTAGCCGTCGCCGCGTGGACAGCCAGCGGCCACTTCGCTTTGAGGTGGAGTCCAGCAGGTTCTGTGTGGGAGCGCTGGTGTATGTAAGCGAGCTTTATCCATGGTATGCCACGCATTGCGCTGGTCAATGTCAGTTGTCGTAATTAACTATTAGCACTAATCGTGCGGAATCTAACAATTGGATATTTGTCTGATAAGATGTTTTTACTTAATTAAAAGTACGTTTTTAATTATAACACAATGCCATTTCTCTTTTTTAAATATCTTTACTAGTCTCGAAATTATAAGCTGTTTTACTGTGACAGATACTGTCTCTTCCTAAAACGCATTTTTCTATGGAGCGTGTACTATGGTGTTGCTGAATTGTGACATCACAGTTCACTAGCGCTCTCTCTGTCTAACAGGAAACTTTAAAGCTATAACATATTTGTTTTTGGACCTTTGAGTATATAATTTTGGACCGATTTATTTTCTGTTTTTACAAATGTTATTCTGACATGTTACTTTTTCGATTTTAAATACTTAATGAATATCAACATTTTGACTACAGTCCAATACCCAATTAGGTACTTTCTACTTCCATGTCTGGAATTCAATCCGACAAAATTACTAAGCTGCGCGTGGCTGCGGGCCGCAACGCGTCGTTTTGCATCGCTCTAATGTACCTAATAGAAATTCGTTTTTCGCTAGTCAACAATAACCTAAAAAGTATATAAATTATATCTTGGCGACAGTGTCTCCCCGACGTTGTTTACCAGTCTGCGAAAAGTTGAGTAGGGTTGGCACTAAGTGGAAATAGATGCCGTTATGATTTCACTTTAACTTAGTGGCCAGCTATCAATAAATAAAGTGTGATTTTTAGGATTCCGTAGTGAGCAGTCCGTCTGTCCGCGATCTAGCGCAAAGACAATTAATATTAAAGAGCTGACAGGCACGGTTATTCTTCCTGTTTTAGTTATTGACTTTCCGGTGAATTAGGTATTGTTTTATTTATAACATAGTGTGAATTATTGGGTAAACGAAAAGTGTTTCTACTATTTTCACACAAACTGTACCCACTCCTATCCCTCTCTACTTAGTGTACTAGCGCTACACAAGGAACGTTTCCACAAAATTTCAAATCTGTAGGCCCAACCTAAAGGTTATGCGTGGTCTATCAGTCAATATATCACGGCCATATTACAAACGTAGGAGGAATGTAAAAACGGAAAAGTATTTTTCTATTTCACTCGCAACACACAGCCTGGAAGAATTAAAGGAGCTTATAAAGTAGGTACGTATATAGCCTTGATAATGTGGGTAGCGAGATGACGGGCTCGTTTTTGCTTAAATAAATAATAATTAATTTGTATGACTGTGCAAAAACGCAGCTATCCTTGGCACTATTCAAGGCGGAAATGACTTACTGTTTTAAATTAAGCTAAGCTGTAATTTTTTTATTGTAAACAAGGTCACCTTTGACTGCGATCTTACCTCACCAGGTTGAAACTGGCTAACTAAACGGGAAGAGATAACATGGTAGATTTTAATTAAATTCATACCCCTAATCGGTTTGTAAGCAGCTTAGTACCTATACTGGAGCTAAACTTTGCTAACAGTGTGGGACCCTAATTATTTTCAGACGCGAATAGCTCCTTAATTTTTTGTACTATTTAGTGAAGTGACAACCCTATTTCAGAGGCGCCGTGCGCTTGATCAATATCTCATTTCGCTTCAATAATGAATTTGTTCTACTTCCGACGATTATCGATTATAAAACATAATAAACATATTCAGTACATAATATAATGTTATGTTATAATTGATATCACTTCGAATGTAGTTTTCCTGTTATGGTCTTTGAATATCCAATAATGTTCTCTCTCCAGTTCTAGACTAATCTTGGTTGTATTTGTCGTGATAATTTTGGTTACAATTCTACAACATTTGCTAATATTAAATTTTTAGATTTTAGGAATTATGGAGGGGTCATCCTAGTATTCGTACTTACGAGATTTTTTTTTTTCGTATAACGGGAGAAAAGGTAGCCTAGATATCACTCTCGGGGTTCTTCTATACCTATGGAAAAGATCACGTCGATCCATTTATCCATCACTGCGTTATTGAAGGACAAATCAACCAACAAACACTTTCACATCACAGTAAAGATTGAATTAAATTAAGCTTTTCATATTTTCTTAATTTTTCGGCTAAATGTGGTTCGCCTCGGTCACATGCATTTTACATTTTTTTATTTTAACTTTTTACTACCTACTACTAAATTAATTTTCGCAGCAAAAATCCAGTTAACATAATCGTAATTAACATATGCACTACAGTAGCTATATAAATGTACGTTTCTACCAAAATGTTTACGATGTACGTTAGTAACAAAAAAAAAATGCACGAAAAATTCTGCATATACTTAATTATTTCGTAGAGCTGAAAAAAGTTCAAGAATGTGCTCTCAGTGAAAGCGTACGACTTGCTTGCGTTACTTGAAAAAATTGCGCAGAGAAATTCCCATCTGCTTTTGCAAGATTTCAACGTTATTAAAGTGCCCTTGCTTAATTTTAGTGAATTTCAAAGGAAAGAATAAACTACGTGCTATTTTCAGCCTTCAATACTATAATATATATATATATACTAGTGGTTCGCCCCGAACTGAGACCTCGCGGTAACGGTATCCCATGATTATTCATTCAATCGATACATGATAACCAAAACTGACATTATTATTATGCCCGTTTTCACCAAACATACCTAAATCATCCCCTAAGTAGGAGTCTCTTAACGTAGGTAGCTCCTAAATACAATCCTAAGTCCTAACATCCGTCCCAATATCCTTTTAGGTGTCCCGTACAGGATCGTGATAAATAAGTTGACAGAAAACATCAATCACCTAACTTATAGGTAGCCCGTAAAGGTTAGGGAACGTTAGTGAAAACATTGAATTATTTATCAAACATTGAATTTAACTCGTAGTTCCATGGGAATAGTTACTGACTGCGCCATCTATTAGCATTATTGTGAAGCTATGTTGATGCTATATGAATTACTGACGCCCATTAAAAATTAAATAATCTCGTTTCTTTATAATATTCATATAATTTTAGTATTTGTTGTTCAAGTACAGGATATAAGTGACCTAAAAACATAAAATCAGTTTGAAAATCCATAGCGGATTTTTCTAGAGAGCGTCTTCAAGCGAGCGTATAAAATCGCCACTTTGAAAGCCCCCCATTTCGTCAATTTTAAGGGAAAAATTAAAAAAAAAATATTTTTGTACTCAGTTCAAAATTATCTTTAAAATGATACGTAACAATTTTATGTAACGCGATTTTTTTTTTTTACTTCGCATTCGCTTCTATGAGAGCCCCCCTGAAATAAAGATTTTTATAACTTTTTAAGCCATTTTCGGCTGGAGGCCATCGGTTTACATATTATATCTAAATTTGAAGTAATTACGTTCAGTAATTCAAAAGTTATAAGGCTCTGACAGACGGACGGACGGACGGACGGACGGACGGACAAGTGCAAATCGCCCTAGTTAACTCAAAGACCTTCGCTTCGCTCGGTCGATAAAGATAATACGCTTTCTTGGGCATTTTACAAGTATTCGGTGAATGAATGAATAATGATTTATGTTCAATTTTAATCGGAATCTGTAATATCTTATAATGTTAATAATTACAAATTTTCTAATTTGGAGATTTTTGGTTAATTCCTACGAAGTTCATTTTCGGGCGGTTTGGCGGATGGGAGTAGACGAAAAAATGTGTTTTCCGTCACGACTCATGACGATTGTTGCCTTCGTTTTCTATCGGTTCGGGGGTTCGAATCCTGACTTCAGATCATGTCTTTGTTCTTTTTTTCTTAATTTTTGAAACAAAGTTTTATAGAAGAGAAATTTCGAACAAAATATTTGCGGCCTTTACTATAATAGCCATCTATTGTGGGCAGCGTGAACATCGTAAAAAAAAACAGACATTAAAGCAAGTACAAGCAAGAACTTGCTTTAATGTCTGTTTTTTACGAGATGGCGAGAGGTGGCGTTGATTCTGAACTTCGTTCCAGCCGAGTGTTCCACGACACTCAAATTTTTTTTTGTTTAAGTTGTAGCGCTCTAGCATTACTGAAATGTATTTCTTGGTAAGCGACATTCATCTCATATTTTTGTCAAAATTCAGATTTACTGTTGTCTTAAGATCATATTGTAGTGCTTAATACATGGTAATATTTTCATTCTTCATAGCTACAAGCTCTAAAAAGCAAAATATTTGGTACAAAAACATATGAAGATAAACGCTTCTAAATATATGGTTTAAACCTAGCTACGCTTGAAGTATGAGAGCATAAATCAGATGCAGAGAAAAATGATTCTAGAATTTTGTCCATCTATTTCAGCATATTTCGCGTTAGATTAATGCGGGTTTTAAAAATATTTCCAAGCGTTAGAAAATATTTTATACCATGTTTTGCATGAAGGCTTATATTGCCGAAACAGGATAAAGATTAAAACGCTTATCATAGTATCATCTTTTCTCTGCGATAAAAACCTTTCATTATTGTCATAAACTTGTTAAAACTGTATTATTTAGAACACGATTGTCTATTTAACTGAGAACTTTAATGGACGTTGCCATGCCGTGGTCAGGTGAGGCGGTTAAATTGACGGTTAAGGTTAACTTTTGCCACGAAAGTAATTGTCATTTTGGGGTTCTTTGGCCGAATGAGCAGCGGCAAAATCACCTTAGTATTGCCTCACAAGTCCTAAGTCACTATGGAGTTACATTAAGTAAACAAATTACTCTCTTTAAAGGTAAAATTCGCATTAAAAAGGTCTCTGACATGGGTCAGAGGATAACTGAGTGCGAAACTATTTAAACAAAAAAAAAACTCTTTAAAGTACAAATGCGGGATTGATTGCACTGATTGTGCCTAAATTAACGTACCGCGCTGTTATCCTTCTTTCTTTTCTTTTTTCTCAAAATATTATGATATAATTTAAGAATTTACCTTACAAAAATATAAAATACTGAACAGCGTGTTTTCACAATTCAATCCCAAAAGTAATATTTTATCAAAATACTAATATACCCTCAGACATTTCAGGGTCAATAGATTCGTCAGGCTCAGTCATTTATCAAAGCGACAATCACTCAGCGGGGCGTACCTAAATTTGCTTTGCTTCCAAAAAAGTAATAATACTAAGAGCAGCGCTCCGTTCTGCGCTACCCCTTTTTTGTGTAACTCGCATTTTTCAGCAGCGGCCACGGAACGTAATTTGTGCAACTCGAGCGGATTGTTTCGATTCCATCGAATGTCACAACCAGCCCCCCTAGCCATATTATATATCTATTGTCGTATCTATTCTCTTTCTACGATCGTTAGGGGAGGGATCGTTAGGGTCGAGCAGGGGTTCTTTAGCATGCCTCCCTTGAGAAGTTTTTTAGCATGCCTCCCTTCTGAAAGCATAGGAGGCGTGATAAAAAACTTTGGGAACCCCTACTTTAGAGTAAGCTATCTTAGAAACGATCGACCAATGTCCATCATTAACATGCAAAAAAGGACAAAATGAAAAACTCGCACGCACTTTCGTAACACAATAATATATCTTTTGATCTGGTGATCTAGTGATCTGGTAGCCCCTCTCGTGGAGGCAGGCGTGCTTTTTGCTCAATCCCGAATGCTAATATAGCTCTAAACTCCGCCGTCCACTCTCCCACACAAATTTTTCTCCTATATTGAAGCTCGTAAAAAGTTGCCTTGGTGAAATTGCAGAGAAACGCGTTGGAGAACTTTTAATTTATTTTTCCCAACATATTGTTTCTGAAAGCCATTTTTTTCCGCACCACGATCTTTGAAGACGAACAAATTGACTACGTGTGTGTGTAAATAATTGGCGTTGTTATTGAAATGTGAGTGATGTATCGATAGGTTTGAAAAGGTAAGTTAGAAATAAGTAAAAAAATAAAATAAAAAAAGGTAAGTTAGAAAGAATCAAAATAAGTAAAACTATAGCATCTAGCTATTGAACTATAGAAAATAATGTGTTTTTAAAATACAGATATATCTAAAGTATATAGATATTATCTGTACATATTAGCTTATTAATTCCCTAAACAATGTCTCTATATAAAAAAAGAAAGTAAAATAAAGGTAAGTTAGAAAGATGCAAAATAAGAAAAACTATAGAATCTCTACATAATGTGTTCTATACTATAGATCACATATTTCTAGATTTAAAATACAGATATGTCTATAGTGTATTTTAAATCTGTAAGAGTCTACAGTTTTACTTATTTTGCTTCTTTCTAACTTATTTTTATTTTACTTATTTTTTTTTATGTAGAGACATTGTTTAAGGAATTAATAAGCTAATATGTACGAGTAAAATATAGAGGAAATAACCTGCTAGCAAGAAAAAAATTACACGATAAAAAAAAGTATAATATACACCGCATATTATGTTATACTTTGAAACAAAGATGAATTGATTTGAAAACAATTCTTACATTGTTTTTAAAACTTGATTTGTAGATGATATAAATATCTTGAACGGCTTTTCGAATACCAGTTAAACTTGAATAAAATCAAGGTAAAGAGTAACAAACAAAAAAATAGTTTTTGAGTATGCAACGTGATACAATTACATGTGTGCATGGTTGTATGTTCTAATCCTAATAAATCAAGAAATAATCATGATGCGTTACATACGTTGCGGTGCTTACAAGGTGCGTGGTATCAACAAATCTAAAGCAAATTTAGATAGTTTTCTGTAGGCAGTAGAGTGCACTGAAATTATGTTCGCGGTTTTCGGTGGCTGATTGAATCAGTGCCGAGTGCGAGTTGTCAAACTTACGTTATAGTTTTTGCAATTCACGTAGGCGAGTGAGCTTTACTCGTGGTTACTTCGTGTACATGCACATTGCATAAGTGTGCGTGCCTGTCAAAGCCTAGGTGGGAGCGGGCAGGCGCGAGCATTGCGCTCGCTCACACTTATACAGATACGACACACGCACAACCATAAGTCAGTCGCCCTCGTGAATTGCAAGAACTATAACTGTGCGTAAATAAGTCAGTTAGTATGGACGGAAAAGGGATGGAAAAATACTCCGTCCCTTTCCCATCCCTACAAATCTAAGTTAACGCTATCACGAAATATTTCCCACTAGGCGGTGCGAGTGCAATACGCGGTGAGGGTGAGGTACACCGCACGACTAGCTCCGGCCTCCGCCTCACTTCAATTCGCCTCGCTTCGCTTCAGCACACCTCAACGCGTCTCAACGCTTGACACAACACAGACTCGAACTGACATTGTTTTGATATTACGCCTCTCCTACTTACTTCTTTTGATCTAGACATCAAATCAGGAACAGAAATCGTGAAAATTGTAGTTGATTTTAAATGAGCTACGCCAGAAGACTTGCTTCATCGTCCCGTCATTCAGCTTCAATTACTCGAACTTCGACAGCAACTCCGCGAGCTTTTTACTTCACACTTTACAAAGGGGTGTTCGGATTTCGTTAATAACTGTATACGTGCTTACCCTTGTATAGGTCGCGTCACGAAAGTCTAGCGCTGAGCAAAATAGAGAGCAACCAATGACGACGGCCGGAATGCGACTGGAGAGCCAATCAGCGCCATGATACCTTATCTTCGACTTCTGCGCAATGACAATGACGCGATGAATGACTTTCGTGCCGCTACTTGCCTATAATTTGTACTAAACTCCTTAAGTTTTTTAAGACTTGACCGATACGACTAAATATAAAAATTCTTTTCAAAAAACCGACTTCTAAACTTCTAACGCCACTACAAAGTATAAAAATAATTTTAGTTTGTCCAAGTTTGTTGAAGTCGGGCGGGCCTAAAACCAAACTATGAAACCGATGCGCGACGCTCTACACAATATGAGAGACTCGTTTATAGAAGTTGAGTGAGCATCGCGAGTCGGTTTCTTAATTTGTATTTTAGGCCCGCCCGACTTCAACAAACGTGGACAAACTAAAATTATTTTTATACTTTGTAGTGGCGTTAGAAGTCGGTTTTTTGAAAAGAATTTTTATTTTAAGCTTTTAAGTGTAGTATCCTATGATTGAGGAGCTAGGACCTGGAGCTCCATGATGTAGTCCATACTTGTTACCTACAATAATAATTCGAAATCGACATTTCCTAAATCTCTTTATTTTAGGTGAGCAATATCCCTGCAGCATCAGGCTTGAGGAGTTGAAGGTGAACATTTTTATGGGACCATTTCACAAACATCCTCTGTCGATTAAAAAAAAAATTACGCGAATCGGTCCAGTAATCCCGGAGAAATCGGTGGACATGACATACATAGAAAAAAAAAAAAAAAAAAAAGATACCGGCCGAATTGAGAACCTCCTCCTTTTTGGAAGTCGGTTAAAAACTGCATTTGACCGCAGTCAAGACTTCTTTTGACGAAGCTGCAGTCAAACAAACTTCAAACACTTGTATGAGGTTCTGACTATGAAAAATACCAGGCATCACTATCTCACTCGCCTCTGAACCTCACAAACACACCACTAGTGACTGCACTGCTCCAGTAATTTCAACTAATGGTTAATGTGTTGCAAGTGTTTCAGTTGTTTAATGGTTTTTGTTTGTACTTGTTCGCTTCACTTTGTTCAGTGTTGGTTGTATTTCGGGAAATTGAAATAATACTACGAGTTACGATGACGTTTTTTTGATCCTATTTGTTTTTACATTTACAATATTTGTTCGATCATCTAATATTTTTTGGGATCTGTTATTTTATTGGTTAGAATCCATAACCAAACAAGTACAAACTAAACTACTGTTGAAATTGTACATAACGTTGTGAGTATATGTTTTATTTCATCATCATTTTGGATGACAAATAGCTGACTAGTTGTCTAGCAGACAAGTTAGTTTGTGGGCTGTTGCTAGTTACCACCTTATCGGTAAAGACGTGTCGCTAAGCGATTTAAGGGTTTCTGAGCGTAGAAACTGACCATATTTACAGGTTTATTTAAAACTGCCTTCACAGTTAGTCGACTTCCATCTCAGGTTATCTTGTATTCATATAACCAAATTAAAAACCGGCCAAGTGCGTGTCGTGCGTGCGTGCGTATTGATATTTATACCCTTATCAAATTACAGATTTCTAGTACCAATAGTCTCTGAGCTAAACCGCGGACGGTCGGACAGACAGACGGACGGACATGGCGAAACTATAAGGGTTCCTTGTTTACTACGGAACCCTAAAAAAACATATTATTTAGCCTTATTTTCCAAAACCATATTTATGAAGGAAATCAAGCTATTGTTGCCTATAGGTTGGTACGTGCATAGCCTCAAGGTGTCTGACAAAATAGTAGCAGCGAATATTCCAGAAATATTTTCGTCCCTACGTTCAATCGTGTAAGGTAAAATTTATTCAATTGTATTGAGAAATGCTGGCGCTGATACATTCAGGCAGGAAAGTAGGGGGAGAAGAAATGCAAATTGCCGAACCTCGTTATTATTTGGCACCGGCGGAGATTCCCGATAACGCCTGAGGTGCTGAAAAATGTGATAACAAATTGTAGGAATATTACCTACCTACAGTGTCAATAACTCAGCGGATTATAAAAATGCGGACTGAATCTGAAAACCGTGCTGGGCATGTTAATAAGTTACTGATGATGATGACCTATGTCATGTTTAGTAACACTGCAGGTCCTCAACTATACCTACCCAAATAACAGGCAAACACCCTATCGCATTTTATAATATTAGTAGAAAAATTAGTATGGGTCAGAAGGCATTGTTAACTTGTAGACCGAAGCATATTTTTCAAGTATATAATTAACCACACATTAATGTGTTATTTTATTTATCCTTTAATAAGTGCTTTAACCATTTATTTTAGTGTTATGAAAATGTTTATTTTAGAGTTTAATCTATAGGCTCGTGAACATTCCATAAGTGGAATATTCACAATTCTACCTAATTCGCTCACCTATGTTGTACCCATATTTACATTTACCTACCTACGTTGAATGAGACCGGAGAAATATCCAACGCTTCAAACGTTCCTTTTTGATGCTCTGAATATATTAAACCCTGCGTAGTGATCATATTATTCTAGGAGTAAGATCTATTTGATGGAAGAAAGCGTTATAACTCCTCTTGTAAAATACCTTGCACGTGTTTGTTATGGAGCTTTTTTGTTTTAACCTTGTCGTTACACAATCTGTTGAGTTTCTTACAATCTTATACATAAGGGTCACTAAACCCTTTTTTGGGTTCCGTACCTAAATGGTACCAACGGGTCCCTATTACTAAGCCTCCGCTGTCCGTCTGCTGTCAGCGGGCTGTATCTCATGAACCCTAACAGGTAGATAATTGAAATTTTCACAGAATGTGTGTTTCTATTGCCGCTATAACAAGGTACTAATGAATAAATGAAAAAAAAAGTTAAAAATTAAAAAGGGTCTCCATACAATAAACTTTGGTTTAATACTTTGGTAAGATTGAGCAGAAATCTTAATATAGCCGTTGTTAAATATTGTACGATGTTACGGAACCCTTCGCATTCGTCTGACTCGCACTTGGCCGATTTTTTATTGCGAAATTGGGCTTTTTATTACGCTTTCAATGATGGAAAGCTCTGATGAGGTCTAGGTTGGAGCGCGCTTGCCTTGAAAATACCCATTCATTCTTGCCTTGAAGTTACTCAAGTTATACCAACGTACGTGTTATACGTAGTTAAGTAAGAATATTACCTATTCACTTAAAGCCTTGCGGAGTTGCGGCGTTCTTACAAATGAAATAGCCAATCAAGAGAAAAATAGACCTCACAAGATTTGTCCCTATTAAATATTTTCAAAATCCTTCGTAAACTCGAGTCCCTGAAGATTGGCAGACTCATAAAGAAATTCATTAAGGAGCCGCGGTGGAGGTGACACTTGAGTAAATCGGGAAGTATTCCTTAATTATATTGAAATTGAAAATCACGCTCCTCGCCCATATTTCATTTAAGTCTGGTTTGGTATTATTATCTTAAAATGATTAATCATTGTGACGATCGCAATCACCTTTGATTGGCTGGATTGATCCCGATGAGAACATCTGGAATATAAACAAAAAGCCGGCCAAGTGTGAGTCGGACTCGCGCACCGAGGGTTCCGTACTCCAAAAGTAAAAGTAAAACGATAATATTATATAATTTGCTTATTTATCGTTAACTTTGTTCGTAGAGGTTTATTGTTAATATAAAAAAAACTGTGCTAGTTAGAGCATTGGTTTTATTTTTCCTGTAAAATATACATAAACCTCTATTGACCATAATTATTTCAGATTTTTCGATTGGTAAACTTCGGAGATAAGGGGGGGGGGGGGGACGGTATTTTTTTCAACATTTTGGCTGATTAGTCAAAAACTATTATATATAGAAATAAATAAAAACCTGTTTTAGAATGCACAAGTAAAGGCCTTTCATATGATATCCCACTCGGTATAAATTATCTTACTTTGAAATTTCAAACCCCTGATTTCCCCCCTTTTTTAATTAAACTAAAATAATTTTCGCGTTGATTTTATTTTTCCTGTAAAATATACATAAACCTCTATTGGCCATAATTATTTCAGATTTTTCGATTGGTAAACTTCGGAGATAAGGGGGGGGAGGAACGGTATTTTTTCGACATTTTGGCCGATTTATCAAAAACTATTATATATAGAAATAAATAAAAAACTGTTTTAGAATGCACAAGTAAAGGCCTTTCATATGATACCCCACTCGGTATAGTTATCTTACTTTGAAATTTCAAACCCTCGATTTTCTCCCTTTTTTAATCAAACTAAAATAATTTTCGCGTTGCTTTTATTTTTCCTGTAAAATATACATAAACCTCTATTGACCATAATTATTTCAGATTTTTCGATTGGTAAACTTCGGCGATAAGGGGGGGGTTAACGGTATTTTTTTCGACATTTTGGCCGATTAATCAAAAACTATTATATATAGAAAAAAATAAAAAACTGTTTTAGAATGCACAAGTAAAGACCTTTCATATGATACCCCACTCGGTATAGTTGTTTTATTTTGAAATTTCAAACCCCCGATTTTCCCCCTTTTTTAATAAAACTAAAAATAATTTTTGATTTTTCTTTATTCCAATGATGTTGGGCCACTATTATACACATCTATGCCAAATTTCATGTCGATAGCTTTAATAGTTACTGAAATAATCGACTGTGACAGACGGACGGACAGACGGACGGAGAAAGTCTCACCATAAGGGTTCCATTTTTACCATTTTGGTACGGAACCCTAAAAATACGTGTGGCACTCGGGGACTGCCGCGGTAAAGCTATTGCATAGCATTTTCTAGTCGCACGCACACAAACACCGTGCCGAAGTCTGCTGAACTGAAACGACGACGTGGGGTGTTAGGTTTATTATCGTTACGGAATTTCTTGATTCGGTCGCCGCGCTCAAAGCCCGCGATAAAAGCTATGCAATAGCTTAAAAATATTCTGAAGATGTGTGAGAGGGCAAAACATGTTAATTAATACTACGGTTAAGGGCAATACTGACAGTAAAACCTATGCCCGATATCACCAACCATACCTAAATCATTCCTTAAGTAGGAATCTATTTACGGTAGCCCCTTAAACGCAATACCTTACCCAATTTCATTTTCAGTTCCCTAAAGGTTTGTGATAACTAAATTGACATCCTGCCTGCAATCCTAGTTCCGACGGTATTTTATATCAATTAGTGTCCATTATACTCGTAATAATAGTGTATTTTTGTTTTAATTTCAAATGTTTGTAAAGGCGAATTGTTTAGCCTGATTAACATTATAGCCCTATTCTTGTGTTTTCTTAGTTTATAAGAATACCCATACTTGTAACATGCTGTAAAATAAAATAAATAAATAATAATAAAAAAATACTGACAGTAAAACCTATGCCCGATATCACCAACCATACCTAAATCATCCCTTAAGTAGGAATCTATTTACGGTAGCCCCTTAAACGCAATACCTTACCCAATTTCATTTTCAGTTCCCTAAAGGTTTGTGAAAACTAAATTGACAGAAAGCATCACCTAACTTAGGTTAGGTCTGAAAACGTTGATGAAAACGGGCATTTGTATTCTAAACTCCTATAAGAAGAGCCAGGGTTCCTGCTGCCAAAATAAATAAGAAACGTATTTGTTTTTGACAAATAAGATTTAAGTGATGAAGCCAGGGTACTGTAAATTGTCGAATGTTTTACCCCGTCTTCCCTTCCTTTATACTATATTGTCAGTCTTTATTTACCCTCATTCCAATCAGTTACATTATTGTTCACATTGTTTAAATCGAATTCAGTAACGGGGCAAAGTCGATGTACAAATCCTATACCGATTCACGGTTCAGTTCAATTCAATTTGTAAATACATAATTTATGGCGGTTGATTGCTTTCGACAAGAATAAAAGCTAGCAAATATGCTGTAATATCTATGATAATATATAACTACTAGCTAACCCAGCGAACTTCGTACCGCCAACAAAAATATTTAGTGGTTGGTCACTCTTATCATTTAGGGGTATGAAAAATAGATGTTGGCCGATTCTCAGACCTACCCGATATGGACACAAAATTTCATAAAAATCGGTCCAGCCGTTTCGGAGGAGTAAGGTAACTAACATTGTGACACGAGAATTTTATATATTAGATGTATATTGTGAACACATTATATGCTCACAATAATTTCACACTAAGTATAGTCTTTGATTTCCTAGGATAAAAATGAGCCTATGTCACTCTCCAGATTCTCAACTATACCCATGCAAATAATTAAGTGTTTATTTGTTGGTTTGTCCTTCAATCACACAGGAAAGGAGACCCGGATCGACGTGATATTTGCATAGGTATAGTTGAAAAACTGGAGTGTGTCATAAACTACTATTTACTTCGGAACAACTAATAATTCCCGCGGGATTTTCAAAAAACCGCGTTTCGAAAATGTAACTTCTAACTGGTAAAAGTGTGATAAATATTATGAGTAGATATTAATTATTGAGATACACACCGGTCAATACGTGTCGTACAAGTTTACATCATACAAAAAGTCTCTCGGAATATATTGTTTCTAGGCCCCAAAATAAACCCCGCTGAAACATGGATGTAATATATTCAGAGTATGAAAATCGGAGTCTTAAAGTCTTCGAATTTTCCTTCCATCCAACTTAAGTAGGTGTATTTTTGGGTCTAGACGGCCATTATTGCCTTGGCACGGATCTTCCTTACGTAAGTTCCTCGGCACATTTTATTAAAGGTAGAGTTTCTAATAAAATTTACATTGGATGTATTAAGGTAGGACATTAGGTGTTTTATGCTTACATTAGCTATTCTAGGTACCTACTGGCTGTTTGATACTGACTTTAGATGACAGTAATTGTGATATCATAGTTCCACTTGCTCTTATTTGGATGACCATAAGACCACAGAACACACCACTCGGTCAAAAGTCATCATCTGCTGATCGGCCTACTTTCAGCTTGCTAATCATTGCATTGAACGTTGGACGAATACGTATGTAACTAATGTAGTATTACATTATTCTTCTTTATCAACTGATAGATGTTCATTGTTGAATAAAGGTCTCTTACGTGAATTTCCACAGAACTCGGTCTTGCGCCGCCTGCATGCAGCGCGCAGTAGCTCCCTGCGACTTGTTTGATGTCGTCGGTCCACTTAGTGAGGGTTAGCACTGCGCTTCCCAGTGCAGTCTAGCACCTTGGAACTTCAACGACCATCAGATCTTCGAACTATGTGCCCCGCCTATCCACTATCCACTTCAGTTTCGCGCCTCACTGAGCTATGTGGGTAACTAGCAACCGCTCTTGTTTGAAATTAACATTTCGAAAACATATTAGCATTATTTATACAAAAAAAAAAGAGATTATTAGATTTTCTCGAGCACCCACCGTAGGCATTATCGGGAAATTCTTCCGTTTCCAAATAATATCAAGATACGACGATTTGATTTCCTTTTACCAATTTTCGTTTCTGAATATTGGTCCTGATGCACGAACAAAATTTTATTGAACGTTTAATATAAAATATTGCTCATGACAATGCTAGCTACAGTTGAAGAGCTCGAAAGTAAAACGTTTTGACGTGGTCTCAAGTTGGTTCGGTTCAGCACATGACAATCTATCACTAACCACTCCAGGACCTGAAGACCTGCGTAATGTCATCAATATTTAACAGTCCAGCCTAACCTAATAGCCTTAATAGTCCAACGGACAAAGGTACGGACTGAAAATTAAAGGTCTACGGTCCATTGCACTATCGTCATACCCACTCCTAACACAAGCTTAGATATTTGAAAAATCAGGGTAGGAACAATTCTCAAAAAATTTAACAATTTACTAAGGGCAACAAATAACAATTTTATTTCCTGCCTAAGCTAACAAACAGGCCCTAAGTAACGAAAACGAACTAAAGGTTTACACGTGAAGCTCGATAGGTATTTGCTTAGTTATAAATTTTTCACCATCAAGGATCCGCCATTTATTCGTGCAAGTGTTTCGCTACAAGTAATTTACGGCCGGAGGATATATCATTGTCACCGAGCTTGTCTGCAGGGGTGAAGGAATCACAGCCGACCATGTCGGTGGTAATAAATGGAAGTGGATGCTATTTGTCGAATGCCGACCCATTGCGTTACCGTCCTTTCATAAATTTATGTTGCCAATCACGTGCAGCCGCGTGATACCTCAAAGCCCACCCATATATCTTGTGTACGGACTACGGACTTAAGACATTGCTAGTAGTCTAAGATCCGAACATAACATCGACCTTCACCCATCTGTTTACCGAATGAAACATTTTTTTTATAAAATTCCATACATAGACAAATACGTCTTGTATGTATTGCCTATCAAAATATGTTCATGACTATCATTTATTAAAAAAATATTAATTAAATATTTTTTTAGCGAGTTTCAACGAAGGCGTCGCTCGCAGCCACTATGCTCTATCCTTCTTTATTACACTAAATAAGCTCGGATTTCTCTCTTGCGCAACTTTACTTGCTTTGATTTTTAAACTTTAAATCCTGGCAATAGTGTTTCATGAACGGTTTATTGCAGGCAATACTATACCATCGCGTTTGTTATTAAATAATCTGTTTTTTGATATATATTTTGATTGGTAAACAAGTGGGTGAAACTTGCTAAAAAAATTTAATTAATATTTTTTTTAATTAATGATAGTCATGAACATATTTTGATAGGCAATACATACAAGACGTATTTGTCTATGTATGGAATTTTATAAAAAAAATGTTTCATTCGGTAAACAGATGGGTGAAGGTCGATGTTATGTTCGGATCTCGTACTATAGTGGTTCCCCCGAACTACGTAACTTTCGGGTTCTAGTCAGCTACCTCGAATTTTAGGTAGGTACATATCAAATTTTGACATGGGGCATATTATAACATAGGTACTAGCTGATGCCCGTAACTTCGTCCGTGTAGATTTAAATTTTTTGGTTAGCACATTGGATAATAAAAATTGGATAAATAGTTATTAAAGATTGGATAAAAAATTACGTCATAGATTTCAGCATGAAAAGACAAATTGAGTTACTTTTGAATTACTTAATAACTCAATTTACAAGGCGGCGACTTAGCCCGCGCGGAATCAGACCTTTCTGTCTTTCCGGGATAAAACAAGTCCTCAAAATATCACGTCGATCCGTTGCCCGTTGCTACGTGATTGAAGGACAAACCAACAAACAAATACACTTTCGCATTTATAATATTACTAGATTAGTATGAATTAGTTTCAGCTTTTAATGTTAAAATTTAACAAAATTGGATTTGTGCTCTGTTAAAAAGTTCTTTGCAACAATAGTTATACTACAGGCCTATGTTTAGCGATTTTTAGGGTTCCGTACCCAAAGGGTACCAACGGGACCCTATTACTAAGCCTACGCTGTCCGTCCGTCCGTCCGTCCGTCCGTCCGTCTGTCAGCGGGCTATATCTCGTAAACCGTAATAGATAGACAGATGAAATTTTCACATATTATGTATTTCTATTGCCGCTATAACAACAAATAATAAAAATTAAATTAAATTAAAAAAATAAATAAAAATATTTCCATGGGTACATGAAAATATTTTAATTTAATTTTTTTTAACGGAACCCTAAAAGAGCGAGGCCCGACTCGCACTTGGCCGATTTTTTTTTCTCCCCATTTGCAACAGACTTTTATGCTATTTTCGGTTTTGGTCCATTTTATGAATTTGATGCGTATTGCATGTGATTTTATTTATTAATGCAAGAGTTACAGAGCTCTACCCAACATACACTCAGATGGACATGTGCAAATTCACCCAAGAACTAAATAAGAGTAGAAGAGTATAGACTCTCCCAAGAGAAAGAAGAGTTCTCACTTGCGTCTTTCTCGTTCAATTACACGTACCTATACATACCTAGTTGTTTGAAAATCTCATAGAAGGAAAATCATCTATACATATAATAAAACAGAAACGAAACCAATTCTGTACATGAAATAGATTTTCAAAAAAGGGTTTTTGCTTCTAATTGTGTTCAAGATACAGATATCAAAACAGAAGCTAAATTTTTTTTGTCTGTTTGTCTGCCTGTTTGTTTGTCCTTCTTTCACGTAAAAACTACCGCACAGATTTCTACAAAATTTTATACCGTGGTAGCTTATTACTCGGGTCAACATCTAGGCTACTTTTTATCCCGGAAAATCAAGGAGTTCCCGAGGGACTTTAAAAACTAAATCCAAGCGGACAAAGTCGCGGGCATCAGCTAGTTGAAAATGAAACGCGAAAATTCAACCGAAGAAAGTTTTCATAACCTCTCACGTTACAAAGATAATATATTTCTCGCGTCCCACATTCATGCTCGGTGTAAATTCTCTTTCAAAAGTGTGAACATGAATTAGTAGGTAGCTCCCACACGGGTCGCGATATGCTGAAATCTGTGTGCAACGCTTTATATAACACGCCTGTAACTTCGTCGATTCAAGAGAATCAAGTCCCCTTACTTATCGTTATCACCCAGTTCTAATTTTGTAACCTTATTAATATTATAAATGCAAAAGTGTGTTTATTTATTGGTTTGTCCTCCAATCAAGCAACGGAGCAACCGATAGACGTGGTTTTTTTCATGGGTAAAGTTGACGACTTGGCGAGTGACATAGGCTTTGATCCCGGATAAACAAAGGGTACCCGCCGGATTTTCATGAACTTAACTCCACACAGACGAAGTCGCGGTCAAAAACTAGGCATCAATATCGTGTGAACTTTGCAATGAGTAACGAGTTTATTATAAATAAAAATTGTTACTCGTAAAATTCGGGTTGCTCAGGTTCTATTGGAATAACTTTGATCAAACTTTGTATTTCTTCAGTACCTAATTGAATATAAAAAATTGTTTTTTTTTAAAACCGTTTTTACATTGATTACCGATTTATTATTGATTGTTTAAAAACCGCTCGACTGATTACGATAAAATTTAAATGGGACCACCTGGGAAGTATACCCTTTCAAACAAAAAAAGAAAAAAGAATTTAAGGTTTTGTACGCGGAGCCATCGTCGTATTATACATATAACCTCCAAAACTGAATTAGCATAAACATTAGTAGGTATATCCGTAGCGCGCCCCATACAAACGGAGTTTGAATACTTACCTAACTAATATATTAGACAGAATTTTTCCCTTAAAATATGGAGCTTGAAAATATAACTAGCAAAAAGCTGAGCTTTGTGAGGGCTCGCGTAGTTTTTCTTACGGGTAATAAGTTCTGTTGCAGCGATGTTAACTCTTTGGTTTTGTAGCAGATGTAGTGAGTATTACATTAACATTCTATCCAATGAATACAAAATTGTTTAAATGTTCATTTTTTTTAATGGTTATAATATTATATTTTTTTTGACAGATAACACATCTGGATATGAAGTTAAATTACAATGTTAAAGCACAAATCTATAGGCGTGATAGTTTTTTCAGTAAAGTGTACCACAAAATTCTAAGGTTGTGGGATAGTGTAAGGGCTCGCTTCGCTCGCCCTATATATTAGATCGCCTCTTTGCAAACAACAGTCTGAAATCTGGCAAATCACAGATTCGGTGATTAGTTTCTACAATTTCATATCAAATTCCCTATGCGTGGGACGCTCTCAGGAGTGCTCTAGAGTCTAGACTCTAGAGTGACTTTCCGACGTTTTATGACTACCTGCATTTAAAAATAAAGATTATCATAAGATTTAAGATTATATGATGCTGTCTAAAATATAAAAGAAAAGTAATGTATAGTATTCACAACTTCGGATTACTTTTATTGTGTGTGGAGTGAAGCCGCGGGTAGAAGCTAGTTACGTGATAATAATCCACGTTCACTTTATGACAACACCTCACCGTCGTATACTTAGTTATCTAGTTGAGAGGAAAATAATTACCACCAGACACTATTTTCAAATCTAAAAAGTAATTACGGGCAAGTGTTCCCGGTAAATTGTATACCTCCTTGAAATAAGTGGTCTGTCACACCCAGCCTCAGACGGCTGTAAAAAAACCACCGCACAGCCTTTCCACTTCATTTGCATCACGTTTTTTTTTTGTAAACAATTACAGGTGAAGCAGAAGAATTTAAGTTAAATAAACCTAGCTTTTTTCACTTAACCATATATGAAAGCTTGAGTAGCTTGCGTAAAATGTTTGTGTTTACTTGTCCGGACTAACCTTCTAAAAGTCTGAACGGATTTTGATGAGACATTCGTGAGCAGGTAGAGGACTATTATAGAAGTGTTCTAATTCTTACAGAATTCAAAATATGGACTAGCACTTCGCTGGCAGTTTTAAA
Organism: Oeneis ivallda; assembly: GCA_029955525.1. Classification (NCBI taxonomy): domain Eukaryota; kingdom Metazoa; phylum Arthropoda; class Insecta; order Lepidoptera; family Nymphalidae; genus Oeneis; species Oeneis ivallda. The sequence continues at coordinate 20,282,729 of JARPMR010000012.1, forward strand.
TATTTGTCTCAGAGTTGGGCGATAAAGAAGCCAACTGACAGACAGATGGACAGAGTTTATCGAATAGGTATATCATTTTAGTGTGGATGTAGCTGATGCCACTATAATATAAAAAAATCTTTTTAAACAACCGTCTTCAAACTCCCGCTTTACTACATTACACACACACTATACAAAGTATTTAATTTATTGTTGATATTTTTAAAACCGCTCGACCGATTTCAATAAAATTTATATGGGACCACCTGGGAAGTATGCCCTTTAAATCTAAAAAATAATTTTTGAAATCGGTCCACAAGTCTTCGAGTACCTAATCGGTGCATACATAAAAAAAAGATTCCGACGAATTGAGAACCTCCTCCTTTTTTGAAGTCGGTTATAAATGAGAAATAGTCATAACGTGCTGGTACACCTAATTAGATTCACAAGAGTGTAAAAGAATTAATCGTACAGATAAAGATTCTAAATAATATAGGATTTGATGAAGCGTATCAATTCAATAGGATGATTAGATCCTTTCATTGGGTTCATGAACTTTATTGTTTTTAAAGTTGAAGTTCATTAACCAGACGTTACAACAATAGAAAATAAGCCCGCATCTGAAAATACGTTTCTTTCAACGCTCCGAAACAAAAACAGAACCATAGAATTATAACGCATAGAAAGGCAGTAGCCGCGCGCGGAGTGTAACCATTTCATGGTAGCCTTTAAAGGCTAGTTACGCCTATCGGCACGCACGTGTCGGGGAGCGAAAATAAACCCTTTCATGGTAGCCTTTAAAGGCTAGTTACACCTATCGGCATGCACACTAGTGTACATGTCAGCGAGTGAAAAAAAAACCACGCCTCTTAGCAGTTAGCACACATAGTTCGTTTTATGGTTACACGTTAAGCTGGTCTCGTTGTATGATACTATCGGTCTGTGTTGGTTATATACTCAAAGGTCTAGGCGTTATTAGTCTAAGAACAGAACCGTCTATAGAGGGAGGCTATATAATATTCCCCTCTATCGAAGTCTTTGTCAAAGTACTAAGATCACTGGGTCAAACAATAGAGGTATTAGGTATAGTTAAGTTTGCGTGAAGTGTTGACTTGCTATTTCCTCGGATTTTTTTCGGCTTTTTCGTGGTAAATTCTATACGTAAAAACATTGGAAGTGTCACTTTGAACTGTAACACTACAGTTTCTAATGTAGACTGAAAATTAGTATACACATAGAAAAAGAAAACCGAAACTGAGATGTATCTGCATTAAAATAAGACCCTTTTGAATTCCTATGCCAAGTAAGACTTAAATAAATACTGTTTTAAATTTCAATAAAATCTATATAACTAGTGGTTCGCCCCGAACTGAGACCTCGCGGTATCCCATAATTCCCATAAGGTAGTTTTAACTATATTATATTGTAATTAAAACGCGCCGAATCTGATGACGTCAATCGTCATCTGCTTTCGTGGATGGGATGCGTATTTACAATATTAAAGACAGCGCCATCTATTAACAGTATAGTGAAGTTTTGTTAAAAACATTGATGCCCATTAAAACTTAAATAATTTCGTTTCTTTATAATATTTATCCAATCTTAGTATTTGTTGTTCAAGTACAGAATATAACTCAAATTATGTGTAAGTTTAAATTTTTAAAATAAAGTGGTTTTAGAGATCTAGCCTCGAATAAAATCTCCACTTTGAAAGCCCCCCATTTCGTCAATTTTAGGAAAAAAAATAAAAAAAATATATTTTTGTAATCTGTTCCAAATTATCTTTAAAATGAAGTACTGCAACCCTTTGAAATGCAAAAATTTTTATTTTACTTCGCATTCGCTTCTATGAGAGCCCCCCTGAAATAAAGATTTTTATAACTTTTTAAGCCATTTTCGGCTGGAGGCCATCGGTTTACATATCATATCTAAAATTGAAGTAATTACGTTCAGTAATTCAGAAGTTATAAGGCTCTGACAGACGGACGGACGGACAAGTGCAAATCGCTCTAGTAAACTCTGAGACCTTCGCTTCGCTCGGTCGAATATTGATAGTGCCTGATATGAATTTCAAGAATCCAATAGAGAAAGCGAGTAAACGATATTTAAAACTAATCTACTGAGTAGATTTTGATGAATGAGGTTTCGATCGATTCCTTGTTATTGTCCGGTTATCATAGCCTACATTTTATACGAACGAAATCAACATTACGTATGTTAAATCCAATTTCCTGTAGTCGGGTTTCAATTTTTAAACTTTTATCCTTGTTGTTTGCATAGAGTAGGTATATATGTCTACCCCGAGGCGTGTTGCTCGATGACGTCGAGTATTAAATAAACTAGCTGAATATATTCTTGGTGTCTCGCATGCATAGTTTGTGAAAAATACCTCTCAAAGTGTGAACATAAAATGGCAGATCGGTCCCGCGCGGCCCGAGGGGCTTTCAGTCTTTGTGTTGCTAAAAGTTCACTCCTTTATACGCCCTGTGAAATATATTTGTTGGGAACAAATTCCTCCATATTAGGAAAGGGTGCAAGATTTTACGTGACTGATATAAATCACTTATTTGTAAACTCACTTTTTATATAATTTTACAAAAAGACGAATTCTGTTGAAATTTGCAATGATGTCGTTTTGTAGGCGAGTTTTGGCTTCGAGTCGGATGGAGCTGGAGTTATTATAATCGTAGGCATAAGTAATTTTGACGTGATAACGTCTTATAAATAACGATGAACACCGGCTGCACGCACGAAAAAGTGTCACGTTCGGCCTGAGCTTGCGCGTGCAAGCGAGAGCGCGGAACAAGCGATAGTGAGGCACGATCGACCCAAGCGTTGGCTTGTGACACATTTATTCATCAATGTTTCTTTATGACGTTATCACGTAAAACTATCGTCCGTAAACCGACTTTACAGACAACCAATTTTTTGGTGTAGGCCCTGGTATAACGTACCGCTTAGTATTCTGCATTCGATAGGTACGTTGCAGTGACGTATAGAAATCACAGAAATATTCACGATTGAATGGAAAAGTGGTATTGGTATAAATATTGTAACAGTTTAAAATTAAAATTTAAACAAAAATCCGTGAAAATGCTATATTTCACTACTTGTAATGTAGAAACAAGGCTTAAGCTTGGAAGCCACTGTCAAAAACTGAGGTATTTCCTTACATAACACAGTGCACAGATATTTTCAACAAAAGATATTTTTAACATTTAAAAAAAATAGACTGCGTCGTTTTGGGAATAAATAGGCACACAATATGAATCCTTAGTGAAATGGTTGTAATAACCGCTAGTAAATTTTTGTGTTAGAAACCGATAAAAGGAATGAGTTTAATAAACTCTGAGACTAAAGAGTATTTGTTATATTAGCATCCTTTACATCTTCTATCTGATAAAAGACTGAACGAAACGTTAATAACAAAGCTATTAGCAATAACGTGTTGATTCATCATGATTTGCGAACTGAGGCAGGAACCTTTACAAAAACCTCCTCGTTAAACGATGACAAAAACATTCGGTCATATACCCCATTATGAGACACCGCAGTTCGGAATATTTCTAAGGAATAACTTAAGGATACCCACAGACTATAGACTATCGATCTATCGACTATATCGATCGATAATTTTGTTTGGCTTGACGTTTGACCACGCGGCATGCGATAGTTTTGCTCTATATACCTTGTAAGACCCTTCAATCAAATAGGAAATGAGCTGATGATCTTCAAACGTCTGAGCAGATCTTCATAAATTATAGCCTCCACCTCAATTATATTAATTAGCTTTCAAACAGAAAAACTGCATCTAAATCGGTTCACAAACAGGCAAGGCAAGGCAGGAACAGACAGACACAGATACACAAATACGTCAAACTTATTTAAACACCCCTCTTTTTGTCGGGGGTTAAAAATATTGCTAAAATATAATAGGTTGACGGTGTTCCCGTATAGCATGGGGTTATTCAAGGGGCGGACCAACAAATTTCTGAAAAGTCGACAACGCATTGGTGGTGCCTCTGGTGCTACAAATGTTCATGGGCGGCGGTAATCACTTAACATCAGGCGACCCGCCTGCTCGTTTGATCGCCATTCATATAAAAAAAAATTACATGATAACTTTATAGAAAGTTGTTCAGTTCGACGATCGTTCGAACTTTGTCTTTCGTTTGTGAGGTCTCTAAAAGGATAATTTCAGCGTGGGACGCGAGTGAACGAACTCTGTTTATGCCGGACATACATTGTCCTCCCACGACCCCGATACACAGGCTAAATATTCGTTTACACGTTCCTTTACATTGGAAACTTTTATTAAAGTAACTGTTCTCTTTATGATAGATATTATTTTTAACTGACTTACCAAAAAAGCTTCTCAATTCATACGTGGTATCATAGTGGTATCGTATATATTTGCTTGCGTTAGTAACCCTCCTCCCAAATTCAAAAGGGTTATTAGAGAAGTGGGAGGAGAATTAATTATGCGTCGGCAGCGATGTCCATCAACAGAGCTTTCGGCCTTAATCCTCGTGATCAATGAAATCACATGATTCAAACAAAAACCAGTAAGTAGAACCCATCGTCAAAGGCTTATCTGAGAATTTTTATATCTGTATCAAGCCGTGCCCTAAATAACTAGGATTCGACTCTCCTGACGATTCTTCTTCAATAAATAGTTAATCAATGTATCAACAACGCTGATGGATTTCGAACATTCGAAACACAAACTACTTCAGACTAAATGGGCCTAAAGAGCCTTGTTTTGAAGTTATACATTTAAAACTAACATCTGGACAAACTTAAACCTTATAACTTGTAAAAAGTGTAAAGTAAATTATACACTTTTTTAGTATTTCGAATTCTACCATCGTTTTCGAGTCAACTTACCCTATGTTATACAAAATGATGAAGTGACGATTCAATAGTTCAATAATCCGTCGGGATATAGCATCCTGAATTACCAATTCCAGTATAGGCTATCTTATTCTAAGAGAGGTAGTTATGTTTCTTGTAAAAAGGAATATTGTATCCGCTTTTTGGTTAGTTAAATGCTCTGAGACTTTTTGCGCTGACGAAGTTGCGAACATTTGCTAAATCAAACTAAACACTTTTCGAATTACTTAGCTACACGTTATAACAAGAACCAGTTACAAAGCTGTGTTTATACTTATTGTTAGCCTTTTGTTAGCCTTTTCGCAAAAGCACTAACGTCTTTCCTAGACACTGTTCTGCAAAAGGATTTAAGCCTGGAACACACCAAGCATGGCAACTGCACGGAAAAACGTCAAATTAAACGTGAACCGTATGCGATTTGTAATACAAGGAACCTTTATGAAACACTTCAAACTTCAGTGTGTGTTGCTGACGACAATCGCTTCAGAAGCACTGCTTTAATTCTTTATTGCTACTTCAAACGGCTTCATACAGTATCTTTTATGAAGGCATTTTCACATTAAGCTCAAAGTTTGCGTCTCAATGTGAGCAATTAGTTAACGTTAAATAAAGCTTTTAAACTTAAAGTTAGCAGTTTGCCGCTAAACGCTGGCTGATGTATTCAGTTAGCGGCTGATTTGCAGCAAAATAACGCGCGGAAATTGATCCAGTGAGCTACTGCAATACACGCGCTTCCTTGCCACACAAACAATAACTAATTCATTCGGTCTATTTTCTTATAGCCATTGCCACACAAGGGCATCGCATCCAGGCAGAGTATGAACTGCTATTCATAGTAAACGTGAAAGTATAGAGTCTTACATGTCAGCAGTGACACAGAACAGCACAACAGCGCTTTCAGAGACTTAAGCCCGCTTTCACCAAAGTTCCCTAACTTTTACGGGCCATCTAAGCTAAGTTAGGTGACGTTTTCGACAGAAAAATTTCGTTTTCACGAACTTTTCGGAAACACCTAAAGGTGGAAATGACACTGGGTAAGGGATTGTATTTAAGAGCCATCTAGGTATATAGACATCTCCTTAGGGGATGATTAGGTATGATTAGTGAAAACTGGCATAATAGTATTAGTAGTAACTGCTCTACCTCAAGGCTCTTCAAGGCCTTCTGAGAAATAAATACTGTCAATCAATCGCGGAGTCTCCGATTTGCGGCTTAAGTCGTTGACTATGAGAATGTGAGTTGTGACCGTAATTTGGACGGCCCATTAGAGTTAGCCGGCAGACAGTAAGCTGCAAACTGAGCTTAGTGTGAACACGCCCTTACCATTTTTAGAAGCCGTGTTTGATATTATATATATCCCCCTGCACCGTTAAGTGCAGTGTTGGAAGCCCCCCTTCTAGGTGGACCGACGACATCAAACAAGTCGCAGAGAGCCGCTGCATTCAGGCGGCGCAAGACTGAGGCCTGTGGAAGTCCATGCAAGAGACCTATGTCCAGCAGTGGACGTCTATCAGTTAATAAAGAAGAAGAATTTTGATATATTGCCGTCACAACGCTCTGCTGTCGCGTTATCTGCATCGAAGTCTCAAAATTGGGAACCTAGTACTGACGCCTAACTTATGTAAAAGGTGTAGGTAATAAAAGCTAATAATTTCTGCGAAGTCGAGTGACTCTGCAACTCCTTAAGCTTACAGAGTTCAAAGGGAAGCAATTTGTGTTCCAAGTGACAAAAGGTTCTTAGTAAAGTTACTGTTTTGTTCTACGGAATCTATACATAAGTATTGTCGTCTTTACGTCACTTTTTATCCGAGAGCGGAATGATTATAAAATAATTTTGGGAATTAAAGGTTTAGGAGGCTTACATTTCATTTCATTCATTTCGTTTGTGTTGGTGATACATCCACTATAAGTTTTGGAGATGTTGGGTATTCCGCGGAACCCTGGGTTGCAACATCGGGTCAAGATATTCATTATTGCAGTATCATCGTGTAGACTTAGTAGGTAAACCAAATCTCAGTATATCAATTTTATGACTCAACTTCTACATCGGCCGGGAAAAAACCAAATAATCCTTAAATATCCCAACAGATTTTCATCGATACTAATAACCATCCCAGTTTAACCCGCTTTTGTATAAAAATCTGCTTTCAAATCAGTCGATCAATTTGAGCGCTGGGATAACAAAGACAGACAAACAAAGCGGTCAAACTTAGGCATTACACCTTTTTTTCTGGCGAAGCTTAAAAGTTTTCCTTGAATTAAGCAATTTTCATAACAAAGCTCTCCGTTATTACAAAGCTAAGATTTGTTTGATCATCCATTAGTAAAGTACAATGAAGTTCATGCTCGGAATTTATCACGTGGAAAATAGCTGTTTCATTAAAGTGTATTTTTTCCTTTTTTCAGGTACTACTGGGAGGTTCAACTAGCCCCAACATAAGCATTATACTTGACAAAAGTAATAAGAAGCATCTGTATGTTGAATGATGGAGAAGTCCAGATAGAATCTTTACTTATATTATGAATGCGAAAGTGTATTTGTTGGGTAGTCTGTCAATGACGCGCAGCAACGGAGCAACGGATCGACATGATTTTTTGCATGGGTATGGTTGAGGTTCTGCAGTGAAATAGGCCACCTTTTTGCATGGGTATGGTTGAGGTTCTGCAGTGAAATAGGCCACCTTTTTGCATGGGTATGGTTGAGGTTCTGCAGTTACATAGGCCAACTTTTTGCATGGGTATGGTTGAGGTTCTGCAGTTACATAGGCCAACTTTTTGCATGGGTATGGTTGAGGTTCTGCAGTGAAATAGGCCACCTTTTTGCATGGGTATAGTTAAGGTTCTGCAGTGACATAGACCAACTTTTTGCATGGGTATGGTTGAGGTTTTGCAGTGACATAGGCCAACTTTTTTTCTCACGGGTTTTAAAAACCAAACTCTACGAGGGCGAAGTTGGACAAAAGCTAGCATTAGATTTATTTAAAAAACGTCGTTAAAAATATGCAAAATCGGCACGTGACGCTATATCGCTGAGTCAGCAATGTGCTGCGAATAAATCTACAATGCTGATGAGCTGAAAGGTTTCTATTCGGTTTTTTATGCACAACACTTTTATAATTGAACAATATAAATAAGAGTCATTATTACTCGTTAAGGATGTACGTTTAGGTTTTTTGCTCCAAACATTTAGTTAGGCATAGGATCAGCGCAAAGTATATTAGGTATATTGACATTTGATTCTCCACTTCTAATATATCCGTTTACACCAGTGATACCTAAACTATATTCCTCAGTCAGAATCAATTAGCATAAAAACATTACTTTTATCTAGACATCATACGGATTGCTTACATGTTTACTAACTGAGCAAGACAGAAACAGAAAATATTGGTAAACTGCAGTTACAACAGCCACCTTCGTTATACGTAACAGCAATGCAACTTAACAAAACTACAGAAATTGGTAACTTTTTCCCAAGACCATTTATTATTAAAATGTCATTGATAATAAAATTAATTTATAAAATTATTTAACGCCCTAATTTATTTTTAATTGAAGCTATTTTGATTGATCGCGTTCAATTTATTTCCAATTATACCGTGTAACGTTTGGGCACAGCGAGCTGCTACAGAAAAGTTAATGTACCGTAGAAAAATTAATAACACCCAGGGAACACTTAAGCGTCGATCGTGTAACGTAATTTTATGCTCTTTACATTGATGGCCGCTTTTATTTTGAACTGGTTTTTATCGTTACTTTGCTCAGTTTAAAGAAAAAACTTATTAACTAATAATTATTACATACCTATTATAAATTATTACACTGTCCCCGAGTGATTTATTTTAATCCCTTAAAGAGGTGTCGTCCATCTCCGAGGATCATACTTTGTGATACTTTAATTTAATTTATTGTCACTTTAATTTATCTCCGAGGATCTTACTTTGTGATACTTTATTTTAATTTATTGTCACTGGTAAATAAGTGATATCACAAAAAATGCGAAAGTGCATTTCTACGTTGTTTTGTCCTATATAATCACGCAGCAACATAGCAAGGGATCGACTTTATTTTTGGCTTGGACATACTTAACAAGTAGTTAGTGACATAGAATAAATCCACGGGATTTTTAAAAACCTAATTCGACGCGGACATGGTCGCTGGTGATAGTCTCCAAGAAATTCAAAAGATACTAATATGACTGATGAGTGATGACGATACACCCTGCAACTTAAACTGGGAAGTTTAAAAAGAATTGCGGAGATCCATCCCAAAACAAAACTTGCCGTATGAAGAACCACCGCGTTTTTTTGAAAAAATTTGAAGTTAGTGATTTTTCACTTTAATTAATTAAATAATTAGGTTGATAAAATGTGAATAGAATACTATTTTATAATAAACTTACTGCTTTCGAATCTTCAAGTGAATCTACCACTGGTTCAGAATGCCTTTCCAAACGACTTACTATTACTATTATCTATTCATGGCTCAATCGCCGAAATGATCGTGACAAAATCTGGCACTGAGAAATCTTTTTCCTGCAGAGAGACTTGTGATATCTTTAGTGCCGGGATTTTGTAAAAGTCTAAATCCCACCCAATATAATAAAGTACCTACTTAAAGAAAATGAGTGCAATTGCTTTGCTTACATTCAATTTATATGTAAACGTATGTTTGTAACAAGTACTTAAGTCTGAGTAAGTGTTGGTGCCGCGTAATTAAGTCCCGATCCGCTTCATCAATCAGCCGGTGAAATACGACGCGCGCCTTGAAAACGAATGAAACGAAAGCTTTTGTTTACGTATTTATAGAGTTTTTTTCTTTTATCATGCACATAAACGTGTTATTCTTTTCTTCTTAGGATTTAAATGAGTAGGATTCTTTATTAGATCCTGCCGAAAGTTTAAGATCTCACACAAATTAAGGTGGTCAACGCATTGAATTGCATTTTCTTGCATTTTATATGAACTACCCTTACTATAGGCGGCCACAAAACAAAACGATCAGGGCTCGAGCCATCTGCTTTTCAGCGTGATAAGGTTCTCTTATAGATAGCACATATATGAAGGATAGGTAGTCGCTACGCTCCAGCGTATCAATCTATGAGATAGTTTTATATACGTCTTTAACAGTAGGCGAGACAAGACCATAGACCATTCAGAAATCATTGCTCCCGCCGGGAGGTCGTTAGAACGCAAAAAATGCTCTATTTCGATGATTAGATATTCAAATTCAACTAGCTACTATAATTATACCTGTAATTATGGAAAGAATCCTCTCATAGATGGAAAGATAGTGGAGACAGAATTGCAACCCTTCGGGGTACGGAACCCTGAAAATATCAATTTACCAAGCTCTAACGTCATGGTAGGTACTAATAACACGAGCAATAATAAAGCAACAAAGTCAAATCCCCTATAGGTTCCCAGTAGTGATTGATGCGGCGAGCCTTGGCTTAATTGCGCGCCTCCATCATTAATATTGTTGTCATTTGATCCCCCACTCTCCGATCCACTCTCCCGCAGCCCAGGCCACTTAAAAAATCGTTACGCCTGCTATAACCATCTGAAGATGCAATCGGAATCTAGATTCCAATTTGTCATAGGGTTATTGCGGTTAATTTTATCATCGCCCTCATCAGCGAAAATACCTCCACTGCTGGACAAAATATGTCTCTTGAAAAGATAGATTTGATTGATTGAAAATATGTCATTGAAAGGATGTGTACTGTGTAGGTATGTAACGCAGTTTAAACGGCGCAGTCCAGACGCAGGTAAGTCGTCAGGTAAGTTTGAGCGTGTAGCCGGTAGACTCGTTTGAGATCGTCAGTCCACTAAGTGGGTCTTTACCGTTGCGCTTCCCTTTGCAATTTTGCATGATGGCAGCTCAAGTCAGTCCTCAAATATCATCATTAGCAACCCATCAACGGCTCACTACTGAGCGCAGGTCTCCTCTCAGAGAAGGGTTAAAGGCCATAGTCCACCACGCTGGCCCAATGCGAATTGGCGGACTTCACACACCTTCAAGAACATTATGCAGAAGTCTCAGGTGTGCAGGTTTCCTCACGATGTTTACCTTCACCGTTGAAGCAAGTGATATTTAATTGCTTTAAACGCACTTAACTCCGAAAAGTCAGAGGTGCGAACCTGCAACCCCCCGAATAGGAGACCACAGTCCTAACCACTAGGCTATCATTGCTTCTCACTACTCCTCAAAATATATACCCATTGCTCCGATACTGCGTGATTGAAGGACAAAAGTATACACTTTCGCCTTAAGCACTCCCAAGTTTTAGCAATTTAAACCTTTGCAATCGATGTTCTAGTTTGCGGTAGCACCCCATCTGTTTTTAATTTAAAAACAATTGGAATGAATTTATAGACTACGACAACAGGGACAGTCGATATCGTAATTAATATTTAGGTATTGAATATCGATTCAGGTCTGCATTACCTATAGCTTTATTGGGGTCGCGGCCATTTGTGCACGACTTACATTGATATATTCTTCCTTCTTTGTTGGTAGCCAATAAAATTAATGCAGAGAATAAGAGGTGAAATAAATCCTGAAAAAAATTCTAATTTGTTCACTAAAGTATACCTATGGTACCTACCTATAACATGGTATACCACATCGTAGTCGTAATTCGTAGTTCTATGGTATACCATGTTAATTATTATTATAGTATGGATCGCTAGAAAGAATATTATTATTAAGAAATAATAATATTATAACCTCTGGCGCAGGGCCAGGTTATCAGGGATAATCATATTATAATTAAAATTTGAAAATTAAGCATTAGGTACCTGGTATCTAATCCATTATAATTATAATTCCTACATTTATTCGGTCTCAAGGTATTAACCCATAACGTGTTTGTTTAGGACGGACATCTATTACGAGATTAAAATAGAAGATAATTAACGAATGGACAAATAATTTCGGAAAGGGTTTAATGGTTTCGAAAGAGGCTAATGAAACAACAAGATGTTCTAAATTACCTATTATAGAATAGAATAGAATAGAAAATTTTTTACTGCACAACAAGAAATAAAGGTTGATACATAAGAAAGAGAAAATAAATACAAGGTGCAAAGGCGGCCTTATTGCAAAAGCAATCTCTTCTAGGCAACCCTTGTCTGGAAAGTAAAATGTCAAATAAGAAAATGGGATAAAATGTCAAATAAGAAAATGGGATAGTGCAAGCTGAGATCAAGGAGAGTTAAACACATGCTATTGTGCTAATATATAACAATATTGATACCGATAAATATTAAAGACTATATTAAAATATATAATATGACATCTTCTTTATCAACCTATAGACGTCCACTGCTGGACAAAGGTCTATAATATGACATAATATAATGCAATAATTAATTAATTATTCTAATACCTCAAATATTTTTATTCCTATACGCGAAAGTTACACGTTATGGTTATTATGCCATTAGTCAACAATGGAAATTTAATTAATACAGAATTCAGCTAAAATACTGCTACCGAATCTACTTTAACTTTCTTGTCAACCGATAGACGTCCACTGCTGAACAAAGGCCGCTTGCATGGACTTCCACAGGCCTCGGTCTTGCGTCGCCTGAACAACGGTTCATCCAGCTTAAATGTTTCCGAAATGTTGCCGATTATGAGTCAGAAGTATTATCCACTACTCACTAGGTTATTACCGCTTTTATGGGAATCATAAGAAGCAAATTTCCAAATCACAGACAGACAGTTTAATGTGTCACCACCTACATTTATATCAGTGGTCACCACATAACATCGCCCAACATATGTAACTCTATCCACCACCTCTACCCACAACGTGCTGGCAGCCTGGCACCTACCGCAACCGCAGACCACCTGCTCCGAGAACCCAGTAAACTACTTGTATCTCGGGTTACCTTGTATTTGGAACAAATTTTACAATATTTACAGTGTTTATATTCAGTCGAGTGTGAAATTCGAAGCGAAGAAACATGATAGGTATTCTAAGAGATAATATTAATGAATGTTTGGGAATGACACTGGTAACTAAATTACAGTACCCGGCGATATATATTGCACATCGGCCATGTGTTATACTTTAGCTTTAGTTTATTTTACTGAATGAACTTTAGCTTTATTCGTGTGGTTGATGCATGAGTAGATATTGGTATTCGACATAAATAATTATACTGACCATACATCGTCGTACAATACAGTACCCGGCGATATATATTGCATATATATCGCCATAAGGCCGATGTGCAATATATATCGCCGGGTACTGTACGAACTTTACTAGCTTAGTTGTCAGGAATCAGGATTCCAATGATATTTACTATACCTAGTTTATCTAACAAAGGTTTCTTATTCTGTGATTGTATTTTATGTTAATTTTATTTTATTTCTTGAAATTCTGTGTTCTACTATTTAACTCCCTACACATAAAGAGGGGTGTAGGTGTCACCTTTTTGTCTCTGTGTCGAATTAGCGCTCAAACGGATTTAGACCGAAATGACACGGTTAAAAAAAAAAGAAATACAATTCAAAATTATTTCATCTCATATCATGTTAATTATCGATGCTTATCGAATTGCTTATTTATAATCACTTATTCTACGCCAAATTTCACTTCGAGAGGCTTCGCACATCGGCTTTATAGAGCGTTATTTGGAACGATTATGAAGTGCCAGATGGTGACAGCGACTACGCTATACGAAGCCGAGGCTGACGGATTATATCTTCGGCTCGTTACGTACTGCTGGATGTTGTAAGTTTATTAAGTATAAGCTAAAATGCACCACTTACCTAGACTGACTGTCTATGCATATTTTGATAAACGGAAAATCTTTGAAGTAAGGCAATCTCAAGCTGAACAAATTGTCAAATGCTATGAACCTATTTACATTTTCCTTTGGCAAGCATTTCTCTTTGAATCCGTAAATAAGTTGAACAAGATTTTTATCTTCAACTTTTAAACACTCTTTGAAGGATTTACAAATTCTCGTTGAAGCGTTTTTAATATTCTTTTTTCTTTATTTTGTTATTAAGATTATAACTTAGTATATCAAATAGGTATTCATAGCATCTAGCAAGAGTATCGGTTCAAAAAACAACCATTTATAAATAATTTATAATCTTATTTAGGATAGACGTCCACTCCTAGACATTGGGTCTCTTGCATGAACTTCCATGTAGAAATCCATAGTCCATACCTCTAAGAAGTGGGGGGTCTGCCAACACTGCCCTTTCCGGGCGAGGTCACCACTCCAGCACTTTGGAACCCCAACGACCAAAGGTTCTTAAAATTATGTGTTGATTAAAATAAAATAAAAAAATAGTTCAACGACACATCTACTTACTGTTTCGACGCATTTCATTATTAGAGCGCTTGTGCACTCTTTCGTATTCGATTCATAATCGTATTCGTAAAAATACGATTCAAAGTGGCCGTCATACAAAATGTACCTAAGTTTGTGCACTCGTTCGATTCATACTTATACGGATCCCTCATAATAAAAATCGAATGAGTGCACCAGCGCACGTACATTTTGTATATCGGCCACTTCGAATCGTAGTTTTTACGAATAAGATTACGAATCGAATACGAATGAGTGCATAAACGCCCTTAGGGTTCCTTACCAAAATGGTAAAAATGGAACCCTGGTGCGACTTTACGTACTACCTCGTAAGATTTTGCCCTTCCCCTCAGACCTTACTAAGGCTGAGATCTAGGTAGATCGTACCTACTCTGGCTCTGCTCAAGACTCGAGATAGATTTAAAATGAGAGACAAATATGTCCTGACATAAATCTGTCTCCTTTTAACTCAGTCTTGAGTATGAGCTTAGTGACTGAGAGTGCCATCTGTAGAACTCACCCTTACTGCCTAATGTGATACGTCGAGCAACTATATTCCTTTAAAGTTAAAGCGATACTGAAACCGTCTTCGTGTGCCTTCGCTGTAAGATAACAATAAATCACTCAAAGCTTTGATTTAATTAATGTACACTCTTTTTTCTCTATATTTCATTAAGTCAGAATGCAAAAACTTCAATTATTATTCAAATTGATTGCATGGTGCAGCAACATAAAACATACACACTTACGGAAATAGCAGATTTTCTCACGAACTTTTAGTTCAACTTCAAGGAAATGTATTAAAATACCTATACAATACACCTTACTAATAATCATATTATTTTGATTTTAGTTTTTTAGTACCTGAAAAATAGAACAACATGCAACAAGAACATGTAACAACTTATGTTGTTATAATACTTTTCACCGGTTAAGAGTTCTGAATTACATTTATTTTTTATACGTCCTCATATTATACCATTCAACCATTTCATCTAATATAAAGTTAGGCAACCTTTATCCCTATAAAATTAATTAAGTACCGTTGTAATTATATTTGTTTCGTGTCGAAATATTTCCGATTCGGATCTCGCAAATGAGTACCTAACCAACTTCCATAAAAGTCGTTCCTGGGAATTTTGTAAACACTGGCGCTGCGAGCATTTCTGTAAGCTTCGAAGTGGCTTTCCGTATTTAATTACATGTTCAAAAAAATAGCATTTGAAAAAATAATATGTTTAGCTGTTGCAAACGGACTCGGGACGTTTTAATAAAACGAAATTAAAACGGTTTTATTTTGTTTCCAATTTCGGAATGTTTATTTAATTTTAGAAAAAAAACCGGCCGAGTGCGTGTCGGGCCACGCGCAGTGTAGTGTTCCGTAGTTGAAAGTCTCAACATACATTTTGAGTTCTATGGCTTAAATACTATAATATACTACAAAATATGCAACTTACACTACGTGTAATATCTAACTTAGAGAAAACCGATAAAACTCCTTCACTAATGAACCCTACTTAGCCGTGATAGTTTTCCTTTAAATTTTATATATACTACTGCTGTGAATTTTTTCTTTTATTCTTTATACAACCATTTAGCTGGCAGAGGGGGGGGGACACTTGACTCTAATAAAATTTAGCACTTTAAAATATCATATTTTACAAACATGATATTTTGAAGTGCTAAATTTTATTAGAGTACAAGTGCCACTAACTATTCACTGTATAGAGCCTGCAAAAGTACTAGCCAACCCACAAAATCCAAACCACCGCTTAGATTGAATGGCAACGTATGGGCAAGAAGTCAGAAACAGAAAGCAGATGCCTTTGGAGAGCACTTAGCAAAAATATTTACGCCAAACGAAGCTGATCAAGTCGACGATGCAGAATTAGAAGATGTCATTGGACAGCCATTCCAATTAGATCTGCCTATTGCTGCAACTACTACAAAAGAAGTTATGAACGAAATAAAACGTATGAAAGACAAAAAGGCACCCGGCTTTGATCTGATAGACAAAAAAGTCCTATTAGAACTACCCAAAAAAGGCTTGGTATTCCTTACTATCCTGTTTAATGGTATTATGAGAGTCGGCTATTTTCCAGCGCTATGGAAGGTTTCCCAGATTATAATGATAGAAAAGCCTGGCAAACCAGCTAATGACTTGACCTCATACAGGCCAATCAGTCTATTACCTGTGGTGTCAAAGGTATGTGAAAAAGTTGTGCTGCGAAGACTCATAAAAGAACTTCAGGGAAGGTCCATCATCCCAGATCATCAATTTGGCTTTCGACAGAATCATGGGACTGTTGAACAGATCCATAGAGTATGTAGAACCATCAGAGATGTACTTGAACGTAAAGAATACTGTTCTTCTGCTTTTCTTGATGTGCAGCAGGCCTTTGATAGGGTGTGGCACACAGGTCTTCTATTCAAAATAAAAACGCTCTTACCCCATTCATTCTTTGGACTACTCGAATCGTACCTTTCAGACCGAATATTTCAAGTAAAGGAAGACGATTACACATCTGCTTTCCATCCCATCAAAGCTGGCGTGCCGCAAGGCTCTGTGCTGGGACCTGTGCTGTACACAATCTTTACAAGTGACCTACCACATATTGACGACGTCATAGTAGCTACCTTCGCGGATGATACTGCGGTCCTTGCTCGCAGTAGATGCCCGGACGAAGCCTCAGCAACCCTGCAACGCGGTTTAAATGAGATTGACAAATGGCTGTCAAGATGGAGACTAAAAGCTAGTGCCACTAAATCTGTCCATATAACATTTACTCTGCGTCGAGGAAACTGTCCTCCTGTCTCACTGCGTAACAACCAGCTTCAGAGTGACAATGTCAAGTACTTGGGCATGTACCTAGATAGAAGGCTCACCTGGAAGAAGCACATCAAAACCAAGAGGGATGAGATCTACCATCGATATAGAGGACTATATTGGATGCTTTCCAGGAACTCAAGACTGTCCCTAGATAATAAGCTCCTGCTATATACTACAGTTATTAAGCCGACATGGACATACGGCATCCAACTCTGGGGATCAGCATGCGACTCCAACATTGAAATTATTCAAAGAGCACAAAATTACATCCTGAAACAACTTTCGAACGCGCCATGGTTCCTGCGCATTTCTGAAATCCATGAGCACTTAAATGTGAACACAATAAAGGATGAAATAAAATCTCATGGTCCTGAATACAAAACAAGGCTTGTCACACACCTGAATTGCCTGGCAGCACAGTTGACGATGCCGCAAGCGATCCGTCGCTTAAAGAGAAGGCATATCCTAGACGATATATAGCCGAGACATAGAGTGCTTCCCGCTGGGGAAGTTGCCTCTGATCGCCAACCCATCCTACAACAAATCTGCTCATAGTCCACCGACTGATCGCATGATAAACCCAGAAAAAAAAAATATTTTACAAACGGATCCCTGAATTGAAAAATGGTGTTCCTACACCCACAATATTTTTGAAAGACTTATTCAACGACACCCCACACTATGAGATAGACGAGAAAAAAAAATTCATCCCCACTTTACATGTAGGGGAGGTACCCTAAAAAAAATTATTTTTTACAAATTTATTTCACCACTTTGTCGGCGTGATTGATATTTATACCCTTGCCAAATTACAGATTTCTAGTACCAATAGTCTCTGAGCTAAACCGCGGACAGACAGACAGACAGACAGACAGACGGACGGACATGGCGAAACTATAAGGGTTCCTTGTTTACTACGGAACCCTAAAAATTGAAAAATTCAATCTACCACCGCAGTGCTTAATAATTTTGCACATAAAAATATATATTTATTCGAAACAAAAAAACTGGCACAAATTATCTTATGTCACTCTCCGACCCATAAACTAGCTATCTTTATGCAAAAAATCATGTCAAGCCGTTGCTCTGTAGCTGCGTGATTGAAGGACAAACGTATGCGTATCTTTCCATAGGAACTGTGCATTTTTTCGGAATAAAAAGTAGCCTATGACACTCTCCGGCCTATAAACTATCTTTATGCAAAAATATCTTTGAGATCATTATTTAGAACTCTCAGGCGCGAGGCGTGCACGTTTCCTCACGATGTTTTCCTTCAGTGTTGAAGCATGTTATATTTAATTGCTTGAACGCGCATAACTCCGAAAAGTCAGGGGTGCGTGCTCGGGATCGAGCCTGCGACCCCCCAAATATGAGACCGCAGTCCTAACCACTAGGATATCACTGCTCTCGGTACACAAATTATATACAGTATGTACTTAGTACTAGATCTAGTACGACGGAAAAACTAGTTTGGTATTAATCATCATCATCATCATTAGCAACCCATCGACGGCTCACTACTGAGCACAGGTCTCCTCTCAGAGAAGGGTTATAGGCCATAGTCCACCACGCTGGCCCAATGCGAATTGGTGGACTTCACACACCTTCGAGAACATTATGAAGAACACTCAGATGTGCAGGTTTCCTCACGATGTTTTCCTTCACCGTTGAAGCAAGTGATTGATAATTGCTTAATCGCACTTGACTCCGAAAAGTCAGAGGTGCATACCCGGGATCGAACCTGCGACCCCCCTTGCGAATAGGAGACCACAGTCCTCTAGGCTATCACTGCTTATTAATCACTTCGATGGAAAATCATCAGTTAAAAACCGAAGTGAAATTTGTTCAGTGGAGTGTGGTCTCTAAGGCTGAGATCTATAGATCGTACTCTGGCTCTGCTCAAGACTCAAGATAGAGTTAAAATGAGACACAAATATGTCCTGACATAAATCTGTCTCGTTTTAATTCTGTCTTGAGTCTGAGCTGAGTGAGAGAGCCATCTATAGATCTCACCTTAAGATAACCTTTACTTACGATGGGCTAAGAGCGAAAAATTGCACGGTAAAAGTTCTTTTAAAACATCTATAGGTGTATTTGTATTGCTGGCTTAAGGTGGATTATACGAGTCTGCTGACTATACTGACTAATTTGTGAGTAACTCAAGTCCAACTCGGTATTTTGATTAATTTCTTAAACTGGTCACTTTCAAGTAAAGATTTTTATGTAAACCTGTGAAGATGATAATTCTACTGGCGCAATTAGAATGCCATAAGCCTACTTTGTCGTATTAGTTTACAAAATGAGAAAAACCAAATTAAATTTGAATTTTGCGGGCAGACCCGTGTCTTCCACCTTAAGTCAAGGTGTTGGCTTTGCGATTTTACAGGCGTGAAACTCGATTTATCATGGCCTGATTCTTATTTTACTAAGGTCACATAGGTATTTGTACCTAACTTGTGCCTAAGTCTAACAATGGTCGTACCATAGTCTGATTGAAATTTTTGTTAACGCACAAATCAAGTTTAACATAATATTTAAGCTTGATTTAGACTATTTTAAGTCCACTAGAAAATATTTTCTTTTCCGGTATAAAAGATCCTTGCTCTTTGCGGGCTTCTACTGTCCTGCGAAAGTCTTTTTTAAATCGGTTTAGCCATTTTGAAAGTTAACCCGGAAACAGGTGTTGTCTATTTGTTTTTCAAACATACAGTCAAACATTTTCGGAATTTATAAAATACCTATTATTATGGAGTAATTTTTTTATGAACATGACTTTTATTTCAAAGTATAGATAAATAATACAGCCAAGCTTTTTAAATGTGTAGATATAGCTTGCAGGAATGTTATCCGATGAATAAGTTTTCGATTAATCTTACCGACAAAAGCCAGTCCAAATAAGGTCTATTATCTAGGAAATGGGATCTTAGGTAAATCTCCAAGGGCTTTACACATTTTACAGAAAGCAAATAACGTCCCTACGTATGTTATCAAGGAGGAAGAGATCCGAATTTGAGCCGCTGTATTTCTTTGTCATCCCCCAGGACCTTTGAATACCCGCGGGATAATGGAATAGTGGGCCATGAGAAACGCTTGACACAAAATCCCACTATCCCACTAATATTATAAATGCGAAAGTTTGTGAGGCAAAGTTTGGAGGTTTGTGCAAATGGATGGATGGATGTTTGTTACTCTTTAACGCCGCAACGAATGAACCGATTTGGCTGAAATTATGAATGGCGATAACACATACCCAGGGTTAGCACATAGGCTACAACTTTATCCCGGAAAATTAAAGAGTTCCCGTGGGAATTAAAAATCCTTAATTCACGCAGACATCATCTAGTCATACTTAGATGCCACCACGACGGGATACATAAAAAATAGACAGCATGACGCTTTCGGTCGTCAAGTCCCAATTATATCCATGCAAAAATGAAGTCGATCCCTAGGTCTATTGCAATGGGATTGAATCGCGGGCATCATCTAGTTATACATAAATGTCACCACGACGGGATAAGTAAAAAATAATGATAGCATAAGAAAGCGTCATGCTGTCACGGCATATGAGTCGGCTGTTCAAGTACCAATTATATTATCCAGGCAAAAATCAAGTCGATCCCTAGATCTATTGAAACGTGATTGAAGAAAAAAAGCAACAAACAAACACACTTTCGTATTTATATGGATGAACCACTTTCAGTTTAACATAATTAATAGGTAGGTAATCCTGCGTAACAGTAAAACAATAACCCCGAATATCATTTTCACGGACTGAAGCTCTACCGATAGTCGTTTCCCACGATCGTAAACCAATAACGGAAATACGTTATTTGTTAGAATGTTCCCGTTTAGGGCATATCTTGGCCCCATAGTCGGACGTTCGGGGGGTTTAGTGGCCCCATACAAGTTTATTTAGGACTGGACGCAAGCTTCCAACGTATTGGGGCGTGATTGGGCACGAACCCCCGTTATTGGGCAAATAAATCTATAAGAAGAAGGTAAACACCTTGGGGTTCTCTCCCACTACAAATATGGTTGAGCGAAGCAATGGCTGGGGTCATGCGTCATGCTCGTGAACGGGTGCCACTGGCGGGAATGGGGCTACTTTCTGTCTGCCCGTCTTAACATGTGTTGAATTATAATTAGGTATGCTTTTGTGGAACTTTTCCCCTCATTTTCCCCCTCACTGCATACATAGCATAGTATCTATTATATTATTGTAAACTTGTTTTGAAAAGAGCAACTGCCGAGTTTCTTGCTGGTTCTTCTCGGTAGGAAGGGTATTCCGAACCAGTGGTAGACTCATCGACGATTCAAAAGCACTTGTAAAAAAGTTTATTTGAATAAAAACATTTCTATTCTATTCTATTCTACGCGGTCACAACCGCGACTGGTCATCGTGGTGGTTGTAACATTGAACGCGGAGCACACGCGATAACTAATAGTAGAGTGCAGAAAGTTTGGGCGCAATGACTAGGCCCACCTCCTCCCATGGCCCCACCCAACTCTCGGTTATATGGGCCGAAACCGCGGAAGAACGCCCTGTTTTCCGTGGTCTTCTTGACTCTCTAAAAGCTCTTTAACTCATATTACGTATACGTGCATGTAGCGTCCCTATACGCTACATGCACGAATTACAGCTTGTCGAAATACTCTCGGAGGCGACAAGATCCTCTTTGTGTACTGAGCTTTACTCTTCGCGTACAACCCGTGTAAAAGCAGATTTCACAACAAGACTTCATAAGGACATAAATGAAAGGACGTCTTCCGTTCATTAAAACGAACACTCCCAAAGCACCTCGTAACATTTCATGCTGGCGCTTCTTGAAGCACCCAAGCCCTGTTAGAGCCTGCGAGTCCAGTGCGACCCAAAATGCCCTGAGCCGAATCCACCACGTGTCTCTTGTCTAGCGTTTTTGGCGTCCCTGATTGTACTTGTGGCCAGTGCGAGATGAGTATTGGATTACGATACTTTACCTGGCCGCGTAGTGCGCGAGGTACTTAAGTCGGAGACAAACGGAACGCGTGACGTAGCGTCGCTTGACGAGTCAAACACGGAGCGCAGCGGAGTTTTTCCGCAATCGCGCGCCATTGTAATCACACGTTACAAATCTAAGCTACAAATTGACTATTTCTTTGTATTGTACGAATGCGTTAGTGTGATGTCTTCGGTCCTGTGTATTTCAAGCTTAAGCAGAAAGTAAATATAAACTTACGATGTTATATTTCTAAACGGGTCTTAGGAAGCTTAGATGTATTTTTGTTGTTCTTTTGCTATCGCAGAGTTTTCCCTGAGTTTTCCTAGTATTTATTTGTGGCTTTCCTTGTTTCCTTTTTTCCTTGCAGCGGCGGGCTTAAGATCCTTTTTCGTTTACGTTATTACAACTGGCTTATCCTTTTGTGGATGATGATTAAATAAAAATATCACCTTGGAGATGTCGCTTGCCCCGGGGTGTTATTTTGAGAGCTGTCTACATCGAGGAGTAGTCTTAAAACTGTTTGTTGGAAAGAATTTGGTGGATTTAGAATAATTTAATATAATTTTTTTTTTAATAAATCGACTTCCGCGCCACTATACAAAGTATATACTTTATTGTTGATATTTTTAGAACCGCTCGACCGATTACGATAAAATTAATATGGGACCACCTGGGAAGTATACCCTTTCGAACAAAAAAAGAATTTTCCAAATCGGTTCAGGCGTCTTCGAGTAATCGGTGGACATACATTGAAAAAAAAAGATTCCGACGAATTGATAACCTCCTGCTTTTTTGAAGACGCTTAAAAAAGAAAATACATTCTTATATAAATTAGCGAAACATCACATAAAAAAAATATCTCAGTTGGTTATTTACTTAAAAAACTCGTCTCGTTAAAGTCTACCAATTCTTCGCATTCGGCCAGCGTCATAGACCCTTCTCTGAGAGGAGACCTGCGCTCAGTATTGAGCCGTTGATGGGTTGATCATAATGCAAAAAATCGCTCTTCATTTTATTTCAAAGGCTTCATTACAATATTGTTTCTTAAAACTTCACTAGACTTAAAAACCAAGCTTCCTCTTGTGCTGGATCTGATATTGTATACTTAATTATAATGAAAGAACTCAGCGTTACAGGTGAAACCCTGTATGTGTTAAACTCCATAATTATAGTCTGTTATGGCAAAGTAATTTTTCCTGTATACTTTACGTCATGTCTTTCCATGACGTAATGGCAGCCTATCAATAAATAATTTGGGTTTAAATCGTACGACTTTCTTCCTCGTCACTTCTCTTTATGAAAGGGTCTCTTAATATCCTTACCTTACTAATACAATATTATAAATGTGAAAGTGGTTTGTTTATTGGTTCGCCCTTCAATCACGCCGCAACGAAGCAACAAATCGACGTGATCTTTTGCATGGGTATAGTTGAGGACCTGGAGTGTGAAATAGGCTATTTATTATCTGATTTATATGATATATAAATTGGAAGTTCCAACGGTATTTCTAAACACTAAATAGTCATAGATTTTTTAAAGAAATTGAATAACCTTTTGTTAATATTTATAAACAGGTTTCTAAAGATGCTGCTGCTCCTTTCAAAGTTAGATAATTATATCTCAGTATTTGAATAGATCAAATACAAAATCAGAAAATGAACAAATCTTTTGAGGCATCTGAATTGTAAAATGAAACATTATGGAGGCTGGAGTTTGTTTTCGGAGTTTCTTACGGCCGGGCGGCTTCCCCCGTTATAAATTAATTAGCAATCACCTCAGACTACTGAACTCTGTTAAAATTTCACAGAGTTACTTGTAGAGTCCCCATAATTTTGACAGGACATGTACAATTTAAAACAGTGCTACTCTTTTTACAAGCTTTTATTTAGCTTGACCAGTTTGTTTGGGTCAAATCTTGCAAGATGAATTAGACCCACTTCCCGGTTTCTGATCGAGCTGAAATTTTGCATTTATGTGTAAATCGGATGACAATGCAATAGTATTGTGACATGGAGCTGATCTGATGATAGAGACGGAAGATGGCTATCGGAACTCTGTAATAAAACGACGTAACCCCATCGAGTTTGGGCTCGTTTGATTCGTCATAACAAGTACTCTGATTCTAGATGATATCCAGAGTCTAATGATGTAGCTACTAAAAGCTTGCATGTAAAAATAAAAATTTTAATTTACACTTGTTTAATGTTCCGTAACCCAACGTTTTCAATATTATTATTATCGGATTATATACTATCGGAGGATATCCTTAGGGGCATAGCTCATCAAGTTGCGAAGCTGAAGTGGCATTGAGCAAGGCATATCTCGGAAAACCAATAAGGCTTTGGGGTGCCAAGTTCCTCGAATGAGTTTCTGGACATACATGGCATAAGATCATGTTTTAATTTGAGGCGACCTTTGACAGGAATTTAAAGCACATTAGATGACTCCTTTAAAAAGTTAAAAGGGGACACTTTTTCTTCGCCTCAATGTCTATGTGTCAGTCTATCACATTCGTTTTATACAGAAAATCTAAAAACTAGATATAAGCACAAAGTTTGTTATATGTTAAATTCTTATAATTGAAGAATTGAAAAGTTATACTTCTGTATAACGAAAAGGGAAAAGAAACTAACCTATGAAGGTAAGTATTGTTTTCTTTTTTTTTAAATATTCTCTTCAAAATAAAACTCTTAAAACTAATAATATTAATAAGAATAATCAGCTAACAAACAACAAACAAAGGTTAGGCTATCCGCTAAATGCTCTATAACTTTGCTCCGCATTCTGACACCTTCGTGAAATAAGTGCAGATATCTCTAGGGAACCAAGATACTTAAAATCGAGGGACTGAAGCTCAGGATAAAAAAAAGACAAAAAAAATTTTAATCATGAAATCCTATGAAAACTCGCACGGATGGCTACACTTACTGGGCTACATAAAGTAGATTGTTGACTAACTAACTACCTTTGTTCGAAATAGTTGAACACAACAATGTGGGATTTTACAAACAAGTTCGGTGTATGTATTTTGAGATATTTCAAATTAAATTTATTTATAGCTAGACAGTATATTATGTAATTATATGGCGCACAGAATACAATATACTCTGATACGGCGTGTGATAAGGGACGATGACATTTATTTTTTGAAATTGCCATAGCATGGCATAGCTATCAAGTTAGTTAATTGGTAATAGAAAACATTCAATGGTTCAGCCCTAAAGCATAGAACTTAACAAAAAGATTTTGCAATTGTTGCAATTTAACATTCCATCGAATTTAACTTTTATACCCATGCTACTTTATAGACGAGCTTTACCAATTAATGGTACGAGAAGTAATTTTATAGTTAAGCTATTGCATAAGCATTGCATGTCTCAGAACCACAAAATTATATCGCCGTATACCTTTGGTGTTCAGACTCTGAGACATGAAACGAATTCAAAAGTAAAAATATC
The DNA here is from genome assembly GCA_029955525.1 of Oeneis ivallda. NCBI lineage: Eukaryota > Metazoa > Arthropoda > Insecta > Lepidoptera > Nymphalidae > Oeneis > Oeneis ivallda. Next base: position 20,308,209 of record JARPMR010000012.1, read on the forward strand.
TTTCGGTTTGAGAAGAAACAATTTACTTTGCAGATAGATAGATACTTATTTAAAATTTTAACTCAACTTACCCATTTTTACATTCTAATTTAACTCTGAAAACACGTACCAACATCAACCATGTGATCCAAGATAGCCCGTGTTGACTTTCGTTTCTTATCACCAAAATAATTTCGCAGACCCAATTTCATCGCGTCTCACAATTGGCAAACATATTTACGTGAATGGTGCACAGGCAGAGAGGTGCCATATACTAGAGGCGATGATATCTCGCAAAATGCCTCAACTCAACCAAAATGAATTTCGGTGGCTCAGCATTTCTATCGAGGAAATTCAGTGCCCACGACGAAGTTTCAGCTGTCTACTGAAGAATAAAAAATAAAAGTTGACACTTGATAGTTTATGTTGGAGTCTACGTAATTTTGTAACTTTTGCTTGTGTGTTTTTCTCATTTAATAAATCGGCACATCTTATATTAGGAATATGACATTGGTTCACGCAACTCTTACATTACCTTAAATATTGTTACCAATGCCTGAAATAATAAAGAGAATAATATGTTCAATGTTGAGTAAATAAAATATATGATTACTATAAAAAAACCTTGTTCTCCCTTCAGTACCTGTACTTACTCACACCTACCACATAACTGCAACATTATATTTTACTTTAACGTTATAGTATTTCAGTAGACAAAATTTAATGTCGTTGTCCAGGCTGCTACTGAGAGTTTCTTGACAAAAAAAACAGAAATTATTGACTTGACCAGCGCCTAACATGCACGCGCGAGAAAATTTTGTCGACGCCTTTTTTTGTATTATCTCTATATGTCCAGTTGAATTGTGAAAACTTGTAGAAACCCTACTGAAGTGAATCTCTATGGTGAATAACTCGATGTACAGGTACAAGGTAATTTCACGACTGCCCGATCAAAGTAACATTGTCAGAACGTCGTTGTGCGTGTAATGTAAAAATAACATTTGCATTTTCATGGTTCTTCGTTTAAACTTAGTCTGCATTTCTTTTACCATCATTGATTATTTCAACTTAAACACGCACTCGCTCTGAAAAATCTTGTATTGGCAGACACTTCACTATGTTGACCAACAACAAACGGATATATATAAAAAAAATCTGTGGCACTCGGGGACTGCCGCGGTAAAGCTATTGCATAGCATTTTTATCAACTTATGCAATTACAATATTTATGCAATTTTTTTTGCATAATAAAAATTATGAAAAAAAATAATTAAAAAACAAACAAACAAGAAAAGCGCACTGTCACTACTTCGCGAGTGAGATTCGAACCTGCGACATACACCATACGGTAAAGAAAGCGGCCGCTCGCCCACTGCGCCGAACAGAGCTACTTGTGAACCTCTAAAATGTTGAACGCTCACTGAACGCTCACGGTGTTAGGTTTATTTTCGTTACGGAATTTCTTGATTCGGTCGCCGCGCTCAAAGCCCGCGATAAAAGCTATGCAATAGCTTAAAACTCGAAAGTTCCTACATGAAATCTAAGTCCAGCAGTGGACGTTAATCCCATTCAAGATTATTATCTTTGTAATGTATTTGATTTACGCTTATATATAGTCAAGTGAAGCGTATCGTACAGTGTATCTATTTAGTGATAGTGTAAGAAATGGTGTAAGTTGAAAGGTCATCAAAGGATAGCTGTATCACCATCATTTCTTGATATGGGTTGATAGAAAGAAATTGAGATGAGAGAAAAAGTTGTCTCAAGAAAAGTTCGAAAATCTTGTCCACCTATAATATTTTATACCCCAACATTTTATTTCGTAAACATTTTTTAAACTGTCTATCTTATTATTTAAACTTTTATTAAAATTTTTATTGATTGATTGACTTTTAATTAAAATGTGCTTTCTTACATCTTGTATTTTTTCGCTATTGAGGTGAAAAGTTGTATGTATCACACGATAGCAAAGTTTTAGCTTCTTGTGCTTTTGAATCCCTTACTAAACTCAGGATTCTATCTTAGAAATTAGAATCCTTCGCCCGCTCAGGATTCAAACGAGGCACTGGCAACAAAAATGAACTTAGCATGGCTTAGCAACGAAACATAGCATCTTGTTAAACAAATGGATAATAGTTTATCCATTTGTATGTGATTTGTATTAATATTTTAAATCTATCAATTTAAACTGAATAATAATGACTTTCAAAACGTTTCCGTCTCACCAAAATCATATTCAACGCTCATCGCAGCATCTCACTTGAACAAGTTGGTAGCGCAGGTAACTTAAACTTTTCAAAAAGTCCTTTTACAAGTTGGATGGAAGACAGGAAAGAATTTGTATAACTTGAGCGATGAAACTTCTGAAATCCGCGCAAATAAACCTTTTTTCGTCCGCTTGCCTCCATTATTTAAAGCCTGAACCATACAACGTGTGACAGCAACGCGCCTCAAAAACGGTGTCCCAGTTGAAATACTTATAGTGCGACATGAATCTTTTAGCACGTGGCAAAAATGGGAACTAACGCCGCGTTCTAGAAATATCAATTAACGACAGGACTTTGTTTTTGTTGTTTGCTGTTAGCACACTCACGCCGCGCCGCGGTCAATGTCAACCGAGTGCCAATGGATTCTTTTCTTACTCTACAGGAAGCTGTACGTAAGGTTTACGCTGTGAAGTGTGCGTAGAAGCCACAGCTTGAAATGGTCACGTCGTGGTCGTGTACGTTATCAGGTTCCTTCCATCACAAATCGTACACGCGTATGCGCGCGTTCAATATGACGCCTTGCTGTACAGTTCCCGTCGCGCGTTTTATGCGCTTCGACAGGTTTCGACCTTAAAAGAATTCAATCTTTGTTATCTCTTGCTAAAGTGAAAAATATGTTTTAGCAAAGAAACAAAACTCGTTCAAAACAACTTTGCAAGTTTTTGAATTATCAAGGTAAATATTTTATTTCATCGCGTTTGAAATTCGTGGTAGGTAATATGTATTAAATATAGTCTAAACTGGTCTAGGTAATTAATTTGAGCTGAAATTATTTCCAAACTAAAATGTAACGGGCTGTAATGTACTGTTCGAAATAGTTTTATGGCCACTATACACGGGACCAAAGCCTCGCTTCTTAAAAGAGCATTGTTGCTCCTTCACAAACATGTTAGGTGAAGGTCCCTGCTGCTTAAAGTAGTAGTATTGCCCCTTTACACGTTAGGAGAAAGAACCCCTAATAGCCCCTACCTATACTATATATTGGTCTATCATTACTCCCGTACACGCTGAGCCAATGCACGAATATTATTTTTCGAGCACTTTTTGGTTCAGCTTTTTTTTTTACAATTTTGAACCAGCAAGTTCACTGAAAGATTCTCTTATGTGGAGAACGTCTAGCTCTAGTCACATGAACGATCAACGTTACTGATAAGAAAGAACGCTTAGGTGTGGAACGCGTAGTATAACTTCAGCACCTTCGAGGTTTGCCTTGTGAATAGGCATTTTCTAGTTAAGCGCGCTCCAAACTAAACTTCATCAGTAGATACTTCATATCATGCATCGTCAAGCGCAAGCATATTTTGCCATCAAAAACAACAATGTAGTAACAAGACCACGCATACGGGTAAAATATTCCTCACTAAACTCTCACGTGTTATCGGGATCATAAATATTATCGGCTATAAAATGCGAGGCCGCTACGATGGTAATGCTCTCCGCAACAAAGCAGCATCCAAATTTTAAGAGAGCATTACGTTTATATGTACACTAAGAGCTGTTGACCAATATGTTCAAAATGATATTAAGAAGTACCGAATGTCGCGCGGGGATTCGATGCATGGGGTTGTACCATCACCGTCAAGTTTCCAACTCCGAGCTACTGAAAACTATTCAGTATTAGTATAAACTATACTATATACACACATCAAAAGTGTCTAGGGATCAAGCATTTTTATGCGGATTTCTTGAGATTGAGATGTGGCTTTGTAATAAATTTATGATTTTATAAATTTATATGGATCCTTTTTGGTGCATTTCATAATTTCATAATCAGCGATTAAAATCCTGCCAGGAAGTCCATCCTTATAGTGGTGGAACCATCATGGTATGGGCGGGTATTTGGATCGGCGGAAGAACTGAGTTGATTTGGATCAGAGGCAACCTCAACGCTCAAATTTATGCTGAGACGATTGTATCAGACGTCATCGTTCCTCTACAAGTGCAAATCGGTCCCTTATTTCAGTTAATGCATGATAATGCACGACCGCACACCGCAAGAGTTGTAAGACAGACTCTCGCCGCAGCTAACATCAATGTCCTGCCCTGGCCTGCTCAGTCGCCAGACTTGAACCCGATTGAGCATGCATGGGATATGCTACAGAGAAGAGCTCTGCCGAATATGGAGGGTATCCAGTGGCAAGAAGACCTTTTTTTGTTGTTGCAACGAACATGGGCGGCCATTCCACAGCGTGATTTGGATGAACTCATTTTGAGTATGCCAAACCGATGTTCTTGTGTTGTTAGTGGTCGCGGTAGAAACACGGATTATTAATTGTTTAAGTTACCCAATAAAATTTTAAAGAAAACTGTTATTTCAGTCTTTTTTTCGAACTTTAATGTTAGTGGTTCAAATGTCAAAAATCCCTTTATTAGGAAAATGGCAAATTTCTTTATTAATGCAAAGGTGACTTGGTTTATCGTTACTGTGACAAACGAAAACACTTTATTTGATGAATCCTTAAAGAAAATTTTAATTAATATCAATCAGGAGAAAAGTTATTGCAAAAATATATGTTGATCCCTAGACACTTTTGATGTGTGTATATATACTATTCCAACTACTGAAAATTTCTTGACAAAAAAACGGAAATTATTGACTTGACCAGCACGCCTAGCATGCACGCGCGAGAAAATTTTGTCGACGCCTTTTCTTGTATTATGTCTATATCTCTATCGACACTAACATGGTTGCACACATGGATTCGTCGAACGAGTAATTAGTCTACATCGACAATATCTCTTTCTCTTCGCGCGAGATATCACTTCGACGCGCATGCTAGGCGGGCTGGACTCAAACCCAGGATCTTATGATCCGCAACTGAAAAAGCTTGTCACTACTCACTACACATATACAATTATAAAATCAAATGTCAATTCATACATTTAGGATTGGAAGCTTAGTTGCTACTAATATACCGCCCTCCCTACAAACAAACATCCATAAATGTGGCAGCGTAATTTCGTAGTTTGTTTAAAAACGTCAAACACAGGTAACTACGTGAGTATGTGTGTACGCCAGTTCAGGCGTACTATGAATTGCCACAATTTACTAGTTACCCGACGGTATCTAGTCGGTGCGAAGCGACTACCAATCCTAAATCTATGTGTCAAAATATGTTTGTTTTCATGAAATATGAAAGCGAGTTTTATGTAAAAAAAAAATTGTAATGTATTTATTATTTAACACTTTATTTGTACTTAGATCAAAATTTTTCAGGAATACAGACATTTATTAAATTAGGAATACAAGAAAATTCAAGAAGAAAGAAGTATTCTGGGTACTTATCTAGAATACAAATGACCATATCGCTCAGTAGCATTCTTCCAGCCATATTTTATTAAATACTAGATGATGCTTGCGACTTCGTCAGCGTGGATTGAGGTTTTTTGATTCCCGCGGGAACTTTTTGATTTTCCGGAGCTAAAATGTAGCCTATGTGTTAATCCTGGGTATGAGCTATCTCCATTCCAAATTTCAGCCAAATTGATTCATTCGTTGTGGCGTGAAAGAGTAACAAACATCCATCCTCACACACTTTCGCATTTTTCGCAGTAGGAAGTAGGATTTTTTGTTGACCAGCTCTTAGTGCATAACAAGTGCGCCTATCTTGTGCTAAAACCCTAAGTACAACCGCATGTGTTTACGGCGGCCCGTGAAGGTTTTATAGTGCCACAAACTCCTCGCGAATGCTTTCAGAGCTGGCCACTCGAGGGCTCGTAAAACCCTGCACAAGTGCCCCTATACAGCTAATTAATCCTCGTGGAAAGGTCGTACTTCTTTATTAAGAGTCTCTGCGCTATTTTGCCGTTATTGCCTCTACCGTATGTGCTACTTATAGACAACTGGGACTCTTTCGATCGTAATTGCGTGGTTAGGAACAGCCTTTACTCTTTACATACAACTGGGTTTACTGTTGAGGGTTCCTCCGTACTCGAAGTGTGTCAAACATCAAGAACAAAGCTTTTACCGTTTGACTACAGCCTCAGCCTAAGTCTGTGATAGGAAGCCAGTCGAAAGATTTCACAGAATAGGTGTTATTATGACCTATTAAAATAAAAAAAAATAAGCTGAACAATTAAAATCATCATTCACCTTTTGGTATTTAGCTAAGCTCGAAGAAATAGTAATTCAAGGTTATTAATTTTAGCTCTACCTTAGCGCTAACTGTTGATTTTTCACATCGTATTTATAGGAGTACTACCTTTGATTGTAGTCCATATTTCTCAGTAAAACAACAAATTATAAAAATTTGGCTTCCGTACTGAGAGGGTTCAGAAATATTGGTTAGGCCCTACGATTTCAGTGTCCTATTTTTAGTCGACTCTGATGTTGCTATGGCATCTATATAATTATATTTGTTATTTACTAGAAGAATTTACCTATCGTCCGACTCGCACTTGACCGGTTATATTAAGTAAATATCACCCTACGTCAGGCGTCAGTATTATAAAGTCTGTGGTCAGGGTTGGCAGGCGTAATGAAACGCAGTATGTGACAAAATATTCGAAACACGTCGGCAGGAATAGCAGTATGTTAAGTAAAACATTGTAGAGCGTGCCAGGTATTCGACGTAATATTTGAGATCGTAAGCCTATTCTAATTTCTCATACGGGAAAATCAAATTGACTCATAATATTTCTGGTTGCGTCGCCGATGAAACTAGTTTTCTACAAAATGCTCCGTGTGAGATGTGTGTTTAGTGTTTTATTAGCAAGTTCACATTAAAAGGACCACATTTTGCATCCCTCTCTCTCGCACATTCTAATATTTTCAATGATTCTAAATATTTTAGATGTAGTTTTATTATGATTGACCGAGCGAAGCGAGGTCTCTGAGTTTACTAGAGCGATTTGCACTTGTCCGTCCGTCCGTCCGTCCGTCCGTCTGTCAGAGCCTTATAACTTTTGAATTACTGAACGTAATTACTTCAAATTTAGATGTAATATGTAAACCGATGGCCTCCAGCCGAAAATGGCTTAAAAATTTATAAAAATCTTTATTTCAGGGGGGCTCTCATAGAAACGAATGCGAAGAAATTTTTTTTTATTTGCGATTCATAGGTTTTCTGTGTATCATTTTAAAGACAATTTGGAACAGAGTACAACCGTATTTTTTTTTTTAATTTTTTTCCTAAAATTGACGAAATGGGGGGCTTCCAAAGTGGCGATTTAATACGCTCGCTTGAAGACGCTCTCTGGGAAAATTTTCTATATATTTAAAAGTTCTACTTATTTTCTTACTTCACTTGTATCCTGTACTTGAACAACAAATACTAAAATTATATGAATATTATAAAGAAACGAGATTATTTAATTTTTAATGAGCATCAGTAAATTTCACATAGCTTCACAATAATGCTAATAGATGGCGCACTCCATACACACATAACTATTCCATGGAACTAGGACTACTAGGAGTTACGACTACGATCTATCCCAAAAACAGTTTTGCGTCGACTACTATTATTTAGGTACATAATATCATATTATTCAGTTAAAATTATTCTTTAGTTAAATATCAAACTTCAATAATTTGAGATTTCGGGTTCATTAAATTATGTGATTATAAAGGATTTAAATAAAAACTTGATGGGTTCGGCACGATTTCGTGTCGTCCGACTGCTGTTACCAAGTTAAGTTACGTTAAGCTAAGTTGGGCCCAATTTATTAAGCAATTAATTTGGGCCAAATTAATTGCTGCATTTTGCATATTTTCTATTCGCGTCGATAGATGACGATTTGTACAGATGCCCCTAACCCGTTTTCACTCGTTAGTATACCTACATAATAATTCAATGTTTTCACTGACGTTCCCTTACCTTTACGGGCTACCTATGATAAGTTAGGTGATGATTACTGTCAACTTCTTTATCACGATCCTGTACGGGACACCTAAAAGGACATTGGGACGGATGTTAGGACTTAGGATTGTGTTTTGGAGCTACCTACGTAAAGAGACTCCTACATAGGGGATGATTTAGGTATGTTTGGTGAAAACGGGCATAATAATAATAATGTCAGTTTTGGTCGTCATGTATCGATTGAATGAATAATCATGGGATACCGTTACCGCGAGGTCTCAGTTCGGGGCGAACCACTAGTATACCTAGATTTTTATTAACTTTTATCGCTCTTATTCTCTATCAAAAGCTATATTATGATAATAAAAATATGTATAAGGTATCCGTAATTTAATTGTCTTAGATTGACCACATTTTGTCAAAAGTATCTGAGATTTTTACTATCATAGAAAATATTAGAGTGTGCGAGAGAGAGAGGGATGCGAAATGTAATAGTCCTCATAACTCACAACTGTACGTAAATCTGTACAGTTTTTGCAATTCACGAAGGCGAGTGAGCTATACTTGTGGTTACTTCGTAACACGAAGTAACCACAAGTATAGCTCACTCGCCGCACACGCACACTTATGCAATGTGTGCGTGCCTGTCAAAGCCTAGGTGGGAGCGAGCAGGCGCGAGCATTGCGCTCGCTTACACTTATACAGATACGACACACACACAACCATAAGTCAGTCGCCCTCGTGAATTGCAATAACTATACCATAGACTTATTATATTGGTCCAAGATCCCAGTGCCGCCAGACCTAGGTTATTTTCTCAGCAATTATTTGTGTACGATAGAGTACTGTTCGAATGTCCTTTCAGTATATGCGTACCAGCTAGATTGTGCCGACGGCCAATTTCCAGATACCAGGTGCTAAAGGTAGGTAAAAACTAGAATAACTTATCTTAAATTCTCAAGGCTGATTTTCATATATGTTTTAAAGAATATTGTAAAAATTAATAAATTAATACTGCCAGACGCTTACCGCCGGCGGTTACTTTAGCCAGACGCTTTGAAGCTCCCAAAAAAATATATAATTTAAGTTAACTTATATTCTCAGTTCTGATATTTATACATGATACTCAGGGAACTATTGCGATATTATCTGTAAGCTGCCAGACCTATTGGAAGGGTCAAACATCCCCCCAGACACACATTATGCGTCCCCATATGTATGAGCGCTAGAACATGATTCACTTGTTTAAGTGTGTGAGAGATAATATCATCATACTATAATATTATAAATGCGAAAGTGTGTTTGTTGGTTTGTCGATCCATCAAGCTCTGCAACAGAGCTATGGATCGACGTGATTTTTTTGCCTGGGTATAGCTTAGGATCTAGAGAGAGAGAACTATTGCAATATCTTCTGCAAGCTATACCCAGGCAAAAAATCACGTCGATCCGTAGCTCTGTTGCAGAGTAATTGAAGGACAAACCAACAAACACACTTTCGCATTTATAATATTATAGTATGATGATATTATCTCTCACACACTTAAACAAGTGAATCATGTTCTAGCGCTCATACATATGGGGACGCATAATGTGTGTCTGGGGGGATGTTTGACCCTTCCAATAGGTCTGGCAGCTTACAGATAATATCGCAATAGTTCCCTGAGTATCATGTATAAAAATCAGAACTGAGAATATAAGTTAACTTAAATTATATATTTTTTTGGGAGCTTCAAAGCGTCTGGCTAAAGTAACCGCCGGCGGTAAGCGTCTGGCAGTATTAATTTATTAATTTTTACAATATTCTTTAAAACATATATGAAAATCAGCCCTGAGAATTTAAGATAAGTTATTCTAGTTTTTACCTACCTTTAGCACCTAGTATCTGGAAATTGGCCGTCGGCACATTCTAGCTGGTACGCATATACTGAAAGGACATTCGAACAGTACTCTATCGTACACAAATAATTGCTGAGAAAATAACTTAGGTCTGGCGGCACTGGGATCTTGCTCTATATTTACTACCGTAAGTTTAGTACGGACGGAGTAGTGAGTAAAGTTTATCCAAGCGTGACATTTTGACAGCATTTTCAATACAAAAACTATCAGAACGCCCAATTTATTTGTCGGATAAACGTCACGCGACGTTGGTGAAATCGGCACTTACACGTTAAACCACTCGGGTTTAAATTTATTTGTAAATTGTAACTTCAATTTTATCGTCTTTAAGTTCGTTTCTTTTTAAGATATAGGTCATGGCTTAGCAAACAGATCGTTTGATAAGAGGATTTTCGTGAGGGCTGTAAAAAGCCTGAAAAAAAAACGCAATTTGATTTTCAAATGAACAATATTGCTCGCCACTGTAAATAAGGTTTACGTGGGCTTATGGTAATGTCTCCGGTACGAATGCGTGTCGCAGACAAGAAATGAGAATTAGACATTTTATTCGTAAAGGCATGTTTTACACTCACGACATTTTGATACGAAATGTTATATAAATGTATTAAGATGAAGAGTGAAGCAATTTATTACCAAGCGCATCCAGACGCACTATAAATTGACAATCTAGCTACAGTTGCTTCAACTGCATAATCATCGCAAAGAGTTTTTAGCTGGTTTCGTAGCTGGTTTGGAGTACAAAGGAAGACCTTAGAAAATCTGGAGACCTATTTTTTTTAACGCCAGGACGCTTTTTTAAGGCCCGCTTGCCTTGGTACGTGGGACTCGAAACTCAAAAAATTACCCACTAAAACTTAGCGACATATGTCTGCGTCACAAATGAGGCATCTCAGGGAGACCTACTTTCCCTATGATCTGCCTAAATTTTAGAATAACTTATAAAAGGGTGATTTAATAACTACTCAAAGAACGCTGAGATCTGTAAATCGTACTCTCATTCAGCTAAGACTCAAGATAGAGTCAAAGCGAGATTTGTGATGGGATATTTTTGTGTCTTGCGTCTTTAAACACTGTCTTGAGTCTGAGCCTGAGCAGAGTGAGTGTGCAGTTTATAGATCACAGCTTAAGTTCCGACCTAGACATCCGGAAAAAGGTTATGTACATTACCTATTGTAATAATTGAATAAAACCACTATTAGGTTAATTAGTTACATCATTATCGTCGAATATTCGTGTCCACAGCCAACCCACAAAACATTTTTGTCTTCATCCTGGGAATTGTTTCCGCAAGTACTTGGGCGATTTCCGCCCGTTTTGCGTGATTCCACTCGTACGGCTCCCTACAGAACACTCCAGCCAGCCGAGCTCACTCCAGAATTGAAGTAAGCCACCCAGATCCCAGCTGGACATATCCGAAGACGATTTTATCCAGACACTACCGACTACTTCCTCCAGGTAGTCCGTTTAGCGGATTGAAAGTTGTTCTACGTTTGCGTACTCGGTCACTCTAGGGAACAATCACAGAATATGTAATAATATTATAAAGGCGAATGTGTGTGTGTGTTTGTGTGTATGTGTATGTTTGTTACGCAAAAACTACCAGACGGATTTGGCTGTGGAATGTACTCGTAGATAGATTACCCGGGATTAACTCATAGGCAACAGGTATCTACATGAGATTAACATTTAAATAAATAGATACTTACTATAATACTCTTGCTACATACATACTAAAGAGCAATTCAGGTCGCACAGCGCTAAGCGCTAACTTACCTAGTCATATTCACCTAGAAGTTGCCTCCTTTGCTATCGCGTAACTCTTATCCGTTCGCCCATCGAGTTGACCCGTCCGGACGGACCGAAGCCATACTGTACTGTGTACTTGTAGCTTCATACCTAAAATGTGAAGTACACCTGGCCTGACAGCATCTACTCGTACAATAAATGTTATTGAATGTATACCCAGCCTAACCCTCGGTAGCTACCGTCACCCTTCGGGAAGTATAAACCGCTTTCAGCTCGATTGGTGCCATACATTATTCAGAGTAGGCCCGGGACAACATCACTCAACTCCTTAACTGCCATTTGTGCGCAACCACGTCTCCCTTTATTGAACGTAATACAATGCCTGGTACACATTTAATGATATATGCGCACGTACTGCACGTACGTTGACCAGAAATGCCTGCACCTGAGTCTAATGCTTATAAGACTGAGAAATTATCGGTAACTAAACGTATGAAGAAGAAAGCCACGAGAGGCTGATGGAGAGAACCAAGGGAGAGCACTCTGTTCCTCTACATGATCAAATGAAATGAGGAGATCCGTTGAAACCAAGGTAAGTGACTTGAATGATCAGAGAGCCCAACCTGATGGTCATATTGCAATGAAAAATATTTCAAAACAGTTTTTTATTTGACGGCATTATACTCACTAGCATCGTTACAAAAAACATAGATGTAGTTATGTAACAAGCAAAATATTAAAAAAGAATAAAAACCCGACTGCTTTAAAGAATATCAATAAAATATAAATCAATTTTTTTTTACAATTTCTACCATTTAAGTACGGATCCTCAAAATCATCGACATAAATATTATGTTATTGATGGATGGAAATTTAAACTAACTAGGTACTCTGCTGATTTTTATTTTCGTTTAAAATTACGTAAATAATCCATTGCTTTTAAATAACCATTTTAAAGCTATATAGATGAACTGTGGTGGGTTTAATGGACGCCACTTCGTTCGCACGTAATCGGATTTGAGCGCATTGCACTTATGGGATTATGGGGGGGTTGTGTTTTTCACACCATGATCGAATTTCGCTGTCCGCTACTTGAGAACCAGCTTTGAAGTATTACCAGTTGTGATTGGAACAAAAAAAAATAGGTTCTATGTTGGAACATACATACATACATAGAAACATACAATACATTATATTTCGAAGACATACTTGGGGAGACATTACAATTTCCCAATTTCTATTCTCGGGCTAAAATAATAACAGGAAAATAAAAAGGAAAATAGAAAATACAAAAAATTATTATAATAAAAATTACTTACATGAACTATCTCAACCGTAATGCCTTGGAAAGGGTCCAACGATATCGATACTTAGGGACTATGATAGAGGAAACCGGTGATCACAGTCTGGAAATACGGTGCCGTATCGAACAGGCAAGAAGCGCTTTTACAAAGTTTAAAAGAGTGCTCTGTAATCGTAATTTAAAAATATCCCTTCGGATGCGGGTAGCGCGTTGCTATGTTTTCTCCGTGCTGTTGTACGGGGTCGAGGCCTGGACACTAACGCAAGCGATGAGTAACAAGCTGGAAGCGTTCGAGATGTGGGTGTACAGGCGGATGCTTCGAATATCATGGAGGGATCATGTTCGCAACGCTACGTTTTACAAAGGATGGGAAAGAATATGGAGTTACTCAAAAGTGTCAAAAGGAGAAAACTGGAATATCTGGGCCACATATTGAGAAATTCCAAATATGACCTGCTCAGACTCATTATACAAGGCAAAATAAAGGGCAAAAGAAGACCTGGCCGAAGACGAACATCCTGGCTTAAGAACCTTCGCCAGTGGTTTAACATGAGCTCAAAGTCATTGTTTAGGGCAGTGGTAAACAAGATACAATTAGCCTTAATGCCAACCTTCGGTAGAAGATGGTACTGCAAGAAGAAGAAAAACTATCTAACAATTAAATAAACAATAGGTACATAGACTGCTAAAATGATAATCCTTCTTTGTAGTTTTGGTGTAGTCGGGTAAAAAGGGAGCTAATTTACGTGAACTTCTAGGTTTTTACGTTTAAAAAAAACTTTAGGTAGGTACTCTTTTTGCTTAGGGAGATGTTTTTCTGTCTATAGACAAAAGTCAGACTATTATAAAGTTTCTCATTTTTATTAAAATCTAAAGGATATTTTTCTATTCAAATCATCGATCCGTCTCATAAAATACTGTCTACGTACCTTCTAGCTTCAACGCTACTTTATGAAAAATACCTAGTTCACAGTCTTACGTAGCTTCAGCGTTCAACGCTTAATAGAAAATAGATGGGATTCTTGCAGCAGGTGTATTATAACCGACAAATAACTCCACTTTATCGTGAGCTGACGCTAGCCAATATACTAGAGTAGTTTGTAATCTCTGCTTGCACCATATGGACATCTTACCCCTCACCCGAGATGAAAGTGCTACTGTAGTGATAGTACGACGCTCGTTAGACGTATTTACGAGAAGTTTCCATTTTGCCAATCCATTTTAACTAACAACTTGATGAAGAATGAAGATTGCGTAGCTGAATAAAATGTATCGTCACTTGCAAGATACAACCAGATGATATCGTATTCAAGGGTTATCTTAATTTCTCATCTAATTAAAAAAACCGGCCAAGTGCGAGTCGGACTCGCGCACCGAGGGTTCCGGACTCTAGAAGTAAAAGTAAAACGATAATATTATATTAATTTGCTTATTAATCGTTAACTTTGTTTGTGGAGGTTGTTAATATAAAAAACTATGCTAGTAAGAGCGTTGGTTTTATTTTTCCTGTAAAATATACATAAACCTCTATTGACCATAATTATTTCTGATTTTTCGATTGGTATGCATATAAATAAATGCTTTCATAAATGGAAGTATGTAAGTACTAAGTAACAAGTAAATAAATTCAATTCCAAAACCTTTTATTTCCCGCTATTATTCCATTTGTTTTGGGTTAATTAAAGCTTGTGGATTGTCTTTTTATATGTAATTCCTGATTATTCTTTGGTGGATGACCTTTGATGTCGAGCTATCAATGTACTTTACCTAACTATATTACATACCATACTATATTACATACCATACTATATTACATACCATACTATATTACATAACATACTATATTACATACCATACTATATTACCTACCAAACTATATTACATAACATAATATTACGATGTTTAACCTGCGTATTTATTTGATTACTTTGTGGTGTGTATTTTTTTCCCTTTTGTAGTTTTTGTTTGTAAAATAATAAATAGGTTCAATACCGATATTTAATAAAATGATAAATAATAATTTATCGTTCAATAATGTATAGTAGCAACCTTTATTAAGGTTAATGCACGATTTTTACCGAAGTCAATTTAGCATTTGTAAGACAAAATATTCTCGATAAAAGTTTCATAGCCATAACATAAGCTTTTCATTGGAATAAATAGAAGCTCCCGTTTTCTCTAAAGTGTTTCTCGCATTCACACTCATTGCTCTTTCATGAATCGGTAATGCTTTTCCGTATCGAAATTCAATATCATAATAACGAGAATTTCCAACAATGCTATAAAATTATCTGCTGTAGCTACAAGCATTAAGAATTCTGTTGCATCATCTGACCAAAATTGTACCTTATCTTTATCACCTTACTAATATTATACCTAAATTGGTTTTTATTTTTCAAGGGTAAAAGTTAGCATAAAAAAATCGGCCAAGTGCGAGTCGGGCCTCGCTCTTTTAGGGTTCCGTAAAAAAAAATTAAATTAAAATATTTTCATGTACCCATGGAAATATTTTAATTTATTTTTTTTAATTGAATTTAATTTTTATTATTTGTTGTTATAGCGGCAATAGAAATACATAATATGTGAAAATTTCATCTGTCTATCTATTACGGTTTACGAGATACAGCCCGCTGACAGACGGACGGACGGACGGACGGACGGACAGCGTAGGCTTAGTAATAGGGTCCCGTTGGTACCCTTTGGGTACGGAACCCTAAAAAATGACGATCCGTTGCGCCATTGCTGCGTGATTGAACCTCGCAAAGTCTCTAAAATCTGAATACATTGGCAAAAATGCGGGCAAACATACCTAACATACATAGAACCCTAGACAAGAAAACCAATAGAAATTGTATTAAGGCACTCGAAGCGAAAAGTAGGTAGGTCGGAGATATATCTTGGCATTTACACAATTGAAAATGTAGGCGATCGGGATTCCGAGCCTTGACCTCTGAATATTCTGAGAATTACGAAATACTGCCAAAAAGAACTGGAGCCAAGCTAAGAGCCAAAATTTACATTATAAGCAAAAGGAACACTTATACATTAACTCGAAAAATATTGGAAAAAATAATTGGAAGACACTGTGGAAAAGGCAAAGAATTATACGTATAACTTGGCAGGCTACTTACACGCTACCAAAATGTTAGTGATTCCAACCTTGGCCTTGAAAAATCAGGAAACGATGCCAACAATGCGGACTGAAGTAAAACTATACCCTGTTTTTTGGCGAAGTTTGAAGGCCATTAAGATGAAGCTCCTAATTTGTTCCAAGGCCATTGCGTCGACGGAAATTGGGACCTAAGTCACAGATAGCAGTCTACACATACAAATAAAATTAAAGTTAAGTTTAAGACTTAAGACCGCTTTTCAGGGTCCAGGGTGCGATTCCTGAAGAAGAAGAAAGTTCCCAGCGATAACACCATTTCTGAATATTCGTAACTTTTTGGAACGATGTTCCTTTTTGGACGGTTTGGCGGATGGAGGCTGGGCGAAAAAAGTGTAAGAATTTTCCGTCACGACACTTGTTTCCTTTGTTTATACGCACGTTCCGTCATATCTTTGGTGCCGTAGCGGCTAAACGAACGAGTGAAACTATCGGCTCAGTTGATCGGATCCTGACTTCAGATTATTACTTTTTATTTTATTTATTATTATTATTAAAAGGAACTTCGTTCCAATCGAGTGTTTCACCACACTCACGCATTTTTTATTATTTACAAGCTTCTTCGGAAGTTTTTCAAATCCCGTTGAATTTACCGGGAAATATCCTTTGCATGCAAGCTTTCTCTGTAACAAACTATGTAAGAAAGGTTAAATCGTCATTAGACAGCTCCAATTCATTCTAGTGGTGTAGTACATAACTTCTCAAGTACAGGCTTATACTGAGTATTTTCTTTTTTGTACACATTATAGGCACACGCTTGACCACCATCATACCTGATGGAAAGTGAAGATGCCCATTCACTCTTGCTTTAAAGATACCCAAATTGTACGTGTCAGGAAACACAGATCTCGGAAGAGCGTTCCAGACCCTAGCCGTGCGAATCAGAAATGGAGACTTAAAAGCGTTTTGTACGCGTGGATGGGTTAAAACTACGTAGAGATGGAAGCTCTCCCGATGTCTTGTAGTGCGGATGGTTAAAAGGTGAAAGGGACAAGATCGAAGAGATCTTGAGCACATTTCCTGGCATAAAAATTAAAAACCTATTAGGCAACATTTTGCCCCTATCGAGAACTCCGTATCCAGAACCTCGGCAGCCACCATCAAATACGCTAGCCACAATACCAAGGAGGAAATTTAAATAGACTCTTCATTCATCTCGATGTGTTTTCATTTCAATATTATTGATTTAGAGGAGCTCATCTTGTTTGTAGCACAAGGCCGGAACTTGGAGATGTTCCAAATAGCAGCAATTTCGCCTTATTTCGGAGTGTATTGGGAATTAGGCTCATCAAAGATATTACGCTCCTATTGATTTACTTGGCTTAAGCCAAGACATAGTGGTATATCATTATACTACTTGTTCGACACAGTTTGATAGATTCTATTTTCGGATCACAACCTAACAATAAAACTTATCTTGTATGAATCGTTATGGATAAAATCTGTGAAAAACAGTGACTTAGCATGTGGGACCTCTTAAATTAGTATTTATTTATAAATATATTCTATCAAAAAATACTCTTTCATTTCCCCAGATAAAATGTAGCCTCCAGATTCTGAACTATACCCATGCAAAAAATCACGTAGATCCGTAGCTTTGTTGCTGCGTGATTGAAGGACAAACCAACAAACAAACACACTTTCGCATTTATGATATTAGTAAGGAAGAATTAATACATCATACGAATGTAACCAATACCTTTGTTTCTACCAGCAGCGATCTAATTAAATTTTAGAACACAAAAGCTACTATTGTGACTTAACTATGATAGTTTCATATATACCCTTGCGGACTTTTTTGTAGAGAAATATGAGTACATAAATGATTATGTACTCATATTTCTCTACAAAAAGTACATGACAAAAGTACTACATGAGTAGTACATAATTTTTATGTATCATCAATAGTTCTCTCAGCGCACGCCAAATAGTCAATTTTATAGGCAAAATTTTGCTACTTTGGGTTACATTATTGCAATGTTTTTGAGGATCTCTAATTTTTTGAAAATAAATTATAGCCTATGTTACTTCCTGATAATTTAGCTTTCTATTGGTGAAAAAATGGTTAAAATCGGTCCGGTAGTTTCAGAGCCTATTCGGTACAAACTAACAAACAAACAAAAATCTTTCCTCTTTATAATAATGTCCTCCCGACCGAATCCGATCACGGCGGCCAACCTCCTTATAGATCAGCCATCTGCGCGGGAGATATTATAGTGCACAAGTGTGTGCGCAAACACAGGTGCACTCTCTATTCCCTCACTCTCATAGTTCGATGGGACGGAAATCCGACACGACCGGAGAGAGATCAGGCGCAGGACTCTTATATATATCTTTATAATATTATAGTATAGATTATTTTATAGATTATTTTAGTATAGATATAGATCTACTGTAGCTTATGAAGTAGCCTTCAATTCTTTAATTACAACGTTTTATTTAATTGTTATCCTCATTTATCCTGTAACAGCAAAACCGCCGCAAAAAGAGAAATTAAACTACATCTCACACTTTCTACAATTTATACTAACAAAATGCCTCTTATGTAACGTAGCCTGTAACCCAGTACACCACTGAACATTTGGTGCGTGAACTGTGAATGAAAAGTTTTGCCGGCAAATTATAAGCGTACTCAGAGAAGTTCTTATTTCATCAGGATAAGGATGACAATCGCCTGATACATAGTTTTATTAACTTGGTCGTGTGAATTAGTCTCATTCACGTATTGGTTGGAGATAGTTACATTGGCTCTTTATTTATGTACCTTTTATTTATGCTTCTCTGACGATGAGTAAGTTGTGAATGAATTTGCACAAGCATATCATTGCTTTGATGATTAGTTACGACAATTTTATTATTTCACAGATTTTGATGGTAAGCTTCAGGGCTCGGGACTCGGGAGTAACTTCATCACTTTGGAAATCAAGATTTACACTGAGGCTGGGAGAGTTTTAGCTATTTGTAGAACAAAATAATGAAAAAATAAACAGTACAAGATATAGAAATCTCTCTTAAACATAGTATTTTCTTTTGTTTCAGGTAATTAAGAAAGCTTTCATCTATTTTCCGGTTGCTGTGAGTGAGCGATGTTATGATGTTACATTTACTTAGTATAACTTACTTATTCTTACGCGTGGGTTGCAAGTTGCAACTTGCAACGTAAAGATAGATATAACTATAAGATAGAATAAGCGTACTCGCCATCCTCACATAAGCACTCAAGTTTCATGAGGATGGCTACATTGTTCATAATTAGTTTGTAAATTTTTATTATTTAATAAAAAAAAAACTTTCAGATAATTTCAAATACCAATAATATATGAATATCTCGCCTAAAATAAACGTTATTAAAACCCTAAAGCGGAATTATTGCCACTTTTCTCAGCATTTCCCTTTAGTACATAATAATTCAATGGCATTTCCAGACTAATATTTCTAGACCTACGAAACTGCGCTTCGCTTAAAGTTGTTTTAGATCTTAATGTCTTGGCGATAAGTTTTCTTGCCATACATTCTTAACATCTGTCGCTCTAGAATCTACACTAGCGGCACGCTATGATGGCCGGTTTGACACATTACAATAGTGATGTGGAATGTCAATTTATTCTCGAACAAAAAATAATTAAGTTTTGTTTTTGTACCTGATTAAATAGGTTTAATAAAACAAAAATGTATATGTTTATTTAATTTATTTGAACGAACTGAATATTTGAATGAAAATGAATATACATACTTTATATGCACACAAGAAACATATGAATACAAAAGATACCAAAAAAGGTGCCACAAAAGGCCATAATTAATCAGATTCGTCCATACTACTATTTTCACTGTCGTCACTGCTATCATCACCTACATTAATAATTATATGTTCGTTTTCTATAATATTATCTATTTTCACATCTCTTTCATAATCTTCCCTTATTAATTTAACAGTTCTATTCACAACCTTTTCCCAGTCTCCTTTAGTCACATGTTCACAAGCTTCTTCTAATAATTTTAGCATTTTTTTTGTGGTAAATGGGGGTTCTGTATTGTGTCTTGCAGCATATCCCTTAATTTGAGCCCACACCAACTCAATCGCATTATACTCACAATGGTAAGGCGGTAACCGTATAACTCTGTGCCCATGTTCTAATGCTATTTCGTCAATGACGTATCGGATCTTGGTTGGTTTGTTTTCTTTTAAAAGACGTACTAATTCCGCTTTTAACATATTCATGTTTGCATCTACGCCATTTTTACGAAGCCATGCGACGATATCAGCTTTCTTTTGGGATTGGGCAGGTGGCTTGTCAATTTGCATCGAGTGGTATGGGGCGTTGTCCATAATTATAATAGATGGTTCAGGGAGGCTACACAACATTGAGGTAAACCATTCAGTAAACTTTTCTCCATTCATGTCTTCATGATAGTCTCCAGTGGTTTTTGACGCAAAAGCCATGAGAGAACCTTCGACAAACCCGTTGATGGTTCCGGCGTGACAAATTATAAGTCGCGATCCTTTTCCTACAGGAACTTTGGAAGTAGATGCTGCTGTGTCATCGTTCCAAGAACGGCCTACAGTATGGTTAGCATTAAGCCATGTTTCATCCAAGAACACAACATTTTGCCAATTTTTGATTTCTTTCACTTGCCGTAAAAAAGTATACCTTGCCATCGCTATATCAAATCTTTCCATCAATATTTTGCGTTTGTTACATTTTTTGTATCGAAATCCAATGGTCTTCAAAATCTTCGTTAAAGAACTTTCCCCACCGAAGAATAATCCAGCTTACTTCAGTGAATGCACCAACTTTTTTCTTGTTGGATACTCCTTCTGTAAATAGTAGCCGTAAACATGTCTTCGGATAGCATCGGCATCAAAGCTATCGATGCCTACGACTGGTTTTGCTCGTTTTCTCTTTTTTGGTGTGTGAAGTTTATTTTCTTCTGTGCCAGTCTCGCCATATTTTTTTTTAGTTATCCGTCTAACAGTTCGTTGTCCAATATTAAGCGCATCAGCTACGCGTTCAACCACTGACGTTATAGGTAAAATTGGCCCTCCATTTTGAGCTTCACGATCGAAATAGTTACGAAGGCGTATTACGAACTCACGTGTCTGACTATTTAGAACAGTTCTCTGCGTACGTTCGGTCATATCGACGAAATCCACAACAAAGGGCTTGAACAGAGTCCAAATTAACAAGCAAGGGTCAACAGTAATGCAGTATCAATATTTGAAATCCAAAGCCAGGTCAAAACTATATCACAATCGCATTGCACTGACAGTTTATACTTTTCGAAGCAACGTCAATTCGAAACTGCTTTGTTTTGCATTGAGCATTGACGCGAGTTTGCCGGAGGTAGTAGTTGTGCTAGCCAGCGATCCTATGTGACGATCGTATTAGATTCCATTTTTAAAAATTTTCAATTTAGAAAACCAAATGCCGAGTTGTGGTATATATCATATAAAAATAAAAATTTTACCTTTTGTATGAAACAGCTGATATTTTTTTGCGATTTCAGAGGTTTGTCCACATAGTGAAAATTGTTCATATTCACAAGTACATTCACCCCTTAAATGGTGCAAACTGATTTTTCTACACTTGTATACATTTTAGAAATCAATTTAATAAATAAATTTTGAGTCCTAAACCTAAAACTACATTCGATAAAATTTATGAATCTCTGCACATCACTATCGTCAATAAAGTAATACAATTATTTCCTTCAAAGTCGTTATCAATTAATACGGAACTTCATGAGCGGACAAACGTCAAACCGGCCATCATAGCGTGCCGCTAGTATAATATATTTGATGAAACTGCTCTACAGTTAAATAATCGTTCAAAGAATATCCGATGTGAGAACATCTTAAAGCTATAGAAATACGGAACAGTCGGCAAATAAAGGAAAATCAACTACAAATATTAACTTAACTCGCGGCTAAAAAGCGGAAATAAAAATAGTGCTCCAGGATAAAAGTAAATAAATAAAATAAGTAAATCTCGCTGCCGTTTTCGTCTATGTGCCTGGGTTTGGACTCGGGTCACATGAGTCAATAAGCGAACAGATACAATACTTCAAACGACTGTGCTATTTTTTATTTATTTTACTGCGATAGTAATCTACAATTAGTATGCAGCGCCTGTGAGGATGTGCGTGTCCACTGGCGACTGCGTCGTAAGTGCAACGAGTTGATAAATTGTTGTTTGCCGGTTCAGCCAGTGGACAAGTTCGGAGTCTAAAATGTGCGCGTTGAACTTGTTTTCACGTCACGTTATAAAAAAAATGTTCTTTGAAAATTCTTGAGTGTTAGTTTAGTATTGGATAGAAGCAGGCGTTACTTTGCGGAAATTCATGATTAGCAAGAAAAGGTTAGAATTATTTTGCTATAATCCGCCAACAGAAAAAATCTGTATGGTCAAACATGCAATTAAAAGCTAAGCACCACTCACCTACCCAGCCAAGCAAAAAAGCCAAGTTCCCAAGCAAGCAATGCCACCACCACTCACATGCACCACCACACAAGACTTTTACACTACTCTCGACGCACGTTTCGCCCCGACACCGGAGCATCATTGTAAAGTCGACATCTCCTGAGGATGCTCCGGTGTCGGGGCGAAACGTGCGTCGAGAGTAGTGTAAAAGTCTTGTGTGGTGGTGCATGTGAGTGGTGGTGGCATTGCTTGCTTGGGAACTTGGCTTTTTTGCTTGGCTGGGTAGGTGAGTGGTGCTTAGCTTTTAATTGCATGTTTGACCATACAGATTTTTTCTGTTGGCGGATTATAGCAAAATAATTCTAACCTTTTCTTGTTAGTTTAGTGTTAGTTTAAAATATTCTCTCATAGACAAACGATTTTTGTTCATAAAAAGCTGGAAGGCGCATAAAATAGTGTTATTAAAAAAGGTTTATATCTGTATAATTTTTTAAATATAAAAATTATAAAGCAAACATACATAGTTTAAAGCTAGTTTTGGTAGCGCTTTGGCGCGCAAAATCGTACACACCTAGCGTGGATCTGGCGCGCGGAAAGACCGATAAATAAAAAACTGCGACATCATACATCATACGGTAAAGAAAGCGGCCGCTCGCCCACTGCGCCGAACAGAGCTACTTGTGAACCTCTAAAATGTTGAACGCTTACTGAACGACGGTGTTAGGTTTATTTTCGTTACGGAATTTCTTGATTCGGTCGCCGCGCTCAAACTGTTTGTCCTAGTTCAAAGCCCGCGATAAAAGCTATGCAATAGCTTAAAAACTTTAAACGCACAACAGGTGGGCCTCGTAAGACGTAGAAAAGAAGTGGATTTAATAAGTCACTTTACATGGGTTTTGGAAAATAGGTTTTAGGAACATTGTGAAAGAATCATCGATGAATCAAACAGTTTAATAGTTTACATAAAGATAAATCTGAATTTAACTAAAAATAAACTATGCACACATTAATAACTGTTAACTCATGCGTACAGACTATATCTCACTTCGTGTGTTTTTATAACATTTTTGGGTAAAATATAACATAGTTGAGAAATTATTGATACTGAATTCGAACAAACAGTTTTCTTATTTACAAAGAAAATAAAAAGCCGGACAAGTGCGAGTCGGACTCGCGCACCGAGGGTTCCGTACTCCAAAAGTAAAAGTAAAACGATAATATTATATTAATTTGCTTATTTATCGTTAACTTTGTTTGTAGAGGTTTATTGTTAATATAAAAAAACTATGCTAGTTAGAGCGTTGGTTTTATTTTTCCTGTAAAATATACATAAACTTCTATTGACCATAATTATTTCAGATTTTTCGATTAGTAAACTTCGGAGATAAGGGGGGGGGGGAACGGTATTTTTTTCGACATTTTGGCCGATTACTCAAAAACTATTATATATAGAAATAAATAAAAAACTGTTTTAGAATGCACAAGTAAAGGCCTTTCATATGATACCCCACTCAGTATAATTATCTTACTTTGAAATTTCAAACCCCTGATTTTCCCCCTTTTTTAATTACACTAAAATAATTTTCGCGTTGATTTTATTTTTCCTGTAAAATATACATAAACCTCTATTGACCAAAATTATTTCAGATTTTTCGATTGGTAAACTTCGGAGATAAGGGGGGGGGGGGGGGGAACGGTATTTTTTTCGACATTTTGGCCGATTACTCAAAAACTATTATATATAGAAATAAATAAAAAACTGTTTTAGAATGCACAAGTAAAGGCCTTTCATATGATACCCCACTCGGTATAGTTATCTTACTTTGAAATTTCAGACCCCTGATTTTCCCCCTTTTTTAATTACACTAAAATATTTTTCGCGTTGATTTTATTTTTCCTGTAAAATATACATAAACCTCTATTGACCATAATTATTTCAGATTTTTCGATTGGTAAACTTCGGAGATAAGGGGGGGGGGGGGACGGTATTTTTTTCGACATTTTGGCCGATTACTCAAAAACTATTATATATAGAAATAAATAAAAAACTGTTGTAGAATGCACAAGTAAAGGCCTTTCATATGATACCCCACTCGGTATAGTTATTTTACTTTGAAATTTCAAACCCCCGATTTTCCCCCTTTTTTAATAAAACTAAAAATAATTTTCGATTTTTCTTTATTCCAATGATGTTGGGTCACTATTATACACAACTATGCCAAATTTCATGTCGATAGCTTTAATAGTTACTGAAATAATCGACTGTGACAGACGGACGGACGGACGGACGGAGAAAGTCTCACCATAAGGGTTCCATTTTTAGGGTTCCGTACCCAAAGGGTACCAACGGGACCCTATTACTAAGCCTACGCTGTCCGTCCGTCCGTCCGTCCGTCCGTCCGTCCGTCCGTCTGTCAGCGGGCTGTATCTCGTAAACCGTAATAGATAGACAGATGAAATTTTCACATATTATGTATTTCTATTGCCGCTATAACAACAAATATTAAAAATTAAATTAAATTAAAAAAATTAAATTAAAACCTTTCCATGGGTACATGGAAATATTTTTATTTAATTTTTTTTAACGGAACCCTAAAAGAGCGAGGCCCGACTCGCACTTGGCCGATTTTTACCATTTTGGTACGGAACCCTAAAAACGTATATCAAAGAACGATGTAAACAAATATAATATATATTCTGCTTGATTTTGCTAATATTCTCCGTTGACAACCGTAACAAAATAGGTAAAACCTTGCACCTTCCCTAGAATCTTTGTATCTGTAGGGTTATTTACTCATAAGCTCGGGTTGTTGCGTCCGAGTAAACATGGCACAAAGCCACAGTACACAATAATTGTGCAAATAACCAACTCTTTAAAATTGCCGTAATTGAAATTATATATATAATTTAATGAAAAACTTCATTAACCGACTAAGTTTAGAAAAAGGTTTAAAGGTTTTGATGCTGGAAATAATAAAATTATTATGTGCCTGTTACAAACACCCTTTTGTTACCGCGTATAAGAGATACGCGATAACACAAGGATGTAATTAATCAACTAATCAATTAGGTACTTACATTTAATAAATAAAACCGGCTAAGTGCTAGTAAGAATATTGTTTATCTTTTCATTTTTTTCAACTGTTTTATTTAACAACCCTTTTCGACCCTTTTGCAAAGAATATTATTATTTATATTTAATTCTGTTTTTTGCATTCTATCAATAATAACATTCTATCAATAAAGTTGTGATTAAAGGTTTCGTTCATGTAGGTACCTATTTGTGTAACCATAATGTTATCTATAACTTTGGAACCGCTTAAACATTTCAGGTGTTTCAAACTATTGAAATGAAATAAAACTGCTTATAAAACGGAGCTAAAGTGCTATAACGTCGGTTTATGGCGGAGTAAAATGTTGTAAATGCGAATTTTTCGTGTACGGATTTATTTTCGGCGCGATTTAATTTCATTGTCAGTGGAGCGTTCTCGTTGATAATAACATTGTAGCTGGATGAATCTGATAATTTTGTTTCAAAATAAAACGTGCAAAGTTAAACGAATCACTGAAGTTTAAATACCTGTATCTCTGTATAAACAACCTGATGGCTGCGACTCCGACCTCGTGGATTTAGATTCATGATGAAAGGCTTTCATACAAACTTTCATCCACTATTGCATCCCCTTGGGGATGATATTATGATTTATGTACTGTGTGGTAATATTATATAATTTTTCAGATTTTTCTAGTTATAGAACAGCTACTTAGACACAAATTGGTTTCTTTGACAATTCACTATATTATTTCTTTGAAAATAAGCAACTACCTACTTATAGTAATTCCCCAAGGCTATTAACTTGGGAAGCAATCAGGATTGCAATTTGCATTGATCCGATAGATATCTGAATCTGAATATTCGATGCTGAGAATCTCTCGATATCGCAGATCGGAATGAATGCAAATTAGGCTCGAATGCGAACGCAGTGGGCGAACTCGAGCAGGCACTTGCATGAATGGACTGAAATGCTTCACCGCTGTTGCATTCCGAGCTCTCAGAGTATTGGCTAATAAGGACCGATCATCAAAATTATCTCCGACTGTAAACGGGCTAATCTTCGGAGCGGCTGAACCATAGAAATCTTAATAACAAGCCTCTAGAAATGCTGTGTGCCACGTCGAACTATACATAACGCATGTCGCCGCCTCGCAGCTACAACTACATACACAGTTTACATTACTACGCAATCACGCAAACACATGTACACTGAATGCTGTGCAGACAGAAAGAAACCGTAAAAGTAGTGAGATAAAGATGCAAATGCGTCGCATCGTTCGCTTACCTCACACATCGCTGTATCTGTAGTAGTGAATACGTGAATATCGCGCTGGAGACTCTGGGAGTCTCCAGCGCGGCGACAAGGTCACGCGTACACAGCATTCCTGTGGCTGAACCGAATGTGATGGAAATATTTACATCATCAGACCCTGGATATTATCTAGGATGAAAGCTGGCTCGTTGGATTCGTCTTGAATCAAAACTCGATGAGGTTACGACTTTCATTACAGAATTCCCAAAACCACCTTCCGGCTTCATCATCAGATCAGCTCTACCACAACTATAACCCACAACCCAAACCGATTGAAAAAGAGATTTGTTCAATAAATAGTTCCTGGAACTTTCACTTCAAAGAGATTTCATTAGTTATGTTTTGCAATTCCATCCCGAAATGGATGAAAAGGAATAGTGAAATAATAAATAAAATATATTTTTTTAAACCTAAATCCATGCGGATGGAATCGTAGGCATCGGCTAATTATAAAATAAGGCATTGAAGAAAGAAAAACTCTAGA
Organism: Oeneis ivallda; assembly: GCA_029955525.1. Lineage (NCBI taxonomy): Eukaryota > Metazoa > Arthropoda > Insecta > Lepidoptera > Nymphalidae > Oeneis > Oeneis ivallda. The sequence continues at coordinate 20,335,640 of JARPMR010000012.1, forward strand.
TCGTTCTCTGGTTCAGCTCAAGACTCAAGGTAGAGTTTAAGTGAGACACAAATATGTCTTGACGTAAATCTGTCTCGTTTTAACTCAGTCATACGTCTGGGCTGAGTGAGTGCCATCTGTAGATCGCACCCTGAGAGCTGCCTATCTATTAGTATGTAGGTACCTTAAAGAGGTAACGTAGTACAGGTAACTACCTGTCTACAAAGTTCAGGCTTCCTAGCTCGGGGCGATCATGTTACCTCTAGCATTCATTAATTAGATATCCTAACAACTTGTAGCAGTTCGCAAATACGTAGTATTTGTTATTATTCCATGTACTTGTTCCATGTGTATGTACAAATATATTGGCATATAAGTTTATCTTATTATTGCAACACCTCTTACTGTCTTCTAATTTAATTTTTTCTTAGCCATAAGGTTGTCTGGAAGATATCGCTTGTTAGCGATAAGACCGCCTTATATTAATATTATGTTTAGTTTACAAAATATAAAAAGAAAATTTCTACAGGATTCTGATAAAGCTTGTCAAATTTTGAAGATCTTACTACTATGATAAATAATTCCCCATCAAATTCAAAGTATTGTAATCAAAATATTTTGCACAAGAAACTCCTAGAGGAACAAATTTCTTAAATGTTAAACCTTGAATCTAATATTGTTCTATATATAATATGGAAAGAACTTAAGACTATAAATATTTTATTTATACTTCTTGAGTCTTGGCCAGTGCTCTTCAGTACAATGTTTATCCGTTTTACTAATCCGGAAAATGCCTCGTTAAGCTGACACGACGGAATCTCCATTAAACCCTCCTCTCAGTCAGTGCCGAGCTAAAAAATGTCTAGAGCGGTCCTCATAAACCCAACGCGAAAAGGGGTCATCGATTTTTAGCTCTTTTTACCGCCTTTAAAAGAATTAAGTAGGTACTTTTCAACTTGACCGTGTTGGTTTATTACTCAAAGACTTGACCCGTACGAAGGAGTAATGTACGACCTACAGTCAACATCTTACTCTACTGTAAACCTCCCTACAATTAACCTCGAAAAATTTGCATCTTTCATTTTGTACTTTATCTTAAGAATGCTATGCTAAAATTTTAACGATTTGTTTTTGTCGCCTTAATGTTGCAATGGCATAAGTATCTTATTTGAAATCACGGATTTCACTCTCAGATAACTTGTTACATAATAATGTTATTTTCTTACTTTAGATAGATAAAATATGTATAAATGTTGGTTAAACACAGCCATATTCAAATAATATTCAAATAATCTTGCTATTTACTAGATGAATTTATATTGTGTGGGTGGCGCGGAACCATTTTTGCGTAAGATAGGCTCGCACTTGACCATTTTTTGTAATACCCACTAATTACTATCATCAGTTTTATTGCAAAAGTTTGTTGTGACTTTGTGAGGTCACTCATATATTACTCAAAGTTGGTATGTACGGTCGCCGGAAGCGTCTAGCAAATAGAAGCTTACTCAGTTGGCTCTGAAAACTTGTAAGGCAATTAACATATCCCTTGACTCTGCCGACCACTGGATCTGTGAACTTTGCAAGCGAATATATTATAGCGAAAGAAGCAGTGATAGCCTAGTGGTAAGGACTGTGGTCTCCTATTTGGGGGGTCGCAGGCTCGATCCCGGGTACGCACCTCTGACTTTTCGGAGTCAAGTGCGTTTAAGCAATTAAATATCACTTGTTTCAATGATGAAGGAAAACATCGTGAGGAAACCTGCACATCTGAGAGTTCTTCATAATGTGCTCGAAGGTGTGTGAAGTCCGCCAATTCGCATTGGGCCAACGTGGTGGACTATGGCCTATAACCCTTCTTTGAGAGGAAACCTGCGCTCAGTAGTGAGCGGTTGATGGGTTGCTAATGATGATGATGATATAGCGAAAACTTTCTAGACTAAGGCCGGGAGCGCAATGGCAAGGCGATTGCGACGCGATAGCGATTGCGCAGCGTCAGTTTTCTTAAATTGTTAGCTATTTTAAAATGTACTAAATCAAGTGAAGTGTCTGCAAGTGAATAAAAATAAACTAGTTACTTAAATTTTATAGCCAAAGCAAACAGTAGCCGTCGTATCGCAATCGCCTTACCATGTGCGGCCTTGGCCTAATGGTAACTTTTTACTGATCTAGTTGCTGTCAACAGACACTGGTTCGTGTCGTTAACACGTCATCATCAGCAACCACAACACAACATAATCACAACACGTTTCAATCCAGCGCTGGTGGTATACAGCGTAACTGGCAGATAAAGTGCTAACAAGTAACATCTCGCAATAAAAAAGGTTTACTTAACTTAGCGTCCCTAAAATTTAGGGGAATGTATAGACGAATCCGTCACATTTATAAACATGAGGTAAAGAAAAAGGTCCCAATATCTGGAGGACTCGTTGCACGATGAATGCGATGAATAAACAGCAGCTGTCGCCGTCACTGTCATTGAAAGGACGTAGAAGATGAAAGCCCGGCCTACATATTCAGAGCTTATAGGTAGACTTAAATATTCAGGTTCGCTTAGATATTGTCAACTTTTATTGACCGTGACTACGCAATAAATATGAAAAAACCTAAAGTAAATTCGATTTTTGCTGAAAGCGGACAATATTTTTTCGGTACCGTAAACAGTTACTGTGGTATACGAAAAACCTACCAGCCATTATCTGCAGATTTATTGGGAAATGGTTAAGGCACTGTGCATCAAATTAGCTACATACATTACGCAATTGCATATATAGTTTTTTTTTTAAAGTTATTATACAATACAATTATTATACAACATACAATACATAGTTATTATACAAATAAAAAATAATAAATCGTCCTATCAACGCAACGACGGCAAACATCAAGAAAATTGGTATAATTTTTTTAATTAGTTTTATTCACAAAATTATATAATAAATGAATCCATACCTATTTGAAAGCACCAATAAATGTTTGCTTCCCAAGACTGGAGTTGCAACCCCACACTGGAAAACGCAGTGTTTTGAAACCGCTTTCAATTACGTGGCAATGCCTGAAAATTTTTGCATGTTACCGTGCTCCCGGAAAATGAACATGCATTCAATAAAATCCTTGCACTTCATCGCAGACACGCGCCGGTACAATAATTGCAGCGAACAAACTCGATTCCCCCTAATTGGCTCAAGTCAAACAAAAGCCAGCCAGGTCGGGCAATAAAACACACGAAAGACCCATGTTTTTCAGCTTTGGACGTTGAGAGCCCTCCACTGCATATTATGGGTCTTACTATTGTCCGTCATGAGGTTAATGCTTGTTAATTTTGGTTAAATCCTATGGGATTCTCAAGTGTCTGTGATACCATTTTCTCTATAATGCCGTCATTTTCTAATAGTTATCTACCACGCATCTTACGTAGTTTATCTACGTATAGCTTAATAATAGCGAAAAGATTGAAAATCTAAAAGTTTTTTGCTATTACAGTGAATTTTAAGTTTTTATTCGCAGACTTCGAATAAAACTCAATAGCTAATTAGTTATCATCTTTCATGGACCATCTATAAATTAATTCACCTTTTAGAGGTACAAGGTTTATATCGATCACGATATAAAGTTAGGAAAGTATAATTAATTCACGTTCATTGTATTAATTCCAAGAGATGGGCTTTTTGGCCTAATTATATCCATTTAACTCTTAAGTTAAGAACTTGACTATAATGGCGTAATTAACGTTCAAATTATCTGTATTAAAACAGAACGTAGCTATCTAGTTTCAGTATCTAGCTATAATGAAGCCAAATTTATTGTTTGTTATTAAAACAAACTCTTCTTCTTCTTCTTTATCAACCGATAGACGTACACTGCTGGACAAAGGTCACCTGCATTGACTTCCACATGCTTCGGTCTTACGCTGCCTGAATCCAGCGGCTCCCTGCGACTCGTTTGATCTCGTCGGTCCACCTAGTGGGGGGTCTGCCAGCACTGCGCCTACCGATGTGGGTTCGCTATTCCAGCACCTTGGGACCCCAACGACATCAGTTATTCGAACTATGTGCTTCGCCCATTTTCACTTCAGTTTCGCGACTCGCTGAGTTATGTCGGTGACTTTGGTTTTCTTACAGATCACCTCATTTGATATTTCTGATTTGATCTCGCAGGGATACTCCGAGCATAGCTCTCTCTATTACCCGCGACTATGATTCGGATCCGTAAGTCCACAAACAACAGTCTGTAAAACAAACTCATTCAATCCAAAATGTTTCAAAACAACTAATTCCAATGGCTCTACTACTGTCTCTCTGTATCGTCGACCTCATTCCTGAAGGTCGCGATCCTTGGCATGGATCTCCGTACCTACATGAAGATATTTCTGATTTGATCTCGCAGGGATACTCCGAGCATAGCCCTCTCTATCGCCCGCGACTATGTTTCGGATCCGTAAGTCCACAAACAACAATCTGTATAACAAACTCATTCAATCCAAAATGTTTCAAAACAACTAATTCCAATGGCTCTACTACTGTCTCTCTGTATCGTCGACCTCATTCCTGAAGGTCGCGATCCTTGGCATGGATCTCCGTACCTACATGAAGATATTTCTGATTTGATCTCGCAGGGATACTCCGAGCATAGCCCTCTCTATCGCCCGCGACTATGTTTCGGATCCGTAAGTCCACAAACAACAATCTGTATAACAAACTCATTCAATCCAAAATGTTTCAAAACAACTAATTCCAATGGCTCTACTACTGTCTCTCTGTATCGTCGACCTCATTCCTGAAGGTCGCGATCCTTGGCATGGATCTCCGTACCTACATGAAGATATTTCTGATTTGATCTCGCAGGGATACTCCGAGCATAGCCCTCTCTATCGCCCGCGACTATGTTTCGGATCCGTAAGTCCACAAACAACAATCTGTATAACAAACTCATTCAATCCAAAATGTTTCAAAACAACTAATTCCAATGGCTCTACTACTGTCTCTCTGTATCGTCGACCTCATTCCTGAAGGTCGCGATCCTTGGCATGGATCTCCGTACCTACATGAAGATATTTCTGATTTGATCTCGCAGGGATACTCCGAGCTTAGCCCTCTCTATCGCCCGCGACTATGTTTCGGATCCGTAAGTCCACAAACAACAATCTGTATAACAAACTCATTCAATCCAAAATGTTTCAAAAGCAAAACAACTAATTCCAATGGCTCTACTACTGTCTCTCTGCATCGTCGACCTCATTCCTGAAGGTCGCGATCCTTGGCATGGATCTCCGTACCTACATGAAAAGCACGTACGATGTTTTTCTATTTCAATTTATCCTCGGCATTGATTAGAGCAGTGCGGAAAGAAGATCGAGAGCAGTGCTGATCAGACCAACGCATGCCCTATGCGTTGGTCATCGTTTTGTCTCATCCCTTCCACATTGCCCGTGACCGGCATTTTCCTGGTTTCCAGGACTACCACGGGCAATGTGTCTGAAATATTCCAAGGTACACCTGAGACATACACGCACGATCATACTAAATACATACCAATACACCGGCGGGAATACAGTCAGTAGTAGTTCAAAGTCCAGTAGTATCAAACTTCAGTAGTTTCAAAGTTGCATGGGTTAAATCGGCATGGCATCTGGCTGCCCACAAGATAGTATAAAAATTTATTACAATGTATAATAATATTGTAAAATGATTATTCTGAAAAGAGCAAATGCTGAATTTCTTGCCGGCTCTTCTCAGCAGAATCCGCTTTCCGAACCGGTGGTAGATTCATGACGTGTCATAAGAGCCACAGGTTTGGCCTACGTGAGATAAATAATTTTTTTTTGAATTTTGAATAATGCTCAAGCACGAACTATTAAAGTAGACATCAAAATTAACTTCTAATGTGTCAAGTAACAAGGTTTCCACTAAAACCTTCCAATAGCCTTCTCCTCTCTAACCTCAATTAATATAATACGCTGACATCCGAGCTTTGAATCAATGAAGCTTTATGCTCACAAATTGATATTTCATTGGCCTTTCATATATTATCGAATCTGAAAAATATGAACCCGTAGAACGCAAAGTTTTCAACGATCATTAGTAGGTATAATATTTTCGAGAGCTGCAGATTTTTCTCGATATTATATGAAGTTTTTACGTTAAGAGTTACCTTATTGCCTCTTTACTTTAACCTTTCTTAATTTGGTCTTCGGAATAGTTACATTAATAATTTTAGTCTTCATTTTTCGTATAAGCTTGTATTAATAATATTCTCTTAAAAAATATATAATATTTGCTTAATGTAGGCCAAACAAACATTGTTCGGTTCTTATTAATATTCATGCAGTAATCAATGCATGCAAAATGTTACCAAATTATTATTATAAGCAAGCAGCGTTAGTGGTTAGGACTGGTGATTCGGGTGGGGTCGCAGGTTCGTTCCCGTTAATGCACCTCTGACTTTTTGGAGTTGTGTGCGTTTAAGCAATTAAATATAACATGCTTCAATAGTGAAGGAAAACATCGAGGATACCTGCACACCTGAGAGTTCTTCATAATGTTCTCAAAGATGTTATGAAATCCGCCAATTCGCATTGGGTCAGTGTGGTGGACTAAACCTATACCACAGAGTAACGAAGGTAAGGTTCTCCTCCTTATACTGTGCCAGGTGCCTATACCCTTCTCTAAGAGGAGACCTACGCTCAGAAATGAGCCAAATTAAAATTTATTATGATCAAATAGGTATTCGTTCGCTTAGAACACTCGTATGCGTCAGAACCTAACCCACTTTTTATCTACGAAGTTTGAAGCCGTTAAATTTATATTTCATTCGGCTTTTAAACTGAAACTGAAAATATGATCCATATCACGCAAACATTTCTCCATTCGTTATGTACCTAGTATTTTCAAGAGCTGAGGGTTGCTACCGCCACGCTTAAATTGAATTTGCGCTGGATTTCGCAGTGTTGTATTTATTTTGCAACGAATACCTAGGCTTGAGCAGGTTTGCCAGTGTAACAGAAATACTGTATATTTAGTTTATCGAGCTAGTATTTTCTGTACTTACTCATACAACTTAAAGAGCAACTGAATGTACCTAAGAGGAAAATAACTTTAAGGTGGTCCCTCACCGAGAGCATTCAGCTGTAATGTAACAAAATAAGATTCTATTTTGAGAATTACGTAACAATACTGTCTTACTGACTGACCAGCATTCGCCTGTAATTTAACGATCCAAGATTCGATTATGAGATTTCGCCTGCGGTCAAATCAGTTGTTCTTTGATGGCATAAGCCTTATGCCATCAAAGAACTAATTGATTTATCAGAAGACTCGTTACCTACTAAAAAGTAGTTTCAATCGTAAGCAATTGACGAAATTCTGGCTCTCGGTTGCTATCCATGCTTGTTTGATGAAGCCATGAACGTCCTCCTCCCTTTTACTACCTCAATTATTGGACTTATGAAACACAATGCGATTAAAAGTAACTCGAGTTGAAATTGATGTAATAACTGTAATGGCGAAACACAAGACAATTTTATCCTTCCCATTGAATTAACTTTTTTGATGTCATTATTTAATTAAGTAATAAAAAATTGTATTAAAACTGTGTTTGTTATTTGAAAAGTTCTTTATTCATATTGGTAACGGTTAAATTTCCTAGAGGTGGGTCCCGAGTTGGTAAACTTATATTAGATGGGTCGTAGCCCAGACAACTTTGGGAACCACTGCCATAAGGCATTGATGTTACTTACACATTGTATCACAGGTAGGTATTACAAATTGTATCATTACAGGTAGCGCACTGTAATGTTCAGTTCAGTTCACTGATGTAATATAACAAACTGTATCATCACAGGTTACGCACTATATTGCTTAGTTCTGCTCTCTCACTGATATAAGGCTGTAACAAACTATCATTACAGGTTGCGCACTGTAATTGTTACTAATATTATAAATGCGAAAGTGTGTTTGTTTGTTGGTTTGTCCTTCAATCACGCCGCAACAGGGCTACGGATCGACGTAATTTTTTGCATGGGTATAGTTGAGGACCTGGAGAGTAACATAGGCTACTTTTAATCCCGGAAAATCAAAGAGGTCCCGAGGGATTTTAAAACTAAATTCACGCAGACGAAGTCGCGGGCATCAGCTAGTTCTCAGTAATTCTTCCCACTCACTAATTTTATGCTCGGATTTGAACTGACGTTATAGTATAGGCGAATGCTCCCGTTGAGAGACCGCCTTTATAAATACCTACATTTTGCAAAACACGAATACGTTTATTCAAATCAACCAATTTTAATATGAAATCTTATATTTAATTCGTACGGCGTATCATATTAAAACCCAGAGGACCGCTGAAGGAAATATATGGCCTATGATTTTCCAATTAGGTGGAAGTCGCTCATATTTCCATGACCGGAATAAATTTCATGATTCTATTTCATTTCTGGATCTGCCTTCTACCGGATAAGCGATGGTTGGTCTAGCTAATATATACATTTATAATCCTTATATATACACTCAGCGGCACGGAATGTGGCCCAAACATAAACAAGCTGATAACAGGCGATTTTGGTATCGTGAATGAAAATTTCAAGTGGCGCTTGTCAACACGTTTGTTTTTGATGATTTAAGAGGGCAAGTACAAAAAAAAGTTCATTTGTGTAACTTCTGTGACGCTTAACGTTAGTTTGTCGCTAGAACGCACGAAACGCAGGTGAGTTAAAATTCAATATTCAAATGATGGTCCATTTTATTGTTGGTGCATCTTTATTCATTTTGTTTCTTAATTAATGTGTAATCTTTTTTTGTATTCATATTCGGAACAATGCCTGTAACTCCAACTCAAGTTGCTCAAGCCGTGTTGCTTCGGAATCAAGGGCGAACGCAGCGAGAGATTGCTGAATTTTTAAATGTACCGCGTACAACTCTTAGATACGCATTGAAAAGGTACGATCAGACCGGCCTGTACACGAGGAGACCAGGAAGTGGCGGAATCAGGTGTACATCAGCGCAGGATGACCGATTTATCACTCTCGCAATTTTAAGAAATCGGTTCCTTACTGCTGTTGAAATAAGGCAGCGTCTGCAAACGGCAAGAGGGGTCAATGTTAGTGAGCGGACGATAAGAAGGAGAATGGATGAACGGGACCTGCGTGCTCGAAGACCAGCCCGAGGTCCAGAACTGCTCCGGCATCATCGTGTAGCTCGACTTCGGTTCGCTCGCGAACACGCGAATTGGACTCACGAACAGTGGAGTAAAGTTTTGTGGACTGATGAATGCAGAGTGGCCTTAAGAGCTCCAGATGGCCGTGAACGTGTATGGAGAGGGCATGGAGAGAGGTTTCTGCCAATCACCACCAGGCAAACCGTAAGTTTTCATGGTGGATCCGTTATGGTTTGGGGAGGGATCAGTACAGACGCACGTACAGAGTTGGTGGTAGTTGAAGGTCGTTTGACGGCAGTGCGATACGTTGAAGAGATCCTCCAAGATCATGTTTTACCCTACGTGGAATTCATTGGGGGCGAAGAATTCAAATTAATGCAAGATAATGCACGACCTCACACCGCACGATGTGTTAATGATTATCTTTCGGAGGTGAGAATTGCTAAATTGGAGTGGCCAGCTCGAAGCTCAGACATGAATCCAATAGAACATGTCTGGGGCATGCTTAAAAGACGCATCCGATCCAATCTCAACCCTCCAGAGACTCTCAGTGCACTGAAAACCGCTCTGGTGGCCGCCTGGGTAGAAATACCCCAAGTGGATATAAAAAACATCATCCAAAGCATGCCTGATCGCATGCAGGCGGTCATCAGGGCCAGAGGTGGAAATACCCGCTACTAATGTTAAGTACCATTAACTTTAATTTGTAAAATTAATTAATAAACATTTATTAAATTTAGAGCTTAATGTCTTTTTTTTTTTATTTAATAAAAAAATTAATTAAGTTACCACAATTTTCCTTATTAATCATTTTCATTTATGATTTAAATAAACAATAAAGGTTTTCCAAGAAAAAAAACAACCGTTTCGCGGTTAATTTTGATAATAACACACATAGTGCGTTTGGGCACATTCCGTGCCGCTAAGTGTATATGATTCTGTAAACGTGGCCTTAGATACCGTACCCTCCAAAACGTGCATTATTGCTTCATGCTTATGGAATTAGTTTCTGAAAATCCCTCTCTCTGAAAAACCTGTATTCACCAACTTTTCTTCATCCAGAACATCTGATAAAAAATTATTTTTAAAAAACCGACTTCAAACGCCCGCGCCAGTACAAAGTATATAATTTATTGTTGATATTTTAAAACCGCTTGACAGATTTCGATGAAATTTATACCACTCTCACCGCCACGTGGGCTGCCGGCGGCCCACAAAAATTCGAGCCTAGCAGGCCACTATCGGTTTTTTGAATTTTAACTGGCAGGCCATGTGGGCGGCTGGCATACCACAACCACGGTAATATTATGTACATACAGTATTGTAACTCGGCCGTATCTTTGACATAAATGCCTACAGCCGCGCGGTACGTAAACATGCGATAGGGCTGCCCGCCTCCAGCATTTTAATTACATTTGCCTACTTTGTGTTTCCATTTAGTTTTGTGATTGTAAATATACTTTTTTTTATATAAAAAAATAAAATACTTTGTGAATTAAATAGGAAGTGTTCAATAAAAATGCGTGTTGTTTTTGATTGGTAGATTTAATTTAAAAAAACCGGCCAAGTGCGAGTCGGACTCGCACACCGAGGGTTCCGTACTCTAGAAGTAAAAGTAAAACGATAATATTATATAAATTTGCTTATTAATCGTTAACTTTGTTTGTGGAGGTTTATTGTTAATATAAAAAAAACTATGCTAGTTAGAGCGTTGGTTTTATTTTTCCTTTAAAATATACATAAACTTCTATTGACCATAATTATTTCTGATTTTTCGATTGGTAAACTTCGGAGATAAGGGGGGGAACGGTATTTCTTTCGACATTTTGCCTGATTATTCAAAAACTATTATATTTAGAAATAAATAAAAACCTGTTTTAGAATGTACATGAAAAGACCTTTCATATGATACCCCACTCGTTATAGTTATCTTACTTTGAAATTTCAAACTCTCGATTTTCCCCCTTTTTTAATTGAACTAAAATAATTTTCGCGTTGGTTTTATTTTTCCTGTAAAATATACGTAAACTTCTATTGACCATAATTATTTCAGATTTTTAGATTGGTAAACTTCGGAGATAAAAGGGGGGGAACGGTGTATTTTTCGACATTTTGCCCGATTATTCAAAAACTATTATATTTAAAAATAAATAAAAATTTGTTTTAGAATGTACAGGTAAAGCCCTTTCATATGATACCCCACTCGGTATAGTTATCTTACTTTGAAATTTCAAACTCCCGATTTTTCCCCTTTTTTAATTAAACTAAAAAGAATTTAAAAAAAGTTATCTCTGGATGCGTTATTGACGAATTCATGCAACCAAAAACAGCACAATATATCCTCCTCGTCATATTAAATATGTACTTGAACTTATTTTTAGTTAAAAAATTGCGCAGTTATTGTTAAAAAACATAACACCGTCCGTTCGTAACTGCGGCACAGTCGCGACTGTCTGCGTACCGAGCGCTTACCGAGATCGAGGCGCGTAGGCATAGCTCGCGCTTCGTCCGTTTGTATGAAGTTGGAATACTGCCTATACATAATATTACCGTGCCACAACTATCGCGCCAAATAGAATAAATCGCCCGAGCGTGGCGTGAGCTGAAAGAAATCGCATGGCCCGCTCGCCGCCCACATGGCCTGCTGCACTGTAAAAACCTTATATACGTATGGCGGTGAGAGTGATACAGGACCACCTGGGAAGTATACCCTTTCAAATAAAAAAATAATTTTCCAGATCGGTTCAGGCGTCTTCGAGTAATCGGTGAACATAGATAAAAAAATCCGAATTGATAACCTCCTTTTGTTGCAGTCGGTTAAAAATATATTGCATTTAATCAAGATTTAATCCATAGACACAAATATAAAGTCCGTATAAATTGCGACCTAATTAATAATAGAGCCATAATCCTCTTACAAAGGATTAGGGCACTTTAGATAATTAATTAGTAAGCCGGCAGCACATTAGCGGCGACACATAAATCTTTATAATAATTTACTGTGGTTCATTCAATTAGTGCGCGCAATTGAATAGAATAAAACGACCATCACGCAATACATACCTAGCTGAGTAATGCCTGAATACGTTCAATTTAATTTTTATATTCGAGTTTTTACTAGTTAGTCCCCTACTATCTATGACTGCATCGTCACTTACCATCAGGTGGGCTCACAGTCAAGTGCTAGCTTAATCGTCATCAATAAAAAATACATCATCAGAACAGAGGCGCGATTGTCTAAAGTTATTCCATTGATCGTAATCGTATTCTATGACATTAACGTCAAAGTAAAATAAACAATAACAGCATTGAATTAGAGCTCAATTTCGTGTATGCATTCTTATACGTTTAGGTATGTACGATACGCTCCATAGCGCTCTAAGTTAAAATAGGCTGTACTGAATTTGTGACTTTAAACCAATACAATCTAGGATTATTTTACTTTGACGCTAATGTCATCGAATACTCATACGATCAATGGAATAACTTTTAGACAATTAGTACCAAGAATTTTTTGAATGGAATAAAAATCATGCGGACGTCATAACCGGAGTTAAAACTATCAAGATAGTAGAGCATATCTGACAGGAGACAGCATCTAATGTGAAAACCATTTGTGCGGATAGCTTCGTGCTCTCCACTTTGATACGACCTCTTAGACGGTCCGCGTCGTCCTTTTACCGTAAAACAATTTACTTCAAGATTTTCCTTGACCTAATATTACTCGTATAGCGTTGTAAAGTCAATTGATTTGTATTACACATACTAGGACGAACCAACAAACATATGTATAAGGTATGTTTGTTGGTTCGTCCTTCAATAACGCAGCGACAGGGCTATGGATCGACGGGATTTTTTGCATAGTCATAGGTAAGGACCTCGAGAGTGACATAGGCGACCTTTATCCTGGGAAATCAAAGAGTGCCCGTGGGATTTTGATAACTAAATCCACGCGGACGAAGTCGTGGGCATCAGCTAGTCTTTTATAAAAGTTAAATTGATGTGTATTTTTTTAAATTCGTATTCCTCTCTTAAATCCTACTCTTCTGTCCTCTAAAATGAGATGTTACTTGATGACTGCTACATAATAACGATCAAACTAATCTGATTACAAAGTTTGTTCTGGTAGACCGAGAATTTTTAGGGTTCCATACCAAAATGGTAAAAATGGAACCCTTATGGTGAGACTTTCTCCGTCCGTCTGTCCGTCCGTCTGTCACAGTCGATTATTTCAGTAACTATTGAAGCTATCGACATGAAATTTGGCATAGTTGTGTATAATAGTTGCCCAACATCATTGGAATAAAGAAATATCGAAAATTATTTTTAGTTTTATTAAAAAAAGGGGGAAAATCGGGGGTTTGAAATTTCAAAGTTAAATAACTATATCGAGTGGGGTATCATATGAAAGGCCTTTACTTGTGTATTCTAAAACAGTTTTTTATTTATTTCTATGTATAATAGTTTTTGATTAATCGGCCAAAATGTCGAAAAAAATACCGTTCCCCCCCTTATCTCCGAAGTTTACCAATCGAAAAATCTGAAATAATTATGGTCAATAGAGGTTTATGTATGTTTTACAGGAAAAATAAAAGCAACGCGAAAATTATTTTAGTTTGATTAAAAAAGGGGGAAAATCGGGGGTTTGAAATTTTAAAGTAAGATAACTATACCGAGTGGGGTATCATATGAAAGGCCTTTACTTGTGCATTCTAAAACAGTTTTTTATTTATTTCTAGATATAATAGTTTTTGAGTAATCGGCCAAAATGTCGAAAAAAATACCGTTCCCCCCCCTTATCTCCGAAGTTTACCAATCGAAAAATCTGAAATAATTATGGTCAATAGAGGTTTATGTATATTTTACAGCAAAAATAAAATCAACGCGAAAATTATTTTAGTTTAATTAAAAAAGGGGGAAAATCAGGGGTTTGAAATTTCAAAGTAAGATAAATAAACCAAGTGGGGTATCATATGAAAGGCCTTTACTTGTGCATTCTAAAACAGTTTTTTATTTATTTCTAGATATAATAGTTTTTGAGTAATCGGCCAAAATGTCGAAAAAAATACCGTTCCCCCCCCCCCTTATCTCCGAAGTTTACCAATCGAAAAATCTGAAATAATTATGTTCAATAGAGGTTTATGTATATTTTACAGGAAAAATAAAATCAACGCTCTAACTAGCATAGTTTTTTTTATATTAACAATAAACCTCTACAAACAAAGTTAACGATAAATAAGCAAATTAATATAATATTATCGTTTTACTTTTACTTTTGGAGTATGGAACCCTCGGTGCGCGAGTCCGACTCGCACTTGGCCGGCTTTTTTTTCTATTGGTGCCTCTATTCTTTTTGACGTGATAACGTCTTATAAATCGATGAACACCGGCTGCACGCACGAAAAAGTGTCACGTTCGACCTGCGCTTGAGCGTGCAAGCGAGAGCGCGGAACAAGCGATAGAGAGGCACGATCGGCCCAAGCGTTGGCTTAGAGAGCGCCCGCCGCCGCCCGCCAGTCATCGTCAATGTTTCTTTATGACGTTATCACGTAAAACTATCGTCCGTAAACCGACTTTACAGACAACCAATTTTTTTTGACAATTACACGCCAAGGGTAGTTCTATTCTGTGTCGCCTGATTCACTTTTATTTAGGCCCGCTTGCAGAGACGCCGGGTTAGGTTTAACCCCGGGAATAAATTTGTAATTTTGACAGAAGCTTTATACGAAATCTGTCAAAGCAGCAGCTAACTCTGGGTTTAATGGATAACCCGGCGTTTCTGCAAGCGAACCTTAATAAAAGTTCTTTTTTTAACCTGTAATTGACTTCGTTAGGCGATCTTCTGGGAGATCGGCTTATAAAAACAAAATTGGTTTTCATTAAACTTTAGAAGATATAGTATTTCGGTTCCAGCTTCAATAAAGACCGGCAAATGCTTCAAGTTTATCTTACACATAAAATGCACGATGTCCCAATCAAAATCCAACCTGCCTCGCTCCCGACGTATAACGGCGAATAAACATTCAGGCGGTAGTCATTAATCCACAGGAAGAAGCTCTTATCGATTTCCATCAGCCCTGCGAAGGTAAATTCCCCGCGAAACGTTCAGAATTTCAAAAGAAGCCTCAATAACGTAGTCTCTTTGTCAGTACGCCCTGAATTATACCTACAGAAATTTCTTTGAAACCAGAGATTTCTACCTTCTAATATTTCATATGTCATTTGAACCGCGTCCGAAAAACTGTATCATACGAACGTTTCAACCTTTGTTACACTTATTTCAAGCGCTGCAGTATTTTATTGATATAGAGTAATGAAGAGAAAATGGGCCTCATAAGAAGGTGATGGCCTCATGGAGAGAGCTATGCTCGTTATATCCCTGCGAGATCAAATCAGAATTGAGGAGATTCGTAGCATCGACATAGCTCAGCGTGTCGCGAAACTGAAGTAGAAATGGGCGGGGCACATAGTTCGAAGAGCTGATGGTCGTTGGGGTCCCAAGGTGTTAGAGTAGCGACCCCGCACCGGGAAGCGCAGTGTTGTCAGACCCCCCACCAGGTGGACCGACGACATCAAACGAGTCGCAGGGAGCCGCTGGATTCAAGCGGCGCAAGACCGAAGCCTGTGGAAGTCCATGCAGGAGACCTTTGTCCAGCAGTGGACGTCTATAGGTTGATAAAGAAGAAGAAGAAGAATGAAGAGAGATATATAAATGTTTCGAGTTCTCAAGAATCAGACTAACCGACCTAAAACTGTTCTGTTTCTCAATCGGTCACTATTGACAGAGTAGTCATAGCTGTTGGAATATTGTGCCTTGTGACATCAGTCGTCGTCAGTCTCCTTGCTTTTGGGTCGCACCGCCTTCCACGCGATGTTCCTTCACTTGCTACATCCAATTTTAACCCAATTTAAAAAAAGGAGGAGATTCTCAATTCGTCGGAATCTTTTTTTTTTAAGTATGTTCACCGATTACTCGAAGACGCCTGAACTGATTTGGAAAATTCTTTTTCGTTTGAAAGGGATACTTCCCAGATACTACTTCACAATCCCATTTAAATTTTATCGAAATTCTGTTTTTAAAAATCAACCATTTACTTACTTTGTAGTGGCGCGGGTGTTTGAAGTCGGTTTTTAAAAATATTTTTTATAGTATTAAATTACTATCGGTAGTCTTGTTACAGTTTAAAGTTGATTATGAGTATTTGGACCGCTCCCATCTGAAGTTTATAAAAAGCATGTTATGCGGAATACTAATAAATTACTTTAATTAGTTGTTCCCTCTCAAATGGAAGTTCTAGTGCTTTTGAAGAATGAGTTTGCTTTGCTCCATTCACAATCCCCGTCTTTCTCGATTCTTTGCCGAAGAGAACTTGAAACTTACCAGACTGTGATCTACGGGCATATCGATTCGCCTTTGTATTTTGTACCTTGCTTCGTAAATTCAGTTCATGATAAAACTTTCAAGACAAATTCGATCAACAAAAAAAGGTTTTTTGAAAAGGTTTTGCCATTTTTATTTATTTGAGTGTGATGTGAACTTTGGATTCAAGATCATTTAAATCTGAAGCAGGCTTTTGTGACTTTGAGATAAAATAGGCAGAACTTCTTATCATTCTAGACTTCTCAATATATTTTTTAAAGTTATTTTTAGGTATCTGCTATGTTTGAAACTTAACATAGGTTGGTTAATGACATCAAAATACATAAATACGAGCGACACAAAAAAGGGGAGGATGGAAATCCCTAAAAAAGACCTAAGTCCAAAATCGTACGTATGTTTGACTAGATGATGCCCGCGACTTCGTCCGCGTGGATACAGGTTTTAATTCCCGCGGGAACGCTGTAATTTTCCGAGATAAAAAGCAGCCTATGTGTTAATACTGGGTATGAGCTATCTCCGTTCCAAATTTCAGCCAAATCGGTTCATTGTTTTCGTGAAAGAGTAACAAACATCCATCCATACATCCTCACAAACTTTCACATTTCTAATATTAGTAGGTACCTACCTGTACGATGCTGGAGTTAGGTTGTCAACATCGGATGAGATAACGGTGAATATATTTGTTTCTACATGAAGTATTCGATATTTTTAATCGAATATTCCCACAAGGAACTCTTCTTCTCCCGCAAGGATATCCGCTGCCTCTTTGTTAAGCGATAGTATTTCAAAGTAGAAACAAATTTAGGAATCAGTAGACAATTCCGCAATATACAAGCTTCGACGATTCAAAAGAGCTTGCGAGGGTAGTTTATTTAACAAAGCGTGTCTTATTTCATCAACCTGATTGCGTCCACTGCTGACCCGTTTTTGAAAGGCTAAAATACGCCATGCGAAAGTGCTTTAAGTGAAACATGTTTGTTGGTTTGTCCTTCAATCATGCAGCAACGGAGCAACGGATCGACGTGATTTTTTGTATGGGTATAGTTGAAGACTTGAAGAGTGACTTATGCTGCCTTTTATCCCGTAAAACAGAGGGCTTAAAAACCTATTAAACCCCAGTCGACCGAAGTCACGGGCAAAAGTTACTTACTCTTAATTTATAAGTTTAAAAATGATATTAGGATTGTTAAGGTTGAAAAGGAGTTACTCTTATTTTATTATCTTTGATTGCAGTGTAGTTTTAACACCATTCATCAACTTTCAACACCGTCAATTTTTTTACCTTTATTTTATGTAAAAACTATAAATCTCGATCAAATTCGGATCTTTCTGGCAAAACAGGTCAAAAGAAAATCTATATGTGTATTATGACGTCTTTTACTGTTTATTTTGCCATTTGCAGTTCATCTCATCCTAAAATCGGAGTTAAAAAGATTCAAGACCTCTTCAATCTTGTTTAAGAGGCTCTCTTTTGTTCTTTATCTAAAGTGCCTGAAAATCCTTTTAAGCTGTCTGATAGTAACTAAAGGTTAACGCAGTGAAATACTGTAAAGCCCTAACTTGTCTTTAAATTGTTGAAATGGCTCTATACGGCAATTTCGACTGTCGTATAGAGTAGTACTAGTAGTGGCACGTAAACGGGCTACAAATATTGCATCGATTTGCTTCTTCCTTTAATGTTACTGATCTATATAGCTTAAAAGAATACCAAAAACTCGCTGACTAGCTGCAACTTCATTAGGCTTTTAGAAGAAAATAAAAATAAAGTCTACTTTTTAATATTTCTGTACCTAACCTTGCATATTCCGAAAGATTAAGTAAGAGTTCAAATCACAACTGATACGAATTTAAAATTTGTTTTCCTTGAATGGACAATAAAATAATTGGACGTAGCTATGCAAAAAGGATCCAACCCACAAAACATTAAATACATAGTAACCACCTACAAAACTTATCAATAAACATATTTTAGAATGAAAATTAATGCATCTATTGACAAGTTTTGTGGTTTGGATCATGTCCATTATTGCATTTTAAAATTGCCAAAAAACTTGCTCGTTTATAAAGGCCGCCGGATTTTTGCCGGATCCCCTACCCGCTAATCTAGACTTACCCGCTACCACATAAATCGTAGGACGCCCAGGAGAGCGCTCTCAGGAAATATATGGAGCTTGATTTTCCAATTATGTTAAGTTTGGCGCTCATATTTACGTGGTCGGAATAAACTTCATCGGCTGTGCATCTCTCTCGCACTTATGTAATTTAAATTGCCAACGAGAATGAGAGCGAAAAACCCGGTCTAGGTGTAAAGCATAAATTCGCCGACTGTGAATACTGTTTAAAATCGGAAATTGTTATTTATACTTGTCGAGTGTTTCGTGCGAGTAATTTGAAGTTATAGCTTTAACACAAATCATAATGGACAGAATAATTTAAATTGGTGTAACCTACTTGTAAGAACATGCAGCACAAAATAATTGTGTTCGTTATGTCATTAATCAAAACAATTATTAAACAACTAGACTAGATGATGTTTAATAATTGTTAAACATCATCAGCCTTATGTTGATGATGTTTAACAATTATATTTTTAAGTCCCGCGGTAGCTCTTTAATTTTCCGGGATAAAATGTAACCTATGTGCTAATCCTGGGTATATCAGCTATCCAGCCAAATCGGTTCATTCGTTGTAAACATCCATCCATACATCCATACATCCATCCTCAAAAACTTTCGCATTTATAGTATTAGTAGGAAGTAGGGTTGTATATCTTTATAACGAAAGCTCTCATATAATTGATAGATTTGGTATCGCGATTTCGTGATTCGTTCCGATTTCTTTAGTGAAGACTAACCCTTAGTCGCTGAAAAACTCTAAATAACCATAAAACAAATATTTTTGCTATGGATTTTATACATGATTTCAGTATGAATAATTTTAGAAGATCGACATGTCTAAAATGGATAAAATAAACCACATTTTGTAGAAACTATTAAACTAATAAAATTGATTTTTATTTAAAACGGTGAAACTTATTTTGTAATGGTGGAATCGGGATTTGAAGAAACGGAATTTTGGAAAGGATCAGAAAAACTTGACTATGGCTCAAACGCTCGACGCGCGGAGCCACTAAACAAACGAAGAAGAAGAAGAACAAATATATTAATTGAATTCTTTTATGGTCCACTCCAAATAAAAAGTTAATTAATAATGTATTAAAACGCGATTCATCATCCCGATTTATCTGAAAGCTATCGTTTCGCGAATTTTAATGAAAACCCGCAGACAGCTGGGCTTAACTGCCATTTTATGCAAATCTCGCTACCTGCCGAGTCAATGAAGCCATTAATATACTGCTAGCGCAATTCCCTTGAAAATTGTACTTTAATTTTTGCCTAAATTGCTCTCCTGTAAGTTTTTATTGAATGTTTGGGTGTTACTGATTCTTTTCTTACTGCAGTATACTTTTTCTGGCTTCCATTATGAAGTAGCTAGTCCTGTTTGGCTTTTATCGTGTTCTTACTGAATCAATGCATTTTAACGAATAGCGAGAGAGTACCAGCTAATCAGAATATCGTCGAAGTGCCAATATCTGCCATTTTTCGTGAATATTGGATAGAAGCAGGCGTTACTTTGCGGAAGTTCATGATTTGAATAATAATTTTGAATTATTTATATGCGCCAAGAGAAAGAAATCTGTATGGTCAAACATGCAGTGCATGTGATGCAATAAGCTAAGCACCGCTCACCTTCCCAACCAAGCAAGAAAGCTAAGTTCCCAAGCAAGCAATGCCACCTCCACCACTTTTACACTACTCTCGACGCACGTTTCGCCCCGATTTTTTTCTGTTGGCGGATTATAGCAAAATAATTCTAACCTTTTCTTGCTGATTTTTCGTGAAGTTTACTTTTTAAGGTAAATTAAGAAAATATCATAGTACCGAAGTACATTTTGATCAAAACAACATTTATCAAATTCAAGATTTTAACAATTTCAACATTTAACAGTTATTTATTTTTCGAAAAATTTAAAGGTTTTTTTTTTTCACTGTGTAAAATGTTGATTTCGCCAGTTAGGACGTTTTGGCACTTCGCCGGCGATATATGAGTAACTACCGGGCGAATAGTCTAGGCAAGGAAGCTAGTGGACCCCAACAGTAATTCCTCAGGCGATGAAACTTCACAGTATGATGATAAGGTATCATTAGTTAAAGGTAATTTATAAATATCAAAAAAAAATTAGAACGGAAGTTAGGTATTTTACCTACACTCTTTTATGCTTAACATCTCAGTTCGAAAAAATGCTCGGTCAAAACTTTCTTCGCCTGAAACATTCACGTAAAGTATATAAACGAAATATAAAATATCCAAAAAATACTCCTAGTCGAAACCACCAAATAACAAGTCTCCATATAACAGACCGCCCCGTTTCCTAGACTAGAAACTGTGCGTCAAAATCAAAATCAAAGAGCGAGCTCCTCTCTATCTTCAATATTAAAAGTTTCCGTTACACTGACCACTTCCAAAATAACATTCGGTCTGTTTTCGTCCGGTTTTCCTGCTGGAGCGTATCAAAGGCAACAATTTTCCGGCCCATTTGCCGGCGGGCGGTGGCCCTGCGAGCGTCAGCGCGCGGGGACGTGATATTGAGCTTACTAAATCCTACCTAACTACTTTCCAGGATACTTTTGTATGGCGGAGTTAGAATTTATTGTACAGATAATAATAAAAAGATTTTCATTAAATTCTACACATCAATTTTACTATTGAAGTTGCTGTACCTACATAGTACACGTTGCAATGAAATGTAATGAAATGAAATGAAATGAAATGAAATGTATTTATTTGCAAGAAACATTGTACGTAATAGATGTTAACATAATATTCAATATCCAGTATGTTTCGTCAATTGACATGCAAAATATAATTATTTTTGATACTTTAGTTTTATACAGTTCTGGTAATTTTTATTAGGCTCAAGTACACATAATAGTCATACATAGAAAATAAAATTAGATTTCTTATTATCTACCATTAGCTTATTTTATAGTACCCAAATTGAAATTCAAAGCAATTAAAATATAAAATGTACAATAAATATAAAAAGTATGTAATTTAATTATCTGTATGATGTCAATAAATTAATAAATTCAATGTCAAAAAAGAAACTAATTTGTAACTCATTTTGTATTGAAAAATTCTTTTAAACTATAAAAGCATTTATTCATTAACCATTGATGCAGTCTCCTTTTAAATACTTTTAATGGTAAATCTTTCAAATCATTAGGCAATTTGTTATATATTTTAACAGACATGCTATAACAACTTTTGCTAAAAGATGCAGTTCTAGAGGAGGGAAATATGAGTCTGTTAGGATACCTTGTATTGAAATTTACCTGTTGGCTTTTTTTTGGGTAGAAATCAGACATATGTTTTTGAACAAATAGGCTTATCTCAAAAATGTACAGGCATGGGAGCGAGAGAATTTTCAATTTTTTGAATAAAGGGCGACAAGAATCAAGGGGGCCGGCTCCACAGATTGCCCTGATACACTTCTTCTGTCCAATAAATAAACGACCTATGCTAACAGAGTTGCCCCATACGACTAGTCCTTATCGTAAGGCTGAAACCACAAATGCGTGATATGCCATCAGCGCCGTTTTCTCTCCTACTGTTTTTGATAGGCGCCTGAGGACATATACATGTTGGTTAATTTTTTTGTCAATTTTTTCAACATGCGAAATAGTAGTATGCATGCAAGCATAGTAGATATTTGCAGTCATGTGCATGGCTGATTCGCCTCACGAGGCGAATCACATCTGCCGCTAAAGACGTACTTTCGCGATGACCACGACCGCTCTGCCAAGAGTGTCACGGAGAAGAAGAAGAAGCATGGCTACCCAGATTTTGTTTTTAATTCATGACAAGGTAGCTCTTGGCTGCGAGATGTCACCTAATGGTTAGATACCATTAGGGTACCATAGGCTAGGGTGCTGTTACGTGTATGGGGCTCGGATTAAAATGCAGTCCCGAAACAAGAACGTTTATTCACGCACTGTACAACAGTCCACACACACTGATCACAAATATAAAAGATCACTGTTTCAAAATATTAAAACTGCTTCTTAGTCTCGTATGCTTCTTCGACCTTATTAATAGTAATTTGAAATTTGTGTTAAATTTAAGTGCAGTTAGATAATTAATAAGGTAATTGTAAGGGCAAACCCGCATTTGCACTTTAATTTTATGCATGTCGGTTTGCCTGTAATTGGGTGCACACCTGAAATGTTTTCTTACATGTAATTTCTTTTTTTTTTTTCATTCCTGTGCGAGTACCTGTTGGCAAACCTATAAATAAATAAATAAATAAATAAATAAATAAATAAATAAATAAACAAATAAAGCACTCTCACAATCACCTTCGACTTCGCACTGGTCACTCGCTTCGATCGCTTGTCAAAACAAAACTCCCAGGGCGGCAGTCGCGCTGTTTATATATCGGCTCCCACTCCTAATAGAACAACTAAGGCTAAGATCTATACTCTGGCTCTGCTCAAGACTCAAGATAGAGTTAAAACGAGACACAAATATGTCCTGACATAAATATGTTTCGTTTTAACTCAGTCTTGAGTCGGAGCTGAGTGAGAGTGCCATGTAGGCATATAATGTGATGAATGATGATGCATTATTTTAAGATGGTAGCCGGCTCACTTGGAAGGGGGTATGACCGTTTCAATTAAACCTGTACCTCTAATAGGTTACTTTTACTATACGCCATCATGTCGGAATGCCATCGCTTAGTGGCACGTTCTTTACAACAGGGTGGTAACTAGCCACGGCCAAAGCTACCTACCAGACGAAAATTTCAAAAACGCCTTTATTGGTATCCAATTAACTAACTTTTGACTAGGTAATTTTTGTCATCATCACCATCACCATCAACCCATCAACGGCTCACTACT
This sequence comes from Oeneis ivallda, assembly GCA_029955525.1. Classification (NCBI taxonomy): domain Eukaryota; kingdom Metazoa; phylum Arthropoda; class Insecta; order Lepidoptera; family Nymphalidae; genus Oeneis; species Oeneis ivallda. Next base: position 20,359,109 of record JARPMR010000012.1, read on the forward strand.
GGGCGCAGGTCTCTTCACAGAGAAAGTTTATAGCCCATCACGCTAGCCCAGTGAGTGCACTTCACACACCTTCAAGAACATTATGGAGAACTCGCAGGTGTGCAGATTTCCTCACGATGTTTTCCTTCACCGTTAAAGCGTCTGATTTTTAATTTCTTAAATGCACATTACCTAGGCTATCACTGCTTCACTTACTAAGAAATGTTGAACCGTGATCTCTGACTGAAGCTCTAAAGGTCAGATCTATAAACTGGCACACTCACTCAGCTCAGACTCAAGACTGAGTTTAAAAAAACTTGAGAGGTGTCAAGGGACACCCGGATGGAACGAAGTTCCTTTCGATTAATTAGTGAAGGAATTGTAATAAACTAGTGGTGTCATCTAGTATTAAATTGATTAACTACGATGAATTATATTTAGTTTATTTCTATTGCAGCAATGTTACAAAACCAAAGAGTTACTCTGGTTTTTTAACAGATGGCGTTAGTAGTACAATAACATTTTATCCTATTTATACAATAAAAAATTAGGGAAAAATTCCAGATGTAGAAATTATTTAAAATAAAATTGAAAATAGAAAATTCAGTCTGTCGAGCTGGTATTCGAACCATCGACTTGAAACTGTTAAGCGACTGCCGAAGCCACTAGGCTACGGAGACCCAATATTGTACCGTGAAAACACCGAATACAATGCAAAATTCACATTCAACAAAAAAGTGTCGGTTTCAAAAATGTGTCGAGTGTCGGTTCCTTAATTTTTTCCGTCTAGCCCCCTTCCGCACCGCGCGATAAGGAACTTACGTTCCAAAAGAGACAGATTTATGTCAGGACATATTTGTGTCTCATTTTAACTCTATCTTGAGGCTGGAGCAGAGCACGATCTATAGATCTCAGGCTAAGACTGGGTTTCCACGGCGCGGTACGGCGTCCGCGCCCGCAGCGGTTGCGGGCCGGCGTCCTCCGTAGAATGCAGATTTGTATGGAAAATGAAGTTTCAATTTCCACGACGCGGTTTGCGCCCGCGGCGGGCGCAGTACTAGCGGTACCGCAACCGCTGCGGGCGCGGGTGCGAACCGCGCCGTGGAAACCCAGTCTTAGAGTACCTCAAAGTCAGAACAAACTAACTAAAAAAAGTCTAATTAGGGTTCCGTACCAAAATGGTAAAAATGGAACCCTTATGGTGAGACTTTCTCCGTCCGTCCGTCCGTCTGTCACAGTCGATTATTTCAGTAACTATCAAAGCTATCGACATGAAATTTGGCATAGTTGTGTATAATAGTGGCCCAACATCATTGGAATAAAGAAAAATCGAAAATTATTTTTAGTTTTATTAAAAAGGGGGAAAATCGGGGGTTTGAAATTTCAAAGTAAAATAACTATACCGAGTGGGGTATCATATGAAAGGCCTTTACTTGTGCATTCTAAAACAGTTTTTTATTTATTTCTATCTAAAATAGTTTTTGAGTAATCGGCCAAAATGTCGAAAAAAAATACCGTTCCCCTCCCCTTATCTCCGATGTTTACCAATCGAAAAATCTGAAATAATTATGCTCAATAGAGGTTTATGTATATTTTACAGGAAAAATAAAAGCAACGCTCTAACTAGCATAGTTTTTTTTTATATTAACAATGAACCTCTACAAACAAAGTTAACGATAAATAAGCAAATTAATATAATATTATCGTTTTACTTTTACTTTTGGAGTACGGAACCCTCGGTGCGCGAGTCCGACTCGCACTTGGCCGGCTTTTTTTTTACATTTATGTACGCACTAAAACCTGCGTGCCCCGCTATACAATTTAATTCAGATTAATCCAGGGATAACTGAAAATTAATTTGCGTGCTAAAATCCATTTCAAATGTAAGCTCCTTTAATTATGCATAGTTTGTTTAACGTTCAATCAGATAACAGTTAGGATTAAAACTATTATGGCTGGATTGAAATTGGTGGGTCATGGCCTATCAACGTTACCAACAAAGCTAAAATAGTTTATTAGATAATGTTTTGAAGATATTATAATAAAATTAATTATTTAAAGCACATTTAACCTTAGTACAAAAAAATGGGTTTACTAATTTTCTAATTAGTTTTGTAATCTTTTTAATTTTTAGGGTTCCGTACCCAAATTGCCTATTACTAAGCCTCCATTGTCCGTCCGTCCGTCTGTCAGTGGGCTGCGTACGCAATGTCTATTGACAATATCATCATTCCCCTGGCGCATTCCCTATTTGGGGTCGGCCCTCCTTATACTTGATCGCCACTTGTTGCGATCTTGTCATTACTGGCGTTAGGTCGATCATCGTCATGTCTTTGGAGATGGTTCTAGTCCAGTTAGTTGGTGGGCAACCTCTGCTTCTCTTGCCCTCATCTATATCCATCACTCGTCTTGTCATGTGGTGTTCATCCCTGCGCATTACATGACCATACCAGCGTAATCGGCCTTCCCGCATCTTACACAAATATCAGCAACTTTAAATGTGCCTCGGATGAGCTTATGCCGAATTTTGTCTGATCGAGTAACACCTCCAGACCTACGCAACATTTTCATTTCAGTGACAGGTAATTTCTGTTCGTCACACTTTCTCATTCCCCAAAATTCGGATCCGTAGAGCAAAGCCGGTCTTACAGCTCGTTTGAACACGGTGCCTTTGGTTATAATTGGCATTTTTGCATCACAAAGAACACCTGTAAGAGATCTCCACTCAAGCCATCCTGTTTATATTCTGTTTTGAATATCGCTTTCAGTAGTGGCCATAGTGTTAACAACGGGCCCGAGATATTTAAATTCCTTAACCTTATTCAAGGGGTTTCCATCGATCGTGGGTGGTGACTGGATGCATATGTCACTTTCAGTGAAATTGCAGTGAATATATTCAGTTTTCTGTCGGCTCACGCTCTCAAAAAATGGATTGTCTGTAAAGTCGGTTTACGGACGATAGTTGTTTTACGTGATAAAGTCATAAAGGCGACATATCCGCTAACCACAGCGCGTACGCGATGACTGGCGGTGGCGGGCGGCTTAGTCACAACTCACAAGCCAACGCTTGGGCCGATCGTGTCTGTCTATCGCTTGTTCCGCGCTCTCGCTTGCACGCCCAGGCTCAGGCGGAACGTGACACTTTTTCGTGCGTGCAGCCGGTGTTCATCGATTTTATAAGACGTTATCACGTCAAAAATTATTTTTAAAAAACCGACTTCAAACTCCCGCGCCACTATACAAAGTATATAATTTAATGTTTATATTTTAAAAAAACCGCTCGACTGATTTGGATAAAATTTATATGGGACCACCTAGGGAATTTTCCAAATCGGTTCAGGGGTCTTCGAGTAATCGATGGACATACATAAAAAAAGATTCCGACGAATTGATAACCTCCTTTATGAAGTCGGTTAAAAATGCATTGTCGCAGAAAGAACGCGATAAATTCAGCCAATCACCACAACTGAGAGTGGCAATGATTGATACAGCTTTTACATAATCTTCCTTCAAAATTCTCGAGGCTTCAAGTTTCAATCGGAGTTTTTGTCGGCAGGGCTGTCACCGTTCGTGCGGCACTGGCAGCCGGCGCGCTACGAGCCCGTGGCCCGGCCGCGGCGGCGCCGCGCCGTGTCGCCCGCCCCGCCCCTCGCCACGCTCCGCCTCGCGTTCACAGCACACAACAGGTAACACGCATTCTTCACTTCTGACCAATTTAGACAAATGAATGGACCCTGAGGAACCGCCTCTCCTTCGCCCCGGCGAAATCGCAGATCGTGATGCTCAGGGGCAGGCTCCAACGGGCTCCAAACTCGCTGGCGCATCTATCAGGTCTCTGCAATCAGCTGTTGTACTGGGCGTAACAATCGACTCAAGTTTGTCCTTCGCCGAGCATGCGCGGTCGATTGGAGAACGCGCCGCTAAATGCTTCGGGAAGATGTCGCGTGTGTCGATCTCATCCTGGGGCATTCGCTACCCAGCGTTGCGCATTCTGTACTACGGCACCTACGTAGCGACGGTCACGTATGCAGCGGCGTGTTGGGCCGAGAGGGCGAAGCTCTATGTCGTGCGGACGTCACTGGTCCGTTCCCAGAGGCCCGCTTTGATCCTCTTGACCAAGGCGTACCGATCGAACAGTGCCGCCGCCCTTGCTGTCCTAGCAGGGGTGTTGCCGGCGGACCTGGAAGTTATCCGTGCTGCCAGGTTGGATGCGGCGCGTAGAACCGCGGCCAAGACGGAGTTGAGCAGGCGTAAACGAGAGATCAGTCAGTCCGGGTCAGCCATTGTTGCGGAATGGCAGGAGCGATGGGCGAACGAGACGAAAGGAGGTGAGCTTCGTCGGTTCTTCCCGGACGTGGCCGGTCGGCTCGGGGAAGCCTGGGTCGCACCGGACTATGAGACCTCGCAGGTTCTGACTGGTCACGGGTGCTTTAACAAGCGCCTGCATGAGATGTGTCTCGTTGAGAATAGCGCGTGTCCGTGTGGGCAGGCGGAGGAAGACCTCCACCATTTCCTTTGGGAGTGTGAGCTGTATGGGGATCTCCGGCACAACCTGCTGGATGGGGTCGTTCGCCGGGAGGAGGGTCCAGTCTTCTACCGGGATCTCGTCTCTTCGGAGGAAAGCTTCGGCAAGCTGCGGGAGTTCGCGCACCGATGGCACAAGAGGCGGAACAGCTTGGCAGCGTGATTGCGGACCGCAAAGTGGTGTTCGGACTCGGACCGCTAGGCACGCGAAGGTCCATGAATGGTTTTTGTAATCGTCTGCCCCAGAAAGGGGAGAAAGACACATAGGGACAAGGATTAGACAAAAAAGAACTAGGTAGGAAGGTAGGGAGTCAAGAAGGCGCACCGGGAACACGCCAAGAGCAAGTACCGGGCGCCCTCCCAGTGTTTCGGCCCATATAACCGCGAGGTTGGAGGGGCCATGGGAGGTGGCGGGTTGTCCAATTTAGACTAGCTGCACGTGCCGCTAGGCACGCGGGGGTCCATGAATGTTTTTTGTAATCGTCTACCCCAGAAAGGGGAGAAAGACACATAGGGACAAGGATTAGAGAAAAAAGAACTACTTAGGTGGGAAGGTAGGGAGACAAAGAGGGCGCACCGGGAACACGCCAAGAGCAAGTACCGGGCGCCCCTCCCAGTGTTTCGGCCCATATAACTGCGAGGTTGGAGGGGCCATGAGAGGTGGCGGGTTGTCCAATTTAGACGGTGTCCCGGTGAACCCCTTTGCTTTAGGCTGAAATTAGACGATGCCTCGTTCATTTTTGTGAATATTTTTTGCGAAAATGAACCCTAAGGCCCTTTGCCCTAAGGGCGAATTTAAACGGATGTCTCACCGATGACCTTCGAAAATGAAAGCAAAAATCTCGAAAAATTAACCGTAGAAAATTCACCCTTGGGGCGAATTAAGACGGTTCATTTTCGCAAAAATTTTCGCAACGATGAACGATAAACGATGCACTGTCTAATTTGGGCCTTAACGGCGAATTGAGACGGTTCATTTTCGATAACTCATCGATGAAGCCTCGAAAATGAAAGCCAAAATCTCGAATAATGAATTCGCCCTAAGGACGAATTTAGACGGTTCATTTTCGCAAAAATGTTCGCATAAATGAACGATGAACGAGGAACCGTCTAAATTGGCCCTTACCTCTTGGATATTGATAAAGCGAGTGAAGCAAGCGCATAGGCTCTGACATCTGACAAGATACTATTCGATATACTATTACGATAAATGGAATAACTTAGGACAATCGCACCTCTGAATCCAAAGAAAAATACAACAAATCCTTCCATGGACAAACCATAAAAAAGTCGTGTAGTGTCGTGGGACACCAGATAGGGCTCGAACCACCAATCTTGCGGTCAACAGCCGCACGCAAGCCAATTGAGCCACGGGAGCGATGCATAACTTGTTGAAATTATTATATAAGATATTTTTTAGGCCACCAAAAAGTGTCGAAAGTGTCGTTACAACTTTTGGTCTTAATTTCCGTCTAGCCCCCTTTCGCAACGCGCGATAAGGAACTTCGTTCCAATAATATCAACATCTGTGGGCTAGGATTGGTGATATGGAAGAAAACGACTTCATTTGTTTTTCCACATACATATTATGTAAATGGTTCTCATTCCTTCAATTAACCTAATTGGTAGGTTTATCTTCTCACTCCTTGTTATTTCCACTTCCCTGGGAGCAATATGTAATTATTTATTTATTTATCGATGCCGACATCGCGTGACTCGCGGACATATGAGACCTCCTAGTTTTATCTGAATTATAGACCGGCTCTTTGATATAGGCTTCCAAGTTCCAACAGTAACTTGCTACGTCAGCTGAATGAAACTACTATTTTGTCTCTGTAGGTATTATAGACATAGATGATGTATTTAGGGTTCCGTACCCAACGAGTGCCAACGGGACCCTTTTACCACATAGTAAGCATAGGCTGTGCTATTTCTTTGCCTCGGCTGTCCGTCCGTCTGTTCGTCTGTCTGTCTGTCAGCGGGCTGTATCTCATAAACCGTAATAGGTCGATACTTCATCACAGAATGTGTGTCTCCATACACAACTTTGGTTTTTCTCTATCTTAATGCTATGACATTGTAAATATTTATTATTTTTTGATCGGAGTCACCCTGGCAATGTTGAATATGCCTATAATAGGGTATTTGACTATACTAAAAATATCGTTTCATTTGGTGTCATCCTAAAAGATTATTATCTAAAAACATTATTCCACACGACAAAACTAAAAAATAAAGCTTTATTTAATTAGAAAACATTAATTAAAATTGCTATAATTCCGGCCATGGTCACGTGATCGAAAACGTTCTTGAATATCGAATAACGTCACAGTTCACGCCACCTGTGGAATTCTCATTTTGTCAATACATTTCGACGTGTTTGTGTGGCGTAATAGGCTAATTTCGTCTGTTTTTCATCGTTACTATTTTATTAAATACCAAATAGTATGCGACACTCGGCCTAAACACATATTATAAAATTGTCATTGTTTGAAATGTGAACTGTTACGTCATGAGAGCAAATGGAACGTTTCGGCGGCAATTTATTTTTTTGAATTTATTTCTCGATTTTTATGAAAAATAATGAAAATCATGCCGAAATATATGTTTTGTTAGCTTCAGCATAGCATTATTAACAATTTAAGATGATTTTCTAAAAGTAGTCAAATAGCCTATTGTTAATTTGAAACAGCACTAGCATTAATTAACCAAATTGTATTATTAAAAGTTTATTTCAATTTGTCGCTGGCATGTCGATTAAATAAATAAATAAATCTTGTACGATGGTACAGAACCCTACGTGTACGGGTCCGACTCGCACTTGGCCGTTTTTTTTTTCTTTTTCCACACAGCAATATGTTTTTTTTAAATACGTTATAAGTCGTAATCTATATTTTACATAGATAGTAATAATTGGCAAAATAAAAATTTCAAGTGCGAGTCAGAACCAATAAATAGCGTGTGGACAGAAAACTGAAAGGTCAACGGTTCGATCTCCACCCGTTGCACTATTGTCGTACCCACTCCTAAGGCTGCCTGTCCATTGAAGCGGAGCAGAGCGGAGGTGTGGTCGGTGGGCCAATGATATTATTGAGATATGACGTGATAAAATTATCCCGTCATCTATCAATAACCTGATTAGTCTGCGAAGCACATCTAGGCTCCGCTCCGCTTCAATGGACAGGCACCCTTACACAAGCTTTCCGCTTATTTGGAGGAGAGAGGAAAACATTAGTCAAGCTCAGTTTGCCTAAGATTAAAAAAAGAAAAAAAAATGCTCATTTCCATTCAAAAATCCTTTCCTCACTAATATTACAAATGCGAAAGAGTGTTTGTTTTTCAATCACGCTTCTCGATCATTGATCAAGCGGATCGATTTGATTTTTTACATGGGTATAGTAGAGGACCGGGTGACTGACTTGAGGTAAATTTTATCCCGGAAAATTATTCCCGCGGGGTTTTTCAAAATTCAATCCACGCGGACGAAGTCGCAGACATCAGCTAGTCTTGAATAATACTAATAAATTGTTTTACTGATATAAAATAACAGTAATTGGATCCCAATACACTGGAGGCATCTCTTTAGAAACATATACATATGGGGAGAAATTAATACAACCCATCGCGCAGGCTGCGGAGGTTATACGAGGCATTATCATTAATGAGGGATCGCGTTCAATTATATAGACATCAACTAGTACTATGACTGATCCTGTGTGGGATATATATTTATGAGAATAGAGGGTTAATGAGTAGCTTACAGCCTCAATAGGTAAGCCGTAGGGGGCAAGTTTTCAAAATTCTTACACCATACCCGATGCACTATTGTTATGTCTCACGTAGTGAAATCTCTTAAAACCTTAAAAGCAGCCTAGTTAGCCTTCCCTCTCTCCGTTCTTACTTCTTCGGCAAAACCAAAAGGAAAGGTTGAAGAATGATTTTAGAATAGAATAGAATAGAATAGTGTACGCTTCTGTACATTCACTGTAGCTGGGTTGGTTGGGTAGCAAGGAAAACTCTCGAAGAACTTTTCTTCCTTTATTGGGTACCGCTACCGCTTGCCGGTGGGAACTGTGCCGGCTTACAATTCAGCCCGGTATTTATACAAAAATAGCAGAAAAAATGTAGCCCCTCTGATTGGTGTAATTTTGCTATCGATCAGTGCACCAATCAGAGCGCATTATCTTAAACCAATCACAATTTAGTAATAATAATAGGTATTATTACATAATCTGGTGTCTTTACTACTATGAGCTGTACCGTAAGGAGAGCCGCGGCCTATTTCCCTATGGGTTTTCTATTTTAATCTTTATTTATTATTTTCCCTATTCACTTATGAGATAATACATGAGACTTATGTACTTAAAACTATAAACAATTGCTAAACTATATGACACATCTATTACTAACTAATTATGCTATTTAATCAGTCCACTATTATACACTTGCACTAGATCGTCCCGCACATCTCTCCCGCCGTGCGACTATGTCGCATCACTTGTCGGTGCGGGCGCGTCGTTTGTAGACAGGGGCAGGACCACCAGCTTCCTCACCGGCCGTCGCAGCACTCCTCCCTTGGTCTGGATGTCCACTGCTCGCACGACGTCGTCTGGTCCCGGGTACGTGGCGATGACTCTTCCTCGGATCCACACGTTGCGCGGTAGGTTGGCGTCGACAACTTGCACGAGGTCGCCGATCTGGATCGCTGGTCCTCGTCCGTGCGGCTCCCGCCGGTGCTGGAGCTCCGGTAGGTACTCCTTCACCCAGCGCGTCCAGAACACGTCGGCCAATCTCTGCGCGGCTCGCCACGTCAATCTGGAGGCGGCGTCCTGCTCGTCGAATGTACCTGGCAGCGGTACACGTCCCGGGCCACCCAACAAGAAAGTGGTTGGGCGTCAGTGCTTCAGGATCCTCGGGGCTGACTGAGACGTGTGTCAGCGGCCTGCTGTTGACTGTATATTCCACCTCAGCCAGTAGGGTGGAGAGGACTTCTTCTGTAGGATGCCGTTCATGTAGCGTGGCTGCGAGTGCTGTCTTCACGGAGCGTACCATTCGTTCCCAAGCTCCGCCCATGAATGGAGCTCCTGGTGGTATGTATCGCCAGGAGATCGTCTTCTTCGCTGCTTCTTCTGCTGTTGCGCTGTCCATCGCCTGCCGAAGTTCCTTGTCAGCCGCTCTCAGGTTGCTGCCGTTATCTGACCAGATTTCCGTCGGGAAACCCCGGCGAGCCATCATTCTCCTCAACGCCATCACTGCCGAATCAGCGCTGAGTGAGCCAGCTATCTCCAGGTGTATGGCTCTCATGGTGAGACAGGTGAAGATGGCCACATATCTCTTCTGTCGCGTTCGGCCGACGGTCACTGAGAGAGGTCCAAAGTAGTCGATGCCAGTGAAGGTGAAGGGTCGCTTGTGATGAGCTAGGCGACACTCCGGCAGGTCCCCGGTTCTGGGGTATGGCGGCTTCTGTGTCTTCATTCTGCAGAACAGCCATCTTCTTATAATCATTCTTGTGACTGGACGCACACGTAGAACCCAGTATTGTTGTCTGCAGTCGTTGACTGTAGCTTCAACTCCGGCGTGATGTAGCTGATGATGTATAGCCTTCACCCAGAGCTTGACTGTTGGATGATCACCGTCGAGTACCATGGGGCTCTTGAAGTTTTCTGTTACGTCTTGTGTTGCTTGAATCCGACTTCTTAGCCTGATTGCATCGTTGACGTATTCGACGCTCAGCTGGTACAGACGGCTCTCCTTGTTGAGTGTCTTGCTGTTTCTTAAGTCTTCTATTTCTTCTGTGAAGGAATCTTCTTGGGATGCACGCATCAGAAGCTCTTCCGCTCTTCTGAGCTGCTCGGCAGTGACTGGGAGAAACTTTCTATTAGGCGACGTTGTTTTCTTGACTGTTGGCTGTTGCTTCGTCGCAGGCTTGTTCGTTTTCTTCCAGCTTGGATCCTTTTCTGTGTTCTTTCGCGTCCTTTTGTAATTGACGCTTTCCTTCTTGGTTCTACAGAGTTGGATGAACTGTAGAACCCGAGCCGTGGCGTATCGGAGTCTGTCCCAATTCGAGAAACGAGATGCTTCAGGTAGGGCTTCTGCGAGTTTCTGTTTCCTGTCGTCGGCGATGTGATTCACTTTCTCTTCGCCCGAAGGTTCTTCTTTTTCTGTTATAGTGACTTCGACGGGCCAATGCTCTTCTGTTTGGTAGAGGAAGTCCGGTCCCTTGTACCAGCGATGATCTTTGTTGAAGGACGTTGGGACGTCTCGTGTGGCGTCGTCCGCTACGTTCATCTTCGTTGGAACCCAACGCCACTCGGTGACTGTGGAGGCCTCTTCAATTGCAGCCAGGCGATGGGCTACGTATGGCTTGTATGAGCGTGATCCAGTTCTTATCCAGGTCAGCACGGTCTTGCTGTCTGTCCAAAACACTTTGCTGTCCGGTTTTCTTTCGTGCTCTTCTATAACTGTATCGGCGAGCCTAGTTCCCATGACCGCCGCTTGTAGCTCCAGCCTCGGGATGGATGTCAGCTTCAACGGTGCAACCTTCGCTTTGGCCATGACGAGAGATAGGTTGACTTCACCATTTGGCGCCACTGTTCTCCAGAAGACAATTGCTGAGTAGGCTGCTTCGCTGGCGTCGGTGAACACGTGCAGCTGTATCGAAGTGGCGTCGCTGTATTGGAGATATCTTCTCGGGATCGTCACGTTGCTGAGATTCTTCAGGTGAGCTATCCAGTCTTGCCATTGTTGAGCCAGGTCTTCATCCAGCTCATCGTCCCATGATGTTCCTCTTCGCCATACTTCTTGCAGCAGCTGTTTCGCCCTTATGGTGACAGGCGATGCGAAACCGAGTGGGTCAAACAGTGACATGACCACTCTTAGCGCTTCTCTCTTCGTAGGCGTCTTCCCATTGATGAGCGTTGGTGCGACGCGTGCCAGGTTGAGGTTGAAGGCAAGCTCGTCCGTGTTGAGTTTCCAGATAACGCCCAGTACACGTTCTGTCTTCTCTTCTGGCTTGTAGAGTTCCATATCTTCTGACTGTTGACTTTCACCCAATGCTTCTAATAAATGTGGTGAGTTCGACTTCCACTGTTTCAGTTCAAAGCTGGCCTTTGAGTGCACTTCACGCACTGACTTCGTGATGCGCACTGCGTCTTCGAGGCTTCTGAAGCTGTCCAAGTAGTCGTCAACGTAGTGCTTCTGTATGATGGCAGCTGCAGCCTCAGGGTGGGTGTCTTCATACTGTTTGGCGTTCAAGTTCTTGATGTAGATTGCTGTAGATGGAGAACTTGATGCACCGAAGATCAACGAAGTCATCCTATATTCTTCAGGTGGTTGGTCGTCTCGTCGCTCTCCGCGCCACAGGTAGCGGAGTGCATCTCTGTCTTTGGCTCGCAGCTTGACTTGCATGAACATCTCCTTGATGTCTGCTGTGACTGCTATCTCGTGTTGCCGGAACCGCATGACGACGCCAGGTAGTGACTGTAGAAGATCAGGTCCTTTGAGTAGCATATCGTTGAGAGCTACTCCCTTCGTCTTTGCTGCTGCATCATGTACCACTCGGAGCTTCTCAGGCTTCATTGGGTTAACCACCGCGAAGTGTGGCAAGTACCACGTCTTGCCGGTAGTCTTCTGTTTCGGAGCGAGTTCAGCGTATCCTTTTGAGACGAGAGCTTCCATCTGTTCTGTATACTTCTGTTTTAGCTTGGGGTCTCGATCGATCTTCTTCTCGATGTTGAAGAGTCGCTTCAGTGAGTTGTCGTAGTTGTCAGGGAACGTGACATCTTCTTTGCGCCAGAGAAGTCCTGTTTCATATCTTCCTTCTTCTGTTCTTGTGGTGGTCTTCTCCAGGATGCGAAGTGCTCGTTCTTCTGGATCTGTCTTCGGTTTCTTAGGCTGTATGCAGAGCGCGTCCATCTCGAAATATTGCTTGACGAGGCTGTCCAAGTTATCTTCTGTTTCTTCTGTGACGTGTGATACGAAGTCGATGCTGCGTCCGATGGCACGAGTCTGGCTGCCATGTAGCACCCACCCCAGCGGTGTGAGAGAGGCCACTGGTTGGTTGTTGTCTCCTCTTCTCACTTCTGTTGTCAGCAGAAGATGCCAATTGTCTTGACCAATCAGCACTCGTGGCTTTACATCAGCATATACGAGGTAGTCGCGGATGTCTGCCAGGTGTTTGCAGCCATCTACCAACTCTCGTGGAACCCGTTGTGACGCCACTTGAAGGTTCTTCACTGTACGTGCTTGTACACGCTCTTCATGATCGTTGAGACCTCTTAACTTGATGTTCACTCTTCTTGAAGCTGACTCCGATGTCTTCAAGTCGTTGATGGCTTCTATCTTCAAAGGATCGACGGGTCCTGTCGCTCCGATGCACTCGGCTACGCTGTTGTCGATCAATGTAACTGTTGACCCATCGTCCATCAAGGCGAAAGTGTTGAAAGTTCCCTTGGGCCCCTCAACTTGAACTGGAATAATCTTCAGATAGGATTGTTTCTTCTTAATAGTCCACGCGGAGTTGATTACTTCTGTAGCTTCCTTGTCTTCTTTCTTCTCCGGAGCCTTGGTGTAGTGCAGCGTCTTGTGGTGGAAGTACTTGCAGCTGTTGACACCGCACGCCTTAGCCCGGCAGCTATGGGTTCTGTTTCTGTATCGAAGACATCGGAAGCATAGGCGCTTGGACTTGGCTATGTCCCATCTTCCATTCGCATCTGAGTTCTTGAATTGTTCACACTCCGTAGAAGTATGCTCTTCGTCGCATATGGGGCACTTGGGTGTGTACTTCTTCTCTGTAACGTTGTGTATCTTCTGTGGTCTCTTCTGTTGAGTGGCTGATGTAGGTGGCGCCACCTGTTCCGGCAGCGCGTATGGCCCGCATAGCTCCGCTTCTCTCTTGAGGAACTTCTCCATCTTCAGCAGGTCTGGATCCTCCTTCGGCTGTGCTGCGGCGAAGTCGTAGTACCTGTAGCGCAGCGTAGGTGTGAGCTTGTCCACCACCGTCTTCGAAACTTCCGGGTTGTACATGTAGTTGACGCAGCTCAGAGTCTTCAGTGTTGCCACCACGTTGGAGACCTTCGTCGAAAAAATGCAAATGTCGCGCGGTGACTCGGTGAGACGTGGCAATCCGCGGAGCGTTTCCATTTCCATCATCGCTATTGACTCCGGTCTTCCAAATCTTGACTCCAGGGTTTTCATGACTTCTGTTGGGTGCGCGCTGGTGATGAGAAGCCCCTCCACAGCTTCTTTTGCTTTGCCCTTCAGGTTTCTTCGTAGACGGTTCGTATTCTCCACTGTGGTGAACATGCTTTCCGTTTCGTAGTATGCGGCGCGGAACGGTAGCCACTCTTGGTGTGACCCCCCAAACGTTGGCAGCTCTATGAACTTGGGGCGCTGTGCTGCTTTGACGGCGCGCGTAATTGCTTCGGCTAACTCCGTTAAGCCGGGCTGTACTCCCGCCGGTGACTGAAGTATTGCTTCCTGTTGCTTCTGTTGTCCCGCGTCGTTGACCACCGGCTCTTCTATTGGGTAGTGCGGTGCATCGGTGATCGCTAGCACGGGGCGTGGGTGTTGACTCTCCAACCAGTTGTCCACTCGTTCAGTCACTTCGGCTTCGGGTTCGGCGTAGGCACCATCGTCTTCTAATTCATCTTCTGTATCGTCTGCTTCCAGGGCGGCGAGACGGGCAGCAGCTAATTCGATCTGCAGTCGTAGCATCTCTTCTTTGGCCTTAGCTATCTTGAGAGCCTTGGCCTTGCTGTGTGTCGATCCACCCCCCCCTCTTGCTAGGGGGGCGGGGCACCTGTACTTGCTTCGACTCCTCTGTGTAGACTGTTTTCTTCCTCCTTACTGTAGACGTGTCTGCATCTCGTGTACGCCCCTGTACTGTAACGGGAACCTCCCTGGCGGCGGGGGGTTCCATCTGTGTCGCGGCGGCTGGCAGCGTCGGCGCGACGGCGGGCGTAGTTGAGCGTGCGACAGTGGCGGCGACGGAAGCGGCGGCGGTAGCGGCGCCGGCAGTGGCGGGCGGTCCTCTTCACTGTCGCGGAGGATGGCGCTGTAGAGCGCACCGACGTCGCGGAGGTACCCGTGGTCGTCGTGCGCTCCGTGGTGTCGGTGGTGACAGTCCCCGTGGCTGTCGACGCGGACGCGGTAGCGGTCTCCGCGCTGGTTTCGGTCGCGGAGGTGGTAGCGGTACCCTCTGACGTGGACGGAGTTTCTTCTGACGATGCCTTACGGCTCTTGAGTTCCTGCCGTGTCACTGGCATTCTTGCTGGGCCGACGAATTTTCTTCAGAATTTTCCCGATTTTCCAACGGATCCGGCTCGAAGGACCATTCAATGTACGCTTCTGTACATTCACTGTAGCTGGGTTGGTTGGGTAGCAAGGAAAACTCTCGAAGAACTTTTCTTCCTTTATTGGGTACCGCTACCGCTTGCCGGTGGGAACTGTGCCGGCTTACAATTCAGCCCGGTATTTATACAAAAATAGCAGAAAAAATGTAGCCCCTCTGATTGGTGTAATTTTGCTATCGATCAGTGCACCAATCAGAGCGCATTATCTTAAACCAATCACAATTTAGTAATAATAATAGGTATTATTACATAATCTGGTGTCTTTACTACTATGAGCTGTACCGTAAGGAGAGCCGCGGCCTATTTCCCTATGGGTTTTCTATTTTAATCTTTATTTATTATTTTCCCTATTCACTTATGAGATAATACATGAGACTTATGTACTTAAAACTATAAACAATTGCTAAACTATATGACACATCTATTACTAACTAATTATGCTATTTAATCAGTCCACTATTATACACTTGCACTATATCGTCCCGCACAAATAGAAATGTTTTTTATTCAAATAAACTTTTTACAAGTGCTTTTGAATCGTCGATGAGTCTACCACTGGTTCGGAATGCCGTTCCTGCCGAGAAGAACCAGCAAGAAACTCGGCAGTTGCTCTTCTATAAAATATAATAAAACTGTAACAGGTCCAATTCTGTACATTGAAGATATTTTGAAAATTTTTGTTTGAGGGCACTCTATAATCGATAATGAAGCCAAAACAATTTTTTTTTAATTTTTTGTCTGTCTGTCTGTCTGTCTGTCTGTCTGTCTGTCTGTCTGTCTGTCTGTATCTTGGCCGCGCATCACGCCGAAACTACTGGACGGATTTAAATGAAACTTGGCACGATTTAAGTTCATACTACGAGGTATAATATAGGATACTTTTTATCCCGAAATTCAGCACGGTTCCCTTGGGAGAGGGGATGAAAGTCAATATGTGTATTTAGCTGTAATTCATTAAGGCGTATTCCGATTTCATTCATTCTTTTTTTGTTAGAAAGCAGGTACTTTAGAGATTGTCCTGTAATTATTTCAAGGTCATCAATTTAGTAGGTCAGAAATTATAGACATCACAATCTTCAGTAGAAGGTCCAAATTACTTGCACCCCGGAATCTACAGGATACTTTGAATATACGGCTCATCTTAAGCTGGCATGCTTAATTTATCGTATATAGCCATCGTGTATACTATTTTGTCAAAGTCAAACTACTCCAAACCAAAGGCGTCAGATTTTGTCAAACGATCATTATACCTACATACTACATAGTAGGTATGGATGTAATACATCGTATGGACGTAATATTACAGTGTTTTCCTATGTAATTTAATATTCTAATCATATTTACTAATATTATAAATGCGAAAGTGTGTTTGTTTGTTGGTTTGACCTTCAATCACGCCGCAACAGAGCCACGAATCTACGTGATTTTTTGCATGGGTATAATTGAGGACCTGGAGAGTGACAAAGGCTACTTTTATCCCGGAAAATCAAAGTGTTCCCGAGGGATTTTAAAAACTAAATCCACGCGGACGAAGTCGCGGGCATCAGCTAGTTTCAAAATAAATACAGTTCAATTACCACCTGCTGTCTCATGAATCGCTGGAACGAATTATGTCCACGCTTTTTAGGGTTCCGTACCAAAATGGTAAAAATGGAACCCTTATGGTGAGACTTTCTCCGTCCGTCCGTCAGTCCGTCTGTCACAGTCGATTATTTCAGTAACTATTAAAGCTATCGACATGAAATTTGGCATAGTTGTGTATAATAGTTGCCCAACATCATTGGAATTAAGAAAAATCGAAAATTATTTTTAGTTTTATTAAAAAAGGGGGAAAATCGGGGGTTTCAAAATTTCAAAGTAAGATAACTATACCGAGTGGGGTATTATATGAAAGGCCTTTACTTGTACATTCTAAAACAGTTTTTTTATTTAATTCTATATATAATAGTTTTTGATTAATCGGCCAAAATGTCGAAAAAAATACCGTTTCCCCCCCTTATCTCCGAAGTTTACCAATCGAAAAATCTGAAATAATTATGGTCAATAGAAGTTTATGTAAAATCAACGCGAAAATTATTTTAGTTTAATTAAGAAAGGGGGAAAATCAGGGGTTTGAAATTTCAAAGTAAGATAATTATACCGAGTGGGGTATCATATGAAAGGCCTTTACTTGTGCATTCTAAAACAGTTTTTTATTTATTTCTATATATAAAAAACTGAGTAGTTTTTGAGTTATCGGCCAAAATGTCGAAAAAAATACCGTCCCCCCCCCCCCCCCCCCCCTTATCTCCGAAGTTTACCAATCGAAAAATCTGAAATAATTATCGTCAATAGAGGTTTATGTATATTTTACAGGAAAAATAAAAGCAACGCGAAAATTATTTAAGTTTGATTAAAAAAGGGGGAAAATCGGGGGTTTGAAATTTCAAAGTAAGATAACTATACCGAGTGGGGTATCATATGAAAGGCCTTTACTTGTTCATTCTAAAACAGTTTTTTATTTATTTCTATATATAATAGTTTTTGAGTAATCGGCCAAAATGTCGAAAAAAATACCGTTCCCCCCCCCCCCCCCTTATCTCCGAAGTTTAACGATAATAATTATTTTTTTTTTTTTTTTTTTTTATATTTATTTTGGCAAAAACAGTCATAACTTAAAAACAATACATATGGATACAAAAGAAAGCTTAAAAATAGACATAACATTGCCGAAAAAGAAGATACATAATTAATAAAGTTTTAAATAGGAGCACTGAGCAGAAACAAGAAAAATATAAAAAATATAATAAAAACAATAGCATGATATCTTTATCGGAGTAAAAGTATAGTTTTGGTAAGGTTAAGTAAGGTTTATAGTTTATATTATAGATATTTTTTTAAACATGCCGTTTTAATTCCCTTCAAAGAGCTAACAAATAAGTCTACATCAGAAAATTCATCATTGTATAGTCTCATAGCTCGAGATACATAACAGTTGCGTGTGTATTTTTTATGAAGAAATGGCGGTGAAAACAAGTTTAATTTACGGTTGGGGCGTATAGGGAGTTTAATTCGACATGAAAAGTTTAATTTAGATAGCAGCACAGGACAATCGATTTGACCGTTTATGATTTTATGTAGAAATGCGATGTCGAACTGCTTCCGGCGGCTATGAAGGCTTAAAATACTATGGTGTTTTAAGGAATTGTCGTAGGATTCATTGTAGCGATTACAACGAAAGTTTAATATTCTGATGAACTTACGTTGGACTTTTTCAATTCTGTCAATGTGATGTTTGTAGAAAGGACTCCAAATCACACAGCCAAAGTCTAATATTGAACGAACAAAAGCGAAATATAATATTTTTAATGTTATAGTTTTATTGAATGGTTTAGTAATACGATTAATAAAACCTAAATTTCTAAAAGCCCGTCGTATAATATAGTCTATATGTAAGTTAAATGTTAGTTGATCGTCTAAGATCATACCCAAATCACGAACCTGATTTACACGTTTGAGAGTATTGTTACAGAGATGATAGTTAAATTTTAAGGGACTTTTTTTTCTGGTGTACGATATAACACTACAATTATCAGAATTTATAAAGAGTTGATTACGAGCACAATAATCTGATAGATTATCAAGATCCGCTTGTAACTTTAGACAATCGTCATAAGATGTAATGACTCTGTATAGTTTTGTGTCATCAGCGTATAAAAGGTAATTACTATTAAATAGTGAGTCTCCTATGTCATTTATGTATAAAGAAAAAAGTAATGGCCCTAAATGGGAGCCTTGCGGGACGCCGGAAGGGACAGACAAATATTTTGAACGAAAACCTTTAAGGCAAACAGCTTGGCTACGATTTTTAATATAGGATTCTAACCATCTAAGCAGATTACCATGTATGCCGAGTTTCCAAAGTTTCTCCAAGAGTAAATCGTGGTTAATTTTATCGAATGCTTTAGAAAAGTCAGTGTACACAGCATCTACCTGTATATTTATGTCCATAGACCGATACAAAAAGTCTGTAAATACAGCTAGATTACTCTCAACACTGCGTGACTTTATAAAACCGTGCTGATTTTCATTAAGGTGGTTCCGGATGGCCAAAGACAGTTGATTTGTAACTATTTTCTCGAAAAGCTTTCCTAGAATACATAATTTAGAAATAGGTCTATATTGAGTTATTAGATTTTTTTGTGTATTTTTAGGTATCGGAGTAATAAGTGCTTGTTTCCAAATACTAGGAAATATACCTGTTTCGATAGATAAACGAAAAATATTAGCCACAGGTTTTAATAGTTCAGTAGCACATCTAGAAATTAGAACGGGGTGAATATTATCATGGCCTGCACTTTTACGGGTATTAACGGACTTAAGTTCTTTTAAAATGATTTCATCACTAAGGTTAATGGAATTAATGTCAACAATAGGGGCATAGTCGCAATGGGCAGGAAGTTTACTGACAGTATTAGTATTGTTATTATTATTGTGTGAAATAAAAACAGAATGAAAATACTTGTTAAATGCTGAACAAATATCATTGCCTTGTGTCAAAGTTTCACCATCAAAGATCATTTTTTCAGGTATATCACTATTACCATATTTTGATTTGACGTAAGACCAAAAAAAATTCGGGTTATACCTGATCCTATTCTCAGACATTATACTATAGGTTAAATAACAATCATGTTCCATCTTTCTTAGTCTGCGTCTAAGACAAGAAAATTGTATGTAATCCATGTGGTTTCCATATGTTTTCCACCTGTCATGAAATTTTCGTTTTTCTTTACTAACCTTAATGAGAGTACGGTTATACCAAGGGGGGTATTTGTATGAGTCAATAACACGACGTTGTGGCACATGTTTATCTATAAGATTATACAGAATTTCATAAAAATAACTAATTCTAGATTCAACATCATTTAGGGTCGAGAAAGTTTTATCCCAATCTATTGAGTTTAAGCCTAGACGGATGCTATCAAAATCTGATTTAAAAAACATTTTCTTAATGAAAGTATTACATTTTAATGGGATATTTTCATTTAAGTTTATCTCAATGTTCAGGGACTTATGATGACTATCCTCGGGTATGAGTGGTTGAACACATGAGGTTACATTACAGGTCTCATTACAAAAAACTAAGTCTAATAATCTGTTATTAACGTTTAACTCTGAGCTGAACTGGGATAAAAGTGAAAGATTTATAAAGTCACAAGTGAGAGATGTTAAGAGATCATTGTTAGGCCTAATATTCATACAACTTAGGTTATCGTCATAGTACCATTCTGCTTTGGTAATATTAAAATCTCCAACGATTAAAAATACATCGCTATTGTGGGCGTGAATAATATCACACGATCTATCATAGAAAGAGGTCAATAAGTTCCGATGCTGGTTGCCATGGGGTATATACGTGCACGCTATGTGCAAATGGGGTTGAGCAGAGTCAGCAGCTACGGGACGCCCGCGCAGAGGTATGCTCACCCACAGTTCGTCGGCGGGCGGCGGCGCACACCAGGCCGACTGCAGACAAGGTTGCAGCTCGCGACGCACCGCCACCAAGACCCCCCCGCCGCGGGCGCTGCCGCTCGCATGTAGATCGCGGTCACGTCTAAATACTTCGAATCTACTATCAAAAAACTCAGAACTATAAAAACTATCGTTGAGCCAGGTCTCGGTAATAATGATTAAATCGTAATCACAATTTAGTACACTACTTAGAAATTCATGAGATTTAGTACGTAAACCCCTAACGTTTTGATAGTAAATAGATATAGGCTTAGTTGTTTTCATACTGTGCAATTCCATCTAAGACAGAAGCGAAAATACACTTATTAGAGATGGCGCTAATGTGCCATGTTTGATATGTTTCGAAAAAAGAGTATCGATTGCAACTGTTACGTTGAAAAGAGCCACAAGATTTTTTTTGATGGATTAAAATTAAAATATTATTGAGGTGGGAACTATTACAATATGTTAAATTTATAAATCTACAGGGAAAAATACAGCTCACATAATAAACAATAAACTCAGTTCTTTTCTCATCTGTGGTTCTAAGAATATACCGATTAATAATAACTAACTTTTTAAATTGAGTAATAAACATGGTTATATATTTTAAAATCGTGAGTACTACTAATAGGGTAAAATACTGCAAGACGTTCAATAATAACTGAATATACTTATAAGCAAATTGTTTATAACACCAAAAACTCACATTGTTATAATCCAATATAGAATAGTAGCACACACATCACTTAATTTTGGCTAAATCACTATCAGTGGAAATTAAAATAGCCCTAGATGTGTCGTTTTTACGAAGAAATATTTTACAATCATTAAGCCAAATGTACTTATAGCCCAGTTCATGCCCAGCCTTACGCGCTCGACCATATAACATCTTGTTGTGAGGAGCGAGGTGATCGTTAACAAAGATAGGCCTGGCTGCACCATCGATGCCCACATCAGCCGACGTCAGGCCTCGTCGTGCTCGAACTGCGGCTATCATGTCGTTTTTACGATAACGTTGGGTAAAGCGAACGATGATGTTTTGAATTTGAGCATCTGATTTGATGTCTTCTTTTTGGGTGCTCTTTAATTTTTGGTGTGGATAACGCTTGACACGATGAATAAAGTCGATGTCAGAAGGAAGGAGTGAAAAGCCAACCTTAGTTGCAATTAAGTTCAAAATACTGTGAAGATTTTCACCTTTTTGAAACGGGAAACCGGAAATTTCAAGGTTATTTTGTCGGCCTTGTTGTTCTTTCAAGAGTAGTTTGTCTGACAACAACTTATTGCAATTATCCACTTCAATAATATCCTTTTCGAGGCGTAACACTTTATCATTTAAGGTTTTATTTTCCTTTCGTAATTCTGAAAAGTTTACTTGTGTGTCACTGTTATGAAGAAAAAGTTCAGATATTTGAGATTTGATGTTATTTTGCTCTGCTAACATTGTGCTGGTAGTATCTTTAATCTCAGTAATCTGATTTCTCAAGGCAGAGACATCGTCGCGCACCAGTGTAAGATGTCGGTCTAGTAAAGAAGTAATTTCTTTACGAAAATTAATTATCTCGGATGTTATGTCGCAGCAGTCTCTTAGCTTCCTTTTGCGAAGGACTTGAACTCTTTCATCATCACTTATCTTCGATAGGTCAGGTTGTGAAGATGACATAATTTGACTCACGTGGACGTCAATGCAATGGAGGCAAGGTTAGGAAGCGTCGAGAACTCAAGCGTAGTTATATTATCGGTGAACGTCCACTAGGTACCTATAGTTGCAGGGTGGCCGTACGGGTGTGAGTGGGACGAAAAATAGCAACCGTCCTATTTCCCCGAAGAGGAGCGGGGTGTACCTGTTACTACACAATGAATATGACGTAAACACCAAAACACAACTTTCAACTCTATTCTTTATGTTTTATGGCTTCTAATTGCATGTAAAAACTTTTAAAAATTAAGTAAATATTTATAACACGTCTGCTCGGATCGAGTGCCGCAGCATTGAATTAAGCAAATTAATATAATATTATCGTTTTACTTTTACTTTTGGAGTACGGAACCCTCGGTGCGCGAGTCCGACTCGCACTTGGCCGGCTTTTTTATCATCTAAAAAGTCTTCAATTGCATAATATGCTTTTTTCATGAGATTAGTTTTAACTGATTTCTTAAACTTGTGTAAAGGCAAGTCTTTAGCAGTCTATGCATGCTAGTCTTTGTCTGGTGGGAGGCTTTGGCCGTGGCTAGTTACCACCCTACCGTCAAAAGACGTGCCGCCAAGCGATTTAGCGTTCCGGCACGATGGCGTGTAGAAGCCAATTAGGGGTATGGGTTGAATGTTCACTGCCATACCCCTTCCAAGTTAGCCCGCTACCATCTTAGACGGCATCGTCACTTATCATCACGTAAGATCGCAGTCAAGGACTAGCTTGTCATCGAATAAAAATAAATAAAAAGCTCCACCGGCACCGTTGCGGCTAAACTACTGAACCGATTTTAATGAATGAAGTGTCAATGGATTCACTATTATGGTCCGGACTCCAGGTGACATAAGTTACATGTTAATGAATGAAGTGTCAATGGATTCACTATTATGGTCCGAACTCCGGGTGACATAAGTTACATGTTAATGAATGAAGTGTCAATGGATTCACTATTATGGTCCGGACTCCGGGTGACATAAGTTACATGTTAATGAATGAAGTGTCAATGGATTCACTATTATGGTCCGGACTCCGGGTGACATAAGTTACATGTTAATGAATGAAGTGTCAATGGATTCACTATTATGGTCCGGACTCCGGGTGACATAAGTTACATGTTAATGAATGAAGTGTCAATGGATTCACTATTATAGTCCGGACTCCGGGTGACATAAGTTACATGTTAATGAATGAAGTGTCAATGGATTCACTATTATGGTCCGGACTCCGGGTGACATAAGTTACATGTTAATGAATGAAGTGTCAATGGATTCACTATTATGGTCCGGACTCCGGGTGACATAAGTTACATGTTAATGAATGAAGTGTCAATGGATTCACTATTATGGTCCGGACTCCGGGTGACATAAGTTACATGTTAATGAATGAAGTGTCAATGGATTCACTGTTATGGTCCGGACTCCGGGTGACATAAGTTACATGTTAATGAATGAAGTGTCAATGGATTCACTATTATGGTCCGGACTCCGGGTGACATAAGTTACATTAGTTACATTTTATAGAATGTAACTTATGTCACCAGGACCATTATGTTACACAGAAAAAATAGATTTCATAATATGAGAATTAGTAAAATCAAATCGATTATCTTTAATCCAAGAAACATTTTCTCTCTATAGACGTGAGACAATATTTTCTTGCCAATAGAAAAATAAATGCTCTTAAGTATATTTTCTCAATGTAAGATATTAGTTATCAAACAAAGAAAAAACAAATTGCCTTAAGCATTCATTAATTATTAACATAACATAAACATTAATCGGAGTAAAAATATTCTCAAATCAAATATTTTTCTCTTAACGTTAAACTAAACTTGGAAGTTGTCAACCAAGATTTGGTCTATTTAAATTAGAGTTTCATTTTCTCACGCTAAATACTATCTACTTGAATTTACTAAAAATCACAAGAAATTTCATTTACTTGATTCAATTAATCCTTTTTTCCTTGTAGTAAATATAAATAGTCTATGCCCGGACCAAAATAACGAATATACAAACAAAATCAATTAGAAGGTAAATTATTTTCTTGTTGCAATTGAGCTCATTATTTTGGAATAATATAAGCTCTTTGGAGAGCTTGGAAAGCCTTCCTCCACTTGGATGTGGGTGGTGTTCGAGAAGCGAGACATAAATGCCTTCAATATGTTATGTTTTCATTAATCCTCTTATACGAGCTCTGTGTAACTACAAAAGCTTTTTTCTTATAATAACTAAATAAATTTTTATTTCTATTGATGAGCCCATGATGTATTGTAATAGGAAAATACAATAAATAAAATTAAGTGTCTAATCTAATCCATTTCTCGGACAAAAAGTGGCCTTCAATCACATCTTGATTTTTTTTAATGTTTTGAATTATCGCAGCAAGTAGCAACGGAGCAATGAACTGACTTGATTCTTTGCATGGATAAAATAATTTTTTTAAAAAGCCTAACTCCACGCGCACAGGCGCAGACGAAAACTAGTCGTTCATTCAAATTTAGAAATTCCAATAGAAATCAATAATGGAAAAAATAGATATAGAGTTAAAAGTGGCGAAGTAAATACAAACAAAAACCGGTCAAGTGCGTGTCGGGCCACGCGCAGTGTAGGGTTCCGTAGTTGAAAGTCTCAAATATTATTGCTGACATAGGATAGTGCTTTTATTTTATTTATGAATATTGAATACATTTTGAGTTCCATGGTTTAAATACTATAATATACTACAAAATATGCAACTTACACTACGTGTAATACCTACCTTAGAATAAACAGACATAACTCCTTAACTAATGAACCATACTTAGCCGTGATAGTTTTCCTTTAAAATTCATTATATAATATACTACTGCTGTGAATTTTTTCTTGTATCCTATAGACAACCATTTAGCTGGCAGAGGGGGGGGACACTTGACTAATAAAATTTAGCACTTTAAAATATCATATTTCACAAACGGATCCCTGAATTGAAAAATGGTGTTCCCACACCCACAATATTTTTGAAAGACCTATTCAACGACACCCCACACTATGAGATAGTCGAGAAAAAAAAAATTCATCCCCACTTTACACGTAGGGGAGATACCCTAAAAAAATTATTTTTCAAAATTTTATTTCACCACTTTGTCGGCGTGATTGATATTTATACACTTGTCAAATTACAGATTTCTAGTACCAATAGTCTCTGAGCTAAACCGCGGACAGACAGACAGACAGACAGACAGACAGACAGACGGACGGACATGGCGAAACTATAAGGGTAACTAATAATAAAAATATCATTCGTCTTTTACTCCGTTGCTGCTTGATTGAAGGACAAACCAAAGACCATACACTGTTTATAAAATCAGTAGGGATTTGTAGAGACGAACAATAATTAATTGTGGGAACTAAATCACATCTGATGCAAGATGATTTATCTACCATGTGATATTCTATTAGCACACTATGTAATATTAGTACCTACATTATTAATTAATTAATTAATTACCAATGTCTGGAATACATTAACCACAATTAAGGTCCATTGTATAGCTGAATGGAATTAAGGGTGGAATACAATGCATCATCAGTCTTCATTACCTACTGTACTACGGGAATGCAATTGATAATATAATTATTTAGACATTCAAATTACTAACTAGTGAGCAAACTATAATAATAATAATATACGGTATAGAATAGTTAAAAATTTCATAAGGAATTTTGAGTAATGCCTAATACCGACCACATGCATCGGGGGAAAAAAGAAAGTGCTTCATAATTTACGCAAAAAAATCTTTTTACAAAACCGACTTCAAGTCACTATCTCACTTTGAAGTTCAAACGCCCGCGCCACTACAAAGTATGTAATTTATTGTTGATTTTTTGACCGATTTCGATAAAATTTAAATGGGACCACCTGTGAAGTAGGGTATAGGTACTTCAAAAAAAGCCGGCCAAGTGCGAGTCGGACTCGCGCACCGAGGGTTCCGTACTCCAAAAGTAAAAGTAAAACGATAATATTGTATTAATTTGCTTATTTATCGTGTACATACATAAACCTCTATTGACCATAATTATTTCAGATTTTTCGATTGGTAAACTTCGGAGATAGGGGGGGGGGGGGGCGGTATTTTTTTCAACAGTTTGTTTTCGATTTTTCTTTATTCCAATGATGTTGGGCCACTATTATACACAACTATGCCAAATTTCATGTCGATAGCTTTAATAGTTACTAAAATAATCGACTGTGACAGACGGACGGACAGACGGACGGGGAAAGTCTCACCATAAGGGTTCCATTTTTACCATTTTGGTACGGAACCCTAAAAAAGGATTTCCAAATCGGTTTAGGCGTCTTCGAGTAATCGGTGAACATACATAAAAAAACTTGAGACGTGTCAAGGGACACCCGGATGGAACGAAGTTCCTTTCGATTAATTAATTTGGCATTGTGTTCAACATTTTCACACTACAATATTCGATCTCCGTAGCCTTGTGGTTTCCACAGTCGCCTAACAGCCAAAGGTCGATGGTTCGAATCCCAGCTCGACAGACCGAATTTTCCAATTTCAATTTTATTTTAAACAATTTCTACATGTTGATTGTGGAACCTTTCAAATTCCACATGTAGAAATTATTTAAAGTAAAATTGTAAATAGAAAATTCAGTCTGTTGAGCTGGGATTCGAACCATCGACTTTTAACTGTTAGGCGACTGCAGAAACCACAAGGCTACGGAGACCCAATATTGTACCGTGAAAATACCGAACACAATGCCAAATTCACATTCAAAATAGTGTCGGTTTCAAAAAAGTGTTGATCAGTGTCGAGTGTTGGTTAAATTTTGTCTTAATTTTTCCGTCTAGCCCCCTTCCGCACCGCGCGATAAGGAACTACGTTCCAAAAAGAAGAAAAGAACATTCTGTGAAAATTTCAAAAATCTACCATTACAGTTCTCTAACAGATAGACGGACAGGCTTAGTAATATGGTCCCGTTTGGGTATGGAACCCTAAAAAGCAGTCATCCTGATCTCCTAATGTTAATAAAAAGTTTCTCTAGACGGCTTTGCCGTAACATACAAAAAATAAAAAAATAGTCAATGCTTTCTGCCCTATAGTAGGTAGACTTTTCGCAAGTCTGAGCAAATCGAAGATATCCCAGACTAATCCATTTGCTAAGGCTTAGGTAAAGCTTAGGACACACCTGAGACGGACCAGACTGGGACCGATCCTTTTTAATTTGATTCCAATATTTGTTTTCACAAAATAGAAAGTAAACGGTTTTATGTCGAACGTTCGAAGAAAAAAATTTTGAAGTCAATACGGGCAGGTAACCGTATTTTCAAATCACAATAGCAAAACAAACGTCTTGCAACTGCAATTATTAAATTGAGCAAGTAAATAATGCAATTTATTCGTAGTGATCGTCTTTGTACTACGCTATGGAGATTTTTAGTACTTGTTATTTTACAAATATTATGATTGTTCGCCCATGAATATCTGCAGGAACACCGCTAATGAAAAAATTAGCATGTGCAGATGTTTTTTTTTCCCTCTTATATTCGTGTTATAATATGATCCTTCGTCAAACAATAGTTTAGTCTTTAAATAAAGCACGATTTGCACTGTTAATCTAATTGACTTTCCACACTATCAACTTTAACTAAAAAACCTTATAGCTAAACTAATCTAATTACTATACAAAGTAGTAGTATTTTAGTAGCTCAGGTGTGGGCAGAGCTTAATGCCGCAGCACTGTGGCCGGTGGCAGCCCTCCATTCCCTTAATTAAAACGTTTCGAATTTAACCAATACCGATGTTTCATGCCTTTATACCGTACTCATTGAAACTAGATCGTTTTAAGGTTCGCGCACATTACTGCCGTAAGGAGCCAAGTTGGTTTGACTCATCCTACTAATATTATAAATGTGTCAAGTTTGTGAGGATAGATGGATGGATGGATGTTTGTAACTCTTTCACGCCACAACGAATGAACCGATTTGGCTGAAATTTGGAATGGAGATTGCTCATTCCCAGGATTAACACATAGGCTACTTGTTATCCCGGTAAATTACAGGGTTCCCGAGGGAATTAAATAACCTTAATCCACGCGGACGAATCACCCTAGAATCATCATAGGGTTCCAAACCAAATACCAACTTATGCAGCTCTACGCTGACTTCACTGACAATGTTATATTGACTATAGTGGTGCAACATTGCGTAAGTGAAGTTTTTTTAAAGAATAATATGTAGGTACAATATATTAACCAAGCTGAACTTGACTATTATTCTCTCCTCTCCCAATAAGCGGAAAGCTTGTTTTAGGAGTGGGCACGAGAAATAGTGCAACGGGCGGGGATCGAACCGTCGACCTTTCAGTTTTCAGTACTACCTTTGGGCTATAGGTACGTTTATATCGGTTATACTTTTAACCGTTGTGGTATTCAAGGTTCGTTAGCGGAGGCACCATGCCGCGCTAGCATTTATGACAAGAGTTACAAGTTATCACAAGACTTCTGTATGAGGCCAGCTGTGTGGCACTGGCATTAGTTAAACCGCACGCGTGTTGTAAAAGCCTACTTTACTGTTTTGACACCAATGTAATAAAATCCATTTTACGAGCGAATGTCATGTTCCAATAATTTAATAAAAAAAAATCTTTTTAAACAACCGACTTCAAACGCCCGCGCCACTACAAAGTATATAATTTATTGTTGATTTTTTTAAAACCGCTTGACCGATTTCGATTAAATTTAAATGGGACCACCTGAGAAGTATACCTTTTCAAACAAAAAAAGAATTTTCCAAATCGGTTCAGGCGTCTTCGAGTAATCGGTGAACATACATAAAAAAAGATTCCGACGAATTGAGAACCTCCTCCTTTTTGAAGTCC
This sequence comes from Oeneis ivallda, assembly GCA_029955525.1. Lineage (NCBI taxonomy): Eukaryota > Metazoa > Arthropoda > Insecta > Lepidoptera > Nymphalidae > Oeneis > Oeneis ivallda. The sequence goes on from JARPMR010000012.1 coordinate 20,388,028, forward strand.
GTTAAAAAGTGTTCCAGCCTGAAATAGAGCACTATAAATACTGACATATATTTATCCAGTATCGTCTCGCAATTTATTCCTATACGAAGTTGAAAGCTTATTCCTAGGCTCTCTATTGAACTATCAATAAAATAACAATTGTGACGAGGAAGTTGGCGATTGCTCCGTTATAGAGCGATTCCTTACTCAAATAGTCTTTTATTATCTATCTGGTGTGATTGATGCCATAGCTCTTTAGACTATAAGTTCATATTTATATTTGTGGAGTATGATACGTTCGCGTTAGTAATTACGTTACGTTGCGTTACGTGGTTGAAATTCCACGATCCCGCACTGAGCGCTTAGCTTCCTCGTTCCTAATACGCACCGCTAAAATTTGGAATGCCCTTGCGGCTTCCGTTTTTCCAACTGACTATAACTTGGGCACCTTTAAATCAAGAGTGAATAGGCATATTCTAGGCAAGCGCGCTCCATCTGAGGCTGCATCTTCACTTACCATCAGGTGAGATTGCAGTCAAGCGCTAGTCTATATATTAAAAAAAATACTACGTTTATGAGTAGGTAGGTTAGACTGACTAGTTTCGTGCCCATTGAGGACTTCGTTCCAATATTTTCCACTGAAAAACAGAAAGGTCACAGGTTCGAATCTCACCCGTTGCACTATTGTCGTACCCACTCCTGGCACAAGCTTTCCGCTTATTTGGAGGGGAGAGGAGAATATTAGTCAAGTTCAACTTGGTTGATATTCTATATATTTAAAAAAAATATATATATATTTTACCATGTTGTTATGCCGATTTTGCTAGATAGCTGCTTGGGATTGGGAATGATTCATCACTAAATAATTGACACAAATTACTAACTTTAGATGAACCATCTAATAGCGCCCTAATGATAATAATCAACGAGTAGAAATGCCTCTATAAAATTATTTTCTAATCTCATGTTCTCATTCTCTAATGTTTTACATGTACAATATGGCACGTACGAGACGTGACCATACGGACCTCATAGCATATTTAATTCCGCAATAACAAAACCTTGTAATTTATTTCAACAAACTTATAATAATATTAGTTCAGCAACTTTTGCACGTACGTAATATCCAAGCACATCTCTCCCCACCTTTATTTATAAAATTAATTAGTATATAAGATCTTTTGTAAATACGTAATATATGCCACTACTATTAGACACTGCAGTCTGTGTTTCTTTATTCCTTCACCGACGTCCCTCTGCAAGAACACGCTGTTACACTGCAACCATTGCTGTAACGCAACAGTGGTGACCCCGACCGTGAAAAAACCTCAACGTGATTCTGCTCTCCGACGTACGAAGCAGTGATCCTCAACCGAGTCATCCGACGCGTTCATCCGACGAGATCGTACCCAACGTGTCCAACCAACCAACGAGATCGGCCGACACATCAAGACATCCTCATCATTTTGAGTCATATTTTTTCGTCATCATGGCTCGTCAAACACCTGTCAAAGGTTTCGGCGCTGGCAACTCTTCAGACGAACAACTCAACGACAGCACAGACTTAGTGGCATCAATCTCAATAGCAGAGAGGATTCCGCAGTTCTGGACGGATTCACCGCGACTTTGGTTCTCTCAATTTGACGCGATTGTGGCTCCGCAGAAACAAGGCGATGAATACAAGTTCAACGCGGTCGTATCAAAATTACCCAAAGACGTCATCCATCAAGTCAGCGACATTTTAACGAGTCCGCCTTCAGAGAACAAATACCACTGTATCCGGGAACGACTCATCAGCTGTTATGAAGAAAGCGAACATCGGCGATTCCATAAGCTTTTGTCTGAGATGGACCTGGGAGATCAAAAGCCATCTCAACTATTAAGAAAAATGAAAGAAGCTGGCTGCGGCAAGATCAATGACGACACACTACGTTTATTATGGATGAGACAACTTCCTCCATCCGTAACCTCCGTGTTAGCGATTTCCGAAAATTTGGCACTGGACAAGCTAAGCGAAATGGCTGATCGCATCTACGAGAACAGCCGCTGCAATACGAACATATCGTCTTCGGCATCAGCTGACATAAATTTAATCACCCAACTGACGTCACAAATTGCAACGATGCAATTAGAAATTGCAGCACTACGCAATGACCGCTCGCGAACAATGCATCGACGCAGCAGTTTTAGTCAACCTCGGTACAATAGACCTAGGTCAAGTTCACGCCTGCATTCACGATCGGAACAACGAAGCAATTTTTGTTACTATCATAAAAACTTTAGAGGCAAAGCTCGTAAGTGTGAAAAACCCTGTTCTTGGGTGAACAAACATTCGGAAAACTAGATTCAGCACAGCGTGCGGCGAGACTCTGTGCTATTCTTCCCTCAAATCGCCTAACGATTACCGACTCTAACAGTGGTTATCAATTCCTCGTGGACACTGGGGCGAACATTTCAGTCATTTCAAAGCCATCACAGAGCTCAAAAAAGGCAAGCGAGTTGAAATTATTTGCCGCCAACGGAACCATTATCAATACGTATGGAGAAAAAACCCTAACCTTAAATTTGGGGTTACGCCGCCCATTCATCTGGACCTTCGTTATTGCCGACGTCAAGATGCCTATATTAGGAGCTGATTTCCTGGACCACTACCAACTTTTGGTAGACATACACGGGAAAACTTTAATCGACAAAACGACTGAAATCAAGAAACCAATGAATTCTATACGAGTAAATATTCCGTCCGTCCGCTCCATCGACTACAACTTATCCGCTCCTCTCAAACAATTACTAGAAAAATACGAAAGTTGAAAGATTGCACAGGACAATTAAAACAGCATTAAGGGCTCGTGCAAACACAGCGAATTGGACCAAAGAATTGCCATCAGTTCTATTAGGCATACGTTCCAGTTATCGACAAGATACTGGCTATAGCGCCGCAGAACTCGTTTATGGCACAGCTATTCGGTTACCGGCAAGTTTTTTCGGCGACAAGACAGAGACCACATACCCCGAATTCGTTCAAGACATCAAGGAAAACATAAGTCGAGCCACGAACATTCCGCAAAGAGAGAGTTCAAATCGAAACGTTTTCGTCCACCCGCGCCTGTCAGACTGTACGCACGTATTCCTGAGGTGCGATAGACTACGCCCGTCTTTAACTCCTCCGTATGAGGGACCCTTCCGAGTAATCAGACGAAACGATAAAGTCTTCACCATTGAACGAGACGGCAAAGAATACAACGTATCAATAGACCGGATCAAGCCAGCATTTCTGTTGAACGAAGAGATCGACGAGCGTAACAACAGCAACAAACGTGACATAGCAACAGATCACAGAGAGATTCAACAGCAGAAGGTTACGCGTTCAGGACGCATATCTCGTCCTACAGTTCGTTTTCAACAATGTTAATTAGTAGTAGTTTTTCTTCTCTTTTATGTATACGTCATTTTCCCTAAAGGGGGGAATATCTATGGCACGTACGAGACGTGACCATACGGACCTCATAGCATATTTAATTCCGCAATAACAAAACCTTGTAATTTATTTCAACAAACTTATAATAATATTAGTTCAGCAACTTTTGCACGTACGTAATATCCAAGCACATCTCTCCCCACCTTTATTTATAAAATTAATTAGTATATAAGATCTTTTGTAAATACGTAATATATGCCACTACTATTAGACACTGCAGTCTGTGTTTCTTTATTCCTTCACCGATCTCTCTGCAAGAACACGCTGTTACACTGCAACCATTGCTGTAACGCAACATACAACACGAAATTATACTTTAGTTTCAAGGGATAACGGTGCCGTCGCATAGTGACCGTTTTATATCGCTGAATGACATCAGTCTTACATTGTTTGTTGAAACAGCATGGTGAAATTCATTGAGCTTTTTTACCCCGTAACGTCTTCGGTGTCAAAAGCGCTCTCGCATAGTAGTGCGCATATAAAGGCCCAAAAAAAGCAAAGGTTTCCCGCGAGTATTTTAAAAACCTTTCTCCACAAAAAAGAGATGACGACATCGAGGCGAGATGAGGAACCGAGCTTGTTCCTGAAATTACTTTGATCTAAGTTTACTAACCTTGGATTAAGGGAATGTTTCACCACTATCTGTTAAAGTGTCTGATATTATATCTAATAGATAAAATAGCTGTCAGATAAATCTGTTTGACATTTTTTAGAGTTTATGTGCTAGATTGTCTTTACGGACACTAATTGTGAAACAGAAATTTGAACGCTATCTGTCAGACAAGTTGTGGAAAACTATCAGGCACTTTATCAGCAAGTGGTGACACAGGACCTGAGTCGTGAGTGACTAAAATCTAAAAAAAATACAAATCAATTAATCTGTAATAATAATAATGAATGAACACGAAACTTCATAAATGCGGTTGAACAGTCTTGAGAATCGCACTAATTTAATTGAAAAATTTGTTCAGCAAGTGGTCGAAGACTCAAAGTTTAAAGTTCCAAAGTTCAAAAGTTTTAGCGATTTCTTCGACTTGTTATTAAAGTTGAAAGACAATTAAGCACTACTGTAAAGCCACTATTGAACTGTACATATTGCAACCGTATAGCATTATGTACAGTTCAATGTACGTTATAATACCGATCTCGGTAAAAGTACAGAGAGATCTCTGTTCCCACCGACTTATCTATTCATCAGCCTGCATTGATCACTGCTGGACAAAGGCTTTTAAAAGAGCGCGCCACTAAACACGTAATTCCTCCGCCTTCCTCAACCAAATTATGATCATCGGTCGGAGCTGAAAGTACTGATGGCAGTTCTCTTTATTCGTACAAGTATATTTAGTACAAAATTATTATTTTATTATTGTTATTTTCAGCCCAAACTGTCCCAATGCTGGGCAGAGGCCTCCCTTTCTTCCTTCCATCTGTCTCTGTCTAGGGATATTTGGGGGCCGACATATAGGCATCGAGTTAATAATATGTGATAAATTATTTTGAATATAAATTTCATTCAATAAAAGTTAGCCCTTGACTGCGACCACTTCTTCTTCTTCTTTATCAACATATACACAAAGATATACAACATATAGACAAAGGTCTCTTGCATGGACTTCCACAGGTCTCGGTCTTGCGCCGCCTGAATCCAGCGGCTCCCTGCGACTCGTTTGATGTCGGTCCACCTGGTGGGGGGGTCTGCCAACACTGTGTTTCCCGGTGCGGGGTCGCCACTCCAGCCACATCGCCACACCTTGGGACCCCAACGACCATCAGCTCTTCGAACTATGTGCTCCGCCCATTTCCACTTCAGTTTCGCGACTCGCTGAGCTATGTCGGTGACTTTGGTTCTCCTACGGATCTCCTGATATCTGATTCGATCCCACAGGGACACTCCGAGCATAGCTCTCTCCATCGCCCGCTGAGTGATCCTGAGCCTACTGCGACCACAACAGATGCTAAATAACAATGAGGTCGATGGTAGCCTGGAAAGTGTATGACAGTTTTACTTTTATTACACCTTCCTTGCCACATGTCAGACAACCTTAAAATCATAACCCTTCTTTTGGCTTTGACGGCTAAAAATAGGTGACCTAAGGAAGCCTTTGAAGTATGCACTTAAAACTATAATAATGTAAGTCTTAAGTCTGATGTAAGGCTCTTAAGAGATGGCTTTTGAAACTGTGTCAACTCTGGACGAGCTGAAAGCCCGGCTTGTTCCTGAAATGAGTAATGGCTTCGGGAAATTGCGTTCTCTAATAAGTTCTTTTCCGAGTTTCAGAGTTGAGCCACCCAAATAAGGACGGACGGGCAATGTTGGACTTTCTAATAAAAGTTGGCAATTTATACTGTCACATTGTTTTTGATTTACGGACCCGTATTAATCACTGTCTCGTTTCACAGATGGTAATGTGGAGATTTAACAGCCACTTCAGCTGTTTGAGGAGGGTCCTGGCCCGACTGACCCTTGGCTAGTATCATTTTATCCATCTATTTTCTATGAGTAGAGCAACTGCTAAGTTTCTTGCCGGCTCTTCTCAGTAGAATCTGCTTTCCGAACTTTGTGGCTCTTATGATAAGTCAGGACTCTACCATGTGAGAAGAGACGGCAAGAAATTCAGCAGCTGCTCTCTCATTAAGAAAAGTCACTGACAAAAAATGTATGACAATAAAACTCGTTTCGTTCGAAATAAAATGATTAGGTAGTTCAATTTTGTTTTTACTTTTTTTTAACCGACTTCAAAAAAGGAGGAGGTTCTCAATTCGTCGGAATCTTTTTTTTATGTATGTTCACCGATTACTCAAAGACGTGTGAAGCGATTTGAAAAATTATTTTTTTGGAGTTTACTCCTTTAGAATCGATTTTAGGCGCCCGGTATGAGAAAAATTTGAGCAGTGAAATCTGTTTTGAATGACCTCGTTACGTTTTTCACAACGATGCAAATTTCTACCCTAACGTTGAGTAAATAAGGTTGGTTTTCGCTTGAGTTGTCGAATGCCCTTGTTACGTTTTTCACAACGATGCAAATTTCTACCCTAAGGTTGAGTAAATAAGGTTGGTTTTCGCTTGAATTGTCGAATGCGAAAGCGCTTTCGCTTCGGGAAGCCGAGCGCGTACCGATCGGGTCGGAGCGGCGCCGCGAATGCATTACGACGTTTTAAGTAGTAAACTCCAGTCGTGCGTCGGAGCTGACACACACACTTTTTGTTTCAAAGGGCATACTTCCCACTCCCAGGTGGTCCCATATAAATTTTATCGAAATCGAGGATTTTAAAATATTAACAATAATAAGTCCGCCAATTCGCATTGGGCCAGCAGCGTGGTGGACTATGGCCTTTAACCCTTCTCTGAGAGGAGACCTGCGCTCAGTAGTGAGCCGTTGATGGGTTGCTAATGGTGATGTGTAATTTTTTTTACCTGGCGACATGGTTTTAATGCCGGTTTTTGAATACTTATCTATATATATAAAAGAAAGTGGTGTTAGTTACACTATTTATAACTCAAGAACGGATGAACCGATTTGGCTGAAAATTGGTGGAGAGGTAGCTTAGAACCAGGAGACGGACATAGAATACTTTTTATCCCGTTCGACCGCGTTTCCGTCAAGTCACCATAAAACGTGGTATAACAAAAACGCATCTGACATGGAATAACAAAACGCAAATGACAGTGGAATAACAAAACGTAAATGACAGCTAAACGTAATTTTGTCTTTGGTTAAGTATGGTAAAAAAGTGTTATAATAAAGCATTACTGATATTATAAATGCGATAGTGTGTTTGTTTGTTGGTTTGTCCTTCAATCACGTCGCAACAGAACAGCGGATTGATGCGATTTTTTGCATGGGTATAGTAATGGATGTATTAGTGGTTCCTCAGACCGGGAGAGCTACTTTTTATCTCGGATAATGAAAGAGATCCCGCGGGATTTTTAAAAACTAAATCCACGCGGACGAAGTCGCGGGCATCAGCTAGTCTTTTATATTAGAGAAAATAATCGCCTGAACACGCTTAAATCATCTCCGCCCTGCATGTATCGCTTAATAAGGCCCGCTTGCAGAAACACCGAGTTATCCTTTTAATCCAGAGTTAGCTGCTGCTTTGACAGATTTCGTATAAATCTTCTGTCAAAATTACAAATTTATTCCTGGGTTACACCTAACCCGGCGTCTCTGCAAGCGGGCCAGACGTTTGTATTCACTGAGAAGTCGCTCCGTCATCGGATCTCGGGCGGACAAGAAAATAAAGCAAATCCAAAACATTAATCTTGTTACTTGTCTCAGCGGCCAAATAACTTCCTAGCTTCACCCCAACTTATTAATATTTATACAACGATAAATATAACTCTGCAGATATTCGCGAGTCCAATGTTCAGGTAATTAATTTGGAAATTGAGTTGGAATTTCGGTGGCCAATTCATATTATATTTACCAAGCTCTTACATTTGGAAATACTACTTTATTGTGATTGTAATAAAGAAGACTTTTCAATCGTTAGTTTCATGCTTAAAAAGGGACATTGCTTTATTAAAAGTTTAGTCCCATATTTGAAATTAGGATATAGTTTGGTAGTTCTATATCTGAAATATCTATTTACTCTTGAGGTAACGGTTTTATTAATTTCAATTACATGTTATGCTCAATGAATTTCCTAAACATGTTAGATCTCATAGACTCCGAATTTTTACAAGAGTCTGTACCTATCATCTCTTCGCTTCGCTAACATTAAATTATTCATATTTTTCTTTTTTTTTTACAACGCATCCGCTGCTGAACCAATTTTGTTGAAAGGCACAGAGATAGAGTAGTGATTCCTAGAACCGTCTCCAAAGGATACTTTCATACCAGGAAATCAGATCTGACTGACCACGGGGTTCTAATACCTAAATCTACGCAATAAAGTCGCGGACATCAAAGGTTCGCTTTTTGTATCAAATTTTTTTTTCACTTTAGTTACACAACGTAAAGGATTTTCTATCAGTCTAATTTTGGCCGTGCGATATCGCGTGTAGATGTACAAGAAGAGAAATGTGTAGGAAGAGAATAATTTTGTAGGCTTTCAGTTATGTAACCGATACGAGCTCCCAACTTCTCGCCTGTTCCGCTTTCCCAAACTCCGTTATCCCTCGCGAAATATTTTTACAATTTGTCACAAAAACTTCGGCCGTAGATCTCTGGGATTAACCTTCGGCTCGGCTTCCGACACTGATATTGTTAGGAATTCGGTAAGCCGACGCGGCGAGCGACGACGCTTCAACTGAAATGTAATTAAGTTAAGGCACATTTGTACTAAGTAATATAATATCACCGCCTTTGGGATTGGTACTTTGAGTTTTATTTATTTTTACCCGACTACTGCAATGCCGTGTGGTGACGGCAGATCAGAATACAGTTGTCACCACCCCTCCTCTTCCCGCGGGTGTCGTACGAGGCGACTAAGGGAGTATAGCGGAGAACGGGCAGCAGCGTCCTCTGTGCTACTACTACCATCTACTGCGATCACCAACCCGTCTGCCCCGCGTGGTGATTATGGGCAAACCCTCCCCTTGGGAGAGGCCTTTAGTCCAGCAGTGGACTGTTATAGGCTATTGACGATGACGACTGCAATGCCAAAAAGGAAGGGTTATCATTTTAGCAGCCTATGTGTGTATGTACCTATGTGACTATAATGTTCCGTCGTAGCTAATAGACTACTGAGCCGATTTCGATGAATTATGTGTCAATCGAAGCGTTATGATAGTCCGCGTGACATAGGCTACATTTTATATGAACAAAATCAATATGACGGATGTAACGGAGTGGATCGACCCGGCTGAGAGCGACCCACTTCGTTCATTAGATGATTATAGATTAGATTTATATAATTAGATCGAACCTCGCTTTTCACTATTTCCTAGGACAAGGAATAAAATACTCGATAAACAATAACGACTTTTATTTACAATTCTCTTAACCTATTACATGATATCGAGAGACGTTGACGCAAGCCTAAACACGGTTACAATATTATATGAAGCGGGACCGCCCGGGCGGCTGACGGAAGGATGACGGACTCCCGGTGGAGCGCGGGTGACGCGGCGGTCGCGGGGGGAACGCAGACGCTCGGGGTGGTTGGAAGGGCCGGGCCGCGAGGCCAAGCGCGAGCAACAGCCCCTGTGGTCCTACCAGAGAGCTCGTACCACTCGTCAACCCAGAGGGTAATCAGGCCGACGATGGGATCGATCCAGAGGGAAATCAGACCGACCCCGATGGTACGGGCGCCGCTGGCGAACTGCCGGTGGACGCTCTTGTTCGGCGTTTTATACTTTTCTGCTGGCTGCTTCGGTGGGCCTCGGCGCGGTTCGGCGGGGATCACGCCGCTGGTGTCATTGCCCTGGCGTGTGCGTTCACGTCGGCTCCGCGTGATGAGTCAGGCGGCACGTGTATCGTGGGCTGCTTGCGCTGTGACGGCGTGTTCACGCGGGTCCCTCGTGCGATGATTCACGCCGCCCGTGTAGGTTGCTTTGCGTTGTGACGGCGCTCGTCACATGGATGTTGCATCCAATTTTACCTAGTCGGGTCACAGTTTCTAAACTTTTACTCTTGTTACTGTACATTAATTTTGTTACTAGCTGATGCCCGCGACTTCGTCCGCGTTGATTTAGTTTTTAAAGTCCCTCGGGAACTCTTTGAATTTCCGGAATAAAAAGTATATGTAGCCTATGTGACTCTCCAGGTCCTCAACTATACCCCTGCAAAAAAATCACGTCAATCCGTAGCTTTGATGCGGCGTGATTGAAGGACAAACCAACAAACACATTTTTTATTGCAGTATCGGCAGTTAATGTCGCCAAAAATAATAAAATTATAATAAGTATGCTATTTAGGTAATAGCCTATTTGGTAAAGCTAGTACAATATAAGTGCCTTTAAATTAAAACAAAGTGACAGCCCGAGTCATCAATTTTTATTATTATAGGCTGTCTAACCGTCTCCAGGCCGTATTTGCGTGCTTCAAAAGTAAAACTGCGGAAAGATAAGTTATTAGTTATGAGGGAACGCATTTCCAAAGGTCCCATTACTCATTTTGAAACGAAATTTCGGCTTGTCCCCGCCCTTAGCCATCTCATAAGCGACCCGTCATATAAAAAACAAGCTGATGCCCGCGACTTCGTCCGCGTGGATTTAGTTTTTAACATCCCGCGGGAACTCTATGTCACCCTCCAGGTTCTCAGCTATACCTATTTAAAAAATCACGTCAATCCGTAGCTTTGTTACAGCGTGATTGACGGACAAACCAACAAAGACACTTTCGCATTTATAATATGTATTAGTGAGGAAGAATTAAAACTACGATAATAAAGGCAATCTAATTAAATTTTAGAACACAAAAGCTACTATTGTAACTTAAATATGATAGTTAGATATATATACCTTCGGGACTTTTTTGTACAAAATAATGAGTACTTTAATCATGTAGTACATAATTTTTATGTATCATCAATAGTTTTCTCAGCACACGCCAAATAATGCATTTAAGCCTTAGCTTATGTTACTTCCTGTTAACTTAGCTTTCTATTGGTGAAAAAATGGTTAAAATCGGTCCAGTAGTTACAGAGCCTATTGGCTATTCGGTACAAACAAACAAACAAACAAAAAAATCTTTCCTCTTTATAATATTAGTATAGATTATAATATATAATTCCATAATTTAAATGAGTACCAGAGTCACCTACATTACGGATTGCAAAGCTGAAGTGCCAATGGGTAGGGCACATAGTTCGTTTTTGCATTAAAATAAAATGAGACTCTATTAAGTATTCTATAATTCAGGTCATGTCTGCTAATATTTTACTTTCCTAACTTTACCTACCTACATATTTTTATGTGGAGTGACTTTTTAAAATTGCTCTACAATAAGTTATATAAGGGATCCATCGATAGCACCATTATATGTAGTTATGCCAATATATCAGCGTCTGTATAACACTGATTTAGCGCCAGGACGTGAGCACTTTAGCCTCGCAGCAAGTTCCTTACTTTTACTTTACACACGTTACCAAGTTTCCTGATTAATAACACTTGCCCGGAGACCGCCGCTAATATGGATATACGGGTATGTCCGCAGAGTACTAACCGTAGTTTGAAAACTTTCGCCCAATAATGAATTTGAGATTATTGGTCTAGTTTGTTTAAAAGTATACCCCCCCCCCCCCCTATATCTTCTTCTTCTTTATCAACCGATAGACGTCCACTGCTGGACAAAGGTCTCTTGCATGGACTTCCACAGGCCTCGGTCTTGTGCCGCCTGGATCCAGCGGCTCCCTGCGACTCGTTTGATGTCATCGGTCCACCTGGTGGGGGGTCTGCCAACACTGCGCTTCCCGGTGCGGGGTCGCCACTCCAACACCTTGGGACCCCAACGACCATCAGCTCTTCGCACTATGTGCCCCGCCCATTTCCACTTCAGTTTCGCGACTCGCTGAGCTATGTCGGTGACTTTGGTTCTCCTACGGATCTCCTCATTTCTGATTCGATCCCGCAGGGACACTCCTAGCATAGCTCTCTCCATCGCCCGCTGAGCGGTCCTGAGCCTACTTATGAGGCCCCCCCCTATATATAGTAGGTATATTATATAGTATATATAATAGGAGACCTATTCGGGGGGTCGCAGGTTCGATCCCGGGCACGCACCTCTGACTTTTCGGAGTTATGTGCGTGTAAGTAATTAAATGTCACATGCTTCAACGGTGAAGGAAAACATCGTGAGGAAACCTGCAGACCTGAGAGTTCTTTTTAATGTTCTTAAAGGTGTGTGAAGTCTGCCAATTTGCATTGGGCCAGCGTGGTGGACTATTACCCTTCTTTGAGAGTAGACCTGAGCTCAGTAATCAGCCTTTGATGAGTTGCTGATGATGATGATGATGATGATGATGATATCTAAAGAGTTGAGTAGACTTTTGGCGACTTTTTTAACATCTATGTACATTCCACAAGTCGCTACGAGTATTTTGTGTAAGATTCGTTTTTTTTATGGCAGCCCTTGATGCTGTTTAAAATTACGGGCTAACTATGGTAGTGTAAGTAAACCCATATTATACCTCTAATCGTTATGTACATGCCATCGTACCGGAACGCTAATGTTCTTGGCGGCTCGTTTTTGGCCATTATAAATTCCCAAATTGCGCCTGCGGGGAATCGAACTCAAGACTTCCCACTGATATTACCACAGCGCTCACCACTACCACTATGCCAGGGAGGTCGTTAACAGATTAACTTAAATATTGGTAAAAAAAATCTTAATTTACTGAAGACCAATCAATTATTATGAAAATAAGAAGCTGTTATATCGAACTCACAGATCAAGAGATTTATTTCGAGTTGCTTAGTAATTGATATATTATTCTTATATTGATTGTTGCAGGAAGTTTCGAATAGTTCTGCAGCCAGACCCGAGCTCCGTGTTCGCAGACGGCGTGCAGTTCCATTCCTCCGCCGGGCCCATACACTACAACACCAAGCTCGTTTACTCCGGGAAACTGGAAGGTAATCTACCACACTCTCATTCTCTCTCTCTCTCTCCCCCCCCTTTTCTCTCTCTCTCTCTCTCTCTTTTTCTTTCTTTCTCTGCGGTGTATTCCTGAAACACTGTTGTTGTGTGTGTTTTTTTTTTATATTTGATATACTGCTACTTTCTATCATGTAGCAACCTTTAGGTCTAACTATTTTGTTTTTTTTTTATTACTAGATCTTAACTAACTTAACTAGAAAAACTAACTTAACTAGAAACTAGCCTAACCTATATCTAAATGGTGGAACCATTAGCCCTTGCCGCCTTCCTAACTACTTTCCTTAACGCTTTCGCCTTAACGCTTTCCTGGGCTACGCTGTTGACAGCGTAGCCCAGGAAAGCGTCCCGACAATCTTCGTCCTTGACCAGCGCGCATAAATTATTAGATTCGATGTCCCTGTCCATCCTGTGCTTACAATCAAGCCTTTCGTTCGCGAACCTTGGACATGCTACGAGTATGTGTTCTACTGTTTTGACGGTATCATCGCAAACACACAATGGACTGGGGGCAAGCTTAAATCTAAAGAGGTAGCTTTTAAATCCACCGTGACCCGTGAACAACTGAGACATAGTATTATTTAGACTGACCTTTTTCAAAGTCTTGAAAGCTTCTTGGACTTCAGGGAAGAATAATTTCGTGACGGCTCCAGTTGCTGCTGTGCTATATCTTTCTTGCCAGGCTTTGAGAGTTGGGCCCCTGATGAGCCGCTTGGCTGAGGACAAAGGGAGTCGGTCGTAGGTTGGTGCGTACTTGTGGTTTAGAGCCGCACCCTTAGCTAGTTCGTCAGCGCGCTCATTCCCGGGAATACCCACGTGGGCCCGGATCCAATGAAGTCTTGCTTCCCCTCCATTTTTACTTATAGCGCAGATGCGAGCGTGGAGATCAGCCGCAAGCGGGTGTAAGTTGTTTGGGTTTATTATGCTCTCGCCAAAGCGGACCTGGAGTCTGAGAAGATATGAGCCTTCCGCACTACGTTGTTTCGTTCCATGGCTTCCAAGGCCCCCTGTATGGCGACTAGCTCAGCCTGGTACACTGAACAATAATCAGCAAGTGAGATGGTGATAAAATGCATTTCAGCGTTATTTTTCCATATAGTTGCAGCTGCTCCAACTCCCCCCCCAATCTTGCTCCCGTCGGTATACATATATTCTTGGCCAATCATCCTCCACCGCCTCTAATTCTTCTGCGTTGTTGATGGAGTCAAACGTCAAGCGTTGCCTTGAAGCTGGGTGAGGTAAGCTGAAGGGGCTGATCGGCCTTTCCATCTGGCAACGTGGTAGGTCTGACACTGGCAGTGTAGATCATGGTTGTAGATCACTCGTGTGTCCTTCAGTCACAAAACCCGACAAAAGGCAACGGTTTGTTAATGAAAATGTTTAAACAAAGCCCTTATCCGCCCTATTTTCTCTCGGTTAAAATATTTACATAATATGTTCACTTTTTTTTTTTTGGTAAGTAATAAAGTTTTTGCCTGCGTCATTTTCCGCGTGGAATTCGGTTTTCAAAAATTTTTTTCTGGGATATAAAGCCTATGGTCTATATCACTCTCCAGGTCCTCAACTGCACTTGGTAAAAACCATATTGACTCGTTGCTGTGCGATTGAACAAACTAACAAAGAGACAGACTTTTACGTTTATAATATTAGTAAGGAATAAGGTTATTAGTAGACGACACAATTAAATGCCCTTACGAGTCATTACGACATCATACGAGTATTTATCAGTAGTTTGAACATGGTTTTTGACCAGGGTAAACCAATGTTTTAATGCTGGTTTGTATAATGATCTGAAACCAGACAATTATCTTAAATATACAAACAAAGTCGGGTTAGTTACGCCATTTATAACTCAAGAACATGTGGACCTATTTTATGATCCTTGATTTTTTGGATTTGTCTCCGGCCCGTAAAGCAGAATAACTACTAAAACTTCCGAAAGCATTTTGTACGAAACGGCTTTTGGAACGAAGTTCCTTATCGCGCGATGCGAAAGGGGGCTAGATTAAGACTAAATTCCGACACTTTTTCAATGTGAATTTGGCATTGTGTTCAATATTTTCACACTACAATATTAGATCGCCGTAGCCTTGTGGTTTCTACAGTCGCATGGTCGGTCGATCGATCGACAAAGGTCGATGGTTCGAATCCCAGCTCGAAAGAATGAATTTTCTATTTTCTATTTTATTTTAAATAATTTCTACATGTGGAATTTTTCCCTAATTTTTTAATTTTTATTATTAATTTATTATTAAAGGAACTTCGTTCCAACCGACTGTTCCACGACACTCACGCATTTTTTGGTCATATTTAGAGAACGGATTGACTGATTTCGATACATTTTTTGTTCGTCTCGAGATATTAAAAACTAAATCCACGCGGACGAAGTCGCGGGCATCAGCTTGTATCATAATAATTTGCAATTGAATACATAGCAGCTGTGGTCATGTGTTATTCACATCACGGAACATAACATCCGAATTAACTTAGATCACAATGTATTCGTATGTCTTGATTAGATGTATGCGTGCCTACGAGTACACAGCTTTAGATCATAGAGCAGCCAGGCCTTGGAAACCGGAAAATATATTCAAACAGGTTTCGTTCATCTAAATGGTGAAAGAACGTGAAACCGTTTCTAATTCGATTGTGATCAACTTACCGGTTTTTGGAACGTAGTTCCTTATCGCGCGGTGCGGAACTCGAAAGGGGGCTAGACGGATCGACACTTTTTTGAAACCGACACTTTTTTGAAGGAAGGAAGGAATTTTTCCCTAATTTTTTATAACTTATAAGTTCCACATGAAGAAATTGTTTAAAATAAAATTGAAAATGGAAAATTCGGTCTGTCGAGCTGGGATTCGAACCATCGACCTTTGGCTGTTAGGCGACTGCAGAAGCCACAAGGCTACGGAGACCCATTATTGTACCGCGAAAATACCGAACACAATGCCAAATTAATTAATCGAAAGGAACTACGTTCCATCCGGGTGTCCCTTGACACCTCTCAAGTTTTTTTTGAACTTTAAGTTCTTTGCGATTTGCTGAAGAGAAGCCAAGTCAGCACCGATCAACTCGTGTCCAATCCTACTTCCTACTAATATTATAAATGCGATAGTTTGTGAGGATGAATGTATGGATGGATGGATAGATGGACTAATAATAGAAATGCGAAAGATTGTGAGGATGGATGTTTACTCTTATTGTTACTCTTTAACGTGACGATGAATGAACCGATTTGGCTGAAATTTGGAATGGAGATAGCTCATACCTAGGACATTTTATCCCGGAAAATTAAAGAGTTCCCGTGGGAATTAAAAACCTTTATCCACGCGGAGGAAGTCGCAGTCTCTAGTGTCAAATAGTGTCAAATATATCAGTGAAAGGAACGGGCACGCAAGCGGCTGTCTTGTCTAATTTTGGTGTCTACAACCGGCAGACGCCTATGTACCTACATGCATAATTAATAATATGTAACTAACAGGGTTAATCCCTATAACCCTTCTCTGAGAGGAGACCTGCGCTCAGTAGTGAGCCGTTGATGGGTTGCTGATGATGATGATGATGATGATGACAGTACTAACAGAACACTCACAAGTTCATGCCGCGACTTCGTCTTGATTTACGATATCTCTTGTAACTTGTAGGTACACAAACGAAATTGACAGGATTGGGACAGTGCTATAATGTTGATATTTCTATTAGTACCGTTGCTGCTCTAATAACACAACAGCTCTCCGATCTGCATAGTATAATTACCCACTACGTCTCAATGTAATTAGGCGGTGTTCATGACTTAGCATCACAGTCGAATAAACGACAATTACCCTTGAGATTTATGGCCTAGGTTTATAATTATATGTGAAATTTGCTTTTGTACTAGTATCGCTTGATTATCCCAGCGTAGGGGCCTGGAATACTCAAGATCTCATCTCTTTCTACTCCAGATTTTGCCTGCTATCTTAACTATTTCATCTTCCCGTCTAATTTTCTGCCGCCCTTTCTTTCGTTTTCCTATTCTAGGTTGCCAAAGTGTTGCCACTTTGCTCCAATATCTATTCTCATAAATGGCCAGCCCATTTCCATTTTAAAGTTCTTATTCTCAGTGTTGCATCTTCCTCTATTGTAGTATGCCTAATATAGGTACTGCCTTGTTTTACTGTTCTGTATATATTTATATAATAAATATTAGATACATATTAACCAAAGAAACTCAAATTATTTGTAAACACTATAAAGTAACATCTATGACTAGTTGGTCAGGTTATATTCCACGTTAAGTGAATTAATCAAAGCAAAGCGATCTCGTTTTGAAAGCATTAAATAAAATATGATCCTAATTATCCTTCAGGGTTCTGGCGCCACAGTACATTTCCGCGTCGTAATAAATTAACAAACTTCAATATTCTGTAGCAAACTTAATAAACGAAATTACGAGGTGCTACCCATCTGGTACATTCAAGACAAAGTGAAATTTGATGAAATTAGTTCACAAGTTTAATGGAGTGTGCTTCTTGGGGGTTTGACTCTCTTGTCTGCGGCGTCTCGGGCGTTACACGCAACCCCCTCAGACTCATTTCAGTATTAATAATGTACTTCGGGTTAAAGATATTTATTGTCTCAAAAAGAATATTATACATATTCACTTATTCACTTAAACGAGACTTAAGCTTAACAGGTTTTACAAAAATAATTGCATTACGGAGCGTACAAAGAAATAAAAATAATTTAAATAAGTGGGTAAGTATTCAAAAAGCTGGTACCATCACAACAGAATCTATCCGAGCCGCGGTTGTTACTGAATAGTACTACATAATACATATATATTACATATAAATAAATAAAAGTTTACTGACTGTCTAATGTCTATATATAGGCTACAGTTCGTTGCGTTTTCGCGATTTCGATACCTAACTACTTTTTCATCCGGTTTGGATAGATAGACTGACTCTGAAGGGATAGTGGACAGGTGTATAATTTATAAAGGTTTAATATAAATTGTGTAAACTATGATGATAATAAATTATTGTTCTAGGAATTATTAGGCAAACGGTGCGCTATTAACACTCTTTACCTATACATACTCTAAATTCAAAGGTTATTCGTTAAAAGTGGATATAAAACAGCGTTTCTTATCTTTCTTTATCCCTTACTAATGACGTGTTTGAAAAAGAGGGATCTAAAAATGTGAAATGCTTTATTTGATATTTAAAAATACTCCTGATTTGCTCTCAAGCATAATTAGATGCCAAAAATATAGTGAACTAGCTGACTCGGCGAACTTCGTACCGCCAACTTACCTATAGGTATAAATAAAACGAATAAATTATCTTAATAAAAAAAACTATCCTATCTTTCAAGTTGGACCAAATTACAGATATTTACGAAGTTTGATCAAAATTGGTTCAGTAGTTTAGGAGTCTATCGCGGACAAACAACGTGACACGTAATTTATATATATTAAGATAGTCGATATGTTACAGTAGCAGCTATATTTTCTTTTTATTAATGAACCTTTAAAAATGTTATCAGTAAAATAAATGCTACTAAAGTCGAAGGGAAGTTGTAGTTACGGTTATTTATGAGCGGTTTTCAGAAGCGAATGCAAGTCGCTGTTTTAATACATTGGACATCCGGAGGCTCTTTGCACCTCGAATTAGTTTGCATAAAATATAGCAGTCCATTTATTCGGTCGCCATTTTGCTGTTTGTGAATTAACCGCTTATTAAAGCAGTGACCATTTCATTAAATCTTATAATTATTCGACAGATAATTCCTTTGGTCGTAATTTGTAATTCAAACAAGAAATAAGGCTAGTTAACTGATAAAAAGTGCGTTTCTTTTCCAGATGACGATGCATCACTCGTTTACGGAGTTATCACAGCTGACGGTCTTTTCGATGGAACAATATGGACTCCCACAGAAGAGTATTACATTGAACCTCTTTCCCGGTACGATATCAGCCATCCTTCCATGCACAGTGTCATATACAGGAGATCAGATGTCGAGCATCCACATGCTGGCAATGGGAATCCTCACTGTGCTTCACATCTACTGCACGTCAAAGGCAAGCTCGGGTACCAAGGGGAACTGTTCAACTTTACTGACCAAGTAACAGTTGAAGAAGTACCCTTTAACAACCACACAGAAGACTTGAATAGCGAAATAAATAGACGAAAGAAGCGATGGCTTCCCGAAGACGAAATGCAAGACGATGAGCCAAAGGAGAATCCCGAACTACCGTTAGACTTAGATGTCCCGTACACCAGTAATAGTGATCCGTTTGATAAGTTTAGTACGAGAAAGCCAAAAACCAAAATCGATAAGAGTAACCTCATTACTAAAGTGCGACTCGACTCAGAGGAGTCGAGACCAAAACCAAAGACGCATGTCGAAGTGATAAAAACTAAAGCAGGTGTTGTGACTGTTAGTAAGGATATAGTTAAGAAGGAGCCAGTAGGGTATACTGTACTGTCCGCGAACGCAAGCGACGACGGGAGGCACGTGAACAAAAGAGCTACAGTAGATCCGAGGAAAACAACTTGCTTAGTGTATTTACAGGCTGATCATATGTTCTACCAGAGATATGGTTCGGAAGAAGCGTGTATCGAAGTTATGACACGTCATGTACAGAAAGTTAATGCTATTTACAAAGTGACAGGTAATGATTTTATTTTACACAAAAGGCTTTCAAATTTCTTTAGCACAAATTAAAGGCAAACAAAATTGCTTAATTTAACCTCATTTAATTAATCCTTCGATTAAATTTGAACTATTTCATTTTATTTTAGATTTCAATCAAGATGGGAAACCGGATAACATTACGTTTATGATTAAAAGAATTAAAGTCCACACGCTAGACGCACTAAAAGACCCAGCTTACAGGTTTCCAAACAATTATGGGGTGGAGAAATATTTAGAACTGTTTTCAGGTAAGGATTTATGCTTTATGTAGTTATAATTGAGGAATTATTGAAAATAAGGATTCATCATCATCCCAATCCTCGTCGACCTGAACTGAACACCGTCTCCTCTTAGAGAAGAGTTTACTTAGGCCATAGTACATCACGTTGGCAAAGTACGGATGGACAAACGTCACACATCACCCACATGTTCTTAAGAACATCATAGCGAATTCTCAAGCATACAGGTTTTATCACGATGTTTTCCTTTATCATTAAAGAAAGTTATATTCAAATGCTTAAAACGCACATAAGTCCTAAAAGTTAGAGGTGCCTGGGATTCGAACTGACCCTCGAAAAAGAAGCCAAAGGTCAGCCCCGGTTTGGTAGAGCATCGTCTTGGTCACGCGTACCTTTTGACATTATTTCACTTCGTCAGAGATGAAAAAAGGAAAGACGGCAGAATTCGCACTGCGAAGTTAAAGCCAGCAAAAGTAACGAACATTTTGCTTTTTTTGCTGGCAGTAAAATTTCACATAGTGTCTCTATGTGTAATTTTACTGCCAGGTACTGTAACATGTAGATGAACGTAGTGTTTACCTACGCATGTTTTTGAATCAGAGGAAGATTACGACGCGTTTTGCCTGGCGTACATGTTCACGTACCGCGACTTCGAGATGGGTACACTGGGGTTGGCGTGGACGGGGGATCTGAAGAACGCTGGCGGAGTCTGTGAGAAGAATGGCGTAAGTATTATCAGAAGCCCTATCCTACTAATATTATAAAGGCGAAAGTTTGTGTGTATGTTTGTTCCTCTTTCACGCAAAAACTACTGGATGGATTTGGCTGAAATTTGGAATGGAGATAGATTATACCCTGGAATAACACATAGGCTACAAATTATCCCGGAAAAATCCAAGGTTCCCGCGGGATTTTGAAAAACCACTGATAGATGGCGCTGATTGTACTTAAATCACGCTTACATTATCCGCAGCATCGAGAATAAGTAAAAAATTCCAATTCAACAATCAAGGAGGATAAACACAGTTATTGAAGTTTTTCATTAGCAATAGAAAATTTCTTAGGGATTAGGGATGGATTACGAAATAAATAATACAAGTAGTACAAAGTATTGATTTGTCCAGTCATCGTGAGTACATTGCTAGATATTATAATGACTGGTCATGTGTAGATCCTATTATAATATTATATATGCGAAAGTTTGTGAGGATGGATGTTTGGATGGATGGATGGATGTTTGTTACTCTTTAACGCGACAACGAATGAACCGATTTTGCTGAAATTTGGCACAGACATAGAATATTGTCTGGAATAGCACATAGGCTACTTTTTATCCCGGAAAAGCAAACAGTTCCTCCGGGATAGCATTGCTGTTTTTTACGCATTTGTCCTTCAAAATACTATATATGCATGCATGCATGTATGTATATATGTATGTGTGTATGCATGTATTTATGTATGTTTGTATCCTCCTCCTACTAACAATAAATACATTAACTATATCCTATCCTACTAATTATTTCTCATATTATCCCACTAATATTATTAATGTGAAAGTTTGTGAGGATGGATGTATATGGATGTATGTTTGTATAGATGTCGTATACGGATGGATGGATGTATGTTCTCTGAGATAGGGGTTGAACTATTTTGACTGTTATACTCAATAACTTCGTTAAATTTGAACTAATTTTTATTATTACTTTAACCGACTTCAAAAAAGGAGGAGGATCTCAATTCAACGGAATCTTTTTTATGTATGTTCACCGATTACTCGAAGACACCTGAACCGATTTGGAAAATTCTTTTTTGTTTCAAAGGGTATACTTCCCAGGTGGTCCCATTTAAATTTTATAGAAATCAGTCGAGCGTTTTTTAAAAAATCTATAATAAATTTTATACTTTGTAGTGGCGCGGGCGTTTAAATGTATGCTCCCGGGACAAAAAGTAGCCGATGTTATTTTCCAGGTCCTCAACTTTACCTGTGTAAAAAAAATCGGCCAAGCGCGAGTCGGTCCTCGCTCTTTTAGGGTTCCGTTAAAAAAAAATTAAATTAAAATATTTCCATGGGTACATGGAAATATGTTAATTTAATTTTATTTTTTTAATTTAATTTAATTTTTATTATTTGTTGTTATAGCGGCAATAGAAATACAAAATATGTGAAAATTTCAACTGTCTATCTATTACAGTTTACGAGATACAGGCCGCTGACAGACGGACGGACGGACAGCGGAGGCTTAATAATAGGGTCCCGATGGCACCCTTTGGGTACGGACCCTATAGTTGAGGACCTGGAGAGTGGCAGGCTACTTTTTATCCCGCAAAGTCAGAGTTCCCAAGGCATTTTAAAGGCTAAGTTCACGCAGACGAAGTCGCGGGCATCAGCTAGTAACTAAATAAAAGAATAATTCATGTTAACTGTCATGAAACAACTGTCCTTAGGGATAGATACAGACGTACAGAGAACAGACTTGGAAAATTTAGCTTACAAACGTGTCAATGACAAGCACACACATGCGCCATTTTGTGGGGTTGAAAACATACATAATACGTGTTTAATATTATTATGATACAAGTATTATAATTTTATGTGTGTTTAATTTACAGTTTACACATTTTTAGTAAAGCATAGAATATCGCGAAATTTGTTACAACATGCTTGTAATAAAATTTGACCCCTCGTTTAGAAAGATTTGGGATTGTATTTCCAAAAAAAATTTCAGATTAACGTAACTCCGCTGACGCGTTTGCTAACTTGAACACTTCCACTCAGGGCACAGATCAATAAAATTTTCATGTATTTTAGCAGAACTTAAGTGCTTATTTGACATTTAGAATATGCCACAGCACTTTAACCAATCTAGTAAACGCTTAAGACACTCCATTACTTGCATAAGTCCAGTATCCCCCGGGAATGCAAAGTGCACCACTGTGATGTTCTAATCTAATCTAATGGATACGATCTGATTAGATCCAACCCATCATTAAGACCTAGGCTTCAACCTCTTCGAAAATGCATTTTTGATTTCATGGTTTTTTCAACTCAAATCTCACTTTTTTAGACGTGTGCCGTGAGTAAATTGTCAATATCAGTGGAATTATCTAGAAGTACCGAAAACGCCCACGTCATTATATTAGCGACCAATGAAAATTGAAAGGCATTGTTTGTCGTTGAGGAAGGAAAAACATTAACGTTTTAGTGGTCGTAATTACGGACCTTGACCGAAATAATGCTCGAAACCGGAATAGCCATTAAAGCCTAATGCTGTTAGCACATTTCCGGGATATCGACTGCTACTTTTATGATGTTCACAGTTCAACCGTCACAAAAGTTTTTCTATATACTTTCTAATGTAAATTAGTTAGTGTAGTAGTCAGTCCTCTGCCCAGACTACTGATGATAGCGACGATGTTGTCTAACATGGTAGCGCGCTAATTTAGAATGGGTATGGCAGTGTAAGTTAAACCCTTATCCCTAATCAGTTTCTACACGACATCGTACCGGATCGCACAATCAAAGTTGGCAGTACACGTCTTTGATAGTAGCTAGCCACGGCTAATGTCTTATCAGAAAAGGACTGGCGCGGAGTCTTATTAATTGTTTCGCAAGGATACTATAAACAATTCGTTAATTCTTCGAATAGTTCTTCTAAAAAGAGGACTTAAATTTTTGATTCTATTAAAACTTGGAAGTTTTAACGAGCATTGTATGTTTTGGCCGTCCTACTTTCCGGCGTTGCAGAGTTCGTGTTAAAGTTTAATTGTTCGCGGCACTGCCGGCTGCCGCGGCACATAGCATGACGTTCTGGTAGACTCACCTCTGTGCTGAATTGAAACAAATGACTGTAGCTTGCATGTCAGTTAGGAGAAAATTCTTGGGGATTTACCCGTTGAAAAGTACAATACTTGGTTTTTCTCTGGTGGGGAGTAATCACAAGGGCAACTGAAGAACACTTTCTGGCAACTACATCAAAACTTACAGCGAGGCATTTTCTCGTTCACCAAAGCTTATTCCATTGAGGAACATAATACCCTGTGTCCAGGTAACGGGAAAGAACCCAATAATTATAATTATGTATAATTAATTATATTGTTTTGGTTTCCTTCAAGAAAATTTCAGTAGCAGACCGTAGTTGAGAAGTTGGCGTTGCGGAATACCTCTATGGTTCAAAGAGCACGTAAATCAACCGCTCCTGTAACTCATTTCTCTCCTATTCCTTTCGACTTCCCGTACCGTCGGACTGATGGAACAGAGTGCACATTTGCTCATACACTTGTGCTCTATAAACTTAACGTCTTCTGCGTAGATGCGTTTGTAGAAAACACGCTGTTGCCAAAACTTAGTCGTGGGGACTAACTTTTTTTTAAACCTTCAAGGATTGCTGCGAGGAATCTCAATGATTTTTTATTTTCTTGACAGCACTACCGTGGCAGCATGAAGTCGCTGAACACCGGCATCGTGACGCTGCTCAACTACGGGAAGCACGTGCCGCCCGCGGTCTCGCACGTTACCCTGGCGCACGAGATCGGACATAACTTTGGATCGCCGGTAAGATATTTTGACTTCTTCTTGGTTTATTGTAATATCTCTAAGTAATGCAGGGAATATGAGGAAAAATCTAAGCATAAATTATGGGGGGTAAGGCAATGAAAGGATTCAATGAAATCATAATAAATAGGTATTTTTAAGAGATGTACATAAAATAACGGAAATCAATCATCAGCGCAGATTTGATAGTAGTGGACATCATGCCTCATTAAAACCAAAGAGGTAGCGAACGGCATTTCTGTTACAAAGGCTTTCATGCGGATTGTATGATAATAGTAACACATTTGCCTTTGGGTTGTATTAAGGTTTCGCCTTTATTAATGCTTGATAGCATAATAAAGCTGATGCTCATAATGTTGCTTACTTTTCTTACTTTACTTAACAAACGATCTCTAGTTTGGTGCCTTAATTTTATCATGAGTTAATCAGGATTACAATTGAATATAATTTTTCAACTGTTCTAGCATGATCCAGAAATGTGCACGCCTTTTGGGGAGGATGGCAACTACATAATGTTCGCGCGCGCCACCAGCGGCGATCGCAAAAACAACAACAAATTCTCGCCCTGCTCCCTGAGGGCTATAGACCCCGTGCTTAACAACAAGGCACGCTCGCCGAAGGGATGCTTTACAGGTAATTCATACTGCAAGACTAATGTATTTCTTATGCTTTGTCTTTAAAGCATAAGAAACACTTTATAGTCTTGCAGAGATCATGCTCGTTTCTGAAGGTCGTAAAATTTAGTCTAACTTCGTTGATTGTCGTATAATATGTTGTGGACGCCCAAGACCACCGCAAATTTTAGAAGGCCATAACTTATATCCTGTATTTTGATACATTTCTAATTTAAACTAAAAAGGTTCTTCACTATTGCCACCATAAACTGTATATTATAGAGTGATAAACTTTTTCTTGAAGGCCCGGTGACACTAACTGCTTACTTCCTACAGCGCTACAACCCTTTGTGCAATTTTCTTCATCCTGCAGTGGCCCAGTGACACTACTATCACATGTTAAGCATTTAGTGTTATGCCATTAAATTTTATTTGCAGCTTTCATTAAAAAATTCATTAATTCCACTTTTGGCTACCAGGACATTTTAGTTTGTGGGACTGATGCCTCTTTTCACCAACCATACGTAAATCATCCTCTATGTAGGATCCTCTTTAAGTATAGAGCCTTAAATAAATGTATTTATTGGAGGATTGCCTTTACCCAATGTCATTTCAACCTTTAGGTGTTCCTTATAGGTTCGTGTAAACCAAATTGACAGAAAGCGTCACCTAACTTAGCTTAGGTAGCACGTTAGCGACACCGGCGAAACAATCTGTGCCCAGTTGGCACGCCTAAAAGCCACTCTTTGGGAATTGAATTTTTTGACGTGACAACGTCTTATAAATTGGTTTGCCGGGTGACACTTCAAGAAACTGCGTTACGCTCCGCTCACGTTATGCGCTCACAATGAGAGCGAGTGAGAGCTACTCGGGCATGGTTAGCCCGCCTAAGAGCGAGAGAGACAGACATAAAAAGTGAAAGGCACGCGTCCCTTCCACTCGAGCACAGTTAGCCCGCCTAAGAGCGAGAGAGACAGAGCGAGAGAGAGAGAGTGAGAGAGATAGGCATACACACCGGTTCATGTCTTGCGCTTCTATTTCGGTTGTCACGTAAAACTTTCGCCCGTATACCGACTTTACAGGCAACCAATTTTTTTTTTTTTTTTTGCAAAAAGAATATTAGTCAAATTGAAGTTGACTAATATCCTCCTATCCCTTCCAACTAAGCGGAAAGCTTGTGCTAGGAGTGGGTACGACAATAGTGCAACGGGTGGGATTCGAACCTGCGACCTTTCAGTTTTCAGTCCGCACCTTTAACCATTGGGCTATTGAGGCTCTATTTGGCTCTATATATTGAATTAAAGTTAGGGAATGTTGGTGAAAACAGGCATGAGAGATGTAGAACCCAATTTATTTATTAATTGTGTATGGTAATAATTTCTTCTTTTTTCTGCAGAGCCGCAGCCAGCCATCTGCGGCAACGGCGTGGTGGAGGAGGGCGAGGAATGCGACTGCGGCTGGGCGTCCGAGTGCACGGACGTGTGCTGCCGCCCGCAGGCCGTGCGCCCGCACTACAAGCCGTGCACGCTCACCGAGCACAGCGTCTGCAGTCCTAGTCAGGTACATTCAGGCTGTTCGGCTTTATTAATCGATAGCAAGATAGCTCTTGACTGCGGTAACTTCTATTGTCGTCCTGTCTTTGGTGAGAACAGCCAAAGATATATATGATCTTGTGCTGCTTTGGTCCAGCGACTGCCAGCGACTCGCTTCTAATCGTTCGACGACGACATAGGTGTTCCAACGCTGTGCGTTTCTCGTAGGGTGTGCTGAAACTTTCTGTCATATCTCTCGGTCTCAGTCAGTAGAGGCGCTTGAAGTCGGTTTTTTAAAAAGAATTCTTTATATTATTATTATTATTATCAACAGATTTGATTTTATTTACGATGATTTTGATGATGATTATCTGCAGGGTCCCTGCTGCACGTCGTCGTGCACGCTCAAGTTCGGCGACAAGTGCCGCTCCGACAACGGGTGCCGGGACGCGGCGCACTGCGACGGCAAGCGCGCCGCCTGCCCCGCCAGCCGCCACAAGCCCAACCGCACCCGCTGCGACAAGGAGCTGGTGTGCTTCATGGGGGTGAGTCACACCTCACTGACCGCACGCTCAAGTTCGGCGACAAGTGCCGCTCCGACAACGGGTGCCGGGACGCGGCGCACTGCGACGGCAAGCGCGCCGCCTGCCCCGCCAGCCGCCACAAGCCCAACCGCACCCGCTGCGACAAGGAGCTGGTGTGCTTCATGGGGGTGAGTCACACCTCACTGACCGCACGCTCAAGTTCGGCGACAAGTGCCGCTCCGACAAAGGGTGCCGGGACGCGGCGCACTGCGACGGCAAGCGCGCCGCCTGCCCCGCCAGCCGCCACAAGCCCAACCGCACCCGCTGCGACAAGGAGCTGGTGTGCTTCATGGGGTGAGTCACACCTCACTGACCGCACGCTCAAGTTCGGCGACAAGTGCCGCTCCGACAACGGGTGCCGGGACGCGGCGCACTGCGACAGCAAGCGCGCCGCCTGCCCCGCCAGCCGCCACAAGCCCAACCGCACCCGCTGCGACAAGGAGCTGGTGTGCTTCATGGGGGTGAGTCACACCTCACTGACAACACGCTCAAGTTCGGCGACAAGTGCCGCTCCGACAACGGGTGCCGGGACGCGGCGCACTGCGACGGCAAGCGCGCCGCCTGCCCCGCCAGCCGCCACAAGCCCAACCGCACCCGCTGCGACAAGGAGCTGGTGTGCTTCATGGGGGTGAGTCACACCTCACTGACCGCACGCTCAAGTTCGGCGACAAGTGCCGCTCCGACAACGGGTGCCGGGACGCGGCGCACTGCGACGGCAAGCGCGCCGCCTGCCCCGCCAGCCGCCACAAGCCCAACCGCACCCGCTGCGACAAGGAGCTGGTGTGCTTCATGGGGGTGAGTCACACCTCACTGACCGCACGCTCAAGTTCGGCGACAAGTGCCGCTCCGACAAAGGGTGCCGGGACGCGGCGCACTGCGACGGCAAGAGTAGATATCTTGGCAAGTTCGAGAACGGTTATATTGGAACTGACTACTGAGCGAGCCAATGTGCTGTTCCAGGAATGCACCGGCTCAATTTGTCTCGCCTACGGGCTGGAGTCCTGCCAGTGCGCGCCGCGCAAGGACGACCCGCGCTCCGCGTGCGAGCTGTGCTGCCGCAAGCCGGGCGGGCCGTGCGTGTCGTCGTTCCACTGGAACAGCGCGCCGTACGACGTGCCCGACATGTACGCCAAGCCCGGCACGCCTTGTAACGACTACAATGGGTGAGTGCTATAGAACTTCGATTGGGTAAGGCCCGCTTGCAGAAACGCCGGGTAACTATTTCGATGCTATATGTGTACCTGTATATGCTATATATGTGGAGTCACCCGGGTCACAGCTGAAAATTAGCGTCCCACTTTTTATGCGTGTCTGCGTGTGTGAAGTGAGGCATTATGCTGAGCTGTACACCCTTCCTGGGTGGTGTCATAGGCAATTAATGTTACATTAAACATTTGTATTTTTTTTGTCTGTGGCACCATTAATGAATAAATTAATTTTTTTTCTTTCTTTCTAATTTGATTTAATACAAAGCTTCCGTCAAAATTACAAATTTATTCCTAGGTAGTTAACCTAACCCGACGTCTCTGCAAGCAGGCCTTAGTGCTATAAACCTCGTTCGGGCCCTAGCAGAATACCAGCGTTGTGGTTACATCTGTAGGTATCCACAGCATTTAGCTGAGCTAGGACCCTTTCATTGGCATGACACATCTAAGTAGACACTGGTTAAGCTGTTAGATTTTAAGTTTTCATTTCATTTGTATTTATATTTTTTTGTTACTTTTGATGTCAATGAATAAGCGATAATCTATTCTTTTCTAACTTTGAGGGATCTCTGAACGAGGTCCTCTAAACCATTAAACATCAAGCCTCCAAAAAGATTCCCAAATTAGATTATCCGATAATCTCTAGAAGCACCCAACGTTTTGCCCAAAATGATAGTCATTTTAAATAATGTCAGAGCCCCAAACGAGATCCCCAAATCCCCATCTTTGGGCCCCCGATGAGATCCAAGTTTTTAACAATCTTCGGATCTCTAAAAAAATTCCCAAATTAGTCCGGGAGGAATCGGCGCATGCGTACCGAAAACTATTCCACCTCAATTTTTTTATGTGATCCTCTTCAAATGGCCCTCCTAATTATATAAATGCATGTTGCCAGGGCGCCACCTGGTGCCATATTGCTTGAACCGAAATTGTTTAAACAATTGCAAGGAATTGTTATTTTTCAACCGGACAATTTTTTTTTAAATTCTTTATTGAAATACCAATAAAAAAGGTCCTATGACTTTTCACGATAAAGTTAATATTTTTAAAGATATGAATTTTTAAAGGTTCGAAAAATCTCAAATTTGGGTACTTTCGACCCATGAAAAATATATTAAAAAAAAAAATAATGTTTAAGTAATATTTTTTTTAAATTCTCTATACAATAGTTAATAATATTGTTAATAGAGATTTAAAAAAATTTCATTGTTTATATCTTTTTTTTAATTGTTAATTTCGCGCGCTCACAAGTATTATGCTTACCTTTAAGAAAATTTTTAAGAAAATTTTATTGACCTAATAACTAGGCCAGTGTCAATAACTGGGTCTTTTACTTTACTTTCCGTTTTAATAACGAAAAAGTAATATAAACTGATAAAAAAGTAATTTTAATGACATGTTCCGATTTATGCTTAAATAACTTTTGAAAAATTGATTTCAGAAAAAATTTTAATAAAAACAAATTGTAGACAATTTAATTATTAATAACATTGCTCTCTTTAACAATCTTGATAAAGTTGATAGTTTTTAAGATAAATGATAAATAATGATTCAAGACACAGTGAGGCCGATGCAATGCATGAGTCAGAGAGAGACAGCGATACTTAAAGGACCTTTTAAGTAGCAATGTTATTAATAATTAAATTGTCTACAATTTGTTTTTAATAAAGTTTTTTTTCTGAAATCAATTTTTCAAAAGTTATTTAAGCATAAATCGGAACATGTCATTAAAATTACTTTTTTATCAGTTTATATTACTTTTTTGTTATTAAAACGGAAAGTAAAGTAAAAGACCCAGTTATTGACACTGGCCTAGTTATTAGGTCAATAAAATTTTCTTAAAAATTTTCTTAAAGGTAAGCGTAATACTTGTGAGCGCGCGAAATTAACAATTAAAAAAAAGATATAAACAATGAAATTTTTTAAATCTCTATTAACAATATTATTAACTATTGTATAGAGAATTTTAAAAAAATATTACTTAAACATTATGTTTTTTTTTAAATTATTTTTCATGGGTCGAAAGTACCCAAATTTGAGATTTTTCGAACCTTTAAAATTCATATCTTTAAAAATATTAACTTTATCGTGAAAAGTCATAGGACCTTTTTTATTGGTATTTCAATAAAAAATATAAAAAAAAATTGTCCGGTTGAAAAATAACAATTCCTTGCAATTGTTTAAACAATTTCGGTTTAAACAATATGGCACCAGGTGGCGCCCTGGCAACATGCATTTATATAATTAGGAGGGCCATTTGAAGAGGATCGCATAAAAAAATTGAGGTGGAATAGTTTTCGGTACGCATGCGCCGATTCCTCCCGGACTAAATAACATATAATCATAATTTAGTTTATTTTATTAGGAAATATCACATCTGTGGCAGTTTTTATCCTACAGTCTTGAAAATTTTAAAATAGTTGAAGTGGATTTACCATTGTATCCGATAATGTCACCCTGTATGTTCTCTAGTAATTAATTAATCCAGATTTTATGTAGGTATTGCGACGTGTTCCAACGCTGTCGTGAAGTAGACCCGTCGGGTCCGCTGGCCACGCTGCGCAAGCTGCTACTTTCGGATGAGAGTATAGCTGGCTTCAAGCGCTGGATGCTTCGCCACTGGTACGCCGTGCTTCTGATACTGCTCGCCGTCATAGCCCTACTGGTGAGTTATTGAACAATGCCTTGCGTCCAACGAACACGCACTTAATTCTGTACATAAAACTTCTCGAAACTGTCTCAAGGCATGTAACTAAAGGCCTTGCAACCTTTGTGGCATGACGTCATCATTGATCTAAGATGGCTGAATAAGAAGATTATAAAAATTTAAAATAGGTATTTATTTGAAAGCGAAGTCTTTGCTTAGACTAAGGCGAATTAATTTTTGCATAAAGCTGTATTGTAATATTTTTGTTGATTAGTAATAAAAAAAATTATACCTAGTACAAAATTAAAATTTTTGAATTTATTTTGAGACATTTTTGTTTTATTTCTAGCGATGCTGCAGCGTTCTAGATTCCGCAATAGAACTGGACGATAAAATATAACTTTTAATATTAGTTTCTTCATTATTTTAGATAAGAAGGTACACATTGAACTGCATCAGTTTGTGCAATATAATGTAAGCTATAATATCACCTATTGCATTAGTGCTAGCCATTGCTAGCTTTTCGTAACGTAAGAGATGATTCACGTTACACCGAACGGACTAACGGACGGTTTTGGGGACTGTTCGACTGTCGACGCAAGGATTTAGCTCGGTCTAGCATGTATTAGTTCGTTCAAATCTACAACTGCTTTTTGACTATATAGCTCATATTTAAAAACTTTCATTAAATCGAGTATTTGTGAATATTGCTACTCATTTGAGGATTTTTTTATATACATCAACACACATCAGCGTACTTTCGTATTTATGTTCGGCTAAAAGTGTTAATACTTTCTAAAAGCGTTTTTATAAATTTATTGATATTGAAAATATATTAAAAATAAAACTTATATAACTAGTAATCTTAATACTGTATTGTACCTTTTCAGATTTCCTATCATTATTCGTCTACTATTACTAGAAGCTAGAACCTTTTTTTTTTCATTAACATATCCTTCCTAAATGTTAATATTTAACATGTTTTTTCAACTGCCAATATTATTTCACTTGATCGTTTTCAATTGTTATACTTTGAACTGTTAATTATATTATTTGACTCGATCGTTTTCAGGTGGCTAGCACCCGTTTCTTCGGCCGTCAAGGGAAGAAGATCAAGTCAGTCACAATCATCCACTCATCCACCACCGAAACCGTCCGCCTGCCCGACGCCGCCGACCAGGGCCTCATCGTGCACACTGCTGTTAGGTAAGAACTTCACAAATATATTATCGTCACCACAATTAGGGTAAGATCTATAGATGGCACTCTCACTCAGCTCAGACTCAGATATAAGAGATCTACGAACAGTTATTCTCGTAAATCTCTTATTCACATATATTAGATCTCTTGTTCAATTATTGAACAGTTATTCTCGTAGATCTCTTCCTCAAAAGGACCCTGAGGTCCTTATTATTTTTCATACGCGGCATATTAGAAATATCTCTTTTCGCTCTCTTTTTTTAATTTGATTATATCCCTCACAGATCAAAAGTTCCACTGAAAAAGAAAGTAGCTCTGCGAACACGTGCTTACCGGTGTAAGAAGGACGCGCAGAAAGGCGACAAAGCCTCTCCAGCACACGTCAAGAAGAGAGTAAGTGCTGCTTTACCTACTTTGAGGCTTAACTTACTTTTCATGATACTACAACCCCTCACGAAAAATAGTGTGGTGAATCTTCGTGGGTTTGAGGTGGATTATACGGGTCTGCCCGCGAAATTCAAATTTAATTTTGTTTTTCGCAATTTGTAAACTAATACGACAAAGTAGGCTTATGGCATTCTAATTGCGCCAATGGCAGTATCATCTTCACAGGTTTATATAAAAATCTTTACTTGAAAGTGTCCAGTTTAAGAAATTAGTCAGAATATCGACTAATTTGTGAGTAACTCACGTCAAACTCGATACTAGGACTAGTTTCTTAAACTGGACACTTTCAAGTAAAGATTTTTATATAGACCTGAAGATGATACTGCCATTGGCGCAATTAGAATGCCATAAGGCTACTTTATCGTATTAGTGTAAACTAATTTGGTATTTTGCAATTTGTATAAATTGCGAAAAACCAAATTAAATTTGAATTTCTCGGGCATACCCGTATAATCCACCTCAAACTAACCATATCTATACTTATTTCAGAAGCCGAACATCGCACCAAAAACAGACGAATCACATAAAGTTCCGAAAGAAAGCACAGCGATCGTGACGAACGCCGAGGGAAAATCTCCGAAGCATGTCATATTATCGAAACATAAAAACAAAGTGAAGAAACGAAAAGTGAAAGTTAAAAAAGAAACGATTGACTATAGCTCCATGCAAAAGCACTCCTCGTCCACTCCTATTAAGGATACCGAAGCTCTAACTAAAGTACAAAAGTGGCTGCTCAGTTCCCCGCAGCCAACAGCCATTCCTAAATCTAAGTCTATTCCCCTGGGCCTCACCGAAAGGACGCATAGACAAGCCCCGAAAGGCCCGAGGAAAACCAGACCATCCAAAAGCGCTACCAATCTACTGTCCGGAGAGAAGACTAGGTTACAAGTCGTTTTCAAACCTCCGTTCCGTTTTAGTGTCAAAATTTGTAAAAGTGACAAAACGAAAGTCGTGCTCGATAAATCATCGAAACCAGACGTAGACAGGAAGCGCCATGACACGTTGCCGCAGCTCGCCTGTCCCGCCGACGCCAAACCCAGCTCCAAACACACCAGGAACGGCGGAGACAGTAATAGTGTCCCAAAAACTGAGGGCGCAAACCAAGAAGGAGTTAGTCATGGATACGAAAATTTACTGCCCCGCAGCGCCAGCGATTGTAAACTGGGTAAGAAAATACCCGACCTGAAAATTCGGACGGGGCACAAGAAGAGCAACTCCGTGGGTCAGAAACGGGAGACGACCGAGAGTCGACAGAATCTCATATCCCACGAGGACTTCGACAACGCGCACGTGTACGAAAACGTCCTCATGAGCCAGGACGCCTTCGTGCCGAAGAGCTGCAGCATGCCGCGGCGGCAGACCAGCGCCGGCATCGCGCGCCAGAGCAGCTACGGGCACCTGCCGCGCGCGCAGATCCGCCCGCACCGCCACAGCGCCAACAACGTGAGCCGCTCCCGGCACAGCAGCACCAACGAGCCCGAGCACTTCTACAACGTTATAGAGACGCTGAGAAGGGATAATAATACGGTCACAAATAACAATAGCAACACTAACACGAGTAGCTCGTCAGCGAGCAGCAGTCGCGACGGAGTTTCGAGGAATACGAAGACGTCCCGACAGAACAGTCTAGTCGATAAACGCTCGAGCGGGGCTGACACGCCGGCCTCCAAGCTGGCGCGGCAGCTGAGCAACGCGGAGCTGTGCCGCGCGGGGGGTTCGGGCGACAACAGTCTGAGGGGCTTCCAGTTGGTGGTGGGCAAGGATAAGCTGAAACGGCAGCTGAGCGACAACGAGCTGAGTCGGTCGCGGCTGCAGCTCGCCATGCCCATGTCGGCGGGCGCGGAGCCGCGGCCGCCCTTCTGCTGGAACAAGCGTGCGTCGCTCGACTGCGAGGCGTCGCTGCCCGCACGCTCCGCCAGAAAAAGGACAACCTACACGTTCGGCGAGCTCAAGAACACCGTCCCTAACTCCAGCGACGCGTCCGCCGTCGAAGGCATTCACATCTCGCCGGAGGACTTCCTCAAAATTATCGACAACTAGCCTACTCTCGCGCGGGACTATAAAAAGTTATAATACTAATTAATCGATGTGTATATTATTGAGATATTCGCAGATGTATCTATCGCCGGCTGATGTAAATATTGTAATGTGCTTCTATTAATCGTAGGTTAACATGCGCCACTGAAACAGGCCATTGCTCAGTTGCATAGGTAAATAGTTACTCTGGGAATACTTGGATTGTGTTTACTGGTTAATTACATTTTGCCTCGCGAACTAGCATTATGATATATCCCAATGTTGCCATCTATTTCATTAAATTATATCTACCTACTTGTTAAAATAGCTATTTAAGTGAATTTATACACTATTCTCCATATTCAACTATAGACTTAGATCGACTCTCCAGGATATTTGTGTTAAGACGGTTATAAATAAATGTATGTTATAGGTAAATGATAATTTATAAGTTCTATGCTGGCAATGGTTTCGTTTCACTGAACGATCTCTATAAATGAATCTCTATTTTTTCTACATACTATGTACCTATTGTACAAATTTACTCATACTTATGTAAAGTGTTCATATGATATAATTATTTTAATACAATGAATTATGTATTGATTATGCAGTAAAAAGATTTGTCCATTTTTTTATTGTAAAGACAAGCTTATATTGAATTGCGTCTACAAATTATAAGTAAATGATTAATTAATTATGTGCTTACTACAATAACCTTAACCAACATGTGTTAACAACGCATTCACTTCTAGTTAATTGTTTTCAATAGCTGTCAATTACTATGTCAATCTGTTAAAAATATAAATGTCTATAAAAATACTTTGCACGCCTAAGAGTCTTTGCAGACATACCACAGTCACATCACAGCGGCCAGAATGTCGACGGACACTTTTCAAAATTGGTACTAGCTTTTTGAATATCAAATAATAATTTATAAGTATGGCATATTATAGAGGTGGAGGAGCTTAGTAGGAGTGAATAGTGTGGAAGGTAAGGGTGATTTTTAATTTAAGAAAATTTAAAAATTAGTGGGTTTCAATCACGGCCTGCTCTGAGAAGAGCCCACAATGAACCATTTTAATTAGAAACTATATTATATACCATACCATTCTTAGTAGTTTTAAACAACGCAACTTGACGCAAAACTATTCAAACGACCTTCTGTCTGGCGACATTTTTACCACTGTTGTGCGATGTGGTCCGTCTAAATATACACTTATGTTCACCGTACTAAAACAAAATATAACTGTCTCATCGATCTTTATCAATACAGCAGGATTCTACCCTTTGGTATAAATAGGATAATACGTAATAATAACAATATAATAGGATATTCATTATGAGTGAATCACTACGGATTTTTTTTGCAATATAATAATGGAAACCGGATCGGAACTCGAAGAACCGATGGGTGTTCCACGGTCCTGGAATGGCGACCCCGCACTGGGAGGTGCAGCCTTGATAGACCCCTCACTAGGTGGCCGGACGATCTCAGGCGAGTTGTTAGCAACCGCTGGATGCAGGCGGCGCAGGATCGTGTCCTGTGGCGATCATATTACGTAGGTAACCTATGTCCAGCGATGGACGTTTATCGGTTGATATGATGATGACGAACTGGAGCTATGCTGCCGCGATATTAAGTTTTTTTCAACAACAATATACCTACCTACTTAGAGATTGCAGAGGCATACCTTACCTATAAAAAAAAAGATGAGGTACTTACCTAGGTACTCACTTTTTCATTTTCGTCCTTAAATCAATGAGTAGAATCCTGTATTTTGGTTACACTAACAAAACATGTCATATGGTAAGAAATTAAAATATAAACTTTCTTCAAATAATCATATTTTTCTATAAATATTGGATTAAACTACTTAACAACTATTTCCTAAATATTTAAAATTTTAGCAAGAAAAGGGTAGAATTATTTTGCTATAATCCGCTGTTGGCGGATTATAGCAAAATAATTCTACCCTTTTCTTGCTAATCATGGACTTCCGCAAAGTAACGCCTGCTTCTATCCAATATTTAAAATTTTAATCAAACCATATTGTAGCGAACTCAACTGCTGTTATTTTTTTATGTTCTGCAATATCTGGGATGGACTTTAATTTTATCAGTCGATTGTTTAATTATTTACGAGACAATATTATGGAACGTAAACTCTAATTAATAAGAATTGTAAATCATTGTTATTGTTAATAATGTGCTAATTAGGAAAAAAAATGAAAATTATTTATTTGTCGTCTATTTTTAGTTTAACCAATGTCCATATTTGTCTAATGTAAGGTGCACACAAATTGCTATGCTGTGTCGCAATTTGTCGGGAGTCTCATGACGTAGGTACACACTGGTTTGTCGAGGCCGTCGATTGAGCGATATCTATAGAATCAAGAATTTTGTATAGGTGGAGTCACTCAAGGGTCACCATAAATAAAAAATCGTGCTCATAAATTAATTAATATGTATCGTGATTCTATTCTTTTGGAAAATTAATTGTTTGATCGACAGGCGGCAACACGCTTAGTTACTAATATAATAAAATCAGTTTTCGAAGCAATCGATTTTGGCAATTTTTTTACAAAAAGTTTTACTGCTAATTCGGTTGCATAGTTGCATACAATCTAAAGTGACAGGTCGAAAACTATCTTTTTCTGCAAAGAACTTTGTAAATACACCTGTCAATGGGGATCTCCACGCATAACTAATGTAGGTGGTAGCACAGGCGCAATGATTTTTTTTTCTCAAATCTTTCCTCTTTAAAAACATTCCCATGTAAACAAAAGAAACCGAAGATGACAGCTCGCATTGGCCATTGCGACGATGCGCCCTCTGTAGTGATAAGATCGCAGTGGACATCCCCATTTGACCAGCACGATTTTGTTAACTGACAATTTGAATCTGAACGATCCTTGTTGAATATTGCAACGCATTTTCGTGGACAATAAAAAATAATCTATGGTAGGTACATAAATAAACATCGATGGTCGTGACACTCTGGCGCCATGGTGCGTAGTGCGATACAGTACTTTGTCTGCACCTTTAGTCAACTCTCCAGTAAGAACTTGTCTTTGTCTTCAGTGCCAATATTAACTTTTGGTTAAGGAATTTCATAATTACGAAATCGTTAGTATAATTACTTAATTTTATTTAGGACTGAAAACATGATTGTTGTAAAAAATTAAGTACAATATTGTATGAACGAGTAGGGAAGGAATAGATTTCTGTCTCAGATATCAGAATGTGTTCCATTTCGTGTGGAAATGGTCGCGAATGCTTATGCGGCAACGTCACAGCATTAATGAGCTTCGTTATAGGGAGGTAAGGGTAACATAAAAGCTAGATATTGTATAGAAACCAATTTCTAAGACGATACTAAAAGTATTGAAAATGTTACAAATTTGTATTTAAAAAAAATTCTTATAAAGTTTATTGACAAAAGCAGAAGTTCTGCTGCTCCTGGGTTTGACTTGGTGATCCTCAGGTTAAGCAAAATGTCTAATTCTGAGATTTATAGCTCGTACTCTGGCTCTGCTCAAGACTCAAGATAGAGTTCAAATGAGACACAAATATGTCTTGACATAAATCTGTCTCGTTTTAACTCAGTCTTGAGTCTGAGCTGAGTGAGAGTGCCATCTGTAGATCTCATCCTAAGTCCAAATCTTCGTCCTTTATCTAAACTAGGTTTTCAAGTGTTATAAGTTATTGTTCCGGTTCTTAGCTTGTTCTAGACAAGGCTATTATTTTGAAAGGAATAGGACAGGACAAGATTTGATTCACTGTGTATGTACTGGGATTAATCTTTTGATTGCTACATGCAATTGCCTCAGATTAGCTGGTACTCCTGTGGCCGTTTAAAATAAATTCAGTACAGACTCCATAAATTCAGCCAATCTAAATAGATTCTATCAAAGAAAATGAGTAAATGACTATGCAAAACAGCGATTCAACCCACCAACAGATTTCAAACCTATCTCAGTTAATACATCATGGCAGCCTGATGATTTTTACTATGACGACATCCGCCGTTTGGGGTTTTCATGCAAATCGAGTATAGAATTACCTATTTATTTTTTATATTATCAGTTATTAATTATATTATTGATACCAAGTTTAGTAGTTTACAATAAAAAACGAACATATAGGACCATTAACCAAAAAAAAAAGCTATTGGAAGACGGTAGACGAGTTTCTGAGACGCAGAGAAATAATTTAATATAAAAAATTTCTTTTTAAACAACCGACTTCAAACTTCCGCTTTACTACATTACACACACACACACACACATTATACAAAATATATAATTTATTATTGATATTTAAAAAACCGCTCGACCGATTTCGATGAAATATGATACCATCTGGGAAGTATACCCTTTCAAACAAAAAAGAATCATTTTTGGATTGAAATTGGTTATTATAGTGTTTGTATGGGACATCACAATAATATTAAAAATAGAGCCACGTGTGTTGCTGGGTGGGGATCGTGACCATACAATTATTGCATGGTCCTTTATAAAGATTTTAGCATTAAAATTTAACTAAGAGGAGTTCTTAACCCAGACCTGAGGGCTGACAAATCAAAATAGGAGCGATGATTTGGCTTTTGATTATAACATAAACATTAATTAAATTATTTATCGATAATGTGAGAATATTTGGGTAGTTTGTGTCGCTATGCATTTGCCTCGATGTAGTAGCTCCCTGTCCTATAAATTATACTAGATTTAAATTATTAATTATTGGTTTGTTATAGCCTTATTAAATAGGTAATCACTAAGTTTTCCAAATCCGCCATAGATGGTGTAGTTCCACAGAAGATCCGATAAGATCCGGATTCCGGACAGACTAAATCTGCCGAACCTTAACCTATCGTCTGTTAAGGCCCTAAATTTTTGTCTCCACAAAGAGACAAGAGGTCATGCTAACATCAGCACGTACAAATAAATTAGGTTCTTACCAAAAAAATTTTTTTAAGTAATATTTGCCACTCATAACTTTGATTTCGTATATTTTAAATTATTTTTTCGTATTTTATAAATTAATATTTTTATTAATATTACTATTGCAGTGCAATTAATATTTGAAATGTATTAACACTGCCTTGAAGCGAGAGTGTGGCCTCTCATAAAATATTCATTAATTAACATATTATTTGTAAATGATATTTGTTGATAAAAAGCATGTGTTTAATGTAAATTAAACTAAGAAATTAAATGAAAAAATAAATGTGATTAGACTCAATGGAACTATGTAATGGTTTTGTAGTTCAGTAAAATGTGAATCTATTGGGAATAGATGTACGGTATATTGTGTATTAAATAGCAATTTCTAAGAGTGTTAGTTTTACAAAATAACAAAAATTGTTTCTCAATCTGTGGCAGCTCTTTACCTGGCCATATGATCTCAGTATTTGTTCCAAGTGCCTTATGAACAAATCGATGCATTCCTACCTACATTCCAATCAGAAAGGCACAAAACATGGTAAATGGCGTAGACAAAGCGAGACTCAAAACTTTTTCCCAACGCTGATCGCTGATTACAGCAGCCGTGGGATTTGCTAATCAAAGGTCATACGAACGCGTTGTTCAGAAATTAATATGAAAAATGCGTTGCAAGCGGCAATTCCATAAATTAGGAGATATCGGTTTTAGAGCCATGGTTCATTTCAATGTCATCATTTTTTAGTCTATGGTCAGGTTTTATGTAGTCTATGGTCAGGTTTTCAAAAGTTCTGCCCTCAGTAAATGTTTACTGAGGGCAGAACTTTTGTAGGTAGGTAGTTAAAACCATGAAGTTAATATTGTTTATTACGTCCATGGTTAAAACCTGACCATAGACTACATAAAACCTGACCATAGACTGAAAAATGATGGATGATGATGGAGAATGTAACACGTTTTGTGCCTTAACTGGATGACTACAGTGCGACTGTTCAATTTCGATCTTTCATTGTTCTTCTATGTGTAAAATAAATGATCATGATGGTACCTATTGATATTTAAGCTTGTAAGTATTAAAGTATTCTATACTTATGTTTCCAGTACTTAATTAGTCTGTGATAGAATAAGATTTAATTTCATCAGTTTTTTTATTAATTAAAATGCTATTCCAAATGAATACAAATTTGTAATAAATTCATTTAACATTTTACTATTTTTTCTGTATTTTTTAAATAAAAGAATCCAACACAGTAATTTGTTTTTAGTTTTTTTTTAAATAAGTTTTCAATAAGTAATAGGTATTATCTGTCGCATTTTCAAAATACCGCAAAATCCAGGTGGCCACGCGGCAACGAACTCGGGTACCTAAGCATAGGTTACATGATTCTATATAATCAGATTGTCATCGTAAATGAGAACTGCTCTGGAAAAATTAACTTTTTTCGAAACTTTATTTTGAGAAATGTTCTTTCCTACCTGTTAATATAATAAGTCTATGACCTAAAGGCTTTGAGTATTAAATTTAGTAGGTACTCAAAGCCTAAAGGCGTTGATTCGAGCTATTTATATTCATACTTACCTACCTATTTGCAATCACCAAAAAGTTTGAATACTCTTAAAATACTTTTTCTGGCCACCTAAGTTTTACTTCAATGATTTTTAAAAACTCCTTCCAAATCTATTTTTGGAATTCTTTTGTTTGTTAACGTCAATTAACTGTCACTTTATCATATGTATTGAGAGCCCTGCACCAACAATTAATAATTTTGATGGAATGGCTCCAATACGGTACAGTTTGCACTATGAAGACTACTCTGAACACCTGATGTCGAGATTTGGGAAGCTGTTGCAAATGCAGTCCCTGGTG
Source organism: Oeneis ivallda (assembly GCA_029955525.1). Lineage (NCBI taxonomy): Eukaryota > Metazoa > Arthropoda > Insecta > Lepidoptera > Nymphalidae > Oeneis > Oeneis ivallda. The sequence goes on from JARPMR010000012.1 coordinate 20,429,560, forward strand.
GACATGACTCTTATGTGCAGCTCGCACACTTTGCGTGTCCACAAAGCAGTCCTAGCTGCAAGTAGTGCCTACTTTCAAGTAAGTAACAAGTACATAATTATTATCATGGACACTAAAATCTAAATTAAATCTGAAAACGAGTAAGTTGCATATAAGTGGGTAGTTCGTCTTGTTTTTAAAGAATTTAAATTAAACGGAAAATAGATACAAACAAAATAGTAGAAGTAAGTATCAAGTAGAGTAATGTACTTACATCATTATTATTATAAAACCGGTACGTTTTTCGTTACATTTTATTTTCACTTAAACGGACGTTGAAAGTGAGACAGCTGGGCGACATGACAACTCATATCATCTGTTGTACAATGTCATGTCATGTCCTCCGAACTCCGAAATCGTAATCGAAAATATATAATCTTTATTGAACAGAAAAAACATTAATAATATATAAAAATTTGTTCCAATAAAAATTATAGCTCACAGAAAGAAAAAAATGGACCGTATAAAAAGTCGAATTAGTGCTTTACTTACGTACCTACCTACTGTCTGTACTAAACCTGTCTTCGAGTGCCAAAACACCTTTCCTGCAACACTTGTTTATCTCAGGAACTATCTATAGGTCGACCGTTTAACTCTCGTATCGCCTGCGCGGTAAGAAGGGAGCGGGGGCGGGTAACGCTACACACGGGGTCAATAATCCAAAGATTTATCTGGAGATAGACATTGTTGGTAAAGAATTTAGTATTTATTTTTAAGTTTTAACATCTTTAACATCTCCCTCCGCTCCCTTCTTACCGCGCAGGCGATACACGAGTTAAACGGTCGACCTATAACTAGACCGTTAAAAACTCACATACTTACCTACATATAAACCGCACGCAGAAAATTTGCCGATGACTACCCCTCCCCCCTCCGCGACCGCGACCCACGCTCGTTTCGTTACTTCGCCGTTCAAACGTCTTAAACGGTTAAAAAGCTCATAGATTCATACTAAAAATAAGACGTTTTTACACTTAGTTTAAGTCTACACTACACTCTACACTTCGAATCTCTGCACACTTATCCTTGTTAGTGAGGTGATATTATCGACCTGCCGCCCATTTTACAACTTCTGTAATACCTGCGTAGATACGTTGATTTTTCCTTTCCTTTTACTAGGAAGTCTTACAAAAACAGACCGGTGAAACGCTGATCATACTGAAAATGAGATTCAGCGTGCTGAAATGCCTAGTGGAATTCATGTATTGTGGTAAAACTCAGTGCTTGGAAGAGAACCTCGACGAGTTGGTGGCCGCTGCGCAATTCCTGAAGATAAAGGGCTTGTCTAAAGTCACTAAAGAGGGTTTGGGTATAAACAATCCTAGTAAGTACCTACATACCCTTTACATACCTAAGCAATAAGTAGGCACTTTCATGCAAACAACGTATATATACGTAACATAAAATTATTGGCAAGGGTGCTGAGGCACAAAGTATTATCACGTCCAGCGAAAAGTTGGTTTACTGAGCACAACGTTATAGTGCGGCATCTGGCCATACTAATAGCTAAGAGCAGCACGTCATAGCGAACTCTCAAAATTCTAGTGCTACATCGCAACGGATTTTTTTGGCATCTTTGATGGCTCTCCGTTCTATCTAGTACTGTTTGCGACGTCACTATACGTCACTTTGTAAGGTCAGTGCAATAATACTATAACTGATTTTACTAGCAATTAGCAAAACGTCACTAAACGCCGCTCCCGTTTGTATGAAAAAAAGATGTGCGAAATCGCATAGAGCTACATTTTTGATTGTTCGCATGAAAGTGTTAACATAGAGCTCATGACTGGTTCGACAGTTTTGTGAAAAAGTTTTGCAATAGGTACAATTACATGTACCAATAACTTAAAATTACATTTCAACTTCTCTTCCTTTAATTTATATCTTCCTACTATCGAAACAGTGCTTTTCTCAGGGTCAGCACTGTATTTCTGAGTTTATGAAGCGCATGTCATTGGAAACTGAAGTGTAAGATTGTCCTCTTCACCTTTAGATAGTGACAACTTGAGGTAATGGAGAAATGTTCATGTAGACTACAGAGACATGAACATTGTATACATTTTGGATTTCTCTTTTCTTAAGCTATTTATTAATAATTTATTTACCTAATATCTTTCTATGTACTTTTTAAAGGTGAGCTCCCCGTATTCACACCGCCGGTTGTGATAAATCGCCCGCCGCAATCTCTTATCGATTTGCACACACAAGCTCAGGTAATTTATTCACATTACGTAATTATTCTTAGGTACAAAGTGTTCTACCTAATGCATAGTAGTATCTTTGCCATACTATGTACTCGTATTAGGCCTACTTGGCGTCGCGATTGTAGATAGGTAGGTAGGTACATCGCGTTCCTAATAAAAAGGCAAAAGCAGTCAAAAGACTGTTGCATCTGAGAATTTAATTTTATAGAGCTTGTGCTTTTCGTTCCATAGACTTTACCTATACTGACCTGCTACTACATACAGCTAATTCTTCTTCTTACCTTTCTTCATCACCACATTCATCCGATTAACTTTTTGAGAGTTGGAACCATCAAATCAAGCGAACGTCCATCAAAAGGCTTCACTTTAAAACTGAAATGACCTCTAAGTAGTTCCTACCAAAAATGCCAATATATAACCTACCTACCTGTATTTACAATACATAGTTTACAATCTCTATAACGCAGTAAGTAGTTTGAATACTGGCTGCTGCCTTACCTACTAATGTTTTCTATGATTTTTAATTAATAGAATAGTGCAGATCAAAATCTGTCCAAGCCACAGCAGTTCGTTTCATCAACATCAAGTCAACCCGTCGACACACTAGCCAATAGTAGCAAGGATATGGTCGTGAGGATACCGTTCGACATAGAGGGCGGCTCAGGAATAGACTACGCTGATCCCACGCGTGGGACGAGACCGCGTCGCGGCCGGCCCAGCTTTAAGGTAGAAAAGCAGTTCATGTGTCAGCTCTAATCTCTAGTAAGTAAAAGCTCTAATAGGTATCCTTATTTAGGTACTACTATGGAACGAGTTTTTAATAAGAGTGACCATTCAAGGGTAGTTTATTAAAACTAAAAATAAACTGTCTATACGGTTGAAACTAACGGTTGTTGATTCCATTTGTAAGTTTACGGCCAAAAAACATGCCCAACAATAATCTAGTTTTCTTCCTAATTCTGCTTGTTAGATATTTTGTCGCCTTCGTGAGTTTGAAATGCAAAATGTAGATACAAATACATGTTAACTGATGTAACAATCCGTAAAACCTAAGATATTCTTTTTGACGCCGAAAAACGTAACCATACATGCAGCATCGTAAGCTAACACAATATCTACTTCTAATAGAAATTCGTATCTAAACTGAGCGCAACCGCAACTTTCTTTTTCATCTGGAGATCCCGTAGATATAATCCTAGTATTTCTATCCTAAGTTTCTTACAACATTCCATTACAGCGACCCTCAGGATGGGATAGCGGCACCGGACTAGGGCGTGCAGCCGAATGCGCATTACTGAGACGAGAGCAGGATTCAAGGAAGGCCATACACCACCTTCAGCACTTGCAGACTCGACATATGCAGGTAGGTACCTTACCGGATTATATTATCTTTGAACAATTTGCGCTTGCTTACAATCTACCTGGTAGTCGAAGTCTTAAGGCCAGAGCCGCACCGGTAAGGCGATTGCAATGCCACATAAGAATTTCGACTTCTAGGTTTAACGAGTATTGTCAGTGACAATAACCAGACCCAAAGGCTTCTCTCCAAGGCAAAGAGCAACCGAAAAGGCCCAATTGGGAATTTGGGACCCCCAAAGTAGTCACACATCCAGATACTACTAGCTCAATATAATATCGCTTAACCAGCGCAATCCGATTGATATGCATAGTCACAACTGGGCCACACCGTTCTTCAGTCGCTTCATGTATTCGCCTTATTTTACGAAAACCATATTATTTTCTATTTTCAGGATTACATGGACCGAGTGACATTGTCCCAAGCTGTGAACAGCATTTGCAACAATGATAATTCGCAGAGTTACCTCAACATGGATAGCGACCTCGTGTATATGGATCAGTCGATATCGTCAAACAGTCTCGACTCAGCAGCACCTTACACTAAGGAACCTGTGGGAAGCGAGACAATAACATCAAATTATTCTACTGCAGTAACCAATACTGCTAATGAGGCAAGTGGTATAAACACAGCGATGTCCCAGTATGTTAATGCCTTAAAGAATGCAGGCTTGCCTACTGATTTGCCGATTTTATTTGAATCCGGTGACGGCTCTTACATAAACGTCAATGAACAAGTCCTGCTTGACATGGTTCAAAGCAGTGAAATACAGTACGAAGTTATCGAGCAACCAAATATTATTGCAAAGGTAGCAGATCCAAGTGAAATTAAAAGTATAGATGAACTCTCCAAATCGATAGAGCGCGGAGAAATGCTAATGGGCACAAACAATTTTACGTCTACTAATGACTTTGAAAATGACAGGAACGTCCGTGAAAATAGCCCTATCAACAGTTTAAATGCTATACTACCGGACAATTTAGAATCTTTTGGTGAACATCAGAACTATGTTGTATTGGATCATAATCTTCAGGATAGTAATACTTCAATAAGTCATGATAATACGAATGATTTTTCGTGTATCGAAAGCGATATGCAATTTTTTACTAAATCTATGAGCGACGACGTCAAGAAGTATTATAATGATCAACAGCTAAATGATGCAAGAGAGATGGACCAATTTTGTCCCACGAGTACTTCGTTGGACACAAGTTTTAACATGTCTCTACTTGATACGAAGAGCTCTCATTTAGGAGATAGCATAAGTCAGCAATATAACACGTTGAACAACGAAGACTTGAAGAGAAATGATGATTGTTATGATTTTAGCTTGCAACTGCCGCATTCTAATGTATTCAAAGAAGATACTCTAGATTGTTTGATGTCACCTAAACAAAATAATAATCATGGAAATTATATTGAAGATAACCTAGATAGGGTACAAGAACGGGATGAAATAATCAAAGATTTGATGAATATTGAAAGTAAGATAGCGATGGAGCAAAGCAAAATAAATAATAAAGAGTCTGATGATATTATGAACTCGGTATTATGTGATGATGAAAAAGAAAATAACTCTGCCAATGCGAATACCGACTTTCCAACTGCTTGTAATTTGAAATGGGACATAAGCGGCAAAGAAGAGAACAGTGAAATGAATGAAAATGTAAGTAATTCTTTAGATTTAAATACACAGCCACAAATATCAGAACCAAGCGTTGACTTAGCAAAGCCAGATGAACTTGCAACTGAGAAATGGGATTCAATGAAATATGATGACGCAATAAATAAAAGCGACGAAGGTTTATCACATAAAAGTATCAACTCGACTTTGGAGGAAAATATACCTTTCGCTGTTGGACTTTTACCCCTAAAGCAGGTGCAGCCATCTGAAGACGAAGGTTTATTAAAAAGAAAAGGCTCTTGTGATATGTTAGAGGATATAGACGCGAACTGCTTAAAGCGTAAAACGAAGTATAAAAAGATGTAAATAATAATAATTATGCATACGAAATATTATAAAAAATATAAAAAATGATAATATAGTCGGCTTATCTTTTATTTTCTTATTATTAGTATACATGTTATGGAGTTTAAAAAAAGCCGGCCAAGTGCGAGTCGGACTCGCGCACCGAGGGTTCCGTACTCCAAAAGTAAAAGTAAAACGATAATATTATATTAATTTGCTTATTTATCGTTAACTTTGTTTGTAGAGGTTTATTGTTAATATAAAAAAACTATGCTAGTTAGAGCGTTGGTTTTATTTTTCCTGTAAAATATACAATAAACCTCTATTGACCATAATTATTTCAGATTTTTCGATTGGTAAACTTCGGAGATAAGGGGGGAAGGGTTTTTTTTTTCGACATTTTGGCCGATTACTCAAAAAATATTATATATAGAAATAAATAAAAAAATGTTTTAGAATGCACAAGTAAAGGCCTTTCATATGATACCCCACTCGGTATAGTTATCTTACTTTGAAATTTCAAATCCCTGATTTTCCCCCTTTTTTAATAAAACTAAAAATAATTTTCGATTTTTCTTTATTCCAATGATGTTGGGCCACTATTACACACAACTATGCCAAATTTCATGTCGATAGCTTTAATAGTTACTGAAATAATCGACTGTGACAGACTGACGGACAGACGGACGGAGAAAGTCTCACCATAAGGGTTCCATTTTTACCATTTTGGTACGGAACCCTAATAGAGTGATACAAAAATTTCGGACAATAATGATTGCACTTAAGGTAATTAGTTACGTAACTGTTATGCTTACAGTTAAGAAAAACTAAATACCAGCATAGTCAAACTCCCTGTAAGAGATTCTTTATCTGAGATTCGCTTGAAATAGTAATTATCGGTGAGCTTTCATTCTTTCTTACAAGGATTTTTCCAAATGCTGTCCAACAATATTTAAAATTTTTAGACCTAACCAATTCCCGAGCAAGAAAATATAAGCGGGCACCTTTGGGTGTCTTCAGAAGTTCGGAAGCCCAGATTTTTTGCAGACAATTTGGTTTTATGTTTTATGTTGTGATTTTTACACATTTTTAAAAGGTCAGCCTTAAGTATAGTAGAAGACGTTTCCACTACAATGGGTGTTTTGTTGATGCCTTCTCTCTTTGCACGAACTCTGTAAATGTCTTTGATGTCCGAGGGTGTAATACTACTGCCTACTGGTTTGGAAAGGTGGTTTACCATTTCAATCAAATCCTGTTTCGTTTCGTTTAACTTTTTAGGCACGTTTTTAATTTCGAAATTGGCCTTCCTATTTGTTCTGTGTAGGTCCTCAAGCTTTTCCTCCAAAGCATTTATATATTATCTGTCTTCCTTGGCCTGCAACTCTAGCTTCCCTATTTTAGCTTTAAATTCTTCATTTTGGGAAGTCAGAAAGGCGATGGTGTTCTCAATATTATGATTCGTCTGCTGAATATCCTTAAGAGTGGGGGGAATTTTTTTCAGTTCCAATTCTTGCGCAGAGAAGAGGGATTTTATCATGTTTTTCATTTCTTCCCGAAAGACAGAAAGTTCCGAGGCAAAATCTTCCTCTCGTTTTCTTTTATTTCGCATTGAAATGAAATTCGGTGGTGTAATTTCTCTCTGATAACTTTCGTTTAGTTCTGAATCTGACATTGACTTGTTCATTATTAACCGAAATATGTGTTGAATTTGTAATTAATAAAAGCAAGTGACAACTTAATATCTCAAAAAAAGTATCTTGTAATATTAGTATCAATGTCCCCAAACATACCGGAGCACATAGGAGGTTGAGAGTCGAGCGGCGCGATGTCAAAAAGAATATCTCAAAAAAAGTATCTTGAAATTTTAGTCAAACATACCAGGAGAACATAGGAGGTTGAGAGTCGAACGGCGCGATGTCAAAAAGAATATCTCAAAAAAAGTATCTTGTAATATTAGTCAAACATACCAGGAGCACATAGGAGGTTGAGAGTTTAACGGCGCGATGTCAAAAAGAATATCTCGAAAAAAGTATCTGTAATATTAGTATCAATGTTCCCAAACATACCAGGAGCACATAGGAGGGAGAGTCGAACGGCGCGATGTCAAAAAGATGGCGGCGGAGGCGCGAGGAGGCGCCTGCGCATGAGTCACACGTTCTGCTGCAGATGGCGTCGTTGCTGGGAGGAGCCACCGTACCGGTCACGCCCAAAACTAAAATGGCTTCACTGATGACTGGGGTGGTTCACTAATGGCCGCGATAACCAAACTCTTCACTATTTATGCACTCCTATTTTTTAAATTGTAATTTTATTTAATAATTAATTTAAATTGTATTAAAATATCAATTAACAAAGGGGCAGAAGCGTCCACTCGCTATGAGATCCGGGGGGGAAGACATTAGAGAAACAGACATGCAAGATGGAGGAGTAGTTTCTTGGCAAAAGATGACGAAGACCCAAAGGTCTACTTGATGAACAGGAAAAAATCAAGATGGCGGATTTTTTTTTTCTATACATAATGTATGGCGAATATGGAAGAGCTAGAAGTATCCTTTTCAAAACATTTTTTATAGAATTCTCAGTCTGACAAATAATTTGGAGAAAAAATATGGAGAGACCTGATGATTGAGGATTTCCAGGAGGAGGAGGCCAGGGTATTGAAGATAGGTGGGGTGTGCTCGAACAAAAGTCACTCGAAACCTCATCCAATTGCCAGTGAGTTGAAAAAAATTCCAAAATGGCGGATTCAAGATGGCGGCGATACAAACTTCGTCGCTATCGATCTCGGCGAGTATACAACGTCGAAGAGTAGTTTCTGGGCAAAAGATGACCAGAATCCGAAGGTCTACTTGATGAGTAGAAAAATCGCGGTCCGCTTTAGCGGGCCGCGCACCCACGCACCCTACTTTAAGTAATAACACTTCCCGCGAGCTGCTCTAGCAGCTCGCGCACAGAGCAAACACTAGTTTTTAATAAAACTAAAAATAATTTTCGATTTTTCTTCATTCCAATGATGTTGGGCCACTATTATACACAACTATGCCAAATTTCATGTCGATAGCTTTAGTACTAGTAATAGTACTAATAGTTACTGAAATACTCTTTTAGTACCTACTTATAGTTACTGAAATAATCGACTGTGACAGACGGACGGACGGACGGAGAGTCTCACCATAAGGGTTCCATTTTTACCATTTTGGTACGGAACCCTAAAAATCAAACACTGAATAAAAATAATAAAAACTTATGGATAATTTTATTGAACAATTATTATTTTACAAAATACATATTAACTTTTCACATTTACTATTAAGGCAAATTTTTAATCCTATTCACCAGATATATCCTGTAACTTTAGCTGCCTCAATTCCAAGTTTAAAATCTACACATACATTATACACATAAAAAAATACCTACACGATATTATCACCTACAGAAACTACAAAAAAAATATGTTTTCTCAAGTATATAAATATATGAAAATATTTAGTATTTCAAGCACTCCTCCACAGACTTGCATAATTGCTACAGTCTCATTTGTGGTAGTTTGCTGAATTTATGGCGTTATTGCTGCAACAATGCATTTTAGTAAAGTTCTTGCAAAACACGAGGGCGACTGACTTAATATGGTTTTGTGTGTGTGTCGTATCTGTATAAGTGTGAGCGTGCGCAATGCTCGCGCCTGCCCGCTCCCACCTAGGCTTTGACAGGCACGCACACTTATGCAATGTGCATGTACACGAAGTAACCACAAGTAAAGCTCACTCGCCTTGGTGAATTGCAAAAACTGTAGTAGTGTCGGCTAATCATAGGTGAATGTGATCGGCATCTGCATCTCGCAGCAGTAGTACTTCTTTCTACAGGTACCTAAGTAATACTTCTGCAAACATCTTACTACCCTAATCAAAATTATTTCTCCCAAAACAACGACGCGACGTTTTTGTTTGCGCGTTTTAACTGTTTGACAAAGTCATTTAAGGTTAATATGGCTTTAGCAGATATTTTATTAATATCCTATATACAAAATCTACGTAGCGCAAGGCATCTAAAGTGCAGTCCTCTTTTTTTACATTTACGGAGTGTTTTGTTGTGGCATAAAACGACAAAAGGTGGGGTTGTAGGATAAAACTACAGCTAGAAGTATATTCTTCTTAGGTCTTATTTTTTTTTCAATGAACCCACTTTAACTTTACACATTACTTAATGGAAATGAAAAACTTTCAATTACAATTATTACTTTTCACGCAGAAATGTATTCCTGGATGTTATCCACAAGAATTTTATTTTAACGGAAGTAACGGGTGAAGTTTTCAAGTGGAATCACGGCGAGCTTTAAATGAATACAGTCTGGGTTACCAGAGTAAAGAAAAAACTTCTCGCTACATTTTACTTTACAAATTGAAAATATTCATTTGAGTATTGCTTGTGGAGAGTTTTAAGTTGTATTAAAAAAAAAAGTCATGCATATTATTGTCATGTATTACAATTTACAATAGGTACTGTTCTTCGGAATTTAATTAACAAAATGCAATATAAATATTGTGATGCTGTTTACAATATTTTACATTGTGTCAGAGGTAATAACAAAATGTTGTTTAATAGATAGTAGATACTTACATTTAAATAAACATACATTAATTATAATTATCAGACATATCTTATCTTATCTATTAAAAATGGCTCGGATTGTTAGTTTTCCAAAAGAAACACAATTAAAAACACATACTTAAAACTCACTGTGCAGATATGATATGATTTAGTTTCAAAAAACACAAAAATAAATATAAATATTGTTGTAAAGTACCTTAAGAGATTCATCATAATTTATATTAAATTATAGCTACATTTTATTGTCAATCATAGATTACATTATTTAAAAAAAAAATCAAATTCATTCAAATTCAGTCAATCATAGATTACCTTATTTAAAAAAATAACAAAATAAAAACACAATATGCAATGTAAATAAAATAAATTGGCCGGACAAGCATATCACAAAGAATTAACTTCATCTTTCAATAAATAAATAGAAAAAATATTAAAAGGAATGTCAGCATAATAAACATTAATTATGGATTGAATATAATTATCAATATCAAAATATAAAATATTCTTTAGAAAATTGATCAATGATCGTGTAAAAAATAAGCATCTTACAATCTAAACATTTGCTTAATCCTTAATATGAATAATCTTAGATGCTAAAAAATAAAGGCCGAAAGTGTATATCAACAGAGATTCCTTTGAGATTGTTAATCTATATGCAGAACTGCGAACATAGTAACCATATGCGTCACTGTGGTAATCACCCATTTGGAAGGTTATGGGGGGCGAGGACATTCGTCCATCCCCTCCATTGGAATAGGCCAGAACTCTCAAGTTGTATGATTTACCTGGTGTTAAGTTATTAACATAGGCCTCCAGTTTATGCTCCACAGGTACTAATGTGTCGTTGGCTGTGCTCATATCTTGATCTATTTCCCATACTCTGACCTGAAAGTATATAAAAATAAAGATGTATAACAATTGTGTAAATAAGGGTAACAGTACTTATGGGCCAGCATACAAGCGAAGCTTAGGCGGCAGCATCTTTTAGGGCTGATTTAACCAATGTAAAATAAGTCTTGTCTGGGCGTAAAGATATTATGCAGATTTTCAATATTAAAGCTGTCAGATCACCCAATTTATTCCTCAGCAACATCTTCTTTGCTGGGATGAGTGTAGCCTCCTCAGGGTGTGCGATGTGTTTCCCTAGAAGGATGCTTGTTTTATGCATTAAAGCGGGGCAGTAACAGATAATGTGCAACGGCGTTTCCGCCGATTCCAGGCATAGTCTGCACATATCTGAGCCCTTGAGCTTGAGGTTGAACATGTGTCTGTTTAGACCACAATATCCCATCAAAGCTCGCACTAGAATGCATAGGCTTTTCCTACTAAGCGCTATTGCCTCAGACGCAGAATCAATGTTACCTTATAGCCAAGGAGCGGCTCCTCCACGTCTGTGGGCTGCACGTAGCGCCACACGACGCGCACGGTGCTGGGGTTGACGGCCCACACGTTGACGGAGGCGGGCGGCTTCTGCGGCGCCTTGCGGAAAGTCCGCTCCAAGTACCGCTCACTTTCTGGCCCTTCGCCCGCCGAGTTGAATGCCATCACCTGGAAGATATAAACAACATGCTACATCAGGTACTTTACATCTCTTCATAGTCATCTCACTCTTATCAGAACGGTCTCATCGCGGTAGTCTCATTGGAGTACAGTCTCATTGGAGTAGTCTCATGGAGGTAGAGTCTGATTGGGATAGTCACATCGGGGTAGTCTCATAGTAGTCTCATTGGGGTGGAGTTTTGACTTGCCATAAGAGCCACAGGCCTTACAAAAACTAAATCAATTTCCAGAAAGATTTAATACAAGATCTGCTTATATGTAAGGACTAAAAAAAAAAGAGAATCATAATATGCTTTATTTTAAAGTATTTCATTTTAAATCTTACTTGTGGACTTTATAAAGGACTACGCCAAATAGATGCCGAATGGAAATCACACAAAAGTCGCTTGCAAAAGTAAAATAATGTTACCTTGACGAAGTAATACGTGTCTGGTTCCAATCCAACAATGAGAGCCCAATGCCGTGTTGTTCTTGAAAGATAATAAATGCATTCCTCTTCCTTATTAGTTTCCTTCCAATATTTGAGGCGGTGGCCGATCAATTTGCCGCGTAACCTCTCCCGAGACTGATCGATAGGATTCCAGGTGACGTTGAGAGCCGTCGAGTTGAATGATCGAGCGTACACTTGTTGCGGCGCAATCTGCGGCATGTCTTCAGCGGAGTATATCGTAACTACCTCGCTCTCTGGACCTGCACCGATCTCGTTGAAAGCCTGCACTTTCACGTTATATGGAGTGAAGAAGTAGTCCAAGGGAATGTGTACAACGTGCATTCCAACATTTCCATATTCTTTGAGTAAGAGCGATTGAAATTCGACTTCAGAGTTATTGCGTCGCCAGAATATTTTGTAGTGAATGCCTGGACCATTTTGCAGGGATTGTGGCAGAGGAGTCCACTTGATAGTGAGATCGCCAATTTTGCCGCCACCTCCGCTCACATTGAATGGAGCTTGATAGGGTTTATCGGGTGCAGTCGAGAACTGAGGGCTAGGAGATGACGGCTTTCCTACCCCTAAGCTGTTAACAGCTTGTACTCTGAACTCATACACAGACCATGGCATCAGAGTTGTGGCCACCGAGGCTCGCTTTCGACCATTATATCTATCGATCTCTATAACGTTAGCGACATTGTCATTAACGACATACCACGTCGAATTCCATTGAGTGCGACCTGTGACCACATAGCTGCTGATTGGACGGCCATTGGGGCTACTGTCGGTCCATTCGAGTGTAACAGAATCACGTTGGATATTAATAACTTGTAAGCCTCCCGGCGGACCGGGGGGACCTTCGATGCGTAATTGCGTACGTGTTGAAATCCGACCAATTGCGGACTTAACTATGCATTCGTATTCTCCCACGTCCGATAGACTTACGTCATAAATAGTTAGTTCCCCTCCATCGATCTTGATGCGCTTGTCGGCGTAAACATCAGCATTCTCTCTCATGCCTATACCATTATGATTCCACAGGTACGCAGTGTCTAAGAGAGAATCAACCTCTGCATTGCAGTGTAAGAATATCACTGAACCGACCTGCGCCGTGATGCGCGGTGGTAATCGTGCTGTGAAACGCGGAGCACGCAAGATTATGAGACGACCGCGACTTTCATCAGTACCATATTGATTTTTGGCAACGCAAGTGTAAACGCCTTCATCGTCCCTCGACAGCTGCCTTATTATAAGATTGCCAGTTTCAGTTATAAATCTTTTACCCCCAGCTCCGATGACAATATTATCTTTTTTCCAAGTAAATGTAGGCTTTGGCGCTGCCTCTGGATTACATCGAAGAGTGACATTGCCTCCTTCCGATCCATAAGTTTCCGATTCCAATGGTCGCTTTTTAAAAGATGGTTTAAGAGATAAAACACGAAGTTGTCCCGTAGAATATCTAGCCTTCAACTGGTTTTTGGCTTCGCACTGATACATGCCTGGATCTCTAGTTGGATCTAAGTACTTGATAATGAGTACATTATCTTGTATGACATATCTATCTCTGTCTTCAGGTGCCAATGTGTCCATAGACAATTTCTCGCTATTCTTCCACCATGTGTAATTTACGTCAGGAATGCCAAATGCTTCACAGTTCCAATGTAGATCTCCTTTATTGTCCACATGTTTATTTGTCAGTGGAATGGTAAAGTTTGGCTCAGCTTGTACTTTAAGAAAGACGCTATTTGAAATGCGGGCTCGGTCATTACGTACATCACATATGTACTCACCTTCATCTTCTACACCTACGTTAGGTATTGTTAAAACACGATTATAACTGCTGAAACGAGCTTGTTTAGGGATTTGACCATTCACTCTTGTCCAATTGTATGAGGGCACTGGATAACCAAAGGAAACACATTCAAGTCTTATCTCTTGTCCAACGATTGGGGCATCTGGAAACACTTTAGGAAACCCGAGGGGAAACTTAAGTTGCTGATAGTCTGAATGTGGGTACACCAGTAGCGGAAAGAAAGGTCCATTGCGGCCAGCATCAGATACTTTACTCATCACGTTGCAGCTATAGTTTCCTCTATCAATAGTCTCCAAAGCTGAGAAGTAGAGACCTCCATCATAAGAGACAAAAACTCTTCTATCTTCCTCTACAAGGTTGGGAAAATAATTGCGTGCCCAGAGAAAATTTACAGAGGGATAATAAGAAGGGGGATCACAGTACATAGCCTTGCCCCAATATTGTTTACCACTTTCAACTGGTCTCTTTTGATTGAACTCTCTAATATAACCAAAGGACAATCTCACTGATTCTGATCGAATGACACCAAACTTATTAGTGGCTGTGCAGTGATACTTTGAATTGTCTTTTTCAGCATCAGGCGTATCGATCATGAGGGTACCCCCACTTAGAATGAATCTTGTGTCTGAGAGGGGATCAATTTCTGTGAACACAGGATTGTCTACTTGATAATCTTCTCTGAACCATTTGTAAGTAGGTGCAGGGTACCCGCCAGCTATGCATGTTAACTGAACATGATTCTTCTTTGTTGGATCGTAGATTATGTCTACTGGTTCTTTTATAAAGTATGGTCCTCGAGGCAACCTCTCCAGGTCATATGTATCCAGACCATAAGTGAAGGATCTTTCTTCCTCTATCAAATAATGCAGCCTTTGAGTTTGTCCTTCACATATAAAGTGGAAATACTGAGTGCCCTCCACGGCTGCCAGACCCCAGCGGCCATCTTCTTGGGAAAACCTATAAACTAAGTAGTCTCTAGGCAGTAAATTGTAGCTAGTGTATGTCAGTTTCCTATCATCAAAGAATGCATTTTCTAAACCTGACAATTGTGAACCATCAGCTTCGTTGACCCAATACCCTGGGGTCTGTTGGTGAGCGCCAATGTACCATGATCCTTTTTGAGGATCCAAGCGCATCAAGTTAGTGATGATAAAACCATGTTCTTCCGGACTGTTTAAGGCTGCCAGATCTGCTTCGTACGCTTGACATATTTTGCGAGCCTCGTTACGAGGTCTATCTGGCGATTTTGTGAAACGATAGCATGCTTCTCTAAACCGCACCCAGTTAGGGGGACACCTATATCTCTCTTCGTAATCTAGTTCCGCATAGTAAGTGGCTGTATTTTGCGGGTCTACGTCGTTCTCTCCCTCGCCGTAGACATCAGAGTTGGAACCGTCTTGATAGAAAGAACTCTGAGCGGGATTCGTGTAGTCGACACCGTTTACTGGGAAACTGCCATAAGGTACCTGCTGATTTTGTCGATACGTGCCGTTCTGGTTGTTGTTTTCCGGCTGATAAGGCTGCTGGTAGTTTGGATTGTATGGTAACTCCAATCCCTGACCGTATACACATCTGAACACCGTTACAAACAACCAAATTGCTTTCATGTTTTGTTCCCACATTGCGTTCGGTTTCCATAAACTAAATACTTATTTATCTAATCCTTAACTTTGTGATTGATTCCATTTATAATTACTTAATGGGTAATACAAAAAACATATAATATTAACAAATAGAATATTTTTGTTTCGTTTTGATTTGATTTTGATGACAAATTTTGACAATTCGTTATTTTTACAAGCCCCGCCTCAACCATAGTGTAAATTTTTGTTTTTTTTAATCCGCTTAAAGTGCTTCTACACTACCAGATCCCGTACGGCCGGGCTAGTCCATTTGGTCCGGTCCGTACTCAATTCTCTCGTGTGGATCCGTTATCCGGCGGATACAATAACTTTTCCGTCCAAGAGTCACTGGGGCTTACTATGACCTTTTATAAAACCGTGCAATTTCCAGGCAGTTCAAAAGCAGGCCTGCTTCTGAATCGCTGAAAATCGTACTATGACATCCTAAAAGGTGAACGGCAAGTGAACGACAATTGACCTGCTAAGCTTGTCTCTGGTCTGCTGTAATGTGAATGTCTTTTTTACTTTGTAACGTTCAAAAACTTGCCTCTTTATCGATATCATTGCATGTTCATGTAAACCGGTTTTTTTAATAATGTACACCCGTTTTTTTTAGATAAGTGTTCTTTTTATAAGATTATTTATTACAAATTATCAAAATACTTTATCTTAGATCACTAAAACCTTCATGTTTTGCGATCGTAATAACTTCTTAACCTTGAAGATTTAACTGTTTTCGGACGTAAGTAGATGTATTTTTTATAGTTTTACCGCGCTCGTTTAAAATCAACTTGACGTTTTAGCCGATCCCACTTGGAAGTTGCAGTTGGACTTAAAACTAGGTACCTACTTTACTTGTTACTTGATATCACGAAGTAAATAGCCTACGCGATAACAATTTCATATTTTTAAGTGTTTTTTTTAATATATTTTGTTTCCGGGGATCTTCAAAAAAGAGACGAGCTAGAACTTCGCTATAAAAATCTGCATTGGTTGCTAGGAAGACATTCCTTGCCATCAATTCACAATAAAGTTCTGCTTTATAAGCAAGTTTTAATGCCTGTCTGGGCTTATGGGTGCCAACTCTGGGGCTGCACCAAAAAGAGCAACACACAAATTATTCAAAGGTTTCAAAATGAAGTACTAAAGAACATTGTTAACGCACCTTGGTACATAAGGAACGATAATATTCACTGGGACCTTAAAGTTGAATATGTCGATAGAATAATTTCAAAATTCGCTGAAGCCCACGAACATCAGCTTCACCATCACGTTAACGTTGAGACGATCCAGCTGCTCGACGTAACGCAGTTAGTGAGGAGTTAAAAGGACAAAACCCTATGAGCTAGTCCTTAGTAGTGAATAGTGATAATGTAGTGTAAAAGTTGTATTAAAGAACACATGAATAAAGTGTCTTCAATCAATAAAGAAAGACTAAGATGCGTCAGAGTGGACTACTTCTAGTATTAAGATAATTTATAAGTTTAGGTTAAAGTAAAATAACTCATTAGTTAAATTATTAGGCTAGATCTATAGAGTAGAGTAGATTGTAATTTTAGTGTGTTATTGTAATGCATACTCATAATAATGAAAAAAAAAAATACAACTAGTCTTGCATTTTCTTGAAGTATGTGTCTGTGTGTGTGAATTTTCTCATTTAAAAATATGATTTCACTTAGTAAGAAGTTTAATTGGAACATTGTTTATAAAATGTGGTAAGTAATTAAATTTTAGTGCAACACAAACAAGTCATCATGTAAGCATGACTCAGCTTCATCACATTATGGGAGTTCCTGGATAACCATAGGGAAATTTCAGTCGGATATAATAAATTCACCCAAGCTTAGGACCATAGTAGGCGAATTTGGTAAAGGGCAGCTGCAGAAATTTAAATTCTACTGGCGATGGAGCAACTAAGTCTTCATCTGAATAGTCGAAGGTTAGCACTGAAGTATTTCTCATCGATTTTTACTCAAGTTAATAACTTGAGCTCCCTACATCAGTTATCATTACCCATATTATAGGTACTAGATGATGCCCGCTACTTCGTCCACGTGGATTAAGGTTTTTCGATTCCTGTGGGAACTCTGTAATTTTCCGGGATAAAAATCCTGGATCTGATACCAAATTTCAGCCAAATCTGTTCATTGGTTGTGGAGTTATAGAGTAAGTAACAAACATCCATCCATCCATCCATACATCCTTACAAACTTTCACATTTATAATATTAGTAGGATTTATAGAAAAATGAAATGAGACAGTGATTTAATTCTATAAAATATTTAGAATGGAATGACAAACAGAAATTAGATTCAATATTTATTCATTTAACCACTGTGCACAATAATATAAATTAATACATAATTCACATTCACTTATAATTGCTAAACAAACCTAAGTACAAGTCAATAAAATAAAAGTCAATAGTAATTTTATACTCATGAACATTATTATTTATTATTTATTTCTATTAGGTATTTTATATAATATATTTATTTCTTATCTCAATATGGTTTATGGCAGCAGTGACCTCTGCCAATACTGTAGATAAGGTTTGCTGGGCAACTTGTTGTGCACACCCAGAAGTTTTCTGATGTTCTGATGGGACCCATGTGCATAGACATAGATTGCTGTTAAAACCTGAAAACAATTAATTTAACCTATTTTAGCTGCTTGTTAATACTCCTGTCCTTATTTAGCTCCATAACAATGCTCCTGTCCTTATAAAGCATTAAACAATAATAATAATTGATTTACTGTAATTAATATGCCTGACATGCAGACAAACTTAGTAAGTATGGTAAAGTAAGAACTTCATATAAGACAAGGTCAGTGCAGTGCTTGTTATTTGACTAGGACACACAAACATAGTGAACTTATATATTAGAATTAACTAAGGACAGTTACTGGACTGTAAATTAGATATATAATTTAATCATCAGTAGAAGTTGAAGAAAATATTACTTATTAGCCCATAGACTAAATTGTAGTAAAAAATAAAACTACCGTTATGTAATAGTGCTTTATGGTAGGAAAATATATGATATATATACAACAAGGACAGTAATTTCTCCAACAAACGGGTCTGGGTTCCAATCCCAGCATGCACCACTGATCTAAAAAAAATGTGCATACTTATTACAAAAAACATTATCACATCTTTTGGTGAAGCATTCACAAAGAAACCAACACATGTGAGCTTTTGATAGAATTCTGGAAGGTGTTTGAAGTCTGCCAATACTACTAGGCCATACTAGGCCAGCATGGTAAACTACAGTCTAATCCATCTCATTCTGAGAGGAGACCCGAACCCAGCAGTGGGACAGTGGATTGATGCAATGACTTCATGGGTTCATTAATTTCATTATCATGTGTTGGCCTCTCCCTTTGTCTTTATGCTCAAATCACTAGATCTATGAGGATTCGTTTTCATTAAAGGTTCCAAATCCTCACACAAACCGTGGACTAAATCCTTTGATAACCTATAAATTAAAAAAAACATTTTAAAGTTTTTGTCGATTATCATACTACTATTGAAATAGCATAGGTATTTATTGATCAAGTTTTAGTGTCCTATTACCTATATTGCTCCATAAATTCCCTTTCATTCATAAATCATATCGAAAGGGTTGTTTATTTCCCTCATCGGCTCATGGCGTCGGTTCCTGTTTTCAATCCGGTATTAGCTCTGCAAATACTCAAAGATAGCATTTTCGTCACACATCAACAAAACAGAGGAAAAGCAAAAGTCTCGTTGAAAATAGAGGAAAGGCAAAAAGTAATGTTGAATGTTTGAAGCACCATATTAAAACCCAATCATTAATTAATAATACCACGGGTATGTACACTTCAAATTCTAACAATTCACTTCAGAATTTCCGAAATTGTTGTAGGAACACGATTATAATATTGCAATTTAGAGGTTTAAAACATAGTACCTCGATAATCAGATATCTAAATTACAAACATTACAAAACAATGCTGAAAAAGCTGCTATAGGAGTAACTTTTTTTGGATCGTCTAATTTGACGTATGGGACGCTCAGTTTCCAGTCAACAAACGCTTTGCCGCTGTCAAGTGGCACGTCATGGTACGAAAATCTATACAAAAAAAAAGGTGAACGGTTTTTGAATCGCTAACGCAACAAGCCTGCAGCAGGCCTGCTATAATAGATGTCATGGTACGATATTGCCGTGCAGTTCAATTTCTGCCCTGCTATAAGAGCTCATAGTAAGCCCCCTGATTATCGAGGTACTATGTTTTAAACCTCTAAATTGCAATATTATAATCGTGTTCCTACAACAATTTCGGAAATTCTGAAGTGAATTGTTAGAATTTGAAGTGTACATACCCGTGGTATTATTAATTAATGATTGGGTTTTAATATGGTGCTTCAAACATTCAACATTACTTTTTGCCTTTCCTCTATTTTCAACGAGACTTTTGCTTTTCCTCTGTTTTGTTGATGTGTGACGAAAATGCTATCTTTGAGTATTTGCAGAGCTAATACCGGATTGAAAACAGGAACCGACGCCATGAGCCGATGAGGGAAATAAACAACCCTTTCGATATGATTTATGAATGAAAGGGAATTTATGGAGCAATATAGGTAATAGGACACTAAAACTTGATCAATAAATACCTATGCTATTTCAATAGTAGTATGATAATCGACAAAAACTTTAAAATGTTTTTTTTAATTTATAGGTTATCAAAGGATTTAGTCCACGGTTTGTGTGAGGATTTGGAACCTTTAATGAAAACGAATCCTCATAGATCTAGTGATTTGAGCATAAAGACAAAGGGAGAGGCCAACACATGATAATGAAATTAATGAACCCATGAAGTCATTGCATCAATCCACTGTCCCACTGCTGGGTTCGGGTCTCCTCTCAGAATGAGATGGATTAGACTGTAGTTTACCATGCTGGCCTAGTATGGCCTAGTAGTATTGGCAGACTTCAAACACCTTCCAGAATTCTATCAAAAGCTCACATGTGTTGGTTTCTTTGTGAATGCTTCACCAAAAGATGTGATAATGTTTTTTGTAATAAGTATGCACATTTTTTTTAGATCAGTGGTGCATGCTGGGATTGGAACCCAGACCCGTTTGTTGGAGAAATTACTGTCCTTGTTGTATATATATCATATATTTTCCTACCATAAAGCACTATTACATAACGGTAGTTTTATTTTTTACTACAATTTAGTCTATGGGCTAATAAGTAATATTTTCTTCAACTTCTACTGATGATTAAATTATATATCTAATTTACAGTCCAGTAACTGTCCTTAGTTAATTCTAATATATAAGTTCACTATGTTTGTGTGTCCTAGTCAAATAACAAGCACTGCACTGACCTTGTCTTATATGAAGTTCTTACTTTACCATACTTACTAAGTTTGTCTGCATGTCAGGCATATTAATTACAGTAAATCAATTATTATTATTGTTTAATGCTTTATAAGGACAGGAGCATTGTTATGGAGCTAAATAAGGACAGGAGTATTAACAAGCAGCTAAAATAGGTTAAATTAATTGTTTTCAGGTTTTAACAGCAATCTATGTCTATGCACATGGGTCCCATCAGAACATCAGAAAACTTCTGGGTGTGCACAACAAGTTGCCCAGCAAACCTTATCTACAGTATTGGCAGAGGTCACTGCTGCCATAAACCATATTGAGATAAGAAATAAATATATTATATAAAATACCTAATAGAAATAAATAATAAATAATAATGTTCATGAGTATAAAATTACTATTGACTTTTATTTTATTGACTTGTACTTAGGTTTGTTTAGCAATTATAAGTGAATGTGAATTATGTATTAATTTATATTATTGTGCACAGTGGTTAAATGAATAAATATTGAATCTAATTTCTGTTTGTCATTCCATTCTAAATATTTTATAGAATTAAATCACTGTCTCATTTCATTTTTCTATAAATCCTACTAATATTATAAATGTGAAAGTTTGTAAGGATGTATGGATGGATGGATGGATGTTTGTTACTTACTCTATAACTCCACAACCAATGAACAGATTTGGCTGAAATTTGGTATCAGATCCAGGATTTTTATCCCGGAAAATTACAGAGTTCCCACAGGAATCGAAAAACCTTAATCCACGTGGACGAAGTAGCGGGCATCATCTAGTACCTATAATATGGGTAATGATAACTGATGTAGGGAGCTCAAGTTATTAACTTGAGTAAAAATCGATGAGAAATACTTCAGTGCTAACCTTCGACTATTCAGATGAAGACTTAGTTGCTCCATCGCCAGTAGAATTTAAATTTCTGCAGCTGCCCTTTACCAAATTCGCCTACTATGGTCCTAAGCTTGGGTGAATTTATTATATCCGACTGAAATTTCCCTATGGTTATCCAGGAACTCCCATAATGTGATGAAGCTGAGTCATGCTTACATGATGACTTGTTTGTGTTGCACTAAAATTTAATTACTTACCACATTTTATAAACAATGTTCCAATTAAACTTCTTACTAAGTGAAATCATATTTTTAAATGAGAAAATTCACACACACAGACACATACTTCAAGAAAATGCAAGACTAGTTGTATTTTTTTTTTTCATTATTATGAGTATGCATTACAATAACACACTAAAATTACAATCTACTCTACTCTATAGATCTAGCCTAATAATTTAACTAATGAGTTATTTTACTTTAACCTAAACTTATAAATTATCTTAATACTAGAAGTAGTCCACTCTGACGCATCTTAGTCTTTCTTTATTGATTGAAGACACTTTATTCATGTGTTCTTTAATACAACTTTTACACTACATTATCACTATTCACTACTAAGGACTAGCTCATAGGGTTTTGTCCTTTTAACTCCTCACTAACTGCGTTACGTCGAGCAGCTGGATCGTCTCAACGTTAACGTGATGGTGAAGCTGATGTTCGTGGGCTTCAGCGAATTTTGAAATTATTCTATCGACATATTCAACTTTAAGGTCCCAGTGAATATTATCGTTCCTTATGTACCAAGGTGCGTTAACAATGTTCTTTAGTACTTCATTTTGAAACCTTTGAATAATTTGTGTGTTGCTCTTTTTGGTGCAGCCCCAGAGTTGGCACCCATAAGCCCAGACAGGCATTAAAACTTGCTTATAAAGCAGAACTTTATTGTGAATTGATGGCAAGGAATGTCTTCCTAGCAACCAATGCAGATTTTTATAGCGAAGTTCTAGCTCGTCTCTTTTTTGAAGATCCCCGGAAACAAAATATATTAAAAAAAACACTTAAAAATATGAAATTGTTATCGCGTAGGCTATTTACTTCGTGATATCAAGTAACAAGTAAAGTAGGTACCTAGTTTTAAGTCCAACTGCAACTTCCAAGTGGGATCGGCTAAAACGTCAAGTTGATTTTAAACGAGCGCGGTAAAACTATAAAAAATACATCTACTTACGTCCGAAAACAGTTAAATCTTCAAGGTTAAGAAGTTATTACGATCGCAAAACATGAAGGTTTTAGTGATCTAAGATAAAGTATTTTGATAATTTGTAATAAATAATCTTATAAAAAGAACACTTATCTAAAAAAAACGGGTGTACATTATTAAAAAAACCGGTTTACATGAACATGCAATGATATCGATAAAGAGGCAAGTTTTTGAACGTTACAAAGTAAAAAAGACATTCACATTACAGCAGACCAGAGACAAGCTTAGCAGGTCAATTGTCGTTCACTTGCCGTTCACCTTTTAGGATGTCATAGTACGATTTTCAGCGATTCAGAAGCAGGCCTGCTTTTGAACTGCCTGGAAATTGCACGGTTTTATAAAAGGTCATAGTAAGCCCCCAGATATCTAAATTACAAACATTACAAAACAATGCTGAAAAAGCTGCTATAGGAGTAACTTTTTTTGGATCGTCTAATTTGACGTATGGGACGCTCAGTTTCCAGTCAACAAACGCTTTGCCGCTGTCAAGTGGCACGTCATGGTACGAAAATCTATACAAAAAAAAAGGTGAACGGTTTTTGAATCGCTAACGCAACAAGCCTGCAGCAGGCCTGCTATAATAGATGTCATGGTACGATATTGCCGTGCAGTTCAATTTCTGCCCTGCTATAAGAGCTCATAGTAAGCCCCCACAAATGAACAAAATCAGTAGGTACCTACATAACATATGGCGCACTTAAGGGTCTGCCCGCGAAATTCAAATTTAATTAGGTTTTTCGCAATTTTTAAACTGATACGAAAAGTAGGCTTCTTCTTTCTTTATCAACCGATAGACGTCCACTACTGGACAAAGATCTGTTGCATGGACTTCCACAGGCCTCGGTCTTGCGCCGCCTGAATCCAGCGGCTCCCTGCGACTCGTTTGATGTCGTAGGTCCACCTGGTGGGGGGTCTGCCAATACTGCGCTTCCCGGTGTGGGGTCGCCACTCCAACACCTTGAGTAGGCTTATGGCATTCTAATTGCGCCAAGGGCAATATCATCTTCACAGATTTATCTATACGTATAATAAAACTGTAACTGGAAGATTTCTGTACATTTAAGATATTTTGAAAATTTTAATTGGGGGATGCTTTGCTATCGATACTGAGCCCAAAACAAATTTTTATTTAATTTTTGTCTGTTTGTTTGTCCTTCTTTCACGTAAAAACTACCGCACAGATTTCTACAAAATTTTATACCGTGGTAGCTTATTACTCGGGTCAACATCTAGGCTACTTTTTATCCCGGAAAATCAAGGAGTTCCCGAGGGACTTTAAAAACTAAATCCACGCGGACAAAGTCGCGGGCATCAGCTAGTATTATATAAAAATCTTTACTTGAAAGTGTTGTTTAAGAAATTAGTCAGAATATCGAGTTGGACGTGAGTTACTCACAAATTAGTCATATTCACCTACACTATTCTCCTCCTTTCCTCTCTTTGCATCGCGTCTCTTATTCCTTCCCTCTACGTTAGCCCGTCCAGACAGAAATAACTTAAAGGTAGGTAGCTACATAAACATACATTATACATACATAGAAAGCGGATGGCGCCTGGCCTGGTTCAATAAATACTGCAGAACCGAATAAGTGTATATAGCAAGCCAGCCAGAGCAACTTTCCATTGTTTTTAACTGGCCACTGATAATTGCAAAATAGAGATTAGCCGCAGGTTGGCGGAAAGATCGTGGTCAGCGGTCACAACCAAACTTGACAAGCAATTACCTACGTAAACTAAAAAAAATTATTATTTCGATAAAAGTGTGGTTTTCTCGCATTAGAATGTATTGCAGTACCCGGCGATATATATTGCACATCGGCCTTTGGAATAAAACGCTATTCTATTCTATTGCAAGGAAAGCTAGCCAGAAGTTCACGTAGTAATTACCGAAATCTCTTCACAATCGGGGAGCACATCACGTAACATATATAAAAAAAAAATGCAGTCGAACTGTGAATAGAATAGAATAGCGTTTTATTCCAAAGGCTGATGTGCAATATATATCGACGGGTACTGTACTTTTTCTAGTGCCAGAGAAGTAGCCATTTCACATTCGCGGTTTTGAATGCCGGGCCACGCTTTTCCTATTTGAAGGTGAGTGTCGAGCCTGCGTTTTTGCGCTATTAATTTTGGTAAATGGTATAATGACTTTAGACCTGCGATACCTGTCTAGGTACGTGAAACCCACTTGGGTTGTAATTTTAAATTTCAGTAGGTACTTACTGTAAATAAAAAACAATTTAAATTGATCACATTCTTTATTATCCACTTTATCAACGAGAATTACTGTCAATATTGATAATAATACTTATACTGTAGATACCGCTTAAAACAGACAGTTAATATTATACAGTTCAGTTTCCGTAGTTTTAAAACTTTTAGTTTGTATAGGTAGGTACTATTAAAAAGTTGTTAGTTATAATTTTAAAATTCTTACCATTTTCCGCGCGATTTTCACTCTTCTAATATAATATCATCACAGATCAATCATGTACTTCAATCGTTTATCCCCATAAAGAAATAAGGTAGGGCGGAACATGATTTATTAATGGAATACAAAGTTGCTACTATTCACACAATTCTTCCAAAATGCTACGTATGTACACCATTGACTGAATAACACAATCATTTGATACACGTGGAATATATTACCTATTCCGAGAGTGGGCTAAAAATAAATTAAAAAATAATTTTCTTACAATTTGTCTTATTACAAATACTTACCTATATTTACACACAGAATAATTTTCGCGATATGCATAAAAATTATGATTCAATAATTTTTCCTAATTTCTTATTGGACTCTATAAATAAAAACATAACTTTAATAAAAATAAGTGAAATTAATGTTCAATAAAAATATATTATAATGAAGACAAATATTGACAAACATAACAATATATAAATCAAAAATAACGTTAGGTAGGTACTAGATAAAAGATCAACACAATCTATAACTTAGTATTAGCATTAATCTCACAATAATTGATGCATATTTTCAAAACATTTAAGCGCACAAAACAGTTCAATTAGCCTATAGTATTTATAGTCTTTAAAAATTGCTCTAGAGCAGGAAAACATTGATTCACATTTCATTCAAATTAACGTAACATTCGAGAGACATAAACTATAGGGGCAAGTGCTGTAGGGGAAAGTGGGGTAGCTTCATACAAGGGGCACCTACATACACTGAGTATATCTGAAGTTAGGCACGGAGCAGAAGAATGATGTTAGTGTGTGTGTGTAGTTTTTGTGTGTATATTGACTTGTGAAGTTTGACAGCAGTCGCCACGGAAAGTGCGTGTGTGCAACACAGAACGTGTTTTTGCCTCGCGTAAGTAATTTCATAACCTTACTTTGGACGTATTTTGTGACTACTAGATTAATCACTGCTATTTGATATCAATCAAAATATCATAGAGTTTATGATTTGATTTGTTAATTATCCTTTATGAAGGAAGTTCTTTTTGCATAATTTTTTATTAATAAACATGTGATGGGGTAGATTCATACACAATTACATGGGGTACATTCATGCTGTATGAATGTGAAGAAAGAAGATTATTTCTTGCTAGCTCTTCTCAACAGAATCTGCTTTAAGAACCAGTAGTAGGGTCATGACGTGTCATAAGAGTCAGTTTGGTATACGTAAAATAAATAATTAGGTAGATAGTTAGAAAGATAGACATTCAGGTTTAATAAAATGAATTATTTCAGAATTTTGAAACTGTTTACAGTAAACAAAATTTACTGCAGACCGCATATTTAAATTTGATGAATCGGTCATCACAACTGTTCTCAACACATCCAAAGTCTAAGTTAAAGTCATGTATGAATGTGCCCCACTGATGGGGTACATTCATACATTTTCCTTTTTTTTTTCAAAAATTTATGGAAATTCGCGCACGCCAATTTTTAGTAATATTATGCTTCTATTACAGTATATAATAGTTAAACTATCTATGTATCATAAATTGAAAGAGATATACGTAATACACAGCATTCCACAAAGTGAAATATAAAAACTGTATGAAGCTTTCCCACTTTCCCCTACCTATTGACGCTTGTACCTGTTGGACACAATAAATTCCGTCGAAACTAGCAACCCTAAAATTCTTATTTGAACGCGAACTGTCAAACATAGACAAAGCTTTACGGTCGCGTTCAAATTAGATATTAACTTACTGTTGTAGTAAGATGTTGCGAACACTATGATTGGCACAAGTAAAAAACATTAATAATGATAATAATTAATTACATTAGGTATTGATATTGAATTTTTTTTTTAATTTTATAGTAAGAACTTAGAGTTATCACCTACCGCGACCGCTAGAAGTGGATTTTTTTCCACTTATCCCTACCAGTAGTGGAAGTGTTATCCTTGGTAGGGATAGGTGTACCAGCCCCTGTTTCTTTGTTTATATATTAAGATAAAAAAATCTTGCTCATTTGACTACTTTGAAGACACAAAATTTGTGTGTTCAAAGTAGTCAAACGAACACAAAATTTGTGTGTTCAAAGTAGTCAATTTGTGTGTTCAAAGTGTGTGGCTATAGCCAATTGAGCAAAAAACACTTGTGCCTCAAAAATGTAATTTCGTTTTTAGGGCAATCAAATTAATGCTCTTCCATTCTCAGGATTACACTTTACCCTTAATTGCTAAATACAGTTATGGTAACTATAACTTGTTATTTTTTTTTTATTACACTTTCATTGCCGCAGTACTATAGTAATACTTACATATTCACATAACTTAAACAAAACACCATACACCGTCATTAAATAGCACCCATGAGATTAAAATACATTTAAAGCGACATTTATTATTTACAATATGCAAATCTATTTACACTAGTATTATATACACACAGGTTGTTCTACAGTATTTACTCTTATGTTATAATATAATACATTATAAACACATCTCAGTCAATACGAACATCAATAATTATGTGACTCAAAATATGATTTAAGTTGATTGTGCAATGGCTGCCTTAAATTAAAACAGTCTCATAAAACAAATAGATTATTTTGTTCCTAACTGAGATACATCTTTGATTTTTTTTTTACAATAAATCAGTCGAAGATTTTTTTATAGATAGCTTGGTTTATTCTATATAAAGTCGACCTATGGTAAGGTGACACACACATATGCAATAACTTTCTTTCGAGATCTAAAATCCTTTACGTGCCTCTCAGGCATGCTTATTATTTCTTTTCTTATAATATATTCCGAAAATTATAAGTTATAACATGTAGTCCAGCCATGCTATTTAAAAAGTACCATTGACTCGATACTACTGTGGTTATAGACGTACACAAAAGCTAAACATAAATTGACAGGTATTTATATTGATACAGTGTAAAAGTGCCATCCTTTGACACTACTTTCGGACCGATCAATTTAAGGTTAATTACCTTAACCGATCAAGTTAAGGTAATGCTTTCGTGTATAGAATCACTCTCACATACACGCACTTTTACAATTAACTTTTTCACAAAAAGCTCAATCACTGTTTTTTGAATAATTAATAAGTATACTTATTTAGTAGGAATTAATGTCAGCTAACCAGGACGGTCTCTATTTTGAGTAGTTGCCTCAACTTATCGGTAACTCTGACGAGGGCCACCTTCGACGCCCTCACGTTGACCTTCTCCCCTGCACCGAGGAGCTGGTGGCACTGAGCCCTCTCCAGAAACTCCTGGGTCCGTATCTCTCGCAGCAGCTCCCTCGGAGATCCGGAGCCACAGTGGATTTGCTTCAGCAAACTGTCCTTTGACTTGATCTGAAAACAAAAGATTTCACATTTTGAGGAATATCCTGCAATTTTTTTTTAATAATAATTATATTTTAAATGTACATGTATAGTCCGGCGCTATAAGAATGCGTTGCTGAAGTCTGTCAGTTGGTCAGATGTGGGATTGTCTCAAATTATTGCTAGATTGTGAGGTTTACGTTAAAATACGTTGATACAGCAAGAACGCCATAAATTCATTCAATCAGCATAGCATTATAGCATTCAGCAAATCGGTAAGTATGTGAATGAAAAAACTTATAAGAATAAAAACAATAAACCCTTTAAATATAATTTTTTGTTCTTTTTGTTCAAAAAATACAGTTTTGCAATTGTCCTATTTCCATGGTTTTCCTTCTGTTTGACAGCAAAGAAACCATAGCAAAAGATGAGTAATTTGGTTTCTGAAATCTACTATTATTTTGCTGGTGATATTAGTTGACAATGGAAAGTAGCCTATAGTGCAAGAGTAAGTGGTAGTATGGTGATGGAAGCAGTGACAGTATAGTGATTAGGTCTGCGGTCTCCTATTCGAGGGGTTGCAGTTTCGAGCCTGTGTTAGCAACTCTGATTTTTCAGAGCTATGTGTGTTTAAGTAATTAATATCACATGCTTCAACTGTGAAGGAAAACATAGTGAGGAAACCTGCACACCTGAGAGTTCTCCGTAATGTTCTCAAAGGTGTGTGAAGTCTACCAATTCGCATTGAGCCAGCGTGGTGGACTACGGCCCTTCTCTGAGAGGAGTCCTGCGCTCAGTGAGACGTCAATGGGTTGCTCATGATGAAGTGTACCTGTAGAATGTTGGTGATGTCCTGCAGCAGGCACCACAGGCCGTCGGCCGGCTGGCCGGGCGCGGTGCGCAGGCTGTAGAAGGGCGGCAGCGGCGCCTCCGTGCACTGGATCTCGACGGTGGCGTCCGGCGGCGGCGGCGGCGTCGCAGGCGGCGGAGACGACAGCGGGTCGCAACCTATCTCCTCGCGATCTACGAACCGAGTGCAAAGTCATTACCTGTGCGTCGATTCTCTAAAAATGATTGCATCACTGTAACGATCGCAATGATCTCTGATTGGCTGAATTTATAGCGTTTTTGCATCCATTAGCAACCCATCAACGGCTCACTACTGAGCGCAGGACTCCTCTCAGAGAAGGGTTATAGGCCATAGTCCACTACGCTGGCCCAATGCGATTTGGCGGACTTCACACCTTCGAGAAAGAACATTATGAAGAACTCTCAGGTGTGCAGGTTTCCTCACGATGTTTTCCTTCACCGTTGAAGCAAGTGATATTTAATTGCTTAAACGCACTTGACTCCGAAAAGTCAGAGGTGCGTACCCGGGATCGAACCTGCGACCTTCCGAATAGGAGACCACAGTCCTAACCACTAGGCTATCACTGCTTCTATGCGTGCGACGCGTTTGGCATCAATGCATTTTAATTTTTAACCACTAGCAGGAGAGTACCAGCCAATCAGAAGTAATATAATCATTACACTGATGCAATCAACTTTAGAGAATCACAGATGTTCTTATAAAACCGGCCAAGTGCGAGCCAACTATTATTAAGATCGAGCAAAAGCAAAAGTTTATTGTATGGTGACTAATTGTGACTAGAGAAAATTGTAATTTTCAATTAACTCCTTTGTATTATAAACAATAATGATAATTCAGTGATAATAATAATTCAATTCAATTCATAAAAGTATCCAATTTTTCATCAATGTTTCTTTATGACGTTATCACGTAAAACTATCGTCCGTAAGTAAACCGACTTTACAGACAACCAATTTTTTTTATTTTTTTATCTATTGATAAAATATTGTGGTCCTTGTTGTCTGGTCTAGTTATTGAACCTGTCTGGTTATTCAGTAGATAGATACGACGACGTAGCAACCAACGTAGCTACGCGCGTGGCAACGTGGGGAACCAACTGGACCCTATTACTAAGCCTCCGCTGTCCGTCCGTTTGTCTGTCAGCGGGCTGTATCTCATGAACGCGTAATAGGTAGATTGGAGTTGGAGCTGGAAAGTAATGTCTGTCTGTGTGCCGTTTTGTCTACCAATACCACTTCTATATTCGTCTTTGGCCGAATACCAAATAGTTTTCAGGCAAAACTTGTGTAGTGTGTAGCGTGCCTAACAATAGTGTGCGCTCGTTCAAAGCAATGACACAACAATTATTATATTGCAATATTAATTCAGGAATTTTTCTATATAATATTCTTGTAAAACTAATTAATAGTTATAAATAATAGTTCTTATTTAATAAAAACAGTACTGGTACTTTGCCGTGATTTTTCCACATTTTTATAAGGCAATTAAATGATACGACATTAGTGAGCTATTAGGTACCACACCTACCTTTAACGTCATGTACTTTTATGTAGGTAGGTAATGTTTGAGGTCCCCCCTGTTTTAGTGGTAAATGTTGTAATCTTAGCAAGTAGTAGAGGTCTTGGGTACAATTTCGGCGGGGGAAATTCTTTGTTTTTTTATAACTTTTCCTGTGAAAACACATCTTTTACTTATAAACACAAACATAAAAACAGTAGAGCGAATTACAATTTTGGATAACACCTGAATCCTCACCTATAATCTTATCCGGTGGCGGAAACCTCCAAGGCTCAATGGCACGGCCCTGGACATCGGCTATGTACAAGCGGATCAGCATGGCAGCCGACCCTTCCGCCAGCTCTTCGGGCGTTTGGCCGGCGTACGTCCCCAACAGAGGGTCCGCACCATATGACAGCAGAAGTCTGATTATTTCCACGTGGCAGTTCTCACAAGCTTCGTGCAGTGGCCTGTAAAATAAATATTCTTCATTTAAAAAACTACGCAAGTCCAGAAATAAACATAGATTTCAAACAGGGGCACATAGTTTGAAGAACTGATGATCGTTGGAGTCCCAAGTGGCGAGCTCGCGCCAGAAAGCACAATAATGGCAAAAGGCCCAATAGATGGGCCGTCTACATCGCAGGGATTTGCTGGCGCAGGACAGAGGCCTGTAAAGTCCTTGCAAGAGCGCTCTACGCGCAAGGTTCCCTACTAACAAGCCTTGACCATAAAAAATCGGATTGTGACAATCTATGTATTAAGAAATATTCAACTGGGAACTGCAATGCGAAATGGCCCAGTCAGCCAGGGATTGACTTTTATCATCGGACTAAGATATTAATTAGGAACCGAATATGATACTTAATGAGAATGGGAAAGCATAAAATCGTAGTCGATCTATACCATTGCAATCTACGATAAACAGAAGAAATGCAAGGCAAGTCCAACTGATGAGTTTCTACAATACGAGATAAAGAAAATACATATGTATGTATGCACTTATGTATTTTTTTCATATATTTTAAGGTGCCTACCTTATTCCTCCTTGAGCTGCAGCAGATACATTAGCACCATATTGGAGAAGGAGTCTTGCTATTCTAACGTGACCTTTAGCCGACGCCACGTGCAATGGTGTGAAACCTGCATTATCTTTAGCTGATGGATCCGATTCCATTTTCTCTAAGCAATAGGCAACACAATCCTGCAAATAATCAGACAATTTTTAATGCGATTCACGAATGAAACGGGAGTATCTAGATATACTACAAATGTGATACCATACTCACTGTAAAACCAAGTCTGGCAGCGCGGTGTAGGTGTGTCTCACCTATGCTCTTGTTAATAAACCAGCCTTTAATCTCCTTCTGGATGTCCTGGACAGATTCAGGACTGGGTTTAGGTGCTGCTCGCCTTACTTTAGGGCAGTGATCTTCTCTGCGTATTATTTTCTTTTTCTTACGTATATAATCAAACCCTGAACTAAATTTTCTCCTACCAAAAAGACGTTTTAAACGTCTTTTGGTGTTCCCCTCAGTGGGGCCTGGTGCACCGCCTTCTACTTTATTTTCATCTTTTTCACCAGAGGGCAGAGGGCTTGCATCCTTTTTTACTTTATTATTGGTGATCTCTTTTCTTCTTTTGTGAGCGAAAGATTTGATAACACTATTTCTTTTCTTCAAGCGCATCAATCTACCTTTAGCATCATTTGTTTTCAAAGACTTAGTACTTCTTAGTCCATCTCTTATTGAACTAGATCTCCGTTTTAACTTTTCCTTATCAGTTTTTTTGGGCTTGAATTTAGGCTTTGTTTCAGGTTCTTTTTTTATCGGGATATCTGAATCGTCTTGAATAATTGATTCTCTACAGGAAGATGGCGGTGCTGATGCAGGTCTGTCATCCCCAAACACTTCCTTAATAGTAGCTCGCTGCTTTAATACTCTGCTCTCAGTTCTAGTTCTTGACTTGAGTACAACTGGTGCAAATTCTTCTGTAGCACCTATTAGTCCATTGGTATCTTTAATAAATGCCGTTCTAAACATGGTAACAGTTTGCTTTCTGAAAGCACCTAAATAAAAAATATCTTCCATTAACTTCTCTTTTTTGGCGCTTAGATTGCCCTTATTTCCATTTTTAAGTAGACCTAAACTTGGTGTCGGTAAAAGTTCGGTATGATTAGAATTTTTTGTAATAACTTTAGGCGTTTTATCTTCTTTTTCTCTAGTTTTCTTTTTAGATTCTTCTCTTTTACCACATTTTTGAATAAGGACGTCTACAATAGAACTACTCTTTTTCTTTGCCTTTGTTGCAGAAAAAACAGTTGATGTTGAAGCTTCTGAATCGTAGTGAAGTTTATTTATAGCAGAACAACTTGAATTAGAGTCAAGATCACTATCAATATTCAATTTATCCGGTCTTCTATAAATATCATCAGTTGCAGCGGACGGAGCAGATGATGGCGCGGGTGAAAGAGGAACGGGATCTAAATCTGGTAGTGACGTTGAGCCTCGTGAGAACTGTGCCACGCAACCTTTACCAAAGGGGCCTCCGGAACGACCTCTCGGAATCGCAATAAGTCTAGTGGGCATACGCAAAGATCTCTTATATCTATATAATTCTTCTTCCCAACCGGGATGAAAATCTGATCCATCTCCAAAACCCGGTTTACGCAGCGGTGTCGAACAGGTGCTACTATTAGCGCTATCTATTTTCTTCGGTGACGATTTAATTGGAGTTTTTTGTAAAGCAGAAGTTTTATTTTCTTCAGTTTTTACATTTTTACGCACTCTTAATCGACTAGCTACACTCAATGTGTCATCGCTATCAGAGCTCGATTCTTCTTCAGGCTTTTCTTTTTTAATATTTTCTATTGATAGCGATTTTCCCTTTGATTTTGACCTGTGTCGTTTCGACTTACCTTTATTTTGTTTATCTTCCTTTGGAACCGAGTCTAAAGAATTTCTAATACTATTCATACGTTCATCACAACATTCTAACTTAACGTAAGCAGATTTTTCAGATAAATCCTTCAATAATTGGTATTTCATTAACTGGTCACTTTGTTTCTTATCCTTTAGCAATTTGCTTTTTATAAGAGGTTCGTCATCATCAGTAGATTCCAGTTCTTCTTTAATAATTGTTTTCACTGGTTCTATTTCTTCTAGTTCC
Organism: Oeneis ivallda; assembly: GCA_029955525.1. NCBI lineage: Eukaryota > Metazoa > Arthropoda > Insecta > Lepidoptera > Nymphalidae > Oeneis > Oeneis ivallda. The sequence continues at coordinate 20,463,934 of JARPMR010000012.1, forward strand.
TTTTTTATTGGAATAGTATTAGTCGATAAGCATTCATTTTTTGATAGTTTATTTTTAATTTTCATATTAGTTTTATTTTTATATGATTTATCATTTTCTTTGTCTTTTTGCTTTTCGATCTTAGGCTTTTCAGGTTTATGTTTTGGTCTGTTTTTGTTTGGAGAATCACCTTTAACTAACAAACGCACTTCACTTTCTAATTTCTGTTCCTCCTCGTCTATTGGCTCCTTTTTAATTTTAACGACAGCTGGCAACTCTACAAAAGATTTTTCTACAGTACAATCCACGGAATCTTCTTTGACATCACTACTTTCTGATAATTGTTTATCCTCCTTCGAACCGACAATTTCATATGACTGTTTGTCTTCTTTTGTAATATTATCTTCTAAACGCTGTTTGTCTTTTTGTAACCCACTGATTTCGCAAAGCAATTTATTATCATTGCTTTGTTCTGAAGGTTGTTTGTCTTCCTCAACACTACTTTTATCTACATATTGTTTGTTTTCTGGCACATCACAATTTTCTGAAGAATGATTGTCTTTTTTCACATCAGAGTTTTCTGAAGTTTGTTCCTGTAACTCTTCTACGTCTAAGGTATTACTACGTTTCTTAGGATTTCTTTTTTTATGACACCCGGTTTTCAGCTGTTCCATAAAACTATCGCAGGCACTAGCCCAATCCATGTCTAAGCTCTCTGTGCTAATATTTTCTTCAGTACCCATTTTTTCTTCAATATTTTCTGTTTTTATGTGTAATATTGCATCTCTTTCTATTTCATCAATATTCATAGGTTCTGTTTTTATTTCTGGAATGTTAGTATTGTTTTTCTCACTTTTTATAACAGATTCTAATCTGAGATTATCTTCCCGTATTTGATTGAAGAGATGTTGTTTTTGTGATTTCGGAAGCGGTTTTGACGTATTATTTTCAATAGTTATAGATTCTGGCTTCATATCAAAATTTGAATTGCTGTCTTGTGATGGTGGCATTACTTTTAATTCAGCTTTGGTTCTTATTCTTGAAGCAACATCATTTTCTGGAGATATTCTCTTATTGTCTTGATTTTCAAATTTCGGATAATCCGAATCGCGTGTTATCGAATCAACAGCTTTTGGCATTTTGATTTGATGCCCTAAGCTTGGCACCGATGATTTCAAGCTACTGAGTTTATCACTATTATTCAGTCTGTTTACATCATAATCTTTCGTTACATCATCATCAGTTATTTCTATCACAGAATCATCTACATCATCTATAACAATGAGATCAGGCGCTTCACTACTTGATTTAGCGGTTTCTAGATACCCCGTTTGTTTGGTTTCTAAGCTGTTTCGTAATATACTTAACACTTTTTTATCTGCATGTTGCGCACTATTGGTGGGTATTAAATTATGTGAATGTAAGTCTCTATGGCTCGGAATCTTTTGAATAACATGACGATTATTATTAGATGGTATCTTTTCATGATAATGAGGGTGGTAGTCATTAGCCTCTCTGCTTCCACTCCCAGGGTTAGAATTACTAGAATATCGATGATGAGGATGATGATGATGTTCACGATAGGGATAAGCGCTTATTGAACGCTTTTGTTCATGTTGACTTGCTTCAAGTCTTTTGTGGCTGGCGTAACTGTATACTGGTTGAATCATTAGCTCACGTTGTTCTCTTGCCGACTGACTCAATTGCTCTATCCGACTATCAGCTGTCCATGTTTCGTGGCGAAGAATTTTTTCAGGAATGTTACTAACTATAGGGCCTGCAGGTCGTTTCCTTTCCTCTATAATTAAATGTCGATCATCGCGAATCCTACTAGCTAGATAACGATCATCGCCACTTTTTCGCGTGAGGTCTATTCTGGGAACATGTTCAGATCTGTTTACTGGACCATTAGATTTACTTCGCTCGGGGTATACTTGATGACGAGATTCAATATCATAAGACTCAGTTCCGGGTCTTGAACAATTGTAAGCCCCGTTATAGCGAATATTCGGATTTGTTGCATTGTATGCGTGGTTTATATTTCTGTCTCTGTATTGCGCAAAATCGGGAGAAAAGTCTACTTTATGAGATGCAACATAACCTGAAATTGAATCATTTCGGCTGCTAGATGTTGGTCTGGATTGTATTGCTTGATTCTCATTTTTCATTGAAGCAGAATCGATAACATCATCTTGCATTGTTGAAGAATCTGCAGAATTCTTTACTGTTTTTACAGATAAATCAAGCGGTGATTCACGTTTTTGTTTAGTTTGATTCATTTGATCAACTATAGATGTGACGGATACGGTCATACGCGCTTGCTGACTGGGATACCCTGGCTTAGCTGTTGAGCGCGACGGCGAGATTTGTACATGGTTGGAGGTTGCATAATCATAATTTGTTTTAGGAGCTACGGCCGTACGGTACGATGATCTGGGTGCAAGTGTTTGCGGATGTGGATGTGTTTGCGGATGTGGATGTGGTTGCGAATTATTATGAATAACTTGGGCAGGTGAACTCGAAGCATACCTTACTGCCGATGTTGAAGGAGTAGCATAAGGGTAGCTATTTCTGGAATCTGCTATTCTTGCTTTGCTATTAACGTAATCTACACGTTGAGCTAACCGCGTCATTTCATGGGGTTGTAGAGGCGGTTGTTGCGGCGGGATTCGATCTGAGCCTCTAACCGCATAGGATGCATTCATAGCGTCTAAAGAACTGTGCTTAAATTGAACTTGTTGATGGGAATCCACTCTTTGATTTGAAATAGGCAAGGGTAGCGGTGCCGAGGGCGTCGGCCGGTAACCGGAGTACAATTGTTGGGGATCGTACTTTCTTTGAGGAAGGGTTGGATGTCTTTCGTATTGTGATGATGTACGCGTATGTGAAGGGGATTCTCTACGTTGAGGTACCGAAGAATATATAGGCGACGCACAATTGTCTATAGAATTAATTCTTTTAGTCGGTGGCACATGTTGCGGATGATGAATAGGTGGGACACGGTCATTGTGTGGAGGAGGTGCCTGGGTGGGCGGTAGAGAATATCGCTGCGTAGGTGAACTATAAGATTTCGCTTCTGTTAAACGACTAATAGTATGCTGCGGCATTGAGCTAGAGATTCTGGCATACGTTTGTGGACTCTGTCGCGGTTGTATTGACGGTTGAGGCGAAGCGACCGGCGGCCCGTGGGAGTTCCTTCCGGTATCGGACATGCTGGTCTCGTATTGATATCGCGGATAAGATTCCGGTGGACGGGATGCTGAATAGTGATCTAATGGACGGCCGGACGTAAAATGGTCGGGAGGCCTCGCTGTCGGTGTGTGTACCCGGTGAAGGGGGGTACGATACTGGGTCGGAGTGTCGATTTGTTCAGTTACAGTGGTCGAAGCTTGCGGTACTTCAGAAGGTGGGCGAACGGGCGACGGGCTCGGCACGACCGGAGCCGGTGCGGGTGAAGGTAGCGTGTGGGGAGTCGGTTTCCGTATTATATGAGACGGTGGCGACAACGCGCCCCCTGGCTCTTCTTCGTCCTCAATTTCGGGTTGTTCGCGGCGTTTTTCTGCCGCCTCGCGCATCACTGTGGCTTTATGGATAATGTGCGGCTCGGGTTCGAGCGGCTCGGACGGCGGGCGAGGCGGCAAGGAGACGGGCGTGGACGCGGGCGTTGGAGGCGGCGCCGCAGCCACGGACGGCGGTCGCGAAGATGGCGTAGGAGCTCCCGAGAGAGCGGGAGCTCCCTCCTCGGTCGCAGCGCTGGCAGGCCACATCTGTTGGCCGGTTCCTCCTTGTGCCTGCTTTGGTATTCCCATAAAGTACTGGCGCGTCCCTTCCAGTACATTGTTGAAACTGCCGTCCATACTATGCACCCCCGGTTCGGAAGCCAGCACCTAGAAACAAAAACATATTCTATGAATCGTAATGTACGGCTACCTTCAATACAAAAAATGAGTACTGATATCCACGCCTTCGTTTTCCGGGATAAAATATGCCCTATATTGTGCTGTTCTGATGCACGTATAGTAAGCTATTACATTGTGAAGTTTCGTCAAAATCTGTCCAATAGATTGTGTGTGAAAGAGTAACAAACATTCTGTTCTCACAAACTTTCGCATTTATCATAATATTAATAGGATCAGAGGTTTTGATAACGTTCTCTTAATTTTCAAGACCATGTTCTAATTCCACAACTACGAAAGACTAAAAGGTATTCTATTTTTTGCATGACATTCATTACTTGCGCCATAAAATTGTAAACCAATGAGCAGAAATCGGTTAAGATATTTATCGTATGGTCTTCTCTTCAATCAGCCTACTTTATGGCACGTATAACCTAAGGTGATGGGGACTGGGGTCGTTACCCGTCGGTTGCCCTTGAGCGTTCCTCGCCCCCGCACACACACTAATATAATGTAATACGCACTGTAGCTGTATAGGGCACACAATGAAAAACTTCCGCGAGACGTTACTAAAAAGTTTACCGACCTTATTATTGCGTGTCATGTCTTTCGATACCGTTCGTTTTATTTTCAGAGTCAAGCAACTCAAGGACTAAATTAATTACCTACCTTACATTTAAAAGGAAGTTTATTTCATGTAACGATACAATTTTACATTAAAAAATAAAAAAGGTTTTTTTTTTTCAATATACATATTATGGTAGGTGCGCCAATTCGCATTGGACCAGCGTGGTGGACTACAGCCTATAACCCTTCTCTAAGAGGAGACCAGCGCTCTGTAGTGAGCCGTTGATGGGTTGCTAATGAAATGATGATGGTAGGTGTATTTGTATAATATTTTAAGTTTATTTAATAATATGACAACTGTGCGTAAATTACTAGAAAAAATTCAAGAATGCTTTTGAATGCATCCGACCATCGCAATTTATTTATGCTGTGAATCATCAAAATATTGGAGTAGTATAACCAGGGTTGTCACCATAAAAAGACAAAGCTACGCGCGGGAGGCGGAGATAGTAGTCATTTGGTGCTCAAAAAGGGGGTAACCTGGAAAGGTTTCCGGGAGTTTTGAAAATTGGTGATTTTATAGATTTCGACGTGCTCTTTCCAAATTTTCATTTTCACACCTCGTATCTTTTGCCGCTCGCGCCGCCATACCTATTGGAAAAATGGCGCCCAAAAACAGATTTTTGACAATAACTTCTTTCGGACTCATGGTACGATGAAAATAGTTATGTAATAAATTAAACTACAGAAAATTTACTACAATTTATGTATTTAAAGACCTTTTTTTTGTAAAATCAATAGTTTCAGCGTGCAAGAGCCGCAAACCAGGATACATATTTATTTGATAAAATAATATTTATAGAATTTGCTAAAGCTCGTAATGATGATCGAGCGATTGTCGAGCGTCTCGAGCATGTTTATGATTTGGTCGCAGCGATGCACAATATCACAATTCGTGCACATACAATCAACATTAAAAATCAATTATTTTATTCAATTTTGGCCAATCTTGAACGGAATTTCTTACGGTTATTAGACCTTCAGCTTCAGCCGAAGGTTGTGGTGATAGCCGATTAATAGGTTTCGGCTTCGGCCAGAAATCAACCTTCGGTCGGACACTGATGTCGAGTTTTGAATGAATAAAACTAACTAACTATGTAAATTAACAAGATTCGTCTCATCGGGAGCATCGAAGACATGCTGAAGACCTTAGCACGCCAACGCTGGCGTGACCACTCAAGTGTTTTAGCTTGCCTGTTACTTCTGAATAACATTAATTTAAGTACACCTACAGAAAATTGTTCACTTTGGTTTTTACATTCAGCAAAAAATAGCATACAACTGGAATAGGATGAGGTTTTATTATCAATCGGAATTCGAATTATGAACAAATTGTAACTATTGTGTAATTTCAATAATCCACTTAACTAACGTTTACTTAACATACGTTAACATCACTACTAAGTATGACAACATTATCTTACAAAGTAATATTAGCACCTGTAACTAGTACAGTGAATTATTAATTGCATTTTAGTGGCAACCCTATTCCCGGATCAACGGTCGTACCCTTGACGACCGCCCTCAATCGATTGTAGCCCTAGACGGCTCTCACTGATGGAAGTGTACCTAACTGCGAGTGCCTGTGTTGGTTCCTATTTTAGTATTAACTAGCACACACACTACGTGGTTCATAAATTTTAAACTGCATATGTCGGATACACGAATAACACCTATAATTTTGTTGTACGACACATGTGATATTATATGTGACTAGCTGACCCAGCGAACTTCGTACCGCCCCTACTTATAAATGAAAAATTAGTTAAATAAACATTTTCCAGTGGACCAAATTGTGAATCTAAACCATCCTCGAATCCCCTTGAACTCACACAAAAAAATTTCATCAAAATCTATCCACTCGTCTAGGAGGAGTTCAATATCACAACGCACACAAGAAATATATATATATTAAGATGTAGACATGATAAAGTAACGAGCAACACCAATAATTTCTTAGGGTTTATAAAAAGATAATAAGCTATGAATTTTCCTGAGCAATTATAATTACGTCGGGGGTTAAAAAAATTACCAGCTGTCTCTTGACCTTTCCAAGAAAATATATTTAAAAAAGGTTTCTTATCAAATAATTTGTTTCGTATTCCGTTGTGACGATTCGCTTGTGTGACCGTTCGTGCATCTAGTGGGGGTCTTCCAATGCTGCGATTCCCGTTACGAGGTCTACACTCGAGCACATTGGGACCCCCAACGTAATCGGTTCTTCGCGCTATTCCCACTTCGATACTAGCGGCACGGATCGTGTTCTGTGGCGATCCTTCCACAAATAGTTTCGTAACAATGTGATTCTATTTTACAAACGCGATGATATACCTGCATTTATAAAAGTAAAGATGCACATACGTAATACATTTTGTTACATTTTTCTCGTAACAAGTGGCCGTAGGCGTGCGCCAGTGCATCCATACATTGAAGACGTAATCATGTTATGCACTCAGCATTTGTATGGATTCCATTTACTGTACCAATATTATAGTTGGTATAGAGTAATAACTTCTTATTCAAGTTACGTTTTTATTAACCCCCGACAAAAAAGAGGGGTATAATAAGTTTGGCATGTGTATTTGTGCGTCTGTCCATTCTGCGTACCTCTCCAGTGAATTGACCGATTTTGATGCAGTTTTTCTCTTTGAAAGCTGACATGATCGAGATGGATCTTAGCTATAATTTGTGGGGATCTTCAAAGGCTTCAGCAGATCTTCATAAATTATAGCTAAGAATTATAGCTAAGATCCATCTAGATCAGGTTACCTGTCAATGAGAAAAAAACCGCATCAATATAGGTCCATTCGTTAGGGAACTAAGAGGCAACAGACAGACAAAAAGATACACAGATACACACGTCTTTATAACACAACTCTTTTTACGTCGGAGGTGAAAAATATAAGTACCTATAACTATCTAAATCTATCTAATCAGCCCATGTACCTACAGGCTATATCATAAAATTGAGTGAGCCAGCTCTTACCTTTGGATGTCTCTACCCTGCCTGATGGGAGTGACTGCCCCTGGTCGCGATCATGTCTCCTCCCTTGAGTTCAGCGTGGCCTGGAACAAACAAGCAAACACATAAGTGCTTTAGTCCTATTTTGGCATCGTCATTCATCTTATCAGAATGTCATTAAGAACGCGTATAACACCAAAAAAAATCAGATTTCGCGATGAAATAAAACATAGCCGCAACCTCATGTGAGGCGCGACAAAAGAAAGCGTTTTGCGCGGAATAGGAGTGAAGTAAGCGCCAAATACTTTGTAACTCGTAAAATATTCATTTTCTTTTCAATTCACTAGGCTACTCTCTTGATAATATCAATCGGAATTTAATATAAACATTTTGGCTCTGTAATATGCAACACATTGAAAATAAATGAATATTGGTTAAAAATTAGACCTAACTTCGAGATTTTTTATTATCGAACAAATTTCATCGTTTTATGTTTTTGCCCAAGCACGTCCCTTGGCAGTATGATGTAATTTTTGCGTGTTTTTTTTCGGATACTTGAAACTTGATCTACTACTGTAAAAATCAAATCTGTTTACTGTTAACGAACGTACACCCACTCTTAAAACTTTATACACTGACCCTGCGGCTACATTAGCGGGATTCGACGAATCTCGACAAGTGTAGCCGGGTAGTCGTTGTGTTGCGAATGAGTTCGGGTGAACTAGCACGATTATGTAGCCGCGGTGATAGAATGAGACAGATGTTTATCGCGACAACTCGATACGAATGTTCGCACGATAATGTAGCCGCAGCATAAGTGCCGATTTCACCAACGTAAAATAAATCTTATCCGAGCGTAAATTGTGACAGTATTTTCAATACAAAAACTATCAGAACGCCCAATTTGATCCTCGGTAAAATGTCCCTCGTTGGTGAAATCGGCCACAAAACAAACAATTTAATGCCAGATTTTGAGAACTGTCAGAACGTCTTTATGCCTCAGTTAATCGTTACTCAGCGACAGTGACGCTGACAATTCTTTAACAACGAATTGATGACGACACTGGACAATGTACATGGGTCACTTGGATAGACTTCCAGAGGGCTCGGTACAACCGACGGACGCAGGGATAGGTACACTATCCCTGCGTCTCGTCTGATATTGTCGGATAGTCGGCAGTAGTTTGTACCCATTATGTTGGCACAAATATTATTCTACGATTCCCCAGCCATCAAGTACTTTGATTCACGACGACGTTCTTCGTTCGACGTTTGCGCAATACGGGAATCCATTATATAAATCACGTAACAAAGACTTAGACGTATTCATCATTCAAAGAAAATATAATGATCGTTAAAATGATGTCGGTGGAAAATTACGCATAAAGAAGAAAATCGCACATTATTAAATTAGAAAAATTTATTTTTGCAAAATTCCCAATACATAAGTATCTTATATTAAGGAACGACTCTAATACGTATAATTTGAGTAATTAGATACGCACATTAAATGTACACATCAGTCAGAAATAATTCACACTTAAAAATTATTCAATAAAACCGACTTTAAACATGACTGATAGATAATAAGGTGATCCCCCTTCCACCCTTGAGAGGTTGAATATTTTTCAAATAATTTAAATCGACCTCGAAATTAAGAATATTCAATAAAAAAAATCGTTAAAATCGGTTCACAGTCGGCGAAGAAATCGCGAAACATACCTAATTAATAGCTATTTATGCAACTGCATCGTAATGAGGGTCATTTTAATTCGAGTGCTGTTTTTTGATACGAGGCTTGCCGAGTATCAAAATAGGATAGTACGAGAATTAAAATGACTAATTACGTTCAGTTGCATACAAGATTTTATCTACGACAAGGAAAATAAAATCATTAACAAAATACGCCGAAGGCTCATTAGAGTAACAAAAAGTAACTCCGTAAGCCGCCACCAGCCGCCTGTGGCGCCTCTGTCAACAAAAAGTAACTCCGTAAGCCGCCACGAGCCGCCTGTGGCGCCTCTGTCGTATGAACGGTACAAAAGTGCCAGAACTCAGAGCCTTAGCTTTAGGTATCCTATTTTAAGAAGATAACCATTTCGATTCAGCTCCCATACAGCGAGCTGCATCGAAATGAGAAGCAAAACCGAAAGAGGGTCCATTTCGATTCAGCTGTCAAATTCGAAATTGGAACTTTTCGATGTTGGAGTAGATAAAAAATATTACAGTCGAATTGATAACTTAAGTATTGAATACTCATTTTGAAGTCGGTTTAAAAATATTTGATAATAGTAGAGTTTAATCGTATTAGATCTATGAAAGTACATAAGATAAATAAATAGGTTGTGTAGATATCCCTAAGTGCCGTATGGACATTGACCCACATAGAATTCTCGCTGATAGCCTATTCAACACATCACGTGAATCGACTTGTAAAACGAAACTTTGAATAAATTCGCTTCGTCCGCGTCGGCACACGACGAGCGACACGTCATCTATGCTCTACCATTACATTACCATCGATTACGTAACCTACTTACATCGTTAGTTCTACATCTTTAGCGCAAATTAACTATCATAATATTCTACATATCGGTAAATTCCATGTAAATAGTACACCCGACCAAATCTCCAAGGAGATTAGCCATGTGCGCAAACACGGGCGCACTCTCTATCCCCTCACTCTCGTATTGCGATGGGACGGACCGACACGACCGGAGCTTTACGTGCTCCCTAGGCATACCTACCATAAACGTAGATACCTTACTAGCTACTCGTTTGAACGTGCTCTCCTAGGCATAAGATACCTTAAGCGGCCTTTACATTTGGCTAAATTCAGTGCACTAAATGAAAAAGTCTCTAAATTTAGACAAGTCTAAAGACATTCAGACTGTAAGACACACTAATTAGACAATCAGAGTCGTCACTGCCGATCTAAATCAGTTAGCATGCTGAATTTAGCCACGTGTAAAGCGATTTAGGCAAAAAATGCCTTCAGTTGTCCGCCGACCGCCACTCACGGTGGAGTGCCTTCGAAATGTCGAAAGAAAAAGAAATAATATTAAGATTCAAGATTATACAATCTCAGAAAATTTCTTACATCTTCCGGCTCTAATACATCTATAATATAATAAAACTGTAACAGGTCCAATTCTCTACATTGAAGATATTTTGAAAATTTTTGTTTGAGGGCACTCTATAATCGATACTGAAGGCAAAACATTTTTTTTTAATTTTTTGTGTCTGTCTGTCTGTCTGTATCTTGGCCGCGCATCACGCCGAAACTACTGGACGGATTTAAATGAAACTTGGTACGATTTAAGTTAAGGCGATACATTTCAACGCGAGGCAAGATTTTAGGAGGTGAGGTGTGGGGTGCCGCCCGCGCGCGCCTCAATTAAATGTACATAATTTTACTAGGCATAAAAAGAGAGTAATTTCCATATCTTTTCATGTAGTTCTCTTTTCCTATCCTTCTTTTAGATCTAACCACTGATTTCTTTATAATTTTGTTTTTCTATTAGCCATTTTAGCGATGCGCAAACGTAAGATTGGACGGAGAAATTGACACAGACCCAACCTCGGCAAGCGCTCGATTGAGACTGGCGGGGTAGCGGGCAGCGTGGCGTGTTCTGAAAACGTTGGGCAACGTTCAAGTTCTGGGTTAAATTTGAATTTAATAAATATAGAACTTTAGTTGAAAACCAAAATTTAGCAGGTTCTCTGTAGTACTTAAAGGGAAATATCTCCATATAAAAATTATGTGCAAATTCAGAAATTTTATATTTAAACAATTCGTTTTAGAATTTTATTTTAGCCTTTTTCAAGATTTTATTTGATCGAGTGAAGTACATCGTATCGTGTATCGAATTAGCACATTCTTTAGACAATATCTTAAGGTATATCATATATTTTTTGTAAGTCCGTTATTTAATAGTAAATACCTAAACCATTTGATCTAGCAAACCTGTTTTCTCCGCTTAGCCTCCGGTGCCAAGCCTTAATACTACGAGGTATAATATAGGATACTTTTTATCCCGAAATTCAGCACGGTTCCCTTGGGAGAGGGGATGAAAGTCAAAATGTGTATTTCGCTGTAATTCATTAAGGCGTATTCCGATTTAATTCATTCTTTTTTGTTAGAAAGCAGGTTCTTTAGAGATTGTCCTGTAATTATTTCAAGGTCGTCAATTTCGTAGTTCAGAAATTATAGACATCACAGTCTTCAGTATAAGGCCCTATAAATATACCCTATATATATAAATAACTTGAACCCCGGAATCTACAGGATACTTTGAATGAACGGCTCATCTTAAGCTGGCAGGCGTTTATCGTAGGTATATAGCCATCGTGGATACTATTTTGTCAAAGTCAAACTACTCCAAAGGCGTCAGATTTTGCCAAACGATCATTATACCTACATACTACATAGTAGGTATGGATGTAATACATCGTATGGACGTAATATTACAGTGTTTTCCTATGTAATTTAATATTCTAATCATACTTACTAATATTATAAATGCGAAAGTGTGTTTGTTTGTTGGTTTGTCCTTCAATCACGCCGCAACAGAGCCACGGATCTACGTGATTTTTTGCATGAGTATAATTGAAGACCTGGAGAGTGACATAGGCTACTTTTATCCCGGAAAATCAAAGTGTTCCCGAGGGATTTTAAAAACTAAATCCACGCGGACGAAGTCGCGGGCATCAGCTAGTTTAATATATAATTCGTTGTTGATAGTTTTTCTCTTAAGAGCAAATATTTTTCACCCAACACTTCCTGCGTCTTTTTTTATTAATTAAAATCGAGCTCGACGCAACCATAGCCAAGGCGAGCCCTATTCTTTGATGTTTTGATGGTCCCATGAGAGCTCTATGTACGTACGACAAGTTCGGAATTAGCGGTTATACTGAGTTAGCCAGCTAATTAGGTCAAGTGTAAAGAGCAAGCTCTTTTTACGCCACGCTCACTGTCTTCATTTAGTGCACTGAATTTAGCCAAATGTAAAGGCCGCTTTACTAGCTAGCTGCTCGTTTGAGAAATCAATAGCTTCCCTCAAGAAATAGTATATTACACATCTAGGGCAGTAAAATAAGAAATGTCTCAGATCACATGTAATTGTTGTCCGAGGCGAAGCCGAGGTCAATAAACATGTGATCTGAGGCTTTGTTATTTACTGCCCGTGGTGTGTATACTATTTTTCTCCTCGACGGAGGCGGAATGCGACATTTTCGTTTAGCGCAGCGGGAGGAAAATTGACGCTTTCCGCCCGGAGGTGAGAAAAAGTTTTTTTTATTCGCTGACAAGAAATAGCATTTGATTTTGATTTAGCAGATCTTATAATAATCTAGATAATAATATGGTAATGACATCATCGTAAACAGAACTGTATAGAGGCATGACCTTGCAGTGGAACCATAGTTATCATAACAGGCTAACAGCCGATAACATTAATATTCAAAAATATTCGTCATATAAAAGATACATATAAAGATACATACAGTAATATTATCACAGTTCATTCGCACACGAATAAAATGTCTAGAGCTTTGAGTAATAAACCAACACAGGAGAAGACTTGACGCGCGTACCCCTCTGTAAGTTGGGTATGAGCAGTGGTCCTACTCGTTATATAAAACTGTTTGACTCGAGTCACGCGCCTGTCAACTACGTATGGTTAGCGGGGAATGAGCTCCGCTATAAATGCCGAATATGAGAGTATTTTCTTCTAAAAAAAATATTTAAAACATCCAGTTTACTAAAGGATAACATTTATTTACTTCTGATGTATTATTTTATCCAAATAATGCAATACTTATGCAGAAAACTTAAGAAAACTGTCGATCTGAAAATGTTGCTACTTAATCGTACATGAAATAATTTGGGGAAAATATTGAAAATTAATCTTCCTACTTACTATTCGTTTAGAGAACTTTTTCATGAACTGCATTATAAATTGATCCCATAGAATTAAAATCACGATAGAATAGGAAGGGGTGAACGACTAATTTATAAGCTTTAAGTAAAATATGACTAGATATATAAATACGAACTTTGATCGTCTGTGGGATTATCAAATAATGATAAAAAATTCTTTCTATAAAACCGACTTTAAACGCCACTACAAAGTATAAAACAATTTTAATTTGTACATGTATGTTGAAGTCGGGCAGGCCTAAATATAAATGATGAAACTAATGCGCGACGGTAGCCCAACTTTGCCCGATCGGCGTATGAAGTCGGTTTTTAGGGTTCCGTACCCAAAGGGTACCAACGGGACCCTATTACTAAGCCTACGCTGTCCGTCCGTCCGTCCGTCCGTCCGTCCGTCCGTCCGTCCGTCCGTCTGTCAGCGGGCTGTATCTCGTAAACCGTAATAGATAGACAGATGAAATTTTCACATATTATGTATTTCTATTGCCGCTATAACAACAAATAATAAAAATTAAATTAAATTAAAAAAATTAAATTAAAATATTTCCATGGGTACATGGAAATATTTTTATTTAATTTTTTTAACGGAACCCTAAAAGAGCGAGGCCCGACTCGCACTTGGCCGATTTTTTAAAGATATTTTTTTTAAAATAATATTTAAGCTTTTTTGTGTATATCTCTGATTGCGAGCAATTTGCTTTTAATCATTGAGTTCCTTCCTCCATCACCGAAGATATGAATCATCTTCTCTTCACCTTTTAAATAGGCCCAACCTTATTATGCGTTCTTTCAAAAACAATTGAAATCGGTTCAGATTTGACGTAGTTATGGAGTAACATCTAACATTATATCAACAAAAATTTATATGGGAACCACCTCTGAAGTATGCCCTACTAAACAAAAAAAAATTATCAAATTCCATTCATTATTTGGCGGAATAATTGGGTAACAAATATACAAAAAATTCAAATTGAGAACCTCCTCCTTTTTTGAAGTCGGTTAAAATGATTGCATTATTATAACGATCGCAATGGTGTCTGATTGGCTGGTACTCTCCCACTATTGTTTAAAATGCATTGATGCAGCTAGAGCTCCATAAACTCAGCGAATTCATAAAATTAGTTTTTTTACTCAATTATTTCAAAAGTTATAGGTATATATTTCCATATAACCAGTGTGATATAATTTTCTAAATATATAAAATGAAAAGGTGACTGACTGACTGATCTATCAACGCACATCTACTATGACGTAGGCATCCGCTAAGAAAGGATTTTTACAAATATAATACAAAAAATAATGAAAACGAGACTAAAAAATTGTTTAATAATAATGATAAGTTCTACGTAAGTCTTTCTTACTCGAAAATTAGGACTTTAATTTTATGAAGTCGGCCACACCGCAATAAAATTAGGGCTGGACAGCAAGATTTCATATGTCGATATTGGTGGGGGGATTGTATAAATTATTTATACCGAGATATTTTTATCGTCTTACTAATGGTTCATTGACAAAAAAAAATATTTAAATTCTATACATATTTGGTTCATTAAAACTTGGCAATTGAATTAAAGTACCCATACTTCTTATTCATCCCGCTAGGTTTACCGGAAAGCTAAATAGCTTGGCGGTGTTTTATTACAGATGGGGTGGCCACTAAAGCCATGGCGGCAGCCTAGCATTACAAACAAATATACACTTCGTTCAGATGAAGTAGATGAAAAAAATAAGCCTTCCAAGTAAAGTATGTAGGTACAAGTTTTAACTTACCAATCATAACTTTAAATAATTTTTTTTAAGGTTCAGTTTTTACTTTTTATGTTTCCTCCATACTGGACTGAGAGAATATTATTCAACGCTGGAAAACGATCTTGTAAATCGAAAAAGTGAACTTTAAACCAGAGCCAATAACGTTTTAAAAAATCATAACAGCTCATAATAAGCTATCAGGAGCAGATTTTTTTCAAAAAGCATATTTTTTAATGTAACACATCAGATGATACTATTAATTATATAATTCTAAAGTAGAATTACTTTAGTTTTATACATTAGTTTTATATCAATTTCGACTAATAGTTTTTCAATTTCAAGAAGCAATGTTGCTGTAAATTGGTATTTGAAACATATGAAACCACGAAATAACTCTAAACTCTGAAATGCTAATTATGCTGTATTTATTTTTAAGGAAACATGATGTAATCCTAACAGTTTGTACTTAATATACTTTTTAGAAATAGATACACCGTAAATTTCGCTTTAAACATAAATAAAACAAATGATGTTTCATTAAAATGCTGTATGTTTATTTAAACAAGATTACTTAAAAAATCAATGTGTTCAATATTAATACCCACTACGTATTCAAATAAAAATTAAATGTCTCTCAACTTATTAAATAATATTATTAAAAACCTATGACAAAGTACAGCACTCCCTGGTGGCTTATAACCTTAAATCATAACTAAACAGCTGCTCTAAGGTGATATACTGTGGTACCTACAGCATGCTTTCAGCATGAGATTGAGAGTATAGTGACGGAGTAAATACCTTGGTATCTACAAAATCTGTTAATAATCAGATAATCCTAAGTCCTAACAGTAGGTACACCTAAGTGCACTGCACTGCTAAAAAGTATTGATAACTTTTTTGAAGTATCTGTATAATATTGAAAAATAGATGATGTCTTAGTATTTACAGCATTTTTGAGTACGTTGAAAAATATGAATAACAAAAAAAAATATAATATAAACATGCAGAGAAGGTCAACATAGTATCTTAGAAAAATAATGTCATAGGAAAACGAAAATCCGACAATCCGACGCAGTATCTTTTTCTTCCAAATATATAAAAAAGTCATTTTGTTATTTTTCAAAATAAGCTAGATCGCTTTCCAGCGTCAATATAGTCCAAAGTTTCTAGCTGTATCTTTACGCAAGTACTAAAAGCCTACAAAGAGTCAATCTAATAGCAAAGGCATAATATGACTAAAATAACGGCAAGAGCCTCGTTTCCTAGCGCTTCTATATACCTACCATGTTAAAGATCTCGAACAAAAAAATTTACTCTCGAATAAAGTAACTCTGTTGTAAATAATTATTAGAAAAACTTATCGAAAGTCGATAATCGATAGTGTCAAATCCCTAAAATGCTTACACAAATGATGCGATTGTTTCATGTAATGATAGAGCGTCCCTGTGTGTGAATGTGATAGTGTGCATATACTTTAAGGTAGTGTTTGCTAATTATATTGTGTGCGTGCATAGCGACGTGATGGAAAAATGCAACTGTAGTAAGCAAGTTTTCATGTGTGCTACCTCGCCCCCCACCGTAATTGACAGACTTTTTTGCGAATAAATTAGGGGTCAATTCCTCTCCTGTGTTGGTTTATTACTCAAAGGTCTAGAGCGAGTCGTTTTTTTATCGTAAAGAAAATTCAGTCATTAACGATTTTAACAAAACGGGTAAAATTGTACATTAATAAATTAATAGAATAGAATAGAAATATTTTTTATTCAAATAAACTTTTTTACAAGTTCTTTTGAATCGTCGATGAGTCTACCACTGGTTCGGAATGCCCTTCCTGCCGAGAAGAACCAGCAAGAAGCTCGGCGGTTGCTCTTTTTAAAACAAGCTTACAATACAATAGATACTATGCTATGTATCCTGTGTTTCTACAATGAGGGGAAGTGTCAAAAATGCATACTACATACTTACAATTATTAAATACATAGTAAGATGGGCAGACAGAAAGTAGCCCCATTCCCGCCGGCGGAACCCGTTCACGAGCATGACGCATGACTAGGGCTTGCATTCGAATATTCGAATATTCGAATATTAAATCTGCTATATTCGAATATTCGATCAATTTTCCGAAAGCAAAACTCGGAATATTGATGTGCATGTCGCAGGCATTTTGTGTGATTCCGCCGTTTACATACGGCGTTGTCAGTTTAGAAACGCTCGCTGTTATGTAATGCCGCGGCAAATTGAAGTATTTAGTTCTGTGTCTTATGCCTAACAAGTACTATGTTTGCCAAAATCTAAAGTTAGGTTAGGGTTATACATGAACAGTCAGGTGGTAGTGTGAACAGTCAAGTGTGTGTGAAGAGTCTGGTGAACACTTGGGTATATTGGCCAAATGGAACCTAAGTGCCCTGGGCACCTGACTGTTCATGTCGCACCCCAACCTAACCTAACTTTAGAGGCAGATTCGTGGCCCTGGTGCTTGGGAATAAACAATAACTGCATCTAAAACTACAGTGAAATTCATCGCCTCCAGGCGATGGATATGGGGAGTCCGTCGCCTGAAGGAGTAAGGTCCTCGGGCCGGGAGACACACTTTGTTCCTTGTGTGCCTCAGATAGAGTGATGAGTGAAGAACTCTGTGTTTGAGAGGAGGGTCTGTCTCAGCAGGCGCCGCTGGCTGGGTTGCGTGAACGTGATTATGGTCCCGTTGCTCAGTCACCAGGCGATGAGAAGGAACACCGTGGGGTTTTAGACGGTTAAAGTCCGACATAACTGTCGCGTCACCCCGGGCGCGGTGGTATCCATGATGGATTTCCCCACGTAAAAAAAAGGTATATTTGCCAAATGGAACCTAAGTGCCCGGCCACAATGTCGAACCCCAACCTAAGCTAACTTTAGAGGCAGATTCGTGGCCCTGGTGCTTGGGAATTGCGTAGATTCGCAATAACTACATCTAAAACTACGGTGAAATTAAAACAATTGAACGAGTTGTCATTTTGCCTTCGGCATATTACATAACAGCGAGCGTTTGTAAACTGACGACGCCGTATGTAAACGGCGGAATCACACAAAATGCCTGCGACATACACAAAATATTACTTTTAAACTCCGCGCGCAACATTATGCTTAGAAGTAGAAGACAATAATTATGCTGAGAAGAAAGCAGTGATGAGGTCTAGTTTGGAACGCGCTTGCCTAGAAGATACCTATTCACTCTTGCCTTGAAGGTTCTTAAGTTGTACGTGTAAGTGTAAGAATAAGCCAAATTTAGATGATAAGATTAAAACGTATTTTATTTTTGTGCAATGTAACATTGATCTGATTCTGATCACATAATTTCTTCTTCTTTGTCAACCGATAGACAAAGGTTGCTGGGCAAAGGTCTCTTGCATGGACCTCCACAGATCTCGGTCTTGCGCCGCCTGAATCCAGCGGCTCCCTGCAACTCGTTTGATGTCGTCAGTCCACCCAGAGGGGGGTCTGCCAACACTGCGCTTCCCGGTGCGGAGTTGCCACTCCAGCACTTTGGGACCCCAGCGAACATCAGCTCTTCGAACTATGTGCCGCGGCCATTTCCACTTCAGTTTCGCGACTCCCTGAGCTATGTCGGGGACTTTGGTTCTCCTACGGATCTCCTCATTTCTGATTTGATCTCGCAGGGATACACCGAGCATAGCTATATAGATAGCCCACTGAGTGACCCTGAACCTTCTTATGAGGCCCACAGTTAGCGACCAATTCTCGGATCCGTAAGTCAACACTGGCAACACGCACAGTTCTTTTAGTGACTGTCTTCAGGCGCTGAGGGATTTTGGACGAGAAGACATCTCGGAGATTCCCAAATGCTGCCCAGCCGAGATGGATTCGGCTGTTGATCTCTTTCTCAAAAACCTGTTGAGGATTTGATCCCAGAGCCAAACTGACCAGACACTATCCCGGACGTCAGCCTATACGAGATTAGTATGGCTCTCAAGCAGCTCAAGAACAACAAGGCGCCTGGTGATGATGGAGTCGCTGCAGAACTCCTGAAAGCGGGTGGAAAACCGGTACTTTAGATCTTTCAGCCATTGTTTAATTCCGTCATTCACGAGGGTATACCGCCGGAAGCATGGCACAGGAGCGTGGTGGTTCTATTCTTCAAAAAAGGGTGATAATACCTTGTTGAAGAATTATTATAGACCCATCTAGCTACTGAGTCATGTTTATAGGTTGTTCTCGAGAGTCATTACGAATCGTCTCGCTCGTAGGTTCGACTACTTCCAGCCTCCCGAACAAGCCGGATTCCGAAAAGGTTTTGGGCGCCATAGATCACATTCATACGCTGCGGCAGGTTATACAAAAGATAATAAACGGCCACTTTGCTTAGCGTTTGAGGACTATGAGAAAGTCTGAGATTTGGTGGAAACTTGGGCCTTATTGAGGTCGCTGCAGAGATGCCGGATTGACTACCGGTATATCCAAGTGTTGAAGTGCTTGTATGAAAACGCCACTATGTCAGTACGTATACAGGACCAGACTACGAGGCCAATCCACTTGCAGCGTGGAGTGTGACAGGGAGACGCAATCTCCCCAAAGCTATTTACCGCTGTATTGGAGGACATCTTTAAGCTTCTGGGTTGGAACGGACTTGGCATCAACATAAACGGTGAGTACATCACTCATTTGCGATTTGCCAATGACATAGTCGTTATGGCAGAGACTCTGAGCGACTTCAATACAGTGCTCAACGATCTCAGCACGGTTTCTCAGCGTTGGGTCTAAGGATGAACATGAGCAAGATGAAAATCATGTCCAATGCTCATGCTCCACTCCACCCTCGTTAAGAATATTGCACTTGACATTGTGCACGAGTAAATAATATACCTGGGACACAGGGTCCCAAGGGTAATTTCTAATACTGAATTATTACCTATTTGTATTCTATCAACGTTGAAAAATATCTTTCTTTTAAATCTTTTAAGTTTTGTAAGTAAGTAATACGAAGTAAGTAGTACGAAGAACCAAAAATAATGTTTAGAATTTAGTACTTTATTTCTAGTTACATGATAAAAGATTTTAAGCAAGTTGTTGTTTTAGTAATTGATTATTTGATTTTATTGATATATAAATATTATTACAATACTCACACTCATATCTCGGTTTATAAGACTGTGTTATGTTGTGGTTGTCTTGTTAAGCACCAACTTTTTATATTTTTTGGAGGACTGAATTAGTGTCCATAACAATCAAATTCCAAACAGTTCTTTAATTTATAAGTAAGATTTAGTTTTGATTCAGAGATATTAGACTCAAAGTAAGAGATTGGCAGTTAAAAACATGATTATTATAACATCTTTTGTTTTTTTTAATTATTCGAATAATATTCGAATAATTCGAATAATACCCGAAAAAAAGTCGAATATTCGAATACCAAAATTTTCGAATATTTGCAAGCCCTACGCATGACCCAGCCGTTGCTTCGCTCAACCATATTTGAGGGAACTTAAAAACCCGCATCACAGTAATGTTTAGAGTAATCTAAATCCCGATAATAATTAGGTCTAATTCAATTAATATATAATTAGACCTAATTATTATCGGGATTAGGGAGCAATATATTATTATGCATAATGATAGCTTAATAAATATTTCAATAACAAAACAAAGTAGGTAAGTATGAAAAATGTAGATAGCTATGACCTTGAAAACGAACTGTAGTTAACTAAAGTCGATAAAATTAATTAACGTCAAAGATCTCTACAGTAAAAAACAAAGTCGATAGGCGAGTCTCTCCTTCGTGCGTTTTTAGTTCTTCTAAAACGAACTTTGATACGGTTTTCACTATCATTTAGGTTTATAATTTATATGTATATGTATTATTTACTATTTATAATCATAAAAAAACAGCGTAAAAATTCCGTGTTTTGTAAGGTAGGTAGGTAGGTACCTGCTAAGTAGTAAATTAGACTACATTTTATCCCGAAAGTAATTTTAAGGTTCTTTCGTAAAAAATATTTTGATAATTGATATTATGATATTAAGGACAATATTGTCTGGATGCTAAACCAATCTTCAAAGGCACAAAGATTCAATCAGGAGACGAACTTAGGTTAGGTACCTACCGACTTTTTTACCGGAAAATCAAAGAGTTCTCAAGGGACTTTTTTAAAACCGCGGACAAAGTCGCTGGCACCATCTAGTACGGACGTATAGTAATTTCTCACCACACACAAACAGGCGTGTAGTGTGCGCTGCGTATTTGTGTGCACTATTTACGTATTATACAGCGGCCAGCTGGGGCGGGTCAATGCCCCCGCGGCGAAACAAGGTGAATCGCACACGGAGTTTTTGTCTTCGCTGAAATGCGACCCGACGAGTTCTATGTTAGCGATATGTGAGATTATGTGGTCATTCCTTGCGACTAACACCAATGTGGGTGGGTGTTTCATGATTATACTCGTAATAAGTCGTACATCCGATCGACAGTTTATGATAATTGATAACCATCGAATTGTTGCAACTGGCATACGACTTCGCGCGTATTTAGTTTTCAAAATAATATTATGTGGGAACTATATCTGCCTCCGGGATGGAAGCTGTCTCTGTACCAAAGTTCGTCAAGATTGTTTTAGCGATGCTTCATTATCTCTTACTAGCTGATGCCCGCGACTTCGTCCGCGTGGATTTAGTTTTCCCTAGCTAGAGAGCTAGAAATCTTATCCCTTAAGGGGTGTAAAAAACCCACGCGCGCGAAGTCACGGTAAACAGAAAAATTAAAATAATACCTATGAAATTATGAGGGCAGGTATTCGTAGGTACTAAGGTAGGTACATTGTTTGCAAAAGTTTATTGTTTAATGTATGAACTACGATACATTTTTGATGTGATAACGTCTTATAAATCGATGAACACCGGCTGCACGTACGAAAAAGTTTCACGTTCCGCCTGAGCCTGCGCGTGCAAGCGAGAGCGCGGAACAAGCGATGAGAGGCACGATCGGCCCAAGCGTTGGCTTGTGAAAGTTCTGACTAGAGAAAATTGTAATTTTCAATTAACTCCTTCTTTGTATTACAAAAAATAATGATAATTCAGTGATAATAATTCAATTCAATTCATAAAAGTATGCAATTTTTCATCAATGTTTCTTTATGACGTTATCACGTAAAACTATCGTCCGTAAACCGACTTTTTTAAATTATGCAAAGCAGTAAGCAAATAAATTATGACACATAAGCCCGCACTGCATTAGCGGTATATTTCCACTTTCACTTGAGCGTAGAGACGTGTTACTCTTATCAGCGGAAGCGATATGCATTTTTTCTTATCCATCTAAAATGCATAATTTGTATAACACCTATAGAAAAATGCGAAGAGAAAATCGGGTTATTTGAATACAACAATAGTATCATGAAAGTGATATAATATTCATTTAACAACTATGTAGCTGATGCCCGAGACTTCATCCGCGTGGATTTAGTTTTTAAATCCCGCGGGAACTCTGATTTTCCGGGACAAAAAGCCTATGTCACTCTCCAGGTCCTCAACTATGCCCATGCAAAAAATCACGTCGATCCGTAGCTCAGTTGCAGCGTAATTGAAGGACAAACCAACAAACCAACATACTAACAAACAAACACACTTTCGCATTTATAATATTAGTATGATACTAAAAGAGTTACGAAAGAGTTCGGACTCATACAGCCGTGACGTGCGACGCATGTAGTCGCAATTCCTACTTCCATGCGTGCGACGCATGTAGTCGTAATTCCTACTACCATGCGTGCGACGCATGTAGTCGTAATTCCTACTTCCATGCGTGCGACGCATGTAGTCGTAATTCCTACTTCCATGCGTGCGACGCATGTAGTCGTAATTCCTACTTCCATGCGTGCGACGCATGTAGTCGTAATTCCTACTACCATGCGTGCGACGCATGTAGTCGTAATTCCTACTTCCATGCGTGCGACGCATGTAGTCCTAATTCCTACTTCCATGCGTGCGACGCATGTAGTCGTAATACCTACTTTCATGCGCGCGACGCATGTAGTCGTAATTCCTACTTCCATGCGTGCGACGCATGTAGTCGTAATTCCTACTTCCATGCGTGCGACGCATGTAGTCGTAATACCTACTTCCATGCGTGCGACGCATGTAGTCGTAATTCCTACTTCCATGCGTGCGACGCATGTAGTCGTAATTCCTACTTACATGCATGCGACGCATGTAGTAGTAATTCCTACTTATATGCGTGCGACACATGTCGTTGTAATTCCTACCTCCATGCGTGCGACGCATGTAGTCGTAATTCGTACTTCCATGCGTGCGACGCATGTAGTCGTAATTCGTACTTCCATGCGTGCGACGCATGTAGTCGTAATTCCTACTTCCATGCGTGCGACGCATGTAGTCATAATTCCTACTTATATGCGTGCGACGCTACGTGTCCATAAACTACATATAGAGCAAGATCCCAGTGCCGCCAGACCTAAGTTATTTTCTCAGCAATTATTTGTGTACGATAGAGTTCTGTTCGAATGTCCTTTCAGTATATGCGTACCAGCTAGATTGTGCCGACGGCCAATTTCCAGATACCAGGTGCTAAAGGTAGGTAAAAACTAGAATAACTTATCTTAAATTCTCAGGGCTGATTTTCATATATGTTTTAAAGAATATTGTAAAAATTAATAAATTAATACTGCCAGACGCTTACCGCCGGCGGTTACTTTAGCCAGACGCTTTGAAACTCCCAAAAAAATATATAATTTAAGTTAACTTATATTCTCAGTTCTGATTTTTATACATGATACTCAGGGAACTATTGCGATATTATCTGTAAGCTTCCAGACCTATTGGAAGGGTCAAACATCCCCCCAGACACACATTATGCGTCCTCATATGTATGAGCGCTAGAACATGATTCACTTGTTTAAGTGTGTGAGAGATAATATCATCAAACTATAATATTATAAATGCGAAAGTGTGTTTGTTGGTTTGTCCTTCAATCACTCTGCAACAGAGCTACGGATCGACGTGATTTTTTGCCTGGGTATAGCTTGCAGAAGATATTGCAATAGTTCTCTCTTTCTAGATCCTAAGCTATACCCAGGCATAAAATCACGTCGATCCATCGAAAGCGTCTGGCTAAAGTAACCGCCGGCGGTAAGCGTCTGGCAGTATTAATTTATTAATTTTTACAATATTCTTTAAAACATATATGAAAATCAGCCCTGAGAATTTAAGATAAGTTATTCTAGTTTTTACCTAACTTTAGCACCTGGTATCTGGAAATTGGCCGTCGGCACAATCTAGCTGGTACGCATATACTGAAAGGACATTCGAACAGTACTCTATCGTACACAAATAATTGCTGAGAAAATAACTTAGGTCTGGCGGCACTGGGATCTTGGACCAATAGGATAGAGAACATTGTCAATTTTCTCGGCTAGTTCGTTCGTAAATGGCATACAATGCGAGGTTTTAAGAAACCAGTTTGTTTTAAAATGGCATATTTTTTTTTAGGGAATGGAGATTTGTTATACCAGTAATGATATGATAGAAGGTAAAGGTACATATACGGTGCGGTAGATAATACATATATTAAATACATAGTTTCTGGTATTACAAATCTTACACGCATAATTGCGCGTTCCTCGTGACATCCTACCGAGCATTCTCCGTAAAGCGTCGCTAATGACACGCTCTCTGTGTGTTGATCCTTTAAAAGCTAATGATTCGTAGTTACGTGGGCTCAAAACACTATTCTATGCGAACCCAATTTCAAAGTCCATTAATCTTAGCACCCATGACCCTAAAAGCCAACATTGTTACGTGTTATACCTAACTAGAATACGTGTGGCCAAACCTATGGGTACCAATAGTGACATATTCTCTTATTGTTATTTGTTGCAAATTGCAACAATGTTTGTTTAGTACGTACATTATTTTATTGGATATTATAGTACAGAAATAACAAGTGAGTTTTAGTTATAAAGTTCAATATGAAAGCTAATCTGGCAAGAATCTCTTACCTAACATTGTGAGATTATGTTTCTCTGAGTGTGTGCGTTAATTTGCTTGTATCGATTGTGATGAAACTTTCGCAGTCCGAAAGCATCTAACTATCGTAGATACTTCACATGAGTATGTGATGTTGAATGACCGAGTTGTCATCAACGAAAAATATCATTTTATGAAAAGAAAGTCAAGTAAATCATTAATATAAAGAAGAAAGAGCAAAGGCCCCAGTACAGTGCCCTGTGGTACTTCATGTTCATTAGCTTCTTACACCGATCTAACATTCATTATTTCATTTTTCATTGAGAATTTCTTGTTGTTTGTTTTTGTTTCCCATCCACATTGCTTTCCATCAGTTAAAAAAGATTCATTCCATTTCAAAGTTGAGCACGATGAAATCAAATGCTTAAAGTTGTCATGTCAAGGAAAATAATAAGCTGGGCCGAAATTTGGCATACTCGTAGCTATTATGACGTCATCCGCTAAGAAAGGATTTTTTTGTGAGCGTAGCTGCTGGCAAAAGCTAGTAATTAAAGTATAAAACAAACAAAATGCGGGTTTCGTGTCGAATACACGATCGGATTTGCACGGGACATTTTCAAAATAGTTCGCGAATCCAATTTCAAAGTTCATTAATCTTGGCAGGCTATGCAGTTGTATAACTGTGTTACGGGCAAGGACCGCGGGGGTGAGCTAAATTAACACCGCCCGGGAATCCGTAGCATCGCGAGTCGCGACTGTTTGTTTAGCCCGACCGCATACTATTACAAATTGTCAGAATATTTCTTGTCATGAATGCAGCGAGCGTCGAAATGTCGAATTTTTCGCTCACGACAGACTGTTAATACGAGTATTCGGCCGATCTTGACGTCTATTAAATACTGGAATATTTCCATGTTTAATATTAGCTTCCCAAAGGCAAAGTTTCAAACACTTCACTTTGCGATCAGGAGCTTGAGAAAGGTTTCTATAGTCAGTTGCGACGAGCACATCTACAATTTTACTAGCAAGTTTTATGACCGAATAAAAATACCCAAGCACACAAATGATTCATTCGGTTCGGTCACATACTAACCGAGCCGAGAAAGAGAAATGGCCACAGCTGCCCAGCGAAAGAGCATTTGTAAAAAGCTCACGGTCTTGCGGCTTGTGTCCAGCGGCTGCCCAATACGATACATCAGCTATGTCATCTGTCCGTTCAGTGGACGTTTTGGTCACCACTGTGTTTTTCGGTTTGAATTCGCTATTTCACGTGTTCGTTTTTCGTTTTTTAATTATTAAAGGTTTTATTTAATTTCACCTGTCCCGATGTTTGTCATCATCGATGTGTGTCATCAAATCTTGCAAATTAAATTTGATCCACTTCCCGGTTACCGATTGAGCTAACATTTTGCATACATGTGTACATCGCGTGACAACTGACAATGCAATATTATGATGACATGATGCTGATCTGACGATGGTGCTGGAAGGTGGCCATAGGAACTTCGCAATGAAACGAGTCTAAACACAACCTCATCGAGTTTAGACTCGTTTGATTAGTGTTGACAAGTAGTCTGGTCCTAGATGATATTCAGGGTCTCATGATGAAGCTGGAAGGTGGTTTTGGCAACTCTGTAATAAAACGACGTAGCCCCATCGAGTTTGGGCTCGTTTGATTCGTCTTGACAAGTAGTCTGGTTCTAGATGATAGCCAGGGTCTGACAATGTAGCCAGCTACTAAAAAATAAAATTTTTAATTTACACTAATTGTTCTTGATTAATTTCCTAATCCCATTGTTAATAAACATTTTTGCAATTTTAATTTACCCTAAATGAAGCTCTATGTGTACAACTAAATATTGTATTTATTTATCAACATAATATCAAGTATATTCCCAAACTTATACTTAATGCTCGACAATAAGCTTGCTCTACTCAGAGCGCTATGCCAATAGGGGTGAGGGGAAACAAAATTACGAGCTTTCCCTTGGCGCAAAGGCTCGATAAACGCGAGGTAATGTATGGGGGTGCATTTAATTGAATCACTATAAAATATACAAATACGTGTTGCGAAATACGCGTCATCACATTAGGATAATATATTATGTACCTAGATTCTAGATGTTTGTATTTAAAGAGGGGACGCCGTCGCCAGGCGGGTGATTAGTCCTATGTCAAGACCATTCCACCCATTAGTAACATATTCAATGTAGGTACATCATTGATAAATAATTAATAATATGTTAGCTGATTGGTAATGAATAATTACTAATAACTTAATAAGTAATGACAGCTGTTTGGTCTGAATAAGTTCTTTTGATGTCGTTGATCGAAGAGCTGATGGTCGTTGGGGTCCCAAGGTGCTGGAGTGGCGACCCCGCACCGGGAAGCGCAGTGTTGGCAGACCCCCCACCAGGTGGACCGACGACATCAAACGAGTCGCAGGGAGCCGCTGGATTCAGGCGGCGCAAGACCGAGGCCTGTGGAAGTCCATGCAAGAGACCTTTGTCCAGCAGTGGACGTCTATCGGTTGATAAAGAAGAAGAAGAAAGATGTCGTTGATTGCGATTTGCTTTTTGGATGAACACGATAATTTTTATTAGATAGTAGTGGAGAATGGAGATATTTACTACTCTGAATCTTTCTGTATTATGTATATATGTGTGTTAGCTTGTATAATTAATTAATTATAGTAAGTATTTAATTGATCTAGTGGAGACTATTAAAAAGTTAAATAATACTATAATAATTCGTTTTGTCGATCAATAAATTAACGAATGCAGGTTCAATTACTCTAGACACAATAAAAGATTTTATTTTTAAAAGAATAGCATTATATTAGGTGTCCGCGCAAAAGAATGGCAGAAGATTAGTTTAAAAATAAAAAGTGCGTGGGAGGTAAGTACCTACATACGGACAATTCGTCTACGAAACGAGTGGCTATTATTATACCCACCTACCATACACCCACCCAAACATGAAAATAAATTCTATATTATTATGTTTCACTTGTATTCGGCAGTATTTCGAATCGATGAGAGCGCAACTAATGAAAATACTACCTACCTTGTAAATCTGGACTGGATTCCATTTATACGATTTACTTAAATAGGTACATTTGGCCTGAATGATCTTAACAAAGGATGCCAAGCTTTTATTAGATAGATATACAAAATAGAAAAAATATACATTACTTAAAATGACGCATGTAAAAGTGGCCTTATTACTAACGTAAACTTGAATATAATTCAGTGGGAAAACTAAAATATAATTATTATGCTAAGTGAAAAAACAAAACTATCGTGAAATACCTGGTAGTTAGTACCTAATATTACCAATATAAATCCGAGCTAATATTAATATTATATAATAATTAATAACTAGGTGATGCCCGCGACTTTGTCCGCGTGGATTTAGTTTTTAAAATCCCTCGGGAACTCTTTGATTTTCCGGGATAAAAAGTAGCCTACGTCACTCTCCAGGTCCTCAACTATAACCATGCGAAAAATCTCGTCGATCCGTAGCGTTGTTGCGGCGTGATTGAAGGACAAACCAACAAACAAACACACTTTCGCATTTATAATATTAGTAAGGATTATATTTCCTTACATTAGTCATGTGTAATTTGATGTTAAAGTACCTAATAATACTAATAGAGTATAGACACGTCTACAAACTATTCGCGCGCACAGGAATGCAGTGTTTTGCTTAGAGACGTTTTGCAAATTGCAATTTCATTATTTACTAATGTAGATAGGTACATTATACCGGTAGTAGTACTACAATCTGTGTTTATTACTCATAATATATCCTATGTATTTCTTCTCTAGAATATTTTGTACGAATATCGTCGATATTATAGTATAATAAAATTAGTAATTATGTCGGTGTCGGTATCGTATCGGCAAATTAGGCCATATCGGGGAATCCTTTTATATAATAACTATATATTACGCTGCAATATAGTTATATTAAGGGAGATGGCAGACAGACTGGCAACTTTTAGCGGCAGCGACCGGCGTCTTTGCGTTTTTATCGCATTTTCGAGTCTCAAAAGCTTTCGATACGATAATATTATGCTAAAACACGCGAAGGTCAGCGCTTAAAAATAGCAGAACGCCGATGCCGAAACACGCAACTCGATTGCTGCGTCTGGCGTTTTTTGTGTGCAGATTGCAGCGTTCGGACCCGGAATGGAGCTTCCGGACAGCGACTCCAAATCGCACAAACACCGACCGCTGCCGCTAAAAGATGCCAGTCTGCCCTCTCCCTAACGTTTGCATTCAAACCAACGACTGCCCAAGTACTTAACGGCCAGCGAAACGGCCGCGGCATACTATAATTAAATATAAAAAAATATTTTTATAAAACCGACTTCAAACGCCCGCCACTACAAAGTATATAATTTATTGTTGATGTTTTAAAAACTGCTCAACCGATTTCGATTTAAATGGGACCACCTGGGAAGAATACTCTTTCAAACAAAAAAGAATTTTACAAATCGGATCAGGCGTCTTCGAGTAATCGGTGAACATACATAAAAAAAAAGATTCCGACGAATTGAGAACCTCCTCTTTTTTTTGAAATCGGTTAAAAAAAGATTCTGACGAATTGAGAACCTCCTCCTTTTTTGAAGTAGGTTAAAAAGCAAGTTCATAAAGAAAAAACAACTGTGTTGCATGACCGCAGTCGATTTTGCATAAGTATCAGTACGACCTTCAGGCAGTAAATTTCAAAAGGTCACAGAGCAATTAAGCCAACATTTAAGGAAATATTGTTGGCGGAACCAAGGAAGGACATAAATTACGCTGCAGAAGCCATTGTTTTGCTGTTACTACATTTACCTTGTTTTGTTTTATTCTATGAATGAGTATCTATCTACCTACGCAAAAATATTACTTCCTACTACTTTTACAACTTTTTCCTCTTCTAATGAAATGACAAATCTAAACACGTTTGTACATTATATTATGATGTGTATTGAAATAATTTAGGGTAGCTCTACATCTGCGCGGAAAAACATCGGAGAATTAATATCCGCCTGGTGGTTCACTAAATTTTCCGCTTGACGCAGGTACGTACTGTGCTGATAGGACAAGGCCTAATCTTTTCTGTTTATTGTCTGTGAATAACAACGATGACGATTATTATTTTTGGGTCAAAGATTAGAAGTAAGCTAAGCATAGGAGCGAGTAAACGCCCAATTTTTTACTTAAGGATGATTATACGGGTCTGCCCGCGAAATTCAAATTTAATTTGGTTTTTCGCAATTTGTAAACTAATACGACAAACTAGGCTTATGGCATTCAGCCTCAGTAGAATTATCATCTTCACAGGTTTACATAAAAATCTTTACTTGAAAGTGACCAGTTTAAGAAATTAATCAAAATACTGACTAATTTGTGAGTAACTCACATCCAACTCGGTATTTTGATTAATTATAAACCAATAGTAATAAACCTGTGAAGATGATAATTCTACTGGGGCAATTAGAATGCCATAAGCCTACTTTGTCGTATTAGTTTACAAAATGGGAAAAACCAAATTAAATTTGAATTTCGCGGGCAGACTCGTATAATCCACCTTAAATAGGACTTTATGGTAAACCTTGTCAAACAATGCCATCGCCCTCAATCGAAGATCTTTTATTAGAAAAGGGATCTCGGGGTAAAGGTCGGACCCTCGGATGACGCGCTGGGCAATATCATGTTAACGATTATGAGGCCGATGCCCGTTCGGTCAAATAGCCTTTGTCAAAGCCCCAAGTTCTTTTGAATAGATCAAACTGGCTTAACGTTGACCATTTTAAATAGGTAGTTCTGATATAATCTATCAACATCTCAGAGTAACTACTCTGAGATCAACATATTGAAGAAATTTTTAACAAGTCTTCGTTAAACAACTCACTTAGAACTTCTTGAAATTAGCCGAAGTCTAGGAGCTAACTGTGATAAGTATACCTAAATAAATAGATTAAATATTAATTAAACTACCTACTCGGAATAGAATACAATAAAAAGTTCACTTACTCAAGTGACTTTAACAAAGTGCTTTTGAATCGTCAAGTGGTTCGGACTTCGGAATGCCGTTCCAACTGCCAACCGAGAAGAACCAGCAAGATAGTCGTAAATCGACGGTTACTTTGCAAGTATTTAAAGCCGCCTCTACGGCTTAGACCTCTTTTCTTCAAAACATTATTGTCTGCTTTACCCGAGCGAGTATTTGCTCGTAATATTGAAGTGAATATTGGATAGAAGCAGGCAGGCGAACCACCACCACTTGTCGACTTTACAATGCTACTACTAGACAATACTGCATTGTAAAGTCGACATCTCCTGAGGATGCTCCGGTGTCGGGGCGAAACGTGTGTCGAGTTTAGTGTCCAAGTCTTGTGTGGTGGTGCATGTGAGTGGTGGTAGCATTGCTTGCTTGGGAACTTTGCTTTCTTGCTTGCTTGGGAAGGTGAGTGGTGCTTAGGTTGTTACTGCATGTTTGACCATACAGATTTTTTCTGTTGGCGGATTATAGGAAAATCATTCTAAACTTGTCTTCATATTAAAGTGAATAGTTTCTCAAATCCATAGTACCAGATACTAGAGTACTGACTGTATCTACTTAGGTACAGTCATAATATACTCTGGTAGATACATATAGTCATATAGAGCTACCAGAGTATATTATGACTGCAGCGCGGCGTTGCGCGTTCGCGCTTGTGGCCTGTGGCCCACTTACCATGTTCTATTTTTCGACGCGCGGTCTAGCAACCTCTATAATTAGATCCGCATTGTTTATTGCGTACGGCCGCTACCACTCTTCCTGTATTTGTTCGCTACATCGATAAATACTTTATTCATATTATGGTTAATGTTTTAGGAGACATCGCTTTTCACGGCTTATTCTATGAAAACAATTGTTTTTTTTTTATGCTTAATTACTGAGAATTGAGTTGAGATAGGCAGGTAGGTATATAGCCAATCCAAAACCAATAATACAAATACATACATACACACTCATGTTACCTACCCTGACGAAGAAGTTGTTGCTTCTTAAATCGGATTCAAGAATCCTCTCCTCGGATGAACCTTCCTCTCCTACCTACTCTGTGACCAAACTATGTATTTCAATCCGGTTTTACGAACGGGTCTAGCTACTCAAGAGCATCGATGTTGTAGGACAGGAGTGAAATGCGGGATCTTTTGACTGGATGGTACTGGGATGGGTGGATAAATGTTACTCCTTCACGTCCAAATGAATGGATCGATTTGGCTGAAAGGAAGAGATAGATAGTTCTTACCCAGGATTAACACATAGGCTACATGTCATCCCGGAAAATTAAAAAGTTCCCACGGGATTCAAAAACCTTAATGCCCGCGGACGAAGTTGTGGGCATCTAGTAGAGATAAATCTATAAAAATGCTAGATAAATTAAAATCAGGGTATGAAACTACCCTAACTCTGTGGTACCTAATACTGGTAATACGCTTGTACTTATGACGAAGCGCGTGTGAAGTGTAACCTTAAAACGTACCTACACACCTACTGAGAAACGTGCATAAGGAGAATTTTCTAATTTCGTATGCGTAGGTATGCGGAAGCTTGGCAGGCGATATATTTAACGCACGCGATAAATATACACATAATTACGTACGTACGTAATAGGTAGTTGGTGCATATATGCAAATGGTAGTAGAATTCTCAACGAGGCAATTCAGACTAAGGGCCGATTTAACCAACATGAAGTACCTAAGTTTTATACGAGCGTAAATTTGATATTTTTCAGTATTTTCAATACTTCAGTATTTTAAAAACTGTCAAAACGCCCAATTTATTCCTAGGAGAAAGGCCACTCGACGTTGGTGAAATCGGCACTCTTCTTCTTCTTCTTTATCAACCTATAGACGTCCACTGCTGGACAAAGTCGTCTCCTGCATGGACTTCCACAGGCTTCGGTCTTGCGCCGCTTGAATCCAGCATCTGAAATCGGCACTAAATAATACTAAATTACGAACAGGAGCCTCAGCCGCCTTCTACAGACGGCTGAAAAACAATCACCGGGGAAGCGCACTTCCCCGCGCCCCGCCCGGGTAATGAGGCCCCGCCTCGAAGCCCGTACCCTCCGCTGGCCTCGGCCAGAGACGGCCCATGCTGCTGCAAATAATAAAATTTTGAAGCATCGCAAAGATCGCAATAAAAATCGGTATTTGGATTTTTAATTCAAGCCAATCTCAGATGTCCGTAGACCGTAACGATTATACAAATAAACAGTGGATCTTACTTCCTACTAATATTATTATTAAGTTTGTGAGGATGGGATGTATGGATGGATGTTTGTTACTCTTTCACGTCACAACGAATGAACCGATTTGGCTGAAATTTGGAACGGAGATAGCTTATACCCAGGATTAACACATAGGCTCTATTTTATCCGGGAAAAGTAAGTACCCGCGGTAATCAAAAACCGACGAAGTCGCGGGCATCATCTAGTAGAGCAATAAATGTGAGCTACAGACTTAGCTTCTTCTGTAGCCGCTCCTAACTTTGGTTAACTTCAATTTTTGTTCAATAAAAATAACTTAGGAACAAATCTCCAAAAAATCACAAAACTTAGATTAATTAACACAAAATATTTTTTCTGAACCTGCAGTGCTCCTTGTCCACCAGCCATCGAGTTTCTAAACACTCTTTTATCTAATTGGACATTACCTAACCTTCACAGAACTGTTGTTCATTAGAGAGGATAAAAGTCTAATAGCATAGCAGTAATTAGTAATAATTATTTCCTTGCAACCAACCTTCGCCGACTCATCTCAAAATAGACTTGCGAGTACCGAACAATCGACGCGGATTATATCCGCATCGTATAATGTATTATTATATATCAAATACTTTACCGATAACTTGCAGCGAATATTATATAACAGAGCAGTGGTAGGTATAGGTACCCTGTCAATCCAACACGCTATAATATCTCAGATTTATTAACAACGTTCATTCGATTTTTGTTAGCCAAACCAGACAAACAAACCAGAACCAGAGAAACATCTCTGGTTCTGGTTTGTTGAAACCAAACACTAAATAGTTTTCGAACAACTGCAAAAAAGTATTCAATAATTTTTTCAAGATCAGTTTTTCGTAGTAGACTACAGTGTATTGGATTCACAGGGTAGACTGTGTTACTGTTCAAGTTTTCCACGGCGCGGTTTGCGCCCGCGGCGGGCGCAGTACTAGCGGTACC
This sequence comes from Oeneis ivallda, assembly GCA_029955525.1. Classification (NCBI taxonomy): domain Eukaryota; kingdom Metazoa; phylum Arthropoda; class Insecta; order Lepidoptera; family Nymphalidae; genus Oeneis; species Oeneis ivallda. Next base: position 20,498,292 of record JARPMR010000012.1, read on the forward strand.
GCAACCGCTGCGGGCGCGGGTGCGAACCGCGCCGTGGAAACCCAGTCTAACAGTGCGCAAATAATACCTAATGAAAATTTTGGGTTTAGGTCATAATTTACTAAACGACTGATTTACACACAGATAACGTTAATCTGATTTACTCTAGGTGCGTCCGACAGTGGCTGTTTATCGGTTATGCCCAATCCTCGTTCATCATTCGTTTTTGCGAACATTTTTTGCAAAAATACACCCCAAGGCCCTTTACCACAAAGGCGAATTTAGACGGTTCATTTTCAATGATACATCGATGAAGCCTCGAAAATGAAAGCAAAAATCTCGAAAATTAAACGTCTAGTTTCGCTTTTAGGGCGAATTAAGACGGTTCATTCTTGCAAAAATGTACGCAAAAATGAACGATGAACGAGGCACTATCTAAATTGGGCTTTAACTTTGAGGGTGAGGTTGACTACGATGCCGGTGATGGCAGACACTAAGAGTCTAAGCCCTAAGGTCCAAATTAGACAATATCTCGTTCATCGTTAATTTTTGCGAATATTTTTTGCGAAAATGAACCCTAGGCCCTTTGCCCTAAGAGCGAATTTAGACGGATGGCTCACCGATGACCTTCGAAAATGAAAGCAAAAATCTCGAAAAATTAACCGTAAAAAATTAACCGTAGAAAATTTACCCTTAGGGCGAATCGAGACGGTTCATTTTCGCAAAAATTTTCGCAGCGATGAACGATGAACGATGCTCCGTCTAATTTGAGCCTAAAGCGCGACAGCGATGGCGGTATTGTTCTAGTTACGAGTATAATCGCGGCAATACAATTAAGAAACAAACGAAATAGGTAGCTGAATTGATTTCGACGAGACTTTCATAGACTTTTCACAAAAGGAAAACCAGAACCATAAATACTAGATGGGTCCCTACGAGATCTTACTATCTTACCTAAGTATATTATAAATGCGAAAGTGTGTTTGTTTGCTGGTTTGTCCTTCAATCACGCTGCATCAGAGCTACGTAATTTATTGTAGTTGAGGACGTGGAGAGTGACATAGGCTACTTTTTATCCCGGAAAATCAGAGAGTTCCCACGGGATTTGAAAACTAAAATTGCGCGGACATCGGATAGTTCTTAAAAAACATAAAAACCTCACGAATTTTCACAAGCCAAAACTAATCAAGGCGAATACTATTAATATTTTCGAAGAACCGAACGCAGTACATCATCATCATTAGATTCATTATAAAGGACGCCTATCCCATCCAATGTCTCAGCGTAAATAGGTCGCGATAAAATACCTGCGACTATTTTAAGATCTCGCTTGAAACAACTAGCGCTGCGACTTGCGAGTTTGGAATTCGTCCAACATAAATGGTTGTTGTTTACTTTGTGATGTATCTTACTAATGTATTTCGTTGTCGTCGCTTCGTTCCATCCAATAGACATCCTCTACTGGAAAATGACTGGAAATGATCCATTAAATAAAACAGGTAGCCATTTTGAATTTGCAAAAGACATTTTCGTCATCAGCACCCCGAAATTGTCTAATGATACTTTCTTCAAAAATAAAAGATAATAATAGTGGCTTCAGATAGTGGCCATCTAATAAATTATTTGAAAATTGCTTAAGCGCCGCAAATACTCTGCCATTTCTAAGGATTATGTTTTTGCGGCGCTTGCTTTTGAGACTCTGGGTCCATAGTCATCGGACACGAAGAATTTTATAAACGTCGTGTCCCAAAAATTTATCCACGCCTCTGGTGACCGAACATCAAGTCATCAAACTCGATACTCGGACAAATTTCTTAAACTGGACACTTTCAAGTAAAGATTTTTATATAAACATGTGAAGATGATACTGCCATTGTCGCAATTAGAATGCCATAAGCCTACTTTGTGGTACTAGTTTACAAATTGCGAAAAACCAAATTAAATTTAAATTTCGCGGGCAGACCCGTACAATCCACCTTAAAGTCGCCGCTGGCCGCCCCGCCGTGGCCGGATTCGGTCAGGAGGAATATTAGATAAAGTTTTGACTTCCTGTTCCTTCCCCAGTGCCATCAAACGTGCAGCTCAGCACGCGTCGCGTCGCCCGCGCCCCGCGCCGTTCTCGCCGCGAGTCGATCGCGAGTTACGACACGCAACCGACTTGTTTTCCTTCTACGGTTTGTGTGTCAGTGGGTCAATAGCTGCTCATTTTGAGCAATACCCAAACCGGTTGGAGAATTACATTAGCTAAACTAAAACCTGAAACATACACGAGCGATGGAAAACAAACGGCAAGAGGTCACACAGAAGGCGCGCGTACAAGTGTACGATACAAGCACGATAAAACGCGGGAATGCAGCAGTACGCCTACAGCTTCCACGCGCGCCTCATTAATTCCTTATATTGTGAAGTCGATCGAGTCGAGGCAAACATATACACTTTTCGCCCTTGATTGATTCGTGATCTGTGGGAGTAACCAGTTTAGTATTTACCGACTTACTTTTTTGCATGGGTATATACATGGGTGCGTAGTTAATAAGTTGAGGACCTAGCGAATGACATAGGCTAGTATCATTCTGGAAAATCGGGGGTTCTCCACGGGATTTTTAAAAACTAAATCCCGAATGACAATTGACATAGGCTAGTTTCATCCTGGAAAACCAGGGGTTCTCCACGGGATTTTAAAAACTAAATCCACGCGGACGAAATCGCGGACATCAGCTAGTGTATAATAAACATACATTACTTATTTGTATTTTCAGTCTGTTAAGAGTAGACCTATAAATAAAATTAGAAGTTACTTATATTTAATACAAACTTTATTCTACGACCCACGTTGAACACGTTTCCGACGACGCGCCGCGAATCGCGATGCCGTTGCGCATTTCGTTTGTTTGAGCCCTTACCGCATACTCGCATTATTGAGAGCGCGATCTCCATATCTCACTTGGAGATTTTTCCAGACATTGAGTATTAATAATAATATTTCAATCGAACTTGTGAAGTTCGATCGTTATTATATGAGTTGCATTATTCGAAGATACGTCAAATACCCAATTATATAACTGGGTATTTGACTGTTGTCAAAATTTTGATATTCATTATTTATATTTATAATAGAAAATGTAACATGTAAGAATAACATTTGTAAAAACCATCGATGTAGTAAAAACAGAAAATAAATCGGTCAAAAAACAAATAAGTTATAAGCTGTTCTAAAGTGAAAGTTTGTCTGTTTCTAAACGAAATTTTCTATGGAGTGTTTATGTGACTTGTGACATCACACTTCAGTAGCGCTCTCTCTGTCTAATAGGAAACTTTAAAGCTCTATAATATTTCCGAGACTAGCTAAGATATTTATATAAAAGAAAAATGGCGTGTTATAATATTTAAAAACGTTGTTTTAATTATTTAAGTAAGTATAAAAAATATCAGTCAAATACCCAATTCTTTATTTTTTACTTTACATTGTTAAATAAAGTAAATCGCTGAAAAATCTGGCTCTTACAATAAAAATTTACTACCGCAACTCTTATTAACATAGCATTGTATTCATATTATTACAGAATGCATAAAACATACCATTGTAGTTCCTGAGGTCAAGCAAGGGAACGCTTACGCAAATCGATATGAAAATCTCTGATGGCAGATAATGCCAGAATTATACTTAGTAACTCGATAGAGATCACAGTTGTGCAAACGAGCTAGAGCCGGCAAAACCGTAGTGGGTCACCGGGCCAATGCCGGCAGGCGCTCCCCGCGACCACCGCGACGACGCGCGCTCTAAATACGTTATTTACCCATTGTACGGTCTATTATTCATTTAATTTTCATACAAAAGTAGGCGTGTTACACACAGAGTTGTGATACTGCTAGAGTCTTCGCCAAATCGCTTCAACCTAACTGGACACCGCGCGCTCTAAATACGTTATTTACCCATTGTACGGTCTATTATTCATTTTTTCATACAAAAGTAGGCGTGTTACACACAGATACTGCTAGTCTCGCCAAATGGCTTCAACTTAACTGGACACCGCGCGCTCTAAATACGTTATTTAACGCTTCGATAAATTATTTTGTACGGTCTATTATTCATACAAAAATAAAAAAATATTTTGGTCAGTGTATTCAGATTTCAGTAAATCGACGATTGTGTCGCTATTTATATCACGTTATGACGCGTAAACTCTTACGGTAAATTTAAGAACAGTATAGATATCATAATAATAATATTATACTAAAAGACACCTATATACTTATCACAATTTAATAGGAAACGAAAGTTTCTACGGAGGGTCTGTCTGTGTGCGCTAATCTCTAAAATTACAGTAGGAATTTCCATTCGGTTTTCAAAAATGGACAGTCTAAATGTATGAGAAGGTCTAGGTTGATAGTTATAGTTTATAGTTATAGTTTATTTATAGGTTACGGCAACTGATCAGTTTCACTGGCTATTCTCAGCAGAATCTGATGTCCAAATCTGTGGTAGTCTTGACTCTTCACAAAAACCACATTCGACGGCCTACATAAAAAACTTATATTATTATAATTCGTAAGGTGCGGGGACGCTGTTTTGAAACCTACGCCTGAAAATTTCTTATTCTGTCTACCTATTACGGGTTACGAGATACAGGCTGCTGACAGACGGACGCGACGGACGGACAGACGGACCGCGGAGGCTTAGTAATAGGGTCCCGTTGGCACCCTTTGGGTACGGAACCTTTAAAATGAAGTTTGATTCATGAACGTAGGTTACCTACAGGGAAAAAGAATACGAGCAATCATCGTTTCAGAGAGCAAAACTTGCTTTTTGAAGTGAAAGCTTCTTTAGGCGCGTTGAACAATTTTTTGGGTGAGCAAAAAAGATGGATTTCGCGTCATCGTCACTATCGTCGCCGTCACCATCGTCACCTGTTGTTATGAGACTTCAACATTTTAGAAGTTCCCAAGCAACCTTGTACAGCGCAGCGGGCAAGCTGCCGCTTTCTTTACCGTTTAATGTATGATGTCGCAGGTTCGAATCTCACTCAAAAAATCGTGGCAGTGGCCTTTCTGATTTGTTTTTAATTATTATTTTAATTATTTGTATTTAATTATTAGCAAATCTAGTTTTCACTTCTATCGGCAGTCCCTATGACTGCCAATATATTTTTTTTAAACACGCTCAAGTTATTTTAATACTACAAAAATATGACTACAAATAGGCATATACGTCACAAGTTTTAGCAACCAAAAGGGACAACATGATTAACTGAAGAGCAGACTTAAGTAAGTAAGATTCGCAAAAATTGTACTAGGTAATACTAACCGTTTAAACTTTAAATCAGACTTTAGGCTAGGGTTACCAATCATTATAAAATGTAATCTTAAATCCTTAAATCAGGATATTCAAAAGCTCGGGCCATACCTAAAATCGGAGTGAACGATGTCGTTCTCTCCGGGCTAACTGATGATTCATTGTAACTGCAAGGTTACTGGGAAACAAGAATACGAGCGATCATCGTTTCGGTGAATACAATTTCTTGCTTTTTTTTTTTGAAACACGCCTAAGTTATTTTGTATTCCTAAAAATATGATTAAGAATAAGCACATATACGTCACAAGTTTTAGTAACCAAAAGAGACTAGGTAACAAGTTTAGAGCGAATTTAAGTATGATTTTAAAGCTTGCTTAAAATTAAGTAATGTACTAAAAATAGACTAAAAGCACGCGGGAGGTACCTAGAGTGAGCTCTATTTAGAACTAGTGATGCCCGCGACCTCGTCCGTTGTGGATTTAGTTTTTGAAAATTCCTTAGAAACTCTTTGATTTTTGCTGTCCAGGTCCTCAATATACCCATGCAAAAAATCACGTCGATCCAGTTAAAATGTGATTGAAGGACAAACCAACAAACAGTACACACTTTCGCATTTATATAAATTAAATACAAGTCTTTTTATAAACTGTATTAGATAATATTATGCTCTATTTGTTTTAAGAACTGAAGGTTAGGGAACTAAATTATTGTCGATGTCAAATATTTTCACTATTACTTGATTTAAATTTTTTTGTGCACTGCGCCGGTAACTAGGTTTAAAATTTTGTTAAAAAAATATCCTGGATCACGCAGTTTTTTTACTTGCTGTATTTCTAGATAACTAGAAATATGACTTCATTCGAGAATGGAAGTTTTATCGCGTCTACGTCAATAACAGGTTCATAAAATGTCAATTAGGCTCTCGATACTTATATCGTTATCAAAATTAATTAGTGTAGGTAGATTACCTAGGTTACATATTTATCGAACACTCACATAATATTTGTGTACAAGATAGCTTAATCTCTCCATCCATCTCAACCCAACGCCGGCCGGCCCACTACAGCAGCCCTAGCATGCACGTCGAAGTGATATCTCACGAAGAGAGAGAGATATTGTCGATGTAGACTGATTCCTCGTTTACTCTTTTAAACTTCAAAATTCGAGAAAATGACGTCGCCACTCGCCATGTTAGAGTTCGTAGAGAAAAATAGAGAAAATAATTTTATCTCTACTTTTGACGTAATGAGACGAACCATGGCCACAGTCCATGTTGGCCAAGTACGGATTGGCAGACACCTCATACCTAAGTAAAAATCTGTCTAACTGACTACAAAGCGCGCCAATGAATATGCCATGCCAAACGTAATCTTAAATACATACGCTGGGAAAACACTAGGTACCATTCTTCAAAAAGTCGTTAGGCTGAAAAACCAGATAGGTGCTCTTAGAAGATACAATAATATAATATTATATGTCGCAGTAAGATAGTTGTAGCCGTGATATAGCTATAAACCGGAATATAGCTACACGGAAGCGGTTCATAGGTAGCTATCTTTACTTGTGCAAATCAAAGATTAATTTATACTTTAATCATTTCACCAGATTAGTCTAATCAGATTTAATACATTACTAGATCGTGCTCGCATTATAGCTATTTTTCTTGTAAGATAGCTATGAACCGCTTCCCTATATTCCGGTTTATAGCTATAATCCCAGGGTAATAGCTATATCACGGCTTCAACTATCTTACTGCGACATATATATACATTTTCTGTGATCGAAGGCAAAAGGATTATACGAAGGCATCACAGTGCAAAGCGCGCGTTGGAGTCTCACCCCTGCACTCGCGCAAATGTAAAGCAAAATCAAAGGCAAGTAACGGAAAAGCAGCAAAACACGTACTGAACTGTGCGATCGAACGAGCTCAAGCAGTGGAAATCAAGTGGGAGAATAGGGCTGTCATCACTCATCATTAAGCGAAATACATAGTTCATAATAAATCCCTCTTTAGGAATTTGAATTCAACACAGCAAGTGGTTTCATATTTGTGCCTTTTGGTGTAGAGACCCTGGGGCCGTGGGGCCCGGAGGCTGGAGCGCTTTTTGTAGAGCTAACTAAAAAGGTGATCAAGTCTACCGGGGATCCAAGAGCTGGCAGCTACCTTGCCCAAAGGATTAGCTTGGCCATCCAAAGGGGTAATGCTGCCAGCATCTTGGGTACCATGCCACACTGCAGTGGCTTCGATGGGGTTTTAGATTTTATTTAATTTTTATTTTAGTTTTAATTTTAGAATAAATTTAATTTTAATGTAGTAGGTAGTTTTAATTTTAGAGTAAATTTAGGTTTAATGTAGTATACTGTATAAAGCAAAGTGCATATTTCCCAGGTGGTCCAATTGAAATTTTATCGAAATCGGTAGAGCGGTTTTTAAAATATCAACAATAAATTATATAGTTTGTACTGAATAACATTTGAAGTCAGTTTTTTAAAAATATTTTTTATATTAAATTATAGACTAACAGTCCCACAAACTTATCTGGATTCTGGACCGGCGGCCAAAAGTGGAAGTACCTAATGAGTTTTTGAATGAAATAATAATATTTATTGGCAACACGAAATGTGATAGTAGCGACGCTATCACCGGGCTAAATAAGTTTCAGGGACTCTATATGTCTGTGTCGAGTTTATATCATCGTCCCACGACCGTGGGATTTTCGAAAATCTTTTTTAACCTGAACATAATATGAGCAAGTGGCAACCCTGGCGGAGTTGCGACGCGGAAGTAGCGCAGTTGGTGAAAGTGCGGTGAAAGCGCGCGTCGCAACATTTACCTAATCGTTCACTCCGCACGCCCGCGCCTGGGGCCACGTTACATCAGACATTTTGTGAAAGTCAATGTTATGTCGATGCAGGACACGACATTATGCTGAATTCCACAGATATAATTATAGTCCATTGAAATGTTACATTTTTTAGGCCTTACCTTGCGTTTTTAAGAGGACGCAATTTTATTTTTTTGATGTGTAGTGGGGGTCAGTGTAAAGCTAAAACCAAGTTTGTGGGGTCGCCACCCTTGTCCCACGGCCGCCAGCTTGAAAATAGGGGTTGAAATGGTTTTTACGATATATCTCTTAAACTATTTATCTGTTAAAAAAAATTTGTTAATATTTTTTGTTGCAAATTAAATTCTCTACAACTTTGGTCCAGTAACTTTTTGTCGTAGAACTATAAATAAAAAAGTTATAAGCGAAAATGTTCAGAAATTCGAGAAAAAATTTATATTTTTCGATATAACTTTTTTTTTTAAATCATTTTACGAAAAAATGATGTCAGACCATTTTAGTAGATCGTTTTTTGAGGAACAACTTTTAACTGTCATCAGTTATTGTTTCTCGAATTTCTGAACATTTTCGCTTATAACTTTTTTATTTATAGTTCTACGGCAAAAAGTTACTGGACCAAAGTTGTAGAGAATTTAATTTGCAACAAAAAATGTTTAAATTTTTTTTTATCAGATAAATAGTTTAAGAGATATATCTTAAAAACCATTTCAACCCCTATTTTCAAGATGGCGGCCGTGGTACATGGGTGGCGACCCCACAAACTTGGTTTTAGCTTTACACTGACCCTCCCTACACATCAAAAAAATAATATTGCGTCCTCTAAAAAACGCAACCCCAAATGTAACTTTTCAATGGACTATTATATCAAGACAAAACGGAGATGTGGCACGGGCACGCGCGACAAAAATTTTAACTATAGTGCAGCAGTTTTCAAATAAAAATACTGCACCTACGACATAATTCCTAATTATATTTTCGTGCAGGATTCCATATTAGTAAATGGTTATATACTCAAAGGTAAATATTAAGGTTGCACATTTGTTTAATTTTGTAAACTGTACCTATCCCCTGAAAAAGGTAACTATGGTATAATGGTTCTTTTTTATTTGTGAAAAATTGTAACAATTGTGTTGGTTTCTTCTTTAAGTAAGCAACAATGATTGGATTTTGCATTCACTGACTCATATCATTTACTGTATCATAAGAGCTGAAGAAGTTACCGGGCAATTTATTCTACAACTTCACTGACTCATATCATTTACTGTATCATAAGAGCTGAAGAAGTTACCGGGCAATTTATTCTACAACTTCACTGACTCATATCATTTACTGTATCGTAAGAGCTGAAGAAGTTACCGGGCAATTTATTCTACAACTTCACTGACTCATATCATTTACTGTATCATAAGAGCTGAAGAAGTTACCGGTCAATTTATTCTACAACTTCACTGACTCGTATCATTTACTGTATCATAAGAGCTGAAGAAGTTACCGGACAATTTATTCTACAACTTCACTGACTTATATCATTTACTGTATCGTAAGAGCTGAAGAAGTTACCGGTCAATTTATTCTACAACTTCACTGACTCATATCATTTACTGTATCATAAGAGCTGAAGAAGTTACCGGGCAATTTATTCTACAACTTCACTGACTCATATCATTTACTGTATCGTAAGAGCTGAAGAAGTTACCGGGCAATTTATTCTACAACTTCACTGACTCATATCATTTACTGTATCATAAGAGCTGAAGAAGTAACCGGGCAATTTATTCTACAACTTCACTGACTCATATCATTTACTGTATCATAAGAGCTGAAGAAGTTACCGGGCAATTTATTCTACAACTTCACTGACTCATATCATTTACTGTATCGTAAGAGCTGAAGAAGTTAGCGGGCAATTTATTCTACAACTTCACTGACTCATATCATTTACTGTATCATAAGAGCTGAAGAAGTTACCGGTCAATTTATTCTACAACTTCACTGACTCATATCATTTACTGTATCATAAGAGCTGAAGAAGTTACCGGGCAATTTATTCTACAACTTCACTGACTCATATCATTTACTGTATAAGAAGTTACCGGGCAATTTATTCTACAACTTCACTGACTCATATCATTTACTGTATCATAAGAGCTGAAGAAGTTACCGGGCAATTTATTCTACAACTTCACTGACTTCATTTACTGTATCGTAAGAGCTGAAGAAGTTACCGGGCAATTTATTCTACAACTTCACTGACTCATATCATTTACTGTATCATAAGAGCTGAAGAAGTTACCGGGCAATTTATTCTACAACTTCACTGACTCATATCATTTACTGTATCATAAGAGCTGAAGAAGTTACCGGGCAATTTATTCTACAACTTCACTGACTCATATCATTTACTGTATCGTAAGAGCTGAAGAAGTTAGCGGGCAATTTATTCTACAACTTCACTGACTCATATCATTTACTGTATCGTAAGAGCTGAAGAAGTTACCGGTCAATTTATTCTACAACTTCACTGACTCATATCATTTACTGTATCATAAGAGCTGAAGAAGTTACCGGACAATTTATTCTACAACTTCACTGACTCATATCATTTACTGTATCGTAAGAGCTGAAGAAGTTACCGGTCAATTTATTCTACAACTTCACTGACTCATATCATTTACTGTATCATAAGAGCTGAAGAAGTTACCGGGCAATTTATTCTACAACTTCACTGACTCATATCATTTACTGTATCGTAAGAGCTGAAGAAGTTACCGGGCAATTTATTCTACAACTTCACTGACTCATATCATTTACTGTCATAAGAGCTGAAGAAGTTACCGGGCAATTTATTCTACAACTTCACTGACTTCATTTACTGTATCGTAAGAGCTGAAGAAGTTACCGGGCAATTTATTCTACAACTTCACTGACTCATATCATTTACTGTATCATAAGAGCTGAAGAAGTTACCGGGCAATTTATTCTACAACTTCACTGACTCATATCATTTACTGTATCATAAATCATAATTCATAAAGGCTGAAGGAGTTACCGGACAATTTATTCCACAACTTCACTTACTCGATAATCATTTGAGCTGAAAAACTCTAGCTTTTCCCGTGACTTCGTCCGCGTGGAGTAAGGTTTTTAAAAGATCCGAGGGAACCCTTGGTTTTTCAGGGATAAAAGAGAGCACAATTTATGTCACATTCCAAGTCGTCAACTAAATGTATGAAAAAATCACGTCACTCAGTTGCTGCTTCATTGCAGGACAAACCAAAGCACTTCCACATTTTTATATTATTCATAATATTAGTAAAGATTAGGGTTATTAGAAAACTTGTTTTCATGTTCATTTAAATTATTACAAGATCCACAAGAAACATTCATAAACAACTTTTACGAAAACAAATACTTTAATAACTAAATAAAAGGCATGAACGTGATGTACGAGTAGGTTACTACATACTAATTACTATAATAATTAATAATAATAATAAATAATAATTGCAAAATTTAGTAGGTATTTTTCTATAATCTTCACTGTGTCTATTAACTACATATTTAACGCGTAGCTTATGCTTTAAATCGTATTATGACCTTTATTTACGCATTAGGCGTATTTGCATTACGCACGTTTACGTCTTCTTGTCTGCACGTGAATAATTCGATATATAAGTACCTACCTATCGAAATCTACACTGATTGTAAACAATTATTATCTACTCTATTATTAAAATGCTAAGCGTCGACTCAGTTAGTTACATTTTATCGTCTTATAAAACACGTTTTGTAATAACAAGTACATAGGTAGGTATAATGTGCATGGTAGACATAAATAATGTAGACTTGCACGTGAGATAACAATAACAAATTTTTAGTCATCAATATTATTATGATGCAGTGTATATTTAAAGAATATTAAATTACATTAACGGTCTTACAACAAAAAAAAATTAAACAAGTTTAACTCCTGACAAGATTGACGTTTTGACAGTTTTTGTAAGTGAAATCTGTCAGGCTCAACCTTAACAATAGGAAGATCTTGCTTTGGGCTGGTGTTATGCCCGGACATCCAGCTGCCAGCTGGTCCAATCATGGCCGCATCATGGACCATGGGTAGTTACTAGATAAAGTACCTAATTAATGCTATGTGGAAAAAACTCTGACAAGGATATTGAGGACAGTGCGATATCTGTTTGTGGTATAGCGCCACCTTATTCTTCACAAGGACTGTGGTGACCGCCACGTGACTTGCCCCGGAACTAGAAGTCGTAAGTACCTTCTTCTGTTTTGCGCTGAGAAACACGATGCCCTGAGAAGATCGACAGGTGACGTTGAGTTGACACGAGTGGTGATTGTGGAGCCCGCCACAACTGTTTTTAACCCCCGACGCAAAAAGAGGGGTGTTATAAGTTTGACGTCGATGTCTGTCTGTCTGTCTGTCTGTCTGTGTGTGTGTGTGTGTGTGATGCGGTTTTTTTTCATTTGAAAGCCAGTTTCCTTGCGGGTGTTCTTAGCTATGTTTGGTTAATATCGGTCCAGCAGTGTAAGAGTATCAGCTCTTTTCCAAAATGACGTAAGGCCTTTTTGGCGTATGATTACTCGATTAAGTACCTACTTCACGCGTGCCAGTATAATTTAACGATTATACGGGAGTCGATTATACACATAGCCCAGCCACTTTCCATTCACATGTCGGGGGTGTTTTAAATTTTCAATTTATTTTTGTTAATGACCGATTTGATTTTAAAGGCACATTTAGCAAGTACAAAAGAATGTAAACAAGGCACAATTTACGAAATATGGTGTTAGAGAAAGCGGTGGGGCGTTATCATCATACAATGCTCATGCGACTGAATGATAGCTAGTATCTATGTGGGTCACGGAAGACCTACATCACACTGCGAATCAACTAGACCAGCTTGAGTTATGTGTTTACGTTAGTTATTCCCATTTCAGAATTTATAACTTCTTTATCAACAGACGAGGTTCCGGTTCAGATAAATTACTAATTATAGGCAGCCTTTAATCACGAATCATCACGTAAATGTAAGATGCCTGTAGAAAATTAGGATAGGGCAGTGAGACGGCAGTGAAATCTTAACGAAACTGTTAGTTGGGCAATTTGAACGAATGTATCATGTCAGTTATCATACCCAGTCATATCAATTTTATTTCATCATCATCATTATCAAACCATCATCGGCTCACTACTGAGCGAGGTCTCCTTACAGAGAAGGGATATATAGGCCATATACATAGTCCACCACGCTGGCCCAATGCGAATTGGCGGACTTCATACACCTTCGAGAACATTATGGAGAACTCTCAGGTGTGCAGGTCTCCTCACGATGTTTTCCTTCACCGTTAAAGCATATATGATATTTAATTTCTTAAACGCACTTAACTTCGAAAAGTCAGAGGTGCGTATGCGTACCCGGGATCGAACCTGCGACACCCGAATAGGAGACCACAGTCGTAACCACTAGGCTATCACTGCTTGTTATAATTAGACTGTACATATTACAGGCATTCTTGGCGCAGAAAAAGTTAGGTAAACAATACAGAAAGTTTGTACGTTACTACTCTACCTTAAATGACAAAACAAAACTTTATATCGTAAATCCTTGACCTAAAATAAAAACAGATAATAGTTATCGCGTGACCCACTGCGGTGAGTGTCTTAACTATTTCTAATTTTAATTGAATAAGTAAATTGTTCAAATTACACAACTTACTTACGACCATAAAATATAAAAACCATATTTTAATGGTTAACCTAACAGTCTCTACATTATTTAATTAAAACCGAAAAAAGTAAAGTTCTTCGTTAAACGAGAAATTATCAAAATATAGAAAACTTTCCCGATATTACATTATTTGGACTGTCTCCGAAAGGTAAACTAGATGGGAATCATGATGACATGCAAGATGAAGGAAAAGTAATTGGGTCAAAGAAGAAAGTCGTTTCTTATAAATATCTAATAGGTAGGTGTAAGAAGGGAGGAGCCAACATTAGAAAACTTTTCGTTTCGATAGTGATGGGCGGCATGGCCTCATAAAAAGAGTGACTCACTAAAAGAATGCCTCTTTTTAAATCAGCACAACTTTTATTGTGACTCGTTTTAGAGTTACATTTTATTATCCTTATCGGGAAAAATAGTCTCTTAAATCGTGTCAATAGATTCTATAAAATATATAGGTGATCTATAATACATAGATCTAATTTTATAGTGGTAAAAACCAACATTAAGTACTTTTCCAGTGTTGATTTTAGGGTTCCATACCAAAATGGTAAAAATGGAACCCTTATGGTGAGACTTTCTCCGTCCGTCTGTCCGTCCGTCTGTCACAGTCGATTATTTCAGTAACTATTAAAGCTATCAACATGAAATTTGGCATAGTTGTGTATAATAGTGGCCCAAAATCATTGGAATAAAGAAAAATCGAAAATTATTTTTAGTTTTAATAAAAAAAGGGGGAAAATCGGGGGTTTGAAATTTCAAAGTAAAATAACTAATCGCTGCTTTGGAAGAATACTGTATTATTACAAAATACCACAATTTCAAGTTAGTTAGACTATGCGACGAAGAATGATCCAAATTATACATACTCAGTAAAGATCAAAATAATAAATTTTCTTTGTTTTTATTTAATTTTCACCAATAAAAGTGCTATAGGTCAAAAGTTATAACAGTTTTAAATAATAGTAAAATTCAATCAGCTCCTTTGAAAAAAATTGCATTTTTGAGTTGCAACAGTATTCTTCCAAAGCAGCGCTATATCGAGTGGGGTATCGTAAGAAAGGCCTTTACTTGTGCATTCTAAAACAGTTTTTTATTTATTTCTATATATAATAGTTTTTGATTAATCGGCCAAAATGTCGAAAAAAATACCGTTCCCCCCCCCCTTATCTCCGAATTTTACCAATCGAAAAATCTGAAATAATTATGGTCAATAGAGGTTTATGTATATTTTACAGGAAAAATAAAAGCAACGCGAAAATTATTTTAGTTTGATTAAAAAAGGGGGAAAATCGGGGGTTTGAAATTTCAAAGTAAGATAACTATACCGAGTGGGGTATCATATGAAAGGCCTTAACTTGTGCATTCTAAAACAGTTTTTTATTTATTTCTATATATAATAGTTTTTGAGTAATCGGCCAAAATGACGAAAAAAATACCGTTCCCCCCTTTATCTCCGAAGTTTACCAATCGAAAAATCTGAAATAATTATTGTCAATAGAGGTTTATGTATATTTTACAGGAAAAATAAAATGAACGCGAAAATTATTTTAGTTTAATTAAAAAAGGGGGAAAATCAGGGGTTTGAAATTTCAAAGTAAGATAATTATACCGAGTGGGGTATCATATGAAAGACCTTAACTTGTGCATTCTAAAACAGTTTTTTATTTATTTCTAGATTTAATAGTTTCTGATTAATCGGCCAAAATGTCGAAAAAAATACCGTTCCCCCCCCCTTATCTCCGAAGTTTACCAATCGAAAAATCTGAAATAATTATGGTCAATAGAGGTTTATGTACATTTTACAGGAAAAATAAAACCAACGCTCTAACTAGCATAGTTTTTTTTATATTAACAATAAACCTCTACAAACAAAGTTAACGATAAATAAGCAAATTAATAGTTATAATATTATCGTTTTACTTTTACTTTTGGAGTATGGAACCCTCGGTGCGCGAGTCAGACTCGCACTTGGCCGGCTTTGTTAATATTGGTCTAAATAAAAACAAATTGTGTGATGTTTTTTCAAGTGCACGAATTTCGATTTGCGAATTCAGTCAATGAAATCAAGGAAATCAATAACAATATCGTCATAGTTATGATTATTTTTTTGTTATTCTCAATATTATGATGCATCGTAAGTCTAATGAAGTAATGAGTCACCTAAGGAACCATCACACTGAATCGTAATTCGCTGCCATTGTAGGTATTAGTAAATATCATTCGTCTATGTATTGGAAGGATAAGCGCGTAGGTTTCCCTGCTAACCAAATTTTAAATCAAATAGGTAAACGTCTTGGCTAAATTAACTACCTATTTAGTCAAGTTAATAAACTCTACAACTCCTTATTACTGTTTGTATGTACCTAATTTAATATAAAAAAATCTTTTTAAAAACCGACTTCAAACGCCCGCGCCACTACAAAGTATAATAATTTATTGTTGATATTTTAAAAACCGCTCAACCGATTTCGATAAAATTTAAATGGGTCCATCTGGGAAGTATACCCTTTAAAACAAAAAAGAATTTTACAAATCGGTTCAGGCGTCTTCGAGTAATCGGTGAACATACATAGAAAAAATTCTTTTCAAAAAACCGACTTCTAACGCCACTACAAAGTATAAAAATAATTTTAGTTTGTCCACGTTTGTTGAAGTCGGGCGGGCCTATATACAAACTATGAAACCGATGCGCGACGCTACAGAATATGATAGACTCGTTTGTAGAAGTCGAGCGAGCATCGCGAGTCGGTTTCATAGTTTGTATTTTAGGCCCGCCCGACTTCAACAAACGTGGACAAACTAAAATTATTTTTATACTTTGTAGTGGCGTTAGAAGTCGGTTTTTTGAAAAGAATTTTTATTTTAAGCTTTTAAGTGTAGTATCCTATGATTGAGGAGCTAGGACCTGGAGCTCCATGATGTAGTCCATACTTGTTACCTACAATATCAATTCGTAATCGAAATTTCCTAAATCGCCATAGTTTTAGCCTGCAGCATCAGGCTTGAGGAGTTGAAGGTTAAAATTTTTATGGGACCATTTCGCAAACATCCTCTGACGATTAAAAAAAAAAATCACGCGAATCGGTCCAGTAATCCCGGAGAAATCGGTGGACATAGGTACATAGAAAAAAAAAAAAAAAAAGATACCGGCCGAATTGAGAACCTCCTCCTTTTTGGAAGTCGGTTAAAAAAAAGAACCGACGAATTGAGAACCACCTCCTTTTTTGAAGTCGAAAGAGGAAAGGTGATGATAATGATTTACGAAAACTCAAAATTAAAACTAGGAGGGTTCTAAACGCGCCTTAGTCTGAGAAGAACGCACAACAAACTCACCCAGGTATACTTTTAATTAATCACCATCTCAAAATAGAATTAAACATAATATTTACTTATAATAAAACTAACAGCTATTGTAATTATTGTTTGTTGCAATTTCTTCGCTTGCCAATATCTTGATTAACAACTTCGAACTGAATAATAGAAATATTTAGCGAAACAACCGAGAAAACGTGGAAAACGTTATCGTTGCGTGTGCGAATCTGAGATCTGACGCATGAAAGCGCCATTGAGAACAGTTAGAACCGCAACGTTACCAAGCGAGTAATGTTAAAAACGGAACATTTATTGTTTGGAGAACTTTATTTCAAGGGTTGATGTTGATACACAAGTAGATTTAAGAACGCGTAGAACACTAAAAAAAATCAGATTTCACCCGCGCGGTGCGATGAAATAATTTAACATAGTCGCAACCTCATGTGAGGCGCGACAAAAGAAAGCGTTTTGCGCGGAATAGGAATGTAGTAAGTGCCAAATACTTTGTAACTCGTAAAATATTCATTTTCTTTTCAATTCACTAAGCTACTCTCTTGATAATATTAATCGGAATTTAATGTAAAAATTTTGACTCTGTATTATGAAAAAAAAATGAATATTGAAAATAAATGAATATTGGTTAAAAATTAGACCTAACTTCGAGATTTTTTATTATCGAACAAATTTCATCATTTTATGTTTTTGCCAAGCACGTCTCTTGGCAGTATGATGTAATTTTTGCGTGTTTTTTTTCGGATAGTTGAAACTTGATCTACTACTGTAAAAATCAAATCTGTTTACTGTTAACGAACGCACACCACTCTAACGAGCGGCTTCCTCGTCGACGGTACCGCGGCCGGTGGCGTTGGCGAGTAGGAAACGCAGCCCGCCGCTAACGCCTTGACCCACTTGTACTGTGCCTACTTTGTACCTCTCTACGTAGAAAATAGCTCTTGCAACAGCATCGAGAAGCAATCGATGCAACTAATGATTGAAGTTGATTTAAAAATTTTTAGCTCTAACAGATAGGTATCAAAGCAAAACTGTTTAAGGTGGATTATACGAGTCTGCCCGCGAAATTCAAATTAAATTTGGTTTTTCCCATTTTGTAAACTATTTCGACAAAGTAGGCTTATGGCATTCTAATTGCGCTAGTAGAATTATCATCTTCACAGGTTTACATAAAAATCTTTACTTGAAAGTGACCAGTTTAAGAAATTAATCAAAATACCGAGTTGGACGTGAGTTACTCACAAATTATTCAGTATTTTGCTAATTTTGATTAATTTCTTAAACTGGTCACTTTCAAGTAAAGATTTTTATGTAAACCTGTGAAGATGATAATTCTACTGGCGCAATTAGAATGCCATTAGCCTAGTTTGTCGTATTAGTTTACAAATTGCGAAAAACCAAATTAAATTTGAATTTCGCGGGCAGACCCGTATAATCATCCTTATGTACCCTTTCCCCCTTTACATCGAAAATTATAATATTATTATGTATTCTAGTCATAGCTATGCTGCTTTTACCCCTTTATTATTGTATTAGTAAGTAACGTAAATTAAATTCCTTACTTCTGAAAAATATTATTTTATTTATGTGACACTTAATATAAAAAAGGTTTTAAATAAATTAAATAAAATGTACGCAAAGCGCATTGTTTCATTTGCACATAAAGAAAATTCACTCACCGTATCGATATCGACGATGATTTTTTTCTAAATATCGGTATCGTACAGACAGAAAATATATAGTTACAATAAATATTCACAGCAACATGTCAACAGCGTTCTAAATATTTTAATGAACTCACACACGAGGTCAGTTCGCGCGTCAATTCTCAGTTTCCTGAAGACGGCGCCCGTATTTTCTCGTCTACCAATACCAACAATTACCTTCGCGACTATTCAACGACTGCATAGCACAACATTAAATGAGAAAATGAGATAAACGAAGGTCGATGGGCCTGTATTCACTTTATCTATCGCGTGAATCCCATAGAACGATCTCTACACCTGCGCAAACGATAGAATAAGTAGTTGCATAAAATACCTCCGGGACAAACAGTAGCGTGTTGACGCCTACCTGGGTTTTAAAAATGGAACCAAATTGTACAAATGATTTAAATGAGGCAAGAAAGTCACTGCAACTAGCTTTCCTTTCTAAAAAGATTTTATAAATCGCGGCTTTGATTTATTATAAAGCAAAAATAAAATTATTTTGCCTTGAGACATTGATGACTTAAAAATAATATGTAAATGGCAATTCGAGAACACAAACCTCCCAAAACAAGTTATTACTCAATCCAATCAAATATGATATATAAATTACATCGCCTCGAAAATAATCGCATCGCCTGTCTGTTTATTGAAGAGAATACCTATCTACTGAACTGGATCAAAAATGAGGCACTAGTTCAAAATCGTTTTGTTGACTACATCACTAAAATAATCAGCTGTTTTATTGAATGCATGTGTTTAATTTAACAAGAGAAAACAGAAATGCGAACATAACTTAAACATCGATGTACCTACCTATTGAATATCAAGCGCTTGGGAATTCCACAAATTAAAGAACAATGAAATCAAACTGGTGTGAATCCACAGAAAAGAATCTAAGCTGCAATAATAGGAATTTGTTTACTTACCATTGCCATTGAGCTGTCTAGAGTCCAAATAGTTATAAATCCATTTACTAATGACACAAATCACTAGCAGTGCACGAAAATACAAGAGTATTATTAGCGTTTCCTTCGCTTCACTTCACTTGTTCACAATGTGCAGTAATTTCACTAGCTCACTGATATGCACAGAAATTTCACTTCAGTGCTTCAATCCAATTCAATTCAATCCAATAATGCACGCCACTAGCACTGTAGAGTTTCTTAAAATTAACACAAAGTTTGTTCGGAGTATAAAATATGGTTACATAAAACTACACACACCGTATCTGGGTTCACACCCAGCTCCAAGTAGGTACCTGTAACAAGACAAAGCCGTTGTAAAATTCATGATTTTAAAGACATCCAGTGGAGATATCAAACTTTTTTTAGAACACAGTCACATTGGACTAAGAATACTCACTTGGGTAGCAATGAATTATTAAACCTACACTAAAATTAATAACTAGGACGTAAAGAATTTAGACTTCACACAGTTAGAGCGCGTGTTACCACGTCGCTGACCAAACGCTGACTGGCTGGGGCAGGGGGCAGAGGGGAAAATCGGTGGGAGCTGGGTGGGGGGGAACAGACGGAGGACAGATCGAGGGAGGGAGACTGTCTGGTCGACTGGTTGGTCGACCTAATGGCACGGCACGCACACAAGTACGCTGTCAGTAAAAGAAAAAGATTCTAGGCCGATTCTTTTTACGCCTACGAGTTGTTGTTATCTAGAAACAATCGTAGATAACTCTCCGATTAACCTCCAAATTACTTCTTTCTGATCCAGTCCTTTCCAAGAATTGTTAACTAATCGGGAGACAAGTCCCCGGAATCGTTGCAACAGTACAGCAACTATCTGCAACCTTCAGGGAGTTCTCATGGCCACACGATCGAGCGTTAAGGTCATCTCACACTGTTGCTACTTGCTAGCTGCTAGCACACGAGTAAGGTAACAGAGCGGAAGCTACATACAAACGGCTCGCAGCGGGCTCACCCATACATAGCGCAACGCTGTGTGCGTGAGCTCTCACCGACACATTCACCGACACGCCGCTCAGGGTCAAACCGGTCCACTCAGGGTCAGAACGTAAGGGCTGACGGTCGTGCGTTTAGTGGAAATGAATAGACGAAGAGTGAGTGATTTAGATTTATTTGTGTACTTAAATAGTGTAAAAATGCCAAACTCTTGCACAGTTTGTTTAAAATAACCCAAAGACAATAAGGACATTTCCTTTTTTTTATGTCTGAGAGATAAAGAAGTAAGTACTTTTTTATACGTATAGGTACGTATTAAATTAATTAATAAATAATATTAAAATTCTTTGTTATTCGACCGATTTCGTTTAAAATCGATATTTGGGCTTCCCTTGGGTCAAGAAAGAGGAAATGGATGCCAAAATTTTAAAGTCACCGCCATATTGAAATTCTTTATTATTCGACCGATTTCGTTCAAAATTGATATTTAGGATTCCCTGGGGTCAAGAATTAGGAAATGGGTTCTAAAATTTTAAAAAGTCACCGCCATATTGAAATTCTTTGTTATTCGACCGATTTCGTTCAAAATCGATATTTAGGATTCCCTGGGGTCAAGAATTAGGAAATGGGGTCCAAAATTTTAAAAAGTCACCGCCATTTTGAAATTCTTTGTTATTTGACCGATTTCGTTTAAAATCGATATTTGGGCTTCCCTTGGGTCAAGAAAGAGGAAATGGATGCCAAAATTTTAAAAAGTCACCGCCATATTGAAATTCTTTGTTATTCGACCGATTTCCTCCGAAATCGATATTTAGGCTTCCCTGGGGTCAAGAATTAGGAAATGGGTTCCAAAATTTTAAAAAGTCCCCGCCATATTGAAATTCTTTGTTATTCGACTGATTTTGTTCAAAATCGATATTTAGGCTTCGCTGGGGTCAAGAATTAGGAAATAGGTTCCAAAATTTTAAAAAGTCACCGCCATATTGGAATTCTTTGTTATTCGTCAGATTTCGGTCAAAATCGATATTAAGGCCTCCCTGGGCCATTATTTGTGAAACAACATTAATTGTGAAGTTATGGCAAAAATACTGATGTTCATTAAAAAAAATCGTTTCTTTATATTTTTGTTAATTTAAGTATTTTTAGTTCAAGTTCAGAATATAACTGAAATTATACATAATTATACAAACTTTAAAATATTTTTAGTTTTTCCTTAAATTGTTGTTCCTGATGCATGTAAACACATGCATCAGGTGACAACCCTAGCAGAATAGGTATACTTCTTCGACCTTGTTAGGAAGCTTCCTCTCTGTTCGGAATATTTACTCGTGTGCTGCTAGCTAGGACGTAGATAACAGCTCGTAGAGTGATCTCTTCACCGAACTAGAAATACAATGCTGTTATTATGTACTAAAATATTATACCAAAGGTAAGTACTGGTGTGATGACGAAGTGTGTTAGGTACCGATAAGGACAGCAATGCGAAACCGAGTGTAGGAAACGCCGCCGAATAGGGTATTTGACTATATTAAAAATATCGTTTCATCTGGTGTCATCCTAAAAGATTATTATCTAAAAACATTATTTCATACGACAAAACTAAAAAATAAAGCTTTATTTAATTAGAAAACATTAATTAAAATTGCTATAATTCTGGCTATGTTCACGAGATCGAAAACGTTCTTGAATCTCGAATGACGTCACAGTTCACGCCACCTTTGGGCTTTGGAATTGTCATTGAACTGTGTGTGAACTGTGACGTCATGTAAACAAATGGAACGTTTCCGCGGCAATTTATTTTTTTGAATTTATTTCTCGATTTTTATGAAAAATACTGAAAATTATGCCGAAATATACGTTTTGTTAGCTTCAGCATAGCATTATTAACAGTTTAATATTATGATTTTCTAAAAGTAGTCAAATACCCTATTGTCGCCAACCAGACACCTAGCTCTCAAGGCGATAAGCTGACGTACGCAAACTAAGTAATGGGTACCTACCTAATACCACATAGTAAATACATAATCTGTGAGGAAGGACGAGCACAAAGGAAATCTTAACCGCAACCACGCCGCAACTAAGTAGGTTCTTAAGAATTTTATACAAGCCCACAACATTGTTCCTCGCTTCCTAGTTTAACTGATCATAATAAAAATCTTGATGACCTTGTAGAACATCAATGCTGACGAACGCTAAATGCTGTCTAAACTTAGGCAAATCATGTTTACACCTACCTATTGATTATTGATATCATTTAATTTTACACACATACTGGAGCGGGCGCTTGTGCACTCATTCGTATTCGATTCGTAATCGTTTTCGTAAAAATACGATGGCCGTCATACAAACTAAATCTAGGTAGATCGCAATTAATCTAGGTAGATCGCTACCTTATCGCTACATTTTTGCCATCTTAGAATATCGAAGTGTGCCGTCTTCTACTATTTATTTATCGCCAACTTTAGAATAAATCGTCTACCACCTACTTGAATAAGTTAGCTGCTTTTGGTATTTTTTTCAGTTCGTGAAAGTACCTACACCTACACTACAAAGATATCGACCTCATCTTAGCACAATATTTTAAGGCAGTTGGTTTTGGTTTTAGTCAGCTAGGTTCAGAAATAAATAAAAATAAATGCGTAACTTACAATCTTCGCGGGGGTAACGCACTTGTTCGGTTCTTCGTCTTTCCCTCTCGCACTCAACAATTCAGGTTTTTTTGCTCGCATGCCGAGTCATCGCCTTACCAGTTCTTTATTTTTAATGGCTGGCGACATAGCTCGTGGCAAATGGCGAACCTTTCACTAAACGAACGCGAGATTTCATCAAATTCATCATTTTTTGCGAAATTCACTTGTTATGGTAGATTAAAACCGACCACATAAAAAACTAATCAGCCTGGCTTACATAATTCAGCATTCATTTAGATACCTACCTTACCTATTTTGTTTATAATGAGGTTTTTTCAAATTTGGGAGAAAAGTGTAATTGTTAAACATAAACAGGCATATAGGCATTAATATTATGTTTAATTTAAACTTACATTATCAGCAGCTGTCTCCTTGATACGTTAACAGTATTGCAAAACCTTAATTCGCAAGGTTGCGTGCGCATTGCCGGGAAAGATAGCGTTTTAGAGGCCAGTCACGTTTCGATGAACGATTTTTCTATTAATTTAGAATGAGATTCGTATTACCCGTTTGTGTTGTGTGCGAGTCGGCCGAGTGTCGGAGCGAGACTGATATAGAGACCTGTTCAAGAGAAAGTGACCAAGCGATTACTTTCGTCGTCCAGTTAAGACTGGTGTGTTACTGCGGAGACACGGAACGGAAGCTCCCGTTACCGTTACCTGTTTTTTGCGCAACGAGGTCACAAGTAAGGTTCACAATATCTATGACAAGTGACAACAGCTGTGGATTATGCCTGTCGGAGGTCCGAATGAAAACACCTGACGTTTTTTGGGTATCCAGGAAGAAATTGGTTAAATTATTTTCACTAGACTAATGTCAGGGAATACAGGCGCCAGCGAAGCGAGTGCGTTTCTTTTTTCATTTTACAGAATCAATGCTAACGTGCAAGTAGGGAAAGCGAACAAAAATGATGCGTAGTGAAAATGACACCCAACTGGAAATCTGCATCCTAAATCCTAATATAACATAACATATAGGTATGACGAACGCAGCGAGCGCAGTTTCTTCTAAATTTTTACTAGATTCAAGAATGTGCGGAAAATAGGTACATAATCATATGATTTTATTATTTAATCCATGAAAGTACCTATCCTTCCGTTATAAAATTTTCATAATTAATTCACAAAATTAATTCAAAGCCCGAGTTAATATATTGATATATTTAATTTAAACGGGAAAATGGCTGAAATACTAATTACGGTTTAGTATAAATAACATTTTTTAAGTTAAGCCGATTTTAGTGCTAATGAAACCGCTGTTTTGAAACATCTGATTCGAATGTTCAGACTCTACCATTTATTGGGAACGCCAAAATATACTCGGAAGAAGGCAGCAAGACTGAGTACAATTCTAAAGAATACTAGAGTTATCTAGATCTCAGAAACATAGGTAGTAATTGCGTAACTACGTAGATACTACGCCTATGTAATAAGTAATAACATAATATTGAACATGTCGATACCTATTCAATTCGATGCCTTAACATGGGTAGCCTAAGTATGTCACGCTCTCTTTAAACATTTCTGTGGTGGTGTTGTATGGTGCGGGTTGTTACGTTCCCTCAAATATGGTCGAGCGAAGCAACGGCTGGATCATGCGTCATGATCGTGAACGGGTGCCACCAGCGGGAATGGGGACTTTCTGTCTGGCCATCTTGACATGAATTGAATTGAAGTACCTACGCTTTATTGTGGAAATATTATATTCTATTCTATCCTAATAAACTTGCATGAATTAAATCAGCTTGGCATCCGGCTGCCCACAAGATAGTATAAAAAACTTATTATAGCTGCTTAGTAATATTGTAAAATGATTATTTTGAAAAGAGCAACTGCTGAGTTTCTTGCCGGCTCTTTTTAGCAGAATCCGCTTTCCGAACCGGTGGTAGAGTCATGACGTGTCATAAGAGCCACAGGTTGGCCTACGTGAAATAAATAATTTTGAATTTTTAATTAAGAGAAGTGTTACGTAATATAGATAAATAAAGGCGAATATCGATTTGACTAACGACTACTTAGGTAGGTAGGTGGTAGATAAAGCAGTTTTAAAACGTTCATTAAGTTAATCAATGCGTTTTTGATGAGATATTGAGTGACAATAAAATAACAAAAACACTATCTATTAAACCATAAGTAAATAATATATTTGATAAGTAAATAATTCATTTATAAAGTAATCCAATCCCTCAGAACTTACCTGAACACCAAAGTCATTAAAAATCGCAATACTGCTTCGCAAACTAAACACTCAGCAAGTAGATGGAGAGAGCTAAGCTTTGTATTTTTCTTCGTGATGAAAACAGAAGAGCCAGAGCAACCGAAAAAGTCATAAATGTAAAGTGGAAATAGGCGGGACACATACTCGGAGAACCAGAAGTCGCCCAAGGTGTTGGAATTAATGGAATTCCCAACAAGACCGTCGCTGAATTTAACCCTCGCGAAACAACGTGTGGAAGCCCCTAAGAGAGCCCTCTGTCCAGGAGTCCGTCGGTTATCGAAACAAAAAACTTATGAGACAATCGAAGTTATTAGAAGCCGCGAAAACCAAGATAGTTTGAAGTGCCACGGACAAGAAGGTCTAGTCTGCCACACTCTTGGAAGGTAGAGTATTCTACCTTCCATGAGTGTGGCAGAAAAATACTTTAGTAGTACCATAAAATACTTTAGGATTGGGTTGTATGGAAGAGTAGAACACGAACTTGAGCACCGCTGCCAAATTCTGTTCTATCGCTGACTAATCTATAACTTTTCTCCATGTAACGTCCAAGTGTTGTGATATCTTTCATCAACTTTCTACATGCCTCTATCTCATTGAAGAGATTAACTCTATCTCATTTTCACAGCTGAGGTCTCACAGGCTGATAACTTTTACTGTTATTACTATGAATTATGATGGACAGTCATATTATAATGATTGAAAATGTAAATAATTTCTTTCATGCAGCATCGATCACTGGTATGTGGGTTTCACAGCATGTATGCCGCATTGTTTCACGAGCGTAGTTTATTGAAGAAAAATTTAAGTGATTCACATCACAGATTTGGTGTTCAATGCCGTTATGTGCGCCAAGTAATTCGTCCATGCATACATATTAAATACTCGTACTACATTTTTTTTATTTCACCTAAGTTTCTCGCATAGTACCCATTTTAAAATTTTTGTTAACTATTACCGGCCTAACACCAGCCTTTGACAGAGACCCTTTCATTTGATAATCAACCTTTCGCTCATTTTCTGAAATACGGTTTTATCTAAAAATCCCAATTTTTCAAAAAAGGTTTCAAGGGTCATCTTAGTTTTTGAAAATTTTATAGTAAAGTTTTCTGTCAGTTATTTTTCAACAGCTTTTCAACTACTACATTAATTATTATCATCGAGAGTGAAATGGCACATGATTTAATTTTATGTACTATCCATCATATGACTTGTTTGGCAGTAGGGGAATCGATTAAATGGCAAACACTTAATCTAAATAAAGAATGAAACATAATACTTCCAAAGTCGGGAAAAAATAAATCCAATCCAAACGGACATCAACAGTAGCTAAGCAATCATTGTAATTAGTGGCAACTTAAACGATTGCAAACCTCTGCTAACCTTATTTCTTGCAGACAACACAATCAATTAGGTCATTCGGACAATAATTTCGCGATTTTTGCAATCAGTAAACCACTTTCGGAGGTTTTCGGATTAGTATTAGTAGACCAATTTTGATAAATGATAGTTATATAAAATGTTTATATACTTAGATCATTTTATTACATCTTAACAAATAAAGAGACAAACTGTTTATTGGGATCAGCTAGCTCCATGAAAGCCAGTTTGCCAAGCTGGCCAAAGTTCGTATCATTCAAATGAGGCCGTAGATTTCACTCAAAACAATATCAATCAATCAATCAAATAAATAAAAAAGATATTTTATCTTATAACTGTATGAATACTCGTAGTTACATAATGTTAGATAATAACGATAGAAGACAAGCTGATACTTTCGATCCTCGTTATTTTTTATGTGAAAGTATAGAATGTGAAATCGCTACTGAACCTGAATAAATAAATAAATAAATAAACTAATAAATAAATGAATGAATGAACGAACGAACGAACGAATGAACAAATGAATAAATAAATAAATAAAAGTAAAACAATTGACACCTGCTGCTCCACATTTAGGTTAGTAAGGCAATGTGGCTAAATCTGTTGTAGACATGGAACTAGGAAGACAATATTTTATACCAAACTAGCTGATGCCCACGACTTCGTCTGCGTGGATTTAGTTCATAACATCCCGCGGGAAATCTTTGTCACCCTCCAGGTTCTCAACTATACCTATCCAATAAATCACGTCAATCCGTAGCTTTGTAGCAGGAAACATTTGATCGTCTTGCTCGCGGCATTGTTAATGATGATTCAAAGAGAAAACATATTACTGATGATATTATCAATTACGTTATACTATAATTTTTATAATTGTTTTTACCATAATTAACCAAATACAAAATTACGTTTAGCTGTCATTTACGTTTTGTTCTTCCACTGTCATTTTCGTTTTTTTATTCCATGTCAGATGCATTTTTGTTATACCAGGTTTTATATTGACTTGACGGAAACGCGGTCGAACGGGATAAAAAGTATCCTATGTCCGTCTCCTGATTCTAAGCTACCTCTACACCAATTTGGAGCCAAATCGGTTCATCCGTTCTTGAGTTATAAATAGTGTAACTAACACCACTTTCTTTTATTTAAATAGATTAAATTGACAGGTCTAAATCTCGTGCTATCCCTTTCTTATTGCACCCTGCGGACAATCAGTCACGTACACGTCACAAATAAGGTAAGTTTTTTCGTCCTACATAGTGAAAAGTTTGTATTATACATGAATAAGAGTAGAAATCTTCACAAGTTGTAATATCTATTATCTAAAGCTAACATCAACCTACTGCGAGTGTCTGACCTTGCCCCTCACGGAAACCACAATCAGGTCAGTCGAACAACAATTTCGCACTTTTTTCCACCTAAACTTACGAGTACCTTCAAGTGCTACGAATCGTAACTGTATATTACATACAGTCTGGTTGTTATTTGGAAAGGACTAATTTGTAGCTTATTGGAGATTTGAATGTTCTTTGAATGTACTGTACAGGTACCTTTTCTTATGCTAAGCCTTTCCTTATCAAATGTATTCATAAATAAAAATTAACTAATATTTCTAGGTAGTTTTCTATGACACCCAAAATTTTACAGCATCAATTTCATTCATTCTTTCATTCATCCTCATCATTTCAACTTTATCAAGCCATCGCCATTCGCCGGTCCACTACAAGACACAGGTCTTCTCTCGGTAAATCATCTTGTCTGTGGTAAATAATACACCTATAACAGTCTGAACTTACTTAATCTCAATTTAAAAGCACATTCAAAAAGTTTATATTTTAAATAACTGTAAATGTTGTTTAAGTGTAAATTGTTTTAAAAAACTAAAAACATCCCCAACATGTGAATCTATGGCCGGACTATGTACGATATACATCTTGTTACCCAGTTTTCTGCTCTATCATCAGATCCTCCTCCTCTATTCGATCCTCGATCATTATCTATCTAACACCTACCCACTGAGTCCATTTCTAATGAGCCCAAACACACAATATCTTCTGTAAGTTGCTGAGGAGTTGGGTATCCCGCAGACTACTTGATGCTGCAGCATTAGCTCAAAGTTACCACGCTTTGAAAATAATCTAAAGTAACAGTACACCAAACCACAGAATATATAATAGTACACAAAACTTCAAATCAATCGCACCAGTAAACGCACATGTCGCGAGTCGCGACGTTTCGCTTAGTCTCTATTTCTGCGCCAATATGAATGGAGCCTAAAAAGACCTCTGTTTTTTCTTCTTAAGAGTCCAAAATATTATGGAACTAACATTTTGGTAAGATCTTTTAATTCTTTTTAATCTGCTCGGCTGTTGACAAATCAATGGCTGTTAACAATATAATATTGTAGAGAGCAGAATAGTGGGTCAAATGAAGCGGGTGACACTGACCTGGCCTTGGCTCGGAGTTCTGACGGACATGAAATGGGTCACTGGGACATCATTTTGTCTTTTTTCAACACTGTACGTGAACTGTTTGTTGAACATCGATTGCTGTCGATGCCACTCGAAGTGTTTGTTTACAATTTACAGCATTTGTTGTTATTATGAAATGAATGAGTGAAAACACGCCTTATTGTTGTAACTTGTAGGTAAATAGCAAAATACGCCCCGAATTGAGAACCTACTTGTAGTCTTGTTTAATCGGTTATCATAACGAAGAAGAAAAGAGACCTCTATCAGGCAACCAATAAGACGTAGAAGAATTGGTATAAACTTATAGGAATCTTTCGGGAATTATGCGATCTATTATATACTTTCTATACCTAAATATAATATACCTAATAGATACATTGTACAATAACGTGCCTTCTATACACCTTCCGAAAGATATTCTCTAAATAATAGTGAAAACCGTATCAAAATCTGTTGCGCTACTTGCGTTTAGAATTAGAATAACGTACACGGAAAAAGACTAATAAGGTTTAATGTTATTTAGAGATATCACAATAATTACAAACTAATATTGTAAATGCGAAAGTATCTACCTGTCTGTTTGTTACGTTTTTACGCCTAAACTGCTAAACCGATTTTAATGATTTTGGTACCAATAGAGATTGGAACTTGGAGTAAGACATATTATAGGCTATTCGGAGCACTAATTATTCTAGGCCGACGAAGTCGCTAGTGTAATATAAAAATCCTCATAGCCATCGATGATATTTATAGCTTGGAAAAAATACCTCGGAATTTCCATTTTTTTAACCTCATAATTAACTAGTGGTTCGCCCCGAACTGAGACCTCGCGGTATCCCATAATTCCCATAAGGTAGTTTTAACTATATTATATTGTAATTAAAACGCGCCGAATCTGATGACATCAATCGTCACCTGCTTTCGTGGATGGGATGCATATTTATAATATTAAAGACAGCGCCATCTAGTAACAGTATAGTGAAGTTTTGTTAAAAACATTGATGCCCATTAAAACTCAAATAATTTCGTTTCTTTATAATATTTATCTAATCTTAGTATTTGTTGTTCAAGTACAGAATATAACTCAAATTATGTGTAAGTTTCAAGTTTTAAAACAAAGTGGTTTTAGAAATCTAGCCTCGAATACAATCTCCACTTTGAAAGCCCCCCATTTCGTATGGGAGCCCCCCTGAAATAAAGATTTTTATAACTTTTTAAGCCATTTTCGGCTGGAGGCCATCGGTTTACATATCATATCTAAAATTGAAGTAATTACGTTCAGTAATTCAGAAGTTATAAGGCTGTGACAGACGGACGGACGGACAAGTGCAAATCGCTCTAGTAAACTCAGAGACCTTCGCTTCGCTCGGTCGAAAATAATATAAATAAAAACAAAGAATACCTCCCTGAACCTAGTTACCTCTAGTCAATGATATTGGAAGGATTCCAATATCATTGCCTCTAACTATTTTCTTCTACTTGCATTAGAAACGAAATAACTCCTGTCAAACGTCGAAAGTATGGTAAATCTTTTAAAACAAATTCTAAAAAAACTGTCTCCAATTTGATTCTTTTTTGTGACTCCACGTGTTCCCCAAAAACGTTTACAATCCTCTATAAATAAAGATCGGCCATAGACAAGGATAAGGCACAAAAACATGTCCTAAGTATTCCCTTTCTCCCCTATCCGTCGACGCAGGTAGATTCGATTTAGGGCTACCGCCAATTTTTCACAAATTTGTTTCTTTTATTAACACTTTGAGGAATTATTATAATTCAATGTATTAACATAATATTTTCTTACGTATATATTTTTGCTGCACATTTTATTATTCTAATTTTCATTAGGTATTAAATGATAGCTTGATAAGGGAAGATGTGTAATGATTATCATCATCTCATTATTACTTATCAGGTTTCATATTTATGTTCGAACTATGCAATGCCTAAATTCGATAAAAATGGAGATAATAGCTAGCTACTACGTATCGAATTACAATGAAGTTATGCGAGTTAAATGGCAAGTGGCAACCCTAATCGAAATGTCAACAGGGATATGTTTTTTTAAAGAAAATAAAATATTTGAGTTATTGTTCGCGAGCACAGTGCACACAATAGTGATAACGAAGTTACATAATATCCTTGCTTCACGGTTCATATCGGATTCAATATCACTTTTGAACCGTGAGTTTATTGCTTTTGGCATTAATAACGAGTATCTACATATAGATCGAAGAGTCGCCGCGCCATTCGAAGTCAAAGGTTTCACTAAAAATCGACAAAGAGTTTATTTTAGAATACACATCGGAAAAACGTTTTGACTCCTCTTGATCAATAATTATAATTATATTTGCGGAATAGTATAGATAGGTTATAGGGTTATACGGAACAATAGCTATAGGTCAAAGAAGGCCCTACTTCATATATTTCAACATAAACCAGTTTTTGCCTGTTCCTAATTAATTCAAGTTATATTTCCCGAAAATACTAAATTAGATCTTTCATTTAATACAAAAACCTATTTTCATATTATTTTTTGGCGTACATAGACATTCATTCTTATTTTGACGTATTGGTTGTCATATTATCATCTAATGATCTGCATATAAATGTAATCTGCCGTATGTGTTAGATAATTTTTCGTGATGTCATCTAACACAGATTAATGATTATGTATACCAGATACAGATAGGACACGCAAGAAGAAAAGCGTGTACCCGTATAGAACTTCTAGCCCCCAAGCGTACTGACACTGACAGCTTATCGAGTAGCGACCTTTTTTTTTTTAAATCTAAATAGTTTCAGTTTAGTACCTACCAAAGAGAATGTAATCAATACGATACCTACCTACTTGCACGTTATTTATTGTACTATTTTTTTCATTTCAATAAAAATAAATTACAAGAAAACACAAAATTAGCAATTAAAAAGATTTATTTTATATTAAACAAACATGGTAAACTATTTAATTACAGGTGTGAATTTTCCCAAATGACAATGTACAATAATATTTCTAGGATTAATTTCAGCCGTATTTTTGTATTTTTCTTTGATCGTCTGCTTCTTCCCCAAATCTCCTTTTATCTGAAAAAAAAAGGTGATGACAAATGTTATATACATATAATATGTATAATGTAAACTGGGTGCTTTTGGAATCCTCGAAGCTTAAGTGCAATTTATTATATTGAAGTTGTAGGAGTGATTCATGACTAATTAATTATATTAATCTATATTACTAGAAAAAAGCTGAGCTTTGTGAGAGCTCGCGTAGTTTTTCTATATATATATTTTTAACTTCTTGACTCTTCCCATTCGGGAATATGGCGCCACAGTCAGTGTACTTTACTTGTACTACTATGATGTATTTCAATATTTATTATTTCGATTTTTTTTTCAAATACAAAAATATACCTATTTCAAAAACAAA
This sequence comes from Oeneis ivallda, assembly GCA_029955525.1. Taxonomy (NCBI): domain Eukaryota; kingdom Metazoa; phylum Arthropoda; class Insecta; order Lepidoptera; family Nymphalidae; genus Oeneis; species Oeneis ivallda. The sequence goes on from JARPMR010000012.1 coordinate 20,531,291, forward strand.
AAAACAAGTGGACTTGATAGTAATGCTTAAGGATGATTATACGAGTCTGCCCGCGAAATTCAAATTTAATTTGGTTTTTCGCAATTTGTAAACTAATACGACAAAGTAGGCTAATGGCATTCTAATTGCGCCAGTAGAATTATTATCTTCACAGGTTTACATAGAAATCTTTACTTGAAAGTGACCAGTTTAAGAAATTAATTAAAATACTGAGTTGGACGTGAGTTACTCACAAATTAGTCGATATTTTGATTAATTTCTTAAACTGGACACTTTCAAGTAAAGATTTTTATATAAACCTGTAAAGATGATACTGCCATTGTCGCAATTAGAATGCCATAAGCCTTCTTTGTCGTATTAGTTTACAAATTGCGAAAAACCAAATTAAATTTGAATTTCGCGGGCAGAACGGTGTCTTCCACCTTAAGGTGATTCAACTCGCGATGGCTGTATAACCACTAATTTTTCACCGTGTTTAGTAATATTTAATGGATCAAATTAATATTTACCACATTTCCACTGCCAAATTAAAGCTTTATAAACACTCTCGCTGAGCACTCTGCAACAGTTTGAAACTTTCATTTTTTTCATTTTCTGCTCATTGATACAGTCTTCTGTCAATTTTCGAAGCATTCGCACCTCTCCAATTTCACTGTCTAGATTATATATTTCAACAATATCTTTCCATGTAGCCACTTTGCCTTCATTTAAAATGTCCTTTGTTAGAAAGCTGTTTCTAATTCCCTTGAGCAAATGAGGAGATCATATAAAACATGTAATGTTTTATCAGATAAAGTGATGGTACCATCTGTAAAATCGAGAACACAATTATTTAATTTAGCATTACCTACTACAAAACGACTAAAACTAAATTTATTTCAGGGGTTGATCTCTTTCTCGAAATTGGACCTACCTAGCTGGACTGTGTGTCCCAGGTATATATACTCGTCCACAATTTCGAGTGCAGAGTTCTCAACGATTACTGGGTGGAGCGGAGCAATGAGCATGAGCATTGGACATGATTTTCGTCTTGCTCATGTTCATTTTCAGGCCCACCTGTTGAGAAACCCTGCTGAGATCGTTGAGCATTGTATTGAGGTCTCTCATAGTCTCTGCCATGACTACTATGTCATCGGCAAATCGCAGGTGAGTGATGTACTCGCCGTTTATGTTGATGCCAAGTCCGTTCCAATCCAGAAGCTTAAAGACGTCCTCCAACGCAGCGGTAAAGAGCTTCGGGGAGATTTCGTCTCCCTGTCGCACTCCACGCTGCAAGTGGATTGGCCTCGTAGTCTGGTCCTGTATACGTACTGACATAGTGGTGTTTTCGTACAAGCACTTGGATATACCGGTAGTCGATCCGGCATCTCTGTAGCGACCTCAATACAAATGCTAAAGCTAAAAAAACGTATAATTCGGCATATTTTTCAGTATTTTTCATAAAAATCGAGAAAAAGTAAATTGCCGCCGAAACGTTCCATTTGCTCTAATGACGTCACAGTTCACATTTCAAACAATGACAATTCCACAGCCCATAGGTGGTGTGAACTGTGACGTCATTCGAGATCACGGACGTTTTCGATCTCGTGAAGATGGCCGGAATTATAGCAATTTTAATTAATGTTTTCTAATTAAATAAAACTTTATTTTTTAGTTTTGTCGTATAGAATAATGTTTTTAGATAATAATCGTTTAGGATGACATGGGCATATGTATAAAGAAGAAATTAATTAGACAGTACTACAACAGTAATGAAAAATCAAACTATTTGCTATAAAGAAACTGTAGGTACATACCATGAAACTGTTCCATTTTTTGAGTGGGAACTCCAGTCGAAATCTCTGCAGAAGTAAATAAACTCGGACATCGTTTCCTTTGTCCACTTAAATATTTATTTTCGAAATGCTTCTCACAGACATGGCTACGAAAATGACTTGGCTTTATATGTGATTGTTGAGGAGCATGGGGCATTAAATTGATCTTCCACATCTCACGATATTTTTCACTCCGCGGTACCCGGAATAATCGCTTGCCTTCACTCGAAGTAGCTCGGCAAGTCGGAATTAAACAGATTTTGCAAGGCATTTTGATAACAAACGATCACAAAATTGAAAAAATTTTGCTGAATAGTCTTCCAACGTAACGTCAAATGCAAAGAGTATAATCATCTAATTAACTTTGTCACATAATATTCATAAAATCGACCCATCTGCAGGGACGACGATATACAGTTAAACATACATAACAAACAAACGAACATACATATTACATACAATATTACATAATATTATATTTTACCCATCCTTTGCTTCACCGAAATTGGCCTACGGGCTACGGTCCTGCGGATTGTCTAAAAGTGTGTCAATAATATGAGTGAATTTCGCATCTTCTAAGCAAGCGCGCTCCAACCTAGACTTTATCAGCGCTTCCATCATTGATTGTCGTAAAGCGCAAGTATATCTCGATCGACGATCTCATTCAACATTGATCGGCCAACGCTCTCTCGCTATTGAGTATTGACTGAAATGCATTGTTTCAGCGAGATTACCATAAATTAAGCCAAACACCATAATTATAATGAAGCAATGATTGTTGCAGCTTTTCCCCAATCGACCAGCCGGTGAAAAGTGAAAACAACAAACAGGATACAACTCTATGTTTATTTACATACTGTATGTAGGACGTAGGTGCCTATAGATAGTTCAATCCACAAAGACGCGCCCCACTATCTATAGCTACGTAGTAATAAAACTCAGTCTTGTATTAAAAAAGAGAGGCGCGTCTTCGTGGATTGAACTAACTGTAACTTAGTAGGTACATACTATTATATATTCTGTGCTATAACTGCCTACCTACGTAGGTTGTACCCAGTGTTATAGAAATACTTACTAGTTATATCACTGGTTGTAGGTACCATAATCTGACGCGACTTCGTCCGCGTAAAAAAACTCAAACTCAAAACAAAAACAAAATTATTTATTTCATGTAGGCCAACCTGTGGCTCTTATGACACGTCAAGATTCTACCACCGGTTCGGAAAGCGGATTCTGCTGAGAAGAGCCGGCAAGAAACTCAGCAGTTGCTCTTTTCAAAATAATCATTTTACAATAAGTATTAATAAGTAGCTATTACTCGTACATTGTAATAAGTTTTTATACTATCTTGTGGGCAGCTGGATGGCAAGCTGATTTAACCCGTGCATCTTTGTTAGAATAGAATATGACATTTCCACAAAACGTACTACAATTCAATTCATGTCAAAGACAGGCAGACAGAAAGTAGCCCCATTCCCGCCGTCGGCACCCGTTCACGAGCATGACGCATGATCCAGCCATTGCTTCGCTCGACCATAAACCCCGTGGGAACGATATTCTTTTCAGTTTTCATGGCTTATCTTTCTCGATCTAACAAGAGCGATATCTTTTACGATTTGTAAAAAAACATTGGAATTTTCCTACTCCTTTGTACTAATAATACATTATATAGCATTTATGATTAAGTACATATTCATTTTAACTTAGTTATGCCTATGGGTGCTAATTGTAAAACTCTATATATTATCTACTATAACTATAGGTACATTTATTATTATGCCTATACACACAAATATACAATATATACATAATTAATCTACGATATAATTTTAAGAGGTAAGAAACACCACTATATTAAATGAATACTTTATACTATTATCTGCAGGTTGACGCGTGTTAATGAAATACAAGGCTAAGGATTTATATATCTTTACTAATAACAAAAATCGAAAATGTGTTAGCTTGTTTGTTTTTTGTTCTTCAAGCAATGACGTGATTAAATATTGGATAGAAGCAGGCGTTCCTTTGCGGAAGTTCATGATTAGCAAGAAAAGGCTAGAATTATTTTGCTATAATCCGCCAACAGAAAAAATCTGTATGGTTAAACATGCAGTAACAAGTTAAGCACCGCTCACCTAACTAGACAATACTGCATTCTAAATCTAAAGTCGACATCTTCAGAGGATGCTCCGGTTTCAGGGCGAAACGTGCGTCGAGATTAGTGTAAAAGTCTTGTGTGGTGGTGCATGTGTGGTGGTGGCATTGCTTGCTTGGGAACTTTGCTTTCTTGCTTGCTTGGGAAGGTGAGCGGTGCTTAGCTTTTCTTGCTAACGACGTGATTTTTTCATGGGTATAGTTGAGATTTGGAGAGTGACGTACGCTACCTTTTATATGGGAAAAACAAAGGCTTCCGCGGGAATTTTAACAGCCTATAAGTAACACCGCTCAGACGAAGTCGCGGGCAAAAGCTAGTTTCTAAATCAACCAAGTTAATAATTCTAATGAAAAAAAATTGTATACATGCATTCGTGTATATGAAAATCAATTTAGCGAGTCATTGCCTCGACCTCAATATCGGTAAACCTGTGAAACGTACCAACTCATAAAAGAGAACATAACGAACTGAGCTAAACTGCGCTAACGCCTAACATGCACATGGCCATCGTAAATAATAATTGTCCAATTCTATAGCGAGTAGCGACCATCGATGTATTTCAGTACCTACTATAGCGAGCGATTTACCAGTTACCACAGATGTTGCGCAAGTCTCACCCGAGAGTGCAAACAATGTCGCCCCAATGAATGGCATGCCACGAAACGAGCGTCAAAGAGATAATAACAAATATAATTTATCAGCATTTTCGAAAGAAAGTATAAAATTCGAAAATTGCGGAAACGGCAGTATTTGAATCTAGGTACATCTTCTTCTTCTTCTTTATCAACCGATAGACGTCCACTGCTGGACAAAGGTCTCTTGCATGGACTTCCACAGGCCTCGGTCTTGCGCCGCCTGAATCCAGCGGCTCCCTGCGACTCGTTTGATGTCGTCGGTCCACCTGGTGGGGGGTCTGCCAACACTGCGCTTCCCGGTGCGGGGTCGCCACTCCAGCACCTTGGGACCCCAACGACCATTAGCTCCTCGAACTATGTGCCCCGCCCATTTCCACTTCAGTATCGCGACTCGCTTAGCTATGTCGGTGACTCTGGTTCTCCTACGGATCTCCTCATTTCTGATTCGATCCCGCAGGGACACTCCGAGCATAGCTCTCTCCATCGCCCGCTGAGCGGTCCTGAGCCTACTTATGAGGCCGTATGTACGGCTCGGATCCGTAAGTCATCACTGGCAACACGCACTGTTCGAAGACTTGAGTCTTCAGGCACTGAGGAATTTTGGACGAGAAGACATCTCGGAGCTTCCCGAACGCTGCCCAGCCGAGTTGGATTCGGCGGTTGATCTCTTTCTCGAAATTGGACCTACCTAGCTGGACTGTGTGTCCCAGGTAAATATACTCGTCGACAATTTCGAGTGCAGAGTTCTCAACAATTACTGGGTGGAGCGGTGCATGAGCATTGGACATGATTTTCGTCTTGCTCATGTTCATTTTCAGGCCCACCTGTTGAGAAACCCTGCTGAGATCGTTGAGCATTGTATTGAGGTCTCTCAGAGTCTCTGCCATGACTACTATGTCATCGGCAAATCGCAGGTGAGTGATGTACTCGCCGTTTATGTTGATGCCAAGCCCGTTCCAATCCAGAAGCTTAAAGACGTCCTCCAACGCAGCGGTAAAGAGCTTCGGGGAGATAACGTCTCCCTGTCGCACTCCACGCTGCAAGTGCATTGGCCTCGTAGTCTGGTCCTGTATACGTACTGACATTGTGGCGTTTTCATACAAGCACTTCAACACTTGGATATACCGGTAGTCAATCCGGCATCTCTGCAGCGACCTCAACACAGCCCAAGTTTCCACCGAATCGAAGGCTTTCTCATAGTCCACAAACGCTAAGCAAAGTGGCCGGTTATACTCTTCCGTCTTTTGTATAACCTGCCGCAGCGTATGAATGTGATCTATGGTACCAAAGACTTTTCGGAATCCGGCTTGTTCGGGAGGCTGGAAGTCGTTGAACCTACGAGCGAGACGATTCGTAATGACTCTCGAGAACAACTTATAAACATGACTCAACAACGAGATGGGTCTATAATTCTTCAACAAGGTATTATCACCCTTTTTGAAGAACAGAACCACCACGCTCCTGTGCCATGCTTCCGGCGTTATGCCCTCGTGGATGACGGAATTGAACAATCGCTGAAAGATCTTAAGTACCGGTTTTCCACCCGCTTTCAGGAGTTCCGCAGTGATTCCGTCATCACCTGGCGCCTTGTTGTCCTTGAGCTGTTTGAGAGCCATTCTAATCTCGTATAGGCTGACGTCCGGGATATCTTCGGTATAGTGTCGGGTCAGTTTGGCTCTGGGATCTTTCACCAAATCTTCAACAGGTTTTTGTGTCGTGGTATATAACTGTCCATAGAACTTCTCAACCTCTACCAAGACCTCAGGTCGAGAAGAGACGAGACGGCCGTCATCAGTTTTCAGCCGCATCAGCTGGCTCTGTCCGATAGACAGATCTCTCGCGAACACTTTTGAGCCTTTGTTCCGCTCAATGGTATCTTTAATACACTTGGTATTAAAGACACGGAGGTCGCGAGTTTGTGCCTTAGAGATCTGCCTATTAATCCGCCGGTAGGCAACCGCGTCTGCCGATGACTGCAGCCTCATCTCTTGTCTCTCCTTCATTAGCTTGAGAGTATGGTCAGAGAACTTTTCGGTTCTTTTCCTGCGATGGGTCTTAAAGAATTTAGACCCCACAGTATGGACAGTTTCCACGAACCTGTTGTTTAGATCGTCCACAGAAACGCAGTCTGCTAGGCACTCGAATCGGTCCTGCAGTTAGAGTTGGAAGTTTTCGGGATTTTGGATATGAGCACGAGAAGGTCGGAGAGCGGACTTCACCAGTCTGGCCCTTTCCAGCTTTACATTAATATTCAACGTGCCTCTTACCATCCGGTGATCGCTACCGATTTTCACCCTATTTATCACAGAGACATCATTGAATATATGCCGCTTGGTCGACATAATGAAGTCGATCTCATTTCTCGTGGAACCATCGAGACTCAACCATGTCCATTTTCTGTGTGGCCGCTTCCTGAAGAAGGAGTTCATCATAAAGAGGCCCTCCTTCTCCATGAAGTCGGCCAACATTTGGCCCCTTTGGTTCCTTCGCCCATACCCAAAATGCCCCACTCTCGTCTCTGCACCGCTTCGTTCGCCCAACCTTGCATTGAAATCCCCCATCACAACACTGTAATGAGTGGTAGAGGCGTGTATGGCTTTTGATATATCCTCATACAGCGCCTCTACCTCCTCGTCAGAATGTGTCGATGTCGGTGCGTAGACCTGTATAACCTTCAGCGAATACCGTTTGGTGATTCTGAGTATAAGGTAGGTACGCTACCCTACTCGACACACTCTTGACTTGTACAATGTTGTTGACGAGGGACTTGTGGACGATAAACCCGACACCACCCTGGGACTGTTGTTCGCCCTCCCGGTAGTAAAACAAGTTGCCGAAATTGAGGATTATCGAGTCCTCCCCCTCTCTACGGACTTCAGACAATCCTATAATATTCCAGCGCAACTTGCTCACTGCTTCTTCCAGCTCGATGATCTTTTCGTCGGTCCTCAAAGTGCGTGCGTTATATGTCACCAGGTCCAGTCGTCGGGGTTGGCAGCGGAATCTCGTCCGGAGATTCTTAGCACCCCCTGCCCCGCCATTACCGTGACCGCTGCCAGGGTCAGGAATAGCGAGGCCGCCGGGAACTAGGGGCCATGGTCTTGTGCAAGTATCCATTACAAGGTTTTGCCCATAATGACCACGCTGGGCAGGCGTGTTGGTCATCGCAGGGCTAAACTGATCGCACCCGTGTCGCTGCTGCCCAACACAAGCCTGTGCCATTTGCTCAGTTTAGCCAGTATGAAATGGTTATACCGCCATTTGTCGGTCGTCATAGCCTCGTCAGTAGACTAGCAGGGGGCACCGCGGGCAGGTGAGGTTGACGTTTGGAGCGCTAGATGGAGGTGCGCTCCCTTACCCCCCACATACATACATTACTATTACATATTTGATCCTAGTGACTACAGACCAGTGGCAGTCCTGTGCACACCGGCTTAGGTGTTTGAGTCGGCAATACATAACTGTTTATATGAGCAGGTGAGTTCTCAATTGTCTGACGCGCAGCACGGATTTCGTCCTGGGCGGGGAACGACTGGGAACTTGCTGCATCTTATGACGCGATTGGTGCCAGCAGTAGATGCAAGGGTACAAGTAGATGTAGCTTACTTTGATTTTAGGAAGGCATTCGACACGGTCGATAATGATGTGCTACTGGCAAAGCTGGCCCGTGTTGGCTGTACGCCGAAGACGCTTGCTTTCTTCGCTAGTTACCTGCGGGATAGGCGTCAGTACGTTGACTGCGGTGGACACCGGTCACAGCCCTACTATACAAGGTCAGGCGTCAGTCAGGGCAGCAACTTAGGACCTCTCCAATTTATCTTGATGGTAAACGACTTACCGGAGGTGGTTACTGAGTCGACGTGCCTGTTGTTTGCTGACGACCTGAAATTAGTTAGGGAGGTGGGAGATATTTTACATCATGACGGACTACAGAGGGACATAGATGCAGTCAGCAGATGGAGCGAGCTGAATAAACTTTACTTTAATGTCTCCAAATGTTCCGTCATGACGTTTAGTCGCGCGCGTGACCCGCGCCACCATAAGTACCAGCTCGAGGGGCATCCGCTACGGCGTGTCAAGGAAGTTAGGGATCTCGGTGTCCACTTCAGCACGGACTTGAATTTCCGGCAACATATAGTTAAAGTTTCTAAGAAAGCGTATCAAAATTTGGGCTTTATGTTGCGTCAAGCGAATGCATTCACCAACGTCAAAGCGTTAAGGCTTTTATATGAAGCCCTTGTGAAAAGTCACTTGGAATGCAACGCAATTATATGGTCACCGAGTGAGACTAAGTACAAAATAATGTTGGAGCGAATTCAAAACAAATTTTTAAGGTTTTTGTACAACAAATTGTATGGAGTGTATCCAGGATATCCATTGCTATATCCTACTCTGTTCGTCATGGGCATGGTGGGATATAACAAATTGGAGGTACGGAGGGAGCTATCTCTGGCGACGTACTTATTTAAGGTGCTACGGGGTAAGCTGCACAATCCGGCTGTCCTGCAGGAATTACGGTTATGCGCACCGAACGAGAGCGTGTCGCGCAGACGCAGGCCGCCGCTGCTGGCGCAGTCGCGCGCGCGCAGCTGCTTGCTGCAGCGAGCGCCAATCACACGCGCGATTCGCACGCTCAACATCGTATCGGAGCAAATAGATTTGTTCAGTTGCTCGTTGAGCGAGTTCACAAAAGTTACTATATATATTCTTTGTAAATAATATTAGGTTAAAGTTGGTTGTAAGTAGTTAATATAAGTCATTTATAATTATAACTTATCTGTCGCATTAGGTTAATCCTGTAATGATGGATTAAGTTATTTGTAAATAAATAAATAAATAAATAAATAAATAAATAAATAAATAAATAAATAAATAAATAAATTACATACCTACCTACTATATAGTCTAGACTCTAGTACTACGTCTGTGGCAATATTATATTTTATTTTCTTGGGTGATGGTGTCTGTCACTTGTTTAGCGGCAGCGATCGAGTTTTTCTGGCTTTTAGCGTTCTTGCGACTGCATCGCGTTTCAGCAATTTTTGATCGCAAAAATGCCAAACAAACTAGCGAAAAGTGGACCTGTATTCTGGTTGACTTTCCTAATCGCCGCGGGTATTGTGGCTTGTAAATGTGTAATTATGTATCCCAGTCTTCCACATTTATGTAGGTAATTGATAAGAATAAGAACAATTACAAAGACATTGACATTACATAAATACCAAAATAATGCTTTACAGGTTACTCTGTACTTATCTCTGGTATCGCGGCCTGAGCGCGCTTGCCGTTACATTATTTTAATAATATTTATGTATTAAGGTATTGTAAAGTATTTATTTGGAAAATTCCCTTATGAAGTATTGGTTATGGGCATGGTACGAGTTTAAAATGGTCAAGGAATACCTACTTACTTGCTTGCTTTCACTGGCGTTACTTGCTTGGATTACTTAGTCTACGTGGAACTTTTTTATAAATCCTGTGGGAACTGGGAAACTTGATTTTCCATGATAAAAGTAGGTAGATTTCAGGATTCAAGCTGACTCTTTGTCTAATTTCTCCACGATCAGTTCGGCGATTGAGTTTAATTTATAACAATATATCTGCACCTACATTCTTCAGTAACTCATTAAAATTGCAAAAAAATGCACGATAAGTATCCTCTAAATAAATATTAGCAAGTGTAGAGTTGACAAGTCGAGTCGAGCGTAGTGTGGGTTGTGGGCTTGTGGCGCAATCAAGCGGTTCGAACATCGAAATCTCGAATTCTATTCGTCGTGTCGTGCGCTAACAAATAATAATAATAACTCGTAGCGACTGCGATTACAAACGAGTCATCGACCTTCGAAAAATCTGACCTGCGCCGCTCGCCGCAAGGTTGCGCGCACGACGACGCGGACGCTTCGATTCATATTCGATCCACTTCAATATTCAAATATACATTATTAAGCTTTGGTATGCTTTATTTTTCCAGTTACTTAGCGCAATAATTACGTCCTTAGGAAATGATCACAATTTAATAAGGTAAATACTCAGTTAGTATTCGTACTCGAGTAAATTCCTACAAAGTTATATTTATACGTATTGAGTCTGAAGTTAGTTACTACTTCGCAGAAAATCCAAACTTCCAAACTAATCTATATGTCGCAGTAAGATGGTTGAAGCGGTGTTATAGCTATAAACCTAGGTTTATAGCTATATGCCGTAAGATAGCTACACGAAAGCGATTCATAGCTATCTTACTAGGAATATAGCTATAATACGAACGCGATCTAGTAATATAGCTATCTGACTAGACTAATCTAGTAAAATGGTTATAGAAGTATACATTTTCTTTGATTTGCACAACTGGTTACTCGTTTTTAAGCCCCGATAAAAAAGGAGGCGTGTTTTGAAACTTTTGATGCGATTTTTCCTGTTTGAAAGCTGACGTGATCGAGATCGATCTTAGCTATAATTTATGAAGATCTGTTCAGGCGTTTGAAGATCATCAGCTCACTCAATTCCCAAGCACCTAATCACCGAATCTTGCCTAACGAGTACTATGTTTGCCAAAATCTAAAGTTAGGTTAGGTTGTGGTTCGACAGGAACAGTCAGAAGCCCAACTTAGGTTCCATTTGGTCAATATACCTACCTAAGTTAAGTATGCACGCATACCTACCTGATTATACCAATGGAACCTAAGTACGTAGTCTTACGTAGTATACTATTATATATTCTGTGCCTAAGTGCGCGCGGGTGCCCAGGCTCGCAATTCTGATTTACGATTATGATTGTTCGAAGTTATTACGTTTCACGATGTTTTCGTACATAAAGGAAAACATCGCAAGGAAGAGCTGCATGCCTGAGAGTTCTGCATAATGTTCTCAAAGGTAAAAGGTGGCTGAAGTCTGCAAATCCGCACTTGGCCAGCAGCGTGGTGGACTTTTGGTGTAAAACCTTCTCATTCGTGAGGAGACTTGTGCCCAGTAAATATTGGGCTAAAGTAAGCGTTGATTCGAGATGATTGAAATGTATTAATGAACTGCGTTGTTACGCATCCGAAATATATAGTCGCTAACTATGGGCCTCATAAGAAGGCTCAGACTCACTCAGCGGGCGATGGAGAGAGCTATGCTGGTAGTATACCTGCGAGATCAATTCATCAGAAATGAGGAGATCCGTAGGAAAACCAAAGTCACCGACATAGCTCAGCGAGTCGCATTGGGAAACGCAACGGTGGCAGATCCCGCACTAGGTGGACCAGCAGTGGGCGTCTATCGGTTGATAAATAAGAAGAAGAATAAACTGTGTTGAAGCATAGGATTATTTAAACGATCGCATATCCCAAACGCGTGAAGCAAATGGGTTTTTCGGCGTGTAGAAGCCGATTGGTGGTATACGTGTTTACTTAAAACTGCCACACCCCTTTCCAAGTAAGCCCGCTACCATTTTAGACTGCATCATCACTTACTATCGGATGAGATCACATTTAAGGGCTATCTTGTTATCTAATAGAATAGAATAGAATAGAATAGAAATGTTTTTTATTCAAATAAACTTTTACAAGTACTTTTGAATCGTCAATGAGTCTACCACTGGTTCGGAATGCCGTTCCTGCCGAGAAGAACCAGCAAGAAACTCGGCAGTTGCTCTTTTCAAAATACTTTTACAATATACTTCACAGATATTCTATGTATGCAGAGTTTCCACAATGAGGGAAAGGTCCACAAAAGCATACGTAATTATTTCTAATTATAATTCAACACATGTCAAGACGGGCAGACAGAAAGTAGCCCCATTGCCGCTGGTGGCACCCGTTCACGAGCATGACGCATGACCCAGCCATTGCTTCGCTCAACCATATTTTAGGGAACGCAACAACCCGCATCACACGACACCACCGCAGAAATGTTAAAGAGAGTGTGACATACTTAGGCTATCTTAAGGCATCGAATTGAAACTAATATTCAAATCAAATACTCATTTTAAAATATGACTTGTACACAAATAAAGTGGAAACTCTGAATAGAATAGAATTATTTTGATATACAATTATACAGGTTAATCATTACCTACTGTCTCATGAATCGCTGGAACGAACTACATCCACGCTTTTTTGTCATTTATATAGTCTTCAATCGTATAATATGCTTTTTTCATGAGCGTAGTTTTAATCGATTTCTTAAACTTGTGTAAAGGCAAGTCCAAGATCGACTGTGGAATTTTATTATAGAACGTCACGCCCATTCCCACAAATGTCTTTCGGACCCTCTTGAGGCGCAGTCGAGGAATCACGAGCCTATTTGGATCTCTAACCTGCCTATCTCGTAATACACCCTTTTTTTTGTAATTCACAATGTTTTGTCTGACAAATATTATATTGTTATAAATATATTGTGAAGCTACTGTAAGAATGCCTATTTCTTTAAATTTTTCTCGAAGCGAATCCGGCGGCTTTAAATTATAGATTGCGCGAATCGCCCTCTTCTGCAATACAAAAATTTTTCCAATATCGGCCGCTTTACCCCATACTAAGATTCCGTATGACATAATACTATGGAAATATGCAAAATAAACAATTTTTGCAGTTTCTATGTCAGTTATCTGTCGAATCTTCCTAACAGCGTAAGCAGCAGAGCTGAGCTTGCCAGCAAGTACTGCTATATGGGTGCCCAATAAAAAATGTTTTGCAGGTTTGCAGGTTATTTTTATTATAGGTACCTTGTAATAGCGGAATAGTTATCGTTCGTTCACCGATAGTAAATTATTTATTATCTGACTTGATTACAGGTCATTAAAATAAATAGGTACGCTGTACCCTGTTCTTTGACCTTTTCGATTTGCGGAGACATTAAGGCAAAAACTCGTATTTCTTGAAAACGAAGGTGTTGATCGGACTGAAGGTCATTATTGTAGACGTTTAAGGTATCAAAGCGATCTTGATTCTAAGGCTGAGATATATACCTAGCACGTGCTCTGAGATGGCTCGGACTTGAGACTTTTAAAAACAACACAAATATTATGTCTTTACATAATACTAAGCCTACTTACAGTGAGATTGTCTAACATTTTAATTGTTTCCTCACATTCCTTATTTACACCAATTGTGCATTAAACAACTAAAACAGAACATTATAAGTGTAATTTGCATGGACTGTAATGACATGAATTTGTAAACTGGACATTTTCAAGTAAAAATTTTTATGTAAACCTGTGAAGATGATACTGTCACTGGTGCAATTAGAATGCCATAAGCCTACTTTGTCATATTAGTTTTACAAATTGCGAAAAATTTGAATTTCACGGGCAGACCCGTATAATCCACCTTAAAGGTTCTGGGTAGAAAACTAGAAACTCTACGAGTAGGTACCTACGAGTACATTATATCTATAACTAGCTGATGCCCGCGACTTCGTCCGCATGGATTTAGTTTTTAAAACTCCCGCGGGAACTCTTTCATTATGCGAGATAAAAAGTAGCTCTCCCGGTCTGAGGAACAACTACTACACCATTACTATACCCATGCAAAAAATCGCATCAATCCGCTGTTCTGTTTTTTTTTTTTAAAGTATCCTATGTCCGTCTCCTGGTTCTAAGCTACCTCTCCACCAATTTTCAGCCAAATCGGTTCATCCGTTCTTGAGTTATAAATAGTGTAACTAACACCACTTTCTTTTATATATATAGATATAATAAAACTGTAACAGGTCCAATTCTGTACATTGAAGATATTTTGAAAATTTTTGTTTGAGGGCACTCTATAATCGATACTGAAGCCAAAAAAATTTTTTTTTAATTTTTTGTCTGTCTGTCTGTCTGTCTGTCTGTCTGTCTGTCTGTCTGTATCTTGGCCGCGCATCACGCCGAAACTACTGGACGGATTTAAATGAAACTTGGCACGATTTAAGTTAATACTACGAGGTATAATATAGGATACTTTTTATCCCGAAATTCAGCACGGTTCCCTTGGGAGAGGGGATGAAAGTCAAAATGTGTATTTCGCTGTAATTCATTAAGGCGTATTCCGATTTAATCCATTCTTTTTTTGTTAGAAAGCAGGTTCTTTAGAGATTGTCCTGTAATTATTTCAAGGTCGTCAATTTCGTAGTTCAGAAATTATAGACATCACGATCTTCAGTATAAGGTCCAAATAACTTGAACCCCGGAATCTACAAGATACTTTGAATGAACGGCTCATCTTAAGCTGGCAAGTGTACTTTATCGTATATAGCCATCGTGGATAGCCCTATTTTGTCAAAGTCAAACTACTCCAAGGCGTCAGATTTTGCCAAACGATCATTATACCTACATACTACATAGTAGGCATGGATGTAATACATCGTATGGTAAGTCCATACGATGCTACAGTGTTTTCCCATGCAATTTAATATTCTAATTATACTAATATTATAAATGCGAAAGTGTGTTTGTTTGTTGGTTTGTCCTTCAATCACGCCGCAACAGAGCCACGGATCTACGTGATTTTTTGCATGGGTATAATTGAGGACCTGGAGAGTGACATAGGCTACTTTTATCCCGGAAAATCAAAGCGTTCCCGAGGGATTTTAAAAACTAAATCCACGCGGACGAAGTCGCGGGCATCAGCTAGTCTATAATAAAAATCGTCGAATGTTATCGCCTATTCGTGTTCAGAACAAGTGGTAGTTTTATTTTCGTATGACCGTGTCGCTAAGGTCGATGGAGGTGAACACCCCACCAAGGAGAACCGTTGACCCCTCGAGGCTCGATCATATCCGCGTATGAGCTCGAGGGGCTTTGTGGGTACGAAAAGTTACGTCGTCGTACGATGCGTACAATGCTTTGTGGGTTTTTTATTCCATTAAGCCCAATTTAGACGGTGCCTCGTTCATCTTTCATTTTTGCGAACATTTTTTGCGAAAATGCACCCTAAGGCCCTTTGCTCTAAGGGCGAATTTATCGGTTCATTTTCGACGACTCATCGATGAAGCCTCGAAAATGAAAGCAATAATCTCGAAAAATTAACGATGAACAAGGCACCATCTAAATTGGGCGTAGGTACACAATATCATATTGTTCGTATAATTTATTTCGACGATGGCTTTTTGCTGGAGTAAAATCTTATTATATATCTTATACGGAAAACTATACATACTATACTTTCCTAACTATGTAGTATATGTATTATAATATTATTTAATAACCCTCCCGGCGCAGTGGTGAGTGTTGTGATCTTATGAGCGATATTCCAGTGGAGCGAATATAAACATGATTGAAAATATGGTTGAGCCACTGAGCGAAGCAATGCCTGGATCATGCGTCATGCTTGTGAACGGGTACCACCAGCGGGAATGGGGCTACTTTCTGTCTGCCCGTCTTAACATGTGTTGAATTATAATTAGGTATGCTTTTGTGGAACTCATTGTGGAAAAACTACATACATAGCATAGTATCTATTGAATTGTAAGCGTGTTTTGAAAAGAGCAACCGCCGAGTTTCTTGCTGGTTCTTCTCGGCAGGAAGGGCATTCCGAACCAGTGGTACACTCATCGACGATTCAAAAGCACTTGTAAAAAGTTTATTTGAATAAAAAAACATTTCTATTCTATTCTATTCTATTGCTACAGTGCAGTGCGACGATTGCCCCTGATTGGCCGATACTCACTCGCTATTGGCTGAAATGCATCGTCGCTGAAAGAACGCGAGAAATTCAGCCAATCACCA
Source organism: Oeneis ivallda (assembly GCA_029955525.1). Classification (NCBI taxonomy): domain Eukaryota; kingdom Metazoa; phylum Arthropoda; class Insecta; order Lepidoptera; family Nymphalidae; genus Oeneis; species Oeneis ivallda. The sequence goes on from JARPMR010000012.1 coordinate 20,547,578, forward strand.
CAATTGAGACTAGTACAATGATTCGTGCAACTTTTATAGAATCGGTCTGCTTTCCGCCATTTCGGTGCGTATTATTATACTCACTCAATACTCACTAGTTACTGTATGCGATATATTCCCTCTACTCAACTAATCTTCTCTGTCGAAAAATATTGTTGAGAACATGGTGTTGCTTCTCCATATTCGTACAAGGCTTTATTTAGGTACGTGGCGAACCAGTTTACAGAGAAAACACGAGTCGAGGCAACATTGTATAGATTTCCAATAAGAATGTCTTATTTATAGCAACTCATGGCAAGCAGCGAGAATACTTTATATAAAAAATGTTATGCTTTCTTTATAGGAAGCATATTTTGCAATGTAGAGTAGACAAATGCATTTATATGCAATGTACTCGTGGAAAAAGGTGAAAAATTTTTAACAAAAACATCCCAATCGCACTTAGCATCTCTACCAAACTTAACAGATCTGTCTTTTTTCTACGATCAGAACAAAACTACAAAACAAACTAACTCCAAAACAAAACTTATTTTTAGTATAATTTACTCTACTCTTAAAAATAACAAAACAACTAAATATGTTTAAGTTTAAAAAACAATTTATTTTTGCTTCTTTCTATTCAATGAAAACTTTTCACACACTTCGATTTATGATACGACGAGACGCGACGGAAAAAATACCTACTTAGATAGTTGTTAGCAGAGGCTTATTACGGTCCCTTTCTGCAATTTGGTCACAGAACCCAGCCCAACCCAAAAAAAGTAAAACTTTAAAGACCTCATACATTATATCCAATATCGATGTCCAAATAATTTTGCACTTATTTTGTTGTATCGGCTTATGAACCTCTGCTCTTCTTAGAAATACACTATTACCGTGTTCGCATCACATACCGCGTCATTAGTGCATCCAGTGGAAAATACACAGGTTACCGCTATTGCCCGTTAGAGGTAGGGGAAAGGTGTACGAGATGATCCGTTGAGGTAAGATGATTCTTTTAAATTTTGGTTAAACTATAAACGCCATCTAGTTGAAAATTATGGCAAAACGTACTTCCCGTTAGACCCCTGCATCAGTCAATTCGTAATAGTGGCGTGACTTTACAGTGAAATTTTACGAAAAAAAACAAAAATTGTGTGCCGTTGATCTAAGGTAAGGTTAACTTTAAGCTTGGGTAATTTTATTGTTGGTAGTCTAATGAAATGACTGTTGAACATGAGGCTTTAGGTAATTCTCAATTTTGTTTTTTGATTGGTTTACTAAGAGTAGCAAGCTTATTGGATATATTATCGAACAAAATATAAAAAAGTTGACTTTGGGGCAAGATGATTATTGTATAGATGTACGATATGATCCATGCTAATCATCTTGTACCATCAAAATTAGACCTATCTTATACTTAATTCTTTCTTTTCTTTTTTTGCTCTGATGATTATTTCCAATAGCTTGGTAGATATTTTTTGTAGTAGTAAGTACAATTAACTTAAAGAAGTCGGTTTATTTTTTCTACTATTATTTTAAAAGCTCACTATTCCTTGTCATAGATGCCGCGTAATTACAAGATAAAAACTAATCGTGGTGGCAAAAGAGCACAAAAAGAACACAATGTCAACAAGACGGTTTCACAAAAGAAACAGAAAGGAAAAGGAATTGGTAAAGGCACATCAAATAGGAGGAAGAAAACTTCCTTTATTCCTGAGTCTGAGTCGTCTGACGAAGAAGATACAAATTATTTATTTTGCACGGAAGCATTTTCCTGGGATAACAGGGGTGAAGGATGGATAAAGTGTTGTGTATTCCAAAAATGGGGTCATGAAGCTTGTGCGGGGATATATAGCGATGATCCTGAGGAATTTACCTGTGATTTCTGCATTAGCACGCCAGGCAAGAAGCGTTTGAATTTCTAATAAAAACATGCAGAAAAATTTCGGCTGTGCGATTATGATTCTTTTTATTTTATTGTATGTTTTTATTTTTATATTCTAGAAGATTGTTTTATGTTAAATCTACTTGATTATATAGTGATCTCACGAATATTTATTGAAATTAATAATTTTGAGACTATTTAGAAAACTGGCTTAGTTTATGTTTATGAGAATAAGATAAAAATATGATTAAGAGTCATTTGAAATCAGAATTCTTTATATCAAATAAATACCTAAGATAACCCAAATAAATACTTTACTATCTCTAAAAACTTGCTTTAATTTTCCAAAATAGGTGCAACATGATCCCGGGAATCATCTTGTCCCTACCCTAGGGATCATCTTGGTTACCCCAGTGTCCAAGATGATCCTTTGTTAGGGTTTTAAAAAAAGTGAAATATAACAGTAAAATATTAAAAAATTTAAAGTTTTCCGTTTATAAATAGCAAGATAGATAAATTTGCCATCAATAGACGTTTTAACATCTGTATTAAGTTGCATATCATTTAAAATTACGAGCGTTCTTCCTTAAGGGGATCATCTCGTACACCTTTCCCCTACGCCTTGTAAACGAGTTATCCTTCCGGGTTCATATACGCGGTGTTTCATTCCCGTGACTTGGTGGTTTTTGCGCACAAATCGCCAACACCCAACCGCCTTGAAGCTGGTTATTAACAGCAAGTTTTTCACTTCCTTGTCCACACTCTCATCTAGTCTTTTTATTAATTATGTACTACACTATGTAACAGTAGTGATGATGGATTCTTTAGTGCAAATTAGCTTCGGATTTAAGTTTAATGAAAAAGACACTTTTGATTCAACAATGCTTGCGATATCGTCTGTGCTGCTGTGTGTTATGTCTTCCAAAATCCCGTGGGAACTCCATGATTTCCCGAAAATAGAATAATAGCCAATGGCATGTGCTAAAAGTCATCACTCCTCGTACAAAGCCAGTGAAAGTCACATCCAAATGTGTTCCGCTTTAAAGTAGGCAGTTGTTCCAAAATTAGGTACAGACGGACGCTTTAATCATTTTCAGCCCTAGGTAAATATTTGAAAATCTATAATTTATAATATTTTTTAACCGAATTCAAAAAAGGAGAAGGTTATCAATTCGTCGGTTTTTTTTTGTATGTTCACCGATTACTCGAAGACGCCTAAACCAATTTGGAAAATTCTTTTTTTGTTTGAAAGGGTATATATACTTCCATTAAAATTTTATCGAAATCGGTCAAGCGGTTTTAAAAAAAATCAACAATAAATCACTGACCATCATATCACTGACCTATAATAACATAACCTATAATAAGTATTCCCTTTGAAACCAAAAAAGAATTTCCCATATCGGTTCAGGCGTCGTTGAGTAATCGGTGAACATACATAAAAAAGCCGGCCAAGTGCGAGTTGGACTCGCGCACCTAGGGTTCCGTACTCCAAAAGTAAAAGTAAAACGATAATATTATATTAATTTGCTTATTTATCGTTAACTTTGTTTGTAGAGGTTTATTGTTAATATATACATAAATTATATACTTACTTATATATACTTTGTAGTGGCACGAGTGTTTGAAGTCGGTTTCTTAAAAATAATTTTTTATATTAAATTATTTCTAAGTGTGGTTAAGTGTTTTTATCCCCGCTACTTACAATAAATTAAAATTAAGACTATGGAAAATTGTTTTAATACTACGCCATTCGTATTCGTCCTAAGAGCGTTTATTGGCTGTCTTGTATAATAATAATATAATACCTAATATAGGAGTAAACAAACATGATCGGCGCGAGGTCGAACCTTGAACTTTGCGAGCGATATCTCGGCATCCGCAATAATTAACGATCGAGATCATTGCAGTCATTGGGCCTAGCGAGGTATTCGCTTTTTCGTTTCCTAAAATGGGCCCATAACCTTTAGGCCTTTAGGTGTATGTGTAAAGTATCTTATATTTGTCTCGTATCACCTGTATGACGAACAGACATCCAAAGTTTTTTTACATGTACCTACTTGCCTCAGGCAATGGAAATTTCTGGGCCTTTTCTGGCGGACATTCGTGATTAATGATCGTTTTATTGAAGTACCTATGCGAGAATTGTTTTTGTCAATTTTGTATATTTATTCCGTTGTAGTCATACATTATCATTTTTCTGTCAGTCAGTTGACCACCTGATCTGACCACCAGGTGATAGTGTCTACATTAATTGAATGCATGTGGGCGACGGAGGACTTTAAAAGGCTGAAAACACCGATGTATAGGTAAAAGTGAATAGTGTATAGGTAGAAGTGAAGAAGTGTCTGAAAATATTTTGCTCGCATCCATTTTTTAACTTCGAATGTTGATTTTTGTGTTGAAGTTTTTGGTACTAAATAAATAAACATACCGTATGAAGTGTCATAATATTTTGTTAATACCTAGGTATATTATTATATCTTAGATTTGAAAAGATCAATCTTCTTGCCCCTTCTTGCAACAGAATATCTGCTTTCCTAACTCGTGGTAGTCTTGATTTATCATCAGAGCCACAAGTTACCGTATGACGAAGTAAATCATTTTTTAATTTTTTGTGTCTTGCGGGGTAGATTCCTATAGTATTGTACACTATGTACAGGTACCTCAATACTTAAGTACTTACCGGTAACACCACTCGAGCGAATCTGAACTTCTGAAGCGTATCAATATCACAAAAGCGTTGAACTTTTATAATAACACTGAGTGTACTGAAAAGAATGTAATCCGATATTCGCAAGTTTCAATTTCACCTGATTTTTAGGAAAAAATAATTCAGTGCTGTAATTTCTGATATTACTATTCACAGAATTTCTCAGATATCAATTATACAAAATAACATTAAAATTGTATCCAACTTTTAAATAATAATATTGAATCCATATCAATATTGCGCCAGACGAAATCCGCAGAAGCAGGCAGAAGGCTGGTCGCATTACTATTTTGGATGCAGAGTACCTTAATTCTCTGTCCAAAGTATGAGCTAGCCCTGGGAATAAGAGATTACTTATATTACAATTTTAATATCATGGGTAAATTACAAAATGAAAGTGAGGAGAAATCCCCATGTGATGGACGACCAGAGAACATGAAATTTTGTAAAAAAACTCTGTAATTTACTGCAAAATACTTTTTGGAACGTAGTTCGTACGTAGAATTTGTAACTTATAAGTTATAAAAAATTAGGGAAAGGTTCCGCATGTAGAAATTGCTTAAAATAAAATTGAAAATGGAAAATTCGGTCTGTCGAGCTGGGATTCGAACCATCGACCTTTGGCTGTTAGGCGACTGCAGAAGCCACAAGGCTACGGAGACCCATTATTGTACCGCGAAAATACCGAACACAATTCCAAATTAGTTAATCGAAAGGAACTACGTTCCATCCGGGTGTCCCTTGACACCTTTCAAGTTTTTTATTTTTTACTAAAAGTTAAGTAAAAACCTTAAATAGGTACTCGTACTAATTCCATTTGAGTTTTAAAAAAGCCGGCCAAGTGCGAGTCGGACTCGCGTACCGAGGGTTCCGTACTCCAAAAGTAAAAGTAAAACGATAATATTATATTAGTTTGCTTATTTATCGTTAACTTTGTTTGTAGAGGTTTATTGTTAATATAAAAAAAACTATGCTAGTTAGAGCGTTGGTTTTATTTTTCCTGTAAAATATACATAAACTTCTATTGACCATAATTATTTCAGATTTTTCGATTGGTAAACTTCGGAGATAAGGGGGGGGGAACGGTATTTTTTTCGACATTTTGGCCGATTACTCAAAAACTATATATTGAAATAAATAAAAAACTGTTTTAGAATGCACAAGTAAAGGCCTTTCATATGATACCCCACTCGGTATAGTTATCTTACTTTGAAATTTCAAACCCCCGATTTTCCCCCTTTTTTAATCAAACTAAAATAATTTTCGCGTTGATTTTATTTTTCCTGTAAAATATACATAAACCTCTATTGACCATAATTATTACAGATTTTTCGATTGGTAAACTTCGGAGATAAGGGGGGGAACGGTATTTTTTTCGACATTTTGGCCGATTACTCAAAAACTATATATTGAAATAAATAAAAAACTGTTTTAGAATGCACAAGTAAAGGTCTTTCATATGATACCCCACTCAGTATAGTTATTTTACTTTGAAATTTCAAACCCCCGATTTTCCCCCTTTTTTAATAAAACTAAAAATAATTTTCGATTTTTCTTTATTTCAATGATGTTGGGCCACTATTATACACAACTATGCCAAATTTCATGTCTATAGCTTTACTAGTTACTGAAATAATCGACTGTGACAGACGGACGGACGGACGGAGAAAGTCTCACCATAAGGGTTCCATTTTTACCATTTTGGTACGGAACCCTAAAAATGATCTCGCTTTCTATAGCAGAATTAGATTATGCATTGCATATTTTAAAATGCAAATCGCTGTGTTTAAGAGCTGCCAAGAGATATGAATTTATGATTATAAAGTATTCATTGCGACTGTGTAACGAAGCCCCCCGGTACAACTGTTGCACCTACATAGAGACCACGCCGGTTATGTCCACGTTAGGATTATAACACACATTCAAGAGGAGATAGATAGCGTATAGGTACACTGACTTTGTAGAATACTCATATATTCTACATGTATACAGGACTTTCGGTGACTACCATATGTAAAATAATAAAAGAAGGAAATGAACTGAAAGATGAACAAAATAATGTAAATTTTAAATCACCAAAAAAAATTAAACAAATCCGAAAGAAAAAAATTGAAGTTGACAGTTTTACAGAGGGCGTTGTTAGAAGAAAAATAACTCAATTTTATACAGTTTTTAAGAAGGTTCCTACATTAAAAATTTTGAATGGGAAACTCAGAGAAGAATTAATTTTAAATTGTGGCCGAGAAAATTTGAGAACATTGATTCATAAACTTGGCTTTCGATTTAAGAAATGTCAATCAAAAAGGAAATTACTGATTGAACAACCAAACATCGTATCGTGGCGGTGACGTTATCTTAATGCGATAAAGAAGCACAGAAGAGATCAAAGAAACATTGTTTACCTCGATGAAACATATGTCAATTCGTCATTAAATGTACCGGCGTGTTGGCAATCCAATGAAGAACGAGGGGTGCTGTCGCATATTGGCAAAGGGCCACGTTTAATTATTGTACATGCTGGTGGACAAGCCGGATTTATGGATGGAGCTCTTTTAATTTTTAAATCCAAAAGCAAAACCGGAGATTATCATAGCGATATGAATTTTGTAAACTTCAGCAAATGGACTAGGGAAAAGCTATTGCCAAATTTACCGCCAAGCTCAGTTATTATTATGGATAATGCCGCATACCACTCGGTACAAGAGGACAAAAAACCTACAATGACATCCACAAAAGCCACCATGCAGACCTGGCTGCAAAGACACAATGTTGAATTTGATACGTCTTTAAGAAAATGTGATTTATTGAATTTAATTAAACAACACGCGACAGAAAATACTTACAAAATAGATGAAATTTTAAAGGCGGCAGGTCATGAAGTCTTACGACTGCCTCCATATCACCCAGACTTGAACCCAATCGAATTGGTTTGGGGGGATATCAAAGGACAGCTCGCAAAAATTGAAATTGATTCTAATTTAGACAAAAAGAAAAATACACTGGAACAGTTATTTGCCGAATTCTCTGTAGAAAAATGGGTTAACTGCGATAAACATGTACAAACTATTGAAGATGAATATTGTCTGCACGATCGCATCGTTGATGAAGAGATGGACCGATTTATTATTAATTTGCAAGACTCTGACTCCTCAAGCTACACAGACAGTGATGATGATTCAAGCGATATGGATATTAGTGACGAATAGTCCTATAAAAAATTTATCTGTGGTTAAATATTTCTTAAACGGAGTTAATTATTGTTTTATGATTTTGTACCTATGAAGCTATTATAAAATATTTGTAAAACTTAAAAATAAATACTTAATTCTTTACCAACAATGTCTATCTCGAGATAAATCTTTGGATTATTGACTCCGTGTGTAGCGTTACCCGCCCCCGCTCCCTTCTTACCGCGCAGGCGATACGCGAGTTAAACGGTCGACCTATACACTTCTCTGACGTACTACTCTGTACGTGGCTTACACACAACTGCCCCACGATCCAGAGATATCTTGTATTTATGCGTCTCTCTGTTTTATGTCTACCCACAACTTGCTGTATGGACATTGGACACTACAGTCTTCTTTATCTGTTCGGTGGGTTTCAGTTTTATCAGCTATGGGATTGTCTAAAAATGATTTGCAGTATGACGATCGCAATCATCTTTGATTGGTTGAATTTATGGCGTCTTGCATGCATTTTAAATGCATCTTATTAACCAATAGCGAGTGAGAGAGTACCAGCCAATCGGAGGTGGTCGTCGCACTGGCACTGTAGCAGCAATAACTTTAAACTGTTTTTTACAATCCCATAGCTGCTTTCATAGCTGTAACGTTATCCTCTGTCAAAGTACAAACCATGGAAGTAGGAAGACTATAGTCGTAATTCCTAGTTCCATGGTACAAACATCGGATCCCGGAGCTTTCCAATAAGTAGGTATGTAGATTGTAGGTATATGCTGCGGAAAGCAACCATGCGGATTTCATTCCGTAGTATTCTTAATTATAATTAAGCAGAAAGATTCTCATCAACCCCACGGACAAAGAGTGAGTTGAAATCGGAAATCTCCTAGAATGTTTCAAATTCAAACCAGGGAGGGGTTCGAACCAAACCCGTAGCAACATCGTCGTACTCACTCCTGATAAAAAGCCTTACGTTTAATTCGGAGAGCAAAAGAAATTATGTACTAGTCTATTTAACATGGCTAGTATTATTTACAGAAAACCAGGTAGGTATGATGCTCTATTCTGAATTCTCTGTGTTTTGAAGAGGACACGATTCCGGCAATCTCGCCTGTTTAGGAAAGAACAAGATAATATTTTCGAGATAAATCTTAAATGATAGATGTCAAAGATACCTAAACACGTAGATGGTAGTTTGCGTTCGGTCGCAGAGGCGTTTCGCTTCACGCCTGTGACCTTGTCACAATCCTCACTGCACGTGCCTCAATGTTACTACATAGAGTGGCAGATTGACGGCGTTTCCAGATAATCCGATCAGATATCAGGTCTTGTTCATGAATAAAATTAAAATATGTGAAGCGTGCCTCGCCTCTGCCATGACCATTTGCAACAATTATATGGGATGCATAAAACATTTATCTTATAGCCATAGGATAAACGCTCTAATTACTTTGGGCCACCTTGGATCACACTGGATTAATGTTATTTTTTCCTCTATTTTGCATAATTTTATTATTACAGCCACGTTGCTTGTCCATTTATTTATTTCAGTCAGCCAAGATACAGCTAGCCTATCCATAACATGGCAAATCTCTTGAATGTTCAATGTCGGTAACACATAACCGATATTGGATCGTACTTATCTGAAAGTGGTGTTTGACTCTACTTTAATAGTGATCGACTTTTGTAATAGATTCTAACGCAATTGGCATAAAAAATGATTTTCAAGACGCGCTCTGACAAAAAATACGTGAAGAAACTTTCGACTTCTCTCTGCCGCCCGATCGCATTATGAAATGGTTTACGAAAGCAGCTGTTGCGCCACAAGCCACGACCCACGAGGCACGAGCGAAGAGATTTTGACGACGCCAGAATCTTTGGATATCAACTCAAGCCGTAGTCAGATACAACGCGTGCCGGCAAATGGCAATAACATGGCGGGATGTGGACGTCACAAAATGTAGATACGTCGTCAATGCGTAATGGTCCAAGACCCCAGTGCCGCCAGACCTAAGTTATTTTCTCAGCAATTATTTGTGTACGATAGAGTACTGTTCTAATGTCCTTTCAGTGTATGCGTAGGTACCAGCTAGATTGTGCCGACGGCCAATTTCCAGATACCAGGTGCTAAAGGTAGGTAAAAACTAGAATAACTTATCTTAAATTCTCAGGGCTGATTTTCAGATATGTTTTAAAGAATATTGTAAATATTAATAAATTAATACTGCCAGACGCTTACCGCCGGCGGTAACTTTAGCCAGACGCTTTGAAGCTCCCAAAAAATATATAATTTAAGTTAACTTATATTCTCAGTTCTGATTTTTATGATACTCAGGGAACTATTGCGATATTATCTGTAAGCTGCCAGACCTATGGGAAGGGTCAAACATCCCGCCAGACACACATTATGCGTCCCCATATGTATGAGCGCTAGAACATGATTCACTTGTTTAAGTGTGTGAGAGATAATATCATCATACTATAATATTATAAATGCGAAAGTGTCTTTGTTGGTTTGTCCTTCAATCACTCTATACAGTAAAATTGTAGGTAACTGGACGAATTTTATACATTTAAATATATTTTGAAAATTTTAATTGGAGGGCACTTTTTTTAGCCACATAATACTTTATTTTCAGATTAGGCTCAGTATCGATAATTAAGTACCCTCCAATTTTATTTTTATTATGATTAATTATTAATTAAGTAACTACTTAACTTACTACGGTAGTAATAAAACTGCGATGCTACAGATAGAAAGAGCGCAAAGATCGATTTTGAAAGTAATGACTAAAAGACCTTTCAGATTTCCTACAATAGATCTATATAAAGACTGCAAGGTTCTAACAGTCCGCCTACTGTACTTGCTCCACATTATAACACGCAAACATAATTCCGTTAGTTATGATAAAAATTTGTCAAAGAGAAGAATAGATCAAATCTTTCAAACAGAAAGACATAAAAGTAAACTTGCTGCGAGACAGTATTATATCATTAGCGCTAGACTGTACAATAAAATTAATAAAGCTATTAACATTTACCCTTTAAATAGAAATGATTGTAAAAGGCGTGTTAAACTATGGTTGCTCAAGCAAACGTATGTTGATACTGAAAAGTTGCTGGAAGTTTTGGGTTGACGGAATATTATTTCGGACATACTAGACATACTGCGTACGCGCGCGCGCACGCACGCACACACACACGCGCACACACACACACACACACACACACACACACGCACACGCACGCACACATCTTTGTCAATAAAATGTCATCTTTGCTGCTGTCGCCTAAGATACAGGTTTTTTTTACCTAGTTTAGGGTCAGCAGATTCTTGAATGTATGAATGTACTATCTTTACGCTGGGTTATGACGTACTTTAAGTTGGTGAAATCGACCCCTAATGTTTTTGGAGATATAATGTTTATTTTTACTCATATTTTACTCGTGTTTAATTTTGGTTATGTTTTGAATATATTTTTTAATGTAATTGATAAAATGTGGCCACATCATAAAATGTCTGCTCAAATCGTGGCAATTCACCTTGTAATGCAAGAATAAGGTGAATTCTTACTTGGTAATTTTCAGAATGTAATTAGTATGTAATAATTAGTTATTCAAGTCAGATGTCAATTGCTTTTTAAGATTTGTATATAAATGTATAATAATGTATAAATGAAAAATTAAACTTAAAGCGTACGCTAAAGATCTGTCTCTAACATAAATATATCTCAAGGATTAGAACCATTGCGTTAGAAGATCATTGTTATGATCGTAATTACCTACCTCAATCACCTCAGTCGAAGTCTACTTTGTCTGAAATCTTATCTATAAAAGCATTAATATGTGGAAACTCACACAGAGGACTAAATCTCTTTTAGTTAAATACTAACATAATTTTAAGATACTTTTACTACTAACAAAATATATTTTGAAAATAATTTTAAGTTCATTTGTACACACTGTGGACGTATGTCCTAATAAATAAATGTAAATGTAAATGTAAAAATGTAAAATATTAAATAAAATAAATAAATACTTCAATGACCTTAAGAAGGTGGCGGGAAGCGGCTGGATGAGGAAAGCGGAGGACCGTGTTTGGTGTCGCGCTCTCGGACAGGCCTATGTCCAGCAGTGGATGAATACAGGATGATGGATTGGATTGGATTGGATAATACCCGTAATAAAGTTTAATAAAGTTATATTATGTATTATAAAACCATCAAATCACTCTCGCACTCATACTCGTAGGGACACTGTGTGGTCTGGGGGGATGTTTGACCCCTCCAATAGGGCTGGCAGCTTGCAGAAGATATTGCAATAGTTCTCTCTCTCTAGATCCTAAGCTATACCCAGGCAAAAAATCACGTCGATCCGTAGCTCTGTTGCAGAGTGATTGAAGGACAAACCAACAAACACACTTTCGCATTTATAATATTATAGTATGATGATATTATCTCTCACACACTTAAACAAGTGAATCATGTTCTAGTAGCGCTCATACATATGGGGACGCATAATGTGTGTCTGGGGGGATGTTTGACCCTTCCAATAGGTCTGGCAGCTTACAGATAATATCGCAATAATTCCCTGAGTATCATGTATAAAAATCAGAACTGAGAATATAAGTTAACTTAAATTATATATTTTTTGGGAGCTTCAAAGCGTCTGGCTAAAGTTACCGCCGGCGGTAAGCGTCTGGCAGTATTAATTTATTAATATTTACAATATTCTTTAAAACATATCTGAAAATCAGCCCTGAGATTTTAAGATAAGTTATTCTAGATTTTACCTACCTTTAGCACCTGGTATCTGGAAATTGGCCGTCGGCACAATCTAGCTGGTAAGCATACACTAAAGGACATTCGAACAGTACTCTATCGTACACAAATAATTGCTGAGAAAATAACTTAGGTCTGGCGGCACTGGGATCTTGCTCTATAAGAAGCAGCTTAGACTGCATCTGACTGCGATGACGTTGCATCATGCGTTTTCATACGAAATTCTGTCCTGTAATCGTGTACGAATATGTAGTGGCAAACTATACCGATTCTTCAAGCTCGAAGATATTCGTATAAAGAGAGCGTGGCCTAAGGAGATTCTAAATACAAGGAACTGTAATACGTAAGTTAGTGGCGCGCGTGGCGCGAGATATCAGCACAGCGGCTTCGCAGTGTCATGTTTCTTGTCTGATTGATCAAACCAGGACCAAACCATCAGGGGGTTCGGGCCTCGATACTGAACATCCTTATCCGGGCGGATTTGGGTTAATGTTATAAAACTAAAACCTCAAATGTCATTATTCGCATGAACGGGTTTTAAAAAGATATATTGTTTTCTGACAAGTTGTTAGTCAGTTATGTCATAAGTTGGAAAATAAACTACAATGTTAAATATTTGTAATTTTATTGTATTGGCGACGAGGAATAAGGACTTAAAATATTGATAAGAATGAATATGGAACAACTGCAACAAATAGTAACCAACCAGGTAGAACAACAAAAACAAATTTCAGAACTCTTAAAAATATTAACTTATCAACAACAATGTTATGCCACTCCCACACCAACACAACATGATGGTACGGAGTTGGAAACAACAAACAAGAACAGTAAACTCGCCATAATCAATATATTCAAAGGGGATAAATTTAACTCCTCCACGACGTCTATAGACAACTTTATCGATTTTTTTGAGGCGAAGTGCAATATAGGGGGAAAAGAATATATTTCACTGCAAAAAGATCTTCTTTTGACATGTCTTGCCCCTGAAACTTATCATGAATTAAAAACAGCTCTCATTCCTAATTTTGAGAAAAGTACATACGAAGACATTAAAACTAAGCTTTTAGAACTATACAAAACCCGTAAAACAAGATATAAAGCACTCACAGAATTTTGGAATTGCGTGAGACAAAATTCTGAAAGCATGGAACAATATGCAAATAGATTAAAGGAATTAAGCAAAGATTGTGGCTACGATGATATCTTATTGGAACGGCAATTGAGGGATCGCTTTGCAACAGGATTAAATCATCAACAGCTACAAATTGATTTGAGGCAAAAATGGCCTGATCTTTTACAGGTTAAAGATACACAAACAAAAGAAGTAACCTTTGCACAAATATTTGCTGTAGCACAGTCCCGAGAATTAGCAGAGTTAGATATGCCTACGGTAAACAGTATTAACAAAATTAAAAAAGAAAGATACGAAAATAAACAAAATAAGACAATACGTAAACTACGTCTTAATCAATGTCGACGTTGCGGAAATCATAACAGACACAGCTTTAACAATTGTAACGCCAAGGAACATTCTTGCAAAGAATGCGGGAACGTTGGACATTTTGAAAGCTGCTGCATCAAAACCGGGCGAGCATATTTAGAAAGCTACCAAAGAGACAAAAAACAAACAAATAAAGGCAAATCAAGATTACAAAAAATTAAGTCAAATCCTAACGATAGTGAAACTGAAAGCACAACATCAATATCTTCGGAAGACAATTGGACGCATAAGATAAACACTACAAATCGGTGTAAGAAAATCGACCCTACAATTAACGGTGTCAAATGTTGCATGGAATGGGATTCCGGATCTATATATTCAATCATTAGTACCAAATTTTGGAAACGTATTGGAGCTCCACCACTTGAAGAAGCACCACGGTTAAGAGCTTATTGTAATTACAAATTAAAACCTAAAGGTCTAACCGATGTTACGGTAAAAATAGACGGAGAACAAAAAACATTACCTGTAGTAGTAATGGAACATGCTGAACCAATGCTATTTGGGTTAAATTGGAGTGAAGCATTTAAAATGCCTTTTCCAAAGTATGTCTACTCACTTAAAAGCAAACCTCCTAGTAAGACACTGAAACAATTAATTGATAGACATCCAAAACTTTTTGATGGCAAATTAGGAAAAGTAAAGGATTATCAAGTCAATATACATGTTAAGCCTGGAACAGAACCTAAACATTTACCGGCAAGACCTATCAAATTTGGTATCAAAAAGAACGTAGAAGCTGAATTAGAACGTCTAGTTAGGGAAGGAATCATTAAACAAATAGATCCGAACGATACACCTATTGAATGGGCAACACCCACAGTGAACGTAGTAAAACCAAATGGTCAAATTAGAATATGTGGAGATTATCGGATAACAATCAACCCTGTACTGCTTAAACATTCATACCCGGTACCACAGTTTGATCACTTACGGCAACAATTATCTAAAGGAGAAAAATATTCTAAAATTGATTTGAAAGATGCATATCTACAATTTGAGATAGCACCGGAGTCCAAGAATTTTTTAACAATTACAACTCATAAGGGCTATTATCAATACAATAGAATGCCTTTTGGAATTACGACAGCACCATCAATATTTCAACATTACTTAGATAAACTATTAGAGGATATACCTAATGTAGCAGTATATTTTGATGACATAGCCATAACGGGAACGAATGACACTGAACATCTAGAAACACTCTACGAAGTTTTCAGTAGGTTAGAACATGCCGGTCTTAAAGTCAATTTAAAGAAATGTACATTTTTACAGCCTGAAATAGAGTATCTGGGACATACAATTGATAAAAATGGAATTCGGCCGACCAAATCAAAAATAGACGCAATAAACAAGGCTCCACCACCAACTAACATAAAGGAACTACGATCGTACCTTGGACTAATAAACTTCTATGAGAGATTTATTCCACATCTTCATAGTAAGTGTGCAATACTTCATGAATTAACAGGTAAGAGAAAATGGCAGTGGACTGCTCAAGAAGTTAAAGCTTTTGAAGAGACTAAAAAACTAATAGCAAAATCAAAATATCTTATTGCTTTTAATGAGAAACTACCGTTGTTCCTGGCATGCGATGCGTCTGAAAAAGGAGTGGGGGCAATGTTGTATCACAAAGTACAAGAATGCGAACAACCAATTGCGTTTGCATCAAGGAAATTAAAACCAGCTGAAAGCCGATATTCGGTTATAGATCGAGAAGCATTGGCTATATTTTTTGGTATTAAAAAATTTGATCAGTACCTAAGAGGAATTAAATTTACATTAGTGACAGATCATAAGCCTTTAATACATATTCTCGGACCACAGCGCAATCTTCCAAAATTAGTCAATAACAGGCTCATTAGGTGGGCGTTATTAATAGGCAGCTATGACTACGACATAATATATAGAAAGGGTGAAAATAACACAATAGCTGATTATTTATCTCGAATGCCAAACCCTAACGAACAGCCCACCAAAGAAGAAGCGCACATAAGTAAAATAGTTTTAAAAGCACAAGTCAACAATATTGAAGATCTTACTTTAAATGAGCAGTCCATAAAAGAACATACAAAAAGTGACGGTATATTAAAGCAGGTAAAACATTTCCTAAAAACAGGCTGGACCAACCACAATAATATTACTAATGAACTAAAATATTATTGGCGTAAACGCGATGAACTCTCTATCGAAAACAACATAATTATGTGGCAGGGAAGGATTGTAATTCCACACATACTTCAACGGTCAGTTTTAAAATATTTACATAATGGACATCCTGGTATCTCAGCAATGAGGGCATTAGCTCGGTTTTATGTATGGTGGCCAGCAATAGATGAAGATATAGACTCATATGTCAAGCGCTGCTATAAATGCCAAGAACATCGACCAAACATACCGGAACTTCCAGTTTTTTCGTGGTCTATCCCTGATAGCACTTGGGAAAGAATTCACGTAGATTTTGCCGGACCATTTGAAGGCAAACAATGGCTAGTTTTGCAGGACGCATTATCCAAGTGGGTTGAAGTAAAACCTATGACAAAAATCACATCAGAGAAACTTTGCGACAAATTAGATAACATCTTTACAACTTTTGGTTTACCAAAAATGCTCGTATCAGATAATGGTCCGCAATTCACATCGCATCAATTCAAACATTTCTGTGAAGTTAGAGGTATAACACATGCTAAGTCATCACCCTATCATCCACGAACAAATGGGTTAGCAGAACGCTTTGTCAGAACTTTTAAAACAAGAATGACTGCCAGTAGCTGCGATGGAATAACATTAAAAGCTCAATTAAGAAAATTCCTATTTACATATAGAAACACGCCTCATACTTCAACTGGGAAATCACCTGCACAAATGATGTTTGGAAGACAGTTGACATGTCTTCTTGACAATGTGCGACCAAATCTTAAAATGAACCTTAGATATAAACAATTTCAAGACAATATGACAGCAGACGTAGGATTCGCACCAGGAGAGGATATATATACCAGGAATAAAATTCAAAATAAATGGGAACCAGGAGTAATAAAAAAGAGGACACATCGATACTCATATATAATTGAAACACCGACAGGAACTGAAAAAAGAATGCACGCTGATGCAATTCGCACGAGGGCGGCGGATATAGAAGCAGACACAACCAGCAAAACAACAACCACAGAACAACCCTCTGTGATCGTGCCGAATACAGAGGCAGAAAATGAACAGCAACCGGTAACAACACAAGTCACACCTCTGCCACTCAGACGGACAAGTCGTGTAAGCAAACCACCTCGACGACTTATAGAAGAAATGAGTTGAAAAGAATTATAGCGGGGAGAAATGTTATAAAACTAAAACCTCAAATGTCATTATTCGCATGAACGGGTTTTAAAAAGATATATTGTTTTCTGACAAGTTGTTAGTCAGTTATGTCTTAAGTTGGAAAATAAACTACAATGTTAAATATTTGTAATTTTATTGTAGTTACGCTATCTCTTCTAGGCGCCGCGTCGCATGAATTCGCCGTCGTCGCATTTTTCATTTGTCCAAGCCCTCAACGCGGTATTTGAATAGTGATTAAGCGGCCTTTACATTTGGCTAAATTCAGTGCACTAAATGAAGACAGTGAGCGTGGCGTAAAAAGAGCTTGCTCTTTACACTTGACCTAATTAGCTGGCTAACTCAGTATAACATGAGTTTAACCGCTAATTCCGAACTTGTCGTACGTACATAGAGCTCTCATGGGACCATCAAAACATCAAAGAATAGGGCTCGCCTTGGCTATGGTTGCGTCGAGCTCGATTTTAATTAATAAAAAAAGACGCAGGAAGTATTGGGTGAAAAATATTTGCTCTAGAGAAAAACTATCAACAACGAATTATATATTAAACTAGCTGATGCCCGCGACTTCGTCCGCGTGGATTTAGTTTTTAAAATCCCTCGGGAACACTTTGATTTTCCGGGATAAAAGTAGCCTATGTCACTCTCCAGGTCCTCAATTATACTCATGCAAAAAATCATGTAGATCCGTGGCTCTGTTGCGGCGTGATTGAAGGACAAACCAACAAACAAACACACTTTCGCATTTATAATATTAGTAAGTATGATTAGAATATTAAATTACATAGGAAAACACTGTAATATTACGTCCATACGATGTATTACATCCATACCTACTATGTAGTATGTAGGTATAATGATCGTTTGGCAAAATCTGACGCCTTTGGAGTAGTTTGACTTTGACAAAATAGTATCCACGATGGCTATATACCTACGATAAATTACGCATGCCAGCTTAAGATGAGCCGTTCATTCAAAGTATCCTGTAGATTCCGGGGTTCAAGTTATTTGGGCCTTATACTGAAGACTGTGATGTCTATAATTTCTGAACTACGAAATTGACGACCTTGAAATAATTACAGGACAATCTCTAAAGAACCTGCTTTCTAACAAAAAAGAATGAATTAAATCGGAATACGCCTTAATGAATTACAGCGAAATACACATTTTGACTTTCATCCCCTCTCCCAAGGGAACCGTGCTGAATTTCGGGATAAAAAGTATCCTATATTATACCTCGTAGTATTAACTTAAATCGTACCAAGTTTCATTTAAATCCGTCCAGTAGTTTCGGCGTGATGCGCGGCCAAGATACAGACAGACAGACAGACAAAAAATTAAAAAAAAATGTTTTGGCTTCAGTATCGATTATAGAGTGCCCTCAAACAAAAAATATAATAAAATATCTTCAATGTAGAGAATTGGACCTGTTACAGTTTTATTATATTATAGATGTATTAGAGCCGGAAGATGTAAGAAATTTTCTGAGATTGTATAATCTTGAATCTTAATATTATTTCTTTTTCTTTCGACATTTCGAAGACACTCCACCGTGAGTGGCGGTCGGCGGACAACTGAAGGCATTTTTTGCCTAAATCGCTTTACACGTGGCTAAATTCAGCATGCTAACTGATTTAGATCGGCAGTGACGACTCTGATTGTCTAATTAGTGTGTCTTACAGTCTGAATGTCTTTAGACTTGTCTAAATTTAGAGACTTTTTCATTTAGTGCACTGAATTTAGCCAAATGTAAAGGAAGCTTTAGAGTGATATCAGTTTTCTGTAGGAGTTCTGTAGTTGCGAAGTATTTGTCAGTTTTTGCGCTTGACAACGATCTAACCGCATTCCCCATGGACAGAGATATACTATTCGTAAAATGTCAAATAGATCGCAAGCCTAACTCTATTTTTATTGAATAGAATGAAAACTTTTCTCCTCAACAGTTTCTCAATGTTTTTTTCGGAAATTCTTAGTCAAATTGGATTATAACTGGGCACTGGTTCAGTATGGAAGGAATAATTCGGATCGCCATTCGCCACAGAACACTAATTGTGGGTTGCGATTCACGATTCACATGGGATTGTCCTTCCATGTTCATTCAACTTTGCCTTTCCCGCTGCAGGATTGTCAAGAGCACTTTGGGACTTCGTCGATCCTTCGGACCTGTAACTGTACAGAACTTCACTAATGAGTTCACATTAGATTAATGGTTTGCATTTTGCAACCTTACCAGATCTGAGCCAATTTTCTCAGTCTCGGAGCTTTCATTAAGTACTTAGCTGTACAGCCTGTACACCTTTGTTGTACATGTACAAGCACTATTAGTCTCCTCATATACTGTGCTATTAACTGCCTCGTTGGTCTAGTGGTGAGCACGTTCGACTGCGGATGACGAGGTCCCGGGTTCGATTCCCGGGTCGGGCCAAAAAAAAAGGTATTGGGGTTCTGTCAAGAAATTCTCATTACTAGCCCGGAGTTAGGAAAGTTAGCGGTGAGTCACCCCGTGCCTCGGAGAGCACGTAAAGCCGTCGGTCCTGCGCCTGATCTCTTTCCGGTCGTGTCGGATTTTCCGCCCCATCAGACTATGAGAGTGAGGGAATAGAGTGCACCTGTGTCTGCGCACACACTTGTGCACTATAATATCTCCCGCGCAGATGGCTAATCTCTGAGCAGGTTGGCCGCCGTGATCGGATTCGGTCGGGAGGACATTATTAGAGAGATCACCGTTCGAGATATTCGATAGGGTTCAGAATCCAGATGTACAGGAATGTTTGGCAGTTGGCAGGTAGACAGTAGGCACAGTACCTCTGCCCTGTAACCTACTGTCTACTAATAACTAGATAGGCTCATGGCTGTGAGCTACAGGGCGGACGGGAACTGGTTCAGGCGGGGGGCGGCGGCGCGGGCCCCAGACGGAGGGACGTCATTGACCTGCCGCCTCCCCGCGCCGCGCCCGCCGCACACACCCCGCCGACACCCGCGCGAACCGTAACGTCATTGTATTGCTGCACTGCGAATCAAATTTGGTACATTACGGAGACGTTTTTGCTAACATCGTTCAAGTGAACTCGATTAATTAGCTTTTTGATAGCACCGAAGAGGAAACGTGGTAGGTACCTACCTACATTCAATTGGCGCACACTTCCGCGTGCCTATTTGAAGTCTATGAGGATATTGCTAACTTTGTTAATACGAAACTAAAACGCTTTGGCGTGTAGTAACTACTTTGATTTTGCTACATCAAAGTAGGCACTACTTACTTACTACCTACTTCGTTACCTAGTACCCTAAAGTAGATAAGAAAAAGAAAACTCCATCTAATATTATGTAGGTACATTAAGTTAATATCAGTATCATAATAAGTATTATAAGTTATATATAACGTTCTTCTACCACCTATTGCAACTTGCAAGGTGGGTTGTTAACTTGTTACTGTTGCCAAGCAAACAACAAAGCTAAACAAAGAACTTAAAATGGTAACAAATGATTTACAAAGAGCAAACAAAAAACAGTTGGGAGGCAATAAACAAAAAGTTTACCCCGAAGGCCGGCCCAATCTACGCGTAGCGGCCTGAAGAGCGATCATTTCAAACTCTACCCGACGAATCCATGCACTGGGTCAAGTTCAAAATCTAAATGAAACTTGATTTTTATTCCGGTTGAAGAGGGTTCAACAGGGTGATTCTGTAACTTTAGTTCACAGTTCACTTCACTCTAGCAGGTTCCCGCAACGCGCGTCGTACCCACCTACTACTACGGTTGGTTTTTAGGGTTCCGTACCAAAATGGTAAAAATGGAACCCTTATGGTGAGACTTTCTCCGTCCGTCCGTCCGTCTGTCACAGTCGATTATTTTAGTAACTATTAAAGCTATCGACATGTTAGGAATAGACAATGGTTGAATATAATAGTGGCCCAACATCATTGGAATTAAAAAAATTATTTTTAGTTTACTTAATTAAAAAATGGGGAAATCTAGAAAATCTTACGCGACAGAAAAAAACTAATACCATGTTCGGATTCCGCATCCCAAAATTACCAAATAAAGATACCTTTCAAACAAACAATTTTCTAAAAGGTCATTTTGCATACTGTGTAATTATTATAAATGCGAAAGTGTGTTTGTTTATTGGTTTGTCCGTCAATCATGCTGAAAAAAGCTACGGATTGACGTGATTTTTTTTAGATAGGTATAGTTGAGAACCTGGAGGGTGACATAGGCATCCTGGAAAATCAAAGATTTCCCGCAGGATTTTAAACACTAAATCCACGCGGACGAAGTCGCGGGCATCCACTTGTATATTATAATAGTCCAATAGATAGTGTTAGTAAATGCCGCAAATATTTTGTTCGGAATTTCTGTTCTATAGATAGAGTTCGTTGTCAGGAACAAAGAAAACCCAACGCTCACGTATTTTAGTAATATGGACATAATATCAACGAGCATGCACTTACTTGAGTAATGATAATGATAATGAATGAAGGTGAATGTCGTCTGGTGAACATGTGCAGTGGAGTTGACGAGACCTCTCGTCGGAATGGGATACACTCCCAAACACACTTGAGTGTTGAGAGGCGTTGGGCACATGGCTGGGGAACGCAAGGGAGTTGACATAATTACTTTCTGAGTATTCCTTGATTGGTAACGTTGTATGACCCACGGTTGAATAGGGTCTCATGGGAACAACGTAAATAGTTATAATAAAAGATTCTGGACCAAATTATTTTATCATCCTTACCACAGCTTTATAGTTTCTACCGAACTTTTGCCGAACTTCACATTTTTAAAATAACGTATGTAAATATAAAGTATATACGTAACCTAACGTATATATTATGTTCCTATAAAAAAGGAGGTTAGATCCTATCCTTAAATTGACCTGATTGTACTAGAAGTGTACCTAATAGTGGGAATGAGCCTGATTTTTAAGGTAAGTAAGTATAAATAATATCACTACCTACCATACGAGTAGATCGTCACTTACCATTAGGTGAGATCAGAGACAAGGGCTATTTCGTCATTAAATAAAATATTATAAAAAATGTAAGTACAAGCAATGCCTTTGCTGTACTCGTAGTGAAACATGAATTTTAGGTTAGGTTCCTTTGTGAATTTATGAAGTGCTGCAAACCGTAAACACTTTGCAAATACACAGATATGGGGCACACACGTGTACTGATTATGTGGAGTCATGGACTATTCAATACGTCGCGTCATATGTATTGTCATATTGTGCGGCGATCGAGTGCCAAGTCAGAGGTCAGTTGGTTCAAATACTTAACAATCATTGTCTATACCTCCGTACAATGTTTCCTAATGCGAAGTGGACCTTTACTACTATAACTTCCGGAACTAAAAGCTTGAAAAAACACACAATACGCGCCGGTGACTGACGTATATGTTCGGCGCGCGATCGCAGTAGGAACATGGCGAACTAAGATTACGTTGATCTGCACCCCGATTCAGCGTTTCGATAACGTCCCGTTTCGATACGATTAGATATCGATCTCGTATCGAAAATTTTTTGTCGTGCGATTCAGAACGTTCGGTTAGAGAATTCGATTCGATGTCGACTACGGAATCGGCTTCGTTATCGGTATCGACAAGATACATTAAATTACATGTAGATTTACGAAGTTTGTTGTTTTACCAAAATTTCTCTTGTTATTAAATTCATGTTAGCACTAAATAAATAGATTTTAATTATTTTCGAAGGACATTGAAGTAATTATTTAAAATGATAACTTGTTAAATTATTATAGACGGCCAATTTTCAGCCTCGTCGATAGATGGCGCTAAGTTCATGTGTCATCCCTCTGGGTTCTTATTTTATTTTGTTGTGGTGTACATAATATGTTATTTTAATGTTAAAATACGTACAATATGGTAAGTAAACATTTACATACCAAAATCATTCATCATAATCATTTTATACGAAAAACCAGTAAACACAGTACGTAAACAAAAGGATACCGGATGCCCTGTAGCTTTCGATAAGTTACCTACCAACTAAAATTATCGGACGTTCGGAAAATCTTATTCGATAAGATTGTTGTGAATAGCGTTTGATAGAAGATATCGAAGAATATCTACGTCGGTTCGATTCGGTTTCGATTTCGACAACTTCGCTGTCGATACGAGTATTCTGAATTGAAAATTCATCTTATCGTACGATAACAAGCCGAATCGGTTGATAATTATGCTATCGTAAGGTTCTGGGTACGGAATAATCCTTACGTATAAATGTATGAAAAAATGCCTACAAAAAGGAATAAAGAATAAGATACTAGATAGTAGGCACAAAACGTGGTGTCATTGGCTTCTAAATCCTGCTGTAGGCGGTGCTCTTGTTGGCTGTTAGAGCTTAGCAAAAAGTGTGCAGTCATCTTATCCGAAATAAAACTACCTATGAAAAACTAGCTGATATAATAGAATCACCACGTCGATAAAGAACATTTCTTCAGACTTTACCTCCATTAGCTATTACCATTACATATTTTCATCCTTCAAGAACCTGGTATTTTAAAAATTCTTTCAACATTCAAGGACCTGCCAAATCTATAAATTTATAGATATACGCAATACGCATAAAATAGTAGGTATAATTTATTATACCTACTATTTTATGCGTATTGCGTTGACACGTTGCTGTCGCAATTTGTGTGTTGAGTGCGTGTTGAAGGATTTATTTACGTGGATCTTCTAATTTTAATAATGAATAATTATAGGAATGAAAATAAATACTAACGTATTTAAATATAACTTATAATGCTCACCTTCGGAGTTTTGAAAGCGGTCTCTCAAGTCAGCGATCAGCGAATCTGAAAACATAAAAATAATATTTGTTATAAATAAAAATTTAATTAATCTATACTAATATTATAAAGAGGAAAGATTTGTTTGTTTGTTTATTTGTTTGTACCGAATAGGCTCTGAAACTACTGGACTCAATAGCCCAACGGTTAGAGGTGCGGACTGAAAACTAAAAGGTCACAGGTTCGAATCCCACCCGTTGCACTATTGTCGTACCCACTCCTAACACAAGCTTTCCGCTTATTTGGAGGGGATAGGAGGATATTAGTCAACTTCAACTTGGCTGATATTCTTTTTAAAAAAAAAAAGAATGTCAAACGAAATGTGGGCAACGTGTGATACCAAAACGGAACCGAAATAAAGGTTTTTGGGTTAAACAAACTGCGAGGTGTGAACTGTGTCACACTCACGTCTCACGAGAGAATATCGCTCGCAGCGCGCGCGCATTCGCACCTGTGGCAGCCTGTGGGCTGCGGCCTGCGACAGATACACTTTTGTTTGTAGAGCGAGGAGACGATGTATTAAGCCCAATTTAGACGGTGCCTCGTTCATTGTTCATTTTTTGCGAACATTTTTTGCGAAAATGCACCCTAAGGCCCTTTTGCGAAGGCGAATTTGGACAGTTCATTTTCGATGACTCAGTTTAAGAAATTAATCAAAATACTGACTAATTTGTGAGTAATTCACGTCCAACTCGGTATGTTGATTAATTTCTTAAACTGGTCACTTTCAAGTAAAGATTTTATGTAAACCTGTGAAGATGATAATTCTACTGGCGCAATTAGAATGCCATAAGCCTACTTTGTCGTATTAGTTTACAAAATGGGAAAAACCAAATTAAATTTAAATTTCGCGGGCAGACTCGTATAATCCACCTTAATTTGCTCGTAGGGCGAATTAAGACGGTTAATTTTCGCAAAAATGAACGATGAACGAGGCACCATCTAAATTGGGCTTAAGACGTTCACAATATCTGTGCACCTCGCTGGAATGCGATGTCCCTCCCACTTCGCCCTCCACCTTCCCGAGCTCGCCCCACTGCATCAGTATTACCACAGTATTACACCGTACACCGTACTAGAGCGCCGACGTGACGTCATCAACGCCAGGTGCACAGATAATGTGATGGTTATACAAGGCTGGTACAATGGCTTCAGTACACGTTCTCTGATCTCTCAATGTCCAGATCTTGCAGCAACGCAGCGACGCGTGACGGTTTGACATGATTTTTTGCATGGGCATAGTAATTGAGGACTTGGAGAATGACACTGGCTACCTTTTAATCCGGAAAAACCTAGAGGGTTTCCGCGGGATTTGGAAAACCTAACTCCAAGTGGACTAAGATCTTTAAAAAAAAACTCCAAGCGGACGAAGTCGCAGGCAAAAGCTAGTAGGAATAAACAAAGTCGTAAGATTAACTGACATCAATAATATGAAAAAAAAAAATGAATCGAGGTTACAATAATAATGATTATTTTAATGAGCTTTTAAACAGTTCATGTGTTTAAAAATACGTGTGGTGTTATTTTGCTAGAAAAACAGATTTTAGTTTCGCGAGCAATGTGGCGTTGACCTTGACATCAAATTTTCGCTGCATCTTACTTCAAGCCGGTTTGTAAGTTTACAACGAAGGACCCACAACAAACTGTAAACCGACACACTTTATGCTTATACATATAATATGTATACCTACTAGCTGATGCCCACAACTTCGTCTGCGTGGATTTAGTTTTTAAATTTCCTCGGGAACTCTATGTCACTCTCCAGGTCCTCAACTATACCCATGCAAAAAATGAAGTCAATTCGTTGCTACTTGCTATGTTGCGGTGTGATTGAAGGGCAAACTAACAAACAAACACACTATCTCATTTATAATATATTTGGGTAAAGACTATCTCGCAATCTAACATCGACAACACGACTGTTCGAGATTTAGGTTGCTAGGCAACCTAAATCTCGAACGGTCGTTTAATTAACATAATTTTAATTTGCAATAACAAATATTGATATAATAATTAAGATAAAAACTATCCTATCTTTTAGGTTGGACCAAATTAAAGATAGTTACGAAGTTTGATCAAAATCGGTTCAATAGTTTTCGAGTTTATCCCGAACATACATCGTGACACGAGATTTTTATATATATAGGATGTGTATAAAATTCTCAATTTATTAATCATTTATCAAATCATGAAAATGAAAAACGAGCGTACCTACATAATAATTATATTTTGTATTGCATTCCGGCGTTATTTTTACCCGACTTCAAAAAAATGATTTGATACGTAGGTACCTATGTGTAGTACGTAATATTATTGGCACTGCAAAATTGTCACATAATATTATACTTTATGATAATACCTTTAGATAATAATTGATAACTAATCTTGGGGCTTCCAAACAAATATACAAAATTTTATAGGTCTATGTAATATGTATGTATGTATGTAAATGTATGTATGTATGTATTTGCTCGTTACAGTCCTATTTACGCTTACACATGATCTGGTTATTCTTTTCGCATTAAACTAGATTATTCTAATATCTTAATATAATCTAATGCCTACGCTTTAAGCTACTATGGTACTACCTATTTATTAATACTTAATTTAAGTCCTTATAGTTATCCAACGTTCTTATTATCTTAAAACTTAAGAGTAGTGTCTATGGTCTAGTGACGAAACGCGACGCGAGTAGGTATTTTCCAAAATGCTAGCTGTTTTACAACGCTTCGCTGCCCGACCCGCATCGTGCGATAGAGAGAGTTGCAAGTCCAGGAGTTATTTGCCTAAATTTTATTCTTGAAATATTGTTTCGGGTCATAACGTTTTTACCCCCCTAAACGTTTACAAAATTAGTCAATTTTGGTCTCATTAGATTCAGTACACCTTAATCTAGGCTCGTACGTTTCATTTTTTTAGTATTTCAGTTTAGTTAAAATTAAAAAAATAAAATTAGTCGAGGAAGTTTTTGAGTCAAAAATATGGATATTTAGTCACTAATAACTTTTAACATAAGCAATATTTCTTTAAAATTAAAACGTACGGGCATAGTTTTTCATTGTATCTGCAACATTTCAAAAAATTATGAACATTGGACAACATTTACGGGTAGCAAAACGTTATCGCTTTTTGTATGAAAATTTTCAACTAGACACTCCTCTTAACTATTACCACAGAGTGAGGATAGTTTCATATCTCCTCCTTATACTGTGCTATTTATTACCTTATCTAAGCCTTACGTCTAATAAGAAAGATTTTTATTTATTTCTTATTATATGCTTATCAATATTTACAAACATAAATCTAAAAAATACCTACATAGGTAGTAAATAATAACTTAGGTAGTTAATTTTTTAGCTAATCTCTGATCGAGATGATTCTATTCCAGCTATATCATTCTTTCAACAAAGTAAATGAAAAACTCAGCTCCTCGTATTTGAGCTCGCAATACCTACTTAACTTTTAATGCCGAGCCTACGGAGATAATTTTCGCTTCATAAAGCAAGAACAAAGACCGCCTTCGCAAAACTTAAGTTTTATTATGACCTTCTATGTGAATGAAATAGCCGATAAAATGGAGTAGTATCTATATGATAGAGATAAATGGCGAAGATTCAACTTTATTACAGGATTATGGCTGAAATGTATTAGCCCTGTCCCGACGGCTAATAATCCCTGTGATTTATCCATTTAATTTAAAATCGATTCACCACCTTGCAATCTTCTAATCTGAAATATAAAGTTTGGATAACTTTCAAAATTCGTGAGTTTTCGACTAGGTACTACCACTTAGAGCACAGTCTGATACTCAAATAATTAGTAATACTACGGTCTAAATTCTAATAAGACTTTATTGTGTTACTCATTCATATTCATAACTAGATGATGGCCGCGACTTCACCCGCGTTTTAGTGTTCTTTAAAAACCGTGGAATCTCTTTAATTTCCCGTATAAAAGTAGTCCGCTTCTACTGTTTGTAGTGTTCTCTTGAATGCAAGCTTCATTAGTTCCGAAGATTAGACCGTACGAACAGACACTCAAATATCGGTATTCGGTGTATAAAAGTGAAAAAACAGAGAGCGCATTTGAGTTTGAGTCTCTTTTACAAGAGAGCACAATGCACAAGAGTGCACTATATGTTGCACTATAATAATATTTTTTTTTCACCTAATTAATATTTTCATCATTTATTCCTTTTTAGTGTACACCCTCATCCAGTATTTCTTCTATTATTGTTTCGTCGTTAGGTTGCCTGGAAGAGATCGCTTCTTAGCGATAAGGCCGCCTATTGTACCTACAGCTTCTTCCCTTATACTTATGTATGTTTTATGTTCTTTGGTTTTGTGTTGATTGGTGTACAATAAAGTGTATTTTCATTTCATTTCATACATCTTGCGAAGTTGACTTCTCTCATATCCTCATTGCGATTGGCCGAAGTGGCCAAAATTCGGTCGAGAGAGCATAAGGCCACGCAAAGTAACATTATTACAGTGCCAATTCCTCAATGAGCTGCGCTCGCGCACGACATGGGCGCGCAAGATGGCGGCGGTGAAAGTGTTGTGGCCGGCATCCGAGCGCGCTGGTGTCGGCGGCGACGCCGCACCGGCAATAGCGACAAACTTGATCTGGCTATTGCACAATAATTGAACTTTTAGCAAATTACGACGGTTTCTTGCCAAATTTGTTTAGGTAGGTATATTATTTTTAAAGAGCATACACGACACGACCTTGCCTTGTGGCCTACAAGCAAAGTAGTTATTTTGTCGGATAGAATCATTGAAGTATTATGTACTAAAGCACGATAGAATGCCACACTTCTGGTACGGCCGTAAGAGACAACATTGATGCATCATGCAGCGGATGTCAAATCAAATGTGGCATGACTTTGACATCCGTGTGGTACTAAGGTGTGGTATAATATACTGCGGATTTTTCAATGTTGGACGCAAACAAATAAAAGCAAAAATTCGCAATAAAGTAGGTATCGAATAAAATCACACGACGAATATTAGTAAGATAATTATCTATAAAAAAAATATTTTTAAAAAACCGACTTCAAACGCCCGGATGTGTGCCCGCGCCACTACAAAGTATTACTTATTATTTATTATCTAATTAATGTAATATTAATTAATTTATTGTTGATTTTTTTAAAATCGCTCCACCGATTTCGATAAAATTTTAATGGGAGTATTTTCCAAATCTGTTCAGGCGTCTTCGAGTAATCTGTGAACATACATGTAAAAAAATAAGATTCCGACGAATTGATAACCTCCTCCTTTTTTGAAGTCGGTTAAAAAGTAGAAATAAAATCCTACTACACTAGCGGCACGCTATGATGGCCGGTTTGACGTTTGTCCGCTCATGAAGTTCCGTATTAATTGATAACGACTTTGAAGGAAATAATTGTATTACTTTATTGACGATAGTGATGTGCAGAGATTCATAAATTTTATCGAATGTAGTTTTAGGTTTAGGACTCAAAATTTATTTATTAAATTGATTTCTAAAATGTATACAAGTGTAGAAAAATTAGTTTGCACCATTTAAGGGGTGAATGTACTTGTGAATATGAACAATTTTCACTATGTGGACAAACCTCTGAAATCGCAAAAAAATATCAGCTGTTTCATACAAAAGGTAAAATTTTTATTTTTATATGATATATACCACAACTCGGCATTTGGTTTTCTAAATTGAAAATTTTTAAAAATGGAATCTAATACGATCGTCACATAGGATCGCTGGCTAGCACAACTACTACCTCCGGCAAACTCGCGTCAATGCTCAATGCAAAACAAAGCAGTTTCGAATTGACGTTGCTTCGAAAAGTATAAACTGTCAGTGCAATGCGATTGTGATATAGTTTTGACCTGGCTTTGGATTTCAAATATTGATACTGCATTACTGTTGACCCTTGCTCGTTAATTTGGACTCTGTTCAAGCCCTTTGTTGTGGATTTCGTCGATATGACCGAACGTACGCAGAGAACTGTTCTAAATAGTCAGACACGTGAGTTCGTAATACGCCTTCGTAACTATTTCGATCGTGAAGCTCAAAATGGAGGGCCAATTTTACCTATAACGTCAGTGGTTGAACGCGTAGCTGATGCGCTTAATATTGGACAACGAACTGTTAGACGGATAACTAAAAAAAAATATGGCGAGACTGGCACAGAAGAAAATAAACTTCACACACCAAAAAAGAGAAAACGAGCAAAACCAGTCGTAGGCATCGATAGCTTTGATGCCGATGCTATCCGAAGACATGTTTACGGCTACTATTTACAGAAGGAGTATCCAACAAGAAAAAAGTTGGTGCATTCACTGAAGGAAGCTGGATTATTCTTCGGTGGGGAAAGTTCTTTAACGAAGATTTTGAAGACCATTGGATTTCGATATTTTTGTTTTATTAAACCTATTTAATCAGGTACAAAAACAAAACTTAATTGTTTTTTGTTCGAGAATAAATTGACATTCCACATCACTATTGTAATGTGTCAAACCGGCCATCATAGCGTGCCGCTAGTTTATGTCATTGTTGTAACGATCTAAGGAACCACACTATTTCGATATAAGCAGGTATATCTATTTATCTAACAACGTTACCATAACCTTCCATACTAACGTGATACTAACATCGACTCATTGTATAGTGATGCGAAAAACCGGTCGCTACGTTATATGTAGTTAAATAACGTTACACAATTTCCGCTCCAATCAAAATACACGTAACGACGTGAATATAATAATAAGCTCGTTAGTTGTTGTATCCGCTCTTCACGGCCTATAAAAATGTTGTGAAAGGCCGTTTGTAGTTGATGATGTTTATACAGCTAGAGTCTAGAGTCTAACACTAAAGTCTTACAGGTTTAAACTTTTACTGTAGCGAAATGTCCGATGTCCTACGGATTACAGAGCCGCTGGATAGGTAGCGTTTCCCGTCTGGACCATAATATAGTCAGTCTGTCCTCACCCTAAACTAAAACATAGACGTATACTTACACTAACACACACTCACACACGCACACATGAAAAAATTCGTGACTTCATAATTTTATGTATAGGCGTGAAGCAGAGTTGGTGAAGCTGAAACAAAGCGAGTCTTCTGGTAAGGTACAAAACGTTGTCTTTCGCATTTTAATAATATAATAGATGTTTTGCACCTCAAACCATAAAAAAAAACACTACAGCGTAGCTATATTAATTGTTATCCGCCAAACAAATACCAACGTCGGCGTCATCGTCTCATAAAAATATAAATTTATCGATATTGAAATAGTCAGCATTGGTTTATGAATATAATATCCAAGGCATGTAATTAAAATCCTTACGATAGTCTGCGGTTCTAACAAGGCGAGTGACCTTGAAGCGAGACGAGGTTATTTATAAAGTACCTAATAGCATCTAATAGTTAGTGCTGTTACAAAATAAATGTTGATTTGATTTGCAATAATCTCGAATACACAGCGCGCAACTCCTAGAAGCTGTTATAATTCACGAATGTATAAATAAATATTTAACACTAATTCACCTGAAGTCTTAGCCAATTTTAATACTAATAAATCTCTCTGCTCTTTGGAAGACTGCAAACTGGACAGGCGGCGCGATGGAGAGCATTAGCTCTCCTTCTCTAGCTAGCGGGTTCGCAGTATCAAATTAGTAATAAGATCTGTAGAAGAACCAGAGTTACCGACATAGAAGCTCATGGAATATCTAGCGAAGCATAAGTAGAGCCTTAGGTTGACGAGTGACGACCATCACAAGGAGCAGCAGCTGAATGCAGGCGGCCGCGGCGCAAGACCGCGACATGTGGCTGTCCAGCTATGGGCGTATATATCGGTTCATAAAAAAGAAGACCTTAGGTTTGGTAGATGATACCTACTTTATGAGGAAAACATTAAAACCTGTTCAGTTTCCTGAAGCGATTAAGCTCGGTAAGGACATCCAGGTCGCAAGCGCGGTATGGCTGGTGCTTGGTATTAGGTAATTGAGCAAGATCGGTTCTCGCCCCATCCAGCCTCCGGCATCCGGTCATGAATCACAATAATTCATAATTCAGCTCCTGACACTCGTTTGATACACGATCGTTAATACTAGGTATATCTTGCTTTAAGTTAGGTAAACATTAAATCAATATAAAGTTTTAAGTTTATTCGGTACCTACTTTAATCAATATACCAGCTAACTAACTTCCTACATTTTTCTAGATACACAGAACTTTATTGGAATAGGAAACCACCATTTAAACCACCTCCTTTATGGAATCTTACTAGGTATTAAAAATCTTAATTCTTAGGCGACGTTTTCGCATAGGCGTGGCTTCGCGCGGCGCGTGCGGCGTCGTGTAGCGGCGGGCACCGCGGCGTTCGCCGACGCGGGCACCGCGGCGGGCAGCGCGGCGGGCACCGAGGCGACGCACAGTGGGTCGAAACAGCTATATGAGGTACATAGGATTTTTTGTTACAAATTCCATTTAAAAAAAATACTTATCGAAAGACCTTGTCATTCTGATGAATAATTGTTATTAAACGTTTTTCTCTAAAACTGATAGTTTGCCCGGAAAAAATATTTTCAGTTTTTGTTGTATATGGAATGAAACAGAAACTGCTAAAAGCTAATAATAAGCTGATCAAAGTCAAAGTCAAAGTCAAAGTCATTTATTGCATAATATCATCATAATACATTGCCTTTTCGGCGTGCAATAGAGATACAAAAGAATGGTTTCTTTAAAACAATTAATTTAGGCTCAAGTACACATTATTCTCACATAAGTACATAGGTAACAATAAAAGGAAGTTACAGTTAAAATTTAAAAATACCTTAATTGATAAAATTCATCGATATTGTAAAATGTATTGTCTAATAAAAAGTCGCGTAGTTTATTTTTAAATTGATTTATATTATTACATTTCCTTATCTGCTCAGGTATTTTATTGTATACCTTAATCGCCATCACACAAATACTCTTGCTGAAGAATGAGGTTTTGTGAGTGGGATAACGGAATAAATCTTTACAGCGTTCTCGATTATTTCGAACAAACAAATTTTCATTCTTTCTTAGGAATAGAGCAAGTTCAAATATGTATTACGACGTAACTGTGAGAACGTGGAGTTTCTTAAAGTAAGGTCTGCAGCTATCAATTTTTTTTTATCTTACATATCGCTCTTATGCATCTTTTTTGCGCAATAAAGACGTGGTTAATTTCACTAGTATTTCCCCAGAAAATTATGCCGTAGCGAAGAATTGAAGCCACTTGTGCATGATATGCCACTAACAATGATGATGCCCGCAACTTTGTCCGCGTTGGTTTAGTTTTTAAAGTACCTCGGGAACTCTTTGATTTTCCGGGATAAAAAGTCACTCTCGGGTCCTCAACTATACCCATGTAAAAAATCACGTCGATCCGTAGCTCTGTTGCGGCGTGATTGAAGGACAAACCAACAAACACACTTTCGCATTTATAATATTAAGTATGATTAGCTAATTTTTCACTGTTTGTAATTATTAGTTTCCAACAACAAAGACAGTTTAGCTAAGGAGATACATTAGATACATAATAAAATGAATTGTTAAAAAGAAATAAAGAAAGCTATATTTTGAAATTTGAATGTTTTATTTTTGTAGATCCTTTGTTTGAATTCACGTTATTTTAATAAAATTTACAGTTTTAATCTATGAAATATCCTTTTTTAAGTGCTTAACTTATAAGTTTCTCTTCGATGAACTAGTGATTTAAAGTTAATTTCAATATTTATTCATAGAATTTTCATGCAGCACATTATTTTGGTCAAATATTTGATAATCCACGACATTATAAAATCAATAAAAATCTTTTTTTTTTTAAATTTCAGTTTCTAATAACTTTTAAACGGGCAAGTTTGGGTGCAAGCTGATAACATAAAGTTATAGCCAATAAGCCAAAGAATAAGAATAAAGTAGTTTTAAAGCAAGACCTTTCAAGACTTGGCCAAATTTTAGCAGTTTCTGTTTCATTCCATACAACAAAAACTGAAAATATTTTTTTCCGGGCAAACTATCAGTTTTAGAGAAAAACGTTTAATAACAATTATTCATTAGAATGATAAGGTCTTTCGATAAGTATTTTTTTAAATGGAATTTGTAACAAAAAATCCTATGTCCCTCATATAGCTGTTTCGACCCACTGTGCGTCGCCGCGGTGCCCGCCGCGCTGCCCGCGTCGGCGCCCGCCGCGTGCGACGCCGCGTGTTCCGCCGCGTTCAACGCCGACGCCTCTCTGTAAACGCTCTCATACTTCGCCATATGTTTGAGCTTCACGCGCGACTCGACGCCGCACGCGCCGCGCGACGCCACGCCTATGCGAAATCGTCGCCTTAGTAGAATATTATGTATTCAGTATTATAATTATAAGACATCCTGTTACCCACGACCTTCCTCAGACTTACCATTTTCCCGAAATGTAGAGCTCTGTTTATTTGTTTTGTTTTGCTTTGCTTTTAATTCGGAATAACTTAGTTTTACGTTGTTTCCACCTGACTAGGCCTGTAACAAACAGGTAACTACACGCCATTGTTCCAAATAAGTACAAAGGTATTTGCCCCACTTCGAAGCTGGAGCGGGTTTAATTAGAAACACGAATCGGATTCCAAACGTCCTGACACCCGATCCGATAACCCTTCGCCTTCGTGTCGTAAATACGTATTCATGTGTTACGTTATACGTATAGTGCTGCGATAAAGTGCGGACATCGAGACAAAGTCGCGGCCGTTGACCCCGCACTATCAGCTGACGACATCGCTCAACTGCGGGTGACTGCGGGGAAAATTATCTTTCGTGCAATATTTTGGTCTCTCTTTTAATAAAATACCAAAGAGATGGAAGGGGTCCCTTCGAGGGGGACAAGCTATAGGTAACATTCATATAGGTATGCCAAAGTATAAGACCACTGGGTCAAAAAAAACTTGGAATGTAATGTCCGGGCAACCTCGGCTTATCAGCGGGCGACACCGCTCAATTGCATATAAAATTATTATCTTTCGTGTAATGTTTCGGTCCTTCCTCATTAGCCACATTACTTTGAGGAAATGTGAACTCTCATGACACTTACAAATTATGCGACCACTTCCAAAATAAACTACATATAAATTCGGTTCGTCCGAAAAATTTTTGCTTTCTGCAAAAAAGTTAATTTTCTAAGTTTATTATTTCGCTTGAAATGTTAAAAATGTTGTACATGGTTCACTTGTTCTGTTCTATACATAAACCTCAGCGTGTTACTTATTGGAACCAGCTTGAACCTCGTCGAATTTTCGACCGAGCGAAGCGAAGGTCTCTGAGTTTACTAGAGCGATTTGCACTTGTCCGTCCGTCCGTCTGTCACAGCCTTATAACTTCTGAATTACTGAACGTAATAACTTCAATTTTAGATATGATATGTAAACCGATGGCCTCCAGCCGAAAATGGCTTAAAAAGTTATAAAAATCTTTATTTCAGGGGGGCTCTCATACGAAATGGGGGGCTTTCAAAGTGGAGATTGTATTCGAGGCTAGATTTCTAAAACCACTTTGTTTTAAAACTTGAAACTTACACATAATTTGAGTTATATTCTGTACTTGAACAACAAATACTAAGATTAGATAAATATTATAAAGAAACGAAATTAGAGTTTTAATGGGCATCAATGTTTTTAACAAAACTTCACTATACTGTTACTAGATGGCGCTGTCTTTAATATTGTAAATATGCATCCCATCCACGAAAACAGATGACGATTGACGTCATCAGATTCGGCGCGTTTTAATTACAATATAATATAGTTAAAACTACCTTATGGGAATTATGGGATACCGCGAGGTCTCAGTTCGGGGCGAACCACTAGTTATTATGATCGATAACTTTGTCTTCTTTAATAGCGACCTAGTAATTCTTATTATCCACATTTTTTGTTCGGTGCTTTTAAAAGTCATAGGTTAAATGAACTTTAATTGGTTTTGGAGGTTTATTCAATGTATTCAGTAAATCAAGATGAAAATATACGTTAATTACAAAAAGATCAAGTCGTGCGACATCACGCGCTGTCATCCGACTTCGCACGGCATGTTTCAGGAGTCAGGACTAAAGTCCCCAGTGAGGAACAGCTTTTATTATCTAAGCCTATGATCTAAGCATGGTAAACATTCCCACCACAAACATTTTATCATAAATCATGTCTACATTACATACATTAGTTCACTGCCGATTTCGGCAACAGCGACTGGATCTCTGTTAACTTTGAAAGTTCAATAAGGGCTTCGCTCGTGTGCCCTGATGTGGCTGATGTACCCTATTTTTGCACGAAATAGCCGCGCGCAGTGAGGACATAATAGGGCACCATCGACGTAATTGACCGAGCGAAGCGAGGTCTCTGAGTTTACTAGAGCAATTTGCACTTGTCCGTCCGTCCGTCCGTCCGTCCGTCCGTCTGTCAGAGCCTTATAACTTTTGAATTACTGAACGTAATTACTTCAAATTTAGATATAATATGTAAACCGATGGCCTCCAGCCGAAAATGGCTTAAAAAGTTATAAAAATCTTTATTTCAGGGGGGCTCTCATAGAAGCGAATGCGAAGAATTTTTTTTTTATTTACGATTCATAGGTTTTCTGTGTATCATTTTAAAGACAATTTGGAACAGAGTACAACCGTATTTTTTTTTTAATTTTTTTCCTAAAATTGACGAAATGGGGGGCTTCCAAAGTGGCGATTTAATACGCTCGCTTGAAGACGCTCTCTGGGAAAAATTTTCTATATATTTTCAAGTTGTACTTATTTTCTTACTTCACTTGTATCCTGTACTTGAACAACAAATACTAAAATTATATGAATATTATAAAGAAACGAGATTATTTAATTTTTAATGAGCATCAGTAAATTTCACATAGCTTCACAATAATGCTAATAGATGGCGCAGTCATTAACTATTCCATTGAACTAGGAGTTACGACTACGATTTATCCCAAAAACAGTTTTGCGTCGACCATTATTATTTAGGTACATAATATAATAACATATTATTCAATTAAAATTATTCTTTAGTTAAATATCATTTTGTATATTTTCTATTCGCGTCGATAGATGACGATTTGTACAGATGCCCCTAACCCGTTTTCACTCGTTAGTACCTACATAATAATTCAATGTTTTCACTGACGTTCCCTAACCTTTACGGGCTACCTATGATAAGTTATGTGATGATTACTGTCAACTTCTTTATCACGATCCTGTACGGGACACCTAAAAAGGACATTGGGACGGATGTTAGGACTTAGGATTCTGTTTTGGAGCTACCTACGTAAAGAGACTCCTACATAGGGGATGATTTAGGTATGTTTGGTGAAAACGGGCATAATAATAATAATGTCAGTTTTGGTCGTCATGTATCGATTGAATGAATAATCGTGGGATACCGTTACCGCGAGGTCTCAGTTCGGGGCGAACCACTAGTTATAGGTTAATTTTTCTTTTTTGTATTCAGGACCACGACAATAAGGATGCACAGGCAGCCGTGGTTACTGCCTCCTTGTCTCAAGGGGGGGTGAGCACTTTTTTGAGGCACCTTTTCTAGCCTCCACCCCGGTTAAACGGGGAAAGCAGTGCCCCTCTAAATAGAGCTGCTTTGTCACAGAGGGTGCTGCCGAACTGCACTGTCACCCCATTGCAGTGCAAGAAAGACCACTCTCCCTAAGCCGCTTTCGTGCAGGTATCAGACAAAACTCGGAGGGCATCATCACCAAGCTTCTCTACCTCTACCCATCGCCAAAGGGCTTGATGTTATTCAGAGTCCGGTAATAACAGAGCCAGTCAATTGCGCAGGATATATTAAAGTGCATAAGTGTACGCGCAAACACAGATGCACTCTCTCGACCACACTCCCTGAGACCCGATGGAACGGTGAACCGCTACGACCGGGAGGGAGCAGGTTGCAGTATCTAGCCGACGATAACCTTGACTCCTATCGCCGCCTTAGGCCTTCCACCAATGCCTTGCTACCCCGCCAAATCTGCCAATCTCCAATGCTTATCAGCGCTGAGATGCCTTCATTACCGGGGTAATCATGTCTAAATAATCGGATAAAAGTCTAAAAAAATTATCAAAATCTAAATATTTTCACAATAAACTTTCTCAAAATAAAATAAACAAAAAGAAAGCATAATTCAGTGAAAATGTAAACATTGAAATACGGGGTGAATCACAACACTTCCGGCCATTAAGCGCGTTTTGCGTGTCTGACCCATTTTTGTATGTACTTTAGAATTTAATTCTGCCTTTCAATTAATTTATTGACGTTTATTTTAATCAGTGGTTTAGTACGAAGCACGTTTTGGGCTTTTTGAGAATATTTCCTGTTGATATTCGGGTACCACTCAATGTACTTAGAGGTAGTAGTAGGTACGTCTTTGAGTAGGTACAGCCCCGCATTTGATTAGTCCGCGTGGATATAGGTTTACGGAAATTCTGTGGTAACTCTGATTTCCGGGATAAAAAGTAGCCTTTTGATTGATATTTAGTTCGTTGAAATAGTAATAATTGTGGGGTTTAATTAATACTTTAGTTTTACAAGGAATTAAAATCTTAGACTATGTAAAATAAAAGACACCCAAACATAAGATAGATAGATAAAGATAAATTAAAAAACCGGCCAAGTGCGTGTCGGGCCACGCGCTGTGTAGGGTTCCGTAGTTGAAAGTCTCAAATATTATTGCTGACCTAAGATAGTGCTTTTATTTTATTTATGAATATTGAATACATTTTGAGTTCCATGGTTTAAATACTATAAATATACTAAAAAATATGCAACTTACACTACGTGTAATACCTAACTTAGAAAAAACAGATATAACTCCTTAACTAATGAACCCTACTTAGCCGTGATAATTTTCCTTTAAAATTCATTATATATACTACTGCTGTGAATTTTTTCTTGTATCCTATATACAACCATTTAGCTGGCAGAGGGGGGGGACACTTGACTCTAATAAAATTTAGCACTTTAAAATATCATATTTCACAAACGGATCCCTGAATTGAAAAATGGTGTTCCCACACCCACAATATTTTTGAAAGACCTATTCAACGACATCCCACACTATGGGATAGTCGAGAAAAAAAATTCATCCCCACTTTACATGTAGGGGAGGTACCCAAAAAAAAAAATTTTTCAAAATTTTATTTCACCACTTTGTCGGCGTGATTGATATTTATACCCTTGTCAAATTACAGATGTCTAGTATCAATAGTCTCTGAGCTAAACCGCGGACGGACAGACAGACGGACATGGCGAAACTATAAGGGTTCCTTGTTTACTACGGAACCCTAAAAAGGTCCTTTATATAATTTATCTATGGTATTAGTACCTCATCCTCATTAGTACCTCTACCTACTCGTACGTGGTAGAGCAATGGGAAAGATCCATATAGACTTGGTATTAAAAGGTATTACTGAAAACTTTTAGGCAGAGGGCGCTGTTTATTTGTATATGTCATAAGTTTTGATCAAAAAAGAAATCTACAGGTTTGACATTACGATACTGGTTAAGATAGCCCTTGATTGCAATCTCACCTGATGGTAAGTGACGATGCAGCCTGATGGTAGCGGGCTAGCTTGAAAGGAAGTATGGCAGGTTTCATTTAACCCATACCCCTATTCGGTTTCTTCAAACCCTTCCACGATATTGAATCGTATATGTGACGTTGACTGTTGGTCTAGTGGTTAGCAATGCATGTTCGACTGCGGATGAGGTCCCGGTTGGATTCCCGGCCGGGGCAAAAAAATTAGCCGGTTTTTCTGTCAAGAAATTCTCAGTACCAGCCCGGAGTTAGGAGGTAGGCGGTGGAGTTAGGAGGTAGGCGCCAAGCGGTGTGTCACCCCCGTGCCTCGGAGAGCACGTATAGCCGTCGGTCCCTGCGCCTGATCTCTCTGTGGTCGTGTCGGATTTCCGTCCCATCGGGCTATGAGAATGAAGGAATAGAGAGCGCACCTGCTTCCCTTTGCGAATATACTTGTGTGCGTAAACATCTTGGGCTAATCTCTGTGGAGATAGGTCGCCGTGGCTGGCTTCGGTCGGCACTCGGGTGGACATTACTGAATCCTAATCAATGACGCGAAGCAGTGATAGCCTAGTGGTTAGTCCTGCGGTCTCCTATTCGGGCGGTCGCAGGTACAACCCTGGGGTCGTACCTCGTACCTCGGGGTCGTGCCCGGGCCTCCTCTCCTCTTTCTTTTCTAAGTTATGTGCTTCAACGGTGAAGGAAAACGTCGTGAAGAAACCGGCACACCTGAGAGTTCCTCATAATGTTCTCCAAAGTGTGTGAAGTCCACCAATTTGCATTGGGCCAGCGCGGTGGACTATGGCCTATAAGTCCTATAACCCTTCTCTGAGAGGAGACCTGCGCTCAGTAGTGAGCCGTTGGGTTGCTGATGATGATGATGATGAATCAATGACGCTGTCAACTCATGACTCGTGGCACTGGGTGCGAACTGTGAATACGATACGAAGATGCGGACGCGAATCGTCGCTCGCGGCCGAGCGCGCTGTGCGACCTACTTGTTCCGCGACTCCGCCCGCGGTTCTTTGCTCAGGCACTGCTAAAAAAAGACGAAATGTTGAGAAAGTCACAACACGCCGATCGATTGTTTTCTGTTATTGATTGCAATTATGAGTATGACAGTAGGTTCCCTAGAATTCTAGGCCTTTATAAGGGATTTTTCAGCAAAATATCATTTTCATCCCTTTATTGAATAAGGGATGAAAGTCCGTAAGTTATAAATTATAATATCCATGAAAATTAGTATTTGGATTTACGATTAAAAATAAAGAAACGCATGATGTACTTAATGAACGCATGTTGGAAAATTTCACCCCCAAGGGGTTTAAATAGGGGGTGAGTGAGGTTGTATGAGAGTCCAACATTGTTCAAGTTATTTCCATGAAAACCATGAAAATTGTTTGTAGGTATAGGTATATGGGGAAATGTTTTATTTGAACCTAAACCACTGCGGACGAAGTCGTGGGCATCATCTAGTTTATCTGTAGGTACCTATTGTATAATAAGATGATTCGACTTTATCCAAGTGGACCTAAAATTTTTTAAACATTGACTGGAAACTCCAAACTTGGGTTCCAGGATACTTATAAAAAATATTTTCAAAGTATAGATCATCAATTTCAAACCCCAGCCCCTCTAGCCAAGTTACACTTCGTTGTATCTATTCTCTATTCTACGATGCGTCAACGCTTGAAGTTTAGGCTAGGGCTAGACTAGATAGCGCTACAGTTGACCAAAGACAGAAGTGTCTCGATAATATTTCGCTGCATTATTTATTGTATTAAAAATGTTTTTTTAACATTTAAAATGCATAAATTATTCAAACTAGAAATAAAATGGAATGGAGAATGGCGCTTAAATTATCTAATTTACTATAGTGTGCATTTTAATGGACACTACAGTGAATAATTTATGCATTTTAAATGCTAAAAAAACATTTTAAATACAAAATGCCGCGAAATATTATCAAGACACTTAACTGTCTTTGATCAGCTGTAGCGCCATCTAGTCTAGCCCTAGCCAAAACTTCAAGAGTTGACGATCGTAGAAAGAGAATAGATACAACGAAGTGTAACTTGGCTACGGGGGAAGTTATTATGTACAAACTAAAAAGCATAGAACTATTGCACTTCGCATCAGTTTCGCGATTCGTTGTTACCTTATCCTATTTTGAGTGTATATTGTATACTATTAAAAAGAATTAGGTACGCTTATCGATCCAGAAATCGCAAAGGAACCTGTCATACGATAACCGTTCTATAACTTCTACCTATCGCGATTTATTATTTCTGCGATAATAATCACATTGAGATTTTGTAATAAAATTATATAAATTATATTTTTTTATTTTGAAATGTGTTACACTTAATCATGATGAATATATTAATTAAACGAGATGATGGTTGTCGGATGCTAAAATTTCGCAGTAGGTATTAAGGTTAGTAAGTATATTGTAAAAACGATTAAAAAAATCGCACCGTCGAGCCTTGGCAACACTTGGCCTCTTGCCACGCCCATCCAGACTTGCTGGAAAGCTGTTTTGCACTGCCAAGTCGTTGCTAATTAACGAACTGTTAATTTCATCCAATCTACTTATGACGTAACGTAATATACCTACCTGCTTCGACAATTCAACCCATCAATCATCATTCAAGTTTCAAATCCAGATACTTATTATTAGCTTCTTTAACCGAGCAAAGTATCTACGTAAAGCTGTTATTAGTTGCTTTTATACAAGGAACAATAAAGTTTCACTTCCTCGTACGTAACTCCTCAATCAAGATAAGTAGTGACATTGAAATTTGTTTAACGTTTACGAACACGACGCTAAGTTGGAAACAAATATTTTACAAATATATTAGGTATATTTTGTTAATTCGATGTAATTGAGAGCACGATGATTAAAAATTATCGCTAACTGACGGGGTACAGCGACACAGATAACTAGGTCTGTACAAAATTAACGCAATATTTGCGATTTGGGATGTTCCTTGAGAATATATTGTGGACATCTGTCTTGAAATAAGAAATGATTGTAGACAGATGATGCGACGTAATTGATAGTAATGGGATCTGCAAGTCATTATCCTTTGTGAACTAGTGGTGTGATAACATTATATTAATTTTCTGAAAATTCATATATTCCAGATTCAAAATGTTTATCTGGGATTGGTTTACTGGTGTCTTGGGATTCCTAGGTAAGTGAGATAATACCTTTCTAATTAATTACCTATGACAAAAGTATCTTGCCAAACTATCAGTTATTACTTTGATATTAAGATTGGTTTACAGCGTA
This sequence comes from Oeneis ivallda, assembly GCA_029955525.1. Classification (NCBI taxonomy): domain Eukaryota; kingdom Metazoa; phylum Arthropoda; class Insecta; order Lepidoptera; family Nymphalidae; genus Oeneis; species Oeneis ivallda. The sequence goes on from JARPMR010000012.1 coordinate 20,590,638, forward strand.
ATGGTAAAAAAATGGTTCAATTTCTTACTAGAAACTAAGTAAGAAAGTTTGGTGGCTTGTAGCATCGATGTAAATTGTAGCATTGTAAAGAATCACGTGACACAGCAGTACCTACCGTTTTATTCCACGTAAGTTGTCGATTAATGCCACAAGCAGTTTCTGTATTTACCTCAAAGCGAGATGGATCCACGACGACAAGTCGCCTGTCGCTGGTTTGGTGCAAAACGAAGGCGAAGTCGCGTCAGCGGTCACAAGCACTCTCACAAATTCAACACTACACCTTCTGCACGGCACGACTCGCGACGAAGCGTATAGTCCAGTGTTTTTACACGGGCAATTGGTGTAAAAGAGTTTTTATAGAAGACGCACGAAATAAAAGTCGGATCAATTCGATGTTAACAAACGACACGGACACTCACTCGCACGGCTCGCTGAAAACTGGTAGGCAGTGTGGTAGTTTCGACGACGATAAAACCCGATCTCGAAGCGGAATGGCCCTGGGGAGGGTAGAGAGGGGCTCCGAGGTCTCGTTCACTCTCGCGAGGCTCACGTAATCACATCCGAAGAGGGGGAACGAAGCAGGCCGAGACGAACCGAAGAGCGCTCGCTGATCGCTGATCCCGCTATGATCGCTGCGATCCACGACATCCACGCACGGGTGACGGCAAACGGTGACGTGACGCAGCTCTATAGTAAGTAATGGAGTTTGGGATGGAATTTAGGAATCACTGATCAACAATCAACAGTGTGATTGCATATTGACACCTTTGATTGGCAAAAACCTCAAGTGTGATTGCGTTTGTCATGCATTGACTTTTAAGCAAATGCAAATCCAAAACTATTTATTTCACGTAAACGAAGTAGAACATCTTGACATTTTTTTTTTATTTGGAGATAGGCTTACGCTTGACGACAATCAATACTGGAAAGCACTGATGAGGTCTAGGTTGGAGCGCGCTTGCCTAGAAAATGCCTATTCATGCAACATGCAAGTGGGCGAAGAATGGAAAGTTGATGATTGCTTTCGGAACTCTGTCAATAAGAAATTTATTAATAATAATTGTGTACCTACCTAATAATATCGACGTAAACAATTATATCAGTGGACGTTAATGTTTTTTTTACACAATGTAAAGGCAACTCGCTAAGTTCTTACTTCTTCAAAATGTTCCCATAATGATAAGCGAATTATTGCATTGGCCACGTGGTCCGTGGACTATCGCCTAGGCCCTAGACCCTAGAACCTTTCTCTAAGAGGACACCTGCGCCCAATAGTGAGCGCTTGATGAGTTGCTGATGACGATGATGATGATGATGATGATGATGATGATGATGATGATGATAATGGCTAAGAACACTACACTAAGACGAAATCAATCAGCTCAAAATCGAGTCTCCATTCTCTAAAAATGATTTCATCAGGTAACTGAGTTATAACGTTCGCAATGACCTATGATTGGCTGAAATTATAGCGATCTGTTTGCATTAGTTTTGTGACGATAGATGGATGGATGTTTGCTACTTTTTCACGCCACAAGTCACAAACGATTAACCGATTAGGCTGAAATTTGGAATGGAGATAGCTCATACCCAGGATTAACACAGGCTACTTTTTATCCCGGAAAATTAAAGAATTAAATAAGAAGAATTAAATAGAAGTTGCCGGCATCGTCTAGTAATACACTAGTAAGATCCGTATTTCAATCCGTAAGGTCATTGCAAAAACACTGCAAAGCACTAGCAGTCGGCAACGCAATATCGGCAACTACTGAACGATCGACTAACTACTAACTTTTCCGTTAGAACCAATTTGCATCGTCAACAAAAACTCTCTATTATGGCAATTTCTCCGCGGGAATGTTTTGTTCCTTCCGCGCTATCGCAATTTAATGAGAGAGGCTGTAATATACAGTTTATTTATTGAGAAAATACTACACAAGCATTACCCATTCAATTTTATGATTAATCATTAATAATCATTATTTATTCTTCTTTTGCATTAAAAAATAACCTCTACTCCTGCTCTACCTTTATTAACTACCTACGTAGAGTAATACAAATAAGTATTATATATTTTGTTGATAGGCGTAGGTAAGCCTACTATCAATTCGTCATTTCTTCAGTAGGTTTTCTGTTTCTGTTTCTGTGGTTTCGGTCAGTCTGAAATGACGGTTATTAAGTGTTCTTAATCTTTCAGTGAGTGTATGATTGGTGTGATTTTCTAAAAATGATTGCTACAGAGCCGATTGCAATCGACTGTGATGGTCGATACCCACTCGCTATTGGCTAAAATGCATTGTTGCAGAAAGAACGCGATAAATTCAGCCAATCACCCCAATTGAGACTGTAGCAGAATCTCAGAATCTCAAAATCTGATGCAGCTTTTACACAATTGGCCTACAGTATGAACCGATTCGACAATAAAGGATCGTATCCCAATATTTCAGATTTATCAACTGCACTGATGAAAATAATAATACTTAGTCGTAATATTAGAAAAACTTTTAAACTGATTTAATTTCATTGATGTGCCTAGGTCATCGATGTGCCTAGGTACGTGTGTTATTGATCAAAGGTTTAATTGACTAGAGACTCCTACGTGCGGTTGAAAAGTTGCATGTTTCTTGCTGTGCAGTCAGCACTGGGGAAGTAGAAGTACTTACTACCTACACGCATTGATACGAATCTTCTCGTCGTTCGCACAACTTTCCGAGACATTGTGCGCAATGCGACGCTAAAACCATGGGAAAACGGTTTTTCCGTTAGACTCAGGTGATTTTCTAAAGAATATGTAATTTGATTAGAAATCGTGGCGCGGAAGTGATATACTAGTTAAATTATAGTGCTTTATGTATCTAGCCGAGGATTATGTGCCCTAGTTGTTATGGCATAGGGCGTAGGTAGGTACATCAATCGAGTGTACTTTGTCGGTGTTGTCGTTAACCACGTCAATGTATTACCGCAAATGACATAATTATTATAAGGTTGGATATTGGATATAAATAGCGCGAGAGTATAGTGTGTATTAAAAATACTTACTATAGTAAGTATTATAATATCCTTACGTACTAATATTATAAATGCGATAGTGTGTTTTTTATTGGTTTGTCCTTCAATCGCGCCGCAAAAGAGTTACGCATCGACGTGATTTTTTGCATAGGTTGAAGACCTGGAAAATGACATAGGCTATTTTTTATACCGGAAATATAATAATAATAGTTATTTGTGTTATATGGGGCCAAAGAAATTTTTGTTCCCCGAGGGCGTTATTTTGAATTCAGAGCGAAGGGAAGGATTCTATAGTAGAATCCCGAGCACAGCGAGGGATTCTAAAGTAGAATCCTGAGCGTAGCGAGGAATTCAATATACGCCGCCCGAGAACAAAATATTTTGGCCCCGAATGACACACATTATTTTTCATCATTACCTATGAGAAAAAGCTAGGAGTATCAACCTAAGTACTATGTACTTATAGTAGACATCATATTATATTGAAAGTTTAAATAAAACACAAATAAATTATTATTAAATAATTAAACATTAATATTTCTGTTGGATACAGTATGGGCGTATATACGATCGACAAATTGATCACGTGACTCACACGTGACAACAGCTTCTCAAACATATTTGAATTTCGACACATACTAAAGCACGAACGTGGACCAATCAGAAGAGAGAAATGAAAAGTCCCATGGGGTTAAAATTAAATTTTGCTCCCGCTATCCTCTGAAGCCAATATTCGTTTTTCGAATAGGTATGATGAAAAAATAATTTTATACGAGGGATCTTAAAACCATAATTCCAAGCGGACGAAGTCGCGGGCATCAGCAATATTACACAATAAATATTAAAGGTCATATTCAATAGCCTAACTCTTCATTAGAAAAACAATGGTTAATCTAGTAGGTAAGTATAATACATATAATAACTATAACAAATGAACTATGAAAAAACTTACTCACCCCAAAATTATATCGGAGATCCAACGCATTACGGCATTATTGCATCGTTACGTGATGTATGTCAGTACGAGACAAACACGTTAATAAAGACGTACACTGTACAACCCTGGCACCCGCGGCGAAATGCAAGGGGCAGTGGGCGGATCAGGCTCAGGTAGCCTGGTCTCAAGATATCGTGTGCACGGCTCTTGTATAGACACCACACGCCGCTATTTTGCGCTGCATCATTTGTAGAGCACATATTCAGCGGCTCCCTGCGACTCGTCTTATGTCAGCAATCCTACCGTCATCCCCTTTGAGTATTAAACCAACACAGGACAGGGGTGGAATTGACCCCTAATTTCAGGTCATCCCCCACGTCGACTAAAGTTCCACACTTCAGGTGGGCCGACAATATCAGACATAATATGCCAAAACTGAGATTTTCAGTACAAGATCGCGTCTAGTGGTGTTCAGAATTCGTAATTACTCGTTCACGGTTCACGTGTACGCGCCGTTCAGGGTGCAATTTCGGTTGGCGTTGCGTGTTCAAGCTTTTAATGGGTACAGATTGATTAAAACTAATCTCATGAAAAAAGCATATTATGCAATTGATGACTATATTAATGATAAAAAAGCGTGGATATAATTCGTTCCAGCGATTCATGAGACAGTAGGTGGCAATTAAAAACTGTATAACTGTTCTATTGAATTGTAAACTTGTTTTGAAAAGAGCAACCGCCGAGTTTCTTGCTGGTTCTTCTCGGCAGGAAGGGCATTCCGAACCAGTGGTAGACTCATCGATGATTCAAAAGCACTAGTAAAAAAGTTTATTTGAATAAAAAACATTTCTATTCTATTCTATTAGTGATTGTTCTTCGCTCGTGAAGCGGACTTTGATTAATAAACTGAGCCCGAAAACATTTTTGTTGTTCCACAACATCGCTCACTGCCGGCGATTGTTGTCAAACAATCGACATTAATCGTGAGCGAGGGACTATTTATCATAATTACATTTTTAGAAACATACCTACTCTGGACATTGACCTCTATTCAAAATATTTTAAATATGCAAGGTCTCATTGTGAAAACTAAAAGTTGATCGATTCTGAAAATTCCACTCTGATTTTGTTTTATGAAAAAAATTCATGAATTGATTAAAGAACTGTACCTACTGGTTTCTTGCAGAATTATACATGCTTTCTTGCATATTTATTACACGTAATCATCTTGGTCGACGTAACTTAAGTTTGTCTAAGGGCCTATTTAACCACCTTCAAGTAAACTTCAACCGACGAATAAAGTTGACGTTATGACAGTTTTTGTATGGACAATCTGTCAAAACGTCAAATTTATTCGTCAGTTAAAGTTTACTTGAAGATAGTGAACAGGCCCTTACGCTGTTAATTGTAACATATATTAGGTACGCGAGGACTTGAGAACCATCCTCCCTTTATTCTACAGCCCCGACTTCTAACCACCCCGTAATTCTTATTATTTATAGTAATTCATCTGTAAACCGACATCAATATTATTTATTTATTTAATTATAGCCCGCATTCCTAATATCCACACGTGTTTCGGTCAATGTCTGCCAGTGTACGCCAAAGAGATTTCATAAAGGATAGAGATCCTAAAAGCAGCTGCTTTTAGGATTCAAAAATATTTCAAACTAAACACTTCATTGCGATTCCCGCTGTTTGATCAGTTAACAATTTACACCTAGCCTCTCTGTTTGCCCCCCGATTGTCTAAAAGTTATTCCATTGATCGTATTCGTATTCGACGACATAAGCGTCAAAGTAAAATAATACGTGATTGTATTGATTTAAAGTCGCAAATTCAGTACTTACAACCGATTTTAATATGGATATCGTACATACGTAAACGTATAAGAAAGCATACACGAAGTTGAGCTCTAATTCAATGCTGTTATGGTTTATTTAACTTTGACGCTAATGTCATCGAATATGATAACGATCAATGGAATAACTTTCGACATTCGCAGGGCTGATCTGTTTCTGATCGGACTTTGGAAGGCTGTAATTGTAATCGATCTACATTATCATCCGCCGAAAGTCGTAACACCAAGCAATAAAATACGAGTACCTACCATGATTTCCGTACAATGTAATTATTTATGGATATAGTAAAATATTTAGCTTTACCTCTTTCAGAGTTTTCTGATTTTTAATTAACTCTATTTTCTCTTTAACTAAAAATTATTTTCAATACGTGATATACATACACTGTACATAGTTTGTAGATAAAATTACGTTTCATAAAACACAGATGCAGACTTGAAAATTAGAAGCGAATAGCGTGCCCAGGTACGTATGTAACTAAAATAAACAATAATTTATATACCGTTTTATAATTACTTATTTGAACTTGACCCTTGAAAAAAAGTCAAATGGACCCTTATGACTCTTATCGCTGTTTATCCTATCTGTCACTAAACGCTTAACTATCTTGGGCATATATCACATCACATATCGAGCTGAAACTTACCTACGAATAATATAATTAATGATTAAACGAACTTACCTGTAAGTGAAGTTCTATCATAATTATACGAAGGCTTCGTACGAAGAGGTTATAGACTTGGTAGTATACGCATACGTAGTGGCCACCGTTCACTTTATTGAGATTTATATATATTTTTTTAAAAATAGGGTAGGTTTATATAATATCGTCCCCGCGCCGCACAGCCAGGTACCTCATTTAGTTTAGAGTTCAGCTAATACACCACCTCATATTTTACGATTAAGGGTAAACGCATAACGTGAGGGTGGGAGGGTTATAACCTCTTCGTACGAAGCCTTCGTATAATTATGATAGAACTTCACTTACAGGTAAGTTCGTTTAATCATTAATTATACTTCATGGCTTCGTACTCAAGGTTATAGACTTGGTAGACTTTTAGAGCTAAGATTCGTAAAATATGAGAAGATGTATTGGTTAAGTTGTTTTTTTTTTTTTTTGTTTATATATATATATGTAAATATTTTGTTAATAATATAACAAAAATCATACAATGACTATGGGTTATCAAACAACAATTTGTTTTTATTGAATCATTCATAATAGCTAAATAAATCATTTCGGGCATTGATAGGCCGATTATAAAAGCTAGCAAAAGTATGGGAACTTATTAAGCTTCAGCCTGCAGTAGTTTTCATATTATGATCCACTGAAACATTTAACCTTTGCGCAGCAGATGTGGTAGCATGCCCAATGATGGGGGAGATATGGAAGTATAAATTCCAGTTTGGTTCAAGGTATTTTATATAGGTACAACGTGATACAATTTGTAAACCGTCCAATTAATGAGTATGTTTTTTTTTTTTTTAAGTAAGAAATATTATGGAGTCTCCATTTTCCCGAAGCGAAGTGGTTTACTAAAGATATGCAATGTTTTTCCAGGCGAAATCTCTGGTTTTTATTTAAAAAATGGAATGACTAACAGTTTTAATCTAGGAGTTTTAATATGATATCAGATGAAAACACACTGATATTACACACTTTTATTTTTGATAATGTTTGCACTTTTTGTGCAGTAAGCGTAACAATTTTTTTTTTTTTTTTTTGTTTTTTTTTTTTTTTTAGAAATTGTTTAAAGATTTAGGATCTGATTAGGATATGTATATACTATGATTGATCAACTGTATAGTCGACCAATATAAATTTAATGTAAATTTAGTGTAAATATTGAGCACCCTGATTGTTGATCGTTTGATAAGGTCAATCATCCAGCCCCTTTAAACATCAACATTTCTGACATTAAAAGATTTTTAAACAGTGGATACCATGGCTAGATAGCCCAGTGTGGAACAATAAATAATTATACCCTTGGTATTATCAGAAATAATTTTACGTAACGATTTTAAAATCTAAGTTACTTATAGAGAAAATGCAAATGCATTTAATAGTAAAGGTTAGATCATGATATCGTAAAAGTATATTCCTACTGCGTTCGCATCTGGGTCTCTGTGCTATGAGACGTATCTTTGACAGATATTATTATCCACATAAATCAATGTTTGAAGAACCAAACTTGAGTATAATTTGTCTTTAAGCGTATAAAGCAGATTACTGCAAGTTGCTATTCAATATCTTGATGCGTACGCCTAGATTCTTGATCTTTTTCAAAGTTCTCCGAAGAGCACATTTTATATGAAGCGAAGACATAAAACTTTCTGTTGACCTGTGTCTACTATATTAAAATCTAAAGTTTTAGATAGATTAAAATTATTACTTTTATCATTTTTTTTTTTTTAAAAAGAAACCCAGGTTCGTAAGAAACTTTGTGGTTTCTTGTAAGTTTTGATAACATGTTTCATATTAGTCGTTTCCAACACTACAAATATGGTATATGTACCTATAATAATATAATTATTATAGTGAGTATTTGTCCACATGTTCTCAATAATTTTACTACTGGTTTCATACTTTAGTGAACACAAAAGTAGTATTTTAAGTATATTTACAAAAAGAGCAGTATTTAAGCCGAAAGGTAAAAACTTAAATTTAATGATAAATTCATCAAACTGGAACCTGGATGGATAGTGGATAATTTTATCCTCATTTGTGTTTAATAAAAAGTATGTGTGTTATAAATATATTGTGCACATAATGTTATTAATTATATAATTTTATTACTAAAACTTAATCTTGATTGTAAGCGTTGCGCGACAGTTTTATACCTACTACTGTAACCATTATCGTTTTATAATAAATGTATGTTTCACATGTATTTAGTGTATTCTAAAATTAAATAAATAAAATAAATAATTTTTAGCAAAGTTATTGAGTCTTTCATCTAGAAATGACTCTTTATTGTGTGTTCATTGATGTTTTATTTTTAACAATTTTAAGTTTTAAATAAAGCGCATCTTTTCATTTGGCTTAAGTATTGCAAAAAACATTCGATAAATATTGGTCAGATCGAGCTTCAGATTTTGAAATAGCGCCAGCTAGTAAAATTACTGATAGAATCCATAAAATTACATAAAAGTACCCTTTGTTATAAAGATTACATTTTTATACACGGTTGCTAGGAGGTACTGTTAGGGATGGTGTTCGTGAAAAAAAGAATTTTGAAACATTTGATGTATGAAAGAACCGTAGGGTCATTAGCGATCATATACCATTCCTTATAGAATAAGGACAGCCTGTCAGCAAGTTTTAACGACGTTAATAACGATATTAACTATAATTAACGACGTTTTTAGCTCGTTCGTTGCTGTTGATTCCAGGACTATCGAGGAGTAGTCTCGCCGAATATGTGTTGAGGTCATCGCAGGGTCTTTTGTCCTTGTGGGTCCCATTGGCCTGCTAGCCAACCCTGACCCTTTAAATTTCTTGTAGAATTTGGTGTTGTATCTTGTGTTGTGTTTCGCGAGATCTTCTTATTTGGAAATATCTTCCTAATAATTCCTAATTTATTTATGGCTTTTGTCAATAGTTTTAACAATGAAGTATTTCTCTCTTGTGCTTCTCCTAAATAACTAATAGCCGAAGACGTTTTAACTTGTTTGTTTCCTATTGCTTCATTGCGTTTTTCAATATTAGATTTATCAACTTGGAAATTTCAGAAGTTAAAAAATTTTCATTTAGCTACTTAAGCTGTTCCATTGTTGACCCATCGTGGTCCTATGTTGTAATCTAATAGCCAAATCTTTTTTGTCATATATGTAATATTTGGATAAAAATGATTTTATCTGACTATTGATAACATCAGATAGAACCAACTATGGTTCTATATCAAGAATATCTTTTAACTCACTGTCAAGTCCAAAGTTTTCTGCTGTAGGTATTCCAATAGGCTCCGGAGAAAGTTTCTGCGCAGCTCCCTGATTATATAGAACTGCATTCGGTGTACCGCATACCGGGGTTTGAATTTGGGTTCAGTTCCGGCTCCTGTTGTTCTGAATCTCCGTCTGAGATAGCCATGACGTCATCATTGGTCAAATGTGGAAACTGAATAACCTCCTATTCGATTAACGTACAAAATTATCATTACGAAGGAGGATCTGGGTGTCACACAGTTCTCTGACAAATATTTTTATACCAGTAAAAAGAGCTATTTTCAAATAATTATTATGTCATTTATTTTCATCGTCACTCCATTAGCTCTCTGATTTCCACAGGCAATATCCCTACCCAGTCGTTGAGACATCAAGGAGAATTTCCAGGCCATAGTTATCAATTATTATAATAATTTTATATACTGGCTGGTCAATAGTACGAACCCACCATTCAAACTAAAGTTTCAATGGATTTCGTATGAAATTTTCGTAATTATTAAAATTTTTAAACTAAGATATTAGTACAAGACACCTTTCAGAAAGTTTTGTATAAAAACAACTGTACTCAACAGCAGGCCAGGCAGATACCAATAAAACAACAAATCTGGCTAACATTCTAATTTAGCGTCGTTTTATTTTCGACATTCATAATTTAACTGTCCGAAATCAACATGAAAAATACATGTGAAAAATAGAATTCAGAAAAAAGGGTAAGTAAACAATAAACGATGAGCTGATTTTAATACTTCTCATACTCCGGATACTGTGTCTCATAGTCAAAACAGACTTTCCTTAAGTTAATCATATATCTGTGGTAAGAAGCAGTCCCAATACAATAGCAATTACTGCCTACATACTGACTAATAAACAGTAAGAAACAGCCCCAATACAAAAAGTAAGAACTGTCCACAGACTGTGTGTTTCGCAAGAAAACACTTTCAATAAGGTTTATTCGCTATCACGAGTTTAATAAACAGTAAGAAACAGCCCCAATGCAAAAGCACGAACTGTCCACAATACTGTGTGTTTTATAAGAAAACACTTTCACACAGGTTTATTCGTTATCACGAGTTTAATAAACAGCAAGAAACAGCCCCAATGCAAAAGCACGAACTGTCCACAATACTGTGTGTTTTATAATAAAACACTTTCACTCGGGTTTATTCGCTATCACGAGTTTAATAAACAGTAAGAAACAGCCCCAATGCAAAAGCACGAACTGTCCACAATACTGTGTGTTTTATAAGAAAACACTTTCACTCAGGTATATTCGCTATAACGAGTTTAATAAACAGTAAGAAACAGCCCCAATGCAAAAGCACGAACTGTCCACAATACTGTGTGTTTTATAAGAAAACACTTTCACTCAGGTATATTCGCTATAACGAGTTTAATAAACAGTAAGAAACAGCCCCAATGCAAAAGCACGAACTGTCCACAATACTGTGTGTTTTATAAGAAAACACTTTCACTCAGGTTTATTAGCTATCACGAGTATAATAAACAGTAAGAAACAGCCCCAATGCAAAAGCACGAACTGTCCACAATACTGTGTCCCTACATTAGGGTTAATAATATCGTGTAATAGCCAACTCGTATAGTGAAGAAACAATCCCAATGTACAATACCCAAGACACTAATTTCTCGAGCACCAATAAACCATAGCACAATTATTATTACTTAATAATCAATCTTACCTTGATAACCCAACGGTGCATTTTGGAATTTATGTGGAATCGACGTTGTGTCAGAATCATCCGACTGATTGTAATTTCATTTCAAACTTCTTAATTTTTGCTTTAAATACATTCACATTTAGGTTCACCCTTAGGTTTGGGCATTATAAAAATATTATTTGTTTACTTTTTCACGTTTTAAATATCACTTTAAATAACACTTTAAAATTAAATTAGGCGAGGGCGTGGTGGAACGGTAGCGCACTAAAAAGCGAATGAGGTACCTGGCTGTGCGGCGCGGGGACGATATTATATAAACCTACCCTATTTTTAAAAAAATATATATAAATCTCAATAAAGTGAACGGTGGCCACTACGTATGCGTATACTACCAAGTCTATAACCTTGAGTACGAAGCCATGAAGTATAATACAGATTTTACAAGCGCTTGGCAGCGAACTGGTTTCCTCCTCATAATGGCGACTTATCTTGACCTAGAAACGGGCTGCGGAAAGCGATACCATTAAAATATGACTCTACGAGAACTTTACGAAACCGATTGTTTCAAAGTTTAACTTAGGTTTTTGCTACCTACCTAACTAAGACTAACTTACATTTTGTGAGTTAATAAGTAGCTTTTGACCGCGATTTTTTCTGAGCGGATTTAAGTTTTTTATATTAGTGTACATTTCCATGAGGTCCACGAGTTGGTTGGTTTAGCCACGATCCTAAAAATTAGTCACAAAATCGATTAGGATTTAGGTAGGTATAGGTAGGTAGGTTGATATAATTACATATACCTAGGTAATTTCAAACTTTACTTTAACATAGAAGCATAATATTTAAATAAACCTTTTTAATGTGAATATTTAAAATTAAAGGTATAATATATCTCAGATATTTTTTTCATTATTATTAGTAAGTATACTCATAATTGCAATCTAGCCTAATAATATGGCTAATGAGTAATTTTACATAAACCTAAACTTATAAAATATTATCTTACATACGAAGATATAGTCCATAGACGCATCTCAGTTTTTCTTTATTCACTGAGGACACTTTGGTCTTGTATCTCAGATGAAAAAATCCTCAAAACCAAAACCAACCAGCAAAAACAAAGTTATTTGTTACTAATTAGTTGTCAACAAAATCAGTCCTGTCTGTGGACTATTTCTAAAAAGGCAAAGTTTAGATCATTACGTAATATTACATAAAATAATCATAACTTATTACAGTTTAAAAGTAGACCGTCTACATCTCTAGCGACTCGCGAGACGCGACCGAGTTATTACTTATTACTTATTAGTAAGCAAGTGAACTCACTATGGTTGTCACCTTTTAATATAATAATTAATATTGTTCTTATTGGGACTATAAGTAAAACGAATCCGTTACAATCGAAATGCTTATAGGTACCTCCCGAGCGACAGCGTGGGAGGCTATAGAATCGAGTACGAATGGGGAATGGGCTTTAGTTATATTTTTTACTTCGAATGCGAGAAAATTAAATAGGTAACCAAAAGTAGTAAGCACAAAATAAAAAAAAACACGTAGGTAGGTAATCCCGCGACTTCGTCCCGTGGATTTAGTTCTTAAAATCCCTCGGGAACTCTTTTGATTTTCCTCGATAAAAAGTAGTCTAAGTAACTCTCCAGGTCCTCAACTATACCCATGCAAAAAAATCACATCGATCCGTATCAAATAGTTCCCGAGGGAATATAAAAACTAAATCCACGCGGATGAAGTCGCGGGCATCAGCTAGTTCTCAAATAAATTCTAGGCACGTTAATTAACCTTCACCATAATTGTACTATACTAGTAAAATTCTCGAGATTTTGCGGCATACCACCATTTGTTTACTTTCATACTAGATTAAAGCCTACATTTCTTTCTAAGCATAAACGCAAGAGGAAATCAAGAGTGAACAACGCGTTCCATCTTACGCTAAAAGAAAAACCAAACGATATCACTCGTACGGTACTTACAGCTGATCGTCATCTAAAGAAATTCAGTAAAACTTTCAATTCAAGTTGACAAGTTCCAGTTCAATTCAAGGCAAGAGTTAGGATTTTTCTAGGCAAGCGCGCTCTTATATAGACCTCATCCATTACTCTCCATAAAGCTTGATTGTCATCAAGGTCAAGCGCAAGCCAATCACGGTTAAAAAAAAAATGGAGATCAAGACGCACCGGTAACCCTGCGTATGACGCAAAGTTGTGAAAGCCGATAGCGCGCAGGAATTGGGTTAGCGTGTTACTTGCGATGCGAGCCGCGAACGCAAGTGCGCCCCATGCGCCCTCACCGAGTACAGTGCCACAAGTATAAGTTGGCGGTGGCGTTTTGAGGAACTAATTCGGTCATCCAATTTTTATACTCTTTGTGAAAATAATGAACTATGAAAGACAACAATATCATTTATATTACGATTACGCAAATAATTGATTATAATAATGATATTTCCCAAATTAAGTCTTATGTTCTATAAAATGCCCACACTAATGTTGAGCACAGTGGCGCACAGCCGCGCCAAGTTATACGCTGTCTTCATCCGTTTATTTTCGTTCGACTCGATTTTACTGTTACGTTACAGTTATCTGCCTCATTGTTTTACTTTTTTCGATCGTTTTGTAACCGGTACAAAATGAAGTGGGCACGATACGCGACACGAAAGCAGATATTGAACGATTTGGTTTATATGGTTTTGGGCTGCTAGATTTACATGGCGATATGCCCAGAGTTCGTACTATGCGGTACTACCACTTCGGTCCCCGGTCTCCAACTTTGATCAGTCTTGAAACTGACTAGGTATACCTGCGCAAGTTCTGGCACGACGGACCTGAAGGAACAATGAAATGCATTCATTCAGGCACTCACTACCCATCATCTTTCCTTTTAGGTACCTACTTAACAAAACCTATACAAATACCTTCCAAGAGTAATGGAGTAGATAGGTAGGTACCCCGTACCAACGAACCTATGGAAAATTCAAAGATTCGGTAAATGTTAGACTAACGTGTTCATCAAACTATGACATGGCTTTGACCTAGAAGATTTAGGTCAAGAGAAATTGATTTTTCGCTTCAATTTTTTACTCTATTTTGCAAATCTTATACCTACCAACTTGAAATTATTTAGGTCGACTTACAAAGTCTTTACGTAATTATAAATTCTAATTTATTTCCCGTTAAGTTTGTAAGGTTTTAAATCTGAAGATTATTAGCTCATTAATGAATAAATAAAAGGTGCCTAAAAGGTGCCTAATCTCTAACCCAAAGTAATTAAACAGCAGCTATATTCAGCCATGCTATGACGTCGTATGACATTATCAAAATACATACTTAAGTATATAAAAGGAAAAGGTGACTGACCTAAGAATATTTAACTAATCTAAGTGACTGACTAATTTATCAACGCATAGCTCAAACCACTGGATGGATCTGACCAATAGAAATAAATAATTTTGAATAGGTACATCCAATAAATCCAGTGCAATATCTACTACTACAGTAACCGTCAACATTACAGTACAATAGACTTGTCGATTGTAGGTGTTTATAGCTAAATAGGGATAATAAAAAGGTTCACTAAAGTGACTTTCATCGTATCGAGCAAACATAAAAGATTTATTGCGAAGGTTAACAGCTTCCAGTGGATGATTCACATGCGATGTCGAAATTCAAAAGTGTAAGCGAAAATAATGAAATCGTGAACTGTGGGCGCTCGCGCTGCTTAGGTATTATTTGCAGAATACATATTTATTACTTATTTACCAATGTTATCGGCACTACAATCAAGTTAGCACCCTTTTTTTGTAAAATTATCTATAATATAATAAAACTGTAACAGGTCAAATTCTGTACATTGAAGATATTTTGAAAATTTTTGTTTCAGGGCACTCTATAATCGATACTGAAGCCAAAACAATTTTTTTTTAATTTTTTGTCTGTCTGTCTGTCTGTCTGTCTGTCTGTCTGTCTGTCTGTCTGTCTGTCTGTATCTTGGCCGCGCATCACGCCGAAACTACTGGACGGATTTAAATGAAACTTGGCAGGATTTAAGATAATACTACGAGGTATAATATAGGATACTTTTTATCCCGAAATTCAGCACGGTTCCCTTGGGAGAGGGGATGAAAGTCAAAATGTGTATTTCGCTGTAATTCATTAAGGCGTATTCCGATTTAATCCATTCTTTTTTCGTTAGAAAGCAGGTTCTTTAGAAATTGTCCTGTAATTATTTCAAGGTCGTCAATTTCGTAGTTCAGAAATTATAGACATCACGATCTTCAGCATAAGGTCCAAATAACTTGAACCCCGGAATCTACAAGATACTTTGAATGAACGGCTCATCTTAAGCTGGCAAGCGTACTTTATCGTATATAGCCATCGTGGATAGCCCTATTTTGTCAAATACAAAGTACTCCAAATGCGTCAGATTTTGCCAAACGATCATTATACCTACATACTACATAGTAGGTATGGATGTAATACATCGTATGGACTTAATGCTACAGTGTTTTCCTATGCAATTTAATATTCTAATCATACTAATATTATAAATGCGAAAGTGTGTTTGTTTGTTGGTGTGTCCTTCAATCACGCCACAACAGAGCCACGGATCGACGTGGTTTTTTGCATGGGTACTATAGTTGAGGACCTGTAGAGTAACATAGGCTACTTTTTATCCCGTAAAATCAAAGTGTTCACGAGGGATTTCAAAAACTAAATCCACGCGGACGAAGTCGCGGGCATCAGCTAGTGTGTAATATGGGGGTACTTAGGTATAGATTAGCAGTGATGAATAAAATTTCCCAAAGGTCACGTTTCTTTTAGAGCAGCCATTTTACGAAAATTTTCGAGTGACCTGGTGGTTTGCACACATGCTTTTTAGATTTTGACTTATTGAAAATACCGAGTTGGACGTGAGTTACTGACATAGTCAGTATTTTGATTAATTTCTTAAACTGGTCACTTTCAAGTAAAGATTTTTATGTAAACCTGTGAAGATGATAATTCTACTGGCGCAATTAGAATGCCATAAGCCTACTTTGTCGTATTAGTTGACAAAATGGGAAAAACCAAATTAAATTTGAATTTCGGAATAATCCACCTTATCCACCGGCTGTAAAAGCTCATTGTGTGCTCTTCATAGTCTAGGTAGATTAGATACTCTAAAAGCTCTGTAACGTGAGCCAGTGGTTCGTACATAGTGAAGTCGTACGCCCAACAGAACACGTATACCGACGTAACACTTATGTATGCAGTTCATACATTGTCCCCTGTGATTGTCCTCGTTCCGGCTCCCGCCAGTATCGACGTTGCGCAAACGCCACGAGGTCACAACTCGTGGCCTCATTCCTCTCCATCTAGTGTCAGGATCAAGGCCGTGCTATTTGATTTTTATTGTTTTATGTTGTGAGTTGGTGTACTCAGCTTTAGAGAGAGAGGCAGCCTCTCTAGTCATAGTTTTTGGACCTACTTGATTGACACCATTTGTGTGTGTGTGTGTGTGTGTATGTTTGTTACTCTTTCACTCAAAAACTACTGAACGGATTTGGCTAGAATTTGGAATGGAGATAGCTCATACCCTATGGGATTAACACATATATAGGCTCTATTTTATCCTTATAAACAAATCCTTTTACTTCCTCCAAAGCTCTTTACCGCTGTGTTGGAGGACGTCTTTAAGCTTCTGGATTGGAACGGACTTGTCATCAACATAAATGGCGAGTAAGTAGGTACATCACTCACCTGCGATTTGTCGATGACATAGTAGTCATAGCAGGGACTCAGAGAGACCTCAATACAATGCTCAACGATCTCAGCAGGGTTTCTCAACAGGTGGGCGTGTAAATGAACATGAACAAGACGAAAATCATGTCCAATGTTCATGCTCCGCTCCACCCAGTAATCGTTGACAACTCAAGAGAAATTGTGGACGAGTATAATATATACCTGTGACACACAGTCCAACTAGGTAGGTAGGTCCAATTTCGAGAAAAAGATCAACCGCCGACTCCAACTCGGCTGGGTAGCGTTCGGGAAGCTCCGAGATGTCTTCTCGTCCAAAATCCCTCAGTGCCTGAAGACTAAAGTCTTCGAACAGTGCGTGTTACCAATGATGACTTATGGATCCGAGACATAGTCGCTAACTATGGGCCTCATAAATATGCTCAGGGTCACTCAGTGGGCGATGGAGAGAGCTATATGCTTGGAGTGTCCCTGCGGGATCGAATCAGGAATGAGGAGATCCTTAGTCTCCTAAGGATCTCCTCACTCTCCTTCCAAAGTCACCGACATAGCTCAGCGAGTTGCCAAAATGAAGTGGAAATGGGCGCATAGTTCGAAGAACTGATGGTCGTTGGGGTCCCTAAGGTGCTGGAGTGGCGACCCCGCACCGGGAAGCGCAGTGTTGGCAAACCCCCCACTAGGTGGATGGACGATATCAAACGAGTCGCAGGAAGCCGTTGGATTCAGGCGGCGCAAGACCGAGGCCTGTGGAAGTGGACGTTCAGCAGTGGACGTCTATCGGTTGACAAAGAAGAAGAAGAAGAAGCAATTGGTTGATGCAGCTTTACCGCAGTCAGCTATGCACGTTCGACTACGTTCGGGGCATATAGACCTAAGTTCGAAGAACGTCACTGGGGTCCCAATAGGTGCTAAGTGCTAACTGCTATGTACCGATTAGCGATGTAGGCACACGGAACGAGAATAAAGAATAATATACTCTTCGATCACATAAAACTAGTATATCTACTAGCTAGACCCACAATAAACTGGAAATGTTCTCTACTTAATTTTCATTGCTGACCTGTATGAAGAACAATTTTCTTGTAGAGTCGAGATGCGCAGCAACGTGACCTAAACTACATGGGTACACACACAGAGATTGTAGTGCTCGACTCAATATTGCTTGCCTTTGCTGCCCAAAACCAGTGAGCAAAAGTCGTTTTTGCTCAGTGTGTGAGAAATAGTTATTTGTGTTATATGGGGCCAAAGGAATTTTTTGTTCCCCGAGGGCGCTATTTTGAATTCAGAGCGAAGTGAAGGATTCTATAGTAGACTCCCGAGCGCAGCGAGGGATTCTAAAGTAGAATCCTGAGCGTAGCGAGGAATTCAATATACGCCGCCCGAGAACAAAAAATTTTGGCCCCGAATGACACACACTATTTTTCATCATTACCTATGAGAAAAAGCTAGGAGTATCAACCTACTATGTATAGAGTATAGACATTACCAATACGTATATTGAAAGTTTAAATAAAACACAAATAAATTTTTATGAAATAATTAAACATTAATATTTATGTTGGAAGTATGGACGTATATGTCTAATCGACAAATTTGATCACGTGACTTATCGTAAACAACAGCTTCTCAAACATTTTTGAATTTCGACACATTTTTGAATTCTCTCTTCTGATTGGTCCGCGTTAGTGCTTTAGTATGCTAAAGCACTATAACGCGGACCAATCAGAAGAGAGAAATGAAAAGTCCCATGGGGTTAAAATGAAATTTTGCTCCCGCTGTCCTCTGAAGCCAATATTCGTTTTTCGAATAGGTATGATGAAAAAGCGTTTTGAATTTAGTTTAATTTCAATTCATCGTCTCAAGAAAAGTTCGGAAATTTTGTATAAAATATTGTATACATTTCATCAAAGAAGAATGGCGAAGTTTGACCCAGAACTTTTAAAAACCGTTCAGATTCAGGATTCATTTCATTTTAATTGATAATTTTCAAAGTATTTTTCTGTGTAAACCCCATATTTTTAGAAGTTGGGGATCAAAAATACAATTATTCACGACACATTATAAATAACCATTCTAATGGCAATACTTATCGAAGCATTTTACCATAAATACGTAGTCGTTATTCCTAGTTCTATGGTAAAGATAAACTTGTATTATTTATGTCATTCAAATAAATACAACTCCCCCTGCCGCTGTCAGCCGCTGCGTGGCCGCTGCACTGTGTGAACTTACCTCACTATGTAGGTACTCGTATTCAGTGGTCAGTCAGTAGTCACCATCATCATTAAATCTCGTGCATGAATACCTACTGAGATTCTTAAATACCTACTTAGTTTTTACTATTTTCGGTAGTAATCTTTTTCCAAAAAATAGAACAGCATGACAACCACCATCACTTAGTCGTTTTCCTAGTTCCATGCACCATCATAATACCTTAGACGTAGTCGTAATTCCTAGTTCCATGATAATACCATTGGCCGCATTATATAACAGAACTATTCGAATTACACATTTTAAGTAAGTAAGTAAGGTAATAATCTTTGCGTATTAGATTATTCAAAGCACAGATTAATGATTGATCCAAAGCTTAAGTGGTAATAATATGTCTTAAATATATTAAATGGAAACATAACCTCATTTTTAATCATTTACTACTGAATATCTTTTTTCTCCCAACTTTATTTGATTAACTTTGATTAACTTTTTTGTTAATCTGGTTTACTAGAACAAGTATCAGAAGTTTGATTCGTGCACGTGGGCCGCAAGTCTGGGTCAGAAACACTATGGGCGTTCGCCAAACTCCTTTTCTATTTTATTATTTTAAATAATAATTGAGTTGAGTTTTTGTTAAAATGTGTTTTAGAATTTATAAATCTGTAAAAAAACATGAAACGTAAAAGATTTAAGAATTAAAATCTAATCTAAAAATAAGTCTATTATCATAATAATTACGTACCTACTTTTAAGATTATTTTTATAAAAGTTTTAAAAATATTGTTATTTTTATGAGAGATAATTAAACATCATAAGAATTAAAGAAATCAGTGTCTAATCTATATAAATAAAAAATCGGCCAAGTGCGAGTCGGGCCTCGCTCTTTTAGGGTTCCGTTAAAAAAATAAATATTTCCATGTACCCTTGGAAATTTTTTATTTAATTTTTTTTATTTAATTTAATTTTTATTATTTGTTGTTATAGCGGCAATAGAAATACATAATATGTGAAAATTTCATCTCTCTATCTATTACGGTTTACGAGATACAGCCCGCTGACAGACGGACGGACGGACGGACGGACGGACAGCGTAGGCTTAGTAATAGGGTCCCGTTGGTACCCTTTGGGTACGGAACCCTAAAAATTAATGTTGGTAAGCGCATAACTCGAGAATGGATGGACCAATTCGGTTAATTTATTTTTTTGTATGTTCCTTAAGTTCCACGGAAGGTTTTAATACAAAAAAAAAACAAAAACTAAATTCACGCGGACGAAGTCGCGGGCATCAGCTAGTGCTGAATAATTATACTTTCTTCCGGAAAAGTCGCGTGAAAAATACTTGAAAGCCTATAAATTATTTAACGATTGGAGACTAAAAGGTGTGAAGACCTGAAGAGCGATTGTCTATCTTTATTCCATCAAAATCTTATTCATTTGATGACAAAAACGTACATTTTAATCTGTCAAACAGCAAATTCGAATTGTCTATGCGGTTCATCGATTCTTAACGATAAGCCCCCGATTTTATCGTTATTTTTAACGATGAGCACACGATGAGTGAATGATTCTGTACCATTTGACAGAAAATAGCGATTGTCTATCTTTTATGAGCTCATGGCCATCTCATTGCTAATGTCAAATGATTGCGGTGAGTCCGAGGCTACCTTATTCGTATAAATCCATTGTATTTGCGCCATGTAAGTGTTGATAAATTTAAAAATAATTAATAAAAATAGTGTTTTAATGTGTTTATTATTAAAATAGTATTGTGTGTAGGGTTTTTTTAGTGATAGTTAGTTTTTGCGTATAATTTGTGTTTTATTATTGTGATTTAGTTTATAATAAGTACCTACATCCATTTAATAAAGCCAATGGGGGAATTCGTCGACAATTAAACTATAATAAACGACGAACTCAATTCATACATGCCGCCAAGGAAGAGATCCACAGGAATATCTACCTACTGAAATCAAAAGTAGGTAAGTAAGTTTTGTTAGTTGTTTGGATAGCTAAGCAGGCGTTACTTTGCGGAAGTTCATGATTAGCTAGAAAAGGTTAGAATTATTTTGCTATAATCCGCCAACATAAAAAATCTGTATGGTCAAACATGCAATTACAAGCTAAGCATCGCTCACCTTCCCAGCCAAACAAGAAAGCCAAGTTCCCAGCAAGCAATGCCACCACCACTCACATGCACCACCACACAAGACCTAAAGTACAATAATTCTAACCTTTTCTTACTAAGTCTTATTTGTTTTACTAAGCGAGCTAAGCCTTAATTTGAAAATATTATGTTCAGACTAAAGAAATCATAGGTAAGAAAATGATGAGAGTAAATTTTCTGTCCTAATTTTCTTACTAATACATAACTACTTTAACCTAAAGGTTACTTACACTACCTACTTTAATCTCTTAATTTTTTGTACCCATTGGATAAACTTAAAGTGCCCTGGACAATGCCTATGTCTAAATAAATAAATAAAACAGTGCATTAAGTAATGTCTAAAACTTAATATATTTAAATAACAAAAATAATTGGTATAGGTAATACAATGTAAATAATTTGAATGAAAGAAAACTCAATTCACTTATTAAATTATATCTCACTTACAAACCTTACAAACCTTGACTTTACAAACCTTTTGAGAACATTATGAAGAAGAAGAGGTGTGCAGGTTTCCTCAAGATGTTTTCCTTCACCGTTGAAGCTTGTGATGTTTAATTTCTTAAGTCAGAGGTGCGTGCCCAGAATTAGATTGAACCTGTGACTCACCGGATAGGAGACCGCAGTACTAACCACTAGGCTATCACTGCTTCACTTACAAGGCTTATAATATTAATATGATAAATATTTTTTACAGATTCATGGACAGCTTTGACTTCCCTGGTGCCTGTTGTAATCCGGCTCCTAGACTCAAATTAGCAATTTGTTCCTTGATAGCTGTGTCCGTTTGTATGATAAACTCCCAGAAGACATATTGGAAATGTCTCTCAACAAGTCCAAAGTTTTTGTAAATAATTAACTTATTTAAAGAACAAGAAAGCTTGGGAATGAATGGTGCTAGCGGCACTAGAGAAGAATAGAAATGTTTTTATTCAAATAAACTTTTGTACAAGTGCTTTTGAATCATTATTATGTACCACGATTTTTGTTTTATAATGTATATTTGTTTTATATAATGTCAATATTTCGATCCAGTTGCATGGAACGTGGTCACGATGGGACTGTGGTACGTACTTGTATAATACATTATAATTATGTCATTAAGCCACTAAATAAGTCTAAAATCTTTTGCTTTTGAATCATCGATATCACTGGTTTGGAATGCCCTTCCTGCCGAGAAGAACCATCAAGAAACTTGGCAGTTGCTCTTTTCAAAACAAGTTTACAATATAATAGATATTATGCTATGTATGCAGTGTTTCCACAATGAGGGGAAGTTCCACAAAAGCATACCTAATTATAATTAAACACATGTTAAGACTGAAACTTCTAATTAGTTTTACATGATTTGTGAAATGGTGGTAATGAAAAAATACCCCAGCTGATTTTGAAGTGGGCTCTTCTCGGCCCAGGGCGCGTTTGGAACCCTGGTATCAATTTTCTTTATAATCGGTAGTAGTAAATAAATATTTTATTAACAATAGCTAGTTACACATATAATAAAATTACAGTGTAGGTAAATAAGCAAACCATAGGGAATTTATATGAAATAAAAACCTTTATGGATATACATTTATCTTTTTTATTTCTCCAAATAATTAAAAATGTGTGCAGCCTTATTTTACTCATTATAGGAACATTTACTAACATACTTCTTTCGATGTTGTTTTGGCATACTTTAAGCTTCTTCAGGTTTATATTAGTATGCCAAAACAATATAGAACTGCAATATACATACTGAATAAATAAAACAAATTTACTATTGTCAAACTTAATTTAATTTTAAATACAATAAAATTATACAATGATTTGTAAAAATAAGATGTAAACTATTCAGTAATAAAGGCTTATATTGTTATATTATTATTATTACTTACTAACATCCTTACTAATATTATAAATGCGAAAGTGTGTTTGTTTGTTGGTTTGTCCTTCAATCACGCTGCAACAGGGCTACAGATCGACGTGATTTTTTGCATGGGTATAGCTGAGGGCCTGGAGAGTGACATAGGCTACTTTTTATCCCGGAAAATCAAGGATTTCCCGAGGGATTTTAAAAACTAAATCCACGCAGACGAAGTCGCGGGCATCAGCTAGTACTATATTTAATTATAATAATTTATTATTCACAGTTTTCTTTGTATTATTAGAACAGCAAAGCAAATTTTTTCTTTAATGAATCTCAACACTATATTCTTCTTAATCAACCTATAGACGTCCACAGCTGGACAAAGGTCTCCTCCATGGACTTCCACAGGCTTCGGTCTTGCGCCGCCTGAATCTAGTGGCTCCATGCGACTCGTTTGATGTCGTCGGCCCACCTAGTAGGGGGTCTGCCAACACTGCGCTTCCCGGTGCGGGGTCGCCACTCCAGCACCTTGGGACCCCAGCGACCATCAGCTCTTCGAACAATCTGCCCCGCCCACTTCAGTTTTGCGACTCGCTGAGCACTACACTATATTCATTAGCAACCCATCAACGGCTCACTACTGAGCGCAGGTCTCCTCTCAGAGTAGGGTTATAGGCCATAGTCCACCACGCTGGCCCAATGCGAATTGGCGGACTTCACACACCTTCAAGAACATTATGAAGAACTCTCATATGTGCAGGTTTCCTCACGATGTTTTCCTTCACCGCTGAAGCAAGTGATATTTACCTAATTGCTTAAACGCACATAACTTCGCAGAGGTGCGTACCCGGGATCGAACCTGCGACCCCCCGAATAGGAGACCACAGTCCTAACCACTCGGCTATCACTGCTTGCTACACTATATTAGGGACATGTATTTACTTACCATCATCCTACTAATATTATTTTCCTACTAATATTATAAATGTGAAAGTGTGTGAGGATGTATGGATGTTTTTTACTCTTTCACGCTACAATGAATGAACCGATTTGGCTGAAATTTGGAATGGAGATGGCTCATACCCAGGACGAACACGTAGGCTACTTTTTATCCCAGAAAATTACAGCGTTCCCGCGGGAATTATAAAACTTAATCCAGGCGGACGAAGTCGCGGGCATCAGTAGTACTAGTACTAAATAATTAGTCTTGTTTATCACATCTTCAAATAGCCTTTATAAGACTATGATAAACAAACATTTATTTACTTACTAAATTAATTATATTGAGCACAGCTGCAGTCTTAAATGTCTTTTACTTCCTTGGTGGTTCATAGTGGACAATCAATGGCAATCAAAGATAATCTCCTCAGAAATTAGGAGATCCGTAGGAGAACCAGTCAAAAGTCTCTTGCATAGACTTCCACAGGTCTCGGTCTTGCGCCGCCTGAATCCAGCGGCTCCCTGCGACTCGTTTGATGTCGTCGTCGACCATTAGCTCTTCGAACTATGTACAGGAAGTAATTGAAACCTAAATCTCGCACTGTATATACATATATGACTGTCGTGTAGTTAACATATTTTAATTTGCAATAACAAACATTGATGTCATTATAATTAAGATAAAACTATCCTATCTTTTAAGTCGCGGGCATCAGTAGTACTAGTACTAAATAATTAGTCTTATTTATCACATCTTGAAATAGCCTTTATAAGACTATGATAAACATTTATTTACTTACTAAATTAATTAAATTGAGCACAGCTGCAGTCTTAAATGTCTTTTACTTCCTTGGTGGTTCCTAGTGGACAACCAATGGCAATCAAAGATAATCTCCTCAGAAATTAGGATCCGTAGGAGAACCAGTCAAAGGTCTCTTGCATAGACTTCCACAGGCCTCGGTCTTGCGCCGCCTGAATCCAGCGGCTCCCAGCAACTCGTTGGATGTCGTCGTCGTCGACCATTAGCTCTTCGAACTATGTACAGGAAGTAATTGAAACCTAAATCTCGCACTGTATATACATATATGACTGTTGTGTAGTTAACATATTTTAATTTGCAATAACAAATATTGATGTCATAATAATTAAGATAAAACTATCCTATCTTTTAAGTTCGACCAAATTACAGATAGTTACAAAGTTTGATCAAAATCGGTTCAGTAGTTTTCGAGTTTATTCCGAACATAGGTTGTGACAAGAGATTTTGATATATATTTATTATTGAATAAATCTTGTATGAACATACATAACATTATTTTTTTTATTTCTATGATTCTGCATTTGTTTCCAGCGTGTACTGCTACACACAAACATGATAATAAAAAGTAACATTTTAGTAAAAAGTAAAAGCTTTCTTATAATTATAAACATTTTACATTTTCACCTACTTACTATAGCATCTTATTGAATTAAAACCTGTATGAACATACATAACATTATCTTTTCTTTTTTAGGGTTCCATACCCAAAGGGTGCCAACAGGACCCTATTACTAAGCCTCCACTGTCCATCTGTCCGTCCGTCCGTCCGTCAACGGGCTGTATCTTGTAGACCGTAACAGATAGACAGTTAAAATTTTCACATAAATTGTGTATTTCTATTGCCAATATAATAACGAATAATAAAATTAAATTAAATTACAAAATATAGGGGGTATGGGAGATGATACATGGAAAAGGAGTCTAAATAAAATTTTATTTTTTTACCCTGGTATGTGGGGTGTCATTATCTAGAGCTCGTTAAGGCCACACCACTCCAGCACCTTGGGACCCCAGCGACCATCAGCTTTTCGAACTATGTACAGAAAGTAACTGCTATAATTAAAAAAAAAAGTAGCAAAATTTTTACATGAAATTCATTATTTATTGGTGTGCACTAAAACTATTGATGATAGATGAAATTTTATGTATACTACATCATTTAAGTACTTACTTCTTATTACCTACAAAAAAGTCTGTGAGGGAATATATCTTTAACTCTAGCTTTTGTGTTCTAAAATATTAGATTGCTGGTAAAATTAAAAGTTGGTTACATTAGTATCACTAGTATAAATTCTTATTCAAATAAATGCTTATTGACTGATTGCGATGAAACTTGATAGGTACATAGGTAGCTGTTACCTATAGCTGTTACTTTTATTCCGATATTTCCATGGAATGTAAACTAACGCGGGTGAAACTTTTAACTATATGCAAAATTAGATGCGTTCTTATTATCTCCAACACTTGTGCACGATTTCCACTGGATGTTCAAGCAGCTATCAGCAAAGAGATGTGGAGTGATAGCTTTAATACAGAATCTCATGATTCTAGCTAAGCTATTACTAGTATCCATTTTTATTCGCTATGTTATAAGTTCTTTGGATTAATAAATATTTTTTGTTGTTGTTGTTGTTATCCTACGCGTAGCGACGTGTTGATCTGAAATAATCAAAATTTAAGATTTTTATTTCTTCTATAAAGAGCAGTGTTTCCCGCGGGGACCATTTAGTAATATTATGAATGCGAAAGTTTGTGAGGATGGATGTATGTTACTTTGGAATGGACACGGCTACATTTTATCTCGAGAAAGTAGTTCCCTCGGAAATCAAAAACCCTAATCCGCAGGGAGCCGCTGGATTCAAGCGGCGCAAGACCGAAGCCTGTGGAAGTCCATGCAGGAGACCTTTGTCCAGCAGTGGACGTCTATAGGTTGATAAAGAAGAAGAAGAAGAATCCGCACGGACGAAATCGCGGGCATAATCTAGTATAAATGAAAAGTTACTTTACTTACCTATTTCCGATTAGAAAGCACTTTGTAAAAGTTTATTTGAGTAAAAAAATTCCTTCAATTCAATTCCCTTATAGTCGTGCCTATTATACAAAGCTAATAAATAATTTAATATAATTAGAATTTAGATTAAAAACAAAAGAATTTTTCATAGATTAATGACTTAAGACGGCAGTCTAACATTGACACTGATTGACACTTGACAGCGACAAAGTACACAGACTTACTTCTAACAAGAAAAAATACATGGCTGTAACCACATATAACCCAAGAAGAATGATTAATAACACAGAAAATATACAAAATTAGAAGCTTTTAGCGCCACCTATAGTTGAATAGCAGAAGCGACTAGACTAAGAACTACTGCTACTCGTCAATAGGTGGCGCTATTTATGTTCAATCTCCGATCGTTCTCCATCGGTCTTTATTTCATCACGATGTCATCGGTAGGACTTACACAATCGCTATTTGATTTCAACGATATATGAAAATCGTTAAAAATATTCATCATGAAATAAAGATAGACAATCGCTCTTCTGAAGAGCGATTGTCTATCTTTATTCCATCAAAATCTTATTCATTTGATGACAAAAACGTACATTTTAATCTGTCAAACAGCAAATTCGAATTGTCTATGCGGTTCATCGATTCTTAACGATAAGCCCCCGATTTTATCGTTATTTTTAACGATGAGCACACGATGAGTGAATGATTCTGTACCATTTGACAGAAAATAGCGATTGTCTATCTTTTATGAGCTCATGGCCATCTCATTGCTAATGTCAAATGATTGCGGTGAGTCCGAGGCTACCTTATTCGTATAAATCCATTGTATTTGCGCCATGTAAGTGTTGATAAATTTAAAAATAATTAGTAAAAATAGTGTTTTAATGTGTTTATTATTAAAATAGTATTGTTGTGTGTAGGGTTTTTTAGTGATAGTTAGTTTTTGCGTATAATTTGTGTTTTATTATTGTGATTTAGTCTATAATAAGTACCTACATCCATTTAATAAAGCCAATGGGGGAATTCGTCGACAATTAAACTATAATAAACGACGAACTCAATCCATACATGCCGCCAAGGAAAAGATCCACAGGAATAT
This sequence comes from Oeneis ivallda, assembly GCA_029955525.1. Classification (NCBI taxonomy): domain Eukaryota; kingdom Metazoa; phylum Arthropoda; class Insecta; order Lepidoptera; family Nymphalidae; genus Oeneis; species Oeneis ivallda. Next base: position 20,618,919 of record JARPMR010000012.1, read on the forward strand.
CTACCTACTGAAATCAAAAGTAGGTAAGTTTTGTTAGTTGTTTGGATAGCTAAGCAGGCGTTACTTTGCGGAAGTTCATGATTAGCTAGAAAAGGTTAGAATTATTTTGCTATAATCCGCCAACATAAAAAATCTGTATGGTCAAACATGCAATTACAAGCTAAGCATCGCTCACCTTCCCAGCCAAGCAAGAAAGCCAAGTTCCCAGCAAGCAATGCCACCACCACTCACATGCACCACCACACAAGACCTAAAGTACAATAATTCTAACCTTTTCTTACTAAGTCTTATTTGTTTTACTAAGCGAGCTAAGCCTTAATTTGAAAATATTATGTTCAGACTAAAGAAATCATAGGTAGTTCATAGGTAAGAAAATGATGAGAGTAAATTTTCTGTCCTAATTTTCTTACTAATACATAACTACTTTAATCTAAAGGTTACTTACACTACCTACTTTAATCTCTTAATTTTTTGTACCCATTGGATAAACTTAAAGTGCCCTGGACAATGCCTATGTCTAAATAAATAAATAAAACAGTGCATTAAGTAATGTCTAAAACTTAATATATTTAAATAACAAAAATAATTGGTATAGGTAATACAATGTAAATAATTTGAATGAAAGAAAACTCAATTCACTTATTAAATTATATCTCACTTACAAACCTTACAAACCTTGACTTTACAAACCTTTTGAGAACATTATGAAGAAGAAGAGGTGTGCAGGTTTCCTCAAGATGTTTTCCTTCACTGTTGAAGCTTGTGATGTTTAATTTCTTAAGTCAGAGGTGCGTGCCCAGAATTAGATTGAACCTGTGACTCACCGGATAGGAGACCGCAGTACTAACCACTAGGCTATCACTGCTTCACTTACAAGGCTTATAATATTAATATGATAAATATTTTTTACAGATTCATGGACAGCTTTGACTTCCCTGGTGCCTGTTGTAATCCGGCTCCTAGACTCAAATTAGCAATTTGTTCGTTGATAGCTGTGTCCGTTTGTATGATAAACTCCCAGAAGACATATTGGAAATGTCTCTCAACAAGTCCAAAGTTTTTGTAAATAATTAACTTATTTAAAGAACAAGAAAGCTTGGGAATGAATGGTGCTAGCGGCACTAGAGAAGAATAGAAATGTTTTTATTCAAATAAACTTTTGTACAAGTGCTTTTGAATCATTATTATGTACCACGATTTTTGTTTTATAATGTATATTTGTTTTATATAATGTCAATATTTCGATCCAGTTGCATGGACCGTGGTCACGATGGGACTGTGGTACGTACTTGTATAATACATTATAATTATGTCATTAAGCCACTAAATAAGTCTAAAATCTTTTGCTTTTGAATCATCGATATCACTGGTTTGGAATGCCCTTCCTGCCGAGAAGAACCGTCAAGAAACTTGGCAGTTGCTCTTTTCAAAACAAGTTTACAATATAATAGATATTATGCTATGTATGCAGTGTTTCCACAATGAGGGGAAGTTCCACAAAAGCATACCTAATTATAATTAAACACATGTTAAGACTGAAACTTCTAATTAGTTTTACATGATTTGTGAAATGGTGGTAATGAAAAAATACCCCAGCTGATTTTGAAGTGGGCTCTTCTCGGCCCAGGGCGCGTTTGGAACCCTGGTATCAATTTTCTTTATAATCGGTAGTAGTAAATAAATATTTTATTAATAATAGCTAGTTACACATATAATAAAATTACAGTGTAGGTAAATAAGCAAACCATAGGGAATTTATATGAAATAAAAACCTTTATGGATATACATTTATCTTTTTTATTTCTCCAAATAATTAAAAATGTGTGCAGCCTTATTTTACTAATTATAGGAACATTTACTAATATACTTCTTTCGATATTGTTTTGGCATACTTTAAGTTTCTTCAGGTTTATATTAGTATGCCAAAACAATATAGAACTGCAATATACATACTGAATAAATAAAACACATTTACTATTGTCAAGCTTAATTTAATTTTAAATACAATAAAATTATACAATGATTTGTAAAAATAAGATGTAAACTATTCAGTAATAAAGGCTTATATTGTTATATTATTATTACTTACTAACATCCTTACTAATATTATAAATGCGAAAGTGTGTTTGTTTGTTGGTTTGTCCTTCAATCACGCTGCAACAGGGCTACGGATCGACGTGATTTTTTGCATGGGTATAGTTGAGGGCCTGGAGAGTGACATAGGCTACTTTTTATCCCGGAAAATCAAGGATTTCCAGAGGGATTTTATACTAGCGGCACGCTATGATGGCCGGTTTGACGTTTGTCCGCTCATGAAGTTCCGTTAATTGATAACGACTTTGAAGGAAATAATTGTATTACGTTATTGACGATAGTGATGTGCAGAGATTCATAAATTTTATCGAATGTAGTTTTAGGTTTAGGACTCAAAATTTATTAATTTATAAATTTTAAACCGGCCATCATAGCGTGCCGCTAGTATAAAAACTAAATCCACGCAGACGAAGTCGCGGGCATCAGCTAGTACTATATTTAATTATAATAATTTATTATTCACAGTTTTCTTTGTATTATTAGAACAGCAAAGCAAATTTTTTCTTTAATGAATCTCAACACTCTATTATTCTTCTTAATCAACCTAAAGATGTCCACAGCTGGACAAAGGTCTCCTCCATGGACTTCCACAGGCTTCGGTCTTGCGCCGCCTGAATCTAGTGGCTCCATGCGACTCGTTTGATGTCGTCGGCCCACCTAGTAGGGGGTCTGCCAACACTGCGCTTCCCGGTGCGGGGTCGCCACTCCAGCACCTTGGGACCCCAGCGACCATCAGCTCTTCGAACAATCTGCCCCGCCCACTTCAGTTTTGCGACTCGCTGAGCACTACACTATATTCATTAGCAACCCATCAACGGCTCACTACTGAGCGCAGGTCTCCTCTCAGAGAAGGGTTATATGCCATAGTCCACCACGCTGGCCCAATGCGAATTGGCGGACTTCACACACCTTCAAGAACATTATGAAGAACTCTCATATGTGCAGGTTTCCTCACGATGTTTTCCTTCACCCTTGAAGCAAGTGATATTTAATTGCTTAAACGCACATAACTTCGAAAAGTCAGAGGTGCGTACCCGGGATCGAACCTGCGACCCCCCGAATAGGAGACCACAGTCCTAACCACTAGGCTATCACTGCTTGCTACACTATATTAGGGACATGTAGGTATTTACTTACCATCATCCTACTAATATTATTGTCATACTAATATTATAAATGTGAAAGTGTGTGAGGATGTATGGATGTTTTTTACTCTTTCACGCTACAATGAATGAACCGATTTGGCTGAAATTTGGAATGGAGATGGCTCATACCCAGGACTAACACGTAGGCTACTTTTTATCCTTATTTTAAAAACCTTAATCCAGGCGGACAAAGTCGCGGGCATCAGTAGTACTAGTACTAAATAATTAGTCTTGTTTATCACATCTTCAAATAGCCTTTATAAGACTATGATAAACAAACATTTATTTACTTACTAAATTAATTAAATTGAGCACAGCTGCAGTCTTAAATGTCTTTTACTTCCTTGGTGGTTCCTAGTGGACAATCAATGGCAATCAAAGATAATCTCCTCAGAAATTAGGAGATCCGTAGGAAAACCAGTCAAAGGTCTCTTGCATAGACTTCCACAGGCCTCGGTCTTGCGCCGCCTGAATCTAGCGGCTCCCTGCGACTCGTTTGATGTCGTCGTCGTCGTCGTCGCTCTTCGAACTATGTACAGGAAGTAATTGAAACCTAAATCTCGCACTGTATATACATATATGACTGTCGTGTAGTTAACATATTTTAATTTGCAATAACAAATATTGATGTCATAATAATTAAGATAAAACTATCCTATCTTTTAAGTTCGACCAAATTACAGATAGTTACAAAGTTTGATCAAAATCGGTTCATTAGTTTTCGAGTTTATTCCGAACATAGGTCGTGACAAGAGATTTTTATATATATTTATTATTGAATAAAATCTTGTATGAACATACATAACATTATCTTTTTTATTTCTATGATTCTACATTTGTTTCCAGCGTGTACTGCTACACACAAACATGATAATAAAAAGTAACATTTTAGTAAAAAGTAAAAGCTTTCTTATAATTATAAACATTTTACATTTTCACCTACTTACTATAACATATCTTATTGAATAAAAACCTGTATGAACATACATAATATTATCTTTTCTTTTTTAGGGTTCCGTACCAAAGGGTGCCAACAGGACCCTATTACTAAGCCTCCACTGTCCATGTGTCCGTCTGTCCGTCCGTCAACGGGCTGTATCTTGTAGACCGTAATAGATAGACAGTTGAAATTTTCACATAAATTGTATATTTCTATTGCCAATATAATAACAAATAATAAAATTAAATTAAATTACAAAATATAGGGGGTATGGGAGATGATACATGGAAAAGGAGTCTAAATAAAATTTTATTTTTTTACCCTGGCATGTGGGGTGTCATTATCTAGAGCTTGTTAAGTGCAGTTCAAATATATACTTTTTTATTTTTTAGCAACAAAAATGAAGAAATGTAGGGCCGTCAAAGTTGTCGGTTTTAAACCAATTTTGTTAGGGGGTCTATCTCAAACACTAAACTAGTTAGGAATTTGAAATTTTGGTATATTATGTACTTAGGGTGTACTTAAACAACAAATACTGAAAACAGCAATTTATAACCATATGCTAATTTAGTACTTTCTGAGAACTAAGATATTTATATACTAGCTGATGCCCGCGACTTCGTCCACGTGGATTTAGTTCTTACAATCCCTCGGGAACTCTTTGATTTTCCGAGATAAAAAGTAGTAGTATGTCACTCTCCAGGTCCTCAACTATACCCATGCAAAAATTCACGTCGATCCGTAGCCCTGTTGCGGCGTGATTGAAGGACAAACCAACAAACAAACACACTTTCGCATTTATAATATTAGTAAGGATGTATCTAGTTTTTGCGGCGTGATTGAAGGACAAACCAACAAACAAACACACTTTCGCATTTATAATATTAGTAAGGATGTATCTAGTTTAAAAAAAATATTTGGTCATATGTACGGAACCCTAAAAGACTTGCACTTGGCCAATTTTTTTTATTTGTATGATTCTGTATTTGTCTCCAGTGTGTTCTGGTACACACAAAAATCGTCGTAGCGAAGCCATCATTGTTCTGAAATAATCGAAATTAAGAATATTATTTCTTTTATATGTATAAAGATACAGCAGTGTTTTAATAATATTATAATAATATTAGATGATGTCAGCGACTTCGTCCGCGTCGATTAAGGATTTTTCTTTCCCGCGGAACTGTAATTTTCCGGGATAAAAGCAGCCTATGTATTAATCCTAGGTATGAGCTACCTCCATTCCAAATTTCAGCTAAATCGGTTGATTCGTTGTGACGTGAAAGAGTAACAAACATCCATCCATCCATTCTCATAAACTTTCACTTTTATAATAAGCTAGATGGTGCCCGCGACTTCGTCCGCGTGGATTGAGGTTTTTTCATTCCCGCGGGAACTGTAATTTTCCGGGATAAAAGTAGCCTATGTATACCTACTTATGTATGTACCTCCTACTTATGGCATTAAGCAGTGATTACAATAGTTAGCCTAGTAATTACAACTGTGGTCTCCTATTCGGGGGGTCGCAGGTTCGATCCCGGGTATGCACCTCTGAATTTTCGGAGTCAAGTGTGTTTAAGCAATTAAATATCACTTGCTTCAACGGTGAAGGAAAACATCTTGAGGAAATCTGCACACCTGAGAGTTCTTCATAATGTTCTTGAAGGTGTGTGAAGTCCGCCAATTCGCATTGGGCCAGCGTGGTGGACTATGGCCTATAACCCTTCTCTGTGAGGAGAACTGCGCTCAGTAGTGAGCCGTTGATGGGTTGTTAATGATGATGAGCTACCTCCATTCCAAATTTCAGCTAAATCGGTTGATTTGTTGTGACGTGAAAGAGTAACATGGATGGATGATCCATCCGAACTTTTGCATTAATAATATTAGTAGTATATCCTATACTTTATGATCAATTCTTGTATATGTAATTGGTTTCTTAGAAACGGCTCTTACAATTTGGATGATTTTGCTTTCGTGCCCTGTATTTGAGTTCGTGCCAATACTGAATATACTGGTGTGTTGTTTATATTTATTTAATTCCACTTAAAAAATGAATCATTACTTACAGTTTCCTTTCTTTGCTTGTCGTGGTGGCACCATCTTCTAAACTATAAAGGGCAGCAGCTGTGTTCCTCCAAAACTCTCCCTCCCTTGCCTTTGGCACTGAAATAAAGAGTTTAAGATGTTGATAAATTTCTTTCTTTAGGAAGACATTTAAAGTTATCTTGTGATCTATTCTTTTGTCTTGTGTGTGTAATGAAGAATATACATACATTACTAAGTTAGAAGTTGTTCATGTTTAAATTTTTGTAGGAAAGATATGAATATTTCTAGTAATTATTTATAGTAATTATTTATAGTAATTTACCTTTACCTTACTTTGTTTTTCACGGCACAACGAATGAACCCATTTGGCTGAAATTTGGATTGGAGATAGCTCATATACTGGACTAGCACTGGCACACTTACTACACGGCTAGATACATTTTATCTGGAGAAAGTAGAGTTCCTTCGGAAATCAAAAACCCTGTTCTACGCGGAAGAAGTCGCGGTCATAAACCGTATAGTTTACTTACATATTTCCGATTCGAAAGCCCTTTGTAAAAGTTTATTGGAGTAAAAAATTTTCTTCAATTCAATTCCCTTAATCATGCTTAGATGTTAGATTTATGAATAATATGAATCATTATAAAAACAAACGAATTTTTTCATAGATTATTGACATATGACTGACGTCTGACATTGACACTGATTGACACTTGACAGCGACAAAGTACACAGACTTACTTCTAACAAGAAAAAATACATGGCTGTAACCACATATAACCCTAGAAGAATGATTAATAACACAGAAAATATACAAAATTAGAAGCTTTTAGCGCCACCTATAGTTGAATAGCAGAAGCGACTAGACTAAGAACTACTGCTACTCGTCAATAGGTGGCGCTATTTATGTTCAATCTCCGATCGTTCTCCATCGGTCTTTGTTTCATCACGATGTCATCGGTAGGACTTACACAATCGCTATTTGATTTCAACGATATATGAAAATCGTTAAAAATATTCATCATGAAATAAAGATAGACAATCGCTCTTCTGAAGAGCGATTGTGTAACTTTATTCCATCAAAATCTTATTCATTTGATGACAAAAACGTACATTTTAATCTGTCAAACAGCAAATTCGAATTGTCTATGCGGTTCATCGATTCTTAACGATAAGCCCCCGATTTTATCGTTATTTTTAACGATGAGCACACGATGAGTGAATGATTCTGTACCATTTGACAGAAAATTGCGATTGTCTATCTTTTATGAGCTCATGGCCATCTCATTGCTAATGTCAAATGATTGCGGTGAGTCCGAGGCTACCTTATTCGTATAAATCCATTGTATTTGCGCCATGTAAGTGTTGATAAATTTAAAAATAATTAATAAAAATAGTGTTTTAATGTGTTTATTATTAAAATAGTATTGTTGTGTGTAGGGTTTTTTTAGTGATAGTTAGTTTTTGCGTATAATTTGTGTTTTATTATTGTGATTTAGTTTATAATTAGTACCTACATCCATTTAATAAAGCCAATGGGGGAATTCGTCGACAATTAAACTATAATAAACGACGAACTCAATCCATACATGCCGCCAAGGAAGAGATCCACAGGAATATCTACCTACTGAAATCAAAAGTAGGTAAGTTTTGTTAGTTGTTTGGATAGCTAAGCAGGCGTTACTTTGCGGAAGTTCATGATTAGCTAGAAAAGGTTAGAATTATTTTGCTATAATCCGCCAACATAAAAAATCTGTATGGTCAAACATGCAATTACAAGCTAAGCATCGCTCACCTTCCCAGCCAAGCAAGAAAGCCAAGTTCCCAGCAAGCAATGCCACCACCACTCACATGCACCACCACACAAGACCTAAAGTACAATAATTCTAACCTTTTCTTACTAAGTCTTATTTGTTTTACTAAGCGAGCTAAGCCTTAATTTGAAAATATTATGTTCAGACTAAAGAAATCATAGGTAGTTCATAGGTAAGAAAATGATGAGAGTAAATTTTCTGTCCTAATTTTCTTACTAATACATAACTACTTTAACCTAAAGGTTACTTACACTACCTACTTTAATCTCTTAATTTTTTGTACCCATTGGATAAACTTAAAGTGCCCTGGACAATGCCTATGTTTAAATAAATAAATAAAACAGTGCATTTAGTAATGTCTAAAACTTAATATATTTAAATAACAAAAATAATTGGTATAGGTAATACAATGTAAATAATTTGAATGAAAGAAAACTCAATTCACTTATTAAATTATATCTCACTTACAAACCTTACAAACCGTGACTTTACAAACCTTTTGAGAACATTATGAAGAAGAAGAGGTGTGCAGGTTTCCTCAAGATGTTTTCCTTCACCGTTGAAGCTTGTGATGTTTAATTTCTTAAGTCAGAGGTGCGTGCCCAGAATTAGATTGAACCTGTGACTCACCGGATAGGAGACCGCAGTACTAACCACTAGGCTATCACTGCTTCACTTACAAGGCTTATAATATTAATATGATAAATATTTTTTACAGATTCATGGACAGCTTTGACTTCCCTGGTGCCTGTTGTAATCCGGCTCCTAGACTCAAATTAGCAATTTGTTCGTTGATAGCTGTGTCCGTTTGTATGATAAACTCCCAGAAGACATATTGGAAATGTCTCTCAACAAGTCCAAAGTTTTGTAAATAATTAACTTATTTAAAGAACAAGAAAGCTTGGGAATGAATGGTGCTAGCGGCACTAGAGAAGAATAGAAATGTTTTTATTCAAATAAACTTTTGTACAAGTGCTTTTGAATCATTATTATGTACCACGATTTTTGTTTTATAATGTATATTTGTTTTATATAATGTCAATATTTCGATCCAGTTGCATGGACCGTGGTCACGATGGGACTGTGGTACGTACTTGTATAATACATTATAATTATGTCATTAAGCCACTAAATAAGTCTAAAATCTTTTGCTTTTGAATCATCGATATCACTGGTTTGGAATGCCCTTCCTGCCGAGAAGAACCATCAAGAAACTTGGCAGTTGCTCTTTTCAAAACAAGTTTACAATATAATAGATATTATGCTATGTATGCAGTGTTTCCACAATGAGGGGAAGTTCCACAAAAGCATACCTAATTATAATTAAACACATGTTAAGACTGAAACTTCTAATTAGTTTTAATGATTTGTGAAATGGTGGTAATGAAAAAATACCCCAGCTGATTTTGAAGTGAGCTCTTCTCGGCCCAGGGCGCGTTTGGAACCCTGGTATCAATTTTCTTTATAATCGGTAGTAGTAAATAAATATTTTATTAATAATAGCTAGTTACACATATAATAAAATTACAGTGTAGGTAAATAAGCAAACCATAGGGAATTTATATGAAATAAAAACCTTTATGGATATACATTTATCTTTTTTATTTCTCCAAATAATTAAAAATGTGTGCAGCCTTATTTTACTAATTATAGGAACATTTACTAACATACTTCTTTCGATATTGTTTTGGCATACTTTAAGCTTCTTCAGGTTTATATTAGTATGCCAAAACAATATAGAACTGCAATATACATACTGAATAAATAAAACAAATTTACTATTGTCAAACTTAATTTAATTTTAAATACAATAAAATTATACAATGATTTGTAAAAATAAGATGTAAACTATTCTGTAATAAAGGCTTATATTGTTATATTATTATTATTACTTACTAACATCCTTACTAATATTATAAATGCGAAAGTGTGTTTGTTTGTTGGTTTGTCCTTCAATCACGCTGCAACAGGGCTACAGATCGACGTGATTTTTTGCATGGGTATAGTTGAGGGCCTGGAGAGTGACATAGGCTACTTTTTATCCCGGAAAATCAAGGATTTCCCGAGGGATTTCAAAAACTAAATCCACGCAGACGAAGTCGCGGGCATCAGCTAGTACTATATTTAATTATAATAATTTATTATTCACAGTTTTCTTTGTATTATTAGAACAGCAAAGCAAATTTTTTCTTTAATGAATCTCAACACTATATTCTTCTTAATCAACCTAAAGACGTCCACAGCTGGACAAAGGTCTCCTCCATGGACTTCCACAAGCTTCGGTCTTGCGCCGCCTGAATCTAGTGGCTCCATGCGACTCGTTTGATGTCGTCGGCCCACCTAGTAGGGGGTCTGCCAACACTGCGCTTCCCGGTGCGGGGTCGCCACTCCAGCACCTTGGGACCCCAGCGACCATCAGCTCTTCGAACAATCTGCCCCGCCCACTTCAGTTTTGCGACTCGCTGAGCACTACACTATATTCATTAGCAACCCATCAACGGCTCACTACTGAGCGCAGGTCTCCTCTCAGAGAAGGGTTATAGGCCATAGTCCACCACGCTGGCCCAATGCGAATTGGCGGACTTCACACACCTTCAAGAACATTATGAAGAACTCTCATATGTGCAGGTTTCCTCACGATGTTTTCCTTCACCGCTGAAGCAAGTGATATTTACCTAATTGCTTAAACGCACATAACTTCGCAGAGGTGCGTACCCGGGATCGAACCCGCGACCCCCCGAATAGGAGACCACAGTCCTAACCACTCGGCTATCACTGCTTGCTACACTATATTAGGGACATGTATTTACTTACCATCATCCTACTAATATTATTTTCCTACTAATATTATAAATGTGAAAGTGTGTGAGGATGTATGGATGTTTTTTACTCTTTCACGCTACAATGAATGAACCGATTTGGCTGAAATTGAAATTGAAATTGAATGGCTCATACCCATACTTTTTATCCCAGAAAATTACAGCGTTCCCGCGGGAATTATAAAACTTAATCCAGGCGGACAAAGTCGCGGGCATCAGTAGTACTAGTACTAAATAATTAGTCTTGTTTATCACATCTTCAAATAGCCTTTATAAGACTATGATAAACAAACATATATTTACTTACTAAATTAATTATATTGAGCACAGCTGCAGTCTTAAATGTCTTTTACTTCCTTGGTGGTTCCTAGTGGACAATCAATGGCAATCAAAGATAATCTCCTCAGAAATTAGGAGATCCGTAGGAGAACCAGTCAAAGGTCTCTTGCATAGACTTCCACAGGTCTCGGTCTTGCGCCGCCTGAATCCAGCGGCTCCCTGCGACTCGTTTGATGTCGTCGTCGACCATTAGCTCTTCGAACTATGTACAGGAAGTAATTGAAACCTAAATCTCGCACTGTATATACATATATGACTGTCGTGTAGTTAACATATTTTAATTTGCAATAACAAACATTGATGTCATTATAATTAAGATAAAACTATCCTATCTTTTAAGTCGCGGGCATCAGTAGTACTAGTACTAAATAATTAGTCTTATTTATCACATCTTGAAATAGCCTTTATAAGACTATGATAAACATTTATTTACTTACTAAATTAATTAAATTGAGCACAGCTGCAGTCTTAAATGTCTTTTACTTCCTTGGTGGTTCCTAGTGGACAATCAATGGCAATCAAAGATAATCTCCTCAGAAATTAGGATCCGTAGGAGAACCAGTCAAAGGTCTCTTGCATAGACTTCCACAGGCCTCGGTCTTGCGCCGCCTGAATCCAGCGGCTCCCTGCAACTCGTTTGATGTCGTCCTCGTCGACCATTAGCTCTTCGAACTATGTACAGGAAGTAATTGAAACCTAAATCTCGCACTGTATATACATATATGACTGTTGTGTAGTTAACATATTTTAATTTGCAATAACAAATATTGATGTCATAATAATTAAGATAAAACTATCCTATCTTTTAAGTTCGACCAAATTACAGATAGTTACAAAGTTTGATCAAAATCGGTTCAGTAGTTTTCGAGTTTATTCCGAACATAGGTTGTGACAAGAGATTTTGATATATATTTATTATTGAATAAAATCTTGTATGAACATACATAACATTATTTTTTTTATTTCTATGATTCTGCATTTGTTTCCAGCGTGTACTGCTACACACAAACATGATAATAAAAAGTAACATTTTAGTTAAAAGTAAAAGCTTACTTATAATTATAAACATTTTACATTTTCACCTACTTACTATAACATATCTTATTGAATAAAAACCCTGTATGAACATACATAACATTATCTTTTCTTTTTTAGGGTTCCATACCCAAAGGGTGCCAACAGGACCCTATTACTAAGCCTCCACTGTCCATCTGTCCGTCCGTCCGTCCGTCAACGGGCTGTATCTTGTAGACCGTAACAGATAGACAGTTGAAATTTTCACATAAATTGTGTATTTCTATTGCCAATATAATAACGAATAATAAAATTAAATTAAATTACAGAATATAGGGGGTATGGGAGATGATACATGGAAAAGGAGTCTAAATAAAATTTTATTTTTTTACCCTGGCATGTGGGGTGTCATTATCTAGAGCTCGTTAAGGCCACACCACTCCAGCACCTTGGGACCCCAGCGACCATCAGCTTTTCGAACTATGTACAGAAAGTAACTGCTATAAATAAAAAAAAAGTAGCAAAATTTTTACATGAAATTCATTATTTATTGGTGTGCACTAAAACTATTGATGATAGATGAAATTTTATCTATACTACATCATTAAAGTACTTACTTCTTATTACCTACAAAAAAGTCTGTGAGGGAATATATCTTTAACTCTAGCTTTTGTGTTCTAAAATATTAGATTGCTGGTAAAATTAAAAGTTGATTACATTAGTATCACAGTTTCAATTCTTATTCAAATAAATGCTTATTGACTGATTGCGATGAAACTTGATAGGTACATAGGTAGCTGTTACCTATAGCTGTTACTTTTATTCCGATATTCCCATGGAATGTAAACTAACGCGGGTGAAACTTTTAACTATATGCAAAATTAGATGCGTTCTTATTATCTCCAACACTTGTGCGCGATTTCCACTGGATGTTCAAGCAGCTATCAGCAAAGAGATGTGAAGTGATAGCTTTAATACAGAATCTCATGATTCTAGCTAAGCTATTACTAGTATCCATTTTTATTCGCTAAGTTATAAGTTCTTTGGATTAATAAATATTTTTTTGTTGTTGTTATTGTTATCCTACGCGTAGCGACGTGTTGATCTGAAATAATCAAAATTTAAGATTTTTATTTCTTCTATAAAGAGCAGTGTTTCCCGCGGGGATCATTTAGTAATATTATGAATGCGAAAGTTTGTGAGGATGGATGTATGTTACTTTGGAATGGACACGGCTACATTTTATCTCGAGAAAGTAGTTCCCTCGGAAATCAAAAACCCTAATCCGCACGGACGAAATCGCGGGCATAATCTAGTATAAATGAAACGTTACTTTACTTACCTATTTCCGATTAGAAAGTACTTTGTAAAAGTTTATTTGAGTAAAAAAATTCCTTCAATTCAATTCCCTTAGTCGTGCCTATTATACAAAGCTAATAAATAATTGAATATAATTAGAATTAATACAAACAAAAGAATTTTTCATAGATTAATGACTTAAGACTGCCGTCTGACATTGACACTGATTGACACTTGACAGCGACAAAGTACACAGACTTACTTTTATCAAGAAAAAATACATGGCTGTAACCACATATAACCCTAGAAGAATGATTAATAACACAGAAAATATACAAAATTAGAAGCTTTTAGCGCCACCTATAGTTGAATAGCAGAAGCGACTAGACTAAGAACTACTGCTACTCGTCAATAGGTGGCGCTATTTATGTTCAATCTCCGACCGTTCTCCATCGGTCTTTATTTCATCATGATGTCATCGGTAGGACTTACACAATCGCTATTTGGTTTTAACGATATATGAAAATCGTTAAAAATATTCATCATGAAATAAAGTTACACAATCGCTCTTCTGTTCAGAAACTGGTTTTATTATATTTACACTAGCGGCACGCTATGATGGCCGGTTTGACACATTACAATAGTGATGTGGAATGTCAATTTATTCTCGAACAAAAAACAATTAAGTTTTGTTTTTGTACCTGATTAAATAGGTTTAATAAAACAAAAATGTATATGTTTATTTAATTTATTTGAACGAACTGAATATTTGAATGGAAATGAATATACATACTTTATATGCACACAAGAAACATATGAATACAAAAGATACCAAAAAAGGTGCCACAAAAGGCCATAATTAATCAGATTCGTCCATACTACTATTTTCACTGTCGTCACTGCTATCATCACCTACATTAATATTTTATATGTTCGTTTTCTATAATATTATCTATTTTCACATCTCTTTCATAATCTTCCCTTATTAATTTAACAGTTCTATTCACAACCTTTTCCCAGTCTCCTTTAGTCACATGTTCACAAGCTTCTTCTAATAATTTTAGCATTTTTTTTGTGGTAAATGGGGGTTCTGTATTGTGTCTTGCAGCATATCCCTTAATTTGAGCCCACACCAACTCAATCGCATTATACTCACAATGGTAAGGCGGTAACCGTATAACTCTGTGCCCATGTTCTAATGCTATTTCGTCAATGACGTATCGGATCTTGGTTGGTTTGTTTTCTTTTAAAAGACGTACTAATTCCGCTTTTAACATATTCATGTTTGCATCTACGCCATTTTTACGAAGCCATGCGACGATATCAGCTTTCTTTTGGGATTGGGCAGGTGGCTTGTCAATTTGCATCGAGTGGTATGGGGCGTTGTCCATAATTATAATAGATGGTTCAGGGAGGGAACTTTTCTCCATTCATGTCTTCATGATAGTCTCCAGTGGTTTTTGACGCAAAAGCCATGAGAGAACCTTCGACAAACCCGTTGATGGTTCCGGCGTGACAAATTATAAGTCGCGATCCTTTTCCTACAGGAACTTTGGAAGTAGATGCTGCTGTGTCATCGTTCCAAGAACGGCCTACAGTATGGTTAGCATTAAGCCATGTTTCATCCAAGAACACAACATTTTGCCAATTTTTGATTTCTTTCACTTGCCGTAAAAAAGTATACCTTGCCATCGCTATATCAAATCTTTCCATCAATATTTTGCGTTTGTTACATTTTTTGTATCGAAATCCAATGGTCTTCAAAATCTTCGTTAAAGAACTTTCCCCACCGAAGAATAATCCAGCTTCCTTCAGTGAATGCACCAACTTTTTTCTTGTTGGATACTCCTTCTGTAAATAGTAGCCGTAAACATGTCTTCGGATAGCATCGGCATCAAAGCTATCGATGCCTACGACTGGTTTTGCTCGTTTTCTCTTTTTTGGTGTGTGAAGTTTATTTTCTTCTGTGCCAGTCTCGCCATATTTTTTTTTAGTTATCCGTCTAACAGTTCGTTGTCCAATATTAAGCGCATCAGCTACGCGTTCAACCACTGACGTTATAGGTAAAATTGGCCCTCCATTTTGAGCTTCACGATCGAAATAGTTACGAAGGCGTATTACGAACTCACGTGTCTGACTATTTAGAACAGTTCTCTGCGTACGTTCGGTCATATCGACGAAATCCACAACAAAGGGCTTGAACAGAGTCCAAATTAACGAGCAAGGGTCAACAGTAATGCAGTATCAATATTTGAAATCCAAAGCCAGGTCAAAACTATATCACAATCGCATTGCACTGACAGTTTATACTTTTCGAAGCAACGTCAATTCGAAACTGCTTTGTTTTGCATTGAGCATTGACGCGAGTTTGCCGGAGGTAGTAGTTGTGCTAGCCAGCGATCCTATGTGACGATCGTATTAGATTCCATTTTTAAAAATTTTCAATTTAGAAAACCAAATGCCGAGTTGTGGTATATATCATATAAAAATAAAAATTTTACCTTTTGTATGAAACAGCTGATATTTTTTTGCGATTTCAGAGGTTTGTCCACATAGTGAAAATTGTTCATATTCACAAGTACATTCACCCCTTAAATGGTGCAAACTGATTTTTCTACACTTGTATACATTTTAGAAATCAATTTAATAAATAAATTTTGAGTCCTAAACCTAAAACTACATTCGATAAAATTTATGAATCTCTGCACATCACTATCGTCAATAAAGTAATACAATTATTTCCTTCAAAGTCGTTATCAATTAATACGGAACTTCATGAGCGGACAAACGTCAAACCGGCCATCATAGCGTGCCGCTAGTTTAAGTACATAATATACTTGAATGTCAAAATTCCTTAGTGTTTCAATAAATATTTTTCTTACATCTTGTATTTTTTCGCTATGGATGTGAAAAGTTATATTATGTGTCATACGACAGCAAAGTTTTTTTTTCTTGTGCCTTTGAATCCCTCGCTTGCTCGGGGTACAAACTAGGCACTCGCAACAAAAAAAAAACTTTGCTATCTTGTTGAACAAATAAATAACTATTGTACCAAAGAAAACCAAGGGGAAACATGCAAAATAAAACAAATTAGTATATCAGCTAAGTAGCTTAGTTTAATTCTATAAAAAATACCTATTATGTACTTATTTAGGTATATTATGGTGAAGAGTGAAGACATAATAAATGAAATTGATTAATACCTAGCTTCTTTAATTATATGAGCACCAAATAAACAAATTGTTACTTTGTTCAAAAATTATAAAATACATAATAATTATTCAAATAAATAATAATTTATTAATATTGCGATTGGACTAGAAAATTTCAAGAACTGAGTTACTTATTATAATTTTTAGTTGCTTATGTCAATTTCTTTAAACCCGATGTGATCGTTATACAAACAATTTCGTTCCGAAATAGATGATACGATTTTCGAGCCAAATAATGTGAGTATTTAAATTGTAGCTTACATTTTTTATTGTTCATTGGTCCCCAAAGTGGTGTTTTCTACCCACAGGTGTATTAAAATGGTTCAAAACCGTTTGAGAACCTCTGTTCCAGATCTGTCATCTACTCTTTAGAGTAACAGATTCAACTCAACATAGAACATTCCGCCTCTACTTACGTTTTCACTAGATGCGACTTGTCAATACTATAATAGAGAGAGAGACGGTAGTAGAGACGATAGTATAGCAACTAATATGTAGTTAGTTCTATTTACCATTCTCTACGATACAAAATGTTTCAAGGAAAACTACAATAGATAAAAAGATATAGAATAAAAAATACTATGAAGACAAAGCTAAAATGTAACGAGTCAGTCTTAGGATCTGTTTTTGTATACTTTAAAAAAATCTGTGATTATAACATAAAATATTTATGTAGGTGGGTAATAATTCTTACATATATAATTTTATTTAACAAACAAAAAACTTAATATAAGCTAATGTAAAACTAAGCTTTAAAACTAACTAAATAGGTATAAATTCACAACACTTTAACACAGCAAAACCTTAAAAAAAATCTATTAAAACCTTAATTCACTATAAAGGCATATATTCTTTGAATTGTGTTGTATCCACATCAAAATATTTATTAAAAATTAGTCAAAATCCGTAAAAGTTGCAGTTTATCATTTAAGGTGGGTGGGGTGAAACCTTGAAACACACGCTTTTGCATACACACACGCTTTCTATAGGCGCCTTTGTTTAAATACCTACTCTTAAATTCATAGCAACTAATATGAGCATTTGATTAAAAAGTAAAATATATAATTGCAACTCTTTTTGCAGGGCCCCAATTTTTATTCTTATAAGAATTTTCTAAATTAAACGTCACAGGTGCAACGTTACGATTTGAATTTCATAGTAGTTAAATAACCCGGTCTAAGAGAAGAGTTAGAGGTTCTAAAACTGTATACGATACTGATGCCCTCGCTTATTGTTATCTTTGGCGGACTCGGCAGAGCGTCTACGCGCGGCTGCATACACTGCGAGTTTAGATGGTGAAGGTAGACTGGAGTCGCGCGGTCGTACGAGAGATTCGCGCGACTCAGCCGCAGGCAACGACGCAGATGTTGGCACTGAGGGTAGTTTGCGTTGAGTTACTGTGTCATATGGCAGCGGGGAACTGCGAGATGCCGTAGAAGCTATTGAGCCGGATCCGTCGGAATCCTTTGAAAAAAGAAAAAGAATTTGGTTTGTTAAAATATCAACTTTATTAAGTAGGTACCTTCAGTACTGCACATCAGTTTGAGTATGATATATGCGCCTTGATATTTAAAAATAAAGCCTGACCAAAAAATAAAACACTTCCCCCTATTCACCTTTTTTAAAAGAAATTTATTAGGGTTTTTCAAGGTACCTTACTTATATTTCTGGTCACACTGTACATACGTAATATATTTTCCATAAAATTTTCCTATTTAGGTACATGTTGGAGCCTTGTTTACGTATTATCACCTTTGCCCTTTCATAAAGACCAAAATAGCGATGTCGTCCCATAGACTTATTATATTTACTAAAAGTTCCGTCCATAACCGTCATTCTAATAAGAACTTGAGGTAACGTCACGTGGGTGCCAAAAATTGTGGGAGTGGGATTATTGATTCATTAGGTAGGCTTACGGTTATCTTTAGAAGTTCTAAAGAAAGACCGACAACATCCGTGGGCTTCAATTAAGTAGGTAAAATATTTTATTTTTAAACTCTATATAAAAGAGTTTGTTGATGTTGTCTATAATAATTAAGTTATATTTACACAACAAGCCAAATTAAACTTTCAGTACCTACACCGTTTACATATTTATATAAATTACCATGTAGCTACCTACAAAAATGTACAAAGATGTACTTACGTACATCTTTGCTTCATGTTTTTGATTAAACAGTGCCCACAGTGATGCTTTTTTTAGTCCCATTAATTGAAAATGAGATTTGAAAAAGTTGGGAAACTCTGGATTTTGTCCAGAAATACTGCACGCATTAATCCTTAGTAATTAAAACAGATTTGTTAAACCTAGTCTATCTCGTAGACTAGGTTTAACAAATCTAGTAAAAAACCAATCACATCACATCGAAAGATTTTGTGAAAAAATCTTCGATTTAAATGAAGATACCATCGAACTATAGTTCGATGGAAGATGCATTATATTATGTATTTAGAAAACGGCTCACCTTTCGCGCGTCTCTATGTTCTAAGCGATCATATCTAGTGGTCCTTGCAGAGGGCTTGCGCGGGGGGCGCGGCAGGGCGGAGGGCGGCGGCGGGAGGGACGAGGAGCGCGTCTGTTGCGACGCCCGCCCTTGTCGCTCCAGCAGCAGCGCTTCCTCGCCGCGGCCGTTCCCGCGCGCTCCCACCGTGCCCAGCCCGGGGAAGCAGCATAGCCCACGCTGTCAGTGGAAAGTGTTAGCCATACATAGGTAGGTACTTACGTAATTACTAAGTTTAATATACCTAAGCCTCAATAGCGCAATGATTATATAAGCAGCAAACTTAAAACCTGAGGGTAGACAGTTCACACCCAATATATGCGAAAGGGGAATGTCAATCATGTTTTTTTTTTTTTTTTTTTATTCGATGACAAGCTAGTCCTTGACTGCGATCTCACCTGATGGTAAGTGACGATGCAGTCTAAGATGGTAGCGGACTAACTTGGAAGGGGTATAGCAGTGAACATTCAACCCATACCCCCCTAATTGGTTACTACACGTCATCGTGCCGGAACGCTAAATCGCTTGGCGGCACGTCTTTGACGGTAGGGTGGTAACCAGCCACGGCCAAAGCCTCCCACCAGACCAGACCAGAGAAAATTCAGAAATTAAAAATTCCCAAATTGACCCCGCCGGGAATCGAACCCGAGACCTCCCAGTTATAAGACAACAGCGCTCACCACTGAGCCAGGGAGGTCGTCATGTTCAACATTGATAATTATTCAGCCGTCCATTTACTTTCATTGGAAACTAGCTTTTGCCCGCGACTGTGCGCGCAATGCTAGTTATTTAAACAACCCGTGGGAACCCTTGGTTTTTCCGGAATAAAAGGAAAAATTACGCCAATCCGTTGGTATGTGATCGAAGGACAAACAAACACACTTTCGCCTATATAATATTATACCTATTTTTAACCAACTTCAAAAAAAAGGAGGAGGTTCTCAATTCGACGCGTATTTTTTATTAGGTGTATCGAACTCCTAAACAATTTCGAAAAAAAAAACAAAAGTAAGATTATTTGTTACTACGTTAATGAGCTAACTAAAAGAGCTGGTCAAACAAACTTTAACACTATTAGACATTAGATTAGTTCTTACCTCATTCGCTCACAAATATTTTATACTGCATCAAGCTGGAACACCAACACTATACAAATTACAAACCAAGTACGAAGATCCGTGAGATTCAAGCACACAGCTCATATCCAGTATCCATTTTACCAATATGGGCTTCGGTCGCATTAGGAAAATAGTTTGCGTTTGACAGTTTGCCACCCATTTTTAGATAGTGCGTTTATACGCGTGTTGTACCCAGGGCCGCGCCGACCCAACAGCGCCTGTGTGCGAAACCTATGAAGCGCCTCTTTTTTTCACGAATTTTCATGTTTCAACTTATGTTTCTTTATTATTTTTTAATTTTGACCGAAATAAATGTTCTCCAGTTTTATATACTTAGATAATATTTTCCTAAATAGGTAAAACCAGTTCGCTTCCGCTTGCCAATTACTGCGAAAAATAAAACACGAATTAAATTTTTACATACTTTATTTATGATAATATATCTAATTGTATACTTAGATATTAATAAAAAAATAGCTAACTTTTCTAATAATACTGATTTAAATATTTAACTATATATATGTGTAATATTTAACTATATTTAACTATATATTGTGGGAATCGAACCCATGACCTCCGGCAGCGATTACTTGTAATAAAATAAAACAGTCACGTCATCTATCCGCCACATCAAAATCGGTGCTGGCGTGTCGAAGATTAAGAAAAAGACAGACAGAAATTAAAAAAGAAAATGTTTTTTTTTTTATTTTGACATTACAAACAGACTAAAGTTGTATTTATTTGTATAGAAAATTACATAAAAAAACGCTTCTTTTGAATCAGATTTTATAACCCCTTCATCGAAAAAATGACTGGTTTCTGTCTCTAAGATTCTTTGGAAGTGGATGGTAGAGCCGTAAAATATTTACTTATTTTAGTTGTATTTTTATCACGTTCTTCTTCTTGTTTTCTTTTCCTTATTAAATTCTGGTAACCAGATAATTAAAAAAACTCATCGTGAAAACACGTTAAAACAATCACTAACACACAAACTATATATTGTTTTTAGAGCTAGAACTTAATCTTATTATAAAAAAAAACTTGAGAGGTGTCAACTGTCAAGGGACACCCCGATGGAACGTAGTTCCTTTCGATTACATTGTGTTCGGTATTTTCGCGGTACAATAATGGGTCTCCGTAGCCTTGTGGCTTCTGCAGTCGCCTAACAGCCAAAGGTCGATGGTTCGAATCCCAGCTCGACAGACCGAATTTTCCATTTTCAATTTTATTTTAAACAATTTCTACATGTGGAACCTTTTCCTAATTTTTTATAACTTATAAGTTATAAAAATGTCGAGTGTCGGTTCCTTAATTTTTTATAACTTATAAGTTATAAAAAATTAGGGAAAAATTCCACATGTAGAAATTATTTAAAATAAAATTGAAAATAGAAAATTCAGTCTGTCGAGCTGGGATTCGAACCATCGACTTTGAACTGTTAAGCGACTGCCGGAGCCACAAGGCTACGGAGACCCAACATTGTACCGCGAAAATACCGAACACAATGCAAAATTCACATTCAATAAAAAAGTGTCGTGTCGGTTCCTTAATTTTTTCCGTCTAGCCCCCTTCCGCACCGCGCGATAAGGAACTACGTTCCAAAAATCAATGCGCACCTTGCACACACTTTCGATTGACTGATTGTTCAATTGTGTTAGCATTAGCACTCTCGTGCCTTAAAGTCGGGGAATCCCCGTGACCCGACCCTGCTTTTGTCGCACGCAAAGCATCGGGTTGCGTTCATAATTCATTCAAACAAACTCACGGCGCGCGGCGGTTCTTTTGATTTTAACGCTGAGCTCGTAACTAATGTAAACTAAAACCCAAAGATGCCCAAAGCGTAAAATTAAACCACACACGTGAATATTATCTTGGAAGACTTGTACAATAAGCGCATTATAATTATGTTTTGTTATTTACAAGGCGTTGCGCCTATTGTACCTACTTACTTATCGATACTCCACTACAAAGAATATGTTGTATAATAGTGTAACCAAAATAATTTCGATGGCGGCGGCGCCTCTTTTGTCTTGGCGCCTGTGTGCGCCGCACACTTCGCACACAGGGGCGGCGCGGCCCTGGTTGTACCTACGCAGTTTGTGCCGTTTTGCTTGGCGTCTTATTCAAGTCAAGTCAAGAGTCTGTCAGACACGGATTACAAACAACTTGAGTTTGCATCCGATTTGCAGCTCAAAGGCAGCTAGCCGACCGCTATTTGCCTATGGGTTTGCAGCTCAGTCAGCTAGCCGACTGTCAGCCGCAAACTGTTTGCCTAATCACCGTACCCTTAAGCAAAATAACAAGTCATGCAACTCGTGTATCACACGTATTTTCAAAGGATTCCTCATTTTATCATGATCAATTAGAAATTTTTTGTAAAGAATGACTATTTATTTCAATAAGTAATTATGCACTGCCAGTCTAAATATAAGTTACTTATTATTTATCCAGTGACTTTCGACAGTGAACGCTGTAACTTGTTAGTTTAAGCTTTAATTCGATTGATCGTATTCTATTCGATGACATTAGCGTCAAAGTAAAATGATCGTTTATGGATTTTTACGCAACATACGTTTACGCTCCAAATTAAAATTGGTTGTACTGCTTTTGTGGACTTTAATTAAATACGATTAAGGTTCATTTTACTTTGACGCTAATCTATACGAATGCGATCAATCGAATTAAATCTTATACTAACCCTAGTGGTCTGTTGTTGTAACTATACCGTCTAAAGGACACGATGTATGTAAAATTATTATAGCTAATAACTTTGATTATTAATTTTTTTTAGCTGTCTTAAAAGATAAACAAATCACAGAAAACGTTTCCGATCAAAGCAGTCGGTACACTTTCATTTTCAGTGCGGTAAAAAGTTAGAAGTATTTTAGTACTGCAGTAACACGTAGTCACTCCACATGCTAATTATTTGTTATACATATTATTATATAGATTTTAAGCTTTTTAAAACAGTCATGCATGAATTCTTGAAAGAACCAATAATAAACAAAATATTATATATTTTAAGAATCGTTACTTCGATGCCTTTATTTAATAATTCATTATTTTTATTGTTATTCTTAGCGAAACTCCAAAATCTAATATTAGGAATGGTTATTATTAAAACTACAACAAACAAAACACATGTTCTTTTATTATTCAACAAGCCTCTAAAAATATACCGATTACAAAAATGGTTTACCAAAATATCCACACTCTCTTATAATTAGATCTTATTTCTTTAAACATATAACCCAGGAACCGGTGGAAAAATTTGAGGAGGTATTTTAATAAGCTTGAAATAAAGTTACTCCAACCAAATTATAGCAGTTAATTCTTTTAGATTTATCTCTTTTACCACTACTTTACAGTGGCACGACTCTACAACTGTAAACTAGTGGTAAAAAGAGATAAATCCTTTACTCGATTTTTATTAACTCATCCATGTTACACGATTGGACTTTAAAATGCACACTGGAGATTCAAGTTTTTATTAGTAAGACTAAAGACTGACTGAGTTTCTGTTGGCTGAGGCGCTGTTACCGCGCCCGCCGCGGGCACAAACCGCGCCGTGGAAATTGCTATATCATTTTCCATACAAATCTGCATTCTACGGAGGCCGCGGGCCCGCAACCGCTGCGGGCGCGGGCGCCTAACCGCGCCGTGGAAACCCAGTCTTAAGCGACTCGAGCCCTTCTTACGTCTCAATTATGAATTAAAACTAAAAAAAACTTAAGCACCTTTTTTACCAATCGAGTCTCGCGCTTCTATCGTGCATGACATTCAATTCAGCAAGCTTTAAGGCTAAATGCAAAAGGCTAAATTGGAATGATTCAAAAAAATGTAAATCCGTGCAGACACAGTCATCATAAAGAGTTACATTGATACCAAATAAAGAATAGTGGCTTTAGCTTTTATCATGTATGTCCTCAAAATTTCCCTCGAAATCTTGGGTCATAATTATTGGACAATTCTTGCCGATAAAGGCACGTAGATATTAGGAAACGTGCTTAGAACTATATACATATAACATAAGTTCAGTATTATACTGTTTAAATTCATCATAATTCGATCTTTTGTTAAAAAGATAAAAATGACAACAACAAACACTGGATAACACCTTTATAAATAATTTCATAAACAATAATTAATACAAGTTTCTGATGAAATAGCCATAGTTACGGGCAGAAAATTTCTCAAAATAACGTAAATATACGTATTAATTAACATATATTTACGTTAATTAATTACGTCCTTAATTAATGTAACTCTGACAGATTGACAGCCAAAAATAAAATGGCTCTTAAATTTTCTTTAACTATTGCATGTTTGCAGTATTTGTAGCACACAAAGAAACACATCTATGAAACATTTAAATTTCAGGCTTGCAAAAACCATATTAAATGTGGCTATTTTAGAATAAACGTGCTATTTCGATCTTTATTCAAATCATTTGGTACACACAAACTTATAAAAAAAAAAACAGAAATTCCATTTTCAATTGATAATGTCAATGTTACCCTGATTATGTTTACTAAGTGAAAAAAAAAACATTCTGTTATAGTTTTGCGTTACCTATTAAAATCATCCCTCGCCAACTACGGTGTGAAAAATTGAACTGCCAATACTTAAAAATGTACCTTTTTAAATTAAAAGTATAGTACCTATCTAGAATAAATACACGAGTAAATAAAACAATATTGCCTATACCTATCATAAAACCCCATTATATTACAAAATTATTTCGAAATACTCGACAGAAACTGAGTATCTGAATAATCTAATATTATATTCTAACTTTGGCGTACATTTGTGACCAATCCTATAAATCTAGTTCAGCTACCGACTATCGACCTGTATCCAAAACCTATGTAATCCAAAATCTAAAAATTGAAAGTCGAATGTTACAATAGGGTATTTGACTACTTTTAGAAAATCATCTTAAATTATTAATAATGCTATGCTGAAGCTAACAAAACGTATATTTCGGCATAATTTTCAGTATTTTTCATAAAAATCGAGAAATAAATTCAAAAAAATAAATTGCCGCCGAAACGTTCCATTTGCTCTCATGACGTAACAGTTCACATTTCAAACAATGACAATTTTATAATATGTGTTTAGGCCGAGTGTCGCATACTATTTGGTATTTAATAAAATAGTAACGATGAAAAACAGACGAAATTAGCCTATTACGCCACACAAACACGTCGAAATGTATTGACAAAATGAGAATTCCACAGGTGGCGTGAACTGTGACGTCATTCGATATTCAAGAACGTTTTCGATCACGTGACCATGGCCGGAATTATAGCAATTTTAATTAATGTTTTCTAATTAAATAAAGCTTTATTTTTTAGTTTTGTCGTGTGGAATAATGTTTTTAGATAATAATCTTTTAGGATGACACCAAATGAAACGATATTTTTAGTATAGTCAAATACCCTATTATCACTAATAGTATCTAGGGCATCTGGAAGAGATCCTCTTTTGTAGCAATAAGATGTCCTTGTACACGTCCTTTCTATATTTAAGTTTAGTTTTTAAGTATTAAAATGTACAGAATAAATAAATAAAATAAATAATATTATAATATAATATGCGAAAGTGTGTTTGCTTGTTGGTTTGTCCTTCAATCACGTTGCAATAGAGCTACGGATCTCTATATTGGATTGTGAGTGGATTTACAATTATTGACACACTACTACTTTGTAGTTTGGATTGAAATATTCGACTTTCAATTTTTAGAATTCAAAGTATACATAAAGGTTAATTAAATCAGCCGTATAACGAAATGATGCTAATTTGATTGTACACGAAACCTAGAGTTTCGAATAATAATATCATAAGTGTTTCGTAAATAAAAGAGTTTATTTTGAGGTTTGCGTACAATTAAATCAGCACCTTTTAAGTTAAATATTGTAATATACAAAATATAAATAATGCCGAGCAAATAAGAATTACAACGACTAGTGGAGGAAAATTCCATTTGCATATTTCGAGATTCCTAAAATCTACCAAGAATAAGTTGCCATAATGTGGGCTTACTGAATAAGGCACCCGCACCTGTCAGAGAATTTATTTTGTGTCTATCGTAATAATTATTATAATAATTATATAAAATTTTCTACTCTTACAATAGTATTAAAAATATGGAGTCTTTTTTGTAAATCCGCACAACGCAAGTAACAACGTTATTTTTTGTTAGTGGGTAATCTGAAAATATTTTGTTCAGAATCGGAAACCTTATTGATTGCAATAATAATATCAACAGTTTTATGTTTATCCCATAAATGTGTTCAAAACATATCAAGTAAAATATAAAGTAAGAACCGCAAGGCATCGCTCGAATCTGCACCCCGATTCAGAACCTTACGATAACATAATTATCGATCGATTCGGTTTGTTATCGCACGATAAGATGAATTTTCAATTCAGAGTTCTCGTATCGACAGAGAAGTTGTCGAAATCGAAACCGAATCGAACCAACGTAGATATCGTTCGACATCTTCTATCAATCGCTATTCACAACAACCGTATCGAATAAGATTTTCCGAACGTCCGATAATTTTAGTTGGTAACTTATCGAAAGCTACAGGGCATCCGGTATCCTTTTGTTTACGTACTGTGTTTACTGGTTTTTCGTATAAAATAATTATGATGAATGATTTTGGTATGTAAATGTTTACTTACCATATTGTACGTATTTTAACATTAAATTAACATATTATGTACACCACAACAAAATAAAATAAGAACCCAGAGGGATGAAACATGAACTTAGCGCCATCTATCGACAAGGCTGAAAATTGGCCGTCAATAATTTAACAAGTTATCATTTTAAATAATTACTTCGATGACCTTCGAAAATGATTAAAATCTATTTATTTAGTGCTAAAATGAATTTAATAACAAGTGAAATTTTGGTAAAACAACAAACTTCGTAAATCCACATGTAATTTAATGTATCTTGTCGATACCGATACCGAAGCCGATTCCGTAGTCGACATCGAATCGAATTCTCTAACCGAATGTTCTGAATCGCACGACAAAAAATTTTCGATACGAGATCGATATCTAATCGTATCGAAACGGGAAGTTATCGAAATGTTCTGAATCGGGGCTCTGCACCGCTACGAGGTCGAAAATCCACGATCCCGCACTAAGCGCTTTGCTTCCTCGTTCCTAATACGCACCGCTAAAATTTGGAATGCCCTGGCTTCCGTTTTTCCAACTGACTATAACTTGGGTACCTTTAAATCAGGATTGAATAGGCATCTTCTAGGCAAGCGCGCTCCATCTTTAATTAGTCCGAGTATCGACTAATTTATTAGAAACTCACGTCAAACTCGATACTCGGACTAATTTCTTAAACTGGACACTTTCAAGTAAAGATTTTTATATAAACCTGTGAAGATGATACTGCCATTAGTGCAATGAATGCTGTAAACCTACTTTGTCGTATTAGTTTACAAATTGCGAAAAACCAAATTAAATTTGAATTTCGTGGGCAGACCCGTTTAGTTCGCCTTAAGGTAATAAAAAATAGTTTTCGTATTGTAGTTTTAGGAGAATAAATCCACATTTTTTTCACGATTCTTTAAACGAAAATTGTTATTTCGGCCTTTCTCTATAAATAAAAAATAACATTATATATTGCGATTGATAATATTAATATATAGTTCAAGTTGTTGAAAAAAGGTTTTTTCAGCAAACATCAAAACTAAAGTCTATTCAACAAATCAGTTTATACCTATTTGGAAGAAATTCAAAACTTGGCAACACACTTAACGTCTAGTATTATAATATATCTGTATGTTTTTATTAATTACGTAATAATATTCGAAGTTTTCAGAGATTCTTGAATTAAACTGACTCTTTGAACAGACTCTAATGTTAGAAAGCTTAATGTTAGGCAAAGTCACTCAATATATTCTTAAAACACACCAAACACAAATGTTATGTTGTTATGTTAACACACTTATGTTTGAAAGATTCCAGGAATGTTGTGTCAGATTTTTTTTTATAGCATGAGGATGCGGGTCTGTATATATGTCAGATTGTTCTGCTACAGTACACACTCATGTATACAAATCTTTAGACTAAACGAAATTAGGTACCTACTATTCTTAGACCTGGCAAATTTATTTTAGTACAGTGATTTGTGTACAACTTAATTAGCACCACCGTCGCATTTCACAGAGACTTTATCAGTCTGCGTGCTACAACTTTTATTTAGTGTACATTCGTTTTCGTTTCTATAAATTCGTTTACATTTTAGAACGCCCACTTTCGTTTTATCTTTGAAACCCTTCGTGCTTCGACGCACCACGCCCATTGGAATGTTTTATATTTTTCAGAATGTATAAAAATTGAGGTTCCAAACATCGAGACATTTTTACATTGGCTAGCCTCATTATATATGAGTTGTCACTTGTCAATATTGAATTACTGTAGCAATAAGTGCCATGTGAACATATCAATCATCGGATCGGATTTTTTGGATCGTTGGTTGCTTTCTGATGCAGGGAGCGAAAAATTTTTGACAGGATGCGTCCTGGCTTTGTCCCTGCCTGGGACTAATCCATGCCATCAAAGCTTTGTCGCGTACTAGGCCAATAGTGGAAGAGTGTCAGCCAATTACAACAAACTCCTAACACTTCCGCTTATTTGGAGGGGAGAGAATATTAGTCAAGTACAGCTTTGCTAAGTATTTTTTTAATAAAAAAACTTGCAAATCGGCATTGATTGCGATGACGTAACTGTAGCTGTCGAGGTCCGCGGTAGGCCTTCAGTAGTAGTGGGCGTGTGGTCGGGAGTGCGGGGAGTGCGGGGAGTGTGAGGAGTGCGAGGAGTGGGAGGAGTGGGAGGAGTGCGGGGAGTGCGCGGGGTGCGGGGAGTGCGCGGGGTCGGGCAGGAAACTCACGGCGGGCACGGGCGGGCGCTCCAGCCGCGACTCCAGCGCGGCCAGCTGCTCCTCCAGCCGCAGCGACGAGCTGTCGAAGCCGCAGCCTGGAATACAACAACACTCAGAGTTCATATCACCCCACCCATCTTCGTAATTAATCTATGATTAATAATGGATTGGCTGTCCCTATATAAAAATGACAACTTAATTATGAATCAATTTGAAGCGCCACATTTTAGATACGGTTGTCTCTTGGAACTAATAATATTGAAAATGACATCTTATGCCTCACCGAGCATTGGCTCAATTCTCATCAGTTAATTGTACATTTTGATAATTATTTACTGTCAGGTGCGTTCTCCAGAAAGACTGCTATACGCGGGGGTTCTTTAATAATAACGCGCAATAATATTAATTGCAAAGAGCGAAAAGACATTGTTAGTCTTTCTATGGAACGCATTATTGAGCTGTCTTGTGTCGAGCTGGACCGATATATTATAGTCTGCGTGTACCGACCCCCCTCGGGCGATTTTGTTCATTTTGAGGACGTCATGGAGGACGCCTTAGGGCGGCTATGTAGGTCATCAAAGAAAATAGTAATTTGTGGAGATTTTAATATAGATATATTTTGCACCACACGCCTTTCAAAGGAAGATTACTAAACTTATTTAAAAGTTTCAACCTGGAAAATATTTTTGTTGAAGCTACAAGAATAACAGCGCATTCGGCAACTTGTATTGATAACATTTTCTCTGATTGTAAAATTATCAAAAAATCGATTATCACTTATTTAAGATCTGACCGTTGCGGGCAAATGATATCTATTCCGAGCAGTGAGCAGAATGTAACAAAAGTAGTAAAATATAGGCCAGTTACCACCAAAAAAGTAAGGCAATTTAAACAAAATATCGCAGCTGCAATGCCGACGCTTGATGTTGCACAGGGTGGTCCGGATGAAATTTATAGAGAGTTATCTATTAAACTCTCAATTTAACTCTGTCTTTAAGGTAATAGAAAAAAGATTATTTAAAAATCTTAAATTTAGTGATTGGGCAACTGTTGGCATCTATAAAAGTAGAAATAGGCTGTTTGACTTGTACGCAGAAAAACAATATAATTATACCCCCGCGCTTATAGAATATGTAAGAAATTAGTCCAGATTGTTTAGAAACGTGTGCATACAAGCAAAGTCACTTCACATAAAACAAAAAATTGTCAATTCGGATAATAAAATAAAAGCAGTATGGGACATCATTGGTGATGAAATGGGTAAGAATAAGGTACATTATAATAAACTGGAGCTTAAAATTAACAACCTTGTAATTGACTCCGATATAGAAATTGCAAA
Organism: Oeneis ivallda; assembly: GCA_029955525.1. Lineage (NCBI taxonomy): Eukaryota > Metazoa > Arthropoda > Insecta > Lepidoptera > Nymphalidae > Oeneis > Oeneis ivallda. The sequence goes on from JARPMR010000012.1 coordinate 20,649,510, forward strand.
TACATTTGAGAACTTTTTCAAAAACAGTAACGACGACCAGTTCTCTAAATTCCTCGCCAACAGAAGCCTATAATCTTCTAAGAAGCAATGTCTCTGAGTGCAATAAATTATTTAGGTTTAAACACGTTACCCCATATGATATTATCAAAACATTTAAATCATTGCAAATTAAAAAAACAGGAGATCTATGGGGAATATCAGTTAAAATAATTCACAATATCATTGATATTATTGCGCCTTATCTTGCTTTAATTTTTAATAAGTCTGTAGATTCTGGATCTTTTCCAGACCTGATGAAATGTAGTAAATTAATACCTCTTTTTAAATCGGGAAGCAAATGTGACCCGAATAATTACAGACCAATTTCAATTTTGCCAACTCTGAGCAAGATATTTGAAAAAATAATGCTCAACCAACTGCTTCTACACTTTAACGAACTATCGCTTTTCAAATTTTATTTCTTATTTGACATTGAAATTAAAGTTAAAAATGTCTACGAGGCCAAAAAGAACAATTGTCTGTGCTGGATGTACTCTGACGATAAAAAATAAAGATTACTTACAATAGTAGGGGAGCCCAAGCGGGGATTTCGGGATTTACTAAAGCGCGGCAGATTAATATACAGGGGGATACCTTGTACCCGGTAAAGTACCTCCACGAAACATGAGGCACATATATAAGGCCGCCCGTGAAGGATACAGGATCAGATTAGTAAAAAAAAAATTGACCATCAGAAATTCTCGAGCGCGTCAGATTAAGGTAGGGTGAGTTAATTACATCCTAAAAAGTATATATTCCACTAATCTGACAATTTGAGAGTGACGTAAAGAAAGGGGAGGGCAACAAAGTTGTAAAAAAAAAACGTTATCTCGACATTCTCGAGCGTAGCTAAAGTTTTTTTATTTTGAAGGAAATAATTCAAGAATAATGAAAAATATATAATCTGACGATTTCCGCAAGCCGAAATAACAAAAATTCGTCGATAAAGTTAAATGCGTGCAGCTGCGTGATGCCTACATTTCCTTCTCCGCGTTTCTATTCCTCTCTCACTCTTTCTCTATCTATTACTCTCTCACTCCGTCCCCACTCTGGTTTCTGCTGCCATGACGCCATCACAGCTGATCATAAAGACTCGTTCGTAGCATGCTGTTTACAACGTGTTTCCAACGTTTTGGCTTTTTTTGTTATTTTAATATTATTTGTGTGAATTAAAAGTTATAAATATTTAATATGAGTGATATAAATTTAAAATGTGTATTTTGTGGTGAAAGTACCTCACAAAAAACAATAAAATTTACGGTAAAAACATTAAAAAAATGTGTAAATATTTTGGAATATCGTCGAAGCAAGCCGGTTTTCCGACAGTCTCGAGGAACATATGATGACCTCGAATTGTCGATGGAATCATCATTAAATGATTTATATCACGCACAGTGCTATAAATTATTTACTGCAATTAAAAATAGTGTTCTATGAAACTTCTATCAGACTTTCGAGCTGAGAGAGCTCAAATGCATAGAAATATTATTTCTTTGAACTCAGCGAGCTCAAAATATCACATAAATTATATTTTGAGCTCAAAAATGTCATAAGTACAATTTTAAGCGCCCAGGAATGGAATTAGCGGGAAGTTGCAGGGATGGCCTTTAAGGTGAACCGTTTTTCTAATTTTTTTTGTCAGATCAGTCGAATCCCTCTAGATAATCGTCACATTATGAGACAGTACGTTTAGAACATAAAGATGAACCATATATATCTTAATCTGACGCGCTTGAGTATTTCAAAATGGCGAATTTTTTTTGCACATTATGAAAATGGCCGCGAGTTTGCGTCCCATCGAAATTGTCAGATTAGTGAATGAGAGCTTTTTTTTGGTGCACTTAACCCTCCCTTAGAAAATCTGACGCGCTCGATAAAATTTTTTTTTTTCATTTTCAACCCTTACATACAACCACCCGCATCATGCAAACGATCAGATTAACATACGTACATTATTAACAATACGTAGGGGATTGATGCTATCAATATCTGACGCGCTCGAGGATGTCCATGCAACAGTTTTTTTTTACATATTTAAAAATCTATAGCCGCTTCCCCCACCGATGTAAAGGTATATATCATATAACATTTTTTTCTTCTTATCATCTAAGCTTTGCAAACCAATAGGTCTTTACGACGCTCGAGTAAATCCCCATTTAGCATCGTGGGCTCCCCTACTACAATGTGTTAATTGCAGTAACCTATTGGACTTAAGATGTGCCAGCGTTACTCAAAAACGATTTAATACAATGTCAATAGATACAAAGGCAAAATGGAAATGCAATGAATGCAAGAACCTAAAGTCAAATTCACAGGAAACAACATTAAAAAAACATACCCAACCGGAAATGGATAACTTACCCAAGATATTAAAACCCATTTTACACAACCGATCTCTAGGAAATGAAACATATAGCTCTTTGGGAGACCATTCAACTTTAAAAGATATCAGCGCATGTAGTTTACCGGACCTATCCACGGCAGATAATTCGCGCATTAACGACTTAAAACAAGAAATAAAGGCATTGTCTTCTCAATTAGAAAGTGCTCATGATGAAATAGCGAGACTCAACCTAGAAAATTCAAATCTTCAAAAAATGTTAGAAGAAAATGTAAAACAAATTAAAATGTTTAAGGCACTACTAACTGATGGCGTGACCTCTGTAACTTCTACGCCTTTGAGGTCAATGGAAAGACAATCTAAACAAACTACACCTGCAAGAACACCAGCAGCGAGAGTTCCTGAATCTAGCCTGAATACTTTTTCTACGCCAATCGCTGATAATGTCGATAGAGCCAATTTCTCCACACCGAAAGAGTCTATAATACTAAGAAAGGAAGTCATATCTAATAAACTAGTATCTATTAAATCACCAAAATTGGTAAAACCTGCTAATAAGAAAAATCAAGATATACAAGGAAATCAACCTACCCAAGAAACACTAACAAATCAAACATCAACTGAAAATAATCTTAAGCCTTCAAAGATAATAATACTTGGCGATCAAATAGCACGAGGATTATCAAGAGAAATCACGAGAAAGCGCCAAAGTCGATGGAATGATGTATACACTGTTTCCTCATTTGTGAAACCACAGGCAACTGCAGCACAAGTACTCAGCAGCTGCGATGGCTTACTTAAGAATCTGAATAATAATGATATTGTTATTTTGGGAATAGGATCTAACGAAAAAAATCCGTATTCTATGCTATCAGAATTAAGTAATGCCCTGTACAAACTCAAACAATGTCAAGTTTTTGTGCTAAATGTTTTAGAAAACCCCTATTTAAATGTGAAATTATTGAATAATAGCATTAAGCTAGTGACACAAAATTTTATGAATTGCAAATTTATAAATACGATAAACAACTATAAATATAATGCAAACACTCCTAAAACTCTACAACAGAATTTCCAACAGCTATCCTCTAAAATAAATATCGAGATTGATTATTTGGAATATTATAAACTCTACATAGTAAAATACAACAAAAAGACACCCCTAATAATCAATAACGTATTAAAAACTATGAATAATGCAAATTATGAGCCAAATAAATATTATACCCGAGTCAAAAAAGGCACTATACCTTATTATTTTGAAAAAAAACCTAAAATATCGAATTCCTTAAACTCTAAGGTGAAGCTTATCCAAAAGACAATACCAAATTTTTTCAATAAAATTAATAAAAATAAAGCTGGTCCAACTACTGAAAATAACAGAGAACAATTTTTTCGTGCATAATACTCTAACTTCTTCTAACATTACCTTATTACATCAAAATATAGCAGGCATTTTGAATAAGCAAGAACTGTTTCACCTTGCAATAGAAGATCTCAAACCTAAAGTAGGTAACATTGATATTATTTGCTTAACAGAGACTTTTATGAAACAAGGCACTGAATCAAACCTTCAGTTAAAGAATTATAAATTAGTGGCCTCCTACTCCAGGCTTTCGGAACGAAGAGGTGGGAGCTGTATTCTTATAAAAAATAATTTTGAATATAAACCCGTAGCTTTGACTGTTAAACCAATTCCATATGTATTTGAATACTGTGCTACCGAAATAACCTCTATCAGTGCTATCATTGTTTGTATATATAGAATACCTAACTCGAATGTTAATGCATTTCTGCAAAATCTTAGTAATTTGACAAATATTTTAATTAGAAAAAAGAAAAAACGCATTATCCTTTGTGGCGACTGGAATATTGATTTACTCACTAATAATTCAGTGTCACAGGAACTGCAATCGATACTAAATAATTGTAATTTGAATCAACATATTTTAAGACCCACTAGGAAAAAATCCTGTATAGATATAATTGCTAGTAATATCCCAGATGTAACAGCTGAGCTTCATTATATGGGATTATCTGATCATGAAACCTGTCAATCGATAACTTTCGAAACTCCTATTAGTATTTCAAATAAAAGTAACCTCCCTTACTGGTTTGAATTTAAACGTGACTTCAGCAAAGATAACATTAGAAAATTTTGTGAGTGCATTGAATCATTAACTTTTAACGATATATTTGAAGAGACGGGTACAAATAGTGCATTCGATTCTTTTCATGATACACTTACTTTGTTTTATAAACTATGTTTTCCTTTAATTAAAGTTAAAGTGTTTGAAAATAATAAAATAAACTCCTGGATCACAAGAGGTATAAAGAAGTGCAGCATTAGAAAGAGAGCTTTATACCTATCATATCGTCTAAACTCTAGTAATAAAAAAATAAACAAGGATAAATACATAAATTATAATAGATTATTTAAGAAATGCATTATCCAAGCACAAAGCTTGGCTAATGCCAAATACGGCATACGTTCAAAAAATAAGTGTAGAGCAGCCTGGACTGTAATAAAAAAGTATTCTCTACCCGCAAAAAATGATAAAATCTAGGAAATTAATAGTATTGAAATCAACAGTATTGAATATAATGACGCAAATGATATAGCAGAAAAATTTAATGAGTATTTTATAAATTTATCTAATACTACCAATAATACGAGCAATTCACCCCTCTTAAGCAGTAAAAATGATAATATTAGAGACAGCATTTACGTTTACCCTACTGACGACGGTGAAATATATAAAATTATCATGGAATTAAAAAACACTAACTCTACAGGTTATGACGAAATAAATACAAGAGCTGTTAAACTCTGCGCCAAACATATATCACGTCCTCTGAGTCACATTATAAATCTCTCCATATCACAAGGTGTATTCCCGTCCCGATTAAAATACTCTGTAGTTAAACCCGTACACAAAAAAGGATCGATAAAAGAACTCAATAACTATAGGCCAATTACACTCATACCTATCCTATCAAAAATATTCGAAAAAGTTATGTACAAAAGAATATATCAATTTGTATCAAAATATAGCTTGTTAAAACCTCAACAATTTGGATTTTAAAAAAATAGTTCTACGTCATTAGCTTGTTTTGCGCTTACTAAGCAAATAACAGAGAGTCTAAATAGAAAAACTCCAGTAGCTTGTATTTTCCTGGACATGTCTAAAGCATTCGATCTTGTTTGTCACAGGATACTTTTAAATAAACTACAGAATTATGGAATAAGAGGGAATGCTCACCAATGGATTCATAGCTACCTAAATAATAGACAACAGAGTGTTCAAATTAATAAAATCTGCGGCAATACAAGGGGATCATTTACATCAAACTTTAGGACAAACAAGTATGGTGTGCCACAAGGAAGTATCTTGGGACCACTGTTATTTCTACTGTATGCGAATGACCTACCTGACTCAGTCGAATGTAACTGTATCCAATTTGCTGATGACACGACTCTCATAATACAATGTAAAAACAGGGAAACTTTTGAACAGGAAGTCAATGAAAACCTAAATAAAGTTGTTCAATGGATGAGCCAAAACAATTTATGTATAAATGTTGGTAAGACTAAATATATACAGTTTCAAACATACAATAGTTTTCCAATAAATATTAAAGTTACATGCAATAATTTACCTATTGAACAGGTTGACCATACTGTGTTTCTTGGTGTAGCAATGGATAAGTTTTTAAATTGGAAAATTCATATAGATTCTCTATGTAAAAAACTAGATCGATTTGTGTACGCTCTATACAAACTTAAAAGTGTAACATCAAAAGAGACGGCTCTTTGCGCATACCACGGGTATGTTTCCTCTCTTTTACGTTACGGATTAATCCTATGGGGCAACTCTGTTGATGTGATAAAAGTGTTTCGTATTCAAAAAAAATGTATTCGAGCCGTTTGCGGAGCCGCACCTTTGGAATCTTGTAGGCCACTCTTTAAAAGTACCAAGACACTGCCTCTTCCAAGTCTCTACATATATGAAGTCTCAGTTTTTGTTCATAAGCATAGGGACTATTTTCCACGCATAGCTGACACAATTACAAGATCCAACAGATATGAAAATAAACTTATAATTCCAAGACAAAGAATAAATTTATTTAAAAAAAATATTTACTGCATGGCCGTACGCCTCTATAATAAGTTACCGGACAGTATAAAAAACCTAAATGCTAATCGATTTAAATCAAAACTATACAAAATACTTTTAAACAAATGCTACTATACTGTTGATGAATTTATTCACGACAAAAATATTAATGACATTGTTTAATTTTTTTTTTTTTGAAATTAATAGAACTGACATTATATAACAGTTAGAATGAGTATGACATTGTTTGAATTTAAAAATGATAGATTTAAGTATTAAATTTTCTATGACTATTCTTTTGCATGCTACTATGTGGCAGATTGAAGCGCTTAGATAATTGTATAAGATCATATTATGTACTCAATCTTGCAAATAAAACATTTGAATTTGAATTTGAATTAATTTAAATAAACTTCTTCACCCTGAGCAGTACGGTTTTACTAAGGGTCGATCAACAACTGATGCAGCCGCAACGCTGTTACAACACATATTCGATGCATGGAATAACTCACAGAATGCCATTGGTATTTTCTGTGATTTATCAAAAGCATTCGACTGCGTTGATCACGAGACCCTTTTGCTTAAACTGAGCCACTATGGTATTAAAGATTTTGCGCTTAGCCTCTCTTAGTGATCGTGTTCAAAGAGTATGTGTCAATGATGTAAAATCATCCGGATCAGCCTCTGTAATGGGTGTACCCCAGGGTTCTATTCTAGGTCCATTCATGTTTTTGATTTACATAAATGATTTACCACATTTTGTCCAAAATACTTGCGATATTGTACTATTTGCTGATGATACGTCTTTGTTTTTTAAAGTCGATAGGACGAAAGACAATTTTGACGATGTAAATATTGCATTATCTCAAGTTTCTGAATGGTTTACGGCAAATAATCTACTTTTAAATGCTAAAAAAACCAAGTGTGTTGAGTTTTTATTAACCAACACCCGAACTGTCAGTAAAAATTTAAAGATAAGTAATGAACCCTTGAAAAGTGAGGACTCCACAGTCCACAGTGTTCTTGGGATTAACCCTGGACTCAAAGCTGCAATGGGGCACCCATATAGCAACACTTGCTGTTAAGCTTAGCTCTGCTGCTTACGCTGTTAGGAAGATTCGACAGTTAACTGACATAGAAACTGCAAAAATTGTTTATTTTGCATATTTCCATAGTATTATGTCATACGGAATCTTATTATGGGGTAAAGCAGCCGATATTGGAAAAATTTTTGTATTGCAGAAGAGGGCAATTCGCGCAATCTATAATTTAAAACCGCGGGATTCCCTTCGAGAAAAATTTAAAGAAATAGACATTCTTACAGTAGCTTCACAATATATTTACAACAATATAATATTTGTCAGACAAAACATTGTGAATTACAAAAAAAAGGGTGATTTACACGATAGGCAAGTTAGAGATCCAAACAGGCTCGTGATTCCTCGATTGCGCCTCAAGAGGGTCCGAAAGACATTTGTGGGAATGGGCGTGACGTTTTATAATAAAATTCCACAGTCGATCTTAGACTTGCCTTTACACAAGTTTAAGAAATCAGTTAAAACTAATATCATGAAAAAAGCATATTATGCAATTGAAGACTATTTAGATGATAAAAAAGCGTGGACATAATTCGTTCCAGCGATTCATGAGACAGCAGGTGGTAATTAAACTGTAAACTATTCTATTGAATTGTAAAATGTAAACTTGTTTTGAAAAGAGCAACTGCCGAGTTTCTTGCTGGTTCTTCTCGGCAGGAACGGCATTCCGAACCAGTGGTAGACTCATCGACGATTCAAAAGCACTTGTAAAAAAGTTTATTTGAATAAAAAACATTTCTATTCTATTCTATTCTAATGGCGTACCAACCTCTATAATCTATGAAATCATAAATCAATTATATGAAATCATAGATCAAATTGAGCTCAAAACACTCTGTTGCACTATTGTCCCACAAGCTTACCGTTTATTTTGAAGGGGGAGAGGGGGGGGGGGGATATTACTCAAGTTCAAGCATGCTAATGAAGACGTTTTACCTGAAAATAAAACGTGTATTAAACATACTTACCTTATTCGAAGCCTAATAATATTATGAGATATGCCATCGCTTCCGTTTCCTTTTTCTGTCCCTTTTCTTTGCTGTATACCTGTCTCTTTCTATTTCCGTCCCCACCACCAGCAGTGAGCGCCATGATTGTGGGCGCACAATTTCTCGTCATTAAGTCGAATAACACCAGGCAGAATTAAAATTTATTAGGCTTCGAATAAGGTAAGTATGTTTAATACACGTTTTATTTTCAGGTAAAACGTCTTCATTAAACAACTTGACCGTTATTCGAAGCCTAATAATATTATGAGACGTGTTTGTTATCGCCTGGTGGTGGTGAACGGCGTCAATGTGACTAAGAAACTGTTAGGGACACATCGACACGATAAACATCAGATTGTGTTTGTAAAATTTATATTTAAAAGTATGAAGTACAATAATCCTCAAAATTATCATTATCATGAAAAATGAATGAATGAAAAATTATCATGAATAGCAAAACACAAATAAAAAGTTAATCAACTGCACTAAATAGTTGTGTGACTTTGCTAGTGTTCTTGTTGGAACCTAAAACTTGGCGGCAATAGAAACGTCTAAAGGTTTTTTCAGACCTCCAATTGCCTCTTGTGAGAATTTCGTCAAGAGGCGCATTTTCTACCCAACTTTTCGACTCCAGATTCTTTCAACATATTTTTAACCCAGCTAGCAATTACACATTTTGAAGCCGGTTTTGGCTGACCACATGTAGAAACAAACAAATTTTCGCACTTTGCATCTTGGCGTCTTTGTTGGCCCACTTCAATCAATCGCTTGATCCAATGTACTGGGCTTAGACTTTTATTACATGGATTATTTTTCAATTTCCATCCTGACTGGCGGTAATCAATTGAGTCAGTTTTTGAACCGAAGGCAGGTACTAAGACTATACAATCATCGGCTACAATACAATTACATGAGTTTGTACGCAAAAGTGTCAAATCATGTACTCTCCGACCAGAGCATAACAGAAGAATTGATGCTGTATATTTAGATATTTCATACAAATTACTAGTATCTGGAATCGCTCGAGCTAAGCAATTTATGACTAAATCAACGTCCCATATTGGTGGTTTCAAAATTTTAGGTCTTGCTGCAGCAATAGCTTTTAAAATTCGCTTGACGAGAGGATGGTTACAAAGTGGCTCCGTAGCTTCTAAATTACTTAGAGTAGACACTACAGATTTATAACATAGTATAGTATTATAAGACAAGCCTTCTTTGATATGTAAGTCTGCTAAAAACCTCGCCAAATCAGAACCACTAGGTTTATTTTCAGGGATATTATTCAAACACGCCCATGAAAGCCAACGCGACCAAGCAGGCTTATAAGATCTAACGGTGGAAGGTCGCCAACTGGACATAAGTAGGTTCCTTTGTTGATCTGTCCAGTTATTTAGTACTTCATTCCTCCCCCACATTTCCACACTTCGAGTGTCATTTCCGATATCTTGTGGGGAGCTAGACCGGTTGATATGTCTATCAATACCCGTGGAAGATTGTGGATTGTCCAGGGCGGTGCTGTCGCTCGGTTCTTTAGATCCGGTCGCCAAAACACTTGTTCCCATCTTGGTGCCACTATCAAATACGTTCCACGACATTGGTTCAGATGTTGCAGAATTTTCGGCATCAAAAAGGGGGGAGGAAATACCCACGCCAAGGGATAATTCCATACACGAGACAGAGCGTCGTGAAAGTCTGCTTGAGTATCTTGGCAATCCAGTGAACAATATCTGGGGACTACGCGCGCTATTTTTGAAGCAAACAGATCTATGACAGGAACTCCCCACTTGGAAAATATTGGAATCGTGGCTTGCGGTAGTAGGTGCCATTCTGGGGCAACTCGAAGCCTCGACAGTCGATCTGCTTCCACATTGTAATTGCCCGGAATATGATGCACAGTTAAATTGACATGGAGAAGGTCGACTAAACTCATGATCTTGTATGTCAGGTCCAGAAGAGCTTGAGATTTGGTACCACCCTCGTTCCGAAGATATGATACGGCAGTCTTGTTGTCGCACTGAAGGTGTATCGTTGCATATTGTAGGTTCGGACTTTGTTCTTCTAAGGCTCTGAGGATAGCAAGAAGCTCTTTGTGGTTGCAGTGCAACTTCCTCTCTATACTTGACCATACTCCGGATAAGACCGTATTGTTTATACGTGCTCCCCAAGCTTGATTTGATGCGTCCGTTACAATATAGTGTGTCGGGTATGGTGCATGTATCATTGACCAATCTGTGTGGCGAGTCTGCCACCATTTCAGTTCGTCTATTACAGACTCGGGCAGCGACAGGGCTTGATAAGGATCCTGTTTCAAATTGTTTAAACACAATCTTTGGAGATGACGATAATTCAGTCTGCCCCGTGGCATAACGAAACTCGCATAATTCAGAAAGCCGATTAAGCTCTGTAGTTGTTTTACGGCTGCTGCTTTTGTTATTAAAATTTTTGTGACTAACATTCTTAATTTCGCGCATTTCTTCGCTGGTAGCGACTTGCGATTCAACCAGGGGTCCCATAATATGCCGAGATATTCTACGGTTTGACATGGGGCAAGGGTTGATTTCTCGTAGTTCACCTTCCACCCTAGAAACTTCAATAGATTCAGTGCGGTTTGTGTCTGAATTTCCAAGTTGTCGGCATTTTGATTGGCCAATAAAAAGTCGTCGAGGTAAACTAAGATCCTCATACCCTGTTTTCGAAGTAACTGTGCAATCCAGTTGCTTACTGACGCGAAAGCTTTGGGCGCTGAACTTAGCCCGAAGGGCAGACAGTTCATTTGGAGCAGGTCTCCTTTGTATAACAGGCGTAAAAAGCGTCTGTGTGAGTGGGATATCGGCACATGGAAATATGCTTGAGACAAATCGATTTTTGTTAGATAATCCTGTGGTTGTAAGAAATCGGGAATTTTGTGATTGTTTATCAACCCGAACGGAGGTGAATGGACATAATAATTGAGCGCCTTGAGGTTGAAAATAGGTCTCATGGTTCCGTCTGTCTTCGGGACCAGAAACATTGATGAAACGAAACTTGGAGATATTGGAACTGTTGTCAACACGCCTTCCGTTGACATCTTTTCTATTGCAAGCGTCATTTCGTTTGAAACTGGAGTTTCCAGCTGACTCTGGGCGAGAATGGGTACGTGTAGTGGAGGTTTTTCCAAAAATGGTATACGGTATCCGGAAATAACCTTGAGGATATAACCTGGAGCTCCGATTACCTTCCACCTCCGATAGTAGTATACCAGCTGACCGGCTACGAAGTGACTCGGTGAGTCAGTATCTTCGAGTTCTGCCTCTCCTATCCCGGTGGGATGAGGGAGAGCTTCTGCGTGTATGGTCGTAGGTCTCCTTATCTGTGCGACTTGTGGCTGCTTTACCTCCTCTACCACGAAAGGACTTGGAGTTGTTGTAATGCGCTCCAGAGTTGTTGAACTTATTATTGTAAGGCTGACCTTTGTTCATCGTCTTTGTAGTCGGTAGTGGATTCCTACGATCTGGCACAGAATTACCTTGATCGGACTGCGGTGCAGGTGCGCGATCTTTTTGTCGAGGCCAGAACACCTTTCGTACTCCACCTGCCTTTTCAAGGGCAGCCGTAAACTTTTCGGCTTCAAATAAGTTTTGACACGTTGGCGGAATTTTGCGCAACGTGCTTTTGTGAAGCGGATCCTTCACGGATGCAAGAATAGTCTCGCGTCGTTGCTGAATAGCTTCCGCCCTATGGCCGCAAACCAACTGCAGGGCATCATTTGATATTTTTGAAAAATCACCCGTAACAAATATATCCTGGATCTTCTCATTTACATCACTAAAAGTAAGGGTAGGAGAATCCTTAGCCCATAACAAAAAACTTCGTAATTCTTTTTCCAGTTGATCGCGCTGTTTAACCAGAGCAAAGCATATAGAAGCGAACGCTTTTTCGGTATTTATGATGTTTCGAGAGCTATCAAACCGTTTAACGTCATTCGCTTCTAGATCCGCAAATCCGGGAGTATGAAGATAACTTTTCTGCACGTCTGAATATCTCACATTTCGCCAGTCCGAATCGCCCAAAAGTTGAATATTTTTCAAAATGTCCAAAAACAACGCGGGTGATTTTAAAACATCTGGATCTTTGACTTTAGTCCCGATAGCTAATGAAAATTGTGGTTCCGACTCGTCTTCAATATGATCACTATCATACAGGTGACCACTGACATTATCATCAACCCAGTCTCCCTCGATCTCCTGGGGTAGGTTAGTTCCACTAGGTGTATTGTTTTCTGCAGGCTGTTTTTTAATCTGAGAGATTTCAGCAAGTAATTTATTAAACTTTTTATCTTTACTACGACGAGACCGCTTTGATTTCGAAGAACGCTTAGAACGTTTACGAGGCTGATCCGAATCTGAGCTACAAGAAGTCGAGCTACCTGAACCGGAAGAAGACGAGTCAGAACTCACACTGTTCTCCCTTGTTCTTTTACGTTTATTTTTATGACACTCATCAGTTCCAGTAGCTTTACTCGGTCCCGGAACACTTTCAGGAAAATCACTCATTTTAAATATATCCGTTATAATCAGCTAGAAATAGAATTAAAATAGTGAACACATTAAAAGATTCAAACTCTTAACGAACGGTAACACCGTTGAAAATGACCATAAGTAGTTCGAAATAAAAATAAAAATTATGCAAGTAGTAAATATATAGTGTACATACCAGTTATAATATCACGAACCACAATAATTGTACGAATTGCAGGTATTAAGAATAAAATCACTTAGACAGAAAATTAACTATGCAGCTGAGTGCACGTGTCGACGGAACGGCAACGACGACGTCAATGACGAGAAATTGTGCGCCCACAATCATGGCGCTCACTGCTGGTGGTGGGGACGGAAATAGAAAGAGACAGGTATACAGCAAAGAAAAGGGACAGAAAAAGGAAACGGAAGCGATGGCATATCTCATAATATTATTAGGCTTCGAATAACGGTCAAGTTGTTTAATATTCTTTTCAAGGTACTGAATTGGCGACACCGAACCGGGAAGCGGAGTCAGACGCCAGTCGTAGGGAGCCGCTGGAGCCGCTCTATAGAATAGAACGTTCACACTACCCGCTGAACACGTATTTATTCGGCTCGCTGACTGGTTCAGTCAGTGGCTAATTTGCAGCGAAATACGCTCACTTCGGGCCCCCTGCAACTACCACATACACGTGACACGTACCACTAGTGTTGTCGTTGTGAGGAGAGTAGTTCCGCCTCGCGAGGTGACGGTAGCGGCCCGCCACCGCGCTGCCCGCGCCGACGCCCTCCGCGCTGGAGAACGACGCACCCGATGACAGGCCCACTGCAACCACACCACAAATTCGTTCGTTGATTTGTCCTTCAATAACGCAGCAACGGAGCAGCGCATCGACGTGATTTTTTAGTTGGGGAACTGGTGAGTGCCATTGATAGCCATTTTATTCCGAAAAATCAAAAAGTTCCCACGGAATTCTTATAAACTTCATCATATTATCAATACAGAAGTCGCTGGCATCAGCTTATATCAAATAAGACGAATATCCAACCAATGGCTCTTCTATGAAACCGGTCCACTTCTCTTATCCCGACTCCAAAAGTTGGTCTCATTGTTGCTTCTAGGGAATATGCGTGTATTCGAAATGCTTTTGTGTATTTTTTTCCATTCTAGCATTATCTTACGAGAATTTAAACGGCGTATGTACCATGCCATTTTCCATAGAGCCAATATTAACAACACACTCACATTTTAAGCAAGCAAAAAGCATTTCATATTTTGCCACTAATTGCATACCATCATCTGAAGTTACTGTCAAGGGTATACCGAAAAACAATATACATAATAGAGATAACCTGCTTGTTCACTTAGGATCTTATTACCCTTTCCAAAAGCGACAAGAGCGAATGATCTGTCATACCATTTCAAATTAATATAATCTTACACATGATTTCTGGTATTTCTCTAGTAGTTCCGTCTCCTATCAGAGGTTTGCAATCGTTAGGGCTATCTGCATCTTGGACGCTGCTGCACGGAACAAGGATCAAGAACTTTCCCCGCACAATGGCGCAGGATTTTAAGCCAAGAAAAAAAAAGATGTTCTCTGACCAGGTCTTCTTCCAGCAATTTCTTCTTAAATAATGAGCTGCAGGAGGTCGTATTTGTTATTCCTAAGTGGCCAAAGCTCTCTAGCTTCCGTAAGTACTTTTATGGTCTTGGGGTTTCAAGACCTTTGCCTTATAATGACTAATATTAATAAGATGAAATCAGGAACTTATTACCATTGCTTAGGTACTGATTACCGAGCTCTTCGCGGCTTGAGTTGTTCCGCAGCGCGCCGCTAGTGTGCTTCTGGAGCACCTTTATCATCGCGTCCCGTTCTGCTACTTTTGATTCGAGCTCTTTGACTCTGTAAAAAATACATTGACGCTTTAGTTGCTGACTGAAATCAGAGTAGCCCTTAGATCTGATCTCTCCTATATTGAACAATTGTATGTGACCTAATCTTGAGTTTGAATTTTTTCAGGAAATTTTTGGGGTAGTGGTGTCTTGCAAAATAGTAACAATGATGAAATATTCTGTAATGCTGCCATTATAAATACGTAAATCGTCTTATAGTAATATTGCAACGATCAACTATCAATTAAAAGGAAGTCAATTCTATCTAAATAATAGTGTAACATCGTACACTTAAAGCAAGAACATATTTAAGTTTAACTGAACAACAGACACGCATGCACTTTCGAATAAATTTAAATCAGATGGTTATATATAAATTGTAAAAAAGCGTGAATTTTACTCGCTTCAGCATTACGCGAGACGGTAATCTATACTTATAAAAAGACTTGTCCTGACTGACTGACTGATCTATCAACGCACAGCCTAAACCACTGAAGCTAGAAACTTGAAATTTTGACAGTGGGTTCCTTTTATGACGTAGGCGAGCACTAAGAAAGGATTTTTTGAAATTCCACCCCCAAGGGGGTTAAATGGGGGGTTAAAGTTTGTATGAAAGTCCGTCATTTTTCAAGTTGTACCCATGAAACTAGGTATTTGGGCTTTAAATAAAAAATAAAAAAACTACGTGTTTCACAGTTTTTGAAAATTCTACCCCCAAAGGGGTTAAATAGGGGTTGAATGTTTATGTGATGGTTTTTCATTTATCAAGTTATTTTTCAAGTTGTATCCACGAAACTTGGTATTTTGGCTCTTTATTAAAAATAAAGAAGTACGTATTTTACATTTTTTGAAAATTATACCCCCGAAGGGGTAAAATAGGGGTTGTTAGTTTGTATGAAAGTCCGTCATTTTTTCAAGTTATACCCATGAAACTAGGTATTTGGGCCTTATATTAAAAATAAAGAATTACGTATTTCACAGTTTTTGAAAATTCTACCCCTAAAGAGGCTAAATAGGGGTTGAATATTTGTATGATAGTCCTTCATTTTCAAGTTATGTTTATGAAACTTGGTATTTTTGCTCTTGATTAAATATAAAGAAGTACGTATTTCATATTTTTTGAAAATTCCACCCTCGAAGGGGTAAAATAGGGGTTGATAGTTTGTATGAAGGTCCGCCATTTCTCAAGTTATGTATACGAAACTAGGTATTTTGGCTCTTGATTAAAAATAAAGAAGCACGTATTTCAGAATTTCTGAAAATTCTATCCTCAAATGCATAAAATAGGGGATGAAAATTTTTATGACAGTCCTTTATTCTTATAGTTATTTTTCAAATTATGTATGAGAAACTTGGTATTTCGGCTCTTGAGCAAATGTAAAGAATTACCTACGTGTTTAAATTCTACCCCCATAGGGGTTGGAATAGGGGATGGAAGTTTGTATGAAAGTCCGTAATTTTTAAGTTATATCTACGAAACTTGATATTTTGGCTCCAGAGTACAGTGTTACAGCTTACTTTTATCTCGATAAAACCAGGAGTTCCCACGGGATTTTCAAAAAAACCTAATTCCACGCGGACGAAGTCGCGAGGGAAACAGCTAGTTTATTATATACATAAAAGATTAGCTACCGAGTTTCTTACTGCTTAGCTGTTTCCTCATGACCCGAACTGAACAAAGTGTAAGTGATGATAATACAGGTAAACACACTTTCTCGCACTCACATCTATACACACAAACTTCCGCATGCATGTACACTTTATACGTGTACAGTACAATGATGTATTCAGGATGCTGTTGGGACTGCCCTGATTCTGCAGCGCATCAGGGATGTTTGCCGACGCTCGTGTAGACTGTTTCTATACCACTATGAGAAAGCGGTGCACATCCCTGTTGAGTAGAGTCCGGGCCAGCTCCCATAGCGTCCTGAGGGCATTTGCTGACAGGATCGATTGTCAGTACTTGAACCACTGTTGCATGGTTCATGTGCTGACAAATCGGTGCCGTCCTAGGTTAAGTTTTAGATTTTAGTCGTACTAACATGTAGGTTTAAGCTTATTGTTACTAACACATTATGAGCCCATTGGGTCGAAATAAAATATTTTTATTTATTTTTGATTTTTATCGCCTGTCTCACCTGCTCTCGAGGTCGGCCACCTTCTTCTGCGCCAGATGTAGTTCGTCCATGTGGCGAATCTTCTCGCTGCGAGCTTCCGCCATCAAGCGCTCAGCGTCCGCTGACGTTTTCTCCAACGCCGCGATTTTCACGTCTCTGAGGGAAAATATAACATAAATGAAGTCTTGTTTCTTCTCTACTTTTATTACTTTCCTCAGTGATTGGGATTTGTCAATTGAATGCCAGATTGCAAACAGCTAGATTCAACAACAGAACAGAAAGAGAACAAAAGAGAAGAAACAGATTCTTTATTCTACCTAATTCGATTTTGTCAAAAGATGTCGCATGTTCCTTTGTTTGCAGCTGGTCTCGTAATAAATATAAAACTATCCACTAAACGTTAATCGCACAATCTCCTTTAATGGGAAATCTCATAATTTTTAAGATGAGGTCCTAGGATTGTATAGTAGATGCCTATACTCTTGGCCTAGGTTTTATTTTTATTTTATTTATTTATTTATTTCCCAACTTACAACTAGCATTACAGGACTTTTCCTAATTCACTAGTGAAGCTTAATTCATTCTTATTCTAATATTATGTTAAACTAATTATTATTTATTATAACATATAGACCACAGAGCAATCCTTGTGAATTCACCCAGAGTGCACCAAAACAGATCTGTTCTCTCAGCTATGACGTTAAGGGTTAGAATCGCGCGCGTCAGCGGCGCCTTCTTGAGCAAGTTAGTGCGGCCGCGCGGCACCGCCAGCAGCGGTGGCCTGCGCCTCCGCCACACATACCGGTCTGGGACACGGAGACTGACCTGTCCTAAAACGTCTGCGTTAAAAAACTTCCCCCTAATTATTTTAAAAATATACAATACAAGTGCTAGTTCCCTCCTAACCCTTAATTCATTATATCCAACCATACCTAGAACAAATAAGGTTGGGTACATTAATGGGTAGTATGGGTATACCCCGTATAGCCTCATATATAAGTACCTAACAAATTTATTTTGCACCCGCTCTACCATAAGGCTATATTTAGCCTCATGTGGAGCCCAAATGACTGAGTTACTTTCTAATTGGCTCCTAACCAAAGCATTGTACAATGCTACCACCGCCTTTAAGTTGTTGAAGCCCCTAACGGTACGAAGCAGAAATCCTAAATTTTTGTAAGCTTTCTTACAGCATTTTACAATATGGTTACGAAATGTGAGCTCCGTATTCAAACCAACCCCTAAGTCTCTAACTTCTGAAACTCTCACCATTGGTACCCCATCGATCTTATAATCATAACGGATAGGGGACTGTGCCTTAGAGAAGGTGATCACTGCACACTTAGAAGTGTTAAATTGTAAAAGGTTGTCCTTGCTCCATCTGACTACTCGATCAATGTCCCACTGCAGTCTCTCACAGTCAGTCTCGCCATCTATAGCCAGAGAGAGCTTGAGATCATCCGCGAAAAGCAAACACTTGGCATCCTTTATCACCTGTGGTAGGTCGTTTATCATTAAAAAAAACTGTAAGGGTCCCAGATTGCTGCCCTGACTCACACCGGATTTAGTAAAATACGGGTCTGACCTATGACCCCTATAGTCTACATATTGTTGCCTATCTCTTAAGTAACTCGCAAAAAAATTAAGTAAATGTGGAGTGAACCCAACAAATGCTAACTTTTTGAGCAGCACATCGTTATCTACTAGATCGAATGCCTTTCTAAAGTCAAAGTATGCCGCTTCAGCCTGCCCCCCACTGTCAACTGTTGGAACAATATCAGACATATAAGCGAGAAGGTTGCTCGTAGTACTCCTCGCTGGCCGGAATCCGTGCTGAGCATCAGAGAGTTGCGCGCTTACCTGGTTGTAGATGATTTTATGGATAGCCGACTCTAACACTTTTGCCGGTGTGGACAGAACCGCTACAGGTCTGTATCCCTCCAACTGTGTTCCTGATCCACCTTTCGGTACCGGTACGACTCGAGTTAATTTCCATGTCTCAGGAAACACAGCTTTCTTCAAACACAGATTATATATGTGAAGCAACGGTTCCGCCAGAACCAATCGACAGTCTCTAAACAGGTAAGGTGGGATGCAATCTGGTCCCGCAGATTTTTTTGGTTTAAGTTTTTTAAGTGCCTGCATAACCTCGTCCAAAGTTAATCGGTCGATATGGACCCGCGCCGCTCCGTTCTCACTACCCGCTGCTTCTATGGCCGCGCTAACATTTAATTCGGATCGCTCTGAGCTATAGACGGAATGGAAAAAGGTAGCAAACTCCACAGCACACTGCTCCGCAGTCAACAGTACCCCGCTCTTTAAAATTTTTCGCGGAACCCTACTACCTCTTTTTGATTTGGTATAGTTCCAGAACGATGCTGGATCCTTGAGGAGCTGATTTTGAATTCGGTGCTGATAGTGTTGGTGAGCAATTTCTATCATGTTTTTAACCTTTGCCCTACACTGAGAAAATGCATCGTAATTACCTTTTGAATTACAAGCTTTATACCGCCGGTGAAGATTCGCTTTCAATTCTATGTTGCGAATTATTTCAACCGTGTACCATTCGGGGTAATTATACCCCGGGGTTACAGGACTTCGCTTTTTTTTCGGAACACAGTCATCGATAATTGATGTAAGAATTTCATAAAAATATTTCAAACTTTCCTCCAACTCTAACTCATACATTGGAGTCCAGTCTGCGGCCGCAATAGCTGAGTACAGTGACATAAAATCAGCCTTATAAAAATTCCAACCTGTAGGTGTATGCGGGCGCACTTCAGGTAACAAGACGTCAGCCTGATGTCGGTTGAACGCAACGTCACCGCGATCTCCAGCGGCGGGTGATGTGCATCAACCGGCACAAGAGGCGCCGCGGCCGCACGCACGCTCACACTCCCGTCAGCTGATAACGCACTCAGAACAAGGTCCAAACATCTGTCATTACAATTACCTACCGTGTTACTCTGAGTGAACTCACAATACGTTTGAAAGTGTTCGAAATAATTATTTATATCTACTGAACACGAATACAAGTTAAAATCTCCTATTACTAATACCTCGCTATAATTATTACAAAGTTGCTCAATAATCCTAAACAATACCATATATTCATTCTCACGACTATTAGTTGGTATGTAAACAACGCATAGCAAAAACAACAATCGCTCGCGTATGTGCACTGTCGCAGAAACCAGTTCGAACGAATGCGCGTCGATGTTGATGTCACTTTGCACTCGACGTAGTTCCAAGCGCGGTGTGGCCACGAGAAACGCTCCGCCTTGCTTGCGTCCGTCGGCTCGGTCACATCTTAAAATTGTATAACCTGGTGGAATTAACTCCGCGTCATGGATAGATTCGTTGCAACCAAGGTGATCAAGTTATTGTCACTGTCTCAACGCTTAGACATCCTCTGCTGGGTTAAGGTCTTAACCTTGATCGCCACAGAAGAGTATCTTAAGCCGCTCTCTTAAACAAGACCTATGTAGCGTGTGTAACGATGGAGCTACTCACTTGGGTATGGAGGCGGCGGAGACGGTGGCCTGTTCCTCCGCGCCCGCCTCGCCGCCCGCACCCTCGCCCGAGTTGTTCGACACGCCGCCGCACGCGCACTCTGTAAGGAAGGAGCTACTCACTTGGGTATGGAGACGGCGGAGACGGCGGCCTGTCGCAGCGCGGCCTCCTCCAGGTACCGCTGCTCCCACTTGGCGCACTCCCCCTCCAGCGCCAGTAGCCGTTCGTCGCGTTCGCGCAGAGCTCGCTTCAGTTCCTCCGCGCCCGCCTCGCCGCCCGCACCCCCGCCCGAGTTGTTCGACACGCCGCCGCACGCGCACTCTGTAAGGAAGGAGCTACTCACTTGGGTATGGAGGCGGCGGAGACGGCGGCCTGTCGCAGCGCGGCCTCCTCCAGGTACCGCTGCTCCCACTTGGCGCACTCCCCCTCCAGCGCCAGTAGCCGTTCGTCGCGTTCGCGCAGAGCTCGCTTCAGTTCCTCCGCGCCCGCCTCGCCGCCCGCACCCCCGCCCGAGTTGTTCGACACGCCGCCGCACGCGCACTCTGTAAGGAAGGAGCTACTCACTTGGGTATGGAGGCGGCGGAGACGGCGGCCTGTCGCAGCGCGGCCTCCTCCAGGTACCGCTGCTCCCACTTGGCGCACTCCCCCTCCAGCGCCAGTAGCCGTTCGTCGCGTTCGCGCAGAGCTCGCTTCAGTTCCTCCGCGCCCGCCTCGCCGCCCGCACCCCCGCCCGAGTTGTTCGACACGCCGCCGCACGCGCACTCTGTAAGGAAGGAGCTACTCACTTGGGTATGGAGGCAGCGGAGACGGCGGCCTGTCGCAGCGCGGCCTCCTCCAGGTACCGCTGCTCCCACTTGGCGCACTCCCCCTCCAGCGCCAGTAGCCGTTCGTCGCGTTCGCGCAGAGCCCGCTTCAGTTCCTCCGCGCCCGCCTCGCCGCCCGCACCCCCGCCCGAGTTGTTCGACACGCCGCCGCACGCGCACTCTCGCTTCCTGACACAATACACAATCTTCTTCTTCTTCTTCATCAACCGATAGACGTCCACTGCTGGACAAAGGTCTCTTGCATGGACTTCCACAGGCCTCGGTCTTGCGCCGCCTGAATCCAGCGGCTCCCTGCGACTCGTTTGATGTCGTCGGTCCACCTGGTGGGGGGTCTGCCAACACTGCGCTTCCCCGTGCGGGGTCGCCACTCCAGCACCTTGGGACCCCAACGACCATCAGCTCTTCGAACTATGTGCCCCGCCCATTTCCACTTCAGTTTCGCGACTCGCTGAGCTATGTCGGTGACTTTGGTTCTCCTACGGATCTCCTCATTTCTGATTCGATCCCGCAGGGACACTCCGAGCATAGCTCTCTCCATCGCCCGCTGAGCGGTCCTGAGCCTACTTATGAGGCCTTTAGTTAGCGACCAATACACAATCACTACTGTGAAATTAGTCTGGTCTCACACGGGGAGATCAATTTTCAACGTCCATACAATTAATTGCGCTGGTATCTGTCGTATTTTATTTATATGTCACGTTCGGGTCACTGCGTGTCACCGAACACCGCGTACTCAGCAGTTTACGCAACTGCTTCATGCTCGTGAGCGAGGTCGATAAAAACAGTACAATACGGTCGTGCGCGCGGATCGTACTCCTTAAGGTGGATTATACGAGTCTGCCCGCGAAATTCAAATTTAATTTGGTTTGTCCCATTTTGTAAACTGTATTAGTTTACAAAATGGGACAAACCAAATTAAATTAACAAAGTAGGCTTATGACATTCTAATTGCGCCAGTAGAATTATCATCTTCACAGGTTTACATAAACATCTTTACTTGAAAGTGACCAGTTTAAGAAATTAATCAAAATACCGAGTTGGACGTGAGTTACTCACAAATTAGTCAGTATTTTGATTAATTTCTTAAACTGGCCACTTTCAAGTAAAGATTTTTTTGTAAACCTATGAAGATGATAATTCTACTGGCGCAATTAGAATGCCATTAGCCTAGTTTGTCGTATTAGTTTACAAATTGCGAAAAACCAAATTAAATTTGAATTTCGCGGGCAGACCCGTATAATCATCCTTAATATCAAAAGCTCATATCATAATATCAGAATACAGTCCACTAGCATCTATATATCTAATCCATCATTTATCAACCTCAACAAAGAACAGCACCCCACATGAATTGAAGATTATAAAATAGATTTATTCAAATTCATAATGATCCTAAAATTATTATTTACATAGGTGGACGAAACTGGTACTTTAGTATTTTTTAAAATAAGCTGTATTACGTATTTAATAGCGCAATACTCTAACTAGGATATTAAAAATGGGGCAGAAAGTGTATCAAATATAAATTTAAAACGAAATTCAAACACCCCGATACCACGTAGTCATTACAACAAGCTTTACCTTAATGCCTGCAGCTCAGTTTCGAGCTGCGCGCGCAGCTTCCTCTCGGTGTGCTCGCGGCGGTCGGAGGCCTGCTGCAGCGACCCCAGCGCGCGCTGCAGGCCCAGCACGCGCTCCACGTAGCCGCTCGCGTGTCGGCACTGACAATAGAATAGAATAGAATAGAAATATTTTTTATTCAAATAAACTTTTTACAAGTGCTTTTGAATCGTCTGGCTCTACCACTGGTTCGGAATGCCCTTCTTGCCGAGAAGAACCAGCAAGAAACTCGGCGGTTGCTCTTTTCAAAACAAATTACAATACAGTGCAGGTTTATCTCTGTCTCACGACTCGCTGGAGCGAATTATATCCACGCTTTTTTGTCATTTATATAGTCTTCAATTGTATAATATCATTAATCATCAATCATTATACACACAAACTTTATGGTTTTTATGATAACGTCCTAAAAATCGATTAACACCGGCTGTACGCATGAAAAAGTGTCACGTTCCGTCTTAGCCTGAGCGTGCAAGCGAGAGCGTGGAACAAGCGATAGAGAGGCACGATCGGCCCAAGCGTTGGCTTGTGACACATTTATTCATCAATGTTTCTATAAGACGTTATCACGTAAAACTGTCGTCCGTAAACCGACTTTCATTAGCAACCCTTTAACGGCTCACTACTGAGCGCAGGTCTCCTCTCAGAGAAGGGTTATAGGCCGGGATTGAACCTGCGACCCCCCGAATAGGACCGACCGACCGACCGACCGACTGACTTACAGACAACCAATTTTTTTTTAACAATTTTTTTTTTTTAATTTCAGTTCATTTAGTGTACAATAAAGAATAATTCATTAATTCATTCAAAATCCTACCTCGTCTTCCAACCGCACGACATTGGACTGCGCGTTGGTGAGCGCGGTGTCGAGGATGTCTATGTGTGTGCGTTGTTCCTGCAGCGTCGCTCGCTGCGCCGCCATCTCGATTTCTTGCCTCTCTTTCGCACACGCCAACTCTTTATCTGTGACAAATAAGTTTTTGACCTGTTTAGTAGAGTCTGTCCTAAAAGTTTATGAACTCTTACTAGGACTATTAAGGACTCTTTCACTAACTTACTATTAATAATGTTGTAGGTTTTTAAGTAGGAAAATTTTAGTGTTGTTCAATTAGTGCATGTGCACGTTTTAGTTTAATTTTTTAAAGAGCGCGAACTCGCCAACAAACTGCAGTAGCAGTTTGACGAGTTGAACAAATATTTTTTAAAAAGAAGAGAATTGACTAATGGTAGGGGTCTGCAGACTATGATCTATCCGTCTCTGAGAGGAGACCTGCGCTCAATAGTAGACCGTTGATAGGACCATCAAAAAATATCGCCTTACTCTGCGTAATGAGTTGTGCTATGAGCATTTCTCTGTTCTGCAGCTCCTTGCGAAGCGTTTCGCTGTTGCCGTCGCCGTCCGCGCGCACGCCCTGCGACAGCAGCTCCACCTGGCGATACGCACATAATATCACGATAAAACGTTTTTTTTTTTTAATTAAAAATAACATAAAACAGTCGCAACGTACTAAATTATTCCAAAATCCCCTGAAATGGTTACCCCGAAACAGGAATTGCGTTGGAATACTCCCACTAAGTGGAAAAGAAACCTAGACTGTTGGATGAGATGATGATGATTGCAGACAAGAGATGGTGTGGCTCGCACGACGCCACGAGCTCCTCATGTGAGGGAACGCACTGACCTGTTGTTTGAGCGCCCTGTTCAGTTCGTGCAGTCGTCGACAGTCCGCCTGCAGCCTCACCCGCGCCGCGCTCTCGAGTCGCTCCCGGCGCTCGCACGACGCCACGAGCTCCTCATGTGAGGGAACGCACTGACCTGTTGTTTGAGCGCCCTGTTCAGTTCGTGCAGTCGTCGACAGTCCGCCTGCAGCCTCACCCGCGCCGCGCTCTCGAGTCGCTCCCGGCGCTCGCACGACGCCACGAGCTCCTCATGTGAGGGAACGCACTGACCTGTTGTTTGAGCGCCCTGTTCAGTTCGTGCAGTCGTCGACAGTCCACCTGCAGCCTCACCCGCGCCGCGCTCTCGAGTCGCTACCGGCGCTCGCACGACGCCACGAGCTCCTCATGTGAGGGAACGCACTGACCTGTTGTTTGAGCGCCCTGTTCAGTTCGTGCAGTCGTCGACAGTCCGCCTGCAGCCTCACCCGCGCCGCGCTCTCGAGTCGCTCCCGGCGCTCGCACGACGCCACGAGCTCCTCATGTGCTGTCCGAACCTTTTCTACTTCTTCCTCTAACTGTTGAGAATAAAGATCTTAAAAAACAAAAGGGAAACCTGAGATAACAAATGCACGCAACAGAGACGACCTTAGGGGGTGGCGAGCAGGGTAATCGCGCGTGGCCTCGTGCCTACGCGCTACAACCCAAGTAAAAAAGTCATTCGGTACTCATGTGTATTTGAATGTCGTGCCTTACGCCGCGTATTACAAACCCACAACGTGCGAGTGCAAGCATATGGGTAATGGCCACTCGCGTAGTATAATCGTAAAAAAATTAGCGCTCGCTTCGCTCGCGAAAAAGACCTATTGATACCAAACTCGGTTCAGTAGCTTAGGCTCTACGTTGGAACAAACGCAAATAGAATCATACCCCTTTTCTAGCTTTGGTGTACTTAGGGTGCTTCCATAAAGAGGCAGGTACTGGGAACCTGCTTCTTTATGCAAGCACCCTGAGTTGGGAAAAAGAAAATTAGCCAAGCTGAACTTGACTACTATTCTCCTCTTCCCTTAAAAAATAGTGGAAGGCTTGTGTTAGGTGTAGCGACGATAGTGCAACGAGTGGGGATCGAAACGTCGACCTTTCAGTATTCAGTCCACACCCATAACCGTTGGGCTATTTAGGCTTACTTTACAATCTGCACAGTACATTAGCGCTGTTATAGTGACTTGATCTTCAAATACCTAAAAACGAAGATAGACAATGATGAATCCAGCCTAAAAATCCCCAATCCAAGGTTACTTTTATGAATCACACGAGAATATGTAGGATCGGTGCAACGTTCTTTCAAACAGAAATTCATTCAAATCGCAACTGTGACGTCACGTGCGAAAATAAACATTATTCACTCAATCAAAATTAGATATACTAGGAATCGTACAGTCATACACGCGATATACTGTTGCCTGCCATTTTTGTGTTTACAATCGTCTTTGATCCGATATACGCCTACTCGGGATCTGTTTTTTGAGCGTAATTAATTGATTTGTCCTAACAGAAAAAAAGTAAGGCTTATGTAATCTGCATGATAGCCAATTTTACTTAGACCGGGGTCCATTCAATCCCAGTTTCCAGATTTTTCGGAGTCATGGTGAAGAAACCTGAATGAAGTTAGCTCACCTTGTTGGTCTTGGCGACCCGCTCACAAGCGTCAGCCAGTTGCCTCTTGAGCTGGTGGTTCTCAGCGGCCAGCGCGTCCAGCACGGCCGTGAAGGCGTCGTCGGGCTCCTCCAGCGAGCCCTCGCCGCCGCTGCACCAGCCGCTGGACTCCGAGCCGCCGGGCACCGCGCGCACGCCCACGCTGCACATCATCATCATCAGCAACCCACCAACGGCACACTACTGAGCGCAGATCTCCTCTCAGAGAAGGGTTTCAAATCCAAAATTATTTTTATCTACTCCAGCATCGAAAAGTTCCAATTTCGAATTTGACAGCTGAATCGAAACGAACCGTCTTTCGGTTTTGCTTCTCATTTCGATGCAGCTTGTTGTATGGGACTTGCATCGAAATGGTTATCTTCATATAGGATACCTAAAGCTAAGAGGGTCTGAGTTCTGGCACTTTTGAATCGTTCATATTATAAATGTATTAAAGTTGGTACCCAACCCACTCTATGGTTGGTACTGCCACTCAATATTAATATCAAACCTAAAAAAAAATTTAAAAAATATTTAAAAAAACTTGAGGCAAACGGATTACTTTTGCAACTTGTGCAATTTGTATTGATTTGACTTTTTTATTAATTATTATTGTAAAGAAAAGTAAAAAATTATAAAGACGCCGAAATTTTGTTAATGATTTTATTTTCCTTGTCGTAGATAAAATCTTGTATGTAACTGTACGTAAAGTCATTTTAATTCTATTTTGATACTCGGCAAGATTCGTATCAAAAACCAGCACTCGAATTAAAATGACCCTCATTACGATGCAGTTGCATAAATAGCTAATTTCATGTAGGCAAACTCGTAGCTTTTATGACAAGTCGAGACTCTTATCACTGCACACTGGTTCGGAAAGATGCTGACCCAGCGAAAATTCGCAAACTTCACTTACGCTACACACACACTTACGCTAAGTATACACATACGCTAAGAGCGGTACAGATATCATCATCATCAACAACCACAGCCCATAAACGACTCACTACTCAGCGCAGGTGTCTATAGTTCACCAGTTTTCCGGTTTTTCCGGGAAAACCTCTCTCCAGATCCTCAACTGTACCCATGCAAAAATCGTGATACAAGGAAGAACTAACATACCGTCAGGAAACATCAGCTTACCTCGTCAAATCGGGTTGAGATCTCGACAGGTTGAGTTTCTCTTTGCTTAGTTTGGCTTTGGAGCCTTTCCCCTTCCTCTCCTCCCTGGGCTTGGAAGGCGCCCTGTTGGAGTGGGGGGAGTGGGGGGAGCGCGGCGAGGCGGGCGGGGTGGGGCCGCGCGGCGTGGGCGACTGCGCCACTTCCTTCGCGAGGTGCTTCAACACTGAAGACTGGTTGAGGAAGTCGTCTGGGATCTCGGTGATTTCCTAAAAACACCCAGTTCGTATATTCAAACTATTGTTAACAATTACCTTTCGATAAGTTATCTAACAACTTTGTTATAATTTGTCAAAAATTGTATGAATTTTTTGACAACTAATAATAAATAATAATAATGTCCTCCCGACCGAATCTGATCACGGCGGCCAACCTCCTTAGAGATCAGCCATCTGCTTGGGAGATATTATAGTGCACAAGTGTGTGCGCAAACACAGATGCACTTTCTATTCCCTCACTCTCATAGTCCGATGGGACGGAAATCCGATACGACCGGAGAGATCAGGAGCAGGACCGACGGCTTTACGTGCTCTCCGAGGCACGGGAGTGACACACCGCCAACTTCCTAGCTCCGGGCTAGTACTGAGAATTTCTTTGGTAGAAAAACCCCAATACATTTTTTTAACGGCCCGACCCGGGAATCGAACCCGGGACCTCGTCATCCGCAGTCGAACAAGCTAACCACTAGACCAACGAGGCAGTTTTGACAGGTTGACAACTAAGAAAGTTGCTAGGAAACATAACGACATATTACATACTTAATACAATATTGAAAACACAATTGCAACGCCTATAACCATATCAAATACCTAATCTGCTTAAAAGTATACAATTAAAAACCACCTCAAAATCGGCTCACTAAGTTTCAGAAAAAATAAAAACGCACAATCAATGTCTCGCCTCTTTAGTCTTTGTTCAGTCATGTGTAATAAAAATAAAAATTGGCAGAATTAACACATTTTTAATTTTATTGGAAACATGTATGTATATGAAATAATCAAACCTGAACTCCATGATCCGGAGGGCTGGTGTAGATCCTCTGTCCACCGATATCTATGTAGTTCGCGTGCGCGGTTACCGTTTGCTCTTTGTGCATCTTCGGCAGGGGAATCCCGCTGGGTTTCTTCACGCCCTCCTTTTTCAGCGTGTGGTAGGGGGAGGATTGTGTGTTTGTATGTTTTACTTCACTGTTTGTTCGTTCGTGTTCTCTGTACGGGTGATTAGAAAAGAGCCAAAATATTTGTTTATTTATTTATTTTATACCAAAAACTATAAGGTTATATTCCAAAAGCAGAAAACATTAAAATCGAAAATATGCGTAACCTAAGTAGCTGGGCGCTTACGACGTTCTTAAGTTTAGTTTGGTTTCACCGTTGGCTATTTAAGCTAAAAGTTGAGGTACAAAGGAGAGTTTAGGTTAGTTAGTAAAAAGTTAGTCAAATACTCACCGAAAAGGTGTTGGTCGTGATGACCAGGAATCATCCTGATTGTGAATGATCAGAGTGTTGTATGAAGACGAGGAGACATCCAAGGAGCTGCGGTTGCTATTGCCTCCTCCCACTGAGTCTTTGAGTGAATTGCGATTGCTGCCCGACACACTGTCCTATTAAGGTTACAATTACAATATTTTAAAGTCTTACACTGCCAACTTTTATCTTTGTAAAGGTATACATGTTACATTAATGCCTGTTTTATCTATAAAAAGGTATACATATTATTACATTAATGCCTGTTTTCAGCAATGTTCTCTAACTTTTACGGACTACTAAGTTAGGTCACACTTTCTGTCAATTTCATTTTCACTAAATCTTTAAAGGTGGAAATGACACTGGGTAGAGGATTGTATTTAGGGGTTCCCTATTTAAATATAATAGATTTAAGGGATGTTTTGGTATGGTGCGTGAAAACGGGTGTAAATAAATTTTTTCGTAGCTGTCATAAAAAAAGTCAAAAAAAAGATCACAGAAAACATGTAATTGATGAAGTTAATAGGCGCTTACAACATTTTTTTGTTAGGTCCTTCACTTGTAGCATGGTTTCATCAGTGCAGTAATAACGCCTCATGTGATGTGCTTAGCGAATCAATTATGCCTTTCTACTAGAAACTATTGTTAACCTTTCAAGACAGCTTGGAAAAATAGATGTCTCACTCACTTACTCATATTCAATGTTATAAAACTTAGTATGAATTTTCTTCAAATTAACTACCATTAAACACCTTGGCATTTTGGAAATTGTAATAATAATAAAAGCTCCTTATTTGTGCTTCCTTCATTCGCATTTTCACTATTCACGGATTAAAACAATGCAACCCAATTCCTATATTCGCAGCGAAAGATTTCTTTATTTGCGGATCTATAGGATGAGATGGGTTTGAACAGATAGAATCAAGTGACATTCACAAGTTGCTTCTTTCTTTCTTTGCTTAATTCTTTAAACCATTGCCTAAACCTGAAGATAATAATTTATAATATAATACTCAAAAACTTTTTTTATACTTATATTTATTTTTTCACCTAGGAACATATCCCATATAATCCCATATAAATTACCATTCCATACTCACGGTTTCTGTATTCGCAGCATATTTACAGAACATAATACCCTGCAAATAAAGAGCTTTTACTGTACATAATTATGTAGGACTTTTGGCTTCTAGCCTTTGTCAAAATCCATACAACTGTTACATGAGAATATCATAATATGTAACAAATGCCTTTGTGATGAAAAGTATGGATTTTATATGGATGTTTGTTTTCTTAGACCGAAATGTATTGTCATAACTAGCCTTTGGGTAGCTAGATGGATGTAAGTACATAGATGATTATACCACTGAACAATGAACACTATTACATTTTGGCAATTTGAACTTTATAGAGGGAGTCCGATGTCCATGCAATAAAACTTTTTGATTATTTCAATTTTATTTCAGTAAAGTTATTTCAATAGTTTTAAAAGGATGTCCCAACAACGGATTAATGTTTTGTAAAACTTTTTATGAATGAAATGAAGAAAAATAAAAATGGTTAAATTTTTCTTTCATTTTTCATCTATAAGTACCCTGTGAAATGTATTTGATGTTCTTGAGATTTACCTTGAGTGAATTCCTATTGTTATTGTTGTTATTTGCCTGGCTCTGGTTCTCTTGTCCCTGTGGCTCCACCCGTGCGGTGTGGCGGACAACGTACCTCTCCTCTCTAGACAGATTCTCATTTGAAGTTGATACATCTGTCTCGCTGCCTGATAGACTTTGAGGAAACCCACTTGGCACTGAAGGATAAGTGATGTAAATGTTTGTATACTACATTAAGTTAAAAGAGAATGTATGCCAATTATAAAAGTACAGAACATGCTTAATTATTAAACTATTTTCACAAAATGTACACAATGTTATTTATAGGTGAACCACTTGTTTTTTGGATAGTATTATTAAGCACATGACATGAAATTGTATTAATAATATAATATTGTCATCAAAATAAAATAAAAAAAACATAGCTTTATCAATGAAAATGTACTAGGAATGCAACTGCGGAAGATAAACAAGGGCATTCACATAACAGTTATGATTCATAAGAAAGGTATGCCAAGTTTTGTGAGACCCCAAACAAGATCTGAAACACTCACCAGTTTGTTTCTGTGTCCTCTGAATGTTATTAGAGAAAGTGAGAAACCGTCCAGTCGGTCGCATGGACCCCATGTCTATGAGGTGACCTTTTTTATTCCAATAGAAGTTTCAACTACAGAATCAATTCACGCCACATTTTCATTTATCTTGTCACTCGTGTATGCTATACAACATCCAGCTGGAATTAAACAACATTCCAGTGTTTATTTATTAACAAATAACATCACACTTATATTATGAAGAAATACATTGCTGAAGGACTGGAAAACACTAATGGAAAAAATACATCCATCGTAAATATTAATTATTATTCACTGTGCAGCCGTGTAACATGAATAAAAATCACATGTTTTACGATAGATTGATAATTTAATAGGTAATATATTGTTTAATAGAAACAAAACTCACAACAGAATTTATTACGAAAACAAAAAATTCTATTCACAAATCACTTCACTGACGTTTAGGTCATAGACCACGAACATTAGGATCAGCAGGGCCCTGATTCTGTAACTCAGTTGCTATCAAAAAATGATAGCCACTGACATATATTTTTTATCCATTGAAGGTTTCTATGAAAATAAAAGTATCATTTTCGTAGCAAATCTTCAATGGATAAAAAATAAATGTCAGTGGCTACATATAATTTTTTGATAGCAACTAATTTACAGAATCAGGGCTCTGGTCTAGTGTAAGCAATAGTGCTAAATAATACACATGAAGGTAGCAAATACATGGAGGTGCCTTACCTACAAAAATCGGGTGCATACCTACAGAAAAAAACTCATAAAATGGCCGCCCATTAGGGAGTGTGCTTCGAAACTATCGACATCGATAAGGAGTGAAGCGATAATCAAGCATTTATGTATACGTAGTATTTATAGGTTATAATAATTACGTAACGTACGTTTGTACTCTATCAGGTACATATTATTCGCGTGGATTTAGGTTTTTAAAGATCTTGGAATATCCAAACAGTTTCGCTGCCGTTTTGTGAAATTGAAAGAGATCACCATATATAAAAAAGTACTCATTTATAAATTATAATATGTATCAATCGTTTGTTAATTATAAACCACTATTTCTTTTCATTAAAAGAGCAACTTGCTGGCTCATAGTAGTAGAATTTCTTTCTATAAGCGGTGGTAGAGTCGAAACATGACGTGCTTAGCATGAGACAGCTATCTGCATGCCCTACATATAAATAAACAAATATAGAATACTAGTTGACCCGGCGAACTTCGTACCGCCAACTTATATTTTATATAAATAAAACAAATAAACTATCCTAATCAAAAAAACTATCCTATCTTTCAAATTGGACTAAATTACAGATAGTAACGAAGTTTGATCAAAATCACTTTAATTTAAATTTAATTTTATATCACACAATATATTATTATCACACAAGTTAAATAGTTTAGGAGTCCATCGTGGACAAATAACGTGACACGTAATTTATATATATTACTAGCTGACCCAGCGAACTTCGTACCGCTTCTTATCTATATAAATAAAACAAATAAACTATCCCAATTCAAAAACTATCTTATCTTTTAAGTTGGACCAAATTACAGATAGTTACGAAGTTTTATAAAAATCGGTTAAAATCGGTAATTGAATTGCACAGGGATTATTATTAAATCCACCTCTTGCTCTTACCGCAGAAAAGAAATGTATCACACGATCTTTTCATATTTTATGTAGAGGGATGTGTGTTATATTTATATTTTCCACGCCTATAGCACCCATCCATTTTTTTCTTTAAGTTTTCACTAGCCGGAAACGACAGCAGAAAACACGGACATTATCATCTATTATATAGAGGTATTAGATTCTAGCATTTATTATTTATGTGAAGTATTAAAATAACCGGACAAATGATATAAATTTCAACTATAAACACCAAACTTCTTGTATTATCTGATAATATGGTGATGAGCAGTACCTAATGCATTAGAATTTATTCAAGTCGTTTAACGTCACTTATAATAATATCGACAAGTCGATACTCCATTGACACAAATCCAATAACACGCAACTACTTGACAGGCTGACAGCTGAAGTTCAACCAATAAGAGTGAATCATGAAGGTACCAAATACATGGAGATGAAGTATATAAAGTAAATAGTAGTCAAGCCGGGTGCCGTCCGCCATTTTACGTGCTTTATGTACAATACATTATGTATTCACTTTTTGGTTGTACTTCAGCTGTCAAGTAATTGCGTGTTGCGGATTATTGTTGATTAACTTTAAAAATAACAAATAATAGCATAAATTATCATCAAGTTCGTGTGTAGGAACATAATTTCAATATGCCTATGTGTAGCATCAGGCATTGTGGTTCCCAGAAGAACAAAAAGTGGCCTGGACTGTCTTTTCATAGGTTAGTAACTATTTTTGTTGTAAAAGTTATAAATTTCTTTGATATCTTTCCAATAATGTTAATATAGTGAACGTGTAGGCATTTAACTGTCCATATCAATTTGTAACTAACACTAATATATATTATTTACGTTGCAATAGGTACATGCATGTAATGTAAACATGAGCCTTAGGGATGTCCATTGTTCATGTGTGAATCGACTTGTCGATATTAATATAGCTGACACTAAACTGACTTAACGTTTTGAATAAGTTCTATTCATCACCATATCAGATAATTCAAGTTTGGTGTTTATAAATGGTTTTAATTGAAATTTCTAACCATTTGTCTACTTATTTTAATATACTTCTTATAAATTCTATACATATAAATAGATGACGGACGTCCACTATCATCACATTGAATGTGATGTGTGATGTTGGTTAAGATTTTTTGCTTCCCACGGGAACACCTTAATTTTCCGGGATGTTTAGTAGACTGGCAGACAGACACATTTTCGCATTTATAATATTAGTATGGATTCAAGTAATATAATATGTAGTTCTTATCTTCAGGTTTCCAGCTAATGAAAAGTTAAAGAAAAAATGGATTGATGCTATTGGTGTGGAAAATATAAATCTTCATCATAAAATTCTTTGGGTTTGTTCAAAACATTTTGATGAGAGAAATTTCAATAGAACTCTTGATGTGAGATTGCGAGATAATTCAGTACCCTCGCTTTTTATGGTGGTAAATATTGATTTTTTTATTTGGAATTTGAGAGTAATTTTTAGACTTCTATCATAGATTCTTTTATTAGTATGGTATTGAACAGTTAGCATAACTACTTTAAAAGATTTTTATAGATTTTGGCAGAATTTTTCTTTTATTTACTGTAATAATGTAATAATTATTATTAAATTAAGAATAGGATTAAAAGACAGGATAAATAATTTATAAAAGTCCTATGCTTACAAGTTAGAGACTTTAACTAAAACTACTTGTATAGCCTGTCTTGCAAATTATCACTTAAGTGTGTAAAAGGGGGATGAAAATTTGAATATAATTGTAGTCCACGTAAACAAATCGCGCGCTTAAGCTTGTTTCCAATAAGTATATTTACAAAATATAATATTCTTTTACAGACATCAAATTCACCGAATACATCTGTTCTAACTGAACATGAAAATGTTCAAGAATTTGCTGGAACATTGTCACAGGCACAGAATATTAGTCAAGATGTAGCTTGTAGAGAGGTAATTCTTTTTGCTTATCATATTATACTAAAGTGACTACCAAGCTACATACAGTAATATGTTGATGGTACTGTGACAGAAAATCTAATATAAGCACCAATAATGAAAAATGTACAGGCACTAAGTCACTAACACAAAATCTGAAACCATTTTTTTTCAATGTGTATGGATTAATATATATAACCTGGATAACTCAACCATATGGATTGAACTTTTTAGTTTCGAAATTTTATGGTTTTATAAAATACTAGCTGTTGCCCGTAACTTTGTCCATCTGGTTTTTTTAGTTCCTGGGAGATCTCTTTAATTTTCTGGGATAAAAATAGCCTTAAAGGAAAGAGTAAGAGACATCCTTCCATCCATCCATCCTCACAAACTTTCACATTTATAATATTAGTAGAATAACAAGATTAGTAGGATATTCAATTTAATTTCTCATCTTTGTGAAAAAATGTTAAACAAGCAAGATATAAAATCTTTTACAGACATCAAATTTATCGGCTCTATCCTATTCAATTTGTAAAGGACAATGGCGAAGAACTATATAATATGGATACTGGAACATTGCCACAGTCACAGAATGTTACTCAGGACATGGCTTGCGCAGAGGTAATTCTTTACAAAAATATATAATATGGTAAATGGTAAAAGCTGGATATCTGGAATCACAAGAATTTATCACTTAAAGTCTATAATCTATATTATGATTCCACCAGTCAT
The DNA here is from genome assembly GCA_029955525.1 of Oeneis ivallda. Lineage (NCBI taxonomy): Eukaryota > Metazoa > Arthropoda > Insecta > Lepidoptera > Nymphalidae > Oeneis > Oeneis ivallda. Next base: position 20,685,064 of record JARPMR010000012.1, read on the forward strand.
CAGAATATTATCAGAATATGTTGTGTGTAACATTATTATTATAAATAGAGATATTGCAGTATTAATAATGACCATAATATATGTTATGATAAAACTGGATAATTTGAATCTATATGTTATTTTTGAAATATTTAGGGGTTTATAAAATATATTATTTGATTATAATTTCGCATCTTCGCATCTTGAAAATAAATAAATGTTACCCAGTTTTTTTAATGAGTTGATTTTGATTTTTTGATTTCGAATTAATTTCACTTAATATTTTATTACAGATATCAAATACAACCACCACATCTATGCTAATTGAGAAGGAACATGCGCAACAATTGCATCTTTTTGCCGGAACATCGACACAGTCACAGAATATTACTCAAAATTTGGCTTGTGCAGAGGTAGTTAGTTTTATATGTCTATACTAATATTATAAAGAGGAAAGATTTTTTTGTTTGTTTGTACCGAATAGGCTCTGTAACTACTGGTCCGATTTTAACCATTTTTTCGCAAATAGAAAGCTAAGTTATCAGGAAGTAACATAGGCTATAATTTATTTTCAAAAAAATTAGAGTTCCTTAAGAAAATTGCAATAGTGTAACCCAAAGTAGCAAAATTTTGCCTATAAAATGCATTATTTGACGTGTGCTGAGAAAACTATTAATGATTCATAAAAATTATATACTACATGATTAAAGTACTTATTATTATCTACAAAAAAGTCCCTGAGTGAATATATCTAACTATCATATTTAGAATAGAATAGAATATTATTTATTCATTGACATGAAAACAAAATATAACAAACAAAATGGAAATACACATGAAAATGGAAAAAACAGAAAGTAATTACAATCTAACTTAACTAGTGTCTACTATGTGTCATGCCAATGAAAGGGTTCTAGCTCAGCTAAATGCTGTGGATACATATGTTACCACAGCGCTGATATTCTGCTAGGGCCCGAATAAGAGTCAGTATTTAGTCACAATAGTAGCTTTTGCGTTTTAAAATTTATCGTTATCGTATAGTATTAATTCTTCCTTCATCATCATCATTAGCAACCCATCAACGGCTCACTACTGAGCGCAGGTCTCAGAGAAGGGTTAAAGGCCATAGTCCACCACGCTGGCCCAATGCGAATTGGTGGACTTCACACACCTTCGAGAACATTACGGAGAACTCTCAGATGTGCAGGTTTCCTCAGGATGTTTTTCTTCACAGTTGAAGCAAGTGATAGTTAATTGCTTAAACGCACTTGACTCCGAAAAGTCAGAGGTGCGTACCCGCGATCGAACCTGCGACCCCCCGAATATGAGACCACAGTCCTAACCACTAGGCTATCACTGCTTCTATCAATTCTTCCTTACTAATACATAATTATAATTGCGAAAGTGTGTTTGTTTGTTGATTTGTCCGTCAATCACGCTGCAACAAAGTTACGAATTGACGTGATTTCTTGGATAGGCCAGAACCTGGAAGGTAATATAGGCATCCCGGAAAATTAAAGAGTTCCCGCGAGATTTTAAAACTAAATCCACGCGGACGAAGTCGCGGGCATCAGTTAGTATAATATAAATGCGAAAATGTTTATTGGTTTGTCCTTCAATCACGCCACAACAGAGCTACGGATCGACGAGATTTTTGCATGGGTATAGTTGAGGACCTGGAGAGTGACATAAGCTACTTTTTATCCCGGTAAATCAAAGAGTTCCCGAAGGACTTTAAAAACTATATCCACGCGGACGAAGTCGCGGGCAACTGCTATGATACTATATGATGCTAGTGACTTCGTCCGCGCTGATCAAGTTTTTTAATTCCCGGGGGAACTATTTAATCTGTCGGGATAACCTATGTCCTTTCCTGGGATGTACCTACCTCTATACCAAATTTCAACAAAATCAGTTGAATAGATGGGCCATTAAAGCATTACAAACAGACAGACAAAAACACTTCAAATTTATACCTAATATTGTACTTTTGATTAGTGCTTAACATGCGTTATAATTATTATGCGACTCGCGCGTATCGTCGCTATGGCTAGATAATACCACGTGACGTGCCACCGAAAACTGTCATCACTTTATTGCCCATAAATATTACAATATCATTTACTTAAAGGTTTATCGTCTGATACCTCGGGTTAATGCTTTCCCCTTAAAATCTTCTCTTAATATAATATAGACAACAAACAAATCTTAAAATATATTTAAAAGGAAAAGGTGACTGACTGTTCTACGGACGCACAGCTCAAAGGACTGGACGGATCAGGCTGAAATTTGGCATTCAAATAGCTGTTATGGCATAGACATCTGCTAAGAAAGATTCTTGAAAATTCAACTCCTAAGGTGGTAAAATAGGGCTTTCAAATTTGTGTGAAAATTGAACCTATAACGTGAGCGAAGCCGCGGGCAAAAGGTAGTTAAACATATTATATGAATACAAATATTATACAATATACATAGTGCACATCCAAGCGTGTGTGTGTCAAACTTAATTGGTTGCCGAACGATGCCTTATCCAATCCCATTTTTCCAGGTACCTACTGTTAAATTCAAAAAATTCTAAACATTTAATTGTCATTAATTTCAGATGCAGCGAAATATGAATAAAATAAAAGAACTCACAAAAACATGTATGATTCAACGCAACAAAATAAAACGGCTCAACGAAAAAGTGAGGAAAAGAAATAAGAAAATAGCAGTTTTAAATGATATCATAAAACATTTAAAGGAGACAAATAAAATTAACACTGAAGAGTCTCTGATTTTAAAAGAATGTGCAGGGCCAGAAGATTATTTAAACGCCAAGTAGCCAAATCAAAAGGGCTGCCTCTTAATAGAAAATATTCTGAAGAAATCAGAAAGTTTGCACTGACTTTGCATTTCCTGTCTCCAAAAGCATATAATTTTGTTAGAAACACATATAATACCTGCTTGCCACATACCCGAACATTGTGCAAGTGGTATGAGCACATTGATTGTGAGGCGGGCTTCACAAAAGAAGCGTTTGATTTCTTAAAACAAAAGGTAGCAGATAATCCTCACCCAGTGGTATGTAGCTTAATTTTTGATGAGATGGCGATTAGAAAGTCACTCACTTGGGACCCAAAAGCGCTAAAATATTACGGGCGCGTAGATTACGGCCACAACGTCAACAGTGACAGTCTCGAAGAAGCAAACCAAAGCCTCGTGATTCTTTTAAATTGTGTCAACGGTACTTGGAAGTTACCAATTGGTTATTTTTTTATAACAACACTAACAGGTGAACAAAAAAGTATTATTGTCAAGACGGCCATCCAGTTATGTGAAAATGTAGGAGTGAAAGTTGTGAGTATCACATGTGATGGTCCGGCTCCCAATTTTAGCATGTTTGAATGTTTGGGTAAAAACATTATGACTAATTCAAATTCTACAAGCTTTCAATGTAGTCATAGCCATATTCAAGCTTTCATCGACCCTTGCCACGCAATAAAATTAGTTCCTTATGCTTTTGGAGAGTTAAAAGTATTTATTGACCACAAGGGTCGAGGAACTGATTTTAAATACTTGGAACTTTTACTGGAATTACAAGAAAAAAAAGGATTACACCTCGCTAATAAAAACTGACTAATTTTAATATCCTAAGTTCTGCATATTTGAAGTCTGAAAATGGGTGCCTTTCGACCGGAGATGTGCTACGTTGCTAAGCTAGAGTTCGCGCCACGAAAAAGTCCCGCGGCAATTAGTGGAACTAATAGATTTTACATATAAGGGCATTCCGAACCAGTCAATTCAACGATCGAATTCAAGACGATTCAAAAGCACTTGTAAAAAGTTTATTTGAATAAAAAAACATTTCTATTCTATTCGATGTAATAATTATTGCACATATATACGACTACTAGCGCCACCTGTACGGGACTTATTTCGTGGCGCGGTCTAGAATAGAATAGAATTATTTTTATTCAAATAAACTTTTTCAAGTGCTTTTGAATTGTCGGTGACTAAACTACTCTCTATGTGTAGATGTAGATGTGTCCATAAATAGAAGCGTTTAATTTAAGATCTGGCGATCTGAGCTTATCATATAGCTTAAATTTTGGATTAATTTGTAACAAAGACTTGTTTTTTCTTGCTAATAATGTAAATAGTTGAGTGTTAGACACCATAGAATATAATAGAGTAGTTTTTATTCAAATAAACCTTTACAAAGTGATTTCGATTCAAAGCACTAATTTTATTTTTAACTAGCTGATGCCCGCGACTTCGTCCGCGTGTATTTAGTTTTTGTTTTTTTTTTGTATTAAAACCTTCCGTGGAACTTAAGGAACATACAAAAGAAAAATTAACTGAATTGGTCCATCCATTCTTAAGTTATGCGCTTACCAACATTCATTTTTATTTATATAGATTGTGCCTTTGGATCCCTCATGCCTGTCTTCGTACTTACTAAGAATTAAAATGCTTTGAATCGCTTGATAAATAATTGTCCCACTGAATTTGGTAAGTTTTAATATTCATAAAATATTTCTGCTTACACTATTTTCAATTAAATAAATATCCAAACACTAACTGTGTTTTATTTAATTTATTTATTTAACGCGAATAATAGCTACGTGAAGTACCTATGTGTTTATAAAAATACGTAATTAGTATTACCTAAAACCTATAAATATCACGTACCTACTAGATGATGCTCGCGACTTGTCTGCGCGTTTTTTATTTGCGCGGGAACTGATTTTCCGGGACATAATGTAAGTAGCCTGTGTCCTTCCCCGGGATGCAACTTATCACTATCTTTTATCGAAATCTGAAGAAAAGTTGCCGTGAAAGCGTAGCAGACACACTTTCGTGTTTATAATATTATTATGTGCCGATTTCTCGAACGTCGAGTGACGTTTATCCGAGGAATAAATTGAGCGTTCTGAAAGTTTTTGTATTGAACATACTGTTAAAATATCGCTCAGTTAAGACATATTTTACGTTGGTGAAATCGGCTCTAAGGACTCTTAATTAATACTTGAACGTTTCAATCTTTATCGATGTCGATAGTTTTGAAGCTCACTCCCTAATGGGCCGGCGGCCATCTTCTGAGATATTTGTAGGTATGCACCCGATTTTTGTAGGTAGGGCACCTCCATGTATTTGGTACCTTCATGGAGTGAATACATAATGTGTTGTACATAAGGCTCATAAAATGGCGGATGGCACCCGGCTTGACTAGTAGTTACTTTATATACTTCATCTCCATCTATTTCCTACCTACCATGATAATACACTATTATTACCTCAAGTCATTGTACTTGTACTTATTTTCCTAGACTTGGTATATTTTTATTGACTAAGATAAAAACACTATTACCACCAAAGACTACAATATATATATGGTAACCCGTAGTCGTATTCCTACTTCCATGGGTTTAACCTATGTTGAACCATGTGGCATAATAAACGAGAAACCAAGAGAAATATTGGTTTTATTTAACTGAAAGAATTCCACTAGACGAATAAATAACAATTATATAAATATTGACTCATAATAACAAAGTATGTCAGTTGACACGTTTGGTATTGACAACACTAAGGAGATCGTATAGGAGGATCGTATCGCGGAGGTCGCATATCACCTCATTCTCCCACGGTTCAGTTTTCACTCTCACTCCCATCAACCACAAAGTCCGTTAGGTAGGAGGGTAATTTCCGCGTCCTATTAGATCTCCTGGGGAGTCCAGTTCGAAGAACTGGCGAGGACGTCGTCGACTCTTCTACACGACACGATGACGAAGGAGCGTTATTTTCAGTTGGAGGTGTGGAGTTATTTTCAGATGGAAACGTGAGGTGATCATCTTCGGAGGCCGTTTCAAAGCTATCGTCTCTGCTATTATCAGTAGTACTGGGGCAAGGAGACAATTGACGGTTTGATACCATTGAGGTTTCTCCATTATCCCGTCTTATGAGAGAGTAGTAGGGATTGATCTCTAAGAGCTCAGCTTCCTCGACAAGAGGGTCCGTTTTTGAAGAGCGGACGTTCTTTTTAACAAAGATCGGTCCCGGCGTGAACCAAGATGGCAGTGAATCTCCGTTCGGGGATCTTCTAGGGTATTTGAAAAGTTTTTCGTGCGGAGTGGCGTTTGTTGCCGTACACAGGAGGGAGCGGATACAATGCAATGCGTCCTTCAGTACTACTTCCCACTTTTCTATCGATAATCCCTTTGACCGAAGGCTAAGTTGAATAGTTCGCCAGAGTGTTCCGTTTAGTCGCTCCACTTGGCCATTACCCTGGGGGTTATAGGGCGTCGTTCTGGATGAGGCTATGTTTGACTGTCGTAGGAATGATTTGAACTCTTCGGACATGAATGACGATCCTCTATCACTATGAATATAGAGAGGTTGGCCAAATGTCAGAAAAAGATCTTTCAGGCAAGTAATGACAGTGGCTGAGGTCATATCCTTACATGGGTAAGCAAAAGGAAACCGACTGTACTCATCAATAATCGTAAGTATGTACTTGTTGGCTGTTTCAGAAGGTAGTGGTCCTTTAAAATCTATGTTGATCCGTTCAAACGGCGACGTAGCTTTTATCAATTGACCCTTGGCCTTTAGAAATCTCGGTTTTATTTCGGCGCAGGTAGGGCACGAGGCGGTCATCTCCTTGACATCATTAACTGAGTAGGGTAAGTTTTTAAATTTTACCCAGTGATACATTCTAGTTACCCCCGGGTGGCAGAGTGCGTCATGTAGTTCTTTCAACTTGTTTATATTCATGTAGGCGCATACGCGAGATAGAGCGTCCGCAACAGCGTTTTCAGTGCCTGGTCTATAAACTATATCAAATTTGAAGCATGACAGTTCCAACCGCCAACGTTGGATCTTCTCATTTTTTATTTTACTGTTATGATTTTGATTGAACATGAAGGCTACCGATTGTTGGTCTGTTATAAGAAGAAAATGTCTACCAATCAGGTAGTGTCTCCATTTCTTTAGGCTCTCTACTATCGCACAAGCCTCTTTTTCGATTGAGGATTATTTGCATTCCGAGTTATTCAGTGTCCGAGAGAAAAAGGCAACTGGTTTTCCAAGTTGAGTCAGCGTAGCCCCTAGCGCGAATTCCGAAGCGTCTGTTTCGACTGTAAACATTTCATTGTCGTTAATGGCTACTAGAGCGGCTGCCTTGATATCTTGCTTGAGTTCTTCAAAACTCTTTAGCGCATCAGGCGACAACGGGAAAGTAGTCACGCATGTAAGTGGCTTTATTTTTTCGGAGAAACGCGCAATCCATTTAGCATAATGAGCAAGCATACCTAGGACTCGTCTTAGTTCACTAGTTTTAGTTGGAGCAGGAAGCTCTAAAAGAGGTTTTAGTCTTTCCGGGTCAGGACTGATTGTATTATTTTCAACAGTATATCCAAGCAAGTTGATTTTAGTCTTATTGAAAACACTCTTCTGTTCGTTTAGAGTTAAATGAAATTTATTAGCGGCGTCCATAAAGCGTTTTAGATTACGGTCATGATCCCTTTGATCTTTACCGCAGACGGTTACATCGTCTAAGTAAGCGAACGTTCCTTCTAGTCTCTCTTCTGTTATGATGAAGTCCAGGGTTCGTTGAAAAGCCGCAACGCCATTAGTCACGCCAAATGGAATGCGTGTAAACTGGTACAATTTGCCGCATGCTTCGAAAGCTGTATATCTCTTTTCATTTTCTAAGATGGGTACTTGATGATATGCGCTCTTTAAGTCAATTTGACTGAACACTTTAAATCTTGACGTTGTTAACGACTGATTCTATGTTTAGCAAAGGGAAGGCATCCAGTTCGGTGAATTTGTTTATGGTCATGGAGTAATCAATGACAAGTCGTTTTCGATGAACCTTTCCTCCTGCTACAAGGACTTGGGCTCTCCAGGGGGAAATACTTGTTTCAATGACCCCATCTTCAAGTAATTTAGACACTTCTTGTTTTATAAAGTCCTCATCTTCCTTACTGTATCGCCGACTTCTCACGGCGATCGGTCTAATGTTCGGCGATAGATTCGTAAATACGGAGACTGACGGTACCGAAGCTCGTAACACGTTGCATATCTCTAAAGGTTCGCCAGGCCCACCAAGATTGAAATGAATACTCGAGTGATGTTTAAGCAAGTCATGGCCAATTATGACGTCGGCACAGAGGTTGTCGACAACTAGAAGAGGTGTTTGTTTGTAAGTATGCTTATTCATCGCAATGGTAGCAAAACAGATACCTTCGACAAAGGAAACTTGATTGAGAGAAGCGAGATTGACTGTCTGCTTGCAGGGTTTTTTGCGTAGTTTCATTATGCGAGCAACTTTAGCGTTAATGAAGCTGACTGAACTTCCTGTATCGATGAGTGCATCAGCCTTGTAATCGTTGACCATTATTGGAATTGTCGCACTTCTAAGACTCGAAGGAGAGGCAGCAGAAATAGCTCTACTGTAGAACCGGTCGTTGTTAGAGATCGTAGGATCTTCAACTGTCGTGATGTTCAAGTTCCTATTACTATTGCCCGATCTACAGACGCTTGCGAAGTGTCCTTTCTTTGAGCACTTTTTGCAGGTGGATTTGTTGGCTGGACATCTGAACCTTGGATGAAGACTCCCACCGCAAAAGAAGCAGGGTTTAGCCGGAGGTGGCGTGGTCGGAGCGGCTTGAAAAGTTCGTGACGATGGAGCTGCTGCTAGATTTTCGGATTCCTCGTCTCGTGAACTACCTTGCGATATGGCAGTAAGTTGCGGAGATCTGTCACCAATAGCAACTGCATCCTTCTCTGCCGTTTCTAGAGCTACGGCTTGGTTAATTGCTTCTGAGAGAGTGAGTTTAGAGTTTTCTAGTAACCGCTCGCGAATCCTTCGTGATAGTAAGCCGGATATGAGAGCGCTACGAACTGCTTGGTCTTCATGCTCTTGGGCTATGACGTCTTCGAATTTACAATCTTTCGCGGGAAGCCGGAGAGCTCTAACATAGTCAGAGATCGTTTCGTCGGCTCGTTGCTTGCGATTGAAGAGAATGTGTCGAGCTAGAATAGTATTTTTCGGTTTGACATAGATGTCTTCTAGAACTTTCATTGAATCTTTATAAGTGGAGCAAGTTTTGATATGCTTGTAAATCGATGCCGATAAGTGGTTAACTAGCAGCTTACGCTTAAGAGAGTCTGGTACATCTTCGGTAATCTCTTCTGCTAAGAAGCTTTCGAATGTCGATTTCCAATGTAGCCATTTAGCATCGGCGTCCGCGACTTCAGGCTCGATGTCAAACTTATCGGGTCGCAGTTACCTTAATAGCGTAGACTTGCCTAGTTTTTCGTCAGGCATTTTCAGTTAAATAAATTGTGGCATAATAAACGAGAAACCAAGAGAAATATTGGTTTTATTTAACTGAAAGAATTCCACTAGACGAATAAATAACAATTATATAAATATTGACTCATAATAACAAAGTATGACAGTTGACACGTTTGGTATTGACAACACTAAGGAGATCGTATAGGAGGATCGTATCGCGGATGTCGCATATCACCTCAAACCATAGACTTGTTATATGTTGAACCGTAATGTTTATTGGTAGCTGTATAGCAGAGTGATCCAGCTACCAATACTCAAAAATAATTATAAAAGAAATACGTGATGATGTTGTAAGTCCAGTTTTATTGAGTGACACAATAGGAATAATAACAAAATAAGACTTGACACATTCTTAGTTTAAATGCAGAGGAGGTGTATAGTTATAAAGCAGGGTTTATGAATATTAAAAAAGTATTTACTCCAACAATGTTGAACACGATGCAACCGTCCACGGAGCAATCGATAACCACTAGGAGTAATAGTGTTCTGTGATAACCACTCGCACATATTTAATTATGCCTTGCCTTAGGTATATAAATATTTACTCTTTGGTCTAGCAGATTGCGCTGGATTGCGCCCACAGCTCACTGCGCCATGCGCATAGATAATACAATATAGACTAGGCCATGCGCCCACAGAACACTATTACCAGGGGGGGTCAACTTAAAAACTTTTAGTATGGGGCAGATGTAAATACCTACTAGGGCAAAATCTCAGAGTACAAAATCACTTTTTTTAACCTAGTGTTCATCGTCTATGGCGCGTCATCGTCATTCAACTCTGTGATTCAATCTTGTTGTTCCTGGTCTGTGGATTCAATTTTCAAAACGTTTCACCATGGCGTCTTTGGTTATTGTGTTGTTATTGTTTCGTAACAATTAACAAATTGATTTCTTGCAATTCTATGAACTTTATCGAGTCGAGTAGTTAACTTCACTGAGTAATAATCAAGTTTATGTGTTTTTAAGTGCCGTGCTACTCTTGTTTCACGGAGACAGGACTTGCGTATTTTGTTTTTAAAATTGCTTAGAGTTCAAGAACAAGAGGAAATGTTTTACATGTTCGCCGGCTAAAAACAACATTGTTTCGATTTCCTAAACCTGCTTTTAGGAATCTTGAACTAAATGGTACGTATTAGCTATGTTCTAAAAGTGCTACTTTAATTAGTTTAATTTAAATAAGTTAAAACTATAATAGCTAATGTGAGGTGATATGCGACCTCCGCGATACGATCCTCCTATACGATCTCCTTAGTGTTGTCAATACCAAACGTGTCAACTGTCATACTTTGTTATTATGAGTCAATATTTATATAATTGTTATTTATTCGTCTAGTGGAATTCTTTCAGTTAAATAAAACCAATATTTCTCTTGGTTTCTCGTTTATTATGCCACAATTTATTTAACTGAAAATGCCTGACGAAAAACTAGGCAAGTCTACGCTATTAAGATATCTGCGACCCGATAAGTTTGACATCGAGCCTGAAGTCGCGGACGCCGATGCAAAATGGCTACATTGGAAATCGACATTCGAAAGCTTCTTAGCAGAAGAGATTACCGAAGATGTAACAGACTCTCTTAAGCGTAAGCTGCTAGTTAACCACTTATCGGCATCGATTTACAAGCATATCAAAACTTGCTCCACTTATAAAGATTCAATGAAAGTTCTAGAAGACATCTATGTCAAACCGAAAAATACTATTCTAGCTCGACACATTCTCTTCAATCGCAAGCAACGAGCCGACGAAACGATCTCTGACTATGTTAGAGCTCTCCGGCTTTCCGCGAAAGATTGTAAATTCGAAGACGTCATAGCCCAAGAGCATGAAGACCAAGCAGTTCGTAGCGCTCTCATATCCGGCTTACTATCACGAAGGATTCGCGAGCGGTTACTAGAAAACTCTAAACTCACTCTCTCAGAAGCAATTAACCAAGCCGTAGCTCTAGAAACGGCAGAGAAGGATGCAGTTGCTATTGGTGACAGATCTCCGCAACTTACTGCCATATCGCAAGGTAGTTCACGAGACGAGGAATCCGAAAATCTAGCAGCAGCTCCATCGTCACGAACTTTTCAAGCCGCTCCGACCACGCCACCTCCGACTAAACCCTGCTTCTTTTGCGGTGGGAGTCTTCATCCAAGGTTCAGATGTCCAGCCAACAAATCCACCTGCAAAAAGTGCTCAAAGAAAGGACACTTCGCAAGCGTCTGTAGATCGGGCAATAGTAATAGGAACTTGAACATCACGACAGTTGAAGATCCTACGATCTCTAACAACGACCGGTTCTACAGTGGAGCTATTTCTGCTGCCTCTCCTTCGAGTCTTAGAAGTGCGACAATTCCAATAATGGTCAACGATTACAAGGCTGATGCACTCATTGATACAGGAAGTTCAGTCAGCTTCATTAACGCTAAAGTTGCTCGCATAATGAAACTACGCAAAAAACCCTGCAAGCAGACAGTCAATCTCGCTTCTCTCAATCAAGTTTCCTTTGTCGAAGGTATCTGTTTTGCTACCATTGCGATGAATAAGCATACTTACAAACAAACACCTCTTCTAGTTGTCGACAACCTCTGTGCCGACGTCATAATTGGCCATGACTTGCTTAAACATCACTCGAATATTCATTTCAATCTTGGTGGGCCTGGCGAACCTTTAGAGATATGCAACGTGTTACGAGCTTCGGTACCGTCAGTCTCCGTATTTACGAATCTATCGCCGAACATTAGACCGATCGCCGTGAGAAGTCGGCGATACAGTAAGGAAGATGAGGACTTTATAAAACAAGAAGTGTCTAAATTACTTGAAGATGGGGTCATTGAAACAAGTATTTCCCCCTGGAGAGCCCAAGTCCTTGTAGCAGGAGGAAAGGTTCATCGAAAACGACTTGTCATTGATTACTCCATGACCATAAACAAATTCACCGAACTGGATGCCTTCCCTTTGCCAAACATAGAATCAGTCGTTAACAACGTATCAAGATTTAAAGTGTTCAGTCAAATTGACTTAAAGAGCGCATATCATCAAGTACCCATCTTAGAAAATGAAAAGAGATATACAGCTTTCGAAGCATGCGGCAAATTGTACCAGTTTACACGCATTCCATTTGGCGTGACTAATGGCGTTGCGGCTTTTCAACGAACCCTGGACTTCATCATAACAGAAGAGAGACTAGAAGGAACGTTCGCTTACTTAGACGATGTAACCGTCTGCGGTAAAGATCAAAGGGATCATGACCGTAATCTAAAACGCTTTATGGACGCCGCTAATAAATTTCATTTAACTCTAAACGAACAGAAGAGTGTTTTCAATAAGACTAAAATCAACTTGCTTGGATATACTGTTGAAAATAATACAATCAGTCCTGACCCGGAAAGACTAAAACCTCTTTTAGAGCTTCCTGCTCCAACTAAAACTAGTGAACTAAGACGAGTCCTAGGTATGCTTGCTCATTACGCTAAATGGATTGCGCGTTTCTCCGAAAAAATAAAGCCACTTACATGCGTGACTACTTTCCCGTTGTCGCCTGATGCGCTAAAGAGTTTTGAAGAACTCAAGCAAGATATCAAGGCAGCCGCTCTAGTAGCCATTAACGACAATGAAATGTTTACAGTCGAAACAGACGCTTCGGAATTCGCGCTAGGGGCTACGCTGACTCAACTTGGAAGACCAGTTGCCTTTTTCTCTCGGACACTGAATAACTCGGAATGCAAACAATCCTCAATCGAAAAAGAGGCTTGTGCGATAGTAGAGAGCCTAAAGAAATGGAGACACTACCTGATTGGTAGACATTTTCTTCTTATAACAGACCAACAATCGGTAGCCTTCATGTTCAATCAAAATCATAACAGTAAAATAAAAAATGAGAAGATCCAACGTTGGCGGTTGGAACTGTCATGCTTCAAATTTGATATAGTTTATAGACCAGGCACTGAAAACGCTGTTGCGGACGCTCTATCTCGCGTATGCGCCTACATGAATATAAACAAGTTGAAAGAACTACATGACGCACTCTGCCACCCGGGGGTAACTAGAATGTATCACTGGGTAAAATTTAAAAACTTACCCTACTCAGTTAATGATGTCAAGGAGATGACCGCCTCGTGCCCTACCTGCGCCGAAATAAAACCGAGATTTCTAAAGGCCAAGGGTCAATTGATAAAAGCTACGTCGCCGTTTGAACGGATCAACATAGATTTTAAAGGACCACTACCTTCTGAAACAGCCAACAAGTACATACTTACGATTATTGATGAGTACAGTCGGTTTCCTTTTGCTTACCCATGTAAGGATATGACCTCAGCCACTGTCATTACTTGCCTGAAAGATCTTTTTCTGACATTTGGCCAACCTCTCTATATTCATAGTGATAGAGGATCGTCATTCATGTCCGAAGAGTTCAAATCATTCCTACGACAGTCAAACATAGCCTCATCCAGAACGACGCCCTATAACCCCCAGGGTAATGGCCAAGTGGAGCGACTAAACGGAACACTCTGGCGAACTATTCAACTTAGCCTTCGGTCAAAGGGATTATCGATAGAAAAGTGGGAAGTAGTACTGAAGGACGCATTGCATTGTATCCGCTCCCTCCTGTGTACGGCAACAAACGCCACTCCGCACGAAAAACTTTTCAAATACCCTAGAAGATCCCCAAACGGAGATTCACTGCCATCTTGGTTCACGCCGGGACCGATCTTTGTTAAAAAGAACGTCCGCTCTTCAAAAACGGACCCTCTTGTCGAGGAAGCTGAGCTCTTAGAGATCAATCCCTACTACTCTCTCATAAGACGGGATAATGGAGAAACCTCAATGGTATCAAACCGTCAATTGTCTCCTTGCCCCAGTACTACTGATAATAGCAGAGACGATAGCTTTGAAACGGCCTCCGAAGATGATCACCTCACGTTTCCATCTGAAAATAACTCCACACCTCCACCTAAAAATAACGCTCCTTCGTCATCGTCTCGTGTAGAAGAGTCGACGACGTCCTCGCCAGTTCTTCGGACTGGACTCCCCAGGAGATCTAATAGGACGCGGAAATTACCCTCCTACCTAACGGACTTTGTGGTTGATGGGAGTGAGAGTGAAAACTGAACCGTGGGAGAATGAGGTGATATGCGACCTCCGCGATACGATCCTCCTATACGATCTCCTTAGTGTTGTCAATACCAAACGTGTCAACTGTCATACTTTGTCATTATGAGTCAATATTTATATAATTGTTATTTATTCGTCTAGTGGAATTCTTTCAGTTAAATAAAACCAATATTTCTCTTGGTTTCTCGTTTATTATGCCACATAATGTCCGCGTCTTCGTCCGCGTGGATGTAGTTTTTAAAATCCCTCGGGAACTTAGATTTTCCGGGATAAAATGTAGCCTATGTCACTCTCAGGTCCTCAACTATACCAATGCTAAAAATAACGTCGATCCGTGGCTCTGTTGGAGCTTGATTAAAGGACAAACTAACAAACACACACATTTATATTATTATGATTATGATTAATTATCCTTTTACAGGCACAAGCCTACCTTTTGATATTTAGAGTACTTGTGTCTATAGTATTTTTCAAAATTCAAAATTCTTTTTTCAAAAATTATTGGTATATATACACAATACTATTATATGTATACCTATAATAGTATTGTGTTTGTATTTATGTCTGTGACGAGCGCCGTCACAACGCAAAGCAGCCTACACGGGCGGCGTGAATCATCGCACGAGGGACCCGCGTGAACACGCCGTCACAGCGCAAGCAGCCCACGATACACGTGCCGCCTGACTCATCACGCGGGGCCGACGTGAACGCACACGCCAGGGCAATGACACCAGCGACGCGATCCCCGCCGAACCGCGCCGAGGCCCACCGAAGCAGCCAGCAGTAAAGTATAAAACGCCGAACAAGAGCGTCCACCGGCAGTTCGCCAGCGGCGCCCGTACCATCGGGGTCGGTCTGATTTCCCTCTGGATCGATCCCATCGTCGGCCTGATTACCCTCTGGGTTGACGAGTGGTACGAGCTCTCTCGTAGGACCACAGGGGCTGTTGCTCGCGCTTGGCCTCGCGGCCCGGCCCGTCCAACCACCCCGAGCGTCTGCGTTCCCCCCGCGACCGCCGCGTCACCCGCGCTCCACCGGGAGTCCGTCGTCCTTCCGTCAGCCGCCCGGGCGGTCCCGCTTCATATAATATTGTAACCGTGTTTAGGCTTGCGTCAACGTCTCTCGATATCATGTAATAGGTTAAGAGAATTGTAAATAAAAGTCGTTATTGTTTATCGAGTATTTTATTCCTTGTCCTAGGAAATAGTGAAAAGCGAGGTTCGATCCCTCACATCTAATGAACGAAGTGGGTCGCTCTCAGCCGGGTCGATCCACTCCGTTACATTTGGCGCCCACCGCAAAAACCCGCGATACCGTTCCGTGAACACGTGAAAAAAAAAAAACCACCTACTCGTCCGTGAAAATACCGCGCGAACCAATTAGGTAGCCGGTCCGTTCTGCGTCGCTTAAGAATCGCGTCGCATCCGTAAAACCACTCACCCGCGCCAATCCGTTACGCTTGGCCGGTCCGTCCGCCCGCGTCGTTTCGCGAGAAAAAGTACCGCGTCGCGTTCACAGGCATATTCCGTAAAAATAGACACGCTCCACGCGACCGTGGTGGTGTCTACCCGTACCGAAAAACACAGAGTGGCAATCAAACAGTAGGTCATTTCACTTTAGGAATACTCGCGACTTTTACAACTTAACGGTCACAAACTCTTTCACGTAATCGATTCGATTTATCGGGTCCACTGAAAGGGTGAGTAACCGATCGTATAAAGAGAAAGAAAACATAGGGAAAAGAATAAGAAAACGCGAAATAGATGCTTATCCCGGATTAGTCGGCTTGATTAACCTCGAGTAGTTAGATAAATCACGGGAAAAGCATCTCTTCGTTTAGAAAACTACTACACGTACGACACAAGGGGGAACACCGCGGAGATTAGGGAAAAATTAATAAGAAAAATACAGTAGGTAGAAATAACGCTCGCCGACCGACCGTACTTGCTGTAACCGCCGGAATAATTAAATTGAGCACCGCGAAATAACCTAGCAACAGAGTAGGTTACCGTAGATATTAAAACTAAAAGATATAAACTAGCTTCAGTACCGTTACCGTAGATATTAAAAATAAAAGATATAAACTAGCTTCAGTACCGTTACCATAGATATTAAAATAAAAGATATTAACTAGCATCTGTACCGTTACCATAGATATATTAACTAGCATCCGTACCGTGACCATAGATATTAAAAACAAAAGATTATAAACTAGCACCCGTACCACTACCGTAGATATTAAAAATAAAAGAGATAAACTAACTTCCGCACCGTAGATAAAATAAAAAGACATAAACTAGCACCGTAGGTATTAAAAATATAAAGATATTAACTAACAACCGTACCGTTACCGTAGAGGAAAAAAAAAAAAGATAGTCACTAACACCCGTACCGTAAAAAGAAAAAAAACCCAAGACAGGGAGAACAAATCGAAGGCGAACTATGCCAACTGCCTGGATCTACTCACTAAACAAACAAAAACTAACAGAAGAACTAGAGAAGAGAAACATACCAGCTCCAACTACAAGCACAGTGGAGGAATTGAGGAAGCTGTTATCAAAAACGATAAAAACCGAAGAAGCAACTAGCCAAGACAACACAATGGGTACCGAAAGCGGAGCCACAGACTTCGACAAAGCAGTATCCCGATGGAAGATACAGTTCGATTCAACAGGAGACGCCGTAGAATTCCTAGAAAGAGTGGAAGAACTGGCCGAAACATTAGAGGTCAACAAAGACAAAATAATACACGTCATACCAAGATGTCTCAACGGAAAAGCAGCACTATGGTACAGGAACAACAATCAATATTGGGAAACATGGGAAGATTTAACAGACAGCTTCAAGTTGTACTACTATCCGAAAAATTATGAGAAAAATCTTTTAGAAACGATCATAAACAAGAAACAGGAAGCACGTGAAGATTTCGTCGACTATCTAACAAACATGCAAACATTATTCAGAAGATATGGGAAATTAACACCAGAACAACAACTAGAGAGAATCTATGACAACATGAGAAGCAGCTACCAGTTCTACATCAAAAGAAGAGATTTCAACACGATGACGGAATTAATACAGCTGGCAAAAGAATACGAAAAAATTCGAACAGATCAGTATCAGTATACATACAAGACACCGACATACTACCACAAGGGAAACCAACCAGAACACTCCAGAGCAGGGTCCAGAAACCAGGAACACAAACAGAAGCCGGAAGGAAAACTAATCTTACCAGACTATGACCCAGGGAAATGCTGCTGGAAGTGCGGAAAGAAAAACCACAGGGCCCGAGACTGCCGAGGCAAACAGGCTATTTTCTGCAGCCGTTGCGGATTACTAGGAAAACTAACTCGGGATTGCTGCAACGGAGCGAACAAAGTGAGAAAAACAGGGTCACAAGCCTACACAATAAACGTACAAGAAAGAAAAAAAGACAATAGAATATTCGCAGAGGTAAAAACAGGCGACAAGACGTACGAAGCACTGGTGGATACAGGGTCAACAAACACGTACATAAACAAGACCATCATGAACCACATAAAAGAAACTAGGAAGGATGTAATACCCAAATCAAACACTATAAAATTAGCAGACGGTTCGAAAATAACATCGGACACAGCAGTGAACATCGAACTCGAAGTCGCAGGACAGAAACTAACACATCAAGTGATATATCTACCAACAACTACAGTAATGATAATGGGCATGGACTTGTTAAGAAGGCTGGGACTAGCAATAAGATGGGAACAAAAACCAAATAGACAAACCGACAAAGAAGAACCTAAGGAAAAACGCGAGGGCAAACAAAGGTTAACAAAGGAACAACAAGAAAGACTACAAGCTAAAATAGCCGAAGAATTAGGAAAAGCGAAAAAAAGGCCAAAAGGCATTAAGGGGGGGAAACATATCACAAAACCAAAACATAAAGAACCAATAAAACAAAACGGGTTAGCAGATGAACTATCAAGAAACCCAGTATGCGCCGCGTCAGTTGACGAAAACGAATGGTACACAAGGAAATTCAATAAGGTAATGACGAACCCCGAAACAGAACCAGATTATCGAATACAGGAAGATAAACTATATAGAAGAATAATCAATCCACGATACGGGGGCAAATTAGATCCCGACACCGAATGGAAGCTATGCGTCAAAAACTCCGACAAAAGAAGAATCCTCTCACAAAACCACGACGAACCCAGCGCAGGACACCTAGGGGTATCAAAAACCTTCAACAAAACAGCACAACGTTATTATTGGCCAGGCATTTTCAGAGATGTCGCAAAATACGTAAACAGGTGCGAGACATGTCAAAAACACAAAACGTCGCAGGAAAAAAGACCAGGACTCATGCATATCAATAACACGGAAGAACCATGGCAAGTAGTGACAACCGATCTAATAGGACCACTACCACGATCGTCAAAGGGATATCAATGGATCATCGTTTTTCACGATAAGTTCACAAAGTGGTCGGAAATAAAGCCATTGAGGAACGCGACGACAAACGCGGTTATAAACGCACTAAAAGAGTGCATACTCATGAGATACGGCAGAATACAGACATTACTCAGTGACAACGCAAAGGTCTTCACAAGTAAACAGTTCAGAGACACACTCGATAAGTACGGTATACAACAGAGACTTACCGCACCATACACACCCCAGTGTAACCCAACAGAAAGAATAAACAGGACATTAGAAACCATGATAGCCGCCTTTATAGAAAAAAACCATAAAAAATGGGACGAGTACTTAGGTGAATTCAATTTTGCGATAAACACTTCAGTACAAGAATCAACGAAATACACGCCCGCATTCTTGTTATTCGGCAGGGAACTTAGACATTTTAACGACGAAAACAACCTCCCAACTCCAACACTGAAAGAAAAACAAAAACTAGAAGAAATTTATCAAATGGTACGAGAGAACCAGAAACTAGCATCAACAAACCAAAAGAAAAACTACGATAAATCGAAACGAGAATGGGAACCAAAGATGGAACAACTCGTACTTAAACGAGATTTTCCACTGTCAAACGCAGAAAAAAAGTTCTGCGCGAAACTAGCACCAAAATACTCAGGCCCGTACAAGATAATAGAAAGAAAATCGCCCGTGATATTTTTATTAAAAGCACTCAACGGAGGCAAGATATGCACAGCACACATAAAGGATATAAAAAGATTCCAAGAATAAAACGAAAGAAACGTAACCGATAAAAGTCAGAACACGACACGAATAGTCCAAGACGACACACACCATCCAACATAGACCCGACCGGGAAGGTCCGACCAGACAAACATCGGACTATAAGAAAGCATAGACAAAGAGCACAGAATACACAAATGTCACTAGAAAGAAATCAACCTACCCTCAAGACAAGAAATATAACATCGAAATCAAGAAAATGTCAAAAAAGGATCAGTTACAGTGGAGTAAACGATGGCGGACGCGACAACCCCAGCGTGCTCGGACAAAGAAGCGGCAATGCAAGGTCCGTCAACCAAAAAGGAACCCGATGACGACCGAACGATGTCACCAGAATGCCAGGCAATGGCCACAGAGGTGGTGGCAGCCGAGGGGCAAAAGAAGAAGAAAAAGAAAAGGAGAGGAAGAAAACGCATGGGTAACCACCGAAAGGGGATAGTGAGGTTACCCAAATACAAAAAGGGTGACAAAGGAGGGAAGGCACAGCCAAACGCATAGGTTCGAAATATACAAAGTGACATACAGACGACAGTAAACCACTTTCTAGTTCTTTTGATTCAGAGGATGGTGTGTAACCAACGGTGATGTTTACAGGTAAACATCTCAAAACGAGAGGGGAGAGTGTGACGAGCGCCGTCACAACGCAAAGCAGCCCACGATACACGTGCCGCCTGACTCATCACGCGGGGCCGACGTGAACGCACACGCCAGGGCAATGACACCAGCGGCGCGATCCCCGCCGAACCGCGCCGAGGCCCACCGAAGCAGCCAGCAGAAAAGTATAAAACGCCGAACAAGAGCGTCCACCGGCAGTTCGCCAGCGGCGCCCGTACCATCGGGGTCGGTCTGATTTCCCTCTGGATCGATCCCATCGTCGGCCTGATTACCCTCTGGGTTGACGAGTGGTACGAGCTCTCTGGTAGGACCACAGGGGCTGTTGCTCGCGCTTGGCCTCGCGGCCCGGCCCGTCCAACCACCCCGAGCGTCTGCGTTCCCCCCGCGACCGCCGCGTCACCCGCGCTCCACCGGGAGTCCGTCGTCCTTCCGTCAGCCGCCCGGGCGGTCCCGCTTCATATAATATTGTAACCGTGTTTAGGCTTGCGTCAACGTCTCTCGATATCATGTAATAGGTTAAGAGAATTGTAAATAAAAGTCGTTATTGTTTATCGAGTATTTTATTCCTTGTCCTAGGAAATAGTGAAAAGCGAGGTTCGATCCCTCACATCTAATGAACGAAGTGGGTCGCTCTCAGCCGGGTCGATCCACTCCGTTACATGTCAACCATGTCCCACACTTGCAGATCCCATTAAGAAAAACTATTTACTATTAGTACACCCTATAGTAAGTGTATACAAATTACCAAAAGGCTATTAGAAATACTAACTATCTTTAGTTAGGTCTCGCTCCGCTCGCCCTAATACTATCCCACAACCTGAGCATTTTGTGGTACACTTTACTGAAAAACTATCATGCCTATAGATTTGTGATTTAACATAGTAATTTAACTTCATATTCAGATGTGTTATCTGTCAAAAACAACATAATTTCAAAATCATTAACAGTTAGAAAAACTATGCGAGCCCTCACAAAGCTCAGCTTTTTGCTAAATAATAATTGTAATAGGTACTAAAAAGAATAAAATTCTTTCTTTTCAGATGTGAACTATCCTCAGTACATTTTTTTCCTGAAACAGACTACTCTTCATCATTCCTGCAGATGAAATTGTACAGTGAAGATAGAATTTGGTAAAAGCATTCGACAAAGAAAACTATTAATATATTTACATAAAAATAAATGTTCATTTATATTCGCTAGAACAAAAAACCCGTTTTTTTCTTTTAAACCTGAACAACCTTATTGATATGGTATTTTGACTCTAAAGAGAACTTGTATTTTAAAAATACCAAGTTCTCTTTAGTCAAAATACCTTATCTATTAGAAATTTAATTTGGATAAGTAGCTTATTTCCACATTTGAATATCCCGCCTTCAAAGACTTGTCACTGGGTTGAATATAGATGGCGCTAGTAAGAACGGTCCCCCTTTTTTTAATATGAAGTTATCATTCTTCTCTGCTATGAGTAATAGTGTTCACTGTTCTGTGACTATTACTTCTAGCATGCTTCTAGCGCCTCACCAATATCCTAGAGATTTATATTTTATTTAGGAACTTTTAAGGAACCAATAAATTATTTATATTTTACCTACAAATTAGTCTTTATAAAAATTCACTCAAGAAATACTTACATTGTACGGGTTTTGAGAAACTGAAAATCTCTGATGATGCTGCGGAGGATCGTAAACAATAAAATTTACATTTCGCTGCAAATCCAGTTTTTAAGGTCAACAGTTCAACCACTACAACGATGCACAAGAAGTGTTTCTGCTATTCGTAAGTTTTTTCATTTTCTTCGTAAATAGAATGTGAACTGTAATATTATACAATAACCATTTTCATTATCACAGATGCGGTTCATTTAAAAAACACACAAACCGTGCCTCAACGTCTCTACTCTGAGAAAGTAAAGGTAGAAGAACTAACTGTTGATTATAATCATGTAAAAAATGCAACAGCAAATGAAAAAATCTTCATCATTGATGTTAGAGAACCAGAGGAAATAAAGGAACATGGGAAAATTCCAAACAGCATTAATATTCCATGTAAGTTAAAAATTACATATTAAATAGATTATTTTTAATGGTTATTCAACAGGATAACCATCCAAAATGACCTGAAAGAAATTATGGGTTGGGTATAGATATACTGGTACTCGCGTACGAGGTTGGGGGTTGGGGAGGGGGGGGTGGGGGGGAGAGGGGAAGCCCCCCCCACCTTTCCCCTTTAGCGGAAATGTATAGTTTTTGAGTAATGATTTTTTTTATAAATCATAACCTCACTTCTTTTACACAGGAATATTGACCTATATATTAATTATCCTGTGTTAAATATACTGTTAAAACATAATATTATCCCTTAGCACGAGGGGGGATGGAGGTGGAGGGAGGGGAGGGGGTGATAGAACTCAATGCTCAAGTTTTTCTAGGCGGTAGAAAATAATAAACACGAAGGCTGTGGCGTGAGTTGCGTTTTGTTCAAGCTACAAATCAAATGGGCTACGCCAGAAGACTCGCTCCGTCACCCCTTCATTCAGCTTCGTTAGGTTGGGTTAGAACATAAGGAGGGGAAAAGGAGTAGAGTAGATGGGAGCTCATGTTTATAAAATATAAAGAATGACAGACATGGACTGATATAGGTCGAACAGTGTGACAGAACCGAATTGGCCAACCCCGACTCCACGTAGTCTTGTCGGTCCTACCCCTAGAGTGTTTTTATGAAGCGCGAAGCCAGAAGCTCGCGAAGGAGGTCCTGAATGAAGCGAGCCTACGAGGCCGAGTGGAGCGAAGGGGGGAGATGGCGAGCGAAGCGAGCCGGCGACCTCCGTAGCGAAACGAAGGTCGAGTAGGTGAAGCTGAATGAAGGGGCGACGGAGCGAGTCTTCTGGCGTAGCCCATTTGATTTGTAGCTTGAACAAAACGCAACTCACGCCACAGCCTTCGTGTTTATTATTTTCTACCGCCTAGAAAAACTTGAGCATTGAGTTCTATCACCCCCTCCCCTCCCTCCACCTCCATCCCCCTCGTGCTAAGGGATAATATTATGTTTTAATTGTAGCTTGAACATTTGATTTGTAGCTTGAACAAAACGCAACTCACGCCACAGCCTTCGTGTTTGTTATAAAATATAAAGAATGACAGACATGGACTGATATAGGTCGAACAGTGTGACAACCGAATTGGCCAACCCCGACTCCACGTAGTCTTGTCTGTCCTACCCCTAGAGTGTTTTTATGAAGCGCGAAGCCAGAAGCTCGCGAAGGAGGTCCTGAATGAAGCGAGCCTACGAGGCCGAGTGGAGCGAAGGGGGGAGGTGGCGAGCGAAGCGAGCCGGCGACCTCCGTAGCGAAACGAAGGTCGAGTAGGTGAAGCTGAATGAAGGGGTGACGGAGCGAGTCTTCTGGCGTAGCCCATTTGATTTGTAGCTTGAACAAAACGCAACTCACGCCACAGCCTTCGTGTTTATTATTTTCTACCGCCTAGAAAAACTTGAGCATTGAGTTCTATCACCCCCTCCCCTCCCTCCACCTCCATCCCCCTCGTGCTAAGGGATAATATTATGTTTTAACAGTATATTTAACACAGGATAATTAATATATAGGTCAATATTCCTGTGTAAAAGAAGTGAGGTTATGATTTATAAAAAAATCATTACTCAAAAACTATACATTTCCGCTAAAGGGGAAAGGTGGGGGGGGCTTACCCTCTCCCCCCCGCCCCCCCTCCCCCACCCCCAACCTCGTACGCGAGTACCAGTATATCTATACTTTACCCGAAATTATCAAGGCAGTTAACCTTGACTGAAAAACAACTAATACATATTATATTTATTAATTATTAAACTTTACAATGCAGTATTGACTAGATAATACTGCATTGTAAAGTCAACATCTCCTGAGGATTTTCCAGTGTTGGGGGGAAACATCCCTAGAGATTAATGTAGAAGTCTTGTGTGGTGGTGGCATTGCTTGCTTTGGAACTTTGCTTTCTCGCTTGCTTGGGAAGGTGAGCGGTGCTTAGCTTGTTACTGCATGTTTGACCATACAGATTTTTTCTGTTGGCGGATTATAGCAAAATAATTCTAACCTTTTGTTGCTAATCATGAACTTCGCTAAGTAACGCCTGCTTCTATCCAATATTACAGTTTAACTTTACACATAATGAAATGGCTGAACCAATTTCTGCACAAAAAATATTCTCAAAAGGTTGTATCCAGGCTTACTTGTACACTTCAGGATTTCAGAAAATCTAAATCTATGTGGATAAAGCTGCAGAGGAAGTTAACTAATTTGTTGTCGTTTTACAGTGGGCAATGTTTCAACAGCTTTAGGCAGCATGTCAGAAAGTGAATTTCAAACATTATACAAGAGGCAAAAACCTACAGAGGACAGTGAAATAATATTTTACTGTATGATTGGGAAGAGGTCTGGAATGGCACAGCAAAACACTATAAACTTAGGATATAAAAAGTTAGTACTGAAAACTCATGTGCTTTTTTATTAGAAAAACAATAGTTTTTTTCATACTTACAGATATACCTACCTAGATAATTGTTTAGGTGTACCAAAATGGTAAAAACAACCTTTGACTTGATAACTGTGGTTCTATTTACCTTAATACCTTTTGTTTCAGTGTGAAAAATTATCTTGGCAGTTGGAATGATTGGGCAAGCAAGTTGTAAATGTAATTTACAGTGAATTTAGTTCAATAATTTATGCCATTTAACTTATTACGTACTTACTTATGCCAATTAAAAGGTTAATAAAAACAAACGAAAATGATTACAAAACTGAGTTACAAAAAACTTTATTAGAAAGGATAGAGAAGCAGGATTCAGAATGCAGAAACTGAATAACTGCATTCTTTAAATTTTTAGTAGTAATTTTATAAACTATCAATTGTAATTTTTGTTCATATAATAAAACATACTTTAACCTGATATTTTACTTATTTGGTGTCCAATCAATTTGTTTATATGTGCTGTTTATCTATTGAATAGATAGTTACACTTATCATAAACATTAATTATTTAGTGATAAGTGCTCTATCACTAAGCTATAGCTCTATATATCTATAAGCCTGTATAGACAAACCATTGAAAAAGTATTATCTTGCTAAAAACTGTTCTTTTTTATTATAAAATTTTTGTGATCGTTTTACAAAAAAAAAACAATTAGTCTTCAATATAAAAATAAATTTATTACTTTCCTCCTTTCTATATGGATAGGCAAAATGCAATGTTTAAAATCAGTCTTAACACTGGGTATTTTTTTAAACAATAAAAATAAATGTGTATGTGTAACAAGTATTTAAAAATATTACTAATTGATCTCAGTTTTAGGCAAATTTATATATTATGTTCATAATTTTTTTTAAAAAGGAAACAATATTTAAGAGAACTTAACCACTAAACATTGTACTTTTTGATTTTAGGTATGTACATATTTTAAATTGATAAAGTACTTAGTGCAAGCAATTAGTTCTAATTTATTGTGATGAGTTAAATTGTGATGTAAGTTCTAGTTACAAGTTGTTGAACATAATAATTTAGCAAAACTAAAATCAAATTGATATTATAAAACTGTTTATCAACACAATAAAATTGTCATGTTTGGTAATCTCAATTATTATGACAGTGGATACCAGTACCGCATTCATTGTAAAGATTTGAAAATATGTTCATTACGTATTCATCACTTTAAATTGCAACAATGAAGTTAAACTTTTTGTCTTGTCTTATAAAAGTGATAAAACCCTGAAGTTATAATTAAAAACTAAAAAAATATTAAATTTAACTAATAAAATCTTAATCAGCAACTTTTTGGAAGTACTTCTTCTTTTCAGATGGGTTGGGTATTATCTGAAAAAAAAAAAAATTTACATGTCACAAAATTTTTGACATTTAGATCTAAATTATAGTGCTATTTTAATTTTTATTCAACTCGTAAAATACACTTACAGTATCCTGTCCTGGTTTCCACCCAGCTGGGCATACCTCTCCATGTTTGTCAGTGTACTGGAAAGCTTGCACCAGCCTCAAGGTCTCATCAACTGATCGACCTACTGGCAAGTCATTCATAGTAATTTGCCTCAAAATGCCTTTATCATCAATAATGAACAACCCCCTCAATGTGTGGCCCAAGTCTTCCAAGTACACACCATAATCTTTAGCGATAGAGTGAGTGAGATCACTCAATAGTGGTATATTTATTTTTCCAAGTCCACCCTCCTTCCGTGGGGTGTTGATCCAAGCTAGGTGAGTGAAGTGTGAGTCAACTGAGCATGCCACAACCTCAGTGTTGATTTTTTTAAATTCTTCTACTCTTTCAGAGAATGCCAAAATTTCAGTGGGGCAAACAAAAGTGCTGAAAATAATATTTTAATTAAGTTCTAAGGTTATTAGGTTCTCAGCGAGCAACGGAGAGAGCTATGCTTGGTATATCCCTGCGAGATCAAATCAGAAATGAGGAGATCCATAGGAGAACCAAAGTCATCGACAAAGCTCAGCGTGTCGTGAAACTGAAGTGGAAATGGGCGGAGCACATAGTTCGAAGAGCTGATGGCCGTTGGCGTCCCAAGGTGCTGCAGTGGCGACCCCGCACCAGTAAGCGCAGTGTTGGCAGACCCCCGACTAGGTGGACCGACGACATCAAACAAGTCGAAGGGAGCCGCTGGATTCAAGTGGCGCAAGACTGGAGCCTATGGAAGTCCATGCAGGAGACCTTTGTCCAGCAGTGGACGTCTATAGGTTGATAAAGAAGAAGAAGAAGTTCTAAGGACAAACTATCAAACTATAATTATTCAAACATTTAGATTCATATCAAGCGTCGCAGCAGCTAGAGAGCTGTCAATGATAATAAATGTACTTATTTTTCAAGTCTGCTAGAATTCTGGTGTACAATCCCTAAAGAAGACTAGCACCCTCTCTCGAAAAAGGAGCTGTGTAGGCATAGCAGTACGACATTAATAGCCAGTGACTTACGTACGAGATAAAATAGCAAAATATAAGAATTACTTACAAATCCAATGGGTAAAAGAAGAACACTAAATATTTTCCCTTAAAACTAGATAAAGAAAGCTGTGTTATCTCGCCGTTTACAACTGCTGTCGCCTCCCACTCAGGGGCCGGTTTCGAAACTAAAAGCAATAAAAACTATACGAATTCTGTTCATAGCATTAAAAAAATACAAAGAATATCGATTTTTATAAAAAACACACTCATAGCTTTTGTAAATTGTAATTTATGGTCAATTCTTCGAGCTCCGCCGGGAAATACATTGCCGCTACCGAAGGAATAGCAAGAGTCGCTTTCAAATAGTGCGGAATTAACAAAAACATAATTAGAAATTAAACTTATCACTAAAAGTAATTTCGTAGCCACCGGTATCCCTGCCATCGGTGCTATGATTTAAATAGTTCACTGTGTTATTGTTTATCACAAACTAAAGCAAACTGCAATTTGCAAAGTGGTTCGAAAATTCGAAAAGTGAAAAACTGAAAACTGTTCGAAATTCGAATTGTCAAATGCTATGAACAGCTATGAATGACACTTGACACGTAGGTAGTCAAAGAGAATATAACCACATAACCACTATCACGACGTGTACAGTTCACATTTTATTTTTCTTCTTTTACCTCTAGCTGTAAAGTTGGATAACCAGCGCGCGGGGCGACCGGCTACAATCATTAAAGGACAGCATCAATGTCAAAACATGGTTTTGGCTCCACGTATCATTGATACAGTCCTTAAAGGATCGTTGAGGACAAAAAAATGTTTGGAGACATTGAGTTTTGTTGAGACAATAGTTACGTGGTCGACCTGCTGATTTCGTACCCATTGACAGTGAAGGAAAAAGTATGTGGCAACCTGCATGCCATGCCATGCCAGGGAGCTCTTCATAATGATTTCAAGGGTTTGTGAAGTCTGCCAATCGCACTTGACCAGCGTGGTGGATTATGGCCTCAACAAACCTCAATCTACAGCAGGTTAGGTTGAATGGTGTCAACTCTTAAGGTTACAGGATGGTATTCAAAATAAAACAAAATACGAGTAAGACCTACGTGTTATGTAAGTTCAGTTTATTTATTAAAATTAGAACACTACGGACAAAATAACACTTCTTTACAACAAAATGGCAACAAATACACCGGCTTGTGGTTAGTATAGTAAATGCGTAACCATATATATATCACAGTAGAATTATAACCAGTACTGAAACTACCTACAAACGCTGAAACGGCCTCACTCACACAAACATGCGCATCGACGAGACCCATTAGCGGTCCTCGCGGTGCTGTCAGTACTGAGGACCGGTATTTGGTCTCGTCGATGCGCATGTTTGTGTGAGTGAGCCGTTTCGAACGTTTATAGGTAGTTTCCGTACTCTATCTATCTTTACTCTGTATATATCCTTCTCTATGTGCGTAACAAGGTAATAAACAAGAAAATACAACCAACCATGTGGCGTTAACCCGGCTTGACTAGTAATTACTTTATATACTTCATCTCCATCTATTTCCTACCTACCATGCGTTAACCCATATCTCCTGTACTTGACAGTTGAAATGCGACACTCGATCGCACACTTTTGCTCTGTGTTGAGTCTGAGCCTATACTCGGCGCGGCGAAACATGCAGCCCGACCACGTAACTATTGTCTCACATCTCACATCCAAAAATATCCTTAAGGATCGTTATCGTTACAGTCCTTATAACCGGTACCGCGTAAGCTTTTTCAGGAGTGTAGCAATAGGTCGCAATCAGGTGACTATCACGTGACTATCGATAATATAGTGGTGGGTCATACGTATAATCCGACTAATTTGAACATCTATGATAATCTACCAATCTATACGGGTATAGCAGTCTTCCTTATTTGACTGCGTTATACCAATTGAAATAATTAATAATTGCCATAGCTAATAATAATTGCTCTTGAATTAAATATTTAATATCCTAGTGTTCGTGGTCTATGATATTTAATATCTGCAAATAATATACGCAATATTTATTTAAGTAGGATGGTACTTCTTACACACAAACACAAAAACTTATTCCCGCATCACAGACAGAATTTACCCAGGCGCAAATTATTATTGAATAATACTTAGGTGCCTTATGTCGTACGTAATACCTTTATAAGTACATACCGTATGCGGCTAGTTCATGAAACTAGGAATAGGGTATTTGACTATATTAAAAATATCGTTTCATTTGGTGTCATCCTAAAAGATTATTATCTAAAAACATTATTCCATACGACAAAACTAAAAAATAAAGTTTTATTTAATTAGAAAACATTAAATAAAATTGCTATAATTCCGGCCATGGTCACGTGATCGAAAACGTTCCGTGATCTCGAATGACGTCACAGTCCACACCACCTATGGGATGTGGAATTGTCATTGTTTGAAATGTGAACTGTGACGTCATGAGAGCAAATGGAACGTTTCGGCGGCAATTTATTTTTTTGAATTTATTTCTCGATTTTTATGAAAAATACTGAAAATTATGCCGAAATATACCTTTTGTTAGCTTCAGCATAGCATTATTAACAATTTAAGATGATTTTCTAAAAGTAGTCGAATACCCTATTACGACTACGTTAATTAATTCAACAATGATAACAACTGCGAGTTTGATGCCACCCAAACAACAAACTATTTTTATGATTTCAGATTTTTAAACTTTATACTTCGTATCAAACTTTCAGACGGCAAACCAGAGATTACTCTTTAATTAGACGTAGTCGTAATTCCTAGTTCCATGCTCTTTAAACTAACCGTAAACATACGAAAGTATCAAAAAGTAACCTTTAAATCTAAAAATTATTCTTCAATGATTTTAACATTAAACATACTTCTTAAAATACTACTAATTGCTTTGCTAATTTGACAAATTATTTAATAAAGCTTTTTAAAACACTTTAACAGAAAATATGAGTAGTAAAACGATTAATGGACACCTTATGTCACCGATAAGAACACCTCACGGCTTGTATCAATGAAAGCCTAGTTTGACGTAACTTTTGTCGTAGTCCTTAACGACATGTTACTTCAAAAGTCTTACGTGGAACCAATTTTCAGCAATGTTCATACAAAAATTGTATCGATAGTGTACTGCATCAATGTCAAAACATTTGTTTGTCCTCAACGATCCTTTAAGGACTGTATCAATGATACGTGGAGCCAAAACCATGTTTTGACATTGTTGCTGTCCTTTAATGATTGATATATTTCTTAGCCGGTCGCCCTGTCGATCCCTATGACACTGACAGCTAATGTCACCATATAACATTGTAGTGGCGTCACTATTAAATTGGGATCATATTGGGGGCGTCTAAAAATGCCATTTATAAATTTTACGTAGCTTTATACCATTAGTAATGATATTCCGTTGATATTTTTAACAATTCTTAACATTTACAAGAAGTTATCTCAATCTGAATTTATATTTACGTCCTGCAAAACTTACGTCGTGTGACGTTTATCGACTAGGGCGGCAAGTAAAAATGTCGGTAATGGAAACGAGTGCACAATTTTTTTTCATACTCACATTTTAGTTCATATATTATGGAATGGAACAGAATATTACGATCATACCATTCATACATACACACATGATTATATTATACCCAAGAAAATTAAAAAATAACAGCTACCTATAGGACAAAATGAAATGAAACAAAATCTGCTTAACAATTATTTATTTACATACACAGGGTCAAGGGTGTAACAAAAGTAAGTCATAATACTTTAGGGTTTGCATGTGTTCCTTATATAGTTTACAGTGAAAGTACTCAGCGCTGAAAGCGAAAAAATTTTTTTTGTGATTTGTATGGGCAAGCGCCACATGAGCTTCCCCATGCAAATCACAAAAAAAAATTTTTGCTTTTAGCGCTGCTACTTTGCCAGTGAACTCTATATAAGGGACACTACACACCCTAAAGTATTATCACTTACTTTTGTTACACTCTGTATTTTATTCTGAATCTGATAATGACATGAGTGTTTGCGTCTCAGACTCGGAATCTGAACTGCAACTGCTGTCACCTACATTTATCAATAATGGTTGATCTTCAAGAGTGTCGTATCGCACATCTCGATCCCAATCATCGTAGCAAAGTTTTTTGGTCTTTTCTACGACTTTCCTCCAATTATCCGGAGTCACTTCACTACAAGCTTTTTCTAATAATGTCAGCATTTTATTGGCTGTAAATGGCGGAGTGGTGTTAAGCCTGGCTGCACAACCTGAAACAATATTTATTTTGAGTATGATGCAAAGTAAAAGAGTGAGATTGAAGTAAAAGTATATATATAAATATACTTATATAGCAAAAACGTGTTTACCGGGTTAAACATTATTAGAAAATAACAAGGTTGGAAACTTTCGTTTTACTTACCTACTTAATCTATGCCAAAAATCTTAAATTAATACAACAACAACATAATGGACATTAAAAATGCACATTATAATATTTTTTAAAACATGTTTACCAACGTGGCTGAATGCAAGCCACGCCTTTGTCTAAAAAAAAAATTATCGACACGACCAAAGACACGACCATCACTAACACTGTGACGAAGACGTCACAAACCTGAAAAGCAAGGCGCGCACGTGGTTCAACGCGCGGCCTTCTAGAACATTCGACGAGCTTCGAGACAACATGCGAGTGGCGTGATACCAACGCACCAATCAGCGCGCAGGAAGGCGCGTACCGTCGACCGTCCCCCCCATCACCTGCCACCTCCGCCCGGCGGCCTATATATGCAGCCCGGCCGGCGTCCGTCACGTGTGCCGAGTAGGACGCTCTGATAACCAGTCGCGGAACACTGTGCACGGACCGAACTTACCACTCGAATTCTGATGCGTTTCTGATAGCAAACGATACCAGATTTCGGCCCGTATTGCACGGTCGCGTTCGCGATCGCGGTACGGTGGGGACCATCTACCCCCGTACGAGCGCCCGGCCTTACGTAGGCTGACAGTCGCACGACGGCACATGCTCGCCGCCGAGCATGGACCAGGACCCGGGTCCTGAGCGCCAGCGAGGCCCGCCTGCCTCCGCAGCTGCTCGCTCCATGCAGCGCCAGCGATCACGTTCAACATCTTCCGATGCGAGCCGCGATCGCCAACGCCGTGGAGAAGAGAAAGGAACATCGCGCGAGAGTGAGAGGCGAGATGCGTCTCACCACACGCCGCGTCCCCCGACCGCTGCCACCCCCCAACCCACGCGCCCCGCTCCCCGCGAGAGCGAGACGCCCACTACCACCCCCCAACCCGCGCGACCCGCTCCCCGCGAGAGCGAGACGCGAAGACCACCCATCGAGGTAAGCCGTAGCGACACCCCGTATCGCACCGCACGGCCTGCACTGGCGGCTGCTCCCGCTAGCGGACCGGCGACGGCTACCGACGACCGCCTTTCAACACCTGCCCAACCGCTGTCTGTCCAGCAACCCGCTGCTAGACCGAGCAGATCCCCCAAGTCCGACTTGGAGTCGGACTTCATTGTCGTGTCCCGCCTTGTTGAGGCGGGCGCGATATCGGAGGATTTGGCCAAGGTGGTGGCGGCGAGCCTACACGACAGGCAGAAGTTCTTAGAGGAAGCAGGAATTGCCACCCCTACAGAGGAGGAGATGGACGAAGCGCGCTGCTTCGCTGCTCTCACTCCAATCCCTGAAGCCGCGCCAGGGACGTTGAAGCGCCAGCGCACCGAGATCGATCTTGTGACTAGCAAACAAGCTAGGATCGCCGAACCACTCCAGCAGCGCGACCCCCGACTCCGTTCCCGTGCTGCTATGCGCATAGTGGCCATGGACACGGAAGAAAAAGAAGCCCAAAGCCCTTCCGCCGCCCCCCGCACTGCACCCCCTCAAGGAAACGCTAGCGACTACCAGCGGCCGTCGACCTCCTTTGCGGACGCCGCGCGTGTCCCGCGCCAGCCCGCCGCCGCACAGCCCGCCGCCGCACAGACCGCCGCCGCGCAGCCCGCAACAGCAACAGCGGCTCCCGGCCAAACAAATAAGACCGGCCAACCAACGACCGACAAACCCAAAACACCACGGTACCCCCCCACTTATAGTGGAATCGCTACCCAACTGGGCTTACCACCTGAGGCAGCTCAAGGAGAAGCTCGGACGAACACCAAATTCCCGCCCCTTCGGGGAAGGGATTAAATTCTCGCCCACGGAGGACCAGGAGTACCGGCTCATTCAGCGGTACCTAACTGAGTTGGAGAAATCGGAGCAAATATCCTGGTTCTCCTACTCATTACCACAAGAGAGAAGCCTCAAGGTGGCAATCCGCGGTGTCCCGGTGGACACAGCACCAGAAGATATCGTTGAAGATCTGCGGAACCAGGGGTTCGAGCCAGAACTTGTGCGCCCCATCAAAGCGCGCAAGGGCCGCCCTGGATGCATCTACTTCGCGATACTCAAACGAACCGAAGCCCTCGTCCCCGCCATCTACAAGGTCACCGAGCTCATGTGCATGCCGGGAGTGCGCATAGAAGCTTGGAAAGGCAAGAAAGGCCCGGCGCAGTGCCACAGATGCCAACTCTTCAGGCACTCTAGTCACAATTGCCACAGAAAACAAGCCTGTGTGCGCTGTGGGGGGGAGCACAGCGCCCACGAATGTCCACGACCCAGAGAAGAGCCCGCCACCTGCGCAAACTGTGGTGGCCCACACCCTGCTAACCTCACATCCTGCCCAGTGTTCCGCCGCGAAGCACGGAACAAACGCGCGGGCACCGTGGCAGCTACTACGAGCAGATCTGAACCCGGGCCAACAGCCGAACCTCAGACCTGCAAGGCAGACGCCGCACCTAAACAGGCGAGCGGCTACAACATTAGAACCCCCGCTAACGACCCGACTCCCAGAACTGAAGGTCATAAAAAGAAAAAGAAAAAGAAGCCTCGAAAGAAGTCAAAACAACCGAGCGCGCCCAGCGCTACCCCGGCCGCCCCCCCTCCCACCGCCTCAAAAGAGCGAAAAGAGGACAAGAAGCAGGACACACCAGCACAGAAGACGTCAGACGGACGAATGGCAGTAGTCGAGGCCGCCATTCAAGTCCTGTCCGACGTCCTAGAAGCCCTGCGTGCGGGCGATGACCCCGCATCAGTGGTTCTCAGAGGGATGAGCGTACTCCTCAACATACGCTAGTCCCCTGAGAATCATCTACTGGAATGCCTGCGGACTCCGCCCCAAGCTGACACTCTTCCGCGCCCTACTCAAAGAGCAAGACGTGGATATAGCTTTGGTCTCGGAGACATACCTAACCACAAAGATCACCGTGCATGTTCCGGGATATCACATCTACCGCTTGGACGACCCAAGGGCAGACAACCAAGCCAAGAGAGGCCTAGTGGTGCTGGTACGCCGCCGAATCGTACACCAAGTACTTCCTCCGCTGAACTCCAAATCCTTACAAGCACTTGGCGTCGAGCTGCTGATCGGCGACAAGCCGCACCGCCTCTTCGCTATCTACCGACCCCCAACCGAGAAACTGATACTCTCGGAACTGCACCAACTACTGGACACAGACATCCCTACGGCGTTGGCAGGAGACTGGAACGCGAAGGATCCCGCGTGGCACTCCAGCCGGACTTGCCCCACGGGGAGACTACTCCTGCACGACGTCGACGCTCAAGGATACTCTATCACCGGACCTGACACCCCAACGCACTACCCCTTCCAGGACGCCTATCAACCGGACGTCTTAGACATCGTCGTCTCAAAGGGCCTGCGCTCATTACCCGCGCTAGAGGTCCTTTGCGACGCCATGGGATCCGACCACGTCCCCGTTCTGGCTATATTCCAAAAAGAAGCCAGAGGCCCCCCAAAGTACAGACACCGAAGACTTATCAACTGGGACTTCAAAATACCAGGATTCATAGACCCACCTCAACCCCGGACCAGGTGGAAACATACGCCGAGGAAATCTCTGCAGTAATCGGCACGGCACTGACAGAGGCAACAAAAGAACTCCCTCCGAACAAAAAGCCTCCTCTATCAAGGGAATGCCGGGACCTGTTAGAAAAAAAAAGGAAGATCCGACGCCAGTGGCAACAGACCCGCTGCCCAGTCCTCAAATCCCAATTAAATAGGTTGACCGCTAAATTAAAAAGAGCGCTCAGCGACAAAGCGGCTGAGGACTGGGACTACACCATTGATTCCGCGGCGGATAATACAACAACGCTGCACAAACTCTGCAGACATTTTACGGGAGCACCAGAACCCATAAGACCGCTGAGACATCCGGACGGTAACCTCCGATACCGCGAAAAGGACAGAGCAGGGATCCTGGCGGATCACTTAGAACAGCAATTCCAGCCGTTCCCGTCCCAGGACGTCTCCCACACTGCGATGGTCGAAAGACAAGTGGAAGAGTATTTCACCTCGGCCGTAACAGATGAAGAAACGCCTATCTTCTTCTCCCCGGGTGCGGTGATACAAGCCATCCGAAGACTAAAGCCTAGGAGCCTACAAGCCTAGCCTAACCAGATCAGCCAAACTAGTGCAGAGGGTTCAGAATGCCTGTGCCCGATTTTGCTTCTCCATAGCGCCTCGGACCCATGTTAGCCCACACATTAATAATGCAAATATGCTAAATATGGAATCTAGGCGTAAGTTGCATTTAGCGACGATGCTGTTTGGCGTCATCGCCACAGGTAAACCAGCATATTTGCATGCTAAAATAGTTTGGAGACAGGAGTATAGTAAACGGATTCCTGCACCCAGAATCGCTATGGCAAGACATACAACAGCTGCATTCCGTGGTACATTTAAGCATTCGGCCTGTAAGATCTGGAATGACCTCCCACCACCAGCTCGTAAGCTTAAATCAATAATATCTTTTAAGAAGGCGGTAAAGAAATATTATTTAGTCAAACAAAAATCAATATGATTAGAGATCATTCCGAGTCTTACAGGCACGAGTTTCACTCGGGGCTGCTGTACGTGTGGCTATTCAGACACAATAGCATGTTTTGTATTATTCATCGACTGTGTATGTGTATGTATAAATTTTACATGCTTTATTGATTTATTGGTTATATTGTATATTTTATATGATTTTTTTATTTGTAGTGTAATACATATGTTATGCACTTAGGTATAACTATTTATTTATAAGATATCCATAATTACCATTGTATCAACTGTAACATAAACATATTATATATTATTATTATGCTAATATCTGTTAATTTATATATTTCTTTTTACCTATTACGTATCATGTTTAACTGTCGCATGGTCGGGCCGCGACGTAGTTAAAGGCTATGCCTGAAAATCAGCGCCGCAGCATTCTAATGCTGTAGCATTATGCTGAGGCAGTAGCCTTTTCAGCGACAACATACTATTACCTACTTAGCTACTACTTATTTTTCTGTAATTTATTCATTCAAAAAAAATAATATAGGTTAGTGGTTAAGTTTTGTGTTTTTGAATTCCTCTGTATTTTTTGCTTTGTTGTTGTTAAAAAGCTGAATAAATGTTTATTTATTTTTTATTTTATTTTTAGGAAAGCCCCCGGAGTTGACGGCGTCACCAATGCCGCCCTCCGCCATCTCCCGCGACCCATAATAGTCGCAGTCACAAATCTTTATAATGGAGTCCTGAGAACAGGGCGCTTTCCCAGTGCCTGGAAGACAGGCATTGTCATAATGATTCCCAAACCCGGGAAGAACATTCTAAAGCCAGAAAGTTATAGGCCAATAACGCTGCTTCCCACCATATCGAAGCTCTTCGAGACGCTGTTCCTGAAGAAACTCACTCCCTACTTAACGCCCCGCCCGGAACAGTTCGGCTTTCGAGCCGAACACAGTACGACTCA
The DNA here is from genome assembly GCA_029955525.1 of Oeneis ivallda. Classification (NCBI taxonomy): domain Eukaryota; kingdom Metazoa; phylum Arthropoda; class Insecta; order Lepidoptera; family Nymphalidae; genus Oeneis; species Oeneis ivallda. The sequence goes on from JARPMR010000012.1 coordinate 20,722,147, forward strand.
CCAACTGGCCAGGATGCTGCACATCATCTCAGCAGCATTCAACAAAAAAGAGAAAACCGTAGCAGTTTTTCTAGACATGGAGAAGGCGTTCGATCGTGTGTGGCACAGCGGCCTGCTCTATAAGATCACCACCACATCGACGCCTTACTCCCTCGCCCGGATCATAAAGTCCTTCCTCGAGGGCAGGAGCTTCAGAGTGAGGGTGGGCTCTGAGCTCTCCCCAGAGAAACCCATTGCAGCGGGCGTACCACAAGGCAGCTGCCTATCGCCAGTGCTGTACGCCCACTTCACGGATGATATCCCGGCCCCAGAAAATGTCACCTTAGCCCTCTACGCCGACGACGCGGCATACGTGGCTACGTCACTGAACCGCGTCCATGCGGCCAAGAAAATCCAGCGGACATTGGACCTACTTCCACACTGGCTCCAAAAGTGGAGACTGCGAGCTAACCCGAAAAAGACCCAGGCCATTTACTTTGGTCCCAGCATCCAGACAATCCCACCGAATCTCACCCTTCTTGGAGAGACCATACCATGGACCAAGACGGTGAAGTACCTGGGATTGACCATTGATAACAACCTATCGATGCGCCAACACGCCAAGAAGATAGCCGCCCAAACTCGGGCCACCGCTCACGCTCTCCGCCCAGTGCTCTCCTCCCGGCTCCCGCTACGCACGAAGCTCGGCGTGTACAAGTCTTATATACGTACCCGACTCACATACGCCGCACCTGCATGGTATGCGTTAGCGAGCGAGCCGACACGAAAAACCATTCGCGCGCAGCAATCTATAGCTCTTAGAAGACTGACGAACGCCCCTCGATACGTGAGGAACTCCACCATATCGAGGGACTTACGTGTCGAGGGTATAGACGAGTTCGTCGCCCGGCAAGCGGAACGGCTCTTTGCGCGGGCAGAGGGCTCGACACATGCCCACATAAGAGAGATAGCCCCGTGGCACGCCCGTCCCCCGGACCAAAAAGCTTTCCCCCGGGACCTCCTCCCAAGGAGAGACTCCGAGGACACCGACGAGGAAGATTGACCAAAATAATCCAAGAAGGACATTAAAAGGCCCCCCATAGGGGCCTAGCCAAGGACCACGCTGTCTTCACAGCGTGCGATTGAAATCATCCGCAGGGGGCAAAACCCGCCCCGGACGGATATCCCCACTTCCCGTGAGGGGAGTGTGAGAGGGCCAGAAGCCGCCGGCAGTTCGCCTGCTACCTTGTCGTACGTCGGTTCGTGGCACTTCGGGCTCGACGAACGAACGGGTCAGCACCTGAACGCCGGAGGTGTTGGTCGAATCCGGGCTCCGGCCAGAAACGCCCAACACCGCCGTAACCACCGGTTCCCTCCCGCGTTACCTCTTCCCTCCGCGCTCGCGATCCTCGCGTCACCGATATCGTAACCTTGCCGTCGGTATACCATCGGAATCGTGAAGTGTTACGCGAGTGTACAAAGACTGTCCGACGACTCCCTCCGAGTCGTACCGTAATAGAATAAGTGTAGTCGTAAGGTCTAGCCCTTAAGTAAACGAATGTGCTTGTAAATAAAGGCCGAGAGCCAACGTCGTGTGTGATTCGTGTTTAATTGTCGAGTAACCCCTATCCCTTTATGTACGAAGTCACCTGCCAGTGAAGTCCTGGGCGCGTGGCTTCGTTACAACACGAACTGTCATAGGGATCATGTTTCGCCGCGCCGAGTGTAGTCGGAGCACACACTTATTAATTATTATACTAGCGGCACGCTATGATGGCCGGTTTGACGTTTGTCCGCTCATGAAGTTCCGTATTAATTGATAACGACTTTGAAGGAAATAATTGTATTACTTTATTGACGATAGTGATGTGCAGAGATTCATAAATTTTATCGAATGTAGTTTTAGGTTTAGGACTCAAAATTTATTTATTAAATTGATTTCTAAAATGTATACAAGTGTAGAAAAATCAGTTTGCACCATTTAAGGGGTGAATGTACTTGTGAATATGAACAATTTTCACTATGTGGACAAACCTCTGAAATCGCAAAAAAATATCAGCTGTTTCATACAAAAGGTAAATTTTTTATTTTTATATGATATATACCACAACTCGGCATTTGGTTTTCTAAATTGAAAATTTTTAAAAATGGAATCTAATACGATCGTCACATAGGATCGCTGGCTAGCACAACTACTACCTCCGGCAAACTCGCGTCAATGCTCAATGCAAAACAAAGCAGTTTCGAATTGACGTTGCTTCGAAAAGTATAAACTGTCAGTGCAATGCGATTGTGATATAGTTTTGACCTGGCTTTGGATTTCAAATATTGATACTGCATTACTGTTGACCCTTGCTCGTTAATTTGGACTCTGTTCAAGCCCTTTGTTGTGGATTTCGTCGATATGACCGAACGTACGCAGAGAACTGTTCTAAATAGTCAGACACGTGAGTTCGTAATACGCCTTCGTAACTATTTCGATCGTGAAGCTCAAAATGGAGGGCCAATTTTACCTATAACGTCAGTGGTTGAACGCGTAGCTGATGCGCTTAATATTGGACAACGAACTGTTAGACGGATAACTAAAAAAAAATATGGCGAGACTGGCACAGAAGAAAATAAACTTCACACACCAAAAAAGAGAAAACGAGCAAAACCAGTCGTAGGCATCGATAGCTTTGATGCCGATGCTATCCGAAGACATGTTTACGGCTACTATTTACAGAAGGAGTATCCAACAAGAAAAAAGTTGGTGCATTCACTGAAGGAAGCTGGATTATTCTTCGGTGGGGAAAGTTCTTTAACGAAGATTTTGAAGACCATTGGATTTCGATACAAAAAATGTAACAAACGCAAAATATTGATGGAAAGATTTGATATAGCGATGGCAAGGTATACTTTTTTACGGCAAGTGAAAGAAATCAAAAATTGGCAAAATGTTGTGTTCTTGGATGAAACATGGCTTAATGCTAACCATACTGTAGGCCGTTCTTGGAACGATGACACAGCAGCATCTACTTCCAAAGTTCCTGTAGGAAAAGGATCGCGACTTATAATTTGTCACGCCGGAACCATCAACGGGTTTGTCGAAGGTTCTCTCATGGCTTTTGCGTCAAAAACCACTGGAGACTATCATGAAGACATGAATGGAGAAAAGTTTACTGAATGGTTTACCTCAATGTTGTGTAGCCTCCCTGAACCATCTATTATAATTATGGACAACGCCCCATACCACTCGATGCAAATTGACAAGCCACCTGCCCAATCCCAAAAGAAAGCTGATATCGTCGCATGGCTTCGTAAAAATGGCGTAGATGCAAACATGAATATGTTAAAAGCGGAATTAGTACGTCTTTTAAAAGAAAACAAACCAACCAAGATCCGATACGTCATTGACGAAATAGCATTAGAACATGGGCACAGAGTTATACGGTTACCGCCTTACCATTGTGAGTATAATGCGATTGAGTTGGTGTGGGCTCAAATTAAGGGATATGCTGCAAGACACAATACAGAACCCCCATTTACCACAAAAAAAATGCTAAAATTATTAGAAGAAGCTTGTGAACATATGACTAAAGGAGACTGGGAAAAGGTTGTGAATAGAACTGTTAAATTAATAAGGGAAGATTATGTAAGAGATGTGAAAATAGATAATATTATAGAAAACGAACATATAATTATTAATGTAGGTGATGATAGCAGTGACGACAGTGAAAATAGTAGTATGGACGAATCTGATTAATTATGGCCTTTTGTGGCACCTTTTTTGGTATCTTTTGTATTCATATGTTTCTTGTGTGCATATAAAGTATGTATATTCAATTTCATTCAAATATTCAGTTCGTTCAAATAAATTAAATAAACATATACATTTTTGTTTTATTAAACCTATTTAATCAGGTACAAAAACAAAACTTAATTGTTTTTTGTTCGAGAATAAATTGACATTCCACATCACTATTGTAATGTGTCAAACCGGCCATCATAGCGTGCCGCTAGTTTAGCTGATGCCAGAGACTTCGCGTGGATTTAGTTTTGAAAATCCCGTGGGACTTTGATTTTTCGGAATAAATAATAATATATAAAAATTATTTTAAAAAAAACCGACTTCAAATGGCACTGAAAAGTATAAAATAATTTCAGTTTGTACACGTATGTTGAAGTTGGTCGACAAAAAAAAAATTAAAAAAAAATACGCGTCGAATTGAGAACCTCCTCTTTTTGTGTTTTTTGAAGTCGGTTAAAAAGCCTTCGGTTCGGTTCTCGTCGGGTGACCGCCCTCGGCCAGCGACTTCATTGATTTCGCTTTTTCATTGATGCCCGCCCGCGCTGTCACTTCGTTTTCATTGAGCATTTATTGATTTCGCATTTTCATTGATGCCCGCCCACGCTGTCACTTCGTTTTCATTGAGCATTTTTCGCGTTCGTTTGAAGTTGAGCCCTGCACCATAGAGTAAAGTAATCGACGTAGTCGTAATTCCTAGTTCCATGCCGACAGTACGGACACAGTATAGGATATTATGCAGTAGTTTGACACCTTTGATCTAGTGGTACCTACTACGCGTTACAAATTTCCCCTAGCTCTCTCGCGCTTCCCCGCACCGCACCTCAAGTCAGACCCACTTAGTAAACCGCTAGCGAAGCACCGCTTATTAAAAATAAATTTCAAATTCAAATTATTTATTTGCACAGATTGAGTAGTACAATGGTGTTACATTATAATAAAAGTCCTTACAATCTGCCGGATAGGCATGCAAAAATAATATTTAATAATAATTCTTATTCTAAGTTTACGTATTAAAAGTTCAATTTATTAAATTGAACTTTGGATATTAGGAGTTTTGGTAGGTTTGGTTAAAAAAAAACTAAGAATGTTGTATATCGTAAAGCATTAGATTAATAAACACTTTTTATATATTAGGGTTCCGTACCAAAATGGTAAAAATGGAACCCTTATGGTGAGACTTTCTCCGTCCGTCCGTCCGTCTGTCACAGTCGATTATTTCAGTAACTATTAAAGCTATCGACATGAAATTTGGCATAGTTGTGTATAATAGTGGCCCAACATCATTGGAATAAAGAAAAACCGAAAATTATTTTTAGTTTTATTAAAAAAAGGGAAAAATCGTTTATTAGGGTTCCGTACCAAAATGGTAAAAATGGAACCCTTATGGTGAGACTTTCTCCGTCCGTCCGTCCGTCTGTCACAGTCGATTATTTCAGTAACTATTAAAGCTATCGACATGATATTTGGCATAGTTGTGTATAATAGTGGCCCAACATCATTGGAATAAAGAAAAACCGAAATTTATTTTTAGTTTTATTAAAAAAAGGGGGAAAATCGGGGGTTTGAAATTTCAAAGTAAAATAATTATACCGAGTGGGGTATCATATTAAAGGCCTTTCCTTGTGCATTCTAAAACAGTTTTTTATTTATTTCTATATAAAATAGTTTTTGATTAATCAGCCAAAATGTCGAAAAAAATACCGTTCCCCCCCCCCCCCCTTATCTCCGAAGTTTACCAATCAAAAAATCAGAAATAATTATGGTCAATAGAGGTTTATGTATATTTTACAGGAAAAATAAAAGCAACGCGAAAATTATTTTAGTTTGATTAAAAAGGGGGAAAATCGGGGGTTTGAAATTTCAAAGTAAGATAACTATACCGAGAGGGGTATCATATGAAAGGCCTTTACTTGCGCATTCTAAAACAGTTTATTATTTATTTCTAGATATAATAGTTTTCGAGTAATCGGCCAAAATGTCGAAAAAAATACCGTTCCCTCCCCCTTATCTCCGAAATTTAACAATCGAAAAATATGAAATAATTATGGTCAATAGAGGTTTATATATATTTTACAGGAAAAATAAAATCAACGCTCTAACTAGCATAGTTTTTTTTATATTAACAATAAACCTCTACAAACAAAGTTGACGATAAATAAGCAAATTGATATATTATCGTTTTACTTTTACTTTTGGAGTACGGAACCCTCGGTGCGCGAGTCCGACTCGCACTTGGCCGGCTTTTTATTATTATTATTTATACCAATTCAAATTCAATATTCATAGTTAAGACAGGTCAGCTAGTACTTAATAAATAAAACAATAGATAAACTATTATACTGCATCTTCTTATACTGTGTCTTTAGGTACTGTGGATCTGACTTGAGGTGCGGTGCGGGGAAGCGCGAGGGGTGAAGATTTCTTTACTCTATGGTGCAAGGCTCAACTTGAAACGAACGCGTAGTACTTTCGTTTTGCTCGGCTTCTAAGGGTCGCACCGTGAATTTGAATAGCCTACAAACTTCCTCAAGAATTGGGCTATCAAATGCAGAACGAATTTTTCAAATCCGACTGGTAGTTCCAGAGATTAGCGCGTTCTAACAGACAAACTCTTCCGCTTTATTTCTTAACTAGCTTTTGCCCGCGGCTTCGCTCACGTTAAGCTCGATTTTTCAAACCCCCATTTTACCCCCTTAAGGGTTGAATTTTCAAAAATCCTTTCTTAGCGGAAGCCTAAGTCATAATAGCTATCGGTATGCCAAATTTTAGCCCAATCCGTCCAGTGGTTTGAGCTGTGCGTTGATAAGTCAGTCCTTCCATACCTTTTCCTTTTGTATGTATTTAGATATAGATGTCCCAGCCTCAGCTGCCGTTCGCCCATTATCCCATTTTGCGTCGCTCAAAGGACTCAGATAAAATTAATCCAGCCACTCTAAAACTATTGGGCATCGACTTATTTGACATGCTACTTATTATTCTACTCTAACAAAATACAACACTCATAAAAACTGGTATAATTTAATCTATAGTTTCTTGTAATAAGAATGCGGCCTTCGATGTCGTCAAAATTCTAATACATACGAATAATCCTTCTAAAAAATAAATGCTCAAGATAATTCTAACAGTTTACTACGGACTAACAGATAAACCAAAAAATATCTATGTGTTACTTATATGAAAAATGTAGCAATTTCAAATCAAGTCAAATTCAGTCTTAGGCCGCAATTACACTTGTAAGTTTAGTATGTTCCCAACGAGTCACACTGTAACACGTTGGGAGAACTTTCTTAAATAATTCCCAACCAGTCACACCACACTGTGACACGTTGGGAGATCACCAGACCAACAAAGAACCACCAGACTATGTAAAATCTAAAGTTAGGTTAGGTTGGTTTAGAACATAAATATTTTTGGTGCCGTTGGTGGCACTTAGGTTCTATTGGTTTGAAATGAAAAATTAAATTGGAGGGGTTTCTCAGCTCCCTCTACTCCTTTTCCCCTCTCTCCCACTCTTTTTTTACCTTCACTCCTTTACTAAGCGAAGTTTTCCTAACAGTAGGTTGGCCTAACGAGTCACAGTGTGACTGGTTGGGAATAATTTCAGAAAGGTCTCCCAACATGTCACATGTGTGACTGGTTGGCAATTATTTTGCAAAGTTCTCCCAACGAGTCAGTGTGACAGGTTAAGAGGAGTGTCTAGTGACGAAACGCGACGCGAGTAGGTATTTTCCAAAATGCTATCTGTTTCACAACGCTTCGCTGCCCGACCCGCATCGTGCGATAGAGAGAGTTGCAAGTCCAGGAGTTATTTGCCTAAATTTTATTCTTGAAATATTGTTTCGGGTCATAACGTTTTTACCCCCCTAAACGTTTACAAAATTAGACAATTTTGGTCTCATTAGATTCAGTACACCTTAATCTAGGCTCGTACGTTTCATTTTTTTAGTATTTCAGTTTAGTTAAATTTAAAAAAATAAAATTAGTCGAGGTAGTTTTTTAGTCAAAAATATGGATATTTAGTCACTAATAACTTTTAACATAAGCAATATTTCTTTAAAATTAAAACGTACGGGCATAGTTTTTCATTGTATCTGCAACATTTCAAAAAATTATGAACATTGGACAACATTTACGGGTAGCAAAACGTTATCGCTTTTTGAAGCTTTTTGTATGAAAATTTTCAACTAGACAATCCTCTTAAAGTGTGACTCGTTGGAAACAAAGGGTAAGTTTCTCGCGTAAGTCGCTTACAGGGTAACTTGCGAAATGTATACAGTACAGTAAGTCACGAATCGTTTGCCAATGTTAGTTATGTAAGTTACTTACTACGTAAGCTAATAATGTTAAAACTTACGAGACATGTAATTGTGGCCTTAATGTGCGCATAGCTTTACAATACTTTTTTAGGCTTCTTAATATTTTAGACGAAATCTTATACTTACTTATTATTATGAAAATATTATGTATCTTTAAAAAAATACATTTTACATTTTCAAACATTCATTACACACAAGTTTATACTTAGTACCTTTAACAATATTTTAATGAGAAATTATTTACAAACTACTACGGTACTTATAGGAATTAATAAAATTTAAAAAAGAAATCATAAAAAGTTTACCTACTTAGCACTTAGGTATGCATAATATTATTATGTACTAGCTGACACGGCGAACTTCGTACCGCCAACTTTTTTTTTTGTTTTTTTTTTTTATTAAGTATTAAAACCTTCCGTGGACCTTAAGGAACATACAAAAAATAAATTAACCGAATTGGTCCATCCATTCTTGAGTTATGCGCTTACCAACATTCATTTTTATTTATATAGATTATCCTTAACATAAAACATTATGTACAGTTTTTGCAATTCACGAAGGCGAGTGAGCTTTACTTGTGGTTACTTCGTGTACATGCACATTGCATAAGTGTGCGTGCCTGTCAAAGCCTAGGTGGGAGCGGGCAGGCGCGAGCATTGCGCTCGCTCACACTTATACAGATACGACACACACACAACCATAAGTCAGTCGCCCTCGTGAATTGCAAGAACTATACTTTCTGCCCCAGATATGTTTTAATTTTACCTTATTTAAGTATTTGTGCTATACAATTATTTTTTAAGTGATACTTAAAATAAGACAATACAAACACATACTTTTTCATTTGTATAAGACTAAATAGTATTTCTTAATATTTACGAACAAAATACTGAAGCGCCTTTTATATATGAAGGACCTTAAAGATAGGTTATAGTTAGCTGTTTTAGTTTATTTGCCATGAAACTTAGGTGGGCGTGTTTAATGCAAGCACAAGTGTTTCTATCAGCTAATTTTGGACTAATTATATAAAATGGTTAACGTAAACGTGGCGTAAGATCATTTTTCACCTTCATTTTTATTTTTAGTATGTAAATGTTTCATTATATTGTAACGTGTAAGGGGTTCGATTAAAATGCCAGTTCCGAAACAAGAAGGTTTATTCACGCACAGTCCATCAGCTCTTACACTATATCACACACTGATCACAAATTAAGCACTCTTACAGTTACCTTCGACTTCGCACTTGAACTCACTCACTTTGATCTCACTTGTTCGCTAGCCAGAAACAAACTGCCCGCCAGGGCGACAGTCGCCTGTTTTTATAGTCACATCAAAACAATAGAACATTCGAGAATTCGATTAGATGTAAACAAAGTTGTTTACATAACAAGTCCTTTCGAAAGTTCCAGATACTCAAAAACATGTTACATCGCCAAGCTATAGGTGGAACGCTGACCTACCACGCAACCGCGAGCCACGAGGAGCAGATTCAGCAATTGCGACACCGCGACCCAAATTCTAGTTTTCATTATAATTGCTTGTAATTTTTATATTCATTATTGATCCAACATTAAATCTAGTAACTGCATCGCGCAGTTTTAGATAAAACTTAGTTTGTAATTAGTTTTAAGTTCAATTTAATAAATAAGTCAAAAGTTTTAGTTTTTTTTGGGACCTCGGGCTGTGTCTTCCTTTACTGGCGCAGTCTTAAAGGGGTAGGCATTTCTGGAAGAAGCTGCAGTCATCGCGACCATCTTCTCAAGAAGACCTACTGAAGAACCTAGAAGCCACTGCCTGAGGTGAAATCCAAACATCGATCCCGAGGAAGACTAAAATGCATATGTAAGTACATAGAACTAGCCTGTGTCCTTACTCCCCCTATTTTTAAGTATCCCAAGATTTTCCATCCTGAAAATCAAACCCCGGAGGGACTGCATCGCGCAGGGCTTCTCGTAAATCTAGGTTAGATATAGATTTTTAAGGATTCCAAAATTTTCCATCCTAGGAAATCAAGCCCCGGAGGGACTGCATCGAGCAGGGCCTCTCGTAAATCTAGGTTAGATATAGATTTTTAAGGATTCCAAGATTTTCCATCCTAGGAAATCAAGCCCCGGAGGGACTGCATCGAGCAGGGCCTCTCGTAGATCTAGGTTAGATATAGATAGGAAGTTAGATATCGTTTTAGAATCAACAGTCATGGCGAGTCATGACCCCGACACGATCCTTAAGGCTGTACGTGCCGTTCCCGAATTCAACGGGAACCCGTACATATTACCAAGATTTATTAACATATGTGACCAACTAGTAGGGCACTACGTAGGAACCGAACCCGGATCTGCATTAACTAACTTAACTCTCATAAATTGCATCTTAAATAAGATTACCGGCCCAGCCGCGCGTTTCATTAACTCGAATGGCATAGCAGAGAATTGGTTAGGGATTAGGACGGCTCTAATAAATAATTTTTCAGACCAGCGAGATGAGACCGCCCTTTATAACGATCTTGCTTTAGCGACTCAGGGCAATAGTACTCCCCAAGAGTACTACGAGCGCTGCCAGACACTTTTTAGTACCATCATGACATACGTGATGCTGCACGAAACACTTGACACGACAGTAGACGCGAAACGCGCTCTATATAAAAGATTAACCATGCAGTTACCAAAGCCCATGATTGGAATTGTTAGCTATATACCTAGGCCACCCTCGAATTTCAATAGTCATGGATTCACGCCACAAACGACCTCAAGTCATCACCCTCACGAGATGAACGGTCATGAACGTTCCGAAACCGACGATGACGCGAACTGTAATAGTACACCTTTCTATGACGTGACTAATGAGACTCCAAGTACAGACCTTGACGAACATCCTTCGGCTTATGATCCTAAGTCGGATTTTCAAAAAGTCGCGAAATCAAAAAGACCAAAATAAAGATTAACGACCTCCCTATTAGATTACTTATTGATACTGGCGCTAATCAATCGTCTATTAGCCCGGAAGCTGTTGAATTATATTTCCCTCATGTTTCACTAAACTATGACCCTTTTGCAGTGAACCCTATTCAATTGTGCAATTTGCGTAATACGAACTATTATGAGGACGTTACACCTGCAAAGTCATCAAAACTGATCAGGTTACCGATAAATAGTCTAGACGGCGATGCCTTTGTCCCCGAGCAAGTAATATCAAATTGCATAATACCTAGTTGCTTAACAGCTGTTAAAAGTAATCGAGGAATTTTAGAAGTTTTTAACCCAACTCCACATGACGTTATTTTCTCCATGGATAAGTCGATTAGTACCGAAATTCACAATATGGAAAGTTTTCAAAAATTTAATTCAGCATCCCGCGCGAAAGAAATGTTATCGCGACTTCGCACCGAGCCGCACCGAATAAATCACCATAGAATGTTACCCTACTGTCCCACCAGTACCGGGAATGTGGAAAGACTTCACCTAACTTTGGAGAACGGACCTGGACTATTACCATTTAAACTAGGACCGACAAGACTAGTAACTCACTATCATTCATTACTACAATACATCCGACTCGACGACATTGAGGACAGGATTTCAACCATACAAACTCAACTATTTGATTTCAAGGAATCCCTAGAAAATGACACCTTCGCTTTATACGAACTACAGATTGACTATCTTCACAGTAAACTGGATAAGGTGATGATTCAACTGAGAACCTTAAAGCCTGATCGTTCCAAGCGAGGTCTCATAGACGGATTAGGGTCCTTAATAAAGAGCATTTCGGGTAATTTAGACTATAAGGACGCAATCAAGTATAATAATGCTATAAAGCTTTTAGAGAACACTCAAACCAACATTATTTCCGAATTTAATAGTCACATTACTATTAGTAAAGAATGGATGAACTGTCATAGTAAAATTATCTCACAGTTAGTCGAAAATCAAAGTAAGCTTAACGCTACTTTACTGTTACTTTTAGACAAGAAAATTTATAGTGAATCCAGCTTAATAAAATACGCTAGGTTTGCTCAACTTCTTACGATTATAACGGAGAACGTTGACGACGTGCTAGGAGAACTGTCAAATATTGAAAATTCCTTAGCCTTCATTAGAGCTTCCAGCACTCATCATTCGACCCTAAGCATAGATATAGTAGACAAAATGGTGGATAGGCTTAAAAGGATTTACAATAGGGAGCAAATTATAGAGTTAGAGCTTAGACAATACTATGATATTATAAAACCAGGTTACTACTACTATGGAAAGCAAATAGTTATAATTTTTAAGATACCTGTAGCATCTGTAGATCCTTTTGATTTATATAAATTAGCCGTATTCCCAAATAGGAACATGCAGGCTCTCTTTCCACCCTCTCCCTATATCCTATCCAACAGGCATATGTTCTTGTACATGGAGGCTGAATGCCCGAAGTACAACAACCAATGGTACCTCTGCGAAAAGAACAGTAACCAGCTTCGCACATCATCGGACTGTATCCAGAACCTAATTCAAAACCAAACCATGGACCACACCTGCGGTATGACTACTCTGAAACTCTCTCAAGAAGCTATGGAGGAATTGGATGGACGACATTACATTCTATCATTCCCACGCCCTATGCAAGTCCATACGATATGCCAAAGAGAAGATTTTATCAAGCTAAAAGGGAGCTTTCTAGCCACAATCCCGCTAGACTGCATCTTGCACGCAGGAAGCTTTTCAATTAGCAACACTGAAGACAAAATTACGGGCCAACCCCTCAAAATCGTGGATATCAACTACGAGATGGGACCACAAAGCACGAGCCTCAACTACGTCAGCCTGAAATCTATCGACCTCGGAAACCTGCATTCTATACAGAGCAAGTCATGCTGCAACCAACACTGCACAAGGAAAAGGAACCCTCAACATTGTACCACACGACGATACCACTCTACGTCATTCTATTAAGTACACTTGCACTCATCAGTAGTATCGTAATAGTTCGCCGATGTAAGAGCACACCTAGAGTTAAAACTGAGAAGAAAATTAACGAAGAAAATGACCATCAAGAAGATGCAAATCCCGGAAGACCTCAGGAGCAGTTTCCAGCAACATTTTATCACACCGTTCTCAAATAGTTGCTGATCTCAGGGTGGAGGTGTTACATCGCCAAGCTATAGGTGGAACGCTGACCTACCACGCAACCGCGAGCCACGAGGAGCAGATTCAGCAATTGCGACACCGCGACCCAAATTCTAGTTTTCATTATAATTGCTTGTAATTTTTATATTCATTATTGATCCAACATTAAATCTAGTAACTGCATCGCGCAGTTTTAGATAAAACTTAGTTTGTAATTAGTTTTAAGTTCAATTTAATAAATAAGTCAAAAGTTTTAGTTTTTTTTGGGACCTCGGGCTGTGTCTTCCTTTACTAACAGGTAAACAAAAGGGTAGGTACCTACAGTTTTTGTAAACAACTCAAGGACATGGTAGGTAGGTAGGTACTTATTACGTACCTACCTATGCGGCGTATTTACCTACTGTAGTGTAGCGAGAAATCGGTAGGTATTCGTCACAATATCTAGTAAGTATCTTACTTGTTCTTTTTAATGTAAAGTCCTATATTCTTTTTTGCCAGCAAAGCACGACTATTGCCATCTCTAATAAAAAAATTGTTATTTAAATTAGTTCTTTCAATCGACTTATTTTTTTTTTCTTTCAATGATTTTTGACTCCTTAGTCCTTATCCTTCCTTATTCCTATACATACTATAGGAATGTAGTCCTATAACAGAACTAAATTCAGTTTTCATATTTTGTATTTTGTAATCATATCGTTATTTATCACATTTTTTTAGTTTATTTCTTTCATGATTGCTTGCTTGAGAATACTGCATACTTAATGATTCTTTCATAACTATATTTTCAAAAAATACTTTTTTTTACCACAGTTTTCGCTGTAGTTACAATTTCTGGTACATATTCTTGCATGAATTTTTCAGTTTTAGAATATGGAGTGTGTTTGCTATCATCAATAATATTTACATTGACTGTGTGTTATTCTTGAATCACTTTTTTCATGTGTTTGCCATTTCTTTTAAGCGCTTCACTTGCTTTTTGTATCTGAATACACACTTTTTCAAATTTCTTATTTTTGCCCTTAATAGTTTTATCGTACCCTTCAAATTTGAATTTTCTCTCGCTAATCGATAATGAAACCTACGTTTTTCATTTTCTTCAATATATTTTTTTAACTCTTTAGGAACTTCTTTATTATTCCTTTCTCGTTTCTGTTTCCTCCACTTTTGTCGCTGCAGTTCCCGTTCCCGTTCATTAAGATCATTTACTTTTCTATAGTTTCTTATTGTTTGCTCTAAATTATTTTTCTTTAATTCTTCAAACGTCTCAGGATTACTGTTTTTTAACTTTTGAAGATACCTTCTCTGTCTTTCGGCCCTTGTTAAAAGCATGTCTGAAAAAACAATGGTTAGTTATTTTACTAAACTATTATAATTCATACTTTTAATCATATGTTTCATGACTAGCTATCGCTCGTGATTTCGTCTGATTTGATTAATCCATTTCGTCTGGTTTTAAATATATCTTCTTTGGGTACAAATAAATAAAATTGAAGTGTCTATTTGTAATGTCAAAATAACAGCTTTTTAGTAAATGCATATTAAAGTAGTCAGTACTTAAAAAAAATCAATTTTTAAAACTTTTATCTGTCTGTCTGTTTGTTTAAGTTAATCTCGGGAACGGCTGGACCGATCTTTCACCACGCCCGCTGATCGCGGACTGAAAGTTTAATTCCAGGATCTAACTCCTCAATCCTAGGGTTGACATGCCAGCTACTAAAACTCCCAAAAAAAAAGATTAAAAAACTCCTCAATCCTGATGTTGCAAGGGTTCTGCCCACGCGGACGACGTCGCGGCCATCAGGTAGTCAGAAAATAAAAAGTAAAGCAGAAAATATAATTGACCGAGCGAAGCGAAGGTCTCTGAGTCTACTTGTGTGAAGTTGCACTTGCCTGTCCGTCTGTCAGAGCCTTATAACTTCTGAATTACTGAACGCAATTTCTTCAAATTTAAACATAATATGTAAACCGATGGCCTTCGGCCATAGGGTTGCTGTATATCATTTTAAAGATAATTTGGAACAGAGTACAACGAGCACTTCCTCTGTATGACGTCACACAGTGACATCCAAAGGAAGCAAATTTTGTTGTGACAAAATTAATATTTAACTCTATGTTATAAATTGGAGAGAATTTCACAGGCCCAACTCTTTCACTATTTAACACATTATTGAGCTATTATACAGGGTTACTGGTAACTCGACTGGTATTCCTTTATATTTTACGAATTTGGTTAGATCCTAAACAATGAACCTTTGCCGTTTTCTGCCTGCGCTACGCAAAATTTACTTATTGTTTTGATTTACATGTTTTTACATTGACATTAATACCTTTTTGGAAAGTTGATTAAGTTTTATTAGCAATTTGTATGCTTTGTGTCCTAGTATTTTTTTGAGCTAGAAAACATTTTTTGAAACATATGTAAATAAAAAAAAATTGTAATGGCGCATAATTTTACATTGTAAAGTATTTTTTGGACTTTTTAATACAGAATTCGCTGAAATAAAGTTTCAACTACGAAAATCAATTTAAATGAAACCAATTGATCACGTAGTTTTTTTTTAATATGGACTTACATGTCGAATTCTGGCTGATTCCCGAGAAAACGTTAAAATTCAAATATCTCGAAAACTATCGATTTTCAGCCAAACATATAAGAGACAAAATTTATTGCATTTTAGCTCCCCTAGCATCCCTTGCAATGAATACATCGAGTTACCAGTAACGCTGTATTATCAAGAGTATGTAATAAGAAATATAGACTTGCCTGATATATTACGTCACACAAATTCAACTTTTTTACATCGAAATTCACTGTCAACTAGAAAAACACACACTGCCAGAAAAATAAGATGGCTGGCACTTGGTACTCTTATGTTGGTAGTAGTAAAAGTATTACCACTCGTTAAAAACATATGGATGCGTTTGTATTGTGTTTAAAACTTCTTGTCATAAAAAGAACATCATACAAAGTAAGAAAATGTGAGACATCTTTTCATCAGGTAGTTTTTAAAATAAATTGATCAATAACGATAACATTTAGTATTTTAGAGAGAAAAGCATTAACTCATAAAGATACTCAATGAAAAAATTCTTCAATTTTAATACATTTTTATAAGATATTTAATTTTATTTAAAACATGGCAAGGGTAGGACAAGAAGTTTTTGTATGGTTGAATTTGAATCATTAATTTTAATTTAGTTTTCTATATTTTTTTATTAGTCCTAGATAATAATTGGTATTTAATTATAATTATTCATAAAAAGCATATATTTAACTAACATGAAAAAAATAATTATCAATAAATTCATTCACTGACATTTTTAAAAACACGTTATTTCCGAGGACAACAAATTTTTACCCAATGTACATTTTTTTCTGCAATTGACTTAAATATACTTTCATATGCATTAAGTATAAAACTATTATTTTGATATTACAAACACACTTCAATTTTATTTATTTGTATAGATATAGAAATAATTATGTAGATGTATAGATTATCCTGTTATTGTATGAAGTGTGTACTTCAAGAATAACTGACCTTTCTTGACAGAAGCATGTCTTCCCAGTAATTGCTACCGGTGGAGCCTCACATGATGGCACAAATTCTTTTGATGTTAATCCTTTAAAGAAAAAAGAATGCAGTTAGAATCTAACATACGTTATAATAGTATTAATTAAAAATTAGAAAATAGCAGGTAAGAATTGGAAAATTATTTTTAAGATAAGCAGTGGCCTATATTTGGCGCATAAAAAAAAATATGGGGCTAGCTTTAAGGTACCTACAATTAATATCTCATGGTCTTGCGACCATAAGATATTAATTAATAATAGCTGAAATCTACTAACTAGTTATAATACTTCAATTCGAGTGATATATTATGTAGTCATATTATGTACATCCCAGGATTGCAATAGTTGAAACATTAGAAAAAATCAGCCAAGTGCGAGGCGGGCCTCGCTCTTTTAGGGTTCCGTACATATGACCAAATATTTTTTTTAAAACTAGATACTTATTAAGATTAATATCTTAGTTCTTAGATAGTACTAAATTAGCATATGGGGAAAAAATGCTTGTTTGTTTTGGTCACAACTTTGAAGGACCTCCATTTATTTATTTTTGAAGCTAAAAAATAAAAAATATATTGAATGAGCTGTAGACAATGATACCCCACATACCAGGCTAAAAATATAAAATTTTATTTCGACTCCTTTTCATTTTTTTTTTAAATAATATATATTAAAATGTTACAAAAAAACTTATAGTTAAACTAATCTAATTACTATACAAACATGTATTTTTTAATTTAATTAAATTTTTATTATTAGTTGTTATGGTGGCAATAGAAATACTGTGAAAATTTCAACAGTCTACCTGTTACGGTTTACAAGATACACAGCCCGCTGACAGAAAGACAGACGGACAGTAGAGGCTTAGTAATAGGGTCCCGTTGGCACCCTTTGGGTACGGAACCCTAAAAAGTGCTTCATCAGTGGCTCCTGGCTTACAGGTTACTAAGTGTAATGGCTCAATAATTATAATATCATTTGTATATATTTACCTTGTGCAGAAATGGTTTTTACACAATCAGATGCTTCCGTTTTCTCAGCAGAGCATGAAGTCAAATCCATTTCAGAGGATTGCAAAGTTGTTGATGTTGCTGAAGTAATATAACATAATAAAGTATAATCTATAATATAATAAACCTGTAACTAGTTACTAGATGAATCTCTAAAAAATATCAAACAGCTACAGACAGCTACTTTATCTGTTAGATATATATCAGACACTTTAACGGATAGTGGTGAAACAGGCCCTTAATATATTTTGTAAATTTTTATTTGAGGACGCTTTACTATCCATACTGAGCCCAAAACAATTTTTTTTTTGTCCGTCTGTCTGCCTGTGCACGCATCACACAAAAACTACTGAACGGATTTTAATGGAATTTCGTATAGCCGTAGCTGATACTCAGGGTCAACATATAGGATAGTTTTTATCCTTATAAACAATAAGGTTCCTCTGGGATGGGGGGGTGGAAGTTCTCTCCAGTCTCCAGTTTGTTTTATAGCTTACCCATGCGAAGCCGGGTTGCTCTATACAGGGGCATAATCTTCTTATTTATATGACTGTTGAGTTATACTTTTAATGTTATTAAGTGCATTGTATGTATGTTTATGCATATGAATATGTTGAGACCATGTTTTAGGCTTTAGCTAATGTAAATGACTGGTTTACCTCCAACTAAGAGTTTGGGTACAATAAGTCCAGAGCTACCATAGCTAGAACATTATAATTACTGGGGATAAAAATTATTAGAAAATTCTTCTAAACCAAACTTATTTGAGCTATTTTTCACCAAAGGATTGAAAAAGTACACTATAGAATTTGTAAAACAACAATCACCTAAGTGTATATCTGATAAAGCATAAAATATTATATTACTGATGTAAATGTTTATTTTTAGGGTTCCGTACCCAAAGGGTACCAACGGGACCCTATTACTTCCGTCCGTCCGTCCGTCCGTTCGTCTGTCAGCGGGCTGTATCTCGTAAACCGTAATAGATAGACAGATGAAATTTTCACATATTATGTATATCTATTGCCGCTATAACAACAAATAATAAAAATTAAATTAAATTAAAAAAATTAAATAAAAATATTTCCATGGGTACATTTTTTTTTTTTTTCAGTAAAATCTGCAATCAGTCCCAGGACTATAAGCAAATGAGGTGGGCAGTAGCATCTTGTGAAGAGGCCGATCCTCCGTAGGAGTCGGCACTCGTATGTTATAGCCTTGATCAATTAGGCTTGTCCAGGTCTAGTATTCGCTTCTTTTTCAGGCGCCTTGGACAGTCATCGATCAAGAGCTTGCTTGCGAGTGCATTTGGATGGATTTGAAGCCTTTTCTTATAAGCTTGTGCTAGCCCCCGAACTTCCTCCTTTACTGTGAGTATATTCAGGTTCTGGTGGAGTTCTTCATTGGTTATGTACCATGGCGTGTTGGCAATAGAACGTAATATTATATTTTGCATTCTTTGTAGAATGTTTAGACTGGAGTCGCACGCACTACCCCACAGTTGTGCGCCGTAGGCCCAAGTTGGCTTTAGTATTGTTTTATAAATTAACAGCTTATTATCCACTGATAATTTTGAGTTTCTACCCAGTAGCCAATGGAATGTTTTGAACCGGATGTTAAGTTCTTCCCTTTTCGTTTTAATGTGTTTCTTCCATGTCAGCCTTCGGTCAAGGTGTAGCCCCAAATATTTCACATGGTCACTGTGTGGCAAAGTGTTACTACCCAGACTAACTGGTGGACAGTTTCCTTGTCTCAATGCGAATGTCACTTGCACTGATTTATTAGCGCTTGCCTTGATCCTCCAGTTCTGTAGCCAGAGAGCAATCTGATCAAGTCCTTGTTGCAGTAGTGCAGAGGCTGATGCAGCATTTTTGTGACTTGCTAAGATTGCTGTATCATCAGCAAACGTTGCTGTAGTGATATCGGGACTTGTTGTTGGCAGGTCTGATGTATATAAAGTATACAGCGTAGGCCCAAGAACGGATCCTTGAGGTACCCCAGCGTGAATACTGTAGAACTGGGAAGTGGTATCACCATCTTTCTTTCAATCTGGAAAATTCTTTCAGACAGATAAGAAGCTAAGAGTGGTAAATAACTATGTGGTAGGACTGATTTCAGTTTGCAGAGAAGGCCTTTGTGCCAGACCTTGTCAAATGCTTGCTGTATGTCTAAGAAAGCTGAGGCACAATATTCTCTTTGCTCTAAAGATTTTCTGATTTTATCATAAACTCTATGGACTTGTTCAACCGTAGAGTGATATGGTCTGAAACCAAATTGGTGAGAGGGTATGGTGCTATTTCTACTTAGTATTGGTGTTATTCTATGTAGCAGTGCTTTCTCGAACAGCTTGGACAAAGTTGGTAACAAGCTGATAGGCCTGTAAGATTTAATGTCTTGTGGTGGTTTCCCTGCTTTATGTATCATTAGTATTTGAGATACTTTCCAAAGGCTAGGAAAGTATTGTGTTCTTAATATTCCATTGAACAAGTATGACAAGAAAACTAGTGCCTTTTTTGGTAACTCTTTCAGGACTTCTTTAGTTATTAAGTCAAATCCAGGCGCTTTTTTGTTGTCGAGATCTCTAATTAGTTTTGCTATTTCACGAGGAGATATCGACTTTGGCGGAATGTCTAATTGATATGGAGCATTGATGGTCGCATCACAAGTGGCCTCAAAGTTGTTGTTATTCCCTGCTTCATTGGGTGTGAATACTGTAGCAAGGTGTTCAGCAAAAGCATTCACCTTCTCTTGGCTACTTCTTGCCCAGGTACCATTTATTAACTTTATAGGTGGTTTTGCTTGTATGGGTCTGTTAATAGAGTTTGTCAACTTCCACAGTGAATAATTTGTAGCAACCGTTGGTGTAGCTGTTGCTAGTTTATGCTCTATCGTACTGTCTTGTATCTCTTGTAGCTTCTCCTTTAACTCTTTACACGCTTTATTAAAGGCTGTTTTATCAGTATGATGTCTACTGGTATGCCATACTCGTCGCAAGCGTCGTTTTTCTAGAATTTGCAGTTTAACTTGCATGGGAATATTTTCACAGATGACATCATTGCGCTGACTAGGCGTACTTCTCCAACACGCCTCTTGTATAAGCGTAGTTATATGATGAGTCGCATCATCGATATCTTCTGGTGTTTTCAAAGCTATATTTAGTTTGATGTTTTGTTCCAGGAACTCTCGGAACGAGTCCCAATCTGTATATTTGTTGTACAGGATTTCTGGTTTCTCATTATGTATGATGGTAGTGCTTACAGTTAACAAGACTGGCGTGTGGTCGGAAGAGCTATCATAGCAGGATTCAGCTTTGAAGTAATGTTGGGACAATCGCTTCACAATAAAGAAGTCCAAAAGGTCAGGGGTTTTATTCCTGTCTGTTGGCCAGTATGTTGGTTCAGCTGAGGAGATAGGGATAAGGTGGTTAAAAATTATAGATAGATTTAGTTGCCTGCCCCTTGTTGTCGTAAGTCTTGAGCCCCAATACGTGTGTTTCGAATTCCAGTCCCCACCTGCTACAAAGCGGTTGCCAAGTTTTGTAAAAAGCTCGGTGAACATGGCTTCACTAATGTTATGTTTTGGTGGACAATAGACTGAAGCCATATTGAAGTATCCGCATTTGTCTTTTACAGCTACTAAAGTGGCTTGAATATGACTAGTTTGGAAATCTGGAAGGGAATGATGTTTTATCTGGTTTTTTATTATAATACATGTTCCACCGTGGGCCCTTCCATCAGGGTGATTGGTCAAATAGGTGCTGAACCCATCAAATTTTATAAAACTGTTACTTGTACAATGGGTTTCTGTGACAAGTAGAACATCAATTTTATGTTCTTTTAAAAGTAGTTCAGCCTCAGCCTTATTAGGGCATAAGCCATTTATGTTCCACGTACCCACTCGTAAACCTATTTTTTAGCTAATTTATCAACGAGGGTTGTAATGAGGCTCATTAGAGTACTCATCTGTTGTAGGATTAAATCGAATTTCTCACTTTGTTTTATAAGTATTTGTTCTAAATTTAAGAGGTTATTTTTTGTTTGAGGTTCTTGAGATCGTGGTTTACTAGATTTGAGGGCCTCTGCATATTCCATCTTATGTTTAGCTGTTGAGTGTTCAGTAGTTGGTTCAAACGGTTTTCTCGTGGTTTGAGGTGGTTTTCTAAACGGTTTAGTAATTTTCCTTGCCAATATTTCTGCATAGACTTCACAGCCTTTATAGTTGGCTGGATGAGGACCCAGGCACAGTGCACATTTCGCCGGAGTATTTCGATCTTTTTTAGGGCATTCAGAAGTTTTATGTGACTGTGCACATTTAACACAACGGTAAGGTCTCATGCAGTAATTCTTAGAGTGGCCATACTGCTGGCATCGTTGGCATTGTACTACAGTTTTCTTTTTCCTAGGGTCTTCAATGATTACAGATTGGTGATATATATACTTGATTTCTTTAGCAAGTTTGTTGTTTGTATGAGGAAGAAGATTAACAAAAAATGTAGAAGTTGGTTTCTTTTCGGGGCCATATCTAGCATTAATTATTTCACCAAATACTGTATTTCCAGTTCTTTCAATTTCTTCTTTAATGAACTCAGTAGGTGTGGTGTGATGCAGGTTCCTTATCACCAGTCTGCAACATTTGTTATCCTTACTGTTGAATGTGTGGCCAATTAGTCTTTGTTCCCTAATAATTGATATTAACTTTTTATAGACCTCAACATCATTTGAATTTACTCGCAACTGGTTTTTATTGATAATTTTGTAATAAAACATACTTTTGTCAACAACACTACTTAAAAGCTCTGTTAACTTATTGACGTTGTCTATGCCATAAAGGATGATTGGTGGGGGTTTAGTAAGTTTTGGTGGTTCTTTTTGCTCTTCATTCTCGTCTACCGGGAGATCGCTGTACCTGTTAGCAGTAGGTATTTTATCAGGAGAAGGGCTGGATGTCAATTTTTTCCTCTTAGGGTTTCTCAATGTAGGAATTCTTTGCCATTCTGGTGGCGCTTTGGGTGTAGTTTCATCTGTGTTATCTGGGTTCTCCAGAGTTGCAGGTGTTTGTTTATTGCAGATGTTTGCCTCAACACTAGTGCTTGATGGTTTACTACCCAGTGATGAACTTCTTGGCCGGGTAATAAATAAGCTTGGATGGAAAGCTTGCTGTACCATAGTCTTCTTTCCAGTAGTATTAACTGGCACAGGAGCCTGGTCACTCACTCCTGTGGAGTCTTCGGTAGCATACTTCACACTATCAGGCCCGGGTACCCGATAGCGCCGGGGGCTAGCCGGATTGCATGGCATATCGCACTCATTTATCAACTTTTCCATTATTAAAAGGGGGGTTAGGAAGAATACAAGTAGCACTTTCCTAAGGTACTACTGCCACAGTTGTTTAGAGGGGATTTAGTCCCTCAGGGTTTGTGGTAGCCCAGGTACAGGTTATTTGACCGCCGCCTGTTGCTCGGCGTTGTCAGCTCGTTTAGCACCACCCAGGGGACACGTGTAGGGTGGGCCTTGTTCGAGGAGAAGGTGGTAAATCCTACGGACGCGAGCGACATCATCCCCCCTCCATGGGTACATGGAAATATTTTTATTTAATTTTTTTTAACGGAACCCTAAAAGAGCGAGGCCCGACTCGCACTTGGCCGATTTTTTTATTTCAGTATAGACATTTACCGATATTCAAATTCAATGTTGGAACAGCATTTTTAGTAAGCCGTCCACTGGCTGTTATATAGAACTTCTCAAAATGATGATCACATATATGTATGTTGTTGTATATGTATTTGTCACCCTTTTCTTTATCTGTTTCATTTAACACCATTTTCCAGTGATTAAATTTTTCCTCATAAGGGTATTCCGATGGTGGGAAGTGATGAACTCTTCCTGAAAGATAATAAGTATAATGTTATTTTATAAAAATAGCAGCTAGCAGCAGGCTCCATTTCAACGCCCAATTCATCTTGTAAGACGGTAAATTAAAACAAACCATAAGTACCTTTATAGGGACTACATCCAAAATAGCACTTGAAGGCACTTTCTGGGCATGATGAAAGAAGTTATTAAAAGATCACAACACCTTCACATGAACTTTTGATGTTTTGAATGTTTTGAATCACAGAAGTTCACAGAACACTAAATACTCCTAGCGAAGAATGATAAATTCATATTAAAAAAGGGGGGACCGTTCTTACTAGCGCCATCTATATTCAACCCAGTGACAACGCTTTGAAGGCGGGAGATTCAAATGTGGAAATAAGCTACTTACCCAAATTAAATTTCTAGATATGGTATTTTGACTCTAAAGAGAACTTGGTGTTTTTAAAATATAACTTCTCTTTAGAGTCAAAATACCATATCAATAAGGTTTCAGTTCAGGTTTAAAAGAAAAAAAAAACGGGTTTTTTGTTCTAGCGAATATAAATGAAAATTTATTTTTATGTAAATATATTATTAGTTTTCTTTGTCGAACGCTTTTACAAAATTCTATCTTCACTGTACAATTTCACCTGCAGGGATGATGAAGAGTAGTCTGTTTCAGGAAAAAAATGTACTGAGGATAGGTCACATCTGAAAAGAAACAATTTTATTCTTTTTAGTAACCTATTACAATAATTATTATACAGCATAATACTAGCAAAAAGCTGAGCTTTGTGAGGGCTCGCATAGTTTTTCTAACTGTTAATGATTTTTAAATTACGTTTATTTTGACAGATAACACATCTGGATATAAAGTTAAATTACTGTGTTAAATCACAAATCTATAGGCGTGATAGTTTTTCAGTAAAGTGTACCACAAAATGCTCAGGTTGTGGGATAGTATTAGGTCTCGCTCCACTCGCCCTAATAAAAGATAGTTAGTATTTCTAATAGCCTTTTGGTAATTTGTATACACTTACTATAGGGTGTACTAATAGTAAATAGTTTTTCTTAATGGGATCTGCCAGTGTGGGACATGGTTGACATAAATACAAACACAATACTATTATATGTATACCCTTTCTAGACCAATAATTTTTGAAAAAAGAATTTTGAATTTTGAATAATCCTATAGGCACAAGTACTCTAAATATCAAAAGGTAGGCTTGTGCCTGTAAAAGGATAATTAATCGTAATCACAATAATATTATGAATGTGTGTGTTGTCTAACAAAGTGTGTCCTTTAATCAAGCTCCAACAGAGCTATGGCTACGGATCAACGTTATTTTTAGCATTGGTATAGTTAAGTACCTGAGAGTGACATAGGCTTAGTTCATAGTTCATAGTTATTGTTCTTTATTGCATTTCACATGTAACAGGTAGGTACATATACACATGAGACCCTGTGAGGGTATGGCAAACAAAAAATATTACATTTAAAGATACATACACAGGAAATAAAATAAAATAAAATAATACAATGTCAGTTAAAAGCTGGTTAAAAGTAGTTAAGTACAAATTTCAATTAAAATATTAATAAATCCCAAAAAGTCATGTTAATTACAATCATAAAAAGTTTATTACAGTCTATGTCTTTATATAATATTAATTATTATTTTATTAAATTAAAGAAAAAGTTAAAAGAAAAAAGAAATAATAATTTACAATGTCAGTAAAAAGGTAGTTGAGTACAAAAATGTCTAATCAATATTTGTAAATCCTAAATGTCTTTTGAGTATAAAAAGTTCATTACATATTACATACAATCTATTTTTTTATACAATATCAATTATTATTTTTCCAACAGGTATTCATTTACAGTGTAATAACATTTTTGTATGAGAAAATCTTTTAATTTGCGGTAAAAAATTGTATCTTTGTCAATTTTCTTAAGACCGTCCGGTAGGCTACATTTTATCCCGGAAAATCTAAGTTCCCGAGGGATTTTAAAAACTACATCCACGCGGATGAAGACGCGGGCATTAGCTATTATAGTTTTAACTTATGTAGGTAAAGTAGTACTTTTAGAACATAGCTAATACGTACCATTTAGTTCAAGACAAGAGAAACTTTATCGAGTCGAGTAGTTAACTTCACTGAGTAATAATCAAGTTTATGTATTTTAAAGTGCAGTGATACTCGTTTCACGGAGACAGGACTTGTGTATTTTGTTTTTAAAATGGCTTAGAGTTCAAGAACAAGAGGAAATGTTTTACATGTTCGCCGGCTAAAAACAATATTGTTTCGATTTCCTAAACCTGCTTTTAGGAATCCTGAACTAAATGGTACGTATTAGCTATGTTCTAAAAGTACTACTTTACCTACATAAGTTAAAACTATAATAGCTAATGCCCGCGTCTTCATCCGCGTGGATGTAGTTTTTAAAATCCCTCGGGAACTTAGATTTTCCGGGATAAAATGTAGCCTATGTCACTCTCAGGTCCTCAACTATACCAATGCTAAAAATTACGTCGATCCGTAGCTCTGTTGGAGCTTGATAAAAGGACAAACTTTGTTAGACAACACACAAGACAAGGGTATACATAGTATTGTGTTTGTATTTATGTCAACCATGTCCCACACTTGCAGATCCCATTAGGAAAAACTATTTACTATTAGTACACCCTATAGTAAGTGTATACAAATTACCAAAAGGCTATTAGAAATACTAACTATCTTTTATTAGGGCGAGTGGAGCGAGACCTAATACTATCCCACAACCTGAGCATTTTGTGGTACACTTTACTGAAAAACTATCATGCCTATAGATTTGTGATTTAACACAGTAATTTAACTTTGTATTCAGATGTGTTATCTGTCAAAAACAACATAATTTAAAAATCATTAACTTGAAAATCATTAACAGTTACAAAAACTATGCGAGCCCTCACAAAGCTTAGCGTTTTGCTAGTATTATGCTATATAATAATTGTAATAGGTTACTAAAAAGAATAAAATTGTTTCTTTTCAGATGTGAACTATGCTCAGTACATTTTTTTCCTGAAACAGACTACTCTTCATCATCCCTGCAGGTGAAATTGTACAGTGAAGATAGAATTTTGTAAAAGCATTCGATAAAGAAAACTAATAATATATTTACATCAAAATAAATGTTCATTTATATTCGCTAGAACAAAAAACCCGTTTTTTTTCTTTTAAACCTGAACTGAAACCTTATTGATATGGTATTTTGACGAGGTCCGACTCGCACTTGGCCGATTTTTTTATTTCAGTATAGACATTTACCGATATTCAAATTCAATGTTGGAACAGCATTTTTAGTAAGCCGTCCACTGGCTGTTATATAGAACTTCTCAAAATGATGATCACATATATGTATGTTGTTGTATATGTATTTGTCACCCTTTTCTTTATCTGTTTCATTTAACACCATTTTCCAGTGATTAAATTTTTCCTCATAAGGGTATTCCGATGGTGGGAAGTGATGAACTCTTCCTGAAAGATAATAAGTATAATGTTATTTTATAAAAATAGCAGCTAGCAGCAGGCTCCATTTCAACGCCCAATTCATCTTGTAAGACGGTAAATTAAAACAAACCATAAGTACCTTTATAGGGACTACATCCAAAATAGCACTTGAAGGCACTTTCTGGGCATGATGAAAGAAGTTATTAAAAGATCACAACACCTTCACATGAACTTTTGATGTTTTGAATGTTTTGAATCACAGAAGTTCACAGAACACTAAATACTCCTAGCGAAGAATGATAACTTCATATTAAAAAAGGGGGGACCGTTCTTACTAGCGCCATCTATATTCAACCCAGTGACAACGCTTTGAAGGCGGGAGATTCAAATGTGGAAATAAGCTACTTACCCAAATTAAATTTCTAGATAAGGTATTTTGACACTAAAGAGAACTTGGTATTTTTAAAATACAAGTTCTCTTTAGAGTCAAAATACCATATCAATAAGGTTTCAGTTCAGGTTTAAAAGAAAAAAAACGGGTTTTTTGTTCTAGCGAATATAAATGAACATTTATTTTGATGTAAATATATTATTAGTTTTCTTTATCGAATGCTTTTACAAAATTCTATCTTCACTGTACAATTTCACCTGCAGGGATGATGAAGAGTAGTCTGTTTCAGGAAAAAAATGTACTGAGCATAGTTCACATCTGAAAAGAAACAATTTTATTCTTTTTAGTAACCTATTACAATTATTATATAGCATAATACTAGCAAAACGCTAAGCTTTGTGAGGGCTCGCATAGTTTTTGTAACTGTTAATGATTTTCAAGTTAATGATTTTTAAATTATGTTGTTTTTGACAGATAACACATCTGAATACAAAGTTAAATTACTGTGTTAAATCACAAATCTATAGGCATGATAGTTTTTCAGTAAAGTGTACCACAAAATGCTCAGGTTGTGGGATAGTATTAGGTCTCGCTCCACTCGCCCTAATAAAAGATAGTTAGTATTTCTAATAGCCTTTTGGTAATTTGTATACACTTACTATAGGGTGTACTAATAGTAAATAGTTTTTCCTAATGGGATCTGCAAGTGTGGGACATGGTTGACATAAATACAAACACAATACTATGTATACCCTTGTCTTGTGTGTTGTCTAACAAAGTTTGTCCTTTTATCAAGCTCCAACAGAGCTACGGATCGACGTAATTTTTAGCATTGGTATAGTTGAGGACCTGAGAGTGACATAGGCTACATTTTATCCCGGAAAATCTAAGTTCCCGAGGGATTTTAAAAACTACATCCACGCGGATGAAGACGCGGGCATTAGCTATTATAGTTTTAACTTATGTAGGTAAAGTAGTACTTTTAGAACATAGCTAATACGTACCATTTAGTTCAGGATTCCTAAAAGCAGGTTTAGGAAATCGAAACAATATTGTTTTTAGCCGGCGAACATGTAAAACATTTCCTCTTGTTCTTGAACTCTAAGCCATTTTAAAAACAAAATACACAAGTCCTGTCTCCGTGAAACGAGTATCACTGCACTTTAAAATACATAAACTTGATTATTACTCAGTGAAGTTAACTACTCGACTCGATAAAGTTTCTCTTGTCTTGAACCTGAGTTCAAAGAGTTTCTTCAAAGAGTTGTCACTGGGTTGAATATAGATGGCGCTAGTAAGAACGGTCCCCCTTTTTTTAATATGAAGTTATCATTCTTCTCCGCTAGGAGTAATAGTGTTCTGTGAGTTAACTACTAGACTCGATAAAGTTCATAGAATTGCAAGAAATCAATTTGTTATTTGTTACCATAGAGAAGAATTTTATATTTGTACATTTGTTACGAAACAATAACAAAGACGCCATTGTTGAAACTTTTTGAAAATTGAATCCACAGACCAGGAACAACAAGATTGAATCACAGAGTTGAATGACGATGACGCGCCATAGACGATGAACACTAGGTTAAAAAAAGAGATTTTGTACTCTGAGATTTTGCCTTGGTAGGTATTTACATCTGCCCCATACAAAGTTGACCCCCCCAACTAAATCGTAGACGGTAGACCATGGTCCACGAACATAAATTATAAACAATCACTAGGACTGTTGATAAAATATCGATATATTGAAATATCGAAATTATTATTTTGAAATATCGATATTTATTACTAATATATTTTTGGACGATATATCGATAGTTCGATATTGAAATGTAGATATCGATGGTCGATATTTTTTTTTAAATACTTTTATCTTTGACAAATAAAAGTATTTAAAAAAAAATCTTTATTAGTCTACGACTCTTATATAATTTTTTTTTAATTTTTTTTTTGTAATTTATTTTATCTACAAAATCATAACTTAATCTACCTTATTTTATTTACACTATTATCAATGAAGTTTCTGGCAGAAATTTTGGTACAATACCTGCTGAATTAAAGCAGTATTTAGATCAGCCAAATATTTCAAGGTCATCAAATGCGCTGAAATTTTGGATTGATAGTAGGCATTTTACTCCCGTGCTATCAGAAATAGCTGTTAAATATTTAATTTCTTCTGCTACATCTGTAGCATCTGAACGAATTGCTTCTACCATCAATCTTTTAGTGCCTAATAATCATAGTAGCCAAACAGCTGAACATACAAAACAAAGAGTATTTTTAAAAACTCTTACTGAAAAATATTGTTTTAAATGATTCTTACCTACTTAAATTAAAAAAATAATTAGTAAGAACTATCATCATCATCATCAGCAACCCATCAACGGCTCACTACTGAGCACAGGTCTCCTCTCAGAGAAGGGTTAAAGGCCATAGTCCACCACGCTGGCCCAATGCGGACTTCACACACCTTCAATAACATTATGAAGAACTCTCAGGTGTGCAGGTTTCCTCACGATGTTTTCCTTCACCGTTGAAGCAAGTAATATTTAATTGCTTAAACGCATTTGACTCCGAAATGTCAGAGGTGCGTACCCGGGATCGAACCTGCGACCCCCCGAATAGGAGACCACAGTCTTAACCACTAGGCTATCGCACTAAGAACTATACCTGACACTTTTATACATTTATAATTTAATTTTTTAATAAATATACAGGACTACTGTGTAATCATTTTTTAGCTGACTTACGTTTTTTTTTAAATAAAGCCGATGAGATGATAAGATAAATATATCGAAATATCGGTATTTTTTTCGATATATCGAACTCCGTTTTTGATATAATATTTAAATATATCGATATATCGAAAATCCGATATTTTTAAAAATATCAACAGTCCTAACAATCACTATGATACAGGAGTCGGTACTCCTAGAAATGAACGTGCGCTAGCGAACAGCACCAACTTATAAAAATCTAATTTTCTGTCAACTCTCAAGAACTGCAGCGGATATCACGTGACTATCGATATTTTAGTGGTGGGTCATACGTATAATCCGACTAATTTGAACATCTATGATAATCTAGCAATCTATACGGCCATAGCAGTCTTCCAAATTTTACTGCGTTATACCAATTGAAATAATTAATAACTGCCATAGTTAATAATAATTGCTTTTGAATTAAATATTTAATATCTGCAAATAGTTTATGCAATATTTAAGTATTTAAATAGGATGGTACTTCTTACACATAAACACATATAAAAAATTGGTAGACTCGTTGACAATTCAAAGGCCGCACTTGTAAAAAAGTTTATTTGAATAAAAAACATTTCTATTTCGAAAACTAAAACTTATTCCCGCATCACAGACAGAATTTACCCAGGCGCAAATTATTAATGGATATTATGTAGGTATATACATAAATCATAGGTAATACTTATGTACCTAACCTATGCGGCTAGTTCATGGAACTAGGAATAGGGTATTTGACTATATTAAAAATATCGTTTCATTTGGTGTCATCCTAAAAGATTATTATCTATAGAAACTAAAAAATAAAGTTTTATTTAATTAGAAAACATTAAATAAAATTGCTATAATTCCGGCCATGGTCACGTGATCGAAAACGTTCCGTGATCTCGAATGACGTCACAGTCCACACCACCTATGGGCTGCGGAGTTGTCATTGTTTGAAATGTGAACTGTGACGTCATGAGAGCAAATGGAACGTTTTGGCGGCAATTTATTTTTTTGAATTTATTTCTCGATTTTTAGGAAAAATACTGAAAATTATGCCGAAATATACGTTTTGTTAGCTTCAGCATAGCATTATTAACAGTTTAAGATGATTTTCTAAAAGTAGTCAAATATCCTATTACGACTACGTTAATTAATCCAACAATGCAACTGCGAGTTTGATGCCACCCAAACACCAAACTATTTTTATGATTTCAGATTTTTAAACTGTATACTTCCCAAACTTTCAGACGGCAAACCAGAGATTACTCTTTAATTAGACGTAGTCGTAATTCCTAGTTCCATGCTCTTTAAACTATCCCTAAACATACGAAAGTGTCAAAAAGTAACCTATTTATCTAAAAATTATTCTTCAATGATTTTAACATTAAACATACTTCTTAAAATACTACTAATTGCTTTGCTAGTTTGACAAATTATTTAATAGAGCTTTTTAAAACACTAACAGAAAATATGAGTAGTAAAACGATAAGTAGACACCTTATGTCACCGATAAGAACACCTCACGGCTTGTATCAATGAAAACCTAGTTTGACGTAACTTTTGTCGTAGTCCCTAAACGACATCTTACTTCAAAAGTCTTACGTGGAACCAATTTTCAGCAATGTTCATACAAAAATTGTATCGATAGTGTACTGCATCAATGTCAAAACATTTTTTTGTCCTCAACGATCCTTTAAGGACTGTATCAATCATGCGTGGAGCCAAAACCATGTTTTGACATTGATGCTGTCCTTTAATGATTGATCTAATTCTTAGCCGGTCGCCCCGCTGCGCTGGAGGCGAACTCGATAAGTGGGACAGAGAAAAATACTAAAACTCGATAAAATGGTGGAATAATGAAGCTTAATTTTTTGTAAA
Organism: Oeneis ivallda; assembly: GCA_029955525.1. Lineage (NCBI taxonomy): Eukaryota > Metazoa > Arthropoda > Insecta > Lepidoptera > Nymphalidae > Oeneis > Oeneis ivallda. Next base: position 20,754,275 of record JARPMR010000012.1, read on the forward strand.
CAAAATATCTTTGCTATGGATTTTATACATGATTTCAATATGAATAATTTTAGAAGATCGACATGCCTAAAATGGATAAAATAAATCACATTTTGTAGAAACTATTGAACTAATGAAATGGATTTTTGTTTGAAACGGAGAAACTTATTTTGTAGTGATGGAATCGGGATTTGAAGGGGCGGAATTTTGGAAAGGATCAGAAAAACTATGGACTATGGCTCAAACGCTCGACGCGCGGAGCCACTAAACAAACGAAGAAGAAGAAGAAATAGAGCCGCCATTAAAATTAGCGCGCCAGCCTGACTTTTAGGTGTGCCAACTGCAGTGTTGCGGTAGGACAATCTAGTTTGCTGTTTGTGGCTACTTAAAACAAAAAGTAGCCAGTTTTCTAAAAAAAAATCGCTTTCAAAATGTGGCTAAAAGTGGCTAAATAATGTCATAGTGTTTTTGGAGTATCTCTTATTCAATGTACCTATTATAAACTGATAAATTTTTTGGCTGAAACCAATAAAATTCGCTAGATATCTAGCCACAAAGTGGCTAAAACGGCAACACTGGCCAACTGAGCATAAAAAGTTTTGCCAGTGTCTACCAGTGTCTATATTGTGTGCATCCTTCTCTATGAGACGTCTATGAGTGTCACGTTGATGGAGAAGGCACGAAGGAGATTGAGCGGTGTAATCAGTTACGTAGTAAAGAGTAGTTTTTTTATAAAGTTGGAAAAATTCAAAACGACAGAATTTGTCAGGCCAACGTTGACGTATCGTTTCAACAGTAAAAAAAAATAACATTTTTTTATTAGTTGTGTCATGTAGTCGTTTTCCTAATTCCATGAGATGGGTATCTGTTAAGAGCTCCGCTATCACCAGAAGGTTACTTTTGTATCCTTTTAGGTGTTTTTAACTCCGTCAGGTTACTTCTTGGTTAAACTATTCAAAAGGTTACTTTTAAGTGTTTTTTGAAGTAAAACTTCTTTACACACGCTTGACTTGGAGAACTAGCACCCTATACATTGTCCATCTTGCTGTACGTCCCGCCAAGGACGCGGTGCTGGACAGTAGCATACGCACTATCGTGCATGGCAGATGCAATGAAACTTTAGTAGCGAACGCACGCAATTTTTTTTGTAATGCCACCGCCCACCAATGTTGTCAAGATGTCAAAAGATGGGAATTCTACTTGTGTTATCTTTAGAACAAAAAAAAGGAAAAGGTTCTGGATCAAAACAATCTATAAAAAACGAGCCCAGTGCTTTTTTGTTTGTTCATGTAAAATATTCCACAAACAGGTGAGGAATTTGTGTTTTTCAATAAATCGCAATATAATTTCGCGATCTGCCATTTTTAGGATCCCGTACCAAATTCTAAAAATGGAACCCTTATGGTGAGACTTTGTCCGTCCGTCCATCCATCCGTCCGTCCGTCTGTCACAGTCGATTATTTCAGTAACTATTAAAGCTATCGACTAGCCCAACATCATTGGAATAAAAAAATAATCGAAAATTATTTTTAGTTTTGTTAAAAAAGGGGGAAAATCAGGGATTTGAAATTTCAAAAGTAAAATAACTATACCGAGTGGGGTCTCTTATGAAAGGCCTTGACCTGTACATCCTAAAACAGATTTTTATTTATTTTTATCTGTAAGTTTTTGATTAATTGGGCAAAATGTCGAAAATTATATACCGTCCCCCCCCCCCCCTCTTATCTCCGAAGATTACCAATCGGAAAATCAGAAATAATTATGGTCAATAGAGGTTTATGCATATTTTACAGGAAAAATAAAACCAACGCTCTAACTAGCATTGTTTTTTTTTATTTTAACAATAAACCTCTACAAGCAAAGTTATATTAAAAGATGAATAATCAAATTAATATAATAGAGAGTTTTACCTACCAATAAAACTTACCTATTATTTTTCCTGACATATCCGGAATCCATGTTGAGTGTAGCGTGTCTTTTTCGTATGTTCTGACTTAGCGATACCCTCGCTTCGAGTCCCCACCCTGTATCCGTTTCCGCTTTGAGTTCAATATGGTCCCATAAGGTGCCTATGGTTACCAAAGATAACGACAGTATACTACTCCCTGACAATTTGGGCAGTTGTCCGGAGCAGTGTACTACAGACACAGATAGTCTGGGCACATGTCCGGAGGAGTGCACTATAAAATGTGCTGCAGAAGTTCCATCAGGCTTGAGCAGAAATCTCTCGGATAACCCTGGAAAACAGACTATTATTATTTCCGATAAGTTAGGTAGAGATTTTGGCTCATATATTAGCAATTACGTGCAACACTCTGTGATTAATAGCTGATGTTCACCGGGTGCTAGCTTGGACCATCTACTTAATACCTTAAGTGAAGAAAGTTTAGATTGTAATAAAAATGTTATCATTTTGTTTGGGGACAGTCTGAAAGTAAAAAAATTGGTTGCCTGTAAAGTCGGTATACGGGCGATAGTTTTACGTGACAACCGAAATAGAAGCGCAAGACATGAACCGGTGTGTATACCTATCTCTCTCACTCTCTCTCTCTCTCGCTCTGTCTCTCTCGCTCTTAGGCGGGCTAACTGTGCTCGAGTGGAAGGGACGCGTGCCTTTCACTTTTTATGTCTGTCTCTCTCGCTCTTAGGCGGGCTAACCATGCCTCTCACTCGCTCTCATTGTGAGCGCATAACGTGAGCGGAGCGTAACGCAGTTTCTTGAAGTGTCACCCGGCAAACCAATTTATAAGACGTTGTCACGTCAAAAGGTCCCAGATTATTAAATGTATAGAAAAGTTAATATTATTAAGTAACAAAACCAAATGTAAGTTCTATATGTGTGCCTTTCCTTATTCCAGCACACTTACTCAAAAACAAAACCAGCATATACATATGTTAAACTTGACTATGTACAACTTGACATACCATCATAGCGATGCTATTTTTTATTTTGACATAAATAAATTTACATCTAAGTTTACATTGACCAGTGAGAGTATGTATCTTCCGAAAAGATGCAAGCTGCTCATAGCTTCTCTATTAGCATATAATATACATGATTCAGTTACAAGTGTTGTAACAAAGTCTTTTGACTCATATACAAACAGTACTTTAAGTACTAATAATATTACTATTGTTGACTCAAGTAATAGCAAACCTATTGCTTGTTTAAACTAGATAATAAGACAACAGAGAGGCCCTGTGAATTGAACATTGTACATCAAAATATACAGAGCCTCACTGGCAAAGAACTGGAAATTGAACTATTTCTAGAAAAATGTGATACACATGTTTTATGTTTCACCGAACACTGGCTTGTTAGTCAACAGTTACCAGTGTTAATAAAAAATTTTAAACTGTCAAGTGCGTTCACTAGAAGGTCTGCAATCCATGGCGGATCTTTAATTATGGTACATGAAAGTTTAATTAGTAAAGAACGTAAGGATATAGCTGGCCTCTCTGTTGAGCGCACTATTGAACTTTCTTGTGTGGAGCTGGAGCGTTTTATTATAGTCTGTGTGTACCGGCCCCCCTCAGGTGATTATAAACAATTTGAAGATATAATGGAGGACGTACTGAAGCGATTGTGTGTGTCCACAAAAAAGGTTATAGTCTGCGGTGATTTCAATGTAAATATTCTAGTGGAGAACTCGATCACTGTCAGTTTTCTAAACTTATTTAAATGTTTTAATCTAAATAACGCTTTTTGTGAACCAACTAGGATCACAGAAGTTTCGGCCACTTGTTTGGATAACATTTTTTGCAGCAGTGATATCGTTACGGATAAATCAATAATTAACAATTTGAGGTCAGATCACTGCGGGCAACAAATTACAATTTCAAACAATGTAAGCAACGACAAAAGAATTGTTAAGTGTAGACCAATAACAGAAAGTAAATTGGCGCGGTTTAAATGTCACATTTCTGACAAACTTCGAACTCTTAGGTATGTAAATGGTAACCCAGATAAACTTTATACTGGTCTCTTCAAGACAATAGACACTGAATTTAATAAAATATTTAATTTTAAACAAATAAATGTAAATGGTAAATTAAAATTCAGTGAGTGGGCTACCGTAGGTATTTACAAAAGTAGAGATAGACTGTATGATTTATATGAAGAAAAACAATTTAAGCGGTCTTCAAGTTTTCTTGAAAGCGTGAAAACATACTCTAAGATATTTAAAAACGTATGCATTCACGCAAAAGCAATACATATTAAAGAGAGAATCGTGAAATCCGATAATAAAATAAAAACCACGTGGAATATAGTTAATGAAGAAACGGGTAAAAGTAAATCACGTGATGTTAACTTTGAAATTATTGTTAATAATGATAAAATAACTTCTGACGTGGAGGTTGCAAATACTTTCGAGAATTTTTTTCAGAACATTCCTGTTCTGCTGACTGACTCACTGAGTTCCTCACCTACTGCAGCTCAGAGTTTATTGAGAGGCAACGTCAATGAGTGCAATGTTTTATTTGAATTCAAATTTATCACTGCAGCTGAGGTAATAAAAAATTTTAAGATGTTGAAAATGAAAAAAACTGGTGATTTATGGGGTATGTCTGTAAAAATTATATCTGACATAATAAATGACATTGCTCCTTATTTAGCCGTAATTTTTAATGAATGTGTTGCTATGGGTATCTTTCCAAATTTGATGAAACATAGCAAACTCATCCCCCTGTTTAAATCAGGCAACAGAACTGACCTCAATAATTACAGACCTGTATCAATCCTTCCAACACTTAGTAAGATATTTGAAAAAATTATACTTGATCAACTAATGAAGCATTTTAATGTTAATAACTTGCTACACCCCGAACAGTACGGCTTCACGAAGGGTCGAAGCACGACTGATGCTGGTGCAAAGCTACTTGAACATATTTTCGATGCCTGGAAGCGTTCGCAGAATGCTATTGGGATTTTTTGTGACCTATCTAAGGCGTTTGATTGCGTTGATCACCAAACTCTTTTACTCAAACTTAGTCATTATGGCATAAGAAGCGTTGCACTTGATCTCATTGCCTCTTACCTTAGTGATCGAACACAAAGTGTATGCGTAGATGACGTGAAGTCGCGGGGTTCATCTACTCTGTCAGTGTATCTAAAGTGGCTTGAATATGACTAGTTTGGAAATCTGGAAGGGAATGATGTTTTATCTGGTTTTTTATTATAATACATGTTCCACCGTGGGCCCTTCCATCAGGGTGATTGGTCAAATAGGTGCTGAACCCATCAAATTTTATAAAACTGTTACTTGTACAATGGGTTTCTGTGACAAGTAGAACATCAATTTTATGTTCTTTTAAAAGTAGTTCAGCCTCAGCCTTATTAGGGCATAAGCCATTTATGTTCCACGTACCCACTCGTAAACCTATTTTTTAGCTAATTTATCAACGAGGGTTGTAATGAGGCTCATTAGAGTACTCATCTGTTGTAGGATTAAATCGAATTTCTCACTTTGTTTTATAAGTATTTGTTCTAAATTTAAGAGGTTATTTTTTGTTTGAGGTTCTTGAGATCGTGGTTTACTAGATTTGAGGGCCTCTGCATATTCCATCTTATGTTTAGCTGTTGAGTGTTCAGTAGTTGGTTCAAACGGTTTTCTCGTGGTTTGAGGTGGTTTTCTAAACGGTTTAGTAATTTTCCTTGCCAATATTTCTGCATAGACTTCACAGCCTTTATAGTTGGCTGGATGAGGACCCAGGCACAGTGCACATTTCGCCGGAGTATTTCGATCTTTTTTAGGGCATTCAGAAGTTTTATGTGACTGTGCACATTTAACACAACGGTAAGGTCTCATGCAGTAATTCTTAGAGTGGCCATACTGCTGGCATCGTTGGCATTGTACTACAGTTTTCTTTTTCCTAGGGTCTTCAATGATTACAGATTGGTGATATATATACTTGATTTCTTTAGCAAGTTTGTTGTTTGTATGAGGAAGAAGATTAACAAAAAATGTAGAAGTTGGTTTCTTTTCGGGGCCATATCTAGCATTAATTATTTCACCAAATACTGTATTTCCAGTTCTTTCAATTTCTTCTTTAATGAACTCAGTAGGTGTGGTGTGATGCAGGTTCCTTATCACCAGTCTGCAACATTTGTTATCCTTACTGTTGAATGTGTGGCCAATTAGTCTTTGTTCCCTAATAATTGATATTAACTTTTTATAGACCTCAACATCATTTGAATTTACTCGCAACTGGTTTTTATTGATAATTTTGTAATAAAACATACTTTTGTCAACAACACTACTTAAAAGCTCTGTTAACTTATTGACGTTGTCTATGCCATAAAGGATGATTGGTGGGGGTTTAGTAAGTTTTGGTGGTTCTTTTTGCTCTTCATTCTCGTCTACCGGGAGATCGCTGTACCTGTTAGCAGTAGGTATTTTATCAGGAGAAGGGCTGGATGTCAATTTTTTCCTCTTAGGGTTTCTCAATGTAGGAATTCTTTGCCATTCTGGTGGCGCTTTGGGTGTAGTTTCATCTGTGTTATCTGGGTTCTCCAGAGTTGCAGGTGTTTGTTTATTGCAGATGTTTGCCTCAACACTAGTGCTTGATGGTTTACTACCCAGTGATGAACTTCTTGGCCGGGTAATAAATAAGCTTGGATGGAAAGCTTGCTGTACCATAGTCTTCTTTCCAGTAGTATTAACTGGCACAGGAGCCTGGTCACTCACTCCTGTGGAGTCTTCGGTAGCATACTTCACACTATCAGGCCCGGGTACCCGATAGCGCCGGGGGCTAGCCGGATTGCATGGCATATCGCACTCATTTATCAACTTTTCCATTATTAAAAGGGGGGTTAGGAAGAATACAAGTAGCACTTTCCTAAGGTACTACTGCCACAGTTGTTTAGAGGGGATTTAGTCCCTCAGGGTTTGTGGTAGCCCAGGTACAGGTTATTTGACCGCCGCCTGTTGCTCGGCGTTGTCAGCTCGTTTAGCACCACCCAGGGGACACGTGTAGGGTGGGCCTTGTTCGAGGAGAAGGTGGTAAATCCTACGGACGCGAGCGACATCATCCCCCCTCCATGGGTACATGGAAATATTTTTATTTAATTTTTTTTAACGGAACCCTAAAAGAGCGAGGCCCGACTCGCACTTGGCCGATTTTTTTATTTCAGTATAGACATTTACCGATATTCAAATTCAATGTTGGAACAGCATTTTTAGTAAGCCGTCCACTGGCTGTTATATAGAACTTCTCAAAATGATGATCACATATATGTATGTTGTTGTATATGTATTTGTCACCCTTTTCTTTATCTGTTTCATTTAACACCATTTTCCAGTGATTAAATTTTTCCTCATAAGGGTATTCCGATGGTGGGAAGTGATGAACTCTTCCTGAAAGATAATAAGTATAATGTTATTTTATAAAAATAGCAGCTAGCAGCAGGCTCCATTTCAACGCCCAATTCATCTTGTAAGACGGTAAATTAAAACAAACCATAAGTACCTTTATAGGGACTACATCCAAAATAGCACTTGAAGGCACTTTCTGGGCATGATGAAAGAAGTTATTAAAAGATCACAACACCTTCACATGAACTTTTGATGTTTTGAATGTTTTGAATCACAGAAGTTCACAGAACACTAAATACTCCTAGCGAAGAATGATAACTTCATATTAAAAAAGGGGGGACCGTTCTTACTAGCGCCATCTATATTCAACCCAGTGACAACGCTTTGAAGGCGGGAGATTCAAATGTGGAAATAAGCTACTTACCCAAATTAAATTTCTAGATAAGGTATTTTGACACTAAAGAGAACTTGGTATTTTTAAAATACAAGTTCTCTTTAGAGTCAAAATACCATATCAATAAGGTTTCAGTTCAGGTTTAAAAGAAAAAAAACGGGTTTTTTGTTCTAGCGAATATAAATGAACATTTATTTTGATGTAAATATATTATTAGTTTTCTTTATCGAATGCTTTTACAAAATTCTATCTTCACTGTACAATTTCACCTGCAGGGATGATGAAGAGTAGTCTGTTTCAGGAAAAAAATGTACTGAGCATAGTTCACATCTGAAAAGAAACAATTTTATTCTTTTTAGTAACCTATTACAATTATTATATAGCATAATACTAGCAAAACGCTAAGCTTTGTGAGGGCTCGCATAGTTTTTGTAACTGTTAATGATTTTCAAGTTAATGATTTTTAAATTATGTTGTTTTTGACAGATAACACATCTGAATACAAAGTTAAATTACTGTGTTAAATCACAAATCTATAGGCATGATAGTTTTTCAGTAAAGTGTACCACAAAATGCTCAGGTTGTGGGATAGTATTAGGTCTCGCTCCACTCGCCCTAATAAAAGATAGTTAGTATTTCTAATAGCCTTTTGGTAATTTGTATACCAAAACTCTTTAACTTAACTCAAACTTGTATAACTGTCTCCGTGAAACGAGTATCACTGCACTTTAAAATACATAAACTTGATTATTACTCAGTGAAGTTAACTACTCGACTCGATAAAGTTTCTCTTGTCTTGAACCTGAGTTCAAAGAGTTTCTTCAAAGAGTTGTCACTGGGTTGAATATAGATGGCGCTAGTAAGAACGGTCCCCCTTTTTTTAATATGAAGTTATCATTCTTCTCCGCTAGGAGTAATAGTGTTCTGTGAGTTAACTACTAGACTCGATAAAGTTCATAGAATTGCAAGAAATCAATTTGTTATTTGTTACCATAGAGAAGAATTTTATATTTGTACATTTGTTACGAAACAATAACAAAGACGCCATTGTTGAAACTTTTTGAAAATTGAATCCACAGACCAGGAACAACAAGATTGAATCACAGAGTTGAATGACGATGACGCGCCATAGACGATGAACACTAGGTTAAAAAAAGAGATTTTGTACTCTGAGATTTTGCCTTGGTAGGTATTTACATCTGCCCCATACAAAGTTGACCCCCCCAACTAAATCGTAGACGGTAGACCATGGTCCACGAACATAAATTATAAACAATCACTAGGACTGTTGATAAAATATCGATATATTGAAATATCGAAATTATTATTTTGAAATATCGATATTTATTACTAATATATTTTTGGACGATATATCGATAGTTCGATATTGAAATGTAGATATCGATGGTCGATATTTTTTTTTAAATACTTTTATCTTTGACAAATAAAAGTATTTAAAAAAAAATCTTTATTAGTCTACGACTCTTATATAATTTTTTTTTAATTTTTTTTTTGTAATTTATTTTATCTACAAAATCATAACTTAATCTACCTTATTTTATTTACACTATTATCAATGAAGTTTCTGGCAGAAATTTTGGTACAATACCTGCTGAATTAAAGCAGTATTTAGATCAGCCAAATATTTCAAGGTCATCAAATGCGCTGAAATTTTGGATTGATAGTAGGCATTTTACTCCCGTGCTATCAGAAATAGCTGTTAAATATTTAATTTCTTCTGCTACATCTGTAGCATCTGAACGAATTGCTTCTACCATCAATCTTTTAGTGCCTAATAATCATAGTAGCCAAACAGCTGAACATACAAAACAAAGAGTATTTTTAAAAACTCTTACTGAAAAATATTGTTTTAAATGATTCTTACCTACTTAAATTAAAAAAATAATTAGTAAGAACTATCATCATCATCATCAGCAACCCATCAACGGCTCACTACTGAGCACAGGTCTCCTCTCAGAGAAGGGTTAAAGGCCATAGTCCACCACGCTGGCCCAATGCGGACTTCACACACCTTCAATAACATTATGAAGAACTCTCAGGTGTGCAGGTTTCCTCACGATGTTTTCCTTCACCGTTGAAGCAAGTAATATTTAATTGCTTAAACGCATTTGACTCCGAAATGTCAGAGGTGCGTACCCGGGATCGAACCTGCGACCCCCCGAATAGGAGACCACAGTCTTAACCACTAGGCTATCGCACTAAGAACTATACCTGACACTTTTATACATTTATAATTTAATTTTTTAATAAATATACAGGACTACTGTGTAATCATTTTTTAGCTGACTTACGTTTTTTTTTAAATAAAGCCGATGAGATGATAAGATAAATATATCGAAATATCGGTATTTTTTTCGATATATCGAACTCCGTTTTTGATATAATATTTAAATATATCGATATATCGAAAATCCGATATTTTTAAAAATATCAACAGTCCTAACAATCACTATGATACAGGAGTCGGTACTCCTAGAAATGAACGTGCGCTAGCGAACAGCACCAACTTATAAAAATCTAATTTTCTGTCAACTCTCAAGAACTGCAGCGGATATCACGTGACTATCGATATTTTAGTGGTGGGTCATACGTATAATCCGACTAATTTGAACATCTATGATAATCTAGCAATCTATACGGCCATAGCAGTCTTCCAAATTTTACTGCGTTATACCAATTGAAATAATTAATAACTGCCATAGTTAATAATAATTGCTTTTGAATTAAATATTTAATATCTGCAAATAGTTTATGCAATATTTAAGTATTTAAATAGGATGGTACTTCTTACACATAAACACATATAAAAAATTGGTAGACTCGTTGACAATTCAAAGGCCGCACTTGTAAAAAAGTTTATTTGAATAAAAAACATTTCTATTTCGAAAACTAAAACTTATTCCCGCATCACAGACAGAATTTACCCAGGCGCAAATTATTAATGGATATTATGTAGGTATATACATAAATCATAGGTAATACTTATGTACCTAACCTATGCGGCTAGTTCATGGAACTAGGAATAGGGTATTTGACTATATTAAAAATATCGTTTCATTTGGTGTCATCCTAAAAGATTATTATCTATAGAAACTAAAAAATAAAGTTTTATTTAATTAGAAAACATTAAATAAAATTGCTATAATTCCGGCCATGGTCACGTGATCGAAAACGTTCCGTGATCTCGAATGACGTCACAGTCCACACCACCTATGGGCTGCGGAGTTGTCATTGTTTGAAATGTGAACTGTGACGTCATGAGAGCAAATGGAACGTTTTGGCGGCAATTTATTTTTTTGAATTTATTTCTCGATTTTTAGGAAAAATACTGAAAATTATGCCGAAATATACGTTTTGTTAGCTTCAGCATAGCATTATTAACAGTTTAAGATGATTTTCTAAAAGTAGTCAAATATCCTATTACGACTACGTTAATTAATCCAACAATGCAACTGCGAGTTTGATGCCACCCAAACACCAAACTATTTTTATGATTTCAGATTTTTAAACTGTATACTTCCCAAACTTTCAGACGGCAAACCAGAGATTACTCTTTAATTAGACGTAGTCGTAATTCCTAGTTCCATGCTCTTTAAACTATCCCTAAACATACGAAAGTGTCAAAAAGTAACCTATTTATCTAAAAATTATTCTTCAATGATTTTAACATTAAACATACTTCTTAAAATACTACTAATTGCTTTGCTAGTTTGACAAATTATTTAATAGAGCTTTTTAAAACACTAACAGAAAATATGAGTAGTAAAACGATAAGTAGACACCTTATGTCACCGATAAGAACACCTCACGGCTTGTATCAATGAAAACCTAGTTTGACGTAACTTTTGTCGTAGTCCCTAAACGACATCTTACTTCAAAAGTCTTACGTGGAACCAATTTTCAGCAATGTTCATACAAAAATTGTATCGATAGTGTACTGCATCAATGTCAAAACATTTTTTTGTCCTCAACGATCCTTTAAGGACTGTATCAATCATGCGTGGAGCCAAAACCATGTTTTGACATTGATGCTGTCCTTTAATGATTGATCTAATTCTTAGCCGGTCGCCCCGCTGCGCTGGAGGCGAACTCGATAAGTGGGACAGAGAAAAATACTAAAACTCGATAAAATGGTGGAATAATGAAGCTTAATTTTTTGTAAACAAAATATCTTTGCTATGGATTTTATACATGATTTCAATATGAATAATTTTAGAAGATCGACATGCCTAAAATGGATAAAATAAATCACATTTTGTAGAAACTATTGAACTAATGAAATGGATTTTTGTTTGAAACGGAGAAACTTATTTTGTAGTGATGGAATCGGGATTTGAAGGGGCGGAATTTTGGAAAGGATCAGAAAAACTATGGACTATGGCTCAAACGCTCGACGCGCGGAGCCACTAAACAAACGAAGAAGAAGAAGAAATAGAGCCGCCATTAAAATTAGCGCGCCAGCCTGACTTTTAGGTGTGCCAACTGCAGTGTTGCGGTAGGACAATCTAGTTTGCTGTTTGTGGCTACTTAAAACAAAAAGTAGCCAGTTTTCTAAAAAAAAATCGCTTTCAAAATGTGGCTAAAAGTGGCTAAATAATGTCATAGTGTTTTTGGAGTATCTCTTATTCAATGTACCTATTATAAACTGATAAATTTTTTGGCTGAAACCAATAAAATTCGCTAGATATCTAGCCACAAAGTGGCTAAAACGGCAACACTGGCCAACTGAGCATAAAAAGTTTTGCCAGTGTCTACCAGTGTCTATATTGTGTGCATCCTTCTCTATGAGACGTCTATGAGTGTCACGTTGATGGAGAAGGCACGAAGGAGATTGAGCGGTGTAATCAGTTACGTAGTAAAGAGTAGTTTTTTTATAAAGTTGGAAAAATTCAAAACGACAGAATTTGTCAGGCCAACGTTGACGTATCGTTTCAACAGTAAAAAAAAAATAACATTTTTTTATTAGTTGTGTCATGTAGTCGTTTTCCTAATTCCATGAGATGGGTATCTGTTAAGAGCTCCGCTATCACCAGAAGGTTACTTTTGTATCCTTTTAGGTGTTTTTAACTCCGTCAGGTTACTTCTTGGTTAAACTATTCAAAAGGTTACTTTTAAGTGTTTTTTGAAGTAAAACTTCTTTACACACGCTTGACTTGGAGAACTAGCACCCTATACATTGTCCATCTTGCTGTACGTCCCGCCAAGGACGCGGTGCTGGACAGTAGCATACGCACTATCGTGCATGGCAGATGCAATGAAACTTTAGTAGCGAACGCACGCAATTTTTTTTGTAATGCCACCGCCCACCAATGTTGTCAAGATGTCAAAAGATGGGAATTCTACTTGTGTTATCTTTAGAACAAAAAAAAGGAAAAGGTTCTGGATCAAAACAATCTATAAAAAACGAGCCCAGTGCTTTTTTGTTTGTTCATGTAAAATATTCCACAAACAGGTGAGGAATTTGTGTTTTTCAATAAATCGCAATATAATTTCGCGATCTGCCATTTTTAGGATCCCGTACCAAATTCTAAAAATGGAACCCTTATGGTGAGACTTTGTCCGTCCGTCCATCCATCCGTCCGTCCGTCTGTCACAGTCGATTATTTCAGTAACTATTAAAGCTATCGACTAGCCCAACATCATTGGAATAAAAAAATAATCGAAAATTATTTTTAGTTTTGTTAAAAAAGGGGGAAAATCAGGGATTTGAAATTTCAAAAGTAAAATAACTATACCGAGTGGGGTCTCTTATGAAAGGCCTTGACCTGTACATCCTAAAACAGATTTTTATTTATTTTTATCTGTAAGTTTTTGATTAATTGGGCAAAATGTCGAAAATTATATACCGTCCCCCCCCCCCCTCTTATCTCCGAAGATTACCAATCGGAAAATCAGAAATAATTATGGTCAATAGAGGTTTATGCATATTTTACAGGAAAAATAAAACCAACGCTCTAACTAGCATTGTTTTTTTTTATTTTAACAATAAACCTCTACAAGCAAAGTTATATTAAAAGATGAATAATCAAATTAATATAATAGAGAGTTTTACCTACCAATAAAACTTACCTATTATTTTTCCTGACATATCCGGAATCCATGTTGAGTGTAGCGTGTCTTTTTCGTATGTTCTGACTTAGCGATACCCTCGCTTCGAGTCCCCACCCTGTATCCGTTTCCGCTTTGAGTTCAATATGGTCCCATAAGGTGCCTATGGTTACCAAAGATAACGACAGTATACTACTCCCTGACAATTTGGGCAGTTGTCCGGAGCAGTGTACTACAGACACAGATAGTCTGGGCACATGTCCGGAGGAGTGCACTATAAAATGTGCTGCAGAAGTTCCATCAGGCTTGAGCAGAAATCTCTCGGATAACCCTGGAAAACAGACTATTATTATTTCCGATAAGTTAGGTAGAGATTTTGGCTCATATATTAGCAATTACGTGCAACACTCTGTGATTAATAGCTGATGTTCACCGGGTGCTAGCTTGGACTATCTACTTAATACCTTAAGTGAAGAAAGTTTAGATTGTAATAAAAATGTTATCATTTTGTTTGGGGACAGTCTGAAAGTAAAAAAATTGGTTGCCTGTAAAGTCGGTATACGGGCGATAGTTTTACGTGACAACCGAAATAGAAGCGCAAGACATGAACCGGTGTGTATACCTATCTCTCTCACTCTCTCTCTCTCTCGCTCTGTCTCTCTCGCTCTTAGGCGGGCTAACTGTGCTCGAGTGGAAGGGACGCGTGCCTTTCACTTTTTATGTCTGTCTCTCTCGCTCTTAGGCGGGCTAACCATGCCTCTCACTCGCTCTCATTGTGAGCGCATAACGTGAGCGGAGCGTAACGCAGTTTCTTGAAGTGTCACCCGGCAAACCAATTTATAAGACGTTGTCACGTCAAAAGGTCCCAGATTATTAAATGTATAGAAAAGTTAATATTATTAAGTAACAAAACCAAATGTAAGTTCTATATGTGTGCCTTTCCTTATTCCAGCACACTTACTCAAAAACAAAACCAGCATATACATATGTTAAACTTGACTATGTACAACTTGACATACCATCATAGCGATGCTATTTTTTATTTTGACATAAATAAATTTACATCTAAGTTTACATTGACCAGTGAGAGTATGTATCTTCCGAAAAGATGCAAGCTGCTCATAGCTTCTCTATTAGCATATAATATACATGATTCAGTTACAAGTGTTGTAACAAAGTCTTTTGACTCATATACAAACAGTACTTTAAGTACTAATAATATTACTATTGTTGACTCAAGTAATAGCAAACCTATTGCTTGTTTAAACTAGATAATAAGACAACAGAGAGGCCCTGTGAATTGAACATTGTACATCAAAATATACAGAGCCTCACTGGCAAAGAACTGGAAATTGAACTATTTCTAGAAAAATGTGATACACATGTTTTATGTTTCACCGAACACTGGCTTGTTAGTCAACAGTTACCAGTGTTAATAAAAAATTTTAAACTGTCAAGTGCGTTCACTAGAAGGTCTGCAATCCATGGCGGATCTTTAATTATGGTACATGAAAGTTTAATTAGTAAAGAACGTAAGGATATAGCTGGCCTCTCTGTTGAGCGCACTATTGAACTTTCTTGTGTGGAGCTGGAGCGTTTTATTATAGTCTGTGTGTACCGGCCCCCCTCAGGTGATTATAAACAATTTGAAGATATAATGGAGGACGTACTGAAGCGATTGTGTGTGTCCACAAAAAAGGTTATAGTCTGCGGTGATTTCAATGTAAATATTCTAGTGGAGAACTCGATCACTGTCAGTTTTCTAAACTTATTTAAATGTTTTAATCTAAATAACGCTTTTTGTGAACCAACTAGGATCACAGAAGTTTCGGCCACTTGTTTGGATAACATTTTTTGCAGCAGTGATATCGTTACGGATAAATCAATAATTAACAATTTGAGGTCAGATCACTGCGGGCAACAAATTACAATTTCAAACAATGTAAGCAACGACAAAAGAATTGTTAAGTGTAGACCAATAACAGAAAGTAAATTGGCGCGGTTTAAATGTCACATTTCTGACAAACTTCGAACTCTTAGGTATGTAAATGGTAACCCAGATAAACTTTATACTGGTCTCTTCAAGACAATAGACACTGAATTTAATAAAATATTTAATTTTAAACAAATAAATGTAAATGGTAAATTAAAATTCAGTGAGTGGGCTACCGTAGGTATTTACAAAAGTAGAGATAGACTGTATGATTTATATGAAGAAAAACAATTTAAGCGGTCTTCAAGTTTTCTTGAAAGCGTGAAAACATACTCTAAGATATTTAAAAACGTATGCATTCACGCAAAAGCAATACATATTAAAGAGAGAATCGTGAAATCCGATAATAAAATAAAAACCACGTGGAATATAGTTAATGAAGAAACGGGTAAAAGTAAATCACGTGATGTTAACTTTGAAATTATTGTTAATAATGATAAAATAACTTCTGACGTGGAGGTTGCAAATACTTTCGAGAATTTTTTTCAGAACATTCCTGTTCTGCTGACTGACTCACTGAGTTCCTCACCTACTGCAGCTCAGAGTTTATTGAGAGGCAACGTCAATGAGTGCAATGTTTTATTTGAATTCAAATTTATCACTGCAGCTGAGGTAATAAAAAATTTTAAGATGTTGAAAATGAAAAAAACTGGTGATTTATGGGGTATGTCTGTAAAAATTATATCTGACATAATAAATGACATTGCTCCTTATTTAGCCGTAATTTTTAATGAATGTGTTGCTATGGGTATCTTTCCAAATTTGATGAAACATAGCAAACTCATCCCCCTGTTTAAATCAGGCAACAGAACTGACCTCAATAATTACAGACCTGTATCAATCCTTCCAACACTTAGTAAGATATTTGAAAAAATTATACTTGATCAACTAATGAAGCATTTTAATGTTAATAACTTGCTACACCCCGAACAGTACGGCTTTACGAAGGGTCGAAGCACGACTGATGCTGGTGCAAAGCTACTTGAACATATTTTCGATGCCTGGAAGCGTTCGCAGAATGCTATTGGGATTTTTTGTGACCTATCTAAGGCGTTTGATTGCGTTGATCACCAAACTCTTTTACTCAAACTTAGTCATTATGGCATAAGAAGCGTTGCACTTGATCTCATTGCCTCTTACCTTAGTGATCGAACACAAAGTGTATGCGTAGATGACGTGAAGTCGCGGGGTTCATCTACTCTGTTGGGTGTCCCACAGGGCTCTATCCTGGGTCCTTTTCTATTTTTGGTGTATTTTAATTACTTACCATATCATGTCCGCGATGCTTGCAATATTGTGTTGTTTGCAGATGATACATCTCTAATATTCAAAACTGACAGAAACAAAGTAAATTTTGACGATGTAAACAATACCTTATCTCAGATATCGCGTTGGTTTACTGTTAATAATTTGCTCTTGAACGCTAAAAAAACTAAGTGTTTAGAATTTATTGTACCAAATGTTAAGAAAATTGACAAAACAATAAAAATAAACGGGGAAAACCTTATAATTGAGAACTCCACAGTTTTTCTGGGGGTGACCTTGGATAGTAAGCTTCAGTGGGACGCTCACATAGAGACATTAGCGGGTAAACTCAGCTCAGCTGCCTATGCTGTCAGAAAAATCAGACAGTTTACCGATGTAGACACGGCTAGGCTGGTCTACTTTGCCTACTTCCATAGTGTAATGTCCTATGGAATCTTATTGTGGGGCGGAGCAGCTCATATTGAAACTATTTTTATATTACAGAAAAGAGCCATTCGATTTATCTATAAACTCGGTTCGCGCGTATCTCTTCGTGAAAAGTTTAAAGAGATTGGTATTCTTACGGTAGCTTCACAGTACATTTATAATAATATAGTCTTTGTGAGACAAAATATTCATCTGCATAAACAAAGAGGCAATACACACAATCGACTCATTAGAAATCGTCATAAACTAGAAATTCCATCATGTCGCCTGCGCAAAGTGCAAAAATCCTTTGTGGGGTTGAGCGTACGCTTATATAATATGATTCCGAAGGAATTGCTAGATTTGCCACTGCACAAATTTAAACAATGCGTAAAAACTCACTTACTGAGTCGCGCTTATTACAAAGTTAATGACTTTCTTAATGACAAAGTTGCATGGGATCTTAAAATTAGTGTTTGAATAATATTATTCAATTCGATGCTTTGATACGGGTAGACTAAGTATGTCACGCTCTCTTTAAACATTTCTGTGGTGGTGTCGTGTGGTGCGGGTTGTTACGTTCCCTCAAATATGGTCGAGCGAAGCAATGGCTGGATCATGCGTCATGCTCGTGAACGGGTGCCGCCGGCGGGAATGGGGCTACTTTCTGTCTGCCCGTCTTTGACATGAATTGAATTGTAGTACGTTTTGTGAAAATGTCATATTCTATTCTAACAAAGATGCACGGGTTAAATCAGCTTGCCATCCAGCTGCCCACAAGATAGTATAAAAACTTATTACAATGTAATAGCTACTTATTAATATTGTAAAATGATTATTTTGAAAAGAGCAACTGCTGAGTTTCTTGCCGGCTCTTCTCAGCAGAATCCGCTTTCCGAACCGGTGGTAGAATCTTGACGTGTCATAAGAGCCACAGGTTGGCCTACATGAAAAAATAAATAATTTTGAATTTTGAATTTTTTATGGCGTCGCCGCGGTATCGCGGATGGGGCCATCTTATTTTCTCATTATAAGCGTAAGTACCAGGTAGGAATTATGTGGATTCCGGATATCTCAGGAAAAATAATAGGTAAGTTTTATTGGTAGGTAAAACTCTCTATTATTTGTTCCGTCTTCGATATCCGGAATCCATGTTGAGTGATGTGTTTGATTTCTCCTGGTACTATTTTGTTGATGCTATAATGTGTTCAAAAATGCTATGGCATGCAAAAAGAAATAATTATGTATTAGATGACTATATTTCTATAGCCAGAATTGAATCATCTTCTTACCAATGTAATGATGAAACCACCAAAAGCAACGCTATAGTAAGAGACCTCGCCACTGACCGTGAAGCCCACGGGGGCACAGACTTCCCAACCGGTTAAGACACAAGGAAGATCACTTTCCTGGTAATGTTTGGCAATGTATATCTGATGCATCCGTGATAACATAATTCATGGGATTTCCCTTCGACTGAATTAGAGTCGTCTGCATCAGATTTTCTAGCCACCATTCTAGTTCGACACACACCTCTTTCGGTAAACGCATGGGTTTGAGAGGATGTTGATGCAGACAACTGCTATGACGTCGATGAATGGTTCGGCACTGCTACCTTCCCCGGTGGGTGATGAAGGTAGCAAAGTTGAGAAAACCCTAAGAGGACAGGGCCTGCTTAAAGGTCCAACTGCCAGTTGCTAGAAAGGATATTAGACCCAATTTCTTATATCCATCAAGGGACGGGGACAACATGGCTATTGGTTAGGCTTTTCGTCAGTGGACTCCTCGCTGCGAGCGAGGGACTCGCCGCTGCGCTCGCAATCATTTACATATCTTAAGTATTTCCTATAAATTGAACAAAATCAAAGGATTCAGTATACTAAACTCATTTTAATACTTGTTAGGGTGATGTGTCTTTCCAACTAGATTGTCCAAATTGAGCAGTATCTGTTTTGCAAACAAAGGTCAAACGTAATAATTTGGCATTACCAAACATTATTATATTATAATTTATGATCACCATAAACCATCATGTGCTCCGTGTCAATCTTTGGTAAAGCAAGATCAAGCCTCTCTATCCGACGCAAGCAGAAGTAAATGGCAGTACGTTTTGAAACAAGTTTTCCTCATCAGGTTCTGAAAACTCAAGGAATAATTAGAATGACTATACAGATATGATTTCATAGAATGGAATAGAAAAGAATAGTCTATTCAAGCAAACGCTCATAAAGTTCCTTTGATTCAAGTACATTCAACATTCCTTCGAAATGCTGTTCCAATTTTTGAAATCTGTGTAAACTTAGTTATACTTTTCAAAAAACTGATGTACAGTTCTTTTTCAAGAGGATAGTTATAAGGATTTATAAATTGTATAAGCCAAGTCTATCCGGCACAAATCATTTAATATGCCTCCTAAAATATGCTTCTGGACCTCCGATGAGTAACTAACCTTAAGTCTAAGTCTTCATCAGTATTATTGGAAGAGCTGGTATCTGATATAGATTCTGCATTTCAAAATATTTGAACATATCTACCCTTCCATAGGTTGAGTGGTGCTTACAGCCAGCCCGGGTTTTAGTTCCAGTGACAGAGAAAGGCATTGTAAGCAAAGACACGTATTTCGAAGCAAATATGAGCCGTGTGTAAGCAAACAGATCTACACTGGTATTCCCCCCGTTAAAAACCTGACCTAAGTCGTTGGTGGTTTCGGAATATGTATTGCAGGGGGACTGGGGGATGGATATCAGCAGATGTCGACTGTATTGCTGTTTGGCGTCGAGTTCCTTTAGACGCTCCTCAAAGGATGCCATCGCCTCATCTCCTTTATATCATATATTTCAGTATTAATCTGACATGCGTTACTTAACATGATTTGCCGGGACATGCAGGCAGATATTTTGTTGCTAGGTTCGACATTACCAGCTGATGACTCGCATAAATATCTTGACCATTCGCAGCTCGATCGTTATATAGCAATGGACGCCAGAATTCTAACTCCTTAGCGGCTATGTAGTACACCATACAGCGTATACTTAGGCAAAGTTGTCTCCTCATTAGGAACTAGGCCTGTCTGAGGGACCAACTACCTTTCAACTGTTCCTGTAATGCCACAGCCTCTCATTAGAAATTAGTACTGAATGAGAGACCCACTTTCATTTTGAAAGTGATGCTGAAGTACAACTGTGTAGTGTAAAGTACTTTTGCACCCCGATTCTACACCCTTCGACAACCTACCGTTTCAATACGATCAGGTACCTATCGATCTCGTATCGAAAATGTGCAAATCAGAACGTTCGGTTAGAGGACTCGACATCGACTACGTTATCGATCGACAAGATATAATTAAAATACACGTGCATTTAAGAAGATTGTTTACTTTACCAAAATTTTACTTATTGTTTTTTAATGTCAATATACCTAATATAGTAAACATTTACATACCAAAAAAAAATTTTCTCTTCGTGACTTTTTTATACAAAAACAGTAAACAGCTTGAAAGAATCAAGAAGTCGAACGAAATGTACGTTGGTTCATTTTGGTTGGTATTTCGACAATTTCACTGAAAATAGATCTTATCATACGATAACAAACCGAATCGATCGATAAATATGTCATCGCAAGGTTCCGAATCGGGGCGCTGCTCCGACAAGGACTCCGCGTTGCGTTTTGTGTCCCATATGCCGAGAAACTCAAGGCATTGCGTCGGAGCCAGCATGGCAAAGTTGTGTCAACCCCATTAGGAACTTGGCCTGTCTGAGGGACTAACTTTTGGTTCCGACAGCTCCTAGAAATCCATAATATAGAAACATAATCCATATAATCTATAATATAGAATAGAAATCTATACAATAGAAATAGGTGTCGAGTCGGAACCAACACAGGTGTCGAATTTGCTCGTTCATGCTAGGAGTTTCAACAGTTTCAAGTTTCAAAAGTTTCAACATCAAAATGTTACCTGTACTTGAAACTACACACAGGATTGAATGGCGAGCGGGTAAGAGCTGTTTGCCAAGAGAAGTCATCCAAATTGTACTGTCCAATCCGTAGTGGACGCGAATGGTTTTGTTGTTGATAAAAATCCAATGATGGTCAGTTAATTATGGCAGTAGGTACTTAGGTTTGATTCATCTTCCAATCTGGCTGGTCCGACTTAGGAATAGGAAGGAACCAAAAAGAACGTGAAAAAAAAGTAGCTTGGACTGTATTTTTTCTGTTCTAGTATTTCTACCTCTAACCTATAAATTCTCGATCTGTGTGGTTATGTAGTGATAATTAAGATTCCACGCTTAGATTATTCTCACGGAAGTTTCGTGAATGTCTCCTGATATATTAAAATCACTAGAGACAACCGCCTTGAAATTTATTTATTTATTTTATTTTATTTATTTAAATGTTCGTTAACTTAGCGGTAAATTGTGAATAAAATTTCTTACCCTCTTAGCTGTCACGATTATTGCTCGCCCCCCCCCCTATTTTTAAATAACGTCGAATTGCCTCGTTATTAAATAAGGGTTGTGAACTAAGAGGGATTTTATATGAAATACATATTTCAATGAAAATTAGGAGTAATCTGAAAATATCGTTATTATTTCTGTGGACTTAATATAATCGAAATAATGAAACGCATAATTTCGATTTCTTTATCTGAGCCTTCTCCACCTTATTGTCAGGCGGTGATTGCAAAGTGAATTCTTATAAGAAAATATATTCACCACGTTATTTATCAAGAAGGCTTCTTGTTGACCAGAAAAAATAAAAATTGAACTTACCGATTTGCTTAAAATACAAACCACTTCTGGATATATCATCAGACTCTATGCGTAGTTTCGCTACCTTCCTGCTCCTGCTCGCCGATGAACTGCCCGAAAAACCATTTTCCTGCCTCTTCTTTCCTCTGCGAACTTGAGCTTCTTCTGTGCACGTGGGGTTCATTTACGCGTAACCGAAATTTCCCCGTAATAGAAAATATGCACTATTAACACTAATACTATATATTTTTAACACTTTGATTGCAATATTTTTTGCCAAGAGAGACGGATTAACGAAATAATCTTAGATCTTGACACGCTACACTCAACATGGATTCCGGATATCGAAGACGGAACAAATAATAATTATTACTATCGTTTTACTTTTACTTTTGGAGTGCGGAACCCTCAGTGCGCGGGTCCGACTCGCAATAGGGTATTTGACTATATTAAAAATATCGTTTCATTTGGTGTCATCCTAAAAGATTATTATCTAAAAACATTATTCCATAAGATAAAACTAAAAAATAAAGTTTTATTTAATTAGAAGACATTAAATAAAATTGCTATAATTCCGGCCATGGTCACGTGATCGAAAACGTTCCGTGATCTCGAATGACGTCACAGTTCACACCACCTATGGGATGTGGAATTGTCATTGTTTTAAATGTGAACTGTGACGTCATGAGAGCAAATGGAACGTTTCGGCGGCAATTTATTTTTTTGAATTTATTTCTCGATTTTTATGAAAAATACTGAAAATTATGCCGAAATATACGTTTTGTTAGCTTCAGCATAGCATTATTAACAATTTAAGATGATTTTCTAAAAGTAGTCAAATACCCTATTGGCCGGTTTTTTTTGATTTTGCCACGGAATACAATCACTCACAAGGAGCATTTTTCCGTGCACATAATCTGTGGTGCACACTTCTCTCGGCCACAGATTACCTCGGCGGCCAAATTCTGTGGGCTGAATGACGACTCTGCTGTACAGCAAGTCTTCTTCTTCTTCTTCTTCTTCCTTTATTTTTTGGCTTTTTTTAGTGCCAAGCCAGCACAATGCACTTCGCCAATGTCAAGTAGCTTGAAAAAGGCACAAAGGAGATTGGCCGGTAAAAATATTACTGATTTAAGATTTCTAGCTCTGTAATAGAAGGGGTTAGAATAGTATTAAAATTATTACTAGACAAAACTACACTACAATAAACAACAAGACAGGGAATATGAAAACAAAAGGAATCTAATACCTACAAATATAAAAATTATAGTTTAAGTTTGTTAATTTTAAAAAACTTACATAAATACTTAACATAAGGAGTATAGACTAACATTAAGACACATGCAACATTTAAGGGACGGGGAACTTTAGGAGGAAGGACATCATAAATTTTAAAGGGAAGTTTGGGGCAGGAGAAGAGTATGTGGGAGGTAGATCCTTCGTCCAGACCACACTCACACAGGGAATGATCACGCACTCTTAATTTGGACAAGTGAACGGGGGTGCAGGCATGACCAATTCGAAGACGACTGATAGTAGAGGTTATCCAGCGAACCGATTTTTTATGAAAGAAGAACCAAGGTCGTCGAGGAATATTAGGTTGGACAGAAGCATAGTGCTTGCCCTTTGTAGAAATCGATTCAGTATAAAATGAATTCCAAGAGCTCTCCATATCTGTTTTTGCCAGTGAGCGGAGGTCTTGAGGGTGGTTTATATAGTGAGACATGGTACCCGTTTCAATAGCAAGTTTGGCACAAGCGTCGGCAGTCTCGTTCCCGCTGATACCAGAGTGACCTGGGATCCAGGCTAAGACAACGTTTAGACCTTTCTGCTGGCATGAATACAACACCTCTCTGATCCTGAACATAACAGGAATTCTCAACTTACTACGGAAAGGGCTATCCTTAAGAGCTTGTAAGCAACTTAAAGAGTCGGTCAGTAATAAAGCATGTTTTATGTTATGGGCTTCAACAAAAAGAGCAGCTTCTAAAATTCCAATGGACTCTCCTGTGAATACAGATGTTTCTGGGGGGCACTTGAATTGTAAGCTAATTTTGTATTTAGGGATCCAGCATGCTACTCCAACGCAACCATTATGGGATAATTTTGAAGCATCAGTATATAGTGTGAGATAATCAGGCCAGTTGTTTTGAATTATTTCAATAAACTTACGATTGGCTTCAATTGTATCTTTATGGACACCTAAAGATACAATATGGGGGTTACAGACCAGACTTTTATAGGAGGTAGAAAAAAGAGGAAGACTGGGTGATGAACTAAGAGGGTGAGGAAGGGATGTAAATTTCAGAAAACTTTTTAAGAGACAGGGTTTTTCTTGGGAGGCTCTGATGACAGAAGACAGCTGTCGAAGGCTGTCCAGTAATGGATGTGAGGAGGATTGTAAAACCTTGCAGATAAAGCGGTCACATAAATACTGACCTCTTATTTTAATTGGAGGATCAACGCATTCCACTTGTAATGTGTTTGTAGGTGAAGACTTCATTGCACCAAGAATGATTCTTAAGCTTTTGAACTGAACTTTATTTAACTTTTCTAAAGCTGTTTTGTTAATGGGGTCCAGAACAAATAAACCATAATCAATGTGACTGCGAACTATGGCATTATACAAAAGTTTCTGGGAATAGGGATGTGAACCCCACCACACCCCTGATAGTGCACGTAAAATATTAATGTTGCTCTCACATTTTCGACTCACATGTTGAGCATGAGCTGCACCACTGAGTCTTGAATCAAGAATAACTCCTAAGAATCTAGCCTTATTTTCAAGGGAAATGTGTTGATCATTATAAACAATATTGGGGTCTGGGATGATTCTTTTCCTTGTGAAAATAACAGCCTTGCATTTTTCGATAGACAAGGACAAACCATGATCAGATAACCACTGGCCTAGATAGTGCAAAGCAGAGTTTAGACGATTTGAAATATTCCCCATGGAGCTTGAGCTAACATATAGGGCAATGTCATCTGCATATTGGAGGATGTTACAGAAGCTTACAACAGACAATTCGAGATCTTGGGTGTAAATGCTATAAAGCAGTGGACTTAGGACAGAGCCCTGAGGGAGACCTTTCCAGATGGTTCTGGGGGGAAGAGAAAAGGAGGGAGTTCTCACCAGAATGTTTCTGTCTGAGAGAAGGCTGCAAATGACATGTGTTAATCTCGGCGGAATATTCAGCTGGTGCAATTTATGCCTGAGTATTGGGAGAAGAACATTGTCATATGCCGACGCTATGTCTAGGAAAATACCCACAAGGTACTCTCCTTTAGCCAGGGCTGTTCGAATGTCTGTCGCAAGGACTCCAACGCTGTCCATTGTACCAAGGCCCTTTCTGAAACCAAATTGGGACCTGGCCAATAGATTTCTAATTTCCACTATCCATTCCAGTCTGTTTTTTATCAAATGCTCCATAACTTTGGCCAAAGTAGAAGACAGGGCTATGGGGCGGTATGAATTTGCATCGAGGGGGTTTTTGCCAGGTTTCAGTATTGGTATTATAACCTGAATCCTCCAAGGTTCCGGGATGAATCCTGTTAATAGAAACCTGTTAATCATATCAAGATAGCAGTATTTCGCTTTATCATTTAAGTTTATCAGAAATGAGTATGGAATGCCATCATTTCCTGGGGCAGAGTCCTTCAGTCCAGAGAAAACTCCCTGAAGTTCTTCGAAGGAGAATGGGGCATCCATTTCATCATATGAGGTTGGAAGTAGGGAAGTAGAGAAGCTACTTCCACAAGGAACGTATGGAGGTGCTAGTTTATCCGCAAAAGCATCCAGCCAAGAACTTGAATCATTGGATGAAGGGACACTAACAGACTGCGAATTTCGGAATCTCTTTATTTTATTCCAGACAGCAGACGAAGGAGAACAAGGATCTAAAGTTTCACAGTAAGATAGCCAACCAGTTTTTTTCTTTTTAGACATTAGTCTCTTTGTTTTCGCAGCAACACGCTGGTATTCTAAAAAATTGTTACGAGACATATCCATCGTGTAAGAAATTTCTGCTTCCTTGCGTTGGTTTATCATATCAGTACACTCATCATCCCACCAGGGGGGTGATGAGTAAAAATCACGTTCAGTTTTTTTGATAGAAAAATGGAGGTCAGCTGATGATTTTAAAATGTTTACGAATTTCTCATAGTAAATTTGACAATCACCATCATCCCCCAAGCCCGGGAGAGATTCAATTAATCTGTCAACAGTATCAGCAAACGCAGGCCATCGTGATTTATTGAGCTTGTACTTAAGGAGTGGGTTATGGATTATGAAAGGGATAGACCTTCGAGCCAAAGAGAGAAGGATGGGAAAATGATCACTACCATGACTGCTTGAGAGAGTTTGCCAGGAAAGAAGAGAGGCTAAGGTGGGAGAGCAAAGAGATATGTCTATAGCAGATTTTGGATTTTGATCCGGGTATACTCTCCTTGTTGGGGATCCATTGTTCAAGATGCACACATTAAGCTCATCGAAAAGTTCCAGTAAGAGAATAGCAAACCCATCACATGAATGTGAGCCCCAAGCTGTATGATGAGAGTTAAAATCTCCCATCACTACAACTGGGGAGGGTAGAGATGAGATGATAGATTTTAGTTCTGGGATGAGAGATGAATGAGGATGTGGGATATAGACAGAAAGAAAGGAGATGTCAAGGATTCTCACAGCTACGGCATTAACCTGTTGACTGTGAGTAGGGAGGGGAATAGAAGAATAGACGAGAGAGCGCCGGACCAGAATGGCACTTCCCGCATACCCGTCATCCCTGTCATCCCTGAGACAAGCAAAGCCTGGAACCCTGAAATGGGAACCTGGCTTGAGCCAAGACTCAGAGATGGCAAGAACGATGGGTCTGTATTCATTTATTAAAAGGACTAATTCATGTTTACTACTGCGCAGGCTTTTACAGTTCCATTGTAGTATCTGGACTAAGTCCATTTTGGATGAGAGAAACGATTTTCATGAAAATTTGAGCAGCGTTGGACGGTAATGTTTGATTATTAAACTTTTCTAAAATATTTATTAAGGATTTCGTTAAAAGAGGAATTAAATTATTATCATTGTCATTAGGGGTAGAGGAGTATGTGTGGTCACTATTTGTAGCACAACCATTACCAAGGGAGGAGGGACAGTTACCAGTGATATTTTGATGGGCTTGCCTATCATATCCCTTTGTTAGAGGGGCTCTGGGACGTGGGCTACGGAAAATAGTTTCTCTGTAGGACCTAGTAGGGACAGGATTACGTTGAGAGAAGGTTTTGGGAGTTGGGCTAGGGGAAAATGTAGGAGGGGTAAACATTTCTTTGGCCATTTCTGCATAGGATGGGCGACTAGGTGGAAAACGGGAGGAGGCTTCCATGTATGAGATGTTATCTTGAGACATGGCTTGCTTGATCGCTTGTTGGCGTGAATGTTCAGGGCAGCTTTTGTCCGTAGCCAAATGCCTACCTGAACAGAGCACACAAGTTGTTCTGTCTGGGGTGATGTTACAAGAGTCACCAGAATGATCCTGTGAGCATTTAAAGCACCTGGGCTTTGAGCCACACTGAGTTTTAATGTGTCCGAAGCGACAGCAATTTAGGCACTGGACTGTGGGGAAAAGGTATGTTTGAACCGGGAGAGAAGTATGGTAAGAATAGATTTTCGAAGGAAGCACTTGCCCTCTAAATGTCACAACGACCGACTGAGTCGGGATCCAGGTCACTACACCATCAGTTATTTGCTTTCTGTTTAATCTCCTAACCTTGAGAACTTCCCCACATCCAGAAGGGAGTTCGAGTGAGTCTACAAATTCATCAAGGTGCCAGTCAATAGGGACTCCTCTTACCATACCCATTCGAGTAACATTAAAAGATGGGATATATGCTTTATAATCTGCTGCTGCAAGAATTGGGTTGTTTAAAAAGCTATTTGCCGCTTCCCCACAAGTAAATTCAACAGCGACTTTATTTCTGCCGACGCTTTTAACTCCATCGTTAATAATATTCTGGATTTTATTTTTATGTAGAAATTGACCAAATTTAATGGCCCTGATTGTTGCGCCTGCCGAAGGATCTGACACTTCTCTTGATATGTATACGATATAAGGACCAGAGTCTGCATCTAGGTACTTATTGGGGACATCAGAGAGGGAAGGACTGGTATATATGGATTGGATGGAGGGGTTCGAACGCTCAGCATCTGATGACTTTTGTAGACGAGGGAGTTTTTTCGTCAGAAGGGCGTTTACGGCCAGGTTGGGAGGCCGAAGGAGGGGACAGAGGGGTACCCGGGATTTCGACGTATTCCCCCGGGTCAGGGGGAACTCGTGGCGGGTCGATCTCCATGACCAAACAGCCTGTGAGCTGCGCGGGACAAACACAAGATAAAAACACTCACCAACACCAACTATTACACACAAAAAAAACACAAAAACTATGCCAAAACTCTCACTAACACGTGCGTCAATCAAAGTTACAAGGCGAAGTCGTACAGCAAGTCTCCACACCATCTAGTGTACACGATGCACGACCGTCTTGACGTACGTCAAAGCTATTCACTATCCATCGGCGACGTACGTCGCGACTATGAAACTATCAAAGTTTTTATATTTATCCTTAAGGATCAGAAAAACTATGAAAAACTTTGAGCCATAGCTCAAACGCTCGACGCGCGGAGCCACTAAACAAACGAAGAAGAAGTTGTACTTCAGTCGTGTGGTCTAAACTTTGTTTAATACTCAAAGGGTATATATGTAGCACACTCGTTTTTTTATATCTTGAAGAATTAAAACTAAGGCGAAGTACTACTTACCTATTTTTTTTTTTACAAAATATTGGTAAATGGATCCTGATGATTTTTGACAATCGGTAGGTATCGGTTAAGAAAAATTGTTATCCTTATTATTCACTTACAAATTAAGTACATTTTTCCATGGAATTATTATGTACTTACGTACAACGTAAGTACATAATAATTCCATGCATTTTTCTTCTTTCTTTTTTTCTTTATCTTTAATTTCAGCTGTTTTGAATAAGTATAATTATATAAAATAGGTAACATAAAAAATTATTTCTAAAAAACCGACTTCATACTCCCGCGCCACTATACAAAATATATAAATTATTGTTAATATTTCAAAAACCACTCGACCGATTTCAATGTTTATATGGGACCTAATTTGTGAGTAACTCACGTCCAACTCGATATTCTGACTAATTTCTTGAACTGGACACTTTAAAGTTTAAAGTAAAGATTTTTATATAAATCTGCGAAGATAATACTGGCATCGTTGCATTTAGAATGACATAAGCCTACTTTCTCGTATTAGCTTACAAATTGCGAAAAACCAAATTAAATTTGAATTTCGCGGGCAGATCCGTATAATCCACCTTTAGAGCTTACGGTAGTAAATATAACATGTCTCTGATTTAGAGTGTTTAGTCGAAGTCAGGCATCAGTGCTTCTTCTTCTTCTTCTCTTCTTCCTGGGAATTGTCTCCGCAAGTTGGCGATGTTCGCCCGTTTTGCGTGATTCCTCTGGTGCAGCTCCCCGCCGGATCACTCCAGCCAGCCGAGCTCCTTTCAGAATCCGAGCAGGCCACCCAGGTCGGCGAGGACTTCCGGAAGTGTAGCTGGAGAGCCAATGTATTCATGACGTTGGTCGGATACACCTCTGCATTTAAGCAGTACGTGTTCCGGTGTCTCGTCACCCTCCATGCATGCTCTGCACAGAGGGCTGTCGGTGATACCTAGAATGTAAAGGTGTTTGTTGAGCGAACAGTGTCCTGTGATCGTGCCTACAACTGTTGTACCGGGGGGTGAAAAAAAAAAGTGTTGGCGGGTTAAATAAAAAGATAAGCCCACGGTAACAAAAGTATTTATTTCGACCAAAGGTAACGGTACAGATCTTTATTACCGCGGCTAGCTCAGTAGGTGGGTACACAAATTTGTAGGGCCGTGGAGTTACCAAGATCCTGCCTTGACCTAGGTGGTGGTGTATATAGGTACTCCCCTGGTTAGGTGGCCTAGGTGTTGGGGGCCGCTGAGTCGCTGGGGAGTGACGGCTGTCCCGCAGACCCGCAGACGAGGTGACGCCCGTGCTAGTGCGCACAGGAACGTCGACCGTCGCGATCTGGTGACTAGCCGGGATGGTAGTAGCGAGCGGTGCAGGAAGTAGCTCTAAGCGGAGCGGTGAAGGTTGAAGCGGAGAATGGAGAACGTTACTCCAAACGGAGAATCCTTAATCGGAGCGGAGAACCTGGAAATGATATACCGACTGATGTTAGTGTCTGGTAATATCATTCCGTCCTGAATCCAACCTTGGCACTAAAGTAAAACGCAGGGACGTACTAATAAGCATGATAGTATTGCCGTTGTGGTTAGAAATCAGAACGGAGTTACAAGAATAGGTAAATAATGAAAAGCTGAAGGCCAAAATGTAATCAGAAAACAATTTAATGCAATTTTTAATGATTGAGAAACTTGAAAAATATAAATATTAAAGTGAAGGTTGTCAAAAAACTAAAGTCTAGAGAAATTTCAAGAATTACAAAGTACATAGCAAATATTATGAAATGAAAGTAATCAATGATAATAATAAGGCTGAAATATAGCTATTATTATTAGCACGTTAAGTAATTAGCTATAAACACAAAGAAATGTTAAGTTAGGTACAAATTATATGACGTTGAATCATATGCTGTGGAATGTGAAATGAAAAAAGATTAAACGTTACAATCTACAATCTACGATAAAAACAGTTTAAAATGCCATTCAAAACTTACCCTACAACGGGATAATCCGCATCCATTGCACGGCTTAAATAATTTTGAAGAGACTCATCGCAGAGTAAACTAGAGCGATTGCTCTGCGAAAAAAAATGAGACGCGCCCGTCACTAGTGCGAGATAGGGCGCGACTGACAGCTGGTTTAACTACATCAAAATGGATGCCTGTGCGCCGGTATGCTTGGATACGCGCGCGCGCGCGCGACGCATTAACGAAATTGGTAGGTACAGTCTGTTTGGAGAGAGGTTACCATTATATGTAAACAAAACATAACGGACAGGACATTTCAGTTTTGCTAACACTATTTTCACTGTTCGCGCTATAAATCACTCACAAACGTTTTATTTCCCGAAGCAAAACATTTTTAAGTTTATATTAAACACAAATGTACTTCAAACTATGCAGTTTACGATATTATTTTAGCATTAATCTAGTCACCATCGGAAAAAAAAACACAGACTAATAGCCTAGTTTGTGTTTGACATATGAAATAGAACAAATCCCTAGTGCTGGAAATAAAACGTGAACCATAGAGTGAATGATAAGAACGAGCTTAGTCGATTGTAAAATCGGAAGTCGTATTTATTACGCTCGTAGATCCGTGTATTATTAAGGCAAATGGCAACCGGTTAGCGATGCGTGACTGCGAATGATCTGACTATTCGAATAATTTACAACTACTTAATGTACACATTTTCGAATTGAACATTAGTATTATATTAATGCTCATAATCGAATGACGACTACTTATTAGTATTTTAATTACTCATCATGTTTCGACTGCGTTGACGACCTCCCTGGCTCAGTGGTGAGCGCTGTTGTCTTATAACTGGGAGGTCCCGGGTTCGATTCCCGGCGGGGTCAATTTGGGAATTTATAATTTCTGAATTGTATGTCTCTGGTCTGATCTGGTGGGAGGCTTTGGCCGTGGCTAGTTACCACCCTACCGTCAAAGACGTGCCACCAAGCGATTTAGCGTTCCGGCACGATGGCGTCTAGAAACCAATTAGGGGTATGGGTTAAATGTTCACTGCCATACCCCTTCCAAGTTAGCCTGCTACCATCTTAGACTGCATCGTACCATCAGGTTAGATCGCAGTCAAGGACTAGCTTGTCATCGAATAAAAAAAAAAAAGTTCAGCGCGAAATGTCAGTTCAGGCTAGTCGAAATGCCCACATGCCTACTACATTATTCACGACTCGGATTCTCGGAAAAGAAGTGGAGACTTTAACTAATGGTTTCAATTGTACGATTGGAATGTTAACCTGATTCTTTAAGTTTATAAATCTATTTCAAAATTGTCAAGTAGTTTAAAGTAGTTACTAATCATGGTAAATCATTCGATCAGTTCGAATGATTTATAAAGTCGAATAATTCGACAATCATAATAGGAGAAGGATTGTAATAACAAATATAATAAAAATAATAGTATAATATAAATAATAATAAAAATAAAATATTGTAAGGAAAACCCATTTATAAATTTAATATGTAATAAATTAAAATTAATTCAAACATAATATTTTATGTAACATTTACAGTTAGCTACAAATTTGAATATTTAAAATTATAGGATCCGTATTGAAAGGTCTTAATAATATCGTTTCCAACATCACAATTCAGAAGAATATCATATTAAATAGTATGTATTGATAATCGATTTAAGAATGTATTCACTCAATCAATCGTTCATTCTCAACTTGTCTGCCAATGTTTCGCATCACTAGTACAGTGAAAATATAATCACGTGATCTGACGCCATAATTGTTTACGTTTAATGGTAACCTCTCCCCAAATAGACCCTACGTACATGACATAATTAAAATATGGCGAGTAATCATAATACCTACATAATATACTTAAATAATATAAATGTTTATGTATCATAAGGACAAATACTTAGATATTTATAAATAAATACGTATTTTAAAATTAATATAATTAAAATATGTAACGCTACGTTACACTGTCCTTAATTGTATTCGGTTTAGTTGTAGTAGTTTTGTTGTAAGGCGTCGATTGAGGCATGGAAAAGCCTCTTTTGTTTGTCTACAGTCTGTGGTGTTTGCCCAAAGTTCGGCATGTGTACTTACTGTTTGGTTATGTAACCATGTTTTATACTCACAGAAGGGTATAGGAGCGATCGGTTCCGGTCCCATAACCTTCAGAGCTGAAGCGCGCCGAGCTAACTCATCGGCTGCATCCGTTACCAATATTGTCACTGTGACCTTTTACCCAGCGCAGTGTGACGTTGTTTGATTTTGATAAGGTTTGTAGTGCATTGTGACAGTCAAGTACAAGTTTTGAGGAGGTCGTATTTTTAGCTAGGGCTCTCAGTACTGCTTGGCTGTCTGTATTAATGTTGATGTTAAAATTTGTTACCTGTCTGCTGGCCATGGCGATGACTGCTGCTGTGATGCCTACACACTCTGCTTGGAAGACTGAATTGTTCTCATTAGGCATCAGTGCTATTTAATGTTTAATTTTTGACGTGATAACGTCTTATAAGGGTGGAACCACATTTGTGAGGATCGATTCGGATTTTGCCTATACAAAACTGTCATTTTCCATACATTCGTGTACGCATCGAAAAGCCGATTTGATCCGTACACGTTTCTATGGAATTTGACAGTTTTGTATGGGCGAAATCCGAAGCGATCCTTACAAATGTGGTTCCACCCTAAATCGATGAACACCGGCTGCACGCACAAAAAAGTGTCACGTTCCGCCTGAGCCTGAGGGTGCAAGCGAGAGCGCGGAACAAGCGATAGAGAGGCACGATCGGCCCAAGCGTTGCCGTTGGCTTGTGCCGCCCGCCAGTCATCTTCAATGTTTCTTTATGACATTATCACGTAAAACTATCGTCTTTACACCGACTTTTTTTAAATCTTATATATTTTTTTATTTTAATAACCAACTTTTTTTAATACATGAATCATAAATATAAACATCACTGTTCTTGAGTATTCTGAAACTTCTTAAACTTCTTGTAGTCTAGGCAATGAAGCTAGTGGACCCCAACATCAATTCCTCAGGCGACGAAACTTTACAGAATGATAAAGTATCAGTAGTTAAACGTATTTTATAAATATCCAAAAAAAAATTAGAACGGAAGTTAGGTATTTTTACCTAAACTCTTTTATGCTTAATATCTCAGTTCGGCAAAATGCTCGGTCAAAACTTTCTTCACCTGAAACATTCATGTAAAGTCTAGAAACAAAATATAAAATATCCAAAATATACTCCTAGTCGAAACCACCAAATTTTGAAAAATACGTTTTTTCAATGTAACTTGCAGCGAAAAATTGCTCTGTGAATTTTTTTCACTGGCATGTCCTTTTATAGCCGTTTTGTACCTACAACTTGAAAATCCAAACAATATACCAAGAGACTATATTTTTTTTCAAAAACTACCCTTTTACTCACAGTGCAAAATTTCTCCATCCATTTTTTTTATTGATATGATTACAATTATTTTTTTTGTATCAAGTATCAAAATATCCAAAAAAATAATCAAGCGCATTAAAAACTATAAACATTTTAGAAAGAAATATTTTATATTTAATCCATCAAGGGAAGCAGGAGCGTGGTGACGTCACGAGACCCAACATATTATCTGCCTATTATATCGACATATTTTTTCTACGGTGACGCGAGCCTGAACTCGATAATCGACTGTATTTCGTTGAATCGACAGTGCAATTGTCAATCAAAAACTGTTGCCAACGACGGTGACTATGACGATCAATTATTCGTTATGATTTATGAACTATACCGAAGATGTCCCAGATGTCGAACAACAAAGCGCCTGGTGATGACGGAATCATTGCGGAACTCCTGAAAGCGGGTGGACGTTTATAGGTTGATAAAGAAGAAATAGATATGAATATTTTTTACTTTTTAAAATTAAAAAAAAAAAATTTTGATGATATTATGTTTTAGCTCAAGTTTTACGACCATTAGAATAGAATAGAATAGAAATGTTTTTTTATTCAAGTTTTTTTACAATCGTCAATGAGTCTACCACTGGTTCGAAATGCCGTTCCTGCCGAGAAGAACCAGCAAGAAACTCGGCAGTTGCTCTTTTCAAAATACTTTTACAATATTACAACATACTTAATAGATATTATGCTATGTATGCATTACATAGTGTAGTACCATTAGTAGTGACCTATTTATTCGAAAATTCATGTTTAAGAACACCAAAAATCTAAGTCGTAAACGACATTTTTAGCGAATATTGAGACGTAAATAAGACAGATCGAAAGAGCGTAAAAAACTGAGTATGATACCATTAAAAAGTTCAAGTTTTAGCCAAAATGTCCTTTACGCCCTTTATAATCCGAGGTCCGTGTGTAATCCGATACATATATGCTGGATATTTCAAATTTTGTAAGCGACAAACCCCTAATTTTCAGGAGGACCAAACAAAATTTAACCTTTTAAACTGTTATAACTCTCATTTTTAGGGTTCCGTACTCCGTACTAAAAACGGAATCTAGAATCACTTCGTTGTCCGGTCTGTCAATACCCTTTTTCTCAGGAACACGTGGAGGGTATCAAGTTGAAAATAGTATCAAATACTCAGGTCTGCAATCCCTTGTAGCTGTGACAAAGTCTAAGTCGACGCAATCAAAAGATACGGCCTTTTATGGTCATCATCATCTTGTATAGTATAACACAAAAATATGAATAATCAATTTAATATAATAATATCTAAAATTTTTGGAATAAAATAAAAAAAATTGGTTGCCTGTAAAGTCGGTTTACGGACCATAGTTTTACGTGATAACGTCATAAAGAAACATCGATGAATAAATGTGTCACAAGCCAACGCTTGGGCCGATCATGCCTCTCTATCGCTTGTTCCGCACTCTCGCTTTCACCCTCAGGCTCAGGTGGAACGTGACACTTTGTCGTGCGTGCAGCTGGTGGTCATCGATTTATAAGACGTTATCACGTCAAAAGAATCTTACACCTTAAGCCTAATAGTATAATAGAAGTAATTTTGTCGTAACTGCCTGAAAAGTCTTGCTCACTCAGCTATTAATTCATGGTATAAAGCTTATAAAATTATCAGATTAATGACGTGAGTCGCTTGTCAAAATTGGCTCGATGACAATAAATAGAAAATAGTAGTACTCTTAAATAGAAGACAACTCATTGCTTGATAATTTTAGAGTTTTTTTAGAACATTTGAAGTATAAAACCGTATTGATACTGTTCTATATTTGCATTAAACTTTTCAGATCATTGCATTTTGCTACAGATATTTCAGGTTCCAATTCAATTCTTACATCTTTAGAAGAATTTTGGTGCATTTGAAATGTTGGACTCTTCTTCCATTGATTTTTAACAATCATTAATTTTCATTGAGACACTTATTTTATGCATTCTTTCTAAATTGACTTAGTTTATTAACAAAGAGCTTTTGCTATTTGTAAATAAACTAAGCTAACGCCTTTGCTGTTTGTGTCGTTTAGGCTAAGGTCGATTTTTAAATATTTAAAACTTATTATTTCAAGACATTACCAAGTATGTTAAAAACAATATACTTTGTAATGTCTTCGGATGTTATCTAGCACATTCGATTGGAATCAGACCATTGCATAGACAGGGTCGTCTTAACCACACTGGACGCCGGGGTGCGAAAATACGCCTGCGCCCCCCTTGCCAACAAAAAAAAAAAAATAATTAATTTTCCATTTTTGTATTTCATTTACTCTAAAATAAAGTTAGATACTTTATAATTTGACTTCAAAAAAAGGAAGTTTATATCGGCGCGCAATCGGGTCATATTTTTTTCCATGCAGGTATGTAAACCAATTTCTTCGAGATTTCAGACCGATTCGCATTTTTTTTATTTGAAAGAGAATGTTTGCTATTAACTATGAAGATTTAGAAAATATCGATTGTGTATTAATAATGTAAGTAATAGGTATCAAGCATAGACTACATCGTTAAGCTCGAGGCCCCAACTCCTCAATTCTGATGCTGCAGGGTGCTGCACTCTTAAGCTGTGAGAATTTAGGAATTTTTGATTGTGAATTCATATTGTAAAGACCAATCAATTACTTTTAGTTAGACTACACCACGAACTCCAGATTCTATCACCTGACCTGAAAATCAGACCTGATGCTGCCAGGATATTGCACTCCTAGGCCACTAAAAATAATAACGATTTTCAAAAAACTAACTTCAAACGCCTCTATAAATTTCATATATAATTTTGTTTCTACACGTATTTTGAAGTCGGATGGGCATATAAGAAACGTCGAAACAAACGGAGGCGCAACGCACACCAGATTTACACATTTGCCGCCAGTAGGCTATTCAAATTTTGCCGCCCCTACAAATCTCTAAAATATTGTGTCAGTTCCTAGATTATTTTAACAACCCAATGATTTAATTAAGGCTAGCTGAGTCTGGTGGGCCAGCCCAGCAACATCAGGATTGAGGAGTTGGTACCTTGAGCTCAATGATATAGGCCAGTAATTAATAGACATGAGCAAAATGTATCACTAAAAAGAAAAGATTGATATGTATCTTTCTATCACTGGGATATGTATCACTCTTTTATATCTTTATCACTTTATGTATCAGTAGTCATGCGCACGACACGCAGCGCATTGCACCGCACCGCACTGCTTACCCACTCAGCGTTGCTCGCTTCAGTAGTCAAACTAGTCAAAATCAGTAAGAGCGAAAGATAAGTACCTACCTAATTACCTATAGCTGTTTGCACTTTGCTTGGTCGTTACATTAGCCATTACATTAGGTATCTTTCTGATTTATTGGGCTGCTGTTTAGAATAGAATAGAATAGAAATGTTTTTTATTCAAATAAACTTTTTTACAAGTGCTTTTGAATCGTCGATGAGTACCACTGGTTCGGAATGCCGTTCCTGCCGAGAAGAATCAGCAAGAAACTCGGCAGTTGCTCTTTTCAAACTAGGTTTCTTTCTAGGTATCTATTTGTTATGTATGATTGATACTATTCACGTACCGCTTATCGAATTTAAGCCCTACTCCCTAGTAATAGAGTTATCAATTTACCTTTTTGTGCCGACGTATGTCAATTTATAATGGTCGAACAATACACTATCTCCGTCTTACGAAAGCGCGACAAACCATTCTAAATAGGGAGGTGCGAAAGAGACGTCTGGACTTTCGGAATCGGATATCTTCGACCTACCGAGGTATATCATTTTTGTTTACGAGCGCGCTAGGCGGTTGCCGGTTGCGTGCGACACAGATAGAAAAAGACTCCGTGAGTGAGACCGTGTGCGAATGACTTGATAAAGATACACTGATACAGTCGGATGTGAACGGATATAAAGAGTGATTGATGGAAACGGAATGATATATATCTTTTGTATCTATCACTCCTGAGTTACCCATCTTTAGTGATTAACGGCCCTACTACGCAGCTATGTATTCCATACTTGATACCTAAAGTATCAATCTGTAATGGAAATTTTCGCGAGCGAAGCGATCGTGAAAATATTTACTAATGGTGTATCAAGTGTACTTAGCACAAAATGTCCCTTACGACATTTGAAATTTCCAGCGTCGATATCAATTCGTCGCTACTTACGTCAATGTTAATTCCAAATTTTTAAATACCAAAATAGATTTTAGATCGTAAAGAATTTTTAATTTTTGTAGACGCGTTACAGCATAGAAACCAGACAGTTTGAAATGAATTACGACATTACAGAAAGAGCTACAGTAGACAGTACCCGGCGATAGAAATTGCACATCGGCCTATAATATTAAATAATTTATGAGCCCTTATTTAAGCTCATTTATCTTGTACAAATAAATTAATGTTCAGTTACACGTTTATGTTCAATATTTAGCATTGTAGAAGGCATGTAGTGACATGTATATTATTTTGTGAAATCGCTTCGCTCGCGCACGCTAAACTATACCCAATGTTTCAAGAATTAAGGTGCATTATCGCGAAAACGCAGTTTAGATTTCAAAAAATCTGTTTCTATATCGATGTTCTTCGTGATATTTATTTTGGATATTTAGGATAAGAGTGTAAATGTGACTACCTACTATGATAAAAAAAGAAATTGGATTGAGAAATTTTTCATACCGAGTTATAAACAATTTTCAGTTGAAGTAAGATAAATAGATTTTGGTATGGATTTTTTTTTTGGATTTTCTTACACGTTATGCTAGATTACATTTTAAGGACATTTAAAAATGAAAAAATTGACTGAGCAATTTTGTGGTCGAAATTACGGACAAAAAAGGAAACCTCTTTAAAAAGTGACAGTTCCGTTTGAAAAAAGTTTTGGATTTTTATCAAGTACCTCTTATTAAGGCTAATAATTAGTTTGGTAAAAAAGAATTGGACGGAGAAATTATTTATTTCAAAATATTGAGCTATTTGTACTTTTAGGTATAAATACCTAACTTCCGCATGGATTTTTTTTTGGATATTTTTGTGTAAATTTTGCGTCATCCCATACTACAACCCTGCCAAATTTCATCGACTGAGGATTTGATGTGGGGGTCTCCATACAACAGACCGCCCCGTTGCCTAGGCTATTGAGTATTTCTGTTCACTTCTATTCATGACCATGGAACTAGGAATTACGAATTATGGAAATACGAATTCCTATTTCTATGTTCATGATGTGTTCATGACGCTTGTTTTTGTCACTTCAGTAATCTCTTGTTTCAGTGGTTTATGGTCTCTATCACAGAGTCTCTATTTTTTTTTAAACCTACGTCATTGCGACATACCTACTTGGGCAAATCAATATGTTGCCAAGTGTAAACAACTTTTTTATTTTTCATACTAGTAATACTGTTCCGAATTTCGAAATAATTGAGGGCTACTAGCAACTAGCTTAAACTCCTGTTTTGGTAGTTAAGTTTTACACAATAAACAACGCGTACAGAATAATAAATCCAACAAAGCAAACATTACCTACAATAATAATTGTTATCATTTTTTTCTATGTCTAGTGACCCGTACACGCAACTCATACATAGCATATAGAGAAAATATAAAAAAAATAGTTAATAAAAATATATTATCTTTGTTTAAATTTATCTTAACATTATCAAGAATATTTAATTAAAAGATAGCGGTGGCATAGATCTCAATTATCGGGTCGTAAAAATCACTCCTGGTACAAAAATTATTTTGTTTATGGCAACTTTGTTTGATTTCTTGAATTTTCTTCAGAACAAGAAAACGTACTTTTTGAGGTTAAAATTTCTACAAAAATAGTAATTTTCAAACACAAAAAAGTACATTTCAGATTTCAGAGTTTGCTTTTCTGAAAATGTTTACTTTGCCTGCGTTGCTGTTTAAACGTTTTACTTCGAGTCGAGCTTCTGCTCCTCCGTAACCGTAGAAATAGTGTGAGGTGCTCGTTCAATTAAAACTTATCTGGACAATAATAAGTGAAATAGTGGTTTTAAAATGGCAGAAAATAGCAGGAAGTGTTTAAAGTGTGGCCATTCACCGGGTGTAGACCCCGACACTAAACTATTCCGCTATCCTAAGCCTGGCAAAACCAACATTCTCAGGTACAGTACTAATTTATTTTATTAAAATCACTAGATGATGTCCGCGTTGATTATTTTTATTGCTGCGGGAACTCCTTAGTTTTCCGGGATAAAAAGTAGACTAGTGTCCTTCGCCGGGCAACCTATCCATATATGCCAAATTTCATCAAAATCGGCTGAAAAGAGGGGTCGTCAAAGCCTAACAGACACTTTCGCATTTATAATATTAGTATGAATTTGAAACATCTGAATGCCAATAATCCAAATTTTATCCATTATCCAAGGATTAAGACATGGTAAATAATTTGTAGAAAAGCCATATTATTGTGTCATTTTTTCTAATAGTGATTGAACAAGAAGGTATTTGATCACATAATTATTATAAACAAACTACTTGTAAGAAGTACCTTTTACATATTTGGTCTGTAGGAGCATTCAGAGTATCATTCCTTTGTAATGCTAATGACATAAATTGTTATTTTAGGTGTGAATTATGGGCCAAATACTGTTTCCCCGATGGAGAATGGTCTTCACAAGAATTCCAACAAAAACTGCACAGGGAACATAGAATGTTGTGCCACAGACATTTTAAAAGGACTTCATTCAGTGATTATCCCCATAGTACAAAGAAGCTACATAGATTTGCTGTTCCAGATGAAGAGGTAATGTGTACTTTACATAATATTAATAATAAAATGTGTGAAAGGTTAAATTAATAGGACGGCCCCCAATAACAAAGTCACATCTGCTAAACTCCTGACTTCAAATTTGAGCCTTAGCTTTAGTAAACTATAAATTGAATTTCTGCCTTAAGGGGCCTCAGTCCATATGTACGCTCTTACTAGTGATTTATTATTGCACACATTATTGCATATTGTGCTTTCAAAACTAAGTATTAGTTCGATTTGTCTCATCATTATCTAGGTTTATTGATGTTTATAATATCGAAAAAATATTAATCTTAAAGTTACGAGCATTTCTATAGGAATCTTTCAAGGCTCGTAACTTTAAAATCATAAATTTCTTCAAAATTTTACATATCAATAAACCTAGATAATGACGAGACAAATCGAAATAATACTTAGTTTTGAAAGCTTAACAAAAAAAACTGGGATCAATGAATTCATAAAAAATAGGGAATACCATCAAAGATGTTGCTTGCATATATTTCAATAAATAATAGCTGATTAATTGTAGATTAACACACTAAGCATACTATTATTGTTAATAATTTCAGATGACAATATTTGTTCCTCAACCAAAACCTTTGAATGTTGTGCCTTTACAAGACAAAACAAATGTGTTTACTGGTGTGGATAATCCAACCAAAATAATGCAGCCTACAGAAGAAAATGAAATTAAGCTGTGTTTGCTAAATCAGCCTAGCAACAGCAGAAGCTTAGTAGAAGGAAAGTGTCCTGAAGCCAAACAGCCTTTAGATGAAAATGTCCAAATTCCAATGAGTTCTAAGAAAACTGCAGGAGAAAGGTATCTCTACAATAAATGCCGAAAGCACATGAAAAGAATATGCCAACTGCGCAATAGAATAAATAAATTAAAAAATAAGGAATATTTAAGAGAAATTTCAAACAATGATTCAGTGCAAGAGTTGATGAAAAAACTGACACCAACATTTGCTTTGTTGCTCCAAGCTCAAATAAAAAATTATTGTAGGAAATCTAAAGGAAGACGGTGGACACCAGAAGAAAAAATCATTGCCTTAAGGCTTTATAAACGATCACCAACATGCTACAGACTAATGAGGAGGCTTGTGTGTTTACCAGCTCAATCCAGTCTGAGAACCTTATTAGGTCAATTTGAAATGAATGTTGGAATAAATAAGAATATTTTCAGCATTTTAGCAAAATTTTCTAAACTCCAGAAACCCTCTGACAATGAGTATATTCTCCTTTTTGATGAAATGTCTATAAAAAAAACTTACGATACAATAGAAAAAGTGACATTATTGAAGGATTTCAAGACCATGGGCATCAAGGCAGATCTCCACATATAGCATCAAATGCTCTAGTGTTCATGGTGGCAGGGATAAGAAAAAAAGTGAAGCAACCTCTTGCTTTTTACCTGTCTAGTGGCTATGTGACAGCAGATAGATTAGCAGCATTGATAAAAGAGGTACACACTTAATCAAATTCGATTAAATTTTATGATTTCACATATTAACCAACCTTATTTATAAATTGAATCGGCACATGCTAAAAGGGCATTAGTTCAGAGCACATAGTTTTGAGAAAAACAAAAAATCGGTTTCTAGGCAACACAAATTTTTTTTTAACCAATCCACTGCGTTCACAAGCCAATATTTAGGTATACCAGGCATGGGACTGAATTCCTTTTAGCATGGAAGCTATGCAGAAGATCAAAGATGTGATTTTCATGCTTAACTCAATTTGCCATTTTTTGTGACAGATTCCCTTTTAGCATGTGCCCATTCTATTGAAGTATCAAAAATTATGCCAAATTGTTTTAATTCTAGTCATAGTACTTCTATTACCTTTTATGGCCTTTCAGTCTTTCCTTCTTCCTTTAATTCAACTGCCTGAATTTAAAATGAAAGTATTAATCTACTTCATGTATTATTTTTAGGTATTACGGGAATGCTACAGAGCTGGTCTCAATATAGCAGCAACAGTTTGTGACATGGATGGTGTTAACCGCAGAGCGTTAGGCATCTTGGGTGCCACTGTAGACAGGCCATGTATCAATTTGGATGACAAAGATATTGTTAGTATCTTTGATCCTCCTCATCTTCTAAAATGTTTTAGAAATTTACTAATGAAATACGACATGAAATGTAACACTGATATAAAGTCAAGCAATAACCGTGGAATAGGTAAGATTAATACTACCATAGCCATACCAATATATCATACCCATATTTCTTTCATTGGCTAAAGTGATAGCAAGCCTAATAAGTTGTTTGTACAAGACAACGGAGAAGCTCTGTATATTAAACAAAGAAAGCAAAGAACTAGAAGTAGACTTATTTCTAGAAAAATATGATACACATATGTTGTGTTTTAGGGAGCATTGGCTTCTTAGCCAACAGTTGCCAATATTTATTAAAAACTTAACATAGTCAACTGTGTTCACTAGAGTGGTTGATCCTTAATTTTGGTTCATGA
This sequence comes from Oeneis ivallda, assembly GCA_029955525.1. Taxonomy (NCBI): domain Eukaryota; kingdom Metazoa; phylum Arthropoda; class Insecta; order Lepidoptera; family Nymphalidae; genus Oeneis; species Oeneis ivallda. The sequence goes on from JARPMR010000012.1 coordinate 20,797,908, forward strand.
AAATAAAATGACTAGTAAAAGAACAACTGATGAGTTTGTTGCCAGCTCTTCTCAGCGAAATCTGCATTCCAAACCAATGGTAGAATCTAGACTTATAATAAGAGCTACAGGTTGGCCTACATGAAATAAATAGCTTTTGAATTTGAATTTATGATTTATTCACCCTTTCAGGAGTTGCCAAATGGAGCCATATCATCACATTTTATGAACTGGACAGCAGCAACCCTAATTTCGTATTTGCACCTGCACTGAAACAGGAACACTTGAATCCGAACACTAAACAAAAAATGAGAGTTAAATTAGCTGCTCAAGTTTTCAGTCATACTGTTGCAGCTGGAATGATGGCTAAAATATCACAAGGTAAATAATATTATTTATTTGGGTTTAGGTACAGAGGCATCATTGTTATTTTTTTGTCATATTTATTACTGAATATTCTCCGATTACTCAGCCGTGCCTGTGATTCCAACATATTCAACAAAAAATAATTATAGTGTGACAAGTAGTATTGTAATATGTAACTATAATCACACTATAATATTTGTGAATAGTTGTGAAGTTTGAGTGTGTGTGTTGTGTGTGTGTATGTTACTCTTTAACACAAAAACTACTGAACGGATTTGGCTGAAATTTGGAATGGAGATAGATTATACCCTGGATTAAAACATAGGCTACATTTTATCCTGGAAAATTAAAGGGTTCCTGTGGGAAACCAAAAACCTTAATCCATGCAGACGAAGTTGCTGGCATCATCTAGTATTATAATATGTTTGTGTAACTATAATCATAATTGATGAGAATTTTGGAAAAAATCCTGTCTTAATATGAATGTTGATATTATACTTATGCTACCAGTGTGATTTCATCAGAAGTCCCAATTTCATAATAATATATTAGTTAAATGTTTAATGTTAAATTAATAGTTTATAATATGTATTGAATATGCTTCGAATAAACTTACTTAAGATGTCATAAATAACAAAACCTTTTATTTGATATGTTGCAGGTGAACTAACTACAGATGCTGTAACAACTCTGCATGTTATAGAAAACATAGATAAACTTTTTGATTCGCTGAACACTGTAGTGATGTAACGAATGTCATGTTTTAGACATTCGCGAATGCGAATGCGAATGCGAATATCTGCTGCCAACATTCGCGAATGCGAATGCGAATGCGAATATTCAGTTTTTGTTTAAATTTGGCGCCATTTGTCTATGGCTTGGTGACCTTGGCGGCAGTTCCGGAAATGCGTTCCGTTTGTTTTTTGTTCCGAGAATAGCCGAGTTAATTCGAACCATAGAAATAGGAAGACTAATTCGTAATTCCTAGTTCCATGAACGCATCCGATTGAAGTGTCATTTTGCTCGCGCCGGTGTTTCTGTGGTTTTTGGTTAAGCCAGTTAAATAAAAATAAAAAATTTGATTATAAACATGAGTAAATCAAATTCTAGTGAAATATGGACTTATTTACATATTGCGATGCTGAACGAGCTAAATGCAAGCTTTGTAATAAGGAGTATTCAAGAAAAGGAAGGACTACAACTGCAATGAGAAATTATTTGAAGGCAATGCATAAAACCGAGTTTTCCGAATTAGAAAAATGTGAAAAACGAAAACAAGATGCATCTAAAACACTTGAACTGGCATCATCATCCCATCAAAGTACTAAATCCGACATGAAACAGATATCGCTTCAAGAATGTGTCGATAAAACAAAACAATGGGATAATAAATCATTGAAGTCATTGGCCGTCGATAATTTTATAAGTGAAATGGTAGCGTTGGAAGAACATAAGAAAAACATAAGAAATTAATGGATTTTTTTTTATTAACCAACTATTACATCAAAAAAAAATTTTTTTAATATTCGCAAAACATTCGCAGTAATTTCGCGAATGCGAATGCGAATGCGAATATGCTAAGATATGCGAATATCCGCGAATGCGAATGCGAATGCGAATATTCGTTACATCACTACTGAACAGTGACTCATCGGACTTGAGAAGAGGGAAAATATTTGCAACAAATATAAAAAACTCCAGCCCACATTTACAGTTCTTCCGAGAGATGAGGACTTTCTTCAAGTCAATAGAATTTATAGGGTGCAACCGAGCACCACCTTCTAAAGAAGGCTGGATTTGGACCCTGAATGCAATCGAATTACTGTGGGAAAAGATTACTAGTAAACATTCAGATGTTAAAAGTCTTGCTACCCGCAGGCTACAACAAGACCCTCTCGAAAATCTGTTTGGCTGCATTCGGGGTCACTGTGGTGCTAATGTTAATCCCACTGCTGGGCAATTCGTAGCAGCCCTAAAAACTACTATTTTGACCAATTTAGAGCACATTACAACAGGAAATTGTGAATCTGACAATAATGATAGCATTATTGATAATTTTAAAATGTTATTGAGGAAAACACCCACAAATATTATATGCACTGAAGCTTCAACTTCATCACAAAATGTTATAAATTCCTCAGATATGCTTGATGAATTTGAAACATTTTGCGATACAGTAATTCACAATGAGGACAGTGGAGAGATGCAGGCATGCGCATATGTTTGTGGGTTTTTAATTAAGAATTTAAATAATGATGCTTGCGAAAAATGTAAAACTATTTTCATAGCAAGTGAAAAATCACAAGTACATTTATTTAGCCAATGTAAAGAGTATAATGAATTAAAAAGTAGGTTAAGTTACTGCACAAAAGAATTAATCAAATATATTGAGTGTTGCAGTAAGGAGGTAAATAAAATTTTACATGATAAAGGCCACGAAGGCTATATAAAATCAAATGTATTGGCAACTGTAATAATAATAAACGATGAGTTTTTAAGAATTTGTCCTCTGCATTATAGAAAAAACAAAAACTATTTGCTAAATAGTGTATTTCATATATGTGTCAATAGATTTTGTGTTTTAAAAAATAGGCTTTTACAAGAAGAGGCTTCAAAAATAGCTCTTAAGAAAAAAATTGATTTATTAAAACATATTTAAATAAATTTCAAGTATAAAAGGTACCCAAGAATTTGTTTTATTTCAATCGTAATAAGTAAACCGTTTTATTTTCAATTATTTTCTGTCTGCCTATGCATGTGCCTTTACTTACTTATCCTCCTCTTCAGGTTTCTTTGTTTGTCTGTGTATGTTACCTATTATTATTGTAACTGTAGGTACAAATACTGAAAGAAACCTGAAGAATCCAGAAGGATAAGTAAATAAAGGTATAAAGTAGGTGGATATAAGTAGCAGAAAAATAAACATTCAGAATTTCCCGCTCATAATTTGAAATTGCCGCCATTGAAAATTCGAATATCCCTCTCAAGCTATTTAAACTTGGCGCACAAAGTTTTTATCTTGGGGAGCCAATAGATGGCGGTATTAATTTTTGTTCCCCGTTTCTTTGTATGGACTTGTAATTCTTCTCCCCTGAGTATATAGTGTTCGTGGTCTATGGTTCTGTGTTTTAAACTGTTGTGCATCGCATTCGCAACACCAGCGAATGTTGTATTTTGTACTTTCGTAATTTTATTTAATTTGTATTTGCATGAAATAAGCTAAAATGAATTTGTTTTTACATTCGATATCATTCTCCTGAGTTCAGTAGCCCTCCGGTCCATCGCAATTAGTTGCGGTAAGTTCGTAGGCGCACTTCGCAAAGTACTCCACTTGTCGTTCATTATGGCCGTCTGATTACATTATGTTTTATGTTTGGAGTTGAAAAGTGAACAAAGCTCGTTTATAAGTGCGGTTTGATGTGTTTACCTGTACACTTTGAAGTTTACGAGTGTTATAAATTGTAGATGGACGGTCCAGACGAAGGGGTCCTGGATGTGGATTTATTAGCTGACGATGGCTCAGATGAAGAGAGCGAAGTCCCGCCGTCTTCAGGTACTGATTATTTGTTTTATAGCTTTAACAAAATTTGATGTGCTCTATGATAAACAAACACTTGCTGCTACCTGTACCTGTGTATTTAACCTGTACAGTCAAGTTAAGCTGCAGAAGCATCAATTGCTCAATTTATAAATGGAGACCAAAACCTGAAAGACTATGTTTAAATCCCATCTGTGTGACTATTTTTGTACATCTTCCTATGTGAAAGCATTTACTCTTTGTTCAATGGGAATAGAATGGAACAAGCCATTGGAACATGTATTAAAAAAAAAACTATCAGCCTGTATCATCATCATCATTAGCAACCCATCAACGGCTCACTACTGAGTGCAGGTCTCCTCTCAGAGAAGGGTTATAGGCCATAGTCCACCACGCTGGCCCAATGCGAATTGGCCGACTTCACACACCTTCAAGAACATTATGAAGAACTCTCAGGTGTGACTGCAGGTTTCCTCACGACGTTTTCCTTCACCGTTGAAGCAAGTGATATTTAATTGCTTAAATGCACTTAACTCCGAAAAGTCAGAGGTGCGTACCCGGGATTGAACCTGCGACCCCCTGAATATGAGACCACAGTTCTAACCACGAGGCTATCACTGCTTACAGCCTGTATGTATAGATGCAAAATGATAGCTTGATTAGATTTATAAAAACAGATTTTTATAGACTAAATTTTTTAAGTCTAAAGCGTTATCATGCAGGTATGACAGAGGCATGGGAAGTTTATAATTGTAAAACCATTTAATACTCACAATCTCTTCAGACTTCTACCCAGGTCCAGCGTCAACACCAACATCATGTGCCTCTTCACCCCGAGGAGAGGAGCCAGCATCTCCACTGGCTGCGGTGTCACAACCAGCGTTCTTCCACCATCAGGCCTATACCCGGCCATTCTTTACATCAGGCAGGAGGGGTCCAGGGAGGCCACGCAAGGAGGGGGCCAAGCTGGCTAGAGAGGGGAAAATAGTCAGAAGGTAGTACAGTTTTTGCAATTCACGAAGGCGAGTGAGCTTTACTTGTGGTTACTTTGTGTACATGCACATTGCATGTAGGCCTTGCATTCGAATATTCGAATTATTCGAATACTATACCTTGTCCGAATATTCGAATATTAAATCTGCTATATTTGAATATTCGACAAACTTTCTGAAAGCCAAACTCGGAATATTGATGTGCACAAAATATTACTTTTAAAGTTCGTGCGCAACATTATGCTTACATGTAGAAGACGATAATTATGCTTAGAAGAAAGCAAAGATGATGTCTAGGTTAAAACGCGCTTGCCTAAAAGATTCTTCATTCATTCTTGCCTTGAAGGTACTTAAGTTGTACCTGTAAGTGTAAGAATAAGCCAAAGTTAGATGATTAAAATGTATTTTATTTTTGTGCAATGTAACATTGATCTGATTCTGATCTCATAATTTCTTCTTTGTCAACCGATAGACGTCCACTGCTGGACAAAGGTCTCTTGCATGTACCTCCACAGGCCTTGGTGTTGCGCCACCTGAATCCAGCGGCTCCCTGCGACTCGTTTGATGTCGTCAGTCCACCTAGTGGGGGGTCTGCCAACACTGCGCTTCCCAGTGTGGGGTCGGCACTCCAGCACCTCGGGACCCCAACAACCATCAGCTCTTCGAAATATGTGCTCCGCCCATTTCCACTTCAGTTTTGCAACTTGCTGAGCTATGTCAGTGACTTTGGTTCTCCTACGGATCTCCTCATTTCTGATTTCATCTCGCAGGGATACTCCGAGCATAGCTCTCTCCATTGCCCACGAGTGACCTGAGCCTTCTTATGAGGCTCACAGTTAGTGACCATGTCTCGGATCCGTAAGCCATCACTTGCCACACCCACTGTTCGAAGACTTTAGTCTTCAGGCACTGAGGGATTTTGGAAGAGAAGACATTTCGGAGCTTCCCAAATGCTGCCCAGCCGAGTTGGATTTGGCTGTTGATCTCTTTCTCAAAAACCTGTTGAAGATTTCGCCAAAGATCCCAGAGCCAAACTGATCCGACACTATACCAAGATATCTCGGACGTCAGCCTATACGGGATAAGTATAGTTCTCAAGCAGCTCAAGAACCACAAGACGCCTGGTGATGACGGAATCACTGTGGAACTCCTAAAAGCAGGTGGAAAACCGGTACTTAAGATCTTTCAGCGATTGTTCAATACCGTCATTCAAGAGGGTATACCGCCGGAAGCATGGCACAGGATGGTTCTGTTCTTCAAAAAGGGTGATAATACCTTGTTGAAGAATTATTATAGACCCATCTCTGCCGCATTAGTGTGGTGGCTAAGGACATTTCTTACAACTGCCCAGCAATACCAACAAAAAATTCAAATACAAGTCTGTCTTTCCATCACACGCTGCATGAGCACAACGCCAACACAAGCACTAGAAGTAATATTAGAGGTTCCGCTCCTACAACTACACCGCACAGACTTCAGGTCTTTGGAAAGAGTACGAAACATCACATACCCAAATACTATTACAAGGATTCAACAAAGAACCACGTCTGGAATGGAAATGTGACAAATCCAGCAAACAATACACACTTGACGGAAGCTACAAAATAAATGCTGAAAGAAACACTTTTCTAAAAGCATCTCAAGATACAATAGAAGTTTACACTGATAGATTGCAAACCAAAATTGGGCACAGGAGCTGGAGCTTACTGCCAATAACTCCATGTGAAGAAAAGTCACACACTTGGTTATGATTACTCTGATTTCCAAGGAGAGTGTGTGGGCATCATAACAGCAACTACAGCTATAATTAACAGACAGGTAACAAACTTTAAAATCAACATTAACTCGGACAGCCAAGCCACCCTCAAGGCTTTGGCCAGGCCCTAGACAAAATCTTAACTCGTATAGGACTGTCATAAAGCCCTGGAAACGCTCGCCGGCTCCAACGATATCAACTTATGGTGGGTCAAGGGGCACAACGGTGACCAGGGCAATGAGGCAGCAGACGCACTAGCACGTAAGGCAGCGACGCTAAAGATGGCAGGGCCGGAACCAATCGTTCCCATTCCCTTCAGTGAGTATCCTTCATGGTTGCATGAACTAACACTCAAAGAGCATTCCCTACTCTGCTCGAATGCAACAGACTGCAAACAGACTAAGGAAGCCTTTCATTATCTAGACAAATAACTAACAAACAGACTACTCCGCCTGGACAGAGGTAAACTCAGGAAGGTGGTGGGAATTATAACGGGACACAGTCCACTAAACAAACACCTCTTTACCATGGGTGTCACCGACAGTCCCCAGTGCAGGGCCTGCATGGGGCAGATGAAACGCCCACGCACGTGCTCTTGTCATGCACGGGCGTGGAAGAACAACGCAAGAACCATCTCGGATCTCCGACCTCACTTGAAGAAGTCCTTGGCAACCTGGCCGGCCTGCTAGGCTTCTGGACCGACCAACACCGAACAACACCGGATGGAGTGATAGCACACAACAGACCATCACGGTTTGCGTATGGAAACCAGCCTAGAAGGAAGAAAGAAAGAAAGAAGCTCGCTGCTGTGTCATGTTTATAAGTTGTTTTCGGGAGTCATTACGAATCGTCTTGCTCGTAGGTTCGACGACTTCCAGCCTCCCGAACAAGCCGGTTTCTGAAATAGCTTTGTCACCATAGATCACATTCATACGCTGCGGCAGATTATACAAAAGACGGAAGAGTTAACCGGCCACTTTGCTTAGCGTTTGAAGAGTATGAGAAAGCCTGCGATTTGGTGGAAACTTGGACTGTATTGAGGTCGCTGCAGAGATGCCGGATTGGCTACCGGACTACCGGTATATCCAAGTGTTGAAGTGCTTGTATGAAAACGCCACTATGTCAGTACGAATACAGGACCAGACTACGAGGCCAATCAGCGTGGAGTGTGACAGAGAGTCGTAATCTCCAAGAAGAACCAAAAATAATGTTTAGAATTTGGTACTTTATTTCTAGTTATATGATAAAAGATTTTAAGCAAGTTGTTGCTTTTGTAATTGATTTTTGATTTTATTGTTATATAAATATAAATATTATTACAATACTCACACTCAGATCTCGATTTATGAGACTGTGCTTGTCTGTCCTGATGACTGTGGTTGTGTGTGGTGTCTGATGACTTGTGGTTGTCTTGTTAAGCAACAACTTTTTATATTTTTTGGAGAACTGAATTATTGCCTTAACAGTCAAATTCCAAACAGTTCTTTAATTTTTAAGTAAGATTTTGTTTTGATTCAGAGAAATTAGACTCAAAGTAAGAGATTGGCAATTAAAAACATGATTATTATAACATCTTTTGTTTTTTTTAATTATTCGAATATTATTCGAATAATTCGAATAATACCCGAAAAAAATTCGAATATTCGAATACCAAAAATTTTCGAATATTTGCAAGCCCTAATTGCATGTAAGTGTGCGTGCCTGTCAAAGCCTAGGTGGGAGCGGGCAGGCGCGAGCATTGCGCTCGCTCACACTTATACAGATACGACACACACACAACCATAAGTCAGTCGCCCTCGTGAATTGCAAGAACTATAGTAGTAGCCTAATGCACCTATACAATAATAGTGTATAATCTATTTTTACTTAACTGTTTTATGGCTGATTTTGCCAACGTTGAGTGCCGTTTTACCAAGGAATAAATTTGGTGTTCTGACAGTTTTTCTATTTAAAATACTGTCAAAATCTCAAATTTACGCTAGGATAAGACCCAACTCAAAAGGTAAAAAAAAAACTCAGAAAACTTCAGAGAAATATGATTAACTAACCTAGCAGGGTGCTTACGATGTTTCTAAGTTTGATGCTACATTTTCATTTGGTCCTAGTTTCATTGTGGCAAGAATATCCTACTATTTTCTACTATATTTCAGGATACTATATGTTTAACTATTACAGTTATGTCAGAATAACTACGTTTCTATGTAAAAAAAAAAATCTTATATAAGGATTTTTTTTTTGGTGTTTTTTTCACACCTTGGGTGTTGATTACCGAAGTTTTCATACGGATCCCTAACATTTTTGAAAATATTCTATAGCCTATGTTCATCAAGGATAATGTAGGATTCTAATGGTGAAAGAATTTTTGAAATTGGTCCAGTAGAGTCTGAGCCTATTCAATTCATGCTCTATTGTCAAAAGTTTTTGCAGTGTACATGATATAAGGATTTTTATTGGTGTTTTTTTCACACCTTGGGTTACATTATCAAAGTTTTCATATGAATCCCTAACTTTTTGAAAATATTCTATAGCTAATGTTGATCAGGAATAATGTAGGATTCTAATGGTGAAAGAATTTTTCAAATTGGTCCAGTAGTTTCGGAGCCTATTCAATTCAAACAAACAAACAAATCTTTCCTCTGTATAATAGTAGTGTAGAAAAAATTCTAAATTGTTTTAAACAAATATAGTGAATATTTAAATAATCATAATAAATAAATAAATAATTTAATATAAAAAATTCTTTTAAAAAACTGACTTCAAACTCCTGCGCCACTATACAAAGTATATAATTTATTGTTGATATTTTAAAAACCGCTTGACTGATTTTGTTAAATTGATATGGGACCACCTGGGAAGAACAACAGAAACAAAAAAGGATTTGGGAATTGGTTCAGGCATCTTCGAGAGTCACAATAAGTAATACTTTTTCATGATAGATCATACTTATAATATTATAAATATGAATGTGTGTTTGTTTGTTGGTTTGCCCTTCAATCACGCCGTAACAGAGCTAAGGATCGATGTGATTTTTTGCATGGGTATAGTTGAGGTCCTGGAGAGTGGCATAGGCTACTTTTTATCTTGGAAAATCAAAGCCCAAATCCATAGCCCTGTTGCGGCGGGATTGAAGGACAAACCAACAAACAAACACACTTTCGCATTTATAATATTAGTAAGAATTCAAATAAACTTTTACAAAGTGCTTTCAAATCTTCAAATGAATCTACCGCTGGTTTGGAATGCAGTTCCAACCGATATGGACCAGCAAGAAACTCTGCAGTTGCTCTTTTTAAAAGTATAATATTATTAACAATATTATTATGTTGTGTACAATTTACAGTTATTCTTATTACATGCTCATGAATTGCTGGAATGAGTTATATCCATGCTTTTTTATTATCACTTATAGGTAACCTTTAATTGTATTTACTTGAAACTTTATTACTTCAGGTATAGAGGTAATCTGGCAGGCTCAGTCAGAGGTGCTAAGAGGCATAGAGGTAGTCGGGATGAAGCCCTTGATGAAATAATAGATGAGGATGATTTCACCATGCCAGCCCCAGAAGAACCACCATACACACCAGAAAAATGGTATATTAATTATTATTATGATAGTCTTTAATTAACTAGATTAAAGAGTCGTGTACCCATCAATTCAGCTTTTCAATGTACAACACTATGAAAAATAACAGTTTTGTATGGACAAAATGCGAATCGATGCGCACAGATGTGGTTCCATCCTAAGTCAGAAGTAATCTTTTCAGGGGAGCAAAAAAATATGTCTTTTTACCCACCTTATTGTTCAGTAATATATTTTTACAAAGAAAAAAACATTTGAAAGTAATCTTTTGGTAAATTACTTATTATTATAGTAAATTATATATACATATTATATTATTATTTTTTGGTATTCATTATTATTATTTTATTAGTTGTTTAATTATTAGCATATAAAAAATGTTGAAATTTGTTATTTGATTAGAGTTATGCTGCCTTACAATAAAATGTTGAGATTATTTAGATCTTCAATTTAAGATGGCAAGAAAGTGCTACAACACTGGGTCCACTATCCATATAAAGTTGCCCATTCTTATTTACATAATCATTTTAGGCCTGGCAAAGTATGTGCCTTATGCAACCTGAGCGAGCGCAGTCAATTGGGCCAGGGTGAGATGCGCCAGTTTGTTTGCACCGTTGAGACCGACGGTAGCACCACTCCAGTGATCACCTCTGGCGGCGCCACCCCCACTAGTACGCCAAGTACGCCGGTATTGGCCATGCCTGCGGGGTTGGCATCACCACCACCAGAGTTGATTGATGGTAGCCAACAACAACAGGCCATGCCGCTGAGCAGACGGCAGAAGGCATTCAATAAATGCAAGTAAGTACACAAAGTAATATTCAATTTTAACTGAATCTTAAGTAATACCAGAGCAAGTAGTTTTTCTTAAATAATAATCTATTTTGCCCACATAAGTTTCACAAATTATTGAAATGAGTTCAGAAAAATACATGTTTTTATTAGTATTATTATTAATTAAAACATGGTTACAAAGGCCTTATTTAATACTATTAGGTTTAAATTATCAGTAATATATTATTCTCCTTATTTGAGATTTCACTAAAATTTCCACTTTCAGCTTTATTCTTAATTTTTCTTAGATATCGTTTTTCCACCTGCAGTGGCAGTATGAATATTTTATCTTAAGTTATTTGGCATACTATTATGTCATACATTTAATAATTTGTGAAATATTATTTTATTTTAAAATTCTTTAAACATACACTCTTCACAGGAATCAAGATTGATGAGATATATCAAAGAATAGCTTTACTTCCTTTTTAATCTAATGCCAAGCACAAACAGAAATCATTTAGAGATTAACTATGATGACATGTTTTGTCCCTCCAAATTACTGTTTCAATGTGTGTAGTAATATCATTACGAAAGAGATTGTGTAAGTACATATTCATCTTCAGTAGCACCCATTCGTGTGTTGCGAGTCTTAGTAGCGCTTTATAAATTCTTTCACAAATACATTCAAATGTTTTGAATTTTGTAGGGGTGAGCCATGTCATCGTACCTAGAGATTATTATCGTAGTTATAGAGATTTCTAAACCATATACCATTTTTAAGGACACCTTTATACAACATGGAGCACACAGATGAATTGTCCATCATTGGGTTTATGGAAGCCCTAGAGCTCCCTGCAGTGGTGTCATCTGGAATGGTATATGTCCACCGATGCTGCCTTGAATTCAGTCCGCCATTTCAAGACCAAGTGGCAGCTGCCTGTAACTCTGAGGAGGATAAGGAGCAGTTAGAGGAGGCTAGGGTCAGAGGAATTGTTACTGCGGCCCTCAGTAGAAAATGTGCCTTTTGCCAGCGACATGGTGCAAGCATCCCTTGCAAGGTTAGTGCTTTTATAACATAAATTTTATAAAAACCATGCATAACAATTCTATTTGTAATACAGTCTTGAACTGATTGTAACAGGTGCAGTCTCTTTATTACTTTTAATGTATAATTATAGTGCTAATTTTGTTGTACACACCATCTATATAAAATTGAACAATAATGCCCAGTTACTATATATATATATATATAACTAGCATTTGCTTGGTGCGCGAGCTGCTAAAGCAGCTCGCGGGAAGTGTTACTACTACAAGTAGGGCGCGTGGGTGCGCGGCCCGCTAAAGCGGACCGCGATTTTTTTACTCCTCGAGTAGACCTTGTGATTCTGGTCATCTTTTGCCAAAAAATTTGTTCGAGCACACCCCACCTATCTGCAATAACCTGGCCGTGCTCCTCATTCACAAATGAAAAAGAAAAAAAAAGAAAAAAAAAAGAAAAAAAGCAAATGTAAAATGAAAAAAAAGAAAAAGAAAAAAGCCCTATGAACCTATCAAAATCAATGTCTTGCATAGTTCCCAACTTCTAGTCCCTTCAATATTCCCCATACATTTAGTATGAAAAAAAAAAATCCGCCATCTTGAATTTTTTTCCTACTCACCAGGTAGACGTCCGGGTTTTGATCATCTTTTGTCGAGAAACCGCTCCTCCATCTTTTATAGTCTCCGAGAGAGAGACGGACAAAATTTGCCGCCATTTTTTTTCCGCCATTTTGGAATTTTTTTTCAACTCACTGGCAACTGCTCGAGGTTTCGAATGACATTTGGTCGAGCACCCTCCACCTATCTTCTATACCCTGGCCGTGCCCCTCGCCCGTCTCCGAACTCCTCACTCATCAGCTCTCTCCACCTTTCTCCGAGTCACATTCTTTGAGCTCTATACGACACCATGGGTGAAAAAAATTTTTTTCATACAAAATTTTACAGGAGAGGGGTCGGAAATTTGAGACGTCACAGCTCGGCCGCCATCTTGTTTTTTTAATTTTTTTCACTTTTTCTGTTAATCGTTTACTAATTTATACAATAATCAAAAATTTCAAAGAAATCGGTTGGAAAACAAAAGAGTTGCAAGAATCACGTCGGCCGCCATCTTGTTTTTCCGAAATGTCATAATTTTTCCCAACTCGAATCCCCCACCCGGACATATCTCCCCTACATCATTTTATCGATTTCCGTCTCCTTCTAGGAGAACAACCCTGTCAATGAGTGAGTGAGTGTGTCAGTGAGTGAGTGGTAATCGAGCTATATATATTATAATAACTAGCGTTTGCTCGGTGCGCGAGCTGCTAAAGCAGCTCGCGGGAAGTGTTGTTACTACAAGTAGGGCGCGTGGGTGCGCGGCCCGCTAAAGCGGACCGCGATTGTTCGGCTTTATTTATTTCGCTCGGTGCGCGAGCTGCTAAAGCAGCTCGCGGGAAGTGTTTTACTAAAAGTAAGGCGCGTGGGTGCGCGGCCCGCTAAAGCGGACCGCGATTGTTCGGCTTTATTTATTTCGCTCGGTGCGCGAGCTGCTAAAGCAGCTCGCGGGAAGTGTTATTGCTACAAGTAGGGCGCGTGGGTGCGCGGCCCGCTAAAGCGGACCGCGATTGTTCGGCTTTATTTATTTCGCTCGGTGCGCGAGCTGCTAAAGCAGCTCGCGGGAAGTGTTATTACTACAAGTAGGGCGCGTGGGTGGCGCGGCCCGCTAAAGCGGACCGCGATTTTTTTACTCATCAAGTAGCCCTTCGGATTCTGGTCATCTTTTGCCAAAAAATTTGTTCGAGCACACCCCACCTATCTGCAATAACCTGGCCGTGCTCCTCATTCACAAAAGAAAAAGAAAAAAAATGAAAAAAAAATGAAAAAAAAGAAAAAAAACAAATGTAAAATGAAAAAAAAGAAAAAGAAAAAAAGCCCTATGAACCTATCGAAATCAATGTCTTGCATAGTTCCCAACTTCTAGTCCCTTCAATATTCCCCATACATTTTGTATGGGGAAAAAAAAATCCGCCATCTTGAATTTTTTTCCCACTCACCAGGTAGACCTCCGGGTTTTGATCATCTTTTGTCGAGAAACCGCTCCTCCATCTTTTATAGTCTCCGAGAGAGAGACGGACAAAATTTGCCGCCATTTTTTTTCCGCCATTTTGGAATTTTTTTTCTACTCACTGGCAACTGCTCGAGGTTTCGAATGACATTTGGTCGAGCACCCTCCACCTATGTACTATACCCTGGCCGTGCCCCTCGCCCGTCTCCGAACTCCTCACTCATCAGCTCTCGCCACCTTTCTCCGAGTCACATTCTTTGAGCTCTATACGACACCATGGGTGAAAAAAATTTTTTTCATACAAAATTTTACAGGAGAGGGGTGGAAATTTGAGACGTCACAGCTCGGCCGCCATCTTGTTTTTTTAATTTTTTTCACTTTTTCTGTTAATCGTTTACTAATTTCTACAATAATCCAAAATTTCAAAGAAATCGGTTGGAAAACAAAAGAGTTGCAAGATTCACGTCGGCCGCCATCTTGTTTTTCCGAAATGTCATAATTTTTCCCCACTCGAATCCCCCACCCGAACATATCTCCCGTACATCATTTTATCGTTTTTTGTCTCTTTCTAGGAGAACAATTATGTCAATCAGTGAGTCAGTCAGTCAGTGGTAATCGAGCTATATATATTATAACTAGCGTTTGCTCGGTGCGCGAGCTGCTAAAGCAGCTCGCGGGAAGTGTTTTACTAAAAGTAAGGCGCGTGGGTGCGCGGCCCGCTAAAGCGGACCGCGATTGTTCGGCTTTATTTATTTCGCTCGGTGCGCGAGCTGCTGAAGCAGCTCGCGAGAAGTGTTATTACTACAAGTAGGGCGCGTGGGTGCGCGGCCCGCTAAAGCGGACCGCGATTTTTTTACTCATCAAGTAGACCTTCGGATTCTGGTCATCTTTTGCCAAAAAATTTGTTCGAGCACACCCCACCTATCTGCAATAACCTGGCCGTGCTCCTCATTCACAAAAGAAAAAGAAAAAAAAAGAAAAAAAAAAAAAAGAAAAAAAGCAAATGTAAAATGAAAAAAAAGAAAAATAAAAAAAGCCCTATGAACCTATCAAAATCAATGTCTTGCATAGTTCCCAACTTCTAGTCCCTTCAATATTCCCCATACATTTTGTATCGAAAAAAAAAAATCCGCCATCTTGAATTTTTTTCCTACTCACCAGGTAGACCTCCGGGTTGTGATCATCTTTTGTCGAGAAACCGCTCCTCCATCTTTTATAGTCTCCGAGAGAGAGACGGACAAAATTTGCCGCCATTTTTTTTCCGCCATTTTGGAAATTTTTTTCAACTCACTGGCAACTGCTCGAGGTTTCGAATGACATTTGGTCGAGCACCCTCCACCTATCTTCTATACCCTGGCCGTGCCCCTCGCCCGTCTCCGAACTCCTCACTCATCAGCTCTCTCCACCTCTCTCCGAGTCACATTCTTTGAGCTCTATACGACACCATGGGTGAAAAAAATTTTTATCATACAAAATTTTACAGGAGAGGGGTGGAAATTTGAGACGTCACAGCTCGGCCGCCATCTTGTTTTTTTAATTTTTTTCACTTTTTCTGTTAATCGTTTACTAATTTCTACAATAATCCAAAATTTCAAAGAAATCGGTTGGAAAACAAAAGAGTTGCAAGATTCACGTCGGCCGCCATCTTGTTTTTCCGAAATGTCATAATTTTCCCCAACTCGAATCCCCCACCCGAACATATCTCCCCTACATCATTATATCGATTTCCGTCTCCTTCTAGGAGAACAACCCTGTCAATGAGTCAGTGAATCAGTCAGTCAGTGGTAATCGAGCTATATATATTATAATAATAACAGTTCAGTCTATTTGTAATCTGTTGATTTGTTACATAGCTGCCTTGTTATTTGTCAAACATTTTTTGGAATATTTTGAAAATTAACATTGTTGCTATATAACTTATTGACAGATTACAAATAGATTGAATATTTGTAGACATTTGTAGCTTTTATTTTGTTGTATAGTCATATATAAAGTTATGTTGTATTTGTTGCAGATGAGTTGTAGTAAATATTTCCACCTACCTTGTGTTCTGGCTTCTGGTGGCTTCATGGACTTCCAAAGTAGATCATCGTTTTGCAAGGATCATTTATATCAAGTGCCAGTTGAGTGTAAGTATCAGTAGGCCACCATTAATATATTTTTTAAATCATCATCATGAACCCATTATCAGTTCACTACTGAGCGCGGTTCTCGTCTCAAAGAAGCCTTATAGGCCATACTCAGGCATACAGTTTCCCCACAAAGTTCTCCTTCACCATTCAAGCAGGTGATATTAATTGCTTAAACGCACATAACTCCGAAAAATCAGATGTGCGTGCCTGAAATCGAACCCGCGACGCCCCGAATAGGTGATTGCAGTCCTAACCACTAGGCTGTCACTGTTGTTAAGTGTAGATAATTTGGTTTGTATGTTCAGGTACAGCAGACATTGATTGCCGGACGTGTCGGACCATCGGTGACATATCGAACCTGATGACGTGCGTCATTTGCGGCGGTCACTACCACGGCACCTGTGTGGGCCTGGCTCAGCTGCCGGGTAAGTCATTGAACCTTCGCCCTGGACTTATGAACTTCCTGCTGTGTACAGAGTTATCACTTCATTCTTTTTGTCAGATCATTATTAGAATATCCTCTGCAACATGTAGAAGTTCGCCAGTTGTACTTTTTATTTATTTTTTTAAGTTTGTGTTTCTAAGTTTTTGAAGTAAAACTTCTTTACAAGTTTGCAACTTGTGTAGCAACTCTGTCATAAAATGACGTAACGCCATCAGGTTTGGGCTCGTTTGATTACCCTTGACAAGTACTCTGATCCTAGATGATATCCAGGTTCTGATGATACTTAGTGCTGGAAAAGGAGCTATTGTAATGTAACTCTGTAATTAAATGACGTAACCCTATCGAGTTTGGGCTCATTTGATTCGTCTTGACAAGTACTTTGGTTCTAGATATCCAGGGTGTAATGATGTAGCCAGCTTGTTTTTAAAAATATTTTTTTTAATTTCCTCTAAGTAAATGTTTTCTATTTGACAGTGTTTGACTGTTCTCTATTCCGTCATTCGCCTCTCCGCCACCGCTCTCTGCTGGAAATCCCGACGGTCACACGTTTAATGAAGTAAAACGCACTGACTTGTGACGCACGCGCACTCCCCAGTGACTTGGGGAGTAAGCTGGTGAATGCGTTACGAAAAGTGTGATCGGGCGAGGCGAACGGAAGTTGAGGCGGAGATATAAGTTAGTGAAGATAGAAAAGAGAGAGAGTTACGTTTCGTATATTACTGTAGGGGCAAGAAAGAGAGGTGCGAGCACACAATTTCTTTCTCATAGCCAGTTGCGTGTCGTAAGTTTTACTTCAGTCGTGTGGTCTAAAGCGCACTCGTTTTTTATATTGGTGTACTATTATGTATTTAAATAGGGGACGCCTGCCGTAGCCAGGCAGGTGATCAGTCCATTCCACCCAATTGATTGTTTTTGGAAATATGTTTACTGGAGTCGCAGCCTACGGCTAGGGCTTTCGAATACCGGACTTTTTCAATACCGGTATTAATACCGGAAATATTTTTTTCAATACCGGGATCCCGGTATTGAAATGGGATTTAATTGGGGTTATATGAAAGTCCTATCTTTTGAAGTAAGAGACATGAAAAATCGGCATTAAAGTTATTAATTTTAGGTATTAAAAACTTGTATAAGCTAATTCAAAAAGTCACCCTTTCAGAGTAGTACAATAGGGGGTGAAAATTTGTATGGGAATAATTTGATTTTATATATTTAGATTTTATAGATATTATTTACTTGTTTGGGCGGTAGGTTATTTCTAGGGATCAGCTCAGAAAAGATTTTACGAAAATCCCCCTCAAAAGGGGTAAAGTGAGGGTTGGAATGTTGGATGAAAGTCTTATGAATACTAAACATCTGATTGTTGAGGACCTGAACAGTGATATAGGCTACTTTTATTCCGAAAAAAATGGGTGCCGCAGGATTTTTAGAAAACTTACTACACGCGGACGAAGTCATGATAAACCGTTAGTTTCTTAATAAAACAAATCAACGATAGGAAACTTTTTTATTCTTAAATCACTTATTGATACGTACTGCTGCTTCAGGGCTGTTTCTTCAATAAGTTATGATTTTACCGAGAGTGATTTTATTAACACACAATGTCTGTAATAGACTTAATAGATTTGTCTTTGTTCTGCGCAGACTTACGAGAACAACAAGAATACGCACGGCTCTTACTGCGTACCATGGTTATGTCTCTGCAGTACTCCGTTATGGCCTTGTAATTTGGTAAAAAAAAATGCCTTAGAGCTTTCCTTCGCACGGCACCATATGATTCGCGTAGGCCGGCTTTCACAAAGCTCAAGGTCTTGCCACTTCCATCCATGTACATTTTGGAAACATCGAAATTTGTGAAAATGAATGTGCATAACTTCAAGGCCAAGCGTGACAAAAATTTAAATACGCGATCTCTGAGAGATCCCGATAAACTTATTTTTACCATAGCACCACAAACAGCACATTTCAATAAAAATTGGTATGCTATGGCAATTAAAATATTCAATAAATTGCCAACCGATATCAAAACACTACCAAAACAATACTTTGCACATAAATTAAAGAAATGGTTGCAGGGGAAAAACTTTTACTCCTTACAAGAATTCTTTCAATACGACAAAAAAAGATTGAACGCGTTTTACCCACTAATAAAACGCGTTCTACTTACCATCGTTATATTTACCATCTTGTCGACACACATTATGCAAATAAAGAATTGAATTGAATTTATCAATTCCATAAATATGTTGACCGAGGAAAACGCTCTTTCCGCCTTAAAACGCTTATAATTATAATTCCCGTTTCAACTCTCACAATAGATTCATTATCAGTGCTAGAGGAAGCTTGGGGTTTAAGTACTATTTTTTAGTTTTAGCCTCCATTTCTACTTCTAGTTATTTTCAGTTCAAATCAACTCAATATTGGGCTACAGGCATGTCTGCAGATATTAATAAAAATGTGCAAAAGGCCTAGGATCCTGGTATTAGCCAATACCGGTATCCCGGTATTGGAAGCCCTCAATACCGGTATTGAAAAAGTCCGGGATCCCGGTATTAGCCAATACCGGGATCCCGGTATTGGAAGCCCTAAGCCTACCCCGTTCAAATCTACCAGTAGCTTTCATAAACCTCAAATATGGTTGAGCGAAGCAATGGCTGGGTCATGCGTCATGCTCGTGAACGGGTGCCACCGGCGGGAATGGGGCTACTTTATGTCTGCCCATCTTAAGATAGAAGTTAGTCTGTATGCATTTTTGGAACTTTCCTCATTGTGGAAACACTGCATATATAGCATAGTATTTACTGTATTGTAAATCTGTTTTGAAAAGAGCAACCGCCGAGTTTCTTGCTGGTTCTTCTCGGCAGGAAAGGCATTCCGAACCAGTGGTAGATTCATTGACTATTCAAAAGCACTTGTAAAAGTTTATTTGAATAAAAAATATTTCTATTCTATTCTATTCTATTCTATTCTAACAATTTCCACTATAGGTTAGGTCTATGAAAGAAGTAGTAAAGTATTTCTAACTTCTCACTAAAGTGATGTAAAGGTACTGGTGTAACGTGTATTCATTTTCATTTCATTATCTCCTGTACTGTCATATGTATGTTGTGATATGTCGGCGCAGGGGTCCGCGCGGGCTGGTCGTGCCGCTCGTGCCGCGTGTGCCAGGTGTGCCGCGGCGAGGCGGGCGCGGGATCGGGCGAGGCGCGCGCCGTGGCGTGCGAGCACTGCGACAAGCTGTACCACGCCACGTGCCTGCGCCCCGTCATGGCCACCGTGCCCAAGTACGGGTGGAAGTGCAAGTGCTGCCGCGTGTGCAGCGACTGCGGCGCGCGCTCGCCCGGCGCCGGGCC
This sequence comes from Oeneis ivallda, assembly GCA_029955525.1. Taxonomy (NCBI): domain Eukaryota; kingdom Metazoa; phylum Arthropoda; class Insecta; order Lepidoptera; family Nymphalidae; genus Oeneis; species Oeneis ivallda. The sequence goes on from JARPMR010000012.1 coordinate 20,817,908, forward strand.
CTCGTCGCGCTGGCACGCGCACTACACCGTGTGCGACTCGTGCTACCAGCAGCGCAACAAGGTAAGTCGTCTCGCAAAACGTACGCCTGTCGTGGTCACCTTATGCCCAACTGCGTTTTCAAACATGGGTCAACGACCCCAACTGCATTTTCCGACATGGTCATTGTGCCCAAATACGTATTTCGACATGGTCACCTTGCCCAACTACGTTTTCCGACATGGTCACCTTGCCCAACTACGTTTTCCGACATGGTCACCTTGCCCAACTACGTTTTCCGACATGGTCACCTTGCCCAACTACGTCTTCCGATATTATGTTCACTGAGCCCAACTGCGTTTTCCAACATGGTCACCTTGCCCAACTACGTTGCGTTCGTACCCGCAGTGGCCTCCGTGCTAAACTGCGTTCATCCGCCATGGCTATCGTGCTCAACTGCGTTCACGTGACGTGGTCACTATGCTAAACTATGTTCACCCGCAGTGCCCACCCTGCCCAACTACGTTCCCCCGACAAGGCTATCGTGTGTCAATGCGCCCACCCATGATGGGCCACCATGTTTGACCGCGTTTGATTGTTTGTAGGGCTCGTGCTGCCCGGTGTGCCGCCGCGCCTACCGCGCCGCCGCGTATCGGGATATGATCCGATGTTCTACTTGTCGCAGGTATGTTGGAAACAGACACAATCGTGATGGATGTGATCAGACATTAGTAAGGAGCAATAGATTGCTGACTCTTGGTATAAATCAACTTACGCTAAATATTTATCTTAGAAGGCGTCATTAGTATGGCAAGTTATATTCTCTTGCGAAATCAGCGAAATGTCGTAATTTATTTTAATTGGTTCGTTATATTTATTTCTAGGATCAAAATACAAAATTTTAATTAAGAAAAAAGCAAATACTTTTGTAGAGGGGTTTTTTAAGTGTTCTTCGCATAGTTGTATTGAATTCCGGCAGATGGCGTAGACAATAGCTAGATTAACGCGAACAAAGAACCAATTCTAATGACGTTAGCAATCTATACTTCTCCAACCAATCTCTCACTTCTTAATTTTGGTGTTTTCAGTCTTGAATCTTCTGCTAAAATTTTCGTTTTCTGTACTTCTATAGATATGTGCACGGCCTGTGCGACCCAGAAGCGGATCCTCAACAATACCGGCAAAGGAAAGAGCAGAACCCTACTTATGAATACAGCTGTACTGTATGCAAAACAAACTTACAACTGACAGGCTCCAAATCTGGATGTGAGTCACTTTTGATTTTATTAAGTAAAATAAGTAAAAACACCAATTAGCGTGAATCTGGGTCTTATAAAAATTTTATTTTTCCGAATAAATTATTATTAAAATTCAAAATTATTTATTTCACGTGGGCCAACCTTTTATGACAAGTCATGACTCTACCACCGGTTCGGATTAATATATCTACATATTAAAATTGCGAAACCGGCGAGATTTGAATCCATGTTTCCCCGAAATCGAAATCAATTCTCCGAGATTCCTCAATCAATCTGCCGAGAAGAACCAGCAAGAAACTCGGCGGTTGCTCTTTTTAAAACAAGTTTACAATACAATAGATACTATGCTATGTATGCAGTATTTTCACAATGAGGGGAAGTTCTAAAAATGCATACTCCTTAAGATTCAATATATTATGTTAAGATGGGCAAACAGAAAGTAGCCCCATTCCCGCCGGTGGCACCCGTTCATGTTCAAAGGTTGCAGGTTCCATCGCCCCACCCGTTTCGCACTATTGTCGTACCTACCCACTCCTAAACACAAGCTTTCCGATTATTTGGAAGGGAGAGGAAAATATTAGTCAAGTTCAACTTGACCAATATATTACAAAAAAAAAAACTCCAGTTTCGCAATTTTTGTTATTTGTTGTATTTAATTTATTCGGAACTGGAATATGCCTTCGATTTCGTCCGCGTGGATTAATTTTTTATTCCCACGGGAACTCTTTAATTTTCCAAGATAAATGTAGCCTATGTGGTAATCCTGGGTTTGTGATCTATCTGCATTCCAAATGTCCGCCAAATCGGTCCATTCACTGTGGCGTGAAAGAAGGATAGGATTAGTAGGATATATTATTAGTAGGGTAGAATAGGATTAGATAGATATTGAGATTTTATTTAAATTATTTTAATTTAAATGGTTGGCAGCCTTAAAGAAGCCATTTGGTCCATTTTTAATTTACTGTTATTTGCAGCATTTGAAGAAGATAATATGGCGTCAACATCTCAAGACTCTTCATTCGGGGAGGATACACCACAGGACCAAGATCCACTTGCTATTGAGCCTAAGGTATGAAATTAATTCACGACACTTAAATCTTAAAGCATAGTCTTGCCTCATAAAATGTAACTGATGAATCTGAATTCGAATGAATCTAATTCTTTTTTGTACTAGAATACACAATTTCGAAAAGGGCACATCTCGTATTTTTGAAAAATACTACTTTTTTCCATAAATGTGATAGAAATATTATGTTCTCGCACCTATTTACTTCAACTAAAATACATAACGTATTAAAATTGGCACCAGCATCATGTATTTATAGCAATAATTTCTGAAAATTCACAGTTCTATTTTTATGGTATCATTTATTAGAAGAAACGGAGCTTTCAAAATAAACGACATGTAACCTTTTCGAAATTGCTTATTCACTTATATTTTAAATGCACCACACGACACCACACATTGAATGTAACATTGCCTGTAACTATGTATTTGTGCTACAACTTTTTCACCAGAGTTATCTGCTTACATGTATGTTAAACGTCAACAAATACTGTCACTAGCACACTATTTCAAAAGCATCTGGCAATAAATTGAGATTTTTTTATTAAAAATAACAGACTCGACATTTTGTGATTTTTATCATTTTGGGTTTCGTAACTTTTTTATATATTGAATTGGTACACAAAACAGGTTGCCACCAAAACATGAACAAAATACAATAACATCAGAATTGGGTTCCAAGTAACAACCCTTAATATGTGTACACAGTAATTATAAAACTTATGCATTGAGTCTAAAGAATTGATTTTATTATTCAGATTGTCTCGCAGACTGACGTGGGTCTCGGAAAGGGCAAACCATATACAGTATCATCAAAAGTAGCCAAGAAAAAGATAGGTGGCTACAAACTGAAGGGTGGATTCCCACCAGCCGGAAAAATTGGCTTTCAAAAGCGGCAGAGATCCGTTTTTGATTTGGGCCGGAAAAGAGGCTCTAAGCCAAAGATGAGAGGAGTTTTTGGGGTCCCAGGGTTAGGGTTGCAGAGACCTCAAGCGCCTGATAATAAGACTTCTGAGGATGATCCAGGTAACTTTATAATTTTTTATTTATTATAGTAAAAGCAACAGCAAATTATGACAATATTTGACTTAAAAGCTAGAGACAATTGTATGACCAATTACAGATTTTCTCAAAAGAACAAAAATTAAACTACTTAACTAAACGTTTTGTATATAAAGAGAAGTTTTAATTTTATTATAATATAGTTCTTATTTATTTTTAAGAATGCCCACTGTTCCATTGGTTTTAACCCCCTCAGAATTGGGTTACAATACTACCTACTATGAAAATTTCTAAGACATCCAAATAAAATGATCTAAAATGGAGTCTTTGTTTTTCTAAGGATTCTGAAAAAAAAAAAATTAAACAGTTTGAGGTCTGAAAAAAAAACTGCTTGCAATCTTCATTATTTTCTTTCCCAGAGCATGACATCATTATTCATTATTTTCTGGTAATATTTTTTTTCCGGTGATAGCCTTCGAAACCTAGGCATGCAATATTTAGGTTCTTCTCGGGTTATAAGCAATTTTTCACTCGCTTTAACGGTGAAGGAGAACATCGTGGGAAACCTGCACACCTGAGAGTTCTCCATAATGTTCTCTAAGGTGTGTGAAGTCTGCTAATCCACACTTGGCCAGCGTAGTGGACTATATGACCTAAACTCTTCTCTTTCTGAGGGGGGATCCATGCCCAATATTAATCTGGTGACTTGAAATGATGATGATGATGAATTTTTTTTCAGGAGTAGAAAACAAACTAGTGTTGTGTTCAAGTAAAGACAAATTCTTGCTGACCCAGGATTTGTGTGTGATGTGCGGAGCAATCGGCACAGACTCGGAGGGGTGTCTCATAGCGTGCGCGCAGTGCGGCCAGACGTATCATCCGTATTGTGTTAATATCAAGGTAAGAAGCAATTTTCGGTTATTACTTATTAGAAGCAGTGATAGCCTAGTAGTTAGGACTGTGGTCTCCTATTCGGGGGGTCGCAGGTTCGATCCCTTATTTAAATATCACTTGCTTCAACGGTGAAGGAAAACGTCGTGAGGAAACCTGCAGTCACACCTGAGAGTGCTTCATAATGTTCTCGAAGGTGTGTGAAGTCCGCCAATTCGCATTGGGCCAGCGTGGTGGACAATGGCCTATAACCCTTCTCTGAGAGGGAGACCTGCGCTCAGTAGTGAGCCGTTGATGGGTTGCTAATGATGAAATGATGATGATTGTGTTGTCGTTGTCGGTAGAGACAATTGTGCATATCCCAATATCCCCGGTGCAGGTGTCGCAAGTGATCGTGAGCCTGGGCTGGCGCTGCCTGGACTGCACGGTGTGCGAGGGCTGCGGGTCGCGCGGCGACGAGCCGCTGCTGGTGCTGTGCGACGACTGCGACACGGCGTGGCACACGTACTGCGCGCGGCCCGCGCTGCCCGAGGTGCCGCGCGGCGCGTGGCGCTGCACGCGCTGCCGCCGCTGCCTCGTGTGCGGGACAAGGGACACGGCGCTGTGGTGTGATAACTATACCGGTGAGATACACTTACACTGACATTTGTAATTCAAATTCAAAATTATTTATTTCATGTAGGCCAACTTGTGGCTCTTATGACAAGTCAAGAATCTACCACTTTTATCTAGAATCTTTTAGCTTATCTTTTTATGAATATTTATTTGTAGAAAGTGCACCACTGACTGCTGATGTAAGCTATATTAGTCATAGCCTCAAGTAATTGAGACATATTCTGTGAGAGTTACTGGGGAGTTATAAAATACTTCGTTGCCAGCCCTTAGCAACTGGTATGAGAATTTTTTCGTAATTTTGACTTAAAGAACACGACTGTACTACAATCGTTAGACAAAGATCTTAAAACCCTAAAAACCAGTAAAGTATAGAATCTGGATTACTTTTTAAGAAATTGCAAATACGACTTTATGCAGCTTATAATAATAATTAAGGGAAAAATAGCTGTCCGAAGACCATCTGGCCGGGAGATGAATATGTTGGCTGTCTTTAAAGCTAACATGTCGTAAGTACGGGAAAAGTACCTGATACCTATTCCGTGCAACATCCAAAGTGCCCTAATAGTTGCCAACCTCCACTGCAAGAAGTCAGAGCTTCAATAATGATCTTCGTTTGACAGAATGCGCGCCCTGTGCGTCGCTAGTGATGTGCTGCGTGTGCTCGGAGCCCTACTCGGACGGCGAGCTCATCATCCAGTGCACGGGCTGCTCGCGCTGGCTGCACGCGGCTTGCGACGCCATACGCAGCGAGGCCGACGCTGAAACCTGCTGCCGGGCCGGGTAAGTGATTTACGTTCCCTCAAATATGGTTGAGCGAAGCAACGGCCGGGTCATGCGTCATGCTCGTGAACGGGTGCCGCCGGCGGGAATGGGGCTACTTTATGTCTGCCCATCTTAAGATAATTGCATTGTTAGTAGGTATGCATTTTTGCAACTTCCCCTCATTCTGGAAACACTGCATACATAGCATATTATCTATTGTATTGTAAATTTGTTTTGAAAAGAGCAACCGCCGAGTTTTTTGCTGGTTCTTCTCGGCAGGAAGGGCATTCCGAACCAGTGGTAGAGTCAGACGACTGTGAGCGAGCGTTACGCAGTTTACTACTTTTCCATACATATTTAACTTCTCGTTCACACCAAATCGACAATACGCTATTACGCTATGCGTAGTGACACAAGCGATAACTTAGACAATCCCACAGCTGCCCCTCTAGCCATGTTACACTTCGTTGTATCTATTCTCTTTCTACGACCGTTGTCACTTGAAGTTTTGGCTAGGGCTATGCTAGATGGCGCTGCAGCTGATCAAAGACAGAAGTGTATTGATAATATTTCGCGGCATTTTGTATTATAAATGTTTTAAATGCTAAAAAAAACAATACATGTTCGAATCTCACTTAGCCTTCTGGCCGACCGCGCCGTATAAAGATGCTTGAGAATCTCTAAAATGTTGAACGCTTACTGAAATCTCCAGGTGACGATGGTGACGGTGGCGATCAATGTTTTTTGCTCATCCAAAAAAGTGCTAAAAAAAAATGTATCGAGACGTCGATTATTGAGTGTTGGCCACAGGTACAAATGCGTGCTATGCCGCGGGCGCGACGTCCCGCCGCCGCACATCGCGCGCGCCATCGAGGCGGCGTGCCCGCCCACCCCGCCGCCCGCGCGCCCGCGCTTCACCCCCCTCGCGCTGGGGCTGGCGGGCGAGACCAAGGTGGACGGCGTGTGGCTCTCGACGCGAGGCTCGCACCACATGAAGCTGCTCGAGGAGGAGATGGGCATCACCCACACCAGGAGGAAGCGGAGGTTCAAGAACGAGAACACAGAGAAAGACTCCGGTGAGTGATTTTGATCTCGGTCGTCTTACTTTCGCATGTCGTGCTGTGTAGTGTGTCTTGTTTGGTGTTGTCGCCGTTTGCATTAAACTAGTTTTAGTATTGACATTTATAAGTTACAAAATTTATATATCGATGGTGAAGAGGCAATAATATTGTATCGGCCATTTTTCGTGTTTACTTTAAGTATGATTATACGAGTCTGCCCGCGAAATTCAAATTTAATTTGGTTTTTCGCAATTTGTAAACTAATACGACAAACTAGGCTAATGGCATTGTAATTGCGCCAGTAGAATTATCATCTTCACAGGTTTACATAAAATTAATTACAAATTAATTACACAAAAATATTAGTTAACAAATTGCGAAAAACCAAATTAAATTTGAATTTCGCGGGCAGACCCGTTTAGTTCGACTTAAGGTGGAAACCTTAAAATATCAAATTCGCATTTTTTTATTACAAACTCTGAACTATATTTTTAATCATATCAGCGTTTATCACATACAACACTAACAATTTTAACATGAAACAATTTTTATTTATCGAGAAATTAAACGTTTTGTAAAAACAATGTGTATTAATGTTGACTTAGTTAGAAGTTATTGGCACTTCACCATCGATATAGATTTATTTAAGATATCCCAAAAATACATGGCTCTGCTTATATCAGACTAATTAGGTTGGGATCAGGTGAAGGAAAACTGTGTGCTGTTTTTGCATTTGGCAACTTCCTGATTTTTCCGTGCGGTGTCTGAATCTATCCTGTGATAAATATGTTCTATATCTCCTTTCAATGTTGGAGAAATCTTCAAAAAAGAGTCCTGTCGTCACGAGGCTATATTATCATCTTCAGATGAAGGTAGTTTTACAGTTTCTGAGAGCCGAAAAACAGTTTTTGGTCTCTTCGACCGTAATTTACGAGTGACCGCACGTAATTTTGCTTTTATTCTTAACGAGGCACAGAATACATAATAGTACAGGTACAAAAGATTCACTCCACAAAATCATTTAAATAAAATTAGCGACTCTTGATACCACACAGTAAAGTGCAATTCAGGTCGCACAACGCTAACTTACCTACAGTCATATTTACCTAGAAGTTGCCTCTCTATCGCGTAACTCTTATTCCTTCGCACTAGGTCAGCCCATTAAGTTAGTTCGTCCGGACGGAACGACGCGACGCGACGCCGGGTACTTAATACTGATAGCTTAAATCTAAAATGCGGAGTGCGCCTGGCCACCGAGACGTAGTACACTGATCTCTTTACGCCCTACTTCCGAACCATACCATACCAAATAAAGAAAGAAATAGTTATTTGTGTTATATGGGGCCAAAGAAATTTTTTGTTCCCCGAGGGCGTTATTTTGAATTCAGAGAGAAGGGAAGGATTCTATAGTAGAATCCCGAGCGCAGCGAGGAATTCTAAAGTAGAATCCTGAGCGTAGCGAGGAATTCAATATACGCCGCCCGAGAACAAAAGATTTTGGGCCCAAATGACACATACTATTTTTCATCATTACCTATGAGAAAAAGCTAGGAGTATCAACCTCCTATGTATAGACATCGTATATTGAAAGTTTAAATAAAACACAAATAAATTATTATTAAATAATTAATCATTAGTATCTAAGTTGGATACAGTATGGGCGTATATCCGTTCGACAAATTGATCACGTGACTTATACAATTCAATAGCTTCTCAAACATTTTTGAATTTCGACACATACTAAACGAACGCACGAACGCGGACCAATCAGAAGAGAGAAATGAAAAGTCCCATGGGGTTAAAATTAAATTTTGCTCCCGCTATCCTGTGAAGCCAATATTCGTTTTTCGAATAGGTATGATGAAAAAGAATTTGGAACGAAGTTCCTTATCGGACGGTACGGACTTGGCGGATGGGGGCTAGACAAAAAAGTAAGAATTTTTCCGTCACGACCTTTGTGCCTTCGTTTATTACACACGTTCTGTCATAGCTTTGGTGGCGTAGCGGCTAAACGAAGGAATGAAACTATCTGTTCGGGGCTTCCAATCCTGACTTCAGATTATTATTTTTTATTTTATTTATTCCAACAATTTGTTCCAACCATATGTTCCATGACACTCACGCATTTTTTATTTAAAAAGTTGTGCCACAAATCACTAAAATTAGTAGATTACCACGGCGCTTTCACCTTCCGAGCATTTAGCTAAAATCCCAAGCAACAGAAGCGCTGGGTTAACATAATGACATGTGTGGCATAACCAGAAAAAAGGTCCAAACTCAGCAAAAGGCTGTATATAAATCTTTATAAAAAATTATACAGCGCTGATTTTCAGCCAGAATGGAATACATGGCAATCAGCATTTCTGAGCATTGACAACAATGCTCAGCGCTGGTTTTCAGATTGCTCCTTTTCTTTTTGAACATGCAAAATCGCGCGGTGCCCTCTGCCTTATATTTTAACTATATTTTAAGTATGTAAGTATATTCTTTTTAAAAAAACCGACTTCAAACTCCCGCGCCACTATACAAAATATATAACCTCCTCCTTTTTTTGAAGTCGGTTAATTAAACTAAAACTAACTAATGCAGCCTAGTACGATGATGAGGAACTCAAAGCGGATTACGATAGCTTTGGACAGTATGACGACTCACCATCATCCGCCCAAATAAGGACACAATGAAGTAAATGTACTCGGGAAAACTACCTCACTCAGGAAATAGCAAAAAAGAGTTAATGATAGTGCACCGACAAATCAGCGAGCTGCCTTAATTTAATGCATGATAGAAAAAACTAAGTTTAGCGTAAGGTCGAGTATCTAACATGAATTTTTGTGTGTTGGACGCTGGCATATTGGATATAGAAATAATGGCATCTATTGAAACAGTGGTTCAGAATGCAGAAGGAGAGCTGGGTGACGACGCCAAACCCGACAGCACCGCTGAAGTCAAGGAGGAACCGGGTGGGTACCGACTTACGTACTGGTATAGTTCTTGCAATTCACGATGGCGATTGACTTATGGTTGTGTGTGTGTCGTATCTGTATAAGTGTGAGCGAGCGCAATGCTCGCGCCTGCCCGCTCCCACCTAGGCTTTGACAGGCACGCACACTTATGCAATGTGCATGTACACGAAGTAACCACAAGGAAAGCTCACTCGCCTTCGTGAATTGCAAAAAGTGTACTACGCGTCGCGACAGTTGAATCAGCTTATTGCCAAGGGCAGAAATTAGTTAGGAGTAATAGATTGCTAACTATGTATAAATCAATTACAGTAAAAATTATCCTAAATGGCGTTACTAGGATAGCAAGTTATTAATATTTTAGTATTGAAATCGATGAAATATAGTATTTCATTGTTCTGATTCGTCATTATACAAAAAATCATAGCAAAAAATTTATAAAATCATAAAAAAATTACTACTTTTATGCAAGTATTTTCCTCACGAGTTCGTTTGATCATATATTATCAGTCATCCAATGAATACACAATCCTGCTGTATTTTTGGCGTCCCTGCTCGAATTTTCGGAGTTTGCACCGGTAACACCGAATTTTTTCTTCTTTTGTCGGTTTTGGCATATTAATTAATTCATTAATTTTTTTTACTTAGTTAATTGTATCTTCGAATAATGCAACTCATATAATGACGATCGAACCTCACAAGTTCGATTGATCATATATTGCGTAGTTGTATTAAATTCCTGTAGATAGTCTTAAGGCCCGCTTGCAGAATCGCCGGGTTATCCTTTTAACCCAGTGTTAGCTGCTGCTTTGACAGATTTAGTATAAAGCTTTCTGTCAAAATTACAAATTTAGTCTCTGCAAGCGGGCCTTAATCACCTGAAAGACAAAATAAATAGAGTTACACCAGTTAATAAATTATGACGTTAGCAATCTGTTCTGTAATCTCTGGCCAAGCTAATCTCTGGCGTTTCTTTGTTCTCCATTTTTCTTATTTTCTTGTGTACACTTTATTGCAAAAATTTCTTGCAGGATAGCCCTTCGCAATTGGCAGTTTCAACTTTCGTGATGAATATTCATAATTTTATTTAAAGTAACGATTTTTTTAGTTGAATTATCATACTAACGGGCTAAAATACTAACGAGATAAATCAAAAACACGTCAAATACGAACACAGTAGCAACTTTTGTATCGTTAAGTGAATCTACCTACTATTGGGAATGCCGTTCAACCGAGAAGAACCAGCAAGAATCTCGGCGATTGATCTTTTATAAAATTTACAAAAAAAGATGTGGCCCTATAGAACAATTTTTTTTTCTTTATCACCCGATAGACGTCCACACCTGGACATAGGTCTCTTGAATAGACTTCAACATGTCTCTGTCTTGCGCCACCTGTATGCCACGGTTCCCTGTGACTAGTCTAATATCGTCGGTCCACTAGTGACTTTGGATCTTGTGCTACAATACCGTTACGTTACTGTACCGTACAATATGTAGCCATTGGATACAGGTATCCAACGGCTTCCTGTAACTCCCCCGATTCCTAGTGATTTTGAACCTTTGACAACCTCCCTGGCGTAGTGGTGAGCGTTGTGGTCTTATAACTGTGCGGTCCCGGGTTCGATTCCCGGTGGGAGCAATTTAGGAATTTATAATTTCTGAATTTCCTGGCTAGTTACCACCCTACTGTCCAAAACATGCCGCCAAGTGATTTAGCGTTCTGGCACTATGTCGTGTAGAAACCGATAGTTGAAATTCACTATCATATCCCTTCAAAGTTAAAACCTCAATAGCCCAAAGGTTAAAGGTGCGGACTAAAAACTGAAAGGTCGCAGGTTTGATTCACACCCTTGCACTATAGTCGTACCCACTCCTCATTCAAATTTTTCGCTTATTTGGTGGCGAGAGGAGAATATTGCCAAGTTCAGCTTGGCTGATATTCTTTTTTTAAAAAAAACCTCGCTATATCTTAGATTGCATCTACCACTTACCATCAGGTGAGATCGCAGTCTAGGGCTATCTTGGCGTCGAATAAAAGAAATAAAAAAGCCACCATTTTGAATTTCATGACACAGAAGTTGAGAGAGAGAACAATTTGAACTAAGCAAGCTTCGTTTTGTACACAGGTCTAACACCCACAAGCAACCTCAAGGAAGGCATACTCTGGAACGTTGCTAACGATGGCCCGGTGCCAGAGGGCTTCACCATTTACACCACGGACTCAGGCCTGACGGTGTTGAGGCGGAAACGTCAGCGGAACCTGAACAAGCTCGGCATTGGCGGGTTCGTGGTGCGACAGAGACAGAACACCAAAGCCCAGGCTGACGATGAGAAGGACGGCGATGGAACTCAGGGCTCCAGTGGTGAGAAATTAGTTAACTTATCCTTACTGATGCAAAAGTGTGTAAGCTTGTTTATGTATCCTTCAATCACGCAGCAACAGAGCAACGGATCGACGTCATATTTTGCATGGGTAAAGTTGACTTGGAGAATGACATAGGCTACCTTTTATCCGAGATAAGCAGTGGGATTTTTATAAACAAACAACGCGGACAAAAACTAAATTAATGCTATTTCTATAATTTCTATTTCTTACAAAAAAAGTTTTATATAATCATAACAATATCTTCTGCAAGTTTAAATCAGCTCCTGAAACTGACACAGACTGTAAAATTACTTTTAAAAACTTTAAGTCCCTTTAATATTGTTCTTTCTACTTAGTTTTTTGTTTCTTTTGCACATATAGATTCGCCGAGCAACAAGCGTAAGCCGCGACGCAAGCCGCGCTCGAAGCTGATGGAACAGTTTCCCTCTTACATGCAAGAAGCTTTCTTTGGAAAGGACCTTCTCGAGCCGACTAAGCCCGCTGTCAGTTCTACTGGTGAGTTCTTGGTTATGTACATTAACCTTTTAGTTTAGAGGGAAAGTCTTTTTTAACCGACTTCAAAAAAGTAGGAGGTTATCAATTCGTCGGAATCTTTTTTTTATGTATGTCCACCGATTACTCGAAGATGCCTGAACCGATTTGGAAAATTCTTTTTTGTTTGAAAGGGTATGCTCCCCAGGTGGTCCCATATCAATTTTATCGAAATCGGTCGAGCGGTTTTTAAAATATCCACAATAGAATAACTATTAGAATAGAATAGAAAGGTTTTTGTTCAAATAAATCGTCGAAGAGTCTAATACTTTGTATAGTGTGTGTGTGTAATGTAGTAAAACGGGAGTTTGAAGTCGGTTGTTTAAAAAGAATTTTTATATTAAATAATTATTACAGCACATTGTGCTAATTCCTTAGCTTATCCCTGGTGTTATCCCAAACAGCCTCCCTCCTAAGGTTCACGAACTTCATCAACCGATAGACGTCCACTGCCGGACAAAGGTCTCTTGCACGAACTTTCAAAGATCTTTTCAAAGTCTTGCGCTCCACGTCTTGCGTCTTGCGAACAAAAAATAACATAGGCAACATCCCAATCAAGCATTTTTTTGCATCGGAGGGGCTTCCATCCATATATCGTTAATATACCATCCACGCACACGAAGCGGTTCAAGTCTCCATTTCTGATTCGCACGGCTAGGGTCTGGAACGCTTTTCCGAGATCTGTGTTTCCCAAGCTCTATCTAGGTATCTTTAAAGCAAGAGTGAATAGACATCTTCTAGGCAAACGTGTTTCACCTTAGGCCACATCCTCACTTTCCATCGGGTGTGATAGTGGTCAAGCGTGTGCCTATAATGAATTAAAAAAAATTGCTAATTGTGATTTTAATATTGTGATTGTCGTTATGATTAGCAGGTGCTGGAGGCGTAGCGGAGGGAGAGGGCAGCGGGCGCGGCGCCACGCCGGAGGGCTACCGCGAGCTGCGCGACTTTGACAACTCGGACAGCGATGGAGACGACGTGCTGTCGGCGCTATGCAGCTTCAACGAGCACGACAACACTGTCTTCATTACTCTTAACACGGTATGTTTGTTAACTCTCAACATATCTTTCTTAAAGAGAGACACTGTATCTCATTTTATTATTAAGTACTACGTATTAGTACTTAATTATATGGTTGAGTGAACGTTCTCTCAAATATGGTTGAGCGAAGCAACGGCTGGGTCATGCGTCATGCTCGTGAATGGGTGCCGCCTGAGGGAGTGGTACTTTCATGGGGGCAATCTTAACATGTATTTTATAATTGTAAGTAGTATGTATTTTTGGAATAAAAAATATTTCTATTCATTTTTTTTTATCTATGTACTACATACCTTTTTAGTCTTAGAGAAGTCAAGAAGAGTTTCTCGAGTATGAGCGGCAAGAAATCGTTTGTCATTATCCTATAGGGTAACTTTCCATACATTTCTCGCCCGCAATTATACATTAAATTATTATACATTATGGCAAAAACTCGTATCAGCTCGCATACAAGTGTCGAAAATTTCTTTCATATTCGAGAAACTCTCCTTGTATAACTGAGCCTTAAACTCTGGTCCATCGTTTCTCAACCCTTGCGATTTAAGGGGTTCACAATCTGAAAATTGGGGGAGCCCTTGAAAATTTTTACTATTTATTAAAATATTCTTATAATTTTATAGTGCAACGGTCGCAAGGCTTTTTACTTTGTGGCTTATTCGTGTGTCCCAACAATAAAAATTGTTGAGAAACAATGGTCTACTGCTTAGCATGTTCAAATGCAAATGGCTTCGAATCCTGGGTTGGGCCAAAAAACGTATTGAGTTTTCTGACAAGAAATTCTCAGTACTAGCCTGGAATATGAAGTTACAGTACCAAGTGTAAACGCTATTTTCACCATGTTTAGACTTGACGCAATTTCTTACTCCTATAGGAAGAAGCCGAAATACTTCAAACATTGAAACCCAAAGAGGAGAAAGACGATGGGAATTCATTAACGGACACAAAGATAAAGACGGAAACTTCGGACGAGTGCCAGTTGAAGCATACAGAGGATTCAACCGCATTGAAAAACGCCATCTTAGGCCCCCCGCCCACTGATACCGACGCTGCACCGCCCGATGTTCCTGTACACGCGCTAAAGCAAGAGAACATCAGCACTGGTAAAGTTTTATTTTATCATTACTTGAATTTTATTGTAATAAGCTCGTTCAAATACAAATTATTTGTCTATTTTGAACAGAAACGAGCATGGGCTCGCAGTCGTCTCGCATATCGCCGAAGGACGAGCTGTCTCTGCTGGGCGTGAACTTGGACGCGATGGTGCGCGACACGCTGCCCGACATGGACAGCAACGACGTCGACGAGATATTCAAGGGGGTTCTCACTGATGATTCGCAGGTATGTATTTGTTGGTACAGAAACGAGCGTGGGCTCGCAGTCGTCTCGCATATCGCCGAAGGACGAGCTGTCTCTGCTGGGCGTGAACCTGGACGCGATGGTGCGCGACACGCTGCCCGACATGGACAGCAACGACGTCGACGAGATATTCAAGGGGGTTCTCACTGATGATTCGCAGGTATGTATTTGTTGGTACAGAAACGAGCGTGGGCTCGCAGTCGTCTCGCATATCGCCGAAGGACGAGCTGTCTCTGCTGGGCGTGAACCTGGACGCGATGGTGCGCGACACGCTGCCCGACATGGACAGCAACGACGTCGACGAGATATTCAAGGGGGTTCTCACTGATGATTCGCAGGTATGTATTTGTTGGTACAGAAACGAGCGTGGGCTCGCAGTCGTCTCGCATATCGCCGAAGGACGAGCTGTCTCTGCTGGGCGTGAACCTGGACGCGATGGTGCGCGACACGCTGCCCGACATGGACAGCAACGACGTCGACGAGATATTCAAGGGGGTTCTCACTGATGATTCGCAGGTACGTATTTGTTGGTACAGAAACGAGCGTGGGCTCGCAGTCGTCTCGCATATCGCCGAAGGACGAGCTGTCTCTGCTGGGCGTGAACGTGGACGCGATGGTGCGCGACACGCTGCCGGACATGGACAGCAACGACGTCGACGAGATATTCAAGGGGGTTCTCACTGATGATTCGCAGTTATGTATTTGTTGGTACAGAAACGAGCGTGGGCTCGCAGTCGTCTCGCATATCGCCGAAGGACGAGCTGTCTCTGCTGGGCGTGAACCTGGACGCGATGGTGCGCGACACGCTGCCCGACATGGACAGCAACGACGTCGACGAGATATTCAAGGGGGTTCTCACTGATGATTCGCAGGTACGTATTTGTTGGTACAGAAACGAGCGTGGGCTCGCAGTCGTCTCGCATATCGCCGAAGGACGAGCTGTCTCTGCTGGGCGTGAACCTGGACGCGATGGTGCGCGACACGCTGCCCGACATGGACAGCAACGACGTCGACGAGATATTCAAGGGGGTTCTCACTGATGATTCGCAGGTACGTATTTGTTGGTACAGAAACGAGCGTGGGCTCGCAGTCGTCTCGCATATCGCCGAAGGACGAGCTGTCTCTGCTGGGCGTGAACCTGGACGCGATGGTGCGCGACACGCTGCCCGACATGGACAGCAACGACGTCGACGAGATATTCAAGGGGGTTCTCACTGATGATTCGCAGGTACGTATTTGTTGGTACAGAAACGAGCGTGGGCTCGCAGTCGTCTCGCATATCGCCGAAGGACGAGCTGTCTCTGCTGGGCGTGAACCTGGACGCGATGGTGCGCGACACGCTGCCCGACATGGACAGCAACGACGTCGACGAGATATTCAAGGGGGTTCTCACTGATGATTCGCAGGTACGTATTTGTTGGTACAGAAACGAGCGTGGGCTCGCAGTCGTCTCGCATATCGCCGAAGGACGAGCTGTCTCTGCTGGGCGTGAACCTGGACGCGATGGTGCGCGACACGCTGCCCGACATGGACAGCAACGACGTCGACGAGATATTCAAGGGGGTTCTCACTGATGATTCGCAGGTACGTATTTGTTGGTACAGAAACGAGCGTGGGCTCGCAGTCGTCTCGCATATCGCCGAAGGACGAGCTGTCTCTGCTGGGCGTGAACCTGGACGCGATGGTGCGCGACACGCTGCCCGACATGGACAGCAACGACGTCGACGAGATATTCAAGGGGGTTCTCACTGATGATTCGCAGGTACGTATTTGTTGGTACAGAAACGAGCGTGGGCTCGCAGTCGTCTCGCATATCGCCGAAGGACGAGCTGTCTCTGCTGGGCGTGAACCTGGACGCGATGGTGCGCGACACGCTGCCCGACATGGACAGCAACGACGTCGACGAGATATTCAAGGGGGTTCTCACTGATGATTCGCAGGTACGTATTTGTTGGTACAGAAACGAGCGTGGGCTCGCAGTCGTCTCGCATATCGCCGAAGGACGAGCTGTCTCTGCTGGGCGTGAACGTGGACGCGATGGTGCGCGACACGCTGCCCGACATGGACAGCAACGACGTCGACGAGATATTCAAGGGGGTTCTCACTGATGATTCGCAGTTATGTATTTGTTGGTACAGAAACGAGCGTGGGCTCGCAGTCGTCTCGCATATCGCCGAAGGACGAGCTGTCTCTGCTGGGCGTGAACCTGGACGCGATGGTGCGCGACACGCTGCCCGACATGGACAGCAACGACGTCGACGAGATATTCAAGGGGGTTCTCACTGATGATTCGCAGGTACGTATTTGTTGGTACAGAAACGAGCGTGGGCTCGCAGTCGTCTCGCATATCGCCGAAGGACGAGCTGTCTCTGCTGGGCGTGAACCTGGACGCGATGGTGCGCGACACGCTGCCCGACATGGACAGCAACGACGTCGACGAGATATTCAAGGGGGTTCTCACTGATGATTCGCAGGTACGTATTTGTTGGTACAGAAACGAGCGTGGGCTCGCAGTCGTCTCGCATATCGCCGAAGGACGAGCTGTCTCTGCTGGGCGTGAACCTGGACGCGATGGTGCGCGACACGCTGCCCGACATGGACAGCAACGACGTCGACGAGATATTCAAGGGGGTTCTCACTGATGATTCGCAGGTACGTATTTGTTGGTACAGAAACGAGCGTGGGCTCGCAGTCGTCTCGCATATCGCCGAAGGACGAGCTGTCTCTGCTGGGCGTGAACCTGGACGCGATGGTGCGCGACACGCTGCCCGACATGGACAGCAACGACGTCGACGAGATATTCAAGGGGGTTCTCACTGATGATTCGCAGGTACGTATTTGTTGGTACAGAAACGAGCGTGGGCTCGCAGTCGTCTCGCATATCGCCGAAGGACGAGCTGTCTCTGCTGGGCGTGAACCTGGACGCGATGGTGCGCGACACGCTGCCCGACATGGACAGCAACGACGTCGACGAGATATTCAAGGGGGTTCTCACTGATGATTCGCAGGTACGTATTTGTTGGTACAGAAACGAGCGTGGGCTCGCAGTCGTCTCGCATATCGCCGAAGGACGAGCTGTCTCTGCTGGGCGTGAACCTGGACGCGATGGTGCGCGACACGCTGCCCGACATGGACAGCAACGACGTCGACGAGATATTCAAGGGGGTTCTCACTGATGATTCGCAGGTACGTATTTGTTGGTACAGAAACGAGCGTGGGCTCGCAGTCGTCTCGCATATCGCCGAAGGACGAGCTGTCTCTGCTGGGCGTGAACCTGGACGCGATGGTGCGCGACACGCTGCCCGACATGGACAGCAACGACGTCGACGAGATATTCAAGGGGGTTCTCACTGATGATTCGCAGGTACGTATTTGTTGGTACAGAAACGAGCGTGGGCTCGCAGTCGTCTCGCATATCGCCGAAGGACGAGCTGTCTCTGCTGGGCGTGAACCTGGACGCGATGGTGCGCGACACGCTGCCCGACATGGACAGCAACGACGTCGACGAGATATTCAAGGGGGTTCTCACTGATGATTCGCAGGTACGTATTTGTTGGTACAGAAACGAGCGTGGGCTCGCAGTCGTCTCGCATATCGCCGAAGGACGAGCTGTCTCTGCTGGGCGTGAACCTGGACGCGATGGTGCGCGACACGCTGCCCGACATGGACAGCAACGACGTCGACGAGATATTCAAGGGGGTTCTCACTGATGATTCGCAGGTACGTATTTGTTGGTACAGAAACGAGCGTGGGCTCGCAGTCGTCTCGCATATCGCCGAAGGACGAGCTGTCTCTGCTGGGCGTGAACCTGGACGCGATGGTGCGCGACACGCTGCCCGACATGGACAGCAACGACGTCGACGAGATATTGAAGGGGGTTCTCACTGATGATTCGCAGGTACCTAAAACTAACTTTTGCCCGCGACTTCCGAGTGTAGACAGTGGTAGAGTCTTGACTTGTCATAAGAATCAGGTTATCCTACATAAAGTAATTAATAATTTTGAATTTTAAAAGTCCTTTGGGATGACTTTGATTTTCTGGGGTAAAAGTAGTCACTCTCCAGGTCCACAACTATATTTGACTTATGACTATAACTGAGACAGGAAAAAGAATGATATCTGACTAGAAATTCTAAGTAGCCTAAAGTTGAGATATTCATGTTATTACACCCCTTGGAAAGTTTTGTCTGTCCTACATCTATCTAATCTCCGGTTGTTTAGGGTTGGCGTCTCATAACTGAGAGTAGTGAAAAAGAAATGAAAGACACCTTTTTTCCGTATATATTTTTCATTATAATATCTGCTTTGTATTTGGCTAGTCTGCGTCAAGATCGCCTTAGCCGAATTCTAATTCATTGCCTAAATTTTGTCAAACCGAAATATCTGATAATTTGTGGCCTATCGCAAGCGGGTATTAAGTAAAAATTCGCCTCAGTCTGAAATAAATCGAAGGAGATGATAAAATGGCGATATCGATACAATCTTTAATCTTTGTTCATTAACAATCTTTCGAAAAATTAAAATTTAATTGTATTTCGTATAGGAATCCCAAGAGTCGACAGTTTCGTACGTGAACTCAATGGCGGGTACTCCGTACTCCCAACAGAGGCAGCAACTCCAGAGTCCCATGGAATATGCTTCGCCCTATCATTCAGAGTATGGCAGTGGGTAAGTATTAAATCTGGTAGCCTAATTAAGCTGCTTATTTAAAAGGTTGTATATTAAGCAGTTGGATTTCTTGAGAGCGTTAAAGCGGCATCCTTCCTAATCGACCGAGCGAAGCGAAGGTCTCTGAGTTTACTAGAGCGATTTGCACTTGTCCGTCCGTCCGTCTGTCAGAGCCTTATAACTTCTGAATTACTGAACGTAATTACTTCAATTTTAGATATGATTATGTAAACCGATGGCCTCCAGCCGAAAATGGCTTAAAAAGTTATAAAAATCTTTATTTCAGGGGGGCTCCCATACGAAATGGGGGGCTTTCAAAGTGGAGATTGTATTCGAGGCTAGATCTCTAAAACCACTTTGTTTTAAAACTTGAAACTTACACATAATTTGAGTTATATTCTGTACTTGAACAACAAATACTAAGATTATAAATATTATAAAGAAACGAAATTATTTGAGTTTTAATGGGCATCAATGTTTTTAACAAAACTTCACTATACTGTTACTAGATGGCGCTGTCTTTAATATTGTAAATACGCATCCCATCCACGAAAGCAGATGACGATTGACGTCATCAGATTCGGCGCGTTTTAATTACAATATAATATAGTTAAAACTACCTTATGGGAATTATGGGATACCGCGAGGTCTCAGTTCGGGGCGAACCACTAGTAATATTCTATGAAACGAAATTTTTACCATAATGCGTTGTAAGCTGTTCCCTGTTTTCGCTAACTTTGGATTATAACATTGGCGCTCACCGTATATGGTTCAAAGCTTCCAAGCCTATTTTGGCACTAATTTTTGCTCTAGCGTTTTATGTTTTTGACGGATTTTATTCTTACCAGTGAACGTTTTTTCATGACAAGAATCAAAAAATTGTTGCGTTTATCCCTAAATGTGTACATGCGAATAAAGTGCAACCTCTCTGGGCTTTATTCTTACACATTCTTGTTTTAGAGCGGTTTCAGATTAGCGTTTTTTCGGCGTGTATAAGCTCTCTTTTAGTAGCGCGTAGGCTTTGGTAGGCTCGCTCTTTGCCACACACACAATTCACACGAGCGTTAGCGTGCTTATAAGCTCGTATAAAAGCGAGCTGAGTTCGAGCGAATACGCAGGAATATGCGTGGTACGCACGTTCGGTTTTTTGAAACGCAAACTGTGGCGCGCGTGTAAGCATGAATGCTGATATGAGCTTATACGCGCGAAAAAATACGCTAGTCTGAAATCGCTCTTATATACCCAAGCTCAAGGTCAGGGTATTACAGTTGGGTGGGCGTTTACATCAATATTGCAACTTCGATAACATACAGTAGTTACATTTTGACGTTGAATGTTGCAGTAGCGCACTGAGCCCTCTATACGGCGACTGCAGCGGCGGTTCCGGTGCCAGCGCGGGTACCGGCGCGTGGAACGAGCAGCCTGCGCCGCCGCCCTCATACAACCAGCGCAGTGCCGATAAGATGCGCGCTGATGAGAGTAAGTGATACATGGCTGCTGTCCGGCTCGAAGGACCAATTTTTTCGGTCCTTCGAACCGGATATAAGAATTGCTCTTCTCCGCCTATAATACTATATTGTTTTCGCAGTTCGACCCTACACTTATAAAAACAAACTATCATAAACTAGAAAACTGAAAAAAAAAACACGAATAGGAATATGATTTACAAATGATTTTTTTTGTAAGTTATTTTCTAGTAATATTGTATATGTCAAAATGATGTTATATGATGTAATAACCACCAAAGCACCTAATGATAAGATTGAAAATTATTTATTATAGTTTGAGCGGGAGAGCTAGGCACCGCCTGAGGTATGTGGGCGGTGAGACGGATGAGGTAAACAATCTTGTAGCTAACTCAGTCTGCCGTCGACCACGGCGACGGTCACACGTCTTAGTTCTTTGCGCCCCTTTGTCCCAAACACACTGTAACGCTTTATTTTTAGGTTTAAGGTTTAGTGGGTGATTTAGGTCACCTGAGTCAATTAGGGCGTTACAAGTAGGGTTACCTTGGCACGGTAGGGTGTCAAAGTAACAAATTAGGTAGACTAGCCAGGTAGTGAATGATGAGACTGGATGAGTAACAATAATTTAATTAACAAAAACTTAATTCTAGAAGTATTAATAAAAACGCAAAATTAGGTTGGGTGGCTGAAGGCCTTACAGAATTACATGTTACCTAGAACTGAGGGTTCTGGTTAGTTAATAAAAGATAAAATTTAGAATTTAGATAGATAGATAAGTGCAGAGGCTAAACCGAACAGTCGGAGAGCTAGGTGTGGTTCGTCGCCAGACACAGACAGCAAAAGTAAGTTAGGTCTCAAGTGGCGTAGTAGTAGTAGATTCTTGGGAAATCACTATCCGACGTTGTGATAATTATTTAATGGTACTGCCCTGTCATCGCGGGTGGCTCATGCGCACTCGGCTCCTCTGGTAGTCCGTCAGCGCCGCACGTAGGTGACAGCAGCAGGTAGTGGTGCAACACCAGGCGTCGCTCACACGTCGCCGGAAGTCCTTAGGTCCTGTGCTTAGGTCTTGTGCTTAGGTCCTGTGCTTAGATCCTGTGCTTAGATCCTGTGCTTAGATCCCTGGAATCCAGTGATTGCAGATGTAAGTATAGATTCGTCCCTCTCAACCGTTCCGTAGCTCTGAGTCCGCACTGATCTGTCCAATTTGTAATTTAAGCCGTGTCGTCTTGTACAGGGCAGTATAGGCAACCAGTGTGGACTCAAGTGACAGTGAACAGATGTAAGATTAGACTTATAGCTAAAAATTATGTCAGTTAGTTACAATAAGTGACATATCAGATTGCTTAGTTCATTAGAAGAATCGTTTTCATTAGTCTAAAACGATATTACGCCTGAGGGCTTATATTATTTTCTTAATTGTTAGAATGTAGGTCAAGGGTCAATGTTCTAATGTCTACAAGGTTAAATCCTATATAAATCAGAAAATTGTAATTTATACACCGAAATATTAATAAAATCTACAAGCATGTTCAAATTAGCAGTAGAATTAAAGGAATTAACAAGGGATGTGTTTGGATTAAGTTTTACAATAGATTGGTACACGCTAACGTTTTTGACATTACAGTAATTACATACATACCTTTAGAGGGTTAATGTTGAATTTGTACCACAGTGTTGGATCTTAGTTTTTGTAATTTGATTTATAACATTTGACTTGAATTAAGGTTGATTTTAAAGATTAGTATATTTTTGAATTTTGAAGAGCACACTCTTATTTTTCCGAAAGCTGCCGAAAAAGTGAGTCAAAATGTCATTTGTCATCCTTCGAGCATAGAGTTGCAACTTTTCTTCACGACATTTTCGGCTCTGGGTTCTGGGATTTTATTGAACCTTTTGCATGGAACTAGTGAGGATGCTTATTTGCTGTCGCAAATTAAATAAATCACTACATATCCCCCTTTTTAGGTTAGGATTTTTACTAGAAAAATCCTGCTCAACTACCTGAGCTGTAACTCAACTATATATACGCATTCTTTCATTCATCAGTCATGTTTACTTCCTTAAGGGCTCAATCATACATCATCTAATATACAAGACAGCGGCACTTTCGTAGAGGGACGCTGCTACCTAACAAAATGAGTAATTTTTTACCAGAACAGAAACTCTTATATAGTTGTGTTGGATGTTAAGTATATATTCAATTGAGAATGAATTAGGTTTATAGCATTAATACATTCTAGCTTTTAGGTCACTAGTATGCAGACAATCTCCACTGTTCAGCTTAGCGAAGACAATGTAGTCACTCTTTCACCGTTTAGGTTGGTGAGAGTGTAGTATATAAACACCCAGGCTTTTAGGTCACCTGTATGTTTAGTATTCTCCACGTTTAGGTTGGTGAAGAACACTAGTATATTTAGATGGTTTTCCACCGTTTAGGTTGGTGAACAACATTAGAATATAGAACATAATTCATTCCCATTAAATAATTATTAGATGTACCAAATTTCATCTTTTTGTAGAAGAGATGTTTTGGTAGAGAGGATATCTAGTTAATTTATGTAGTATGTAGTTATTTAGATATTTCGGTATGTAGATACCATGTAGTTATTAGTGTATGTAGTACTTTAGATTTTAGTTTAATTTATTTTAGCTAGATAGGTAGATTTATTTAGATTATTTTAATTTATGTAGGTATTTAGTTATGTACCTATGTAGATGTGTATAAAAATGTGGATTTAGTACCATATAGTTAGTGTTGTAGTTAATAACTAAATTAAAATTATTTTATATACAAAGATTTTTATAGTTAGTAATTGAGAGTTAAATGAGGTTAGTGTAGTGGTTAGTCTTTAGTGTGGTTTAGTTTTAAGTCTTTAATGTGCCAAGTTCCTAAATTATTGCCAAAAGTATCTTCCAGGTCGTAAACTAATGGTGATCTTTTGTTTACTATTTTACATTTTAGGTATTTAGGGGCAAGTTTCTTAGCGAACTTTTTATCCTTGTTACTTTGATAATATGTCCTCTTCCAGACGATATCACCTACATTTAATTCAATGTTTCTTCGTCTTAGATTGTAATTAGTTACGTTTCTAGAATGTGCATTTAGTAATGAGATGTGTACCTTGTCGAATATTTTTCGAAGAGTACCTAAATTTTCAGCATACTCATCTCGTGGTGTGTAGATTATATCCTCAACAGAGGTGATGTTAGGGTCTCTGTATTGAGATCCGCAGGTTATTAGTTCGCGACCAAAAACAAGGAATGATGGAGTGAATTTAGTTACTACATTTACAGAACTATTAAGTGCAAATTGGATTTTTGAAATGTTTGTATCCCAATTTCTGTGATCGTTCTCTATGAAGGTTGATACTGCTGTCATGATAGTTTTATTGTATCTTTCCACGGAGTTTACTTGAGGAGCATATTTAGGAGTAAATAGTATATTAGGTATTTTGTAAGTTTCATATAGGTGGTGCAGGGTATTGCTAATGAATTGCCGGCCGTTGTCCATGAGGACAGTGGAAGGGATTCCATGGATTAAGAATATACGTTCCTCTAGAAGACGAGCAATGGTACTAGAATTGGCATTTCTAATAGGAAACAATAAGCAATACTTAGTAAAACAACAAACTACAACAAATAGGTAAGTATTTTGGTTTCTAGTAGTGGGTAGTGGTCCTACGAGATCCATACTGATCATTTGAAATGGTCTCGTACAGGTTTTAGGTTGACCCATGAAACCTAGTGTAGCATGATTAGCATGCTTGTAAGAGTTACAAGTATCACAATTTAAGATAAAGTTAGCTACATCACGATGCATATTAGGCCAAAAGTAATGTAATTGTAGACGCTTGATTGTTTTATAAATACCTAAGTGTCCAGAAGTTGGTTCGGAATGGTTTTTAGTTATTAGTTCTTTTCTTAGTTCATGGGGTATGACTTCCTTCCATTCAAAATTTCTGTTTAGGGGATTTAAGGTTTTAACGAAACGATAAAGTTTGTTGTTAGTTAGTCTGTAATTTAAGAATGAATTAGGGGAATTTAGAATGCCATTATAGATGTTTAGATACCAAGTGTCAGTAGTATTAGTAGGTGAGTTGTTAACCTGGATATTGTCAATAGCTGCAATATCAGCTGAACGAGATAAGCAGTCAGGTACGGTGTTATCCGATCCTTTACGGTGTTTTAATTCGAAGTTATATGCTGACAATCTGACACTCCATCGAGCTAGTCTACCAGTGGGGTTGTTTAGGTTCAGAAACCATTTTAGTGCTGCATGATCAGTATATATAGTGAATTTTTTACCGTTTTCCAAGTAACATCGCCAATGTTCTATAGCGGTGATGACAGCCAGGAGTTCACGCTCAGTAGCAGAAAAGTTACGTTCTCTAGTAGATAGGGACTTACTCATATATGCTATGACTCTTTCTACCCCGTCGATAGTTTGGGTAAGAACAGCACCGAGACCATAGTCGCTAGCATCAGTAGATACTTGGAATGGTTCTGAATAATTAGGGCAAGTTAGTACAGGTGCACTTATCAGACATTCCTTTAGTTTTTGGAAGGTTTCTTCGGCTTTAGTGTTCCATTTGAAGGGTGGAGCATTTTTCCTTTGAGAGGTTAATGTGTTAAGTGGGCTAGCTAAGGAGCTAAAATTTGGTATGAATCTACGGTACCATGAGGCTGTACCTAGAAAACGTCGAAGCTCTTTTTTTGTAGTAGGAGTAGGATAATTGACTATAGCTTTTACCTTATCTGGATCAGCGTGTAGTCCGTTAGCGTCAACCACGTATCCTAGATATTTGAGTTGGTTTCTGAAGAATTGACTTTTAGAGAAATTTATAGTTAAGTTAGCTAGTTTTAGTTTTTCAATTACTCGTAGCAAAAGTGAAATGTGTTTTTCAAAAGTAGGAGAAATAATAATAATATCATCAACAAATGCGAAAACCATGTGTTCAAATTCGGGGCCATAGAATAAACTGTCAATTAATCTTTGCTGGGTAGCGGGAGCGTTGGTTAAACCGAATGGCATGCATTTAAATTGATAGGTGCCTCTAGATGGGATATAAAAACTCGTTTTGCATCTATCTTCTTTTCTAATTAAAATTTGCCAGAAACTTTAAGAAAGATCTATACTAGATAAATATTTTGCATCGCGTAGGTTGTCTAAAATTTCAGAGATATAAGGCAAGTTATAAGCGTCTTTTTTTGTTATAGCATTTAGTTTTCGGCTATCTAGGCAGAATCTGAGCTCTCCATTTTTCTTTGGTGTTAAAAGAACAGGTGAGGACCATGGACTGTCACAGGGTTCAACGATGTTTTCCTTCACCATTTGATCTAATTGTTCAGTTAGGAGTCTTTGCTTCTCCTGTGACATACGATAGTATCTTTGACGTATTGGTGGGGAATCGCCAGCGTCGATAGTGTGTTCTATTAAAGTAGTACGACCTAGTCCTTTTTCCTCATAGGATATGCTGTGAAATTGAGATATAATGTTGTCTGCAGTTACTTTTTGTGTTGGGGTCAGATGCTTGTTAGAACAAACTTGACTAGTTTCTAGTGAATTTAGTTCTGCTAAAGCTACGTCTCTCTCTTTAAGTATGATATTGTTGATGTTTTTCGGAAAGATGTTGAATATCATCCAGAAGTCCATGCCTAAGATTAAATCATTAACTATCTCTGGTACGACATGAGTCTTCAGTATGTGACGTTGACCAGCAAAGTTAATTGGTAGATTAATAAAGCCTAAAGATTTTATTCTGGTTCCGTCAGCAGCTGCGAATTTTAGTTGTTCAGAAGTATTAATTTCGAAACCAGCATTGAGTAATTTAGAATGTGAGTTATTGCCTAGTATGGTTGCAGTAGACCCTGAGTCCAAAAGACCTAACAGTTGTAGACCATTAGTCTCAATTAAGGCGTAAGGCCTTGTGTTATTGTTAGAATTGTGGATTGTAGAGATAGTATAGCTGTTAAAATATTTGGAAATGGTTTCTAGCCATTGTTTCCAGTCTAGAGCATTAAAATTGTTAGTAGTTTTAGAGATATTAGCTCTACAATCCAATTTGTTTAGTTTTTGTCTTAGTTTTAGATTGACAGTCAGGGCAGTCGGGATAGCGGTAATCTTTTTTTCCACATTTGAAGCATATTGGGAAATGGGGCAATCTGCACTGTCGTAGAGAATGAGAATTAGATCTACAACGAGGACAATAAATTTTTGTTTCATAAGAAAGAGTAGCGATCTGCGCTGGCCTATGATTGTAGCTATTACTTGGTTGTTGAGTATTTAATGCGCTATTACTGGTAGTGTGAATTTTGTTAGGTGGATTCGTGTGATTAATTTTGTAGTTTGTGTAGTGTTTGTTATTGTTAGAGTAAGAATTATTATTATAATAGTTAAATTTTTTGTTATAATTATTATTAGGAAAATTACTACCGGATGGGCTAGATTTGCTGTAGGCAAATTCTGGGGCAAGAGTTTCAGCATTGGCCTTTGGTGGTTCATGAAATTGTTTTAGTCTCGCTTGAATTATTTCATAGTTACGGCAGAGGTTTGTTAAAGTATCAATATTACTGATTTCGGGAGAGGCAGCTAATGTACTAGCATAACAAGGTCTAATGTTATGGAGTAAGATCTCTAGTTGTTCAGTTTCTGTTAGAGTTTTATTTAAACGTGAAAACATGCCGTGCATTATGGCTAAGTAGATGGTAATATTCTCTCTCTCTCCTTGGGTACGTGCTCTAATTTCGTCAAGTAGTTTGTAATCATAGTCACTGTGGCCAAAATCTTTTTTTAATAATACGACTAATTCATCCCAAGAATTTACTTTAGACTTTTTATAACGGAACCAGTGCAGTGCGTCTTCCGTAAAGAATTCGTAAGCGTAAGTCATTAGTTTTGTGGATGTAATGTTGCGTGTTAGCATGAACTCGTTCATTCGTTGGATGAATGCCCGGACGCAAGTTTTGCCCGAGAACTTAATTTTGTTTATTTCATTAATTAAATTTCTATCACATGATACGATGCGTTCAGGTTCAGCTGTGCTGTTAGCTGTGGTAGTTTCTGTAGTATCAGTATCGTTTGTAGGTTGTTCAGTAGGTTGAGGTTTTAGAGCAAGCATATCGTTATATTGTGACTTGAAGCTATTACGGTATACTTTATATAGTTCGGCACATTCTGTAGTAGGAGTTATGCGATTTAGTCTATGATGAATGTGATGTAGCAAGGTTTCATTTCTAGCAAACAGACTTTTGTCAAATTTACCTTTTAATAATTGTAAATTATTCTGTGATTTAATTAATGATTCTTTTACTGCCTTTAAATCTATAGTTGGTTCTAAGTGTGACTCTAGTATATCCTCTGGGGGTGAAGTTATGGATAATTTTACGATTTGTTTTCTAAGTTCTGCGACTGAATCTTCTGGTGTACAACCACGAACCGCGACTTCATACTCTAGTTCAGCTTTTTGTAGAGATAGGTATTTGATGTTAAATGAGATTTTGAATTGTTGTATTTAAGTTAAATTTAAAAAATAATCTATATAAATAAAAATGAATGTTGGTAAGCGCTTATCTCAAGAATGGATGGACCAATTCGGTTAATTTATTTTTTTGTATGTTCCTTAAGGTCCACGGAAGGTTTTAATAATAAAAAAAAAAACAAAAAAAAATTTTACTTTTAACTTTTGACAGAACGAAGTCTGTCCGGGCAGCTAGTTTAGAATAAAAGTGGTAGTAATTTCAACAACAACGCACAGTAGACAACTCTAAGGTATGTTATGTGCTAACAACAACATGTACTTAAGACTATAGTGCTCACTGTCAAATGATGCCACACTAGCGCAACAAAATACACACAAGCACCGGATTGAGATTTGCCAAGCGTTAATATTTTAAGTTAGAAAATTGATAGTAATTTTAAATTACTGTCTGTGTACGTAGTGGCTAGTCCAGTAGTTTAGTAGGTGGGCGCCATTGTAACGCTTTATTTTAGGGTTTTAGTGTTTAGTGGGTGATTTAGGTCACCTGAGTCAATTAGGGCGTTACAAGTAGGGTTACCTTGGCACGGTAGGGTGTCAAAGTAACAAATTAGGTAGACTAGCCAGGTAGTGAATGATGAGACTGGATGAGTAACAATAATTTAATTAACAAAAACTTAATTCTAGAAGTATTAATAAAAACGCAAAATTAGGTTGGGTGGCTGAAGGCCTTACAGAATTACATGTTACCTAGAACTGAGGGTTCTGGTTAGTTAATAAAAGATAAAATTTAGAATTTAGATAGATAGATAAGTGCAGAGGCTACACCGAACAGTCGGAGAGCTAGGTGTGGTTCGTCGCCAGACACAGACAGCAAAAGTAAGTTAGGTCTCAAGTGGCGTAGTAGTAGTAGATTCTTGGGAAATCACTATCCGACGTTGTGATAATTATTTAATGGTACTGCCCTGTCATCGCGGGTGGCTCATGCGCACTCGGCTCCTCTGGTAGTCCGTCAGCGCCGCACGTAGGTGACAGCAGCAGGTAGTAGTGCAACACCAGGCGTCGCTCACACGTCGCCGGAAGTCCTTAGGTCCTGTGCTTAGGTCTTGTGCTTAGGTCCTGTGCTTAGATCCTGTGCTTAGATCCTGTGCTTAGATCCCTGGAATCCAGTGATTGCAGATGTAAGTATAGATTCGTCCCTCTCAACCGTTCCGTAGCTCTGAGTCCGCACTGATCTGTCCAATTTGTAATTTAAGCCGTGTCGTCTTGTACAGGGCAGTATAGGCAACCAGTGTGGACTCAAGTGACAGTGAACAGATGTAAGATTAGACTTATAGCTAAAAATTATGTCAGTTAGTTACAATAAGTGACATATCAGATTGCTTAGTTCATTAGAAGAATCGTTTTCATTAGTCTAAAACGATATTACGCCTGAGGGCTTATATTATTTTCTTAATTGTTAGAATGTAGGTCAAGGGTCAATGTTCTAATGTCTACAAGGTTAAATCCTATATAAATCAGAAAATTGTAATTTATACACCGAAATATTAATAAAATCTACAAGCATGTTCAAATTAGCAGTAGAATTAAAGGAATTAACAAGGGATGTGTTTGGATTAAGTTTTACAATAGATTGGTACACGCTAACGTTTTTGACATTACAGTAATTACATACATACCTTTAGAGGGTTAATGTTGAATTTGTACCACAGTGTTGGATCTTAGTTTTTGTAATTTGATTTATAACATTTGACTTGAATTAAGGTTGATTTTAAAGATTAGTATATTTTTGAATTTTGAAGAGCACACTCTTATTTTTCCGAAAGCTGCCGAAAAAGTGAGTCAAAATGTCATTTGTCATCCTTCGAGCATAGAGTTGCAACTTTTCTTCACGACATTTTCGGCTCTGGGTTCTGGGATTTTATTGAACCTTTTGCATGGAACTAGTGAGGATGCTTATTTGCTGTCGCAAATTAAATAAATCACTACAACACACGAGATAAAATATCCTGAGATGGGTCCGCCAATTCCACGTAATGTGAAAAATGTTATTTATACTGTGCACAGTTTTTTTCTCAAACGAAAGGGTGACAAGGAAAGTATAGAACACAAATATGATATGAACATTAATAAATTAGTGGCAGAGGCTACTGTATCGTAAATAATAAAATGTACTCATTTTAGATATGCGTTTATTCTTGTTTAACCAGGAAAAAATTTTTTTTATAATTACCCATTACATTTATTAAGACATTTTCCGACATGTTATCCTGAGATTTATCTGCCCTAAAATATCTCATGTGCGTCTAGTCAACGTCTTGTCAATCGCGCCCTCCCCCGTCTCACCGCCCACATACCTCAGGGGATGCCTAGCTCTTGCGCTCAAACTATAAAAGCCCAACTTTAGTCAAGACTACCACCAGCTACAAACTGCCCAAAGCAACAAATGGTAAAATAAATAGATATATCATAGTAACAAGTACTATAATTATAGTATTGTGAGCAGTTGAATTCAAAACTTTCATACAATTTTTTTCAAAATTAAATTGATCTATTTCGTCTAAAATTAACCTTATTAAACTAGAAAATAAAACGTCACAGGTCTAGGTTCCGCGGCAACGATATCCGCAGTGCTGTACGCAAACACCAACCACCCGGAGTGGAAGACTGAGTTCCCCAACTGGGTCGACCGGTGCAAGCAGATCCTCAAGAAGTGGCGCGCGCTGCCCTCCGAACAAAAGGCGCCGTACTTGCAGCGGGCGAGGGACAACCGCAGCGCGATCCGCATGAAGAAAGCTCAACAGGTACGCGCGCACCCCGACGCTCCCCTTCGTGTGTGCTAACCATGACTCACTGTGTTGTACTCACTCGTGTGCCCACCTAGTCCGCGTCCACCGCAGCTTGGGCGTACTTCACACCATACGTATTGTCGGCTGCGGCGTTAGGGCGACCTCGAACAATTCTCTAAAACCAGTGGCTGCAATAAAACACCCGTCTCGTGAGCTAAGACATTTACTTGGAAAAAATATAAAAAAATTTGTTTACACATAGGCATACGCAGGGCGTACACTACTACTGGTCGGTAATTCAACTTATTTAGAGGATGCTTTGATGAAAACATTTTTTAAATGCTCTCTTCAAAATTTCAAGCAAGAAGTTTCCTTTGCTCTATATCTGAAATATAGATGAGTTTGAAGGATCCTAACTTAAAAATTTATTTTACTATTTTGTTTTTGGTAAGGCACATGATGAGATGAATTCATATCTGCCTTTAGATCTAGATCAATATAAAACTATGCCTTAATATGCATCGATCCCGAGAAAGCTTCACAAAGTCAATAGGCACCTCACTTACACATCACTTAGATTTTGGTTGTAAGCATCTAAATAAAAAAAAAAATTAGCCTCTATTATCTTTTCGTTTTGTTTTTCACAACAAACAAAAAATTTCGTTAGTTTTTCACAGAATAAACATTTATTAATATGTTACGCTAAGTTTAACTTTATACAGCCGCTTCTCATTCGAGTACTGATGATACGTCTGGTGTGAACAGTGCCTTATATTCGTCCAATCCATTACTAACACACTAGTACTTATAAAAATATTTTATTACTGTGCTAGTCTAAAATAGTCTGTTGACTACTTTGGGTAAATGTTAAAATTATTGGGAATAGATAAATGATTATTTATTGGTTGGATATATTCTATTTTGTGTGTAATGAGGGTACATAAATGCTTTATAGCCTATAAAAATATAAATATTATAATAGGCTTTTGTTCTCCGTAAAATTGGATAGTGAACTGTAGATTCTGACGCTTGTGTTAAAGCTCGCACAGCTGTAAATAAAGCGTAGACTTGCTACACCAATACAAAAGTTTCACAGTTTGATATTCGGAAAACTAGATACTATTTTAAATCGAAGTTTAATTCGCGATATTTGAAAACTATTATATTGAACAATTTAATGGAATAATTGAACTTTTGTAAAATTATTCTCGTCTGAGAAGTTAAGGTGTAATTAATGTATGGTCACTGATATCTCTATTGTTACATTACTGTGGTATGATGTGTTTAGACTTTGGGTTAAATCTTTAATAATATAACTGATGAAAATGTTTTGTCAAATTGTTTTACTTGTTACTTAGGGTTCTACGATGACTGTCTCGAAAAATATTGTAAAGAAAATGTCACGTTACATACTGTAGTTTTGATATAACAGAACTAATTAGTAATGCTTGATATTGAGATAAAATCTGTAAAAACAACTTGAGTCGTCATGGTAGGAGTCTATGTAAAGAGTACTCGTATATCGGTCGCCAACGTCGATACGATCGCGGGACGTACAGTACTAAGAGACTACACAAGACGACTTTTTCACGCGCAGTTGAAATGCGTCACACGTTACTAAAAGAATCTGTGAAAGAAATACATGTGTGGCCTGTTTACATTTGCATAATGTTGTAAATAAATTGGCGCGCATTTGTGAACGTGCGTCGACTGCGCGCGACGAAGTCGTCGCGTGCAAAGGCTCTAAGCGTTGGTTGGCGCGGCAGAGCTCGAGCGGCACTGCGAGCGCGGCAGCCGCCGAGGGAGAGGGCGCGCGGTCCCCCGCACCGCCCACGCCCACGCCCGTGTCGGCGCCCACCACACCCAGTCCCCTCGCCGCGCCCATGCCGCCCATCACGCCCACGGGCCCGGCGCCCGCCACGAGCGCGCCCGGCGCCGTCCCGACGATCGGCCCGCTCGGCACGGTTCGCGCGCCCAACGTGACGGTGACGGCGGGCGGGCTCCTGGAGGCGGACGCGCACATCCGCGTGCTCACCCCCTCCGAGATCATGCGCACGCTGCCGCGCCTCGCGCCTCCCCCCGCGCACCTCGCGCCCCTCGCGCACCTCCCGCACCTCGCCGCCACTCGCAACACGGTACACGCTCGGGCGCTCGCATATGCACGCTGACACACCTCGCATACCACACACCGCACACCGCATATCGCATATACGTCACAGGTCCACACGCCCCATACACTGACGACTCTCTAGTGCTCTATCCCATTCGCTAATGTGTATGTGGTACGCAGTGTGGTCTTGGTTTAGATTACCTTTCACTATCGCGGCTTCTTGGTGGTATGGATCTGAGAAAATGTTTGAATTCATTAAAATTCGGAGGTCTCTTCCGAAGTCTCTGCACCACGAAATTAAAATATTATATCAAGGAAGTAATCAAGCGATTGAAATAGGTGGAAAATTCACTTCATAACTATTTTTGAAATGCCACCATAAACCTAAAACCAATTCTTTTAGATAAATTGTCGTTTCTAACATTTATGATTTTGTTACTTACATGTATTTTTATCCTTGATTTGGATCTCAGTATCTTCGATTATACGTTCGGAAAAACTGAATACAGCAAATTGCTCCATTTCCTGACACCACCAAAACTATGTACTTGCAGTTCACTTACTACTCGCATTACCCTTACACAATTAAGCATAGTATAATATTAGTTTATATGCCGTCTTGCGCCACTAAGGTACACTTGTAGAGACGCCGGGTTAGGCTTAACCCAGGATTAAATTTGTAATTTTGACAGAAGCTTTATACGAAATCTGTCAAAGCAGCAGCTAATTCTGAGCTATTTCTGGATAACGCAGCGTTTCTGCAAGGCGGGCCTAAGCTGCATAGAAAAGCGAATGGCGAAGCATTACATCACTACTTGAAATATTTTACAAAGAAAAAGAAAAATTCCATATATTTCATCTGGTTGGATAAATGGAGACAGCTTATTTTTATCATATTTACAATATAACTTCTATATATTTTATAGAACTTGAAAAAATATTGCATTGTTTTATATTTTCACCATACCTGAGAATACTCAATGTCAATAGGTATTCGTACTACTCAATAGGTATCAACGCGCACTACACAATATACAAGATCCCGAAGAGAGGTCGTCCTTCACCCATCTGTTTACCAGATGAAAAGCATCTTATATAGAATATTATCCTTATAAAAACAAATCGCAATCCTATTAAAATATGGTCAAGGCTATTTATAATTAAAACTTTGAAATTTAAAAGCCTGGCAATAGTAAATAGTAATTAATTTGAAATAAAATTATCTTTATTTTAATATAAATATCAATTAGAAAACAATTCGGTGCAATTACTTGTGCCGAGTTACCTGTTTATATCTGCTTGCCCGGTAATAGGGAAATTTGCATGTTCCTTACGTTATATAATTGTAATTTCTTCTAAGTTCGTCCGGTAAACAAGAGTGAAACGTGCACAAAAATTTTAATCATAGTTTTTTTAAAAAAACGAACATATTTTAATAGGCAATACAGTTGCGATTTGTTTTTTATAGATAATATTCGATAAAAAGTACTTTTCGTCTGGTAAACAGATGGGTGAAGGACGATCTCTCTTCGGATCTTAGACCAATACAGTTTTTGCAATTCACGAAGGCGAGTGAGCTTTACTTGTGGTTACTTCGTGTACATGCACATTGCATAAGTGTGCGTGCCTGTCAAAGCCTAGGTGGGAGCGGGCAGGTGCGAGCATTGCGCTCGCTCATACTTATCAAGATACGACACACACAACCATAAATCAGTCGCCCTCGTGAATTGCAAGAACTATACACAATAAAGTTTAAGTTTGTACATTAAACAAAACTTCGTCCAATATCATTGTAAAGTGTGTATGCGAGAAGCTTTTCGGACATTGTTGGGTGATATCGCGGTCCTTTGCGCTCTCAGAGTTCAGTTCCAATTCCAAATTGGTTGTCACCCAACAACTTTGGCTGTTCAATGGCGTTGTAAGCTGTGTGATTATTTTTTAAATTTTATTTTAGCTTTTTTTTTCTCGAGGATGAAACGTAACGCCTCCCGGACTCGCGTCCTCTATATCCGTAACGTTGTTTATTTTAATTTACGCTTTGTCTTGGTAGCGTTGGCTTTAACATGACTTTGGTGGCTGGTAAAATTGTTTGGTGTGCTAACAGTTCTAACTTTAGTTGGTACGTAGTTGACGATTTAGTTGCGTTATTATGCTCATAAGGTTCTATATGATAGTCCGTAAGTTTGCAGGTAACAGGCGTAAGCGTAACAAAAATGACTAATGAACGATTTGCATATTTTATTAATGACTTATTTTTTATATATATTTTCTCTCTGCACTGTAAATAAAAATACATCATAATTTTCCACTATTTTTGTTATTTGCAATAAATATTTATATTGGATTTAAAAACATTGAATTGTGTTAACTTTTTAATCATACATTAACAATTATGAAAATATTAAAACGAGTAATTTATACATTTAACTGATGCAACTTAATGGTAGTTGAAAACATAATTACAGCATGATAATAACATATATTTACAAAATAAAGGTAAATTAGTAACCAATATAGGCATTTATTCCATTTTCAATCATATTAACATGTTAAAAAATAAACAACATGCCTCTAGCATTTAATAATGTACAGAAACTAAAGACACTTTTGATAAATAACAGTTGCATGTAATATAGTATGGAAAGAATTGGCACGTTTGTTAATGTAGAATTTAGTTCGAACAAAATATCTCGCATATCTCAACAAATCTACATTCTTTTAATTTATAAATGTTGATTAATCCTATTTGTAACAATTTTTTTGTCTTATCACGTTATATTTTGTAATAATTTTTAATTTACTATACATAATTTACAATTTATAGCTTGTCCTTTCTTTAATAAATAAATATTTATTTGTAAGAATCGATGAATAGGGTTGTAAAGCGGTTAGTATTGTGACAGAAAACTTAAAAATAATGTACTCAGTCTTTAAAAAAACCCCAAAAATGTGTTATATCAGTTTATCTTATAAAACAGAAGAAATATTCAGTCTCTTTATCAGTGAAAAAAAATAAAGTATAAGTTTCAAAATTATGCAATAGAATTTCAGTTACCACAAAATGTAAGATTTGATGAGATCTGGGGATGCTGTATAATAAAAATTGTTGTGTATTTATTTTGAGTAAAAATACTATTGCGGTATTTAAAATTAAATTGAAATCGCCATGAAAATCGGGTACTTTGTGAAATGCTTTCAAAACAAGAAATGAACCATAATGTAACAGGAACAAGAGCGAGCCTGCAGTCAACAGAGGAGC
Organism: Oeneis ivallda; assembly: GCA_029955525.1. Lineage (NCBI taxonomy): Eukaryota > Metazoa > Arthropoda > Insecta > Lepidoptera > Nymphalidae > Oeneis > Oeneis ivallda. The sequence goes on from JARPMR010000012.1 coordinate 20,854,584, forward strand.
GCCCGCGAGGCCGAGCAGGAAAGGCAGTGGAAACAGTTGCAGCAACTGCGCCAGCAGCAAACTCAGCAACAGCAGCAGATTATACACGACCAGAGGATTCAAGGTATCTTTGCTTTTTTAGGGCTCCGACAAAAACTGAACCCTTTGTAGGCTTGCTCCGTTGCCGTGTGTCATGGCCCTTTTCCTCAGAAACGGCTTGCGGTACTAAGTTGAAAATACTGAATAAAAAGAAATATTACGTGACAACTGAAAGGAGATTCGCGAATTCCAAAGAGTTTCTGACCCAGACGAACTGAACTGAACACTGAACGCCCACGTTCACGAATAATCAAACCTCATACCTGTTCTAATAAACCAGACTAACAAAAAATTAATCGATTCAAGGTATCTTTGCTTTTTAAGGGGTTCCGACAGAAAAAAATTAACCCTTTATAGGCTCGCTCCGTTGTCCGTCTGTCAAGGCCCTTTTTCTCAGAAACGGCTGGCGGTACTAAGTTAAAAATACTGAATAAAAAGAAATATTACGTGACAACTGAAAGGAGATTGGCGAATTCCAAAGAGTTTCTGACCCAGACGAACTGAACTGAACACTGAACGCCCACGTTCACGAATCAAACTTCTCATACTTGTTCTAATAAACAAGACTAACAAAAACTTAATCAAAGTCTATCAAATAAAGTTGGGAGAAAAAAGATATTCACTTGTATTGCCATGTAACGGATATTTATAATGTGTACTTGTGAATAATTATATTTTGGATTCCCATCTTCTAAAAATATGGGGTTTTAATTTACACAGAAAAATAGCCTGAAAAATATTAATTAAAATTAAATGTTTTCTTAATCTGAACGGTTTTTAAAAATGCTGGGTCAAAATTCGCCAACTTCCCTTATGCAGTGTTTGTAGCGTAGCGCCCTTCCTGAGAAGTTCGTGGCCATATTCGAGGTTAGATAATGACAGTGATGTAAATTTTCGGAAACGTCAGTGCGCGAGTATGGCAGATGACTCGCATTTGACCGGTTTTTCCTTTTTTTTAATCTAACCGATTGTTAGTATGTCCGACTTCACCATTCAGCTGTGGGTTTGTCTAAGTGTCAAAATCTCAGTTAAATACCCAATTGTTTTGGAACGAAGTTCCTTTTCGGACGGTTTGGCGGATGGAGGTTAGCCATAAAAAACGTGAAAGAATTTACCGGACTGCCTTCGTTTATTACATACGTTACATCATAGCATATTATGTTGGCCTATCGGTTAAAGGAAGGTGTGAAACTATCGGTGAAGGGGTTCTAAACCTGGCTTCAGATTATTTTACTAGCATTATTTATTAGAAGCAGTGATGAAGTGTGAGTGAGTGATGAGTGAAGGAAAACATCGTGAGGAAACCTGCACATCTGAAAGTACTTCATAATGTTCTCGAAGGTGTGTGAAGTCCGCCAGTTCGCATTGGGCCAGCGTGGTGGACTATCAGGCTTATAACCCTTCTCTCTGAGAGGAGACCTGCGCTCAGTAGTGAGCTGTTGATGGGTTGCTAATGATGAAAATGAATGATGTTCCACGGCACTCAAATTATTGATCGATTCGTCATAAGAGCGCGTATGGTCACCCCCAAGCAGCGATGCACCGCATCCGCGGCCCGGACGGCAGCAGCCCCCCGGCGGCGGGCGGCGCGCCCTCCCCGTCGCCCGCGCCCGCCGACGCGCCGCGCGCCGCGTTCCCCGTGCAGCGCTTCCCGCTGTACGCCACCAACGAGGACATCAACCGGCAGCTGCGCGACCTGCTGCAGCGGCACCCGCACCCCGACAAGATGTGGCCGCCGCAGCAGCGCGAGTGCGGTAAGTCAGAGGGCTCTTCCCCCCGAAAGTCTAAAAGTTGCCGATCAAATCGTCAAAATTCGGCGTCAAAGTAAAGGCGTAGTCAAAGTAGTGGCGTGTCTCCATTCTCATACGGTTAAAGTATCGTACCTGCCTAAACGTATTTGAGCTCTAATTCAACACTGTTATGGTTTATTTTACTTTGACGCCGAATTTTGATGATTTGATCGGCAACTTTTAGACAATCGGGGGACTGGTGCACTTCCTAGTAGCAAGAAAAGGTTAGAATTATTTTGCTATAATCCGCCAACAGAAAAAATCTGTATAACTTTTACACTACTCTCGACGCACGTTTCGCCCCGACACCGGAGCATCCTCAGGAGATGTTGATTTTACAATGCTGTATTGTCTAGTGACGCTCGTGTCAATTGCGCGGTAATATATACCGTATTCCTACCCCCACTACTGTTGCCCCGCCCACTACCCCCCCCCCCCCCCCCCCTTCAAACAAACGAAGCAGTGGTGAACTTGAGACGTTCACTTGTTCATTGAGTAATTTAAACTGAGTATTATTGTTATGTTTTATTATTTCTAATTGTTCCAACATGCTCAGTCGAAGCCCTTTATCACAGGTGTGTAAGATTTTGTATGAATGATCGGATGATAATTTGTGTCCACTATCAAGGAGATGTTTAGCAAAGTGAGACTTTTGGGGTTGGTTGTTCCTAACCGCGGCCATATGTTCTTTGTAGCGTGTTTCAAATTTACGACCCGTTTGACCAATATAAGTGGCTTTACAGTCTGAACATTCGAGTTTATAAATGCCCGATTTTTGTTTGTTGTTTAATTTATCTTTACCGTTGCAAATATTTTTAAGTGTATTATTTGTCCTAAATGCAACATGTATATCATGTCATTGATATAAATGACAAGATATGGTCGTGCGAACAAAATTTTTTCACAGTATAGCCACCAAATAAATTAGCGCCATCTCTTAAATACTCATGAACTACCACGGAACCAGTGTTTCCACTTACGATTTTGGATTTACCCTAGAATACGCCTTAAATTACCGTAATAAAAATTCAAAATAGCCTTATTTATGGCACCTAATTTTCAATATTTAAAGAACATCTTCATTTCAAGTTTTGAATATTGTTTCACGATTAAAAATCAAATTTCTTTAAAGATTTCTTTGAACTCTTGAGTTCAAAGAAATCTTGAAAGAAAGAAAAGGTTAGGATTATTTTGCTATAATCCGCCAACAGAAAAAATCTGTATGGTCAAACATGCAATTAAAAGCTAAGCACCACTCACCTACCCAGCCAAGCAAAAAAGCCAAGTTCCCAAGCAAGCAATGCCACCACCACTCACATGCACCACCACACAAGACTTTTACACTACTCTCGACGCACGTTTCGCCCCGACACCGGAGCATCCTCAGGAGATGTCGACTTTACAATGCTGTAATGTCTAGTGAAGCTTGTGTCAAATGCGCGGTATTATATACCTTTTTCCTACCCCCACTACTGTTGCCCGTATATAATACCGCGCATTTGACACAAGCTTCACTAGACAATACAGCATTGTAAAGTCGACATCTCCTGAGGATGCTCCGGTGTCGGGGCGAAACGTGCGTCGAGAGTAGTGTAAAAGTCTTGTGTGGTGGTGCATGTGAGTGGTGGTGGCATTGCTTGCTTGGGAACTTGGCTTTTTTGCTTGGCTGGGTAGGTGAGTGGTGCTTAGCTTTTAATTGCATGTTTGACCATACAGATTTTTTCTGTTGGCGGATTATAGCAAAATAATTCTAACCTTTTCTTGCTAATCATGAACTTCCGCAAAGTAACGCCTGCTTCTATCCAATATCTTGAAAGAAATTTGATTAGTTTAGTGATGAAGAAGATGTTCCAATTTTCAAATTATAATAACAATGAGGCTACGAATAATGAATAACTAAGTAGTCAGCAGAAAAATAATCTATTATTCCGATATACAGAATGACAAACTTTTTCATTCTGCTCTTTTCTATAGATCTAAAAAAATTTGATTGGGTGGGGTATAAAAACAGGGTTATCACCTGAAATTCGATTTTAACCCAAATTATCCTAAATCCCTGTCATCTTCAAGAAACGCATAAAGCCCTACCTTATTAGTTTCACCCGAAAATAGTGAAAAGTTTCTAAAGTTGGAAACACTATATGGACGTTAGTATGTTAGTCGACAATTGATGTAACCTTGTAAGAACGACCATTATTGGAGGTGGCCAACTTTGTGACCCGTTATTTTTGTTTAGATTTGTGTACAACCAAATTAGTACCATTATACACAAAAGCGTTTAGAAAGTTAATATTTTAGACTAGCTGATGCCCGCGACTTCGTCCGCGTGGATTTAGTTTTTAAAATCCCTCAGGAACTCTGATTTTCCGGGATAAAAGTAGCCAATGTCACTCTCCAGGTCCTAAACTATACCCATGCAAAAAATCACGTGGATCCGTAGCCCTGTTGCGGCGTGATTGAAGGACATACCAACAAGCAAACACACTTTCGCATTTATAATATTAGTAAGGATTTATTTTTCTCGTTTTAAATTAATACAAATTTATTAGTTACTCCGATTTTCCTGTTTATCCCTGAAGTAAGTAGGTATAATTGTCGAAGTGTTGGAGAATGCTAATGGACATTCTATTACAGAGTACCAATGAATAATAAAATAAAAATCAAGGAATTTATGTGAAAAAAGATATATTGAATTAATAAATAATAATTAGTTTAACAAAAGTGCAACTGAACAATTTCTAATGTCGGGTAGGAGCATTAGAAACACTTAATATATAACTAGCGTATTACTTTTCGGAAATACATTTTATACAAGGAACTACAAACTTAATTTGCTATAATCCGCCAAAACAAAGTATGGTACAACTCGCAGTATGCGATATGCGAACTCGTAAGGGTAGTCAGGGAGTTTTGTATGTGGTGATGCGTTCGTGAGGCAGCCTTGCAGCTTGCTGGCTGTCGATTACGCATACGAACTCTTTTGTCAGAATATTTCTTTTTATATTGATATTTTAAACAAGGAACATATTTTGTATTTGGAACACCTACCAGCCAAAATCTCTTAATTTTTTGCTGAGTGGCTAAATTTGTGTGTGGATAGCGTATAGCGTTTTAGAAGAGTATCATGAAGTAAGAGTTACAGTTGCAAACCTCACGTTTCATGGATGTGCTGCTAATTTTGAAGCCGCAGAATTAAATAATTTAAAGACATTCTTTCCTCATCCAAGTACATCAGAAAATATTTGTATTTTCATTAACCCTTGCCATGTAATAAAATTGATCAGAAATACTTAAAAAAAAAAGGTTGATATATGATGAAAATAATAGAAAATCTATAATATAATAAAACTGTAACAGGTCCAATTCTGTACATTGAAGATATTTTGAAAATTTTTGTTTGAGGGCACTCTATAATCGATACTGAAGCCAAAACAATTTTTTTTTAATTTTTTGTCTCTCTGTCTGTCTGTCTGTCTGTCTGTCTGTCTGTATCTTGGCCGCGCATCACGCCGAAACTACTGGACGGATTTAAATGAAACTTGGCACGATTTAAGTTAATACTACGAGGTATAATATAGGATACTTTTTATCCCGAAATTCAGCACCGTTCCCTTGGGAGAGGGGATGAAAGTCAAAATGTGTATTTCGCTGTAATTCATTAAGGCGTATTCCGATTCAATCCATTCTTTTTTTGTTAGAAAGCAGGTTCTTTAGAGATTGTCCTGTAATTATTTCAAGGTCGTCAATTTCGTAGTTCAGAAATTATAGACATCACAATCTTCAGTATAGGTCCAAATAACTTGAACCCCGGAATCTACAGGATACTTTGAATGAACGGCTCATCTTAAGCTGGCATGTGTAATTTATCGTATATAGCCATCGTGGATACTATTTTGTCAAAGTCAAACTACTCCAAAGGCGTCAGATTTTGCCAAACGACCATTAAACCTACATACTACATAGTAGTAGTATGGATGTAATACATCGTATGGACGTAATATTACAGTGTTTTCCTATGTAATTTAATATCGTAATCATAATTACTAATATTATAAATGCGAAAGTGTGTTTGTTTGTTGGTTTGTCCTTCAATCACGCCGCAACAGAGCCACGGATCTACGTGATTTTTTTACATGAGTATAATTGAGGACCTGGAGAGTGACATAGGCTACTTTTATCCCGGAAAATCAAAGTGTTCCCGAGGGATTTTAAAAACAAAATCCACGCGGACGAAGTCGCGGGCATCAGCTAGTAATATAATAAAACTGTAACAGGTCCAATTCTGTACATTGAAGATATTTTGAAAATTTTTGTTTGAGGGCACTCTATAATCGATACTGAAGCCAAAACAATGTTTTTTTAATTTTTTGTCTGTCTGTCTGTCTGTCTGTCTGTCTGTATCTTGGCCGCGCATCACGCCGAAACTACTGGACGGATTTAAATGAAACTTGGCACGATTTAAGTTAATACTACGAGGTATAATATAGGATACTTTTTATCCCGAAATTCAGCACGGTTCCCTTGGGAGAGGGGATGAAAGTCAAAATGTGTATTTCGCTGTAATTCATCAAGGCGTATTCCGATTTAATCCATTCTTTTTTTGTTAGAAAGCAGGTTCTTTAGAGATTGTCCTGTAATTATTTCAAGGTCGTCAATTTCGTAGTTCAGAAATTATAGACATCGCGATCTTCAGTATAAGGTCCAAATAACTTGAACCCCGGAATCTACAAGATAATTTAAATGAACGGCTCATCTTAAGCTGGCAAGCGTACTTTATCGTATATAGCCATCGTGGATAGCCCTATTTTGTCAAAATCAAACTACTCCAAAGGCGTCAGATTTTGCCAAACGATCATTATACCTACATACTACATAGTAGGTATGGATGTAATACATCGTATGGACTTAATGCTACAGTGTTTTCCTATGCAATTTAATATTCTAATCATACTAATATTATAAATGTGAAAGTGTGTTTGTTTGTTGGTTTGTCCTTCAATCACGCCACAACAGAGCCACGAATCGACGTGATTTTTTGCATGGGTACTATAGTTGAAGACATAGGCTACTTTTTATCCCGGAAAATCAAAGTGTTCACGAGGGATTTTAAAAACTAAATCCACGCGGACGAAGTCGCGGGCATCAGCTAGTAATAGACTAATAAAGTGATAACTTCTTATCAACTTAAACAAACTTCAACAAAATGAAGGACTAAGGTTTGCTTATATATTAACACCGCGTCATATTCATTTCCGCAACCAGATCATGAAGGTGAAACTTGCTACACAGTTGTTAAGCATGAGCGTGGCGAAAACATTGACACTTTGCGATGGGGTTGTTTCATTTTGGGCCGGGTTCTTGTACGCTATACCAAAAAATAGTATTAAATCATAGAAATTGAAATAAAATATGCTTTTTGTAGTATTAAAGTGAATAAGAGGTACAAATATAAAATTGATAATTGGGTACATCTGTAGAATGGCAACTCCTGGAGTGCATCCATCTGATTTGGTTTTTTATGTTTGTTTGTTACGTTATGTCATCTTAATGTCATTTAAATTGTCAAACGTCAATTGCTGGTATGTCAAATGTCAATTGCTGTCAATTGTGGTTATTTTTATGTCAAATATCATGACTCGTGTAAGTACGTGTCATTGTCAAAAAGAACGCCATGTTGTTGTGCTTTTATTTTCCAAAGTAATTTCGCATTGTACCTCGTAAAAAGGACCTTTTAATGAGAAAGAAATAAAGAAAAAATAATCACTATTTCATGACCCCAAACTGATAGAAATGGTGGCTAAAACAATAATCCCAATGTTCTACAGTTTAGGGCTGCATATAAAAAAACTTTAAACGACTTTGAACTACGATCATCCCTCAGTGGCAATTGTATCCCATTAAATAATTTTAACATCTTAAACTCAGCATCTGTAAATGTCATCAATAGCACGTCCAGTTTAAGCAGGCATGATGAAGTAGCATTCGAAGTTTTGAAATCAGTCCGAGCTCTTGAATCTGATTTGGAAGCTGACAGAAATTTTCACCATATTTGGGCTTCTTTTGGGCTCTACAGGCAATCTGTGAATTAAAAAAAATAAATATCATCAATACCTATAAAATTTATTCTCATGAAACCAAATCAAAATCCCGATTACCGACAGTACAAGGTTACCTCGTGCGCCCGCATGTAATACGGCCAAATTAAAACTACGCGACTTGAGTGCGTTTACAATGCAATACATATTCACTGGACATGGCCGGTTAGTCAATTGTAAACGGTAATTAAAATATTCACTTAAAATATTAAAAATATACGTAATACATAATTTTTGTAATCCTTACCGAAAAAAAGATATTCCATCCTTTTTTTAGTCACTTTTTTATCGGAATTAGTGCACTTCTTTACAACACAACTCGGCATTTTAGCAATGATAAGCAACGTCCACTCGCGTCTGAAATCCAGACGTCACTGAGTTCGCGTCGGTGCTCCTTTTCCATTTTAGCACCAATGAGTCGGTGCCATTTCGTTTGTTCAATGGCCCGGTCCATACGCTAGTAATATAATAAGTCTATGATATCATGTGCTTTAAGTCTCTTCGCGATACGCTCCGACACTGTTCCAAAATAAGTTAAACTGGATTTGTATTTATTTATTTTATCAGGTGATGATGAATATAAATCCTTTTTTATCCGCATTAATTGTTGCTTTTTTATTATATTATTAACAATATTATTGTTGTAACCATTTGCCTGTGCCATGTGGTAAATTACTTTTAACTCCTTGATAGTGGACACAAATTATCATCCGATCATTCATACAAAATCTTACACACCTGTGATAAAGGGCTTCGACTGAGCATGTTGCGTATTTTGACGGATCCGTATTAGTTTTGTATGTAGACCACCACGAATCGTGTTTTCACGAATCACGAAAACGAATCGAACACGAGGAAGTGCACAAGGGCCCTGATACCAACTAGGGGTATCCATTTAAAAGGGCTAACTTGTCATCAAATAAAAAACCACATTCGCTTGACATTATCATCGACCTTTCTTGCTTTCCACTTTGGATTTTAGAGCACTGGAAACAAATAGGGCTGACTGGTTTTTTTTTTAAATGAAATAGTAGCGATATAATATTTTTGTCAAATAATTTGTTATAAATAGGCGAATAAGAAGCATTTTAAATCTTGTTTCAATATGATTCACTAAACTTATAACTCTGTTGTCACCGCCATTTAAGTGTAGGCATGCGAGCGAGATTCACTACAACCCCCACTCTTCCTCATGCCTGCATTCAAAATATGAAATATTTTCTCTTAAATGCAAATCCTATGTTTGATATGCATCGTTATCGTTTGCGTTATCGGAAAGTAAGGTCCATGTAAGTGACATATTATATACATACTACACACATCAAAAGTGTCTAGGGATCAAGCATTTTTATGCGGATTTCTTGAGATTGAGATGTGGCTTTGTAATAAATTTATGATTTTATAAATTTATATGGATCCTTTTTGGTGCATTTCATAATTTCATAATCAGCGATTAAAATCCTGCCAGGAAGTCCATCCTTATAGTGGTGGAACCATCATGGTATGGGCGGGTATTTGGATCGGCGGAAGAACTGAGTTGATTTGGATCAGAGGCAACCTCAACGCTCAAATTTATGCTGAGACGATTGTATCAGACGTCATCGTTCCTCTACAAGTGCAAATCGGTCCCTTATTTCAGTTAATGCATGATAATGCACGACCGCACACCGCAAGAGTTGTAAGACAGACTCTCGCCGCAGCTAACATCGATGTCCTGCCCTGGCCTGCTCAGTCGCCAGACTTGAACCCGATTGAGCATGCATGGGATATGCTACAGAGAAGAGCTCTGCCGAATATGGAGGGTATCCAGTGGCAAGAAGACCTTTTTTTGTTGTTGCAACAAACATGGGCGGCCATTCCACAGCGTGATTTGGATGAACTCATTTTGAGTATGCCAAACCGATGTTCTTGTGTTGTTAGTGTTCGCGGTAGAAACACGGATTATTAATTGTTTAAGTTACCCAATAAAATTTTAAAGAAAACTGTTATTTCAGTCTTTTTTTCGAACTTTAATGTTAGTGGTTCAAATGTCAAAAATCCCTTTATTAGGAAAATGGCAAATTTCTTTATTAATGCAAAGGTGACTTGGTTTATCGTTACTGTAACAAACGAAAACAATTTATTTGATGAATCCTTAAAGAAAATTTTAATTAATATCAATCAGGAGAAAAGTTATTGCAAAAATATATGTTGATCCCTAGACACTTTTGATGTGTGTATTTACCAATTCCTAGAGGTATATTTTCTTCAAAACACGCTGTTGTACGCAGAGCCGGGCGGTGACGATGGAGTACCGGGCAACGCGAATGCAGAAGGAGGCTCGTTCCGTGCGCCGCCCCCTGTCACACTGCGTGCGCGTGCTCCTCTGCAGCATCAACTATCCATGCAGCATCGCCCCGAGCACAGTAATTTTATCCATACTAATTGTCTTCCTCTTTATCGACCAATAGACGTCCACTGCTGGACAAAGGTATCTTGCATGGACTTCCAAAGGTGTCCGTCTTGTGCCTCCTGTATCTGCTTTCCAGCAGTGGCTGACTATCGGTTGATAATTTTATTTTCACGTCTAAACGCTGACCCGTTTTCGACAAAATTTTGCAAGAAGGTAGCTTGGCTTGTAGCATCTTTTGGGAAGACATGATACTAAGAGTTACCCCTGGGAACGAAATCGCGGGTATCAGCTAGTATTAATTAATAAGGCTGGTAATGCGATACAATACAAGTATGTGCCAAAAGAAAAACCGACTTAATTTTCGTTCGCAGTGATTATTCAACATCGTCTCATCGGTGGCGACAATTCGCAAATACAGCAGAACATAGCGAATGCAGCCGCCCAACAAATGGCCGAACAAAAACAGATCTCTGTTTCTCAAGGAAATGGTATGTTCAATAGCCAATCCACCTTTTTGCATTTGAAATTTTTTTCGAAAAATTAGCAAATTCCGCGACAGCCGAAGTAGTCCGTCTAAGCTGATCGTTGTGGCACTAAAAATTCAACAACACAAATCAGCTCTCGTTATTTTGATCCTAACCAATTTGTATATCTACATCTCTTTGTGAAGAAAAAGACTAAACTAGACTATACATACATATAAAAATCGATTGCTCTTCCTTATTCTCGCTAAAACTCCAAAATAGCATGACCGATTGAAATAATTTGTTTGCTAGCTGAAAATTTGAAAAAAAAAAAACAAAATTGGTAATTTTGTATTAAAGAAATCATCAATCGAAATGATTTTCTGAATGGTTATAATTGAGGACCAGGAGAGTGACATAGACTACTTTTTATCCCGGAAAAATCAAAGACCGCGGGAATTTAAAAACTTAATCCACGCGAACGAGATATAAAGATAGATGGGACTTTTCGCTTGGACAATCAACCACTAGAAAATATTTTTTTGAATAATAGCTTGATGCCTCCACAGTCGTTCTACAAGTTGTATTAAGGCATAATCAACTTGTTTTTAGCGTGGAGAATAGCGAATGGTATGTTATATGAATTTTAATGCTTGCATTGTTGCTTCGAAGCACCTATGTTCTTTCGTATTATACCAACAAATTCCATGTTATAAATTTTAATGAATACGTATGGATGAATGAACTAATATATTTTTAGGTAGTGTAACTTGAGTTTGACCCAGATACAGATTTATTTCAACTATATTTTTTTCTGGACATTTATGTTTGTCATATCCGCCATATTGAATTTTACATGACGTCATATTACAACCTGACACTGCGAACCGCTCAGATAAAGCCAATGATACGCTATCGATCAAAATCATACTATTCTAGGATTTGTTCTAATTTGTTTAAACTTTAAAAGAGTTTTAACCCATTTACAAAAACACAAGGGTGTAGTGGGATAAGAATAAAAAAGTCGCACAAAGATGAGATAATGAGCCTTTCACTTTTAGCTACTTCAGCGGACAAACAAGATGGTGGACAAGACCCAGGGACGGATGAGATGGATATCGGAGACATGGACAAACTCGAGCAGGACACTGGCAACATTGGAGAGGTAACTATATTTACAATAATTTGGATTTTGCCCATATTAAAAATAAAGATATTGCCTATGTTGCTTCATGCAGCGTTGTAGCTGATTCTGTTTTACACAATGTTTAAAATAAATTAATAGGTGGAAATCTCTTGCTATCCCTTTCAAAATGCTCCCTGTGAAAAAGGATAGCACTAGTTTTAGAGACCACAGTTTTAGTTTGGAGATTGTGTACCTACAACAGAATTAGCCACATTATTGGTAATAACTCTGTTGAAGACAATCTCTAAACTAAACTAAATTGACAGAGGTCTAAATCTAGTGCTATCCCTATCCGCATGGAGAATAATGAAAGTGACAGTATGAGATTTCTTGACTGACATTTTCTGACTGCTACTATGGTCTCATTCAGGTGGACATTCTAACTGGTCTGAGTGGTGAAGACGATGAGAAGCTTCTGGAATCTCTGACGTCAGAGATCGGCGAGCAGTTCAACATACTGGAGTACGCCGATCCTGAACTAGCAGCATTGGGCGACGAGCATTTACTGGACGGGCTCGACCTTCCGGATGACGTCACCGACCGCGACCATCCGCACCAGAAACGCCTCCCCGAGTAAGTTACTTGTAGATAGGTGCCTAGCAATGATGGCTTCAGTGATAGGCGAGCCGATCAATAAACTGGACTACAGATGCCGAATCAACCAATAGACCGTAGATTATGGACATAGGTTTCTTGCAGGAATCACCACAAAATACGGTTTCATGCCGTTAGGCCCAGTGGCTCCTAGCGACTTAAAACTATTCAATCCACCTGGCAGAGGGTCTTCCAACTCTGCGTTTCCACCAACGGTGCGGGGTTACCACTCAAGACACTTGAAACTTCTACATCTATCGGTTTTTCGAGCTATGTGTCCAGCCAATTTTCGCTTTAGCTTCGCGACTCTATGACCTATATCGCAAAATCTGGTCTCTTAATTTATGATTCGATAACACAGGAATACTACTCGGGGAGTCGCAGGTTCGGCCCCGGGAACGCACCTCTGACTTTTCGGAGCTATGTGCGGTTAAGCAGTTAAATATGCTTCAATGGTGAAGGAAAAGTGAAAAAATCGTGAGGAAACCTGCACACCTGAGAGTTCTCCCTAATGCTCTCAAAGATGTGTGAGGTCTGCGAATTCGCATTGGGCCAGCGTGGTGGACTATGGCCTTCTCTGAGAGGAGATTTACGAGAAGAGCGCCCAGAAGTGAGCCCTTGATGGGTTGTTGATGATGATCACTACGAGCATAACTAGAGAGCTATAGCCATGTGGAGAGCTATCGCTCGCTTAGTGACAACTTACTTATGATGCCCATAACTTTTTCTTATTCAATGACAAAATGTATCTTGACTGCGATCGCACCTGATGGTAAGTGACGATGCAGTCTACGATGGTAGCGGGCCAACTTGTAGGCAGTGAACATTCAACCCATACCCATCTTTTTCTACAAGCTATCGTGCCGGAACGTTAAATCGCTTAGCGATACGTCTTTGACGATAGGGTGGTAACTAACCACGGTCAAAGCCAAACGATAACTATCAATGAACCAATGTCATCCCTTTACTCAACAGTGAGGACACCGAACCAAAGGGGGACAACAAGATGGACAGTGAACTACAGAAGGCCGTTAAGAACATACAATATTCTAAGCTCGAGGTGAAATCGGAACTTACGGAGGTGAAGGCGGAAGTGCTCGAAACTAAGACCGAAGTCCCGGTGTCCTCGGCCATGAGCCAAATGTTCCAGGATAACGTGCAGAGAGTCATTGCACAGAATCATCAGATCGCCTTGCATGTATGTATAATAAAATTTAGTAAAATTAGTAAAAAATTGTAGAAAGTGGATTCAAGTTTTTTATTTCCCGCAGGAGCTTTTTAATTTTCCGGGATAAAATGTATGATTATTTGTTAATCGTGGGTATGAGCTATCTCCATTCCAAATTTCAGCCAAATTGGTTGATTCGTTGTGGCGTGAAGGAGTTACAAACAGCCTTCTATCCACCCATCCATCCATCCATCCAGCCATCCATCTATACGCGCAAACTTTCGAATCTTTCGAATCCATTGACTTGTGGATCCAAATCATTTTGAATGAGTGAATCCTTGCAAGGTGACTCATAAGAAAGGAAAAGGGGAATATTGGTCATGTTTAACTCGACTAATTCTTAAATAAAAATAAAACAAATAATACACTTTCGTTTCGCTGCTATGGTTTGGTGGTGGAGTTGTACTAAAAAAGAAATAACAATTTTGTTTAAGTTGGTTTCATGTTTTCTCTTTCTATAGTCGATGCAATCGGTGAAAGGGGAAGTTAAGGCGGAGAGTGAGGAGAGTAAAGAGAGCGAGTGGCCGCGTCCCGTGTTCTCTCACATGTTTGGACTGCAGATACCGGCTCAGGTACCACAGGTTTTACTATAGCACTCCCCAGCTATCTGCATACCCATGGGTGGGATAATTTTTAATGTTACGGTTAATCTCGGTGATACCGGTCTATCAACGAGATTAACTCATTAAAAAGACTGCAAATTTTTTTATGGGCACTGTCCAACAGACGTGGCACTATTTTCAATATTATTCTAATATCTCATAAAAAGACTAATAACCATGTTTTTTTTAATATAAAAGAATGTACGCACCCTGAAATATACGCGCGCATGCACAGGTGACGATACCAAAAATATCGTGAGGGAACAACTTGTGGAAGCAATTTGCGACTGTGTATTGTTGAATGAAGCATTGTTCTTATATTGAATTAAATAAAAATAGGTAGTACAACAGGTAAGTACCCTAAAGATCACCTATAGTTGACAATGACGTTTGGTATGGGATTGTGTTTAGGGATTAAATACGTAAAGAGACTCTTACAAAAAAACTTCTCCATTGTCACGTCTAACGAGAATGGTATAGGTGAGTGTCTGCCTTGTTTCAGCAATCGCAGCAAGTGCGCGCGGCGCCGCAGAACGTGCCGCAGTCGGTCACGGCGCGCCCGCAGGGACAGATCCTCAGTCAGCACGTTCAGTTTGCGCAGGTATGGTAGCGAGTTAACGATAAAATAAATAAATAAATAAATAGTCTTATATTCCGGAATGAAAAAGCCACATACTAAATTAACACAAAAAGCAAGATGGCCGTTATAACTTAAAAACCCCACGACCACGGTCAAATTGTACAATTAAGGGCCTGTATTACCAACTTCTGATAAGTGTCGGGTAGCCTAACCGTAAATTTTGTCACTTTCTTACTTTATGTCAAGTGACAAAGACAAAATATGCGATTAAGCTATCCGACACTTGTCAGAAGGTGGTGAAAAAGGTCCTAGTAGTCCTATTTATATTTCGCTATAGAGCTTTTTTGAAAATTCCGAAGGAACCCTTCGTGCTGCTGGGTTAAAAGGTCTATGTCAATCTCCAGGTGCTTAACTACATCCATGTAAAAAAAATATGAATATAAGCAAGGCTTTTGTTTCCAGAACCCTGGCGGTAGCAGTGCAGCGGCAGCCGCGGCGAGCGCTCTGAGCGCCAGCACGCAGAGTATAGTGAACGCCATGACGGCTCAGGTGCAGGCCGCGCTGGCGGCAGGCCGCTCCATCGCGCCCGGCACCCGCCTGCTGGGAGCCGACGGCGCGGTCGGCGTCGTGCGGCAGGACCGCTCCGTTGCGTTGGCAGCCTTGCCGCATTCAGGTCGGTGCACCTCGGAACTCATCATCATCAGTCAATATGCATCCACTGCTGCACATAGGCATCTTTTATGTAGCACCAACGTTGCCTTCCCTCAGCCTTTCGTATCAAATCTTCATCTTTATCAACCGATGCTGAACAAAAGTCTCCTGCATAGACTTCCACATGCCTCGGTCTAGCGCCGTCTGGATCTCTAGCGACGACTTGCCACTCGTCCCTGATGTCGTCGGTCCACCTACTGAAACTAATTAAAATTACCGAAAAACATATTTTTTTTACACAGGTCTACCCAGAGCTTGGACTGGGTTAAATGCTCAATAGCCCAGTGGTTAAGGTGCGGACTGAAAACTGAAAGGTTGAAGGTTCAATCCTCAACCGTTGCACTGTTGTCATACCCACTCCTAACACAACCTTTAAGTTTATTTTTAGGAAAGTAGATGTCAAGTAAACTTGAAACTTAGTATTATTCAATAGTAGTAAGCTGTAATTTCCGTTCAACAGCGCGCGGCATGGTGGCCGCGGCCCGGCAGCTGACGCCCGCCGCCCTGCGGCAGGACGCGCCGCTTGCAGGCTCCACGCTATCTGGTACATACTATTTTGTCATTATAACCCGTGTCATTAAAGAAAGGAATTGTAAATGGCGTCGCTAATCATTCCCTCTCACTCGCACACGTCGTTACAGCACGCAAAAAAATTGAGTCTGTATCTGCTTGCACACTGTGTTTTGTTACTGTCCTTTGTCTTGTTTTCTGTTAAGTTTTTTCGTTGTTATTGTCGTTCGTATGCTGTTTATTGATCAATAATTATCTTACGTTTAAAAAATGAGCTTTAATTTAATGAGCATTTACGCGAAACGAGGAAAGATTCTTCGAAGTGATGAGGGTGAAATCGTATATAATGTTACAAAATATTTTGAAGAAGAAATATAAAATACGTTGCGACCTGACGCGAAACATATAAGATAAGTTAGAGGACTTAAAGATAACAAGAAATAAATAAATACCTAGAGATATTAAACATGTGCTAACTATATAAATTAATAGTATATTTAATAACATAATATAGGTACATAAATTAATAAGGTATCAACACAAATACTAAATAAATAATATAAACATACAATGTGTGTCTGTATAGCTACACATATAGCAGCCCAGCTTCGCTTCGTTTTTTGCTGACGGTCCAACCTGTGCCTGTCATTACAAGTACAAGCCGCCATTTCAGATTCCTTTCTTTATTGACACGGCTTATAAAATCTACTACTTTGAATAGATAATTAATTTAAATACATTCCATAAGAAAACTTTCTGTATAAATATAATCAAAATGGGTTGGTAAAGTGAAGCAGCAAGTAATATTTAAAATGAAGGTATGACGAAGAGTCGCGACGTGGTGGTAACATCTTGTTGTCACCCTCGCACGCGCCCGCACCTCAGTGGCGGTGACGCCACTCGGGCATCCTTTTTCTGTTATTTGATACAATGTTCATTCAGTTCATAAGCACTAGATCTATTAAGAAGTTAGAATGCTTTTATACGGATTCAAAAATAATTCTTTCTATTTTAGATACTGAGTAAGGACCGAGGCCACTATTCCACTATCATTTTTAAATGATCCTAATTCTTTTACACTGTCTAGTACATTTATCATATTTTTGTGAACCAGAGAAGTAGGATGATTTAAAAATTATAGTAGTATAGTTGAAAAGCAGTGGTTAGGACTGTGGTCTCCTATTCGGGGGGGTCGCAGGTTCAATCCCGGGATTGAACGCACGTCTGACTTTTCGGAGTCAAATGAGTTTAAGCAATTAAATATCACTTGCTTCAACTGTGAAAGAAAACATCGTGAGGAAACCTGCACACCTGAGAGTTCTTCATAATGTTCTTGAAGGTGCGTGAAGTCCGCCAAATCGCATTGGGCCAGCGTGGTGGACTATGGCCTATATACCCTTCATTAAGAGGAGACACGCGCTCAGTAGTGAGCTGTTGATGGCTTGCTAATGATGAACAATTTGAATAACAAGTGTAAATTAAAAAAATTATTTTTAAATGCAAGCTTTTAGTAGCTACATCATTAGACTCTGGATATCATCTAGGATCAGAGTACTTGTTATGACGAATCAAACGAGCCCAAACTCGATGGGGTTACGTCGTTTTATTACAGAGTTCCGATAGCCAACTTCCGTCTCCATCATCAGATCAGCTCCATGTCATGATAATATTGCATTGTCATCCGATTTACACATATATGCAAAATTTCAGCTCGATCAGAAACCGGGAAGTGGGTCTAATTCATCTTGCAAGATTTGATCCAAACAAACAAATAAATAAATAAAGAAATAAACTGGTCAAGCTAAATAAAAGCTTGTAAATAGAGTGAGCCGTCGTGGGACGCCTGGCAGATGTGAAACATCGACATTATTTTGTAAAAGTAATATGCAGAAAATAACAGATTGTGATAGGAACTAAATATGTCACTAAATATACATAAAACGCGTCGCCACAGCATGCGTCGCCACGCCAGAAATCTGTTTTACGTGCGGCTATAGATGTTTCACATCAATAAATAAAGAAATAAACTGGTCAAGCTAAATAAAAGCTTGTAAATAGAGCCATCTTCTCTATTGTAGCAAACTCGGGTGTGGCGGGTGTTGCGGGCGTGCCGGGCAGCGTGCGCAGCGCGCCGCCGCCGCCCTACCCCGGCCTGCGCGCGCCGCCGCCGCCGCCCTACCCGCAGCTGCAGGTGCGTACCCGCCCGTAACACACTCGCCCACATTCGTTACCCGCACCCAATACCCATTCCTGTCATGTTTAACATTAATGCAAGCAGTGCACTATAAACTATGATTAACTGACTTCAAAATAATCTATATAAATAAAAATGAATGTTGGTAAGCGCATAACTCAAGAATGGATGGACCAATTCGGTTAATTTATTTTTTTGTATGTTCCTTAAGGTCCACGGAAGGTTTTAATAAAAAAAAAACAAAAAAAAATTTAATTTTTACTTTTAACTTTTGACAGAACGAAGTCTGTCCGGGCAGCTAGTTTAATATAAAAAATTCTTTTTAAAAAAACCACTTCAAACGCCCGCGCCATTACAAAAGTACATAATTTATATTTTAAAAACCGCTCGACCGATTTCGATAAAATTTCAATGGGACCACCTGGGAAGTATAATAAATACCCTTTGAAACAAAAAAAGAATTTTCCAAATCGGTTCAGGCGTATGCGAGTAATCGGTGAACATACATAAAAAAAAGATTCCAACGAATTGATAACCTTTTTTTTGGAGTCGGTTAAAAAGGAGGATACTGAGTTCGACGCATATATATATTTTTTTGTTTTTTGCAATGTTACTCCAAAACTCCGTCAAATCTTAACCGATTTCAATATTTTTTTTTTATTTGAAAGTACATCAGGTCCCATTTAAATTTGGTGAAGATCTGATGAATATCTTCCGTGATAGAGGACGGAACTCCACAATCATCATCATCATCATCATTATCAACCTTTAGATGTCCACTGCTGGACATAGGTCTCCTGCATGGACCTCCACAGGCCTCGGTCTTGCGCCGCCTGAATCCAGCGGCTCCCTGCGACTCGTTTGATGTCGTCGGTCCACCTAGTGGGGGGTCTGCCAACACTGCGTTTACCGGTGCGGGGTCGCCACTCCAACACCTTGGGACCCCAACGACCATCAGCTCTTCGAACTATGTGCCCCGCCCATTTCCACTTCAGTTTCGCGACTCGCTGAGCTATGTCGGTGACTTTAGTTCTCCTGCGGATCTCTTCATTTCTGATTTGATCTCGCAGGGATACCCCAAGCATAGCTCTCTCCATCGCTCGCTGAGTGACTCTGAGCCTTCTTATGAGGCCCACAGTTAGCGACCATGTCTCGGATCCATAAGTCATCACTGGCAACACGCACTGTTCGAAGACTTTAGTCTTCAGGCACTGAGGTATTTTGGACGAGAAGACATCTCGGAGCTTCCCGAACGCTGCCCAGCCGAGTTGGATTCGGCGGTTGATCTCTTTCTCGAAATTGGACCTACCTAGCTGGACTGTGTGTCCCAGGTATATATACTCGTCCACAATTTCGAGCGCAGAGTTCTCAACGATTACTGGGTGGAGCGGAGCATGAGCATTGGACATGATTTTCGTCTTGCTCATGTTCATTTTCAGGCCCACCTGTTGAGAAACCCTGCTGAGATCATTGAGCATTGTATTGAGGTCTCTCAGAGTCTCCACAATAGATAAGAGCAAATCGCTCGCGATCAGAGAATGTCTAGATTGATCCTATAGAGCTTATGACAAAAATTCTTTTTAAAAAACCGACTTCAAACGCCACTATATAGTATTAAATAATTAATTTTAGTTTGTACACGTGTGTTGCAATCGGCCGATATAATCGGGCGTCGCGCATCGGTTTCATCGTTCTATTTAGGCCCGCCCGATGTTTTTAAAATTAAAAACGTTGAAGTAGGACGTAGAGTACAGTTCAAATTGTGGGGGAGGCTAAGACCAACAAACTGTAATGCGCTGTAGAAAAGAAGGATGCAAAACTGCACCAGTTAGAGGAGTCCATTAATTATTTGTTAAAAATTTACGAAAATTACAAATTATTGTTATTTTTGAAGTTAACTACTGCTTGCATTAAAGTACTACTTGGATCATCCTTGCATCCTAATTAATGTCAAAATCCTTGGAGACATATTCTTACTTTGTTACATATGAAACGTTAATTTTTTTAAATTAATTAGAATATGTCTCAGAATAACCCTTTTACCATAAAAATATAATTTAACAATTAAAACTATATTTTAAATCTTAATTAATGCATTTATTTAAATCTGAAATAAAGTCTTGGAGGAATTTTTCTATTAATGTTGTGCATGTTTTAATATTTTATCTCTAATTGTTTTTGGTATTAATTCGCTTTGATGTTTAGAATTTTTTAATAATAAAAAACGAATTAAAAGCTTTAAATGTATGCTACTAAAGCGTCGGCTTATATTTTTGATATTTTTGTAATAAGGAAAGATTTTTGAATATGATAAGTCCGCTAGCATCGAACTTTACATAGCGACATAGCGATCTTCGCAATTGGCTTCATTGATTTGTTGCTACTATGTATTCAATAAACAAACAGTATCAGCCAGTCGAAAGCGATTGCGACTGTCACCTTTTAGCTGTCAAAGTTCAGTGCTAGGGGCCTCTGTTAAATATGATTTGTCCGCTTCGATTGTGACCGCATCGCCAATTATATTGTAACTTGTATCGATGTAAACATATCCAGAGCAATATTATACAATATCATCAAAACATTGGTGGAGGTTCAGTAACGAGTGTACATGCGAAACGAATCGAAATAAAAAAAAAATCAATGCTTGTTTAATTCATAACAAGTTTCAGAAACTAATATTGCATGGGTATTATACAGAACCAGGCTCACTTTCATGCTTCTGAGTTCAGTTAATATTGACTATCGGTACCGCAAGAAACGCGCGGCCAATTTTGCGACATTTTATTCTCGTTATACTGCGGCCATAGTATTGTTTATCGCCTGTTGTTCGCGTTGTTTTGACTTGTCTGGTCTATAAAAATGTCACTTTAGTGTTTTTGACATTTGGTGTGGCATTTGACTAGTTTGCGCTGAGTTTAATGTCACAAATCACACAATCTAGTCTTACTTTTACGAAACACCGCCCTGTTCGGACACGTTTGTGTGTATGAGTGTGTGTGAGTGAGCGAGCAATTCTACTACTATATGTTTATGCGAAAGTGTGCTTGTTTGTTGTTTTGTCATTCAAACAAACCCTAACAGAGCTAAGAATTGATTTTTGGCATGGGTATAATTGGATTTTTGGCATGGGTATAATCGAGGACATAGAAAAAAAGTGACCTACGCTACGTTTAATCCCGGGCTATCAAAGGGTTCCCGCGGGAACGCTATTTTTGAAAACGCTTCACGCGGACGAAGTTGGAGGCAAAAGCTAGTTACTACTAATGTGCACTGCAGATTAACGATTTTGAGAAAACCAGAACTAGAGAAGCGGGCTAAAAGAAATCAAATGAACGTTGTTAATCCAAAACACTAGATACTGCTAGGTTAGAGGTCTAGATCAATAAATAGTGGGAGGAGTGAGGATTGCTTCTTTACGTACTATTCTGTGCTAATTTAGACGTGGTTCATATACCGAGACCGAACACGAAATTTAAATTATGGCCGCAGCGTAACTCTATTAAAAAATCCGTAACATGAACTATTAGTCTGATATGTTGTAAAACAAGATAGTTATGCGAAATAATGGGTAGCATGAAAGGGAGGCTGGGCCGGTGTAGTAGTGGTCCGTGGTCGCGGAGTGGTATACAGGCGTGTTGTTGCATGTGGGTGGTTGGGTGCAGGCGCCCTTTGACGCGGACTGGGGCGACTGGCTGCACCGCCGCCCGCTGCTGCTGCAGGTACCGACACTGTGCCCCTACCTCCGCCTCACTACCCTCGCCTCACTGTGCCCTCACCCCAAACTCTCACATATTTATCCCTCTAGTTTTCGCTCGACAACTCCTAGTACATACTAACCAAACTGTCAAAATTCAATGATTGCTGTCATCTCAAATCCAAGACCGCGTAATCGAGGGGATAACTTTTAAAAATAATAATAGCCCTGTTGAAGATTACCAATAAAATTCAATTCCCCTTTCTTCTCCACATAAGTATTACACTTGTTAA
The DNA here is from genome assembly GCA_029955525.1 of Oeneis ivallda. Lineage (NCBI taxonomy): Eukaryota > Metazoa > Arthropoda > Insecta > Lepidoptera > Nymphalidae > Oeneis > Oeneis ivallda. The sequence goes on from JARPMR010000012.1 coordinate 20,876,995, forward strand.
AGCTTTCATATAACAATTTATTCCATAGTGCCAACCTTATGATCTGATATATTTTTATGTCTAGTTGAATAGAAAGCGATAGATTTTATATCAATATGATATTTCCAAAGAGCTAAAGACTAAGATCTATAGATCGTTCTCTGGTTCTGCTCAAGACTCAAGAAGAGTTATAATGAGACACAAATATGTCCTGACATGACTATCTCGTTTTAACTCAGTCTTGAGTCTGAGATGAGTGAGAGTGCAATGTACTTATAGATCTCACCCTTAGACTATATTCCAAATTATGTAACATCCTAAAATACAAAATTGCACGAAAAAATAATTCAATAAAATTCCCATTAAAGCTCAAATGGGAAACAAAAGAATTGCTTTAAGTACTCAGTAAAATCTTTGAAAGCATTTTTTCCTGTCCTACATCTCAAAATGATTACCAATTCCCTACATCCATCATGCAATTAGATGTTCCAATCTCTCCCATAGATCGGTGCCCTCAATAGACTGTTGAGGGGTACTGGAACGAAACTACTAGAGGGCCTTGTCACTACTAATCACCTTGTAGTTAGAGCTTTTTCTCAGCTTGCTCGCAGCACGCATGCATAAAGACTAACCATGTTCCTTTTCAGCATCTATTCTAACATCACACTAATATGACATAGAGAATGTATTGAAATAAATAATTTTGATTATGTTACATGGTTTACATTTGACAAGCAAGAAAAACATTTCTTTCGCTTTATCAATCGGATCCCGGTGGTGGAAGATCATGAAATGAATGGTTACGGGTAATTTTACAGAGTTCTAAGATTTGGAAGTTTCTTTTTAGTAGTTAAATAAAAATATAGATAATGCTAAACATTTTATGATAAATCAATATCAAATAAATAATCATTATGAAGAGTATATTTTAATGCCTTAATGGTTGAGATAAAATGAAATAAAAAACAAAAATGATCGTAAGTAACACAAACATGTACACAGCATTAGTTTATTTTATTATTATTTTGCCATAGTAATTTTGTAAGAGTAAATTTCGCACCGTGTAGCATTAGAAATGTCGGCCTACGTCTTATAAATTGCACCTATCTATTTGTTTTCTATTAGTATTGAAAGTAATTTTTTGTCATTATTTTTACGTCGCTCGATCAAACTTCTCGTTAACGTTGAACAGTTCAACAAGAATTACTTCGATGGCTCCACCTAAATACACGAATAGAAATCGCATAATTCAGTGTCGCCAATCGAAAGGTTAAAACCGATACACGACTAACACATCGCTCACTCAAGGAATCGTAACCGGACGAGGGTCGGTCGGTCGGCTCTCGTGGAGGAGCGATGTGAAAGCAGACATTTAACCGTCAGAACGTAAACCAGGAGCAACCGTTGCTTCTGGAGGAGCTGTTGGAGCAGGAGAAGCGCGAGCAGGAGCGCGAGGGCGGCGAGTGGAGCGCGGGCCCGCCGGCCGCGCCCGCGCCGCCGCCGCCCGCCGTGCCGCTGTACGCCGCCAGCGCGCCGCCCGCGCCGCCGCCGCCGCCCGAGCGCGCCGCCGGCGAGGCCGACCAGCGCGCGCGCCAGGCCTACGAGCAGTGGCTCGCCGCCTACAACGCGTTCGCGGCCGACCAGCTGCGCTACTACGAGCAGGAGGTGCAGAAGCTGCGCAAGATCCGCAAGGTGAGTGTAGCGTGTAGCGCTTCTGTGTTCGTGCGCTTCGTAGTCGCGTGTGCCAACTGCCAACAACCTCCGCAAAGCGGTCCTCCACTTTTGTGTTCCAGGTATGAGTCCGGGGCTGGGCACCTGTGTTAACCGAATGTCGATGTTTACTAACCGGGTGCTAGAGTGCGAGTGATGTGCCTCCGTTTCCTACACTGTGTGCGTTCTGTTTCCAGTCGCTGAATAGTAAGCAGCGGCAATTGAGGAAATCAGGGAACGAGTTGATGCCGAACGACGCCGCCGAGCTGCAACGGGTGTCGACCGAGCAGCAGGCGCTGCAGAAGCACTTGGAGGCCGCTAGGAAGCAGGCCCGCCAGCACAGTATGCTCATACAGGTAACGATGTCACACCGGGGTCGGTGCCAAGTCGCCTGGAAATTCATTTCAGCATTTTTTTCACGCAGATAGATCGCCTCTAATGTTTTACTTTTTCTTCCGCTAAAGTGTTATTCCGCTAGATTTATGCCTATACTAAATTCTGCGTGCTTTTAACAACTACTACTACTTTAGGTGTATGTTTATAAAATTTTACCATTGCTTCATAAAGTTATTTGTTTCTCCAGGAGTATGAAACGAAACAGCGTCAACAGAATCCACAATTGGCACAACAGACCATCATAAATCAGCAACAGATATCAAATCAAACTGTGTACGCTCAAAACCAGAACATAAACCAAAGCCAGCAGATGCAACAGCAGGCTACTATAAACCGACCGATGCAAATTGGATTACAAGGCAGCAATATTCAGCAACAAACATTGATCCGAACACAACAGACCGTTCTGGGCTCGGACGGACAGCCGCTGCCTCAGCAGAGAATTGGATTGGTGACTTCGCCGCTCAGTACTCAGGGCAGAATCTTACAAGGCGCGCGGACATTAGTTATCGAGCAGACCGGTTCGCCGCAGCAACAGTTGGTCCGCCAGTTATCCGCAGTGCAGGAGAGGCCTCAATCGGTGGGCGGAATAGTGCAGTTCAGCCAGCAACAGATGGCCAATGTCCGCAACAATATGCCCGGCAATCAGACTCCACGCCCGCCAAACCAGCGGCCCGCTATGTCGCCACTACACGTTCAGTCTCCCCATTCGCAGTCTCCTCTGCACTCTCTCGCTCCCCAGTCCCCTCTGCACCCCATGGCGTCGCCGATGCAGTCGCCCCTGCACTCTCAGCAGTCTCCTCTGCACCACACATCTCAGTCTCCCTTGCATCCGTCGACGCAATCTCCACTCCACACTCAGCAGTCACCGATGCATTCTCAACAATCTCCGATGCACGTGCAACAGACGTCGAGCTTACCGCAACAGAGTCCGATGCACCCACAACAGAGCCCGATGCATCCGCAGCAGTCTCCTATACACCAGCAGAGTCCGATGCATTCTCAAAATCAAATGTCTTCACAACACTCTCCGATGCACCCGCAACAGAGTCCGATGCACCCGCAACAGAGTCCGATGCATCCGCAACAGAGTCCTATGCATCCGCAACAGAGTCCAATGCACCCGCAGCAGAGTCCGATGCATCCTCAACAAAGCCCGATGCACTCTCAGCAATCGCCAATGCATTTGCAACAGTCGCCGATGCACACGCAACAATCGCCGATGCAATCGTCAATGTCGCCCCAGCATTTTCTGCAACAACTGCAAGCTCAAAGAACAAGTCCACAACTACCTACGCCTAGTCGAAGTCCTCAGGCATGTTAACTTTGTTAATAAAATTGTTTTGTATTTCTCTGTTCTTGAGTTTTCGTAAAGTTTAGAAAAATTTATTTCTTATTTTATTAACAGATTTACCAGCAATCACAAATCCAGAGTCCCGTTTCTTCGCATTCGCCACAGTTGCAAAATGTAAGTGTTCAACGACCTGAATAAAAATAAATATTTGAAAAATAACTGATACATAATGAAAGAATTTATTTCCTTCTAGAATGATTATACAACTGGGAGATTCTCCCGACCAGCCCCTGGATGTTCACCTTTGCCGACACGTTTCGCTCGGCCTCCACATCATCAGCAAGGTGATAAAACAGTTTATTTAGTCTGATAAGTGATGATGTTTTGCTTGACATTACGAACGCCTTACCAACGATATTTTCTCTAGGAATGCGAGTCGGTGTACCCTTCGTTGGCCGGCAACAGACTTCACCGCTCGGCAGCCCACAGCCACTACCGTCGCCTGGAAATTCAGCCAACGAAATGACTGTACGTATTTTAAGATTAAACTGTTGATAAATAAATCAATCTGCTCGACATCGATTCGAACTCTCTTCATTAATCGAATGTGTGATTAGTTGTAAAAGATTAATTTTATGTTCGTTTATTTTTCCAGCGCCAACAAATCCTTCAAAGGCAGCAGTACAGTCCAATGGGCGGTGCGCCGGCCTCGCCCTCGCTGTCGCGCTCGCCGCACGTGGCGCGCACGCCCACGCCGTCGCCCGCCGCCTCGCCCGCGCCGCTCCACGAGCACGGCGGCGGCGCACACCACCACCACCACATGGCACCCATCCCGCCCGGATACAGATATTTCAAGCCTGGACTCTTCGGGGGTGCTCCCGTGTGGCCGAACAAAGAAGACGACAGACGACGTACTACCCACATAAATAAAGTCTCCATACTTAAACGCCGCACGCCCCCTCGCCCGAGATTTGCGGGAAAGACTGCCGCTCCCGGTACCGAAACTCGCTCCGCTGAAATCGGCGAAACTAGTGACGCGAGAAAATATATTCTATACTCCTCGGGCAGTGTTGAATATTCGAGCGCATCCGATGACTTGAGTTTCGTGAAAGATGACGACGACGAGGATATGGAAGATTTTGTCGACAACTTGGACGATGACGATATAGTAGTCGTGGAACCCGGTGCTATATCACCTGAGGAGCGAATAGCTACCGAGGAGGACTTTGAGGAACTGATTGACAGTGGTAAACCGGAAGACGAAGCCGAGGAAGAGACTCCGCAAGACAAACCTCCTACGCGGACAGAAACTACGACTAAAACTGTTGCCGTCATAAGCTTAGCGCCTGCAAAGCAGCCGACATCTAATATGCAGCAGTATAAAATAGTTAATCAATCGCAGAGTTCGACTCTCTCTCGTTTGCCGGTTTTGAGCGCCACTGTCCTGACGCCGCATACAAACACAAAAATATTAAATGAAGTGTCCCAAGCTACTGTTGCATCCGTATCGATAGCAAATCAAACCATTTCGGTACCGGTATTAAAAAATCTTTCCGTGCCTATAGCCAATGTAACCGGTCATGCTTCCGGTATACCGAAACCCCAAATGAAGAAAGTACCTTTGAATATAAGTAATCCTCCATTGACTGTAAATATGTCATCTCAATCTATTCCTAAGCCACTGAACTCTGTAATTAGTGTAATATCGTCCAATATAGCAAAGAGTGCCAGTATGAACCCGGTTATTACTCTCGCTACTTCAAACACAATGGCAGGTACATCTAGGGTCCCAGTTTCCGTTCTAACTCAGCCTCAAGTCAAACAAAAAATTGTCAAAACTATAGAAAAGCCAATGTCATTATCACTATCAAATACGAAATTGTCAAGTTTATCGGTATCGCATGATGCAACATTGCCAGCTAAGATCTTCCAAGACGATGCTGCGTCACCAGATAGCACTGTTACTTCTGAACATAACACGGATTTACAAAACTCTTCTGTGAGCCATTTACTCTCTTTATCCTCGCAAGAAATGAAGCAAAAAGATCAACAATCCTCTATTCAAACAAATAAAGACATAGACATTGAAAGCGAAATTAGCAAACAGACCGAGTTACCACATACCCTTTGTTTGTCTGATCGAACTCCACTACTACTCGGAAAGGCAGACATAAAGAGTCCCGATCCTATACCCGAAAAAATTCCTGACAATATTATGGAAGGAGATGATGAAGATAAGCCTGAAGACTCAATGCAGAATCATATGTTGCTGTCATATAATAAAACTCTACAAGAGCAATCGATCCCAAGCACACCTTCTAAAAGCAATAACCCGGAAGAAAATGTAGTAAAGACAATTAAAGCAATAGCAAATCAAACGAAAGAGATGGTGATTGATTCAAATATGCAAATAACATCTGATATGACGCAAGATTCGGTGCAAATATCTATACCGTCACCTACTCCTTCTCAAGAAAGATATTTGAATGATATAACGATGCGAGAACATTCAGAAACAGTGGAAGGTAATCCCAAACATGTAGAGTCATTCGAACATATGTTGAGCATTTTGGATAATATTACTGATGATAATAAACCATTTGGAATGAAGCAAGGAAACCTTAAAAAACCAAACCCACCGCCTCAAAACCCTAATTTGAATCCAAATCATGCTCCAAAACAACAAGAAAATAGAGAATCACAAGAACAGCCTGCTTTTCCAACTAGAGAAGTTGATAGACTTGCTATACAATCAGCAACAGTACCTCAACTATCGCCTTTGTCGCAACCAGCAGAGTTAACTTCTAATATGGCGAATGTATCACAGCAGTTACGTACTATAATGTCTTCTTTGAACACTAATACACCAAAAGTGGAATCTCAAACAATTGTGAGAAAAAACAGTGACGCTGCGACACCAACACAAGTCAACTTTGAAAATTTACTTCCATCTTCAAAAGTTGAGATAGCAACTCCACGGCCATCGTCTATACAAAGAATAGACAAACCCCAAACATCAAGTTCTGGGTCAGAAACAATACCTATGAGTGCCGCGCAAATGATTGGCTCCCGAATTAATACTTTGTCAGCAATAGGTCAAATGAGAAAATCTCCAACAGTTTCACCTATTAATTCCCCTGTAGGCATACAAAATCCCATGATGAAATCTCCAGCACAATCACCCCTTATTAACAATCAGACGTTCAATCTTGCTGATGAGTCTCACAATACAACCATAACTTCTCAAATTATGCAAATGCCTGCTTTATCAAAAATACACAATATTCCCTCAACACCTTCTTCTTTGATGCACTCAAATAGCATTACAACCACGAGTGTTAGTGGTTATCAAAAACCACAATCATTGCCAACTAGTATTTTGGGTCATACTTTATTACAGCCCACTAGACAAATAAATACTAGCAATTTACAATTTAACCCGCAAAACATCAGTTCTAGCCAACCGCCGGCTCTGGTCATGACTTCAAGGGCAATTGTTGGTAACAAAGAACCTGCGCCTAATGTTACTGTTCGTACTCACAGCATTGTAAGCACAAGCATGGGACAAATGCAACAGAAACCTGCGCAAGGGCCCATTAGCTTTGTGACGTCATCGAAACTTTTACACACACAGTTGACTTCACCACTAAAACGATCAAAGTCAACAGATGAACCAAAGAGTGAAGTAATAGTCGGCCACATTCAACCTACCAAGAGGCATAGTGTGGAATCAGTCATAGTTAAATCGGAACCTATGGAAACTGATGATTCTAATAACACTGCAGCAACCGCAACTGATAGTTCAGGAAATAAAATAATTCAGCAAAATCCAGCGACCCAAAGAAATGATGAATCACAAAATGTACTGTTAAAACAATTATTACAGACGACCACTACGACATCAAATGTTATACCACAACGTACCGTGACGATACAAAGGAGTGCTCCTGCTCTAGGAACTATTCCTTCGCTAGAGGCTCAGTTAGCGAGGCCACCGATACCACCACCAACTCTAGCTTTAACTCAAGAAGTAGAAATACCCAAGAGTTCTCCTCGACATATGACTACTGTTAGCTCGCCGTATTCCAGCCGTCCCATTCAGACGTCAATTCCCACATCTGCAATATCTCCCTTAATATATACTTCGACACAATCACTAATGGATGTAAGAAAAACGCCGATGAAGTTTTTAAATAAAGAAGAGACAACCCCGGTACCAGAATGTTCGCCCACGATCAAAACATTACCCATGTATCCAACAAGTATAGAAAATCAACAACTTCAACAAACCATAAAAAAGGAAGTGGCTCCACCGCAACAAAGCCCTATACATCGTCCTTTTACTCCTTTAGATGTAAAAAAGGAACTTCTCGACGAGACTTCCCAGCAATCTGCGACATCCGGTGTTTCTACTGCCTCCGATCAAGGTAAATTGGATCAGCCTATGAAAGAAGAATTCCCCGAAAGTGTAAATATGGAAAGTTCATCAGAGATCAATCCTTCGGAAACGCCTTCAGAAGCTAAAAGACGTAAACGACGAGAATATCAACAAAAGAAAAGAAAACAGATGCAACTTAATATGAAAGCGGCTGCTGAAAATAATATGAACGCTGTTAACGCCAAGAAGCGACCTCGAAAAGGATCCAGATATGAAGAAGACTATGATACATTCATTGACAATTTAATGTCCCAATTAAGATTACTCCCTCCTATGCAGATACAAGAGCCCGCTTTGACTACAAACTTCGCAGTTTGTCCGCTATTTGGGTCAGGAGATTTGACTAAATTAAAAAATAAAGACTACGATATTCTGAAAGGAGATTTAGTTGGTGATTTCGGTAACGCTAAAATACCGAACGTAGCTGATTATTATAATACCAAACCATTCGGCGAAGAGGAACCATTACCTGAAAAACCGGCAACATCTACACAGAGAGGCTTTTACGATCAAGAATTCCAGCCTATAGTATTTGATGAGGACCCTGAAGATAAGAAACTTGATTTTATTTGCAAAGAAAGAGATACAGATACTCCAGATACTATAGTGAGTTGCTCCAGTCCAGAGGGATATGAAATTGAGCCTGATGATAGATTCCCATATCTAAAACCAATCGACAATGAAGATGATGAAGAAGAAGAAGAATCTCCTCTATCAGGCCGTGTTTCTCCAGTCTTACCACTTGTAGCTCCTATTCCGATCCGAGTCAAGCCCTTGTCTTTGTATCAATTGAAAGATGAAGAAGATAATCAGAAATCACTGAAAACTTTAGATACTGAAACGCCACTTAAAACTAAATTGGAAGACTCTCCTAGTAGTTCAGAAAGCAATGAAAATGTTACAGTTACTCTTACTCTCACTTCTGGCGCTGCAGAAGACATTCTGGGTGTATTGAAAGAACTTGCAGGCATACTTCACATACCACCGCCCACTTCTTATCAAATAATAGAACGTACAGCCACTCCGCCGTCTCATAAACTTGGACTGTATAGATCCAAAGGCAAAGACGGTAAGGAAGGAACACCGATTGATATTCAGAGTATTCTAAACGGAGCGGCCAAATTCTGCCGACACTGTGACGTTGTGATTTTAGATTCTGTTGTTAGGGCGAAAGCGTCTGAATTTCCTCTCTTATCTGCTAATAAAGGAAACGCCGAAGAAATATTGTGCGATAGTGATTCTGAGTTATATTTCTGTAGTACACAGTGCTATGAAAGATTCGCTTGGCGTCCAACGAACATCATTTTAGACGGTAAATCAAAAACAAACATCAAAGAGGATAGCAAATCCGATATCGAAACAAATTTGTCAAAAGACAGGGATGATTTCGATACTGCCTCAACTGAAAGCATGGAAACTGATGAGCTTGACATAAAACCTGATATAAAAGACGAGAAAATGGATTTCTCGTTCATGGACTCGTTAGATAACGATGAACTAATGAAGGAGGTCGGTGATGACGTTAGTGCCCTGGATGAAGATCTTAAGAGCATCGAAACTGACGAGAAAAGTAATCAAAGCATTGAGAAGGAGAAGTTCCGTGGAACACGATACAAAACTTGGTCACCAGGCTGCATAGGACCACCCGTAAAGTACAAGCGCCCAACGGATCGAGAACTGACAGAACTAGTCTTCAGAACTGGCGTCGCTATTATGCCAGTCACGAACGAAGACACGCGAAAATGTGAACTATGTGGAATTCAAGGTGACGGCGTTGCCGATGGTGTATCGCGGCTGCTGAACTGTGACGTCGATAGATGGGTTCATCTTAACTGTGCGCTTTGGTCGGAAGGCGTCTACGAGACTGTGAGCGGCGCTCTGATGAACGTAGACTCTGCGTTGGCGAACGGGTCCAATGCCACTTGTGCAGTGTGCCGGAGGCTGGGGGCGACCGTGCGCTGCTTCAAGGTGCGGTGTGGAAGCGTTTATCACGTCGGGTGCGCCGTGAAAGACAATTGCGTGTTCTACAAAAACAAGGCTGCCTTCTGCGCGTCGCACGCGCCTAAGGTGAGTTGTTCTGTGGTTACCACACTTGCTATGATATGCTCTGTGATACTTCGAAATACTCCTTTTCAGATGAATTAATGGATAGCAATAGTTTGACAGATTAAGTATATACAACCGAGTACACTGAAAGTGTATCGAATTTAACATGATCAAAGTGATCGTCATGTGGTTCGGAATGTCGTTCCAACCGTGAAGAACCAGGATGAAACTTGGCGGTTGCGCTTTTATTAGTAATAATATTATGTTGTGTACAATTAACAGTAAATTGTCTAATTCTAATTGTCTAATTTTAAAAATTGGATAGAAGCAGGCGTTACTTTGCGGAAGTTCATGAATAGCAAGAAAAGGTTAGAATTATTTGCCAATTATTGGCCAACAGTTGGCGGATTATAGCAAAATAATTCTAACCTTTTCTTGCTAGCCTAATTTTAATTTAAAAATTAATAATTGCTGGAGCAAGTCTAAAATCGACTAGAATTTTATTATAGAACGTCACACACATTCCTACAAATGACTCTCACTTTGAATGACTTTCTTGAGGCGTAGTCTAGGAATCACGAGCCTAATTGGATTTTGTCATTTGAGGATATTTAACGTTTTGAAACATAATTCCGTTATCGATCAGAACGAGAAAGACAACGAGCTGACCACCCTGAGCGTGAGCCGGCGCGTGTTCGTGTGCCGCGACGAGCAGCGGCAGGTGGCGTCCGTGATGCTGCACTCGGACACCAACCACCTCATCCGCGTGGGCGGCCTCATCTTCCTCAGCCCCGGGCACCTGCTGCCGCACCAGCTGGCCGCCTTCCACACGCCCAACTACATCTATCCCATTGGATACAAGATCGTGAGTCATTTGAACCGTTCACTTACACGCACTTGTTCGCACACGCACCCCGCCAACTATTCCATTCTTTCGTATCTATATATTTCTGTGTAACCCTTGGTTGTTATCGCTCAGGTGCGATTCTACTGGTCCATGCGGCGCGCCAACAGCCGCTGCCGCTACGTGTGCTGGATCTCGGAGGAGGAGGGCCGGCCGCGCTTCCACGTGCGCGCGCAGGACGAGACGCGCCAGGAGCTCAGCGCGCCCACGCCGCGCGCCGCCTGGGCTGCGGTAAGTGCTGCTGCTCTACCCGCTTTCCTCTTGTACTTTACCAATCGATAGACGTCCACAGCTGGACAAAAGTCTCTTGCACGTGGCTCGGTCTTGCGCTCTTAAGAACCTTTAGCTAGAGCTAAATGTGCTAGCCGCATTGGTTTTCCCGGGTTGTCCTAGTAAGTATCCAGAATATCTGTGCAATATGTCATCCAAATTTGATTTAATCAACTTTTAGAATACCTTTAACACTAAACTATTTTCGAGATACCATGATTTGGGTCTCCTTATTTGTGTCAAAAAAACACAGATTAAAAATAAAAGTTTTTAAGAAAAATATAGTTCAAGATTCTCACCCACTTTGTTGTCAGGTGCTAGACGCAGTTGCGGTGCTGCGCGAGGGTAGAGGGGAGGAAGGCGTCCTGAAGCTCTGGCCCAACTACGTCACCGGGGAGGATTTGTTTGGACTCACCGAGCCGGCTGTGGTCAGGGTACTTGAAAGTTTGCCAGGTTAGTGCGATTTGTTACCTTTAAGTAATGTTTTTTTTTACTAAATTAATTTTGGACTTGCCTGGTAATATTTGGCTTGTATTTAAGGTTGCGAGAACTATTTATTTATTCCATCGTAGTGATACATAATTTTTCTGTCAGTTTATGTTATACTAGCTGAAGCCCGCGACTTCGTATGCGTGAATTCAGTTTTTTTTAATCCCGCGGGAACTCTTTGATTTCTTCTTGATTTGCCTTCTTCGTGTTGAAGTTTGGCAGTCAGTATGCGAAAAACAAAATACTTCTCACTCTCAAATTATAATATAATTAGAAGTATCTTGTTTATATTATTTATTGAATACAATACAATAAATAATATAAACAAAAGTTTGTCACGTCGCTTAGTTGATGCGGCCATCGCCGTATGTTTAAGCGGAATCGCTTGAAAAACTCTATACTATTCGCATTAATCTCAAGTGGGTCTTGTGGCTGTGCGGTGGGCTTGCAGGCGTCGAGACGCTGACGGACTACCGCTTCAAGTTCGGGCGGTCGGCGCTGCTGGAGGGCGGGCTGGCCGTGAACCCGTCGGGCTGCGCGCGCAGCGAGGCGCGGTGCGCGCGCATCTGGCGGCGGCAGACGCGCTCGCTGCAGCCCGCCGCGCCGCCGCCGCCGCTCGACGCCGCGCACCCCTCGAACCTCGCCTGCCCCTACTCCAAGCAGTTCGTGCACACCAAGAGCAGCCAGTACAAGAAGATGAAGCTCGAGTGGCGCAACAACGTCTACCTCGCCAGGTATACTGACGTCGCGACACGACACGTGTGGCGACACGCTCGTTGCTGAGCATCAATCTTGCAAGGATGTCCACAGACCGCTTGTGTCCAGGGGTCGTCACATGAGACCGTCCACCCACGTAGTGGCGGGTTTTCTCTACATTTTGCGATGCTGGTGGCCATTACAGCACCTTGTAACCAAACGTCAAACGTTAACTTAGAAAGGGTATTGTAGTTTAATCAAACCCAAACTATTTTTTGGATTTATTGAACTACTTATACATGTTTTTAACCTATTTTGGGTTAACTTTTTGCAACATCACAAATGTTGACGAATCATAAGAGCCTTGAAAAAATAATATGTTGGCAATAACAATTTATGCAATTTTCCACAGATCTAAAATCCAAGGGCTGGGGCTGTACGCGGCGCGCGACCTGGAGAAGCACACGATGGTGATCGAGTACATCGGCGAGATCATCCGCTCAGAGCTCTCCGAGATACGCGAGAAGAAATACGAAGCCAGGGTAACTCGCATTTAACTGTCTACTACTAGTACTATTTACTGTATAACTAACATAGCAAAAAACCTGTAAATTCTTTAAAATAAATAAGTGTTTTAAATTGGTGGTAGGGTCTTGTCAAAATGCAGAACAGGGAAGGTGATTTGCAAATCGACGGTGTTGCAATTTTAGTCGTCGTTATGATCGAATTTTAATGAGTCGTCATTATGGTCCTTCGAGCCGTATTTCTAGTGAAACAAGTGTTTTAAATGGGAAAGGTGCACTATTTTTTCTTGTGGATTGAATAACTGAAATAAAACTACCGAAGCAAAAGTTTTCAACTTTATTTTATCTAGTACCTATATCTCACGTCATTTTTTGAGAGATATCAAAAATGTTTGAAATCTCTCTTACGTCTGAATATGTTGGCTGTATGGTCATGGATCTTTGCTTGTTCTGAAGAGGACTAATGAAAAACAACAACATCAAAATTGTTTGCGGTATGTTGTATGTGTTGATCTGTACTTTACGAGTGTATACGTTGTCGATCAGAACCGCGGCATCTACATGTTCCGGCTGGACGAGCGGCGCGTGGTGGACGCGACGCTGTGCGGCGGGCTGGCGCGCTACATCAACCACTCGTGCCAGCCCAACTGCGTGGCCGAGACCGTCGAGGTGGACCGCCACGTGCGCATCATCATCTTCGCCAAGCGCCGCATCGCGCGCGGCGAGGAGGTGTGTATACGTTGTCGATCAGAACCGCGGCATCTACATGTTCCGGCTGGACGAGCGGCGCGTGGTGGACGCGACGCTGTGCGGCGGGCTGGCGCGCTACATCAACCACTCGTGCCAGCCCAACTGCGTGGCCGAGACCGTCGAGGTGGACCGCCACGTGCGCATCATCATCTTCGCCAAGCGCCGCATCGCGCGCGGTGAGGAGGTGTGTATACGTTGTCGATCAGAACCGCGGCATCTACATGTTCCGGCTGGACGAGCGGCGCGTGGTGGACGCGACGCTGTGCGGCGGGCTGGCGCGCTACATCAACCACTCGTGCCAGCCCAACTGCGTGGCCGAGACCGTCGAGGTGGACCGCCACGTGCGCATCATCATCTTCGCCAAGCGCCGCATCGCGCGCGGTGAGGAGGTGTAGCAGACCGACAGTTGGCGTGGCGACGCGTCGCCAAAGCATGCGTCGCCACGCTATTCTATAGCGGCGGGTCAGACCGACATTTGGCGTGGCCACGCGCCACGCGCCACGCCAACAGTATGCAAGTAGTATGCGTGTTGTAGTATGTATGTATCTCAGAGTAAGTATTAGTAGGTATAGAGCGCTCGTTTCTAAGTGGGAACTGTAGACACCGGTGAGAACATTGGATCGGTCCGTTCGCAAGCGCTGGTAGTCATACGAGTACTAGCGGTGTAAATGACTGTTGCGAGTTTTTAGCAGAATTAAACTAAAACCATGGTTAAATGTGCCGTAAAAACTTGTAAGAATGATACTAGAAAGACAACTTAACAAAATTCCAGCATCACATTTCACCGGTTGGTCAAGTTTTTATAATTTTAAGTAAAATAGAAATTACGCTTCGCGGGGTTAAAAGAGACGTAGGACGGGAGGCGACACGCACCGCCCGCACTGCCCCGCAACCCCACTTCGATTGCAAACTCGGATAGTGATGTGACGCGTTCGGTGCCGACTGCCGGATAATTATTTATCGTTGGTACTGTGCTGTGAGCAATAAAGTTATACACCGCAGCACTCTTGCACTTGCGATTTTATTTTTATTTGTTATCAAGTTACAATATATGTAAATCCTTGATTGCGATCGACTATGCAGTCTAACTTGGAAGAGAAGCTAAGGCAGTTTTTTATTAAGCCCATACTCCTAATCAGTTTTTCGTGTTATCAAGTCGGAACGCTTAGGCCGCGGCCGCACTGGTAAGGTGATTGGCGACGCATCGCAACGCGATAAACCGTGTGTCTAACATTACAGTGACGATAAACTAGCGAATTTTGTATTTGACCGATATTTTCTTATTTATTTAAAATAATGTTTAAAAAAAAACAGATCATTACATAAGTAAGGTAAGTAGTGTGCCATTCAGCTGTATTCATCGACAATTGCGCTTGCGGCGCATTATTACCCATCCCTATTCGACACGTATCTATCAATATAGGTAACTATATCACCTGTCTACGCTGCGTATTGGGCGAACAGTGCGATATTAGCACTCTATACCTACTAATACTTACTCTGAGGTATGTATGTAGTACGAAACAGTGCTGTTTACTAAGGTACACGAAACCTGTGTCTTACTATAATTTTAACAATAAAATATGTCTGATAGTGAAAGTGAGCAGCGTCTGGCAAAGAAAGCAAATTATAGAGTGTGCATTTATGTGTGTATATTTAGCTCGATATTACCTGTACAAAATCATTTCGATGATTCACATCTGTCAAGTGCCAGGCGTCCCGCGACGGCAAAAATTTTTTTTTATTTTAAAAAGAATATTCTGCTCACGCGCCTTTTGTATTCGATAATCGATTACAAGTTAACCCTTAAATTGCGATCGCACGTGACGATAAGACATGACGCAGTTTAATTTAATTTACTACTTTATTTTTAAAAACAATCTTTATTTTATATAAAATTGACTTGATGCAAGATTACAAATATTTTTGGCTAGTCACAAGAGACACACGCTTTCTTTTTCTCCATATCAACCGATAGACGTCCACTGCTGGACAATGGTCTCTTCATGGACTTCCACTGGCCTAAGGGCTGTTACAGATTAGCGTTTATTCGGCGCGAATCGCGATGGACGCAAAGGGTCATAAAAACGCTAAAGACAATAAAAGCGCGCGATCGCTGCGGCTAAAAGTAGTCAGTCTGCCCTCTCCCTAAACTCGTATATGAGCGAGTCGAGTTCGTTCGAACCACCGGTTCGAGCGAATACGCCGGAAAAAGCGCGTGTACGCACGTTCGGTTTTTTGAAGTGCAAAATGTTGCGCGCGTGTAAGCGCGTATGACGATACGAGCTTATACGCGCGAAAAAATACGCTAGTCTGAAATCGTTCTTGGTCCCGGAGACTCATCTGATGTCGTCGGTCCACCTAGTAGGGGTCTGCTATCACTCATGCATCATGCTCGTGAACGGGTTCCACCGGCGGGAATGGGGCTATTTTCTGTCTGCCCGTCTTAATATGTATTAAATTGTAAGTAGGTATGCATTTGTGGAATTTCCCCTCATTGTGAAAACACTGCATACATAGCATAGTATCTATTGTATTGTAAACTTGTTTTGAAAAGAGTAACCGCCTAGTTTCTTGCTGGTTCTTCTCGGTAGGAAGGGCATTCCGAACCAGTGGTAGACTCATCGACAAAAGCACTTGTAAAAAGTTTATTTGAATAAAAACTATTTATATTCTATTCTATTCTTCGCTTTCCTGTGCGGGGCGTAATAACCATTATTTAACTTAAAATAATCCCTGTTTCAGCTGGCCTACGATTACAAGTTCGACATTGAGGACGACGCGCATAAAATAATGTGCATGTGCGGCGCGCCCAACTGCCGCAAGTGGATGAATTAAGTGCTGTGAGCCAGCTGTAGCCTGGTGTAGCCAGCCGTAGCCAGCCGTGGCCATCTGTAGCCAGATGTAACCGGACTTAGCTAGCGTGGAGACACTGGAAAGCGTCTAGATGTATGTACCAAAGTGATTTACAACCCTAAACATAAGCGAGCCTATCGTTTTAGTTACGGATTTACCTTTATTTAAGCTGACGTGTGATCTAATTTATAAATGAGACAAAGACAATATCGACTGAATGTAGGCAAGGGTCAAACGGTCAAAATATGTCGCGATTGAATAGTTTCCATATTTATTAAAACACCGTCAGTAATATTGTAGCGTTTATGCATCAATATTTGTAGATGGGATGAATTATACAGTGGTTTATTGATCGGCTGAACCTTGCCATCTACGCGTTAATATCGTTCGATAGTTTTGTAATACAACCTATGGTAAGGACGAACGGTTTGTACATAGCATAGCATAGAAATCATTGTTGTTATTACATTTTAAAGGGTTTTTTAGATGTGAATGTTTCGAAAGTATACCTAGTTTAGTTTAGTTATATCTACAATAGCTGTACTGTATAGATTTTTTATCACCACTTTAGTCTTTTATGTGTTGATCAGCAAAAGATTTATTTACTGTTGGTATCGATTTATGATTTATTTACAAAGCTTGACTATTTTGATTAATGACTATTATTATCACGTAAATTATTAATTAAGAAGTTTAATAAAATACAAATTTTCATTGTTTATTGATTCATTTTAATTTAATGTAATTTATAAATTAATTGATTTTCTATCATTATGAATAATATCTCAGTGGTGAAAATATGCAACATTAGAATAAGTTACCATATAGACGAGTCTGCATTTAGAGTCGCGCAGCACGTGTTATTAGCTGTTTAAATACATATGCCACATCGTGCCTGAACAGTTTTGTATGTCTATTCACAGAGGGAAGCGCTCCAGCGGTCTATTTCGTATGAATAATTCCGCTCTCAAAACTCTTAACAGTATACTTCATTAATTATTTTTCGGCAGAGATTAGAGAAGATATGGATAGATTGTTAATGTCACACATTGGAACAAAGCTCGCGTTAATGAGTTATTTTATGTCTTTTACCTATTACGTAATGTATGAATCTAATATCTTTAAACGAGCAATTCTTGTATATATATATAATGTGGTAGACTCATCGACGATTCAAAAGCACTTGTAAAAAAGTTTATTTGAATAAAAAACATTTCTATTCTATTCTATTCTAATCTGAATCTCGGAAACGGCTCCAACGATTTTCATGAAATTTGGTACGGAGGGGGTTTCGGGGGCGATAAATCGATCTAAAGTAGAATCAATAATTCAGTAGACTAAAATGACAGTTGCTAATGTCACTTTGTAAAATAATATTGCCATATTTATTGTAATAGTGATGTTCTAGTACAGTAGGTAGTGATAGCTGTAGTACTGTACTTTTACATTTCATTTTATAAATCTCATGAGATCACATAATATGTAATAGAAATAGTAATAAAGGTCACCTTTTTAAAGCTGTAATAATAGAAAGCACGAATAGAAATATTTAAGATCTATTTTTAGTACTAAAAGTTGTTTTATCTCCTCAGTATAGGCCGACAAAGACGAGATCAGATTTTCCATAAGATATTAATTGCTATTCAAGATATTTTTGTATCAATTATAATAAACACAATTTGGGAATTTTCTAAGTAAATAAAAAATTAAGTGTTTTGGTACACGACGTAATGAGTAAGTGATTGATGTGGATCCTTTAGTCACAACACTATTTTTTTTCATCAGAAACTGACAACACTGTAAATGTCAATTCAGTCTACTGAATTATTGATTCTACTTTAGCTAGGTTTCATTTTTAGAAAAGGTCGTTTTATCCGTGTTTTCAGGCAATGTCATTAGAATACGAAGGTAAATTTCGCCGTCATCTATAAATTCCCGATAGCTCGACGGTAAATCGGGCGGTCCCGAAACCAGAAGACCCCGGTTCGAGTCCAAGACGATTATATTTTCCCCTATGAATTTTATTATTTTTTTTTATTTATTATTTTTTTTAATATATAATTTCCAAAAAACACGATTTACAAAAAAAATAAAAATAACCGAGCAAAGCTCGGTCACCCAGATATTCCTTACTAATATTATAAATGCCAGTGTGTGTTTGTTTATTGGTTTGTCTTCCAGTCACGCTGCAACAGAGCAAAGGTTCAATGTGATTTTTGCATGGGTAGAGTTGAGGACCTGGAGAATGACATAGGCTACTTTTTATCTCTGAAAATTAAAGAGTTCCCGCGGGATTTTTAAAAACTAAATCGAAGTCGCGGGCATCAGTTACCTAGTTTAATATAACTACGCGCAGAACACTTGAAACTCGAAGTTAGAAGAGTTACTATTTTTATATGATTTTGTAATGTATTTGAATTT
The DNA here is from genome assembly GCA_029955525.1 of Oeneis ivallda. Classification (NCBI taxonomy): domain Eukaryota; kingdom Metazoa; phylum Arthropoda; class Insecta; order Lepidoptera; family Nymphalidae; genus Oeneis; species Oeneis ivallda. The sequence continues at coordinate 20,895,768 of JARPMR010000012.1, forward strand.
TGATCCCAGAAATAAATATATATGTATATAATTATTATTACGAACTGGAATAATAAAACCATATTTTGTATATAAAATACGACGTCAACAATAAAATATAACTTCAACAATAAAATATAAATCAATCCTAGCAAGTAGTAGCAGTCTATTTCTAATCTCTGCTTTAAGTTAACAAATTACAGCTCCGCGATTGATATCAGAACTTTTACGGTTTTACAAACATTTTTATTTGATAAGCTATCAGCTTCTCGAATAAAAATGTTTTAGGAAATTGGTTTCACCATTTATTAATGTGGTTGTAGAAAGATCGGATGGACCTTACAGATAGAAAAGTCGTTGAATTGGAGCGGAATTTGTAGGTAGAGTAAATTTATACATTTATAACCCGATATGCAGTGGTACACGTGATAACTATCACGCAAGCATAGTAGCTATATTATAACCCGTGCCATTAAAAATAGGAATCAAAAATGGTGATTAGTCCTAGTTGTAGTAGTGAAAAGCGAAGAACAGGATGGAACCGGTAATTAAACCGTTATTCCCTCTCTCCTATTTTTTTTTTCTTTTTAGGGTCCTTACCCTAAGGGTGACAAAGGGACCCTATTACTATAAGACGCTGTCTGTCCGTTTGTCCTCTGTCAGCGAGCTGTACCGTAATAGATATATCAAGGATCTAGACTTGAAATTTTCACAGAATGTGTTATTCCATTGCCGCTATAACAACAAATAATAATAAAAAAGGTAAAACTTAAGAGGGTCTCCAAACAATTAACTTTTGAATTTGCTCTATGTTAATATTAGCTGGTAAATCTTGTACGATGGTACGGAACCCTTCGTGTGCGGGTCCGACTCGCACTTGGCCGGTTTTATTTTACGTTGGTTTTCTCTAGACCGTTTCTTAGTGATAAAGCCGCCTATTGTACTCTGTTTTATTCGGTTTTTTTGTTTAATTGGTGTACAATAAAGAACATTCATTCACGTCACGTACAGTGTTAAGCCGACTATGTGATTAGTTCCATTGGCACGGGTTATAGTGACATGGATCGCCGCTAAATGTGCGTAGTTGAACTCGAGTACATTTTGTATTGTAAAATATGTGTGAAACGTATTGGAAGTGGTCGTAAGTAAGAATTAGTGAGACATGTTTTATAGTGTAATGAAATATTAATTGGAAGCTATATTAGTCTAGTTGGGTGTTTTTTGCAAGTCAAGTATTCTCGACAAGCATGAAAATACAACATATATTTTATAGACACAACTTTATACTCGAATATTTTCGATGTCATGTTTACTTGTGATATTTCTAGCAGAAATACATTTTTATATGAATCTGTGTATATTACATTTTTTGTTATGAAACTCCTATTCGAGAATACTTGGCGTACCGATTTTACCAACGTCGACTCATGTTTATCCGAGTTCTAAATTGGGCGTTCTGACAGTTTTTGTATTGAAAATATTGTCAAAATATCAAATTTACGATCGGGTAAGACTTATTTTAGGTTGGTGAAATCGGCCCTTATAAAAGGTAGTAGGAATAGCGTAAATTTAACGGGTGGCCATCTGAAAACGTTTTGTCACGTAATGTATGTAATTTTAAGTTTAAATGTGCAATATCCAGTCAGTACCGAAATTGTAAATAATATTCACTTCGCATGTGTTATGATATGAAGATTTTTTAATCAATAAAATCATGTAATAGTTTTTATATTTTAATGCATTGTAAGCAATTTAAGTGATATTACGTTGCTTTTCTATCATTTTATTTATTGAAAGCATTCCCATTGTTTCCAACTCAAATAATAGAACTGAATACCGATTCACCGGACAAGTTTTTCGAGTACTAGTGAAATTATATCTTTTTAGAAACTATTTAACTATATTCTATACTTACTTAATATTTTTATCACATTATTTTCCTTCATTAATATTTTTAATTAAACGTTGCGTTTTATTTGTAATGCCTATACCTACTAATTACTATCGTCTTGAGAGCTTGTTGCCATCATGACCATCATCATCATCATGCATTACACAAGGGAAGAATTTTGTGGATACATTATTTTAAGAATGGCAAAGCAAGGGAATCAATCCTCTAATTACTTTTTTAATTATGTTCGCCCACGATTTCACAGAATGTGCCGGAAAGAGTTTCCATCGTTAGGGGTTCTTGTGAGCCAAGTTTCAGAATATCACAAACCGCCTACTCATTTAAAATTTAAATGTACCTACCCTCGCAAATATCCAAAAATACACGATAAGTAAGATACGAATTAATTTATAGTCCGGGAGGAATCGGCGCATGCGTACCGAAAACTATTCCACCTCAATTTTTTTATGCGATCCTCTTCAAATGGCCCTCCTAATTATATAAATGCATGTTGCCAGGGCGCCACCTGGTGCCATATTGTTTAAACCGAAATTGTTTAAACAATTGCAAGGAATTGTTATCTTTCAACCGGACAAATTTTTTTATATTCTTTATTGAAATACCAATAAAAAAGGTCCTATGACTTTTCACGATAAAGTTAATATTTTTAAAGATATGAATTTTTAAAGGTTCGAAAAATCTCAAATTTGGGTACTTTCGACCCATGAAAAATATATTTAAAAAAAACATAATGTTTAAGTAATATTTTTTTTTAATTCTCTATACAATAGTTAATAATATTGTTAATAGAGATTTAAAAAAATTTCATTGCTTATATCTTTTTTTTAATTGTTAATTTCGCGCGCTCACAAGAATTACGCTTACCTTTAAGAAAATTTTTAAGAAAATTTTATTGACCTAATAACTAGGCCAGTGTCAATAACTGGGTCTTTTACTTTACTTTCCGTTTTAATAACAAAAAAGTAATATAAACTGATAAAAAAGTAATTTTAATAACATGTTCCGATTTATGCTTAAATAACTTTTGAAAAATTGATTTCAGAAAAAATGTATTAAAAACAAATTGTAGACAATTTAATTATTAATAACATTGCTCTCTTTAACAATCTTGATAAAGTTGATGGTATTTAAGATAAATGATAAATAATGATTCAAGACACAGAGAGGCCGATGCAACGCATGAGTCAGAGAGAGACAGCGATACTTAAGGGTACCTTTAAGTAGCAATGCTATTAATAATTAAATTGTCTACAATTTGTTTTTAATAAATTTTTTCTGAAATCAATTTTTCAAAAGTTATTTACGCATAAATCGGAACATGTCATTAAAATTACTTTTTTATCAGTTTATATTACTTTTTTGTTATTAAAACGGAAAGTAAAGTAAAAGACCCAGTTATTGACACTGGCCTAGTTATTAGGTCAATAAAATTTTCTTAAAAATTTTCTTAAAGGTAAGCGTAATTCTTGTGAGCGCGCGAAATTAACAATTAAAAAAAAGATATGAGCAATGAAATTTTTTTAAATCTCTATTAACAATATTATTAACTATTGTATAGAGAATTAAAAAAAAATATTACTTTAACATTATGTTTTTTTTTTAAATATACTTTTCATGGGTCGAAAGTACCCAAATTTGAGATTTTTCGAACCTTTAAAAATTCATATCTTTAAAAATATTAACTTTATCGTGAAAAGTCACAGGACCTTTTTTATTGGTATTTCAATAAAGAATATAAAAAAAATTTGTCCGGTTGAAAAATAACAATTCCTTGCTATTGTTTAAACAATTTCGGTTTAAACAATATGGCACCAGGTGGCGCCCTGGCAACATGCATTTATATAATTAGGAGGGCCATTTGAAGAGGATCGCATAAAAAAATTGAGGTGGAATAGTTTTCGGTACGCATGCGCCGATTCGTCCCGGACTATTATAAATTATTCCTGACAATTGTCATTTCATACATTTAGATTTCAGATGATTGGAAAGTAAAATTAAAAACTTCCACGTGTGGGTTGCGTTCTAATTAGCTGAGAATTATTTCGTCATGCGTCATAGAACCGGTATTGCATTGAATTGATTGTGTTCCGTTTTTAGGAATTTTGCCTTTACTACCCGGTTACTAAAAGAATGGACCTGGCGTCGATGACGTCACTGCGACGCATGGGTACAGTGTGCAAAAAAGATTCATTAAGAATATTTATGAAAATTAAATGTTAGTGGAAACTCTAGGTATGCTGTGTTAGTATTGTCTTATCACACATTGAAATAAAAGATATTTTGCGGAAACTAAAGCGTATATTCTATTATTTGATACATCCCGACATTTCGCACTCTTTACAGAGGACGTGGTCACGGGCCGACTCAAATAATAAAATATACGCGTCAGTTTCCGTAAAATATCTTTTATTTCAATATGCTGTGTTAGTTTTGATAATTGGAATAATAATCATAAGACCGAACTCAGCGGTATACAGTCCGTATGACAAAAACTTAATAAAAATAGTCCAAAACGTAACAATTATAACAAAACAACAGTCCAATGACAAAAACTTAATAAAAACAGTCCAAAACGTAACAATTATAACAAAACAAACTGAAACAATTCAACAAAAAACTTAACAAGGATATTCTAAAAACTGAACGTTTTGCTAAAGACGAAAGTAGACACGTATCGGTGACAAAGATGCGAACCGTACTGACGCGACAGGACGAACGCGGAGAGGTGAGCGGGGAAGCGGGAGAGGCGTCACATTCCAGCGAGGTCCAATCTTTTAGTAACCGGGTTGTACTTGAACAGAAACAACAAAAAATACTTGTACCTATTGTGTGTTATTTATTCTCCAGTTAGGGTTGCAAAAATTTACTTTCGTTAATAATTATTTCTATTCTATTTACATATAATATACTTAATACTACATTAAAATTAAATTTATTCTAAAATTAAAACTAAAATAAAAATTAAATAAAATCTAAAACCCCATCGAAGTCACTGCAGTGTGGCATAGTACCCAAGATGCTGGCAGCATTACCCCTTTGGATGGCCATGCTAATCCTTTGGCCAAGGTAGCTGCCAGCTCTTGGATCCCCGGTAGACTCGATCACCTTTTTAGATAGCTCTACAAAAAGCGCTCGAGCCTCCGGGCCCCACGGCCCCAGGGTCTCTACACCAAAAGGCACAAATATGAAACCACTGTCAAGTTTTTCATATTTGCGCCTCTTAGCCTGTTCGGCGCTAGTAGCCGCTGCACCCGCCACAGAGGAGGCCGCATGGATGTGGGAAGCAGCTAGAGTATCTACACAGGTGGCATCCCACACAAACGACCTCCCTGTCCTCCAAGGAACAAGCGTCATGCCATCACTACGTGCCAAACCAATAGGTTCTAATACAGCTGGCACGTGAGCAGTAGCAAGAGACCTGCGGATGATGTGAGGGCATTGTGGCGGGAGAAACGACCAGCGCTCTTCGAACAGGAGATAGAAATAATTATTATATTGTATAAAATTAGACATCACTTAAATAAAGTTCACTGCAAATAAACTTTCGTTACTTAATTAATTTTGTATGGAAGTTTTCAAAAATTAATTTTCACTTTTTACCACCACCAATGAGTTTTTAGGGTTAAAGTGCATGGGAGTTGCCGGTATGTTATACACATTATCTAACCAACACCTTGTAGGTATAAGAAAAAAAACTATTAAGTATTCGATATAAATTTTATTACAAATTTTTGGACTTATACTGCAAATCATACACCAACTCCAAAGAGCAATCAAAGTAGTAAAACTGAAGATGCAAGTAACTTACTGTAACCAAATTATTTGAAACGGTTTGTCATTGCATTCTTCAAATTGATTTTTATATTTTATGTTAATTCATTTATTAAAAAATGTTATTATTGCTGTCTTAACTCGTAATAAATAATGACTAACATTTGTGGTTCTCAAATTGCTTGCACAATATTCATTTTTTTGTTTGAAATATTATTAAAATTCATACAGTGCCTTCATAGCTTCATACAGTGGCGGGCATTGTTTTAACTAAACTATTTTAATTATAATTTATATTATGTGTCATAAAATACATCAAAAACCTGACAGACAATACTTTTTGATTGTGTAGAATGCACGCCACAGGTATCTTAAACCATTGTGGGCGGAACAATCTGCTCAACAGATCAATCAGATCATTGATGGATGACATGAAAAACATAAAATTGCTTACCAATTTTCTGGTTGTTCTGATGAGCAGATCTCCGCTGTATTGGAAACGCACCCTAGTAATTTAGTTGCAATTTTTAATCAGCATTTACTAGACCAACCGTTTCGAAATAAACTATTTATTTGAAATAATCTCGCAATTAGCTGAATTGATATGATGATCATAGAGAAAGAATTAATTTATAAAATTATAATGTAAGTATATAATGTCGCGTTTAGAAATTTACAACACAATGAGCTTACTAAAACGTCAAAATATTAACTATTATTCAATAAAGTTGGAATGAGAAACAATAGTAAAATTTGAATGAATAAATTGAATAATAAATCGGAGGCTTTGTATCATAATATTATACAGAATTATGGTAAAAACTATCTACTATTATAAAGATTGTACAAGAAAGTAAACTTGAAGAAATATAAAATAAAAAACCACGAATTGGAGCATAGACTAGGATGTATGCGTTTCAAATATGAAAAGCATCAACAAGGTACTTCGCTACTCTTATTTTACAACTAGCAACATTTTTTCGACTGGTTTATAACATTAAATGGGTTTAAAGAGAAAATTTTAATATTAAGTACGTAATTACGTAACAAAAGGAACAACATGCAGTAATTTCATTTTCAAGTTAGGTATATATAATAGTAGGCATTCACATTACTGGTCAATAATAGTATTCACATTTGAAATACATAATACCTACACCCTGTCCAACCGTTTATTTTCTTTTTGACAGCTCAGTCTCACTCACTCTCACTATGTGAGCTGTCAAAAAAAAAATGGTTGGACAGGGTATATGTAATGAAAATACGTTGGCAGTGCAGTTGCACCAGTATCTAACCCCAATTTTGAAAATTCCAAGACCACAGCACTCAAGTAGAACGAACTTATAACACCATCAACTTGCTGCGTATTCTATATTTTTGACATTTCCAATGGCTATGGAAAATAATAATTATGAACTGTCAAATCCGCATTCGGTCATACAAAAAATGCGGCGTCTGAATAGACTGTATGGTCATGGATCTTTGACCATAGCCGGTTCAGACGCCGCATGTCCCGAAGAGGGCGAATGAAAAACAACAACAAAAATTGCGGGTTTGACAGTTTTAGTTAGCAACTTTCGATAGCGACTAGCCCTACTGTTGTATCTGTAATGTGTTTCTAGTCAGAAAAATACTACCAGGCGACATGTTGTAAGTATGTTTACGCCCTTTTTTAAAACCTCTCACAGTTTTTCAATGCAAAGAATAAAGTAGGTATATAATCCTGTAAATGTACGTAAAGTGTATGTAAAGTGATTTGTCTATATCATGTACATATATTTATTTTAAATAAATGAAATAATCATTTAGATAGGAATTTATAATCTATACATATAATAAAACAGAAACGAAACCAATTCTGTACATGAAATAGATTCAAAAAAGGGTTTTTGCTTCTAATTGTGTTCAAGAAACAGATATCAAAACAGAAGCTAAATTTTTTTTGTCTGTTTGTTTGTCCTTCTTTCACGTAAAAACTACCGCACAGAACTCTACAAAATTTTATACCGTGGTAGCTTATTACTCGGGTCAACATCTAGGCTACTTTTTATCCCGGAAAATCAAGGAGTTCGCGAGGGACTTTAAAAACTAAATCCACGCGGACAAAGTCGCGGGCATCAGCTAGTAAGACATAAAAATAAAATGTTAATATTTAAAGTTGAAACCTCCTAAAAATAACCTATAATATATATATAAGACGATATTTTAAGAAGATATTTTCTTCTCATGTAAAGAAAACTGCATGCGACGTAACTGTATTCGCCACCAATCCGTTTTCGGATTTTTAATTCGTGTTCGGACAATAACTCGTTAGTTTTTATGCAAAAAAATATCATTAACTAATGTTTCCGCCGAACATAACGTATACATACCACAAAAAAAAAGACCCAGCCAAGGACCTCCTACCTCTACACGTATAATGCATCGGGCCAGTTACACTGTGCGCCGTGCAATAGGATTTTTCAGACAAAATTTGGTTTTGCGAGCCAGATTCGCTCCCATAACCGGCTCTAGCCAAGACCGCCGTTGACGGTCACGTCATGGAGGATCATACATATACATACCACATAAGCGGTGACAACCTAGTGGTTAAGGCTTCTGCCTCTGGCCCGGAGGTTCAGGGTTCGATCCCAGGCTGCTCCGACTTTCAGAGTTATGTGCGTTTTAAGCAATTAAATTTATTGGACGCTTGTTTTAATAAAAAACCGGCCAAGTGCGTGTCGGGCTACGCGCAGTGTAGGGTTCCGTAGTCGAGTCTCAAATATTATTGCGGACCTAGGATAGTGCTTTTATTTTATTTATGAATATTGAATACATTTTGAGTTCCATGGTTTAAATACTATAATATACTACAAAATATGCAACTTACACTACGTGTAATACCTAACTTAGGAAAAACAGATATAACTCCTTAACTAATGAACCCTAATTAGCCGTGATAGTTTTCCTTTAAAATTCATTATATATACTACTGCTGTGAATTTTTTCTTGTATCCTATATAGAACCATTTAGCTGGCAGAGGGGGGGGACACTTGACTCTAATAAAATTTAGCACTTTAAAATATCATATTTCACAAACGGATCCCTGAATTGAAAAATTGTGTTCCCAGACCCACAATATTTTTGAAAGACCTATTCAACGACACCCCACACTATGGGATAGTCGAGAAAAAAAAATCATCCCCACTTTACATGTAGGGGAGGTACCCTAAAAAAAATTATTTTTCAAAATTTTATTTCACCACTTTGTCGGCGTGATTGATATTTATACCCTTGTCAAATTACAGATTTCTAGTTCTAATAGTCTCTGAGCTAAACTGCGGACAGACAGACAGACAGACAGACGGACATGGCGAAACTATAAGGGTTCCTTGTTTACTACGGAACCCTAAAAAGTACCTTTTTAAACCGCTTTTCGATTAAACGCCCACTTCTATGTAGTTACACAATGTTTAGTACACGTAGTACCTTGACACCCAATAATTCAATGAAAGCTATTAATTTATGATAGAAGTTATTTTAACGATCACTTTGATATCGCTCGCTCGCTAGTAACGCTTGGCGCGCAACCAACTGAAGCTCTCAGCTTCTTTCAGAGTATAAAATTACATGGTTTGGTACATTTTATTTGTTCACATAACTTATTCACTGCACTGCTTTCAAGCCTCAGGGCCTCTTTTGGCGCGTGCCCAAAGTTGGAACTAACACCGCACTCATACAAAAAATTACTCTAATGACAGAACTTGTATGTGCTTTTAGCACACTCACACCCCCCTTTCAATGTCATCAAACTGCCAATAGGTCCTTGTCATACTGTTATAATGTTTTTCTAGTGAGAATTGACAGTGGTCAATTAGAATTTTTTTTTCGTAAGATTGCATAAAGGGCTACTACTTAAAATAGATGTCTTGCGGTACTATGCTGTGAGAGATCGAGAAAAAGCTTCTCTTTTGTCTGCCACCCCAGTTGATTTCATAAGACAAAATAAATTAGAAAATCTGAACATACAAGATGTATAGTAGTAATTTACCTATTCTGTATAGTTTATTTGCTTAGAAATGCCCTGGAATACAAATAAATGTTAACATGTTTTAAGAATTAATATTTAAACGTTTTAGGATCAGCTTAGCTTCTCATCCACCGTACAGATTCAAAAAGATAAGAAATTTAATTATTTCATTTTTGTTATTTATAAAGCCAATAAATAAAAGAAGAACAAGAATTGATATTTTATTTATAATTAATAAATTTAATAATATTATAATTAAAGTAACTACCATTTGATTGATGATTAAAACATTGTTGGGCATTTCTAATCAAAATCATAGACAGCAAATAATGTATAATGAATAGAAGGAGCAATAAATCGATCACAAAGTTGTCCCCCGTGCGCGAGCCCCAACTGCACGGCTAGTTCTGGTGTGGAGAAGCGTAGAGTAGCGGCGAGTGAGGGTACAGCGGGCAGCGCTCAGTCGATGTACTGCGCGAGCCAGCGGAAGCCCTCGCCGTAGCCCTGGCGCTTCAGCACCGAGCACATGAACAGCTCCAGCGGCCGCCCGGGCAGCTCCGAGCGCGACACCTTGCCCTGTCGACAACGCGCACCGTACAGTTGCCGTACACATAGTCGGCCGGTTAAAAGCTACCCACAGTCACATTCTCGGGTCACCGACGAGCGTGTTCCATCCAAATGGAGTTTTATTGTTACACGACGCCGCCGATAAATCTTTGGTATCATGTTAATGTATTAGAAATTATATAATAGATTTTTTGTCTGGTGGGTTTTGCCGAGGGTAGTTACCACTCACCGTCAAAGGCGTGCCGCCAAGCGATTTAGCGTTTCGGAACGACTGCGTGAAGAAACCGATTACAAAAATGGAAATTTAAATAATGCCCATACCCACTGCTATATGCCCCTTTCAAGTTAGCTTGCTACCATCTTTGGGAGAGGGGAGAGGGCAGACTGGCTACTTTTAGCGGCAGCAGTCCGCGTTTTTATGACTTTTGGCGTTTTTGCGATTGCACAGCGTTTCAGCGACTTTAACGTTAAAAGCCATAAAAACGCCGATCGCTGCCGCTAAAAGTAGCCAGTCTGCCCAGACCAGTGGCATAACTATAGGTTGGCATTTAAGCAAAATGCCACGGGCCCCAGCCGAAAGGGGCCCTCAGCCCGAGAGGGCCCTATCCAATTAATTTGCCACGGGTCTCGAACAGTACAGTTACGCCACTGCGTCGCTTACCATCACGCGTCACTCACCTTGCCGGTGGTCTGCTGGTAGAGGTTGAAGAACTGGCGCAGCTCATCCTCGCTGGCGGCGCCGGGCTTGTCGATCTTGTTGCCGAGGATGAGCACGGGGCAGTTGCTGAGCGTCTCGTCCGTGAGCAGCGAGTCCAGCTCGGCCTTGGACTCGCGCAGCCGCTTGTGGTCGCACGCGTCCACCAGGAACACGATCGCGTCCACGGCGGGGAAGTAGTCGCGCCACACGCGCCGCGCCTGCTGGTGCCCGCCCAGGTCGAACGTCGTGAAGCGCATGCTGCCTATCGACAGCTCCTCCGACGCTGCAACACCGCACACGCCGTACAGTACACGCGTCCATCTCAATCCACCGTCACTGTTACCGTGATTCAAGAGAACGATAACAAACTCTGGTATAGTACGTCCACCCCAAAGGTCCATCACACTTAATATTATAAAGGTTTTGTGTGTGTGTGTTACTCTTTCACGTAAAAACTACTGGACGGATTTGGTCGAAATTTGGAATGGAGATAGCTCATACCCAGGATTAACACACAGGCTCATTTTTTTTTCCCGAAAAATTACAGGGTTCCCGGGGGAATTGAAAAAACCTTAATCCACGCGGACGAAGCCACGGGCATCATCTAGTTCTAAATATTGGTGAAAGAATATTTTGATTGATCGGATGAGTATCTTTGGAGATGACCTCATACATCCGAACATTACCTTTTTCTACTACTAATACTGGAAATCTAGGTCTCTTGCATAGACTCCCACATGTCTCGGTCTTGCACCGCCTGTATCTAGCGGTTCCGTGCGATTCTTTTGATGTAGTTCATCCACCTAGTGTGAGGTCTACAAAAACTGCGCTTTCCGATGCGACAGACTCCAACACCTCTGGACCCCAACGACCATCAGTTTTTCAAACTATGTACCATGCTCATTGTCACTTCAGCGTCGTTAAGCCCATGAAGATCACACATACCACCAATTGGAAACTAAAATAGGATGAAGAATGCTGGATTGCACACTTGTTCATACTAAAAAAATTATTTTGTTTACTTTGAATTTGAAACCTGTTGAGGTTGAGAACTTGAGAGATGAGTTACTTCTGACAAGCTATCGGTTTTCAGTCCCCAACTGTTGCACTTTTTAGTATATTGTAAGCTTTGTGCTTATTTGGAGGAAAAAAGGGTCATTACTTATGTTCAACATTCTTTTAAAAAAATAATTAAAGCATTTAAAACCAGATATCATGTATTGAAAAATAATATCAACAGAACAAAATACATAATTCTGTATTATGTGAACTCATGATTCAGAATCTTATTTAAATAAAAACTGTAGAGTATAGTGTAGTGTTATTTGCACAACAGTCTATATGCAAATTTTTCATAATTGGTCTTCCCCCATAATGGTATAATTTCGCCTAATGATTCACAGTAGGAAGCAAATCATGGTCAAGGTGAACACAAGGAAATACAAATATTAATTGTAGTTATAATGATGCAGGTACTACATTGTCTACATATTTGTCTGGTATTTTTTATCTATCGTAAATTAGCAAATGTTAAATTATAAGTAATTAACTTCGTTTGCACATTTACACAATTTGTCTGTGTGGATTTAACCCTCTGTTTTCCTAGGATAGAAAATATCCCATGTCCCAAATTACTCCAATGTGCAAGCTATTCTTGTAACAAATTTTGAAGTTGAAATTTGTTCAGTAGTTGAAGTAAATCAATAACAAATGAACATACTATTGAATTCGTAATATTAATAGTATTGTAATTAATGATAAAATTAATAAAGTTAGACAGAAGGAGATACATTATTCTCAAAAAGTCTGTATGGATGAATGTATGGATGTTGATTCCTTCACTCCACAGCCAATGAACCAATTTGGTTGTTGGAATGGAGATAGCTCATACCCAGGATTAACACAAAAGGCTACATTTTAGCCTGGAAAATCAAAGAGTTGAATTAAAAACAATTAATCTGTATGGATGAAGTTGCAGGCATCATCTAGTGAAAAATAATGCCCTAAAAGTGGTAGGTAATATCTTACTGGGATGTAGTGTTGGTACATGCTGTGCCAGTCTGTCGTCCTTCAGCATGTGCAGAAGTGTGGTCTTGCCTGCATTGTCCAGACCCAGGAATAACAGCTTGCCAGATTTTTTATACAGACCTGTGTATATACATTATTTATTTAACATTACCATGCACTGCTTGTTTAGTTGTTACAGTTTTTGAATTCACGAAGGCGAGTGAGCTTTACTTGTGGTTACTTCATGTACATGCACATTGCATAAGTGCGCGTGCCTGTCAAAGCCTAGGTGGGAGCGGGCAGGCGCGAGCATTGCGCTCGCTCACACTTATACAGATACGACACACACACAACCATAAGTCAGTCGCCCTCGTGAATTGCAAGAACCATACACATTCTTATCTTATAGGTGCTAATTTTGTTGTATAATGGTAAAATAATAATTCATTCATAATTTAATATATTATGGAATGGCTAATAAATTTAATTTCCTCTCTAACTAAAAGTAAATATAATGTGGCTAATTCTGTTGTACACAATAACAGGTTCTATCCTTTTCCACAGAGAGCATTATGAAAGGGATAGCACAAGAATATGACCTGTCAACATAGTTTAGAGATTGTGGCTAATTACACAATCTTTGAATGATGGAACTGCATTAGTACTATAGTAAAGACCTTGAAAATGAAATGTCATCCTAAATCAACTAATTTATATGCTACAGTATTTTTCCAATACACACAATAAATGATTCAGATACACAAATGTAAATGAATTATCTTTATATATATAAACTACGTGTCACGTTGTTTGTCCGCGATGGACTCCTAAACTACTTAACCGATTTTGATCAAACTTCGTAACTATCTGTAATTTGGTTCAACTTGAAAGATAGGATAGTTTATTCGTTTTTTTGTTTTATTTATAAAGATAAGTAGGCGATACGAAGTTCGCCGGGTCAGCTAGTTTAATATCAATCTTAAAGCTTAATGCCAACAATTTAGATTTTCAAAGATCTTGTGATAAGTGGAGATTTCAAATTCCTGAGATTAAAAGTATTCATCCATCTTCAGGATGCAAGTGACCTCTGTACTATTTTAGTACATCTGAAAAACAACAGGCAAATAGACCGACACTTGATCAATTTTTATACTACTAGTGTAATGGATTCATCCAATTTAAGTCATAAGTAAACAAATATTTAATATGACTATACTTATCATTACTCACAATAAGTGTGTCATTGATATTGCAACCTTAATAAAATGGTCAATATTTTAAATGTTACATTAACAGTGTAAATGCTGATAATGTTTTAAATTTATAAAAAACATAAAATAATGTGATGATAGTCAATCATGTTTGAATAATATATCAACTCAGTTAAAAAACTACAGATGGTGCACAACTCAAACAGCTGGATACACCAGTTGAAATTTAGAAAACAGTATTCTTTTAGACATGCAGCGAACTGTATTCTAAATCTTAGTAGCTAAGAAATGAGTTTAGTTAAATTCTAATTTACTTCAAGATATATTTTCACAGGGTAAATTTTAAAGCTTTTTAATGTTTAGAACAACAAGAGTAATGAGTATATGTAAATCAGACAATCATTTGCATAGATTACGACGGAATAGGCCAGAGTTCACTGTATTCATTCATAATTTGTGTTTAATATCAAAGTAATAACTGATAGTTTGGCAAGATACTTTTGTCATAGGTAATTAATTAGAAAGGTATTATCTCACTTACCTAGGAATCCCAAGACACCAGTGAACCAATCCCAGATAAACATTTTGAATCTGGAATATATGAATTTTCAGAAAATTAATATAATGTTATCACACCACTAGTTCACAAAGGATAATGACTTGCACATCCCATTACTATCAATTACGTCGCATCATCTGTCTACAATCATTTCTTATTTCAAGACAGATGTTCACAATATATTCTCAAGGAACATCCCAAATCTCAAATATTGCGATATTGAAAATGAATTGAGTAAATGTGAATGACAGTACATCATTTGCGTAGTTGAATCTTGAAACAGAATTTCCTTTATTGTAAAACAGGAATACTCACTTATTAAAATTGTACTAGATTAACTAACACTAAAGGAAGTTTATCACAAGGTTTCACACTTATTTGCAATATGTTTCGTCAATAAAATCGACAATATTCTCAAATCTTAAAAACGAATGCGATAAAATATCAATCTGTTGGCAATGAATGACGTATGCTACTTCCGGTAGTCTGACACATTGTTCTTTAATTATGGATGCGTTCATTTATTATATATTTATTATTCTTTGTATAATATTGTATAATGTAATGTATATAATAATACAATAATTATATTTAAGATTTATTATTGTGTTTTGGGTGAAAACTCATGCTTAAGCCTCTGAGAGTTGGGAAATGTGGGCCTAAAAATGGCAAGCTTCATAATAATAGGAGGCTAATTAATAAACAATATGAACTATGACAATAAACTAAACTAAACAATATAGACTATGAAGCTAGGAAACTATTATTGTACCAAAAATTACATAACAAACAGTTTTATCGCTCGAGTAGTAGCGAGTCACATCGTTATCAAAAGCAAAAAAATAGTAATCGATCTGCCATGAGCCATCAGCACGTTGCGTTGCGGATTACAACCATAGAGTAAAGTAATATATCAACTTACAAGTGAATGTGAGTTAAAAATATAATTATACGTTTAATCCTTTGTTTAATCATAATGCATTAGATAATAATAAAGAATGGAAACACTGTTGACAGGAAACAATCTCAAATTCCCTAACGTCAACTGTCAAACTTCAAAGTGTCATGTTACTCATGTTGTCTTTCTTGTTTTGACAGCTTTTAAAGCTAAAGGTATAAACTTTTTATTTTACGCAAAAATCGGTTTAAAATGTGAATAAGAATGGAATATTGTTAGGAAATACATGATTAGTGTACTATAATTAATGGTGTAATGCGATGCGACAAACTGTGTGCGGATCGCCAAGATTTTTTAAGGTTATAGAAGTGCTGTAAAAGTGTTGTTATTTGCAGGCTTTAGCCATGGCACCGAGGAAAAATAAAGTTGCTAAAGAGGAGGTGCAGGTGACTCTCGGCCCTCAGCATTTGGTCGGAGAGACCGTGTTCGGAGTGGCTCACATTTTCGCCTCGTTTAACGACACATTCGTTCACGTTACGGACTTGTCCGGCCGGGAAACCATCGCCAGGGTAACGGGCGGCATGAAAGTGAAGGCTGATCGTGACGAGGCCTCACCCTATGCTGCTATGTTAGCCGCTCAGGTAATATTTTTGTTTTTGTATAAATACAGTATTCTTACAGTTATAACCTCTTCCAAACATTGAAGTTTTTACAAGTTAAAACTAGTCTCAACTGCAGTGATTTATTATATTGTATAGAATAAAACCAGGCTCATATATCATGTTGTCGTTGTTTACCATAAAAAATAGAGAGCATCACACATTAGTGGCCATAACACTACCTAAACCTATCTCTTTTGGGTAACCAATGTTGTCTGAAATTTTGTTGTAACTGCTATCCTTTTAAGAATATCAAAACCTTGATGGCATACTTGGTTCTTGCAGGCAAAGTAATTAACACATTCATGCGAGCATATCAAAAATGTGCTTGGTGTGATTTCGCACATCTTTTTTTCATACAATCGGGAGCGGCGTTTAGTGACGTTTTGCTAATAGCTCGTAAAATCAGTTATAGTATTATTAAACTGACCTTACAAATTGACGTATAGTGACATCGCAAACAGTACTAGAACGGAGTTATCAAAGATGCCAAAAAAATCGTTGTGATGTAGCACTAGAATTTTGAGAGTTTGGTATGTTGTGGCACAGCAACCCTGCTCTTAGCTATTAGTATGGCCAGACATCGCACCACAACGTTGTGCTCAATAAACCAAGTTTTCGCTGGACGTGATAATAAGTTGTGCCTCAGCAACCCTGCCAATATGTTATGTTTATAGATATATTGCTTGCATGAACGTGTTAACTGTTTTATTTAAATTTTCAGGATGTTGCTGAAAAATGCAAGACATTGGGTATCACAGCCCTACACATTAAGCTACGTGCCACTGGTGGAAACAAAACAAAGACGCCAGGCCCTGGCGCACAGTCAGCGCTCCGTGCCCTCGCCCGCTCCAACATGAAGATTGGCCGCATTGAGGATGTCACCCCCGTGCCATCAGACTCAACCCGCAGGAAGGGCGGTAGACGAGGACGCAGGCTGTAATTTTTTAGGATAAGTAAGCTGTGGACTAATAAAAAGGTTTATGGTTGAACGTTGTTTTTCTTTCCACCCATAAACGAAACCCATAAAATGGGAAAATAAACCCATGTTTATTTTTAAAAAATTCCAAAGATATCACACAAAAATTAAAATGCATCTTTTTTGTAATAGTACTTCAAAATTTAGAAGGGTAGGTACAGTATCATCAGTAAATATTAGAAGAGGCTGGTGCTAACACTGGCTCGAGGCTTCTGTATTTCATATATGGTGTTGTTCACTGCTGATGTTGATGTTTTTGTATGCAAGACAAAGATGACGCTCTACGGGATCGGGGGCAAGCAAGATTCTCTTTCTGGAGCTTGATTTGTAATATTTACTGTCTTTACTGTCTTGATACATTATTTTTATGACATAATAATTCGAATATTTAGGTGCATAAGAACATCGATACAAATTCAAATTATGAATTAAATTTAAACCAGAGCTCTAATGCTAGAGACTGACTTCTACCGTTTGTTAGTAATGTACTATTCGAGGCGATCTTGTTACAATATGGCGACACAGACGACTTGTAGTGTGTTTGTAATGTATAATAAGTGATCAAACGAACTTACCTGAAGTGAAGTTCGATCATTATTATATGAGTTGCTTCATCCGAAGATATAATATTTACAAAGTTAGTAATTCCAGTTACCAGATAACTACGCACGTTTCACAGATACCCTATTATCAAAATAAATCACCTTCGCGGTACCGTCCTAAATTTGCTCATTCTTTTTAGAGATGTACCTATACGGTTCAAAACTTTTTTATTTGGGCAGAGTCAGGGAGGGTGGGCAATTATATCTTCGGATGAAGCAACTCATATAATAATGATCGAACTTCACTTCAGGTAAGTTCGTTTGATCACTTATTATATTTCTTTGCTTCATCCTTCGATATAATATTTACAAAGTTAGTTGTTTAGAGTAAAAAGTTTTGATAAACATGTACGCAATACAGATTTTGTAAATCGTGTATTTTTAATCACTTTCTTAATATAAATAATAATGAATTTGCTTATACAAGCAAATTCATCTTTAACAATTAATATTTATTTATTATTTAATACTACAAATTAGAATATATTTATTTTTATGATTATTTTTAATTCATAAATTGATTCAATATTGGATGTGTCAGTCCAGCCTGCCGTTTTCCTAATTGCCTCAACGCTGTCGGCTGAGTGTGAGATGCTGTGCGCGGGGAATACGCTTAATTATGTCCACGCTGCTCCCTGATAGCGTTTATTTGATTCACCTGCTGATCTGAGGTGCGGCCTTTTTGTAAGGCTTCTTGTAAGTAAATAGCAGGTTATTTGTCCCCTCAAATCTTATATGTTTAGTTCTAGATATATAATATTTAGAGGACTGCAGTAGCGGGGCAGATGCAGAGATTTCCTTGAAAGTAAGGTAAGAAAAGAGTAGGCTTGGTATCTGCCCGCAGCGGGTGTTATTTTTTTTTTTTTTTTTAATAAATTAAATATCCGATATTCTTATTTTAATCCCAAATTAAATTTCGAAAGTATTAATATTTTCCAGTTTAATTGATGGAAGAGTTTGTAGTCTATGAGCAGTGCAAATTGCTAGTATAATGAAGAGTTTCTTAGTATTTTTTTTTTTTTTAAAGATAATAACCAATTTTTTATTTTGTTTAAAACAAATCGAGGGACCCAAGTACAGAAGTAGACGTTTTACGCTCGCTCCAGAAACAATGTTGTTTCTTAGCGTAAATGATATTGCAGATCGATGAGGGTTCAAACCCCCATAAAAATCACCATTATTAAAATGCGCTGTAAGAAAATATACCTAATACTGGCCTTTGATGGTTCAAATACATTTATATTATTTGACTAGCTGATGCCCGCAACTTCGTCCGCGTGGATTTAGTTTTTAAAATCCCTCGGGAACACTTTAATTTTCCGGGATAAAAGTAGCCTATGTCACTCTCCAGGTCCTCAATTATACCCATGCAAAAAATCACGTAGATCCGTGGCTCTGTTGCGGCGTGATTGAAGGACAAACCAACAATCAAACACACTTTCGCATTTATAGTATTAGTAAGTATGATTAGAATATTAAATTACATAGGAAAACACTGTAATATTACGTTCATACGATGTATTACATCCATACCTACTATGTAGTATGTAGGTATAATGATCGTTTGGCAAAATCTGACGCCTTTGGAGTAGTTTGACTTTGACAAAATAGTATCCACGATGGCTATATACGATAAATTACGCATGCCAGCTTAAGATGAGCCGTTCATTCAAAGTATCCTATAGATTCCGGGGTTCAAGTTATTTGGACCTATACTGAAGGTTGTGATGTCTATAATTTCTGAACTACGAAATTGACGACCTTGAAATAATTACAGGACAATCTCTAAAGAACCTGCTTTCTAACAAAAAAAGAATGGATTAAATCGGAATACGCCTTAATGAATTACAGCGAAATACACATTTTGACTTTCATCCCCTCTCCCAAGGGAACCGTGCTGAATTTCGGGATAAAAAGTATCCTATATTATACCTCGTAGTATTAACTTAAATCGTGCCAAGTTTCATTTAAATCCGTCCAGTAGTTTCGGCGTGATGCGCGGCCAAGATACAGACAGACAGACAGACAGACAGACAGACAGACAGACAGACAGACACAAAAAATTAAAAAAAAATTGTTTTGGCTTCAGTATCGATTATAGAGTGCCCTCAAACAAAAATTTTCAAAATATCTTCAATGTACAGAATTGGACCTGTTACAGTTTTATTATATTATAGATTTACATTAACTGCCACCGAAGCTTGAGTGTGGTATTATATTGTTTTAAAATATTGTCAGAGAACGATGCTAACATTAGTGACGCCGAATTTGGGTCGGCGCCTTGTTTTAAGGGAGAAAGAGAAAAAGAGGGTCTGGAGAGTCTCGCGACACCCAGGGTGAGTTTCTTGTCCAGGGAATGATGAGATGAGATTGCAATAATTATTTATGACCATTAAAATAAAGTGTATTCAAAAACTACCGAGCTTTATTATAGGAGATAGCCGCTTGTGATAGCCAATTTGAAAAAGAAAAATTCCGTTTGACTCGTTATCAATGATTTTCCTCAGACACTTTAAAAATAAAAGAAAAAAGAGGAAAATACATAGAAGGACGTGAAAGTCCAACATAGCGTAAATGCTTCGTCAGCTAAAGCGTCCAGATCTTGTTGCCAAGTCACGGATTTTTTACATTTAATGTTGTCATTCAAATAAAACATGGACTTAAAGCCCCGGTATCTCAATGTTATAACTTCTTATATGACCTCGGTTAAAACACCAGGAGTCGCAGATGCACGGCGTAAAATTAAGTTTCGGCATCAAGAAAATTAAACTCGGAACTAATAGCTTTTATTTGTAATAAATTATTATTAACACACATATTATTAGCACACATATTAAGTTGGTAAGCTCTTGTCCTGTGGTGCAGTGTTTCCACGCCCCCCCCCAGTTCGTAACGAGTACCGATGAGGCGCTGGCCAGTTTTCCTAGTTGCCGGCTGGTCGAGTACAGTAAGGTAACGTATTAACGTTAGTATTGTCTCGCAGACAATAATTTGTAGTTAATGTACGAGTACATATCTATTCAAGATTACACATTTTCTATATAATTGTCATAAGGATATGGCTCATAACTAGCTCGCAGCTAGTTAGGTTATCACAATTTTTTTTTTTTGTGGAGTCACAGCTTTAGGATGTGACTTATGAGTAGCTCGCCGCTAGAAATGCTATCGCAATTGACTCGCAGTAAATCCAGATTTGTTTGTGGAGTTACGGCTTTAGGATATAATATAATAATAATAATAAAATAATTCGTTTATTTCAGGCGATAAAATTACCCATAATATTACCCATAACATGATATGAATCATAAGTAGCTCGCAGTTAGTTATGTTATCGCAATTGATTCGCAGTCAATCCCGATTTGTTTGTGAAGTTACAGCTTTAGAATATGAACCATAAGTAGCTCGCAGCTAATTATGCTATCGCAATTGACTCGCAGTCAATCCCGATTTATTTGTGAAGTCACAGCTTTAGGATGTGAACCATAAGTAGCTCGCAGCTAATTATGCTATCGCAATTGACTCGCAGTCAATCCCGATTTGTTTGTGAAGTCACAGCTTTAGGATGTCAACCATGAGTAGCTCGCAGCTAATTATGCTATCGCAATTGACTCGCAGTCAATCCCGATTTGTTTGTGAAGTCACAGCTTTAGGATGTGAACCATAAGTAGCTCGCAGCTAATTATGCTATCGCAATTGACTCGCAGTCAATCCCGATTTGTTTGTGAAGTCACGGCTTTGGGATGTGAACCGTAAGTAGCTCGCAGCTAATTATGCTATCACAATTGACTCGCAGTCAATCCCAATTTGTTTGTGGATAGACAGTTTTAGTATATGACTCATGATGCGCTCGCAGTTCGTTATGTCATCGCAATTGACTGGCAGTCAATCCCGATTTGTTTGTTGTTTTTTAGTTTCTCCGATAAGGCCAATCCAAATAAATTTTTGTCTCTTTCCGAATCTTATAGTATGGAAGCACGTCTTGTTAAGTTGAAGCAATAATAGTTTAAATGCTGCTTTGAATGATTCCGAAATGCGAGTCACATAGGATCCTGCAGCCATTGCTGAGGTGTTTCTTGGCTTGCACCCTGTTTTCACTCCCTTTTAATAGTAGGTCCGTTCCGTTATTGACGGCCGTGATACGCCGGTCGAGTTTGTGCCTACCTAGCACATATAGGTAATAATACTTACGATACTTACGCTGACGTCATCCGCAGCTCACCATTTCCCGCCAAAAATACCTTTTGTTTAAAACATACCTTATACATACCTTTTCCAAATACCTATTTACCTATTACCTATTTATTTACCTTTTTTACAAATACCAGGACAGTTACCATGTTACCGATCCCCATTAATGTTACCGGGGATCTACCGCAATTACCGGGAGCAAGGAAAGGAATAAGAGAGAAATAAGTACACAAGGAATTCACTTTATTAAAGGAGAGAAATAAAACACAGATTGTATGTAAATAACTTTTTATCGACATCGCTTGTTTCTATACGAACACCATGGATATGGAAGGTGTGAGGTTGCCCTGAAAAAGACAAGAGCTCACGGGTGAACGTAAAGAAGATGTCGTTTCTTCGTGAACTGGAGCAAGCAGAGTTCATTTCGGAAAAAAGGAAAATTTAGCCTCGAAAAAGGCTCCTCAATGAACCAATCTGCACATTTGTGTGATCATCGATGACACTGAAAGAAAACTCACCTGAGAAGAAGTCACCAGGAAAAATTCTTCAAGTTGGCGCCATCTTACGAAAAAAACTTCGCGGGAATTTTCACTTTGAACGAGCGGAGCGGCGAGGTGCGCGCGCGCCGCTGGTGGCGGTCGAAGCTGGACTAACATCGCGACTCGCGCCGGCCGCCGATAGCAACTGGCGTGCGCGGCCGGCGTCGCCTCCCCGCGCGTCGCGCCCCTCGCGCGCCGAGATATGTAGGATTACGTCATGGCTAAGGAATGCAAGTTCTACGAAACAAGATCTGTGTCTAAAAATAGATTTTCCTGGAAGCGCGAACGCCCTAATTGATTTTATGTAAGCGTTCTGATTGGAGGACGAAAATTGTAAATATTTTAATCTTGTTTTTTATTGGTGATTAGTTTTAAGCCTGTTTGTATAAATTGAGAGTGCATTTCCATTAAATTATTATTCGACTCTTCGACACGAAGCAATAAGTGGTTTCTTTACCGACCTGCTCGCAGTACACCGTTACAGTGGTGACCACCGACGCTGGAAAAAAGAAGAATAATCAAGAATAATCAAGAAGCCTGAAACTATGGCCGAAAAAGAAGCCACCGACGTGAAAATCGCCACGGAATCCAAGCTCTCCGACCTGGCAGCAATTTCTGTCCAGTCGAGGCTCCTTCCGTTTTGGCGCACCGTTCCAAGAGCGTGGTTCGTCCAGTTTGAAGCAGTCGTCGATCCTCTCAAGACTTCAGATGACCAAAAGTACCGCTACGTCCTGTCGAAGCTGGAACCGGCAGATCTACAGCACATCACCGACCTTCTGTACAGTCCACCGGCAACCGGAAAATACGAAGCTGTCAAGAACCGGCTGCTCACCGTATACGAAAAATCGGAAGTCGAGAATTTTCAAAAGCTCATCAGCGGCCTAGACATCGGGGACCAGAAACCCAGTGTGCTGCTCCGAAAAATGCGAGAACTTAACAACGGACTTATCACAGAAGAGGGTCTGAAGATTGAATGGCTAAATCACATACCAGCCCACTGCCGCTGCGTGCTCTCCGTCAACAAAGAGTCCTCGCTCGATACCCTCGCAGCGATGGCAGACAGGATGATGGAGTACGCTGGGAGTACGTCCGGAAACACCGTAGCAGCAATTTCACACCCAACCCCTCCAGCAACACCGTCTAATCAGCCAGCATATGCAGAAATATTGTCAAAGCTTGAAAAACTAACGCTAGAAGTAGCGGAACTGCGAGCACGGGAGTCCACGCGCCAAACACCTCGTCGACCATTCCAAGGACGCTACCGTTCACGTTCTCAGTCAAGATCATCATCAGCACGTGTGAAGCCTGGCGACCCTACGTGGTTATGCCGATACCATCACAAGTTTGGGAAGAACGCAAGACGCTGCGAGTCACCGTGCGCTCAACGTAACAAGACGTCGGAAAACTAACATCAACACCGACGGTGGCGGACGTCGGTGTTCCCAAGTCCAGCAACCGCCTTTGTGTTCATGATCGCGACACACACGAACGTTTCCTCGTGGACACTGGCGCGGACATATCTGTTTTGGCCGCAACATCAAAAATGAAGAAAAAGGTCGCAAATACCTACAAGCTCTACGCGGCGAACAACTCACCTATAAATACCTACGGAGAGAGAACTATCAAGCTTAACCTAGGACTACGGCGCTGTTTCACATGGACATTCATCATCGCTGATGTGAAGACATCCATACTGGGGGCAGACTTTCTTCGTCATTACAAGCTCCTAGTGGACCTTCACAAGAAGAAACTGATTGACGACGAAACCAAACTCACCATCGACGCCATACAAATATCGACAACAGCTGAGTCCATTCGTATCGTGAGTTCCGATCAGCAGTACCACGACATCTTGAAGCAATATCCTGGCGTACTGCGACCCATGTCTTTGAAGCAACCAGCCAAGCACGACGTCGTACATCACATAGAAACAACAGGTCCTCCGCTTTCCGCTCGCGCCCGCCCTCTACCGCCCGATAAATACAAAGCCGCAAAAGCCGAATTTGAACGGATGGTGGAACTTGGCATCTGCAGACCATCGAAAAGTCCATGGGCCAGTCCTCTACATGTCGTTAAGAAGAAAGACGGCGGACTTCGCGTGTGCGGCGACTACCGAAGATTAAACTCAGTGACGCAACCGGATCGCTATCCTATTCCGCGAATTCAAGATTTCACGTACTCACTCAACAACAAGAAAATATTTTCAAAACTTGATCTCAAGATGGCATACTACTGGATACCTATGGCGAGCAAAGAAGACGCGCAAAAATCAGCGTTGATCACTCCGTTCGGTTTATATGAGTTCACATGTTTAAATTTCGGGCTTCGAAATGCCAGTCAAACATTTCAACGATTCATGCATCAAGTTCTCCGAGGCATAGAAGACTGCTTTTGTTTTGTTGACGACATTCTATTATTTTCCGAAGACGAAGAAAAACATCAGAAGCTTCTCCATCAAGTCCTAGAACGACTCGACAAATACGGCGTCACACTCAACGTCGACAAATGTCAATTCGGAGTAGAAACGATCAACTTCCTAGGCTACGAAGTCTCCGCCAGCGGAATAAAACCTACGAAGGAACGCATCGAATCAATATCTACGTATCCGAAACCGAAGACTGTCGTCGAGTTACGTCGATTCCTAGGCATGATTAATTTCTACCGAGACTGCCTACCACATCAAGCCGAACATCAACACGAACTCAACAAGTTTCTTCACAACAAGAAAAAGAATGACAAAACGCCAATAGAATGGACACCAGAAGCTAACGAAGCCTTCGAAAAATGCCGTCAAAGCATCACCGAAGCAACAACGCTAAGCTACCCTGTTCCTGGCTGCGAACTCGCTATCATGACAGATGCCTCTGATCACAGTTTGGGTGCAGTACTTCAACAGAAGGTTGAGAACCACTGGAAACCATTGGCATTTTTCTCGAAAACAATGAGTCCCACGCAACGTCGCTACAGTGTGTACGATCGCGAATTATTAGCTATGTACACAGCTGTAAAGCACTTCAGGAGATTGATCGAGGGATGCGAAGTCACGATACTCACCGATCATAAGCCTCTCTCTTTCGCACTCAGTAGGCCAGCGAGCAGTAGCGACACGCCTAGACGCGAGCGACAGTTACATTTCGTATCACAGTTTTGTTCGAGAATCAAATACATCAAAGGTGAAGAAAATCCAGTTGCCGACGCCCTATCACGCATCGAAGACATCCAGAGCCCAAGCATCTTAGACTACAATCAACTTGCAATAGACCAGTGCAACGATGAAGAATTGGAGAATTTGAAGAAAAAACCTAACTTGAAGTTTGCCGAAATAACTCTTCCCGGACTCGATCGACCAATCACGTGCGAGCTATCCACTGCATCGCCCCGGCCGTACCTACCTAAAGCATACCGCTTTGCTGCATTTAAAGCGCAACACGGTCTATGCCACCCTGGAGTACGATCGACCCGGAAACAAGTAGCATCGAAGTTCTTCTGGCCAGCCATGAACAAAGAAGTAGCAACATGGGCAAAAGCTTGCATCAACTGTCAACGCAGCAAGGTGCATCGCCACGTCGTCACTCCCCTGGCGGAATTTCCACCTTCTCAACGTTTCGAGCATATACACATAGACGTCGTGGGTCCGCTACGATTATCCAACGACTGCAAGTACTGTGTCACCATAATAGACAGATGCACCAGATGGCCTGAAGCTGTACCGGTTCAAGAGATCACCGCAGAAAGTTTAGCGAAGGTTCTCTATGAGAATTGGATCATCAGGTTTGGCGTTCCAGACCGCCTCACAAGTGACCGAGCCCAGAGCTTTGAATCGAGGCTATTCAACACGCTACTGAAGAAATGGGGAATATCAAGAATACGTACAACCAGTTACCACGCGCAGGCAAACGGCAAGGTCGAACGACTACATCGCACACTAAAAGCAGCACTCATGGCAAGAGGCGCATCGACTACCTGGACAGAAGAGTTACCCACTGTGCTACTGGGTCTACGTACCGCGCTGCGTGAAGAAGATAATCTCAGCCCTGCATTGATGACCTACGGCGCAGCACTACGAATACCATCTGATTTCTTCGTACCTACAAAGTCGAATATTGAAGATGCGGACTACGTACGACGCCTCAGTGAAACAATGAACTCCTTAATACCTACACAACGCGCGATGACATCATCAAGACCTACATTCGTGCACAAGGACCTAGCTACATGCACGCACGTTTTCGTACGGAACGATACAGTCAGACCACCATTAACACCGCCGTACGACGGACCCTATCAAGTTTTGAAGCGCCACGAAAAATATTTCAAGATACAGTTACCCCTACGAACAACTGTGATATCATTGGATAGACTCAAGCCTGCCTACATACTAAACGAAGAAGACTCAAGCGCAAGCGACAAGAATACTACATTAAAAAGCAAGAGCTCGAGTTCAGTGAACCATGACCCAGTTACCAGCGGAACACAAAGTACGAAGGCAACGACCGGCTCAATGAACCCGGCTCAAGCGAGTGTACCTACACCTTACATCACCACGAGAAGCGGACGCATCGTGAAAAAAAATGTACGCTTCGCTTGATGGGGGATACTGTGCCTACCTAGCACATATAGGTAATAATACTTACGATACTTACGCTGACGTCATCCGCAGCTCACCATTTCCCGCCAAAAATACCTTTTGTTTAAAACATACCTTATACATACCTTTTCCAAATACCTATTTACCTATTACCTATTTATTTACCTTTTTTACAAATACCAGGACAGTTACCATGTTACCGATCCCCATTAATGTTACCGGGGATCTACCGCAATTACCGGGAGCAAGGAAAGGAATAAGAGAGAAATAAGTACACAAGGAATTCACTTTATTAAAGGAGAGAAATAAAACACAGATTGTATGTAAATAACTTTTTATCGACATCGCTTGTTTCTATACGAACACCATGGATATGGAAGGTGTGAGGTTGCCCTGAAAAAGACAAGAGCTCACGGGTGAACGTAAAGAAGATGTCGTTTCTTCGTGAACTGGAGCAAGCAGAGTTCATTTCGGAAAAAAGGAAAATTTAGCCTCGAAAAAGGCTCCTCAATGAACCAATCTGCACATTTGTGTGATCATCGATGACACTGAAAGAAAACTCACCTGAGAAGAAGTCACCAGGAAAAATTCTTCAAGTTGGCGCCATCTTACGAAAAAAACTTCGCGGGAATTTTCACTTTGAACGAGCGGAGCGGCGAGGTGCGCGCGCGCCGCTGGTGGCGGTCGAAGCTGGACTAACATCGCGACTCGCGCCGGCCGCCGATAGCAACTGGCGTGCGCGGCCGGCGTCGCCTCCCCGCGCGTCGCGCCCCTCGCGCGCCGAGATATGTAGGATTACGTCATGGCTAAGGAATGCAAGTTCTACGAAACAAGATCTGTGTCTAAAAATAGATTTTCCTGGAAGCGCGAACGCCCTAATTGATTTTATGTAAGCGTTCTGATTGGAGGACGAAAATTGTAAATATTTTAATCTTGTTTTTTATTGGTGATTAGTTTTAAGCCTGTTTGTATAAATTGAGAGTGCATTTCCATTAAATTATTATTCGACTCTTCGACACGAAGCAATAAGTGGTTTCTTTACCGACCTGCTCGCAGTACACCGTTACAAGTTGTTGTCACCTTTGGGCATCCCCTTTTTGGTATGGGGAGCCATGATGCTGGTTGGCATGGATATTTTCACCATACTCCGGGGCGTCATGCGTCGATTTTCCAAGCATCGAGTGTAATTCTGGGTCAATATCAGGTTGACCGACATTTTATACAATAATTTGTTAGAAAATGACCATGCAGTATCTGGATTAAATATTCTAGACGCGTCTGTGTTTACGTATGACGCAAAAAAAAAAAGAAACAAAGCTCGCATTGATTGATGGCAAATGGTTTTAGTTAACGTATTTAAGTGAGGGTATTGAATGCCTCCCATTCAATTAATGTAACTTATTGCCGTCATATTGTCGACACGAAACATTGCACAGTTATTTAAATTACGAGCAAGACTTTAAAACCCAGAAAACAACCATTACTTGAAAATAATTAACAATATGGAAGCTACTTTCTCTGCTTGTCAGCGGTATGTAAAAATTATAACCACTGGTAGATGGTTTTAACTTTTACATACCGCTCCTCCTCGAATAAACTAATCGAATAACCTCGAAGTTTATAATTCGAGTGTTTCATAAACTTTATTGATGCATTAATGTTGGATAGCCAACAGTTTCGGTTTTCTAGTATTATCGGGGGTAATTATATTTTTGCTTCATAACAAGTAATGTTTTCAGACAAAGCAAATAAAAGGTGGGTAGTTCCCTTACGCTTCGCTTGGCCCGTCGTGGCGGGGACACCACCGTCCCCCCAGACAAATATGTTTTTGCTATACAAGTACTCGAATATAATTAACGGCTGGGCAAGCCACTAAAACTCCGTTGAGCGAATTCATAAATAGTATTTTTCATTGAACAACGTTTCGGTAACTATGCCATTTTATTACATTTCTCGAATGCATAATACTTATGATATGTAGAGATAATAATGACAAATGTGTCCCAACATAAATAAATCTGAGACACTTGGAAGTTTGTCGGGTAGGCACTAAGTTAGTTTAATCGTAACTGATGACATGTTGTAACAACCTTAGGCTCCAATAGCACTACCATAACAATCGTTATAGTTGTGTTTTACTTTCCATTAACTTTCATAATAAAAAACACTTCCGCAAATATTTGCAGAGCAACGTAATATCTAATTCAGAATATTCACGTTTTCACTGACGGTAGACCTCGATACGAAAAGTGTACGGTCCTTACGTTAATGCAAAATAATATAGTATACCATATGGCGGCGCGTAAGCGCAAAAAAGCGATCGTAATATTCAAAAAAAAAATAAGTCCTCGTACCTTCTTCCTTGGACGATAATGATTTCAGCCGTCGAACAATCCTACGATCACACAATCCTACAATAACACTCAATCTTCTTCACTTCTGGTTAAACTATTAAGCGCGTCGCGCCGAGCGCGTGCGTTCGTTATCTCGCACGAAAAAATAATGAGCAAATTTAGGACGGTACCGCGAAGGTGATTTATTTTGATAATAGGGTATCTGTGAAACGTGCGTAGTTATCTGGTAACTGGAATTACTAACTTTGTAAATATTATATCGAAGGATGAAGCAAAGAAATATAATTTAAGCTCTTGGCTCAAGTGTGCTCCATTTGTATTTGTGCGCTTACGACTTGCTCTCGCGATGACGCGAGCTTTACTGACTTGAAATGTAACAGACAGTCCAGTGGAAAACGCGGCGCTCGCCGCGAATGATACATTACAAACTAAAGTTACAAGTCAGTCTTTGGTTTGAGTCACAAAAACTAGATAGTTACATTACACCAAAATATTACAAGTCAGTCTCCAGCTTAAATTAGCGGTACTATTCTACTCACTACCCCACCCTTGTGTAAATGGAAAGAGATTGATTATTATGGCAGTTACTGCACGCAGACAAACTGCTGCTAAACTAGGTACTGAAAGTGCAATAATTGTCATGGGAGGCCAACGCAGATTCTTGATAACGTCATCAGGATTTCTTATTGCTACCGTCGCACACATTTTCAATCATCAGTGGACTTCTATCGGTGGAGATGATTCTAACACTGCAGGGATATAGAGGTCTCTTGATAGGATCGCCTTGATCTGTCGCCTGTAGTAGTAGTAGGGACAAACAGGCTGCATGTTCATTATCTATCAAACAAAATGCATTGCTTGCGCATCTTGCGGACTGTCGAGGAAGAAAAAGGCAAATGACTGAGAACATTGTTTGTTATTCATATTATATTAATATTTTTTATAAATAAATAGTTTCTATTTAAAGGTACATATTATGTTACTTTCTATAATAAACACATCTCACAGGGGCACATGAATTTAAAAGTATGCAAGTTTCCTATATAATAACGTTATGTATCAAAAAAGTGTAAGTAACTTCATAATATTGCACTGTTTTAATTATGTGGATTAATTAAAACTTAAATAATATAAACCTGCAATCTGCATTACTTCAAATATCCAACACCAACATTCAATTTATATTTCAGCAAGAGTAGGTACCTAATAATTAATTTATGCATCATAGACAACTCATTTTATTTATTTTATTACAAATTATTTGAATTGTGTTTAACGGAACGAAGTCAACTAAAGTAAAAAAATCAGTTTTGAATTTGCAAAATATGTACTAAGTATTGGAATTTGCAAAAATTATGAGATCATTATTCGAGATTAGCGCTTCGAGCTAATTTTTCCAGCCCTGGTTCTATACATTGTTTACAGTTAGGCTCAAGAAATATTGCGGAGCCACGCGTCGGTTGTGAATTGTTATGTTATTATAATGTAAGCTGAAATTATCGCCTGTTATTAGGTTAAGGCGACTAGCGACGCGACGCGAAACAAGCTGCGTGTCCCCATTGCAGCGGCGATAAACTAGCGAATTGCGCCTACATCGCGCCATAAACAAATTTTCACGCGTCACTGATGCGGCCGCCCCCAATTGTATATAATATAGGAGTTTGAGTCAACGATGTCGCAAACGCCTTACCAGTGCGGCCGTGGCTTGAGAGGCGCGATTTCATTTTTTTTTAAATATAATTTATTTCTCACAAATGCGAACATCATAATTATTATTTGTAAGAAACAAATGGGAATAGAGGTTATTAAAATATTTTCAACTTCAGAAAAATCGGGTCTCGCGTCTCTGCTCTCTCACAATGTTCCTGGAACCTTATATAGCATTTTGCCTTTTAAATTCTTAACTAAATTTCACATCTAAATTTTTTCTATTAAATCAGCATTATACAATATAGCTCTCTAACTATACATAACAACTCATTCTGACGAAATTTTCAAGCAACGAAAAAAAGGAGGAGGTTCTCAAGAAGTCGCGGTTAATAATTAATTTTCTATCACAATGTCATAGGAAAAATCGTAAGAAAAATAAAGCACACATTAAATAAAAATTTCTATACAGAATAATTTTGAAACGTTTCGCTTAGCCAATAATAATTTATGATTAAAAAATAGCAACCAAATATGGTATGGTTATGTTCTACATAATAATGTAGAACATTAGCCGGATTAATTTCCATTACATAATCTTACATTCATACAAATTAAAAACGAAACATAGCTCATTTTTGACGATAACTCAGTTTGTAAAGAAATATTCTACCTTATCACATAAAATAAAACAGTCCAATTTTAAATGGCAAGTCACCAAAACAGATAAAAGGTCTAAAAATAGCAATAGAAAATTGGTATATTATGCACCATTTTGTAGTACAGTTGGAGTCAGGTAAAAAGATTATCACCTCACTTCATCGTCTTCAAAATATCTATGACCCGCTTAGTCAGAGCTATTATCACTCGACGCCAGCTATACTACTCTATGGAAAATGTAAGTGCAGTACATTAATCTATCGTTCTTATCTAATAAAGAAATACAAAAAGTTTCAGGACTACTGGCCAAACAACTTGGCAGACACAACAAAATAACTGAAAATTACACAATAAATGTCAAAAACGAAACAAAATGGGCCACCATAATTGGTTTATAACATTGTGTTACTATGAAGATTAATGTGGAATTTCTCAAAACTCGGCTTGGGTTATAGTGGTACATTTTGTATCAAATAATAACAGCGATATTCGTATGCTACCCATAAATTGTATCTAAAATTGAACTAGTCACCACAGAGACCATACCAACCATACCATACCATACCATACCAACTTTTTCAAATGAACATGGAACAACCAAAAACAAGCCATCTATAAATTATGAAAGCAACGCAACAATGTTAAAGGCATAGTAGTACAAAGTTTTTGCCGTCGCGCCACGTTAAGAATGAAGACACGGCGTGTTTTATGGAACACAAATAAAGTTGGCAATTTTTTCATGGTCATTTGAAAAAGGTATAGGGTATAACAAGCCCCGTATACCACAGACTTGATCGGCAGAAAGTCCTCATTTTAAGTCGCCCGTTAAGTTAAAAAAGTTAGTCAATCGATTCGAGAACGTACAGACATATCGAGTGCTAAGGCTAAGATCTATAGAGATGCTGACTTGAGACAGAGTTAAAGCGAGACAGAATATGTCGCGATATTAATCTATCTCGTTTTAAGTCTGTCTTGAGTCTGAGCACAGTGAGCAAGAGATCTATAGATTTCAGTTTAAGATTGTAATATTGTTATATACTTACAGAAATGGTCCGATTATAATATGAACCTATTAATTATCAGTTCTGAGCTGCCGTAATCAGTCAATCTGAATCCTGAAGCAGATTGTGGTTTATGGATTCTTATGTTATCTGTGGTTTTGATCACAGATAAAATAAGAATCATCATTATCATTTCGCGCTTCACGTTCCAGATTTACTGACAACTACCTATCAAAAATCTATCAGTCTGAACACTTTCGGCAAATCAAGTCTATGGTTTTGGGAGGCGTATAAGATATTATTTGGGTATAGCGCGTTGAGGCCCGCGAGCCCTCAGCGGGACTCGGAGGCGGGCCGCGCGCGCGGTTTGCGCTACAACCCCGACTTCAGCCTGATCTTTTTAAGGTGGGAGGGCGAAGAATTCGAGAAAGGTCGACGCTTGGCGGCCAGTGAGGACTCGCCCAACGCCGTCCCCCCCGAGACGTCCTCCCAACCTCCGCTTATCACGTCGTCGGAGGACGAAGAAGCCATCGCGCGGCACCGGTTGCTGGAAATGCGCGAAGCGACGCGCAGTGTCCGCGAAAAACTCCTTTTGCTCAACTTCGCCGCCACCAAAGACGTCCGAGGGTTCTCCGGGTCGTCCGCGGCCCTTCTACTCGTTTTCGCTTTGACGATCCCGCTCGTTTGCGTCTTGGAAGCGTTCGGCTTGCGAATCGAGAGTATGTTCCTCCGTTTGGTGGTCAGCGTCTTCGGTTTGGGCTCGCTCTCGGCCAGGTATCGCGTGCGGGACGTGCTCTTGACGGGCTCGTTCTTCTTGGCGAACTTCATGTTCATGTTGGCGAGCTCGTGGCCGGAGCGCTGCGCCAGCACCGGGGGGCTGCGCTTCCTCTCCGACTCGGGCTTGACGGCGACGTAGGCGTTCTCCTTGCGCTCGTCCGTCACCTTGGCCTTAGATCGAGCATACAGCGGCACCCGCGGCGGCGACGCCGTCTTGGGGCGCAGTCGAGACATCGTCAACTGAAAAATAGAACTGATTAATCAATCATTTATAAATACCACTCAGTGTCGGTGATGACGGCTACGGGATGAACTCATTCATCAAGTTTTAGTAGATGGCGGGTGTGGTGTTATTCCAACAGTCGGAAGTTTGAACAAACACTAGTTCCTTACCCAAAAGATTAATTTAAAGCTGATTGTTTATATAGAAGTTTGGGGGTGATTTAACACTGAAAATTAAAGACGGTTACTTGTTAATAACACAAACAAAAAGATTTTTAATTTTTTCAAACTTGTTGAAAAATATAATTTATTAATTTAGTATACGAACAAGTATTAACAAAAAACACTTGAGAAACATTAGTTCTTCCTAAACAGCGAGTAGGTACTGAAACGCCACTTAATATTTAATTAGGTTCAGCTCAGACAGAACGGAAAAAGGCGCGAGCAATTTACTGGCTCCATGAAAATAGGCACACGCGCTTCCTCGCGCCCGCTCGAGAGTAAATTTTCTACTTTAGCCTAAGGTAATACGGTTCTATTTTCAATGGAGCCAGCAAATTGCTCGCATATTTTTCCTTTCAGTCTGAACTGAACCTTATTCTTACCTACTTTATTCACTCACTACCTATTCTTAAGGTAGGCTGATAGACCAGAGCATTCAAGGCATTTCAGTACTGAGGATAATTCCTGTTAATTTAGTTAATAGTTAGTGGTGTGCCCGTAAGTGTGGGCGCGCGCGTACCTGTGGACGCATGGTGCGCGTGTGCGCGCGCAGCCACTCGCGCACGGCGGCCAGGTTGCGGTGCTCGGAGCACGGGATGCGTGAGTTGGGGTGCTGCCCCGTCAGATCCAGGATGGACGCACCCAGCGAGCGACCCACCTGCGAAGTCACATTTCTCATCATAATCATCATCAGCGACCCATCAACGGTCTATTAATGTAGTCGAATGTTATGGTCTCTTGCAACCTTGGACGAAAAGGTTGGACGAAAGAACCTTGTTTGAAGGTTGCAAAATGGACAAAAGAAGTGACCAAGTGATATCCTAGGGATGGGATAAGGTGTAAAGGAAGGCAAAGAAAAAGGATGACTTAAGAGTGGTGGCTGGTGCTACATGACGCAGAACAGCACAAGAGAGGAGCAGCTGGAAGTCTCTGGAGGAGGCCTATGTCGCAGGACAAGTTGGTTTAATTTAAACTTTTGTAAAAAAAAAACACTATTTATGTAATATAATTTGTAATCAGCAATAAAGGCTATGAT
The DNA here is from genome assembly GCA_029955525.1 of Oeneis ivallda. Lineage (NCBI taxonomy): Eukaryota > Metazoa > Arthropoda > Insecta > Lepidoptera > Nymphalidae > Oeneis > Oeneis ivallda. The sequence continues at coordinate 20,930,853 of JARPMR010000012.1, forward strand.
ATGATATGGTCTCTTACAATATATCTTGTTACCTACCGTCCTACTGTACAAACATTTTGGCAAATAAATAATGGTCACAACCCTTAGTTAATACCCAAATATGTACTTTGTCGCATTTTTAACCGGACGAGAAGTATAATCCTTTATAAATGTGAAAGTGTGTTTGTTTGTTTGTCCTTCAATCACGAGTGGCGTGATTTTTTGCATGGGCATACTTGAGGACTTGGAGAGTGACATAGGTTACTTTTTATCCCCAAAATCAAAGAGGACTTTTGAAAACTTAAATCCACGCGGACGAATGCGTGATCCGTTTTTATATTGATAAAGCTACGTTATATCTTAACATGTATTGAATTGTAGTACGCATTTTTGGAACTTCCCTTCATTGTGGAAATAATCTATTGTATCTAGTGGATAAGCTGCATGGGTTAAATCGGCTTGGCATCCAGCTGCCCACAAGATAGTATAAAAAACTTATTACAATGTAATAGCTACATAATAATATTGTAAAACGATTATTTTGAAAAGAGCAACTGCTGAGTTTCTTGCCGGCTCTTCTTAGCAGAATCCGTTTTCCGAACCAGTGGTAGAGTCATGACGTCTCATAAGAACAAGTTTTGAATTTTGTTTATTTTTATGTTATCTCCTTATATGTAGCCCATGGTAGGTAGGAAATAGATGGAGATGAAGTATATAAAGTAACTACTAGTCAAGCCGGGTGCCATCCGCCATTTTATGAGCCTTATGTACAACACATTATGTATTCACTCTTATTGGTTGAACTTCAGCTGTCAGCCTGTCAAGTAGTTGCGTGTTATTGGATTTGTGTCAATGGAGTATCGACTTGTACATATTATTATAGGTGACGTTAAACGACTTGAATAAATATTCTAATGCATTAGGTACTGCTCATCACCATATTATCAGATAATACAAGAAGTTTGGTGTTTATAGTTGAAATTTATATCATTTGTCCGGTTATTTTAATACTTCACATAAATAATAAATGCTAGAATCTAATACCTCTATATAATAGATGATTGTCCGTGTTTTCTGCTGTCGTTCCGGCTAGTGAAAACTTAAAGAAAAAAATGGATGGGTGCTATAGGCGTGGAAAATATAAATATAACACACATCCCTCTACATAAAAATATATGAAAAGATCGTGTGATACATTTCTTTTCTGCGGTAAGAGCAAGGATTTAATAATAATCCCTGTGCAATTCAATTACCGATTTTAACCGATTTTTATAAAACTTCGTAACTATCTGTAATTTGGTCCAACTTAAAAGATAGGATAGTTTTTGAATTGGGATAGTTTATTTGTTTTATTTATATAGATAAGAAGCGGTACGAAGTTCGCTGGGTCAGCTAGTAATATATATAAATTACGTGTCACGTTATTTGTCCACGATGGACTCCTAAACTATTTAACTTGTGTGATAATAATATATTGTGTGATATAAAATTAAATTTAAATTAAATTGATTTTGATCAAACTTCGTTACTATCTGTAATTTAGTCCAATTTGAAAGATAGGATAGTTTTTTTTGATTAGGATAGTTTATTTGTTTTATTTATATAAAATATAAGTTGGCGGTACGAAGTTCGCCGGGTCAACTAGTATTCTATATTTGTTTATTTATATGTAGGGCATGCAGATAGCTGTCTCCTGCTAAGCACGTCATGTTTCGACTCTACCACCGCTTATAGAAAGAAATTCTACTACTATGAGCCAGCAAGTTGCTCTTTTAATGAAAAGAAATAATGGTTTATAATTAACAAACGATTGATACATATTATAATTTATAAATGAGTACTTTTTTTATATATGGTGATCTCTTTCAATTTCACAAAACGGCAGCGAAACTGTTTGGATATTCCAAGATCTTTAAAAACCTAAATCCACGCGAATAATATGTACCTGATAGAGTACAAACGTACGTTACGTAATTATTATAACCTATAAATACTACGTATACATAAATGCTTGATTATCGCTTCACTCCTTATCGATGTCGATAGTTTCGAAGCACACTCCCTAATGGGCGGCCATTTTATGAGTTTTTTTCTGTAGGTATGCACCCGATTTTTGTAGGTAAGGCACCTCCATGTATTTGCTACCTTCATGATGTAGCCCATAATCAATAACTTGTGTATAATACAGTGAAATGTGATTTTACAATATGTAAGTAGCTTTACAAACTTCTAGTTTGACTTTGGCAGTTTTATTATTTACATTCGGCGTTGTGTTATTTAAATGCAGCAGTGAGGGTATTTTGAAGAGATAATTGTGAAACATAAAAGCGTATAATATATCTACAGTGAAAAATATCTGAAACACATCCACTCGTAATTTTACTTTTGTAAAAACTTTGTCTATCTACAGTGGTGTCTTTTCGGTTGTACAATAATTTAATATAAAAAGTTCGTTTTAAAAAACCGACTTCAAACGTCCGCGCCACTACAAAGTATATAATTTATTATTGATTATTTAAAAACCGCTCGACCGATTTCGATAAAATTTAAATGGGACCACATGGGAAGTATACCTTTTGAAACAAAAAAAGAATTTTCCAAATCGGTTCAGGCGTCTTCGAGTAATCGGTGAACATACATAAAAAAGATTCCGACGAATTGAGAACTTTTTTGAAGTCGGTGAAAAATTGCCAGGAGTTTTGATATACTAATTTCCGCAGACAACCGAATAGACACCATTATTACGAAAGTAAGCGAACGAACCTTCAATGGATCTATCTCTTCAAAACCCTCCGCATTCTTAGCGCGACAGTGTCTTACCTGAAATTGCGGTACGTCTTCTGAAATTGACGTTTAGTTACTTCAGACCTTACACTAAATGTTCTTTTATTATTATATATTTTTTACCAATTCCTAACTGCAATATTAATGCTAATCTATGTTTTTAAAAAGAACAAATTACATATAAAAATCTTGCGTTGTAAATAGACACTAAAGGAAAAAAATTAAGTCCTTTTAATGGTCATAATGACGAATTTTTCATCATCTATAGTCCGGCCACTGCAATCATCTGAAATTCTACATCTCTACATAATTATACTTATTAGTCGTGGCCGAAAAAATTAAAAAAAAAACCTGGAGAAGATCTTCGTCTTCAAAAATGTACCAGATGTCCGGAAGTTACGTTTTAAGTGGTCATAAAGTTTGATGCAACTTACTATTCTGCTATTGATAAGTTGAAGATGGTACATCGGTTCGAAGCTGATGTCACGTGTAACATAATATTTGAGTTACAATTGCGAATTTTTATTAAATTATAAAATTAGGACCAGTAACTCCATCTAGTGGATATTCACGAACTAGGTGAAGTGACATTGGGTTTTGTTGGTGATTTGTCGTGACGCCTAGAGAGGGCGCTGGGACATAAGCCCACCAACAAAAGATGTTTTTATAATCTGTCACCAGAACGAATGCAAAAAATCATTGCTTAACCGGTTCTCTGAATTAACTTGGTCTTGACAGCTTCAATGTGAAAGCTAGGCTGTTCTAGGTTCGATTCAAGAGCATGGTTATTCTGTGGAACCCGTCTTTGTTGGTACGCCTATATAAGCGTTGGCTCAGGGCGTAGCCAGCCTTTTTCCTGCGGACATCGAGTGCGAATAGACAATGTAACTTGAGCCGTAGGCTTTCACAAAATGGCGGAAGCCATCTAGTTCTGTGTGGAGAATTTTTATATACCTGATATGGTAAGTGTGGATTGTAGTGTTGAAAAATAACCTTTGAAACGCCGTAGGTTGCATTCCCTTGTTCACCTTCGGATTTCGTTCCAGGATTAACCTGTAAAAACGTGTGGAAGGGGCTGGGAACGCCGATTGCTGTGCAATGTAAGTGACCACGTCATTCTCAAAAGAATTGATACACGTGTCGTGGAAAATGTGTTAACGGGAGTTTTTCTTTCTTTCCAGCGCGCGTGGGAATTAAATTAAATTAAATTAAAACGTAAAACGTAACCTGTTGCATCGTATTAAGACGTAATGCAGCGTATTAAAACTTAACACATCGTATTAATTTTCCTTCTTTTCATTTTTCTTTGGTTGTGATAAATTAACGAAGTGATTTATGCTCATAAAATGAAATAGTGAGTCATAAAGTTTTAACCAACTCGTGGATACGTGGAAAACAACTAATAGTACTCAAATAGTGCCATGTGACTTCGAGGGGTCTGCCGTGGTGACGTCAAGGGCTGCATCGAGCACTATCCGTGCCATCTCGGAGGATGGAGCGACAGCAGCAGCTCTTGTGATGTTCGGCGAGGCGACGGCATGCTCACCCTTGGGGGTATTTTTGTGAGGAGGCCCGCCGTCTTCTTGAGGAGAACACCCCGGATCTCAGGTGCCTTCATTCCATATTTTTATTTTGTTAGTCACCCCTTATAATGTGCCTAGATGAACAAACTTAACTCAATCTTTAGATAAATAGTTGCCTTTAAAATTTTTTTATAATAACAGTTGTATTACATAACGCTGGTGGACACAAGGGTCTTTACCGTTCTTAATGACAGGTCATCTGTATGACCTTGTACTTATAATTAACTGTACCTAACTGTGTAAATCTGTCGGCTAGGCGTGGCTGTCAGTCTATCTGTTTGTGCGTTGTACTCTGAACCCGCTCGGGGAAATCTCATGACTCAACCCGAATCTAGCCTAACCGTAGACTGACAGGTATGCTGGTCGACCTGTATATGGTGTTTCATCATAGTAATTAAGTAGGCTGACATCTTATATTTGTTTTGTATTTAAATAGTGTAAACCTTATTTAGTGATACCTATTTTTGTCATGCCTAACTTTTAGTAATTTACTATTTCCAATTAAACAAAGATCCAAATGTTGGGATTTGTTACTTATTTATTCACCACAGCCTAAAGAACCCACTGTTGACGTATTTGTTGGCCGGCAACGCACAAGTAGAATTTATCTGGTGTACTGAGAGTGACATAGTACATCCAATTTATCCACACAGCCAACAGACCAAATACGTTACACACGCTGGCCCAATTATTGTGAAAATTGGGTGTAAAAGTCCACTAAAGTTTCTACAACAAGTCAGGAGGCGTGAGCTCCACAAAACTGGAAGAGGTTTACCTCTTGAAACTGTTTTACTAATTAATGGCCCAACTTTCTCCGGTAGTCCAAGTCCTGCTACAGTTTCTACAACAAGTCAGGAGGCGTGAGCCCCACAAACCTGGAAGACGTTTACCTCTTGAAACTGTTTTACTAATGGCCCAACTTTCTCCGGTAGTCCAAGTCCTGCTACAGTTTCTACAACAAGTCAGAGGGGGAGTCCCACAAACCTGGAAGGGGTTGACCTCTTGAAGCTGTTTTGTCCTGATGGCCCATTTTTCCGGGTAGTCCAATTCCTGCTACAGTTTCTACAAGTCAGAGCGGGAGTTCCACAAACCTGGAAATGGTTGACCTCTTGAAGCTGTTTTGTCCTGATGGCCCATTTTTCCGGGTAGTCTAAGTCCTGCTACAGTTTCTACAAGTCAGAGCGGGAGTTCCACAAACCTGGAAGTGGTTGACCTTTTGAAGCTGTTTTATCCTGATGGCCCAACTTTCCCGGTAGTCCAAGTCCTACTACAGTTTCTACAACAAGTCAGGAGGCGTCAGTCCCACAAACCTGGAAGAGGTTGACCTCTTGAAGCTGTTTTGTCCTGATGACCCAACTTTCCGGGTAGTCCAAGTCATACTACAGTTTCTACAAGGCAGGAGGCGTGAGTCCCACAAACCTGGAAAGGGTTGACCTCTTGAAGATGTTTTGTCCTGATGGCCCAACTTTCATGGCAGTCGTCCAAGTCCTACTACAGTTTCTACAACAAGTCAGAGGGGGAGTCCCACAAACCTGGAAGGGGTTTACCTCTTCAAAGATGTGCGGGGTGTACTTGGGCGGCATGGGCGTGGCGGGCGACTGCGCGGCGGGGCCCTCTCGCGCCGTGGGCGGTAGCACATTCACCAGCCGCCCCGTGTTGTAGTTGCACTCCAACGTGTAGGAGCGAACTAAGCCAGTGGCCTTGAGTACGGCAACCCGGCCCGAACCTTCCCGGGACATACCGTCGCGTCTGTCCCTGTTGGAAACAGAGTCTTCTTTATTGGAACTTTTGGTGGTAGTAGTCGTCAGCAACCCATCAACGGCTCACTACTGAGCACAAGTCTCCTTTCAGAGAAGGGTTATAGGCCATAATCTACCACGCTGGCCCAATGCGAATTGGAAGACTTCAAACATCTTTGAGAACATTATGGAAAGCTCTCAGGTGTGCAGGTCTCCTCACGATGTTTTCCTTCGCCGTTGAAGCATGTGATATTTAATTGCTTAATCGCACATAACTTCGAAAAGTCAGAGGTGTGTGCCCGGGATTGAACCTGCGACGCCCCGAATAGGTGACCACAGTCCTAACCACTAGGCTATCACTGCTGGAGGAGAATATAATAGAAAAGCGTTTTATTCGAATAAACTTTTATAAAGAGCTTTTGAATCGTTAAATGAATCTATCACTGATCGAGAATTCCGTTCCAACCGAGAACCTGCAAAAATCCCAGCGGTTGTTCTTTAAAAGAATATGTTATAATTATAAACAGTTACAACTATCTCATGAATTTCTGGAGAGAGTCATTTTTATCATTTTTATATTCTTCTCTTCAACTTTATAATATGCTTTTTTTCATGAACATACTTTTAATAGATTTCTCAAACATGTGTAAAGTTCAATACAAAATTGATTGCGGAATTTCATCATATAACGTCACGCCTATTCCCACAAACGATTTCCAGACTTTCTTGACGCGTAGAACGACGCCTCAAGAAGTTTTCCTCAAAGAGGAATCACGAGTCTATTTGGATTTCTCATTTGCCTATCGTGTCATATCAGTTCGCTTGTGCGAAGTATCGTGGGTGTTTCTCGAGTGGTGGTGTCGCAGCTAGCCTAGTGCGAATTAGTGTGAAAGTGTCAATAGTGACGTTTGCTGATTTCATTGCTCATTTTTTACTCTCTCAGTCATGACTCATAACTTGTCAAAAAAAAAATCGGTCAAGTGCGAGTCGGGCCTCGCTCTTTTAGGGTTCCGTTTAAAAAAAATTAAATAAAAATATTTCCATGTACCCATGGAAATATTTTAATTTAATTTTTTTAATTTAATTTAATTTTTATTATTTGTTGTTATAGCGGCAATAGAAATACATACCTAATATGTGAAAATTTCATCTGTCTATCTATTACGGTTTACGAGATACAGCCCGCTGACAGACGGACGGACGGACGGACGGACAGCGTAGGCTTAGTAATAGGGTCCCGTTGGTACCCTTTGGGTACGGAACCCTAAAAACCATTGTTAACCTAACACACAAAATGTGAACTAATAATTTTACTAATTGGTTTAAAAGTTTCTCATTGCCAAAACTACAGATAACTAATTAAATCACGTCCGATTATTGATATTTTGGCGACCGTGACAGGATAGGTGGCGACGGTAGGTGTTGTAATGTTCTCTCACTTGAGGTACATGTTCCGCTCGGTGAAGTTGCAGGAGGAGAAGTGGAAGTGCAGGTTGTTGAGCGACATGATGCGCGGCAGCAGCATGCACTCCACGCAGCTCTCCAGCTCCTCGAAGTGGTTGCCGTACATGAATATACCTGCGACAGGATCAAACCATACGATACTATAGTCTGTTTTTTTTAACAAACGAGTACCGAAAATTTTGACTGTTGCTATTGGTCCACGTAATCAACATAGAGCACCAGGCCCCACCCCTAAAATGACCCATCTCACTGTGTCAATATCGGAAATGTGCGAGAGACATATTCAGTAGCCCACCCCTAACAATGACCCATCTCACTCTGTCAATATCGGAAATGTGCGAGAAACATACTCAGTACTCGTTTGTTAAAAAAAAATAGACTATAGCTGGTCGATCGCGGAAAAGCTGCTTCAATCATTGCTACAGTCTCAATAGGCATAGTGACAGTAATCAAGAATCAATGAAATTAAGAATTTATCTAATGAAATAGGATTCATGGATTATAAACGACGTATTTTTTTTTCTATTTTAAGCGAGATTGATATTATTTATTTTGATAAAATAAAAGTATAAAACATAGCAATCCGCCATATTGGATTGAACACCAATCAGAGCGATTAGGTCACATCTATTTCCAAACTTTGACAAACTAAGACTAAACAGAGGTGACGTCACCAACGACGCCGTGACATCGGCGAGCGTTTTTGCTTTAATTTTAAAAGTTAAAATTGAAGTGGCAATTTTATCTGCAAAACCTTTGATTTTTCCTGCAATAAGATGTTTTTTAGAAATAGTTCTTCCAAAAATCATCTAACAGTTTTTCAAAATCAGTCATCATGTTTCCTAACACAAGCTTTCCGCTTATTTAGAGGGGAAAAGAGAATTGGCTTGACACACACACACACACACACACACACACACACACACACACACACACACACACACACACACACACACACACACACACACACACACACACACACACACACACACACACACACACACACACACACACCACCCCACACAACACTCACGCATATACGCGCACATTTGTATACACATAATATGCACTCACCATTACATGCTTGTTTAATTTTACGAATTTTATTTATAATTTAGAAATTTCAATGTATATTTTATGATAAGTACCAATATGTAAACATTGTTATAGAAGAGCGAGACCACCTGATACAGGTATTTCAATATACTTAAAAGGTGGTCTCGGCCCCTAAAAACCTGATGTGTACATTTTTTAAAGAAATAAAATTTATTATTATTATTACATACCTTTTTTAGACGCATGCCCGTGCAGGTCGATGTACAGGTACAGGCCGGACTCGGCCTCCTTGTGCGCGCGCGGCGGCTGCGCGGCGGGCGCGGGCGCCGGCGGCTTCTTCTTCGGCGGCTTGTCTTTGCCCAACTTTGGTTTCTCGTCCTTTGGTGGGGATGGTTGCTGTTAAAAGAAATGGGAAATAGTCGAAGACAAAGGTATTCACCGACAATTCTCCCATAATCACAGATTTAACTATGTATTTGATTTTCACCAAAGTATAAGGGAATATTAAATCCAAGGGATGTTGACTTGGTAACTTATTATTTGGTGGATTTGAATCGAAACATATTGAGCAAAATAAATTAAAACAATACACCAGTAATAAAAATTATTTTTATTAATTAAAATATATTACATTAAATGTATTAATTCTTAATGTAATAATATTTTAATTCATAAATTTTATGCAAAATCATACACTACACAGTGAACGGAAATATTAAACTTTCCTTTTAAGGAAAAAAGTTTTAAGTCTGAATGCGACGCTAGGAGGGTTGGAATATTGGTGCGTGAAATCACAAGACTCGCAAAAACTTTCAACGTGGATTTTCTTATCTTTATAAATTTTATAATATCATCTGAATCTGAAGTGGAAATGGGCGGAGCACATAGTTCGAAGAGCTGATGGTCGTTAGGGTCCCAAGGTGCTGGAGTGGCGACTGCCCATGGATTAAGGCGGTCCAAGACCAAGGCTTGGGGAATTCTATGCAGTGGACGTCTATCGGTTGACAAAGAAGATAGTATATTCGTTATTTCTTGACGTCTTTCGGTTGATAATGGGGAAGAAAAAAGGTAAAATCGGTGACGGAGGAATAGGTCGTCAGTGTCCTCGCAGTAGGCCGCGGTACCGGTATGAGCGAGTCGCCGACGCTGGGCGCGGGCGAGCGCGGCGCGGGCGGCGCGCGCACGTCGCTGCCGTCGCCCGCCGACACGCCCACGCTGGCGCGCGACGCCGCCTCCGCCACGCCGCACAGCTTCTGCGCAGGGCACAGTCGTCACGACATTGGGTACATTTATATATACTAGAGGTCGTCCATTGGCCGAAATTCGACCCTTGGACGACTCGTTCTATGTCGAGGCATAATAAAAGTAGAAAAAAACTTTCATTATGGTTATGTTTGACATTCAGTAAGACTTTAATCTATTTTCAATTTGATGCGTGTGTGTCAAATACATGGTAGTGTGTGTAATGTTTTTTTTTATTTATTTAATGTATTTTTAGGCATAATTTTAAAAAAGTATTAGCATTCTGCACTCCTTTTCCGTCATGTCACTATAAAACGTGGTATAACAAAAACACATCTGACATGGAATAACAAAACGCAAATGACAGTGGAATAACAAAATGTAAATGACAGCTAAACGTAATTTTGTCTTTGGTTAAGTATGGTAAAAAATTTGATGTGAAAGTGTGTTTGTTTGTTGGTTTGTCCTTCAATCACGTCGCAACAGAACAGCGGATTGATGCGATTTTTTGCATGGGTATAGTAATGGATGTAGTAGTGGTTCCTCAGACCGGGAGAGCTACTTTTTATCTCGGATAATGAAAGAGTTCCCGCGGGATTTTTGCGGACGAAGTCGCGGGCATAAGTGTGGGAAATTTCATACTCCTCCGTCCGCGCAATTTTCGTAAAAAGGGGTACAAAGTTTTTGCTTCACGTATTATTATTATGATTTTTTAAGATTTTTTATTTTATTTACTGACTCAACAAAAAAGTGAACACAATTTACACCAGGGATTCCCAAAGGGATCGATATCGACCTCTTGCCCAGGTGTCGACATAAACGAAAATTGATTTTGGGGATCGACGAGGTCTAAAAATCGACCCCTATTAATTAACACAAGTTTTTATTTGAAACTTTCAAGATACTGTGTAAGTTGTGTTACGTGTACTGTATATATGTTGTTTTTAAAAAATACTTACCTACTTAACTAAATATTGATGTGCCTCCGGAAAACATACAGCATTATTGAAGAAGCTGTTTGTATTTCACCGGATATCCGCGATCGATCTATATACAAAGTAGTTCATCTTACCGGATATAGGGGACGCTAGTGTCTCACCCAGCAAGGCAGTTGGAAACAGCTGCCATTTTGAGTCATAGCGTTGTGTATTTTCGCCGCGTGCGCATCGAATCTAAAATTATATCGTTAATCCGTCTTCCTTTGGAAAAAATATTATCAAAGGCTGTTATTAAATATAGTGATACAGTGATTATAATCCATATTTTCGATCGCGGATCGCGAAAATCGCGTAATGTAAAAACCACGTGTACGAACCGATCGCGGATCGGGAAAATCGCGTAATGTAAAAACCACGTGTACGAACAATGTCGATTCGGCTTCAAAAGTCAATCGATCTGATGTTGTGTGTGCCTGAGAGGTACAATGAACGGGAGGACAAGTTCCAGCAGCGGTTTCGAGCAGCGAGAGGGACTTCGACGAAAGAAACTCTAACAAGGTTCACAGGTAACGGTCGATCCTCGGATCGACACGTTACCACCAGGTGAGTTTTCTCACATTTTTATTGCATCGCTTCTCGACAATTTTTCCTAAGAACAAAGTGCAGTATCTGTTCTTTTTAGCGTAATATTTGAAAGTTCCCACACTGCGGGACGAATATATTAAGCTGATTTTTGCGACTTGACGGGATATTCGGGGCTGGCTCCACTCTCGTCAGGGGTAGGTAGGCTCAGCATTGCAGTGGGTTCGACCCACATAAAAAGCTGAGCGAATTCCAAATACCCTCTAATAAATTACTGAAGCTTTCGGTAAATCGCCTTTGTCTATTTCATATAATATGTGTAACGATAGTTATAACAAACTTAACTAATCGTTTTCGTTAAAAAGGGTTGAACTTATTGAATTAAAATGTCAGTAGCAACTAACAACACATAAAGTTTCAAGCTACTCATAAACAATGTATCTCCCAGTAAAGAATTAATTGTCAAAGCAACATTCACCGCTTTTATTAAGTCCGTTTGTATTTTCGAAACTGAGACTTGACTGCGGAAATTGGATATTGTAACATCCATCGTATGTATCGATCGTGTAAAATATAGCCTTGTCACCCGGACACTCTAGAGTGTAGTTCTTCCTTTTGACTTTGCAACAGTCGAACAAAAAAGTGATATAGAAATTTTGGTACATAGGCAGTTTTGGTTACCAACAGCACTCTGGTTCGGAACCAGAGATTCACTTGATGTTTCAAAAGCACTTTGTAAAAGTTCCTTGGAATAAACTTTTCTATTATATAAAAGATTTCTGTAGTGAATCTATGATAACGGGATTTCGATTACCCTCACGCAAGAAATCTCTGGTACCAATAATGTTTCATTAATAAGTACATATAAATCATACAGGGCATAAATACAAGAAACAACTGCACGCGTCACCAGTCGTGTACAGGCTACCGAGCCGGCCACCAGTGGAATGTGTGTGTGTGTGCGTGCGTGTGTGTGGGTGTGTGATATCTACATATAGTAGATATCGATATATACGAGTATACGGCAGTATATTACAATGGATATGCGTTCCATTTTCAACTTTCGAAAACAAATTGAATTTGTGAAAATAAGAGTTCCGTCTGATATTTCAGTTTCCAGCTCTCTATAACCAGAGACTGGATGATAAAACTGGAATTTTCTCAGAATTCTTCCTCAGCTCGACCACAAAATCTCATCAACCATGCCTGAGAATCTAATGCAAAGATCAATCTTACTAGATGACCTACCTTTCGGTGTACATACTGGGTTGCGGAAACCCTCTGTGCGAAAGGATGTCGAATGCTTGTTTACCTAGACGACTTCTTTCTGGCCAAGCAAGATCACTCGAGTGATGGCCTAATCTTTCGGTCTGGCGCCTCTTTTCTACCTTTCGGTGTACATACTGGGTTGCGTAAACCTTCTATGTGAAGGGATGTCGAGTGCTAGTTTACCTAGACGACCTCCTTCTGGCCAAGCAGGATCAATCGAGTAACGGCCTAATCTATTGGTCTGGCGCCTTTTTTCTCATGTAACACACTGGGTTACGGAAACCCTCCGTGCGAAGGTAAGTCGAGTGCTAGTCTAACCTAGACGACTTCCTTCGGGTCAATCACGACCAATCCAAGTAGTCTTTAGGCTGCGGAAGCCGAGAGGCACTTGGAACATCTCCTTCTGGTCAATCACGACCAATCCAAGTTATGTCTTTGGGCTGCGGAAGCCACGAGACACTTGGAACATCTAAGCTGCTAAATCAATAACACCCATGAAGGGGTAATCGTTGCCAACTACAGCAAATTCAATTTCCTTTCCCTTAAAAAGGATAAATATTCTCATCGAGTCCTTGAGATAATAATTGCTGTAAAGTAGCATTAGCTCTTGTGAATTGCAAGGGTTGCTGGGACAGTTAAGTAATAAGTAATATTAGCCATGCTGAACCTTATTAACTCTCCCCCACCCCTCTTCAAATAAACGTAAAACTTGTCTATGACGAGTATATTAAGTACAGTACAGTTTCTATCCCGCGCCCTTAACCTTTGGACTACTAAGGCTTCAACCCTCAGAGGACTTTGTGATTCCCTGGGGATTCCTCAAATATTCAGAAAAGTTTCGATAGGAAACATCTGTATCTCGCTCCAGGAGCGTGGAACAGGAATTGAGGGTGGCGAGAGCCTCATGTCCCAATAAATCTAAAATTTAAGGGTGTCCAATGAGAGCCAACATCCATACTATGTTGAACACACGGGTCCTCGTGCAAATATTTAGACGACAAACTAATGTTAGTAACTGACCGTTCAGCTAAAATGATGGCACAGTAACAAGTTTTATTGGTAATCACAAATAAAACAAACTGCGAAAATCACGTCCTGGCTCAATTGGACAACAATGCAACACTCATTGCGTACATTCGAAATGGGAGTAAAGTAGTGACTTTACTAACTCTGACCGAATTCCTACACCAGACTGGATTTTTATAATCTGCTCAAATAGTTTTCAGGGCGATACAACATAGTTGGGACAGATGGTCATGAGAAAAACCTCCCATAGAGTGGCATCTTCACCCTCAAATGACGTCAGAGTTTGTTTTATGGGATGGAACAATTTGACATTAACTTGTTTGAGACACATCAAACCGGTGTAGTAAAGTACTATGTCTCGATAAATTGAAAGAATCAATCAATAAGTCATATAGATGCCTTCAGCAGACTATGAGGGCATAATTGGCTTTGGGATTTCCTCAACTGACACATTAAAACAGTGCGACAGGAGCATACCTTATAGTGAAGCCCAAATGGCCTCGAGCGTTTATTTTTTGGTGTTAAGATCTGAATGGATCACCCACATTAAATACAGAACCTATCAGTGACTCTGACAGATGTCACGATGTAAAAGCGTTCACCTCAGGTGCAATTTGATACTGAAAGTTTGGGAAAATATAAAAAAATATATAATCGAACTTGTCTGTACTTACCAGCCATCAAAAGATGGCTAAACTGGCGCGAAATTTCCCAAATAAATTCAAAATCTTCTCTTCTTGCAAAGCAAATTTTTTGACATACCTAATCATTCTTGTACATACAAGTAAATATGCAGTTTCTATGCTTTCTGTGGTCCCCACCTAGGACAACAATCGTTTTCATCTAACCTATACGTGCTTAAGACACACTTTGCAATCTAAATGATTAAATGATAAAATATCTAGACAAACCTAAAAAGGCTTCTATAAGCCTCGGAACGTAGGGGTATATGACCTAAAGCTAATGATTATTCCTGTAATATAGGTAAAAATATATTAGTATCTGATACAGGCATTTGACTCAAACACTAATCACTCTTAGGGGAAATCTAAACTTTAAAAATAATAATAAAATACGATCGATGGGATATTATGATCAGTAACATTAGTTAGGGTTTCATGAGAGGAAAATAGGTCAAAGAGATCTGAATATAGAAATCATTATGATTGTCTATAACAAATTTTCCTTTATAACATTAGACTCCCAAAATACATGAGTAAAGTTAATTTTCTTCGGTAAAGTTGTGCATACCCAGGGTGTTGCAGATCACTATGGTCAGATAACCAACCAATAGACCATCAATATTATTATCTCATGATAATAGAAAATCGTGACATATTATATATATTTTAATACTACTCTCCTAAGATATCTACAAATAACCGAAGCTTATATCTCGATACATTTATTCATTTAGTCCGGTTTGATTTTCAATCCATACTAAAGTTCCTTAATTGTCAAGACAATTAAATTAAAAATTACTTAATTTTTAATTATTTAATTTTTTCCTCTTCAAAAGTATAAACAGATTTACCTTAAAACATTACTATGAAATTACTAATTTTGGTTGAAAATAACATTATTTGCAATATGCATGATCAAAAGAAAATAGATCAAAAGAAAATTTATTTCACAGATTAACTCCCTGTGATTCATCTTGTTTAATACTTTTCACCAGCAGATAACAAACACGTCTTCAATAATGCTGTATGTTTTCCGGAGGCACATCAATATTACGGTTTTACATAACAATAAAACCGATATTATGTGCCGAGAGGGAAAACATACAGCATTGCAGGAAGTTCTTCCTGGTAAAGACTATGACTCAAAATGGCAGCTGTTTCCAACTGCCTTGCTGGGTGAGACACTAGCGTCCCCTATATCCGGTAAGATGAACTACTTTGTATATAGATCGATCGCGGATATCCGGTGAAATACAAACAGCTTCTTCAATAATGCTGTATGTTTTCCCTCTCGGCACATAATATCGGTTTTATTGTTATGTAAAACCGTAATATTATGTCTATTTATTTTGTTTTTCGATGAGAAAATGATGTCAAGTTTACTCACTTAAATAACCGCAAAGTTTTTAAATTTTTAGTTTTTTCCTAAAAAACTAGAGATAGGATTTTTAAAGTAATTTGGCTATAGGGGTTTGAGGTATCAGTTTATTTTGGAAAAGGGGTCCCTTGCCCAAAATAGTTTGGGAATCCCTGGCCTAGATGGTGAAAAATCTTGAAAAAAATAAACCCATATTATGTAATACACTTACAATTTCCTCATTGTTCTCTGATATGACGTATCTCTTGAAGCAATTTGTACAGAAATATACGTTTTCGCCGTTCTCATTATATTCCACGTCGGTCAGCTGAAACAATCAAATAGTGACATCAACGGACAAACTGAACTAGGTGAAATAATCTACCCATATATTTCAACTATAGGTAAACCGCCATAAGCTTGGCCTTCCTGATGGTTTGCGGGACGCGGGGCGGGTGATGTAATCGGCTATACACGATACGACGTCGTCGACGCGTATCTTAAGATTTAACTAACCTTAAGATTAAAGGCACCTATGATATTTTTTTAACAGAATATATTTATTCTTAGTTTAAGTATTTTTTAAAGTCAATTGTACATTTATATTAATATTAAACTAATATTAATAAACAATGGTCTTATAATTATTATCATTAATCAGAACGTTCTTCATCACATGAATTTTCTTCATTTGAAGATTCCGATGATGTATCTTGCGATAGTTCAATAATAAATGGTCTATTTAATTTTTTATTACGCAGAGTAGGTAGGTTATCCTAATTCATGTCGCAAGATGAATATTATCGTGTGTATCGCCGTCTCTGGAAAAATATCACGCGCGGACTAGCGTCCACGTCAGTCACTGCCGGCGGACAGCGGCAGACTAGCTGATTGGTTGAGCGCGCTCCCGCCCCGCGTCCCGCAGACCATCAGGAGGGTCAAGCTTATGGCGGTTTACCTATAAAGCTAATCAAATGCCCTAGACGTATGGGGGACTAATTTATTATTTATAATACATATATATTCTGTTCACAATAACTATGTGCCTGGAATTGGAGGGCGCTGTTGTGCTTATTTACCTTTTTTGTTAGGCGGGCAATACAAAAGCCAGCTCGATTCCTTAACTTCGGCATCAAATCACTGCATCAATGTCAAAATCATAGATTTAAGATGTTCGTTACTAGATACCGCCCTTCCAACAAACAATAGCTCCATAAATGCGGCATGCATCGTAATATCATAGTAGTTTGTGTGAAAACAACAAACATTAGTTGCTATGAGACGATGTGGGTACGACAGTTCCAGCGTACTATGAATTGCCGCCATTTCCTTGTACGTTGACAGTATTTAGCATCTTGCAGCGACTAAGTTATCAATCCTAAATCTATCGTGAAAACATGGTTTTCGCAGCAGTTTTATTAGAGATCGATGTGGACAAAAATATTTTTTGGCAGCTCAATGTTACTAACGAAAAAAATTTGTATTTATTATGCGATGTGAATGCGATTTTGCAAGAGTTTTAAAGTGGCTTTTCCTTTCTGGATCTCGACAAAAGTTAAGTTAAAGTAGGTTTTCATTGAGACAACTCGAGAGGTGTTAAAGCTAAAGCAGTGACATTAGCGATCTGCCAAACTTTATAAATATATACAACCTTACACCTTATTAATAAAGTAAGTATTCTGTTTAAAAAGAGAATCTTCCTGGCCAAACAGTAAAGTAACGCTACGTGTTTTACATAGCAACCTACACGCACAACTTGACATATAACAAACACGGCTGTCATATCAATTTACGTGTTGTTTAAAGTTGTTATTGTTTGAACAAAATGCCGAAAGCTAGAAAAACTTTAACTAGGGAAATAATATTTAATATTATTCAGTTTTGCCAAAGGGAAAAAGCAGCGCAAGCCCTTATTTTGGACATGAAAAAGGGTACGAACCGTGTAGCTGCTATGTCAGGTATAGGGTTTTTGTTGTATTTTTATGATTGCTCATATCTAACATCGCAAAATGTGTTTAAATTCAAAATTGAATCTTGTAAATAAGTGATAATATTCTGAATCCGTCTAGTAGTTTTTGAGTTTATCGCAAACAGACAGACAAACGCGGCGGGGAATTCTGATTATAATATGTATTGATCATAATACTTGATACAATTACCTTATTGTTACTATAATTAGGAGCTGGTAGTTTTTGATTGAATGTAGACAGAAAGAATTCTGTCTACATTCAATCAAAAACTAAAAGAAATGGATAAAAGGATCAAAATGTAACAGGCGCGCTATTGTAGGTAAGTATTACTAAACAGGAATTGTTAATATTTTGTTTACATATTATTGTGTGTTGATTATCAACAGTTAATATACAATGCAATCAAGTATAGAGTACCATGCCCTTATAAAATCGTGCCGTATGCGACATGTCATTTTTAGAGAATAGACGCGCTGCTAAGTTTGATAGTTGTCAAGTGGCTTGTGTAGGTTGCCATGTAAAAACCGTAGCGTTAATTCACTCTTTGGCCACACACATTCTTATTGTGAACAAACTATACTATACAAAACTAAAGGTTGAATAAATAAACGATGAAGTGAGTCTTCTGGCGTAGCCCATTTGATTTGTAACTAGCTTTATGAGGACAAACAAGACCAATCTACAATAGTGATCAATCACGGTGAGGTCTATAGATTGCACTCACACTTAGCTCAGACTCAAGACTGAGTTAAAACGAGACAGATTTATTTGAGGACATATTTGTGTCTCATTTTAACTCTATCTTGAGTCTTGAGCTGAGTGAGGAAGCCATCTATAGATCTCATCCTCAGAGTTGTGTTGTTAATTGACGTGCTATCCAAAATATATAGCCATAGCCATATGGCTAACATTGTAAATTTCAGTTTCTGTCCACAATTTTTCGTAAGGTTTATAATATTATTAGTTTTATTAAAAATTAACAGTTCTTACAAAATTATTCCGTGACCACACCAAGGGGCAAATACCAGATTAAACTATGACTTACAAAATAAACAGATGAAATCTCTGGTGATAGATTTCACTTGTCAGTTGTTGCAAGATTTGAATAAGGGCCGGTTGCAAGTCAGGCGGTTAAAGTAGTTACCGCATCTCATGGTCAAAATATATTAAACACTAAAAAGTTAAAGGACGTCTGCAACTAAATTTGGCATCCCCTCGATGGCCAAGTTTATCTTTAACGGTAATACACTTTAATCGCCTGACGTGTATCCGGCCCTTAAATTAAAATGACTTAACCGCCTGATGTGCAACTGTCCCTTAAAAAGTTACTTTTTTGATGAAAAGTCTTACTTTAGTTTCCATTTCGTCAATCTGTTGTCTTTGATGGTCCCTGTACTCTTCTATGGAGTGATAAATTGGGGGTTTGGAGCACATCTGAGCGAGATTAAATTATTTTTAAATAATCAATGTCGTGCTATGGAATACTACTACTACTATTTTTATAATAAAAAAAAATAAGTGTGAAGCTTCCCATTGTTTACTAAAATATGTTTATAATATGACTGTGTTCATGAATCTACTGGGGTGACATAATATAGTCAGTACTGACATAACATAAATAAAAAAAATAAGCTTCTGATCGGATCTGACTGTCTACCAAGATGCAATAGTAGTAGTAGATTAAGGTTTTTTTAATTTCCGCGGGAACTCTGTAATTTTCCGGGAAAAAAGTAGCCTATGTTTTAATCCTGTGTATGAGCTATCTCCATTTCATATTTCAGCCAAATCGGTTAATTCGTTGTGGCGTGAAGTGTGAAGAAGGCGTGTATGACAACAGTGAACATAGTGGGATTTTTCAGTCCACCCCCCTGACCGTTTAACTATTGATGCTTATACAGCGTGCAAAAAAGGCTTAAACAATACTGAAAGATATATTTATGTGCATCTAATATAGAATCCTTGAGCACAGATGAAAACCAAAGCCCTTTGAACCAGGGTTCGAGGATATATATCAATGGATATATTATATCAAGATATATATCCGATATATATCCAATATATTATATCAAACTCGGTTCGACGATATATATCAATGGATCTTTTTTATTAGTTTTGTTACATAAGTGTAGGTATGACCATTGACTGATTAGAATTTATAAAAAAAGTTTTTATGTTTTTGAGTTGCGTTTTTAATATACATGTATAAAATTTTATGTTTTTAGTTGATTTTGCCTGATCTAAAATAAAATTTTATGTTTTGGTTTCATTTGTCTGATTTTAAGTACTTACCTAAATAAATAAAACATTAAAACATTTTAGTTTTTTTGATAATTTTAATGTTTATTTTATACACATATTATGTATTCATAAATAATACAATAAAATATTAATATGGCTTTCATACAAAATATATCAAATATATATATCAAAGTTGATATATATCATAAATATCCGATATTTTGATATTTATAATAAATATCGGATATTTTCGAACCCTGCTTTGAACCCACCAAAGAAACGCCATGCACGCAAAAGGCCACAAAAACGCCGCGATCGCTGCCGCTAAAAGTCGCCAGTCTGCCCTCTCCCCAAGTTTGTATGGAAAAATTTACAGGTGACTCTATATCAGATGCACATACATATACCCCTAAGGCTCTTGTGCACTTCCCCGTTTACGATTCGTAAAAATACGATTCGATGTGACCGTCATACAAAACTAATACGGATCCGTCAAAACATGAATCGAATGAGTGCACAAGCGCACGTACATTTTGTATGTAGACCACTTCGAATCGTATTTTCACGAATCACGAAAACGAATTGAATACGTGGAAGTGCACAAGCGCCCTTAGCAATATTTTCATGTACTTTCTTTACATGGTATATGGTATGGTTAGATGGATGGGTGTATGTGTGTGCCCACTCACCAGAGCCGCAGTGTACCCCGGCACGAGGCTGGTGATCCCGGGCATGGTGTCCTCGAGCTGCGCCACCGCTTGCCGACACTCGCGACACCACCCCATCTTCACTTTGCTGGCGGGCCCCTTGCACTCCGGCCCTGAGCCCTCGCTGGATCATAAACAAGTTGAATGTTCAACATTCTTTTGATTAATGGAGAAGTTTGATGGTGTGTTATTTTATATTGAGTTACACACAAATAAAATCAAAAACTACACATCATCATCACCAAAATTGTATAAATAAATAATTAAATTGTTTTTTGATTAGATTATTTAGATTTTGATAGATTGTGATTTTTTAAAAAGCGCTCGACGGATTTCCATAAAATTTTAATGGGACCACCTGGGAAGTATGACACTTTGAAACAAAAAAAGAATTTTCCATATCGGTTCTGCACCCCGATAACTTCCCGTTTCGATACGATTAGATATCGATCTCGTATCGAAAATTTTTTGTCGTGCGATTCAGAACGTTCGGTTAGAGAATTCGATTCGATGTCGACTACGGAATCGGCTTCGTTATCGGTATCGACAAGATACATTAAATTACATGTGGATTTACGAAGTTTGTTGTTTTACCAAAATTTCACTTGTTATTAAATTCATGTTAGCACTAAATAAATAGATTTTAATCATTTTCGAAAGTCATTGAAGTAATTATTTAAAATGATAACTTGTTAAATTATTGAAGGCCAATTTTCAGCCTCGTCGATAGATGGCGCTAAGTTCATGTTTCATCCCTCTGGGTTCTTATTTTATTTTGTTGTGGTGTACATGTTATTTTAATGTTAAAATACGTGTACAATATGGTAAGTAAACATTTACATACCAAAATCATTCATCATAATCATTTTATACGAAAAACCAGTAAACACAGTACGTAAACAAAAGGATACCGGATGCCCTGTAGCTTTCGATAAGTAACCAACTAAAATTATCGGACGTTCGGAAAATCTTATTCGATATGGTTGTTGTGAATAGCGTTTGATAGAAGATATCGAACGATATCTACGTCGGTTCGATTCGGTTTCGATTTCGACAACTTCTCTGTCGATACGAGTATTCTGAATTGAAAATTCATCTTATCGTACGAAAACAAACCGAATCGGTCGATAATTATGTTATCGTAAGGTTCTGAATCGGGGTGCAGGTGTCTTTCTTCAAGATTCCGACGTATTGAGAACCTCTTCCTTTTTTATATACCTTAAATTATAAACTAACCGATACTGTTCGGCGAGTTCATAATCTTGCGCCAGTTTACAACCCGACTAGTTCGTTTATGAACTAACAATTTTACGATCTTACATTGACATATATTATAAATGTTATAAATAAATAATAATATTTGGAAGATAAAAGAAAAAAGACGTACCAATGCTCTCATCGTATTATTTTTGTTTTGTTGACAATGTACAAATAAACAGAGAAAACAATATCTACGTCTATTTTGGATAAAAACGTGTGAACGGATCAAAAAATAGTATCACTTACTCAAGAGCTGAAGAGCTGGATTCCATCAGCAAACTGATGCTGTTCTTCAAAGTGTCTCTCAGCGGTTTGAGGGGATTGCTTCCCTGGATGTTCAACTCTTCACTGGTGCTGAGGTGGACGTTGGAGCCCAAGCACGAGCGGAGCACGTTGTCGTTGAGGAGGGAAGAGGTTTCTTCCACGTTTGAGGATATATCGCTTGTTTGGGACGGCATCTCTTGCAGTTTCATGTCGTACACCTGGGATCAAGACATTTGGAAATTAACCAAAACAAATTAAATTGAAATATTCGTGTTTAATTTAGATGTAGCTGCCAGTTAATAAGCTCATAATACTACGATTTTATTTATTTTTTATCATAACTCAAACAGTTTTTTGGTCTTCGGTACTAAAGCCCCTTCAAAATTGGTTTGATATTGACAGGGCTTTCACATTAAGGTGGAGGATTATAATAGGCTAATTTTAACTGCTAAGCCACGAATATATCCGTGGTAACATCAGCATAATCGTATCTAGAAAAACAGGAAGATCTGACACGTCATGAACCTATCGAAATTATACTCTACAATTTTGTCCGGGGGAGGTTTCCATCAAAGACGTGCTGCCAAGCGATTTAGCGTTCCGGCACGATGGCATGTTTAAAAAAAATACATAAACCAATGATACCAAAGGAACACTGTAGAATAGAATAGAATAGAAATATTTTTTATACAAATAAACTTTTACAAGTGCTTTTGAATAGTCGATGAATCTACCACTGGTTCGGAATGCCTTTCCTGCCGAGAGGAACCAGCAAGAAACTCGGCGGTTGCTCTTTTCAAAACAAATTTACAATACAGTAAATACTATGCTATATTTATGCAGTGTTTCCACAATGAGGAAAGTTCCAAAAATGCATACCGACTAACTTCTATCTTAAGATGGACAGACATAAAGTAGCCCCATTCCTGCCGGTGGCACCCGTTCACGAGCATGACGCATGACCCAGCCATTGCTATAGTAACTGACCTGTTCAGCGAGATTCGCAGCGTCCCCGCTCAGCGACTGCGTATCGCGGACACTGTCTACGGACACGTCCTTTAGGACGATGGAGGACTTATTCCCGGCTTTGGCCTTCTCCCTCTGCTTGAAGGAATCGCTTTTATACGACGACGAACTGAGGTTTTTCTTCTTTTTCGTCTCGACCAACTGCCGAATTAAATCAAGATTATCGTGAGCGATTAGGAAAATACCAAGACTTGGACAAATAACTTAAGCTTCAATTCTTAAGCTATTTTTCAGAAAAGTCAGGGTGTTTTAAAAGAAAAGATCAATTTTTTTATTTTACTTATCTAGATTAATTATTTCAACACTATGAATTTCTACATAAAACTTATCCCATTTATGTGTTACTAGATGATGCCCGCGACTTCGTCCGCGTGGATTAAGGTTTTTGAATTCCCGCGGGAACTCCTTAATTTTGCGGGATAAAATGTAGCCTATGTTTTAATTCTGCGTATAAGCTATCACTATTCCGAATTTCAGGAAAATCGGTTCCTTCGTTGTGGCGTAAAAGAGTAATAAACATCCATTCATCTATCCATCCATACATCCATCCATCCATACATCCATCCTCACAAACTTTCGCATTTATAATATTAGTAGGATTAGTAGGAAGTAGGATAGGATGAATGTATAAAACCACAGTGTTGGTAAATACCTCAGCACTTTCGCTGATGTTCTGAATGCTTCGTGATGTAAAGCTTTTGCTTTCCTCGCAGATATCTTCCTCTTTTTCTTGGCCGAAGTGATAATATCTGAAAGGAAACAGTTGATCTTTAATTTTCGTTCAGAATATTTGAAAAGCACCAGTAGTAACAGAACCATTTGTAGGACATGATTCCTACCTATTTAAGCAAGTTCTTATTAGGTAAAACCGTTAACAAAAAAATATAATGAACTTGCAAACAATTAACAAACAGAAAAAATACCAATAGTAATGTTAAAAATGTAATGCTCCCAGTTTTCTTGCTGGTATTGAATCTTAGAAAAATAATCCATTATTCTCATGTAGTAATAAATAAATAATTAGTAGCAATGAATACGCTATTTAATACCAAAGGGGTTAAAACACTAGCATAGCTTACCTAATAAGTGCCCTCGAAGCATACACGGTAGGATGCAGCGTCAAAGAAGGGTTTAAATAAACCCTGTTTAGGTTCACGCCCCTCGTGTCCGTCCGATAGTGGCCCCTCGCAACCCCGTCGGGGTTGAGAAAGGGTATCATCTTGAAGACGTACAGTTTCCGCAGCTGAATTGCGATCGGATCGTTCCTTGTGAGCAGTAAGTTTAGGAAACCGTTGAATACAAAGCTTGAAGGAGTTTCGCCGGGGTGGACTCGCGCCGATATGAAGATGATCTGGTGAAACAGACAAAATTCAAAAAGATTCAAAATTATTTATTTCACGTAGGCCAACCTGTGGCTCTTATGACACTTCAAAACTACCACCGGTTCGGAAAGCGGATTCTGCTGATAAGAGCCGGCAATAAACTCATCAGAATGCGCACTACAATTCAACACATGTTAAGATGGTCAGACAGAAAGCAGCCCCATTCCCGCCGGTGGCATCCGTTCACGAGCATGACGCATGATCCAGCCGTTTCTTCGCTCAACCATATTTGAGGGAACGTAACAACCCGCACCACACGATACCACCACAGATATGTTTAATGAGAGTGTGACATATTTTTTATCCATTGATGATATGATTGAAGGTTTGCTATGAAATAAAAATAACATTTTCCTAGCAAACCTTCAATGGATAAAAAATATATGTCAGTGGCTATAATTTTTTGATAGGCACTGAGTTACAAAATCAAGGCCCTGTGCGTGTACCAGTGGACGCGTACCCTGCTGCGGGATTGTCTAAAATAATTGCTACAGGTAACGATCGCAATCACTTCTTATTGGCAGAATTTATTGCTCTTCTTTCTTGCTGCATCAATGCATTTGTACGAAAAGTTTGGGTGTACCTGCCAATCAGAGGTAATTGCGTTTGTAGCAATCAATTTTAGACAACACCCTTAGCCGGAACACGCTTTTCGCACCTGTAGCCGCACATTCATTCATTCATTCATCAGCAACCCATCAACGGCTCACTACTGAACGCAGGTCTCCTTTCAGAGAAGGGTTATAGGCCATAGTCCACCACGCTGGCCCAATGCGAATTGGCGGACTTCACACACCTTCGAGAACATTATGAAGAACTCTCAGATGTGCAGGTTTCCTCACGATGTTTTCCTTCACCGTTGAAGCAAGTGATATTTAATTGCTAAAACGCACTTGACTCTGAAAAGTCAGAGGTTCGTACCCGGGATCGAACCTGCGACATGCCGCACATGCTTGGCTTTATATAATGGACAAGCGACAATGTAATGTTACATTTAGATAGCTAAGAATTTCTTGTTGGCTGTAGAGCTCAGCAGATGCTGCTTTCCGAATTAATGGCAAAGTCTTGAGTTATCATAAAAAAATTATCAAGTATCATAAAGTATCAAGATTCAACATCGAGTTTGATGTCGCTAGCACGCAATGTACACATGCATGCAAATTAGTTGTCGTCAAACGATATTCTTATGTCCAATGTTGGTATAAGGACTCTTCTTAGGACTTTAACGTGCCGCGGTCTTGCGCTGTTTGTATCCAACGGCTCACTGCAACTCTTTTAATCATTGTATTATTAATAGATCTATACTCCATAGGTACATAATTGACTACCTTTTTGTTTATAAACTTGAATGGCCTCTCTTGGTTATCTGGAAACAGATTCTTTAATCGCTCTTCCCTCTCAGTAGTAATTCCGTGGTTTGAGGATATCGTCAGAAGGTCCACTCGTCTACCTACAAAGAGAAAGAAATTTTATTTTAAATAACAATAACAGTAAAAAGTTTACTCATCATAATATCACATCACCTAATATTATAAAGGCGAAAATTTGCATGTTCGTTACTCTTTATGCAAAAACTACTCAACAGATTTGGTTGAAATTTGGAATGGGGATAACTCATACCCAGGATTAGCATGTAGGCTACATTTTAATCCGGAAAATTAAAGAGTTCCCGCGGGAATTGAAAAATCTTAAATCCACGCGGACGAAGTCGCGGGTATCATCTAATAATTTATATGGATGGGTAAGTATGGGCTTTATTTATATTGATAAGGATTGATTGTCCTACTAATATTATAAATGCGAAAGTTTGTGAGGATGTATGGATGGATGGATGGATGTTTGTTACTCTTTAACGCCATAACAAATTAACTGATTTGGCTGAAATTTGGAATGGAGATAGCTCATACCCAGGACAACACATACTGCTACTTTTTATTCCTGAAAATAACAGAGTTCCCGCGGGAATTAAAAAGCCTTAATCCATGCGGACGAAGTCGCGGGCATCATCTAGTAATATTATAATGGCGAAAGTTTGTATGTTTGTTACTCTTTCACGCAAAAACTACTGAACTGATTTGACTGAAATTTGAAATGGAGATAGCTCATACCCAGGAATAACATATAGGTTACATTTTAACCCGGAAAATTAAAGAGTTCCCGCGGGAATTAAAAAATCTTAATCCACGCAGACGAAGTCGCGGGCATCTAGTAATTTTTAGGAGTGGGTTGGTATGGTTATGGGTTTTATTATAGTGTGTGTCGTATCTGCATAAGTGTGAGCGAGCGCAATGCTCATGCCTGCCTGCTCCCAGCTAGACTCCGATAGGCACGCACACTTACGCAATCCGCATGTACACGACGTAACCACAAGTAAAGCTCACGCGCGCTCGTGAATTACAAGAACCATACTAGTTTATGTCATTAAATTATAAAAATATTATGCTTTGAGTTGCGTACTCACCTTCTAACGAATACACTAAACACTCTCTGCAGTAGTAAATGTCGTCAGCAGACTGCGGCTTCGGCAGTGGCAACATCTTCAAGTCAATAGAGTTTAGGGCAATTTGTAACTCCGCAAATGAAAATGGATATGTGAACGCAAAGAATGTTGTTGCTTTGGGATTCTCCGCTGTTCTGTATCTGAATGTGAGAGTGAAAGTGTTGTCGTCCGTCTGGAAAATTACATGCTTTGTCAATAATTGCTACAATCTCAATAATTATTGTAATTGGCTGAAATTATGCTATGATTTTAGCCAACACTGCACCAAACATTTTTAGACAATCCAGCAGTTAATCACTGCAGAGAGTTGATTTAAATAAAAGCCTTCATCATCAGAAACCTATGAACAGCTCACGACTGAGCACAGATCTCCTTTCAGAGAAGTGTTGTAGGCCATAGTCTACCATGCTGGCCCAATGCAAATTGGGAGACTTCACACACCTTTGAGAAAATTAAGAAGAACTCTCAAATGTTCAGGTTTCCTCACGATGTTCACCTTCACTGTTGAAGCTTGTGATATTTAATTTCTTAAGCGCACATAACTTAAATGGCTTTTAACACACTTAACTCCGAAATTCAGAGGTGCGTGCCGGGATTGAACCTGCGACCCATGAATAGGAGACCGCAGTAATAACCACTAGGCTATCACTCCAATATGCCTTAACAGACACAAAGACACTATTGTCTTATTGCACTTGCTATCAAGTGCTCAGTGTTACATTGAACATGCACATAATATGCAGTGCACTACAGTGCATGTCGAAGATGACGCTTCACAACAAGCACAGCTATTCTTCTTCTTTATTTACATAGGAGCACCAGTCACCGACATAGCTCAGCAAGTCGCGAAACTGAAGTGGAAATGAGCTGATTGTCATTAGGTTCCAAGATTCTGGAATGGCACCACACTGGGAGGCGCAGTGTTGGCAGACCCCCACTAGGTGGACCGACTACATCAAACGAGTCGCAGGAAGCTGCTGGATTCAGGCGGTGCAAGACCGAAGTCTGTGGAAGTCCATGGAGGAGACCTTTGTCCAGCAGTGGACATCTATAGGTAAATTATGATGAAGAAGATATGCTTAGATTTCAGATAACTAGGCCAATAATTATAACATGAGTTAATTTTGAAATTGCAATACAACTTGCCTATAGTGCCTTGCAATAGTGCCTGAAGACTAAAGTCTTCAAACAGTGCGTGTTGCCAGTGATGACTTACGGATCCGAGACATGGTCGCTAACTAAGGGAGATCCGTAGGAGAACCAGAGTCACCGACATAGCTCAGCGAGTCGCGATACTGAAGTGGAAATGGGCGGGGCACATAGTTCGAAGAGCTGATGGTCGTTGGGGTCCCAAGGTGCTGGAGTGGCGACCCCGCACCAGGAAGCGCAGTGTTGGCAGACCCCCCACCAGGTGGACCAACGACATCAAGCGAGTCGCAGGGAGCCGCTGGATTCAGGCGGCGCAAGACCGAGGCCTGTGGAAGTCCATGCAAGAGACCTTTGTCCAGCAGTGGACGTCTATTGGTTGATAAAGAAGAATACAACTTACAGAATGTACTGGTCGATCTCTTATTCTCTCCCACTGTGGTTTCCCAGGCAATGTGCGAGTGACGGGTGCCATACCCTGGTTGTACATTTTCCCTTGCTTATTCAAGTTTATCAAATTCAACCGCACCTAATGCACCAAATAAAATTATATCACAATTCTAAGAAAAGTGTTTTAGTAATTCGAATCTACAAATACCTCAAACTGTATTAAGAATAATATTGAATACTAGGCTGATGCTCGTGACTTTGTCCGCGTGGATTTAGTTTTTTAAATCTCTTCTGAGATATCTCTTCTCAATTTTCTGAGATAAAAAGTAGCCTATGTCACTCTCCAGGTCCTCAACTATACCCATGCAAAAAATGACATCGATCTTTAGCTCTGTTGCGGCGTGATTGAAGGACAAACCAACAAATAAACACACTTTGGCATTTATATTATTAAGAATTTAATACCTGTACATTAGGCTCACTAGCCTGTACACCAAAGTAGAACCAAGTGCGGTTTCCATTTTCAAACTCTGTGCCAGCACAGTCCGGCCGTGTCCACAAATTGAACTCATAGTCTGGAGTCTCTGCCACGTTCGTTTTGGGGTTAATAGTTGGAGCTACAATAATTAAGGTAACAGTAAAATCAATATTGCTGTTCTCAATAAAGGACTTAATTCCTGTCGACTGCCAGGGCATTGAAACAAAATGTCGCCTCACCAATATACTCCGTGGGCACTCGTTCCACATGACCCAGATTCCCCGAGTCAAAATTATGTATGAAATAAAAGCCGCCGCTCTCGATTATGTTGCTGCGATCCATGGCTACAACGTTTTGCTACATTCTACACATTACATCAAAAAATACGCCATCCCGTTAAGCTTTTGTGAATACATCTACTTTCAAAATTTCATTGAATAAATGTTGGATTTTTAATGTACATGTTTTGAAAATTTCAAAATGACACTCAAAAATGTTAGGTTTCACTGTTTTTATTTGGTACCTTCATGGTTTTTCCAAACAAAATTATGTAATTTTGTTGACATCGATTGACGGATAACAGCTGATTTGCTCTATTGGTGATCTTTTTTTAATTTGACTATTTTTTAAACTTATTATTTTAAAGTTAAAATAACTTTAAAATTAACCACGATAATTTATATTTGATTATTGAAGGTAATGAGATGAAATGATAGTATTTATTATTTATTTGTATCACTTTTTGCCATTCTTAAATTTTCTTCAAGATGGCTGACTGGGCTGACATGTCATTTCTAGACAAAGGAATGCGAATCCGTGATGCGAATTGCGAACTGTCATGCCTGATGCCACAGCCTCCTTTGTAGTGATGTGAACCGGTTTTAAAAAAACCTAAAAAATACCGGTGTTCGTAAAAACCGATAAACACCGGTTTTCGTTTACTGAAACCTAATATTTTTCTCTCTCTACTTTGATCTCCTATCCTCCTATCTCTCTTTGATGTACTAAAATACAAAATGCAAATACTTTTTTGATCGACCTATTTCAAATGCAAAATACCAAATAGTGTTTTGTATTTCGGCTTGGCTCGGCTCGGCTCGGTTCGGCTGGGCTCGGCTCGGCACTGTTCAGCTCGGCTCGGTTCGGCACGACTCGACTCGGCTCGGCTCAGCTCGGCTCGGCTCGGCTCGGCTCGGCTCGGCTCACGTGGCTCGGTTCGGCTAGGCTCGGCACGACTCGTCTCGTCTCGTCTTAACTTGTCTTGTTGTTGTATTGTGTTGCATTGATTACAAGCATGCTTTGGTATATAAATACGGGTAGCATGCCTTGCGTTTCATTCTCGCTCGAGACGTCGGACCGGTCGGAGCTCGGCTCGGCACGGCTCGGCTCGGCTCGGCTCGTCTCGTCTTAACTTGTCTTGTTGTTATATTATGTTGCATTGATTACAAGCATGCTTTGGTATAAATACGGGTGGCTGACGCCTTGCGTGTCATTCTCGCTCGAGACGTTGGACCGTTCGGAGGTCGGCTCAGCACGGCTCGTCTGCGCCTCACCTGCTGGTGCGCTGCCATGAATGTCGCAGCGTCAGCCACGGCACGTCTGCGTCTCATCTGCCGGTGCACTGCCGAGCACGTAGGGGCTTGTCTGCGCCTCACCTGCTGGTGCGCTACTGAACACGCAGAGGCGTGTCGCAGAGCCGGCCACCGCGCGTCTGCGCCTCACCTGCCGGTGCGCTGCAAAGCACACAGAGACGTGTGTGCCAGCCACGACGCGACTGCGCTTTACCTGCCTGTGCGCTGCGGAGTGCGTCGCAGCGCTGACCACGACGCGTCTGCGCCTCACCAGCCGGTGCGCTGCCGAGCGAGTCGGAACAGCACAGGCCACGGTGTATCTGCGCCTCACCAGCCGATGCGCTGCTGAGCACGCAGGGGCATGTCGCAGCGTCGGCCACGGCACGTCTGCGTCTCACCAACCGATGCGCTGCCGAGCACGCAGGAGCATGTCGCAGCGTCAGCCAGGGTGCGTCTGCGCCTGACCTGCTGGTGCGCTGCTGAGCACGTCGTTGCACAGCGCCGACCACGATGCATCTGCGCCTCACATGCTGGTGCACTGCAGTGCGCCATTGAGCACTTCGCAGCGCCGGCCACGGCACGTCTGCGCCTCACCTGCTCGTGCGCTGCTGAGCGCGTCGAAGCGCAGCGCCGCCCATTGTGCGTCTACGCCTCACCTACCGGTGCATTACTGAGCACGCAGAGGACCGTCGCAACGCTAGCCACGGTGCGTCTGCGCCTCACCTGCTGGTGCGCTGTCGAACACGTGGGGGCGCGTAGTAGCGCCGGCCACGGTGCGTGTGCGCCTCACCTGCTGGTGCTCTACTGGGCACGGCTCGGCTCGGCTTTGTCTTGTCTTGTTGTTGTATTGTAGTGCATTATCTTGTAGTTGTATTTTTGCATTGATTACAAGCATGCTTTGGTATAACTACGGGTGGCTGAAGCCTTGCATCTGCGTGTCATTCTTGCTCTAGATGTTCGCAGTCGCAGCAGACAGTTCGCAGCTCGGCTCAGCACGGCTCATCTGCCGGTGCGCTGCCGAGCAGGTCGGAGCTTGTCGCAGTGCCACCTGTTGGTGTGTCACTACCTGACACAACGCCAGCCGTGGCGCCACAGCACGCCACTTGTCTGCGCTAGCGAGCGCGTCACCTCCTGACACAGCGCCAGCCACGGTGCCACAGTGCGTCACCTGTCTACACCTCACCTGCTGGTGCGCTGCCGAGCACGTCGTTGCATCTGCGCCTCACATGCTGGTGCGCTGCAGTGCGCAATGGAGCGTGTCGCAGCGCTGGCTACGGCGTGTCTGCGCCTCACCTGCTGGTGCGTTGCCGAGCGTATTGGAGCGCAGCGCCGACAACGGCTCGTGTGTGCATCACCTGCTGGTGCGCTGTCGAACACGCAGGGGCGCGTAGTAGCGCCGGCCACGGTGCGTCTGCGCCTCACCTGCTGGTGCTCTACTGGGCACGGCTCGGCTCGGCTTTGTCTTGTCTTGTCTTGTTGTTGTATTGTAGTGCATTATCTTGTAGTTGTATTTTTGCATTGAACAAGCATGCTTTGGTATAAATACAAGTGGCTGAAACCTTGCGTCTGCGTGTCATTCTTGCTCTAGATGGTGGACAGTTCGCAGCTCAGCTCAGCACGGCTCATCTGCCGGTGCGCTGCCAAGCAGGTCGGAGCTTGTCGCAGTGCCAGCCACGGCACGTCTGCGCCTCACCTGGCAGTGAGCTGCCTGCGCATTGGAGCGCGTCGCAGCGCTGGCCACGGCACGTCTGCGCCTCACCAGCCGATGCGCTGCCGAGCACGCAGGGGCGTGTCGCAGCGTCGGCCACGGTGCGTCTGCGCCTCACCTGCTGGTGCGCTGCTGAGCGCGTCATTGCACAGCGCCGGCCACGATGCATCTGCGCCTCACATGCTGGTGCGCTGCAGTGCGCAATGGAGCGTGTCGCAGCGCTGGCTACGGCGCGTCTGCGCCTCACCTGCTGGTGCGTTGCCGAGCATATTGGAGCGCAGCGCCGACAACGGCTCGTGTGCGCATCACCTGTTGGTGCGCTGTCGAACACGCAGGGGCGCGTAGTAGCGCCGGCCACGGTGCGTCTGCGCCTCACCTGCTGGTGCTCTACTGGGCACGGCTCGGCTCGGCTTTGTCTTGTCTTGTTGTTGTATTGTAGTGCATTATCTTGTAGTTGTATTTTTGCATTGAACAAGCATGCTTTGGTATAAATACAAGTGGCTGAAACCTTGCGTCTGCGTGTCATTCTTGCTCTAGATGGTGGACAGTTCGCAGCTCGGCTCAGCACGGCTCATCTGCCGGCGCGCTGCCAAGCAGGTCGGAGCTTGTCGCAGTGCCAGCCACGGCACGTCTGCGCCTCACCTGGCAGTGAGCTGCCTGCGCATTGGAGCGCGTCGCAGCGCTGGCCACGGCGCGTCTGCGGCTCACATGCTGGTGCGCTGCTGAGCGCGTCGTTGCACAGCGCCGGCCACAATGCATCTGCGCCTCACATGCCGGTGCGCTGCAGTGCGCAATTGAGCGTGTCGCAGCGCTGGCCACGGCACGTCTGCGCCTCACCAGCCGATGCGCTGCCGAGCACGCAGGGGCGTGTCGCAGCGTCGGCCACGGCGCGTCTGCGCCTCACCTGCTGGTGCGCTGCTGAGCGCGTCATTGCACAGCGCCGGCCACAATGCATCTGCGCCTCACATGCCGGTGCGCTGCAGTGCGCAATTGAGCGTGTCGCAGCGCTGGCCACGGCACGTCTGCGCCTCACCTGCTGGTGCGCTGCTGAGCGCGTCATTGCACAGCGCCGGCCACGATGCATCTGCGCCTCACATGCTGGTGCGCTGCAGTGCGCAATGGAGCGTGTCGCAGCGCTGGCCACGGCGCGTCTGCGCCTCACCTGCTGGTGCGCTGCTGAGCGCGTCATTGCACAGCGCCGGCCACGATGCATCTGCGCCTCACATGCTGGTGCGCTGCAGTGCGCAATGGAGCGTGTCGCAGCGCTGGCTACGGCGCGTCTGCGCCTCACCTGCTGGTGCGTTGCCGAGCGTATTGGAGTGCAGCGCCGACAACGGCTCGTGTGCGCATCACCTGCTGGTGCGCTGTCGAACACGCAGGGGCGCGTAGTAGCGCCGGCCACGGTGCGTCTGCGCCTCACCTGCTGGTGCTCTACTGGGCACGGCTCGGCTCGGCTTTGTCTTGTCTTGTTGTTGTATTGTAGTGCATTATCTTGTAGTTGTATTTTTGCATTGATTACAAGCATGCTTTGGTATAAATACGGGTGGCTGAAGCCTTGCGTCTGCGTGTCATTCTTGCTCTAGATGGTGGACAGTTCGCAGCTCGGCTCAGCACGGCTCATCTGCCGGTGCGCTGCCAAGCAGGTCGGAGCTTGTCGCAGTGCCAGCCACGGCGCGTCTGCGCCTCACCTGCTAGTGCGCTGTCGAACACGCCGAGGCATGTTGCAGCGCCGGCCACGGCACGTCTACGCCTCACCTGGCAGTGAGCTGCCTGTGCGTTGGAGCGCGTCGCAGCGCTGGCCACAGCGCGTCTGCGCCTCACATGCTGGTGCGCTGCTGAGCGCGTCGTTGCACAGCACCGGCCATGATGCATCTGCGCCTCACATGCCGGTGCGCTGCAGTGCGCAATTGAGCGTGTCGCAGCGCTGGCCACGGCACGTCTGCGCCTCACCATCCGATGCACTGCCGAGCACGCAGGGGCGTGTCGCAGCGTCGGCCACGGCGCGTCTGCGCCTCACCTGCTGGTGCGCTGCTGAGCGCGTCGTTTGTAGTTGTATTTTTGCATTGATTACAAGCATGCTTTGGTATAAATACGGGTGGCTGAAGCCTTGCGTCTGCGTGTCATTCTTGCTCTAGATGGTGGACAGTTCGCAGCTCAGCTCAGCACGCCTCATCTGCCGGTGCGCTGCCAAGCAGGTTGGAGCTTGTCGCAGTGCCAGCCACGGCGCGTCTGTGCCTCACCTGCTAGTGCGCTGTCGAACACGCAGAGGCATGTTGCAGCGCCGGCCACGGCACGTCTACGCTTCACCTGGCAGTGAGCTGCCTGCGCGTCGGAGCGTGTCGCAGCGCTGGCCACAGCGCGTCTGCGCCTCACATGCTGGTGCGCTGCTGAGCGCGTCGTTGCACAGCACCGGCCACGATGCATCTGCGCCTCACATGCCGGTGCGCTGCAGTGCGCAATTGAGCGTGTCGCAGCGCTGGCCACGGCACGTCTGCGCCTCACCATCCGATGCACTGCCGAGCACGCAGGGGCGAGTCGCAGCGTCGGCCACGGCGCGTCTGCGCCTCACCTGCTGGTGCGCTGCTGAGCGCGTCATTGCACAGCGCCGGCCACGATGCATCTGCGCCTCACATGCTGGTGCGCTGCAGTGCGCAATAGAGCGTGTCGCAGCGCTGGCTACGGCGCGTCTGCGCCTCACCTGCTGGTGCGTTGCCGAGCGTATTGGAGCGCAGCGCACACAACGGCTCGTGTGCGCATCACCTGCTGGTGCGCTGTCGAACACACAGGGGCGCGTAGTAGCGCCGGCCACGGCACGTCTGCACCTCACCTGCCATTGCGCTGTAGAGCTCGCAGGGGACTGTCGCAGTGCCAGCCTCGGCGCCACTGTGCGCCACCTGTTGGTGTGTCACTACCTGACACAACGCCAGCTGTGGCGCCACAGCACGCCACTTGTCTGCGCTGGCGAGCGCGTCACCTCCTGACACAGCGCCAGCCACGGTGCCACAGTGCGTCACCTGTCTACACCTCACCTGCTGGTGCGCTGCCGAGCACGTCGTTGCATCTGCGCCTCACATGCTGGTGCGCTGCAGTGCGCAATGGAGCGTGTCGCAGCGCTGGCTACGGCGTGTCTGCGCCTCACCTGCTGGTGCGTTGCCGAGCGTATTGGAGCGCAGCGCCGACAACGGCTCGTGTGCGCATCAGCTGCTGGTGCGCTGTCGAACACGCAGGGGCGCGTAGTAGCGCCGGCCACGGTGCGTCTGCGCCTCAC
The DNA here is from genome assembly GCA_029955525.1 of Oeneis ivallda. Classification (NCBI taxonomy): domain Eukaryota; kingdom Metazoa; phylum Arthropoda; class Insecta; order Lepidoptera; family Nymphalidae; genus Oeneis; species Oeneis ivallda. The sequence continues at coordinate 20,966,463 of JARPMR010000012.1, forward strand.
CTGCTGGTGCTCTACTGGGCACGGCTCGGCTCGGCTTTGTCTTGTCTTGTTGTTGTATTGTAGTGCATTATCTTGTAGTTGTATTTTTGCATTGATTACAAGCATGCTTTGGTATAAATACGGGTGGCTGAAGCCTTGCGTCTGCGTGTCATTCTTGCTCTAGATGGTGGACAGTTCGCAGCTCGGCTCAGCCCGGCTCATCTGCCGGTGCGCTGCCAAGCAGGTCGGAGCTTGTCGCAGTGCCAGCCACGGCGTGTCTGCGCCTCACCTGCTAGTGCGCTGTCGAACACGCAGAGGCGTGTTGCAGCGCCGGCCACGGCACGTCTACGCCTCACCTGGCAGTGAGCTGCCTGCGCATTGGAGCGCGTCGCAGCGCTGGCCACGGCGCGTCTGCGCCTCACATGCTGGTGCGCTGCTGAGCGCGTCGTTGCACAGCGCCGGCCACAATGCATCTGCGCCTCACATGCCGGTGCGCTGCAGTGCGCAATTGAGCGTGTCGCAGCGCTGGCCACGGCACGTCTGCGCCTCACCAGCCGATGCGCTGCCGAGCACGCAGGGGCGTGTCGCAGCGTCGGCCACGGCGCGTCTGCGCTTCACCTGCTGGTGCGCTGCTGAGCGCGTCATTGCACAGCGCCGGCCACGATGCATCTGCGCCTCACATGCTGGCGCGCTGCAGTGCGCAATGGAGCGTGTCGCATCGCTGGCTACGGCGCGTCTGCGCCTCACCTGCTGGGGTGCGTTGCCGAGCACGCAGGGGCGTGTCGCAGCGTCGGCCACGGCGCGTCTGCGCCTCACCTGCTGGTGCGCTGCTGAGCGCGTCATTGCACAGCGCCGGCCACGATGCATCTGCGCCTCACATGCTGGCGCGCTGCAGTGCGCAATGGAGCGCGTCGCATCGCTGGCCACGGCACGTCTGCGCCTCACATGCCGGTGCGCTGCAGTGCGCAATTGAGCGTGTCGCAGCGCTGGCCACGGCACGTCTGCGCCTCACCAGCCGATGCGCTGCCGAGCACGCAGGGGCGTGTCGCAGCGTCGGCCACGGCGCGTCTGCGCCTCACCTGCTGGTGCGCTGCTGAGCGCGTCATTGCACAGCGCCGGCCACGTTGCATCTGCGCCTCACATGCTGGCGCGCTGCAGTGCGCAATGGAGCGTGTCGCATCGCTGGCTACGGCGCGTCTGCGCCTCACCTGCTGGGGTGCGTTGCCGAGCACGCAGGGGCGTGTCGCAGCGTCGGCCACGGCGCGTCTGCGCCTCACCTGCTGGTGCGCTGCTGAGCGCGTCATTGCACAGCGCCAGCCACGATGCATCTGCGCCTCACATGCTGGCGCGCTGCAATGCGCAATGGAGCGTGTCGCATCGCTGGCCACGGCACGTCTGCGCCTCACCAGCCGATGCGCTGCCGAGCACGCAGGGGCGTGTCGCAGCGTCGGCCACGGCGCGTCTGCGCCTCACCTGCTGGTGCGCTGCTGAGCGCGTCATTGCACAGCGCCGGCCACGATGCATCTGCGCCTCACATGCTGGCGCGCTGCAGTGCGCAATGCAGCGTGTCGCAGCGCTGGCCACGGCACGTCTGCACCTAACCAGCCGATGCGCTGCCGAGCACGCAGGGACGCGTCGCAGCGTCGGCCACGGCGCGTCTGCGCCTCACCTGCTGGTGCGCTGCTGAGCGCGTCATTGCACAGCGCCGGCCACGATGCATCTGCGCCTCACATGCTGGTGCGCTGCAGTGCGCAATGGAGCATGTCGCAGCGCTGGCTACGGTGCGTCTGCGCCTCACCTGCTGGTGCGTTGCCGAGCGTATTGGAGCGCAGCGCCGACAACGGCTCGTGTGCGCATCACCTGCTGGTGCGCTGTCGAACACGCAGGGGCGCGTAGTAGCACCGGCCACGGTGCGTCTGCGCCTCACCTGCTGGTGCTCTACTGGGCATGGCTCGGCTCGGCTTTGTCTTGTCTTGTTGTTGTATTGTACTTAGTGTATTATCTTGTAGTTGTATTTTTGCATTGATTACAAGCATGCTTTGGTATAAATACGGGTGGCTGAAGCCTTGCGTCTGCGTGTCATTCTTGCTCTAGATGGTGGACAGTTCGCAGCTCGGCTCACCTGCTGGTGCGCTGTCGAACACGCAGAGACGTGTCGCAGCGCCAGCCACGGCACGTCTACGACTCACCTGCCAGTGAGCTGCCGTGCGCGTTGGAGCGCGTCGCAGCGCTGGCCACGGCGCGTCTGCGCCTCACCTGCTGATGCGCTGCCGAGCGCGTCGTTGCACAGCGCCGGCCACGTTGCATCTGCGCCTCACATGCCAGTGCGCTGCAGTGCGCAATGCAGCGTGTCGCAGCGCTGGCCATGGCACGTCTGCGCCTAACCAGCCGATGCGCTGCCGAGCACGCAGGGACGTGTCGCAGCGTCGGACACGGCGCGTCTGCGTCTCACCTGCTGGTGCGCTGCTGAGCACGTCGTTGCACAGCGCCGTCCACGATGCATCTGCGCCTCACATGCTGGTGCGCTGCAGTGCGCAATGGAGCATGTCGCAGCGCTGGCTACGGCGCGTCTGCGCCTCACCTGCTGGTGCGTTGCCGAGCGTATTGGAGCGCAGCGCCGACAACGGCTCATGTGCGCATCACCTGCTGGTGCGCTGTCGAACACGCAGGGGCGCGTTGTAGTGCCGGCCACGGTGCGTCTGCGCCTCACCTGCTGGTGCTCTACTGGGCACGGCTCGGCTCGGCTTTGTCTTGTCTTGTTGTTGTATTATAGTGCATTATCTTGTAGTTGTATTTTTGCATTGATTACAAGCATGCTTTGGTATAAATACGGGTGGCTGAAGCCTTGCGTATGCGTGTCATTCTTGCTCTAGATGGTGGACAGTTCGCAGCTCGGCTCAGCACGGCTCATCTGCTGGTGCGCTGCCAAGCAGGTCGGAGCTTGTCGCAGTGCTAGCCACGGCGCGTCTGCGCCTCACCTGTTAGTGCGCTGTCGAATACGCAGAGGCGTGTTGCAGCGCCGGCCACGGCACGTCTACGCCTCACCTGGCAGTGAGCTGCCTGCGCATTGGAGCGCGTTGCAGCGCTGGCTACGGCGCGTCTGCGCCTCACATGCTGGTGCGCTGCTGAGCGCGTTGTTGCACAGCGCCGGCCACGATGCATCTGCGCCTCACATGCCGGTGCGCTGCAGTGCGCAATTGAGCGTGTCGCAGCGCTGGCCATGGCACGTCTGCGCCTCACCAGCCGATGCGCTGCCGAGCACGCAGGGGCGTGTCGCAGCGTCGGCCACGGCGCGTCTGCGCCTCACCTGCTGGTGCGCTGCTGAGTGCGTCATTGCACAGCGCCGGCCACCACCCATCTGCGCCTCACATGCCTGTGCGCTGCAGTGCGCAATGGAGCATGTCGCAGCGCTGGCAACGGGCGTGTGCGCCTCACCTGCTGGTGCGTTGCCGAGCGTATTGGAGCGCAGCGCCGACAAAGGCTCGTGTGCGCATCACCTGCTGGTGCGCTGTCGAACACGCAGGGGCGCGTAGTAGCGCCGGCCACGGTGCGTCTGCGCCTCACCTGCTGGTGCTCTACTGGGCACGGCTCGGCTCGGCTTTGTCTTGTCTTGTTGTTGTATTGTAGTGTATTATCTTGTAGTTGTATTTTTGCATTGATTACAAGCATGCTTTGGTATAAATACGGGTGGCTGAAGCCTTGCGCCTGCGTGTCATTCTTGCTCTAGATTGTGGACAGTTCGCAGCTCGGCTCAGCACGGCTCATCTGCCGGTGCGCTGCCAAGCAGGTCGGAGCTTGTCGCAGTGCCAGCCACGGCGCGTCTGCGCCTCACCTGCTGGTGCGCTGTCGAACACGCAGAGACGTGTCGCAGCGCCAGCCACGGCACGTCTACGACTCACCTGCCAGTGAGCTGCCGTGCGCCTTGGAGCGCGTCGCAGCGCTGGCCACGGCGCGTCTGCGCCTCACCTGCTGATGCGCTGCAGTGCGCAATTGAGCGTGTCGCAGCGCTGGCCACGGCACGTCTGCGCCTCACCAGCCGATGCGCTGCCGAGCACGCAGGGACGTGTCGCAACGTCGGCCACGGCGCGTCTGCGCCTCACCTGCTGGTGCGCTGCTGAGCGCGTCATTGCACAGCGCCGGCCACGATGCATCTGCGCCTCACATGCTGGTGCGCTGCAGTGCGCAATGGAGCATGTCGCAGCGCTGGCTACGGCGCGTCTGCGCCTCACCTGCTGGTGCGTTGCCGAGCGTCTTGGAGCGCAGCGCCGACAACGGCTCATGTGCGCATCACCTGCTGGTGCGCTGTCGAACACGCAGGGGCGCGTAGTAGCGCCGGCCACGGTGCGTCTGCGCCTCACCTGCTGGTGCTCTACTGGGCACGGCTCGGCTCGGCTTTGTCTTGTCTTGTTTTTGTATTGTAGTGCATTATGTTGTAGTTGTATTTTTGCTTTGATTACAAGCATGCTTTGGTATAAATACGGGTGGCTAAAGCCTTGCGTCTGCGTGTCATTCTTGCTCTAGATGGTGGACAGTTCTCAGCTCGGCTCAGCACGGCTCATCTGCCGGTGCGCTGCCAAGCAAGTCGGAGCTTGTCGCAGTGCCAGCCAAGGCGCGGCTGCGCCTCACCTGCTGGTGCGCTGTCGAACACGCAGAGACGTGTCGCAGCGCCAGCCACGGCACGTCTACGACTCACCTGCCAGTGAGCTGCCGTGCGCGTTGGAGCGCGTCGCAGCGCTGGCCACGGCGCGTCTGCGCCTCACCTGCTGATGCGCTGCCGAGCGCGTCGTTGCACAGCGCCGGCCACGATGCATCTGCGCCTCACATGCCGGTGCGCTGCGGTGCGCAATGCAGCGTGTCGCAGCGCTGGCCACGGCACGTCTGCGCCTAACCAGCCGATGCGCTGCCGAGCACGCAGGGACGTGTCGCAGCGTCGGCCACGGCGCGTCTGCGCCTCACCTGCTGATGCGCTGCTGAGCGCGTCATTGCACAGCGCCGGCCACGATGCATCTGCGCCTCACATGCTGGTGCGCTGCAGTGCGCAATGGAGCATGTCGCAGCGCTGACTACGGCGCGCCTGCGCCTCACCTGCTGGTGCGTTGCCGAGCGTATTGGAGCGCAGCGCCGACAACGGCTCGTGTGCGCCTCACCTGCCGGTGTGCTGCCCAGCGCGTTGGAGCACTTCTCAGCGCCGGCCACGGCACGTCTGCGCCTCACCTGCTCGTGCGCTGCTGAACGCGTCGAAGCGCAGCGCCGGCCACTGTGCGTCTACGCCTCACCTACCGGCGTGTTACTGAGCACGCAGAGGCGTGTCTGTGCGCTGCCTTGCGCGTTGGAGCCTGCACAGCGCAGCGCCGGTTACGGCGCGTCTGCCTCTCACCTGCCGGTGCGCTGCCGTATCCGTTGGAGCACGGCGCGTCTGCGTCTCACCTGCCTGTGCGCTGCCGAGCACGCAGAGGTGCGTCGCAGCGCCGATCACGGCTCGTCTGCGCCGCACCTGCTGGTGCGCTGCCGTGCGCGTTGGAGCATGGCGCAGCGCTGGCCACGGAGCGTCTGCACCTCACCTGCCTATGCGCTGCCGAGCAGGCAGAGGCGTCTCGCAGCACCGGCCACAGCGCGTCTGCCCCTCACCTGTCGGTGCGCGTTGGAGCACGGTGCATCGTCAGTCACGGCGCGTCTCCGCCTCACCTGCCGAACACGCAGAGGCGTGACGCAGTGCCGGCCACGGCGAATCTGCGCCGCATCTGCCATTGCGCTGTCGAGCTCGCAGGGACCTGTCGCAGTGCCAGCCACGGTGCCACTGCGCGCCAACCTGTCTGCTGCGTCGTGTCGTCTCTCTGGTCTAGTTTCTTCTCTCTGGTCTAGTTTCTTCTCTCTGGTCTAGCTTCGTCTCTTCTGGTCTGGCCTCGCCAGGTCTCGTCAGGTCTGGTCTGGTCTCGTCTGGTCTTGTCTGGTCTTGTCTTGTCTGGTCTGGTCCCGTCTGGTCTGGTCTTGTATGGTCTTGTCTTGTCTGGTCTTGTCTGGTCTTGTCTGGTCGTGTCTGGTCTTGTCTGGTCTTGTCTGGTCTTGTCTTGTCTGGTCTTGTCTGGTCTTGTCTGGTCTTGTCTGGTCTTGTCTGGTCTTGTCTGGTCTTGTCTGGTCTTGTCTGGTCTTGTCTGGTCTTGTCTGGTCTTGTCTGGTCTTGTCTGGTCTTGTCTGGTCTTGTCTGGTCTTGTCTGGTCTTGTCTGGTCTTGTCTGGTCTTGTCTGGTCTTGTCTGGTCTTGTCTGGTCTTGTCTGGTCTTGTCTGGTCTTGTCTGGTCTTGTCTGGTCTTGTCTGGTCTTGTCTGGTCTTGTCTGGTCTTGTCTGGTCTTTTCTGTTCTTGTCTGGTCTCGTCTGGTCTCGTATGGACTCGTATGGTCTCATCTGGTCTTGTCTGTTCTCGTCTGGTCTCATTGTCTGTCCTCGTCTGGTCCCGTCTGGTCTCGTTTAGTCCTCTGGTCTCATCTGGTCTCTTATCGTCTGGTCTGGACTGGTCTCGTCTGGTCTAGTCTGGTCTAGTCTGGTCCTATTTCGTCTGGTCCTGTCTGGTCCTATTTCGTCTGGTCCTGTCTGGTCTGGTCTTGTCTGGTCTCGTCTGTTTCGTCTAGTCTGACCTGGTCTCGTCTGGTCTCGTCTAGTCTGGTCTGGTCTCGTCTTGTCTCTTCTGGTCTTGTCTGGTCTCATCTGGTCTTGTCTGGTCTCATCTGGTCTCATCTGGTCTCGTTAGTGATTTGTGATAAGATATGTTTTGAGTAATTAGCGATTAGATAAGTAATTACTAATTATTGATATGCAATAAGGTAAGTAATTATTGATTAGCGATAAGTAATTAGTGGTAAGCGATAAGATATGTAATTATTAGCGGTAAGTACTTCACGATTAGTAATATCTTATCACGATTACTTATTACGATTAGTAATATCTTATCACGATTATCTTAAGTAATTAGTGATAAGCGATAAGATAAGAAATTAGTGATTTAGTGATAAGCGATAAGATAAGTTATTACTGATTAGCGATAAGATTAGAAATTAGTGATAAACTATAAGTAATTTGTGATAAGATATGTAATTAGTAATTAGTAATTAGCGATAAGATGTTATTAGTGATAAGCGATAAGTAATTAGTCATAAAGGATAAGATAAGTAATTAGTGATAACTGATAAACGATAGAATAGAATAGAAATGTTTTTTATTCAAATAAACTTTTTTACAAGTGCTTTCGAATCGTCGATGAGTCTACCACTGGTTCGGAATGCCGTCCCGTATGCCGGATAGGATAAGTAATTAGTGATAAGCGATAAGATAAGTAATTAGTGATAAAATATGTTATTAGTAACTAGCGATTAGTAAAATAAATTAGTGATAAGCGATAAGATAAGTAATAAGCGATAAGTAATTAGTGATAAGCGATAAGATAAGAAATTATTGATTAGCGATAAGATAAGAAATTAGTGATAAACGATAGGATAAGTAATTAGTGATAAGCGATAAGATAAGTAATTAGTGATAAGCGATAAGATAAAAAATTAGTGATAAGATATGTTATTAGTAAATAGCGATTAGTTAAGTAATTAGTGATAAGCGATAAGATAAAAAATTAGTGATAAGATATGTTATTAGTAAATAGCGATAAGATAAAAAATTTGTGATGAGATATGTCATTAGAATAGCGATTAGTTAAGTAATTAGTAATAAGCGATAAGATAAGTAATTTGTGATAAACGATAAGATAAGTAATAAGTGATAAGATATGTAGTTAGTCATTAGTAATTAGCGATAAGATAAGTAATTAGTGATAAACTATAAGATAAGTAACTAGTGATAAGCGATAAGTAATTAGTGATAAGCTATAAGATAAGTAACTAGTGATAAGCGATAAGATAAAAAATTAGTGATAAGATATGTTATTAGTAAATAGCGATTAGTTAAGTAATTAGTAATAAGCGATAAGATAAGTCATTATTGATTAGCGATAAGATAAGTAATTAGTGATAAGCGATAAGATAAACAATTTGTGATAAGATATGTCATTAGAATAGCGATTAGTTAAGTAATTAGTAATAAGCGATAAGATAAGTAATTAGTGATAAGATATGTTATTAGTAATTAGCGATAACATAGGTAATTAGTGATTAGCGATAAGATAAGAAATTTGTGATAAACGATAAGATAAGTAATAAGTGATAAGATATGTAGTTAGTCATTAGTAATTAGCGATAAGATAAGTAATTAGTGATTAGCGATAAGATTAGAAATTAGTGATAAACTATAAGTAATTTGTGATAAGATATGTAATTAGTAATTAGTAATTAGTAATTAGCGATAAGATGTTATTAGTGATAAGCGATAAGTAATTGGTCATAAACGATAAGATAAGTAATTAGTGTTAAACGATAAGATAAGTGATAAGTGATAAGCGATAAGTAATTAGTGATAAGCGATAAGAAATTATTGATTAGCGATAAGAAATTAGTGATAACTGATTAACGATAGGATAAGTAATTAGTGATAAGCGATAAGATAAGTAATTAGTGATAAGATATGTTATTAGTAACTAGCGATTAGTAAAATAAATTAGTGATAAGCGATAAGATAAGTAATAAGCGATAAGTAATTAGTGATAACTGATAAGCGATAAGATTAATAAATAAATTAGTGATAAACGATAGGATAAGTAATTAGTGATAAGCGATAAGATAAGTAATTAGTAATAAGCGATAAGATAAAAAATTAGTGATAAGATATGTTATTAGTAAATAGCGATTAGTTAAGTAATTAGTAATAAGCGATAAGATAAGTAATTAGTGATAAGCGATAAGATAAAAAATTTGTGATGAGATATGTCATTAGAATAGCGATTAGTTAAGTAATTAGTAATAAGCGATAAGATAAGTAATTTGTGATAAACGATAAGATAAGTAATAAGTGATAAGATATGTAGTTAGTTATTAGTAATTAGCGATAAGATAAGTAATTAGTGATAAACTATAAGATAAGTAACTAGTGATAAGCGATAAGTAATTAGTGATAAGCTATAAGATAAGTAACTAGTGATAAGCGATAAGATAAAAAATTAGTGATAAGATATGTTATTAGTAAATAGCGATTAGTTAAGTAATTAGTAATAAGCGATAAGTAATTATTGATTAGCGATAAGATAAGAAATTAGTGATAAACGATAGGATAAGTAATTAGTGATAAGCGATAAGATAAGTAATTATGTAGTGATAAGCGACAAGATAAAAAATTAGTGATAAGATATGTTATTAGTAAATAGCGATTAGTTAAGTAATTAGTAATAAGCGATAAGATAAGTAATTATTGATTAGCGATAAGATAAAAAATTTGTGATAAGATATGTCATTAGAATAGCGATTAGTTAAGTAATTAGTAATAAGCGATAAGATAAGTAATTAGTGATAAGATATGTTATTAGTAATTAGCGATAACATAGGTAATTAGTGATAAGCGATAAGATAAGAAATTTGTGATAAACGATAAGATAAGTAATAAGTGATAAGATATGTAGTTAGTCATTAGTAATTAGCGATAAGATAAGTAATTAGTGATAAGCGATAAGATAAGTAATTAGTGATAAGCTATAAGATAAGTAACTAGTGATAAGCGATAAGATGTGAGATTAAAGATAAATGATAAGATAAGAAATTAGTGATAGTAATTAGTGATAAGCGATAAGGTAAGTTTCTACTGATTAGCGATAGGATAAGAAATTAGTGAAAATCTATAAGTAATTTGTGATAAGATATGTAATTAGTAATAAGTAATTAGCGATAACATGTTATTAGTGATAAGCGATAAGTAATTAGTCATAAACAATTAGATAAGTAAAGTGATAAACTATAAGTAATTTGTGATAAGATATGTAGTTAGTCATTAGTAATTAGCGATAAGATAAGTAATTAGTGATAAGATATGTTATTAGTAATTAGCGATTAGTAAAATAATTAGTGATAAGCGATAAGATAAGTAATGAGCTATAAGTAATTAGTGATAAGCGTGTGACGAGCGCCGTCACACCGCAAGCGGCCTACACGTGCGCCACGCGCGGCCTGCGTGAACACGCGCACGAGGGCGATGACACCAACAGCACGAGCCCCCGCCGAGCCGCGCCGAGAGCCGCCGAAGCAGCCAGCGGAAAAGTATAAATCGCCGAACAAGGACGTTCACCGGCAGTTCGCCAGCGGCGCCCATGCCAACGGGGTCGGCCTGATTTCTTTGGATCGATCCTGGTATTGTCAGCCTGATTACCCTCTGGGTTGACGATTGGCACGAGCTCACTGGTAGGACTCCAGGGGCTGTTGCTCGCACCTGGCCTTGCGGCCCGGTCCGTCCAACCACTCCGAGCGTCCGCGTTTCCCCCGCGACCGCCACGTCACCCGCGCTCCACCGTGAGTCCGTCATCCGTCTATTAGCCGCCCGGGCGGTCCCGATCCGTATAACATTGTAAACGCGTTTAGGCTCGCGTCGACGTCACTCTATTTGATCGCCTATGTCATGTAGTAACGAAAGAGAATTGTAAATAAAAGTCATTATTGTTTATCGAGTATTTTATTCTTTGTCCTCGGGAATATTGAAAGACGAGGTTCGATCCCTCACATCTAATGAACGAAGTGAGTCGCTCTTAGCCCCGCCGTTCCACTTCGTTACAAGCGATAAGATAAGAAATTATTGATTAGTGATAAGATGAGAAATTAGTGATAAGTTATGTTATTAGTAATTAGCGATTAGTAAAATACTTAGTGATAAGCGATATTAGATAAGTAATGAGCGATAAGTAATAAGTGATAAGCGATAAGATAAGAAATTATTGATTAGCAATAAGATAAGTAATTAGTGAAATGAAATGTATTTATTTGCAAGAAACATTGTACGTAATAGATGTTAACATAATATTCAATATCCAGTATCTTTCGTCAATTGACATGCAAAATATAATTATTTTGATAAGATAATATGTTAATTAGCGATAACATAAGTAATTAGTGATAAGCGATAAGTAATTAGTTATAAACGATAAGATAAGAAATTAGTGATAAACGATAAGTAATAAGTGATAAGATATGTAGTTAGTCGTTAGTAATTAGCGATAAGATAAGTAATTAGTAATAAGCGATAAGATGTGAAATTAAAGATAAACGATAAGATAAGAAATTAGTGATAGTAATTAGTGATAAGCGATAAGATAAGTTATTACTGATTAACGATAAGATAAGAAATTAGTGACAAACTATAAGTAATTTGTGATAAGATATATAATTAGTAATTAGTAATTAGCGATAAGATGTTTAGTGATAAGCGATAAGTAATTAGTCATAAACGATTAGATAAGTAAAGTGCTAAACTATAAGTAATTTGTGATAAGATATGAAATTAGTAATAAGTAATTAGCGATAAGATAAGTTATTAGTGATAAGCGATAAGTAATTAGTCATAAACGATTAGATAGGTAATTAGTGATAAACGATAAGATAAGTAATTAGTGATAAGATATTTTATTAGTAATTAGTAAAAGTAAGTTATTAGTAATAAGCGATAAGTAATTAGTGATAAGCGATAAGATAAGAAATTATTGATTAGCGATAAGATAAGAAATTAGTGATAAAGGATAGGATAAGTAATTAGTGATAAGCGATAAGATAAGTAATTAGTGATATGCGATAAGATAAAAAATTAGTGATAAGATATGTCATTAGTAAATAGCAATTAGTTAAGTAATTAGTAATAATAAGCGATAAGATAAGTAATTAGTGATAAGCGATAAGATAAGGAATTAGTTATAAGCGATAAGATAAGGTATTAGTTATAAGCGATAAGATAAGTAATTAGTGATAAGCTATAAGATAAGTAACTAGTGATAAGCGATAAGATAAATAATTAGTAATAAGCGATAAGATGTGATTAGCGATAAGTAATTAGTGATAAGCGATAAGATAAATAATTATTGATTAGCGATAAGATAAGAAATTAGTGAAAAACGATAAGATAAGTAATCATTGACTTGCGATAAGATAAGTAAATAGTGAGTAGCGATAATTCACTATCGCTACAAATATTTTGACACGCCTAAGTCATAATAATTGTCAATTAATTTGTGCATTTTGATGACTACCCTCACGTTCAGATGGTGGTTTGTCTGTCGTGTTGTGGTTAAAATGATTAGATGTGAGGTCAGGGGCCGTTATAGGGGTGGTTGGAGACGGCTTTAGGTAGGGTTTCAGCGTTAAAGCCTGATTAGTTCTTCAGTAATAATTCCCGTTTCTGGACCATGGCTATTGTGGCTATTTATTGATCAAATCAGTTCTCAGTTCTATGTAATAAATTGCTGTTCCAAATTATCCTGAAGTTTCGTTCAAGTAGCCCAAAGAACAGTCGAGAACTGATGCTGAACCTAAGAATTATCCCTCGCCCTTCACAAATCCCACATTGAATCTCGGTCACCCCGAAATATAGGATCCAAAAAAAAAATTAGCGATAAGATAAGTAATTAGTGATAAGCGATAATATATTTATGTATATAGTGATTAGCGATAAGGTATGTAATAATTTAATGTGAAATACTTTATATGATCTGATGATTTATATATACTTTATATGAATCTTTATTGATCTGTTAAACTCTCAATTCAACTCTGCCTTTAAGATGATAGAAAAAAGGTTTCGGTTTAATCTAAAGTTTAGTGACTGGGCAACTGTTGGCATTTATAAGAGTAGAAATAAGCTATTTGATTTGTATGCAGAAAAGCGATATAATTATTCCCCCGCGTTTATTGAATATGTAAGAACCTATTCCAAATTATTTAGAAAGGTATGCATACAAGCTAAGTCTCTTTACATAAAACAAAAAATTATTAATTCTGATAATAAAATAAAAGCCGCATGGGACATCATCGGCAATGAAATGGGAAAACACAAGACGCATAATAATAAATTGGAGCTCAAAATTAATAACCATATTATTGACTCCGACATAGACATTGCAAATACATTTGAGAACTTTTTCAAAAATATTCCAGTTACCACAACTAGTTCTCTAAATTCCTCGCCAACAGGAGCCTATAATCTTTTAAAGAGCAATGTTTCTGAGTGCAGTAAACTATTTAAGTTTGAACACGTTACCCCATATGATATTATCAAAATATTTAAAGCTTTACAAAATAAAAAAACGGGAGATCTATGGGGAATTTCAGTTAAAATAATCCACAGTATAATTGATATTATTGCGCCATATCTTGCCTTAATTTTTAATAAATCAGTTGATTCTGGATCTTTTCCAGACCTTATGAAATGTAGTAAACTAATACCTCTTTTTAAATCGGGAGACAAAAGTGACCCGAATAACTACAGACCAATTTCAATTTTGCCAACCCTCAGCAAGATATTCGAAAAAATAATGCTCAACCAACTGCTTCAACACTTTAATTTAAATGGACTTCTTCACCCTGAGCAGTATGGTTTTACTAAGGGTCGATCAACAACCGATGCAGCCGCAAAGCTGTTACAACACATATTCGATGCATGGAAGAACTCACAGAATGCCATTGGTATTTTCTGTGATTTATCAAAAGCATTTGATTGCGTTGATCACGAGACCCTTTTGCTTAAACTGAGCCACTATGGTATTGAAGGTTTTGCACTTAGTCTCATTGCGTCTTATCTCAGTGATCGTGTTCAGAGAGTATGTGTCAATGACGTAAAATCATCCGGATCAGCCTCAGTAATGGGTGTACCCCAGGGTTCTATTCTAGGTCCATTCATGTTTTTGATTTACATAAATGATTTACCACATTTTGTCCAAAATACTTGCGATATTGTACTATTTGCTGATGATACGTCTTTGATTTTCAAGGTCGATAGGAAAAAAGACAATTTTGACGATGTAAATAATGCATTATCTCAAGTTTCTGAATGGTTTACGGCAAATAATTTACTTTTAAATGCTAAAAAAAACCAAGTGTGTTGAGTTTTTATTGCCTAACACCAGAGCTGTCAGTAATAATCTAAAGATAAATAATGAACCTTTGAAAACTGAGGACTCCACAGTGTTCTTGGGATTAACCCTGGATTCTAAGCTACAGTGGGGCACCCATATAACAACACTTGCTGGCAGGCTTAGCTCTGCTGCTTACTGTTATACCCTATGTTAGTACTCACAAGTGCTGACACAAGATCAACTCGCACTTGGCCATATTGTTGGCATATCGAAACTCGTTAGTCGGGTAGCAACAACCAAAGAGGCTAGACGTCTCTTAACCAATTTATTTGTGCCTTATATTTTCTTTTGTGTTAATAAATAATAAGTAATTAAAGTAATTCCTTTCTTTAGGAAATAAAATCTTTTTTTAAAAAGGCACCCAAGTCGGATCCCATAACAAATTGGTGGCAGCGGTGGGATCCGAAAAATTCCAGCTACCTTTAAAAATAGCTCCCGGCTCCGCGTAGCCGTAACTTATATATATTATAACTAGTGGTTCGCCCCGAACTGAGACCTCGCGGTAACGGTATCCCATGATTATTCATTCAATCGATACATGATAACCAAAACTGACATTATTATTATGCCCGTTTTCACCAAACATACCTAAATCATCCCCTAAGTAGGAGTCTCTTAACGTAGGTAGCTCCTAAATACAATCCTAAGTCCTAACATCCGTCCCAATATCCTTTTAGGTGTCCCGTACAGGATCGTGATAAATAAGTTGACAGAAAACATCAATCACCTAACTTATAGGTAGCCCGTAAAGGTTAGGGAACGTTAGTGAAAACATTGAATTATTTATCAAACATTGAATTTAACTCGTAGTTCCATGGGAATAGTTACTGACTGCGCCATCTATTAGCATTATTGTGAAGCTATGTTGATGCTATATGAATTACTGACGCCCATTAAAAATTAAATAATCTCGTTTCTTTATAATATTCATATAATTTTAGTATTTGTTGTTCAAGTACAGGATATAAGTGACCTAAAAACATAAAATCAGTTTGAAAATCCATAGCGGATTTTTCTAGAGAGCGTCTTCAAGCGAGCGTATAAAATCGCCACTTTGAAAGCCCCCCATTTCGTCAATTTTAAGGGAAAAATTAAAAAAAAAATATTTTTGTACTCAGTTCAAAATTATCTTTAAAATGATACGTAACAATTTTATGTAACGCGATTTTTTTTTTTTTACTTCGCATTCGCTTCTATGAGAGCCCCCCTGAAATAAAGATTTTTATAACTTTTTAAGCCATTTTCGGCTGGAGGCCATCGGTTTACATATTATATCTAAATTTGAAGTAATTACGTTCAGTAATTCAAAAGTTATAAGGCTCTGACAGACGGACGGACGGACGGACGGACGGACGGACAAGTGCAAATCGCCCTAGTTAACTCAAAGACCTTCGCTTCGCTCGGTCGATAAATAAACTTTTCCGGAAGGAAAACATAAACAGGACTCATAAGTGAAATAAAGTGAAAGTGTGAAAAGTGAAAAGTGAAAAAGTGAGTTCCTGGTGATCACCAAAGTGTGATATAAAAATCTTGGCAGAAGACCTCGTTCACGCGTGTGTTTGTTCCCGTCCGGCGCAACACCAGGGGGAAGTCCCTGATTCCACCGAGTTGGATATCGCGTGAGGTCCGGCCGTTTCTTCATAATTTAGATAGCACCTCGCTCCGACGACGAGATAAGGCAGGAATGCAGCGCATCCTGTTTGTGCTAGCTTACGGACAGTAAGTGTAATATATAAGTTACTTTGTTTTAAGGCTACGTGTAAAGTGTTAAAAGTGTAAAACTTTAAAAGTGTTAAAAAGTAAAAAATATTATTTTTTTTTAGAAAGGTTATAATACTATATAATACCTATTCAAAGTTAATAGGTTCACCAAAAAATAAAATAAGTTCATTATTTTATTCATACTTTATCAATATTATTATATTAACGATATTATCATCGTTATACCCAATTGTAATATTACAAATATTTAAAATAACGTAACATTTTGTGCATTATCTATTTTTATATTACATATATATTACTTTAAAATGGCGAAAAGTTTAAATGTCGAAATCCCAATTTTACCGGCTGCGGAAGCAGAGAAAACACCATCTCCTGCGGTAACAAAAAATAAAAATAAGATAGTAGGAGAGATTGACTTAAATAATTTATTGAAATTCATTAAGCCCTACGACGGTTCTAGGGACACTATAAACTCATTTTTGACTAATTGTAACAATGCATACGATTTGGCGACTGAGTCACAAAAATTTATACTATTTAAATATATTCTAAGCCAATTGCAGGGAAAAGCTGAAATAGCAGCTTCTATCAAAGATTTTGCAAACTATGAACAGCTAAAAGATTTTCTGAAAACTCAATTCAGTACACATAAACACTATGCACATTTGATCACCGACCTGCGAGAAACAAAACAATTACCTACTGAAAGTGTAGTACAGTTTTCAACAAAAGTTGAAAGTATTTTGACTCAATTATTAACGGAAATTTCCATGAATCCGACGAAAAAAAGTGAAATACCTGGTCGCACAGCGGCAATGGAGGATTTGGCCTTACACCACTTCCTAATGGGATTACACCCCCGACTGTCAAATATTGTTAGGTGCCGATCACCTCGCACCCTTAACGAAGCGATAGGCTTCGCTATCTCGGAAGAGAAAATTCAACAAACCCTTTATAGGAGGCAAGAAAACTCCTTAAAGGAAAAGAAAAGTAATAATGGTAATTCACAAGGCCAAAGGAGATTTTACAGGCCTCTTCAAGGTCCTCAAACTCCCTTCACACCTAGGCCTCATCAAGGCCCATCCAACTTCTATAGGCCCCCACAAGGTCAACCCAACTTCAGTAGACCTCCTCAAGGTCAACCTAACTTTAGTAGGCCTCCTCAAGGCACATCAAATTTTAATAGGCCTCCTCAAGGCCCAACCAACCAATTTCGACCAAGACCTCCTCAAGGTCAACAAGTAAATAGATTTCCTTATAACAAGGAACGAGTAAATTTTGTTGATGACGACGAGTCAGTTCCTCATGAATACACTGACGAACAAGGTTACGACGAAAATTACACAGAACAACAATACACTGACCAACATTACGACGAAGAAAATTACAATGAATGCCAGGATTATGATGACCAAAATCAGAATTTAAACGAGTAGATGTCTCCTCACCGTGCCGGTCGAGACATACAACCAATCACGGCACGAATAAAGATTACAAAATTATTAACAATAATGATCGATATTTACCACACATTAATTTAGAGACCTCTGGAAGTTCCAGACCTCTGTCATTATTATTGGACACAGGTGCGTCAATCTGCCTCATTAAAAGATCCTCACTCACGAATACAATTAAGGTATATCCTGAAAATATATCGGTTAAAGGAATAGACTCTAAGAATAGTCTGCCTTTAAAAAGTTTAGGATACGTCAATTTGAAATTAAAAATCGGAAAAGAATTCGTATATCATAAATTCCACGTATTTAACGGATTACAGATCCCCTATGATGGCATTATTGGCACTGACCTTTTTATGGCATACAATTGTCAACTCAATTATAACACAAATAGCCTTGAAATTAACCAACGTAAGGTATGTTTACTTTTTAATGAACCCGATTACGTTATTAATCCCAGGTCTGAAACTGTCATAGAATGTACTGTAGAAAATCCCGGATTAAAAGAAGGGGTAATAGTAGATCAACGAATCTCGGAAGAAGTTCTCATTTCAAATTGTATTGTAAAAGTAAAACCCAATAAAAGAGTTAACGTTACAATATTAAATACAACGGAAAAACCAATTAAAATAAATTCAGATTTAAAACTCAAATTACAAGAAATTCCCATTCATAACATAAAACTAGTGGTTCGCCCCGAACTGAGACCTCGCGGTAACGGTATCCCATGATTATTCATTCAATCGATACATGATAACCAAAACTGACATTATTATTATGCCCGTTTTCACCAAACATACCTAAATCATCCCCTAAGTAGGAGTCTCTTAACGTAGGTAGCTCCTAAATACAATCCTAAGTCCTAACATCCGTCCCAATATCCTTTTAGGTGTCCCGTACAGGATCGTGATAAATAAGTTGACAGAAAACATCAATCACCTAACTTATAGGTAGCCCGTAAAGGTTAGGGAACGTTAGTGAAAACATTGAATTATTATGTAGGTACTAACGAGTGAAACCGGGTTACGGGCATCTGTACAAATCGTCATCTATCGACGCGAATAGAAAATATACAATATTTAACTAAAATTTAACTAAAAAATAATTTTAATTGAATAATATGGTACAAAAAAATTACAATACAATTATTGTATTATAATAAGTAACTAAATAATAATGGTCGACGCAAAACTGTTTTTGGGATAGGTCGTAGTCGTAACTCGTAGTTCCATGGGAATAGTTACTGACTGCGCCATCTATTAGCATTATTGTGAAGCTATGTTGATGCTATATGAATTACTGATGCCCATTAAAAATTAAATAATCTCGTTTCTTTATAATATTCATATAATTTTAGAATTTGTTGTTCAAGTACAGGATATAAGTGACCTAAAAAAATAAAATCAGTTTGAAAATCCATAGCGAATTTTCCTGGAGAGCGTCTTCAAGCGAGCGTATAAAATCGCCACTTTGAAAGCCCCCCATTTCGTCAATTTTAAGGGAAAAATTAAAAAAAAAATATTTTTGTACTCAGTTCAAAATTATCTTTAAAATGATACGTAACAATTTTATGTAACGCGATATTTTTTTTTTTTAGTTCGCATTCGCTTCTATGAGAGCCCCCCTGAAATAAAGATTTTTATAACTTTTTAAGCCATTTTCGGCTGGAGGCCATCGGTTTACATATTATATCTAAATTTGAAGTAATTACGTTCAGTAACTCAAAAGTTATAAGGCTCTGACAGACGGACGGACGGACGGACGGACGGACGGACGGACAAGTGCAAATCGCTCTAGTTAACTCAGAGACCTCGCTTCGCTCGGTCAATTAGTTAACAATTGCCAGAGCACATTAGAACGAACTGAACAAGTAATTAATTCTCTCAGGATGTCTCACTTAATGGTGAAGAAAGCGAACAACTTGCTGACATCTGTGCACAATACTCAGATATATTTCATTTACCTGATGACAAATTGACATATACAAATGCATTAAAACACCAAATTAAAACCAACTCTGACACTCCCATCAATGTAAAATCCTACAGGTTCCCACAATGCCATAGGGAAGAAGTTCAAAAACAAATAGGTAAAATGTTAGATCAAGACATCATTCAATCATCAACATCACCATGGTCATCACCCGTCTGGATTGTACCAAAAAAAAATTGATGCCTCAGGTGAGAAAAAATGGCGTGTAGTAATAGATTACAGGAAACTTAATGACATAACCATTGGAGAATCATACCCCATTCCACAAATTAATGAGATTCTAGATCAATTGGGCAACAGTAAATATTTCTCAACTCTCGATTTAGCATCAGGTTTCCATCAAATTAAATTAGCACCAGAAGATGCAGATAAAACAGCTTTTACCATTCCAGAAGGGCATTTCCAATTTAAAAGAATGCCATTTGGACTTAAAAACGCTCCAGCAACCTTCCAAAGGTTGATGAATACAGTTTTATCAGGATTACAAGGAATTCATTGCTACGTCTACTTAGACGATATTGTCATCTATTCATATGATTTAAATTCCCACATTGAAAAGCTAGGGAAGGTATTCCAAAAATTACGGGACTTCAACTTAAAATTACAACCTGACAAGTGTGAATTTCTCAGAAGGGAAGTTAATTACTTAGGACACATAATAACTGACGAAGGTGTTAAACCAAACCCAGAGAAGGTCAAAGCAGTAAGAGAATTCCCCACTCCAAAAACGCAGAAAGACATCAAATCATTCTTAGGACTGATTTCATACTACCGACGTTTTATTAGAAACCCCTAACATCTCTTTTAAAAAAAGACTCCAAATTTAATTGGCAAAATGAACAACAACTTGCTTTCGAAACCTTAAAAGGAAAGTTAATTTCTGCACCAATACTTACTTACCCGGATTTCACCAAACCGTTCATTCTTACTTGTGATGCTTCGAATTACGCTATTTCCGCAATACTGTCACAAGGAGAAATTGGTAAGGATCGACCAATTGCTTTTGGTTCCAGAACGCTTAATAAAGCTGAGACCAACTATAGCACCACTGAAAAAGAGTGTTTAGCGATTGTTTTCGGAACTAAACTATTCAGACCTTACCTTTACGGTCGAACATTCACCATAGTAACAGATCATAAACCTTTGCAATGGTTATTTAACTGCAAGGATCCAGGTTCGAGACTAATACGGTGGCGACTAAAATTGGAAGAGTATAATTATAACATAAAATACAAAAAAGGAAAGGTTAATGCAAATGCCGATGCGTTATCTAGATATCCAGTAAACCCAGTTACAGTAAATTCAGATCAATCAAATCCAGCCTCACCACAAACCTCCTCACAGGAGAATGCAAATATTGATAGAGATTTAGAAGAATTGTTAATATCACCACCTTCTTTCCGTTTAGATGAACTCATTTCTGACACGGAAGACCCACTTAATATTCCAACTTCTAATCCCCAAGCTCAAGAGCTATCACCATTACCTGTTGTTGAAGATCTTCCAGAAATATTTGATTCAATACCCTCAGTACAGCCTACAAATCCATCACCACCTGCAACATATCATAATTCACCACCTGCAACATATCATAATTCACCACCTGCAACACATCATAATTCACCACCTGCAACACATCATAATTCACCACCTGCAACACATCATAGTTCACCACCTGCAACACATCAAAATTCACCATCTGCAGAACCCTACATCTTACCACCTGTAGAACCCGATAATACACCAAATAGAGTAGTAGAAGATATAATACCACCTGATTGTAGTCCAACTACTGATGATTATTCCACATTCCTCAAAGCCATATCTGAAAGAAATAGAAATTTTAACACACAGATTACAGAACATAATGAAAGCTTAATGAAATCCCAAGTGAAAACCATATTAATACCCACATCTATAGATCTTGACGAATCAAACCCCTACATTGAAGAAATATTAGGCAACATAGCAAATTCAAAAGAAGTAGTAGAAGCTGAAAAACAACTCTACTCATTTCACAAAGTAGAAGCAAACAATAAAACTTATCTTCTTCTTTTCACAAGAGTACACCATTTTGACGAATCACGTTACACTGAAATTTTTGAAACGCTAAAACACTTAAGAAATAGAATGTTAATATTTGGAGATGTCAATGAAATAGCAATTTCTGATTTCAAAAATGCATTTGAAAAACACAACTACAAAAATATACAATATCATATTATATCTCTTTCACGATACAGGCATTAAAGTTAATATTTACCACAATAATATAATATTTCCTACACCCACTGAAATAAAAAAGATATTACATGAAAACCACGATATACCCATTGCTGGACACCTAGGTTCAGTACGTATGTATAATAGAATAAAAGATATGTATTATTGGAAAGGAATGCGCAAAGACATAGAAACATATGTAAAAGCTTGTAAATCATGCCAAGAAAATAAAGCATTGAGAAGAATAAATAGAGCACCCATGCAAATAACTAGTATCTCCACTGCACCCTGGCAACGTCTTAGTTTAGACATAGTAGGACCACTTCCTGAATCTGGAACAGCAAAATTAAAATATATACTTACCCTTCAGGACGATCTTACAAAATTTTCAGTTGCATACCCCATACGCAGCACAACAGCTGAAGAAACAAGCGAATGTCTTCTTCATTTCATTTCAATGTTTGGCATACTTAAAATGATCCTCACAGATCAAGGTACAAATTTTACAGCCGAACTATTCAAGAAAACCTGTCAATTTTTAAAGATTAAACAGCTATGGTCATCACCATATCACCCACAAACACAAGGTGCCTTGGAAAGAAGTCACTCAACTTTGAAAGAATATTTGAAATCATATGTCAACGAGTTAGCTTACAACACCACAGTACACTGTACAACACATTATACTCCTTATGAGTTAATGTATGGTCATAAACCATTTATACCAAATTCCATTTTTGAAGAAGCACCAGGAGCAACTTATCCTGAGTATGTAAAAATGCTTCAAAATAGGCTTAAACTCTCGCAAGAAAAGGCTACTCAAAACATACAACAATCCAAGCGAACTTCCAAAAACTACTACGATTCACATAGTAGAACAGTACAATACAAAATTGGTGACTATGTTTACCTCAAAAATCACGTTAGATTGCGCAAAGGGCTTTCACCTTTATGGAAAGGACCCTATAAGGTAGTAAAAATCCTTGGGAACAATACGTTGTCCCTATTAATAAATAGACGCCATGTTACACACCATTATGATCAAGTAAAATTGGCGTCAACAAACATGTCTTAATTTTGACAAAATATATATGCTATATAACATAATATGTATTTTCCTGATTGTAAAATTACTATAAGTTTAGTTTTAATTAGTTTTAATTCAATTACTTTTATTTGTATTTACAGTCTGGCAGTTTACTGTCAAGTCCTAAAACATGATGACTTCATCGAACCAATCACAAGGAGCCCTGGTATCTATTTAAATCCAATAGGTTCAGTCAAAATAATTAATGACCATTTACATGTAATTATACCAATTGAATTGGATTATATAAATTATAAAACCTCACCTTGATAACATCAATAGTGTTTTGCATACATCTCAACATCTTTGTGTTAAAAGTAACGCATTAAACAACCTCGAATGCGAAAATATATTCCAACCGCTTTTGTCTATGTTCGATGATGTAACATAAGATTATTATTCCTTATCACATCTAATCTCATCGAAAACCAAAAGGTCAGCATGGATACCCGGTGTTGGCACCATTTTCAAACATATTTTCGGTACTATGGATGAAGATGATGCGATAAAGTATAGTAATGCGATTAAACGTTTAAAGGATAACGATAAAAGTATATTCAACTTAATTAAAGAAAATATTCTCATTTCTAAATTGGCTATAGCGAATTTTAACGAAACTTTAATTGAAGTAAATAAAAACGAAGAACGTCTTAATTATATTATTGTAAATTTTTCATCACGCATTAATAACTTGACAATAATCTCAAATTCACTTTTGTTTAAAACTTCTATTCAAGAGATATTTAGTGTACTCCAATCAAGTCTGTTAAGTTTATCCTATAAACTTGAAGATATTGTAAATTCTATTCTATTTGCAAAAACTAATACGTTACACCCATCTGTAATTACACCAAAAGATCTTTATACCGAACTGATTGCTAATTTAAAACATTTACCAAAATATTCGGAATTCCCTGTAGATTTGGAACTACATAGCATACATGTAATAATCAAGTTATCCGAAATTGTATCATGCATTTTAGATGATAAGTTAGTTTTTACACTTAAGATTCCTTTAGTGTTTAATTACACATTTCAATTTATATAAAATTATTCCAATTCCTGTAGCTCATAATGCTAGTAAACCCAGCTCGTTTGCCTTGATTATACCATCGGCACATTATATTTCTGTAAGCAGGGACAAATCGGAATATTGTATTTTTAATGATTTATCTAATAAATGTAAGTTAATAATGAGAAATTCATATATATGTAAGAACGTTGAGAGATTCAATGTTATAAATGAGCCGGTATGTGAAACGGAAATAATTACCAAAGTTGTACATTCGCTTCCAAGTGAATGCAAAATTAATTTTATTTCGGGAAATGTGCATGTTTGGCAAACCATTGGAAATAACCAATGGATCTTTACACATTCAGACCCAACAAAGTTACACATTGATTGTGAAAATGGAAATTTTGATACCATTCTTCTGGGCACTGGTATAGTGACTCTAAAGCCAAGATGCAATGGTTATTGTAAAAACACAAAACTTGTTAGTGTAAACAATCCAACAATTAAAGTAAATAAAGTATTTTCAGATTTTAATTTAATTAATGACAGTTGTTGTAATATTATTGCATTTAATAAAATAAATTTCACTTTTCCTTTAAGATCTCCATATTCACAAATAAACTCCGACAATTTTATGAAACTCAATGTTAGAGCAGATGATGCTCTAATCCTCATAAAAGAATTAGAGTCACAAATCAATACCGAATCGATACCGACTCATTCAATTATATCATATGTTTTCATAAGTTTTTGTGTATTGTTTGTATTTTATTACTTTTGTCATAAGAGATGTCTGGGCTTTTACATAAAATATAGATTAAATTCTACCCCTAATAATCCAAATAATACGGATAGTAATAATGATATTCCTCTACGTTCAATTACACCTCACTCTCATGATAACATATCAACTGACAGACATGATCATTTTCCCACACTTAAAATTGATGTCTAAATTTATATTATTTTATTCTTTTAATTTTGTAAACTTCGCCCTTGAAACCGCGTAAGTTTACTCTTAACCGGGGGGTTGTTATACCCTATGTTAGTACTCACAAGTGCTGACACAAGATCAACTCGCACTTGGCCATATTGTTGGCATATCGAAACTCGTTAGTCGGGTAGACACAACCAAAGAGGCTAGACGTCTCTTAACCAATTTATTTGTGCCTTATATTTTCTTTTGTGTTAATAAATAATAAGTAATTAAAGTAATTCCTTTCTTTAGGAAATAAAATCTTTTTTTAAAAAGGCACCCAAGTCGGATCCCATAACATTACGCTGTTAGGAAGATTCGACAGTTAACTGACATAGAAACTGCAAAAATTGTTTATTTTGCATATTTCCATAGTATTATGTCATACGGAATCTTACTATGGGGTAAAGCAGCCGACATTGGAAAAATTTTTGTATTGCAGAAGAGGGCAATTCGCGCAATCTACAATTTAAAACCGCGGGATTCCCTTCGAGAAAAATTTAAGGAAATAGGCATTCTGACAGTAGCTTCACAATATATTTATAACAACATAATATTTGTCAGACAAAATATATTAAGTTACAAAAAAAAGGGTGATTTACACGATAGGCAGGTTAGAGATCCAAATAGGCTCGTGATTCCTCGACTGCGCCTCCAGAGGGTCCGAAAGACATTTGTGGGAATGGGCGTGACGTTCTATAATAAAATTCCACAGTCGATCTTAGACTTGCCTTTACACAAGTTTAAGAAAGCAATTAAAACTTCTCTCATGGAAAAAGCATATTATACAATTGAAGACTATATTAATGACAAAAAAGCGTGGATATAACTCGCTCCAGCGATTCATGAGACAGTAATAATCAACCTGTGTAACAAAATTATCCTGTGCTATTCCGTGTTTCTACTTTATTTGTGTCTAAGTGATGTCTTAAAATTAGCATTTGAATATTAGTTTTCAGTTTGATGCCTTGACATGGGTAGCATAAGTATGTCACGCACTCTTTAAACATTTCTGTGGTGGTGTCGTGTGATGCGGGTTGTTACGTTCCCTCAAATATGGTTGAGCGAAGCAATGGCTGGGTCATGCGTCATGCTCGTGAACGGGTGCCACCGGCGGGAATGGGGCTACTTTATGTCTGCCCATCTTAAGATAGAAGTTAGTCTGTATGCATTTTTGGAACTTTCTTCATTGTGGAAACACTGCATATATAGCATAGTATTTACTGTATTGTAAATCTGTTTTGAAAAGAGCAACCGCCGAGTTTCTTGCTGGTTCTTCTCGGCAGGAAAGGCATTCCGAACCAGTGGTAGATTCATTGACTATTCAAAAGCACTTGTAAAAGTTTATTTGAATAAAAAATATTTCTATTCTATTCTATTCTATGTGTTGCAGACCCCGGAATATTAGCAGAAATGACTGTGTACGCTGGTTATTTATTTAGATTAAATAAAAGAAACTAATTACCGATTTACACATGAAGTTTTGTAAAGTTTAATTTAAATTAAATTTTGAGAGTAAAGGCAGGTTTCTTAAAGGTTCTAGAACAAAGGTTAAAGCAATGTTTTAAAATTTTTGACCAATGGAACCTAAAAAATAAACAGTTCTTCATCGATATACAACCAATTACCATTTTCTTAGCTATGTTTTATATTACTATCTGATTACATCTCACACGGCAAATACTCAGCCGAGCTAAACATCAGGGAACGTGAAATCCGTGCAGTGCAACAGTAAAATGTACAACTATTTATCCAATACATCTATGATTCATATAGAACTGTTGTGTAAACCATGTGTTATTGCAAATCTAAAGTAACAACTACTTGGAACTAAGTTTCTAAATAAAAATAAAAATAAATTAAACGTGTCCACCTGGTTTCATTTCCGTGGGAGGAAGCCCGCAGGCAGACTTCGCAAACTTCCATAGCATTCCTCAGCAAGGGTAAGTCCAATTTGAAATTTTCCTCAACCTACTATTTTGATTATAATAAAGATACTTATAAGTTAGTCCGCTACCATCTTAGACTGCATCGTCACTTACCATCAGGTGAGATCGCAGTCAAGGACTATCTTGTCATAGATAAAAAAAAAATTACTTAAAAATTTTCGATGTATTTTTTTTTTAAATAAGAAAAAACCTAACCTAAACCTAATACCTATAATAACCGGTTTTTTTGCAAAGTAATCGGTAAAAACCGGTTATCAAATTTGTAATCGGTTCACATCACTACTCCTTTGTCATGCTGTCAAGCACCATGAACTTAATACACAAACAGAACTGATAACTCCGAGTATTTACGAAAATGAACCTTATATTAAGAAGATAAAGTATATTGTAGTAAAGTACCTGTTGCGTATTACTCAGTGGCTAATCCGAGCCGAGAGGGATAGTAATAACGGAGGCCGTGTGTCTCGTTCTTTCATCTTGCCAGCCTAAAAAAATGATTTTGATCAAAGATTTTGGCTCAAAAAACTCAGTTGAGACACTTATGTTTTAATTTTATTTTAACATTTTTAAGTCACCGTATTTAATTGCATTAATTTCGATAGATATATTCCTTAACAAAAAGAAAATATAAATTTTTATCTAGTCTATTTTTTTCGAGCGGCAGACCGTTAAAACGTGAACGCTAAATCTACAACTATGTTGACCATGAATTTTTAAATTCTTATATTGTGTGATGGGTCGAATAGGTACGATGCCGATGCCGATTACGATGGTTCCTTACTCCTTACTTTTGTACTATTATTATTACAATTTTCATTATTTTAATTTTTCATTTCAAACCAATAGAACCTAAGTGCCCTGCCAAGTGGGCACCTGAATATTTCTGTACAACCCTGACCTAACCTAAGATTTTGGTAAATATACCGACCGTGCGGCAACGGAATAAGGCGCGGGAGGGGAAGTGGGGCTGTATTTATTACTTTGGGGGCGTTTGACCAGCTATTATGATTAATATCTAGAGAAAATGATTAATTTATCACATTATCTACACATGACCAGTCATTATAATATCTAGCAATGTACTCACTATGACTGGACAAATCGAGACCTTGTACTATTTGTATTATTTATTTCGTAATCCATCCCTAATCCCTAAGAAACCATTGCTAATGAAAAACTTCAATAACTGTGTTTATAATAAACTAATTAGTAGAAAGATTGCAAGATTGAATTTGTCTCACATAACGAAAATCTTATTGTCACCCTGTTAGAAAGGGACACACGGCCTCTGTACTAGCTATCTCGCTCGGCTCGCTTTTCAGCTGCGAGTACTCGGTCCTGTTTGTTTACTATGTGCATGGCAGGAATATATTATATACTGACCGGCCAATCTCCTTTGTGCCTTTTTCAAGCTACTTGACATTGGCGAAGTGCATTGTGCTGGCTTGGCACTAAAAAAAGCCAAAAAATAAAGGAAGAAGAAGAAGAAAGGATACTGTCAAGTGCCAGCCAAAGAGTATATAATTCACTACATGTTGCTAAAAACGACATGATTAAATTAATTCAGTACGCTGTGCATATGTGGTGTATATTTCAGCGTGCTGCATTCCAATGTAAAATCCTGCTATACCATTTTCAAACATTTTGACGAACCATTAATTGCATTTTTTTTATTTTAATATATAGAGCGTGAAAAAAAACGCGCGCTGTACTAAAAGCTTGTTTTAAATTTTTTTTTAACTATACTTGTTTTCCTCATAAAAATCCATGGAACTAGGAAAAAGACTACGTCTAAAAATATATCATTGATTGGGCGCACACTACAGACTGCTGTCCCTTGCCGTGTTTTATTCAATGGTCTGTACTTCCATGGATCACCCCCGTAGTCGTAATTCCTAGTTCCATGGGTCACCCATCACATTATCACATTTATCACATTTACCGTAACATATGTATTAAGATGGAGATAGGTCAGTTAATATATATTTTTTTTAATAAAAAAAAATAACTGACCTATCTCAATCTTAATACATATGTTACGGCAAATGTGATAAATGTGATAATTATAAATAATTTTCGGTAATTATTAATAATTACCTCACCATTTGGTAAATTTGATAAATACTATGAAATTCATCACTTTTATCGGCTATTATTAATAATTCACTGTTGTCTTTGGTAAAAGTGATAAAACAAACGAGAACCAGTCTGACAACCCTTCTTAACCCCACTCGACTCCTTTCTCCAGCCACCTTTAACCTCACCCACAGTAAGAATTTTCGGATGCAATTATTTCCTACGTTATCATAAAAAAATAACAACGAAAGCTGTGATGAACCTAACTAACAGTAAGAATTTCCGGGTAAAAGCATTTCTGGGTAGGTAGTTATAAAAGTGGTCAACCGAGCCAACAGTAAGGATTTCCACATACAAGTATAATAATAATAATTTAATAATAATAATATAAATCGGGTGGTCCTAATGGTGCCGCCCAAAGGCAATATTTTGATTCCTCGTACCTAGACCTATTAGAAACTACCAGCGATATTTCGGATAGGGACCGAACCACTAAGCATAGACTACATCATGGAGCTCTATCCTGATGCTGAGGTTATAGCTCCTCAATCCTGATGCTGCAGGGTACTGCCCACCCAAACTGCGTGGATTTAGGAATTGTTGATTATGAATTGATATTGTAGCCACTAAGCATAGACTACATCATGGAGCTCTAGGTTATAGCTCCTCAATCCTGATGCTGCAGGGTACTGCCCCTCAAACTGCGGGGATTTAGGAATTGTCGATTACGAATTGATATTGTAGCCACTAAGCATAGACTAAGCAAGCATAAAGAAGCAGTGATAGCCTAGTGGTTAGGACTGTGGTCTCCTATTCGGGAGGTCGCAGGTTCGGTCCCGGGTACGCACCTCTGACTTTTCGGAGTTAAGTACGTTTAATCAATTAAATATCACTTGCTTCAGCGGTGAAAGAAAACATCGTGAGGAAACCAGCACATCTGAAAGTTCTTCATATTGTTAGAACGAAGGTGTGTGAAGTCCGCCAATTCGCATTGGGCCAGCGTGGTGGACTATGGCCTATAACCCTTCTCTGAGAGGAGACCAGTAGTGAGCCGTTGATGGGTTGCTAATAACGATAATGATGAAGCATAGACTACATCATGGAGCTCTAGGTTATAGCTCCTCAATCCTGATGCTGCAGGTTACTACCCACCCAAACTGCGGGAATTTAGGAATTGTCGATTACGAATTGATATTGTAGCCACTAAGCATAGATTACATCATGGAGCTCTAGGTTATAGCTCCTCAATCCTGATGCTGCAGATTACTGCCCACCTTAATTCCGGGGATTTAGGAATTGTCGATATCAAATGGATACTGTAGGTACCAAGCATAGACTACATCATGGAGCTCCTCAATTCTGATGCTGCAGA
Source organism: Oeneis ivallda (assembly GCA_029955525.1). NCBI lineage: Eukaryota > Metazoa > Arthropoda > Insecta > Lepidoptera > Nymphalidae > Oeneis > Oeneis ivallda. The sequence goes on from JARPMR010000012.1 coordinate 20,996,346, forward strand.
GTACTGCGCACCTAAACTACGCGTTCAACCAATCAGGTATTCTGCCGCTGTCCACTGGCAGTGACTGACTTGTGATATTTTCCTAACGACAGCTGTACATGGTATTTTAACATTGAACAATCAACATCATAGGAATGTTCGAATAAATAATGTTCTGATAATACAGAAAGTTCAGATTAATGTTTATGTGTGTTTTTGTATTGCCTGCTTTGTTGCTTGTTTTAATTTATTTTAGTTTGTTCATTAGATCACTGCATTAGAATAATACTTGGTTAAGTTTTATTACATATATTTAGTTCTAATAGAATAAAATAATGCATTTGTTTAAAAAAATCGGTCAAGTGCGAGTCGGGCCTCGCTCTTTTAGGGTTCCGTTAAAAAAATTAAATTAAAATATTTTCATGTACCCATGGAAACATTTTAATTTAATTTTTTTAATTTAATTTAATTTTTATTATTTGTTGTTATAGCGGCAATAGAAATACATAATATGTGAAAATTTCATCTGTTTATCTATTACGGTTTACGAGATACAGCCCGCTGACAGACGGACGGACGGACGGACAGCGTAGGCTTAGTAATAGGGTCCCGTTGGTACCCTTACGGGTACGGAACCCTAAAAATATCATGTATGTATTTGATCTTAAGTCGGTAATTCCGTCGCATCGTGTATACCCGAACACATCACCCGCCCCAAGCCCTATTAGACCATCGCGAGGGCCAAGTTTACGGCGGTTTTTTAAAAATTTATTAAATTTACCAAGAGTAAGGTGTAATTATTAATAATCACCGAAAAAAGTGAATAATTTATTACGTTTACCAGCAATCTTGATAATTATCAATAATTTTCAATTAATCACATTTACCATAACATATATATTTCTTGTGTGCGTGTGTATGTCACTGAACTTCTCCTAGATGGGTGGATAGATTTTGATGAAATTTTTTGTGTGAGTTCAAGGGGATTCGAGGATGGTTTAGATTCACAATTTGGTCCACTGAAAAATGTTTATTTAACTAATTTTTATTTATAAGTAGTGGCAGTACGAAGTTCGCTGGGTCAGCTAGTTTATCTATAAATATTTTTGACTATCTAAATATCTATGCATAGATTAAAAAGAGGTCAGTGGAGTCAGTGGTGGTAGGTAGAAAATTGTGATATACCTATCTACACTAGCGGCACGCTATGATGGCCGGTTTGACGTTTGTCCGCTCATGAAGTTCCGTATTAATTGATAACGACTTTGAAGGAAATAATTGTATTACTTTATTGACGATAGTGATGTGCAGAGATTCATAAATTTTATCGAATGTAGTTTTAGGTTTAGGACTCAAAATTTATTTATTAAATTGATTTCTAAAATGTATACAAGTGTAGAAAAATCAGTTTGCACCATTTAAGGGGTGAATGTACTTGTGAATATGAACAATTTTCACTATGTGGACAAACCTCTGAAATCGCAAAAAAATATCAGCTGTTTCATACAAAAGGTAAAATTTTTATTTTTATATGATATATACCACAACTCGGCATTTGGTTTTCTAAATTGAAAATTTTTAAAAATGGAATCTAATACGATCGTCACATAGGATCGCTGGCTAGCACAACTACTACCTCCGGCAAACTCGCGTCAATGCTCAATGCAAAACAAAGCAGTTTCGAATTGACGTTGCTTCGAAAAGTATAAACTGTCAGTGCAATGCGATTGTGATATAGTTTTGACCTGGCTTTGGATTTCAAATATTGATACTGCATTACTGTTGACCCTTGCTCGTTAATTTGGACTCTGTTCAAGCCCTTTGTTGTGGATTTCGTCGATATGACCGAACGTACGCAGAGAACTGTTCTAAATAGTCAGACACGTGAGTTCGTAATACGCCTTCGTAACTATTTCGATCGTGAAGCTCAAAATGGAGGGCCAATTTTACCTATAACGTCAGTGGTTGAACGCGTAGCTGATGCGCTTAATATTGGACAACGAACTGTTAGACGGATAACTAAAAAAAAATATGGCGAGACTGGCACAGAAGAAAATAAACTTCACACACCAAAAAAGAGAAAACGAGCAAAACCAGTCGTAGGCATCGATAGCTTTGATGCCGATGCTATCCGAAGACATGTTTACGGCTACTATTTACAGAAGGAGTATCCAACAAGAAAAAAGTTGGTGCATTCACTGAAGGAAGCTGGATTATTCTTCGGTGGGGAAAGTTCTTTAACGAAGATTTTGAAGACCATTGGATTTCGATACAAAAAATGTAACAAACGCAAAATATTGATGGAAAGATTTGATATAGCGATGGCAAGGTATACTTTTTTACGGCAAGTGAAAGAAATCAAAAATTGGCAAAATGTTGTGTTCTTGGATGAAACATGGCTTAATGCTAACCATACTGTAGGCCGTTCTTGGAACGATGACACAGCAGCATCTACTTCCAAAGTTCCTGTAGGAAAAGGATCGCGACTTATAATTTGTCACGCCGGAACCATCAACGGGTTTGTCGAAGGTTCTCTCATGGCTTTTGCGTCAAAAACCACTGGAGACTATCATGAAGACATGAATGGAGAAAAGTTTACTGAATGGTTTACCTCAATGTTGTGTAGCCTCCCTGAACCATCTATTATAATTATGGACAACGCCCCATACCACTCGATGCAAATTGACAAGCCACCTGCCCAATCCCAAAAGAAAGCTGATATCGTCGCATGGCTTCGTAAAAATGGCGTAGATGCAAACATGAATATGTTAAAAGCGGAATTAGTACGTCTTTTAAAAGAAAACAAACCAACCAAGATCCGATACGTCATTGACGAAATAGCATTAGAACACGGGCACAGAGTTATACGGTTACCGCCTTACCATTGTGAGTATAATGCGATTGAGTTGGTGTGGGCTCAAATTAAGGGATATGCTGCAAGACACAATACAGAACCCCCATTTACCACAAAAAAAATGCTAAAATTATTAGAAGAAGCTTGTGAACATGTGACTAAAGGAGACTGGGAAAAGGTTGTGAATAGAACTGTTAAATTAATAAGGGAAGATTATGAAAGAGATGTGAAAATAGATAATATTATAGAAAACGAACATATAATTATTAATGTAGGTGATGATAGCAGTGACGACAGTGAAAATAGTAGTATGGACGAATCTGATTAATTATGGCCTTTTGTGGCACCTTTTTTGGTATCTTTTGTATTCATATGTTTCTTGTGTGCATATAAAGTATGTATATTCATTTTCATTCAAATATTCAGTTCGTTCAAATAAATTAAATAAACATATACATTTTTGTTTTATTAAACCTATTTAATCAGGTACAAAAACAAAACTTAATTGTTTTTTGTTCGAGAATAAATTGACATTCCACATCACTATTGTAATGTGTCAAACCGGCCATCATAGCGTGCCGCTAGTGTAATACGGGTTTAACAAATCTTTTCTATTAATAAAATAACGGTAACAGGGTTTAATTTTAAAAGATTAAAATAAATTGTAATGGAAACACTTAAAAAACTTATACTCAGATTTTAATCAAATCATTATTACAATATGAATGTATTAAATACACGTCGTACACTAAACAAAAATATGCAAATATAAATAGAACATAATATCCTACTTAGGTACAAAATGTAATAGTTTGAGATACATTTTAACAGCCGATACACATTTACACATACAATAAATATCATATCACTGGGGCAGTGACTAGATGTTATTTTAATCTCATAACATTTTCACCGCTTTCACTAATACTTTCGTAAAATGATCTTGTTCTTCATTGTTTCTCACCTTATTCGACTTGGCTGGAATAAAAACAATACAATTATAAAACCAGTGCTTGGAAATCGGAAAAAGTTCAGTTTTTTTTCGGTTAGACTGGGTTTTCATAGTCATAGGTGTACGCATCGAAAAGCCGATTTGATCCGTACACGACTTTGAAAAATGACAGTTTTGTATAGAAAAAATGCGAATCGATACGCAAAGATGTGGTTCGAGCCTAAATAAAAGGATAAAAACCTTTTCTAATTCGATTTATTTCAATGCTTCAATGTACTGAAATTAACCGGTTTAAATTCACTAAGCTATTTTTCAACATCCAGTAAAAATATCAGGAACTGGGACTGGAAGCATGTGGTGCCATTTATGATTCAAACAGGCCAATTAAGGTAGCTAACACTGCTAACAGACAACGCAAAGCTTAATCATTATTTACTAGCTTTTGTTCGCGACTTTGTCCGCATGTCTTTAAAAATCCTGCCTATGTCACTCTCCAAGTCCGCAACTATATTCATGCAAAAAATCACGTCCATTGCTCGGTCGCTGCGTGATTGAAGGACAAATCATCAAACTAACTTTGACGTTATTAATATTACAACGATATTCATAACAATGTCCTCCCAACCGAATCCGGTCACGGCGGCCAACCTCGTAGATTAGCCATATTATATTGCACCAGTATGTGCACAAACACAGGTGCACTCTCTATTCCCTCTCTCTCATAGTCCGATGGGACGAAAATCCGACACGACCGAACACGACAGGCTCTGCGAATTTCTTGACAGAAAAACCCATGCACACTCTTTGGCCTACAGCCTAAGTATGTCACTCTCTCTTTAACATTTCTGTGGTGGTGTCGTGTGATGCGGGTTGTTACGTTCCCTCAAATATGGTTGAGCGAAGCAATGGCTGGGTCATGCGTCATGCTCGTGAACGGGTGCCACCAGCGGCAATGGGGCTACTTTCTGTCTGCCCGTCTTGACATGTGTTGAATTATAATTAGAAATAATTACGTATGCTTTTGTGGAACTTCCCCTCATTGTGGAAACTCTGCACACATAGCATAATATCTATTAAGTATATTCACTTCGTATATTACAGTTTTATTATATTATAGATAGAAAATTTCATATATACAATACTATAAACCTAAATTTAATTCTAAAATTAAAACTAAAATAAAAACTAATTAAAATCTAAAACCCCATCCAAGCCACCGCAGTGTGGCATAAGTAGTATATAAAGTATTAGTATATATATAGTATTAAGTATATTGTAAAAGTATTTTGAAAAGAGCAACTGCCGAGTTTCTTGCTGGTTCTTCTGGGCAGGAACGGCATTCCAAACCAGTGGTAGACTCATTGACGATTCAAAAGTAGTTGTAAAAGTTTATTTGAATAAAAAACATTTCTATTCTGTTCTATTCTATTTGGCCCGACCCGGGATCGAACTCGGGACTACTCCGTAGTCGAACATGCTAACCACTAGACCAACGAGGTATTCAGCAAACTATGCTAGTGGCAGGTACTCTTACATAATACGCATGGTGTTGGTAAAGCCGGAGCCCTTCCTCCAGCCGGTGACGACGACCACGTGGTCGCCCGTGTTGAGGAAGCCGCGCGCGCGCCCGAACTTCAGCCCGTACTGCACGCGGTTGTCCACGTCCTTCAGCCAGTCGCTGGCTACCGACTCTGGAACAGTCATCATCATCACCATTATCAACCCATCATCGGCTCACTACTGAGCGAGGCCTCTCATTCGATGCCTTAACATGGGTAGCATAAGTATGTCATGCACTCTATCCCCATTCCCCGTCTCGCTGCATCCCCCTTATGTCATTGCTCCACCTAATGGAGGTCTACCAATACTGCGTTTTCTGGTGCTATGTCAGAACTCCAGAACATTGGGACCCATCGACTATTCTTCTTAGTTCTCATGGTAAACATTTCTGTGGTGGTGTCGTGAGATGCGGGTTGTTACGTTCCCTCAAATATGGTTGATCGAAGCGTCGGCTGGGTCATGCGTCATGCTCGTGAACGGGTTCCACCGGCGGGAATGGGGCTACTTTATGTCTGCCCATCTTAAGATAGAAGTTAGTCGGTATGCATTTTTGGAACTTCCGTCATTCTGGAAACACTGCATATATAGCATAGTATTTATTGTATTGTAAACTTGTTTTGAAAAGAGCAACCGCCGAGTTTCTTGCTAGTTCTTCTTGGCAGAAAGGGCATTCCGAACCAGGGGTAGAGCCTGACGATTCAAAAACACTTGTAAAAAGTTTATTTGAATAAAAAATATTTCTATTCTATTCTCAGAGAAGGGTCATAGTCCACCACGCTGGCCCAATGCGAATGGGCGGACTTCACACACCTTCGAGAACATTATGGAGAACTCTGGAGAAGGTGTGCAGGTTTCCTCACGATGTTTTCCTTCACCGTTAAAGCATGTGATATTTAATTTCATAAAGGCACTTAAATTCGAAAAGTCAGAGGTACCCGGGATCGAACCTGCGACCCCCCCGATTAGGAGACAACAGTCGTAACCACTACCCAAGTAGCAAAAAAGTCCAAAAAAGTCGTATAAATCTGAGTTATACGACGTCATGTCGTGTAGTAGTCTTATAATGGTAATAAGATAACAATAACGTCCTATAGATGTCATCGATTCGACCTTTTAGTCGTGCGACTATTAAGTTATAATAAATAGTCGAGTAAACGTCTATAAAACGAAATTATATGACGTTATGTAATGGTAACAGCCACAACGCTTATACGACATTCGTATGGTTGTATAAACGTCGGTGTATGACATTTATACGACTGAAAGTCATGTAAAAGGAAATTATATAACGTTATGTAATGGTAACAGCCACAACGCTTATACGACATTCGTATGGTTGTATAAACGTCGGTGTATGACATTTATATGACTGAAAGTCATGTAGACGTTAATTCATAACATTTATATAACTAAAATTACTTTGTTTTTTAGTCGTCGTGGTTAAGCCTTTTATACGACCAAGTAGTTTTCTTGTGACTGCAATATAACTATTACAAGACATTAAGTCCTATAAGTGTCAAACTCCAACTTTAATACGACTTAAAGTTGAGTAGGAGTCTAGACCCAACTTTAATACAACTTATCCTACACCTAATAATATTACTTAAATTGAAAAAATGGACGCAAATAAAAAATTTGGAGACAAAAAAAACGCAGTGGGACCTTCAAACGAAAAGTAAATAAATCTTTTCAGATATTGAAAAGTACACCAAATAAATACGTCCAAAATCTTCTGTAATATATAGAAAAGAATGTATCATACTTTCAGTAAAAGGTTCTGTATAATTAATTGTGTAGATAATACTATCTTACTTATTAAAACTAACTTAGTTTTCTGAATTAAGGATTGATATAATATGATTATGTTTTTAGTAGTAATATATTACTAAAATAAATAATATTATGAGTATGATATAATAAATGTAGACTAATACTAAGTAATATTGATATAAAACAGCTGATAGGGTGGCATCATCGTACAAACACTATTAGGGAGCCAGTAACACTAAAATTCCCGTCATGCGAAATCGAAAATTCTTTAAGGGAATTAGTGGTTTAATTATACGATTAAATTAACCTTGTAGAAAGTTAGATGGGGTTATATAATTCATCATAGAAATACTTTACCTATCTTAAAATCTAATAATATTATTATGTTATAAGTTTAACCCTATAGCTAGCCTAGAGCTAGTATTCTTACTTCTTAGAAGTGAAAATTTAATAGTGATTATAGTAACTGGTGATAGGGTAGTGTCAGAGCGGCCTTAAAGAACACAAGAACAAAGTGTCTTCAATGAATTGAAAAAAACTGAGATGCGTCTATGGAGAATAAGTTTAGGTTAAAGTAAAATTACTCATTAGCCATATAATTAGGCTATATTGTAATTTTAGTTAGGAAATATATATCTACTAGCTGACCCAGCGAACTTCGTACCGCCACTAATTATAAATGAAAAATTAGTGAAATAAACATTTTCCAGTGGACCAAATTGTGAATCTAAACCATCCTCGAATCCCCTTGAACTCACACAAAAAATTTCATCAAAATCGGTCCAGCCGTCTAGGAGGATTTCAGTGACATACACACGCAAACAAGAAATATATATATTAAGATACACATAATAATAGAAAAAAATAGTGATTATACACTAAAATAGTGTTTATACACCCTAGCTTGAGGAACCCTAATGTCTAAAACATGGCGTTTTCAATGGTCGTCACAAAAACCTTTACACGACATCTAGTTATTTTAACGTCGTATAGAGGTTGGACACTAACTAAAACATCATGGCCGAAAGTTTTGAATGAAGACATAATTTGAAATTATTTATATATAATGCATAAAACACAAAATCACGAGGGGGCATTAAAATATTCATATTATTTTCATATACACTTTCTCGTAAAATTTAAGTTTCCAGTCGAAATCAACGCTACACAATATAATACAAACATAGAATAATTAACTTATAATAGAATTAGTTTTACTTACTTGCCTTCTAACCATACGTTTTTAGTTTATTATTTTTTTCACAAGAGCACGTACGATTTCTTTTCAACTTCCACAAAAAACAGTCAATCGCATAGCGCTAATACGACGTTTTAGTCACTTCACAACGTTAATATGACCATTATATAACTTAGCAAGTTATGTAAGAGTTATCTCGTAACGTCTATATAACCAAAACGTTCTATTCTGCAACGTCTACAGGACGTCTAAACGACGTAAATGGTCATCGTCGCGACCTTTATGTGACGATTAAACGACAAATGGTCGTATAACTGGGGCCTTTTTCGCGTTTTGTAAACGTTATAATAACGTTTATACGACCTTTCTTTAGGACTAAAAGGTAATCAAAAAACGTTGTCACGACTTTTATACGACAACGAATTGTTACTTGGGTAGGCTATCACTGCTAACTGGAACAGTACACTTGGATAACTCGCTTTAAAGGTGAAGGTAAACGTTTTGCGGAAAACTCGCGTATCGTGGAGTGCAAAGTAAAATATTCTTCTTCTTCATCAACTGATAGACGTCCACAGCTGGACAAAGGTTTCTTGCATGAACTTCTACAGGTTGCCTTCTTCTGCTTGCTTGATACAGGTGTCTTGCACTAACTGTATCCAGTGGCTCCCTGCGACTCCTCTGTTGTCGTTAGTCCATATACCTATAGAGGATTTGCAAACACTGCGCTTTCCGTTGCGGGGTTGCCACTCCATCACCTTTCACTTCCACTAACAAAAAAAGTTAGTCGCCTTGACGCCACTTTCACTGCTCATCGAACTACTCTTTTTGAACTCTGCTGTTTCCACTAGACTTTTGTTGGTGAAAGTGCTTATATTATGCAGTTTTCATCTGCGAGTAAGGCTGCCAGTCTAGTGAAGCGAAGATGTGTTTAATGGACCAATGACGTGATGTTATTGAGAGATGACGTCACCAGTCCGCTCCGCTTTAGAGTCCGTACGATTTCCACTCCGTTCGCGGTGAAACCCCCGCTACCCCACATCTATCCAATGGGTGTTTTTCCACTAGCCGGCACGGCAACGGCATTGCAGCCGGGGAAGTATAAATGTATGAAGCCGGTGCCCTCGCCGTCGCGTCGCCGGTAAGTGGAAAAACGTGTCTTACAATTTCATACATTTATGCCTTCCCCGAACGCCGTGCCGTTAGCCCGTTACCGTGCCAGCTAGTGGAAAAACGCACAATATCTGAGCGCATGTACATGACACGATATGTCACACCATGTCAACCTTAAAGTCATCACTAGGGTTGTCAATATATGACATCTCAAAAAATTATACTACTTCAAGCATTGACGGTAGAGCCCCAGTCCGGTTCCACGTGTCGCTGGTAGGGCAGGGTCTACTCACCCTGGTACACGATGGGCAGCACCCCGCGGTAGAGGTGCGCCTGGCGCGCGGTCTGCGGCAGGCGCGTGACGGCGATGATGGGGCAGCGCGGCCGGTACTTGCTGAGCAGGTGCGCGGAGCGGCCGCTCGTGGTGATCACCACTATGGCGGACGCCATGCACTTCGCGGACGCCTCCACGGACGCGATGGCTACCGAATGCGCGGGCTCGATTGGCAGCTTTTCCTGTAATAACCAATTTTAAATTTTAAGGTACCGGCCGCATAATATCACAAAATGGCACAAATTGTCTGTCAGAAAACATTCTGTATGTGCATCCAGAGAGCGTTAGAAAAGGCCTTAGTACGGACGAGAAAAATTCTGATGGTTTTTGGGGTTAGTAAAAATAATACGTCAATTTTTGAGAATGATGGGGCGTGCCTAATGATCATGAAATCCAAAGATACCTAGTTAAAAATGGACTATTTTTTTGTATTAGTGTTTGCAACTCGACAAAGCTAGAAAAAATGTCTCTGTCTTTGCTTAAGTGACCTTATATCAAACTCGGTTTACGTATACCTAAATAAAAGGTCTACGCACCCTGAACATATTATATCACAGCCTAAAATTACACATTAAAATATGTGACTGTAAGCAACAATCAAAAGAAATTATATTGTCAAAGTTAAATAAGTATGCTCACTTGAGAACTGAGGTCAATGAAGAGCTGCTTATGCCAGATAGCAGCCTCGGCTTCCTTGCAGATGTTGGCCATAGTCAGGACGCACTCCAGCGGGTAGTCTCCCTTGGCAGTTTCACCAGACAACATGACGCAGTCCGCTCCGTCCAGAATGGCGTTGGCGACGTCTGACGTCTCGGCGCGGGTCGGGCGAGGTTTCTTTACCATCGATTCCAACATTTGAGTGGCGCAAATGACTGGCTTGCCCACCTGTTACACGGAGAGATTACGAATTCAAAGCAGGAAATTAGAACTTTAAATATTTCACATGCTTGGTCAAGGAAACATCCAGAAGAACCCTGTACATCCGAAGATGACGGGATGAGGTATTCAACCTTCTCTATTTATCTTAGAATGACAATATGCTAAAGTACCTACACTAGATGGCATACAGGTTGGATTAGAAGAGATAAGTTACCTATAACAAACTGGTTCGATTGAGATTTGGGTAAGAGGTAAAGTATAATCTACTTAGGTATATAAAAACATATAATATAGGTATCATTGGCAAATATAGTTACCCTGTTGCACCGAGCAATCATTGTCTTTTGGGCAAGGAACACTTTCTCTGGTGGAATTTCAATGCCCAGGTCTCCGCGAGCGACCATGATCCCGTCAGATGCCTGTAAATAAAATATTTTGATACCTGTACACTTTTGAAACTGCAAAATATCGACGATACTCGTAGATTAAAAAAGATTTATTTCATGTAGGTCTACATATCTTAATAAAACGAGTCGAAAGACCACAGGTTCGGTTTTTTTCCTCAAAACTTGTTTAACTGCGAAAAAACTGCATGCATCATTGCTACGGCCTTAATCATTGTGGTGTTTGGCTGAATTTATGGCATTTTTGCTGTAGCGATGCATTATAGCTAAAAGTTAGTGTATCGGTCATCAGAGACCATAATTGAGCATGTCACATCGCAGGTGTCATTTTTAGACAATCCTACGGCTGGGGAAAGTCCAAAGACAATTCAATCTTTTTTGTTTGTTTCTGTTTTTGTTCTATTGTATTGTTCTAATTAAAAACGCTCTACATTGTATAGTAGGTAACCTCAGTCGGAAAAATTGAATTCATTCGAGGTTCGTCCTCCAAGTCCAACCCAATTATTTAGCAAATCGACTGCATCCGTAACTCAGTAACGAGCCTAAATAGCTAGTAGGGAACTAGTGAAAACTAGTTACATTCGTGGCCTGACTGGATAAATGTAGTCAAGACGAGAACTCTTGAATCGATAATAATACCGATATTCCATTGAAAATTATTCTTCTTCTTCGAGTGCCCTTCCGACCAGCGAAAGTTGGTAGTCAGCTTTGTACTTCTACTTATGCTGCTCGAGGCGAGAGTTCTACTGTATTCTCACGATTCCCATCCACTCCAGGATGTTACCATATTACGAAGCCAGGATTTTTTTCTGCAACTCCCACCCGTTGCACTAGTCGTGCCTACTCCTCACACAACCTTTTCGCTCATATGAAGGGGAGAGGAGAATCTAAATAATATTCGGCATTAGACAATATTTATTAATAAAAAAAATTAGGTACCTAACGCAATTTGACTTTTTCAAGCAGAAGAGGAGGCATGAAATGCTTTTTTTTGAGATTTTTTTTTCTATACAGCAGTGTATTTAAGGTGTTGTAAACGTAGAGTACAAATGTGTGTATGTGCAGTGATAGCATATTGGTTAGGACTGTGGACTCTATGGGGGGTCACGGGTTCGATCCCGGGCAAGCACCTCTGACTTTTCGGAGTTATGTGCGTTTAAGCAATTAAATATCACACGCTTCAACGGTGAAGGAAAACAATATGAGGTAACCTGCGTACCGGAGAGTACTCCATATTAGCAGAGCATCAGATTGAAATAAGAGTTTATTAATTAGTAACTTGTTTATTTGAGTCAACACAATTATCAATTAATAGGTACAATACAAACAGACGATAGGTACAGCGCAGTTCGCCATGACACCACAGATTAGGTATTAGTTACATGACACACACGAATCAAAGACAACATACTTATTATAATAGACAATACCTTAGATACATGGAACTAGTTATGATCTATGGGTATGATTGACTAAAATTGCTAATCAACACCCCCTTCCAATTTTACAATCAAACAAGATTCAAATCTTGGCAAAAAGATCCAAACTTACTTTTATTCAATGACTTAGTCATTATATCAGCCAACTGCTTGTTAGTCTCTATATATGAAATTTCCACTAATCCTTTAGCAATCAAATCCTTAACAAAATGAAATTTAATATCAACATGTTTAGATCTCTTTGTTTCCCATGTTTTAGCCATTTTAATTGTAGACATGTTATCTTCAAAAACATATATCATCTCTTTATACTGAAATACCTCACTTAGTATACTCTTTACAAAAAGACTTTCCACCAAACAACTTGATAACGCATAGTATTCAGACTCACAACTGCTAAGAGCCACAACAGATTGTTTTTTAGACTGCCAACTCAAAATATTATCATTTAATTTTACAACAAAGCCTGAAATACTCTTTCTATCATTGATATCAAATGCAAAATCAGAATCCACATAGGCCTTAATTTTCAGAATATCAGACTTAGACTTCACAAAATTCAAAGTAACATTAACAGTATACTTTAAATACTTTAAAACATTTTTCAAATGAGACCAATGTACATCATTATAACAATTTTGAAAACGTCCAAAATATGACACTGCAAAACACAAATCTGGTCTTGATCCTATCATCAAATACATCAAGCTTCCGAGCAATTCTTTATAAGGTAATTTACAATTCACAGTTTCATTACTCTTGGTTAAATTAAGCTTAGGCTGCATAGGAACTTTACTTGTCTTACAATCAGTCATATTAAACTTTAACAAAATTTTCTTTATCAAATTACTCTGACTCACAGTAATATTACCATTTTCACCTTTTTTAATATCTAGACCCAAAAACTGAAACTCTTTTCCATTTCCCAGAACATGAATTTCCATTACTTTAGATAAATGTAATTTAATTTTCTCTAACTCTTCTACACTGTTTGACATCATAAAGAAATCATCTACCCATATTAAAATATAAGTGTTCCCCTTGAAATACAAGCATGGATCTATTTTAGACCTAGCAAAGTTTATTTTTAACAACTCCAGATTAATATGATCATTCCAACTTTTTGGACTTTGTTTCAATCCATACAGTGACTTTAATACTTTACAAACTTTACCATTTACATTACACTTCAAACCTTTAGGGAGTTCCATATAAACAGGTTCCTTTAAACTACTTTTTAAGAAGGCTGAGCGAACATCTAATTGTTGTATATGCAATTGCCTTTCTACAGATATTGCAAGCATAATACGGAGAGTAGTCATACGTGCAACGGGAGCAAAAATATCTTCATCAACAACACTAGTCTGCTGATACCCGCGTGCAACTAATCTTGCCTTTTTGCGAGACCTACCATCGACTAACTTCTCTGTAAAAACCCATCTTGAGTCAATAATCTCTGTATCACTAGGTACATCTACAATTTCCCAAGTACCATTTGACTCTAAGGACTTTAACTCCTCATCAATTGCTTTTCGCCACTCAGGTTCCTTAACTGCATCATCATATGTCTCAGGTACACCCAAACAAGTAGCTAGAGCCAGCATGTCTAACTCAAAATCCTCTAAATATTTAGGCATTTTTCTTATTCTAGACCTTCTGTTCACATCATGCTCACTACTAGCCCCTGTTGTAGGCTCACATTTATTATTTACAGTGATATCTGACGACGCAGAAGGTAAATTACTACCTTCCCTTGAACTATTCAAATCAATATCAGTATAGATTGGCTTATCACTAGACACAGATTCATTGACAGGTTCCTCAATTATGTTATAATGATCATTATTACACTGCTTATTAACTTTAACATTTTTATTCCAAAACTCATCAAAGATAACATTTCGCGTCTCAGGATTCCATAATCTATAGCCATTATCACAATACCCTATCATATACAATTTCTTAGTTCTTTCATCTAACTTGCCTTTTCTATCCTCTTTATGAATATACACATAAGCAGGACAACCAAAAACTTTTACCTTACTCAAATCAGGCTTAAAACCGTACCAGAGATCGGCAGGAGTGGTGTTCTTTGGCAACACAGAAGATGGTAATCTATTAATTAAATGCAAAGCACACATTACTGCTTCTCCCCACATCTCCTTAGACATACCACTCTCAAAAAGAAGACATCTAGCCATCTCTACTATAGTTCTGTTAAAACGTTCAGCTTTACCTGACTGTGGCGGATTACGAGCCATTGAATAGCTAATCCGTATCCCCTTCTGTTTACAAAAGTTGAGAAATTCTTTAGACCGATACTCACCTCCCTGATCACATCTTACATTTTCAATAGAACAGTTAAACTTTGCCTCTACTAATGCAACATAAATTTTAAATTTTTCAAAAACCTCACTTTTGTTTCTCATTAAATATACAGCACAAAAGTTACTATAGTGATCAATAAAACTCACATAATAATTATAACCATCATGTGTAGGAGGACTTATCTTACCACATACATCAGTTGAAATACACTGTAAAATTCTCTTTACCTTTCTATCTTCTGGCAACTTCTTAAGATATGGTAACTTAGTTTGCTTACCCTGTAAACATATTTCACATAAACTTTTAGATGGATATCTACAAGAGTGACCCATTCTCCTATGCCACAGATCTGTAATACTGTTACTCACATTGACATTTGCACATTCAGATATAGCTGTCAATTTAATTACATATAAATTGCCAAATGTGTGACCAGACACAATTATCACACCATTTCTCATTATTTTTACAACTGATTTTTCAAAAATTATCTGAAAATCTTTTTCCTCCAATTTTTTCACAGACAATAAATTAAACAAAATATTATCACAAATTAATACATCCTTAATAGTTATACTGTTACCTACATCTGTTAAACATTTCAGATTACCTTTCTCTTTTGCCGTCACAAATTGACCTGCTTTGGCTACACTAATGTCCACATTCACATTAGAAACGTCATACACAAAGCTTCTATAATCACTTTTTAATATATGAGAACTTGCCCCACTGTCTATGACAAAGACTAAATCATCACAGGACTGACCGGCACTCAAAGCACTGTCTTCACTTATAATAAAGGTACAACCTGCAGAACTATTCTCCTCGGCAACAGCACCTGTTTCATTCTGTAACTTTGCCTTGTACTTAAAGCAATTTACCTTTTTGTGACCCACAGATTTACAGAAATAGCACCTTAAAGGCTTTCTTGAACGTTGAATGCTATCCCTGGCATGCACTGACCTTGCCGCAAATGCCCCTGGCGACTGAGATGAGTCTGAAATCATATCTCTCTTAACACGACGCTCCTCCTCAGCTAGTAAAGTGTTTTTTATATACTCCAGTGTCACCGCAGATTTATCTTTGTTACAAAGAATGTCCATCGCAGAAACCACACTGTCATATTCAGAAGGCATCGCTACTAAAAGCTGACTGACCATTTCATCCTCTTCTAACTTCCCTCCGGCAACTCTGACATCAGATGCCAATGCCTCAAAGTTATTTATAAAATCCTTAAGAGGTCTATCATTGGAAAACTCTAATTTTCGCCAAGCTTTTTGAGCTGTAACCAAGGACTTCATGCCCTTCTTCTCATAGGTAGCACTTAAGGTGTCAATTATTTCCCTGGCTCTCTTCTTATCTTTAATCATAGTTAATATACTATCAGCCAAACTTTGCACGATGAGATTCCTGGCTTTTACATCCCGTTTCTTAAACTGTGCCAACATTTCCGGATCCGTGGGCTGCGCTTCGTCCAACACCGATAACACCTCGTGTTGTTCCAGTACCAACTGGACTCTATACAACCAGTTACTATAGCTTACTGTGCCATCGAAAGGCTTTATCCCCATAAGAATTGATCTGCCCGCCAAATTCTCCATGGCTAAGCACGTTTCGATATTCAATTTCACACAAGACAAAATGGCTGCCAAGTTCACTCTTACTTCAATGCATCACAACTTGCAAAAACTCGAAGTCACTTTACGACTAGGGCTTCGGTTTTCCCTGGGCCCATAACCTATTAGCAGAGCATCAGATTGAAATAAGAGTTTATTAATTAGTAACTTGTTTATTTGAGTCAACACAATTATCAATTAATAGGTACAATACAAACAGACGATAGGTACAGCGCAGTTCGCCATGACACACACGAATCAAAGACAACATACTTATTATAATAGACAATACCTTAGATACATGGAACTAGTTATGATCTATGGGTATGATTGACTAAAATTGCTAATCAACACTCCATAATGGTCTTGAAGGTGTGAAGTCCGCCAATTCGCATTGGGCCTGCGTGGTTAACTATGGCGTATCCCTTCTCCAGTCTGGGAGGGGACCTGCGCTCAGCTTGCGAGCCGTTGATGGGTTTCTGATGATGATGTAATGATGAAACGTAGTAAATACATACCGCAATGATTTCATCGAGGTTGACCATGCCCTGGTGGTTTTCAATCTTGGAGATGATCTGGATGTTCTGCCCCTTTTCTCCGAGGATGCCGCGGATCTCGGTGAGCGCTGCGCCGTTACGGATGAACGACGCGAAGATCATATCGACCTATAAACATAACGTATTTTATTAGCTAACTAGATGATGCCCGCGACTTCATCCGCGTGGATTAAGGTTTTTCAATTCCCGCGGGAATGTGCTAATTCTGGGTATGAGCTATCTTGATTCCAAATTTCAGCCAAATCTTTCATTCGTTGTGGCGTGAAATAGTAACAATTAACAAACATCCATCAACAGTAGAATAGTAGGATTAAATATTAGTAAGGATGAAAAGCTGATGGTCGTTGGGGTCCCAAGGTGTTGGAGTGGCGACCCCGCACCGGGAAGCGCAGTGTTGGCAGACCCCCCACCAGGTGGACGGACAACATCAAACAAGTCGCAGGGAGCCGCTGGATCCAGGCGGCGCAAGACCGAGGCCTGTGGAAGTCCATGCAAGAGACCTTTGTCCAGCAGTGGACGTCTATCGGTTAATTAAGAAGAAGAAGAAGAAGAAGGATGAAAAATCAGTCAAGTGCGAGTTGGACTCGCAGACGAAGGGTTGAAATCCAACCTTATAATATGTAGCATGAAAAGCTTCAGTTCAACGTTTTCAAAACAAAAGGTTGTGTTCTCTGACACGTACTTCGGTAGCCTGTATAATTTGAGCACCTTCGAGGCAAAAAGTGGATAGGCATATATTTTAGGCAAGCGCTCTCTAAACAAGACCTCAACGGTGGAGTGCTTTCCATCATTGATCATCAAGCGCAAGACTGACTCACTTAGAGGAAAATATACCTAACTAATAATCAATCAAGAACAGTTTTCAAAGTCATGATCGACTGTGTAGGTAAGAGATTAAAGTTGGTTTCTATGGCCCAAGATATGACCAAGACATCGTTTAGACTGAGACATTAAACAATGGATATCAACACATGAAAATAGCACGTGGTTCGTATTTCTCTCCAACGCTCAATCATGCGCCGATATCGCATATCAGTATTAATTGTTTGTACCCATACTTATAATTGTACTTGTAATTAGTGTGAAGTGTCGTTTACTATTTAGTGTAACTCTAACTGATATGATACTAGTTTTATCTTTTTTTTATTAGCTTTGGAGATTTCAGTGACCTTGGCCTTTTTCTCCTTTTCTTTATCAACGGAGTAGGTGATGCCCGCGACTTCGTTCGTGTGGATTAAGTTAGTTTATAAAATACCGCGGGAACTCTGATTTTCCGGGATATAAAGCCTATCTCATTCTCCAGGTCCTCGACGATACCCATGCAAAAAAATCATGTCGATCCGTAGCTCTGTTGCAGCGTGATTGAAGGACAAATCAACAAATAAACGCACTTTCGCATTATATTATTAGTAAGGACAGACGTCGATAGACAGCTGGCTCTCTTAGGTAATAGGTCTCTTGCGTAGACTTCCACATTTCTCGGTCTTGCGTCGCCTGTACCTATCCAGCGGATAGGTACAGGCGACGCAACGCTCCCTGCGACACGTCTGATGTTGTCGGACGTACGTTAGTTTAACGTACACTAGCTGATGCCCGCAACTTCGTCCGCATGGATTTAGTTTTTAAAATCCCTCGGGAACTCTTTGATTTTCTAGGATAAAAAGTAGCCTATGTCACTCGCCAGGTCTTCAATACCCAGGCAAAAATCACGTTTATCCGTAGCTCTGTTGCGGCGTGATTGAAGGACAAACCAGCAAACAAACACACTTTCGTGTTTATAATATTAGTAAGTAAGTAGTATGATTTTATGTGTGTTTTTTTTATTATTATTTATGAATGTATAAGTTAACCTATGACACTATGACAGTCAGTATTACGATTTACGTATTACTAATTACCTAATTTACGAAGCTTATTATAATAGCGATTAGCGAGGTTTTTATAGCTGTTTTTGACCACCCCATTTTTTTCTCTCTTTATTTATTTTTTTCCCGCAATTTCGTCTGCGTGGTTTTTAAGAATCCCACAGGAATAATAAGTAGTGTTTGAGAAAGAAAAATTACTTAGTCGTTGCTTCGTTACTGCGTGATTGAAAGACAAACCAACAAACAAACAAAAACAGTATTACATATTAGGATAGATATTATCTCATTAGGATAGAAGTTGAGATATACTCACGCCTTGTTCAACACCAAAAAGCAAGTCTGACTTGTCTTTTTCGGAAACGGCGGGCAAGTCGACGGGCAACCCAGGCAAGTTGACACCCTTCCTTGATCCCAGCATACCTTGGAACAAAAAAAAATAACATGTGATAGCCTAGTTAGTTAGCCTAGCCTAGGTTAAGGTGGAAGACACGGTTCTGCCCGCGAAATTCAAATTTAATTTGGTTTTTCGCAATTTGTAAACTAGTACGACAAAGTAGGCTTATGGCATTCTAATTGCGACAATGGCAGTATCATCCTCACAGGTTTATATAAAAATCTTTACTTGAAAGTTTACAGTTTAAGAAATTAATCAAAATATCGACTAATTTGTGAGTACCTAACTCACGTCCAACTCAGTATTTTGATTAATTTCTTAAACGTCTGGTCACTATTTCAAGTAAAGATGTTTATATGTAAACCTGTGAAGATGATAATTGCACTGGTGCAATTAGAAGGCCATAAGCCTACTTTGTCGTATTAGTTTACAAATTGCGAAAAACCAAATTAAATTTGAATTTCGCGGGCAGACCCTTGTCTTCCACCTTAAGGCTGCGATCTCCTATTCGGGGGTTGCGGCTTCAATTGAAATATGTATAATAAGCAATTAAGTTTCGCATGCTTCGACAGTGATAGAAAATTCAGAACATCAAGAGGAAACTTGCGCGCTTGAGAGTCTCCATAATGTTCTCAAAGGTTTGCGAAGTCTAATTTGTATTGGGCCTTTGTGGTGGACCCAATGGTCTGTGACCCCTCTCTGAGGAGCAGACCTGGGTTCAGTTATGAGCCATTGATGGGTTGCTGATGGTGATTATAAATTCATAGAATTTTTTTTTTTTTTAGTTGAAAGTTCTCTGAAATTCATAGACCACGTTTTAAAAAAGGAAATTATAAGTACTTATTTATTATCCTTAAAATTTCAAGATCGTACCTGTATATTATTTTTCTCCTAATTTAGAGCGATAAATACATTCTATCATCGAACTTAATAGTATAAATGCGAAAATGTGTTTGTTTGTTGATTTATCCTTCAATCACGCCTTTACAGAGCTAAGGATCGATCTGATTTTTTCAGGCATAGTTGAGGATCTGGAGAGTGACATAGGCTACTTTTTATCCCGGAAAATCAAGAAGTTCCCGAGGGATATTAAAATTTAAATCCACGCGAAGTCGCGGGCACCAGCTAGTATGATTATAATTTAAAATTATAAAATGGAATTCGCAGTATACTATGTATTGTAATTAAATTATTTAGCATTATAAAATGGAATGCAAGATCCTTCACCTCCGTTCTCGATGGAGCAGATCAGTGCGTCATCAGTGACAGACTGGCATATGACGGAGATAAGGCCGTCGTCGATGAAGATGCGGTTGCCGGGCTTCACGACGTTGGTGATGTTCTTGTAGTCCACGAACACCACGTCGACGTTTCCCTTCTCGGCGTACGCGGGGTCGGTCGTCAGCTTGATGGTACCACCCTTCTTGAGTTCCACTTCTGCTGAACCGCCCTGTTTAAATACATTAAATATCTGGGTGACCGTAATTTTTTTTTGGTAAATCGTGTTTTTTGGAAATTATATATTAAAAATATAATAATAATAATAAAATTCATAGGGGAAAATATAATCGTCTGGACTCGAACCGCGTCGTCTGGTTTCGGGACCGCCGATTTCCCGAGCTATTGGAACTTTATAAATGATGGCGAAAACCTTCGTATTCTAATGATTTTGTAAGGGGTTTTTCTTTGCCTGAAAACACGGATAAAAAGTCCTTTTCTAAGAATGAAACCTAGCTAGATCTATTTATCGCCCCCGAAACCCCCTGCATACTAAATTTCATGAAAATCGTTGGAGCCGCTTCCGAGATTCAGATTATATACAAGAATTGCTCGTTTAAAGGTATTATATAGATAGATAGATATTTAAGGTTGATTATACGGGTATGTCCGCGTAATTCAAATTTAATTTGGTTTTTTGCAATTTGTACACTAATATGACAACGTAGGCTTCTGGCATTCTAATTGCGACGATGGCAGTGGAATTATCATCTTCACAGGTTTACATAAAAATCTTTACTTGAAAGTGTCCAGTTTAAGAAATTAGTCACAATATCGAGTTGTACGCGATTTACTCACAAATTAGTTGATATTCTGACTAATTTCTTAAACTGGACACTTTCAAGTAAAGATTTTCATATAAACCTGTGAAAATGATACTGCCATTGTCGCAATTAGAATGCCATAAGCCTTCGTTGTCGTATTAGTTTACAAATTGCGAAAAACCCAATTAGATTTGAATTTCGCGGGCAGACCCGTATAATCAACCTTAATTAACTTACTAAGGAATTATCACAGGATGTTTTATCTAAATTGCTAGTTTTACAGGTTTTAGCAATAGCTAGCAAGTGGATAAACTTTCTTCAAAACGAGACTGTGACACTTGATTACTTAATTCAAAAACTTGTTTGACGGATAACAAATAGGTAGGTACTAATTAGTTTTATACATCGATTGTTTTGAATAGGTTTGTACCAAAAATGTTAGCGCTTTTTCGACAAAATTAGCAACGTTGCTATAAACTTATTATAATACAGTTACATACCTACATAGATAGAACTACAGAATACAGATAGATTGAATATAGGAACCGGGCAAAACTGGGTCAAACGAGAGTAGCTCATATTGTGCTACTTTTGGGCTGAATTATCGACCGAGCGAAGCGAAGGTCTTTGAGTCTACTTGAGTGAATTTGCACTTGTCCGTCCGTCCGTCCGTCTGTCAGAGCCTTATAACTTCTGAATTACTGAACGAAATTACTTCAATTTTAGATATAATATGTAAACCGATGGCCTCCAGCCGAAAATGGCTTAAAAAGTTATAAAAATCTTTATTTCAGGGGGGCTCTCATAGAAGCGAATGCGAAGAAAAAAAAAAATTTTGCGTTTCATAGGTTTACAGTACCTCATTTTAAAGATAATTTGGAACAGAGTACAAAAGTATTTTTTTTTAAATTTTTTTCCTAAAATTGACGAAATGGGGGGCTTTCAAAGTGGAGATTATATTTGACCTCAGAACGGAATAACCATTGAAAGCTGGGGCTTGAAAGTTTTACAATTTTAGCGTAATATCATGTACTTGAACAACAAATACTAAAATTAGATAAATGTAATAAGGAAACTAAATTATTTAACTTTTAATGAGCAGCAACAACAGAACTTCACAATGATGTCAATAGATGGCGCTCTCATCTCATATAGCAAATGCAGCTTTATGTAACATACCTATTATTCAATTAAGATTATTATTTAGTCATTTAGCAAACATCAATAAAACTTCACGTTGCAGTTTGTTTTTACATATTTCTGATCGTGTCAATAGTTGACGCTGTGTACAAGTAATTTAATTTGAATGTTCCAAAAAACTATACCTAAGTTTGATTGAGGCCTTGAGGATTTCACTATAACAGTTCCCTAACCTTTACGGGCTACCTATGTTAAGTTAGTTGACACTTTCTGTCAACTTTGTTATTACGAACCTCTACGGGACAACTAAAGGTGAAAATGACATTGGGATGTTAGAATTGTATTTAGGGGCTACCTATGTAAAGAGACTTCTACAAATGGGATGATTTAGGTATGGTTGGTGAAAACGGGCATAATAATAATGTCAATTTTGATCGTCAACTATGGGAAACCGTTACCGCGAGGTCTCAGTTCGGGGCGAACCACTAGTAACAATTTCTTTTGTTTATTAAATACACTTTTTCTTCTACTTTCTCAACCAATAGACATCCATTGCTGGACAAAGGTCTCTTGCATGGACTTCCACAGGCCTCGGTCTTGCGCCGCCTGAATCCAGCGACTCCCAGCGACTCGTTTGATGTCGTCGGTCCACCTAGTGGGGGGGTCTGCCACCACTGCGTTTCCCGGTGCGGGGTCACCACTCCAGCACCTTGGGACCCCAACGACCATCAGCTCTTCAAACTATGTGCCACGCCCATTTCCACTTCAGTTTCGCGACTCGCCAAGCTATGTCGGTTGGTCGGTGTTAAATACACTTACTCCTTCTAAAAGACCAGTTCTAATCTCTGGTCCCTTGGTGTCCAACGCGATGGCCAGCGAGAAGGGAACGCCCAGTTTCGCGCTGTAGTTTTTCTCCGCTTCGCGACAGTTGCGGATGGTCTCGGCGTGGTACTCGTGCGAGCCGTGCGAGAAGTTCATCCGCGCGACGTTCATGCCAGTCTCCATCATTTTCTCCAGCATGCCGACATCGCGGGAGGCCGGCCCTAGAGAAAGTCATACATAGACAATAGACATCTTCTTTTTTATTCAATGACAAAATTGCTTTTGATTGCAATCTCATTTGATACAAGTGACGTTATGGTTGATTAAATACGGGTCTGCCCGCGAAATTCAAATTTAATTTGGTTTTACGACATTTGTAAACTATTAGGACAAAGTAGGCTTATGGCATTCTAATTGCGACGATGGCAGTATCATCTTCACAGATATACCTATATAAAAATCTTTACTTGAAAGTTGAAGTTTGAAGTTTAAGAAATTAGTCAGAATACCGAGTTGGACGTGAGTTACTCACAAATTACTTAGTCGATATTCTGACTAATTTCTTAAACTGGACACTTTCAAGTAAAGATTTTTATACAAACCTGTGAAGATGATAATGCCATGGGCGCAACTAGAATGCCATAGGCCTACTTTGTCGTATTAGTTTACAAATTGCGAGAAACCAAATTAAATTTGAATTTCGCGGGCAGACCCGAACTTATAGATCGAGTATTCCTAGTAGCAATTTGCGTTGGGTGTTAGTTGGGCCTTTGTCCCTAGTTTGGTTGGCCAACAGACTTGTCATCCCTAAAAATCGTGGTGCCAACCGTAGAAAAGCGGGACGTGGTTGGCCTTACGAAGGGACTTGGTCGGCATCACCACTACCACCTTCCAACCGTTGGCTACTTTAGCTATAAAACCTCAACGGAAATTGCTAATAAGGATGGCAGTCTAAACTTAGTAATTCGGCCCATGTTTATAAACGAAACACTTCCTCTAGGTACTTCATTCCATATAGCTCCAAAGGCTGGTACATGTACATGGGTTCTCCTAAATATAATTCGGAATTTCGTGACATACTTAATTTCCCTTGCAGAAATTTAATCACGTCTCGAAATTTTTCAAACAACGTTTCTCTCGTAGCCTAAATTGCATACAACTTTGATCTTGAAGGCTTCTTAATAACGCGTGTTATTGGAATTGCTAAATACTAGGTAGGTAGGTACGTGAGCATAAAACTTTGCCTCTTCCGTGCATAAAACGTGTCTTACGGCCTGCGGAAAAACTCAAGCTAGTGACACCTACACATCGGACGAAGTATTTTAGTAACTCCTTCACGGTCAAGGCTATTTGTCTATGGAACGAGCTTCCCTCGCAAATTCATCGTGCTGAATCCCTTAATAAATTTAAAACTGACGTCAAAGATTATTACCTATCTCTGTGCTATCATCAATAACGACATAGTTTACGGTTGAAATCAGTAATGTATATATATGTATGTATATTATATGTATAGTCTTATGTATGTGTATTATATTTATTTTGTATATATTAGTGTGTTAATATGTTATTATTATTATTATATTATATGGTTTAGTTTATTTACCTATTAGTATTTAGGTATATTATATACACCACCTCCCACTGTCTATTTGTTCATTTTCTCCCTAGCGTTAAGGTTGTCTGGAAGAGATCGCTATTTAGCGATAAGACCGCCTTTTTTGTACTTACATTTTAAGTTTTCTTTTTTGTAACCTATAATTCATTTGTGTTTTGTGGTGCAATAAAGTATATACATACATATACATACATACATAAAACTAACACGGCTTTCTCTAATTCCGCTAATGGATGAATGGCGTGTGAGCGTGTGATGTCACCTAGACAGTATGGAGAATTTACTTACTTAGTATCGTGGAAATCGGTACTGCATTTTCATAACCTTGTACGACACACGCACTAAAAAGAACTGACAACAGCAAAGATCTTGAATCATGATAGACAGCAAAATGATACTTATTTTAAAACTGCGGCCTTAGTTCCAATTTTGTCCACCTGAACAACTGTTGTATCAGCAGTGATGGCCTAGTTATTAGGACTGTGGTCTCCTATTCGGGGGGTCGCAGGTTCGATCCCGGGTACGCATAACGCACCTCTGACTTTTCGGAGTCAAGTGCGTTCAAGCAATTAAATATAACTTGCTTCAACGGTGAAGGAAAACATCGTGAGGAAATCTGCACACCTGAGAGTTCTTCATAATGTTCTTGAAGGTGTGTGAAGTCCGCCAATTCGCATTGGGCCAGCGTGGTGGACTATGGCCCATAACCCTTCTCTCAGAGGAGACCTGCGCTCAGTAGTGAGCCGTTGATGGGTTGCTAATGATGATGATGATGATGATGATGATGAATAACTGTTGGCGCTGTAGGTATTCAAATCGTATACGAAGACGTAGTTTTTGCAATTCAAAAAATTAAAAATTAAAAATTATTGATTTCACGTAGGCCGACCTGAGGCTCTTATGACACGTCATGACTCTACCACCGCGGTTCGGAGAGCGGATTCTGCTGAGAAGAGCCGGCAAGAAACTCAGCAGTTGCTCTTTTCAAAATAATCATTTTACAATATTATTATACCTACAGCTATTACATTGTAATAAGTTTTTTTCTACTGTGGGCAGCCGGATGCCATGCCGATTTAACCCATGCAACTTTGTTAGAATAGAATAGAATAAAATATTTCCACAATGAGATGAGGTTCCAAAAAAAGCGTAGGTACTACAATTCAGTTCATGTTAAGACGGGCAGACAGAAAGCAGCACCATTCCCGCCGGTGGCACCCGTTCACGAGCATGACGCATGATCCAGCCGTTGCTTCGCTCGACCATATTTGAGGGAACGTAACAATACAACAATGTCAACATACCAATGGTACAGATGATGCCGGACAGGCGCACGTAGGAGGCTTTGGACTCGATGTCCAGCGAGCACATGTGCAGCAGGTGCGAGCCCGCGTCGGCGGCCGCCAGCTGCATCGCGGGCTTGTTTGAGGGAACGTAACAATACAACAATGTCAACATACCAATGGTACAGATGATGCCGGACAGGCGCACGTAGGAGGCTTTGGACTCGATGTCCAGCGAGCACATGTGCTGCAGGTGCGAGCCCGCGTCGGCGGCCGCCAGCTGCATCGCGGGCTTGTTTGAGGGAACGTAACAATACAACAATGTCAACATACCAATGGTACAGATGATGCCGGACAGGCGCACGTAGGAGGCTTTGGACTCGATGTCCAGCGAGCACATGTGCTGCAGGTGCGAGCCCGCGTCGGCGGCCGCCAGCTGCATCGCGGGCTTGTTTGAGGGAACGTAACAATACAACAATGTCAACATACCAATGGTACAGATGATGCCGGACAGGCGCACGTAGGAGGCTTTGGACTCGATGTCCAGCGAGCACATGTGCTGCAGGTGCGAGCCCGCGTCGGCGGCCGCCAGCTGCATCGCGGGCTTGTTTGCTGACCCTGTCTATGAAGAGAACAAAATATCAAAATATATTCAACAAAAAAAAAGTCGTGTGGTGTCGCGGGACACTAGATAGAAACGAAGTTCCTTATTATAAAAATATTAATTTCAAGTTCTATTCGAGGTATAAAGAAAATAATTATTCGGTTATACATTTTTTATCATGATTTTTTTATCGATAAAAATCAAAAATCTACTTAAAACACCTTTAATTTGTTTACAATGATTTATAAAAATATATAATAACAAGTGTAATTTGTTCTTAATTTCTTACTAAATATTATGGATTATAAAATTATAAATAATAATAAATTAATAATAAAAATAAAATAAATAATAACTATCTGAAGTCAGGATTCGAACCTCTGAACCGATAGTAGGTATAACTCCTTCTTTTTACCGCTGCGCCATCGAAACATTGATACATATGTAAAATGAACGAAGACAACAAGGACTGTGACGAAAAAATCTTACGCTTTTATTTTTTAACGTTAAGGATGTTTTTTGCCGGCTAGGGTACCCCTTCGCGACGCCCCATAAGGAACTTCGTTCCAAAAAAATTTTTTTATTGATTAAAAGAAAATTAAAAAGTAATTATAAACAATTTAGCAATCCTCATGAAACTTGAGTGTTTATGTGAGGATGGCGAGTTCGCATACCTAATCTAATAAGGTAAATACAAATAAAGAAAACCTTAATATATGTTTATTATAATAATACCTTAACATACCTACATATAATACCTAGTTAAATTATCAAAAAAGCCAGTATGTGTATTACATTGTGAATTGTAGATACATACATATAATATTGCGGAGAAAAATAAATTCAATCTATCTATTTACAATACCGGGGTAATTCAAGTTTTTTTATTGCGTGATAGACTTGAGCTTGACGACAATGCCTGATGAGAACCGATTCAGAACCTTACGATAACATAATTATCGATCGATTCGGTTTGTTTTCGTACGATAAGATGAATTTTCAATTCAGAATACTCGTATCGACAGAGAAGTTGTCGAAATCGAAACCGAATCGAACCGACGTAGATATCGTTCGATATCTTCTATCAAACGCTATTCACAACAACCTTATCGAATAAGATTTTCCGAACGTCCGATAATTTTAGTTGGTTACTTATCGAAAGCTACAGGGCATCCGGTATCCTTTTGTTTACGTACTGTGTTCACTGGTTTTTCGTATAAAATGATTATGATGAATGATTTTGGTATGTAAATGTTTACTTACCATATTGTACGTATTTTAACATTAAAATAACATATTATTATGTTATTTTAATGTTTTTAAAATAATTTAATTAAAATAACATATTACGTCATATTTTAATGACCACAACAAAATAAAATAAGAACCCAGAGGGATGAAACATTAACTTAGCGCCATCTATCGACGAGGCTAAAAATTGGCCGTCAATAATTTAACAAGTTATCATTTTAAATAATTACTTCAATGACCTTCGAAAATGATTAAAATCTATTTATTTAGTGCTAACATGAATTTAATAACAAGTGAAATTTTGGTAAAACAACAAACTTCGTAAATCCACATGTAATTTAATGTATCTTGTCGATACCGTTAACGAAGCCGATTCCGTAGTCGACATCGAATCGAATTCTCTAACCGAACGTTCTGAATCGTACGACAAAAAATTTTCGATACGAGATCGATATCTAATCGTATCGAAACGGGAAGTTATCGAAATGTTCTGAATCGGGGAGGTCTAGGTATGTTGCGCTTGCCCAGAAAACGTCAATTCACTCTTGCCTTTCTGGTACCAAAGTTATACCTACGTGGCAGGAAACAAGAACGGCAGGCTTATTACCTAAAATGCACACGATTCGCGATCGCAAAAATCGTACAATATTTGCTGTTTAATCGCAAATTCGTATTATGTATCGACGATTGCGAAGCCATAGCAAACAAGCGACAGTGCTGCCTCTGTAGTGCAATCGGTGAACTAAATGTGCATCTTCGGTTTGAATGGCGTTTCCACACCTTTCGTTTCAAAAACGTAACACGAAAGCGTAGTACGCTAGTATAGATATCAATCACATAAAAATGCCAAGGCTGACATCTAGCAGTCATGTGGTAGGTAGGTTAGTAACTTATTTGGTTCAATATAAAAGGTAAGTTGACTGAAGAATAATTAAACTCAACAAAACGATTAGCTGAGCTTAGAGTATGGCTGAGGGTGATAGAAAGGGCACTCATAACTTATTAACTTAATCTATTTTATTCTTTTAGTCTAAGTCGTATCATGTATGGTAGTCTTAGAATGTATTGGAACGTAGTTCCTTATCGCGCGGTACAGAAGGGGGCTAGACGGAAAAAATTAAGGAAACCGACACGACACATTTTTGAAACGTCATTTTTTGTTGAATGTGAATTTTGCATTGTATTCGGTATTTCCGCTTTAGAACTCGGCGTCTGCATGGCCTAGTGGTTAGGAGAGTCGCCTATAAATTCAACGTCGATGGTTCGAATCCCAGCTCGACAGACTGAATTTTCTATTTTCAATTTTATTATGTGGAATTTTTCCCTAATTTTTTATTGTATAAATTGGATAACGCCATCTGTGAAAAAACAGTAACTCCACCAGAGTAACTCTTTGGTGTTGTATCAGTGCAATAGAAATAAACTAAAAATAATTCATCGTAGTTAATCAATTTAATACTAGATGACACCACTAGTTTAGTCTACTACTAAGGTACTACGTTCCATCCGGGTGTCCCTTGACACGTCTCTTTTTTATAAATTATAATATTATTATGAGCATTATATTTAAATAGAAAAAATCATTTTGTGTGGAACTAAAATAATTAGTAAACTATTATTAGGTACTAATAACCGTGCCTACCATAACTAATATAGTTTATCTACCTATGAGTATAATTTGAATAAGTAAGCAGTACATTAAGTAGGTACCTAACAAAAGTAAAGTATTCACTTTAGCTTTATCTAGTGATACATAGGTATTACTTTGATTAGGTATTTAGAGATATAGCATTGTCATGTGCTAAACAAACCATGTTGATTAGCTAGGCTAGGCTTCATGACTCTTACAGTAACACACATTTCAATTTTGAACTTTAATGTATTTCAATGAAGTTGAAAATGCCATTGACTTTACTATTCTATTTACAGCTGTATTAGCGCTAAATGTCTGTAAGTAGGTACACAAATAAACTCATGTGTTGCTGCCTGTTTATTTGCTGACATCATAGGAAGTATAATATAAACTATCCATTACATATGGGTAGGTAATAGGTAGCTATCATATATCTATGTAATTATCACTTTAAATTGCATGGATTTCTTTTCAAAATACCCAGGTACTCAGATTAATACCTATAGGCATAGACTTATTTTATTATATTACAAGCGTATTTACATCATATTTTTTGTTTTACTTAATTTCTAAAATTTTAAATACCTACCATGGAAAATATCAACCATAGAGTAGGTAAGTATAAGGTGTAAAGGTGTGGAGGTCGGTTAAAAAGGAGTCTTACCTACAATACCTACTCTAAGGGCCTATTTCAAGATCGACATTTCCGGCGAATGAAGTCTGACAGATTTCCAACACAAAAAACCATGGAACTAGGATTTGCGACTACGTCTATTTCTATGCAAAAAACTGTTAAAACCATGGAACTAGGAATTACGACTACGATGGTTAAAACCATGGAAGTAGGAATCATAGGAATTACTTACAACTTTACCAAAACGTAAACGTTATTCGTCGATAAACATTATTTGGTGATTGCGAATAGGTTCTAAAACTATTTAACCTTCTTGATGTTTTTCTATTTACGGTTGTCATGGTGTGTAAAATGTAAAAGAAAATCATTTTTATGTAAACTGAATTGTTACCAAAACATGCAGAAATGAAACCTAATTTCAGTCAAACAACCCGGCGTAAAAATGAACGGGCTGTAAAATAAACAAGTAAGTCTAAAATAGCACCAATTATTATTGATGATCGCACGAAAATAGAAAATCGTTACCTCAGATTTGCCATCGTAGACTGTAGGCCAAACCATGTTTACACAGTAATTATTATGAAAAAAATTTTTAGAAATACTATACAGAGGTAAATTATGCGGTGTTAGTGATCTTGAACTGCCCTTTGCCGTGGAAAACTTCTGTCGGCTGCAACGAAACGCAGACTTGCGTATTGAATGCCGAATCAGAAACGTCGGCGCGCGCATAGGCGTCGCGCGGGGTGAGTCAAAACCACCCAAATTATTATTATAGTTAACTTAGAAACAATCTCAAGGACAGAGGATTTGTCCTTTGTATGGGAACCCTTCCCGTGACCACCTTTTTTAATACAACTGTCTAATGCTTACTGCTCCTATTTCTATTTTAAAAACCTGTAAGGGTGCCAAAATTGCTGCCAATACAGGCTCAATATTACCATCACACATACATGTCTCATAGACACGATTTTATTTACTAATAATTATTGTTTTCCTCTAATCCGTTATTTGTTGAGTTTACATACTACTTTCCCGCAACTTTTCGCAAGTTCCCGCTACTTTTTTGACATTTGACAGTTTTGCAGACACCATTTTTAAAAAAGTTCCGTTTCGAGGAAAAGTCATTTTAGATCCTAACTTCCGGTTTCATTTTATGAGCTTCAGAAATTATCAACATTTGGTTCAGACTTCAGGTAAATCAGTTGTTTAAATTATTATTACATAGAAAACTTAGAAAAGTTATAACTATTTTAATAAAAAATACTATATTAAAGAGTTACTTAAACTTAACTAACGTAAATAGATGAGTACCTATCTAATGTATGATTCTGGGTTTATTTTGTACTCATTTGAAACAAGGACTATATAATTTATTATTTAGTAAAGCTTAATATTACATACCTGCCTACCTATAATATGTATGTTTTCAAACAGATTTATAAAGACCATTTAATTCCAATTACAAGGAATATAGCTTAACCTATACTTACCTAAGTAAAATTATTTTTGGTTTAACCTCAGCTAGTTGAATATATTAATATATTATATTTTATATACTTAGATAGGTACTTGTAGGTAATTTAAAATGCTTCATACCAAAATAAGTTAAGATAGGTACTAATATGCTTTACAGTCTACTCTATGATTACATTATTATTAAGTAGGTACTTACTATCTAAATCTTTGACTTTATTATAATTTATAGAATTTTAGATTTAAATAAAAGGGTTTAAAACCTATCAGCAAGGTCATTATTTTTTTAGTAGGTAGGTGGTTATCTAAGTCAAGTAAATAAATCTGGTTAGTGGGAACAAAAACTTATTTTCCAATGTAATGTATAATAATTACTATTCTTTCAAATATATGTACAGTGAACCAGCACCTATCCAAAGTACAGTCAAAGGGTAACATAAATAAGTAAAAGATTTTCAATATGGATATGGATAATATGCCTTTATGTATTATGGGCAACAAATTTAGAATCCTAATATTTAGAATTAGAATTGTACTAATAGGTAGTTTACATAGGTAGCTAAACTATTAATTGTAGCACATAAATTAATAATTTTATTGACTAGAAATCATTTTGGAATGTTAGTGATTATTTTGATGGAAAGTTACACCCTAGCCTTGACAATATAATAATCTAGCGGATACCTAGATTTTTTAAAACCCAGCAAAGTATATTTTAAGATTAATACATGAGAATTTAGACATACATAATTGTGAATATCTTTAGTTTTATGTACTTATACCATTAGTGAGCACCCAGATAAAAAATAGGTGCCGGCAGGTTAAACAAAATATTCCTAACCTAAGAAGGCGCTTCATATTTTTGATTAAGCATCATAACCAAAATAATAAATTAAAAAATTAATGTTAAGTAATTTAACTACTTACAAACGCCATTGATATTGCAGAAAATGCCACGACTAACAAGTAAAATAAGTTAAAATTAAAAAGTATGTCGAACTATGCTTCAAAATCAAATGTAAAAATAGGTTGACAGTAAGTCAAGGAAGGATTTAGAGGTCATTGCAATGTTACGGGGACGGTACGCAGTCATTTTTACGCTAGCTACATTGTGATTAATGATTAAAACTAATATACTTATAATTTATTTGGCACAGGTTTTTGTCATGTGAGCATATTATTATTTCGATTTATTTGAATACAAGATTTTATTCAGGTACCTATTTCATTTGGTAGGTATCTACTAGGTAATCTGAGATTAAGATTTGATTATCATACAAATTACATGTTCTATGGACAATAAAAATTAACAAAAACTCGCAATACAGCAATGCAAATTACGCAAAGTAATGAAATAAACATTTAATAATTTGACAAGAAACATGTACCTACCTAAGTAAATTGGTTACCTTTAGGTATGCATTAGGTATTGGTATAAAGTTAATCTATAATCTTAACACTTTAAGTAGGTAGGTACTTACTGAAAATAGCCTATTTCTCGATTCGATCGCCTTCATTTTGAATAAATTGCCTGTTTTAATCGACACGTCTTTTGATATCAACAGCAAACAAGCTTTTAGAGGATTTGTCTCATTCGACCGTTTCTGTTGATAAAAAATACTCTTATCTCTATTGGTTGTCAATAAACTTAACCCTCACCCGATCGGCTTATATAACATAGGAACTAGATTCATTCTACTTATCTTAATGATTGCTAATCGATAGAGATAATGATGGGGGATCGGTCTATTAATTTCATTTCTACTGTGTGGTGTGGAAGATGAGTTCAAATATTTACTTTCATCCGAGTCACAAGATGTTTGTGTGACAGAAACTAAATAGTAGTAAAGTGGATAAAAAAATCTTGCCTAAAAGGTTTGCAAATCCTGCCTTTTGAAATTTTGAAGGTCAAATAGGGTACCTATTCAAACCTTATATACGTTATCTTAATCGTTAATTAAATAATTAATTAATACAGTCAAACCTAAAGGTTTCCACCTTCCCTGTAACTTATGGTGTCGGTTAAACCGGCTGAGAACAGGACACGGTCGCTGTAACTATCTCCTGCCTGCAAACTCTCTCCAATGTGTGAGTACGGTAAGGAAGAGCAGCGCTGCCCTACTCACGCCTGCCGGGGTTCACCTAGGAATCTTTTTGACCTCCCTGACCCGACTGTCACGTGGTTAGGAAAACTGGACATCAATGATTTATCCATTGTGGGTAGGTACTAAATTTTGACAAAATATTTTTAATTTCTATGTATTATAAAAACGCTTACGCATCCGCCGTACGATTAAATCTCGTTAATTCGAACCTGAAACCAAGAATCAATGGAATATCATTGGAAACTTGATGATCATGAAGTGAGAGGTTTTACTAATACTGTGATCCAGGATCATTGATCCCTATACCTGCTTTAAGTATTCCGGCTATTACATCCTTTTGATAATTTAATATTGTTTATGGTTAGGTATTGAAAAACCTATTTTTATTTAAGATCTGCGAAAACGCGGATAGCAGTTACCATGGAAGTAGGAATCAATTACTTGTCACTAGAAATCCTTACAGCACGATCACGAGCACAGGCTTTAAGGTAAACTTGAAACCAGTAAGTATAGGTACCTAATATATTATGCTCCTTGCTCTAGCAGTCTATGAACGTAAAATGTTTGAAAAACCATTGTAAAGGTCTCTTTTGGTTTTTTAAATTTATCATTCAGTCCGAGAGGGAGGTTAATTAAACAAATTATGATTAAATTAAATTTATTCCAATCAAATTTACAATGAAAAGTAAATGTAACTTGAGTTTTTGTATAAATCGAACTCAATAAGTATAACTACTGACAAGAATTTTACCTTTTTCAAAGGCTTTTGGAATGGCAACCGCAACAAATATACAGCTTATGAATAGAAAAGCAATCACCACAAAATAAAGTTTTTATAAGTAGTTATAATTAGATGCCTAATACTTAATAAAATAAACATTTTAGTTGTTTACATAAAATCATATGAATAGGTAGGTACATATTTCGGTTCCTATTTTATTACAATGTACTAAACATGGCGTTTCCGTCTGCAAGCGTGCCATGAAGGAGTTGGTGCCACTCTTTTTACTGTGCTCCTATTTTTGTTTTTCCGTTAAATCATATTCGATAACTTTGTAGATCGGTACTGCACTAACTAGTGATTAAAAAGTTTCTTTTTACAATATGGTAAACAGGAAAAATAATTTATACAATAATATATTACTTTTGTTAATATTCACAGAGACAATTATTATTTTCCCTCTGGTATATATTACAATACCAAAATCTGTATGAACAATATGATAGGTCACAATGAAACCTAATGCAATAAAAAACGAAAAAATGTTTTAAACATCTGAATTTACATGAACTTAACTGCGTAGATACGAAGGTACTTGCTGTAGTGTTATCCCAAATTTAGGACTCAACATAGATCAACAAATACAAATTCCGTAATCGGTATAACATTGCGAAAATTACCTACGTTTTTTTTTGTGCAATTACTGTAGATATTTCACTAGTATTTTAGACAAAAATATAATGCAGTTCATTAATAAAATTTATCCGTAGATCAACCGATATATACGCAATAATTAATATAAAGATTAACCATGAAATAATACATCATTTATTTTTAAAAGTGCTCATGTACAATAGATCATTTAGTTTTTAGAAGATCAAATAATATTGTTCCAATAATAATTCGCTAAACTAGCGGCACGCTATGAAGGCCGGTTTGACGTTTGTCCGCTCATGAAGTTCCGTATTAATTGATAACGACTTTGAAGGAAATAATTGTATTACTTTATTGACGATAGTGATGTGCAGAGATTCATAAATTTTATCGAATGTAGTTTTAGGTTTAGGACTCAAAATTTATTTATTAAATTGATTTCTAAAATGTATACAAGTGTAGAAAAATCAGTTTGCACCATTTAAGGGGTGAATGTACTTGTGAATATGAACAATTTTCACTATGTGGACAAACCTCTGAAATCGCAAAAAAATATCAGCTGTTTCATACAAAAGGTAAAATTTTTATTTTTATATGATATATACCACAACTCGGCATTTGGTTATGGCGTGAAATACGTTAAAAATGGCGTAGATGCAAACATGAATATGTTAAAAGCGGAATTAGTACGTCTTTTAAAAGAAAACAAACCAACCAAGATCCGATACGTCATTGACGAAATAGCATTAGAACATGGGCACAGAGTTATACGGTTACCGCCTTACCATTGTGAGTATAATGCGATTGAGTTGGTGTGGGCTCAAATTAAGGGATATGCTGCAAGACACAATACAGAACCCCCATTTACCACAAAAAAAATGCTAAAATTATTAGAAGAAGCTTGTGAACATGTGACTAAAGGAGACTGGGAAAAGGTTGTGAATAGAACTGTTAAATTAATAAGGGAAGATTATGAAAGAGATGTGAAAATAGATAATATTATAGAAAACGAACATATAATTATTAATGTAGGTGATGATAGCAGTGACGACAGTGAAAATAGTAGTATGGACGAATCTGATTAATTATGGCCTTTTGTGGCACCTTTTTTGGTATCTTTTGTATTCATATGTTTCTTGTGTGCATATAAAGTATGTATATTCATTTTCATTCAAATATTCAGTTCGTTCAAATAAATTAAATAAACATATACATTTTTGTTTTATTAAACCTATTTAATCAGGTACAAAAACAAAACTTAATTGTTTTTTGTTCGAGAATAAATTGACATTCCACATCAATATTGTAATGTGTCAAACCGGCCATCATAGCGTGCCGCTAGTGTAGTGATAAACACCAAACAGCTGAGAGACGGTGTGACGTGGCATGATTGATATAACCATAGCCGTCTCTATCTTCTGTTGAGATAGAGACGGCTATGAACTGTAGAGAGATAGAGATGGCTATGATTAACTCGCAGCTCGCTATCTCTGTCGTATCCACGATCACTGTTCAGAAGTTATAAATCTTTCTCACTTTTACACTTTACTATATTTAACTTTATTGTTTTCTTAAATCAATATTTTTTGGAATATCATTAATTTATTAATGGATTTAATAGGAAAAACAGAGTTTTTGTTATTTATACACATCTATATTTGAGAAATATATCTAATTTTTTAAATTAATTTCCTTCAATAGATTAATTTTTGCAGTTATTAATAATTCATGTATTGTATAGATAAATTCGTAACATAAAGCAAGCAATTGTCCTGTTCTTACATTAAGTAATAAAATTTCGCAGCGTGAAACAATAAAATACGTTTAAAATGAGATAATTATACTATGTAACCATTTCATAAAAATATTCATGTATGTAGTTTTTTATAATATCTGCTTCTTGATATTATGTATTTATTGCTTTTATAATAATATAATACAGAGAAGGGGACATCGATTATGAGAAAGATTCAAAGTTTTTGAAAAAAGTTTATTGCTAATTGTTTTTATTTCTGAGATTTATAGATATCAAGACAGAATATTAAAATGTAAAAACAAAACATGAGCATTCATCAGTCATCAAAAAGGGATCACACTTACATTCGAAGTAGAAAAATAGTCGCTTGTAGGAAGGGCATGTTCTTAAAGAATAGCAAATTCGCATGAGTCGATAAAATATTATAAAGACAGCAGTCATTTATTAAGCAAGCAGTATCGTAATTGTGGTTCTGAATTTTTAATACATATTAGCATAGTGTTACAAATGTTTTTTGACATTAATTTTGTTGTATGGACAAAATGTTACAAATTAGACTCTAAAAGTTACGTTCTTTAGGTTTAAAACACGTTTAGTATTCACTATTCAGCCGTAAGTAAATTAGTTAAGACAATTTTAATTTAGTGGTAAATAGGTAACAAAGTTGTTAAAAACACTGAACATTTTTGGTATTCATGTGGCATAGTGATAGCGACGTTGTTAAATAAATACGTAAATAGCTCGTTGCACTGAATTTTATATGTATAATAGTTCTCTATTCTTTAAATATTTCTCTAATAGGGCAAGGTGCTCTCATAATATTCGTGGTAATACTGTATTTATATCATTATTTTCTTTCAATTTTATACATAATATTTTTCTATCTTTGAACTATTATTTCGGTACTAAATGATAAAGGCCAAGTAATAAAAAGCTATGTGTAGTTACAGTCTGTTTCTATTGAATGTTGAAGGGATTAATTGGATTGTCCATACAAAACTGTCATTTCTCATAGTCTTGTATGCATCAATTCGGCTTTTCGATATTATGTACACGACTCAATAAAAAATGACATTTTTGTAATGGTTTTGTATGGACAAAATGCGAATCGATCCGCACAGATGTGGTTTCAGCCTAACACGACAGTTCTGCACTTATTTTGCCCGAAGCGCTGAATTTGACAGTAAAAATTGGTTAATCGTAACCACTTCAGCTTGCGATTGTATTAGAAAATCTTATTCATTTGACAGCTTGAATGTTAGTTTTTAACATTCATAGCTCAAACACTAGTATCTTGTTTCATAATACCACACATTGGATTGTTGGATGAAAGCAATGTGATATTATAATCACATATTTGATTCCAGGGCCCTGATTCTGTAACTCAGTTGCTATCAAAAAATGATAGCCACTCACATATATTTTTTATCCATTGAAGGTTTGCTACGAAAATGATACTTTTATCTTCATAGCAAACCTTCAATGGATAAAAAATATATGTCTTCTTCTCTTCTTCTTCTTTATCAACCGATAGACGTCCACTGCTGGACAAAGGTCTCTTGCATGGACTTCCACAGGCCTCGGTCTTGCGCCGCCTGAATCCAGCGGCTCCCTGCGACTCGTTTGATGTCGTCGGTCCACCTGGTGGGGGGTCTGCCAACACTGCGCTTCCCGGTGCGGGGTCGCCACTCCAGCACCTTGGGACCCCAACGACCATCAGCTCTTCGAACTATGTGCCCCGCCCATTTCCACTTCAGTATCGCGACTCGCTTAGCTATGTCGGTGACTCTGGTTCTCCTACGGATCTCCTCATTTCTGATTCGATCCAGCAGGGACACTCCGAGCATAGCTCTCTCCATCGCCCGCTGAGCGGTCCTGAGCCTACTTATGAGGCCCTTAGTTAGCGACCATGTCTCGGATCCGTAAGTCATCACTGGCAACACGCACTGTTCGAAGACTTGAGTCTTCAGGCACTGAGGAATTTTGGACGAGAAGACATCTCGGAGCTTCCCGAACGCTGCCCAGCCGAGTTGGATTCGGCGGTTGATCTCTTTCTCGAAATTGGACCTACCTAGCTGGACTGTGTGTCCCAGGTAAATATACTCGTCGACAATTTCGAGTGCAGAGTTCTCAACAATTACTGGGTGGAGCGGTGCATGAGCATTGGACATGATTTTCGTCTTGCTCATGTTCATTTTCAGGCCCACCTGTTGAGAAACCCTGCTGAGATCGTTGAGCATTGTATTGAGGTCTCTCAGAGTCTCTGCCATGACTACTATGTCATCGGCAAATCGCAGGTGAGTGATGTACTCGCCGTTTATGTTGATGCCAAGCCCGTTCCAATCCAGAAGCTTAAAGACGTCCTCCAACGCAGCGGTAAAGAGCTAATATAACATCTCCCTGTCGCACTCCACGCTGCAAGTGGATTGGCCTCGTAGTCTGGTCCTGTATACGTACTGACATTGTGGCGTTTTCATACAAGCACTTCAACACTTGGATATACCGGTAGTCAATCCGGCATCTCTGCAGCGACCTCAACACAGCCCAAGTTTCCACCGAATCGAAGGCTTTCTCATAGTCCACAAACGCTAAGCAAAGTGGCCGGTTATACTCTTCCGTCTTTTGTATAACCTGCCGCAGCGTATGAATGTGATCTATGGTACCAAAGCCTTTTCGGAATCCGGCTTGTTCGGGAGGCTGGAAGTCGTCGAACCTACGAGCGAGACGATTCGTAATGACTCTCGAGAACAACTTATAAACATGACTCAACAACGAGATGGGTCTATAATTCTTCAACAAGGTATTATCACCCTTTTTGAAGAACAGAACCACCACGCTCCTGTGCCATGCTTCCGGCGTTATGCCCTCGTGGATGACGGAATTGAACAATCGCTGAAAGATCTTAAGTACCGGTTTTCCACCCGCTTTCAGGAGTTCCGCAGTGATTCCGTCATCACCTGGCGCCTTGTTGTCCTTGAGCTGTTTGAGAGCCATTCTAATCTCGTATAGGCTGACGTCCGGGATATCTTCGGTATAGTGTCGGGTCAGTTTGGCTCTGGGATCTTTCGCCAAATCTTCAACAGGTTTTTGTGTCGTGGTATATAACTGTCCATAGAACTTCTCAACCTCTCCCAAGACCTCAGGTCGAGAAGAGACGAGACGGCCGTCATCAGTTTTCAGCCGCGTCAGCTGGCTCTGTCCGATAGACAGATCTCTCGCGAACACTTTTGAGCCTTTGTTCCGCTCAATGGTATCTTTAATACACTTGGTATTAAAGACACGGAGGTCGCGAGTTTGTGCCTTAGAGATCTGCCTATTAATCCGCCGGTAGGCAGCCGCGTCTGCCGATGATTGCAGCCTCATCTCTTGTCTCTCCTTCATTAGCTTGAGAGTATGGTCAGAGAACTTTTCGGTTCTTTTCCTGCGATGGGTCTTAAAGAATTTAGACCCCACAGTATGGACAGTTTCCACGAACCTGTTGTTTAGATCGTCCACAGAAACGCAGTCTGCTAGGCACTCGAATCGGTTTCGCAGTTCGAGTTGGAAGTTTTCGGGATTTTGGATATGAGCACGAGAAGGTCGGAGAGTGGACTTCACCAGTCTGGCCCTTTCCAGCTTTACATTAATATTCAACGTGCCTCTTACCATCCGGTGATCGCTACCGGTTTTCACCCTATTGATCACAGAGACATCATTGAATATATGCCGCTTGGTCGACATAATGAAGTCGATCTCATTTCTCGTGGAACCATCGGGACTCAACCATGTCCATTTTCTGTGTGGCCGCTTCCTGAAGAAGGAGTTCATCATAAAGAGGCCCTCCTTCTCCATGAAGTCGGCCAACATTTGGCCCCTTTGGTTCCTTCGCCCATACCCAAAATGCCCCACTCTCGTCTCTGCACCGCTTCGTTCGCCCAGCCTTGCATTGAAATCCCCCATCACAACACTGTAATGAGTGGTAGAGGCGTGTATGGCTTTTGATACATCCTCATACCGCGCCTCTACCTCCTCGTCAGAATGTGTCGATGTCGGTGCGTAGACCTGTATAACCTTCAGCGAATACCGTTTGGTGATTCTGAGTATAAGGTACGCTACCCTACTCGACACACTCTTGACTTGTACAATGTTGTTGACGAGGGACTTGTGGACGATGAACCCGACACCACCCTGGGACTGTTGATCGCCCTCCCGGTAGTAAAACAAGTTGCCGGAATTGAGGATTATCGAGTCCTCCCCCTCTCTACGGACTTCAGACAATCCTATAATATTCCAGCGCAACTTGCTCACTGCTTCTTCCAGCTCGATGATCTTTTCGTCAGTCCTCAAAGTGCGTGCGTTATATGTCACCAGGTCCAGTCGTCGGGGTTGGCAGAGGAATCTCGTCCGGAGATTCTTAGCACCCCCCGCCCCGCCATTACCGTGACCGAAAAATATATGTCAGTGGCTATCATTTTTTGATAGCAACTGAGTTACAGAATCAGGGCCCAGGACTGCTGTCGGATTTGGTACAGTAACGATTTCGTTACGATTCAAGGATTATTCTCAAATCATTTAGAGATTTTTTTTGTGTTTTTTTCTCTTTGACCACTACAAAAGTTGACATGAAAATAATTTAAAAAATGTTTGATTTTTTTCGTATTTCATTAGCAAATACCAGACTGTCCTTTAAAAATACACTTGAATATACTAATTAAACACATTAAGATTTATGTAAGTATTTTAAGTTTTTTTTTAACAATGAATAAATAATTATACAAACACATCTTTAATCTTTCATTGCATATAATTTATGTAGATGAATAATAATAATTCATCTACATAATTATATTTATAATTATTATAATTATTATTACATCTATTTATATTTGTCAGAGTTGCATAAAATTATTTATGTATAAATTGTGTAGCACATTAGGCCCATTGTCATTTATATTAGAATGTAGTGTACATTATAATAATATGTATTTGACGCAGTTAACAATGATTAATATATTTTCGTTAAACAATTGATAATTGAAGGTACAAATATTTAAACAAAATAATATTTTTCCCTTATAATACCTTTTTGTTCATATTGTCCGATTTTAACAGGCGTTAAATGTGATATTGCTATATATTTATGCATTACAATATATCATTTATTGATAGACTTTGTAATACTCTACTTTTTAATACATTTTCGCTACATTCATAATATCACTTCAGGCTGACACATATTACATTGTCTCCTATAAATTGTCTTTTCAAAGCATCAAAAATTAAAATATAATTAGCTAGACGTCAAAGTTTGAAAATTCTAAATAAACTTTATACATTACAAAATATCATTTGAAATAAATTCAGCGCTACAGAATTACTTATATCACTGATGAGTTGAGGGTTGCAACACTATTGGTTATATACCAATAAACATTTACACAGACTATTTTGTTCAGAGGTGAGTATTAGATAGTAGGAATTTGCTTTCGTGTGCGACCACTACTAAGGGAAACTTCCTAATATCGAACGTGAAATCAATGCATAAAAAATAAAGATAAA
The DNA here is from genome assembly GCA_029955525.1 of Oeneis ivallda. Taxonomy (NCBI): domain Eukaryota; kingdom Metazoa; phylum Arthropoda; class Insecta; order Lepidoptera; family Nymphalidae; genus Oeneis; species Oeneis ivallda. The sequence continues at coordinate 21,038,859 of JARPMR010000012.1, forward strand.
GTCGGACTTTTCTAAAAAAACCTTGCCATGTTGTGGAAAACAAAGAACTAGTTTCTTCTACTGGTAACACCAACTTGAAAAAGTTATATAATGTCATCTGTAAACACTATGGGTAATAATGAAAAAAAAAACTTCAGCAGTTTTAAATGTCCTATGCGTACCTACGGGCTCTTTGATTTATTAAATTACGTCTTTTTTTATAAATAACATATAAGAAATGATGTTTTATTTTCATGAGTGATTTCTTGTCCGATAAAGGTTTTACAGAAAAAAATAATCGTGATCATTGCGATCATTTTCATAAGCACCTGGGTGACTGGGGAGCTTTGCTCGGTATTTTTGGTAAATCTTGTTTTTTGAAAATTATATATTTAGAAAATAATAATAATAAAATTCATAAGGGAAAAAAATAATCGTCTGGACTCGAACCAGAGTCTTCTGGTTTCGGGACCGCCGATTTCCTAACTGAGCTACTGGTAGTTTATAGTTAATGGCGAAATTTACCTTCGTAATCTAATGATATTGCAGGGGGTTTTTCATTGCCTGAAACCATGGATAAAACGACGTTTTCTAAAAATTAAACCTTGCTGGATCGATTTATCGCCCCCGAAACCCCATGCATACTAAATTTCATGAAAATCGTTGGAGCCGTTTCCGAGATTCAGATTATATATTATACAATATACAAATATATATACAAGAATTGCTCGTTTAAAGGTATTAGATTTGTCAATATAATAGTCGCGGCCAAACTTGAACGATATTACTGTCCCTGGTCGCACACAAAACAACTTTAGGGTGTGAACCGACTACGAGGTTTCTATGAGGAAGCTTATTGTGGCGCGGCGAGCGGCAGAAACAAGAGTACGATGTTACGTCTACGTGACTACGTGCGTAGTACGTGGCCTACTCGTCCATAGACATCTCCCTGTCCATAGAATAGGGTGTGTATTTTTTTTCACCAGACTGCGCGACGCAATGTCTGTTTGTTTGTTTGTTCCTTTGTGTCACTCTAGAGTCCAGACCAAACGCGTGGGCCGATTTTGATAAGTGGCACGTCGTTAGATTTGCCATGCCAGCGCGAGTGTCAACGAGAACATAAAAAATATTCAAAATAGCGGATGTGGGGTTCAAAATTTTTTTTTCTTCAAATCCTTTTGAGTGGGGTATCAAATTAAAGGGTTTGAAAAGGTGATTACGAAATTATATTTTTCATTTTTTTTCTCATAAATTTGATGGTTATTTTCATTGATATTCTTTATAATATTCAAGTAGTCGGGTTTTTTATTCTTTTTTAATATTTTAATTAATTCTTTAACTTCAATGTAATATAGAAAAAAAACCACTAATAAAATTGTTAAAACATAAATAATTATGTAGTTTAACAATGCCATTCAATTCGGACGATTTATTCGCCGCCATGTTGCCGCCCTTTCAATATTTTGTTCTAACCAATGGTGTGCGTTTTGCAATTCTGAATATCCCGCGCATATTTTGGGTTTCAGGCCATTAAATTATAACTTTTAAGCATTTAAATAAAAATTGCTGTTTTTAGGATGATTTCGTGTCAATAAAGATTATCCTTCTTCTTCTTTATCAACCGATAGACGTCCACTGCTGGTCTTGCGCCGCCTGGATCCAGCGGCTCTCTGCGACTCGTTTGATGTCGTCGGTCCACCTGGTGGGGGGTCTGCCAACACTGCGCTTCCCGGTGCGGGGTCGCCACTCCAGTACCTTGGGACCCCAACAACCATCAGCTCTTCGAACTATGTGCTCCGCCCATATCCACTTCAGTTCTTCTACGGATCTCCTCATTTCTGATTCGATCCCGCAAGGACACTCCGAGCATAGCTCTCTCCATCGCCCGCTGAGCGGTCCTGAGCCTATTTACTTTTTAAAAGATTATTATTAAAGATTTAATAACAGAAAAAAATATTTGAGTCCAATATAAACCACACGCATATCCCCTATTCGTGGACATTTCCCTGCCCGTACAATTGTTTCCCGCTCGCCGCTCCGCTCAAAGTCATGGGTGGGAACTGGAACAACACTAGCCGACTTCGCTTTTGACGTAGAACAGAAGGTAGGGTGTGGCCGCGGAGCGCATTTTGGGTTCTGCCGAGAGGAGATCCTCGAATTCCTCGTTGGAGATGGGTTTGACTAGGTCATCGTCGCAGGCGAGCCAGCACGCTTCCGGCCTGGTACGAGGGACGCAGCATTCGTTTGCTGTGCAACCTGAAATGAAACTTACTGATAACAAAAATGCGTGATCGTTGTAGGACACTCGGTTGGAACGAAGTTCGTTTTAATAATAATAATAAATAAAACAAAAAATTATAATCTGTGTGTCTAGTGGGAGATTTTTTACTTATTCGGTCGTGATAGCGTTAACTTCGATTTGTATGGACGGGAAAGGGACGAAGTATTTTTCCATCTCTTTTCTGTCCATTCTAACTGACGTATTTACGCACAGTTAACGTAAGTTTGAAAACTCGCACTTGGCACTCTGGTCAGGATTCGAACCGATACCACTCCTTCGTTTAGCTGCTACGCCACCAAAGCTATGACGGAACAAACGAAGGCAACACACAGAGGTCGTGACAGAAAAATTCTTACACTTTTATCGCCTAGCCCCCCATACGCCAAGTCGGTACCGTCCGATAAGGAACTTCGTTCCAAAACTTGCTGAATAAATTTCATCCACAGCATCTGATGTTAACATAAACTAGCCAACTGCCCAGGAAATTTTATAGAGCGCAAGTATGTGCGCAACTAATGCACTTTGTATACCCTCACTCATGAGCATTGCTATGAAGTCTACTGGGTATTATGAGACAAAACAAAACGCCATGAACGAGCCCCCCCCCCCCCCCCCCCCCGTCCAGCGAGTCGCCGCCCGCCTCCCGCTCGCACTTGATGTCCGCCTGTGAGCTCTCTCTTGCGTACTTGTCATAACAGGGTACGTAGTATGTACCCGCCTGCAGGTGTAGGCCTGGGTCGGTTGAAGAGTGTTCTCATGAAGCTGGAGCCGCTGTTGGCAGGCTGGAGCCGCTGTTGGCAGTGGCCGCGTCGCCGCCCCCCTCCCGCTCGCACTTGGTGTCCGCCTGCGTGCGTACGAGTCATAACGGGGTACGTAGTATGTACCCACCTGCAGGTGTAGGCCTGGGTCGGTTGAAGAGTGTTCTCATGAAGCTGGAGCCGCTGTTGGCAGTGGCCGCGTCGCCGCCCCCTCCCGCTCGCACTTGGTGTCCGCCTCCGTGCGTACGAGTCATAACGGGGTACGTAGTATGTACCCACCTGCAGGTGTAGGCCTGGGTCGGTTGAAGAGTGTTCTCATGAAGCTGGAGCCGCTGTTGGCAGTGGCCGCGTCGCCGCCCCCCTCCCGCTCGCACTTGGTGTCCGCCTGCGTGCGTACGAGTCATAACGGGGTACGTAGTATGTACCCACCTGCAGGTGTAGGCCTGGGTCGGTTGAAGAGTGTTCTCATGAAGCTGGAGCCGCTGTTGGCAGTGGCCGCGTCGCCGCCCCCCTCCCGCTCGCACTTGGTGTCCGCCTCCGTGCGTACGAGTCATAACGGGGTACGTAGTATGTACCCGCCTGCAGGTGTAGGCCTGGGTCGGTTGAAGAGTGTTCTCATGAAGCTGGAGCCGCTGTTGGCAGTGGCCGCGTCGCCGCCCCCCTCCCGCTCGCACTTGGTGTCCGCCTCCGTGCGTACGAGTCATAACGGGGTACGTAGTATGTACCCGCCTGCAGGTGTAGGCCTGGGTCGGTTGAAGAGTGTTCTCATGAAGCTGGAGCCGCTGTTGGCAGTGGCCGCGTCGCCGCCCCCTCCCGCTCGCACTTGGTGTCCGCCTGCGTGCGTACGGGTCATAACGGGGTGCGTAGTATGTACCCACCTGCAGGGGTAGGCCTGGGTCGGTTGAAGAGTGTTCTCATGAAGCTGGAGCCGCTGTTGGCAGTGGCCGCGTCGCCGCCCCCCTCCCGCTCGCACTTGGTGTCCGCCTGCGAGCTGTCTCGCGCGTACGCGACGTAGTGACCGCCCGTGAGGGTCTGGCCGAGGTGCATTATAACCGCCCAGAGGATGTATCTGGAATTGGGCACGCGACAAATTTGTAAACATAACCATGGAGTGAAACGCTACGTGGTCGAAATTCCACGATCCCGCACTAAGCGCTTTGCTTCCTCGTTCCTAATACGCACCGCTAGAATTTGGAATGCCCTTCCGGCTTCCGTTTTTCCAACTGACTATAACTTGGGTACCTTTAAATCAAGAGTGAATAGGCATCTTCTAGGCAAGCGCTCTCCATCTTAGGCTGCATCTTCACTAACCATCAGGTGAGATTGCAGTCAAGCGCTAGTCTATATATTTAAAAAAATAAAAAAAAAAAAAACGCCGGCCCGAATAAATAACCAAACCGGCCCGCGGTAAGGAACCGAGTATGCCCGGTGTCCTGGCAATTTTTTGTTTAATTACACATATTCACGAAAGTGTCGAAAAAGAAAAAAAAAATGCACGAACAAAATGCATCTCTGCAAACTATGCAAGTGGAGACCTTAGAAAAAATTTTGTAAGACAGATTTTGTAGATTTTTCTTTTAAAATAGCGCTTCTCTAAAAAAACAATAATTTCCATTCAAAACTAAAGATTTAAAGAAAGAATTGGTCTCAGTGGAGGAGTCTATGTGGATCACTGAGCTCTATAAAAATAATGTATGTTTACACTAGCGGCACGCTATGATGGCCGGTTTGACGTTTGTCCGCTCATGAAGTTCCGTATTAATTGATAACGACTTTGAAGGAAATAATTGTATTACTTTATTGACGATAGTGATGTGCAGAGATTCATAAATTTTATCGAATGTAGTTTTAGGTTTAGGACTCAAAATTTATTTATTAAATTGATTTCTAAAATGTATACAAGTGTAGAAAAATCAGTTTGCACCATTTAAGGGGTGAATGTACTTGTGAATATGAACAATTTTCACTATGTGGACAAACCTCTGAAATCGCAAAAAAATATCAGCTGTTTCATACAAAAGGTAAAATTTTTATTTTTATATGATATATACCACAACTCGGCATTTGGTTTTCTAAATTGAAAATTTTTAAAAATGGAATCTAATACGATCGTCACATAGGATCGCTGGCTAGCACAACTACTACCTCCGGCAAACTCGCGTCAATGCTCAATGCAAAACAAAGCAGTTTCGAATTGACGTTGCTTCGAAAAGTATAAACTGTCAGTGCAATGCGATTGTGATATAGTTTTGACCTGGCTTTGGATTTCAAATATTGATACTGCATTACTGTTGACCCTTGCTCGTTAATTTGGACTCTGTTCAAGCCCTTTGTTGTGGATTTCGTCGATATGACCGAACGTACGCACAGAACTGTTCTAAATAGTCAGACACGTGAGTTCGTAATACGCCTTCGTAACTATTTCGATCGTGAAGCTCAAAATGGAGGGCCAATTTTACCTATAACGTCAGTGGTTGAACGCGTAGCTGATGCGCTTAATATTGGACAACGAACTGTTAGACGGATAACTAAAAAAAAATATGGCGAGACTGGCACAGAAGAAAATAAACTTCACACACCAAAAAAGAGAAAACGAGCAAAACCAGTCGTAGGCATCGATAGCTTTGATGCCGATGCTATCCGAAGACATGTTTACGGCTACTATTTACAGAAGGAGTATCCAACAAGAAAAAAGTTGGTGCATTCACTGAAGGAAGCTGGATTATTCTTCGGTGGGGAAAGTTCTTTAACGAAGATTTTGAAGACCATTGGATTTCGATACAAAAAATGTAACAAAGGCAAAATATTGATGGAAAGATTTGATATAGCGATGGCAAGGTATACTTTTTTACGGCAAGTGAAAGAAATCAAAAATTGGCAAAATGTTGTGTTCTTGGATGAAACATGGCTTAATGCTAACCATACTGTAGGCCGTTCTTGGAACGATGACACAGCAGCATCTACTTCCAAAGTTCCTGTAGGAAAAGGATCGCGACTTATAATTTGTCACGCCGGAACCATCAACGGGTTTGTCGAAGGTTCTCTCATGGCTTTTGCGTCAAAAACCACTGGAGACTATCATGAAGACATGAATGGAGAAAAGTTTACTGAATGGTTTACCTCAATGTTGTGTAGCCTCCCTGAACCATCTATTATAATTATGGACAACGCCCCATACCACTCGATGCAAATTGACAAGCCACCTGCCCAATCCCAAAAGAAAGCTGATATCGTCGCATGGCTTCGTAAAAATGGCGTAGATGCAAACATGAATATGTTAAAAGCGGAATTAGTACGTCTTTTAAAAGAAAACAAACCAACCAAGATCCGATACGTCATTGACGAAATAGCATTAGAACATGGGCACAGAGTTATACGGTTACCGCCTTACCATTGTGAGTATAATGCGATTGAGTTGGTGTGGGCTCAAATTAAGGGATATGCTGCAAGACACAATACAGAACCCCCATTTACCACAAAAAAAATGCTAAAATTATTAGAAGAAGCTTGTGAACATGTGACTAAAGGAGACTGGGAAAAGGTTGTGAATAGAACTGTTAAATTAATAAGGGAAGATTATGAAAGAGATGTGAAAATAGATAATATTATAGAAAACGAACATATAATTATTAATGTAGGTGATGATAGCAGTGACGACAGTGAAAATAGTAGTATGGACGAATCTGATTAATTATGGCCTTTTGTGGCACCTTTTTTGGTATCTTTTGTATTCATATGTTTCTTGTGTGCATATAAAGTATGTATATTCATTTTCATTCAAATATTCAGTTCGTTCAAATAAATTAAATAAACATATACATTTTTGTTTTATTAAACCTATTTAATCAGGTACAAAAACAAAACTTAATTGTTTTTTGTTCGAGAATAAATTGACATTCCACATCACTATTGTAATGTGTCAAACCGGCCATCATAGCGTGCCGCTAGTGTAAGTATGGGCGTCGCCAGGGGGGGGGGGGGGGGTAGGTAGGGGCAGCTGCCCCCCCCCCTAGAAATTTGAAAAATATAGTACTAGTAGATACTTCATCATTGAAATCCAGATACCGCTGCCAATTCTTCAACTGTGAAGCTGAAAAACTTATCCTTAACTAGCTTTTGCCCCCGACTTCATCCGCATGGCGTAAGGTTTTTAAAAATTCAGTGGGAATCTTGTAAACTTGCCCCCCCCCACTTGGCGACGCTCTTGTGATTAACACTGGAGAGGCTGCCGTGATATTTTTTTAGGCCTACTTCATTGACGCCATTTTGGCGCTGTAAGCACACTCGTAGCTAACGAGTGTCTCTGGAACTAATAACATTGCAAATGGCGCACCGACCGATATAAAGTTAGTAGTATGTAGGCACCTGTGCGCCGGCGGCTGGTCGGGCGCGCGCCTGGCGCAGGACTCGCAGAAGCACGGCATGAGCAGCGGCGTGGGCGCGTGGCGCGTGATCTTCTCCATGCCGCCGCTGAAGCGCTTCAGCTGCAGCACCAGCAGGCGCGGCAGCCGCGAGTACGCCACGCTGCGCCGCGCCTCGTTGTAGCGCAGGCAGCGCTCGCACCAGTACTGAAACACACAACACTATTGAGCTATGACACTTTTTAAACATTCAAAGAAAAAATAATATTCCTTCGCTATAATGCGCCAAACCAGAAAAATACTTATTACACACTAGACGTATGTATCGCTCCGATAACGGATAATCGTTAGGAGATATTGACTCCACAATGCACATTTGCAAAGACTTTGCAATAAGCAATGCCTGCTTCTATCCAATACCTTTTCAACATGTTCATTTCATTTTTCTTAGGATCGATCTTTTGACAATTATCATGGATCAGCAAAATTTTTTCTTATGTTAAAAATGGCTTATTATTATGTATGTCTTACTAGCTGATGACCGCGTGGATTTATTTTCATAAAAATCCCGTAAGAACTCATTGATTGTCAGGGGTAAAAAGTCACTTAAATGAATGTCACTTTCCAAATTCTGAACTAAACCCATGTACAAAATTACGTCGATCTATAGTTCCGTTGAAGCGTTATTGAAGGACAAACCAACAAATAAACACACTTTCGCATTTATAATATTAGTAGGAATTGTTAATATACCTTCACAGGAAACCACCTGGCGAGCGATGGCAGACGTCCCCTCTTTAAGGCGCCAGTTAAACAAGAGTTACCGCGCCTTCTCCGTCACCGCCTCGCACTCCAGGCACATCGTCCGGACCACCATCGTGCCTGAAGCCAACGACAAATAGATCACCTTGTTCTGGTCGCGCAGGTATTCGCTGGAGAGGCAGGCGGCTCGGAAGGGCTCGTCGGGCGCGTCGTCGTCGCCCACGGGCACGCACAGCTCGCACACCGCCTGCGCCTTCTCCGTCACCGCCTCGCACTCCAGGCACATCGTCCGGACCACCATCGTGCCTGCAAACAACGAGAAACAAGCAAATTATTAATACAGAATAGAAAGCCCGACTACCTTAAAAAATACCTACGAGTATATTAAAAAATTTAAAAAGCCTCAATAGCTCAACGGTTGAATCTACTGTCGGAATATGTATGATATACCTGACATCCTGTTACCCAGTTTTTCACTCCATCTGAGATCCTCCTCCTCGATTATCATCTGTCTAACACCTACTCATTAAGACCATACTAACGAGCCCAAACACCTTGTTATATCTGCTGCGCTATCCCGCAGACTACTTGATGCTACATCATCAGCTTGAGGTTACCACGCCTTGGAAGTAATCCAAAGTAACAGTACAATCAATCGCACCAGTGAAAGCTTGTGAGACCCTTTAATCAAGCAAGAAATGAGCTGATGATCTGCAAACGCCTGAGCAGATCTTCATAAATTAAAGCTAAGATCCACCTTGATTACATTATAGCTTTCAAAGAGATAACACCGCATCAAAATCGGTCATTGGGGGAGGCTGCTACGAGGGAAAAGACGGATACACAGATACACGTTAAACTTTTAAAACCGCTCTTTTTGCCTCAGGGGTTAAGGTGGAAGACACGGTTCTGCCCGCGAAATTCAAATTTAATTTGGTTTTTCGCAATTTGTAAACTAATACGACAAAGTAGGCTTATGGCATTCTAATTGTGACAATGGCAGTATCATCTTCACAGGTTTATATAAAAAAAAATTTACTTGAAAGTGTCCAGTTAAAGAAATTAATCAAAATATCGACTAATTTGTGAGTAACATCACGTCCAACTCAGTATTTTGATTAATTTCTTAAACTGGTCAATTTCAAGTAAAGATTTTTATGTAAACCTTTGAAGATGATAATTCCACTGGGGCAATTAGAAGGCCATAATGTCGTATTAGTTTACAAATTGCGAAAAACCAAATTAAATTTGAATTTCGCGGGCAGACCCTTGTCTTCCACCTTAAAAACTCACCTTCAAAGTCATCAGCAACAAAGTCCCAGCCGGGTCGGGAGCGCTCGTCCTTCTCGGGGTCCGGGGAGGGCGCCCTCTCCTCCGAGGGAGAGTTGCGCTTGTCGTTGGTCTTAACTTCCTTGCGCTTCTTCCACGACTTGCGCAGGTTGCCCAGCGTCTTGCCACCGTCGCCGTCCAGGCTCGGTTGACGACCTATCCCATTACTGGAATGAAGATAGGGTTTAATTTAGCATATTAATAAGGTCCAGAAAAGAAGTACCAATTAGTATTCGTGAACATCAGAATTTCAATCGTGAAGACGGTTTCAAGCTAGCCAGCATGTGGAATCCAGTGGACTTATGCAAGCCAGGAAAGCGTACCGTCAACATTAAAACAAAAAATCAACATCCGCGATATGGGGTTAAAACCCCAAAAAAATATAGATTAAAAAAAAAACATCCGCGATGTTGATTTCTTGCAGTGTATTCGATAGAATAAGTCTCGTTTACTACTTGAAGTATTGTGATGGAGGGGAGAGAGACTCTTCCGACCAAAAAAGTGGTTCGCGTAATTATTTCCTGAAAGAGTAAGAAATTTTCTATCGAATGCACTGCAAAAAATCAACATCCGCGATGACAGTAAAATATTTTTTACATTGTTTCGTTTTTTCAAGTTAAGGCATACGCAGCTTAATATAAACGTATAATGGTTAACTACCAATTCGAATACAAAATTTTCGAATCCGAATGACGGGACTTTCAGTGTTACCGGCTCCCGGTATATTCAAAATTATTTATTTCACATAGGCCAACATGTGGCTCTTATGACAAGTCATGATTCTACCACCGGTTCGGAAAGCGGATTCTGCTGAGAAGAGCCGGCAAGAAACTCAGCAGTTGCTCTTTTCAAAATAATCATTTTACAATATTATTATGAAGCTATTACATTGTAATAAGTTTTTTATACTATCTTGTGGGCAGCTGGATGCCAAGCCGATTTAACCTATGCAATTTTGTTAGAATAAAATATAATATTTCCACAATGAGGGGAAGTTCCAAAAAAAAAAAAAACAAAAAAAAAGTACTACAATTCAATTCATGTTAAGACGGGTAGACACAAAGTATATTACCTATCTCCGTATTCTTGAAGCTGCAGTCTAGAGGCGCGCGCGCTCAGCGCTCTGCATGTTTCTCGTATGCTGTCTAGGATGCACACCAGTAGCTCGTGCGCGTCTTGTTGACGATTGCCTGCAGAGATTTATGTACGGTGCAAATTACTAGTATCGATTTACCTGTTCATACCTGGCAACCCAAGGGTTGTGACAGGAAAAAAATAGGCAACCTAACTTGTGCATATACTATGGGCTGCATACTTTCGATTGGTGTACATTTTATCCATTAACCAAACCGGTGAAATCTTAAAAAAAAAATGTTTTTAAAAAATTAATTAAAAATATCCTGGACAGAAATTTGCTAGGCAACCCATATGCAATATATTTTTTGATATATTAAATTACATAAAAAATATGTTTGATCCATTAACCAGCTCGGTGAAGGTCGTTCTATATCGAGTTGCGGCGAGATTGAAGGACAAAAACACTTTCGCATTTATAATATTAGTAAGGATTAGTAAGATAAGTAGTTTATTTCTCACAATCTAACATTGTTCGAGATTTAGGTTAGGTTGCCTAACTACATAATAATACTCGTAATAACATCGTTCGACATTTATGTTGCTAGGTTGCCTACCAACCTAAATGTCGAACTGTATAAATGACCGTCGTGTAATTAACATATTTCAATGTGCAATAACAAATATTGATGTTGTTGATCAATAATTAAGATAAAAACTAAACTATCTTTTAAGTTGGACCAGATTACAGATAGTTACGAAGTTTGATCCAAATCGGTTCAGTAGTATTCGAGTTTATCCCAAACATACATCGTGACACGAGATTTTTATAATGGTCCAAGATCCCAGTGCCGCCAGACCTAAGTTATTTTCTCAGTCATGATTTGTGTACGATAGAGAAGTGTTCGAATGTCCTTTCAGTGTATGCGTACCAGCTAGCTTGTGCCGGCGGCCAATTTCCTGATACCAGTTGCTAAAGGTAGGTAAAAACTAGACTAACTTAACTTAAATTCTCAGGGCTGATTTTGATATATGTTTTAAAGAATATTGTAAAAATTAATAAACTGATACTGCCAGACGCTTACCGCCGGCGCCGGCGGTAACTTTTGCCAGACGCTTTGAAGCTCCCAAAAAAATAATTGAAGTTAACTTATATTCAAAGTTCTGATTTTTATACATGATACTCAGGGAACTATTGCAATATCTTCTGTAAGCTGCCAGACCTCAGAGTAAGTATTAGTAGGTATAGAGCGCTCGTTTCTAAGTGGGAACTGTAGACACCGGTGAGAACATTGGATCGGTCCGTTCGCAAGCGCTGGTAATCATCTGTGGTAGTCATACGAGTACTAGCGGTGTAAATGACTGTTGCGAGTTTTTAGAAGAATTAAACTAAAAAAATGGTTAAATGTGCCGTAAAAACTTGTAAGAATGATACTAGAAAGACAACTAAACAAAATTCCAGTATCACATTTCACCGGTTGGTCAAGTTTTTATAATTTTAAGTAAAATAGAAATTACGCTGCGCGGGGTTGAAAGAGACGTGGAACGGGAGGCGACACGCACCGCCCGCACTGCCCCGCAACCCCGCTTCGATTGCAAACTCGGATAGTGATGTGACGCGTTCGGTGCCGACTGCCGGATAATTATTTATCGTTGGTACTGTGCTGTGAGCAATAAAGTTATACACCGCAACACTCTTGCACTTGCGATTTTATTTTTATTTGTTATCAAGTTACAATACAAGTAAATCCTTGATTGCGATCGACTATGCAGTCTAACTTGGAAGAGAAGCTAAAGCAGTTTTTAATTAAGCCCATACTCCTAATCAGTTTTTCATGTTATCAAGTCGGAACGCTTAGGCCGCGGCCCCACTGGTAAGGTGACTGGCGACGCGTCGCGACGCGATAAACCGTGTGTCTAACATTACAGTGACGATAAACTAGCGAATTTTGTATTTGACTGATATTTTCTTATTTATTTAAAATAATGTTTAAAAAAAAAACAGATCATTACATAAGTAAGGTAAGTATTGTGCCATTCAGCTGTATTCATCGACAATTGCGCTTGCGGCGCATTATTACCCATCCCTATTCGACACGTATCTATCAATATAGGTAACTATAGCTCACCTGTCTACGCTGCGTATTGGGCGAACAGTGCGATATTAGCACTCTATACCTACTAATACTTACTCTGAGTGCCAGACCTATAGGAGGGGTCAAACATCCCGCCAGACACAAATTAAGCGTCCCTTTACGTATGAGCGCTAGATAATATCATCATCATACTAATATTATAAATGCGAAAGTGTGTTTGTTGGTTTGTCCTTAAGAACTCTCAGGTATGCAGGTTTCCTCACGATGTTTTCCTTCACCGTTGAAGCAAGTGATATTTAATTGCTTAAACGCACTTGACTTCGAGAAGTCAGAGGTGCGGACCCGGGATCGAACCTGCGACTCCCAAATAGGAGACCACAGTCCAAACCACTAAGCTATCACTGCTTCACTAGGTTATCACTGCTTCAGCATCACATCAGCTAGTATCATATACTTAATCATACGAATATTATAAATGCAAAAGTGTCTTTGTTTGTTGGTTTGTCCTTCAATCACGCCGCAATAGAGCTACGGATTGACGTGATTTTATGCAGGAGTATAGTTAAGGGCCTGGAGAGTGACATAGGCTAAAAAGGCTATCCGGAAAATTGAAGAGTACCTGTGGGATTTTAAAAACTAAATCCACATGAACAAAGTCGCGGGCATCAGCTAGTTATCTATACGTGTCGGTCTCACTCTAATACTTACTTTATTTTATTGCGCAATGCGAGGGTGCGCACTTTCGTGAGTGTTTAGTATATAGTTGACCAAGAGAAGCAAAGGTCTCAGAGTCTACTTGAGTGAATTTGCACTTGTCCGTCCGTCCGTCCGTCCGTAGGTCTGTCAGAGCCTTATAACTTCTGAATTACTGAACGTAATTACTTCAATTTTAGATATAATATGTAAACCGATGACTTCCAGCCGAAAATGGTTTAAAAAGTTATAAAAGTCTTTATTTCAGGGGGGCTCTCATAGAAGCGAATGCGAAGTAAAATATTTTTTATAGGGTTAAATAGGATTGCGGTATATCATTTTAAAGATAATTTAGAACAGAGTACAAAAGTATTTTTTTTATATTTTCCCTAAAATTGACGATTTGGCGATACATGGAAACATAACCTCCTTTTTAACAATTTACTACTGAATATCTTTTTTCTCCCAAACTTTATTTGATTGACTATGATTAACTTTTTTGTTAGTCTGGTTTACGAGAAGAATCATCAGATCAGAATCAGAATCAATATCAGAAGTTTGATTCGTGAATGTGGGCCTCAAGTCTGGGTCAGAAACTCTATGGGGGCTCTCCAATCTCCTTTGTTGTTGTTAAAAAAAAAACAATAAAAACATTTATCTTAAGTCAACAACTTTAAGTACAAAATTCTCATTAGAAATTTAAATATTCTTAATTTCTATAATTATTATGTGAATAAATAATCAAAAGTTCAGACTATTATTTAATTACTATTTAAGATTTCTATAATACCGGTATTAAAGTTTAATAAAGTTATATTAAGTATTATAAAGTGCGATCCGGCTAACCCCCGGCGCTCTCCGGTACTCGGGCTGGAGAGTGTGAAATCTGCTACCGAAGACACCACTGGAGTGAGTAACCAGGCTCCGGTGCCTGTAAATGTTACTGGAAAACGACTAGTGCAGCAAGCTTTCCATCCTAGCTTATTTATATCAAGATCAAGGAGTCCATCTATAAGCAGCCAACCATGCTCAAGTAAGGAAGAACCATACACCCAAAAAGATCAACAAAGTCAATGTCTTGATTCAGAACCACTAAAATCTACATCCACTCAACCCCCTAATTGGCAAAGAGTTCCCTTGATCAGAAACCCGAAAAGGAAAAAATTTGCGAATTCACCCTCACCTGATAAAACGGAAATAAGTAACAGTTTTAGTGGATTAACTGTTGATTTAACTGACGAACAGACAGACGAACCGAAGATAAAGAAGCCAAATAAACCACCGCCGATCATCTTGTATGGTGTTGAAGATCTAAATAAACTCACTGAACTATTGGAGTCAGTTACAGAGAAATCCCAGTTTAGCTATAAAATAATCAACAGAAATCAACTTAAAATATTAACTTACGATATTGAAATATACAAGCTCCTAATATCGGTAATCCGGGAAAATGGTTTGATTGGGCACACCTTTGATCGAAAAGATAATAGAAATTACCGAATAGTCATACGAAACTTACACCACACAACTCCTTTTGATGCTATCAAGGCAGCCATTGAGGAAACAGGCAATACTGTGACAGGAGAAATAATAAATGCTAAATTTGGACCTGATAAAAAACCTACTACCACATTTTTCGCAAATCTTCTACCTGGTCCCAAAAATAAGGCAGTCAAAAGCATAAAGGTTATATATCACCAAACTGTTATTATAGAAGATCCAAGAAAACGAAAAACAATAGTACAATGTCAGAGGTGTCAACAGTATGGACATACAAAAAACTATTGTATGAAACCCTTCCGCTGTGTTAAATGTGCAGGGGCTCACAAAACATCAGAATGCACAAAGACTGATCGCAACTCTCCAGCTATGTGTGCTCTATGCTTGGGCCCACATCCTGCTAATTACAAAGGGTGTGAAGTGTATAAGGAGATTTTAAACAGAAAAACATATAAATTTTACCCAAGAAAACAAAGAAATGATCATAAAGTAAACAAAGATGGTGACAATACGCAAGAACATCCAATAAATTTGAATTCTGCTGGTAACCGACCACCACATACACAAAATGCTAAAATGCAAGAGAAAACATATGCTGAAGCTACTAACTCAAAGCCTGATAAACCAGGACCAGACACACGATCATCCTCGTATAAAACCCTAGAAAACATGTTTATCAAGCAATCTGAAAAAATTGATTTGCTCCTACAACAAATGAGTACACTCCTTCAACTCATAACAACGTTAATTTCCAATACGCCAAAATAGCTCTTAACATAGCTACTTGGAACATTAACGGATTATCTCCCAACAAAGATGAAGTAGAAATACTACTTCACATGCACAAACTTGATATCCTACTCATATCAGAAACTCATTTTATTAGTAGTAGTCTGATAAAGATAAAAGGGTACAATATCTACTACACAAATCACCCAGATGGTACTGCACATGGAGGAACTGCAGTCATCATAAAAGCGACAATAAAGCATTACGAATTACCACAATACAGTACTGAACCAATCCAAGCAACATCAGTAGCAATCTCAGATAAAAATGGAGACTTTAATATATCAGCTGTGTACTGTCCACCTAAGCACAGAATATCTGAGGAGCTATTCTCAAAGTTCTTTGAAAGCCTAGGATGTCGCTTTATAGTTGGAGGAGATTGGAACGCAAAACACATTCACTGGGGGTCCAGGCTGATAACCACACGAGGGAGGGAATTAAAAAAGAGTGTAGATACTAACCATCTAACTACCACTGCCACATCAGAACCTACACATTGGCCTACAGATCCGAACCGTTTGCCTGATGTTCTGGACTTTTTTATATCTAAAGGTTTATCTCGACTAGTATTCACTGTCAGTTCTATCTTAGATGGGTCCTCGAATCATATCCCCGTGATCCTAACCATAAGTTCCAAAGTGAAGAATAATATGAAACGCCTTCAACTCTACAATAAATGGACAGACTGGGAAGCTTTCCGAAGTTTAATAACTGATGAACTACAGCTTCAAATAGCCCTTAAATCTGAGGACGATATTGACAATGCAACTCACACGTTCATGACTACAGTTCAATCAGCATGTTGGAAATGCACACCAGACACTTCCAACTCTTCATCGCGGCACAAATTAGTTCCATCTGAAATAAAGCACCAAATTATGGAGAAAAGAAGGTTACGCAGAGTGTGGCACACTAGTAGGCATCCTGAAGATAAATCTGCACTAAATAAAGCAATAAAGGACCTAAAAAATACCATATCTAAATTAAATAATGCCTCAATGGAATCATTTCTGGAATCTCTGTCTGCAACAAGGGCCACTAACTACTCACTCTATCGAGCTTGTAAAAATATTAACCAACCTACAAACTCTAAACCACCGCTCAAACTGGAGAACAACATTTGGGCAAGAAGTCAGCAACAGAAAGCTGATGCTTTTGGAGAACACTTGGCAAAAATTTTTACGCCAAATGAACCTGATCACGATACTAATGATACAGAACTAGAAAATGTCCTCGGACAGCCTTTTCAATTGGATCTGCCTATTAGGCCAACTACACCAAAAGAAATCATTAGCATAATAAAACATACGGAAGACAAAAAGGCACCGGGCTTTGATCTGATAGACAAAAAAGTTCTACTAGAACTACCTAAAAAAGGTATCGTATTCCTTACTATCTTGTTTAATGGCATCCTGAGAATTGGCTATTTCCCAGCACTCTGGAAGGTTTCTCAAATTATTATGATTGGAAAGCCTGGCAAACCAGTCCATGAATTAACCTCATACAGGCCAATGAGTTTATTACCTGTGACATCAAAACTATTTGAAAAGGTTATGCTGAGAAGACTTATGAGGGAACTACAAGAAAGATCCATTATCCCTGATCATCAATTTGGCTTCCGACAACATCATGGCACTGTAGAACAGATCCACAGAGTATGCAGAACCATCAGAGACGCACTTGAACGCAAGGAATACTGCTCTGCTGCCTTTCTTGATGTGCAGCAAGCCTTCGATAAGGTGTGGCATACAGGTCTTTTATTCAAAATCAAATCACTTTTACCCCATACGTTTTTTGAATTAGTAAAATCTTATCTCTCTGACCGAATTTTTCAAGTCAAGGAAGAAGAGCATACATCTCAGTTCTATCCAATTAAAGCTGGCGTTCCACAAGGCTCAGTTCTGGGACCCGTACTCTACACAATTTATACAAGTGACCTACCACATATTAAAGATGTCACTGTTGCTACATACGCAGATGATACTGCTATTCTAGCTCGTAGCAGATCTCCTCAGGAAGCCTCTGCAATCCTGCAGCGTAGTTTGGATCAGATCGACAAATGGCTGACTAGATGGAAAATAAAAGCTAGTGTTACTAAATCTGTCCACGTGACATTCACTTTGCGACAAGGGAACTGTCCTACTGTGTCATTACGCGACAACCAGCTACCGCAAAATGACACTGTAAAGTATCTGGGCATGCATCTGGATAGACGACTTACCTGGAAAAGGCATATTCAAACCAAGAGGGATGAAATCTACCACAAATACAGAGGTTTATATTGGATGTTAGCAAGGAACTCTAGGCTATCCGTGGATAACAAGCTTCTGTTGTATAAGACAGCTATAAAGCCAATATGGACATATGGAATACAGCTCTGGGGATCAGCATGCGATTCCAGCATTGAAATCATCCAAAGATCGCAAAACTATATTTTAAAACAAGTTTCCAACGCGCCATGGTTCCTACGGACGTCGGAACTTCATGAACACCTAAATGTGAACACAGTGAAGCAAGAAATTATGAACTTCAACTGTACTTACAAGGCAAGGCTGTCTGGTCATCCAAATGACCTAGCAGTACAATTAACGATGCCAGAAGCGATACGCCGCTTAAAGAGACGGCATATACTGGATAGTGTTGCTTCATAGGACATGTAGAGTTCTTCCTGCTGGGGAAGTTGTCTCCGAACGATACTAATTCCCAGAACGAATCTGCTCATAGTCTGGCGACTGATCGCATGATGTACACATAAAAAAAAAAAAGTATTATAAAGTGATAGCCTAGTGGTTAGGACTGTGGTCTTCTATTCGGGGGGTCGCAGGTTCGATCCCGGGTACGCACCTCTGACTTTTCGGAGTCAAGTGCGTTTAAGCAATTAACTATCACTTGCTTCACAGGTGAAGGAAAACATCGTGAGGAAACCTGCACATCTGAGAGTTCTTCATTATGCTCTCGAAGGTGTGTGAAGTCCACCAATTCGCATTGGGCCAGCGTGGTGGACTATGGCCTATAACCCTTCTCTGAGAGGAGACCTGCACTCAGTAGTAAGCCGTTGATGGGTTGCTAATGATGTATTGTATGTATAAATATGTATCATAAAACCATCAAATCACTCTCGCACTCATACTCGTAGGGACACTTAATGTGTGTCTGGGGGGATGTTTGACCCCTCCAATAGGTCTGGCAGCTTGCAGAAGATAATGCAATAGTTCTCTGCCGAGTTTCTTGCTGGTTCTTCTCGGCAGGAACGGCATTCCGAACCAGTGGTAGACTCATTGACGATTCAAAAGTACTTGTAAAAGTTTATTTGAATAAAAAACATTTCTATTCTATTCTATTCTATTCTATTCTATTCTGAGTATCATGTATAAAAATCAGAACTGAGAATATAAGTTAACTTAAATTATTTTTTTGGGAGCTTCAAAGCGTCTGGCAAAAGTTACCGCCGGTGGTAAGCGTCTTGCAGTATCAGTTTATTAATTTTTACAATATTCTTTAAAACATATATCAAAATCAGCCCTGAGAATTTAAGTTAAGTTAGTCTAGTTTTTACCTACCTTTAGCACCTGGTATCTGGAAATTGGCCGCCGGCACAAGCTAGCAGGTACGCATAGACTGAAAGGACTTACGAACACTTCTCTATCGTACCAGGCCTGTGTCACTCCGCGTGTAGGTATTAAAAACATACCTACAGGCGGCGACCCTTGCGCAAGGGCCAATCTAGTAGGCTGCCGCAAACGAAAAAAGACACACGCGCGCGCGCTATTTGTTCGACCACGTTCAACTTTCTCAATAATTGCAAGATGGACACAAAACGAAAAAAAGCAAAAAGATACTGTGCAGTATTTAATTGTTTAAATACGGATGGTGATCGAAATTTAACTTTTTTTTGGTTGCCTAAAGACGCTGACAGGTAAAATCTACTTTGATTGGATTACATTATGTTCCTATTTGAAATTAAATTAATTCAAACTACAAACCCTTTCTCCCCTTGTTGAACAAAGTACTATTCCAATACCCTAAAAGTATTTAAAAGTACAATAAAAAGACATTTTAGTCGTTTCACTCGAGTTGCATTTCATTTGTCGTATTCATTTACGAACTTAGACTAAGAGCCCAACGCAAAATATTTACGGTGATACTATAGGTGATACCTATGGAATTCTTTTCAACTTAAAGGAAGTTTGCGAATCCATATTGCGAATTTCTTGCTTGGAAATAAATAAATAAATAATTTTAAAAATAAAATAATATTTTGCAATATTGCAGTAAAACTGTAGGTGCAAGATAAAAAATATTGAGTTAGTTTCGGTGAGCACTATTCACACTCAGCACACATTTAGGTACTAGCTGGTACTAGCTGATACCCGCGGGTTTGCTCGCGCCTTAGTTTTTTATTTTAGAAACTGATATCGGTTTTTAACTGAAGACTAATTTTCATAGATGTAGTAGTTTTCTTAAAATTTCAAGATATGCAACCAGCGCCAGTAATGACGTTGTAATTATTTATAATAATATACATATAGTTATAATGCCGAATATCGT
This sequence comes from Oeneis ivallda, assembly GCA_029955525.1. Lineage (NCBI taxonomy): Eukaryota > Metazoa > Arthropoda > Insecta > Lepidoptera > Nymphalidae > Oeneis > Oeneis ivallda. The sequence goes on from JARPMR010000012.1 coordinate 21,059,029, forward strand.
TCAAATTCATTCAATATAGTAACTAGACGGACAAGAAAATAAAAATTATAAAAAAAATGGTCTTGAACAAAATGTGTTTTATTTTATCACTTCATTAAATTAAATCTTTGGCAATAATCGTATAGCATATACAATTATGCAGCTAGCTCTTAGACTGCATGAACGTACTCGGCGCTGTCTGCTGCGCGTTGCCCGCCACAAGTAGGAGTAAACGCTCGTGCTGTGCGCTAGATGGCGTAAGTAGTTTCTCGAAGTAGCCAACCCTAGTCCGCGGCTCTTTCAATACGTATAACCACGTATAACTTATTAAGAACCGTAGTCCAGTGAGTTAAGGCCCATATTCCCTCAAAAAAAATTTGGTAGGTATGTAAATGAACACGTGCTCGACTGGAACGCGAGCTAAATTAAATCATATTGTTTATCAGATTGAGTACATATTTCTTTGAAAACCATTGCGAAGTAAAGCTTCTGTACGCTAGTTACTAGTTATTATTCTGTGATCGTACACAAATCATGGCTGAGAAAATAACTTAGGTCTGGCGGCACTGGGATCTTGCTCTATAAATATATATGTTACGGTAAATGATTAATTGAAAATTATTAATAATTACCGATCATTATTAATAATTACCAACATTGATGGTAAAAGTAATAAATTATTCACCTTTTTCGGTGATTTTTAATAATTACACCTTACTCTTGGTAAATTTAATAAGTTTTTAAAAATAACATTCGAAGGTAAAACGTCGTAAACTTGGCCATCGCGATTCGCGATGGTCTAATAGGGCTTGGGGCAGGTGATGTATTCGGGTATACATGATGCGATGGAATTACCGACTTAAGATCGAAAACATACATGATATTTTTTAAACAAATGCATTATTTTATTCTATTAGAACTGAATATATGTATTAAATTTTTTATTTATTATTCGCATACATAATTGAAAGCAGGCAATACAAAAACACACATTAACATTAATCTGAACTTTCTGTATTATCAGAACATTCCTATGATGTATCATGCGATTGTTCAATATTAAAATACCATGTTCAGCTGTCGCTAGGAAAATATCACAAGTCAGTCACTGACAGCGGACAGCGGCAGAATACCTGATTGGTTGAACGCGCTCTCACCCCGCGTCCCGCAGATCATCAGGAACAGTGGTTTACTTATACTTGGCATTATTTTGTTTCGATAAACAGAGGCGGGAAGGGGTTGTGACAACTTGCGGGGGTAAGGCAATAACGCGTCATTTGTTACCATTCATTTGTTTTGAAAGCACGTGTGCAAAGTGGTGTTGTTTCCGTGTGGATTTGTGATAACCTAGAGCTCCATGATGTAGTCTATGCTTAGTGGCAACAATATCAATTCGTAATCGACAATTCCTAAATTCCCGCAGTTTGGGTGGGCAGTACCCTGCAGCATCAGGATTGAGGAGCTATAACTTAGAGCTTCATGATGTAGTCTATGCTTAGTGGCTACAATGATATTCGTAATCGACAATGCCTAAATCTCCGCAGTTTGGGTGGGCAGTACCCTACCTACAGCATCAGGATTGAGGAGCTATAACCTAGAGGTCCATGATGTAGTCTATGCTTAGTGGCTACAATATCAATTCGTAATCGAAAATTCCTAAATCCCCGTAGTTTGGCTGGACAGTAGCCTGCAGCATCAGTATTGAGGAGCTATAACCTAGAGCTCCATGATGTAGTTTATGCTTACTGACTCAGTTCCTATCCGAAATATCGCTGGTATTTTCTAATAAGTCTAGGTATGAGGAATCAAAATATTGCCTTTGGGCGGCACCATTAGGACCACCCGTTTATACTTGCATCTGGAAATTCTTACTGTTGGCTCGGTTGGCCACTTTTATAACCACCCAGAAATGCTTTTACCGGGAAATCCTTACAATTAGTTAGGTTCATCAGAGCTTTGGTTGTTATTTTTTTTATGATAACGTAGGAATACTTGCACCCGAAAATCCTAACTGTTGATGACGTTAAAGGTGGCTGGAGAAAGGATTCTGGTGGGGTTTAGATGGGTTGTCAGACTGTTCCTCGTTTGTTTTTATCACTTTTACCAAAGACAACAGTGAATTATTAATAATAACCCATAAAAGTGATTAAATTCATAGTATCTATCAAATTTACCAAATGGTGAGGTACTTATTAATAATTACCGAAAATTATTAATAATTATCACATTTATCACATTTACCGTAACATATAGATAGATTTATATCCAACGGTCGCTTCTTTTTCTATTATGCTTTTTTTATGCAATAAACATGGCGAGTGGCTTCGCATTAGAGGCATTATCGCCGTAAATGCTTCCCTAAGCCTGGGCTAACACTCATTCAAAGCGTGTTACAACACTCGGTGAACTTATTATAGGATTAAGCCCAATACAAGTTTTCATTACTTTACGTTGGAAAGTTTGTAGCAAAGGCACAATAATATACCTATTACCTATATATATATATATATGTATATATATATATATATATATATATATATATATATATATATATATATATATATATATATATATATATATATATATATAGAAAATTACAATCTGGTAAACTAATCAAGCTATCATTAATCATTTCGCTATTTAAAGACCAAAGTAAAAATAATAATTATATTGTGATTTTAATTGTGCTGGTCGATTGCGGAAAAGCTCAATTATGGTGTTTGGTAAATTTATGGCATTCTTGCTGAAACAATGCATTTTAGCCAAGATCCAGATGAAATCGGCTTGGAATTGCCTAAAATACTAACATAGGTTAAAATTAATACAGCATGATCAACAAATAGAGGTGATAGCGATTGTCATTCTGTAGCAATCATTTTTAGACAATCCCGTAACTATAACAGCTGCGGAATCGTCTAAAAATGATTGCTTTGCTATACTCAATGTTGAAACTAAACTGACACCTCTTAAGAGCCTACAGTACCCCAGCTCGAATCCAAATTTTACCCCCGCCTTACCGCCCGGCCGTGCGGCCGCGTAGTCACAGCTATCTCACTCGCGCGAGTTCATCACGCGGCAGGGTTTACGCGCCGCGCCGTACGATTAGGCGACGTTTTCGCATAGGCGTGGCGTTGCGCTTCTCGCGGCGCGTCGAGTCGCGTGAGCGGTCGCGCGATATGGCCAAGGTATGAGGGCGAGCGAGAGCGAGCGAGCGACGCGCCGCGCGACGCGCAACGCCACGCCTATGCGAAAACGTGGCCTTAGGGTATTAGGCCGCGGCCGCACTGGTAAAGCGAATGCGATGCGACGGTGATTTCGTTGAAACAAACTCCTTTATACAAATGGGGGCGGCCGCATCAGTTATGCGACGTGCGAAATTTATTTGTTTGTCACGCGTAATTTTCAATAGTACTAAAACCAATTAATGTGACCGCACTGAGTACGGCCAGTTATTACGCGATGTAAGCGCAATTCGCTAGTTTATCGCCGCTGCAATGCGGACACACGGTTTATCGCATCGCCATCCAGTCGCCTTACAAATGCGGCCGCGACCTTAGACATAGTTAGGGAGGGGGCAGACTGGCTACTTTTAGCGGCAGCTATCGGCGTTTTTATGGCTTTTAGCGACTGCATCGCGTTTCAGCGATTGATCGCAAAAACGCCAAATCGCAACTATTAAAAAACGCAATTTTTTAACGGGAAAAGGAATAGGGTTTTGGGTTCTCAGTCTCACCGATCAAAAAAGGAAATGGTAACCAAAATCTTTAAAAGTCAGCGCCATATTGAAATTCTTTGTTATTGAACCGATGTCGTTCAAAATCGAAATTTAATCTATAAAAAAGAATTTCAACATGGCGCTGACTTTTTTATAAAAATATATATTTATATACACACCACAGTAACCATTTCTTCTTTTTCAACGCTAGGGATCCCTAAATATCGTTTTTGAACATCGGTTCAATAACAAAAACTTTCAATATGGCGCTGACTTTTTAAAATATTGGCTACCATTTCCTTTATTTAATCGGAGGGAACACTAAACCCTATTTTTTCCCGTTTCAAAAACTATGGATCGGATCGCACATCAAAGAGATCAGCGATTGAAAATCGCAGAAACGCTTAATCGCGCGATTTGGCGATTTTGCGATCAAAAATCGCTTAAACGTGATACAGTCACTAAACTAGCGGCACGCTATGATGGCCGGTTTGACGTTTGTCCGCTCATGAAGTTCCGTATTAATTGATAACGACTTTGAAGGAAATAATTGTATTACTTTATTGACGATAGTGATGTGCAGAGATTCATAAATTTTATCGAATGTAGTTTTAGGTTTAGGACTCAAAATTTATTTATTAAATTGATTTCTAAAATGTATACAAGTGTAGAAAAATCAGTTTGCACCATTTAAGGGGTGAATGTACTTGTGAATATGAACAATTTTCACTATGTGGACAAACCTCTGAAATCGCAAAAAAATATCAGCTGTTTCATACAAAAGGTAAAATTTTTATTTTTATATGATATATACCACAACTCGGCATTTGGTTTTCTAAATTGAAAATTTTTAAAAATGGAATCTAATACGATCGTCACATAGGATCGCTGGCTAGCACAACTACTACCTCCGGCAAACTCGCGTCAATGCTCAATGCAAAACAAAGCAGTTTCGAATTGACGTTGCTTCGAAAAGTATAAACTGTCAGTGCAATGCGATTGTGATATAGTTTTGACCTGGCTTTGGATTTCAAATATTGATACTGCATTACTGTTGACCCTTGCTCGTTAATTTGGACTCTGTTCAAGCCCTTTGTTGTGGATTTCGTCGATATGACCGAACGTACGCAGAGAACTGTTCTAAATAGTCAGACACGTGAGTTCGTAATACGCCTTCGTAACTATTTCGATCGTGAAGCTCAAAATGGAGGGCCAATTTTACCTATAACGTCAGTGGTTGAACGCGTAGCTGATGCGCTTAATATTGGACAACGAACTGTTAGACGGATAACTAAAAAAAAATATGGCGAGACTGGCACAGAAGAAAATAAACTTCACACACCAAAAAAGAGAAAACGAGCAAAACCAGTCGTAGGCATCGATAGCTTTGATGCCGATGCTATCCGAAGACATGTTTACGGCTACTATTTACAGAAGGAGTATCCAACAAGAAAAAAGTTGGTGCATTCACTGAAGGAAGCTGGATTATTCTTCGGTGGGGAAAGTTCTTTAACGAAGATTTTGAAGACCATTGGATTTCGATACAAAAAATGTAACAAACGCAAAATATTGATGGAAAGATTTGATATAGCGATGGCAAGGTATACTTTTTTACGGCAAGTGAAAGAAATCAAAAATTGGCAAAATGTTGTGTTCTTGGATGAAACATGGCTTAATGCTAACCATACTGTAGGCCGTTCTTGGAACGATGACACAGCAGCATCTACTTCCAAAGTTCCTGTAGGAAAAGGATCGCGACTTATAATTTGTCACGCCGGAACCATCAACGGGTTTGTCGAAGGTTCTCTCATGGCTTTTGCGTCAAAAACCACTGGAGACTATCATGAAGACATGAATGGAGAAAAGTTTACTGAATGGTTTACCTCAATGTTGTGTAGCCTCCCTGAACCATCTATTATAATTATGGACAACGCCCCATACCACTCGATGCAAATTGACAAGCCACCTGCCCAATCCCAAAAGAAAGCTGATATCGTCGCATGGCTTCGTAAAAATGGCGTAGATGCAAACATGAATATGTTAAAAGCGGAATTAGTACGTCTTTTAAAAGAAAACAAACCAACCAAGATCCGATACGTCATTGACGAAATAGCATTAGAACATGGGCACAGAGTTATACGGTTACCGCCTTACCATTGTGAGTATAATGCGATTGAGTTGGTGTGGGCTCAAATTAAGGGATATGCTGCAAGACACAATACAGAACCCCCATTTACCACAAAAAAATGCTAAAATTATTAGAAGAAGCTTGTGAACATGTGACTAAAGGAGACTGGGAAAAGGTTGTGAATAGAACTGTTAAATTAATAAGGGAAGATTATGAAAGAGATGTGAAAATAGATAATATTATAGAAAACGAACATATAATTATTAATGTAGGTGATGATAGCAGTGACGACAGTGAAAATAGTAGTATGGACGAATCTGATTAATTATGGCCTTTTGTGGCACCTTTTTTGGTATCTTTTGTATTCATATGTTTCTTGTGTGCATATAAAGTATGTATATTCATTTTCATTCAAATATTCAGTTCGTTCAAATAAATTAAATAAACATATACATTTTTGTTTTATTAAACCTATTTAATCAGGTACAAAAACAAAACTTAATTGTTTTTTGTCCGAGAATAAATTGACATTCCACATCACTATTGTAATGTGTCAAACCGGCCATCATAGCGTGCCGCTAGTGTAAAAGCCATAAAATCGCTAAAAAAATATACTAGTGGTTCGCCCCGAACTGAGACCTCGCGGTAACGGTATCCCATGATTATTCATTCAATCGATACATGATAACCAAAACTGACATTATTATTATGCCCGTTTTCACCAAACATACCTAAATCATCCCCTAAGTAGGAGTCTCTTAACGTAGGTAGCTCCTAAATACAATCCTAAGTCCTAACATCCGTCCCAATATCCTTTTAGGTGTCCCGTACAGGATCGTGATAAATAAGTTGACAGAAAACATCAATCACCTAACTTATAGGTAGCCCGTAAAGGTTAGGGAACGTTAGTGAAAACATTGAATTATTTATCAAACATTGAATTTAACTCGTAGTTCCATGGGAATAGTTACTGACTGCGCCATCTATTAGCATTATTGTGAAGCTATGTTGATGCTATATGAATTACTGACGCCCATTAAAAATTAAATAATCTCGTTTCTTTATAATATTCATATAATTTTAGTATTTGTTGTTCAAGTACAGGATATAAGTGACCTAAAAACATAAAATCAGTTTGAAAATCCATAGCGGATTTTTCTAGAGAGCGTCTTCAAGCGAGCGTATAAAATCGCCACTTTGAAAGCCCCCCATTTCGTCAATTTTAAGGGAAAAATTAAAAAAATAATATTTTTGTACTCAGTTCAAAATTATCTTTAAAATGATACGTAACAATTTTATGTAACGCGATTTTTTTTTTTTACTTCGCATTCGCTTCTATGAGAGCCCCCCTGAAATAAAGATTTTTATAACTTTTTAAGCCATTTTCGGCTGGAGGCCATCGGTTTACATATTATATCTAAATTTGAAGTAATTACGTTCAGTAATTCAAAAGTTATAAGGCTCTGACAGACGGACGGACGGACGGACGGACGGACGGACAAGTGCAAATCGCCCTAGTTAACTCAAAGACCTTCGCTTCGCTCGGTCGAAAAAACTTGAGAGGTGTCAAGGGACACCCGGATGGAACGTAGTTCCTTTCGATAACATTGTGTTCGGTATTTTCGCGGTACAATAATGGGTCTCCGTAGCCTTGTGGCTTCTGCAGCCGCCTTACAGCCAAAGGTCGATGGTTCGAATCCCAGCTCGACAGACCGAATTTTCCATTTTCAATTTTATTTTAAACAATTTTTGCATCTGTTTCTGTATCAATTTCTTCCCTAATATTTTATAACTTATAAGTTATAAAAAATTAGGGAAAAATTCCACATGTAGAAATTATTTAAAATAAAATTGAAAATAGAAAATTCAGTCTGTCGAGCTGGGATTCGAACCATCGACTTTGAACTGTTAAGCGACTGCCGGAGCCACAAGGCTACGGAGACCCAATATTGTACCGCGAAAATACCGAACACAATGCAAAATTCACATTCAACAAAAAAGTGTCGGTTTCAAAAAAGTGTCGAGTGTCGGTTCTTTAATTTTTTCCGTCTAGCCCCCTTCCGCACCGCGCGATAAGGAACTACGTTCCAAAACACCTAATACTGTCGCTAAAAGTAGCCAGTCTGCTCTCTCCCTTATTGTACATCTAGTACATAGGTATGGAAATAAAATGAAATGAATATTGTAGAAAAGTTCCGATGCTTACAAATAGTTTTATGGTTTTACCTAAAGACGACAATATTATTTTTGAATATTTTTTCTTGTTCCGATTTCAATATACTTATAATTTCTTAGGTACCTATTCTGGTAGGTACGCTTGATCGCAAGCGACGCGGGTTCCCCGTTCGAATGCCAGAGTGCGACTGAATTCGTATGGCGGACGCGAGTCGCCCGTCGGCCCACACGCAATATTTCAGAATATAATTTCTAACAACGAAAAAGAAAATTAATTTTAAATTCAGATCATAAAATACACGTATTATACTTAGTAAAGTTTATATTCAAAGTTTAATTAGTATAGGTACAGTATTCATTGACTACTACGGTTTATTTGTAAACTTCAGAGGAAAGTTTGTGAATATTTTCTATCGAGAAAATTTTTAGTAATCGTGTTTTCACATCATAAAGTACTCAGTGTATATCCTCAACTTTACTATATATTTTTTTGAATAATATTGATTCAATACTTTTATTGATATGCAGCATCAAACGTGAGAGGTGGAGCAGTTTTTTTGACACGCTGGCATACTATGAACTCTCAAGTGTTGTATCCTTTTTTGCAGGGAACATTGTGACAGGGATAGCACTATCCATATAGGAACACAAACTTTTTTTTTTTAAAAGAATATCAGTCAATTTGAACTTGACTAATATCCTCCTCTCCCCTCCAAATAAGCGGAAAGCTTGTGTTAGGAGTGGGTACGACAATAGTGCAACGGGTGGTGGGATTAGAACCTGCAACCTTTCAGTTTTCAGTCTGCACCTTTAACTGTTGGGCTATTGAGGCTTGAACTGGATAGAATAATGTTGGTTGGTTCATCTAGTTAGACAATAAAAGTTATTCATCCAAATACCTTCAAACGTGGCGTTAACTTCTCTGAGAGCCGCCAGGAAGGCGTCCGCGGCGTACGGCTCGGGTGTTGCGTCGGCCGCGCCGCCGTGCAGGCATTTGCTCTCCGCCGCTCGCAGGCTCAGGTATGTCTCGTGGAGTTTCTCTGTGGCAATCTGCAACAATCAGATGCCTGCTGCATGCCTGAAAATTCTCAAGAAATGTAGAGTCTGAGAAGTATAATTATAAGCAATTTGTACAAGCAGTGATAGTCTAGTGGTTAGGTCTGCGGTCTCCTATTCCCGAGCTCGTACCTATGACTTTTCGGAGTTGTGCATTTAAGCGATTTAAATATCACATGATTCAATGGTGAAGGAAAACATCGTGAGCAAACCTGCATGCCTGAGTTCACCATAATGTTCTCAAAGGTGTGTGAAGTTCGCCAATTCGCATTGGGCCAGCGTGGTGGACTATGGCCTATAAAACTCTTCATTATTTATTTCTTGGTTCAAGGCCACATACATGAATCTCAGATTAATGTTATCTGAAGATAATCTACAGACAACACGACATGTGTCAAGAATTATCTGAGACAATGTTGTATACCAGATATTGTATTGATAATATTTGTGAACACTTGAGATTGTCAGATACTTCCACTTTTTTTTATAATAATACTAGTAAAGATAAACATGATTTACCAACAGTTAAACAAATTTTCTACTGAATTCTAATGATTTTCAATAATAAGGTCTATGTTGCACGCTTGCTTAGAAAATGCCTATTCACTCATGACTGAAGGTAGTGAAGGGTGTTCCACACCTGAATCTTGCTCTTGGCCACGCTGTTGTCTGGCACCAGTAATAGAGCACCATTACCTGATGCCAGAGGATGCCAGCCCGGGCGCGCTGCAACCCAGAGAGGAACTCTTCGGCCTGATGCTACTCAGATTTTACTCCACACCTACCTGTATCTTGCTCTTGGCCGCGCTGCTGTTCGTCTTTCTGAGCCCCAGTAAGTCCTCGCTGCCCTACGACCACTCTATGGCCAGAGGAAGCCAGCCTAGCCGCGCTGCGACTCAGCGAGGAACTCTTCTGCCTGATGCTGCCCAGCTTTTGCTCCACACCTACCTGTATCTTGCTCTTGGCTGTGCTGTTGTCTGTCTGTCCGAGCGCCAGCAAGTCCTTGCTGCTCCACGACCTGGTGCCAGAGGACGCTAGCCCAGCTGCGCTGCGACCCAGTGAGGAACTTTTCAGCCTGATGCTGCCCAGCTTCTGCTCCACCCTGCTGAGATCCGAGACCAAGTGGTGCAGGTTGTGGACGAATTGGGGAGCGTATCTGAAAAAGAAATCGTGTCAGCCTGAGCCTTACTAATATTACACATGCAAAAGTGTAGTTGTTTGTTGGTTTATCCTTCAATCACTCAAGTTATGTAACTTGTCTCATGATGATATCATTGCATACTAGATAAGAGATTTCAGTTTTATTATTACATTTTAAACAAGCTGAACTGCTTGTGTGGATAGGGTTCTTTATACATTTTCTAGTGACTTTTGATATGCAATATAAAATACTTAGACCCTATATTCTCTTAAAAAATAAATAAAAATAAAATAGCCTTTTATATCCAAACATAACAAATTACATAGAAATTTTTATAGTAAACAAGTCTTTTTATAAGTATAGATATTACTTTTCTAAATTGTGTCCCGTTGTTCGACGTGCCTAGTGGCATAGGCCTCCTCCAACTCTCGCCATTTGCTGCAACCCTTGTCCAGAAAGGACCCAATGTCCGACAGATGTCGTCTTCCCATCTTCGGGTTGGTCGTCCCTGTCTCCTGGTACCATCCCTTGGATACCATAGAGTGACTATTTTTTCTTAATGATGTTAAAAACCACTTCAAATATGTACATAACAACTTATTCCTATTTTCTTTTAAGGTTGAAGACAAGGGTCTGCCCGCGAAATTCAAATTTAATTTGGTTTTTCACAATTTGTAAACTAATACGACAAAATATGCAATTATGGCATTCTAATTGCGACAATGGCAGTATCATCTTCACAGGTTTATATAAAAATTTTTACTTGAAAGTGTCCAGTTTAAGAAAATATCCACTGATTTGTGAGTAACTCACGTCCAACTCAGTATTTTGATTAAAGCCTACTTTGTCGTATTAGTTTACAAATTGCGAAAAAACAAATTAAAGGAGAACGGTCATCTGTGACCCAGACCCGACAGAAACGTGACATATCTCATTTTTTTTGTTATTTTTTATATAGGTAAATTATATATCTTTTATATTTGAAATCAATGGCTAACATCAAAATATTGCCTTATGTTTTTGTTCAGGCGTTACACAAAAAAAAATACAAAAATGCCTATTTATCTACAAAATTCGTAAATGTATGTAACTAAATGACGATAAAATAGCTGTGGGATGTATCTAGGTGACCTGGAGATGCAGCTGGATTATGTAATTTTTATTTCAACATATTGTTCTTTTTTTGTTATAGATCATGGAACCCCTTATGATAGACCGTACCTAAGTCTCTGATCTGCAATAAATCATCGAATACGACGGTTTTAACTTTTAATGAATCCTAAGTTGATTTTAGTACTAGGAGTTAAAAATTACATAATCCAGCTGCATCTCCTGGTCACCTAGATACACCCCACAGCTATTTTATCGTCATTCAGTTACATATATTTACGAATTTTGTAGATAAATAGGCATTTTTATATATTTTTTTGTCTAACGCCTGAACAAAAACATAAGGCAATATTTTGGTGTTAGCCATTGATTTCGAATATAAAAAATATATAATTTAACTATATAAAAAATAACAAAAAAATGAGGTATGTCTCGTTTCTGTCGGGTCTGGGTTTTTTCTATGGGGTGTGACCGTTCTCCTTTGAATTTCGTGGGCAGACCCTTGTCTTCAACCTTAATTCCATAAATAATACTACTTCAATCAGTTTTCATTAACAGACAGAAGATTTAGGTACTAACCTTAGAGTATAAAGCACACTGTTCAGAAAACATGTATTCCCAAGATTGGAGAGAGTGGCAATGGGAGCCTTCCATTGTGTACTCCCTCCATACTGGTTGTCTGATGCATGGTGGCCATTCAACATGGCAGAGTTTGCTAGAGGTGCCTCAACTACCAGCTGGTACTCTGATAAGGATTCTATATAAACAAAAAACATTGTACATTTATAATAACATATTTTTAATATTTATAAAATTTAAATTGTTTATTTTAAGATAACAATGGATCTATTTGCAAGTGTTAACCCAGGATACTTCTTGCCCTGGTATATTTGAATCAGTGTTGATATTAAATTATCAAATGAATAATATATAAACAAAAAGATAGTGCAAATTTTCAAAATTATAAACAGCCGTTTTAAGCCTTAACCCCTTATATTAGTAGTTATAAAGTCTCTGCAAAGTCTTAGATACAGTAAGTAGGGCTTCCAATACCGGGATCCCAGACTTTTTCAATACCGGTATTGACTTATACCAGGATACTAGGCCTTTTTGAAATGTTTATATCAATATCTGCAGACATGGGGCTAATTGGGGCTATATGAAAGTTCTATCTTTTGAAGTAAGAGACATGAAAAATTGGCATTTACGTTATTAAGGTGGATTATATGAGTCTGCTAGCGAAATTCAAATTTAATTTGGTTTTTTCCATTGCGAAAAACCAAATTAAATTTGAATTTCGCGGGCAGACCCATATAATCATCCTTAATTTTAGGTATTAAAAACCTGTGTAAGCTATTTCAGAAAATCAACCGGGATCCCGGTATTGGCTAATACCGGGATCCCGGACTTTTTCAATACCAGTATTGAGGGCTTCCAATACCGGGATACCGGTATTGACTTATACCAGGATACTAGGACTTTTTGAAATGTTTATATCAATATCTGCAGACATGCCTGCAGCCCAATAATGAGTTGATTTGAACTGAAAAACATCTGGAAGCAGAAATGGAGGATAAAACTAAAAAAAGTATCTAAACCCAAGCTTCCTCTAGCATTGATAAAATGAATCTATTGTGAGTTGAAAAGGGAATTAATTATAAGCTTTTTAAGTCGTAGAGGCGAAAAGAGCGTTTCCTCGGTCAACATATTTATGGAATTGATTAATTCAATTCAATTCTTTATTTGCATAATGTGTGTAGACAAGATGGTAAATATCATTATTTTTATTATTTTTATTGCCATAGCATAACAATTTTTATAAAATGTGCTGTTTGCGGTGCTATGGTAAAAATAAGATTATCGGGATCTCTCAGAGATCGCGTATTTAAATTTTGTGTCACGCTTGGCCTTGAAGTTATGCATAATCATTTTCACAATTTTCGATATTTTCAAAATGTACATGGATGGAAGTGGCAAGACCTTGAGCTTTGTGAAAGCCGGCCTACACGAATCATATGGTGCCATGCGAAGGATAGCTCTAAGGCATTTTTTTTAAAACTATAAAAGCCTTATTAGCCGTTGTTGAATTACCCCACGGTTTCTCATGACTTCGTCCGCGTGTAGTAAATTTTCTAAAAATCCTGTGGCACCCATTTTTTCGGAATAAAAGCAGCCTATGTCACTGTCCAGGTCCTCAACTATCAGATGTTTAGTATTCATAAGACTTCCATCCAACATTCCAGCCCTCACTTTCCCATTTTGAAGGGGATTTTCATAAAATCTTTTCTGAGCTGATCCCTAGAAATAACCTACCACCCAACCAAGTAAATAATATCTATAAAATCAAAATATGCCCATACAGATTTTCACCTCCTATTGTACTACTCCGAAAGGGTGATTTTCTGAAATAGCTTACACAGGTTTTTAATACCTAAAATTAAGGATGATTATATGGGTCTGCCCGCGAAATTCAAATTTAATTTGGTTTTTCGCAATGGAAAAAACCAAATCAAATTTGAATTTCGCGAGCAGACTCATATAATCCACCTTAATAACGTAAATGCCAATTTTTCATGTCTCTTACTTCAAAAGATAGAACTTTCATATAGCCCCAATTAAATCCCATTTCAATACAGGGATCCCGCGATCCCAGTATTGAAAAAAATATTTCCGGTATTAATACCGGTATTGAAAAATTCCGGTATTCTAAAGCCCTAACCGTAAGAGCCTGTGCATGATTTTCAGAATTGATCTGAGGTATACATGGTCACATCTAAGTAAAGTATATCCTGACAGTTTCAGGTACCTATATAATATGCTGGCATCACATTAGATTATTGAACTTTAAAATAGCTAAATAATTATGTAAGTAGAGACTGAAGGAGTTATTAGTTAATATTGCAGATGTCAAACCATATTATGGTCAAACAAACACAAATCCTTGTTTTGTGCAATGCCAATTCTAATGAGACAGCCTTTAAAATTAAATGTTAACTACTTTCTTAAAAATAATGGAATATATTTTGATGTATGATGTGTAATGTAATATGTAACTAATTTTTGTATATTATCCCCTGAATGGTAAGGGCGCTGCAGATTAACCCTTATGGCTTGAAGCCCACAATCTATATATATAAAAATCTCATGTCATGTTGTATGTTCAGGATAAACTCTGAAACTACTAAACCGATTGTGATCAAACTTCGTAACTATCTGTAATTTGGTCCAACTTCAAATACAAGATAGTTTTTTTGTTTTATCTATATAAATAAGTTGGCGGTACGAAGTTCTTGGGGTGCGCTGGTACTAACATAAATTTGTGATTTTCATGGCGGTACGAAGTTCTTGGGGTGCGCTGGTACTAACATAAATTTGTGATTTTCATGTTTTTCTTCAGCATGAACAAGGTTTTCCCAACACTATTTTACCCATAAATTTATTTTGTTTTTATTATAATAGTTATTTTAGTTTTTTTTATAATAGTTTTTTTTACCTGGAGACCTAGCCACGTCTGTCAGAGGTTTTAACTTTTTAGCGGCATGCAATGTATTATTATATGTGCCTTTTGAAGTCCTCTTCGCTGGTTTATTTTCTTTATTGTCGTTAGTATCTGAGCGAGTGCAGTCTTTCAAACTCGCAGATTTATTTTCATTGCTCAGTTTGGTCGCATTATTTCTATTGAGTGACAATGAAAACTTAGTTATCGCAACACCCCTTTTAGTTTCTGATAATAAATTAACTGGCATCTTCAGTATACCTGGAAACACACAGGATAATATAAACAGGAAAGTTCAGAGTTGAATCGCCACAGCGGATCGGTCAAGGATATCCTTGAAAATACGTCAAATAACATGATGAACGGCATACTTACGCTAAATTTTACATTACCCACATTGACTTACATTATTAGTTATAAGGCAATGTTTTTCCGTAAATAAAAAACTGCTACAACAAACAGAAATTAGGAAAATATAGCCGCGAAGTACTCCATTCGTATTAGGCAGCCATGTTGAAACTTAGACCACCTCAAAGAGTATAGGGCATAGATAATCACAGTAGATAATACACTAGTATAAGGTGAGTTTATGGGCATGGTAGGTATTTCCTACCTTTATGAAGGATTTAGGGCAAAGACCTTTACAAGTAGGCATCATAATAATAGGGTATTTGACTATATTAAAAATATCGTTTCATTTGGTGTCGTCCTAAAAGATTACTAGTGGTTCGCCCCGAACTGAGACCTCGCGGTAACGGTATCCCATGATTATTCATTCAATCGATACATGATAACCAAAACTGACATTATTATTATGCCCGTTTTCACCAAACATACCTAAATCATCCCCTAAGTAGGAGTCTCTTAACGTAGGTAGCTCCTAAATACAATCCTAAGTCCTAACATCCGTCCCAATATCCTTTTAGGTGTCCCGTACAGGATCGTGATAAATAAGTTGACAGAAAACATCAATCACCTAACTTATAGGTAGCCCGTAAAGGTTAGGGAACGTTAGTGAAAACATTGAATTATTTATCAAACATTGAATTTAACTCGTAGTTCCATGGGAATAGTTACTGACTGCGCCATCTATTAGCATTATTGTGAAGCTATGTTGATGCTATATGAATTACTGACGCCCATTAAAAATTAAATAATCTCGTTTCTTTATAATATTCATATAATTTTAGTATTTGTTGTTCAAGTACAGGATATAAGTGACCTAAAAACATAAAATCAGTTTGAAAATCCATAGCGGATTTTTCTAGAGAGCGTCTTCAAGCGAGCGTATAAAATCGCCACTTTGAAAGCCCCCCATTTCGTCAATTTTAAGGGAAAAATTAAAAAAAAAATATTTTTGTACTCAGTTCAAAATTATCTTTAAAATGATACGTAACAATTTTATGTAACGCGATTTTTTTTTTTTTACTTCGCATTCGCTTCTATGAGAGCCCCCCTGAAATAAAGATTTTTATAACTTTTTAAGCCATTTTCGGCTGGAGGCCATCGGTTTACATATTATATCTAAATTTGAAGTAATTACGTTCAGTAATTCAAAAGTTATAAGGCTCTGACAGACGGACGGACGGACGGACGGACGGACGGACAAGTGCAAATCGCCCTAGTTAACTCAAAGACCTTCGCTTCGCTCGGTCGATTATCTAAAAACATTATTCCATACAACAAAACTAAAAAATAAAGTTTTATTTAATTAGAAAACATTAAATAAAATTGCTATAATTCCAGCCATGGTCACGTGATCGAAAACGTTCCGTGATCTCGAATGACGTCACAGTCCACACCACATAGGGGATGTGGAATTGTCATTGTTTGAAATGTGAACTGTGACGTCATGAGAGCAAATGGAACGTTTCGGCGGCAATTTATTTTTTTGAATTTATTTCTCGATTTTTATGAAAAATACTGAAAATTATGCCGAAATATACGTTTTGTTAGCTTCAGCATAGCATTATTAACAATTTAAGATGATTTTCTAAAAGTAGTCAAATACCCTATTCCATGGTGTAAGGTCTTTGGATTAGTTACTTGTTATTGTTGTTCCTTGTCTGTGGTCCACCAATAGACCATAGTCCATACTGTAGTTGTAATTCCTAGTTCCATGGTCCATACATGTTGGAACTTCCCGTTTGTGGAAGTTCCCATTATCTTCTTCCCATGGAATTATCATGTAATTACGTTGTACGCAAGTACATAATAATTCCATGCTTCTTCCTGCTCCTGCTTCACAAAGTACAATAAACAGACCAAAGATCCTACTAATTTGTGACCATAGACCACGAACACTAGTGACTGTGAGTAACTCACGTCAAACTCGATACTCGGACTAATTTCTTAAACTGGGGGCTTACTATGACCTTTTATAAAACCGTGCAATCAAAGAGAATGTAACCACTACGTTTTTCGTGCAATTTCCAGGCAGTTCAAAAGCAGGGGCATTTTCAAGTCATAAACGAATGATATTAATTACTACCGTAATTTTCAAGTAAAGATTTTTATAACATGCGAAGATGATACTGCCATAGTCGCAAATCGCAATTAGAATGCCATAATTGTCGTATTGGTTTACAAATTACTAAAAACCAAGTTAAATTTGAATTTCACGGGCAGACCCGTATAATACATCTTAAAGGACTTCTTTACTTGTAGTAAATATCATTCGTCTATGCTTCTTTAGGACTTGTATGATAAATTACCTAATTAAAAATCCATAGAATATGTTCGGATACTTTATTATCAGTCATTCCGTAGGCAGAGTATAGTCATTCATATTTTAGAACTCTACGTTATTGATGAGTCCGGGCATACCTCGGACGAAGAATCAATGGACTTGGCATCAAAATAATAATACCTTGTTAGAGCAAGAAAGATGTATGGAAAGCTGTGAAGAGTGATAAAGATAAAAACATATTTTTTTGTCTTTGTCATAGTTTAGCTTTTTTTTGTTGGGCACAGTTGTCATCTGTGCCCAACAAATCTGATGTGTGCCTCTTGTGATAGTAATTTAATGCGATTATTACAAGTTTTTATTTAGTTTTCCGTTTTAAATTGAGTGTTGAAGGTGTATAAAAGCTATAATTATGGTGCACTGCTGTGTGATCGGCTGTAACAGTCGTAGCGAGCGCAAAATAAGAAACATAACCTTTCATTCGTAAGTATGATTTGTTTTGTTGTTTCCTACTTGAATTGTACAAACAATTAAAGATTCCGTTAGATTACAGAATATCAGGTTTCTAATATGCAGAAATAATTATGAAATGTCTCAAATTCTTATTGTAAAATTTAGTATTAACCGATTAAGTTTAGTAATACACAACCAATCGTATATCAATGTCATGCGGCCATTTTGTACGTAATTTTAAATTTTATCGGGTTATTCCTATTTTAGGGATACCAGTAGTTAATAATTAAAGTTGCCCATAATTGTGGGTAATTTTACACTTATAAACAATAACGAAGTGTATATTCCATTTTTATAAAAATTCAGTCATCATTAATATATTGTGATTTTATGTTTCAGGTTTACGAAAAATACTGCACTTCGTGACTTGTGGATAACATCAACAGGTCGAAGACATTGGACTCCTGGAAAAAACACCCGCATTTGTTCTAAGCATTTTAATGAAAACTGCTTTAGAAAACTCATCTTACAGATTTGACCCATTATTCGCTATTATTAAAAGCAATTTGTAAAAAATATTTCAATGTACGAATTCATTAAGCAATTAAAACAATGGTTCATAACAATGATAACATTAGAAATATGTACCCAAAACTTATTTTATTTAAGGGACAATAAATAAACTGATTTCTTCAGTTTTTTATTTGCTTCATCGCAAATCAAACCCTCCTATATCATTATTCCCATCTTTGGGAACAAATTATTATGTCAGTCAGTTAGGATTTGCAGCTGTATAATAATATGTATAGCACTATAATATGTAGGTGATGTATATAGATGACCATAGACACTCGCCCGAAAACAACGTATTCATACTCTGCCCTCGTAATTGAAAACACAGTAATTTTTGTGTTTTCAATTACGAGGGCAGTACCATGATTCTGAGCAACTAGGGAAAGTATTATTCCCTTCGAAAGCATAAACTGTAAATAAAATTAAAAGAAATCGACCTTTTATACAAAATCCATAGTAGAGCTGCGAATTTTGTATAAAATGTCTAATATTAATTTTGTTTTCGATGTATGTTTTTTTAGGGAAAGTTAAATTCCTAGTTCCATGGAAAGGTTGCTCTACGAAATTGGGGAAATTTTTTAATGACATGGTAGCCCTGCGTTTTGAAGTACTTTATATTTGTCACTTTCGGGTATACGCGTCTGTCAAGTCCATTGATTCTTCGTCCGAGGGGCATACGTAGTATCCATCATAGACCACGAACACTAGGATAGGAGGATCCATTAATCTGTGGTCCGGGCAAGGCCGCATGCCATGGACAAGCAGACAGACAGCCCAAAAAATATAAGATAAACTACAAGCTTCCTACTTCCATGTTGTAGACAGTTAAAGGTACAAACAGGTACAGAATAGGTATCATCTGTCTTCATAGTTATCTATAGATTTTCTCGATTTATTTTTTTTTTATAGTCGTAATTCATTTCCATGGGTAGCAGGTATCAATTCAAGTAGGTAAGTTACTTTGAGTAAATAACCAACACAGGAGTGGAATTGACGAGAGTACCTACCCCTCTGCAAGTTGGGTATGAGCGGTGTTCATACCCGTTATAAAAAACTGTTTAACTCGCGTCAAACGCTTGTCAACTACGTATGGTTAGCGCTAGACTTGACAGCTAGGAAGGGTGGCGATTACATGTGGTTTTTTTTTCTGTCATTCCTTTTGGCTATTTAAGTTCTTTTTTTGGTGGTTTTGGTGTGTTTTTTAACTGTTGTATGTATGTATTTGTGGAGGGGACGCCTGCTAACGCCTGGCGGGTGATCAGTCCAAACTGTTTTTAACTGTTTGTGCTTGTCTTGTATTTATTTTCGTGTTTGTGTAACCGATCGTACAGTCGGTAAGGTATTTTTATATAAGTTTTTTCTTGCGGGGTATGCCGAGCGACCATGGGGGATGACGACCGTCCTCCTGGCCGCCCGCCAGACCCCACTCATCCCACTGCCCCACGATTCCAAGAACTTTTTACTCTCTCTCCTGTTCTTACTGCTCCATTGTCCAAGTTTGAAGCAATGGAAGTAGAAAGGGCTAGTCAAAAGAGAAATCATCGAAGCATCGAATCATCTAACGGCCCTACACACACTAATGATGATTCTTCAACATCAAAGCGAGATCGAGTGACTGCGCCGTCGTTGGTTTCACGTTCGAAGTACTCCAACATGGATTCCAAACCGTATTTGGTCTATGCATCAATTGTCGAATCGGACCCTAGTTCTGGTACTTCTGTCCATCCTATTAGATTTGGCCAGTTGCTGCAAAGACTAAATATTAAAAATATCGTACGAGGGGGTATTAAGAAAATCGGTCGAAATAGAGTTTCAGTTGAATTTGAGGGGCCAGAGGATGCTAATGCTTTTATTGATAATCCAGCTATCAAACAGAAGGGATACACAACCTTGATTCCCACTTTTAACATCACCAGGATGGGAGTAGTGAAAGGTGTCCCTAGCGACTGGTCTGATATTGAGATCATGGATAGCCTGAAATCCCCACTTGGCAAGGTGTTAAAGGTGCGAAGATTGAACCGAAAGGTAGTTACCGAAGGCAAGGCAGAATGGCTGCCTACTTCAAGCGTTGTTGTGACATTTGATGGTCAGAGCCTTCCAGACAGAGTTTTCTGTTATTTCAACTCCCTCCCTGTCGAAGTATACAATTTCCCTACTGTCCAATGTTTCGGGTGTTGTAAATACGGACACACCAAGACTCAGTGCCGGTCCAAGCCACGGTGTTTCCGCTGTGGTGGGGACCACTTTGGGGAAGGGTGTTCCGCTGAAGAGGCTAAGTGCTTTTATTGTTCGGGTGCTCATCCCGCAAATAACCGACAATGCCCGGAATATCTAAGGCAGAGGAATATCAAGGCCTCCATGGCTAAAGAAAACATATCTTACTCTGAAGCAGCTAAAATTCATGCCCCTTCCTACCGATCTTTTGCAGATGTTACAGCTTCAGCTCCTCCAATGTCTATCCACCAAACTCTTAACCATGAGCCACGTTCCTCCCGTCCCTCGATTCCTAATTATACCTCCCACCCCCAACCTTCCAGTTCTTCCTCCAATAGAAAATCTGTTCCATCCCGCCCAAAGCCCCATTCCCCCTACCAACCTGGTTATGACCGTAGGGCCCACCAGGACATCCTCAATAGTTATTCTTTCCCTCCATCTTCTAACGGTTGTGCTCTGACGGACCACCCTCCCACTCATATCGAGAATGAACAGACCATTAACACCATTATTTCTTTGCTGTCCACCTTACTGTCATATTACCCCTTACCAGACCACGTTGCTGACAACCTAGTCAATAAAATTCAATCACGTAACATTCCACCTCCTGCAGTGGAACACCAGAAGCGCTCTCCCCAAAAAACATGAAATTTCCTACCTGATTAACTTACATAATCCTGCAATATTTGCAATTTCTGAGACGTGGCTAATCCCACGTCTAAATTTTAATTTCTCTGGCTATAGTACGCTCCGAGATGACCGCTCTGACGGTTATGGCGGAGCTGCTATACTAGTGAATAATCTTCTTTCTTCCTCCCCCCTATCCCTTCCTCCCCATGGAGATGAAATTAACGCCGTAGGAGTTACCATCCATGGCATTAATTTCATATCGGTTTATATTCCCACTCCGAATTCCCTATGTTTCCAGTATATCTATAATATATGTTCTGCATTTCAACCTGTTATTATTTTGGGTGATTTCAATTGCCACCATCCCCTGTGGGGCTCTGACCATTGCGATGTTCCGGGTTCTGACTTAGCTGATCTATTGGATGACTTGGGTTTGTGTGTTGTCAACGATGGCTCCGTCACTCGGCTCCCTAGACCTGGTCAGGGTAGAAGTTGCGTGGACCTTACCTTGTGCTCAGCCAGTTTGACCGCCCAGTTGGAGTGGAATCGGCTTAACCTTACATATGGTAGTGACCATTATCCAATATGTACTACTCTGACCAATAGGTCCTTACCTCATAGGGATAACCCTCCTCTGTTAAAATACAGACTCTCGGGAGCAAAGTGGGACTTATACTCTCAAACTATTGATGATATAATTTCTGCTTTGCCCCAAGTTTCTCCATCTAGCCTCGACGCCTGCATAGCGCAATTTTCCGGTGCCATTTCAGCAGCCGCCGAAGAGAGTGTCCCATTAAAAAATTCAGCTTCTGGAAAATTATCATCTCCTCCCTGGTGGGACCAGGAGTGTTCTGGAATGATTAAATCCCGTAATGTAGCTGAACGAAATTATATTCAGAATATGTCCATAGAAAACCTGGTAGAGTACAACCGGATTGTTGCGAGATCCAGGCGGCTATTTAGAAAAAAAAAATATGAAGGGTGGAGGAAATTTTGTTCCTCACTTTCCCCTTCAACTCCTTCTACCCTTGTCTGGCAAAAATTTAAAAGATTTAAACGTGGCTGCTCTGTTAGTAATTCTTCCCCTATCCCAAGCGACCTAACACAATCTTTTCTAAATAAATTAGCTCCCCCTTTCGCCCCTCTCATGGGAGAATGCCCCTTATCTTCTGATGAAGAGGTCATTTCTAATGACCCACTAGATACCCCCTTTTTGCTGAGTGAACTGGATGCAGTGCTCAAACACGTCCGTGACTCTGCTCCTGGTATTGATGGCCACCCATATTCCTTTTTCAAAATGCTGAGTAACAGCAGTCGTAAATACCTATTGTCAATAATCAACACCTGCTTTAATCGCTCACATATACCTGATAGTTGGAAAACCCAGTTAATCATTCCCATCTTGAAACCAGGGAAGTCACCTGATTGTGCAGACCATTTCCGACCAATTGCTCTTTCCCCTGTTATTGGGAAAATTCTCGAACATCTCATAAAGAACAGATTGGAGTGGTTTGTCGAGAGTCGAGGCCTTTTATCCAAGTCACAGTTCGGGTTCCGAAAGGGAGTCAGCACTATGGACAGCATTGGCATTTTGATGACGGACATCCGGATCGCCTTGAGCATGAATGAGGCTGTTCTGGCACTCTTCCTCGACATTTCAGCGGCTTACGATAATGTCCTTCTTTCCGTGCTCAGAAGTAAATTACGCCAGCTGAGTATTCCGGTAAAGATACTGAACTGTGTATGCAACCTGTTGTCGGGTCGAAGTGTCAAGCTCCACATCCCGGGCGTAAGCTCGGAACCCAGATCAGTGTGGCGCGGGCTTCCTCAGGGCTCTGTGCTAAGTCCTATACTGTATAGTATTTACACCTCAGATCTCCACAAGTCCCTCAACTCTGATTGCCAAATTTTACAATATGCGGATGACTTGTGCTTATATATACCTTCCTCTTCCATTGATCATGCTAAGGAATCCATGCAGATATCGCTCAACTCCCTTAATCAGTGGTTAATTTCCCATGGCCTTAACTTGTCTGCTCCTAAAAGTTCTTCTGTTATTTTTTCGCGTAAACGTATTAATCCACATGTTGATCTTGAAATTGATGGATCCCCTATCCAAGTTGAAGATAATGTTAAATTTCTTGGTGTTATCTTGGATTCTAAATTATCTGGTGTCACTCATATAACCTATACTGCTAATAAATGTGAGAAAAAAATTAATATGTTACGTGCCCTAGCAGGTGTTTGGTGGGGTGCTCACCCCTTTACTTTAAAACTTGTATATAATGCCACAATAAGGAGTTTACTTGATTATGGTTCCTTCTTGCTCGAACCTTGCAGTAAAGTTGCAATGGCTAAATTAGAGTCCATCCAACCAAAATCCCTCCGCATTATATTAGGATGTATGAGGTCCACCCCCAAAAATGCCCTGCAAGTAGAGAGTGGTGATCCCCCTCTTCTTCTCCGCAGACAATATTTAGCTGATAAATTCTTATATAAGTCATACTTCCTCAATGGTCACATGATCCTGCCTAAGTTGTCAACTCTGGATAATCTATGTAGGCAAAACTACTATTGGAGACACAAAGACCCCCCTTTAATCCTTAATTCTCTTAGAAATATTCTCTCTCTAGAAGTAAACTCAAAAATTCCCCAACAAAGTAAATTCCCTCTGTATACATGTCCTTATGTAATTTTGAATTTTGTCCCAACTTTTGTTACAATTGGTTTAAATAAGAACTCCACTAACGCAAATGATCAATTTCTTTCCATTGTTAATGAGAAGTGGCCAAATCACCATAAATTTTATACAGATGCTTCAAAACTAACCACTGAAGGTAGAACTGGTATTGCTGTATACAATCCCAATTCTCAAATTTTTCTCCAATTTCAGTGCCCTCCTGAGTCATCGGTGTTCACAGGAGAGTGCATAGGGATCCTTGAGGCATGTTTATATATCTCTTCTCACGCTTCTATTACAAAAGCAGTCATCTTCTCAGACTCCAGTAGTGCCATACAAGCAATAGTAAAAAATTCCTTTAAAGACAACCTGCGTAGCCCAATTATTATAGAAATTAAAACAATACTACACTCTTGCTCCGAAAATAATGTTGAGATAATATTAGTATGGATTCCTAGTCATGTGAATATTAGGGGCAATGAGCTAGTGGACATAGCTGCCAAGGGTGCGGTCAGTAGCAGTCTGGCAGATAAAAAACACTATACTGTTCAGGTCTATGACTTGATTCATAAAGCCAAAATAGATCTTTCAAAATCCTGGCAAGAGCACTGGTCGAAATCTAGTCAATCAAAAGGTAGCTTGTTTGCATCTATTCAGCCTACCATTCCCCCCAAGCCATGGTTTTACAAATACAAAAATGCTTCCAAAACCGTAACATCTGTTATATGCAGAATCCGTATTGGTCACTGCTGTACTCCAGTTTTTCTCCATAAAATTAGGGTTCGAGACAGTTCTTTATGTGAGTGTGGTCTGGATGATGGTTCGCTAGATCACATATTCCTTAATTGCCGCCTCAATGATACTTCCTCTTTTGATAAAGCTATTTCAAAATTAAAAATACAAAATCCGATTAATGTCCGTCATCTCCTCTCATTTTTCCCTAATCCCACAATTATATGTGCTTTTATTAAGTTTATTTCTACTAACAATATTAAACTTTAATATTCGGGCATATATTTTAAGTATCAATATTTCATGTAAAAGTATATACTTACCTATATTCATATATATATATATATATATATTTATTTATTTACTAACTACGAATAACAATATATTTTGTGTTTGTTTCAGGGCTGAAAGAATCGCCACAAAAAGTTTAAGTTTACGATAAATTTTTTTTTTTGTAAATATTTATGATACCCATGTATAGCCACTACATGACACTGGCAGGAATAGGCTATTTGACTACTTTTAGAAAATCATCTTAAATTGTTAATAATGCTATGCTGAAGCTAACGAAACATATATTTCGGCATAATTTTCATTATTTTTCATAAAAATCGAGAAATAAATTCAAAAAAATAAATTGCCGCCGAAACGTTCCATTTGCTCTCATGACGTAACAGTTCACATTTCAAACAATGACAATTTTATAATATGTGTTTAGGCCGCGTGTCGCATACTATTTGGTATTTAATAAAATAGTAACGATGCAAAACAGACGAAATTAGCCTATTACGCCGCACAAACACGTCGAAATGTATTGACAAAATGAGAATTCCATAGGTGGTTTGGACTGTGACGTCATTCGAGATCACGGTACGTTTTCGATCACGTGACCATGGCCAGAATTATAGCAATTTTATTTAATGTTTTCTAATTAAATAAAGCTTTATTTTTTAGTTTTGTCGTATGGAATACTGTTTTTAGATAATAATCTTTTAGGATGACACCAGTTGAAACGATATTTTTATTATAGTCAAATACCCTATTGCCGTAGACTTCGGCAAATTGCCATAAAAAAAAAAAAAAAAAAAAAAAATGGTTAGCGCTAGCGGGGAATTAATTGTTCACCTTTATACCACGCGGAACTTGATTTATATATTCCACTCTCCTCTCCAAATAAGCGTAAAATTTCTGCGTACCTACGACAACATTGCAACGATTTTTATTTCGCACCACGTTCGCGCCCTTCCGTTGGGCTGTTGATATTTGAGGCTGTAATATCGGCTGCATTCACAGGTCGAGCATAATCTATAAATCGTAGACGACAGACGTAGACAGAGAAATACTATATAATACATACATCCCTACACTAGCGGCACGCTATGATGGCCGGTTTGACACATTACAATAGTGATGTGGAATGTCAATTTATTCTCGAACAAAAAACAATTAAGTTTTGTTTTTGTACCTGATTAAATAGGTTTACAGTTCTCTGCGTACGTTCGGTCATATCGACGAAATCCACAACAAAGGGCTTGAACAGAGTCCAAATTAACGAGCAAGGGTCAACAGTAATGCAGTATCAATATTTGAAATCCAAAGCCAGGTCAAAACTATATCACAATCGCATTGCACTGACAGTTTATACTTTTCGAAGCAACGTCAATTCGAAACTGCTTTGTTTTGCATTGAGCATTGACGCGAGTTTGCCGGAGGTAGTAGTTGTGCTAGCCAGCGATCCTATGTGACGATCGTATTAGATTCCATTTTTAAAAATTTTCAATTTAGAAAACCAAATGCCGAGTTGTGGTATATATCATATAAAAATAAAAATTTTACCTTTTGTATGAAACAGCTGATATTTTTTTGCGATTTCAGAGGTTTGTCCACAAAGTGAAAATTGTTCATATTCACAAGTACATTCACCCCTTAAATGGTGCAAACTGATTTTTCTACACTTGTATACATTTTAGAAATCAATTTAATAAATAAATTTTGAGTCCTAAACCTAAAACTACATTCGATAAAATTTATGAATCTCTGCACATCACTATCGTCAATAAAGTAATACAATTATTTCCTTCAAAGTCGTTATCAATTAATACGGAACTTCATGAGCGGACAAACGTCAAACCGGCCATCATAGCGTGCCGCTGGCGTAGTGTTCGTGGTCTATGCATCAGTTCAGTTGTCAACATAGGTCAAATCTTTCAAACTTTCAAAATTTCAAATTCCAAACTTTTTCTGCATTTTGTAATATTTTGCTAATATTTTGTATGTGGGTGTGTAATGTAATGCATTGCGGTTACTGGTTCGATAAAGTTTTCATTTTATTTAATAATTAGTGGTTTCTGTTGAAAACGAAGACTTGGACTTTTTATGTACTCTGCGATTTATTTTCCAAACGATTTTACCCAGCTTTCCAAGTTGGTTTCTATTCCTAGTTCCTACTACATACGACACACCTGGCATCCGTTTTCGGCTTCTTGAAATGCCTAGAAAATCTAATCTGAAATGTTATTTTGGATGTACTGTTGATGGTAAGTTTGTTTGTATAATTTTTTTATACTTTATGTAAATCCCACGTGTGAAAATTTAGCTAAATTAATGACCGATTCTTAATTTTTTCAGGTCCATTGCATAAATTTCCAAAGTGGGAGTATCCTCATGAGGAAAGGTTTAAATCTTGGAAAGCTGTTTTAAGTTTAACGACTCAAGGATATAACAACGAATATATACACAATAATATCAGATTGTGCTACAGGCATTTTGAAAAATATTTTCAATCACCAAGTCACAAGCTCATTAGAAATGCAGTGCCTACTTTGCATTTAAGTGCAAGTAAGTAAATAAATAATACTACAACATCTGTCAACTGGGAAACATTAAATGTTTGCCAGTGGTATTTTGTAGTTGGAGAGTTTAAAGTAGAACAGAACAAGGTAGGAAAATTATTCTATAACCTAGAATATATTGTATATAATGTTATTCTTTATATTGTTGTTGTCTTTCGACTGAGTGAAATACTAAGCATTATTATTGACAGCATCCTATGGTGAGACAAAGACTGTGTTTAGTAGCTAGTCTTTTTAATTAAGGCACAGTTACACAAGGAGAGTTTCTCCAATTTTCGAGCCACATTTTTGACACTCGAATTTGAGCATCGCTTAACTGGGTACCAATTGTCTAAAAGTTATTCCATTAATCATATTCGTATTCGATGATATTAGCGTCAAAGTAAAATAATCCATAGCATTACGGTCAATAGAATAACTTTCCACAATCACACCTCTGATATGAGTGTAATGTAATGAAATTTAATGTATAATCAGCAGGTAAAAATTGTATAGGAGTTATCACATAGGATAATGGAATACAATTTCTTGCCGCTCACATGCAAGAAACTCTTCTGTGTAACAGATAGTAAGTTTTTCAGACCATTACAATTTACTGATCAGTATATTTAGATCCTGAATACTGCTGTATACTGTTGGATCCATTAAAGATTAACATACACTGTTTACTAGCACATAACATGTTTTTATCAAAATAAAAACTGTACCTACTGTAAACAGTTTATGTGTGAACAATGTAAGCTGTGTTTCAGCTCTATGCCAAAGGACATTGGAAAACCAGTCCCCACCCTTGTAGTACTTTTTCTCATAAGTCAAATGAAAGAAATCTGAGAAGAGAGTCTGTGAAGTATTTTCATCCTAGAAAAACAATATAATAAATTGCTTTTATCATTAAATATTTTAAGGCACACACTACATGCTTAAATAAATAATATTAACAATCGAGAATGGCGCGAGTCTATAATAAAGCGAAGGAAATGCGAAGATGGAACGTGAATCAAATATGGTTGAGCGGAGCAACAGCTGGATCATGCGTCATGCTTGTGAATGGGTTCCACCGGCGGGAATGGGGCTGCTTTTGGAACCTCACCTCATTGTGGAAATATTATATTCTATTCTATTCTAACAAAGTTGCATGGGTTTAATCGGCATGGCATCATGCTGCCCACAAGATAGAATAAAAAACTTATTACAATGTAATAGCTGTATAATAATATTGTAAAATGATTATTTTGAAAAGAGCAACTGCTGAGTTTCTTGCAGGCTCTTCTCAGCAGAATCCGCTTTCTGAACCAGTGGTAGAGTCATGACGTGTCATAAGTGCCACAGGTTGGCCTACATGAAATAAATAATTTTGAATTTGAATTTTGAATTTGAAACACTGTGTAAGGGTTTGCGAGACAGAACAACGTGATAACTATGTGCGTGTGCGCCAACCGGCAGCGCGGCCTGCCTGTCGCGTCATCGTCCTACGCTGGATAGGACGTAGGACGATAGGATAAGTTAATTTTTTTTCATCAATCTTCGTGCGTAGATTCATTCATATAAAATCTCTAAAGATGATTTTGTTATTTAAAACCTAAGGACATGATAATCATAAAAAAATACATAATCATTTAATATCAGTATGGTCATACAATTAATTAAGAAAAAAAAAATATTTTCCACATTCATACATTCATTTTCTCATTCTTTCATTAAATTATTTATTAATCAGAGTATTATCTATTTTTTCACACATAGTCCATCATGATGCTACACCACTAAGGACAGTCCCCTCCCTTCAACTGCGTTCCGCCCTATTATGACTCGCTATCTTAATAAATTGAATTAATACATAAAGTACGGGTTGGTATGTCTGAAAAGCGCCATCTATCTGTCTATCGGGTACTGAATCATGGTTTGAATCATAGACCTCGTGGTCTATGATTCAAACCATGATTCAGTAACACTAGGTTTGAATATTAACGCCATCTTTAGGTGGTGGGAGAGAGGCTTTTAAAAAAATCTCAGCATTGCAATTACAGTGCCACTGGCCACAAGCACAGAGTAAGGATAGTATAGTTTCATACAGAGTGTCGACGAAACCGGTTTGACAGGGCAATCGTGCGGTGGGTGCGGTAAGTGCGGAGCGAGGTAAGCTCCCGTGTAAGCGCGGCTTAGATGGGAGCTACATTTAAAGGTTGTCGTATTACGCTTGCGTAAAATATTTAATCTTGTTATACGGTTAATTTATTGAAATTAATTTTTTCATTACCTATTATCTATAAATCTACGAGTATATCTATACTCTATACAGACATACATATAAAAAAATAAAATTGAAGTAGCTATCTGTTTGTAATGTCAAAATAACAGATTTTTTACTAAATTTATATTCGGTTCGGTACTTTTTGCCTGTCTGTCTATCTATCTGTCTGTCTGTTTGTTTGTTTGTTCCTACTTTTCTCGGGAACGGCTGGACTGGTGTTGTCCGGACTTAACTGACAGATAGCTGATGTTATAAGAAGTACCTTAGGCTTAACTTAATTTTTTAACCGACTTTCAAAAACGAAGTTGTGTCTTTCTGCATGTGATATGCATATCTCCGTGATTTCTAAACCGATTTGCGTGAAATTTTGTGAGATGGTACCCTAAAAACTTCGGGTTCGGCGGCCCCATGTTGATGGTACTCCAACTTCTTGTTTTCGTGTTGTCTATGTGACCATGTGATCAGATTTTCGAAAGCTTATATCTCCGAAACTATGGGGTGCAGCCCCATGCTGATGGTACTCAAACATCTTGTTTTCGTGTTATTTATGTAACCATGTGATCAGATTTTTGACAGCTTATATCTCCGACACTATGGGGCGCGGCCCCATGTTGATGGTACTCAAACTTCTTGTTTTCGTGTTGTCTATGTGACCATGTGATCAGATTTTTCAAATCTTATATCTCCGACACTATGGGGTGTAGCCACATATTGATGGTAGTCAAACTTTTTTTTTTCGTGTTGTCTATGTGACCACGTCATCAGATTTTTGAAAGTTTAAATCTCCGACACTATGGGGTGCGGCCTCATGTAGATGGTACTCAAACTTCTTGTTTTCGTTTTGTCTATGTGACCACGTGATCAGATTTTTGAAAGCTTATATCTCCGATACTATGGGTCGCGGCCCCATGTTGATGGTGCTTAAAATTCTTGTTTTCATGTTGTCTATGTGACATTTATCTCTCATTTATAATGTTTCATAAATTAACGGCTGATACAATATATTCATTCTGTTAACAACAGCTAAAGTGTACAACTAACTATACAACTATCATTTAAAGTATAGCTTTTAAGTCAAAAATATGTTTTTAGGGTTCCGTACCCAAAGGGTACCAACGGGACCCTATTACTAAGCCTACGCTGTCCGTCCGTCCGTCCGTCCGTCCGTCTGTCAGCGGGCTGTATCTCGTAAACCTTAATAGATAGACAAATGAAATTTTCACATATTATGTATTTCTATTGCCGCTATAACAACAAATAATAAAAATTAAATTAAATTAAAAAAATTAAATTAAAATATTTCCATGGGTACATGGAAATATTTTTATTTAATTTTTTTTAACGGAACCCTAAAAGAGCGATGCCTGACTCGCACTTGGCCGATTTTTATAAGTATGTTTGCATGCGGCGGAATTGATTTGCATACGACCGCTGAAGCGGCCAGCAAAGAAACTGATTTGTTGTTGATTCAACTAATAATATTTTAATTTTAATTTATTTTTAATTTTTGGTTATTGATTAATTATTATTGTTTATTGTCATGTTGATCTGAAATATAGTACAAATTATAAATATTAATAGAAATTGTTTCTTTGTGACAACCCTACCATAAATACACTGTCGCGACGCATGTCTAGACGCTGGCGGCATTTACGACGAGATCAAAGGCGTCGAACTACTGATTCTCTTCGTTATACTGTGCCACAAGTATATGTTGGCGGTGGCGTTTTGAGGAACTAATTCGGTCATCCAATGTTTATACTCCATGGATATTTTGAAAATTCAATATTGGATTTCTTTGTATGCTGTTCCGTTTATTGTGTAAATTAAAAATGTTTTTTTCCCCAAATTTTCTCATGTTCTATACAATGGCAATAGTAAAGTTGAGGATGTTGAGCACAGTGGCGCACAGCCGCGCCAAGTTATACTTGTCGCACTGTACGTGCACATACGTGTACCTACAAACTGAAATTATTGTAAGTATTGTAATTATTGTAAGTAACCTACCTTGTAGTGGCGTTTGAAGTCGGTTGTTCAAAAAGAATTTTTATATATATTTTGTAATATTATTATAAAATACCATTCACACTTAATTTCGCTGTCCAAATTTAGGTCCAAGTGTTCATGGTCTTTGCTGCTGTCAGTTCTTTCTATAATATGTAAATGCAGTACCTACCTATTTCTTCTCGAATCTTCCTTTAGCGTTTGTCCCGGCTTACACCTGGGTCCAGTACCGATTTCCTCTTAAGAGGAGTGTCTAGTGACGAAACGCGACGCGAGTAGGTATTTTCCAAAATGCTATCTGTTTCACAACGCTTCGCTGCCCGACCCGCATCGTGCGATAGAGAGAGTTGCAAGTCCAGGAGTTATTTGCCTAAATTTTATTCTTGAAATATTGTTTCGGGTCATAACGTTTTTACCCCCCTAAACGTTTACAAAATTAGACAATTTTGGTCTCATTAGATTCAGTACACCTTAATCTAGGCTCGTACGTTTCATTTTTTTAGTATTTCAGTTTAGTTAAATTTAAAAAAATAAAATTAGTCGAGGTAGTTTTTTAGTCAAAAATATGGATATTTAGTCACTAATAACTTTTAACATAAGCAATATTTCTTTAAAATTAAAACGTACGGGCATAGTTTTTCATTGTATCTGCAACATTTCAAAAAATTATGAACATTGGACAACATTTACGGGTAGCAAAACGTTATCGCTTTTTGAAGCTTTTTGTATGAAAATTTTCAACTAGACAATCCTCTTAAATAACAATACTACGACTATATATTAGCGACTCCGTCACGTGAGATAAGTTGTTGGTTCTATAAATAGGTACCTATCTATCGATTTCATACCCACTCGGGTAGGTTTATTTTTATTGCGTGAGTGGTTATTTTTCGGTAATATCGCTTTTTAGCCGAAGCTTTCGCTAGTTAAAGCGCAGAGCACAGCCAATTTGCGTTCGTTTGACGAGTTAGAACATTTAAAAATCAATTTTGATTTTTTCGAATTCCCTGCAGTTATCTGGTACAAATTACAGAAATACTAGCTTTTGGCCGCGACTTCGTCCGCGTGCAGCTATATAGGTTTGTGAAAAATCAAGCGGGGACTCCGTTTTTATCGAGTAAAAGCCTATGTCACTCTGCAGGTCGTCCTGTATGCAAAAAATCCACGTCGATCCATTCCTCCAATGCTTCGTGATTGAATGTGTTGGTATTATAGCTAGGTACCTTTTTGGTCAAGTGGTTATAATGTTCTATTGCGGATGCGGGTTCATTTGCCCGGATTGGGCAAAAAAGTTCATCTTACCTACTAGGTTTTTTGTCAAGAAGTACTCAAGACCATCTCGGAGTTCTCGGAGTTTGAAGTAGGCGTTGTGTCACCCCTGTACCTCGGTAAGCACATAAACTGCGCCTATATCTCTATTTGGTCGTGATTACCGTCCACAGAGAGAGTACACCTGTGTTTGCGCACATGCTTGTGCATTATAACATCTCCCGCTCCTTTCAACCTATACACGTCCACTGCTTTACAATTTTCTCTTGCATGAACTTCCACTCTGTCTTGCGCCGCTTGTATCCAGCGGCTCCCTGCGTCTCGTCTAATGTGATCGCTACACTTATAGTAGGGGGTCTGCCAACACTGAACTTTCCGGTGCGAGGTCACCACTCCAGGACCTTATATCCTTCCTTATCCCTCCCACGCGGATGGCTTATTTCTGTGTAGATTAGACGCCGCGACCGAATTCAGTCAGGAGGTCATTATGAGGTTCAATAAAAGTGTTTGTAACTCGTAAGTAAACAATATAATTATGATGAACAATGTCCTAGTTACATACCACTCGGTGACACAATATTAGTGCCAGTGGACAAAGATAAAAGACTAGAGCGGCGGATAAATGAAGCATCATAACCAGATACATCAACGCTGCATGCACAAAGAAAAGTAATTTAATGTTTTGCCTCTATTACTCAGAACTTAATTGCTATTACGATTGTATATGACTTTGTATTGTTATTTGGAACGCTTAATCGCTTGGCGGCACGTCTTCTAAGACAGGGTGGTAACTGGTAACTAGCCACGCCCAAAGCCTCCAACCACAGCAGACCAGACCAGAGATTCAACTACCTATAAATTGCCAAATTGCCCTCGCGGGGAATTGAATCCGAGACCTCCCACTTAAAAGACCGCCACTACGCCATAACTACGCCACTACTACGCCTGACGCCACCACTACACCACCACTACGCCATGGACGTCGTCAGTCGTTGTGCCTGTTTGGCATATTGTTCGTGGGTAGAGTTCAAGCTTTCATCTCGTCAGCTCATAGTAACGCAGCTGTTCTCTAAAATTTTAGGAATGTTATTTTAATTATTCGTACAACATTCGATTACGGGTCGATGCGTTGCGAGGTTGACAAAGCAATCGAAAACAAAGAGGCAACAATCGAAATTAGTCGTTGTCGATAGCGATTGAGTGTTTGTGGCTAGCGGTGTCGGCTTCCAGACTAAGTTTAAATGAATTTAGTTTGCCTTGTGTCGTATTGTTTGAGTGAGGAATCGATGTCCTTGATCACAAATGGAGCAAACTCAAAATCCTCATAGGTATATTATATCATATTATATCAGGTGTTGCTATGCGTTAGCTATAATCTATCTATTATCTTTAAACGAGCAATTCTTCAGATTATATAATCTGAATCTCGGAAACGGCTACAACGATTTTCATGAAATTTGGTATGCAGGGGGTTTCGGGGGCGATAAATCGATCTAGCTAGGTTTCATTTTTAGAAAAGGTCGTTTTGTCCGTGTTTTCAGGCAATGAAAAACCCCTTACAATATCATTAGAATACGAAGGTAAATTTCGCCCTCATCGATAAATTCCCGATAGCTCGACGGTAAGTCGGGCGGTCCCGAAACTAGAAGACCCCGGTTCAAGTCCAAGACGATTATATTTTCCCCTATGAATTTATTATAATTTATTATTATTTTTTTTTAATATATAATTTCCAAAAGACGATTTACCAAAAAAAAAAAAATAACCGAGCAAAGGTCGGTCACCCAGATATTTATAACTAAGGAGAGCACCGCCATATCTGTACTTAAATAAATTTTTTTGAGGCATTTTCCCTCTTTTTATGGAAATAATTACGGCTCTGGCGATCGACTAAATGGCGGTATAACCTGGTCGGTGTCGGACATGTCGTATTTCCCAAGTATTTCCTAGTTCCAAGCTGTCGGACTCGGATTGTAGCGACACAGTCGCGCGTCGTAATAGGTAGTTAGTAAAATAATAATAAGGTATGTACAACGATTTAACCTTATGTACAACGATTTCTGAGCATATTATGTAACGATACCTACTTACGTTGTCTTTGCTTAATATTATTATTTCCGCTGTTCTAACTGACGTCAACGCCTTACGATCTTATCTATAGAGTACTCTTACAGCACTTGATTCAAACAGATTGTCAGTTCTCTACATAAATGCACAATAGGAGGAGGGTAAATTTCAATTGACTGGCAAAACTTCCTTGATAAGTAGCATACCTACTTTTATTTTTGATGAATTTGGTACCTATTCAAAACCAAATTAAGTAGAACAATAACAAGTGAGATCAAGTGTTATCGACTTAGGTATAAGTCCACATTCAAATGGTGATGGACAGAGAAGTTCGCTCCTGGCCCCGCCAGGCTGCGCTAGTGAAGTTGCTGGTAATCAGCTGCTTAACAGTCAAATGTGTATATAGTGAGTACAAATTGGCTAATTATTTTGAAAATTCAAAAACCTCAGCTCAGATTGTCTAAAAGATCAAAATCGTATTCATTTTATGGCATTAGCGTCAAAGTAAAATAAACCATAACAGCATTGAATTATAGCTCAATTTGTGTTTGCATTCTTATACGTCTAGGTAAATACGATACGCTCCATAACGCTCCATGTTAAAATCGATTGTACTGAATTTGTGTCTTTAAATCAATACAGTCAAGGAATATTTTACTTTGACGACCCTTATGCCATCAGATGAATACGATTTTGATCGGCAACTTTTAAACAATCGGGGGGCAGATCAGCCTTTTAATTTGATCTCCATTACATTTTAATATACGTAGTTTACATACTAAACTGTGTTTAATCGCATTACCTTTCACGCCTTAACCACTAAACAGGTGATTTTGATAATAATTGGAGATAAGCAACGTGATAAGATATGTACAGTGTTATGATAATGCAATACCGATTTAATCGGGACCCGTCAGTCACTCTTGGACGAGAGAGAGAAGGAATTGCCAAGCGCACGCATTCCCCTCTGCCGAAGTATACTTAGACAACGTACGTGTAATTATTTGCTTGTGTGCTCATTTTCTGTAAGTGTGACAGCTTTTGAGTTAAGTGTGCGATCATGAAGACGTAGTGTGTTAGTAAATGTGTGCTGTACGTATTTGCCTGACCTCCCGCGGAAAGTGGCAGAATTTATTTAGTACTAAATCTGCGTTAACTTTAAAGCAAGTCCTACTTTAAATTGTCGAAGCAACATAGTCGCCCGAAACGCTTTTGTTTAACGTTTCGAAACGAACCGCCAAGGTGTGGAAATCCCTTACAGTATCCGTGTTTTCTGCCATCTATAATTTAAGAACCTTCAAGGCAAGAGTGAATAGGCATCTTCTAGGCGAGCGCGCTCCAACCTAGACCTCATCAATACTTCCCACCGCTGAGTGTCGTCAAGCGCAAGCCTATCAATAAAAAAAAATAGCGACCTTAGTTCAAATTTTCTCCACTTGAAATAGATATAAGTTGGTGGCAAGTGTAAATCTGTTAAAAGTTACCGCTAATTTCAAGCGAGCTATCTTCTTTCAGCGTGCCAGATGACTTCGGACTTCGAAAACATAAAATTCTCCAGTTTCAAATGGCTAAACGAACCCTCTCAGTGGAGTTTGGCTAACGACGTGCTGGAAGTGACAACTGACAACAAAACTGATTTCTGGCAGGGGACGTGGTACAACTTTCGACTCAATACCGGACACGTTTATGGCGTTGAGCTTAAGGAGGATTTTACGATGGAGGTAATAAATAATTGACTTGAGTAATGCGATATGTCCGAGTCTCTATCCAAGTAGGGTAAATTTGCACATGTTCGTCTGTCTGGATGATCAGACAATTATTTATAGCTCTTGAAAAACTATCATAGCGTATCTGTAATTTTTTTCTTGCACACTTCTTAATGCCAAACCTTTGCATAAAATATTTTTAGGGTTCCGTACCAAAATGGTAAAAATGAAACCCGTATGGTGCGACTTTCTACGTCCGTCTGTCACAGTCGATTATATAAATAACTATTAAAGATATCGACATAAAATTTGGAATAATTGTACATAACAGTGGCCCAACATCATTGGAATGAAAAAATAAATCGAAAATAATTTTTAGTTTAATTAAAAAACGGGGAAAATCGGGGGTTTGAAATTTCAAAGTAAGATAAGTATACCGAGTGGGGTATCATATGAAAGGGCTTTATGTCAGGTGATGACGTCAAATGTAGGCACACTTGTGACTTGTGATAACTTTTCTTATAAAACACCTTGTGTCACAGATGTGTATAGAAGCTGATTTCACCACCCTGTACGACCAGGCCGGTCTGATGATATACGTGGATGAGAAGCATTGGCTCAAAACTGGCATCGAGTACAACGACGGACAACCGATGATCGGGAGCGTGCTCACTAACGAGGACTCCGATTGGGGCATAGGTATAGTTCTTGCAATACACGAGGGCGACTGACTTATGGTTGTGTGTGTGTGTCGTATCTGTATAAGTGTGAGCGAGCGCAATGCTCGCGCCTGCCCGCTCCCACTTAGGCTTTGACAGGCACGCACACTTATGCAATGTGCATGTACACGAAGTAACCACGAGTAAAGCTCACTCGCCTTCGTGAATTGCAAAAACTGTATTAAAATAATTCCTTCCACGTTTATTAGAAACGATGAAGATTAAAAAGTAAATCA
Organism: Oeneis ivallda; assembly: GCA_029955525.1. Classification (NCBI taxonomy): domain Eukaryota; kingdom Metazoa; phylum Arthropoda; class Insecta; order Lepidoptera; family Nymphalidae; genus Oeneis; species Oeneis ivallda. The sequence continues at coordinate 21,096,901 of JARPMR010000012.1, forward strand.
TTAAAAAAGACAACTGCGTAAAAAGTAAATCATTAAAAAAAACAACTGCGTAAAAATAATATTAACTGAAAATTAAAAATAGACTCGTTACTTTTTTTTTCGTGTAGGTACGTCATATTTTAATTTTATACCATCATTCCGACTAAACTCATTTGATGGAAACAAAAAGCAGCAGCTTCAGCAAAAACGCCTTTTGCGTACTGGTTTTAGGCAGCAAAGGCTCCCTTTTTGAGCTAGAGAGGTGAAAAATATATTTCTCTTTGTAACCCTGTCTTGATTTCGATTTATTGCAGGAGTCTACCCTGGTAACCCAAAAAAGTACTGGCTACGGCTGACCAAAGTGGGGGCTGTGGTGTGCATCAAGTACTCCACTGACGGCGTCACCTGGACCCTGCTGAGACTGAGTCCCTTCCCAGTGTCTGAGAAATACTTCGTAGGGCCCCTGTGCTGCAGCCCTCAGAGGGAAGGGTTGACTGCCAAATTCAGCGGTTTGACGTTGCGTCAACCGGATAAAGATATATTGCATTCGAACTGATAGACAATATTTGGACAGGTATCAATCAGTCTGTGAATGATGTTGTCCTAAACTTTAAAGCACCTGACCGTAAATATATTTCTTTTTCACATCGGCTATACGTTCGTCGTTTCATTCTTCGCATAGATATTTTATGTATTGTAAGTGTGTACTGATGTGACTTTAGAACACCATCATCTTCCATATACCTACCTCCCTCCCTCCTTCCCTCTACAAGCAACTTCTATACGTAAAAAAACGATTTTAATCGCTTTTTTAAGAAATTTAAGAAATTGCTTTGTTGGCATTTCATAATTCACCTCGTACATAATTAAGTATCAGCTAAGTAGAAATTAATGAACCGCTAAGTGCCTTATAGAGAGGAAATAATTAAGTAGATACATAAAATTAATATCTGGCAAAATTAATCTGAAGTTTTTCTTGCTTTCATGATTATGTACCTATATATACCTATTGGATGAATAATATGGACTATCTGAACGCTGCACTGAACGAGTAAATTAATGAATTAATAAATATGTATACTTTTTCTGTACTATATAATATAATATTATTAGAAGTAGGTATTATATATTTCTTACATTACTTAATTGTAGCCAAAACAAACGAGAATTTTCCCCATATGCTAATTTAGTACCTACCTACTATCTAAAGTTTATTTGAATAAAAAATATTTCTATTCTATTCTATTCTAAGAACTAAGATATTTAAATATATCTAGACTAGAAAATTGATTTGGTCATATGTACGGAACCCTAAAAGAGGACCGACTCGCACTTGGCTGACTTTTTTTGAAATTTCCCCTCATTGTGGAAATATATTATTCCATTTTAACAAAGTTGCATGGGTTAAATCGGCTTGGCATCCGGCTGCACACAAGATAGGTATATAGAATAAGAAACTTATTACAATGTAATAGCTAGGATGGCCTACGTGGCGAAATAAATAATTTTGAATTTTACATTCGGAACCATTTTCGTTGCCCTCCTGGCGCTTCATTCTGGCATCACTCACCCCCAATACATTATATATGGTAAATATACGTCTCTGACCCAGTTGATCTGCATAATTGAGTCTGGACCTCGGCCGTAACATTGATCAAATTAATTCCGATATTTCCATTAATGTCTACTGAAAAGGTTTCTGAATGTGTTACAAATGTCCCTTGTGATTTATACGGAAGGCCTAAGATTCAAATTTTATGTATGAGAATGTTTCAGACTCATTCAGGCATAATGTTTCTTGCCAGTTGCCTCGTTTGGCTCGCAAAACAGCCGGGACGTTATTGTCCCAAAATATTGTTACTGTTACTTTCAAGGCATTAGGTAGGTACACTATTTATTTTGAAGAGATACAATTACTTTTATGTTAGCGTATTTAATTAGAGTAATTAATAAAATTACCAATTGATGCAATTAGATTTAAACAGGTAAGTACATAGAATAGAATGTAAATTAATGATTAAATTGTAAATAGAGTCTATTTCAAAAAGCTTAGTAATTTATGGTTTAGAAATTTGGTTTGGATCGCTGAATGCATTGTATACTTACAGGCTTTAAGTATGTCTTGTCTATGGAGCTTAGAGTAGGGCGAGGAATCGACTGTCATTTTCAATTTACAAAGCCAACAAGAGCGGAGGCGTGTCTTGACCATGTGTTTGTGAACAAAACTGATGGTGCTGTTGGTGTAGTATGCTGTAGTGACATAACTGATCATGATATTGTTCTATTAGGTCTATCTCTAAAAATTCCCAACCAAAAGTCAAAAAATCGGGTTAGATTATAACATGACATAGACTCAATCAGAAAAGACCTCAGAGGAATAGACTGGTCCCATACTTATGATCCTTATGACCTTAACAAAACTGTTACATAACTCTTTTTGTCTCATGCTTTTTCAAACTATTGGCAAACATACTAGCAAAATAATAATGAAACGTAGGGAACATAATATCAAACCTTGGATCACTGCAGGTCTTATTCGTTGTATGAGGCACAGAGACCGCCTCCATATGCAGTCGCGAAAATACCCAGAAGACGTGCTCAAACGAATTATATACACTCGCTATCGTAATCATTGTAACGACCTGTTGCGGAAACTTAAAACAGAATATGATAATAATTCTTTAACTACTAATATGAATAATCCCAAGAAACTATGGAGATCCATTAAAGATATCTGTCATTTCCCGTCCAATAAACAAGATCCTATTGAATTACTGAAGACTGAAGGATCGACAGATGCCAAGATGTCATTAGATAAGTGCAATAGATACTTCTCCACAGTTGGACAAACATTAGCCAGTAATATTCTACGCGAACTACAAACCGAAGAGTTTAAGCTTGCAGCAAAGATTAATCCTAAACACCAGATACTGAACTCATTCTTTCTGCAGCCCACTGATGAACTTGAACTTGAGTCTCTGATACTATCACTGCAAAGTGATAAAGCTCCCGGTCTCGATGGCTTGAGCAATTCTCTTTTAAAAGAAATTAAAAATGAGATAATCTCACCCCTTACGGCTATTTTTAACCTTAGCATGTCGACTGGTACCTTTCCCGAAAACTGGAAGATGGCATGTATTAAACCAATTTACAAAAATGGGCCTAAAGACTCTCCCCACAGCTACCGACCCATCTCATTGCTGACAGCATTCTCAAAACTACTGGAGAAGGTGGTCAGCAATAGACTAACGAAATTTATTGAAATAAATCATTTGCTTTCCTCGAGACAATTTGGCTTTAGAAGTGAAAAATCAACGGAAGATGCTGTCAATTTGTTTACAACTACAGTAGCTGGGCACCTGGATTCACAAAAAAACAGTATTGCAGTATTTCTAGATTTATCGAAGGCTTTTGACACTGTTTCAATCCCAATACTCCTGGAGAAGCTAGAATCTCAATTTGGCGTCAGGGGAGTAGCACTAGACTGGTTTAAAAGCTATCTAACTAATAGAAAACAATGTGTTCGAGTCGGTGGCTACGAAAGTGGTGAAGAATCGGTAAGTTTTGGCGTTCCACAGGGGAGCATCCTCGGACCAACTCTCTTTGTCATGTATATAAACGACATACATGCCAATGTCAACGGCGAAATAGTAGGTTACGCAGATGATACGGCAATAATTTATGAAGGAGCAACCTGGTCAAAGGCATATGCAAAAGCCGAAGCTGGTATGAGAGGTGTATCCACCTGGCTGCGTAATAATCTGCTAACACTAAACCCGTCAAAAACCAACTATATCTGTTTCCACAAAACAGCACATACTGCCCCTAACCCAATGATGCAGTTGAAACTGCATACCTGTCAAAATAACCAGATACATTGCACCTGTGAGGCGCTGAAAAGAACAGAGGTGGCAAAATATTTAGGAATACTTATTGATCAAAATTTAAACTTTAAAGCGCACATAAAATGTCTTTCGGGTAGGATACGCAAAATTATAAATATCATGAAACTTCTACGCCACTCAGCGTCGATAGATACCCTGCGTTCCGTATATTTTGCCCTCTGTCAATCGCTTATCACCTATTGCCTAACATCCTGGGGTAGTGCCTAACCCAACTCATATGATTCAGCTAGAAAGAGCCCAGCGTGCAGTTCTAAAAACGATGTTAAAAAAGCCTTTTTCATCATACCTATTCGAAAAACGAATATTGGCTTCAGAGGATAGCGGGAGCAAAATTTAAGTTTAACCCCATGGGACTTTTCATTTCTCTCTTCTGATTGGTCCGCGTTCGTGCTTTAGCATACTTTAAAGCACTAACGCGGACCAATCAGAAGAGAGAATTCAAAAATGTGTCGAAATTCAAAAATGTTTGAGAAGCTGTTGTCTGTGATAAGTCACGTGATCAAATTTGTCGATTAGATATATACGCCCATACTTCCAACATAAATATTAATGTTTAATTTTTTCATAAAATATTATTTGTGTTTTATTTAAACTTTCAATATACGTATTGGTAATGTCTATACTTCATACATAGTAGGTTGATACTCCTAGCTTTTTCTCATAGGTAATGATGAAAAATAGTGTGTGTCATTCGGGGCCAAAATTTTTTGTTCTCGGGCGGCGTATATTGAATTCCTCGCTACGCTCAGGATTCTACTTTAGAATCCCTCGCTGCGCTCGGGAGTCTACTGTAGAATCCTTCACTTCGCTCTGAATTCAAAATAACGCCCTCGGGGAACAAAAAATTCCTTTGGCCCCATATAACACAAATAACTATTAAATATCCTACTTACAGTCTCTATCAAGAAAGCAAAGTCCTGACGGTGCGACAATTATATATTTTAAAAGTAGCTCTTAAAGTTCACCATTCAGTAATTTGCTCCAATGATTATAAATCCCTACTTGAACGCCGCGTTTACAGAATTTCTTTTCCTAAAGTTAAATCGCATTTTGCCAGACGCTTTAAACCATATGTAGATGCACTTATTTATAACAATGTGGTCCGCGCCTGTGATATAAAACATTGCTCTGTAAAGGAAGCGAAAACGAAAGTTGTTCCCTGGCTCGCTTCTTTAAACTACGAGTCAACTGAACAGCTTCTCTCATCTTTGAAATAAGGGCATCAGAATATCAAAAACTGTATTAGCTTTAGCTGAAATGTTACCTGTGTTTTTCCAATCTTTTATAACTTGTTATTTTAAATGTAAGTCTTAATTTAATTATCATTTCACCCGAGTGTCAAATGTAAACATAAATTGTTAATAGTGGTGAATTGGGCCCCACGATACAGGAATACCTAGTGTGGGTCTCAAAGGATAGGTATATCAATCTTTGTAAAGTTGTTTCTTTTGGCAAATAAACATTTTTTTTCATTTTTCATTTTCATTTTCAATTTGCTAAGCGCTAAAAGCCGAATAGAGCTTGAATAAACCCTGGGCGGTTTTGCCAATCGGCCCGTCATCCGAACATCTGTAAATAATGTTATAAATGTTACTGTATTCAGATTGTTAACTTGTCAAGGCAGGACCACTGACATAATTTTGCTAATGGCAAGGGGTTAGCTGATATCCTGAGGAAGAACACAGGATGCTTTTTATCCCGGCAAATCAAGAACTATTCTGTGAGTCATGTATGCCACAGAGAGGTGAATTAATTGACGATGTTCATCATCTTTTAGTTAACAGAATGTGTCCGATTTCAGTCAGGGCGAGAAGAAATTGTAGGCCTTATGGATTTGAATAGACACGGGCATTTGAATGGACATGTGCAATGGGCCATGTTCACACAACCTACTTGTCCGTTCGCACCATGCTATAATTCTGTTATTATAAGTCTGATGTCATCGTAATCATAATTGTTTAATTTTTTTTTTGTCTGTGATTGTATTTGTTTTTAATTTTGTATACTTAACTGTATTCAGATTTTTCGGACTGACTGATTACCTACCAAGGTAATCTAAAATAAATAAAGAAAAAAACCGGTCAAGTGCGAGTCGGACTCGCGCACCGAGGGTTCCATACTCCAAAAGTAAAAGTAAAACGATAATATTATATTAATTTGCATAAAATTATCGTTAACTTTGTTTGTAGAGGTTTATTGTTAATATAAAAAAAACTATGCTAGTTAGAGCGTTGGTTTTATTTTTCCTATAAAATATACATAAATCTCTATTGAGCATAATTATTTCAGATTTTTCGATTGGTAAACTTCGGAGATAAGGCCCCCCTTATCTCCGAACGGTACGGTAAAAAACGGAAACGGGAACGGTATTTTTTTCGACATTTTGGCCGATTACTCAAAAGCTATTATATATAGAAATAAATAAAAAACTGCTTTAGAATGCACAAGTAAAGGCCTTTCATATGATACCCCACTCGGTATAATTATCTTACTTTGAAATTTCAAACCCCTGATTTTCCCCCTTTTTTAATTAAACTAAAATAATTTTCACGTTGATTTTATTTTTCATGTAAAATATACATAAACCTCTATTGACCATAATTTTATTATTTTAGATTTTTCGATTGGTAAACTTCGGAGATAAGGGGGGGGGGGGGGGGACGGTATTTTTTTCGACATTTTGGCCGATTAATCAAAAACTATTATATCTAGAAATAAATAAAAAACTGTTTTAGAATGCACAAGTAAAGGCCTTTCATATGATACCCCACTCGGTATAGTTATCTTACTTTGAAATTTCAAACCCCCAATTTTCCCCCTTTTTTAATCAAACTAAAATAATTTTCGCCTTGCTTTTATTTTTCCTGTAAAATATACATAAACCTCTATTGACCATAATTATTTCAGATTTTTCGATTGGTAAACTTCGGAGATAAGGGGGGGGAACGGTATTTTTTTCGACATTTTGGCCGATTATTCAAAAACTATTATATATAGAAATAAATAAAAAACTGTTTTAGAATGCGCAAGTAAAGGCCTTTCATATGATACCCCACTCGATATAGTTATTTTACTTTTAAATTACAAACCCCCGATTTTCCCCCTTTTTTTAATAAAACTAAAAATAATTTTCGACTTTTCTTTATTTCAATGCTTTTGGGCCACTATTATACACAACTATGCCAAATTTCATGTCGATAGCTTTAATAGTTACTGAAATAATCGACTGTGACAGACGGACGGACAGACAGACGGACAGACAGACGGACGGACAGACGGACGGAGAAAGTCTCACCATAAGGGTTCCATTTTTACCATTTTGGTATGGAACCCTAAAAAAGACATTCTTTGTAAGAATAAGTTTTTTTCGGAATCCGAGGGAAGTTATCCACAGTAACCGTATAATTCAGGGTATCAGTGAACATAAATCAAGTCGCCCCGAGCTGAGGCCCGAGCAACGCAGAATTACTTGCGTTTTTGCGCAGTTGAATTTCCTTACAATACGCTCCATTACGCTCACTGTCCGGGAATAATCTCTCATCTTACGACAAGCTGACTTGCTCGGCTTCGCACGGGTGGGTTTACTTTTTTCAAGAGGCTAAGTAAGTGAATGCGGCAACCTTCAACTTTCCCCGTCAAATCTATACTATACCTAGTTACCTACCTATTACGATGATGATACGCTTATTGAATTTTAAAGCTAAGGCTTTTTATAACTCATTGGCTACAACAAAACAATGTTTAATCTCGAAAATGTAGTGATTTTTAACCGACTTCAAAAAGGAGGAGGAAAATTCTTTTTTTGTTTGAAAGGGTATACTCCCCAGGTGGTCCCATATAAATTTTATCAAAATCGGTCGAGCGGTTTTTAAAATAATATCAATAATAACTTATATACTTTGTATAGTGGCCTGTGGCGCGGGAGTTTGAAGTCGATTTTTTAAAAATAATTTTTTATCTTAAACTAGCTGACCCGGCGAACTTCGTACCGCCAACTTATCTATATAAATAAAACAAATAAACTATGATAATCAAAAAAAACTATCCTATCTTTCAAGTTGGACCAAATTACAGATAGTTACGAAGTTTGATCTAAATCGGTTCAGTAGTTTAGGAGTCCATCGCGGACAAACAACGTGACACGTAATTTATATATATTAAGATTATAACTTGTATGTACTGACTACTGATGTAGAAAAAAATAGCCAGTACATGTTGTAGTAAATTAAAGTACACAAGTTGAAAATTAAACTCAAAGATGAATGCTACAAAATTTAAAAAAAAAGACACATTTTTTAAAAACCAGAATTTTTGAGATAAAACATTGTTGCATCAAATGGCCGTGATTACCTGACAGTTTTAATGCTGGTATTAAGGTACCTAGGTAATAAATTTTTAGATATCTCCTATAATGTTGAGAGAATGATTTGAGTATGTACTTTCGTTTCCAGCTTCCACCCTACATAAATATAATAAAATGAAATAAATACAGGTAGGTACAACAGATCATGTTCGGCGACACAGCCTTGCACCCTTATTTCGTCGTTTAAAATTAATGAAATTTATCACTTCGCGTCGTCCGTTCATATTTTATGGTTGTTGTTCTGAAACAACTGGAGGGCCCCCAATGTGAACTGGTCTTTTGATGAGTAATGACCAGTAAGTATAGTAATTTTTAATGGTTCTACGATAAATTAAGTAAAAAGTTATAAAACTGTAACTACACTACTAAAAATTAGGATGAAGCGTCCATCATATTGATTTCGTTCGTATAAAATGTAGCCTATGCTTTCCGGAACCTAATAAACAATCGGGTGACACATTCATCTAAATCGGTCCAGTAGTTGAGGCGTTAAGGGCGAACCATTAGTATACAAACATACATGCTACAAGTTACAACTACAAAAAGCATAATCCTTCCTTCTAGCTTTGCCTTAATAGTCGGGTAAAAATCGGCATTCAGTTCAGCGGATCGTAATGAGCAAACGAGCCAAATATACAAATTATGATATACTGCTATACTTACAATATAAATAATAACTTCGCTGTCGTGCAAAAATAACATCCTAAAATAACATCAAACGAATACAAAATTATACTTTGCCGGTGTGTAATTTATATTCATCAAATTATTACACAACATACAGATGAAATTGAAGTGTCGGTCGGTGATCCTTACTAATATTATAAATGCGAAAGTGTTTGTTTGTTGGTTTGTCCTTCAACCACGCCGCAACAGGGCTACGGATCGACGTGATTTTTTGCATGGGTATATTTGAGGACCTGGAGAGTGACATATGCTACTTTTTATCCCGGAAAATCAAAGAGCTCCCGAGGGATTTTAAAAACTCAATCCACGCAGACGAAGTCGCGGGCATCAGCTAGTTTAAAAATAAAGTCTCTTGTTAAGCTCATAAAATTAATTTAAGATCATTCATATAACCCAAGCGCAAGAATTTTAATTTTTTTGTGTACGGGCTCAACTTTCATAATTTATTTTCTGAATGTAGTTTCATATATATTAATGTGATTATGATGTGTTCTGGTTGGTTTATCCCTCAATCACGCAGCTCAGCATTTTTAGGGTTCCGTACCCAAAGGGTACCAACGGGACCCTATTACTAAGCCTACGCTGTCCGTCCGTCCGTCCGTCCGTCCGTCCGTCCGTCTGTCAGCGGGCTGTATCTCGTAAACCGTAATAGATAAACAGATGAAATTTTCACATATTATGTATTTCTATTGCCGCTATATATTTCTTATAACAACAAATAATAAAAATTTAATTAAATTAAAAAAATTAAATTAAAATATTTCCATGGGTACATGGAAATATTTTTATTTAAATTTTTTTAACGGAACCCTAAAAGAGCGAGGCCCGACTCGCACTTGGCCGATTTTATTACATGTACCTAATAGGTTCATGGGTGTATTTAAAGTACCTATATGAATTCTTTTACCATGTGAAAACACAGAATAGGGGGAAATCGCGGGCAAAAGATAGTAAATATCGAAGTCGACCTTCACTTACTTGGAAAATACCTATTATTTTCGCGGACAGTACTATCTTTTGAAAATCTTCCACCCTCGGAAAACTCTCATCTATCAAGGGTGGAAATTCCGAAAATATTGTAGGAGTATTTATGCTTCAAACATAAAACAATATTTTCGAAACAGAAACACGCTTGTGTTTTATATTGTGCTCATCGCGTGTTTGACTTAGCTTAAGTATAATTTGACTTATAATTTGAGTATAAATACACTCTTCAGGGCAAGAGTGAATAGGCATTTTTTAGGCAAGCGCGCTCCAACCTAGACCTCATCAGTGCTCTCCATCATTGATTTTCGTCAAGCGCAAACCTATCTCGTAATAAAAAAAAAAAGTATGTTTTCAAGCCCTTTCCGCCAAACTGATTCATCATCGTCATCTCATTCATTTCATTTCATTTATTTCATTTATTAACAACATGACCTTAACATACGAGTAATAATAAGCGGAGTACTTACAAAAGTTATATTTTGGCCATATGCATGGGTGATCGGGTCTGTCGCCTAACTAGGGAACCTGTATTTAGGTTGACATTCCTTATTCCCGCGGGTATTGTGGCTTATAAATGTGTATCCCAGTCTTCCACACAAGAACAATAACAATGACACTACATAAATAACAAAAAGAAAATGTTTTACACTGTTTAAAACTCACTATAACTCCATTAGATACAAATCACCGCACAATATTTTGTACCTATGCCTACCCGCCTAGAGTGACCGGTGAACGCAGTTGTAGATCATGTGAGCGCATTTTGCAAGAAGTGACATGCTTTTTAAAACTTTATTGATAGTTAAAAGATTGAATTTTTTTATCATCATCATCATCAAACAATTACCCATAAACAGCTCACTACAGAGTGCAGGTCTCTTTCACAGAAGGGTTATAGGCCATACCTAGTCCACGACGCTGATCCAATGAAAATTGGCAGACTTCACACACCTTTGATCACATTATGGAGAACTCAGGCGTGCAGGTTTCCTCACGATGCTTTCTTTCGCCGTGGTGCATTGTAATTTTTAATTGTTTAACACATAACTCCGTAAACTCATGCAGAAGTGTGTGCCCGATCGTACCCGCGACCCCCTGAATAGACCGCCGCACCGTCCTAACGATAGGCTATCTATAGACCTGCTCTATAACAGCTGATGGGCTGCTTTGAATTTGCCAGTGTTTGGTGTTGTTTATCATAGGCGTGAATGTAGCTCACGCTGCTCGTTTCAGAAGTATGAATTCAGAATTGGTAGGTAAGTAGGTATGTATTGAATAGTAAAAATATAATAAATGGAAAAAAACCAGGAAGGTACACTTTTAATATGTTTTTGAGGCTAAATATGTTGTTTACGAGAAACGTAGACCCTACGTCATCTAAACAGTTTTTTTTCAATAGGTAGGTACTTCGCGGACTGACCAAAAATGAACCACAATAATATTATTCGTCATGTTCGCGGACTACGCAACAGCAACCGCGGTTGTTTGCTTGATTTGCCGTACCTATAGATCAAAAAATAAAATATTGACATTGAAGTAATCTGTAAAAAATTGTAGCTTTACAACAATTTGGAATTATTTGTCATCTCCCGTATGGTCTAGTGGCTAGGATACCTGGCTTTCACCCAGGAGGCTCGGGTTCGATTCCCGGTACGGGAAAGAAATTTTGAAATAATTTTTTAAATTTTTTTAAATCTAAATGTACTCGCGTGATGTAATTATACCGATACCTTTTAATTATCCGAACATATTATATCTTTCCAGTGTTGGTACATAATAATTATATTATACACCGATCTGTATAGGTATTTCAACTAAACAAAATGGAACTACCTAAAAACTTTTTTAATCTAGAAGTATAAAAGAAAAAAGATCTACCTTTGTAATTTTCCCAAAGAAATCTATTCCTTGTAAATAGATTTCAATCTCACAAGAGTAAATAACCATTGACTTATATGTAAATAACCAAATGGAATATACCCAATTTTTATTCGAATTCAATAATATTTGTTCAATTCAAGATACAACACGTCTTTCGGAATAAACGTTGTGAGAGTTCTTCAGTGCACTTCCATTAACATTTAACGATCACTTGCTATTCGATTTGAATCTTTCCGTCGAAAGGGCAACAGAAATCCAGGAAAAGATTTAAATTGGGCCATCGAGGTTCTTGGCATGTTTTATATTTTCACTTGGCTTTTCCCGCGTAGATAGATAGGTTTTTAAAAATCTCAAGGAATTCCCTTTGTTTTTCTTGGTAACAAGCGTAAATTAAAAAATTAAATCACCCCCGACATATGAATCTATGTCCGGACTATGGTAATGTAAGATATAATATTTCATCCAAGATCTTGTTATTCAGTTTGCTGCTCTACCATTAGAGCCTCCTCGATCCTTAATCATCATCTATCTAACACATCTAATCATTGAGATCATTCTAATGAGCCCAAACACACTATGAGGATATGCTGTAAGTTGCTGAAGAGTTGGGACTCCGCAGACTACTTGATGCTGCAGCATCAGTTCAAGGTTACCACGACTTGGAAATAATCCGAAGTAACAACACGGTTTTTTTTATTCGATGACAAGTTAGTCCTTGACTGCGATCTCACCTGATGGTAAGTGACGATGCAGTCTAAGATGGTAGCGGGCTAACTTGTAAGGGGTATGGCAGTGAACATTCAACCCATACCCCTAATTGGTTTCTACATCCCATCGTGCCGGAACGCTAAATCGCTTGGCGGCACTTCTTTGACGGTAGGGTGGTAACTAGCCACGGCCAAAGCCTCCCACTAGACCAGACCAGAGACAATTCAGAAATTATAAATTCCCACATTGACCCCACCGGGAACCGAACCCGTGACCTCCCAGTTATAAGACAACATCACTCACCACTGAGCCAGGGAGACGTTCAAATCAATCGCACCTGTGAAAGTTTGTAAGACCTTTTAACCAAGTAAGAAATGAGCTGATGATCTTCAGGCGCCTGAACAAATCTTCATAAATCATAGCTAAGATCCATTTCGAATATGTCAGTTTTCAAACAGAAAATAACGCATCAAAACCGGTCTGTTGGTTGAGCTATGAGGGGACAGACAGACGTACAGATACACGTCAAACTTTAAACACCCGTTTTTGTCGGGGGTTAAAAAAATAATAATCGGAATTTTTCATCTGTTAACAGCCATTAAGTCATTCGATTTTATTGTTTGATCAAACACAAGCAGATTCTCTGTTCATGTGCCGATGCAGGTCGCTGAAGAGTTTGAGCGCCAGCGTGAACATAGTGATGCTCTTCAGCAGTTGCCAGTTGTACGGGTCTTCAGTTTTCCTCCACAAGCTGTTGATGGTCTTCCACGCGGACGACAATCTCCGTTTCGCTGAATGGTATAGCTGAAATAAGGAGATTATTTACTTACTAGATACTTCCTAGATGGCGTTTCTTCTTATGGAAAACTACGTTTACGTCCCCCTGGGTTCACAATAACAAAACCGGCCAAGTGCGAGTCGGACCCGCACACGAAGGGTTACGTAGCATCGCACACAATTTAACACCAGCTATGTTTGAGCAAACACAAAGGGAATAGAAGTATTTTCACATTCTGTGAAAATTTTCAAGTATCTACCTACCTGTTACGTTCATGAGATAGATATAGCCCACTGAATGACGGACGGATGGATAGCGGTGGCTTAGTATTTAGTAATAGAGTTAGAGTCCCGTTGGCACCCTTTGGGTACGGAACTCTAAAAATAGCTTGAATCTAAACACCCAGAGTCACAAAGCACTATTAAAAGAGCAGTGAGGTTGGGACTGCGGTCTAATATTCGGGGTTCGGCATTCGATTCCGGGCACACACTTCATGTCGTACTGACTAACTAATGCCCACGACTTTGTCTGACCCGTGCATTTAGTTTATAAAATCCTCTTTGACTCTTTTATGTCCGCAACTACGTAGGTATACTCATACAAAGTACCTACACGTCGATCTGTAGCTCTGTTGCGACGTGATTGAAGGACAAACAAACACAATATCGCATTTATATTATTATAGTAGGGATGAGATAGATTAAAGTACTAACAGACATGATCATAAGAGGGTATACTTATAAGCATGCTTAATTCGTGCATGTTCTGCAGCTGTGCACACGCTATGTAGTAATGAGCCTGCTAGTTTTAAGTAAATGCTTTAATGCTAAGGTAAATGCGCTAATAAATAAATAATTAGTTAATAATTCTAATGGTAATTTATTCTATGGGAGCATGCCCTCTTCCACCCGCGCCTAAGCATGCTCGAAAATCAAATGACTTGATTTTTGAGCATACAAACTGTAGGTACTCAAATTAATAGCTTGCTCATTACTAGCAAATGGACACATGCTACTAAATAGAAATTGATCAATAATAGCATGCTTTCGTGCTACTAATGAGCATGTCTGTCAGTACTTTAACGAGTTGATAGCAGAAGAGAACAGTGAGCAATGTATTAACATCATTAGGTGGTGGAGTTATCATTCCTCGACCAGATTCCGGTCCCGACGTAACTTCCTGTTGAGTTCTAGTTGATGACGTTGCAAGGTCATCCTGTTTGAGCATACACCCTGAGGGTACCGGCGCGGCTGCCCTGTTCGACTGGCCAGCCTCGGGGCCATCAGCGCTCTCATTCTGTTTTCGGATACACTTAAGCTTGCAGCCGGGCATTTAATGGCTTTACACCGGTCGATCCTGCATGGTTATATCATATTAGTAGGAAAACTGTTTCAAATAGGTGAGTCAAAGTTTTAATATTTGTTGTTGAATTACTGACATTAAATTGTCACACTTCCATGTCACAGCTTATGATTGACATCAGTGATCAAGAGTAAATAATCATTACGTGATTGATCTCTGTATTAAATACTCAAAGCTATTAGGGTGGAACCACATTTGTGAGGATCGATTCGGATTTTGCCTATACAAAACTGTCATTTTCCATACATTCGTGTACGCATCGTAAAGCCGATTTGATCTGTACACGTTTCTATGGAATTTGACAGTTTTGTATGGGCGAAATCCGAAACGATCCTCAAAAATGTGGTTCCACCCTTATACTATGGAGACTACCTACCTGCTGCATTTACTGCTGCGCTCATTCAATTCAGATAATTAATGCAAACATGTTCAGTGATATCTTCGGAGCACAAACATGTTCGGGTTACGGTGAGCGGTGCGGTGGAAGTGGGAAGACGAAATGTACCTACCTATGTTGTGGCAGGTTCTCCAGAGGGTATCCCGTGCTGTAGGTAGACGGAAATAAACTGATTGATTTAATACCTGTCGTTATTTTATCGTAAATAGGTACTCCAGAAGTAAGGAAACTGAAAAAAAAACTACAATGAATTGAATTTGCGAATAAAAATTGTGACGGTAATCTTAACCAACGAGTTTTTGGCCTGAATGATTATACCTATTTAATCTATTTTTTTTTTTAAATATAGTAAGTATATTTATTTAGAAAAATAACCCCACAAGTAAATCGCAGAAGATTTTCATACACAAGTGTACCTAAATTAAAAATTTAAAACACCCCCTATATGTGAATCTATGACCGGACTATGTATGATAAATTGATAAACTAACATCCTGTTACCCAGTTTTCTGCTCTTCCTCGTCAGTCCTGCAGGCCTAGCATCCACGTCGAAGTGATATCTCGCGAAGACAGAAAGGGATGTTCTCGATGTAGACTGATTTCTCGTTTACTCTTTTAAACTTCAAAATTCGAGAAAATGATGTCACCACACGTCATGTTAGAGTTCGTAGAGAATAATAGAGAAAATAATTTGATCTCTACTTTTGACGTAACGAGACGAATCATGGTGTGCAACCATGTTAGTTTCGATAGAGATATAGAGATAATACGAGAAAAGCTCAGACAAAATTTTCTCGCGCGTGCATGCTAGGCGTGCTGGACCATCATTCAGACCAGACCAGAGACATTTCAGAAATTACCCACCTGGTCCCTGCCGGTAATCGAAAGGTCACTCACCAATGCGCCAGAGAGGTCATCAAAATAGTAGCCTTTTTGTACATAAATACGAGTATGTCGAGGCGTGCGTTAAATCCTTCGAATCGAGACCATAAAAAATAATAGGGCCACATATCAAAAGGGATATTAAACCTGTCCTTATATAAATATAGAAACGATTGGAAAGGATTGGAGGAGGCCTCTACCCCAAAGTCACACGGACTAAGGCTGAGATAGGTACTCTATAGATCGTACTCTGGCTCTGCTCAAGACTCCAGATAGAGTTAAAATGAGACACTTTGTAATTACATAAATCTGTCTTATTTTAACTCACACTTGAGTCTGAGCTGAGAGTGCTGTCTGTTGATCTCACCGTTATATAAACATAGAAAAACAAGTGTTAATTAAAAAATATTTTTAGAAATACGAGTATGTCGTATGTAGCTGGCTACATCATCCGACTTTGGTGGTAATAGTATCTAGAACCAGAGTAGGTACTTGTCAAGACGAATCAAACGAGCCCAAACTCGAAAAACATAATATTATTTTCCGATACTTAGTGGCCTATAAATAAATAAATAAATAATATCAATAAAGCGATGACGATTCCAGGCACGAATCTGAGTCTTTCGCGAAATTGCTGTGGCCGGGTTCGGGACTAGGTATTATGTAACAAAGCTAAGTTCTGATAACCATACGTGTTAAGCGACCCCTCCCGGATGACCTTTCCGCGATTTATGGCCTCAAAGCTTCCACGATTTTCGTTGAAACTCAGTTCGTCCTAAAACATCATTGAAAAACGGGTGTAAACTATATTATTTTTTTGTTGTTTAGTACATTACAGTTTATTTACTTAGTACATTATTCGACAGAAAATGTTACACATGAGATTTTAATATTACCTACAGAGAAACAGAATGTCAAGATTGAATGGCAATAAAAATATTAATAATTAAATTATAATGTCGCTAATATAATAGTTTCGTCTTTATTTATGTCGTGGTCTGTTCAATAAATAATCTTTAATGTGATAATAATTTTTATTTACTAATAATTCACCAATTGTATTTTATCGTAGGTTTTTCTTCCATAATATTCTAGTGTTTACCAGCGACTTCGTTGGGTGCTTGTTCTTCCGGCATTTCTGTGGGCCGTGGGCGGGACGGCAAGTGGTGCAACCATAGACAGATTTTTCTAGTTTGGCGGAATGCGGATTATCACACTAATATTATAAAGGTGAAAGTTTGTGTGTGTGTGTGTGTGTGTGTGTGTGTGTGTGTGTGTGTGTGTGTGTGTGTGAGTTTGTGTGTGTGTGTTTGTATGTTTGTTACTCTTTCACGCAAAAACTGCTGGATGGATTTGGCTGAAATTTGAAATAAAGATAGAGAGTATACCCTGGATTAACACATAGGCTACATTTTATCCCGCAAAATTAAAGGGTTCCCGCGGCAATTCAAAAACCTTAATCCACGCGGACGAAGACGCGGGCATCATCTAGGTACCTACTAGTAAAATAAGTTTGCTGTTCACTGTTGTTCCTTGTAGTTCAGAGTCTAGCGACCCGTCCCGGAATCGCACGGGTGTAATTTATTGTTCAAGAAATTGAGATTTTCATACAAATTACCATCCTTTCCGATCATTTCGGGTACCACCGCACCGGCGGGAAAGGGGCTGCTTTCTGTCTGCCCGTCTTAACATGTATTGAATTTTAGTACGCATTTTTGGAACTTCCCCTCATTGTGGAAATATTCTGTTCTATTCTATTCTAACACAGTTGCGTAGGTTAAATCGGCTTGGCATCCAGCTGCCCACAAGATAGTATTAAATACTTATTACAATGTAATAGCCACATAATAATATTGTAAAATGATTATTTTGAAAAGAGCAACTGCTGAGTTTCTTGCCTCTCAGCAGAATCCGCTTTCCGAACCGGTGGTAGAGTCATGACGTGTCATAAGAGCCACAGGTTGGCCTATACGTGAAATAAATAATTTTGAATTCTTTTTAAATTTTTTAATACAAACTTTGTATCATTAATAATAAAATGAACACAAATATTATGTCACTGACTCATTAGGGAGCGTCACTAAATCTGGTTTGACCCCACTTGCCTTTTTAGTAGTTATAAAATGTCTTACAACATCACAGGTATTTGTGTTATGGAAGATAAATGGTTCATTTGACCCAATGACAATTTTGAATATTAATATTTATAGCGGCTACTTCTGATCCGCTGTATCAGATGTAGCCTCTTTATATGTCAATAATATTATTTAAAATTGTTGCTATGGCGTGATAAGTAGGTATACGAAGTCCTGGGTTCGATTCTAGACTAGGTAAACGTAGCAATAATATAGGCCTCATAAGAAGGCCCAGGGTCACTCAGTGGGTGACGAAGAGAGCTATATGCACCAAGTATCGCTGAATGATCAAATCAGAAATGGGGAGATCCGTAGGCGAACCAAAGGTACCGATATAGCACACTGAGTTGTAAACCTGAGATGCGATTGTCTAAAGTTATTCCAATGATCGTAATCGTATTCGATGACATTCGCGTTAAAGTAAAATAAACCATAACACCATTGAATTAGAGCTCAATTTCGTGTATGCATTCTTATACGTTTAGTTATGTACGATACGCTCCATGTTAAAATCTGTAGTCTAAGCACGAATATTTTCACTATCGAATAGTTAACGTAAAGTTAACGCCGACAAGATATTTTGTATGAAAACAGGCGTTGCACTGTGCGGGCGGTGCAGTCGTTTTCATACAAAATATCTTGTCGGCGTTAACTTTACGTTAACTATTCGATAGTGAAAATATTCGTGCTTAGGCTACGGTTGTACTGAATTTGTGACTAAATCAATACAATCAAGGATTATTTTATTATGACGCTAATGTCATTGAATACGAATACGATCAATGGAATAACTTTTAGACAATTGGTACCACCCCAACTGAACTGGAAAATTGTGTAGCCTTGATACAGGCCGCGTAAGATTCAGGTAAGTTAGCTTATAATGTGGTTTCGTCTGTAACATCGAGCGAAGTCATCCAGTAGTTTTGTTATAAGAATACCTAATGCTGGTCATAGTTAATTTTTATTAAGTAAACTAAGTAAACTAGCTGATGTCCGCGACTTCGTCCGCGTGGCATGGACTTTTAAATCGCGCGGAAGCTCTTTGATTTTCCGGGATACAAAGTTAGTCACTCTCCAGGACCTTTATTATAATCATGCAAAAAACACGTCGATCCATAGCGATAGTGATTGAAGGACAAACCAACAAACAAATACACTTTCGCATTTATAATATTAGTAAGATTCGGGGTTTTTTGTGTCTTCCATCTGGACCTTCAGTAACTAATCAGTCCATGTTAAATTATATAATAATCTATAATATAATAAAACTGTAACAGGTCCAATTCTGTACATTGAAGATATTTTGAAAATTTTTGTTTGAGGGCACTCTATAATCGATACTGAAGCCAAAACAATTTTTTTTTATTTTTTGTCTGTCTGTCTGTCTGTCTGTCTGTCTGTCTGTCTGTCTGTCTGTCTGTCTGTATCTTGGCCGCGCATCACGCCGAAACTACTGGACGGATTTAAATGAAACTTGGCACGATTTAAGTTAATACTACGAGGTATAATATAGGATACTTTTTATCCCGAAATTCAGCACCGTTCCCTTGGGAGAGGGGATGAAAGTCAAAATGTGTATTTCGCTGTAATTCATTAAGGCGTATTCCGATTTAATCCATTCTTTTTTTGTTAGAAAGCAGGTTCTTTAGAGATTGTCCTGTAATTATTTCAAGGTCGTCAATTTCGTAGTTTAGAAATTATAGACATCACTATCTTCAGTATAGGTCCAAATAACTTGAACCCCGGAATCTACAGGATACTTTGAATGAACGGCTCATCTTAAGCTGGCATGCGTAATTTAGCGTATATAGCCATCGTGGATACTATTTTGTCAAAGTCAAACTACTCCAAAGGCGTTAGATTTTGCCAAACGATCATTATACCTACATACTACATAGTAGGTATGGATGTAATACATCGTATGGACGTAATATTACAGTGTTTTCCTATGTAATTTAATATCCTAATCATAATTACTAATATTATAAATGCGAAAGTGTGTTTGTTTGTTGGTTTGTCCTTCAATCACGCCGCAACAGAGCCACGGATCTACGTTTTTTTTACATGTGTATAATTGAGGACCTGGAGAGTGACATAGGCTACTTTTATCCCGGAAAATCAAAGTGTTCCCGAGGGATTTTAAAAACTAAATCCACGCGGACGAAGTCGCGGGCAGCAGCTAGTACCTAATATTATCATGAAATAAATAAAACTTAAAATAATTCAGATGAGTGCGCTAGATCTACAGATTTATTATTATTATTATACACATAAGTACCTTATATTATACTATCAGTTATTCATTGAATAAAAGATAACTATAATTATTTGATCTCTTGCATACTTTTATGTCATATTGTAATATAGCTGTATAATATTTGATTTATCTATCTATTATGTACTCTTCAACTGCCTCCGCATGCTAATCTATGTTAATATTAATGATGAATTGATGAGGTCGCCGTCACTTGCACTTAATTGTTTAGTATAATCAATCAATCACTTACAATTTAATTAGAAGAACAAGACGTTTTATTATTTTTTCATGACGAGGAGAAAGAAAAACGCTAAGGCAGTTGTTCCACGAGCCACCGCACGGCACGACACGGCACGATAAATTGCTGTAAGGACTCCGAGCGCCATAATTATATTTATACTAGATGATGTCCACGTAGATAGTTTTTTGATTCCCGCGGGAACTCCTTAATTTTCCAGGATAAGATGTAGCCTATAGGTATGTTAATCCTGGGTATGAGCTATCACTATTTCAAATTTCAGCCAAATCGGTTCATTCGTTGTGGCGTGAAAGAGTAACAAACATCCACCCATCCATAGATCCATCCATCCATACAGCCATCCTCACAATTTTTCGCATTTATAATACCTACTAGATGATGACCGCGACTTCGTCCGCGTCTATTAAAGTTTTTTTATTCCCGCGGGAACTCCTTTATTTTCTAGGATAAAATGTAGCGTATGTGCTAATTCTGGGTATGAGGTATCTCCATTTCAAATTTCAGCCAAATCGGTCAATGTGGCGTGAAAGAGTAACAAACATCCATACATCCTCACAAACTTTCATATTTACAATATTAAGTAGGATTTCAGGCTTAACCCATTTATTGGGTTTCAATGGTCTAACTCTAAGATTTCAGGGCGGTGTCGTTGAATAAGTAAACGGTCCATAGAAATAAATATATGGCGCTCGGTGTCGTCACCGCAACTTGTCGTGCCGTGCGGAGGCTCGTGGAAAAACGCCCTAACTGGTCAAAGAATACAATACAATAATAGTACAGGAAATGGGTGAAATCCGTCATCAGTTTTCGGCACGAAGCATTGTTTAAACACGTGCACAGTGATTGGGGAGCAACGAATGAAGAATTCAATATCAACCTCAGTTCTTTTTCCCAACTTCACACTAGGAAACACTTTCGCAATGATATATTTTTTGAAACGAAGTAGTGTAGGTTATACTACTTAGTTTCGAAAATATCGATATATCTTAAAGTTAATATATATATAGGTATACTGTTTGCCCCTTACACAAAATATAACAATGCAAGTAGGTACACAATTTGGCGCCCTTATCGCGACGTAGCGATTTCTTTAAGAATACGATCAATGGAATAACTTTTAGACAATCGGGGGCCTGAATAGGCATCCTCTACGCAAGAGCTTTCAAGCTACGTGACGTGAGAAATTAGCTAAACAGGAAAAAATTCTAAAGTCTGACATTTAAACCTATTTCGGTAGGGTTTTCCAGGAGGATAATTTCCAGCGAGGCAGCTACAAATTCGCAGATAATATTAACTTTTTGTAGCTGCAGGAAATAAGATGTATAATCTATATATATAAAAGAAAGTGGTGTTAGTTACACTATTTATAACTCAAGAATGGCTGAACCGATTTGGCTGCAAATTGGTGGGGAGGTAGCTTAGAACCAGGAGACGGACATAGGATACTTTTTAATATTATAAATGCAAAAGTGTGTTTGTATGTTGGTTTGTTCTTCAATCAAGAAGCAAAAAAGCTACATATCGACGTGATTTTTAGCATGGGTGTAGTTGAGAACCTGGAGGGTGGTGACAAAGGCTAACTTTTATCCGGGAAAATCAAAGAGTTCCCGTGGGATTTTAAAAATGAAATCCACGCGGACGAAGTCGCGGGCATCAGCTAGTTATATCTAAAACTATAAAATATGTGATCCGTTATGACTCATGAGAATTAGTTATGAGCATTCACCGCCACTCGGATTCAAGAAAATATTTGTATTTTATTTTTATTTTAAATAAAGGTTAGAGGTAAACCGTAAAATCACATTCTGATGGGCTCGATAGCATTAATTTTTTTTTAACTGATGTACTGCCCGTTCAAGTCAAGTTGGCCGTCGACGACCGTAACAAAATGATGTCGTACTGTAGCGTTGACATAAAAAAATATGGGAACTAATTTTTTGAGCTGTTATTAAAATATTCGAGATGCTATTATGATCAGTTCAAAAACATATTGAGCAGTTATTTAATTTAATGACGGTTGATTAATTATTGCGACAGTAAAAGATGGACAGTAATAAAAAATCAATTAGTCGGTTATTTTATCATACAATGTCAATTCTAAAAATAATTGAACAGTCCAATAACTGAATGAGCGGTAAAAATGATGGAATGAGCGGTTCGATTTTGGCAAAATCTAAAGTTAGGTTAGGATAGGGTTATACATGAACTCCCAGGTGCCCAGCCGCAGGCCGGGCACTTAGGTTGTATTGGGTCAATGTACGAGATGCTCTCGAGATGCTAACTTAAGTTTAAAAAACCTGAGGGGCGCGGGAGGAGCGGGTGAGCGAAACAAAAGTACCGCACTTACACTTTTCTTACCGACAAATTCCTGTAACTGTAAACCACGACTGTCACGGGAGTTTTCTTTTCTGGTAATGCTTTTCAAGGCAATGACGTCTTGAATGTTGAAGGGCATGATTTTTAATTTCCTACTTTTCTCCTCTTGCAGAAAGTCATTAATTAAATTAATAAATAGTTTGCGCTATGCCAACCTTTTTTACTCATGACAAAATGACGTCATACTGTAGCGTTGACATAAAAAATGATTGTATTTTTACTGTAAGTATAAATAGCTAGTCTGCGCTATGCAAAACTTTTTCTTTTTTACTCATCGTAGAAAACTACACGTGAACAATAGTAACCAAACTACATTATTTAACTAATTAAAATTAACAAAACAATTTAAAACGTAACAAATCAAAAGTTTGAAAAAACACTGTACTGACAATCCGGAGCGGTACGTTGCTATCTGTACTAAGTGGATCTGACTTGAGGTGCGGTGCGGGGAAGCGCGAGGGAGGTAGCGGCCAACTAGAAGTGAACGTGTAGTAGCTTCAAAGCAACAATGTGTACATATGTCTTGGTAAGGGCTGTCAAATAAGTTACGTACTTGCACAGCAGCAGCTTCAATAGTGCAACGTTCAGGGCGTGGGACCAAAACTAAATCTTGGCGGTTCAAACTTCAAACCCCATTTCCGTTCCTCTAATATTACCCACTTTTAGCATAAGCTTTACGCATTCCTGGAAGAGAAAGGGGACACTCATATCTTGCATGGCAAATATTCTTAAAAAAAATTATTGAAAAAAAGTTTCTTACTCTTACAGGACTATACTTGTTAGAATTAAGTCTACTCGTAAAAACCAATAATCAATTCTTCACAAAAAAATCTGAATTGCGCACAAGACCTAGACCCTAGTAGACAAAAAGATAAACTTCATTTGCCTCCTGTAAGTTGTAATATTTACCGTAAAAGTGCATACATCATGGCCATTCGAGTACATAATAACTTACCTGATGATATCAAGG
This sequence comes from Oeneis ivallda, assembly GCA_029955525.1. NCBI lineage: Eukaryota > Metazoa > Arthropoda > Insecta > Lepidoptera > Nymphalidae > Oeneis > Oeneis ivallda. The sequence continues at coordinate 21,120,827 of JARPMR010000012.1, forward strand.
AACTTCCCTTAGCTAAGTTTAAGAAAACTTTGAAAAATTGGCTTATAAATAAGGCCTACTACACACTAGTGGAATTTTTTAATGAAACAGTGAAATGAGTAGGTATACATAAAACTATTTGGAGCTGTTTTCTTTCTTTCTCTTTTTTTTCTTTTTCAATGCCTTGTGCTTCAGATATTCTATTTTATTTTATTATTTTTTTAATTTTTAAAAATAAGTAATAAATTTTATCGATAATAATAATTTCAATGAAGTAGTTAACGTGTTATTATTTATTTTAAATCATTGACATTACTAGATTTGATAAACAATTGGCATATTAATTATTATTATATTATTTTATTATCGATATAATTAAATGTGTACTGTGAACTATCCAATTTTTAAATTTAATTGTATAATTTTCTATTGTTATTGCACACCATTAGATTGGTAATACACTACGGCCAACAATCTATTGTACCTACCATCTCTTGTATACTACTAGTGTATAATGCAATAAATAAATTCTGATTCTGATTCTGATTCTTGAATTCATTTAAGTACCTATCAGTGATGAATATGAGTCTATGCTATGGCTCTTTGGCTACTGCGCTGACGAGTGACTCTCATAGTTGTAAAACTTATTTCCATCTTTCTTCGAGGTTTTGAATAACCTCTATCTACTCTATGACCTCATCAATATCTCAGATTAGGTATATAGAGATCAATACAGAGTCCTAAAAAAGCAATAAGTAAAGTCATAAGCAAATAGGTATAAGAGGTAGCTAGTAGGTATAATTCGGTCCGGTTATGAAAATGAAGTAGGTAGCAGGCTCAGAGTAAATATCTAGATAATTACTCTGAGGTAGTATAGGTATAGTATGTACCTATTTCCATTTGATTGTGTGCGTTTGATTGATTTCCATTTGAAAATGTGTAATAACTAAATTGACTAAATTCCAACATAAAATAGGTAATAGGTAACTAAATTGTTAGTAACATAAACTGTACTAACATATAAATAAGTTTATTGTTATTTGCTACTAACAAAATATGGACAAGATAGTGTGAAATAAAATATTAACGTAGTTCCTTATCGCGCGGTGCGGAAGGGGGCTAGACGGAAAAAAATAAGACAAAATTGAACCGACACTTTTTTGAAACCGACACTTTTTGAATGTGAATTTGGCATTGTGTTCAATATTTTCACAGTACAATATTAGATCTCCGTAGCCTTGTGGTTTTGGGTGTGAAAATATTGAACACAATGCCAAATTAATTAATCGAAAGGAACTTCATTCCATCCGGGTTTCCCTTGACACCTCTCAAGTTTTTTAGATTATTAATTGATTGTTACCTAATCACACGGCATTCTATAATTAATTTATGATTAACACTGGGCAGGTTGCAGATGGGCAGGCTGCAATCATAATATTTTTTGAACCTGTAAACACTCGTAAGTCCAAGGAACTAAAGTTAGTGAGGACAGATCGCGATGAGCTCAATTGGAAACAAATTAAAAATATTAACTAGGTTAATTAAAATGTAAAAAAGGCGTACCAAATACCAATACCGTTCATGTTGAATCAAATAAATAAGTTATACGGTTCCTTTAACACTAAAATAGGTGTCGCAAAAATTTTTCTTAGTAAGTATAATTAATTAGTTATAAATTAGCCTAATATTTATATCAAGTGGACATAAAATGGCGTAATTTGGCTTATTAACATGTTTTATATTTCGGTAGCTTAAAATTGTCCTTGCTTACAGAATATTTAATTAAATCATTAATTGTCTATCCGGTCGGTGCATGGCAAGTGAGGTTCCTAAAAATTTAATTTGCTTAAGTTTCTCAAACTTTGGATACTATCTATAAGCTATCTTCCTATAACCTCCTTTTCTTTAGCTGTCTTAATAAAAGGTAAAGAAATAAGTGGTTACTGGCAGAAAGGTGTAACCTACGGATAAAAACAGCCGTTGTTTAATAGACAGTTTTCATCCCGGAATCTACAGCATAGAGTCATAGACGGACATATTATATGTATTATACCTACAAAATGCTCTATATTAATAATAGGTGCATTTTTATGAATATTTAGTGTTAATATTATCTTATAACAATGAATAGATAAAAAAAATCGGCCAAGTGCGAGTCGGGCCTCGCTCTTTTAGGGTTCCGTACATATGACCAAATCTTCTTCTTCTTCTTTTACATATACACATATTATTTAGATATCTTATATTAGTTCTTAGAAAGTACTAAATTAGCATATGGGGGAAAAATTCTCGTTTGTTTTTAAAACTTACAAATCGCATTATAAATAGGTGTTTTCAGTATTTGTTGTTTATACACTATATAGTACATAATATACCAGAATTTCGAATTACTAACTAGTTTAATTTTTGAGATAGACCCCCTAACAAAATTGGTTTAAAACCAACAACTTTGATGGCCCCCCATTTCTTAATTTTTGTAGCTAAAAAATAAAAATATATATATTTGAACTCCACTTAATGAGTTCTAGACAATGACACCCCACATGCCAGGGTAAAAAATAAAATTTTATTTCGACTCCTTTTCCATGTATGGGAGCCCCCTTTATTTTTCAATTTAATTTTATTTTTATAATTTGTTGTTATAGCGGCAATAGAAATACACAATATGTGAAAATTTCAACTGTCTACCTGTTACGAGATACAGCCCGCTGACAGACGGACGGACGCGACGGACGGACAGCGGAGGCTTAGTAATAGGGTCCCGTTGGCATCCTTTGGGTACGGAACCCTAAAAAGCTTTCAAAAGAAGAAAATAAACATTGATGATTCAAAGGCAAAATGGCTACAGATTTAAGAGAGATTAAATCCGAATTTGCTTGTCTCCGTTTACACTAAAAGCTACAATTTAAACAACCGAAATAGTACATTATGATACAAGTGCGCGAAGTTGGTCATTACAGTCGAGGCGGTATTGCACAGCCCGAGTCGCAAGGCGAGGGCTGAAATAGAGCCAAGACTGTAATGAACAAAGCACACGCGTATCATACGACGTTTTTCAACACACTTGCGAGGAAAAAAACAATTAGGTAGGTATAAAATACATTTTAATTATTAAAGCAATTATTGAAAGTACAATTACTAAAATGATACGCAACAGTTTTTGTTGGATGTTGCACAGTATGTGTTATAGTATTATTAAAAATTTCACTGTGGTGTTCTTGAGTAACTGTAAATGTTGGAGATAGTGAAACATTCCCATAGGAGGTGGATGGGCGTTCTAATTCTCCTTTAGTCAGAGTAGGCGGCACACAAAAATCACTGGCATATGAGGTAGAAGGTTGAGGTTCGGGACAAAACTTCTTAGAAGGTGGCTCCAAATTGATGGCTTGTGTTATCTTGGCACTTATGTTAACTTTGTTTTGAATTGAGTCCTCGACATAAGATTCTGCGACTGTATTAGATCGCCACCCGCCATAGCGCTTTATATCAGCCCCTGCATCAGCTAGCAATGTAGCTGAGGTTCTTCTGAAACTGTGTCCGGTGTAACATTCAGCATCCGGTAATCCCAGAAACTTTGCGATTTCTTTTGGCATGGAACCAAATTTATTAACACCTATAGGTTGACATGTACATTTTCCTTTTTGGAAGTTTTGAAAAAAACGGTCACTTTTAGCTTTATTTGTACGCAGAGCTTGATATTTCTTTACGATATCATAAAATTGACCGTCAATAGTGAACGAAGCGGTGCAGAGACGAGAGTGGGGCATTTTGGGTATGGGCGAAGGAACCAAAGGGGCCAAATGTTGGCCGACTTCATGGAGAAGGAGGGCCTCTTTATGATGAACTCCTTCTTCAGGAAGCGGCCACACAGAAAATGGACATGGTTGAGTCCCGATGGTTCCACGAGAAATGAGATCGACTTCATTATGTCGACCAAGCGGCATATATTCAATGATGTCTCTGTGATCAATAGGGTGAAAACCGGTAGCGATCACCGGATGGTAAGAGGCACGTTGAATATTAATGTAAAGCTGGAAAGGGCCAGACTGGTGAAGTCCACTCTCCGACCTTCTCGTGCTCATATCCAAAATCCCGAAAACTTCCAACTCGAAATGCAGAACCGATTCGAGTGCCTAGCAGACTGCGTTTCTGTGGACGATCTAAACAACAGGTTCGTGGAAACTATCCATACTGTGGGATCTAAATTCTTTAAGACCCATCGCAGGAAAAGAACCGAAAAGTTCTCTGACCATACTCTCAAGCTAATGAAGGAGAGACAAGAGATGAGGCTGCAGTCATCGGCAGACGCGGCTGCCTACCGGCGGATTAATAGGCAGATCTCTAAGGCACAAACTCGCGACCACCGTGTCTTTAATACTAAGTGTATTAAAGATACCATTGAGCGGAACAAAGGCTCAAAAGTGTTCGCGAGAGATCTGTCTATCGGACAGAGCCAGCTGACGCGGCTGAAAACTGATGACGGCCTGTAACGAAGCGTTACATATTTCAATTATATTAATTTTAAAATACGTATTTATTTATAAATATATAAGTATTTGTCCTTATGATAAATCCAGAAAAAATTCATTCGATTCCTCAAATACAAATTTAAACTTAAGTCTAATATGACCTATGAAGTTACTTGTGCTCAGTTACACCTCCTGCCACTAGCCATTCGAAGAAATATAAGTGATATTGCCTATCTCATTAATATCACAAATAACACAGTTGACTGTGCGCCGCTTCTTGGGAAGTTATCATTTAAAATCCCCATTAATACTCATCCTCGAATCTTCTCAATCTTTCAAACGCCACACACGCATACCAAGTTCCGCAAAAACTCGTTTATGCTTAGATCTGCTTTATCTTTTAATAACATTTGTAAAAATAATAAAAATTTGGATCTTTTTTGCATCACCGCCACCACTATTCGTAGAACGCTGGCCAACGAGTTCTTCAACTCACACTTTGGTTGAATAATTCGTTGACCAGATTACTTTTTTCAGATTACTTTTTTTAGATTACTTTTTTTAGATTACTTTTTTTTTTATCACCGCATATTGTTATTGTCTTTTTTCTCCCCCCCATTCTTTTTTCTTCCCAGTTGAGTTTTTTGTTTTCCTTAATTATGTATATTATTCTATCTGTGAAAACTTATAATTAGCTATAATTTTCTTCTGTTCTTATCTATTTACTTTTTTATATTAGCTGTAAGTTTTCCTGTAAAATAAAAATAAAATAAAAATAAACATTTATATTATTTAAGTATAGTATGTAGGTATTATGTTTACTCGCCATATTTTAATTATGTCATTTACGTAGGTACCTATTTTGTTAATGCGTCGCGCGCGCGCGCGCGCGTATCCAAGCATACCGGCGCACAGGCATCCATTTTGATGTAGTTAAACCAGCCGTCAGTCGCGCCCGATCTCGCACTAGTGACGGGCGCGTCTCATTTCTTTTCGCAGAGCAATCGCTCTAGTTTATTCTGTGATGAGTCTCTTCAAAATTATTTAAGCCGTGCAATGGATGCGGATTATCCCGTTCTAGGGTAAGTTTTGAATGGCATTTTAAACTGTTTTTATCGTAGATTGTAGATTGTAACGTTTAATCTTTGTTCATTTCACATTCCACAGCATATGTTTCAATGTCATATAATTTGTACCTAACTTAACATTTCTTTGTGTTTATAGCTAATTATTTAACGTGCTAATAATAATAGCTATATTTCAGCCTTATTATTATCATCGATTACATTCTTTTCATATTATTTGCTATGTACTTTGTAATTCTAGAAATTTCTCTATACATACTTTAGTTTTTTGACAACCCTCACTTTAATATTTATATTTTTTAAAATTTCTCAATCGTTACAAATTACATTTTGGCCTTCAGCTTTTCATTATTTACCTATTCTTGTAACTCCGTTCTGATTTCTAACCACAACGGCAATACTATCATGCTTATTAGTACGTCCCTGCGTTTTACTTTAGTGCCAAGGTTGGATTCAGGACGGAATGATATTACCAGACACTAACATCAGTCGGTATATCAATTCCAGGTTCTCCGTTTGGAGTAACGTTCTCCATTCTCCGCTTCAACCTTCACCGCTCCGCTTAGAGCTACTTTCTGCACCGCTCACTGCACGGCTCGCTACCACCAGCCCGGCTAGGACACCAGATCGCGACGGTCGACGTTCCTGTGCGCACTAGCACGGGCGTCTCTTCGTCTGCGGATTTGTGTGCCTGCCGCCATCCCCAGCGACTCAGTGGCCCCCAACATCTCGGCCACCTAACCAGGGGAGTACTTATATACACCACCACCTAGGTCAAGGCAGGATCTTGGTAACTCCACGGCCCTACAAATTTGTGTACCCACCTACTGAGCTAGCCGCGGTAATAAAATCTGTACCGTTACCTTTGGTCGAAATAAATACTTTTGTTACCGTGGGCTACCTTTTGTTATTTAACCCCATTACACTCTTTTTAATCACCCCCCGGTACAGGCCGTCTCGTCTCTTCTCGACCTGAGGTCTTGGGAGAGGTTGAGAAGTTCTATGGACAGTTATATACCACGACACAAAAACCTGTTGAAGATTTGGCGAAAGATCCCAGAGCCAAACTGACCCGACACTATACCGAAGATATCCCGGAAGTCAGCCTATACGAGATTAGAATGGCTCTCAAACAGCTCAAGGACAACAAGGCGCCAGGTGATGACGAAATCACTGCGGAACTCCTGAAAGCGGGTGGAAAACCGGTACTTAAGATCTTTCAGCGATTGTTCAATTCCGTCATCCACGAGGGCACAACGCCGGAAGCATGGCACAGGAGCATGGTGGTTCTGATCTTCAAAAAGGGTGATAATACCTTGTTGAAGAATTATAGACCCATCTCGTTGTTGAGTCATGTTTATAAGTTGTTCTCGAGAGTCATTACGAATCGTCTCGCTCGTAGGTTCGACGACTTCCAGCCTCCCGAACAAGCCGGATTCCGAAAAGGCTTTGCTACCATAGATCACATTCATACGCTGCGGCAGGTTATACAAAAGACGGAAGAGTATAACCGGCCACTTTGCTTAGCGTTTGTGGACTATGAGAAAGCCTTCGATTCGGTGGAAACTTGGGCTGTGTTGAGGTCGCTGCAGAGATGCCGGATTGACTACCGGTATATCCAAGTGTTGAAGTGCTTGTATGAAAACGCCACAATGTCAGTACGTATACAGGACCAGACTACGAGGCCAATCCACTTGCAGCGTGGAGTGTGACAGGGAGACGTTATCTCCCCGAAGCTCTTTACCGCTGCGTTGGAGGACGTCTTTAAGCTTCTGGATTGGAACGGGCTTGGCATCAACATAAACGGCGAGTACATCACTCACCTGCGATTTGCCGATGACATAGTAGTCATGGCAGAGACTCTGAGAGACCTCAATACAATGCTCAACGATCTCAGCAGGGTTTCTCAACAGGTGGGCCTGAAAATGAACATGAGCAAGACGAAAATCATGTCCAATGCTCATGCTCCGCTCCACCCAGTAATCGTTGAGAACTCTGCACTCGAAATTGTCGACAAATATATTTACCTAGGACACACAGTCCAGCTAGGTAGGTCCAATTTCGATAAAGAGATCAACCGCCGAATCCAACTCGGCTGGGCAGCGTTCGGGAAGCTCCGAGATGTCTTCTCATCCAAAATTCCTCAGTGCCTGAAGACTAAAGTCTTCGAACAGTGCGTGTTGCCAGTGATGACTTACGGATCCGAGACATGGTCGCTAACTAAGGGCCTCATAAGTAGGCTCAGGACCGCTCAGCGGGCGATGGAGAGAGCTATGCTCGGAGTGTCCCTGCGGGATCGAATCAGAAATGAGGAGATCCGTAGGTGAACCAGAGTCACCGACATAGCTAAGCGAGTCGCGATACTGAAGTGGAAATGGGCGGGGCACATAGTTCGAAGAGCTGATGGTCGTTGGGGTCCCAAGGTGCTGGAGTGGCGACCTCGCACCGGGAAGCGCAGTGTTGGCAGACCGCCCACCAGGTGGACCGACGACATCAAACGAGTCGCAGGGAGCCGCTGGATTCAGGCGGCGCAAGACCGAGGCCTGTGGAAGTCCATGCAAGAGACCTTTGTCCAGCAGTGGACGTCTATCGGTTGATAAAGAAGAAAGAAGAAGTGAACGATCGTGGTATTTTGTTCTTGGTGTTTGGGATTTTCACAAGAAGCATTTCCCCGTGATTCTTGATGTCGTTTGTTATAATATTATTAAGCTCTTGTCGCCGACATGCGCCTTGGATTCCAAATATTAATGCAACCTGAAAAAAAAATATTTATTTATATTTTTTAATAAATCTTAGCCTTAGATTTTAGGTTTAATTTAATTTATAGTTAATTTTAGTTTAATAAGTAGTTTTCGATTGTCACTCTATTTATTGATTAGTTATCGGTAATAGGTGGATGCTTAATACTTATTTGGGTACTACTTACTTGGGACGGGAGGGATCAGGGGGCCGATCGCGCTATTTTTTTACGACTGAAACGTAACTGAACTGCAAACGAACCGCAACTTTTTGAACGTTTCGTATTGCGCTAACAATTTGACAGCTAGGTGACACTCTGTTGAACTTGAGTTGGAACGCAACTGCTGTCAAACGAACGTTTTTGCAACAGTTCAATAGACGCTACTTTTTTATATTTGAAGTTCGATCGCAACAGTGCAATACAGTGTTTACAAGTGTAGTGTTTATTTGGATTAGATATTTTTATATTAAGATATTTTTATAAACTTTAGCCCAATACCGAATGCGACAAAGTTGAATTGTACTTGCACCACAACCGCAACTGATCCATAACTGAACTGTAAACGTTTCGTTGACAATGCAAATAGCGCGATCGGCCTCCTGCTCATCTTCATTTGCTTTCTGAGACATAGGGGTAATATCGGCAACTACAAATACTACTCCAAATGCTGATGTAATGTTGCTACTGGGAAAAACTTTCTTGAACACATATCAACAATTTTTTTATCCATACGAATATAATCAAGGATCTTTGAATGATGCCACTAAAGGATCTGCAAGAACTTTCATAGACCCTATAGGTTTAGACCAACTAACTAAAGTTGCATGTCATCATCATCATCATCATTAGCAACCCATCAACGGCTCACTACTGAGCGCAGGTCTCCTCTCAGAGAAGGGTTATAGGCCAAAGTCCACCTCGCTGGCCCAATGCGATTTGGCGGAAGTTGCATGTGCTTTATTAGTATTTGTAACTACTCAGATATTGGCTGAGAATGAAGCTGTAACGTAGATTCCTGTATAAAATGCTGTTCAAAACTGAAAAATCTCACTGAAAGGAGAAAGGATGTGAAGAAGGAGCAACGCAAAAATTACGTAAACTTGATTTCTCCTAGAGCTAAGGATTGACGCGATTTGTTGTATGGGTATAGTTAAGTAGTTAGGTATATAGACTATGTTTTATTCCGAAAAACAAACAATTCCCGTGGGATTTTTTACACTACTACGGCCCAAAACTGGGCTCTGGTCACCTCGTCTGAGAGTTGACCAGTGCCCACTCAAGTGTGAGAGGGCCGGCGGTCGGTTGAGATGAATGAATGTGTTCTCGAATGGTAAATTGACGATGTTTGGGAAACTCTGACCACCGATATATATGTTTAATGAAATAAGTTTAAAAAAAGAGAGCAGGATGTGATGATACATAATAATATTATTAAAGTTGATGATGAGAAGGGTATATATATAGGTGCTCGTCTTGGAACATAGTCATTGAATTAGAATTAAATATAGTAATAATACATAATGCGCAGCCTCCTACTGGTACGTATTTATTTATATATTCGTAAATGCTAAAGTGTCATCTTTATATATATAATACTAGCTGATGCCCGCGACTTCGTCCGCGTGGATGTAGTTTTTAAAATCCCTCGGGAACTCTTTGATTTTCCGGAATAAAAAGGAGCCTATGTCACTCTCCAGGTCCTCAACTATACCCATGCAAAAATCACGTCGATCCGTAGCTCTGATGCAGCGTGATTGAAGGACAAACCAACAAACCAACAAACAAACACACTTTCGTATTTATAATATTAGTATGACGTAGGACGTAAGGAAGAATTAATACCACGACGATAAAGGCGATCTAATTAAATTTTAGAACACAAAAGCTACTATTGTGACTTTAATATGATAGTTAGATGTATACCATCGGGGACATTTTTGAAGAAAATAATGAGTACTTTAATCATGTAGTACATCATTTTTATGTATCATCAATAGTTTTCTCAGCACAATATGCCAAATAATGCATTTTATAGGCAAAATTTTCCTACTTTGGGTTATATTATTGCAATTTTCTTAAGGATCTCTAATTGTTTTGACAATAAATTATAGCTTATGTTACTTCCTGATAACTTAGCTTTCTATTGGTGGAAAAATGGTTAAAATCGGTCCAGTAGTTAGAGAGCCTATTCGGTACAAACAAACAAACAAAAAAATCTTTCCTCTGTAGGTATAACATTAGTATAGATATATAAATGAATCCTTATTTCCCTTGTTCACGGCATCACGCGTGAACGGCTGGATCGATTTTGACGGAACTTTCCCTGTCAGATAGCTGATGTTATATAAGGAGTAACATAGGCTAGTTTTTTAACCTTAATTTAAATAACCTTTAATCGATACAGAAACTTTGCGAGATCGTCCTATAAAAGCTTCACGTTCTAACTCCTCAATTCTGATGCTGCAGGGTTTCTACCCACCTAAACTGTGGTGATTTGTTAACTGTCGATTATGAATAGTTGTAGGTACCAACAACTCCTCAATCCTCATGCTGCAGGGGTTTTGTTCACACAAACGAAGTTGCGGGCATCAGCCCGCATAGTCTATTTAATAATAAAATCTTATCTACATGTTGACATCACTACCATATATGGTAGGATACACCAAATATGGTAGGCTCAAGGCTGTAATGGGACTTAATGGATTCAAATACCAGCTGTTAGCTAGCTAGTGAAGTTTTAAAATAATATTATATTGTAGTAATTTAACTTCTGTACTACGCGGTGTGTAATAAAGTGAAAAAAAAACCGTCGTGTCACCTTTAAAGTTTGTTTTGAGTTTTATATATCGCATGCTTGATGCTTCAACGGTAAAGGAAATATTCTCAAAGGTGTGTGAAGTCTACCGATTTGGATTGGTTCAGTGTGGTGGACAAGGCCTATAAACCTTCTCTGAGAGGAGACCTGCACTCAGTAGTGAGTCGTTAATGGGTTGCTGCTGATGATGATGAAACTGAGTGAGAGCGTTGCACTTGCACGGTTAAACTGGCCTTCTGCGACGAATTAAGTGATGTGTGTACAAAAATAAGTCGAAATAGAATGGTTAATTATCACTGTTTTTAACCGACTTTAAAAAAGGAGGAGGTACTCAATTCGTCGGAATCTTTTTTTTTAATGTATGACGGCTCAAGGGCCTCAGAGTTATTTTTAGTAACAGTGACGTCAGCATTGCTGACGTCACAATCTTCAATACTTTCACTCATAGGAATCAAAACACAACTTGTCGGACTAAACTCAAACTCAAACTTATTTATTTCATGTAGGCCAACCTGTGGCTCTTATGACACGTCAAGATTCTACCACCGGTTCGGCAAGCGGATACTGCTGAGAAGAGCCGGCAAGAAACTCAGCAGTTGCTCTTTTCAAAATAAAACTTTACTTTTATTACGACAACTCTCAGAGGTCCGTACGGTCCGACGCCTCGAGCGAGAATGAGCTGCGAGGGATCGGCCGCCCGTATTTAAATGAAAGCTTGCTTGTACAATCATCTTTTGTAAATTGTTTGCTACCGTCCAAATTATGTTTACAAAATCATATTGAGGGTAGTTAACATTGATTAACAAAGAAATGTTTGATTTGTGATTCAAACCGTCTAAAAGCGGTTAGTTATTGAAATCTAGACTTTCTTGACGCCGCTGAATGAGGTTAATAACCTCTTCGCGCCGACATGTATGTTCACCGATTAATCGAAGACGCCTGAACCGATTTAAAAAAATATTTTTTGTTTCAAAGGGTATACGTCCCAGGTGGTCCTGGTCCCATATAAATTTTATCGAAATCGGTCGAGCAGTTAATAAAATATCGACAGTAATAATAACAATAATAAATAATTATATATATATGTTGCATTATATTGTAATTGTTGGTATGCCTGGCGCTTGCCAAACCTACTTTTCCATTTTTTCTTAATATATTTATCTGATTTGTTCCAGGTGGCCGCTTTGGCAGCGGTTGCTCTTGCAGCCGACGAGTCTCCGTTAGTATTTTGCACATTCTCTATGCGTATTCTTCATGGCTTCCTAGACCCGAGTGTTAGTTGATTACATTATCCTTGTTATGGCAAAGTAAAGGTGTTTCTCCACCTGATCGATCGGCTTCAATGTCCAGGTCTGGGAATTTTTAAACCTCAAAGCCTAATGGTTAAAATTGCGGACTGAAAAATGGAAGGTCGACCGTTCGATCCCCATCCGTTGCACTTTCGTCGTTTCCACTCCTGACACAAGCTTTCCGCTTATTTTGAGGAGATAGGAGAATATTATTCAAGTTCAGTTTGAAAAATATTCAGAAAAAAAAGTTTAACAACGCGCATTCGGGCGATCGGACGATCAATATCGATCAGTAACGATTTATCTTAGCCAATAATGGCAGGCAGCGTCGACTGTCGGTCGATCGGAGGTGATTGCAATCGTCACACTGTAGCAATCATTTTCATCCCGTAACCGGACTCGGTTGCGGCTGGTGCATGCCGTAGCCCGTAGCCCGTAGGCCGTATGAACACGAACACTGCGCACTACCTACGCCCGATAGTTGCATACAACTTTTCCGTTAGTGCAAGTCAAGCATGCAAGTTCTAACAGGATATCGAGCTATGATACAAAATAATTTTGGTTTAATGTAATAACTACCCGGATAGTTCAGTCGTCTACCGACTGAAGTATACTTCCCAAGAGGTCCCATTGAAATTTTATCGAAATCGGTAGAGCGGTTTTTAAAATATCAACAATAAATTAGGTATATACTTTGTACTGGCGCGGGCGTTTGAAGTCGGTTTTTTTTTTCTGGGTTTATCATGCGATCAGTCGGTGGACTATGAGCAGATTTGTTGTAGGATGGGTTGGCGATCAGAGGCAACTTCCCCAGCGGGAAGCACTCTATGTCTCGGCTATATATCGTCTAGGATATGCCTTCTCTTTAAGCGACGGATCGCTTGCGGCATCGTCAACTGTGCTGCCAGGCAATTCGGGTGTTTGACAAGCCTTGTTTTGTATTCAGAACCATGAGATTTTATTTCATCCTTTATTGTGTTCACATTTAAGTGCTCATGGATTTCAGAAATGCGCAGGAACCATGGCGCGTTCGAAAGTTGTTTCAGGATGTAATTTTGTGCTCTTTGAATAATTTCAATGTTGGAGTCGCATGCTGATCCCCAGAGTTGGATGCCGTATGTCGTATCGGCTTAATAACTGTAGTATATAGCAGGAGCTTATTATCTAGGGACAGTCTTGAGTTCCTGGAAAGCATCCAATATAGTCCTCTATATCGATGGTAGATCTCATCCCTCTTGGTTTTGATGTGCTTCTTCCAGGTGAGCCTTCTATCTAGGTACATGCCAAAGTACTTGACATTGTCACTCTGCGGAAGCTGGTTGTTACGCAGTGAGACAGGAGGACAGTTTCCTCGACGCAGAGTAAATGTTATATGGACAGATTTAGTGGCACTAGCTTTTATTCTTCATCTTGACAGCCATTTGTCAATCTCATTTAAACCGCGTTGCAGGGTTGCTGAGGCTTCGTCCGGGCATCTACTGCGAGCAAGGACCGCAGTATCATCCGCGAAGGTAGCTACTATGACGTCGTCAATATGTGGTAGGTCACTTGTAAAGATTGTGTACAGCACAGGTCCCAGCACAGAGCCTTGCGGCACGCCAGCTTTGATGGGATGGAAAGCAGATGTGTAATCGTCTTCCTTTACTTGAAATATTCGGTCTGAAAGGTACGATTTGAGTAGTCCAAAGAATGAATGGGGTAAGAGCGTTTTTATTTTGAATAGAAGACCTGTGTGCCACACCCTATCAAAGGCCTGCTGCACATCAAGAAAAGCAGAAGAACAGTATTCTTTACGTTCAAGTACATCTCTGATGGTTCTACATACTCTATGGATCTGTTCAACAGTCCCATGATTTTGTCGAAAGCCAAATTGATGATCTGGGATGATGGACCTTCCCTGAAGTTCTTTTATGAGTCTTCGCAGCACAACTTTTTCACATACCTTTGACACCACAGGTAATAGACTGATTAGCCTGTATGAGGTCAAGTCATTAGCTGGTTTGCCAGGCTTTTCTATCATTATAATCTGGGAAACCTTCCATAGCGCTGGAAAATAGCCGACTCTCATAATACCATTAAACAGGATAGTAAGGAATACCAAGCCTTTTTTGGGTAGTTCTAATAGGACTTTTTTGTCTATCAGATCAAAGCCGGGTGCCTTTTTGTCTTTCATACGTTTTATTTCGTTCATAACTTCTTTTGGAGTAGTTGCCGCAATAGGCAGATCTAATTGGAATGGCTGTCCAATGACATCTTCTATTTCTGCATCGTCGACTTGATCAGCTTCGTTTGGCGTAAATATTTTTGCTAAGTGCTCTCCAAAGGCATCTGCTTTCTGTTTCTGACTTCTTGCCCATACGTTGCCATTCAATCTAAGCGGTGGTTTGGATTTTGTGGGTTGGCTAGTACTTTTGCAGGCTCTATACAGTGAATAGTTAGTGGCACTTGTTGCTGTCAAAGATTCCAGAAATAATTCTGTTGAGACATCATTCCCCTTAGCTATGGCTTCTTTCAGATCCTTTATTGCTTTGTTTAGTGCAGATTTATCTTCTGGATGTCGACCATTGTGCCATATTCTACGCAACCTTCTTTTTTCCATAATTTGGTCTTTTATTGCAGGTGGAACTACATTGTGCCTGTGCAATGAATTGTGAATTTCCGGTGTGCATCTCCAACAAGCTGATTGAACTGTAGACATGAACTTGTAGGTTGCATTGTCAAATATCATCTTCGGATTTAAGGGCTATTTGAAGCTGGAGCTCTTCAGTAACTATATCGCGAAATGCTTCCCAGTCTGTCCATTTGTTGTAAAGTTGTTGCCTTTTCTCATTCTTTAACACATTGGAACTCATGGTAAGTACCACTGGGATGTGATTGGAGGAACCATCCAAGGTTGAACTTATATCGAAGAATAATCTAGACAGACCTTTAGCTATAAAAAAGTCCAGGACATCAGGCAGTCTGTTTGGGTCTGTAGGCCAATGAGTAGGTTCTGATGTTGCAATGGTAGTCAGAAAGTTTTTATCTACACTCTTCTTTAGTTCCCTTCCTCGGGTGGTTATCAGCCTAGATCCCCAGTGGGGGTGCTTGGCATTCCAGTCTCCTCCAATGACAAACCGAGAACCAAGGCTATCGAAGAACTTTGAAAATTGCTCCTCCGATATCCTGTACTTGGGTGGACAGTACACTGCTGAGATGTTAAAGTCGCCATTTCTGTCCGAAACAGATACTGAAGCGGCTTGAATTTGTTCAGTGCTGTATTGTGGTAGTTCATAGTGCTTTATTGTTGCTTTTATGATGACTGCAGTTCCTCCATGTGCAGTTCCGTCTGGGTGATTTGTATGATAAATATTATAACCTTTTATCTGTATCCGACTAGTACTAACAAAGTGGGTTTCTAATATGAGTAGGATATCAAGCTTGTGCATATGAAGTAGTATTTCTACTTCATCGTTGTTGAAGTCGGTTTTTTAAAAAGATTTTTTTATATTAAATTATTAATTATATTTCATTTATAAAAATTGTAAAATACCACCACTTTTTCCTAAATTCGTCCGTGTGCTAAACTTGTAATAAAATCTCTTGAACATAAGCTGTTTGTTTGTTTGTTTGTTTATTTGTAAATGTTTTTTTAGTTACAGGAAGACAACTGCATATTTATTCACCCCCACTACGATAAAACCCACGACCCTCAGATACGACCCGTACCGGTACAACACCGCCAGAGTCACCAGACCCAGCAAAGTCGACAACTCGGGTCGTTACGACCCTGGTAAATACGACCCCGCCAAATATGGCCCTGGTAGATACAATGCTGGACGCTACGACCCCGGTAAATACGACCCCAGCAAATACGATAAATCTGGACGTTGGATTCCTGACGGCTCTGGACTTTACAAGTATGTTTGCTTTCAATTTTTACTTCACATCCGAGTTTTTATTTTTATTTTTGTTTATTGTTTATAAATTTATGCTATGAAACTATTACTAAAGCATTTTTAATGCACAAAGATTAAAAAGAAACTAAAATTTTATTAAAGTATTTATACTTAATGCACAAAAATTAAAAAGAAACGAAAAAATTTGCAGTAAATGATAAAATATTGAACCAACGGGTGCGTATTATGTGCGTGTTGTAAGGCTACGTCCAGACTCCAGATAATAGGAGCGTCGTCGCTGCACGATTTTTAAAAGCATAGGACTCAGAGTAATAATCGTTCATTATGACGCTGCCAGAGCACGGATTTAAGAGTCTTGCTTTCCTCACCCGTCACAGCCGCGCCTCTGCGTGTACAGTACCCGGCGATATATATTGCACATCGGCCTTTGGAATAAAACGCTATTTCTATTCTATTGCAAGGAAAGCTAGCCAGAAATTCACGTAGTAATTACTGAAATCTCTTCACAATCGGCGAGCACATCACGTAACATATATAAAAAAATGCAGTCGAACTGTTAATAGAATAGAATAGCGTTTTATTCCAAAGGCCGATGTGCAATATATATCGCCGGGTACTGTACCTACCATGATACGTTTCTTATGGACCATAAGGTTTCATACAACATTGACACTGGCGCGGTGCGAGCGGCGGCGGCGGCGCGGCGGTGATATCGAAGAAACGTATCTCGTAAAAATATAAAAAAATACAAAAAATAAATAAAATATCCCATGTCCAAAAAAACTATAAGTGGTTAAAACTTTTGTGTGAATTATTAGGTTTACTTTGCAATAAGGATAATTGTTTACATTTTTAACCAAATTCAAAAAAGGAGGAGGTTCTCAATTCGTCGGATTTTTTTAAAATTTTTTATAATTATGTTCACCGATTACTCGAAAATGCCTGAACCGATTTGCTGAATTTTTTTTGTTTGAAAGGGTAAAGGGTAAACTAGCCTTTAAAGGCTACCATGAAAGGGTTTATTTTCGGTCGCCGACACGTGCGTGCCGATAGGCGTAAGGAGCCTTTAAAGGCCCCCATGAAAGGGTTACACTCCGCGCGCGACTACTGTCTTTCGTTATAATTCTATGTTATGAAGTGTATTAATTTGTATCCATTTTTCAGCGGTGACCGCGGAGACCGCGGCGGTGCTGGAGGCTTCTACAGCGGTGACCGCGGAGACCGCGGCGGTGCTGGAGGCTTCTACAGCGGCACCTTCGACCGTGGTGCACCTGGTGGCTTCTACACCGGGTCCTCAGACAAGGGAGGCCCCGGGGGCCCCGGGGGCCCGGGAGGCCCGGGAAGTCCTGGAGGCCCCGGGGGTCCCAAGAGCCCGGGAGGCCCGGGAAGTCCTGGAGGCCCCGGGGGTCCCAAGAGCCCGGGAGGCCCGGGAAGTCCTGGAGGCCCCGGGGGTCCCGGGAGCCCGGGAGGCCCGGGAAGTCCTGGAGGCCCCGGGGGTCGGAGCCCGGGAGGCCCGGGAAGTCCTGGAGGCCCCGGGGGTCCCGGGAGCCCGGGAGGCCCGGGTAGTCCGGGAGGCCCAGGCAGTGGTTACACTGGCGATAAGAATCCTGGGTAAGTGTTAGGAGACTTCATATTTTTTAAAATATATAGACTAGGTGTAATGATTACTGTTGCGTTACAGCAATGGCTGCAGTGTAACGGCGTGTTCTTGCAGAGAGACGTCGGTGAAGGAATAAAGAAACACAGACTGCAGTGTCTAATGGTAGTGGCATATAGTAGCGTATTTACAAAGTTCTTATATACTAATAAAATTACGAATAAAAAGGTGGGAGAAGTTGGTGCTCAGATATTATGTACGTCCGAAATTTGTTGATTAATATTATTATAAGTTGTTGAAATAAATTACAAGGTAATTATCGCGGAATTAAAATATGCTATGAGGTACGTATGGTCACGTCCCGTACGTGCCATAGATATTCCCCCCTTTAGGGAAAATGGCGTATACATAAAAAGGGAAGAAAAAACTAGTACTAATTAACATTGTTGAAAACGAACTGTAGGACGAGATATGCGTCCTGAACGCGTAACCTTCTGCTGTTGAATCTCTCTGAGATCTGTTGCTATGTCGCGTTTGTCGCTGTTGTTACGCTCGTCGATCTCTTCGTTCATCAGAAATGCTGGCTTGATCCGGTCTATTGATACGTTATATTCTTTGCCGTCTCGTTCAATGGTGAAGACTTTATCGTTTCGTCTGATTACTCGGAAGGGTCCCTCATACGGAGGAGTTAAAGACGGGCGTAATCTATCGCACCTCAGGAATACGTGCGTACAGTCTGACAGGCGCGGGTGGACGAAAACGTTTCGATTTGAACTCTCCCTTTGCGGAATGCTCGTGGCTCGACTTATGTTTTCTTTGATATCTTGAACGAATTCGGGGTATGTGGTCTCTGTCTTGTCGCCGAAAAAACTTGCCGGTAACCGAATAGTTGTGCCATAAACTAGTTCTGCGGCGCTTTAGCCAGTATCTTGTCGATAACTGGAACGTATGCCTAATAGAACTGATGGCAATTCTTTTGTCCAATTCGCTGTGTTTGCACGAGCCCTTAATGCTGTTTTTATTGTCCTGTGTAATTTCTCAACTTTCGCGTTTGATTGTGGGTGGTAAGGTGTGGTCCGGATCTTCTCAATTCCCATTAATTTTGCGAGACTTTTGAGTATCTCACTCTCCATCTGAAGCCCCAAATCGGACGTTAAATGGATAGGGGTCCCGTACCTGCAAATCCATCCTTCATACACCAGTCTGGCTACAGTAGTGGCTGTAATATCAGATACAGGAAAAGCCTCTGGCCATGACGTGCATCGATCGATCATCGTTACTAAATACCTTTTGTTTTGTGATGTAGGTAATGGTCCGACGATGTCAATATGTATGTGCGAAAAACGCTGTGCAGGCATAAATTTCCCGAGTGGCGATACTGTGTGCCTATGCACTTTTGATAGTTGGCATGGTATGCACGAATCGCACCACTGATTTATTTCTGTGTTCATTTTAGGCCAAATGTAATTTCTTCCGATTAATTTCCTTGTCGTATTTTTGCCAGGATGGCTGAAGTTATGATAGCTGTCAAAAATAGTTCTTCTAAGTTGCTTCGGAATGTATGGTCGCGTAATTCCAGTAGAAATGTCGCAATAAATCTTGCTATTTGTATTGGGTACTGCTACTCGCGTCATGTATTTACCTATTTTGTTTGAGTTGCTGTAGCTCGATGTCACCCTCTTGGTATTTTTCTAGCTCAGAATAATCGATAACGGTGGGTAACGTGATAGTTTCCACAACTCGAGATAAGGCGTCAGCCACTACGTTGTGATTCCCGCTTACGTGCTGTATATCGGTGCTAAATTGTGATATAAAATCCAAATATCTTATTCTCCTCGGAGTGTCATCTTGTGACGGCTTCTTGTCGAAGGCGTGCACTAATGGTTTGTGGTCGGTGTAAATCGTAAAAATGCGACCTTCTATCAGTCGTCGGAAATGTTTTACCGCCATATAAATTCCGAGTAGCTCTCGATCATAAGTTGAATACTTGACTTGCGTATCCGATAAGGATTTTGAAAAATATGCAATAGGTATCCATTTTTGCTTGACCTTTTGTTGTGAAACTGCACCGACGCATTTTAAACTAGCGTCGGTCATTATTGCGATCGGTGCGTTTTCATCAGGAAATGCTATCGTTGCAATGTCACGCAAATCTTGCTTGCATTGTTGAAAAGCACGCTCGGCCTCTGCGTTCCACTTAATCAGCGTATTATCGTTTTTCCTTGAATTTATTAAAAATATGTTGAGTGGAGCTTGATGATTGGCGGATTGCTTGATTGCATGTCTGTAAAAGTTGACCATGCCCAGGAAACGACGAAGTTCCTTGACAGTTTTGGGTTTGGGATAATCGATGATTGCTTGAATTTTTTCTTGTGTTGATTTCATTCCTTGGTTCGTTATATGATAACCAAGAAAATCTAGTTCTCGTTTGGCGAACTCGCATTTGTTCATGTTGATTGTAACACCATTTTGTTGCAATCTCTTGAAAACTGTTTCCAAATGATTGTAGTGTTGTTCTTCGGACTTGCTTGCGATTAATATGTCGTCGACAAAAATGAAAACGTAGTCCAAATCTCGGAATATTGAATCCATGAATCTCTGGAAGGTCTGTCCAGCATTACGTAAACCGAAAGGCATCTTTAAAAATTCAAATAAACCGATCGGCGAAACGATTGCGGTTTTTTCGGGTTCCGCTACTGGTATAGAATGATAAGCCTTCCGCACGTCGATTTTGCTAAATATGTTTTTCCCGTTTGCGATATATGTAAAATCCAGTAACCTTGGCAACGGGTATCTGTCTGGAACAGTAATCTTGTTAAGGGCGCGGTAGTCACCGCAAGGTCTCCATTCACCATTCTTCTTTTTTACCATGTGCAATGGACTGGCCCATGGGCTACTGGATGGTCTGCAAATTCTCATCTCCATCATCTCTTGAAATTCTTTTTTGGCTATTTTGTACTTGTCAGGAGGAAGTGGGCGAGCTTTGGCGCATACTGGAAATCCTTCCGAGATGATGTGATGTTGAACATTGTGCTGCGTAGGTCCCTTTATTGATGTTGGCCTTGTAATACTTTCGTATTTTTCCAGTAATTGTTTGAGAGGAGCGGATAAGTTGTGGTCGATGGAGCGGACGGACGGAATATTTACTCGTATAGAATTCATTGGTTTCTTGATTTCAGTCGTTTTGTCGATTAAGGTTTTTCCGTGTATGTCTACCAAAAGCCGGTAGTGGTCTAGGAAATCAGCTCCTAATATAGGCATCTTGACGTCGGCAATAACGAAGGTCCAGATGAATGGGCGGCGTAACCCCAAATTTAAGGTTAGGGTTTTTTCTCCATATGTATTGATAATGGTTCCGTTGGCGGCAAATAATTTTAACTCGCTTGCCTTTTTAGGGTTCCGTACCCAAAGGGTACCAACGGGACCCTATTACTAAGCCTACGCTGTCCGTCCGTCCGTCCGTCCGTCCGTCCGTCCGTCCGTCTGTCAGCGGGCTGTAAACGTCTCGTAAACCGTAATAGATAGACAGATGAAATTTTCACATATTATGTATTTCTATTGCCGCTATAACAACAAATAATAAAAATTAAATTAAATTAAAAAAATTAAATAAAAATATTTCCATGGGTACATGAACATATTTTAATTGAATTTTTTTTGAACGGAACCCTAAAAGAGCGAGGCCCGACTCGCACTTGGCCGATTTTTTTTATTACACAAATCTTTCTTTGCATCAGTTTTATGATCGCGATCACATCTGATTGGCGTTCTTGCAGCATCTTAAGTATTCTCACCAATAACCAGAGAGTACCAGCTAATAAGAGATGATTGCGTCACAGTAAAGCATTCATTTTTAGGGTTCCGTACCCAAAGGGTGCCAACGGGACCCTATTTACAAGCCTCCGCTGTCCGTCCGTCTGTCTGTCCGTCAGTCTCCCAGCGGCCTGTAACTCGTAAACCGTAATAGGTAGACAGTTGAAATTTCCACAGAATATGTATTTCTATTGCCGCTATAACAACAAATAATAAAAATAAAGTTAAATTAAGAAATAAAGGGGCTTCCCTAATTAATGAAAAAGGAGTCAAAATACAATTTTATTTTTTACCCTAGTATGTGGGGTGTCTAGAACTCATTAACGGGAATTCAAATATATTTTTATTATTTTTTAGCTTTCAAAAATGAAGAAATGGGGGGCCATCAAGTGACCAAAACAAACGAGCATTTTTTTCCCCATATATGCTAATTTAGAACTATCTAAGAACTAAGATATCTAAATATGTATCTAGTTTAAAAAAAAGTGATTTGGTCATATGTACGGAACCCTAAAAGAGCGAGGCTCGACTCGCACTTGGCCGATTTTTTTTGAGCTCTGTGATGGCTTTGAAATGACTGAAATGTTCGCCCCAGTGTCCACGAGGAATCGATAACCACTGTTAGAGTCGTTAATCGTTAGGCGATTTGACGGAAGAATAGCACAGAGTCTCGCCGCACGCTGTGCTGAATCTAGTTTTCCGAATGTTTGTTAACCCAGGAACAGGGCTTTTCACACTTCCGAGCTTTGCTTCTAAAGTTTTTATGATAGTAACAAAAATTGCTTCGTTGTTCCGATCGTGAATGCAGGCGTGAACTTGACCTAGGTCTATTGTACCGAGGTTGACTAAAACTGCTGCGTCGAAGCATTGTTCGCGAGCGGTCATTGCGTAGCGCTGCAATTTCTAACTGCATCGTTGCAATTTGTGACGTCAGTTGGGTGATTAAATTTATGTCAGCTGATGCCGAAGACGATATGTTCGTATTGCAGCGGCTGTTCTCGTAGATGCAATCAGCCATTTCGCTTAGCTTGTCCAGTGCCAAATTTTCGGAGATCGCTAACACGGAGGTTACGGATGGAGGAAGTTGTCTCATCCATAATAAACGTAGTGTGTCGTCATTGATCTTGCCGCAGCCAGCTTCTTTCATTTTTCTTAATAGTTGAGATGGCTTTTGATCTCCCAGGTCCATCTCAGACAAAAGCTTATGGAATCGCCGATGTTCGCTTTCTTCATAACAGCTGATGAGTCGTTCCCGGATGCAGTGGTATTTGTTCTCTGAAGGCGGACTCGTTAAAATGTCGCTGACTTGATGGATGACGTCTTTTGGTAATTTTGATACGACCGCGTTGAACTTGTATTCATCGCCTTGTTTCTGCGGAGCCACAATTGCGTCAAATTGAGAGAACCAAAGACGCGGTGAATCCGTCCAGAACTGCGGAATCCTCTCTGCTATTGAGATTGATGCCACTAAGTCTGTGCTGCCGTTGAGTTGTTCGTCTGTAGAGTTGCCAGCGCCGAAACCTTTGACAGGTGTTGGACGGGCCATGTTGAGACGAAAAAATGTGACCCACAATGATGAGGATGTCTTGATGTGTTGGCCGATCTCGTTGGTTGGTTGGACACGTTGGATACGATCTCGTCGGATGATCGCGTCGGATGATGACGTCGAGGATCGCTGCTTCGTACGTCGGGGAGCAGAATCACGTTGAGGTTTTTCACGGTCGGGAGCAGAATCACGTCGGGGTCACCACTGTTGCGTTACAGCAATGGCTGCAGTGTAACGGCGGCGGCGTGTTCTTGCAGAGAGACGTCGGTGAAGGAATAAAGAAACACAGACTGCAGTGTCTAATGGTAGTGGCATATAGTAGCGTATTTACAAAGGTCTTATATACTAATAAAATTACGAATAAAAAGGTGGGAGAAGTTGGTGCTCAGATATTATGTACGTGCGAAATTTGCTGATTAATATTATTATAAGTTGTTGAAATAAATTACAAGGTAATTATCGCGGAATTAAAATATGCTATGAGGTACGTATGGTCACGTCCCGTACGTGCCATAATTACAAAATGCAATCTCACTTGATGGTGGGTGTAGATTCAGTCTAAGATGGAGCACGCTTGCCTAGAAGATTCTTGATTTAAAGATATTCAGATGGCAAATATAGTAAGTACGGGAAAGTGAACAAAATATATGGAATTACATCCTTAGGAGGAATAGGTGAAACATTCAGTCATAAAATGATAGTAAAAAAGTTGCTGTACTTATAATAAAAACGGCCAAGTGCGTGTCGGGCCACGCGCAGTGTAGGGTTCCGTAGCTGAAAGTCTCAAATATTATTGCTGACCTAGGATAGTGCTTTTGTTTTATTTATGAATATTGAATAAATTTTGAGTTCCATGGTTTAAATACTATAATATTCTACAAAATATGCAACTTACACTACTTGTAACACCTAACTTAGAAAAAAAACATATAACTCCTTAACTAATGAACCCTACTTAGCCGTGACAGTTTTCCTTTAAAATTCATTATATATACTACTGCTGTGAGTTTTTTCTTGTATTTTATATACAACCATTTAGCTGGCAGAGGGGGGGGGGGGACACTTGACTCTAATAAAATTAAAATAGCACTTTAAAATATATTTCACAAACAGATCCCTGAATTGAAAAATGATGTTCCCACACCCACAATATTTTTGAAAGACCTATTCAACGAAACCCCACACTATGGGATAGACGTGAAAAAAAAAATCATCCCCACTTTACATGTAGGGGAGGTACCCTAAAAAAAATTATTTTTCACAATTTTATTTCACGACTTTGTCGGCGTGATTGATATTTATACCCTTGTCAAATTACAGATTTCTAGTACCAATAGTCTCTGAGCTAAACCGCGGATGGACAGACGGACAGACGGACGGACATGGCGAAACTATAAGGGTTCCTTGTTTACTACGGAACCCTAAAAACGTACGTTGATAAAGGTGTCTATGCAAGGACTGTAATATCGATATTTAATTTAGCTACCTACATTGTTATCCAGACTTCAAATTACTTTATCGGTATCGATACTGATACTAAAATACTGATATAATATCAATAAATTCCTCTTTCTCTCGTCTTCCTTTCCAGTTTCTGTGATGTCATAGGTACGTAAGCTACGCACTGCTTGTGCGTGTTGTGATATCGTCAGTGTAGTTGGAAAATTAAATAACTACACTTTTTGTGAAATCGACTTAATTGCATTTCCAGAAAGTCTAATTAAAGCTGCATCTTTCTGTAGTTCTAATTTTTGATAATCATCATTTTATTAAAAAGATAATATATGAAAATGAATCTTGCAAGGTGGAAAAAAGTAAGTATACGTTAATAAAATAGCGAAGGAAAGGTAGATAACGCATCAAAAAAAATAACTTAATTCTCTTTTTCATCACTCCGAGAGTGAATAAAATGCATAAAGTTCTTTATTCAGTTTTCCCTCTATTACGCTTTAAATGCTTTACAGGGCCAATGCAGTTCGAAAAAATAAAATAAAATCAGTTATTTAATTTAGCGTGGGTCATGATTGCAATGTACAGGTATTTTTAAAATTGAAAAAGTAAATAAGTTAGATTCAATTGTGCAGTTTTCAGGCATCATTTAATTTCAATATGGTTATGACTTATGAACTTATGATACTTCATCTAAGTCTAAGTACTCGTCTCCTACCACTGGGTGACCGACAAGGAGAATAACGCCCCGGGAAAAACATTGATCAAGAGTTAATTACAATGGCATAACACTCTTTGCCAATCACGGAAACTAAGAAAGGAGGATGGCGAATTTTGACCCAGTACTTTTAAAAACCATGTTTAAAACCTTTCAGACTCTGGAATCATTTAATTTTAATTAATATTTTTCAAAGTATTTTTCTGTGTAAACCCCATATTTTTAGAATTTGGGCATCAAAAATATAATTATTCACAATAATTACGCATTATTAAATAACCGTTCTAGTGGCAATACATAGCATTTTACGGAGTAAAGAATAAAAACTAACTTATCAAAATAATTATGTCAATGTCAACTGTCAACTCAATCAATTAATGTCATTCGTGGTCAGTTTATTTCATGGAACTAGGAATTACGTATAGTTTATTTCGTAATTCTTTCGTTTTGTTGTAGTTATAGACATATAGATGGCAGCACTATGAATTACATAGTAAGTAGGTTAATTAGTAGGTTAGCTGTTTTAATGTTTAAAAGAATGCGTGTTCTCTTTGGTATATTCAGACAATGATTTTCAGTACCTATTTGATTTTTCAAAGCTATTAAATTTTACTCTGGTAATTTGCCTTAAAGATAATTAAATGGAAACCTAACCTCATTTTTAACAATTTACGATTCAATATCTTTTTTTCTCCCAGCTTTATTTGATTAACTTTTTTGTTAGTTTGGTTTACTAGAACAAGTATCAGAAGTTTGATTCGTGAACGTGGGCCTCAAGTCTGGGTCAGAAACTCTATGGAGCTCACCAATCTCCTTTTTGCATAATGAGATTTATACATGCTAGATTTGGATGTTTTTCTGGGAATAACCTTAGATAGAAAGCTTCATTGGGGCGCTCATATAGAGACACTAGCAGGCAAACTCAGTTCAGCTGCCAAAATTAGACAGTTTACCGATGTGAAAACTTCGCCTACTTCGCCTACTTCCATAATACGATGTGGGGCGGAGCGGCCAATATTGAAACTGGTTTTGTATTCCAAAAAAGAGTCATCCGATCTATTTATAATCTCGCGAATCTCTTCGTGAAAAGTATGGTATACTTACACAGTGTTTTCACAGTATATTTATTATTATTATTAGCCTTTATTAACAATCTTACATTTAATACAACAATACAATTACAATTTACAAAAATTTTTAAAATATACTAAAATTTAAGACACCGGTAATGTTCGATTGTTTTGCCCGTCAGCATAGGCCTCCCCCAGATACTTCCATGTTTTACGGTCATATTATGTTTTCCTCATCCATAAAACTCCTGCTGTGGCCCGTAGGTCAACTTCCCGCCTTCGAAAAATACAACAGTATATTTATAATGAATAATAATATGATCTTTGTGAGATAAAATATTCATCTGTATAAACATTATTTCTAGTAAATATCGATTGTGTGCATCATACACAATCGATTTGCTAAAAACCGTCATAAACTAGAAACACCGTCATGTCGTTTGCGCAGAGTACAGAAATCTTTTGTGGGGCTGAGTGTACGCTTATATTAGGTCTTTACCTATGAAATTGCCGTTTTGTATGCAATAAGTGAAAGTACTTATTTTTTCAAACTTTTTTATTTCTGTTATTCGAACTAATCACCCATGCAATCGACGCATCTTTGCCAACGCATTGGCAGTTTATTGATGCCCTTCTTGTAAAAATCAGCTGGACGGGAGGCAACAAACTCTTCAAAGGCATTTTGTACTGCCTCTCGGGAATTGAATTTTTTACCCACTAAAAAGGTGTCTAAATTTTGGAAAAAGTAATAGTCGGTAGGTGCAAGGTCTGCTGAGTATGGCGGATGAGGGAGAGCTTCCAACCCCAGCTCTTGCAGCTTGGAGACTGTCTGTTGCGCAGTATGGGGTCGCGCGTTGTCGTGAAGGAGCAGTGGGGTTGCAGATGTGCAAGCTTCTCCATCATTCTCTCCAGTTCTTCACAGTACACATCTGCATTAATGCTCATGCCGTTTTGTAAAAAGCTGTGGTAAATCACACCCGCACTAGACCACCAAACAGTGACCATCACCTTTTTAGGGGTCATTTTTGGTTTAGGGCATTGCTTTGGTGCTGAACCAGGGTCTAACCAACTTGCTGAGCGCTTTCGATTGTCGAACAGAATCCATTTTTCGTCGCACGTAACAATTCGTTTCAAAATTCCTTCATTTCTTTGCCTGTTGAGCAGCGCAAGGCAGGTCTCGACGCGTACGTTGCGCTGGCGATCGTTAAGGTCGTGGGGCACCCATCTATCAAGCTTTTTTACCTTGCTAATTTGTCGCAAATGGATCAATATTGTTTTGATGCTTACATCAAAAGCTGCTACTAGCTCAGCTGTAGATTGAGTTTCGTCAGCTTCCACAATCGCCTTTAATTCATTATTGTTAACCAAAGTCTCCGGACGACCACGAGCTTCATTTTTCAAGTCAAAGTTTCCAGAACGGAACCGGGAAAACCAATAACGGGTTGTGCGATCGTTTGTACAGTTCTCTCCGTAATCGTTTTTGATGTTACGGGCCGTTTGTGTCGCGTTGGTGCCACGACGTAACTCATATGAATAATTACACGAATTTTTAAAGTATCCATTATGACGAAAAATGTTCAAATGTAATGAAAATACAACGCTAATCAAAAAACAAAAGACTGAGTTTGTAAATAGAATGTCATGGTTTTAAAACAAAATTAATTTGAATTTAGAATACAGAGCCATTACAAACTTTTTTTTATTTGAAATGACCAGTACTGAAGAAAGGCAATTTCATAGGTTTATTTACCCATTATAATTTTTCCGAAGGAAATAATAGATTTGCGATTACACACATTTAAACAATGTGTAAAAAGTAAAAACACATTTGTTAAGTCGAGTTACCCGATACTTAAAATCTGGGTATTTTTAAAACAAGAGTGAAAAGGTCAATCTTCTAGGTAAACGCGTTTTATTTTAAGCCAGATCATCTCTTTCTATCAGCGATGATAGTGATCAAGCGAGTACGTATAGTGTATCGAATTTGTTTTCATGAATGTTTCCGTAGTGTGCATCTGTAAGAAAATCCTCATCAGTTATTTTAGTCAAACGGCTTATTGAAACTGCTCATCTGATGAGCATCATAAAACTTCTTTAACAGTTTGAGTTAGCCGTTTGACAAACGTATCCATTGGTTTTAAACACTCAGATGATCATGATAAGTTGATATGTGGCTAAGCCATTGAGTTTGTAACTCAAATAGAAGAATGTAGGTGTTTCAGTGTTTTTCTCGTTTTCTTTTCACATTGTTAATAATATGAAAAGTTTATATGTTGGTTTCATTTTTTATCATGATTTTTTTATCGATAAAAATCAAAAAACTACTTTACAAAATTATCTTAACACCTTTATTTTGTTTACAATGATTTATAAAAATATATAATAACAAGTGTAATTTGTTTTTACTTTTTTAGGGTTCCGTACCCAAAGGGTACCAACGGGACCCTATTACTAAGCCTACGCTGTCCGTCCGTCCGTCCGTCCGTCCGTCCGTCCGTCTGTCAGCGGGCTGTATCTCGTAAACCGTAATAGATAGACCGATGTCCCGTTGGTACCCTTTGGGTACGGAACCCTAAAAATTAAATTAAATTAAAAAATTTTTTTTAACGGAACCCTAAAAGAGCGAGGCCCGACTCGCACTTGGCCGATTTTTTACCAAATATTATAAATTAAAAATTATAAATAATAATAAGAATAAAATAAATAATAATTATCTGAAGTCAGGATTCGAACCTCTGAACCGATAGTATCACTCCTTCTTTTTACCGCTGCGCCATCGAAGCATTGATGGAATGTGTAAAATAAACGAAGACAACAAGGACTGTGACGAAAGTTTTTTGCCGGCTAGGGTACCCCTCCGCAACGCCCCATAAGGAACTTCTTTCCAATAAAGGATAATATCTATAATTTAATAACTAATAATGATTTAAATTTTCAGGAAAAAAGAACCCTGTCATTATTATCCTTGATTCAGACAATTCCGATAAGTCTGATGAAGAAAAACTCGATATCCTCGGGTTACTGCAAGAACTCATTAAATGCAAAAAATCATCAAGTAGGTACAGTTAATAACACCTTTAAACTCCTCTTGACAAGTTCTATATAATGCAAAAACCCACCTTATTCTAGCTAGGTTTTTTTTTAAAAAATTACAATGGCAAAAATTTACTTGGTTTTTGATAAAAAAAAATATTTACTGGTTAATATTTAAGAAAATACTTAGTGGATTTAATAATAAAGATATTCAATTACAAAAAGTGTTTAATTTTTTTAATTTTGGGTGATATAAGGCAATCAATGCAACTAAAACTAATTCGTCGTTTACTCAATGTTTCATATATGACACATAGTCTATGACACTAAAAAAACCTTAATTCATTAATAACTTGCTTTCTCGGTATGATACGGTATTTTCTTCTTCTTCTTTATCAACCGATAGACGTCCTTTGTTGAACAAAAATCTCTTGCATGGATTTCCGAACCAGTGCAGTGGTAGATCCACTTAACGATTCAAAAGAACTGTGTAAAAGTTTATTTGAATAAAAAAATATTCTATTTTATTCTCTTCTACATTCAGCGGCTCCCGACAACTCGTTTGATGTCATCAGTCCACCCAGTGTGGGGTCTGCCAATACTATGCTTCGCAGCTTCTATCGTGCACCTTGGGACCCTAACGACCATCGGCTCTTCGAAATATGTGCCCGCCCTGTTCTACTTCAGTTTCGCGACTCGCTAAGCTATGTCGGTGACTTTGGTTCTCCTACGGATCTCCTCATTTCTGATTTGATCTCGCAGGGATACTGCGAGCTCTCTCCATCGCCCGCTGAGTGACCCTGAGACTTGTTATGAGGCCCATAGTTATATGTGGTTATAAGTTCTTTTCATTAGCAACCCATCAACAGCTCACTAGTGAGGTGTCCTTAGAGAGAAGGGTTATAGGACATAGTCCACCACGCTGGCCCAATGCGAATTGGCAGACTTCACACACCTTTGTGAGTTTCCTCACGATGTTTTCTTTCACCGTTGAAGCATGTGATATTTAATTGCTTAAACGCACTTAACTTAGAAAAGTCAGAGGTGGATACCCGGGATCGAAGCTGCGACCCCCCGAATAGGAGACCACAGTCCTAACCACTAGGCTATCACTTCTATACGTCCTGTTACTAAAATATACCTAATCATTTTTTAGATTACCTGTGACTACTGCAGCTCCTTTCACGACCGCTGTATCCACTAGGAACACGGAACGTGTCACAGCTGCGCCCTTCACTACCTCTAAACCTAATATCATTGTTACCAACACTCCCAAATACGCCACCTATACCCCAGAATACATCAAGCCCACTCCGTACCCGGTTGAACAAAAAGGGAGCACTTACAACTACGACTTCGAAAAAAGAAAAGGAGCTACAACCTGCAGAGAGTTATCACTACATCTATCAGACAAAGAACACGATCTTCGCCGAAGAAACCGGCAGGATCGAAAATATCGACAGCGAGAGTGAGGGAATGAGGGCCAGAGGATTCTTCGAGTTCACCGCTCTTAATGGTATCAAGTACAGAGTAGACTACACTGCTGACGAACGTGGCTTCTTACCTGAAGGCGCTCATAAACCAAAGTGAGAATCAGTGGATACAGGGATACAGCATATTGATAGCAAGGTAGTCAATTACTAAGCAATTAGCGGTCTTACCACAACTTTAAGCAAACATATACAATTGAAGGATTTCCAACATAAAGCTGTGAAACGTCAAAGTCCAGAGTCATAAATGATGGTTCTATGTTGGAAAAGCTGCATTAATCACTGCTGAATTTATAGTATTCTTACTGCAATGCCAATGCATTTAAGCCAATCGCCCGCTAGAAACATATATCGTGAAACCTACACCTGCCTAAATGACCGATGCAATGTAATAATATCTAGACTGAGACTATGTCTAGATTTCATTATAATTTTCAGTAAATTATACCTACTTGTCTAACAAAATATCAAATACTAGCTGATACCCGCGACTTTATCCGTGTAGATTTAGTTTTTAAAATCCCTCGGGAAATCTTTAATTTTCCGGGAGAAAAGTAGCCTATGTCACTCTCCAGGTCCCATACAAAAAATCACGTCGATACGTAGCTTTTTTGCGGCGTGATTGAAGGACAAACCAACAAACACGCTTTCGCATTTATAATATTAGTATGATGTTATATGATTGACATTTTAGGGTTCCATACCAAAATGGTAAAAATGGTACCCTTATGGTGAGGCTTTCTCCGGCCGTCCGTCCGTCCGTCCGTCTGTCACAGTCGATTAATTCAGTAAATATTAAAGCTATCGACATGAAATTTGGCATAGTTGTGTATAATAGTGGCCCAACATCATTGGAATAAAGAAAAATAGAAAATTATTTTTAGTTTTATTAAAAAAGGGGGAAAATCGGGGGTTTGAAATTTCAAAGTAAAATAACTATACCGGGTATCATATGAAAGGCCTTTACTTGTGCATTCTAAAACAGTTTTTTAATTATTTCTATATATATATATAATAGTTTTTGAGTAATCGGCCAAAATGTCGAAAAAAATACCGTTCCCCCCGCCTTATCTCCGAAGTTTACCAATCGAAAAATCTGAAATAATTATGGTCAATAGACGTTTATGTATATTTTACAGGAAAAATAAAACCAACGCTCTAACTAGCATAGTTTTTTTTATATTAACAATAAACCTCTACAAACAAAGTTAACGATAAATAAGCAAATTAATATAATATTATCGTTTTACTTTTACTTTTGGAGTACGGAACCCTCGGTGCGCGAGTCCGACTCGCACTTGGCCGGCTTTTTTAATTTTAAATGCCGATTTGATTTATCAAAAAGAAAAAAAAAGTTTTAGATCCTTAATAATTATTTCAATACTCCAGATCCAGGCACTTCAGATACTTCAGATCCAGATAATAAGATCTGTGTCCGTCTCATTTCTTTAAAATTTTAAGCTTTTAGTTTTTATATAATGTTTCATCAGAAAAGTGTTTTTATCTAATGAACCTATCTAATCTGAGCCCATCAACCGCCGGCCTTCTTTCGTGTAAGTACTTACCGAAGATAGGCTTAGGTATTTCTCCCCCACGTCGGCTAATTGTAGACTTAACACATCTTGGACGACATTATACTGAACTCTCAAGCATGCCGGTTCCCTCACGATGTTTTGCTTCACCGCTGGAGCATGTGATATTTGATTGCTAGTTCCGAAAAGTCAGAGGTGCGTGTCCGTGATCGAACTTGCGACCCCTCGAATAGCACAGTACAGTTCTAAGCACTAGGCTAATTTACTCAGTTAATTAATATTAAGTAAAAATAAATAGCGGTGTAGAATATCAACTTAGCACCTTCAATAGCTTTAGTATAATAACAGGCTATAACTCACAGATGGATCAACTGGACGAAATTATTATAAAGGTACCTTGTTGTTGGATTGTCTAAAAATGATTGGCGATTGCTATAGCGTGACGATCGGAGTCAACTCTGGTTGGCTGAATTCATGGCGTTCTTGCTCATCAATGCATTTCAACCAATAGCGGGAGAGTAGGTACCAGCCCAGAGGTACTTGCGATCGCTAAAGGACCCAATGTTTGTGAGAATAACCTTTTCTCACAAATAGAATATTACCTACTTACCTACTATTTTTTGTGAATGTCAACCATCCATAAAATGCAAGTCCTCCGCATTATTCATGAGATGAGTAGGTCAAGTATTTAATAAAAAACAAGGTAATAAACATTTTATTATCTTTATCACTTTGCTTTATTTTATGCTAATATTTGG
The DNA here is from genome assembly GCA_029955525.1 of Oeneis ivallda. Taxonomy (NCBI): domain Eukaryota; kingdom Metazoa; phylum Arthropoda; class Insecta; order Lepidoptera; family Nymphalidae; genus Oeneis; species Oeneis ivallda. The sequence goes on from JARPMR010000012.1 coordinate 21,154,109, forward strand.
TTTAATAAAGTCACATTCAAGATCCGCCGCGTTACACTAGCATTTTTCGAAGACTTCGTCCGCGTAGAGGGTTTTTGTTATTTCAAATCCCTGAACCCTCTGTTTTAAACGTTAGCCTATGCCACTCTCCAAGTCCTCAACAATGCCCATGGAAAAAATGAGGCTAACAAACAAACACACTTTCACAACAACAAACAAACGCATTTTTAATATTAGTAAGGTTATGATATTATCCTACTAATATGCGTTTATGAGCATTGATGTATGGATGGATGGATGGATGGATATTTTTTACTCTTTAACACCACAACGAATGAACCAATTTGGCTTAAATTTGGAGATTGCTCATACCCAAGATTAAAACATAGGTTATACTTTTTATCCCGGAAAATTACAGAGTTTCCGCGGGAATTAAAAAACCTTAACCCACACAAACGAAGTCGCGGGCAACGTCTAGTAGTTAATAAAAAATACTAATTTATAACTTGACAACCTAAATATGATAAGCGTAGATCGATTTTCTTTAAGTATCAGTTTCCGTAAGGTTTCCGTAGGTACTTATAAGCTCTCAGGACTATCAAAATACTCTCCAATTTTTACAAGCTTTTATTTAATTGTTTACACGTTCACTGCGTTAAAAAAAAGCAGTGACCTTCAACTGGTGCGGCAGCGGTCCAAAATTGAATCTATCGGTCTTTCGTACTGTGCGTAGCAGGCCTTTCCGACCCGACATCACTAGATGGTATTTAATCTCTATTATCTTGGCGAATGCATATTGTATATTAAATATTTTAATACTACTAAAATCCTCATGAATCACTTATATTTACATTGGCTTCGCCCCTAGATTCTCCAAACAGAAAGAAATAAATTGGCAATCGAAAATCTCGGGTCGATAAGGAGTGATACCGCACTAAATAGTGATTTGTAGTAGTGATGGGACAAAGAAAAGAAAACAAGTGTAAGTTGGAAATTAAAAACATCCCTAACATGTGAATATATAGTCGGTCTATTTATAAAATTTTATACCCAACGTCATGTCCAGTTTGCTGCTCCATCATTATATCCTCCTCCTTGATCATCATCTATCTAACACCTACTCATTGAGACCATTCTAATGAGCCCAAACATACTCTATCTGCTGTCAGTTGCTGAGGAGTTGAGATCCCACAGAATAAAAATCAAGATGGCGGAATTTTTTTCCATACAAAATATCTGGCGAATATTGAAGAGACTAGAAGCTGAGACGAGACTTTGATACAGTCCCTTTTGAAAATTTGTTTTTATAGAAGAATTCTCATTCTGACAAATGATGAGATATGATGATCGGGGGTTTGGTATTGAAGAGACTAGAAGCTGAGACGAGACTTTGATACAGTTCCTTTTGAAAATTTGTTTTTATAGAAGAATTCTCATTCTGACAAATGATGAGATATGATGATCGGGGGTTTGGAAGTCATCAAGTAGACTTTCGGGTCCTGATTATCTTTCGCCAGAAAACCACTCTTCCATCTTTTATACTCTCCCAGATAGACACCGACGAAATTTGTATGGCCGCCATCTTGAATCCGCCATTTTGGATTTTTTTCAGCTCACTGTCAATTGGATGAGGCTTTGAGTGACTTTTGTTCGAGCAAACCCTACCTATCTTCAATACCCTGACCGTATCTTCAATACATCTTTGAAATCCTCAATCATCAGCTCTCTCCATATTTTTCCTTAGAATGAATTTTTGTCCTCAACGAAACCATCGGTGAAAAAAAAATTTTCATACAATATTTTACAGGAGAGGTGATCAATGAGTGAGTCAGTCAGTGAGTGAGTTGGTGAAACAGCCCCAGCAGCTATATACATAGCATAGGACGGACGGACGGACAAGTGCAAATTCACTCAAGTAGACTCAGAGACCTTCGCTTCGCTCGGTCAATAATGGAGGGGTCTGTGTGTTTGTTTATCTGTGTATCTTTGTTTTCCCGATTACGGCAAAGCCAAAAGGACGGGTTATTTTATGATTTTAACAGTCTTTTTTTGTATGTATATAAGTAACTATTTACGAATGCTCCACAGCGGCGCCCAAACTGCTGAGCCTATTTTGGTAAATGATGTGCCATTATGATCCGGGTGACATAGGTTATAATTTTATACGAACAAAATCAATATGGCGATGTTACATCCCAAAAAGTGGAGTTGTCAACCGTTTCTTTGCCTGGGGAATAGCTTCTAGTTTATTTTTCAAAACTGTTATTTTGCTGGTGGACTAAACGATATAACACGGTATTGCACGAAATTGAAGAATCTACGATAAGAATGCGTACGTCCTTCTCCTGTAGGCTTTAGCGAGCACAACACTACTGGCGGCTCGACGCACACAGTGCGGCAACAGGCCGGTAACGGTCATCCACCAAAAATGGCCCGCTGCCGCAGGGGTTGGACATTTTTTACGTTCTATGCGGCAGGGGTCAGTAAAGGCCCGATACGATATTTTTTTGCCTTTTAGCTAAGTTTTTAGTCACAAATCGAAAACTATATTTGTCTCTGTCGAACTCGCAAAAATGACAAAGTTAAACGTTCCGCACCAGCGAGAGGAACCTGGTTTTCGCTGTACGCACTGAGTTTGAGCACCGCATAGGGCCGATAATGGCCGATACGCAGTGAAGGTGTTTGTATACGTACGTACTTATGCATGTTTAGGTCAAATCTTGCAAGACGAATTAGAACCACTTTCCGGTTTCCGATTGAGCTAAAATTTTGCATGTACATAATTATATGTAAATCGGATGACGATTCAATATTATTGTGAAATAGAGCTGATTTTATGATGGAGGCGGAAGATGGTTATCGGAACTCTGTAATAAAACGAGTCTCTGTCATCGAGTTTGGGCTCGTTTGATTCGTCTTGACAAGTACTCTAAGCCTAGAAGAAGTTTGATTCTTCTTGGCAAGAACTCTGGTCCTAGATGATATCCAGGGACTGATGATGTCGCCAGCTACTAAAAGCTTATTTTTTTTAAATATTTTTTTATAATTACACTTGTTTTCCTATTTTTCCTGTATTATAGTTTTATCGTATAGCTTCGTACGTATAATTTTTACCTCATACTTATAAATGTATAGCACTCTATAATCTGCGATTAGCTTTATTTCTTTGTTTACATTATTATGTCAGTTGTTTGAGAAAACTCCCTTGCCGGAAATCTCGAATATTTATTAGATGTCGGACGTATGCAGCGTTTTCAGCGAATGTAAACAGTTTTAAAATTATTTACGCAAACAAAGAGGATGTTTATTTTGTTGATGTCTTAATCTGAATTAAATTTAGATATTTCAGAGAAGTGATATGCAATTCAATTAATTGAGACGATTCTGCGAGATTAATTTTGCTCTCAGTTTTAGGTATTATTTGAGGTCTTATATGCAAGAAGTTCCATACTTGATCTACGATTCTCTTTTCCGTTGGAACGCTGCCCACAGTATTGTAGACTGTGTGCACAATCTACAATACTATAGATAAAAAAAAAATTGAATTAAGTACATTAAGTTATTGCATAGAGGAAAAGGGTAGAGTTTCATTCAAAATAGAGCAAGAAAAATTTAACTGCTATTCACCCTTTCCTAACATCCTAATATTTAGGTACCTTTCACATAACGGTAAAGGAAGGTAAACATCGTGAGGAAACCTGACACCTGAGACCTTAACCTGAGACTTCCCCCATAAAGTTCTCGAAGGTGTGTGAAGTCTGCCAATTCACGTTGCGCAAGCGACTATTAGTCCAGTCATTATAGTAAGTTCACCTCGGAATTCGAGATACCCAGCTGTAAGTCTGTAAATACTTGTATATTGACACCCTAAAAGTTGTCTCAAAACCTACATATGGTAGGGTGTGCGCAACTATTAAATTTCAAGGTCAAAGGTCACAAAAATCGGTCTTTTGCGCTTTTTTTGTGAATATCTCATTTCCTATGGGTTTTTTGCTATTTGTATTTATTATCAATATTGTAGAATACAAAATTCTCTACAAATTTTGTTAAAAAATTTTTTTTATGCGGTGAACCGTTTTCGAGATAGAGGGCGGAGAGCGCGAGGTCACAGCATCACTTCAGGTCAACCGGTGCCTCCGGTCGAAAACGCGCCATATATAGTTGATGAACTATCGATAAATCAACGATTATAAATATTTGTCAATGTTTATTAACTATTATATTATATTTTATAATTTTTTTCCTAACCTATCCACTTTTTATTCAGTATTAATTTATTTAACAACACTTACCTGCCCATGTAATTGCAGAATTGTTAATGAAAATATAGGAATTATATTTGAATTTTAACCTAATTAATATTAATAACTTCTTACATGAATAAATTATGAATTAATCTTTTTATTAAAAAATATCATTCAATACATTTATTTTTATTAAAAGTAAAAAAATGGAATAAAGGGTACAAAAACTACAATACAAACACTACAAAATATAATTTTAATCATCTTCTTCCTCTTCATCGTCGTCTTCCGGCTGCTGGTAAATTTCAAACTGGTCTTCACTATCGTCTTCAACGACATTTGTCTCAAGTTCTTCCATGATTTCGGGGTCAAAGGTTCCATCTTCGTTAATGTCGCTCTGATATGGTAGAGCATTGAGACAAGCTTGCCCATTACATTGATACAAGAGCATTGCAAGCCCGCTTTCCTGCATCCGCATCGCGAACCACAACCACTCTTGCAGTTGCAGAAAATTGTATTTGTCAAATCTTCTGGAGCAGGAGGTAAAATTGTCATGATAGGCTCCAGAAAATCGTTTCGCACTGCCCAACCCCATACCTGGGGTTCCAAATCATGCCCTTACCAAGTTTGAACTTGATAATATACACGTTTGAAATGTTGATGAGCAGCTGCACTTGTTGGTGGAATATTTGAAAGCTGCACAGGTTTATTAAGTTTTGTAGACTTGACGTAATGCATATAACGAAGATGATCGAGACTTTTCACAGATTTCGGAGCATTAAAGACATTATATACAGTATATAGTAGTAGTACAATATATATATATATATATATACAGTATATAGTAGTAGTACATACAGTACCCGGCGATATATATTGCACATCAATGCAATATATATCGCCGGGTACTGTAACTATACCATACAATTGAACATCTGTCCCTACTGGCTATAAATAGAAAGGTCCGTAGTGTATAATAGGGGCCCGTATAATTCCCAGGTATAATTTTTGACGTAGTGAAAGGATTTTAAAATTTACAGATTTTAAAGAAGATGCACTTAATTATTTTCTATTTAAAATGTCATTAGTGTAAATGGGAATATAATTATATAATGATTTAAGTTTTACCCTTAATTATTTTTTAATTTTAGGAAACGGTTATCAGTATTATTGAATATATATAGATTTAATGCATGAAGAAAATGATAAAATATAATATAATAGTTAATAAAAATTGACAAATATTTATAATCATTGATTTATCGATAGTTCATCAACTATATATGGCGCGTTTTCGACCGGAGGCACCGGTTGACCTGAAGTGATGCTGTGACCTCGCGCTCTCCGCCCTCTATCTCGAAAACGGTTCACCGTATAAAAAAATTTTTTTACAAAATTTGTAGAGAATTTTGTATTCTACAATATTGATAATAAATACAAATAGCAAAAAACCCATAGGAAATGAGATATTTACAAAAAAAGCGCAAAAAACCGATTTTTGTGACCTTTGACCTTGAAATTTAATAGTTGCGCACACCCTACCATATGTAGGTTTTGAGACCACTTTTAGGGTGTCAATATACAAGTATTTACAGACTTACAGCTGGGTATCTCGAATTCCGAGATTCTTATCAAATTTAAGCTTAAATGACTGCACTATATGGACTATAACCATAATATGGACTACAACCCTTATCTAAGAGGAGACCTGCCCTCAGTAGTGAGCAGTTGATGGGTTGAGGGCTAAATCTTATACCATTCCTAGGACCGATTTCGCCAATGTAAAATATGTCTAATCCGAGCGTAAATTGGCAGATTTTCAATACAAAAATTGTCAAAACTCCCAATTTATTCCTTGGTTAAACGTTACTCGATGTAGGTGAAATCGGCAGTAAATAATGCTACCTACGGAAAAGAATAGCACTAGATTTCTGCGTGCCTGGGATTCGAATCACGGACCTCCCCATGTTATTATGATACAAGATAGGTACATTATAATATTTTAATTTCTGTTCATTTAACTGCGACCCAACTCCCATTAAGGCTCAAAAAATTTTGAAAATTGGATTTTCCTTTAAGTTAACTTCATTATCCCGTGAAGAAGGTAAAATGTCAGTTCCTGAAAACATTCTGTAAATATAGGTAAAGGAAGTAAGAGTACTCTACTACTTCCATGATATAGGTAGGTAGGTACATACCAAGTGTTATGTCTAAAAAATAATTTATTACCTACGTTGACTGATGTTATAGGATGTAATGCATAGTCAAAACTTTATAAAAAATCTCAAGAGAGTCCCTGTGTCATTTATACTAACATACCTAAACGTCCAATCGAAAGTAGTGCTTCAGATATTCATTGGCTCAGCTCATCAGCTATCCAAATTATTTTAGCATTTTAACCATTACTAAGAGAGTACCTAGGTACCTATCAACAGTAACTATCAGCCAATCAGAGGTGATTGAGATCGTCACAATGATGCAATCATTTGAGATTAATGAATAATAAATAATATGGTAGATGTTTTTAATTCTTTTTGAAGCTCTCTTGTGAAGTAAGATTTTTAGTTTTGGTTAAATCCATTCAATTTCAAACAATATCTTTTTTTGATAGAGACTTGCTGAAATACGATTTCAATTAATAAAGTCGATGGAATAAAATCAGTTAGGTCCTCAAGGGAATAAGGGATTGAATAAATTGGCTTTGTCAGTATGTCTCTAAGCCGCAAATGGCCTAATCGGATTGGAATTCAATTAAATTTACCCTCTGCGATTTGACCCAACTCATCAATATTTTATATATCAAGTCAAGTCATATCAAGTCATATATTTTATATATATATAATATATCAAGTCAAGCTTTACCGAAATCAGCAAGTTAGTAATTAATATTATTCGTTATTTTTGTCAACGAAAACCTGAAAATCGTTCCTTCAGAAAAATTAAAAAAAAAAATTAAAACGAATTTTTACGAAATACTTGACATCCTGTTACCCAGTTTCCTGCTCCATCATCAGATCCTCTTCTTCGATCCTCGATCATCATCTGTCTATCACCTACTCATTAAGAACATTCTAACGAGCCCAAACACACTATATCTGCTGTAAGTTGCTGAGGAGTTGGGTATCCCGCAGACTACTTGATGCTGCAGCATCAGCTCAAGGTTACCTTGGAAATAATCCGAAGTAATAGTAAATCAATCAATCACACCAGCGAAAGCTTGTAAGACCCTTTAATCATGTAGGAAATGAGCTGATGATCTTCAAACGCCTGAACGATCATCATAAATTATCAAAATCATCAAAATCGGAAGCTGCGTTGAACCACACAGATATACAAATACACAGACTGTATGTGTCTATACACAGATACACACGTCAAATAAGTCACGTCACGTGTGTTATAAAGCTCCCCCCTTTTTGTCGGGGGATATAAATTGCCTAAAAGTTATTTACAGTACACGGTTCAATGTACAAGTTACATAGAGTGATAAATAAGGTGAATTTGAGTTTGAAATTAATGGTAGGAATACTTCACAAACACAGGAACGAGTACGTATAAGAACCAATTTAATTGAAGATTTCACAGCAGTAGGTACAGCACTTCACTACAAGAGGTGCTTTAAGCTTCGAGTCTCGCTTTGCTGTGTATTATTAAGAACTAGGTACTGTGTTCTTAATTAAAATTTTCTTCGTTCATGAATCGACCTTACAAAAGGAAAAGTACCTAGACAAATGCTAGAACAGCTAATGTATTTAAGTTCAATGAGAACTGTGTCAATAGTTAATGCACGCTGAGTTTTATTGGTGGAATACGCGGGCGTCCCCGCAGGCGACATAACGACTAGATAGTGGAATCCCTATCTAATTTAGTAACCAAAAGATAGTAAGATATTTTTAAGCTATTGCATTGCTTTTATCGCGGGCTTTAAGCGCGGCGACCGAACTAAGAAATTCCGTAACGAAAATAAACCTAACAACGTGCATCGTCTAACGTCGTTTCAGTTCGGCAGACTTCGGCACGGTGTTTGTGTGCGTGCGACTAGACGAATGCTATGCAATAGCTTTACCGCGGCAGTCCCCGAGTGCCACACGTATTTTTTTTTTGCTAACTTTTGACCGCGATTTCGTCTGCGTGAACTTAGTTTTTTTTTAGAAAATCCCGAAAATTTTTAGGAAAGCAAGCACTTGAGCAAAGTAACAGAATTTATAAAATTAGTAGGGATTATAATATGACGTAGACTCGGCCTCAGACTGCAATATCTCGTATAACCTGTCTTAGATTGGAATTTAAGTTCTGAGGAGGAAACCAAGTATGATTCTTTTTAGAGATCCGTACCAAAATGTTAAAAAAGGAACCCATTTTAGTTTCAGTTATCTCTTACAATGGCGAATCATAAGTGAGGTTTGTTTATTTTTGAAGCATGCACCTCGTTAACTATGATTTAGGAACAAAGAACGTCTTTTATGATAATAGGAGCACGATACTTTATCTTTATGACTCAAATGAAAATGAATACTATTTCCTTATGCTGCTGCGCTTGTGAGAGAGCATGAAAGCTGTTTTCACACCATTTAAGCTCCGCTCGAAAATTCATTGACTACACAGTGCTACTTGCTCTTTTGAGGGGTTCTTAGTTCGTACCCAAAGGGTGCCAACGGGACCCTATTGCCACTATTACCCCTAGTAGCAGTTTGCGTTGGCTGTAAGTTGGGCCTTTGTCCCTAAACTTGGTTGGCCAACAGTAAAACATGTCATCCCTAAAAATCGTGCTGCCAACCGTAGAAAAGCGGGATGTGGTTGGCCTTCCGAATGACTTGGTCGGCATCACCACTATCATCTCCCAACCGTTGGCTACCGTTGGCTACAAAACCCGAACAGAAATTGCTACTAGGGACTTTGTCCCCGCTATCCGTCCGTCCGTCCGTCAGTCTGTCAGCGAGCTATATCTTATATGAACCGTAATATAGATACTTGAAATTAAGACTAGACTAGACTTAACATATTTAATTTAGCAATCTTAATATATATATTTCTTGTGTGCGTGTGTATGTGACTGAACTCCTCCTAGACGGCTGGACCGATTTTGATGAAATTTTTTGTGTGAGTTCAAGGGGATTCGAGGATGGTTTAGATTCACAATTTGAAAAAAAAAACCACTAATTTTTCATTTATAAGTAGTGGCGGTACGAAGTTCGCTGGGTCAGCTAGTAATTACCCTAAATCTCACAGGAGGCAGATGTCCAGTAAAAGTAAAATAAAACATTTTTTACAGGGTAAAAAGTGATCTCAAAAACATAGGGTCAGTGCTCCCGACTCAGAAGCAACGACATATTACTCGGGGCTGACGCTCAGTTCATCAATCTTGCACGAATCACTGACAGAGGGTGTCTACGTCACGGGACAGACTGAAGCTGCGTAAGACATTGTTTACAGTCCCGGTTCGATTCCTGGGTCGGGCTGAAAAAAATGTACTTATTGGGTTTTTTCTGAGGAAGTTGGCGGTCAGTCAACCCCGTGCCTCGGAGAACACGTCAAACCGGTGGTCCTACGACCGACCTCTCTGGCAATGGGTTCCTAAGGGATTTTTAAAATCCTGACTCAACGCGGACGAAGTTACAGGCAAAAGCTGGTTAAGTCAATAAAATCTCCGTGTCGCAAGGTGAAAAGTTCAATATCTCACGCCTCAGTGCCATATAAATAATGCATAGAGTCCCTTTCATTTAATGAGACACACGGATGATAAGACAAACAAAAAAAGAGTAGAGATTCTGCGAGACATATACGTTCAGCGAAATGTGAAATCCACATAAATATATTACGTTTTGCTTACCTTGAACTTTCAGGATATCCAGATTCCAGAAACATGCTTAGCTTGTTCTCTGACAGATTGAGCTCCCCCTAGGGATTATCCCGTACGAGCACGTATATCTACACTCTTAGCAGAATCTGCTTACCGAACCGATAGTAATCTTGACGTGTCATAAGAGACACAAGTTGGCCTGAATAAATATTTGAATTTCGATATATATACGATAGCACGTAAAGCCGTCGGTCCTGCGCCTGCTCTCTCTCCGGTCGTGTTGGAATTCCATCCCACGGGAACACTGTCGTGAGAGCGAATAGAGAGTGCACCTGTGTTTGCGCACACACTTATGCACTATAATATGTCCCACGCAGGTGGCTAATATCTTTAGAGTTTAGTAGCGGCACGTAGCGGTAGCCGGATTTAGTTGTGAGGACTGAGGATATCTATTATCTATTAATAATCAATGTCTATTGTCTGATACTAATCATAGACTTCATATAACGAAGTATGATTATCCAAAAAGTCAAAATTTCATCAAAATCGGTTACAGTGTATTTAACGAACAAACGTTATGAATGTTCCAAAGCTATACATTTTAGCGCGGCACAATATGCTTGTGCTGCCATCTATGGCACTATGATTAAACTACTTATGTAAAAGGCGGTTGAGCTATAGTGCGACAAGTATAACTTGGCGTGGCTGTGCGCCACTGTGCTCAACATTAGTATTGCATTGTATAGAATATGAGACTAAATTTGGGAAAAAAACATTTTTAATTTACACAATAAAAGAAACAGCACACAACGCGATCCAATAGTGAATTTTCAAGATGGCCATGGAGTATAAAAATTGGATGACCGAATTAGTTCCTCAAAACGCCACCGCCAACTTACACTTGTGGCACTGTACTCAGTCACTTTTCCTTTTATATAAATGGAAAATACTGATCTATCAACGCACGTCGCACTGCTCAAACCACTTCACTGGACGGATCGGGCTGAAAGGCATAGGTACTTATTAATATTACGTAAGCATCCGCTAAGAAAGGATTTTTGAAAATTTTACCCCTAAGGGGGTAAAATAGCGATTTCCACTGATATAAATGTAGTATGATTTCAAAAATCAAACTTAACATGAGCGTTAAAAATCTAGTTATACATACAATAGCGGCATCACGCCTGGCTGTTGTCGTGAGCACGCGTTCTTTCTTTCTTTCTATCTTTCTTTCTTTCTTCTGGGCTGGTTTCCACACGTAAACCGTGATGGTCTGTTGTGTGTGACCAATCCTTCCAGTGTTGTTAGGTACTCCAACCATCCCAGATCTCTCCAGAAGCCAAGCAGGCCGCCCAGGTGGCCAAGGACTCGTTAAAGGCCAGTAGGTACCTATCCTATTTCTAGTAGGTACCTGCGTAATGTAAAAATTAGGGCTCAGTTTTATTGTTGGTTTAATAGACGCGAAAAGGTAAAAAACCTCTGTATCTCCTCAGCGTAAAACATACGGGGTGTAAAACCGTCATATAGGATTAGCTGGCCACTGTCAAGGTGAGGCGGCCGTATCATTTTGCAGACACTTCGGCTTTTTATAGGCGTGGCCGAAGTGTGCCGAATAAAATAAACTTTAAGGACATCTTTACGGTAAAAGCTTTCATATGTTTTTTTTACTGTACAATAAATTGAAAGGTATTAGGACAATATGGATTCAAACGGAATATTGGAAAGCCAAAAAAAGAAGGAAAGCGTGATTGATAAGAATGATAACACATCTTTATTTAGACTAACGTTATAACGTTAAGTTTATGTAATACAGCTGTTACAAGTTTTTTTTATTATGAAATAGGCTTGCATCTGATGACACTAAATCAATGATAGAAAGCACTGATGAGGTCTCACTGGTGAGGTTGGAGCGCGCTTGCCTAGAAAATGCCTATTCACTATTGCCTTGAAGGTACTCAAATTATTTTATACGTGGCTATTTATTACGGTTATTATTTATTACGTGGCTGCAGTTTATAATAGCCAACAATTTTCTTGTGTTAGAAGATTTGTTTCACACACAATTCACAATTTACATAAGCCTGCTCACAGTATGTACCTACTAGGATCAAACAATATTACCTACTTATTTATGGATTGAATCCTATTTCATACAAATTTCCTGACGAGTGTGAGACGAGAAGTGTCTGAAAAGAGTACCTTCCCTTTATGCGTGTCTCTATGGATTACTTACATAATATCTTTTAAATACCTACCATAAAAACTGTTATTTATAAATGTCGTATTAAGCACGTGTGTGAACTCTGCGATTCTGTACTTGGCCAGGGTGGTGGACTGTGGCTTAAACCTGGCTTAAATTCTTCTCCTTCAAGACCCAGATTGGGCGCACCCAATAGTAACCCGGCACTCGGCAGCAGGTTGAGACAAAGGAAATAAATGAATAGATAGATTATTGTATGACACCTCAACTCAATACAATTACATGCAAGGTAGAAGAAGTGCAGCGTATTTGGAATACTCAAAGATAATACTTAATATTATAATTAAAATCACCGATATAAATGTATAAAATAAACATTATCAGTGTTTTTTCCATAAACATAACGTCACACTCACATAACGTACGATGTCAGAGTGACTCATGACCATCTCATGACAGGCCGCCATCTTGAGATTTTATTGATTACGTACACGGAAGCGAATCGTCTACTTTGAAAACTTTTTCGGAAAGAAAGCAATCCTTGATGGACCGGGAGCCAAGACGTTTCAGACCTTCGTTATTTTATAAAAGCTGAAAGTTCCTCTGCGTATGTCCCCAAGATGTCCCCAAAAGAGATCAGAACGATCCCCGACTATGAATTTTGGATCTTGGTGGCTTTGGGAGATATCAGGTAGTCCATCCATCAGCCTGTATTTATCCACTGCTGAACATAGGCCTTTCCGAGAGCGCGCCACCAAACACGGTCCTCCGCTTTCCTCATCCAACCGCTTCCCGCCACCTTCTTAAGGTCATCGGTCGCGGTCGCGGTACGCGGTCTCCACTCCAGAACACGTCTGCCCCATCGGCCATCGGTTCTGCGACAGATATGACCTGCCCACTGCCACTTCAGCCTGCTAATCCTCAGAGCTATGTCGGTCACTTTTGTTCTTCTACGAATCTCCTCCGAGTTCCGGATTTTATCCCTGAGAGAGATTCCCAACATAGCTCGCTCCATAGCGCGCTGAGCGACTTTTAATTTGTGAACGAGGTCCACCGTCAGTGTCCACGTTACCGCTCCATACGTCATTACGGGTAGGACACACTCATTGAAAACCTTTGTCTTCAGGCTTTGCGGTATCGACGAATCGAAGACCTGACGCAGCTTTGAAAATGCTGCCCAGCCCAGCTGAATTCTTCTGTCAGCTTCCTTGTCGAAGTTGTTCCTACCGAGTTTCAGGTAGTAAAGGTGAATAATTCTGTGGATACTTTCGCCATAGTATAAAAGCTGAGTTCTTGGGGACCTATCAGAAGATGTTTCCTCAGCAGTCAGACACTTCCGATGGTTCCAACCCCGTGAAAAAGTTTATTTGAATAAATAACATTTCTATTCTATTCTATTCTATTCTTTTACAACTTTTACTTTCCCCGATGAGATTTTAAAACACTACCGCCAGACACACAACTGGCGGAGCGGCATCTTCAGCATCTTCTTCTAGCATCTTCTAGGCAAGGGCGCTCCAACCTAGACCTCATCAAAGCTCCTAGCGTTGATTGTCGTCAAGAGCAAACCTATCAATCAATAAAAAAAAAATGATTTTTACGATGGTGATTGGTGGTGATGGGATTGTGGTCTCCTATTCGGGGGTCACAGGGACGATCCTGGGCGCACCTCTGACTTTTCGAAGTCACATGCGTTAGAGCAATTAAATATCACTTGCTTCAACGGTGAAGGAAAACATCGTGAGGAAACTTGCACACCTTAGAGTTCCCCAAAATGTTCTCGGAAGTGTGTGAAGTCCGTCAATTCGCATTGTGCCAGCGTGGTGGTATGGCCTTCTCTAAGAGGAGACCTGCGCTCAGTAGTGAGCGGTTGATGGGTTGCTGATGACGATGATGATGACGATTGATGATGGTGCATGATGGTTTCTATGTACGCGACGACGACGCCTTGAGAACCTGCCTTTTTAGGGTTCCGGCGGCCACTAGCATCGTTATGAAATATACCGCATACCCTTTCCAAGTTAGCTCGCTACGATCTTAGACTGATCGTCACTTACCATCAGGTGAGATCGCTGTCAAGGATTGTCAAATGTCATCGAATAAAAAATAAATGAAATTAGTATCTGAAGAATTAAAGATACTTCGCGCTTCGTACCGAGACAGCGAATTCGGAATGCATCTTGAGTAGTTAGGGAGAGAGGCCACACTTTCTTTCACTTTGAGGCTACTTTTAGCGGTAGAGAACGCGATTCTCTATCCCTAATATTTGAGACTTTCAACTACGGAACCCTACACTGCGCGTGGCCCGACACGCACTTGGCCGGTTTTTTATTATATATAATATTGATACCCTTGTCAAATTACAGATTTCTAGTACCAATAGTCTCTGAGCTAAACCGCGGACAGACAGACAGACAGACAGACAGACAGACAGGCAGACGGACGGACATGGCGAAACTATAAGGGTTCCTTGTTTACTACGGAACCCTAAAAATATATAATATAAAGAATTTTATAGGAAAACTATCACGGCTAAGTAGGGTTCACAAGTTAAGGAGTCATATCTGTTTTTAGGAGTGAACCGCGAAAAACTATGGGACTCAAAATATATTCAATATACATAAATAAAATAAAAGCACTATCCTAGGTCAGCAATAATAATTGTGACTTGCAACTACGGAACCCTACACTGCGCCTGGCCCGACACGCACTTGCCTGGTTTTCACCAATGCAAGTAAGTTCTTATTCATAATATTCACTTTTGAACTCTTTTAAATATGCAATTTCACTATAGGAAATGGTCTTATAAGTTGTCAAGAAAACATATTAATACCAATATTTCTATAACGATTTGAATTACGACTTCCACGAGAAAATCTTTTCACTCGCTGTCTACACACTACTCGATAAATTCAAGAATAAATCGCTTTAAATATTTTGCTTTTGTAAGGGCCGGTTGTATCAACATATTTTAAGGGGGACCTAATTATAAACAAGTCAATGATCAAGTAGATTACAGCATAGAGATCAAATGCAGAATTGAACAAGCCCGGGCAGCTTTCCGTAAAATGGACAAGATACTTTGCGATCGTAATCTCAGCCTCCCATTGCGTATAAGAGTCGCACGCTGTTACGTTTTCTCCGTTCTTTTATATGGAGTCGAAGCCTGGACACTTACGGAAACTTTGTGTAAAAAGATCGAAGCTTTCGAAATGTGGGTTTACAGAAGAATGTTGAGAATTTCGTGGGTTCAGCGTGTCAAAAACACGACTGTGCTGCAGAGGCTAGGCAAAGATCTTGAAATTATTAAGACCATAAAAGTGCGGAAGCTTGAGTATTTTGGCCATATCCTCAGGAATAACAAATACGACCTCCTGCAGCTCATTATACAAGGGAAAATAGCTGGCCGAAGACCACCGGGTCGCAGAAGAACATCGTGGCTTAGAAACCTACGTCAATGGTATGGCAAAAGTACCCGATCCTTGTTCCGAGCAGCAGCGTCCAAGGTGCAGATAGCCGTCATGATTGCCAACCTCCGATAGGAGTCGGCACTCGAAGAAGAAGAAGAATTATAAACATGGCGCTAACGAACGGTTAGTGAAACAAAACGTTTATTCACCATCAGTATGAATATTTTGATCAAGTTAAGTAATCATATCGCGTGACGATAACGACACCTAAAAAACCTATATGTACCTACTCCATTCTTTTACGAAAACTTTCAGCAGCACGAAGCTCAAAAATCCTCTCACGTTAAGAATCAATAAATTCATAATTATATTTTATTTCATTTTTAGGTAACTAATTACTATGTACCTATTATGTTCAATCTTGTGGTCAGCGGATGCAAAGCCGATTGTTTCCATGTTTCATTATTAAGAAACTCATTAGTTGTGTAATAACCTTGATAAGTACACCAATTAATAAAGGTATTCAAAGCCGATCGGATCCGTAAATTTAGATACAGCAGCAGTATCGAGCGCACGTCAATCTAGTAAAGTTTAGCTAACAACTGGCTGCTCGCCAGATGCAACTGACCTGTCAACTGAAACTTATGCTGTGTATAGGCGAGTGATGCAGACGTGATAAATATAATATGTAAGGTATACATATTATATAGGTATACATATTATATAGGTATAAATATTATAGGTTAGGTCGTTACAGGGAGAAACCGGTGGGTGCAAGGGTCGTCGGCCATTGAAACTTATCCTATGCATAGGCGAAATGATGTAGACGTGATACATATAATGGGTATTATGTACCAGTATAGATCGTAAGTATCGATCAGAGGTGCGATTGTCTAAGTTTATTTCATCGATCGTAATCGTATTCGATGAAATTAGCATCAAAGAAAAATAAACCATAACAGCATTAAATTAGAGCTTAATTTCGTGTATGCATTTTTATACGTTTTAGTATGTACGATACGCTTCATAACGCTCTATATTAAAATCGGTTGTACTGAGTTTGTGACTTTAAGTCAATACATTCAAGGATTATTTTACTTTGACGCTAATGTCATCTAATACGAATACGATCAATGGAATATTTTTTAGACAATTTGTACCCTGTTTGGCTAAGAGTTCTCCACAAAGTTCTCAAAGGTGTGTAAAGTCTGCCAATCCGCGCTTGGCGTCATAGACTAATTGCCTAAAGTCTTCTCATTCGAGAGGTGATCTGTGTTATCCCATTCATTCATTCATCAGCAACCCATCAACGGCTGACCACTGAGCGCAGGTCTCCTCTCAGAGAAGGGTTATAGGCCATAGTCCACCACGCTGGCTGAATGCGAATTGGCGGACTTCACACATCTTCGAGAACATTATAGAGAACTCTCAGGTGTGCAGGTTTCTTAACGATGTTTTCCTTCACCGTTGAAGCAAGTGATATTCAATTGCTTAAAGGCACATGACTCCGAAAAGTCATAGGTGCGAACCGTCCCGAATATGAGACCACAGTCCTAACCACTAGGCTATCACTGTTTCTTCTTGCTTCTAGGCTTTCTGCTTCGTTATCCCATTAGTTGGCCGGAAATGGGTTCAGATGAATATTCAGCTACAGAACTCTGTATCTAGGGTTTGAGTCACTGGTCAAGCAAAAAAATGTTATTGATTTTCCTTTCAAGAATTAATACATCTCTTTGATCATTATATCCTTTGCAACGTGGTTGCCTGGTAGAGATCGCTTTTTAGCGATAAGGCCGCCATTTGTACTACCATGTGTTATTATTTATTTTTAAGTTTATTTTTAGTTTTTATTTCTTTTTAATGTGGTGTCCAATAAAGTGCTTTTCATTCATTAATTTTTTTCATAATAAAATAAATAAAAATAAATAAAAAAGCCATTTATTCCCATATCATTTCCTTATCTTAATTTAGATGTATTAACTTATTTAAAATTACTAATTACTAATTGCTACTAAATTATTAATTACTAGCTGATGCCCGCGACTTCGTCCACATGGATTTAGTTTTTAAAAATCCCGCGGGAACTCTTTCATTATCCGAGATAAAAAGTAGCTCTCCCGGTCTGAGGAACCACTAACTACATCCATTACTATACCCATGCAAAAAATCGCATCAATCCGCTGTTCTGTTGCGACGTGATTGAAGGACAAACCAACAAACAAACACACTTTCGCATTTATAATATCAGTAATGCTTTATTATAACACTTTTTATAATTGTCAAATTTTTTACCATACATAACCAAAGACAAAATTACGTTTAGCTGTCATTTACGTTTTGTTATTCCACTGTCATTTGCGTTTTGTTATTCCATGTCAGATGCGTTTTTGTTATACCACGTTTTATAGTGACTTGACGGAAACGCGGTCGAACGGGATAAAAAGCCTATGTCCGTCTCCTGGTTCTAAGCTACCTCTCCACCAATTTTCAGCCAAATCGGTTCATCCGTTCTTGAGTTATAAATAGTGTAACTAACACCACTTTTTTTATATATATAGATTTGCTAATACTACTATTGAAATTACTAATTACTACTAACTAATTAGAATTTTTAAGAGATATGGGCCCCTTCACGGGTAAAGGCCTCCCCCAACCTCTTCCACTTTTCCCTATCTTTTCCTAATTTTGTCCAGTTTTTTGCTTTTTTAATGCAATTTTTTTCATACATCATGCAAATTCTATTTATAATAATATATTTGACCGAGCGAAGCGAGGTCTCTGAGTTTACTAGAACGATTTGCACTTGTCCGTCCGTCCGTCCGTCCGTCCGTCCGTCCGTCTGTCAGAGCCTTATAACTTTTGAATTACTGAACGTAATTACTTCAAATTTAGATATAATATGTAAACCAGATATAATATGTAAACCGATGGCCTCCAGCCGAAAATGGTTTAAAAAGTTATAAAAATCTTTATTTCAGGGGGGCTCTCATAGAAGCGAATGCGAAGTAAAATTTTTTTTTTGCGATTCATAGGTTTTGCTGTGTATCATTTTAAAGACAATTTGGAACAGAGTACAAACGTATTTTTTTTTAAATTTTTTTCCTAAAATTGACGAAATGGGGGGCTTTCAAAGTGGCGATTTAATACGCTCGCTTGAAGACCTTCTCTGGGAAAATTGGCTATATATTTTCAACTTGTACTTATTTTCTTACTTCACTTGTGTTAGCAATTTAAAATTATGATTGGTGTTTTTCAGTATACCTCATGAAACAATAAGTGTAACAGTGTCAACATACCTTTGTCAATATACGTTTCATGACGTATATTGACGACATTTGACTTTGACAGCGCGGGCGCGCCATCTTGCGCGCCATCTTGAAATATTAGTATAAAACGGCTGTTTTGACGATACGAAGTCAGTCTCTGCCCAGGGACTCATCCGACTAGTAGATGCTTCGTGTCTAGGTCGTTTAGTATTTGATTGAGGGATTCCGATAGCAATCGCACCCTAATCGAATAAATATTGCCTGTACGCTTAGATTAGTGTA
This sequence comes from Oeneis ivallda, assembly GCA_029955525.1. Taxonomy (NCBI): domain Eukaryota; kingdom Metazoa; phylum Arthropoda; class Insecta; order Lepidoptera; family Nymphalidae; genus Oeneis; species Oeneis ivallda. The sequence goes on from JARPMR010000012.1 coordinate 21,173,290, forward strand.
ATTGATTAATTAATACTTTGATGTTAATTGTCCATTGGTTGATTTGATGATTTGATAATTACCCTCACGTTCAGACGGTGGTTTGTCTGTCGTGCTGTGGTTATTAGCTGAGTGGAAAGGGGCCGTTATTGGGGATGGTGGAGACGGCTATAGGTAGGGTTTTAGCGTTTTAAGAGATGTATTCTCTTAAGGCGTGATTAGTTTTGAGTGATAAGTTCCACTTCTGAGTCTATGTCCAACACTTGTATCCTGTACTTGAACAACAAATACTAAAATTATATGAATATTATAAAGAAACGAGATTATTTAATTTTTAATGAGCATCAGTAAATTTCACATAGCTTCACAATAATGCTAATAGATGGCGCAGTCAGTAGGAGTTACGACTACGATCTATCCCAAAAACAGTTTTGCGTCGAGCATTATTATTTAGGTACATAATATAATAACATATTATTCAATTAAAATTATTCTTTAGTTAAATATCATTTTGTATATTTTCTATTCGCGTCGATAGATGACGATTTGTACAGATGTCCCTAACCCGTTTTCACTCGTTAGTACCTACATAATAATTCAATGTTTTCACTGACGTTCCCTAACCTTTACGGGCTACCTATGATAAGTTATATGATGATTACTGTCAACTTCTTTATCACGATCCTGTACGGGACACCTAAAAGGACATTGGGATGGATGTTAGGACTTAGGATTGTGTTTCGGAGCTACCTACGTAAAGAGACTCCTACATAGGGGATGATTTAGGTATGTTTGGTGCAACCGGGCATAATAATAATGTCAGTTTTGGTCGTCATGTATCGATTGAATGAATAATCATGGGATACCGTTACCGCGAGGTCTCAGTTCGGGGCGAACCACTAGTATAGACTTACATACATAATGCGGGCAATTATTTGCATAAACAACCTAAATGTATGAAATAATGGGCTGATTTAATCAACGGAAAATAAGTCTTATAGTGTGGTCAAAAACTGTCAGAACGCTCAATTTATTCTTCGGTTAGACGTCATTCGACGTTGGTGAAAACGGCACTAAAAACTAAGAAGTATTTTCATTAGTTAGGGCGTAGGTAATTGAACTATATGAATAAAAATATAGCAATTTTAAAATACTTCGTTAAGGTTGATTATACGTTTTTGCCCGCGAACTTTCAAGTAAATATTTTTATTTAAATCTGTGAAGATGATACTGCCATTGGCGCAATTAGAATGCCATAAACCTACTTTGTCGTATTAGTTTACAAATTGCGAAAAACCACATTAAATTTGAATTTCGCGGGCAGACCCGTATAATCCACCTTAATGCAGAAATGGAATTCTGCAATACAAGTTTTCCAAGTAAGTGATAAGTATATTCGAAGGGTTTGCGTTTCAACTTTTCCAAATATAATATTTGCTTCTTGTTATTTCAAAGGCGCATTCATACCGCGCATTATAATTTATATCCTATCCTAATCTATACTAATATTATAAAGAGGAAATATTTTTTTGTTTGTTTGTTTGTACCGAATAGGCTCTGAAACTTACTGGACAGATTTTAAAAATTTTTTCACCAATACAAAGCTAAGTTTATCAGGAAGTAACATATACAGACTATATTATAGTATTTAAAAAATAAATAGATCCTTAAGAAAATTGCAATAATGTAACCTAAAGTAAATGCATTATTTGGCGTGTGCTGAGAAAACTATTTTAGCATAAATCACCATTACGTAACGTAACAGTAGCCTTATATTTTACTACAATCTAGCCTGTGGGCTAATTAGTAAAATTATTTTAACTTAAACTTCTACTTATAATTATTAAATTCTATATCTAATTTAGAGTCCAGTAACTGTCCTTAGTTTATTCTCATATGACGTATAGAGAAAGCTATTGATGGTACATAAAAGTACTCATTATTCTCTACAAAAAAGTCTCCGAGGGATTATATCTAACTATTATATTTAAGTCACAATAGTAGCTTTTGTGTTCTAAAATTTAATTAGATCGCCGGTAAAAAAAAATTGGTTACATTCGCATCGTAGTATTAATTCTTCCTTACTAATACATAACTGCGAAAGTGTGTTTGTTTGTTGGTTTGTCCGGCAATCACGATGCAACAAAGCTACGGATTGATGTAATTTTTTGGATAGGTGTAGTTGAGAACCTGGAGGGTAACATAGGCATCCCGGAAAATCTTAGTTTCCACGAGATTTTAAAAACTAAATCCACGCGGACGAAGTCGCGGGCATCAGCTAGTAATATTATAAATGCGAAAGTTTGTGAGGATGGATGTATAGATGGATGGATGTTTGTTAATCTTTAACGCTACAAAAAATGAACCGATTTGCCTGAAATTTGGAATGGAGATAGCTCATCCCCGGGATTAGCATAAAGGCTCATAATATTGTCCCGGAAAATTGAAGAGTTCCCGCGGGAATTGAAAAAATCTTAATCCACGCGGATGAAGTCGCTGGCATCATCTAGTAAATATTATATTCTTAGAAACAAGTGCTTTGGTTCAATAACGAAATTTTTGGTCTCTTTAATAACAATGATATTAAAGTCTAGCTAGACGCAAGCAATGTCTAGAATCTAGAACCTATTTAGAATGTCGAGGCAAGTAACCAGTCGGGAATGCTTAGATTGATTTATATTTTTGTGATGAAAATCTTTAAAATTAGGAGAACTAAAGCGAAAATACCTTCGGAGTTCTAACCGCAGTCCGCAAGACATCGAATAGGTCTAAAAGCTTTACCGCTAGATGTTTGACATCCCATTGATCCCATTGCATCCCACGAAACGTTTTGCTTTCTTTAGTTCCTGATAGTAAGCCCGCTAAAATGCTTTAGTTTTTTGAGTACCTAAGTATAACTTGGGTTTAACTTGGGCAGTGCCAGCGTCTTTTCTGATCATCAGGTGTGATCGGAGTCAAGCGCTAGTTTTTACAGTAAATAGATACCTATACAGGTATCTGGCTTCATAGTAGTTTCGTGATATAGCCAGCCGATTCAAAAGCACTTGTAAAAAGTTTATTTGAATAAAAAATATTTCTATTCTATTCATAAACGTATTTTCAAGCGCATTACAAACAACTTTTGGAACGTAGTTCCTTATCGCGCGGTGCGGAAGGGGGCTAGATGGAAAAAATTAAGACTAAATTGAACCGACACTTTTTTGAATGTGAATTTGGCATTGTGTTCAATATTTTCACACTACAATATTAGATCTCCGTAGCCTTGTGGTTTCTACAGTCGCTAAACAGTTAAAGGTAGATGGTTCGAATCCCAGCTCGACAGACTGAATTTTCTATTTTCAATTTTATTTTAAATAATTTCAACATGTGGAATTTTTCCCTAATTTTTTATAACTTACAAGAAATAAAATTTTATTACAATTCCTTCACTTATTAATCGAAAGGAACTTCGTTCCATCCAGGTGTCCCTTGACACCTCTCAAGTTTTTTATTATAATTTTCTATTCAGCTTTAAAGTTTGCGAAATAAAATTGTTGCTTCAAACCATCTAGATTGTAGGAAATTGAGTTATCCATCGGCAACTATAAATAGTTATCGTTTCTTTCAAAACCAATTTATTCGGAGCTAGCATGAATGCACTTGAAAAATCCAATAACGCTTTTAGTGGCAATAGACACATGTTGTAAACACAATTATATTGTTACTAGCTGATGCCCGCGACTTCGTCTGCGTGAACTTAGCCTTTAAAATGCCTCGGGAACTCTTTGACTTTGCGGGATAAAATGTAGCCTGTCACTCTCCAAGTCCTCAACTATAGGTACCCCTGCAAAAAATCACGTCGATCCGTAGCTCTGTTGGGGCGTGATTGAAGGACAAAGCAACGCACTTTCGCAGTTATAATATTTCACCATATAGTCGACGTGGTTTTTTACACAGGTGCATACATTTAAACGCCCGCGCCACTACGAAGTATATAATTTATTGTAGATTTTTTTTAAAACAGATCGATTTAGGCGTATTCGAGTAATCGGTGAACATGAATAGAAAAAGATTCCGTTGAATTGAGATCCTCCTCCTTTTTTGAAGTCGGTTAAAATAATAATAAAAATTAGTTTAAATGTAACGAAGATAAGGAGTAAAACAGTCAAAATAGTTCAACCCCTATCTCAGAGAACATACATCCATCCATCCGTATACTACATCTATACAAACATACATCCGTATACATCCATCCTCACAAACTTTCACATTAATAATATTATTGTATAATTAATTAATAATATTATTAGTTCACATTAATAATCAACATACATTAATACATGCATATATACATACACACATACATACATACATACATACATACATACATACATACATACATACATACATACATACATACATACATACATACATACATACATATATACATACATACATACATACATACATACATACATACATACATACATACATGCATACATGCATACATACATGCATACATACATGCATACATACATACATACATACATACATACATACATGTATGCATGCATGCATATTGGCGCATGATTTAAGGATAAATATGTGAAAAGTAGCATACGAATATCCCGCGGGAACTGTTTTTTTCCCAGAATAAAAAGTAGCTGTTGTCACTTTTCAGGTCCTCAACTATGCCTATCAAAAAAACCACGTCAATCTGTAACTTCGTTGGCGCATAATTGAAGGATTAATATGTGAAAAGTAGCATACTAATATCCTGCAGGAACCGTTTGTTTTCCCGGGATAAAAAGTAGCCTGTGTAATTTTTCAGGCCCTTAACTGTAAAGTTAAGGGCCTGAAAAATGACACAGGTAACTGTGCAAAAAAAACACGTCAATCTAAAACTCCATTGCGCGTATTTTGAAGGACAAATGCGTAAAAAAATAGCGATGCTATCCCGCAGGAACTGTTTGCTTTTCCGGGATAAAAAGTAGCCTATGTGCTATTCCAGACTATAATCTATGTCTGTGCTAAATTTCAGCAAAATCGGTTCATTCGTTGTCGCGTTAAAGAGTAACAAACATCCATCCATCCATCCATATATCCATTCTCACAAACTTTCGCATTTATAATATATAAGTAGGAGGAAGTAGGGTAGTCGGATAGGTAGTAGGAATATACATACATCAACATACATTAATACATGCATATATACATACACACATACATACATACATACATACATACATACATACATTCATACATACTTACATTCATACATACTTACATACATACATACATACATACATACATACATACATTCATACATACATACATACATACATACATACATACATACATACATACATACATACATACATACATACATACATACATACATACATACATACATACATACATACATACATACATACATATATACATACATACATACATACATACATACATACATACATACATACATACATACATACATAAATGCCGCGTAATTAAAAGATAAATATGTGAAAAGTAGCATACTAATATATCCCACAGGAACCGTTTGTTTTCCCGGGATAAAAAGTAGCCTTTGTCATTTTTCAGGCCCTTAACTTCACCTGTGCAAAAAATCACGTAAATCTATAACTCCATTGCGCGTATTTTGAATGACAAATGCGTAAAAATTAGCGATGCTATCCCGCAGGAACTGTTTGCTTTTCCGGGATAAAAAGTAGCCTATGTGCTATTCCAGACTATAATCTATGTCTGTGCCAAATTTCAGCAAAATCGGTTCATTCGTTGTCGCGTTAAAGAGTAACAAACATCCATCCATCCATCCAAATATCCATACATCCTCACAAACTTTCGCATTTATAATATTAGTAGGATTCGTTCATGTTGCATGCACCACTATAAAATTGTATTGGATCCATAAAATGACCCAGGCAGAGCTTCGCGTTGCCCACTGCAAGCCCACTGCTCACTAAGTGATGGTGTAAAAGCCAATTACATAATATAATTATTGGTCCCAGCAGGACCGTACTCGATCTGAAAATAAAACGAGCAAATGACCATGCAAAAAATCGTCCCCACCCACCAACAGATTTCAAACGACATCAGTTAATACATCATGGCAGCCTGATGAGTTTTTACTATGACGACATCCGCCGGATGGGGGTTAGTAATGTAAATCGAGTTAGTAATTACTTATTTATTTATTTTTCAGTGAATTGTTTTGGGATACCAATTTAGTAGTTTACAATTATAAAATGAACATACAGGAGCATGAACCAACTAGAAAAAAAGCTTTTGTAAGAGGCAGCTCGCAGATGCGTTTTTGAGACGCAGAGAAAAAACTGCCCGCGCTCCCTCTGACCACCTCCCGTCCTTGCGTCGCCTGTGCAATGCGCATGCACGCGCGTACTTCAGCGTGCGAACATTACAATAAGAAATGTTTGTTTTTTTTGTTTTATTTAAATAAACTTTTTTACAAGTGCTTTTGAATCGTCGATGAGTCTACCACTGGTTCGGAATGCCGTTCCTGCCGAGAAGAACCAGCAAGAAACTCGGCAGTTGCTCTTTTCAAAATAAGTTTACAATTCAATAGAATAGTTATACAGTTCAATTACCACCTGCTGCTCGCTGCTGAATCGCTGGAACGAATTATGTCCACGCTTTTTTATCATCTAAATAGTCTTCAATTGCATAATATGCCTTTTTCGTGAGATTAGTTTTAACTGATTTCTTAAACTTGTGTAAAGGCAAGTCTAAGATCGACTGTGGAATTTTATTATAAAACGTCACGCCCATTCCCACAAATGTCTTTCGGACCCTCTTGAGGCGACATCGAGGAATCACGAGCTTGTTTGGATTTCTAACTTGCCTATCGTGTAAATCACCCTTTTTTTTTGTAATTCACAATGTTTTGTCTGACAAATATTATATTGTTGTAAATATATTGTGAAGCTACTGTAAGAATGCCTATTTCTTTAAATTTTTCTCGAAGGGAATCCCGCGGTTTTAAATTATATATTGCGCGAATTGCCCTCTTCTGCAATACAAAAATTTTTCCAATATCGGCTGCTTTACCCCATAATAAGATTCCATACTCTTTGAACACGATCACTAAGATAAGACGCAATGAGGCTAAGCGCAAAATCTTTAATACCATAGTGGCTCAGTTTAAGCAAAAGGGTCTCGTGATCAACGCAGTCGAATGCTTTTGATAAATCACAGGCATTCTGTGAGTTATTCCATGCATCGAATATGTGTTGCATCGGTTGTTGATCGACCCTTAGTAAAACCGTACTGCTCAGGGTGAAGAAGTTTATTTAAATTAAAGTGTAGAAGCAGTTGGTTGAGCATTATTTTTTCAAATATCTTGCTGAGAGTTGGCAAAATTGAAATTAGTCTGTAGTTATTCGGGTCACATTTGCTTCCCGATTTAAAAAGAGGTATTAATTTACTACATTTCATCAGGTCTGGAAAAGATCCAGAATCTACAGACTTATTAAAAATTAAAGCAAGAAAGGGCGCAATAATATCAATGATATTGTGAATTCTTTTAACTGATATTCCCCATAGATCTCCTGTTTTTTTATTTTGCAATGATTTAAATGTTTTGATAATATCATATGGGGTAACGTGTTTAAACCTAAATAATTTATTGCACTCAGAGACATTGCTTCTTAGAAGATTATAGGCTTCTGTTGGCGAGGAATTTAGAGAACTGGTCGTGGTTACTGGTATATTTTTGAAAAAGTTCTCAAATGTATTTGCAATTTTTATATCGGAGTCAATTACACGGTTGTTAATTTTAAGCTCCAGTTTATTGTAATGTACCTTATTCTTACCCATTTCATCACTAATGATGTCCCATACTGCTTTTATTTTACTATCCGAATTGACAATATTTTGTTTTATGTGAAGTGACTTTGCTTGTATGCACACATTTCTAAACATAAAACTAAGAATAAAACTTTGTAGGTAGGTAATATACCTACTAGGTATAGGGTGTTTTCGAGAAAAACTCCTTTTAAGAGTGTTCGTTTATTATACACTAGCTGATGCCCGCGACTTCGTCCGCGTGGATTTAGTTTTTAAAATCCCTCGGGAACTCGCGTACAGTTTGTTTGAACACGCGTACAGTTGATGAAAACCTTCGTTGCACATGTAACATTTCCTAGGAGTGACGCGACGTTCGTGCGGTTTATTAGTGGTAGAAACATTGCATTTCGAGTGAGAACTTGTGGATGACTTACCGTGATTTTTCATTAATTTTGCATCCTTTGTATTTTGTGAGTTCTGTGAACTTTGCAATGTTTCTAGCATGTCCGCTCGATTTTTAAGGAAGTTAATTAGATCATCAACCTTCAACTTTGATTTAGAATCGTTATTGTTCGTTACCAAAGTGCCTTTATATTGTTCCCATTCGCGTTCAGTGATTTTATCGAGTTTAGACACAATGATAAAGATAATTAATATATCCCAGGAGTCTACAGGCTCACCTAAGATTTTTAAAGCGCGTAAATTCTTAAGAATAGTGTCACTGAGGTTCCTAAGCGATGCGGAAGACTCTTTACTCAACGCTTGAGTGTTAAATATCGTTTTGACGTGATTATGCACTAATAATCTGCTATTATTATAGCGATTGAGTAAAAGTTCCCAAGCTACACCATAATTGTCGGATGTGAATTCCAACGCGTCGATGACTAGCTCGGCACTACCTTTTAATGAAGATTTCAGGTAGTGGAATTTCTGGATACCTACTTGTTATTTCGTCTGAATTGTGCATCAAGGATTGGAAAGTATCCCGAAATTCCAACCAGTGCTCGTATGACCCATCAAACGATGGCAGGGCAATTCTCCTAAATGTTGGCTAAGGCATGTCCCAGGCTGGAGAACGTAGGTTACAACTAACTCAGGCTTATGTAACTTTTTTTGTAGATACTAGATAGTGTCCTCTATATCGTCCATCAAGAAAAAGAAGATAAAAGAGGTGAGATCCAGCTTTAAAAAAAAATTAAACCTCCATTTTCTAACCTCCATGACTGTCCCACTGCTTATGTTGTATGTAACAAACTTATTTATTTAAAAACATAGTCGATTAAAAATTCTCAAAAAAATATATTTCAATAATGAATAATTAATCTTTAAAATAACAACAGTAGCGTGAGGTTAGATCTTAGAATTAGTTTTTTATTAGTATTTAAAGTCTGTCCCACGACTTTTTAATCATTACCGTGCTCTTGTGCAAACACTATCGTAACTACCCACATATCCATACAATCCGCATCGTCGTCGCGTCTAACGTACAAAGTCAGTTGCCTTGAGCAATTCATGTCGAATGGAGGTGTGTACGTCGTCGGGTTACTGAAATATTTGGCATTCTCCAACGGAAATTTCATTTTGGCAACTTTTATCGCTCATTCATAGGACTCTCACCATACCGTAAGTAGTTATCACATTTATATGTTTGTATTTTTATATATTTGAAATATGTTTTACTTTCTAACAAAGCACATTAAAAAATATTACTATGTTTACTTATCAAGTAAAAATTTAATTACTAACCAATTCTAATTACCATGATCCTAATTACCATTATTACCAGGGCCATTTTACGTACTATGGTAATTGGGCATTAGCTAGGTAATTAGAGTAATGCTTGAATGTATGGGATCTTCTAGATTTTAACGACCTCCCTGGCCCTGTGGTGAGTACTTTGGTTTTAAAAACTGGATCTTCATGGGTTTGACTCCCGGCTGGTGCAATTTTGGATGTTGTAAAATTGTCTCCAGTCTGGTCTGGCCGAGGCTAGTTACCATCCAATACTCTACCAGCAAAGATGTGCCGCGCCATGTGATTTAGCGTTCTGGTACGTATCAGCGTAGAAACCGGTAAGTTGTTTGAGTTAAATAACAGGTAAACTCGAAACCATCTTAGACTGCATTCACCACTTACCCCAGACTATCGCAGTTAAGGACCAACTTGTAGACTTAACATATAAAAAGTTATAAGTAATCTGTGTTGAATGATTATGGCTGTATTTTGATACAGTTTGGATGTTGGTAATGACAACATCGTTATATTTATCAACAATAAAATTAACTAAACCGAAAAAGATGGGCAAAAAAGGCTCGAATGGTATGCGAAGATAAAAAAAGATCCTATTTTATACCGAAAAAGATGGAGAATAAATCTTAATTCTTTTTATAGCTCAATCGCAATCAAACTCGCAGCATTGCAGCGTTGTATGGCGATTGACGACCTTTGGACCAGGTAAACCCCAGAACGTAGATCACAACCCCTTCACCTTAACCAACGGCCGATATCGTGCAACAATCGCTTAGCTTCCACACTCGAGCATTCCGTGGTCTCCACTGCCAGAGGGACAAAAAGGTAGCTGTCCAGAGTAGGGGCATCTTTACTCCTTTTTTTAATGCAACGGATTCTGCAGCGTCTACCTGTGTTTTCCGGCTGAGATGACATGGTGTGAATGTACTCATGCACGTCGCGTCCCTCAGCATGCATTTGCTATTTTGCCATGGGACGAGTGTCAAGCCATCAGGATGCTTGCCATCCATGTGACCCAAACCGGATGGCTCGAGTACACACTACGCAGGGTACGTTGACCGAGACGAGGGCTGTGCGGACGATATCGTTCAGAGAGTGGTGACGAGAGAATCTGGCCACACAACGACTGCAACTCAATGCGTGGTGGCCGTTGGCTTCCACCATGTAACCGCAGATGCATCGATGGAATTCGCAAACAGGCATGCAACCATGTTGGGAAGTCCTCAGTAGATATGTAATCTTCGGCACAGCAAAATAGTTTTGCAAGAGTTTGAATGGCGGAGTGGCCTCCTTGCCTCAATGGCTTCCGGGATAGCAGAAGAAAAGATAGGAGACCCCAAGAGGAAAAAATTGTCAGCGTTAAACTCCTTGAGCCCAGGAACTAGGTCTTCAAACTGAGGGAACAGAAGACGGGACTCTGGATTACAGGGGAAGAACTCTGACTTAGGCATGTTCACCTTCAACCCCAGCTCCTTCAAGCAATGTATTAAAAGCAGTAGGTCACGTTCCATAACTTCAGGTTTGCCTCCTGTAGTACCTACATCGAGTTACCAGATATTAAGGGGGGATTTGAGGTCGTGAAGAACTTTCTGAATGCTGAGGCTGAAGATGAGAGGTCTAAGCGGATCTCCCTGTTGCACATCAATCTGCGAAAGGATAGAGGTTTGGCTATAGAAGACATTGGAGGGGGAATGTTAAAATTGCTGAAGAAAAGGATACAGAGTAGGAATCATAACTTTGCTTCGCTCAGTAGAATGTCCTTTTCCAGTGTATTGAAAGCGTTATGTATGTCAAGCTCCATGATAACACAGTCCTTGTTGCTTGGGAGTTGGGTCTATAGCGAACAAATGCGTTGCGTGGATAGTAGATAGCTTAGTGTCAAGACCTAACAGGTGCGGTCGCAGGCAAGTCACTTTTTCCTCCAAAGGCCCTAGGCCTATTTGATTAGAAGATTACCGAATATATATATATCTCATCAACGACACTGACAATTCTGTATCAAATTTTATATTATAATAATAATTATTAAATATGTTTGGCATGTTATTTGTAGAATATTTTGTGTACATAGAGCTATCTTATGTTAAACTCATAATATAATTAGACGCTTTTTGTAGGTAAGCCTAGGTAGGTCTGATAGGAAAATAACTGAATTTATTGATCTCGTCAGCAAGGCAGACTTTTGTTATGAATCTTTGTACTATGATTGGTATGCCGTTTTTACGAGATTTACTTAGACGCTTCTTCTAGGTAACTAATTAACTATAATAATTAATCAATAAATAATCGGAATTGAATCAAGAAAATTTATGAGTGACATTTTTATCTATTTTGTAAATCGTGATTGATACATTTGATTTATCAATTTTGAGGACTATTAATAAGTACCTACTTACCTAAGCAGATTTTTTTTTATATTTAAAGAAATACTACGACATTTCTTTCAGTTTTATTACTGTATTTTTCCAAATTTACAGATTACATAGATTTTATGAACAATTTTATTAACAAATTACCATATAGCATATTCTAATCACCATATTCCGGACCTCATTACCATGTCACAATTTATCCTTACCATGGACACCATAATTACCAACTCCTTCTCCAAGAAAACTAGGTTCTGGTGGAAGCCTTCCTCATCACTGTGATAAATGAAGGCACCTCTCTGTTAAGGCATACTTAAAAAACCAATAACTCAAAAAAAAAAAAAAAAATTTTTTTCGTCGGACGTTTTAGCCAACAATTAGGAGAACTGCCCGCAACGTTATCGTAGGTAATTTAACTGATCGCAACTGACTGTTATTTGCGCATGTTTTGGAATAAGTTGCGACGTCACCACCACTGCTACCACTCCTTTTCAACAACAACTCAGCCTGAGACAGTGTTGTATAGTAGAAGTCCTCGAACTGTTCTCTTTGTGTCAGCTGATCCTCGATATCAGATTCGCTGACACATTCTTCTATTCGAGACTGAATGTCGTTGTATTCACGATAAAGATTCGTGACACCCTCAATGCGTAGCTTCAAACCGACTTTATTTTGCGCTGTTGCGTCTTCTATACTGAAATTATTTAGATAAGTACTAAATTTTGTTAATCTGCCTTTGAGAGTGCCACGTTTCTTTGTTAGTTCACGCAGAAGAACGCCTAGTTTTTCCTCTGGAAGGCCTAATTGTGGCGATTTGTCACGACTAGTCATTTTGGAGGAAAATAAGAATTAGGAGTAGGTACTTACGTGTCAGCTGGTAGTACTTACCTGCTATATTTGTTGGAAGCGTTTACGATTTTAAGCGCGATATTCAGCACAATATTGCACAAACGAAGTACGTAAAGGATGGATGGATGTCGGATAGGTTGACCGTTACGACTGCGCGTCTTGATTGCCGTAATCTCGTCAACTTTAGCTGCTCAAATGCGTTTCTTGAGTCTTGATCGAATCCATAGGTCGCTGTGTATTCTTGAGATTTTGCTCGAAGGACCACTTATGTTTACGCGTTTATAATTTGCGTATCAAAGTCGAAACAACCTTTACGTACTTTTATTTCGTTACGTTTTCAAATGCAATGTACAATGTCGAAAATATGAATATGACATGAATGACCGTTTTACGTTTTTTTGTGTGTCGAAGACTGCGCGCGCAGACGTGGACCAATGGGCTTCTTGTTCGTGGCTTTCATGTTGGTGCGTTTAATTACTGCTTGAACAATATTTTTGTCATAACAGCAGTATCACTTATGGTTTCACCACTTTCTCTTAACTGCTTCGACAGGTTCTCAACTTTGGAGATATGTTGCGCCATACTGTCACCTGATGTCATTTTATATTGATAAAACCGTTCATGACATATCATTTTGTTTATTTCACTCTTTTGTTCAAATATTGCTTCCAACTTTTGCATAACCTCTAATGCTGTTTCACAATTTTCAATGAGAGTTATTTGACTCAGCTCCATCGATGACGTTATGATATACATTGCCATGCCATCATTTTTAAGCCATTGGCTTTCACTTTCGGCTGAAGACAATTTCTTGGTTATGTCAATTCCCTTTGCCTTTAATGCGCACTTTATTTGAAACCTCCATTGGCGGAAGTTTTCGCCGTTGAACTTTTCCACAGTCAATGCCTTTTCGTTCATCGCGATATCTTTTGTAAGGCAATATTGAAACGATTGGTGATGGCGGCCGGCCGCGCGCCACGTGCAACGCCCACAAAGGAAAATCATTTCCGATTAAAATAAACTGCTCTTCGTTTTTTTTAATCGCGATACTGGGCACATAGGACACATCATAGATTATAAAATTTACATATTCCAATACATCCTACATCCATCCTACATCCATCCCACATCCATCCTACATCCATCCTACATCCATCCTACATCAATCCTACATCCATCCTACATCCATCATACATCCATCCTACATCCATCCTACATCCATCCTACATCCATCCTACATCCATCCTACATCCATCCTACATCCATCCTACATCCATCCTACATCCATCCTACATCCATCCTAAACCCATCATACATCTATCCTAGATCCATCCTACATCAATCCTACATCCATCCTACATCCATCCTACATCCCCTACATCAATCATACATCCATCCTACATCCATCATACATCCATCCTACATCCATCCTACATCCATGCTACATCCATCCTACATCATCCTACATCCATCCTACATCCATCATACATCCATCCTACATCCATCCCACATCCATCCTACATCCATCCCACATCCATCCTACATCCATCCTACATCATCCTACATCCATCCTAGACCCATCATACATCCATCATACATCCATCCTTAATCCATCATACATCCATCCTCCAACCATCATACATCCATCATACATCCATCCTACATCCATCCTACATCCATCATGCATCCATCCTACATACATCATACATCCATCCTACATCCATCATGCATCCATCATGCATCCATCCTACATCCATCATACATCCATCCTACATCCATCATGCATCCATCATGCATCCATCCTACATCCATCCTACATTCATCCTACATTCATCATACATCCATCCTACATCCATCATATATCCATCATACATCCATCCTACATCCCTCATACATCCATACTACATCCATCATATATCCATCATACATCCATCCTAGATCTGTCCTACATCCATCCTACATCCATCCTACATCCATCATACATCCATCATACATCCATCCTACATCCATCATACTTCCATCCTACATCCATCATATATCCATCATACATCCATCCTAGATCTGTCCTAGATCCATCCTACATCCATCCTACATCCATCCTACATCCATCCTACATCCATCATACATCCATCCTACATCCATCCTACATCCATCCTACATTCATCCTACGTTCATCATACATCCATCCTACATCCATCATACATCCATCCTACATCCATCCTACATCCATTTTTCATCCATCATACATCCATCCTACATCCATCATACATCCATCCTACATCCATCATACATCCATCCTACATCCATCATATATCCATCATACATCCATCCTACATCCATCATACATCCATACTACATCCATCATATATCCATCATACATCCATCCTAGATCTGTCCTAGATCCATCCTTCATCCATCCTACATCCATCCTACATCCATCATACATCCATCATACATCCATCCTACATCCATCATACATCCATCCTACATCCATCATATATCCATCATACATCCATCCTAGATCTGTCCTAGATCCATCCTACATCCATCCTACATCCATCCTACATCCATCCTACATCCATCATACATCCATCCTACATCCATCCTACATCCATCCTACATTCATCCTACATTCATCATACATCCATCCTACATCCATCATACATCCATCCTACATCCATCATACATCCATCATACATCCATCCTACATCCATCCTACATCCATCATACATCCATCCTACATCCATCATACATCCATCCTACATCCATCATACATGCATCATACATCCATCCTACATCCATCCTAGATCCATCCTACATCCATTAAACATCCATCCTACATCCATCCTACATCCATCCTACATCCCCTACATCCATCCTACATCCATCATACATCCATCCTAGATCCATCCTACATCCATCCACATCCATCCTACATCCATCCTACACCCATCATAAATCCATCCTACATCCCTCATACATCCATCATACATCCATCCTACATCCATTCTAGATCCATCATACATCCATCCTACATCCATCATACATCCATCATACATCCATCCTACATCCATTCTAGATCCATCCTACATCCATCCTACATCCATCCTATATCCATCCTACATCCCCTAAATCCATCATACATCCATCCTACATCCATCATACATCCATCCTACATCCATCCTACATCCATCCTACATCCATCATACATCCATCCTACATCCATCATACATCCATCCTAGATCCATCCTACATCCATCCTACATCCCCTACATCCATTCTACATCCATCCTACATCCATCATACATCCATCCTACATCCATCCATCATACATCCATCCTACATCCATGATACATCCATCCTACATCCATCATGCATCCATCATGCATCCATCCTACATCCATCATACATCCATCCTACATCCATCATGCATCCATCATGCATCCATCCTACATCCATCATACATCCATCCTACATCCATCATACATCCATCCTATATCCATCATACATCCATCCTACATCCATTCTAAATCATCATACATCCATCCTACAT
Source organism: Oeneis ivallda (assembly GCA_029955525.1). NCBI lineage: Eukaryota > Metazoa > Arthropoda > Insecta > Lepidoptera > Nymphalidae > Oeneis > Oeneis ivallda. Next base: position 21,189,595 of record JARPMR010000012.1, read on the forward strand.
CCATCCTACATCCATCATACATCCATCCTACATCCATCATACATCCATCCTACATCCATCATACATCCATCCTACATCCATCATACATCCATCCTACATCCATCATATATCCATCATACATCCATCCTAGATCTGTCCTAGATCCATCCTACATCCATCCTACATCTATCCTACATCCCCTACATCCATTCTACATCCATCCTACATCCATCCATCCATCATACATCTATCCTACATCCATCATACATCCATCCTACATCCATCATGCATCCATCATGCATCCATCCTACATCCATCATACATCCATCCTACATCCATCATGCATCCATCATGCATCCATCCTACATCCATCATACATCCATCCTACATCCATCATACATCCATCCTACATCCATCCTACATCCATCATACATCCATCCTACATCCATCATACTTCCATCATACATCCATCCTACATCCATCATACATCCATCCTACATCCATCATACATCCATCCTACATCCATCATACATCCATCCTAGATCCATCATACATCCATCCTACATCCATCATATATCCATCCTACATCCATCCTACATCCATCATACATCCATCCTACATCCATCCTACATCCATCATACATCCATCCTAGATCCATCCTACATCCATCCTAAATCAATCCTACATCCATCATACATCCATCCTACATCCATCATACATCCATCCTAGATCCATCATACATCCATCCTACATCCATCCTACATCCCCTACATCCATCCTACATCCATCCTACATCCATCCTACATCCATCCTACATCCATCATACATCCATCCTACATCCATCATACATCCATCCTACATCCATCATACATCCATCCTACATCCATCATACTTCCATCATGCATCCATCCTACATGCATCATGCATCCATCCTACATCCATCATACATCCATCCTACATCCATCATACATCCATCCTACATCCATCCTACATCCATCCTACATCCATCATACATCCATCCTACATCCATCATACATCCATCCTACATCCATCATACATCCATCCTACATCCATCATACTTCCATCATGCATCCATCCTACATGCATCATGCATCCATCCTACATCCATCATACATCCATCCTACATCCATCATACATCCATCCTACATCCATCCTACATCCATCCTACATCCATCATACATCCATCCTACATCCATCATACATCCATCCTTTTTTTTTTTTTTTTTTTTTATCGCTGGGAAATGCCTTTACGCATCCCGCTTGCCAGGCGGGTATGTGGGACTCGACACGAAAGTAATACCCACTAAAACCCAGCGGCGCCGTCCGCGTCATGAATGGGACGTCTCAGGATCCCGGGCTCGGATTCGACTGAGACGTTCCGACGCTAATTAGGCAAAGGCTTAAGGCCGTACTTACATCGGCGGGGCGAGAAGGTGGGCGTAGCGTCGCCTCCTTCTCCCAAGTCTTCTTCTGCGGAGCGGGTGAGCGTTGATATCCAGCTCTCTTTCTCGCTCTGCAGCCTCCTTTAGCGCAATCACATCCTCGCAGAAGGAAGCCGCTGCAGTCCAGCACGCCTCGCTGTCGACCATGCTACTTACCAAACTTGGCAACGAGAGGTTTACTCCCGTTATCGATGTCAGGATATGCCGCTGAGGTCCCCACGATGCGCACTCGACTAACGTGTGGTGCGCTGAGTCTTCTATTGCGCCGCATTCATGGCAAGCCGGTGTTTCCTCACGCCTTGCAATCTCGTGCAGGTACTTACCGAAACAGCCATGTCCTGTAAGCACCTGGACAAGACGGTACGTAAGCGCCCCATGCCGCCTGTTGAGCCATCGCCCAAGTTGGGGTCGGATAGCCTCCACCGTCCAGACGCCCGCAGCGGGGGACTCCAGGTCTTCCTCCCATCTACGAGCCAAGGATGCACTGGCCAATGCTCGAAGTCTTTTTGTCTCCTCCCCATCCGGTCGTTCTCCCCGCGCCCTCATCTCTGCCCGGTATTGATGGACTTCGGAGAGCACTTCGGCTTGGAGTTCCCAGGGGGGGTCACCCGCCAGGAGCGTAGCTGCCGTCCATGATACCGTGCGGTACGCACGTATTGCTCTTACCGCGATGATTTTTTGCGGCCTCCGTAAAAGTATCTTATTCTGTTGAGTCAATGCGTGCACCCATATTGGAGCGCCATATAGTGCCATGCTTCGCACGATCCCCATGTATAGCCGCCTGCAATTATTGTTAGGTCCCCCAATATTGGGCAGCAATCTTCCCAAGGCGGCGGCGGCATCAACGAGCCTGGTGCCCAACTTCTCGAAGTGAACTTTAAAGCCCCATCGCCCGTCCAGGATAAGACCCAAGTATTTCATGTGGGGTTTTACATTTACTGTTGTATCCTGGATGGTGATTTGTGCACTCCGGGGTGGACCTCTACGTGGACCGTGGAAAAGAAGGGCCTCGGTTTTGGATATAGAGACCCTCAGGCCCAGCATCTGGATCCTGTCTACCACCAGTGACGCACCAACCACAGCAAGGCGGGCCGCCTCCTCATACGTCCCTCCTCGGGCCGTAACGAGGGTATCATCAGCATAACAGAGAATCCTCATCCCTGGGAGCAGCGGGCCCCGCAGGAGCCAGTCAAATCCTATATTCCAAAGCAATGGTCCCAAAACTGAGCCCTGCGGGACTCCGCTGCAGACTCGGTGCCGGAATATTTGTCGATTGCTTCCCTCCCAAATGACTTCCCTGTTGTGTAGATACGACGCCAGTAGTCTCCTAAGATACTGTGGCACTCCATGATAACGGAGGGCCTCAAGCAAGGTCTCGAAAGGTAGACTATTGAAGGCGTTTGCAACATCAAGTGAGACTGCAAGAACCACTTCTCCTCTCTCCACTGCATCCGTAGTCAGGTTTTTAAGGGCATTCAAGGCATCTAAAGTTGAACGGCCTTCCCTGAATCCATACTGCGCTTCAGAGAGACCCGGGCCTACCGTTTCAAGGTGTTCGGTGAGACGGCTGACAAGGATCCTTTCAAAAAGTTTGCCGGTCTCATTAAGCAAGACTATTGGTCTGTATGCCGATGAAGAGTCTAGCGGACGCCCATCTTTACGTAACAGGCACAACTTACCATCTTTCCATAATTTCGGAAATTGTCCGGCACTTAGACAGTAGTTGAGCAGTACACGGAATCTCTCCCTCAGGTGATTTATGCCAACGCAAGTGACTTTTCCTGGAATACCATCGGGTCCCGGTGCCGTCTTTTTGGTCCGTAAGCGTTCAAGGGCTAAGTCCAGCTCCGACTCAGTAATAGGAGGGATATTATCCGTATCCTCTCTTTCCGAGGCGGTAGACATCATTGGAGGGACATGCCCCTGGGAGTCAGGAAACAGTTCTCCAACAATTCGTAAAAGGTGATTTGTTTCCAATGTCTCCGTGATTGGGGCGCCCTGAGTACGGAGTTTGTTGCGAGCTGCGCGATAGGGACGTCCCCATGGGTCATTGTTTAGTCCCTCCAACAGCTCTTTACGGGCAGACTCCTTAGCCTGGCTTATGGCCAGCTGCAACGCTGATTTTGCTTGCCGATAGATGCTCCGCAAACCTTCCGAGTTTGAACCACCTCCGTTACGTCTACGACTGCGAACATACTCCCTGCGGGCTCTATTACAAATCCCGCGAAGATCAGCAATTTCAGTGGACCACCAATAAACGCGGCGACGGGGAGTTTGTCGCAGGACTCGAGGCATTGATGCATCGCAGATCTCCGTTAGGGCTTTGCACATCCGACTTGCAAGCTCATCCACGCTAACATCACCATCACCACAAGGAGAGGCCCATCGTTGTACAATAGCGGCCTCTTTGGCTAACTCCCGGTCTAGGCGATGCAGACTCCAACGCGGAAACCTACTCAGACTCCTTGGAGGATTCCTCAGTCCCGGAACAGCGGAGATCTCAAAGCGGATGTAATTATGGTCTGAAAGAGTCTCCACTTCTTCTTCCACTCTCCAGTTGAGGACCCTGTTGGCAATTGCAGGGGTGGCAAATGAAAGATCTACTACGGATCCCCCCTGTTGCCGTACACAGGTAAGTGCCGCACCTCTATTAAGGAGAGTAAGACCTGATAGCAGGGCCCAGATCTGCACCACTCTTCCTCTTGCGTTGGTGGCGGGGTTCCCCCAAGCCCGCGACTTAGCATTGAAATCGCCGAGGACGATTACATGCCCTCCGGTATGTCTGCAGATCGCTGCTCTAACAGAGTCTAAAAAGGACTCAAACTCTGTCAGGTTTCGATTAGGCGAGAAATAAATTCCTATGACCACGAATTCGGCCCACCTCACAACTACATAACCAGAGCCTCTTTCAATTTCCAATAGAGGATGTCCAGAATTTCTGCCAGTTAGGATTACCACCGAATCATCCAGGTCCCCTACCCAGTGAGCCGCGGGGGGGACATAATAAGGCTCGCAGGCCACTGCCAAGTCTATCTCCCACTCTGCAACCGACTGTAGCAGGAGATCCTGGGCCCTAGCGCAATGGTTGAGGTTCGACTGAAGGAAACTGATACGATGCAGCTGATTCATGATGACATTTCAGCTTCCTCTGGCATTTCGCGACCTCCAGCGTCGGCAGCTGTGCGAGAGACCATCCCACCCTTCACAGGGGGTGGGTTGCAACTTTTTCCCCCCATCAAGTGATCCGTGGGCAGCCCGACTTCTGCACATACCATGCACCGCATCGAAGCTGTGCATTGGAATGATTTATGGCCTTTATGGCCACACCGGAAGCACAAATCGCCTCGGTCTACCGTAGAAGGACACATTGGCCTTGTGTGCCCGATAAGAAGGCACTTGTAGCAGCGCAAAGGGCGCTGCTCTAGCGCCCGGACTTCGGCAGAGCTCCAGCCTACCAAGAGTTTCCCAGCATTGGACAGCGATATAGCTACCTCAATGGGACAGTGAACAGTAGCAGAACTCATTCCTCTGGGGCCAGGTAGTAGCTCTCCAGCTTTAATAGTTTGCACAGGGCAGTTCCCGGCTCGCGCGACGGCGGCAGCCAGCTTCTCCTTTGTGATAGCATCATCGAGACCGGTGATCCTGAGGGACGCTGCTTTGGTGGGACGGACCACGCTGGCCACGCCGTCCAGGGCAGTGCGAAGCCTATTTGCCAGCAACTCGGCTTGCTCTGGGGTCTGGTCCTTAGGCAACTCTAATACCCTAGCCCCAGTGGCAGCCCTACGGATCTTCACACCCTCACCGATCCCCAGCTCCTGCAGGTTAACAGATTGCTCTGCCCGCTCCAGAATTTGAGCGTAGGTCTCGCCTCTTTCTGCCGCTTCTGGCTGCAAAGTTACAACGACCGCTGCGGTTTTAGGAGACATAAGTCGAGAACCTGCTGGCCGTGATGATTTGGCGGCAGGTGCCGTAGCCGTAGTAGCATTCGCTACGGTTTTCTTAACTTTTTTCTTACCTTTCCTTACAACAGTGGCCCAATCAGTGTCACCCGTCGATTGTGTCTGACTCGGCCCAGCAGCTGCAATAGGGGTATCAGCAGTACCTGGCGCTGCTGTTACCCTCTGGGTCATCGGAATAGCCTGGGACGTCGAAGGAGTGGTGATCGGCTGGGGTGCAGACGCTGCGTGTTTTTTCTTATCTCCTGCCAAGGACGGGCGTTGCACCTTCTCAGGTAAGAGGCGTTCTTCGATTCCGGCGAAACGAGCATCTAAAATGATACCAATCGACGAAACGATTGATGCCTTCAGCTCTTCCATGATATCTCCATCCAAATTTATTCTAGGAACTGTTTTCGTCGCTGCCATGGCAGACTTCATTTCAGCGAATTCACGCCGGTGGGCCCTCAGTTCATTTTTGAGGTTAGTCACCTCATCACGTAAGCGGACATTGTCGGCTCTAAGCCGTCGCGTTTCGTCGGCTTCCGTTCTGGATGCCAGAGCGTCCACTACTTCCTGAAGCGAAGCAGCTGAGTCCTTTAGCAACTTGGAAAAGTTACCCTTCATTTTTCCGGCTTTAGTGGCAATCTGCACTATGGTTGACACGTTATGTCCGGCAAAGGCTCGCAGTTCCTCGGCATTTAATTTGCTTGGCTGCGCCTTTCGGACCTCCGTGATTGTCTCTTCAGGATCCAAAACAGGAACTTCTTTACGTACCGTGCGATCCCGCAAAGCTTGGTTGAACGCAACCTCCGTCGCTTCCTCCTTCGCCTCTCGCAGTTTGGCTCTAGCACGACCAATGCCTGAGCCTCGAGTCCGCGGTTTACCACGACAAGCAGAGGATGCCCTCGAACTCTCTGAGTCCGAGTCGATAATGTATGACGACCGGATCGGACTCCGAGTTCGAGAGCTATCCCTCGGTCCAGCAGTAACCTGGCTCCGTAATCTGCGAGCAGCAACAACTACCGACTCTGTGCTAAAATCCTCCTCCATCTCTAAACCGTGCCCAACACACCAACATCTAAATCAATTCCACCAAACCCACCTAACCACGCCGCACCTAACCGCAACCGCAGGTAGCCGAGCCGCACCTAACAACGCCGCACCTAACCGCAACCGCAGGTAATCGAGCCGCACCTAACCGCACCGCTTCTAACTGCAACCGCACGTAATCGAGCCGCACCTAACCGCGCCGCGCCTAGCCGCAACTGCAGGTAACCGAATCGCACCTAACTTCGCCGCACCTAAGCGCAACCGCAGGAAACCGAGCCGCACCTAACCGCGCCACGCCTAGCCGCACTACACCTACCCGGGCTAAGCCTAGCCGTACCGCACCCAAACGCAACGCGCCCTACCGCACCGCACCTATCCACACCGCGACCAGCCGCAACCTAATCGTACCGCAACTGACTTGATCGTACTGACCGCACCTAACCATACGCATCCAGTCTAGCCACGTCACAAAAACGCGCGAACCTAATGTGCGCGCACCCTAAATAGCAGCCTAACGCGAGCGAGTTACGTAATCGAGGTCACCGACGGAAGAAACGAATACACGTCCGCTTCCGAAGGCGACTGGCGCGCGACTCATCATACATCCATCCTACATCCATCATACATGCATCATACATCCATCCTACATCCCCTACATCCATCATACATCCATCCTACATCCATCATACATCCATCCTACATCCATCCATCATACATCCATCCTACATCCATGATACATCCATCCTACATCCATCATTCATCCATCATGCATCCATCCTACATCCATCATACATCCATCCTACATCCATCATACATCCATCCTAGATCCATCTTACATCCATCCTACATCCATCCTACATCCCCTACATCCATTCTACATCCATCCTACATCCATCATACATCCATCCTACATCCATCCATCATATATCCATCCTACATCCATGATACATCCATCCTACATCCATCATGCATCCATCATGCGTCCATCCTACATCCATCATACATCCATCCTACATCCATCATGCATCCATCATGCATCCATCCTACATCCATCCTACATCCATCCTACATCCATCCTACATCCATCATACAACCATCCTACATCCATCCTACATCCATCCTACATCCATCCTACATCCCCTACATCCATCATACATCCATCCTACATCCATCATACATCCATCCTACATCCATCCATCATACATCCATCCTACATCCATGATACATCCATCCTACATCCATCATTCATCCATCATGCATCCATCCTACATCCATCATACATCCATCCTACATCCATCATACATCCATCCTAGATCCATCCTACATCCATCCTACATCCATCCTACATCCCCTACATCCATTCTACATCCATCCTACATCCATCATACATCCATCCTACATCCATCCATCATATATCCATCCTACATCCATGATACATCCATCCTACATCCATCATGCATCCATCATGCATCCATCCTACATCCATCATACATCCATCCTACATCCATCATGCATCCATCATGCATCCATCCTACATCCATCATACATCCATCCTACATCCATCATACATCCATCCTACATCCATCCTACATCCATCATACATCCATCCTACATCCATTCTAGATCCATCCTACATCCATCCTACATCCATCCTATATCCATCCTACATCCAATAAATACATCATACATCCATCCTACATCCATCATACATCTATCATACATCCATCCTACATCCATCATACATCCATCCTACATCCATCATACATCCATCCTACATCCATCATATATCCATCCTACATCCATCCTATATCCATCCTACATCCATCATACATCCATACTACATCCATCATACATCCATCCTAGATCCATCATACATCCATCCTACATCCATCATACATCCAACCTACATCCATCCATCATACATCCATCCTACAATCATCATGCATCCATCATGCATCCATCCTACATCCATCATACATCCATCCTACATCCATCCTACATCCATCATGCATCTATCATGCATCCATCCTACATCCATCATACATCCATCCTACATCCATCCTATATCCATCATGCATCTATCATGCATCCATCCTACATCCATCATACATCCATCCTACATCCATCATGCATCCATCATGCATCCATGATGCATCCATCCTACATCCATCATACATCCATCCTACATCCATCATACATCCATCCTACATCCATCCTACATCCATCATACATACATTCTACATCCATCCGACATCCATCCTACATCATTTCTACATCCATCCTATATCCATCCTACATCCAATAAATCCATCCTACATCCTTCCTACATCCATCATACATCCATCCTACATTCATCCTATATCCATCCTACATCCATCCTACATCCCCTACATCCATTCTACATCCATCCTACATCCATCATACATCCATCCTACATCCATTCTAGATCCATCATACATCCATCCTACATCAATCATACATCCATCCTACATCGATCATACATCCATCCTAGATCCATCATACATCGATCCTACAGCCATCATACATCGATCCTACAGCCATCATACATCCATCCTACATTCATCCTATATCCATCCTACATCCATCCTACATCCCCTACATCCATCATACATCCATCCTACATCCATCATACATCCATCCTACATCCATTCTAGATCCATCATACATCCATCCTACATCAATCATACATCCATCCTACATCGATCATACATCCATCCTAGATCCATCATACATCGATCCTACAGCCATCATACATCCATCCTACATTCATCCTATATCCATCCTACATCCATCCTACATCCCCTACATCCATCATACATCCATCCTACATCCATCATACATCCATCCTAGATCCATCATACATCCATCCTACAACCATCCTACATCCATCCTACATCCATCCGACATCCATCCTACATCCATCCTACATCCCCTACATCCATCCTACATCCATCCTACATCCATCCTACATCCATCATACATCCATCCTACATCCATCCTACATCCATCCTACATCCATCATACATCCATCCTACATCCATCATACATCCATCCTACATCCATCATACATCCATCCTACATACATCCATCTTACATCCATCATATATCCATCCTACATCCATCCTACATCCATCATACATCCATCCTACATCCATCCATCATACATCCATCCTACATCCATGATACATCCATGATACATCCATCCTATATCCATCATACATCCATCATACATCCATCCTACATCCATCATACATCCATCCTACATCCATCATACATCCATCCTACATCCATCATACATCCATCCTACATCCATCCTACATCCATCATACATCCATCCTACATCCATTCTAGATCCATCATACATCCATCCTACATCAATCATACATCCATCCTACATCCATCATACAATCCATCCTAGATCCATCATACTTCCATCCTTCATCCATCATACATCCATCCTAGATCCATCCTACATCTATCCTACATCCATCCTACATCCATCATACATCCATCCTACATCCATCCATCATACATCCATCCTACATCAATCATACATCCATCCTACATCGATCATACATCCATCCTAGATCCATCATACATCGATCCTACAGCCATCATACATCCATCCTACATTCATCCTATATCCATCCTCCATCCATCCTACATCCCCTACATCCATCATACATCCATCCTACATCCATCATACATCCATCCTAGATCCATCATACATCCATCCTACAACCATCCTACATCCATCCTACATCCATCCGACATCCATCCTACATCCATCCTACATCCCCTACATCCATCCTACATCCATCATACATCCATCCTACATCCATCATACATCCATCCTACATCCATCCTAGATCCATCCTACATCCATCCTACATCCATCATACATCCATCCTACATCCATCATACATCCATCCTACATCCATCATACATCCATCCTACATACATCCATCCTACATCCATCATATATCCATCCTACATCCCCTACATCCATCATACATCCATCCTACATCCATCATACATCCATCCTAGATCCATCATACATCCATCCTACAACCATCCTACATCCATCCTACATCCATCCGACATCCATCCTACATCCATCCTACATCCCCTACATCCATCCTACATCCATCATACATCCATCCTACATCCATCATACATCCATCCTACATCCATCCTACATCCATCCTACATCCATCCTACATCCATCATACATCCATCCTACATCCATCATACAGCCATCCTACATCCATCATACATCCATCCTACATACATCCATCCTACATCCATCATATATCCATCCTACATCCATCCTACATCCATCATACATCCATCCTACATCCATCCATCATACATCCATCCTACATCCATGATACATCCATGATACATCCATCCTATATCCATCATACATCCATCATACATCCATCCTACATCCATCATGCATCCATCATGCATCCATCCTACATCCATCATACATCCATCCTACATCCATCATACATCCATCCTACATCCATCCTATATCCATCATACATCCATCCTACATCCATTCTAGATCATCATACATCCATCTTACATCCATCCTACATCCTACATCCATCATACATCCATCCATCCTACATCCATCCTACATCCATCATACATACATCCTACATCCATCCGACATCCATCCTACATCCATCCTACATCCATCCTATATCCATCCTACATCCAATAAATCCATCCTACATCCATCCTACATCCATCATACATCCATCCTACATCCATCATACATCCATCCTAGATCCATCCTTCATCCATCCTACATCCCCTACATCCATTCTACATCCATCCTACATCCATCATACATCCATCCTACATCCATTCTAGATCCATCATACATCCATCCTACATCAATCATACATCCATCCTACATCGATCATACATCCATCCTAGATCCATCATACATCGATCCTACAGCCATCATACATCCATCCTACATCCCCTACATCCATCATACATCCATCCAACATCCATCATACATCCCCTACATCCATCATACATACATCCTACATCCATCATACATCCATCCTAGATCCATCATACATCCATCCTACATCCATCCTACATCCATCATACATCCATCCTAGATCAATCATACATCCATCCTACAACCATCCGACATCCATCCTACATCCATCCTACATCCCCTACATCCATCCTACATCCATCCTACATCCATCCTACATCCATCATACATCCATCATACATCCATCCTACATCCATCATACATCCATCCTACATCCATCCTACATCCATCCTACATCCATCATACATCCATCCTACATCCATCATACATCCATCCTAGATCCATCCTACATCCATCCTACATCCATCATACATCCATCCTACATCCATCCTATATCCATCATGCATCCATCATGCATACATCCTACATCCATCATGCATCCATCATGCATCCATGATGCATCCATCCTACATCAATCATACATCCATCCTACATCCATCATACATCCATCCTACATCCATCCTACATCCATCATACATACATCCTACATCCATCCGACATCCATCCAACATCATTCCTACATCCATCCTATATCCATCCTACATCCAATAAATCCATCCTACATCCATCCTACATCCATCATACATCCATCCTACATCCATCATACATCCATCCTAGATCCATCCTACATCCATCATGCATCCATCATGCATACATCCTACATCCATCATGCATCCATCATGCATCCATGATGCATCCATCCTACATCCATCATACATCCATCCTACATCCATCATACATCCATCCTACATCCATCCTACATCCATCATACATACATTCTACATCCATCCGACATCCATCCTACATCATTTCTACATCCATCCTATATCCATCCTACATCCATCCTACATCCCCTAAATCCATTCTACATCCATCCTACATCCATCATACATCCATCCTACATCCATTCTAGATCCATCATACATCCATCCTACATCGATCATACATCCATCCTTGATCCATCATGCATCCATCATGCATACATCCTACATCCATCATGCATCCATCATGCATCCATGATGCATCCATCCTACATCCATCATACATCCATCCTACATCCATCATACATCCATCCTACATCCATCCTACATCCATCATACATACATTCTACATCCATCCGACATCCATCCTACATCATTTCTACATCCATCCTATATCCATCCTACATCCAATAAATCCATCCTACATCCTTCCTACATCCATCATACATCCATCCTACATTCATCCTATATCCATCCTACATCCATCCTACATCCCCTACATCCATTCTACATCCATCCTACATCCATCATACATCCATCCTACATCCATTCTAGATCCATCATACATCCATCCTACATCAATCATACATCCATCCTACATCGATCATACATCCATCCTAGATCCATCATACATCGATCCTACAGCCATCATACATCCATCCTACATTCATCCTATATCCATCCTCCATCCATCCTACATCCCCTACATCCATCATACATCCATCCTACATCCATCATACATCCATCCTAGATCCATCATACATCCATCCTACAACCATCCTACATCCATCCTACATCCATCCGACATCCATCCTACATCCATCCTACATCCATCATACATCCATCCTACATCCATCATACATCCATCCTACATCCATCCTACATCCATCCTACATCCATCCTACATCCATCATACATCCATCCTACATCCATCATACATCCATCCTACATCCATCATACATCCATCCTACATCCATCATACATCCATCCTACATACATCCATCCTACATCCATCATATATCCATCCTACATCCCCTACATCCATCATACATCCATCCTACATCCATCATACATCCATCCTAGATCCATCATACATCCATCCTACAACCATCTTACATCCATCCTACATCCATCCGACATCCATCCTACATCCATCCTACATCCCCTACATCCATCCTACATCCACCATACATCCATCCTACATCCATCATACATCCATCCTACAACCATCCTACATCCATCGTACATCCATCCGACATCCATCCTACATCCATCCTACATCCCCTACATCCATCCTACATCCATCCTACATCCATCCTACATCCATCATACATCCATCATACATCCATCCTACATCCATCATACATCCATCCTACATCCATCCTACATCCATCCTACATCCATCATACATCCATCCTACATCCATCATACATCCATCCTAGATCCATCCTACATCCATCCTACATCCATCATACATCCATCCTACATCCATCCTATATCCATCATGCATCCATCATGCATACATCCTACATCCATCATGCATCCATCATGCATCCATGATGCATCCATCCTACATCCATCATACATCCATCCTACATCCATCATACATCCATCCTACATCCATCCTACATCCATCATACATACATCCTACATCCATCCGACATCCATCCAACATCATTCCTACATCCATCCTATATCCATCCTACATCCAATAAATCCATCCTACATCCATCCTACATCCATCATACATCCATCCTACATCCATCATACATCCATCCTAGATCCATCCTACATCCATCATGCATCCATCATGCATACATCCTACATCCATCATGCATCCATCATGCATCCATGATGCATCCATCCTACATCCATCATACATCCATCCTACATCCATCATACATCCATCCTACATCCATCCTACATCCATCATACATACATTCTACATCCATCCGACATCCATCCTACATCATTTCTACATCCATCCTATATCCATCCTACATCCATCCTACATCCCCTACATCCATTCTACATCCATCCTACATCCATCATACATCCATCCTACATCCATTCTAGATCCATCATACATCCATCCTACATCGATCATACATCCATCCTAGATCCATCATGCATCCATCATGCATACATCCTACATCCATCATGCATCCATCATGCATCCATCATGCATCCATGATGCATCCATCCTACATCCATCATACATCCATCCTACATCCATCATACATCCATCCTACATCCATCCTACATCCATCATACATACATTCTACATCCATCCGACATCCATCCTACATCCATCCTACATCCCCTACATCCATTCTACATCCATCCTACATCCATCATACATCCATCCTACATCCATTCTAGATCCATCATACATCCATCCTACATCAATCATACATCCATCCTACATCGATCATACATCCATCCTAGATCCATCATACATCGATCCTACAGCCATCATACATCCATCCTACATTCATCCTATATCCATCCTCCATCCATCCTACATCCCCTACATCCATCATACATCCATCCTACATCCATCATACATCCATCCTAGATCCATCATACATCCATCCTACAACCATCCTACATCCATCCTACATCCATCCGACATCCATCCTACATCCATCCTACATCCCCTACATCCATCCTACATCCATCATACATCCATCCTACATCCATCATACATCCATCCTACATCCATCCTACATCCATCCTACATCCATCCTACATCCATCATACATCCATCCTACATCCATCATACATCCATCCTACATCCATCATACATCCATCCTACATCCATCATACATCCATCCTACATACATCCATCCTACATCCATCATATATCCATCCTACATCCCCTACATCCATCATACATCCATCCTACATCCATCATACATCCATCCTAGATCCATCATACATCCATCCTACAACCATCTTACATCCATCCTACATCCATCCGACATCCATCCTACATCCATCCTACATCCAATAAATCCATCCTACATCCTTCCTACATCCATCATACATCCATCCTACATTCATCCTATATCCATCCTACATCCATCCTACATCCCCTACATCCATTCTACATCCATCCTACATCCATCATACATCCATCCTACATCCATTCTAGATCCATCATACATCCATCCTACATCAATCATACATCCATCCTACATCGATCATACATCCATCCTAGATCCATCATACATCGATCCTACAGCCATCATACATCCATCCTACATTCATCCTATATCCATCCTCCATCCATCCTACATCCCCTACATCCATCATACATCCATCCTACATCCATCATACATCCATCCTAGATCCATCATACATCCATCCTACAACCATCCTACATCCATCCTACATCCATCCGACATCCATCCTACATCCATCCTACATCCCCTACATCCATCCTACATCCATCATACATCCATCCTACATCCATCATACATCCATCCTACATCCATCCTACATCCATCCTACATCCATCCTACATCCATCATACATCCATCCTACATCCATCATACATCCATCCTACATCCATCATACATCCATCCTACATCCATCATACATCCATCCTACATACATCCATCCTACATCCATCATATATCCATCCTACATCCCCTACATCCATCATACATCCATCCTACATCCATCATACATCCATCCTAGATCCATCATACATCCATCCTACAACCATCTTACATCCATCCTACATCCATCCGACATCCATCCTACATCCATCCTACATCCCCTACATCCATCCTACATCCACCATACATCCATCCTACATCCATCATACATCCATCTTACATCCATCCTACATCCATCCTACATCCATCCTACATCCATCATACATCCATCCTACATCCATCATACATCCATCCTACATCCATCATACATCCATCCTACATCCATCATATATCCATCCTACATCCATCCTACATCCATCATACATCCATCCTACATCCATCCATCATACATCCATCCTACATCCATGATACATCCATGATACATCCATCCTATATCCATCATACATCCATCATACATCCATCCTACATCCATCATACATCCATCCTACATCCATCATACATCCATCCTACATCCATCCTACATCCATCATACATCCATCATACATCCATCCTACATCCATTCTAGATCCATCATACATCCATCCTACATCAATCATACATCCATCCTACATCCATCATACAATCCATCCTAGATCCATCATACATCCATCCTTCATCCATCATACATCCATCCTAGATCCATCCTACATCCATCCTACATCCATCCATCATACATCCATCCTACATCCATGATACATCCATCCTACATCCATCATACATCCATCCTACATCCATCCTACATCCATCATACATCCATCCTACAACCATCCTACATCCATCCTACATCCCCTACATCCATCCTACATCCATCCTACATCCATCCTACAACAATCATACATTCATCCTACATCCATTCTACATCATCATACATCCATCCAACATCCATCCTACATCCATCCTACATCCATCCGACATCCATCCTACATCCATCCTACATCCCCTACATCCATCCTACATCCATCCTACATCCATCCTACATCCATCATACATCCATCCTACATCCATCCAACATCCATCCTACATCCATCCTACATCCCCTACATCCATCCTACATCCATCATACATCCATCCTATATCAATCATACATTCATCCTACATCCATTCTACATCATCATACATCCATCCTACATCCATCCTACATCCATCCTACATCCATCATACATCCATCCTACATCCATCCAACATCCATCCTACATCCATCCTACATCCCCTACATCCATCCTACATCCATCATACATCCATCCTATATCAATCATACATTCATCCTACATCCATTCTACATCATCATACATCCATCCAACATCCATCCTACATCCATCCTACATCCCCTACATCCATCCTACATCCATCCTACATCCTTCCTACATCCATCATACATCCATCCTACATTCATCCTATATCCATCCTACATCCATCCTACATCCCCTACATCCATTCTACATCCATCCTACATCCATCATACATCCATCCTACATCCATTCTAGATCCATCATACATCCATCCTACATCAATCATACATCCATCCTACATCGATCATACATCCATCCTAGATCCATCATACATCGATCCTACAGCCATCATACATCCATCCTACATTCATCCTATATCCATCCTCCATCCATCCTACATCCCCTACATCCATCATACATCCATCCTACATCCATCATACATCCATCCTAGATCCATCATACATCCATCCTACAACCATCCTACATCCATCCTACATCCATCCGACATCCATCCTACATCCATCCTACATCCATCATACATCCATCCTACATCCATCATACATCCATCCTACATCCATCCTACATCCATCCTACATCCATCCTACATCCATCATACATCCATCCTACATCCATCATACATCCATCCTACATCCATCATACATCCATCCTACATCCATCATACATCCATCCTACATACATCCATCCTACATCCATCATATATCCATCCTACATCCCCTACATCCATCATACATCCATCCTACATCCATCATACATCCATCCTAGATCCATCATACATCCATCCTACAACCATCTTACATCCATCCTACATCCATCCGACATCCATCCTACATCCATCCTACATCCCCTACATCCATCCTACATCCACCATACATCCATCCTACATCCATCATACATCCATCCTACAACCATCCTACATCCATCGTACATCCATCCGACATCCATCCTACATCCATCCTACATCCCCTACATCCATCCTACATCCATCCTACATCCATCCTACATCCATCATACATCCATCATACATCCATCCTACATCCATCATACATCCATCCTACATCCATCCTACATCCATCCTACATCCATCATACATCCATCCTACATCCATCATACATCCATCCTAGATCCATCCTACATCCATCCTACATCCATCATACATCCATCCTACATCCATCCTATATCCATCATGCATCCATCATGCATACATCCTACATCCATCATGCATCCATCATGCATCCATGATGCATCCATCCTACATCCATCATACATCCATCCTACATCCATCATACATCCATCCTACATCCATCCTACATCCATCATACATACATCCTACATCCATCCGACATCCATCCAACATCATTCCTACATCCATCCTATATCCATCCTACATCCAATAAATCCATCCTACATCCATCCTACATCCATCATACATCCATCCTACATCCATCATACATCCATCCTAGATCCATCCTACATCCATCATGCATCCATCATGCATACATCCTACATCCATCATGCATCCATCATGCATCCATGATGCATCCATCCTACATCCATCATACATCCATCCTACATCCATCATACATCCATCCTACATCCATCCTACATCCATCATACATACATTCTACATCCATCCGACATCCATCCTACATCATTTCTACATCCATCCTATATCCATCCTACATCCATCCTACATCCCCTACATCCATTCTACATCCATCCTACATCCATCATACATCCATCCTACATCCATTCTAGATCCATCATACATCCATCCTACATCGATCATACATCCATCCTAGATCCATCATGCATCCATCATGCATACATCCTACATCCATCATGCATCCATCATGCATCCATGATGCATCCATCCTACATCCATCATACATCCATCCTACATCCATCATACATCCATCCTACATCCATCCTACATCCATCATACATACATTCTACATCCATCCGACATCCATCCTACATCATTTCTACATCCATCCTATATCCATCCTACATCCAATAAATCCATCCTACATCCTTCCTACATCCATCATACATCCATCCTACATTCATCCTATATCCATCCTACATCCATCCTACATCCCCTACATCCATTCTACATCCATCCTACATCCATCATACATCCATCCTACATCCATTCTAGATCCATCATACATCCATCCTACATCAATCATACATCCATCCTACATCGATCATACATCCATCCTAGATCCATCATACATCGATCCTACAGCCATCATACATCCATCCTACATTCATCCTATATCCATCCTCCATCCATCCTACATCCCCTACATCCATCATACATCCATCCTACATCCATCATACATCCATCCTAGATCCATCATACATCCATCCTACAACCATCCTACATCCATCCTACATCCATCCGACATCCATCCTACATCCATCCTACATCCCCTACATCCATCCTACATCCATCATACATCCATCCTACATCCATCATACATCCATCCTACATCCATCCTACATCCATCCTACATCCATCCTACATCCATCATACATCCATCCTACATCCATCATACATCCATCCTACATCCATCATACATCCATCCTACATCCATCATACATCCATCCTACATACATCCATCCTACATCCATCATATATCCATCCTACATCCCCTACATCCATCATACATCCATCCTACATCCATCATACATCCATCCTAGATCCATCATACATCCATCCTAGATCCATCATACATCCATCCTACAACCATCTTACATCCATCCTACATCCATCCGACATCCATCCTACATCCATCCTACATCCCCTACATCCATCCTACATCCACCATACATCCATCCTACATCCATCATACATCCATCCTACATCCATCCTACATCCATCCTACATCCATCCTACATCCATCATACATCCATCCTACATCCATCATACATCCATCCTACATCCATCATACATCCATCCTACATCCATCATATATCCATCCTACATCCATCCTACATCCATCATACATCCATCCTACATCCATCCATCATACATCCATCCTACATCCATGATACATCCATGATACATCCATCCTATATCCATCATACATCCATCATACATCCATCCTACATCCATCATACATCCATCCTACATCCATCATACATCCATCCTACATCCATCCTACATCCATCATACATCCATCATACATCCATCCTACATCCATTCTAGATCCATCATACATCCATCCTACATCAATCATACATCCATCCTACATCCATCATACAATCCATCCTAGATGCATCATACATCCATCCTTCATCCATCATACATCCATCCTAGATCCATCCTACATCCATCCTACATCCATCCATCATACATCCATCCTACATCCATGATACATCCATCCTACATCCATCATACATCCATCCTACATCCATCCTACATCCATCATACATCCATCCTACAACCATCCTACATCCATCCTACATCCCCTACATCCATCCTACATCCATCCTACATCCATCCTACAACAATCATACATTCATCCTACATCCATTCTACATCATCATACATCCATCCAACATCCATCCTACATCCATCCTACATCCATCCGACATCCATCCTACATCCATCCTACATCCCCTACATCCATCCTACATCCATCCTACATCCATCCTACATCCATCATACATCCATCCTACATCCATCCAACATCCATCCTACATCCATCCTACATCCCCTACATCCATCCTACATCCATCATACATCCATCCTATATCAATCATACATTCATCCTACATCCATTCTACATCATCATACATCCATCCAACATCCATCCTACATCCATCCTACATCCATCCGACATCCATCCTACATCCATCCTACATCCCCTACATCCATCCTACATCCCCTACATCCATCCTACATCCATCATACATCCATCCTACAACCATCCTACATCCATCCTACATCCATCCGACATCCATCCTACATCCATCCTACATCCCCTACATCCATCCTACATCCATCCTACGCCCATCCTACATCCATCATACATCCATCCTATATCAATCATACATTCATCCTACATCCATTCTACATCATCATACATCCATCCAACATCCATCCTACATCCATCCTACATCCATCATACATCCATCCTACATCCATCGTACATCCATCCTACATCCATCATACATCCATCCTACATCCATCATATATCCATCCTACATCCATCCTACATCCCATCCTACATCCATCCATCATACATCCATCCTACATCCATGATACATCCATCCTACATCCATCCTATATCCATCATACATCCATCATACATCCATCCTACATCCATC
Source organism: Oeneis ivallda (assembly GCA_029955525.1). Taxonomy (NCBI): domain Eukaryota; kingdom Metazoa; phylum Arthropoda; class Insecta; order Lepidoptera; family Nymphalidae; genus Oeneis; species Oeneis ivallda. Next base: position 21,211,143 of record JARPMR010000012.1, read on the forward strand.
ATACATCCATCCTACATCCATCATACATCCATCCTACATCCATCATATATCCATCATACATCCATCCTAGATCTGTCCTAGATCCATCCTACATCCATCCTACATCCATCCTACATCCATCATACATCCATCCTACATCCATCCATCATACATCCATCCTAGATCCATCATACATCCATCCTTCATCCATCATACATCCATCCTAGATCCATCCTACATCCATCCTACATCCATCCTACATCCATCATACATCCATCCTACATCCATCCATCATACATCCATCCTACATCCATCATACATCCATCCTACATCCATCCTACATCCATCATACATCCATCCTACATCCCTCATACATCCATCCTAGATCCATCCTACATCCATCCTACATCCATCCTACATCCATCCTACATCCCCTACATCCATCTACATTCATCCTACATCCATCAATATCCATCCTACATCCATCCATCATACATCCATCCTACATCCATGATACATCCATCCTACATCCATCATGCATCCATCATGCATCCATCCTACATCCATCATACATCCATCCTACATCCATCATGCATCCATCATGCATCCATCCTACATCCATCATACATCCATCCTACATCCATCATACATCCATCCTACATTCATCCTATATCCATCATACATCCATCCTACATCCAATCTAGATCATCATACATCCATCTTACATCCATCCTACATCCATCCTACATCCATCCTACATCCATCCTACATCCATCATACATACATCCTACATCCATCCGACATCCATCCTACATCCATCCTACATCCATCCTATATCCATCCTACATCCAATAAATCCATCCTACATCCATCATACATCCAACCTACATCCATCCTAGATCCATCCTTCATCCATCCTACATCCCCTACATCCATTCTACATCCATCCTACATCCATCATACATCCATCCTACATCCATTCTAGATCCATCATACTTCCATCCTACATCAATCATACATCCATCCTACATCGATCATACATCCATCCTAGATCCATCATACATCGATCCTACAGCCATCATACATCCATCCTACATCCCCTACATCCATCATACATCCATCCAACATCCATCATACATCCCCTACATCCATCATACATCCATCCTACATCCATCATACATCCATCCTAGATCCATCATACATCCATCCTACAACCATCCTACATCCATCGTACATCCATCCGACATCCATCCTACATCCATCCGACATCCATCCTACATCCATCCTACATCCCCTACATCCATCCTACATCCATCATACATCCATCCTAGATCCATCCTACATCCATCCTACATCCATCCTTCATCCATCCTACATCCCCTACATCCATCTACATCCATCCTACATCCATCATATATCCATCCTACATCCATCCATCATACATCCATCCTACATCCATGATACATCCATCCTACATCCATCATGCATCCATCATGCATCCATCCTACATCCATCATACATCCATCCTACATCCATCATGTATCCATCATGCATCCATCCTACATCCATCATACATCCATCCTACATCCATCATACATCCATCCTACATCCATCCTATATTCATCATACATCCATCCTACATCCATTCTAGATCATCATACATCCATCTTACATCCATCCTACATCCATCCTACATCCATCATTCATCCATCATACATCCATCCTACATCCATCATACATCCATCCTACATCCATCATACATCCATCCTACATCCATCATATATCCATCATACATCCATCCTAGATCTGTCCTAGATCCATCCTACATCCATCCTACATCCCCTACATCCATTCTACATCCATCCTACATCCATCCATCCATCATCATCTATCCTACATCCATCATTCATCCATCCTACATCCATCATGCATCCATCATGCATCCATCCTACATCCATCATACATCCATCCTACATCCATCATGCATCCATCATGCATCCATCCTAGATCCATCCTACATCCATCCTACATCCATCCTACATCCATCCTACATCCATCCTACATCCCCTACATCCATTCTACATCCATCCTACATCCATCATACATCCATCCTACATCCATCCATCATACATCCATCCTACATCCATGATACATCCATCCTACAATCATCATGCATCCATCATGCATCCATCCTACATCCATCATACATCCATCCTACATCCATCATGCATCTATCATGCATCCATCCTACATCCATCATACATCCATCCTACATCCATCATACATCCGTCCTACATCCATCCTATATCCATCATACATTCATCCTACATCCATTCTACATCATCATACATCCATCCAACATCCATCCTGCATCCATCCTACATCCATCATACATCCATCCTACATCCATCATATATCCATCCTACATCCATCCTACATCCATCATACATCCATCCTACATCCATCCATCATACATCCATCCTACATCCATGATACATCAGTAGATAGGATTTGGCTTCTCTGGACCACAATAGTGACTTCATTCAAATACTTGAATGTCGAATACTGAATGACGGAGTCATTCAAGTATTTGAATGAATCCACTATTGTGGCCCAGAGAATCCAATTCCTACAGTTTGAATACTGAAAATGGGTATATTCGAATGCTTGAATACTGAATGACTACTATATTTAAATACTGAATAGTGGATATATTTGAATACTTGAATACTGAATAATGGATATATTTGAATACTTGAAGACTGAATAGTGGATATATTTGAATACTTGAATACTGAATAATAGATACATTTGAATACTTGAATACTGATTAATGGATAAATTTGAATAGTTTATGGATATACTTGAATACTGAGTAGTGGTTATATTTGAATACTTGAATACTGAATAATAGATATATTTGTATACTTGAATACTGAATAGTTGATATATTTGAATACTTGAATACTGAATAATGGATATATTTGAATACTTGAAGACTGAATAGTGAATATATTTGAATACTTGAATACTGAATAATAGATACATTTGAATACTTGAATACTGATTAATGGATAAATTTGAATAGTTTATGGATATACTTGAATACTGAATAGTGGTTATATTTGAATACTTGAATACTGAATAATCGGTATATTCTAATGCTTGAATAAATATTTAATAATGAATTATATGTGCCTTAGTACTTACAATAACATTAAGGTTCATAAATATTTTGAATAATGTATTTATTCAAATGCGTCATCAAACATTGAATAAAGTAAACTATAAAAAATAAAACAACCATACTTTATAACAAAAATTTATTCTCTAAACACCATTTTCTTAAACATAGTACATTTTTTAATGCACATATTTTAGTATGAAAAATACAGCTATATAAATCACTGTCCATATATTTTTCATGCAAACTTAACAAATTTGGACACTCTTTATCTTCTAAATTATAAATTTTTTCTAACATTTGCATTAACCACAACCGTTTTTCAGCACCTTTAACATAAATAGTCTTATCTTGTAAAATGTTTTGAATAATATATTTATAGTTCGAATACGGTATGTATCCCTCACTCCAAAAGATTCCTCTATTTCTTTCAATCCAACAAACGTGTTTTCTTTCAGTTTTCGACAAGTCATAAAATGGATATGGTTGCTTGATAAGAAAAGTTTGTATGTGGTTATTAGAATGAATAGCAATTTCTTTTAAAATAAACTTATTTTCATCCGTTTTGAAGCCTTGGATATCTACTATTATAGGAATCATGATAATTTTCGAACTATGTTACTGAGCGGCTTATATTCTATTAGTCGATCGTTTATAATCAGACAGTAAGCAGTTGTATTTTCAGGGATATCTTGTGAACATTCTATTTCTAATCGGACATCCACTGGTCCAGATTTCAAATTTTCGTTTTGTCTTGAACAATCAATAATAAAAAGAGGCGCTTTGTCTTTAAAATTAAACAAATCAAGCAACGGGTCCGAAGGAGCGTTGTAGTAAGACTGGCGAAACTTTGTGTACATTTCATATAATATACTATATTTATTTTCGTCAAATTTGAGATTTAGAGATTCGTATGGGTAATATTGTGAATTCAGAAATAATGTTACATTAGTCACTTTACAATGATCAAAAAGAGAACCATCTACAGATTTTTTGTTTTTTTTATTTGTTTGTAGCCCTAATATAACATATCGTGGCTTTTCCAACTGTGAAGCCGTTTTGACTGACCAAGAATGTTTTGTAGTCCTAGGCAAAAATGCATATTCATATAAATCCCAATTTCGGAAAGCTAACTGAATAGGTTTGTCTTTTTCTAATAGTTTCAGCAACGTTAGCCTTTCACGATCTGATACTTTGACATGCGGAACACGCCATTGTATTCGCTCTATTTCTATTTGTATGTTGTTAGCATCATCTAATTTTACACTATTTAGATTAGAATTGCTTCGATTTAAAACAAGTTCATGTTTGCAATTCATGATTATTTTATTATAGTCTTCAGCAAATCCCATTATTTTATTCAACGGAATTATTACACTGAAAGAGCCATCATTACTTTTAAATCCATTTATGTTCCAACCCCATATAGCTGCAACTTTACTTTGACCAGCATTCATAGATATAAACGATTTTATTGTTGTCGTTATTCCAGGATTCTTAATACGATCTATTTCAACACCATTCATCTCATATCTGATGTCTTGAAACAAAAACATCATTGCATTGTTAGTGAACTCAACAGGCGTAATTAAAGGTTTATGATCTTTCCCAATAATCGTTGCTTTTCCTTCAATGTAGATAAAACTAGCGGATGGTAATATGTAGATATCTTGTTGGTGTATAGGAATCCGAATCTCATCGTTTTCTTTAAAAGAATTATTATATGGGCTATATGTATGAATTTCATAGCTTTCAATTGAATTATCATGTTGCGCTAAATCAGTGATCTGAAGTATATTCATCGTAATTTAATTCCTAATGAGCGTAGAAACTCTTTATTAATTTTTGTGAGTGTTTTATCAGATTTAATACGTCTGCGGCCTTGCTCAACTCGAGGAGTTGTAATGCGTTTTATTACTGTATACGGATTTTTATTGAACACAATCATCCTGTTTTCTTAAATGGAGGCGCAGGTGGAAACGCTCTTCTCTGAAATCAATGTACTGACCTTGCTCGTTAAGAATTTTTATATTTATCGATGATATGATATTTTTATTTACAGGAAAGTAAATAATAGTTTTCGGTATTTCTATGAATCTAAAACCGGGCGGGACGTTTGGGGCAAATTCGTACAGAATATGAGATGGATATCCGTTAATATACGATCCTTTTATAAGATCACATTCGACTCTTATCATGGACAAAGGAAGAATGTTAACTGGGTTCTCCGATTCATGCCATTTATTTGCTTCTAATTTAACATTTCGATAACCTAATATACATCCTATACTGTTATCCACATCAAAATTTAACGTATTCGAACAATTTATTAGACATTTTAAAGTGTTATTATTTGGTTTGATCATAATATCACAATCTACGACTTTACTTCATATATAGTCAGCTATATCGAAGAGATCATAAGTACCGCAAGGTATTTTTAGTTTTTTACCATTTCCGTAAGCAAATACATTATTGTTCTCGTTAATGTTTGGTATTGAATTAAGAACTGAAAAGTAAACTAAACCACACTCATAATTGTCATTTATATTCAAAGGTGGTTGAAAATATGATTCAACTGTTGACTTTTGACCTGTGATGGTTATTGCAATAGACATGATTACAAACTAAACGATCTTATGTGTCTACGAGCTATTTTTTTTTTTTTTTGTCATTCCAAAATTTTTGCAAAAACTTTAAACACAAATGTCCACAATTATACGGATGATCTCGTTGAATGTTATCATAATTATAATACATTTGAGATCCAAAATATTTTATTAATTCTTTTGGTGGTTTTAAATTACCATAACTGTCGAAGTACTCGATATGATTATAGTATTTTGCGTAGGCTACCCAATGACTGCCAGGATTTTTTGAACTATCTAAATTAACAATACCACATTCTTTCTTAAAGGGACGTTTAGGTAATTCATCTCTCATGAATACTCCACGAAAATAAGGAATATTTTGAGAATAATTCATAATATCTATATTAGTGAGAGCTCTATTAGGTAGCCGGTTATTTAGTTTTTTTTGTTAGAAACGCAAATTCCAAGACCTTTCTTGAACGGCTTAATGCTTAATCCATTTCCAATAGATAATGATTCCATTTTTTCATTATGCCTTTTTAATTCATCCAGACGTTTTTCGGCTGCTTTGTAATCATTTATTGCTTTAGCTATTCCAGAAGCTCCACCAGCTAAACTACCAACTGCAGATAACCCGGCGAAAATAGGTATCAATGGTAGAAAACCTCCCGTTTTTGGGATAGGAATGATACGTGGGATTTTAACTTTTGCATTTGTTGCTAGTTCCTTAGCAGCCATCATCGCCAGTTTAATCGCCATACTTTTACCCTTAGGTTTACATTTTTTAAGATGATTTTTTGCATGCGATATAATATGTTTCAACTGTTTTTTTATTCCACCACCTGAACTTAAGCCGCTTACTTTATTTTTGATCCCCAATCCGGCACCACATTTAACTTTAGCCAGCATTGCTTTATTGACTATATGAGCTGCTATCTTTTCTCCTAAACTGGCGTCTGATGCTGTTATGCGGTTCCGTGCCATTTTCATCAGTTTAATATCAGCTTTATGACGATCACTTAAATCAGATGATTGCTGATAGGCTATGTCGTGTTCTTTACAATATTCGTCCAACTGGTTAATAGCTTTCTATTCATAAGACTTTGTACCTGGTCCACAATAGTTATATCCAGGTAGATGAAGTTCAATTGGCAGATGATTAATTAACCAATTTAATATACTGCTCTTGCTCATGCTCTTTAACATAATGATTAAATTTCATAAAATAACTATTTAAATAGGAAATTTAATTAAACTCACAAAACAACATTCGTTCTATCAATCCAGCTATTTTCAATGGAAGGTAATCCTAACCATTTTACGAATACTTTGTTTCCCCTTTTTTTTAATACTTTTTCAACAAGGTATAAGTTTGGATGTTTGGTTTTCTGCAATTCTTGAGCATAAAATGCGCCTAAAATAGGTTGACCTCTAGAATCTTCAATTAAAAATGTAATCGGAATTGTTTCATTCACTTTACTAATTTTAAATATTTCCGTCGACCAATTAGGTGTATATCCCTTTTCAAATACACCTTTATGCTTACTTATACGCACAAAATCTCCTACTTTCAAACAATTGAATTTATTTACAGCTCTACACTGATATTTTTGATGATGATATCTTTCTAAAATCATTCTTTTATTACCTGCGTTGACTTCACTTGGCTTTAGATTAATAGTGCGATGACGTGAATTATTATAATTGTAAATTATTCTATCTAAGGTTCCATCAGTCCACTTGTATTTTCCGTTCAGGCTAAACTCTTTATACAGTTTTGATTTTAATGTTCTTATCAATCTCTCAACGATCGATGCTTTTTTTGTGGTGTAAGTTGAATAGTGATTTATATTATATATTCTAGTCATGTTTTTAAAATTATCGTTGTAAAATTCAGTCCCAAAATCAGTTTGCAAGTTTTTAGGCTTACGCCCTTTTTTTAATAACGTTTTAAAAGCCAGACATACATTTTCTTTTGTTTTGGATTTTAATGGAATAGTCCAAGCATATTTTGAAAAAGTATCAATAACTGCCAAAATGTATCTATAACCTGAGTTTTCCTTGGAAAACATCTGCATATCTATCAAATCAGCTTGCCACAGGTCATCTATATCTCTCATTTCCACTGACCTCCGTGGAAAGTTTACTCTAGCATATTTATGTATTTCGTTTATCACGTCTACCTTGCTCATTTTTAGATGGTGTACTGTTTTCAATATATTTTTCCAATTGAGTTATTCTAGTGACTAATTTTGTAACTAAATCATTGACAGTTGTTATTTTTTTGGTACAATCTGTAATACTACAGTCAACATATTCTTTCGTCACACTATCATTAGAATCAACAGGCATATGCAAATTTTTTATTATTTTATTGTCAGCATCCAAGTTACCATCACTCAATATTTTAAGAGGGCATTTATTTATGAACACTGTATCATCAACTTTTGGTTTTTTATTCAAAAAATGTCCGAAAATATCAACGTTCATCTTTGAAAATTAATTGAACACTAAATGAATGTTCATGGTACAATTGTTTTTATTCTTTGATGATATCCGCTTCTTTTAACTCTTCAATTATTGATATTATCTCGTTGTCATGATTAGTATTGCCAGCACTTTTTGAAGCAATTAATAATTTTAACCTGTCAACTAATTCATTAGGATTATCCCAATAAACTAAATCTATGTTAGACTTATATTTTTTTAGTGTCGGCAATTTACCACCAAGCTTTGAGTTACTCTTTGAATCAAAAAGTAATGGTTTTATTATTTCTCGATATTTCATACCTTTATCGCCTTTGATTTGTCCGTTGGCGTTATAATCTCACTTATGCACATTTGTATGATGTAAAATATCTCTATACACTAGTTTATCTGTTTCTAAGATAATTGATAAATTAGGTTTCTTACGTAACAAAAGCTCTTTTAGGCCAGGAGTTAATTCATAAGATCGTCCACCAATATTGATCATAAAAGTGCTATTCCCACTCGCATCTTCAATTTTAGAAAACCGTACCACTGAATCTCCGATCATCATATTTTTATTTTGTTCCTTTCGTATTCCAAAAGGTATATCCATACTGTCATAAATATCAATAATATCATCCTTTTGTAATGATTTATCTAAATCTGCTTGATTTGATTTATACACACTATCAATTTTATCTTCATCATCATCTGTATCTTTATCTTGTGACTCATATTTCTTACTCTCAATATCTTTAGTTTTTATTGGAGTAGATATGTTTTCCGGATGCAAAGTCTCCTGTTTTTCTTTAAATAACTTTTTATTTATATTCATACATTTAGAATTATCAACTAAAACCTTAAGCGGCTCAGTCATAGGTTTGAGTAGTCTATTAAGTGCTAAATCAGTCTGATCCTCTACATTTCGTATATGTTTCAATTTATTTTTTATAGATTTAACCGAATGCACTAATTGTAGCATCGCTATCGATAGCGAAACTTTATCAAACTCGGTAATTATATTCGATGACGTCGCCTGTGAAGACCAAACTAACATACGTAATTTCGTATGTTAGTTTGGATGGATGTAGGATGGGTGTAGGATGGATGTAGGATGGGTGTAGGATGGATGTAGGATGATGTAGGATGGATGTAGGATGGATGTAGGATGGGTGTAGGATGGATGTAGGATGGGTGTAGGATGGATGTAGGATGGATGTAGGATGGGTGTAGGTTGGGTGTAGGATGGATGTAGGATGGGTGTAGGATGGATGTAGGATGGGTGTAGGATGGATGTAGGATGGGTGTAGGATGGATGTAGAATGGTTGTAGGATGGATGTATGATGGATGTAGGATGGATGTAGGATGGGTGTAGGATGGATGTAGGATGGGTGTAGGATGGATGTAGGATGGGTGTAGGATGGATGTAGGATGGGTGTAGGATGGATGTAGGATGGATGTAGGATGGATGTAGGATGGATGTAGGATGGGTGTAGGATGGATGTAGGATGGGTGTAGGATGGATGTAGGATGGGTGTAGGATAGCTATATACGATAAAGTACGCTTGCCAGCTTAAGATGAGCCGTACATTCAAAGTATCCTGTAGATTCCGGGGTTCAAGTTATTTGGACCTTATACTGAAGATTGTGATGTCTATAATTTCTGAACTACTAAATTGACGACCTTGAAATAATTACAGGACAATCTCTAAAGTACCCGCTTTCTATCAAAAAAAGAATAAATGAAATCGGAATACGCCTTAATGAATTACAGCTAATAGTAGATTATTAACCAAGGGGATAAAGCAGTGTCTTCTGTCGCGGGTGACGATTTAAATCGCGAGCGTAACGAAGGACTAGAGGTTTACTCCCGAGCGTAGCGAGGGTGTTAAAAACTTAAATCACGAGCGAAGCGAGGGATTTAAGACGAGTCCTGAGTGTAGCGAGGGATTTAAGTTCACCCATGACTAAGACAGCTTTATCACCGAGGAAAATACTCTACTTTTCGTACCATTTGCGAAAAAATTACCACAATAATAATATGAGATAAGCATTTAAAAATAATGACAATTAAAAGTAAAAGTTAACATTCGAAACATTGTTCCAATTATTGACAGAGAGAGTTACATTTTTGTTTGGTACATTTATTGTTGATGAGTTGATTTGAGTATTTCTCTGTTATTGCGTCTGAGCATTTGCACTGATGGAATCCGACAATTTACTGTCACTGTCGCTTTGATTTAACATCGTAACGTATTTTTAGAACATTAACTTATTTATAACTAGTGGTTCGCCCCGAACTGAGACCTCGCGGTAACGGTATCCCATGATTATTCATTCAGTCGATACATGACGACCAAACCTGACATTATTATTATGCCCGTTTTCCCCAAACATACCTATATCATCCCCTAAGTAGGAGTCTCTTTACGTAGGTAGCTCCAAAATACAATCCTAATCCTAATCCTAAGTCCTAACATCCGTCCCAATGTCCTTTTAGGTGTCCCGTACAGGATCGTGATAAAGAAGTTGACAGAAATCATCACCTAACTTATCATAGCCCGTAAGGTTAGGCAACGTTAATGAAAACATTGAATTAATAAGTACTAACGAGTGAAAACGGATTACGGGCATCTGTACAAATCGTTATCTATCGACGCGAATAGAAAATATACAAAATGCAGTAATTAATAGTTTGATATTTAACTAAACAATAATTTTAATTGAATAATAAGTTACTATTTTATGTAACTAAATAATAATGTTCGACGCAAAACTGTTTTTGGGATAGTCGTAACTCCCTAGTTCAATGGAATAGTTAATGATTGCGCCATCTATTAGCATTAATGTGAAGCTATGTTGATGCTATATGAATTACTGATGCCCATTAAAAATTAAATAATCTCGTTTCTTTATAATATTCATATAATTTTATTATTTGTTGTTCAAGTACAGGATACAAGTGAAACAAAAAACTAAAATCAGCTTGATAATACATAGTCAATTCTCCTAGAGAGCGTCTTCAAGAGAGCGTATTAAATCTCCACTTTGAAAGCCCCCCATTTCGTCAATTTTAAGGGAAAAATTAAAAGAAAAATATTTTTGTACTTGGTTCAAAATTATCTTTAACATGATATGTTACAATTTTATATAACGCGATAAAATTTTTTTTACTTCGCATTCACTTCTATCAGAGCTCCCCTGAAATAAAGGTTTTTATAATTTTTTATGCAATATTCGGCTGAAGGCCATCAGTTTACATATTATATCTAAATTTGAAGTAATTACGTTCAGTAATTCAAAAGTTATAAGGCTCTGACAGACGGACGGACGGACAAGAGCAAATTCACCTAGTAGACTCAGAGACCTCGCTTCGCTCGGTTAAAAATAAATTAAAATAAACTTAACGTTTATGTATTTGAAGAAAACAAAAAAGCGGCAAATTCCTAGACTGATATTTTTTTGTCGGAAAAGCAAAGGCATCAAGCTCATACGGCCTCGTCGGTTTTCGTAATTTTATTTATTAATCATAACTGCATAATAAATGCGTATTCCTTTTTCTAAAAGATGTATAATGCTTTATATACAAACTCAATGGTGTAAACACAGATTTAGTTCAGTATACATTTCGGTAAGTATTCCAAATTTAAATCACATTCTCCCCCTGGAGGATGAATAAAATTCAGTACAATTTTCTTTCCCTGTTTTTAACAGATTAAGATTATAAATGACTATTGTTATGTTCGCTTTTTGTGGCACAGAATGTTACTTTTTTGAGCAAGTGGTACGAAAATACACATTTTGACTTTCATCCCCTCTCCCAAGGGAACAGTGCTGAATTTCGGGATAAAAAGTATCCTATATTATAACCTCTTAGTATGAACTTAAATCATGCCAAGTTTCATTTAAACTCGTCCAGTAGTTTTGGCGTGATGCGCGGCCAAGATACATGGCGTGATGCGCGGCCAAGATACAGACAGACAGACCGACAAAAAATAAAAAAAAATTGTTTTGGCTTCAGTATCGATTATAGAGTGCCTTCAAACAAAAAATTTCAAAATATCTTCAATGTACAGAATTGGATCTGTTACAGTTTTATTATATTATAGAAGAGGCTCAGTAACGTATTATACATTTGGAGCAGGCAGCGCCAAAATACTCGTCAGTGACGTCCGGAGCAGACGCTGATTGTTAACGATACGAGTATTTCAGCATGTCACCCGCACGCGGCGACATTATCACTCATTATGTTCATTTATGAATGTTCGACTTCGTTCGCGCAGGATTTCAATATATAAAAATCTTTTTAAAAAAACCGACTTCAAACGCCACTGAAAAGTATAAAATAATTTCAGTTTGTACACGTATGTTGAAGTCGGGCGGGCCTAAACAGAAACGATGAAACGAATGCGCCACGCTAGCCAGAATATTGATTTGTAGGTCCAGTCACAGAATAATTAGGTACATTGAAGTCGGGCGAGCGTTGCAGTTTCATAGTTCTATTGAGGCCCGCCCGACTTCAACATACGTGTACAAACTAAAATTATTTTATACTTTTCATTGGCGTTTGAAGTCGGTTTTAAAAAGCTTTTTAGTGTAGCTTCATGGGATAAATCTACACATTCTCTGATCGCGAGCGATTTGTTTCTATTTATTGATCAAAACTAATCCAAACACTTCATAGCTGCTATTATTATTTTAAGAGTGAACTAGTGTGCTAGATATCCTGGCTGCAGCATCAGCTTATCGTGTTGCCACCATTGCATTCTATGTAGAATCACGACACTCAAACACGACATATGTGCTATTTTTTTATTTAAGACTGTACTAGTGTGTTGCATATCCTGGCTGCAGTTTCACCTCCATCATCAGCGCCATTCCATTTATATCATTTAATACTACTTATCAATACAATTGAAACGAGCCCAAACTAAATATGGTTACGTAGTTTCATTACAGAGTGCTCATAATCATCGTTCAGCTTCATCATCAGACCCTGGATATTATTTAGGACTAGAGTATTTCTTAACACGATTTAAACGAGTCTGAACTCCATGGTGTTACATCGTTTTACTACAGAATTTCCATAGCCATCTTCCACCTCCATCATCAGATCAGCTCCATGTTAATATAATATTGCATTGTAATCCGATTTACATGTACATGCCCATTTTCAGCTCAATCGGAAACCGGGAATGGTTCTAATACACCTTGCAAGACTTGACCTAAATATTATACATTGCAAGACAGATAAAAGCTTGTAAAAATAAGATGATAAATAGAAATTTAGCTAATGTATGTATGTTATGTAGTAGGCATGGTTAAAAGTCTACACATACTCTGATCGCGAGCGATTTCCTCTAATTCATTGAGGAGTTCCGTCCTCCATCTCCGAAGATATTCATCAAATCTTCACCAAACTTAAATGGGACCTACCTGCAGATACGCCCTTTCAAATAAAAAAAAAATTATCGAAATCGGTTAAGATTTGAGGAGATATGGAGTAACATCGACAAAAAAAATATATAATAAAATTAAATAAAAAAAAATTTTTAGGTTACAAGCTTTCATGAACTAAAAAGTATAAAACAAGAAAGGATTAGTAGGTACATAAACGCGAGGAAGTGGGAGTAGAGTCAGTGATTATAAATAGGCAATTTGTTTTCATTGTGAGTCGTTTTGGTACCTAGATGTCTACCTACTTGAAAGCTTGTCGCTGTATGATAGCAAAAAGCATTCATTAAGCTAGTTAGTAGATGGTAAGCCAGCCAGATCATGCTGTGGATTATAAGTACTTGCTTGATACCTAAATGGTGGGTAGGTTAGCGACAATATAAGCCAGCCAGATCATGCTGTGGATTATAAGTACTTGCTTGATACCTAAATGGTGGGTAGGTTAGCGACAAGCTTTCAAGTAGGTAGACATCTAGGTACCAAAACGACTCACAATGAAAACAAATTGCCTATTTATAATCACTGACTCTACTCCCACTTCCTCGCGTTTATGTACCTACTAATCCTTTCTTGTTTTATACTTTTTAGTTCATGAAAGCTTGTAACCTAAAAATTTTTTTTTATTTAATTTTATTTTGTCATTTTTAGTCTTTTTCTTTACTACTAAAAGCTTTCGAATTTTTTATTCGAAGCGATATCCAAAATAATTCCATCTCTTAGATTCCTGACGATTAGAGTTATTACCTATTATTATACATCGGTAGTATATCAACATACCTAATAATAAATTTTACCATTGATGTTATATTTATTGCAAGATTAGGGGAGCACGGACAGCTCTACAGCTCTACAGCGCGTTTTTATATGTCTGTGTAGTTTAACAGGTAATACGAGATTACTTTAATACTAATTAAATAATCTTTCATTTACCGCCATCTTCAATATTTTAATAAAACTCATAGCAAAACTAGTGTTTCTAGTTTTTCTACCTAAACATTGCTACAAACATTGTATTAGTTTTATTAAAATATTGAAGATGGCGGTAGCACAAAGTCCCAAATTAAATAATGTGGTCGAGGCAATATCGCATACTTATTAGTTTTCACTTTTTATGTATATATTTTTTATTAATATGTATTTTTATATATATTTTATAACATAAATAATAATTTTTTTAAAAAAGGTTAAAAAAATATGTAAGAAAAAAAAATATGCCCCAAGAGAGATTCGAACTCACGACTCTCGGATCACAAAGTAGCAAAGAAAAGCAGTCACACTGACCACTACGCTATCACTACATTAAACGATATGACAAAATTAGCGATTACTAGATACCTATCAAAACAACTGACTATCCTTGAACCTGGTGGAATATCTTCAGTTTGCATCATCAGATCAATACCAACTCCTGATAGAACCTATTGTCACCGGGAATACGGCTCCATGCTCAATCTGAGCTTGATCCAACTTTGGGAAGTCGTCGAAAAATCGATTGCAAGATTTGCACATTTTTTAAATAAATAAATTCGCCGTGAAGTATAGAGAAAGCTTGTAAAAAAAACACGCGTCGAATTGAGAACCTCCTCTTTTTGTATTTTTTGAAGTCGGTTAAAAAGTAGCCCATATTAATTGTACTTGGTCGATCACACCAATTGGATTGCTAGCCCATGTTATGCCGCGGTTACAATTGTGTATGTGACTGATATTTTTTTATTTATTTAAAAAAATAACGTTTTTTACATATCACTAGCTGATGCCCGCGACTTAGTCCGCGTGAATTTAATTTTTAATATCCCTCGGGAACTCCAAATATTGAAGTCCATAATTAAGATAAAAACTATCCTATCTTTTAAGTTAGACCAAATTACAGATAGTTACGAAGTTTGATAAAAATCGGTTCAGTAGCTTAGGAGTCCATCGCGGACAAACAACGTGACACGTAATTTATAAAAAAAATACGCGTTGAATTGAGAACCTCCTCTTTTTGTATTTTTTGAAGTCGGTTAAAAAGTAGCCCATATTAATTGTACTTGGTCGATCACACCAATTGAATTGCGAGCCCGCAATCGGTTCAGTAGTTTAGGAGTCCATCGCGGACAAACAACGTGACACGTAATTTATATATATTAAGATAACCGATTTGAAACACAATTATGATAAAAAAAAAAATATTGAAAACAAAATAAGCGACTGCGACCTTAAGGGAGCGGCTCGACTCTTATTCTCCAGTGACACAATTGCCCCTGATACAGCGGAGACTCTGGAAGCACTGCGTTCTAAACACCCATCTCCTTCTCCTGATTCCTCTTTTCCAGACCCACCGACAAATAACGATTTTATTTTTCAAGCCACTACAAATGACGTGCTGGGAGCTCTGATGTCTTTCAGAAGTGGTTCCGCTGCAGGGTTCGATGGTTTGTCACCACAGCACTTTAAAGACTTAGTTTGTGGTGCAAACGTTGACGTAGGTGGTACCCTTCTAAAATCGATCACTGATCTGGTGAACCTGATGCTATCTGGACGAGTATCCCATGAAATAACTAAAACCTTATATGGAGCAAATTTATGTGCCCTAAAAAAAAGGATGGTGGTATTCGTCCCATAGCAGTGGGTTCAACAATTCGGCGCGTCGTTTCCAAAATTTGCTGTAAAAAAAATTCTTCCTTTAATATCTTCTAATTTTGTCCCAATTCAGTTAGGCTTTATGGTAAAGGGGGGATGCGAAGCAGCTGTTCACGCTGCTCGCACATTCCTCTTTAACTCCCTGGAGGAGGTACTCCTTAAAATTGATGTGAAGAATGCCTTCAATTCAGTGGATCGGGGGGTCCTCCTCTCAGAAGTAAAAAATAAATTTCCACAGTTTTTCCCATACTTGGCGCAGTGCTACCGGGAACCTTCAAAGCTCGTACACAAAAAGAATGTTCTGAGCTCCGCTGTCGGCTTTCAGCAGGGGGATCCGCTTGGACCAGTTATTTTTAGTTTGGCCATACACCCTATAATTTCGGTTCTAAATTCCAAATTCAATGTTTGGTATTTGGATGATGGAACCTTGGGCGGCGAAGTGAGTTCGGTTTTGGAGGATTTAGAAATAATTATATCAAAATTTAAAACTATTGGCTAGGAACTTAACTTTGATAAATGTGAAATTTATATTCCAAATTCTTTTTCGGCCGAATCCAAACTGCACATATTAAATAAATTCAATATTTTAGCTCCGGAAATTAAAATTTTAAATGATGAGTCACTTCGCCTCTTAGGAGCACCTGTTCTAGAGGCCTCAGTTCCTCAATTTTTTACTGACTTAATTCCTAAATTCAAAAACACTTCCCATCATCTGTTCGATATTAATCCTCATATGGCAATGACCATCATTCGATTCTGCTTATTTGTTCCAAAATTTACTTATTTCGTTAGATGTTCACCTCTTTGGAAATTTAATAATTTATTGGAAAATTTGGATAATTTTATACAAAATATTCTATCTGAAATCTTAAATTGTCCGATAGATGATCAAGTATGGGCCCAGGCTTCTCTTCCGATCAGGTATGGAGGTCTGGGAATTCGCAAAATTTCTAGTGTCTCTCTGCCAGCTTTTCTTTCCTCTGCTAATAGTACACACACTCTCTTTGAAAAAATTATATCCCAGTCTTTGGGATCAATTGAGGTGTCGTACTTGGCAGAGGCAAGAAATGGTTGGTCAGCGATTAGCCCAAATCAATTGCCGGTTTCTCTTCCTTCCCAGAGACAGTGGGATGACATTATTTGTAAAAAAACTTTTGACGCAATGTTAATGCAAGCAAATTCTAAAGACCGTGCTCGTCTTCTCGCTGTCTCTGCGAAAGAATCCGGACACTGGCTCCATGCTATCCCTTCTGCTAATCTGGGCACTCTTTTAAACCACGCCACTCTTGCAGTGATAGTTGGTCTTAGGCTTTTCGCCAAAATAACCCAGCCTCACCGTTGCCACTGCGGTGACCACGTCGACGCTTACGGTCATCACGGGCTCTCCTGTTCGAAGAGCGCTGGTCGTTTCTCCCGCCACAATGCCCTCAACGACATCATCCGCAGGTCTCTTGCTACTGCTCACGTGCCAGCTGTATTAGAACCTATTGGTTTGGCACGCTTGTTCCTTGGAGGACAGGGAGGTCGCTTGTGTGGGATGCCACCTGTGTAGATACTCTAGCTGCTTCCCACATCCATGCGACCTCCTCTGTGGCGGGTGCAGCGGCTACTAGCGCCGAACAGGCTAAGAGGCGCAAATATGAGAAACTTGACAGTGGTTTCATATTTGTGCCTTTTGGTGTAGAGACCCTGGGGCCATGGGGCCCGGAGGCTCGCGCACTTTTTTTAGAGATATCAAAAAAGGTGATCGAGTCTACCGGGGATCCAAGAGCTGGCAGCTACCTTGGCCAAAGGATTAGCTTCGCTATCCAAAGAGGTAATGCTGCCAGCATCTTGGGTACTATGCCACACTGCGGTGGCTTGGAGGGGGTTTTAGATTTTAATTAGTTTTTATTTTAGTTTTAATTTTAGAATTAAATTTAGGTTTAATATAGTATTGTATATATGAAATTTTCATAAGCAAATTAATATAATATTATATGTATAATGTAATCATTATTTAGGATCTCAAAGGTATAGAAGAGATAACCGATTGCCATGTCAGCCAAAGTCTCTTTTTACAAGCTTTTATTTAGCTTGACCATTTATTTATTTTTTTGTTTGGGTCAAATCTTGCAAGATGAATTAGAACCACTTCCCGGATTCCGATTGAGCTGAAATTTTGCATGTATGTGTAATTCGGATGACAATGCAATATTATTGTGACATGGAGCTGATCTGATGATGGAGACGAAAGATGGCTATCGGAACTCTGTAATAAAACGAAGTAACCCCATCGAGTTTGGGCTCGTTTGATTCGTCATGACGAGAACTCTGATCCTAGATGATTTCTAGAGTCTAATGATGTACTAGCTACTAAAAGCTTGTATTTAAAAATAAAATTTTTAATTTACACTTGTTTAAATATCTTTACTAGTCTCGGAATTATATAAGCTGTTTTACTGTGACTGTATCTGTCTCTTTCTAAAAAGAAATTTTCTATGGAGCGTGTATGGAGCTGCTGAATTGTGACATCACCGTTCAGTAGCGCTCTCTCTGTATAATAGGAAACTTTAAAGCTCTGTGACGAGCGCCGTCACAACGCAAAGCAGCCTACACGGGCGGCGTGAATCATCGCACGAGGGACCCGCGTGAACACGCCGTCACAGCGCAAGCAGCCCACGATACACGTGCCGCCTGACTCATCACGCGGGGCCGACGTGAACGCACACGCCAGGGCAATGACACCAGCGGCGCGATCCCCGCCGAACCGCGCCGAGGCCCACCGAAGCAGCCAGCAGAAAAGTATAAAACGCCGAACAAGAGCGTCCACCGGCAGTTCGCCAGCGGCGCCCGTACCATCGGGGTCGGTCTGATTTCCCTCTGGATCGATCCCATCGTCGGCCTGATTACCCTCTGGGTTGACGAGTGGTACGAGCTCTCTGGTAGGACCACAGGGGCTGTTGCTCGCGCTTGGCCTCGCGGCCCGGCCCGTCCAACCACCCCGAGCGTCTGCGTTCCCCCCGCGACCGCCGCGTCACCCGCGCTCCACCGGGAGTCCGTCGTCCTTCCGTCAGCCGCCCGGGCGGTCCCGCTTCATATAATATTGTAACCGTGTTTAGGCTTGCGTCAACGTCTCTCGATATCATGTAATAGGTTAAGAGAATTGTAAATAAAAGTCGTTATTGTTTATCGAGTATTTTATTCCTTGTCCTAGGAAATAGTGAAAAGCGAGGTTCGATCCCTCACATCTAATGAACGAAGTGGGTCGCTCTCAGCCGGGTCGATCCACTCCGTTACATTTGGCGCCCACCGCAAAAACCCGCGATACCGTTCCGTGAACACGTGAAAAAAAAAAACCACCTACTCGTCCGTGAAAATACCGCGCGAACCAATTAGGTAGCCGGTCCGTTTTGCGTCGCTTAAGAATCGCGTCGCATCCGTAAAACCACTCACCCGCGCCAATCCGTTACGCTTGGCCGGCCCGTCCGCCCGCGTCGCGTCGCGAGAAAAAGTACCGCGTCGCGTTCACAGGCATATTCCGTAAATATAGACACGCTCCACGCGACCGTGGTGGTGTCTACCCGTACCGAAAAACACAGAGTGGCAATCAAACAGTAGGTCATTTCACTTTAGGAATACTCGCGACTTTTACAACTTAACGGTCACAAACTCTTTCACGTAATCGATTCGATTTATCGGGTCCACTGAAAGGGTGAGTAACCGATCGTATAAAGAGAAAGAAAACATAGGGAAAAGAATAAGAAAACGCGAAATAGATGCTTATCCCGGATTAGTCGGCTTGATTAACCTCGAGTAGTTAGATAAATCACGGGAAAAGCATCTCATCGTTTAGAAAACTACTACACGTACGACACAAGGGGGAACACCGCGGAAATTAGGGAAAAATTAATAAGAAAAATACAGTAGGTAGAAATAACGCTCGCCGACCGACCGTACTTGCTGTAACCGCCGGAATAATTAAATTGAGCACCGCGAAATAACCTAGCAACAGAGTAGGTTGCCGTAGATATTAAAACTAAAAGATATAAACTAGCTTCAGTACCGTTACCGTAGATATTAAAAATAAAAGATATAAACTAGCTTCAGTACCGTGACCATAGATATTAAAAATAAAAGATTATAAACTAGCACCCGTACCACTACCGTAGATATTAAAAATAAAAGAGATAAACTAACTTCTGTACCGTAGATATTAAAAATAAAAGACATAAACTAGCACCCGTACCACTACCATAGATATTAAAAATAAAAAGATACTAACTAACAACCGTACCGTTACCGTAAAAAAAAAAAAAAAATCACTAACGTCCGTACCGTAAAAGGAAAAAAAAAACCCAAGACAGGGTGAACAAATCGAAGGCGAACTATGCCAACTGCCTGGATCTACTCACTAAACAAACAAAAACTAACAGAAGAACTAGAGAAGAGAAACATACCAGCTCCAACTACAAGCACAGTGGAGGAATTGAGGAAGCTGTTATCAAAAACGATAAAAACCGAAGAAGCAACTAGCCAAGACAACACAATGGGTGCCGAAAGCGGAGCAACAGACTTCAACAAAGCAGTATCCCGATGGAAGATACAGTTCGACTCAACAGGAGACGCCGTAGAATTCCTAGAAAGAGTGGAAGAACTGGCCGAAACATTAGAAGTCAACAAAGACAAGATAATACACGTCATACCAAGATGTCTCAGCGGAAAAGCAGCACTATGGTACAGGAACAACAATCAATATTGGGAAACATGGGAAGATTTAACAGACAGCTTCAAGTTGTACTACTATCCGAAAAATTATGAGAAAAATCTTTTAGAAACGATCATAAACAAGAAACAGGAAGCACGTGAAGATTTCGTCGACTATCTAACAAACATGCAAACATTATTCAGAAGATATGGGAAATTAACACCAGAACAACAACTAGAGAGAATCTATGACAACATGAGAAGCAACTACCAGTTCTACATCAAAAGAAGAGATTTCAACACGATGACGGAATTAATACAGCTGGCAAAAGAATATGAAAAAATCCGAACAGATCAGTATCAGTATACATACAAGACACCGACATACTACCACAAGGGAAACCAACCAGAACACTCCAGAGCAGGGTCCAGATACCAGGAACACAAACAGAAGCCGGAAGGAAAACTAATCTTACCAGACTATGACCCAGGGAAATGCTGCTGGAAGTGCGGAAAGAAAAACCACAGGGCTCGAGACTGCCGAGGCAAACAGGCTATTTTCTGCAGCCGTTGCGGATTACTAGGAAAACTAACTCGGGATTGCTGCAACGGAACGAACAAAGCGAGAAAAACAGGGTCACAAGCCTACACAACAAACGTACAAGAAAGAAAAAAAGACAATAGAATATTCGCAGAGGTAAAAATAGGCGACAAGACGTACGAAGCACTGGTGGATACAGGGTCAACAAACACGTACATAAACAAGACCATCATGAACCACATAAAAGAAACTAGGAAGGATGTAATACCCAAATCAAACACTATAAAATTAGCAGACGGTTCGAAAATAACATCGGACACAGCAGTGAACATCGAACTCGAAGTCGCAGGACAGAAACTAACACATCAAGTGATATATCTACCAACAACTACAGTAATGATAATGGGCATGGACTTGTTAAGAAGACTTGGACTAGCAATAAGATGGGAACAAAAGCCAAATAGACAAACCGACAAAGAAGAACCCAAGGAAAAACGCGAGGGCAAACAAAAGTTAACAAAGAAACAACACGAAACACTACAAGCTAAAATAGCCGAAGAATTCGAAAAAGCGGAAAAAAGTACAAAAGGCAACAAAGGGGGGAAACATATCACAAAACTAAAACATAAGGAACCAATAAAACAAAACGGGATAGCAGATGAACTATCAAGAAACCCAGTATGCGCCGCGTCAGTTGACGAAAACGAATGGTACACAAGGAAATTCAATAAGGTAATGACGAACCCCGAAACAGAACCAGATTATCGAATACAGGAAGATAAACTGTATAGGAGAATAATCAATCCACGATACGGGGGCAAATTAGATCCCGACACCGAATGGAAGCTATGCGTCAAAAACTCCGACAAAAGAAGAATCCTCTCACAAAACCACGACGAACCTAGCGCAGGACACCTAGGGGTATCAAAAACCTTCAACAAAACAGCACAACGTTATTATTGGCCAGGCATTTTTAGAGATGTCGCAAAATACGTAAACAGGTGCGAGACATGTCAAAAACACAAAACGTCGCAGGAAAAAAGACCAGGACTCATGCATATCAATAACACGGAAGAACCATGGCAAGTAGTGACAACCGATCTAATAGGACCACTACCACGATCGTCAAAGGGATATCAATGGATCATCGTTTTTCACGATAAGTTCACAAAGTGGTCGGAAATAAAGCCATTGAGGAACGCGACGACAAACGCGGTTATAAACGCACTAAAAGAGTGCATACTCATGAGATACGGCAGAATACAGACATTACTCAGTGACAACGCAAAGGTTTTCACAAGTAAACAGTTCAGAGACACACTCGATAAGTACGGTATACAACAGAAACTGACCGCACCATACACACCCCAGTGTAACCCAACAGAAAGAATAAACAGGACATTAGAAACCATGATAGCCGCCTTTATAGAAAAAAACCATAAAAAATGGGACGAGTACTTAGGTGAGTTCAATTTTGCGATAAACACTTCAGTACAAGAATCAACGAAATACACGCCCGCATTCTTGTTATTCGGCAGGGAACTTAGACATTTTAACGACGAAAACAACCTCCCAACTCCAACACTGAAAGAAAAACAAAAACTAGAAGAAATTTATCAAATGGTACGAGAGAACCAGAAACTAGCATCGACAAACCAAAAGAAAAACTACGATAAATCGAAACGAGAATGGGAACCAAAGATGGAACAACTCGTACTTAAACGAGATTTTCCACTGTCAAACGCAGAAAAAAAGTTCTGCGCGAAACTAGCACCAAAATACTCAGGCCCGTACAAGATAATAGAAAGAAAATCACCCGTGATATTTTTATTAAAAGCACTCAACGGAGGCAAGATATGCACAGCACACATAAAGGATATAAAAAGATTCCAAGAATAAAACGAAAGAAACGTAACCGATAAAAGTCAGAACACGACACGAATAGTCCAAGACGACACACACCATCCAACATAGACCCGACCGGGAAGGTCCGACCAGACAAACATCGGACTATAAGAAAGCATAGACAAAGAGCACAGAATACACAAATGTCACTAGAAAGAAATCAACCTACCCTCAAGACAAGAAATATAACATCGAAATCAAGAAAATGTCAAAAAAAGGATCAGTTACAGTGGAGTAAACGATGGCGGACGCGACAACCCCAGCGTGCTCGGACAAAGAAGCGGCAATGCAAGGTCCGTCAACCAGAAAGGAACCCGATGACGACCGAACGATGTCACCAGAATGCCAGGCAATGGCCACAGAGGTGGTGGCAGCCGAGGGGCAAAAGAAGAAGAAAAAGAAAAGGAGAGGAAGAAAACGCATGGGTAACCACCGAAAGGGGATAGTGAGGTTACCCAAATACAAAAAGGGTGACAAAGGAGGGAAGGCACAGCCAAACGCATAGGTTCGAAATATACAAAGTGACATACAGACGACAGTAAACCACTTTCTAGTTCTTTTGATTCAGAGGATGGTGTGTAACCAACGGTGATGTTTACAGGTAAACATCTCAAAACGAGAGGGGAGAGTGTGACGAGCGCCGTCACAACGCAAAGCAGCCTACACGGGCGGCGTGAATCATCGCACGAGGGACCCGCGTGAACACGCCGTCACAGCGCAAGCAGCCCACGATACACGTGCCGCCTGACTCATCACGCGGGGCCGACGTGAACGCACACGCCAGGGCAATGACACCAGCGGCGCGATCCCCGCCGAACCGCGCCGAGGCCCACCGAAGCAGCCAGCAGAAAAGTATAAAACGCCGAACAAGAGCGTCCACCGGCAGTTCGCCAGCGGCGCCCGTACCATCGGGGTCGGTCTGATTTCCCTCTGGATCGATCCCATCGTCGGCCTGATTACCCTCTGGGTTGACGAGTGGTACGAGCTCTCTGGTAGGACCACAGGGGCTGTTGCTCGCGCTTGGCCTCGCGGCCCGGCCCGTCCAACCACCCCGAGCGTCTGCGTTCCCCCCGCGACCGCCGCGTCACCCGCGCTCCACCGGGAGTCCGTCGTCCTTCCGTCAGCCGCCCGGGCGGTCCCGATTCATATAATATTGTAACCGTGTTTAGGCTTGCGTCAACGTCTCTCGATATCATGTAATAGGTTAAGAGAATTGTAAATAAAAGTCGTTATTGTTTATCGAGTATTTTATTCCTTGTCCTAGGAAATAGTGAAAAGCGAGGTTCGATCCCTCACATCTAATGAACGAAGTGGGTCGCTCTCAGCCGGGTCGATCCACTCCGTTACAGCTCTATAAGTAATTTGTTTTTGGATTGACTTTTTTTCTGCTTTTACAAATGTTACTCTTACATGTTACATTTTCGATTATAAATAAATAGCCCAGTCGACAGGTAGGAAAAGTGGGGTTTGGTGGAAAAAGGTCGGAAGTTAATTAAACTTTAGAATGTTGTTCAGCGATGGTAAATTAACATTATCTCGAGAACCCTGTGCTGAAGGAGGAGGGGGGGGAGAAAACTGAAAAATTTTCGACCTTCCTCCGGTTTTTCCTCAACAACTTTTTTCCTTACGTCCTATGGCCAAAGTATTTCCGTACTTTTTTGTAGAGCCTTAAAGTTCCTACATTTTTTACTTTACAAACATGTTTGTATGTTAATTCGTTACCGAGATATGGCTCTTTGAAAATATAGTCCAGCGGACAGGTAGGAAAAAGTGGGCATAGGTAGAAAAAGGTCGGAAGTCAATGAAACTTTGGGATATTGTTTAGGGATCGTTAATTAACATTTTCTCAAGTTTTGGATCTCGAGGACCCTGTGCTTTAAGAGGAGGGTGGGGGCAAAGCTGCAAAATTTTCGACCTTCCTCCGGTTCTTCCTCAATAACTTATTTCCCTAACGTCCTACGGCAAAAGTATTTCTATACTTTTTTGTAGAACGTTAAATTTTTTTTTGCTATCACTGCTACATATACTATATGTATATCACTGTTATCCACAATCTGTGTTTATTAAATCCATGCATAAATCACGTCGATCAGTTGCTCCATTGCTGTGTGATTGAAAGAAATAATCGGCCAAGTGCGAGTCGGGCCTCTCTCTTTTAGGGTTCCGTACAATTATGACCAAATCACTTTTGTTTAAAATGTATTTAGATATTCTTAGATAGTACTAGTTTAACATATGAGGAGAAATGCTCGTTTGTTTTGGTCATAATTAACAAACCGCATTATAAGTCGGTGTTTTCAGTAGGTATTTGGTGTCACTATAAATATTGTAAATAGTATACAATATACAGAAATTTGAAATTCTTAACTACTTAGTTTAGTTTTTGAGATAGACCGTAACAAAAATGGTCTAAAACCGACAACGACGGCCCCCCATTTCTTCATTTTTGTAGCTAAAAAATTATAAAAAATATATTTGAACTCTAGTTATTGACAATGCCAGGGTAAAAAATTAAATATTTCGATTCCTTTTTCGTGTATGGGAGCCCTTCATTTTTTATTTTTTTATTTTTATTATTTTTTGTTTTAGCGGCAACAGAAATACGCACTCTGTGAAAATTTCAACTGTCTACCTATTACGGTTACCGAGATACAGCCCGCTTACAGACAGAGAGACGGACAGCGGAGGCTTGGCAATAGGGTCCCGGTGGCACCCTTTGGATACGGAACCCTAAAATCTAAAAAACACATTATCGTCTGATTCAGGAATTCTACGGCCGGCCTATTGGTCAAAATGCTTTCGCTAGACTGATCTATCACCATGGAGACCAAAAGCCTACAAGACATCAATATTAGTAGTAGTGTTATCTGGTCAGCGGTGATAGTTTAGTGGTTAAGACTGGCGTCCTTTGTGAGGGGTCCGGGAATCGAATCCAGAACAAGCCCATGTGTAACTTTTCAGAGTTACATGCGTTTAAGCAATGCTAATTTAAGACTTGCTTTAAGGGTGAAAGAAAACATCGCGAGCAAACCTCTCAGTAACGTTCGTTCATAAAAAGTATGTGAAATCTGTTAATCCCATAGAATGAATATGGCCTAAGTTTGCAGACTCAGAATGAGTAGGCTCATTGTGAGTAGGAACCCCTGCCCAATAGAAAGCCATCAGCCATGTGCATTGAAACGTATTAGGTAAATATATCACAAAATAAAATATACGAAATACAAGCTGACAGCTGAAGTAAGTGAACTCCGACGTCAACCTTGAGAAGGGGATATTAGGAGGTAGGTAGGTAATTTAGGTATGCACATATAATACAGAGCGTCATAAACATTGTCGGCAGGAAGGAAAGGAAAGGTTGGCCCTTTATCTAATCAGCATACGCACAAAGAGCAATTCCATTCAAGTTCATAGTATTTCTAGTTTAACTGAGGCATTGTGATTCTGCACAGTGATCTGGTGCTACGATGCTGCGTAGAAATAGTCCGAGTGCATATGCTTTTAAATTCAAATTGATTTATTTCATGTAGGCCAACCTGTAGCTCTTATGTCAATATACAGCTAAAGACTTGACATGAGCAGGTTGGCCTACAAAAAAGGCGTGGCTTTGCATCGGAGGTTAGAATTATTACAAAATCCTAAAATATTGAATTTACCAGGCAGAAGTCGTTGTACGCGTACTAGCACGTATCAATGTTCCGTAATGCAAATCGGTAAGTGGTAGAGACTAGCACAACTTGAGTTATAGATACTTAACCATCACTTAACATAATGTGTTAAGACTTACAAAGAGGGTAGACAAATATTTTCTGAATACAGCTGTACCATTAGGCACTATGTATAACTTATTACCAATATAGCTTGAGAACTATACTTTAGTTGCGGTATCTATCGCAAAGGCCGAATTGATTACCTAAAAAGTGTAAAAATATAAACTAAAATCAAATATGTTGTGTTATGTGAAAACTCAATGAATTGAAAAATCGCCAGAATCATTGTAAAGGAAAGAGCCAAATGTTTTAAACAGTGAAATAGTTAAAGAAGAAATTATCTTCTTGAAGCAGAAGAACAAAAATCTCAGATTTCGCAGTAAAATTACAAAAGGCATTAAGAAATTTTCAGTTATAAAGGAATAAAAACAATTCGTGAAAGAGTTAACAGTTGATTAACTTAAATAAAATTAAAACTCCAAATGAGACTTAGTTAATTTTCAGAAAAATTATTCACAAGAAAATGTTCGGCAATATACTTAATTATTTACACAAAAGGCATCAAACTCGGATGGTCTTTTTAATGATTTGTACTCGAAAAGGTAATCGAAATACATATTTTGGAATCGGCTGGGCGAAAGTTTGTCTGTCTGTCAAAGACGACTCTGTAATTTTTCGGGATAAAAAGTAGCATCATCATCATCATTATCAACCTTTAGATGTCCACTGCTGGACATAGGTCTCCTGCATGGACCTCCACAGGCTTCGGTCTTGCGCCGCCTGAATCCAGCGGCTCCCTGCGACTCGTTTGATGTCGTCAGTTCACCTAGTGGGGGGTCTGCCAACACTGCGTTTACCAGTGCGGGGTCGCCACTCCAAAACCTTGGGACCCCAACGACCATCAGCTCTTCGAACTATGTGCCCCGCCCATTTCCACTTCAGTTTCGCGACTCGCTGAGCTATGTCGGTGACTTTAGTTCTCCTGCGGATCTCTTCATTTCTGATTTGATCTCGCAGGGATACCCCAAGCATAGCTCTCTCCATCGCTCGCTGAGTGACTCTGAGCCTTCTTATGAGGCCCACAGTTAGCGACCATGTCTCGGATCCATAAGTCATCACTGGCAACACGCACTGTTCGAAGACTTTAGTCTTCAGGCACTGAGGTATTTTGGACGAGAAGACATCTCGGAGCTTCCCGAACGCTGCCCAGCCGAGTTGGATTCGGCGGTTGATCTCTTTCTCGAAATTGGACCTACCTAGCTGGACTGTGTGTCCCAGGTATATATACTCGTCCACAATTTCGAGCGCAGAGTTCTCAACGATTACTGGGTGGAGCGGAGCATGAGCATTGGACATGATTTTCGTCTTGCTCATGTTCATTTTCAGGCCCACCTGTTGAGAAACCCTGCTGAGATCATTGAGCATTGTATTGAGGTCTCTCAGTCTCTGCCATGACTACTATGTCATCGGCAAATCGCAGGCGAGTAGCATAGTATGTGTTAATCTTGGGTATGAGCTATCTCCATTCCAAATTTTAGCCAAATAAATGCGTTTATAAAAATAATTTAGTATTCCTAAAATTGTTGTTTTGTTTTTCAAAAGAAATTTCAAAAGAAAAAATATTAGATTATATCTGACCTGTTCTCCTCTCAACTAACCATAATTTAGTGTAGCTTGTTTGGGTTAGGTAGGTACCTAATCGAGTGCGAGATTCAATGCTACACCGCGTAGGATTTTCAATCTACCAAACCGCAAAGCCATTGAAGTATTTTTAGATTTAGATTAGATAAAATGGCAGCGAAATTACAGCCCGAAAGCTTTAATAGTTCTCACTCTTCGACTATAAATATTATTATTAACGTAAAAATCCTAGCTGCCTTAGATTAGGTATAAAGGTATAATTATGAATGATATTGATAAACCAAGACATGACAGCTTGCAATGTATGTATGTATGTATTTATGTATGTATGTATGTTTAGGTCAAATCCAGCCTTTTGATTTAATTTTTTTTACATTCATTAAAAATTCACCCGTACGAAACCAGGTGGGATTGCTAGTTAGAAAATAAATCAACTAAAGAGTTATAAGTAGCTATGATAGGTATTCGATTTGAGAAGATGAGAAGCTAAATTTCCAGAAAAGCTTTTAGAAAATACATTAGTATTCTGCTCACGTAGCTTTTTGTGATCTTTGTTTAATGAGACGTTATACTTTTAGGAAAACAAATAATTTCAGACCTAGGTACCTAAATATTAAAATTAGGTTTTAGTTTTTACGACTATGGCTTTCAATGAGACGAATTCGAAAAATGAATTCATGAATCGAATTCGCATTGAGGGTGATAAATTCTAACGCATGCTAAGTATGAATAGTTATTTTCATTCGGAATCGGAAGACGCATTTGGATTATGCAGGGAGTCTTGCGCAAGTAAATTGCTGATGATTTCAGCTATTAATTGGGAAAGTTTCATTGGACATTCCCCGCATTCTGTGTATGGGCTGAGGCATATATAGTTACCCTTTATTAGACACTCTATCTAATGTTCTCGTAGGAGTGATACTATCAGGCGGCGTGTAGCCAACTTTGTAGCGAAGGGTTTTAGGTAACTTTAACAGCCATTCGTATACAAACAATCAAGTTTTAGTTTCAAATTAAATTATCCGTGTTGAATTAAATCTTTAATATTTAAGAATCCCTTTGAAAACTGGTAAATACACAGGGTCTACGAAAGGGACTATTGTATTAAGCTTAACAAGGAAACCACTCAACAGACTATAAACTCTTTATTATGATAATTGATATAATCCACCGACAGCCCACTCGTGACAAACAAAAGCTGTTAAGGCTTAGTGAAATTATTTTGTGAAAATACAATAGTAAAAATACTATACAAGTACCTATCCTTTCACTTAATATACCTACCTATGTATATTATATTTTGAGCCCTTATCAACTTTTGATATGGAAATAGATTAGGTAAGTACACATTTTTTCGCATAATTTTTCGCTCTTTTATAAAGACATTTTGCATTGAGATTCAAATGATAAAGGTAATAATTTTTTCATCTCCCCATCTCGGAAAGAGTATTTTTGCTCTTCGATATCGGAGTGTAAAAGCTGTTTTTATCCTCTAGAGGATAAAGTAAATTGAATTTAGAACATCGTGTGTACTAAGTTTGTGATTTCAAAACTAATTAAACCTATTTAGTTCTACCTCCATGGTGCCGAATTTATCATACAACCTTTTTTAATTTGTTAAAAACTCAGACTTGGAACCTTCTTGGTGTACTTTTTTTTAATTTGCTTTGCGCGCGCCATTTTCTTTTCACGTCATATTGTTTGAATGGGGAGATGAAAAATTACGTGTTGCACTCGAGTGCAAAGATTTTTCACCTCGTGCTCTTTTGATTCCCTCGCTAACGCTCAGGATTCTAATTTTTGAATCACTCGCTGCGCTCGTGATTCAATTTTAGAATCCTTCGCTTGCTCGGTCATCAAAACTGAGCACGCGGTTAAAAAGCAACTTTGCACTCTTGTATAACAAATAACTATTTCGTACCACTTGCTCAAAAAAGTGACATTCTGTGCCACAAAAAGCGAACATAACAATAGTCATTTATAATCTTAATCTGTTAAAAACAGGGAAAGAAAATTGTACTGAATTCTATTCATCCTCTAGGGGGAGAATGTGATTTAAATTTGGAATACTTACCGAAAACACTGAACTACATCTGTGTTTACACCATTGAGTTTGTATATAAAGCATTAAAGTATACATCTTTTTGAAAAAGGAATACGCATTTATTATGCAGTTATGATTATTAAATAAAATTACGAAAACCGACGTGGCCGTATGAGCTTGATGCCTTTGCTTTTCCGACAAAAAAATTGTAGTCTAGGAATTTGCCGCGTTTTTGTTTTCTTCAAATACATAAACGTTAAGTTTATTTTAATTGTCATTATTTTTAATAAATGCTTATCTCATATTATTATTGTGTTAATTTTTTCGCAAATGGTACGAAAAGTAGAGTATTTTCCTCGGTGATAAAGCTGTCTTAGTCTTGGGTGAACTTAAATCCCTCGCTACACTCAGGACTCATCTTAAATCCCTCGCTTCGCTCGTGATTTAAGTTTTTAACACCCTCGCTACGCTCGGGAGTAAACCTCGAGTCCTTCGTTACGCTCGCGATTTAAATCGTCACCCGCGACAGAAGACACTGCTTTATCCCCTTGGTTAATAATCTACTAATGAATGGTTCTATATCTACCGAGTACCTACTAAACTATTACTCGTGAGCGAGTTGCACGATTTTAAATCTGTGTTTGGTATTATTACGTAATTTTTTGCAAAATTATAATCAATGTTTTTCAACGAAACAAAGAGATTTGAAATTATTATTAATAAGTAAAATTTGCCTTCTCCTCGTTTGTTTTGGAGTATTTTGTTATAATAATATTATTATAATCTATTTACGCAAGTTTTCATAAAAGAGGTAGAGATGTTTGAAGGGATTTATATCTTCCGAAACAAATATAATTTTACTATTTAGTTTCCGGTAAGGCATAGATAATGAAATGTTAAATCGATATCGGGTTGTGTTTAGTAAGATCATGAACAATCAAAAAGACATCACTGGTCCTCAATTATTTTCATGCAGTAAATCGCGCCGATCCGTTGTTGCTAAGTTGTGGCTTGGTTGAAGGACAAACCAACTGATACAGATACAAAATATAATATAATAACTAACTAATACAGATACAAAGTTACAGGTACAAAGTTGAAAAGCTTCCACGGGTTTTTCAAAATACATGAATTCACTTAGAAAAAGTCGTGAGAGTCACCTAGTGTAACATTTTATTGTTTTAAGATTTTAGTTGTACAGGTTCAGGTAAGGACTAAAGATGCGACTAGTGATGTGAAGATAAAAAAAAATACAAATTATGAGATAAATATTTACACTAAGATAAAAAAATATGATGGTAATTAAAGTAGCTTGTTTGGTTGGATTTGTTTCCTGCTTTGTTGAATTGCACTTCAATAGAGTAGATAAGATTTCTGTTGATTATTCGTATACGGTATCAACTCCTAGGTTATCTTGTTTCCATCTTAAAATCTCTTAAGCCCCAGGCGCACGGTAGAGCACGCTATTTCATTCCATATTTTACTTTTATAGAAAGGCATAGATAACGTATAAAGATAAGTTTATTTTTTGTACAAGATCTAAAACGCCACATATTTATTTATTAGCAGGATTCCAATTTTAACTCTGTGATAAAACTTATACTTATCTGTCTGTTGGGAGGCTTGGGTCGTGGCTAGGTACTTACCGTCTTACTATGAAAAACGTGCCGCCAAGCGATTCAAGCTGTCTATCAAACTTAAATAAGGTGTCAAGTTCGGTAACTACAGTGTGACGATAGCATTTACTTCTGATTGGTCATGTTAGAACTATCACGTAATATAGCATCCGCACTATGGATAACCGTCTACGCCTACTCGTGACGGAAAAATCTTACACTTTTTAGGGTTCCGTACCAAAATGGTAAAAATGGAACCCTTATGGTGAGACTTTCTCCGTCCGTCCGTCCGTCTGTCACAGTCGATTATTTCAGTAACTATTATATTAATTTGCTTATTTATCGTTAACTTTGTTTGTAGAGGTTTATTGTTAATATAAAAAAAACTATGCTAGTTAGAGCGTTGGTTTTATTTTTTCTGTAAAATATACATAAATAAGCAAATTAATATAATATTATCGTTTTACTTTTACTTTTGGAGTACGGAACCCTCGGTGCGCGAGTCCGACTCGCACTTGGCCGGCTTTTTTTCGTCTAGCCCCCATCCGCCTAGTCCGTAGTATTTTAAAATTCAATCCCCATCCAACGACGCGACGTGAAAAAATAACTGGTTCGCGAAGATATTATAACAATCGAATTATATTTGTATGAACAAACTCCGCCTTGTGTTTTTGCGTCACGCTGAAAGTTGATGGGTTTTGAATTACAATAATCGAGTTTTCTACGTAGAATATAAACAGTCTTCGCACGATAATAAGTTGTTAAGGTAGAACAGTTTATTTTCACATTTTTGTACAGTTTACGGCGACGATACGCAATCTTGAAAATATTCCCGCTGCAAATCACGTTACCTCTGCGTGCTTCTAATAGCTCTATACAAATAAATAAAATTGAAGTTGTTTGGTCTGTGTTTTTTAAGCTTTTTATATTTATTTACTGGTCACAGATCACTTTTTGAATGAGGAGGGTTTAGGCAATAGCCTCCAACGCTGGCAAAGTGCGGATTGGCAGAGTTCACCTTATGTAAAAGTTTTACATGTTTCAGTGCAAGTGATATTTTTAATTGCTTAAAAATGCACATAACTATGAAAATTCAGAGATGCGTGCCTGTTATGGAATCCTGGATCCCTCAAAAAGGAAGCCGAATTGAATAAGGCCTACCCTATTCTATAAAAATATCGTGGGAACATTTTCTCTTTATAATGAGCTAAGAAGTTTTTTGGGCTTTTTTAAAAGGAAAATGAGCGTGCTACTTTTGGTATCAAACCCTAGACTCCACGAAAAGGGTCTTAACCACTAGGCTAGTGGCAACCGTATCGTACGATTTGTAATAACGCCTGGACATTTCGAGAGTTCGAGAATATTAAGGGACCGCGGTACGTAAGTAAAACTTGATATTAGAGTTGGCGTTGGGCCAACTCGCATATTGGTGTTTTCGAATAGGATACTCTAGGGGCGCTGTTAATTATGATTCTCTTAATAATATCGACACTCGCAAAATCCAGCGATGAGATCTTAAGAGGATTGTCTAGTTGCAAATTTTCATACAAAAAGTGACAAAAAGCGATAACGTTTTGCTACCCGTAAATGTTGTCCAATGTTCATAATTTTTTGAAATGTTGCAGATACAATGAAAAACTATGCCCGTACGTTTTAATTTTAAAGAAATATTGCTTATGTTAAAAGTTATTAAAAGTTATTAAAAACTTCCTCGACTAATTTTTTTTTTTTAATTTAACTAAACTGAAATACTAAAAAAATGAAACGTACGAGCCTAGATTAAGGTGTACTGAATCTAATGAGGCCTAAATTGTCTAATTTTGTAAACGTTTAGGGGGGTAAAAACGTTATGACCCGAAACAATATTTCAAGAATAAAATTTAGGCAAATAACTCCTGGACTTGCAACTCTCTCTATCGCACGATGCGGCTCGGGCAGCGAAGCGTCGTGAAACAGCATTTTGGACAATACCTACTCGCGTCGCGTTTCGTCTCTAGACACTACTCTTAAAAGGGTTTTACTTAAAAAATTACACTTCTATTATCTCTTTACAAAGGCAAAAAACCTTTTAGTGCATTTTAAAAAGAAAATGTATGTGTATGAAATGTGATTTTTAGAAAAGCGTTGATAGCCCAGTAGACTTCGGCCTCCTTTCGGTCCCCTTTCCATAGTTCCAGGATTCGATTCCAGGCATGCATCTCTGATTTAAGGGCGTTTATCAAATAGTGAAAGAAAAAACATCGTTAGGAAGCCTGCATGCTTGAGATTTTTCCATAATAGGTATTTTCTCAAAGGTGTGTGAAGTCTTTAAATCCGAACATGGCCAATGTGGTGGACTATGGCACATTTACCCTTCTTGTTTGAGAGGAGACCAGCAATTGCTGAAGTAGGTCAGCAATAAATATTTTCAAAAACTTTAAAACACAACTCCACGCAGACCAAGTCGCGGGCGATACGAAGGAGAAACTGCCTGACTGATATAATAACAGTCCAAAACTGGGTCTAGAAATTCAAGTGAAACTTAAACAATGCTTATTACGTCGCGTCGCGGGAATATTTAGGGAACAATAGATACTTTAAGATGTAAATAAAATGTTTACAAGCAAGCGAATTTTTAAGTAAGCGATACTTACAAAACACTTTACGAGATATCCGTTACAATAACATTCTAAAGTGTAATGTGAGTTCTATTCTAAGCACTATGATACGTATACGTAACAAAACGGATCCGACTACGTAAGCCTTTTTCATCATTAAGGAAACCGAAAAATCCATCAGTTTCATTTTTAGGGTTCCGTAGTAAACAAGGAACCCTAAAAATAGTTATAGTTTCGCCATGTCCGTCCGTCTGTCCGTCCGTCCGCGGTTTAGCTCAGAGACTATTGGTACTAGAAATCTGTAATTTGACAAGGGTATAAAATATTAATCACGCCAACGAAGTAGTGAAATAAAATTGTGAAAAATATATTTTTTACATGTAAAGTGGGGATGAAATTTTTCTCGTCTATCCCATAGTGTGGAGTGTCGTTGAATAGGTCTTACAAAAATATTGTGGGTGTGGGAATACCATTTTTCGATTTAGTGAAATATATTTTAAAGTGATAATTTAAGCTCTATTTCAAATAATAATAATTGAATTAGGTACGTATAAAAAATGGAATATAAGTGCGCATTGATCATGAACCTGTACGTACGCCAACGCGAATCCTTGGTCTGACTCAAATCGCGATAGGAGAGCAGCGCGGCGGTCAACACCACAGTGTCACTCCGGCACTACGCTAGCCAACATCGTGTCTTGCCGGCATTACAAAGTTAACCCGTTGCCGCGAACTTTATTTGCCACTAATTGGGTGAAATAATTTATTTCCGAAATGATTAATAAATTTTAGTCAAAGATTGCGCAACGCCTGGCTCAGAAAAATAGACTAAAATTATGTTTGATTTTAAAATTGAAAAAAGTGTGTATGAAAGTTTAATCAAAGTGTGTTAATAAAGTTTAATTGACTGAATAGTGATTATTTTTACGTAAATTATCAATATTGAGTTCGATCACATTAATTTTGCGATTGAAATGAGTTTTTAAGCGCGTGAAACTTTTGTGGAAGAAAAACTCTAGCATCATCAAGATAAGATATCGATAACAAGAGATCGTAATGTAGTTTTATTAACTACTTGTACCTTCCCTGAGCCGCTGAAGTGCCGTAAGGTAAGTTTAATTGCAATACGGAAATTATCGCGGCAGCCTGAAAGGGGCGGTTTATGACCTCTCCTTTTGTAACGTGATTTTCAGTTAACTGCTCACCTAAAAGTTTATTTACCTCACATAATGATATTATTAAGTTTTTGAATATATACTAGGGTAAGCGATACAGTGATTGGCCGTTTAAGGTGAACATTTACTTTAAACATTTATTCTATCGAATTAAGGCTCAAAACCGAATAAAATTTGTTCTCAAACTGTTGAGTATGAATCTGAGAATTCAAATAAAGCACAAGTGTGATCGTATTGCATCTCTTTATTAACTTTAACGCAATAAACTTAAAAATGAAGCCAAAAGTACGATCATTGGCCTTTAAACATAGTGAATGCCATACCAAAAGTATAATGATTACCATGTTAATCATTATACGTTTGTATATATTAGCACTGCTAATCTATATAATGTGTTATGCCAATCACTAGTGAAATTTACTAGAATCACACTAAAATATGCGATAGTGATGTGCAGGTATAGGATATTTTGTATCTATTAAACCTTAAGTCGATAAATTAGTAGGTAGGTACAATAAAAAAATAACTTAAAGGTAACGATATAAATTAAAATCTTTTCTTTAAAATAAATTGCCATTATTATATTATAGCTTATCGGATCATGTCCGACGTCTGCGTCAATGAAGTTGCATTAAAATCGCAAGTAACATCCGTAATAATATTATAAATATGAAGGTGTGTTTGTTTGTTGGTTTGTCCTTAAATCACGCTGCAACAAAGCTACGGAACATCGTGATTTTTTACATGGTATAGTTGAGGTCCTCGAAAGTGACATAGGCTACAATGCATATATCTTGGAAAATCAAAGAGCTCTCGCGGGATTTTCAAAACAAAATCTAAGCGAATGAAGTCGCGGAAATAAACTAGCTATTTATTATATAACAAAAAGGATTACTTTTGTATCATAAATTCCCAAATTCCACTTCAAAACTATTACCGAGATAATCCGATATAGGTAGATATTATTATAAATCTTGGAAATGGTCTATCTGAATATAAAAATTTCAGCCTGACTTGAAGTTACGAAGTACCTTGTTATTATTTCATCTGTGTTTGACAGACAAACGAACATACATCAATACCTTTCGCATTTTTAATATTGATATGGTAGGAGAACATTATGTACTTGTCAACATGTTTGACAAGTCAAAACTTGACATGGCTTGTTTGGTCATTAGGTAGTTTAGCTTTAAAAATAATAAACAGACTTGCATTTAGGTAGGTATACGAATTGTTAAGTATCGACTTTGGTCCATCACTACGAATTTTTGATTGTTTTGAACAAGAATTGGCATACTTAAAAGTACAACGATTAGCATGGCCAAGAACGTAAAAATATAAAGATTGACCCTGCTAATATCTAGTTACTGCAGTTTAGCAGTTACTACTGTGATTGGCACTCATGCTAATCAACTCATCTTCTATACAAGCGGATGGTACTAACTTTGACCTACACTTTTTTTGGTTTGAGTCTTTTACCATCAATTAAGGCATTTAAACCTAAATTGAATCATAAATAACTTAGAGGAAGGCTTATCTTCCAATTTGAATGCAAATAAAGTAGGTAAATTACAATTTTAAAATGCCTGATTCTTATGATTTTCGTAATAATCTACACATTCACTGTCCTCGTCACAAAACTACTTTTTTTCAAGGGTTACTAATTCATTATTTTAAAAACTGCCAGTTTTATTTAGGAGTGATGTCAACGTAGAAAAATTCAAATATTTTTTTATACCTTTTGCGCAATTTATGATAATAAACCAATTTTAAAGTCGAAAGGCCAATGATTGAGGGGTGGCCAAGATTACTACGGCTTACCCTACATATTACTAAATTATATCTAGATATTTTTTGTATTTTGAAAACAAGCTGATACCCGCGTTTTCGTTTGCGTCGTAGAATAGTCTACTACTAGCTGATGCCCACGACTTCATCCGCGTGAATTTAATTTTTAAAATCCCTCAGGAACTCTTTGATTTTCCGGGATAAAAATTAGCCTATATCCTGTATTGCCTACGACCTACAGAGTGCTGTAGGTCCTCAACTATACCCATGCAAAAAATCACGTCGATCCGTTGCTCTGTTGTGGCGTGTTTGAAGGACAAACCACCAAATACACTTTCGCGTTTATAATATTACTACCTGATGCCCGCGACTTCGTCCGAAAAATCTTTTTTTGGATTTAGTTTTTAAAATCCCTCGGGAACTCTTTGATTTTCCGGGAGAAAAAGTAGCCTCTGTCACTCTCCGGGTCCTCAACTATACCCATGCAAAAAATCACGTTGATCCGTAGCCCTGTTGCGGCGTCATTGAAGGACAAACCAACAAACCAACAAAGACACTTTCGCATTTATAATATTATTAGTATGATGGTACGGGGTTGTGAATAAGAAAAAATAGCTGCTCAATCCTTACTAAATAATTCTATTGGAGTTAGATCTTAAGCAGGATTAAAACATAAGATTAATTTTTTCCCGGAAAATTAGAGTTCAAAAATAAATAAAAAAATATCCACGCGGACGCAATCGCAGTATTAAGTGTGTTCTTTTGTTGGTTTGTCTTTCAATCACGCAGTAACGGAGCAACGGATGGACATATTTTTTGGATAGGTATGTTTGAGAAATTGTTGAGTGAGTGGTGACATAGTCCATAGACTTCCTTTTATCCCGGAAAACAGAGGGTTACACGGGATTTTTAAATTAAAGACCATCATCAACAAAATTAGGTCATCATCATCATTATCAACCCATCATCGGCTCACTACTGAGCGAGGTCTCCTCTCAGAGAAGGGTTATAGGCCATAGTCCACCACGTTGGCCCAATGCGGATTGGCGGACTTCACACACCTTCGAGAACATTATGGAGAACTCTTAGGTGTGCAGGTTTCCTCACGATGTGTTCCTTCACCGCTAAAGCATGTGATATTTAATTTCTAATTGCTAATATCTAATATCTTTAAACGAGCAATTCTTGTATATATATATACATATATATATATATATATATATATATATATATATATATATATATATATATATATATATATATATATATATATATATATATAATCTGAATCTCGGAAACGGCTCCAACGATTTTAATGAAATTTGGTATGCAAGGGGTTTCGGGGGCGATAAATCGATCTATTTTTTTCTCCGCATACAAAATATATGGCGAATATTGAAGAGACTAGAAGCTGAGAACTATGCAAGACTTTGATACGGTTCCTTTTCAAAATTTGTTTTTATAAAGGAATTCTCATTCTGACAAATGATGAGATATGATGATCGAGGGTTTGGAAGGTGGGTGAGGAGCACGGCCAGGTTATTAAAGATAGACGGGGGCTGCTAAAAGAAAAAATACTCGGAACCTCATGCAATTGGCAGAGAGCTGAAAAAATACCAAGATGGCGGATTCAAGATGGCGGCTATACAAATTGCAAAGGTGTCTATCTCAGAGAGTATACAAGATGGAAGAGTGGTTTTTTGATAGAAAATGATCAGGACCTGAAAGTCTACTTGACGTGTAGAAAAACCGCGGTCCGCTTGCGGGCCGCGCACCCACGCGCCCTACTAGTATACCTATATGGCCATAGATAATTTGAATCCCGGAGACGAGTAACATTACTTTTAATCCCAGGAAATCAAAGAATTTCCACGGGATCTAGAGAATACTTACCTAATACGCGCGGACGCATTATTATTTATTGACTAATATTTTAAAATAAAGCGAAAGTGTGTTTATTTGTTGGTTGGTCCTCATATCACGCAGCTTGTAGGTATACATGGAGCAACGGATCGTCGTGTTTTATCATGGGTATATAGTTCAAGTACATGGAGAGCGAAATAGGCGATTTTTATCCCAGAAAACCAAGGTATTCTTAGGTAAGACCTAACTTCACGCGGACGAAATCGCGGGTATAAGCTAGTTAAATTTGCGTGTTTGTAAGTGTAGGTTGTGACGAGCGCCGTCACAACGCAAAGCAGCCTACACGGGCGGCGTGAATCATCGCACGAGGGACCCGCGTGAACACGCCGTCACAGCGCAAGTAGCCCACGATACACGTGCCGCCTGACTCATCACGCGGGGCCGACGTGAACGCACACGCCAGGGCAATGACACCAGCGGCGCGATCCCCGCCGAACCGCGCCGAGGCCCACCGAAGCAGCCAGCAGAAAAGTATAAAACGCCGAACAAGAGCGTCCACCGGCAGTTCGCCAGCGGCGCCCGTACCATCGGGGTCGGTCTGATTTCCCTCTGGATCGATCCCATCGTCGGCCTGATTACCCTCTGGGTTGACGAGTGGTACGAGCTCTCTGGTAGGACCACAGGGGCTGTTGCTCGCGCTTGGCCTCGCGGCCCGGCCCGTCCAACCACCCCGAGCGTCTGCGTTCCCCCCGCGACCGCCGCGTCACCCGCGCTCCACCGGGAGTCCGTCGTCCTTCCGTCAGCCGCCCGGGCGGTCCCGCTTCATATAATATTGTAACCGTGTTTAGGCTTGCGTCAACGTCTCTCGATATCGTGTAATAGGTTAAGAGAATTGTAAATAAAAGTCGTTATTGTTTATCGAGTATTTTATTCCTTGTCCTAGGAAATAGTGAAAAGCGAGGTTCGATCCCTCACATCTAATGAACGAAGTGGGTCGCTCTCAGCCGGGTCGATCCACTCCGTTACATTTGGCGCCCACCGCAAAAACCCGCGATACCGTTCCGTGAACACGTGAAAAAAAAAAACCACCTACTCGTCCGTGAAAATACCGCGCGAACCAATTAGGTAGCCGGTCCGTTCTGCGTCGCTTAAGAATCGCGTCGCATCCGTAAAACCACTCACCCGCGCCAATCCGTTACGCTTGGCCGGTCCGTCCGCCCGCGTCGCGTCGCGAGAAAAAGTACCGCGTCGCGTTCACAGGCATATTCCGTAAAAATAGACACGCTCCACGCGACCGTGGTGGTGTCTACCCGTACCGAAAAACACAGAGTGGCAATCAAACAGTAGGTCATTTCACTTTAGGAATACTCGCGACTTTTACAACTTAACGGTCACAAACTCTTTCACGTAATCGATTCGATTTATCGGGTCCACTGAAAGGGTGAGTAACCGATCGTATAAAGAGAAAGAAAACATAGGGAAAAGAATAAGAAAACGCGAAATAGATGCTTATCCCGGATTAGTCGGCTTGATTAACCTCGAGTAGTTAGATAAATCACGGGAGAAGCATCTCATCGTTTAGAATACTACTACACGTACGACACAAGGGGGAACACCGCGGAAATTAGGGAAAAATTAATAAGAAAAATACAGTAGGTAGAAATAACGCTCGCCGACCGACCGTACTTGCTGTAACCGCCGGAATAATTAAATTGAGCACCGCGAAATAACCTAGCAACAGAGTAGGTTACCGTAGATATTAAAACTAAAAGATATAAACTAGCTTCAGTACCGTTACCGTAGATATTAAAAATAAAAGATATAAACTAGCTTCAGTACCGTTACCATAGATATTAAAATAAAAGATATTAACTAGCATCTGTACCGTTACCATAGATATATTAACTAGCATCCGTACCGTGACCATAGATATTAAAAACAAAAGATTATAAACTAGCACCCGTACAACTTCCGTAGATATTAAAAATAAAAGAGATAAACTAACTTCCGCACCGTAGATAAAATAAAAAGACATAAACTAGCACCCGTACCGCTACCGTAGGTATTAAAAATATAAAGATATTAACTAACAACCGTACCGTTACCGTAGAGGAAAAAAAAAAGATAGTCACTAACACCCGTACCGTAAAAAGAAAAAAAAACCCAAGACAGGGTGAACAAATCGAAGGCGAACTATGCCAACTGCCTGGATCTACTCACTAAACAAACAAAAACTAACAGAAGAACTAGAGAAGAGAAACATACCAGCTCCAACTACAAGCACAGTGGAGGAATTGAGGAAGCTGTTATCAAAAACGATAAAAACCGAAGAAGCAACTAGCCAAGACAACACAATGGGTACCGAAAGCGGAGCAACAGACTTCGACAAAGCAGTGTCCCGA
This sequence comes from Oeneis ivallda, assembly GCA_029955525.1. Lineage (NCBI taxonomy): Eukaryota > Metazoa > Arthropoda > Insecta > Lepidoptera > Nymphalidae > Oeneis > Oeneis ivallda. The sequence goes on from JARPMR010000012.1 coordinate 21,253,408, forward strand.
TGGAAGATACAGTTCGATTCAACAGGAAACGCCGTAGAATTCCTAGAAAGAGTGGAAGAACTGGCCGAAACATTAGAAGTCAACAAAGACAAGATAATACACGTCATACCAAGATGTCTCAACGGAAAAGCAGCACTATGGTACAGGAACAACAATCAATATTGGGAAACATGGGAAGATTTAACAGACAGCTTCAAGTTGTACTACTATCCGAAAAATTATGAGAAAAATCTGTTAGAAACGATCATAAACAAGAAACAGGAAGCACGTGAAGATTTCGTCGACTATCTAACAAACATGCAAACATTATTCAGAAGATATGGGAAATTAACACCAGAACAACAACTAGAGAGAATCTATGACAACATGAGAAGCAGCTACCAGTTCTACATCAAAAGAAGAGATTTCAACACGATGACGGAATTAATACAGCTGGCAAAAGAATACGAAAAAATCCGAACAGATCAGTATCAGTATACATACAAGACACCGACATACTACCACAAGGGAAACCAACCAGAACACTCCAGAGCAGGGTCCAGAAACCAGGAACACAAACAGAAGCCGGAAGGAAAACTAATCTTACCAGACTATGACCCAGGGAAATGCTGCTGGAAGTGCGGAAAGAAAAACCACAGGGCCCGAGACTGCCGAGGCAAACAGGCTATTTTCTGCAGCCGTTGCGGATTACTAGGAAAACTAACTCGGGATTGCTGCAACGGAGCGAACAAAGTGAGAAAAACAGGGTCACAAGCCTACACAATAAACGTACAAGAAAGAAAAAAAGACAATAGAATATTCGCAGAGGTAAAAATAGGCGACAAGACGTACGAAGCACTGGTGGATACAGGGTCAACAAACACGTACATAAACAAGACCATCATGAACCACATAAAAGAAACTAGGAAGGATGTAATACCCAAATCAAACACTATAAAATTAGCAGACGGTTCGAAAATAACATCGAACACAGCAGTGAACATCGAACTCGAAGTCGCAGGACAGAAACTAACACATCAAGTGATATATCTACCAACAACTACAGTAATGATAATGGGCATGGACTTGTTAAGAAGGCTGGGACTAGCAATAAGATGGGAACAAAAACCAAATAGACAAACCGACAAAGAAGAACCTAAGGAAAAACGCGAGGGCAAACAAAGGTTAACAAAGGAACAACAAGAAAGACTACAAGCTAAAATAGCCGAAGAATTAGGAAAAGCGAAAAAAAGGCCAAAAGGCATTAAGGGGGGGAAACATATCACAAAACCAAAACATAAAGAACCAATAAAACAAAACGGGATAGCAGATGAACTATCAAGAAACCCAGTATGCGCCGCGTCAGTTGACGAAAACGAATGGTACACAAGGAAATTCAATAAGGTAATGACGAACCCCGAAACAGAACCAGATTATCGAATACAGGAAGATAAACTATATAGAAGAATAATCAATCCACGATACGGGGGCAAATTAGATCCCGACACCGAATGGAAGCTATGCGTCAAAAACTCCGACAAAAGAAGAATCCTCTCACAAAACCACGACGAACCTAGCGCAGGACACCTAGGGGTATCAAAAACCTTCAACAAAACAGCACAACGTTATTATTGGCCAGGCATTTTTAGAGATGTCGCAAAATACGTAAACAGGTGCGAGACATGTCAAAAACACAAAACGTCGCAGGAAAAAAGACCAGGACTCATGCATATCAATAACACGGAAGAACCATGGCAAGTAGTGACAACCGATCTAATAGGACCACTACCACGATCGTCAAAGGGATATCAATGGATCATCGTTTTTCACGATAAGTTCACAAAGTGGTCGGAAATAAAGCCATTGAGGAACGCGACGACAAACGCAGTCATAAACGCACTAAAAGAGTGCATACTCATGAGATATGGCAGAATACAGACATTACTCAGTGACAACGCAAAGGTCTTCACAAGTAAACAGTTCAGAGACACACTCGATAAGTACGGTATACAACAGAGACTTACTGCACCATACACACCCCAGTGTAACCCAACAGAAAGAATAAACAGGACATTAGAAACCATGATAGCCGCTTTTATAGAAAAAAACCATAAAAAATGGGACGAGTACTTAGGTGAATTCAATTTTGCGATAAACACTTCAGTACAAGAATCAACGAAATACACGCCCGCATTCTTGTTATTCGGCAGGGAACTTAGACATTTTAACGACGAAAACAACCTCCCAACTCCAACACTGAAAGAAAAACAAAAACTAGAAGAAATTTATCAAATGGTACGAGAGAACCAGAAACTAGCATCAACAAACCAAAAGAAAAACTACGATAAATCGAAACGAGAATGGGAACCAAAGATGGAACAACTCGTACTTAAACGAGATTTTCCACTGTCAAACGCAGAAAAAAAGTTCTGCGCGAAACTAGCACCAAAATACTCAGGCCCGTACAAGATAATAGAAAGAAAATCGCCCGTGATATTTTTATTGAAAGCACTCAACGGAGGCAAGATATGCACAGCACACATAAAGGATATAAAAAGATTCCAAGAATAAAACGAAAGAAACGTAACCGATAAAAGTCAGAACACGACACGAATAGTCCAAGACGACACACACCATCCAACATAGATCCGACCGGGAAGGTCCGACCAGACAAACATCGGACTATAAGAAAGCATAGACAAAGAGCACAGAATACACAAATGTCACTAGAAAGAAATCAACCTACCCTCAAGACAAGAAATATAACATCGAAATCAAGAAAATGTCAAAAAAAGGATCAGTTACAGTGGAGTAAACGATGGCGGACGCGACAACCCCAGCGTGCTCGGACAAAGAAGCGGCAATGCAAGGTCCGTCAACCAGAAAGGAACCCGATGACGACCGAACGATGTCACCAGAATGCCAGGCACTGGCCACAGAGGTAGTGGCAGCCGAGGGGCAAAAGAAGAAGAAAAAGAAAAGGAGAGGAAGAAAACGCATGGGTAACCACCGAAAGGGGATAGTGAGGTTACCCAGATACAAAAAGGGTGACAAAGGAGGGAAGGCACAGCCAAACGCATAGGTTCGAAATATACAAAGTGACATACAGACGACAGTAAACCACTTTCTAGTTCTTTTGATTCAGAGGATGGTGTGTAACCAACGGTGATGTTTACAGGTAAACATCTCAAAACGAGAGGGGAGAGTGTGACGAGCGCCGTCACAACGCAAAGCAGCCTACACGGGCGGCGTGAATCATCGCACGAGGGACCCGCGTGAACACGCCGTCACAGCGCAAGCAGCCCACGATACACGTGCCGCCTGACTCATCACGCGGGGCGGACGTGAACGCACACGCCAGGGCAATGACACCAGCGGCGCGATCCCCGCCGAACCGCGCCGAGGCCCACCGAAGCAGCCAGCAGAAAAGTATAAAACGCCGAACAAGAGCGTCCACCGGCAGTTCGCCAGCGGCGCCCGTACCATCGGGGTCGGTCTGATTTCCCTCTGGATCGATCCCATCGTCGGCCTGATTACCCTCTGGGTTGACGAGTGGTACGAGCTCTCTGGTAGGACCACAGGGGCTGTTGCTCGCGCTTGGCCTCGCGGCCCGGCCCGTCCAACCACCCCGAGCGTCTGCGTTCCCCCCGCGACCGCCGCGTCACCCGCTCTCCGTTACAAGGTATGTAAGAGTGCGTCTCACGTTATCACCTGTCGGCATTTAACATTAAACATGTAATTCTCAATTCATCCCGACTTGACAGTGCATTTTAACGTCGCGAAATTAATACCTGCTTTAAAATGATCTATACAGTGCGTATACGAAAGTAAAACTCTGAACAGTAAACATTTCCGATTTTATGAAGGCCGCCTGTTAATGCTTTCAGAGAATCTGCGACGTGGAAAGCGTTGAGAGAAAGTTCGTGTATGCGCTGTTTACATTTTTTCCATCAGAGTTACGAGGAAATAAATCAAAAGCGTGAGTGTCACTAGCACGTCAGGCAGTAAGTACAATTTATTCTGTGGTTACTAGTTAACATTCCGGCATTCCTAACCAGGCAGTGGTAGATTCATTTGACGATTCGAAAGCGCTTTATAAAAGTTTATTTGAATAAAAAACTAGATAATTTCTCTATTCTATTCATTAAGGTTTTTGTCCACTAAAGAAACAAGCACTGCATTACTCAGATTAGTACCTCCATGGTTAAGCTGAGGATCAAATTTTTAACTGACTTAAAAAAAGGTGGAGGTTATCAATTCTTCGGATATTTTTATGTATGTTCACCGATTACTCGAAGATGCCTGAACCGATTTGGAAAATTCTCTTTTTTTGGAGTTTACTCCTTTAGAATCGATTTTAGGCGCCCGGTATGAGAAAAATTTGAGCAGTGAAATCTGTTTTGAATAACCTCGTTACGTTTTTCACAACGATGCAAATTTCTACCCTAACGTTGAGTAAATAAGGTTGATTTTCGCTTGAGTTGTCGACTGCCCTTGTTACGTTTTTCACAACGGTTCAAATTTCTACCCTAAGGTTGAGTAAATAAGGTTGGTTTTCGCTTGAGTTGTCGAATGCGAAAGCGCTTTCGCTTCGGGAAGCCGAGCGCGTACCGATCGGGTCGGAGCGGCGCCGCAAATGCATTACGACTTTTTAAGTAGTAAACTCCAGTCGTGCGTCGGAGCTGACACACACACTTTTTTTTGTTTGAAGGGTATACTTTCCAGGTGGTCCCATTTAAATTTTATCGAAATCGGTTGAGCGGTTTTTAAAAATCTACAGTAAATTATATACTTTGTAGTGGTGCGGGCGTTTGAAGTCAGTTTTTTTTAAAAGCAAGCATTTTTTTGTTGTGTTGATCTTTGGTATCCTCAGGTACGTGATTGAAATTCAACCTTTTCACAGGAAACATAAGCCGCTAAGGTCTGGACTGGAACGCTCTCCTCGCGTTCTTGTTCCTGCTATATACCTACATAATTATTACTTAAATGCCTTCAAGGTGAGAGTGAATAAACATCTAGGCAAGCGCACTCAAACATAAACCTCGTTAGTGCTTCCCATCAGGCATGATTGTCGTTAAGTGCAAGCCTAAAAAAAACTTCAGCCGTAACCTAATCCAAAACGTGAAACACCCATTATTTATGATGAGATAGAAATGTAACGCTCAAGGCATATTTGTTCTTCCTCTCTTGATTAGAATGGAATTCGCTAAGTTGGGTGAAGCTAAGTAAGGTGAAGCTTTCTGTAAATTTCACGAATTTTTAGGGGACTACCTACGTAAAGAGACTCCTACTTAGGGGATGATTTAATTAAAACGGGCATTAATATAATATTGCCCCAGTATTAACGGATTTTATTTATTTTTAAGAAGGAACCCTAATTCCGTAGATAAACTGTATCCTAGATTACTTCTTGTATAATTTTCTACCAGCCTGAGAAAAATACATCAATCGTTTCGATGATTAGCTCGTACAAACAGACATACAGCCAGTTAAACAAAAACATCTTAAACGCGTTGTTGGGTTGTGCTATCGTTCAAATAATAAAATAAGCAGATTTTTCCGAAATCACAGACGTCACTCTTTTTTTTTCTATTCGTTAAAATGAAATGTATGTAAAGATAAAAAACCTACTTACCTACTTTTTATTCTGCAACAGCTGGATGGATCTCACAGTCGCGTTATTCGAGATCTTGTACTCAGTGAAATGGCCATAGACAACGATGTTATATTTCCTATAGATTTTTAAAACATAATATCTTAACACTCAAATAATTTGCGATACTATAAATTTTGAAATTATGAATTCTTCTTATTAATAAACCGATAGACGTACACGGCTGGCTTAGGCGGCTGGAGATATGTCTCTTGCATAGACTTCCACGTGTCTCGGTCTTGCGCGGTGTGTATCCGGCGGCTCCCTGGAAACTTCTCTGGCGTTGTCTGTCTAGGGGGTTGTCTATCAACACTGCACTTTCTGGTGCGAGCTCGCCACCTCGTTCAAAGAAGTGAAATTATTATTTATTTATTTTTATTAAAGGTATATTTTTAGATAGATTTTTTTATTCGATGACAAGATAATTCTTAGCTGCTATCTCACCTGATAGTAATTGACGATGCAGTCTAAGATGGTAGCGGGCTAACTTGGAAGGGGTATGGCAGTGTACATTAAGCCCATACCCCTAATCTGCTTGTTACACGCCAACGTGCCAGAACGCTAAATCGCTTGGCGGCACGTCTTTGACGGTAGGGTGGTAACTAGCCGCGGCCGATGCCTCCCACTGGATTTAAAGAGTTATGTTTAAATGTAGTAGGCTTCGGCCATTAGGAAGTTCTGTCTAGAGTCAATAGCGTGCCACCAAGTGATTCCTTACGGTACTTCGGGACGATGATGGCCTGTAGAAACCATCTCATCATCACCAGATTATGGGGTATGTGTGCGGGACGATATAGTGCAAGTGTTTGTGTAATAAAGAGACGGCATAATAGTGGACTGATTAAATAGCATAATTAGTTAGTAATTAATGTGTCATGTATAGTTTAGCAATTGTTTATACTTTTAAGTACATAAGTCTCATGTATTATCGCATAAGTGAATAGGGAAAATAATAAATAAAGATTAAAATAGAAAACCCATAGGGAAATAGGCCGCGGCTCTCCTTACGGTACAGCTACGAGCCGAAAAGATACCTTATTAATTCCTAGAAATAGACCGCGGCTCTCCCAACGGTACAGCTAGGAACCGTAAAGACACCTCTGTAATTCCAAGAAATGCCGCGGCTTTCGCTACGGTACAGCTCATAGTAGTAAAGACACCTAATTATGTAATAATAGCTATTATTATTACTAAATTGTGATTGGTTTAAAATAATGCGCTCTGATTGGTGCACTGATCGATAGCAAAATTACACCAATCAGAGGGCCTACATTTTTTCTGCTATTTTTGTATAAATACCGGGCTGAATTGTAAGCCGGCACAGTTCCCACCGGCAAGCGGTAGCGGTACCCAATAAAAGAAGAAAAGTTCTTCGAGAGTTTTCCTTGCTACCCAACCAACCCAGCTACAGCTAATGTACAGAAGCGTACAGTATGAATTTATTTAAAAACTATATACCAAGTATAAGCCTCAATAGCCCAACGGTTAAAGGTGCGGACTGATAACTGAAAGGTCGCAGGTTCGAATCCCACCCGTTGCACTATTGTCGTACCCACTCCTAACACAAGCTTTCCGCTTATTTGGAGGGGAGAGGAGGATATTAGTCAACTTCAACTTGACTAATATTCTTAAAAAAAAAAAGTTAGCCCGTTACCAGTCACCACCTTAGATTACATCGTCTCTTCAGGTTAAATGACAGTCAAAGACTAGGTACTACTATTAAAAAAAAGATTGATAAGATGGATATTGCAATTGAAAGTAATAAAGTATAAAAGTAAAGTATAAAAGCAACCCAAGTTTAATGGATGCCAGTTTATAAAACTTTCATGAAATTGGTAGGGAAGAAAAGTTTAAGTGAAAATTTCAGTTCAGTTCAGAATTTTCAGTTCCCTATCCATTTTCTTCAGATTTATTCCTTGGGGCGATATTATTTATTCAAGTTCTGTAAAGACCGACCATAATTATAAATATCTTAAAAATACGTTTAGAAGCATTGAACACAATTGGAATCCTTATCAATGTTCTAATTTGAAATTTCTAAAGTATGTTTGTTGGTTTGTCCTTCAATCACGTTTCAATCGAGACGTGATTTGATACTACTTTTTATTCCGGAAAACAAAAATAATAATAATGATAATGTCCTCCCGACCGAATCCGATCACGGCGGCCAACCTTCCTAGAGGTCAGCCATTTGCGCGGGAGATATTATAGTGCACAAGTGTATGCGCAAACACAGATGCACTCTCTATTCCCTCACTCTCATAGTCCGATGGGACGGAAATCCGACACGACCGGAGAGAGATCAGGCGCAGGACCGACGGCTTTGCGTGCTCTCCGAGGCACGGGGGTCATTAACCGCGAACTTCCTAACTCCGGGCTAGTACTGAGATTTTATTTGGAAGAAAAACCCAATACATTTTTTTTAACGGCCCGACCCGGGAATCGAACCCGGGACCTCGTCATCCGCAGTCGAACAAGCTAACCACTAGACCAACGAGGCAGTTAAAACAAAAACAACCCTAATAAATGGAGATTTTATGGACTTTGTTTTAACAAGTTTAAAGATTCAGTGTTTTAACCTAATTCCACTCGGATGTAATCATGGATTAGATAATAGATATAAAATTGTGTAAATTTTTCAGAAATAACATATGGAAACTGGCAGAGTTACATGCTAGTGTTGTGATCTCGTCGCCTGTCCGTCAAAATCATAGTGTGGACTTGCGCGTGCGCTAATTAAAAAAGACATCATTAAACAAGTGTAAATTAAAAATTTTACTTTTAAATGAAAGCTTTTAGTAGCTACATCATTAGACTCTGGATATCATCTAGGATCAGAGTACTTGTTATGACGAATCAAACGAGCCCAAACTCGATGGGGTTACGTCGTTTTATTACAGAGTTCCGATAGCCATCTTCCGTCTCCATCATCAGATCAGCTCCATATCACAATAATATTGCATTGTCATCCGATTTACACATAAGTACATGCAAAATTTCAGCTTGATCAGAAACCGGGAAGTGGGATTCATCTTGTAAGATTTGACCCAAACAAACATTGCAAGTTAAATAAAAGCTTGTAAAAAGGCTGTATATTTTAGGAACTTACAAAATTCCTGGGTTTAAAACCCTAGACCCCAGTAAAAGGATGTCGTGGTCATCACTGCTATGCAATTCAATATAATATTCTGTTTACTATTATATAGCTACCATAAAACCGTTTCCACGATAAGCCTAACATTAGCTAATTTGGTGCATGACTTCCGAATGCTCATAAATTCAGCTTTGAGGTTTGTTTATAACACGTGTGTGATCGTTGTTAACGCTTATCTACATATTATATTTCGTGAAAACGCGTACATTTTATACTAATAACCTTCATATGATCAAATCTGTTTATTGTTAGACTGACAATTATGAATAGTTTCATAAAAACACGTCGAATAAAATTTTGTATCCACTAGTGGGTGAGTTCGCGAGAACGGTATAGTTCTCGGCAACGGCAAAGAAAATAATTTAATATAAAAAATTATTTTTAAAAAACCGACTTCAGACGCCCGTGCCACCACAAAGAATATAATTTATTGTTATTTTAAGAACAGCTCGACCGATTTCGATAAAATTTAAATGGGACCACTTGGAAAGTATACCCTTTAAAAAAAAAGATTTATTCAAATCGGGTCAGGCGTCTTCGAGTAATCAATGAACTTACATAAAAAAAATATTCCGACGAAATGATGAACCTCCTCCTTTTTTGAAGTCGGTTAAAAAAGGTAATGATCTGTGAGTATACCGACGATGAGTCTAGATATACAATATGTATGTATGTGACTATTTACATATGTTCCAACGTAGCGTCTAAACTACTGAGCCCATTTTGCTGAATGAGGTGTCAGTCGATTCGTAACATCCAATTTTTCATAGTCGAGCTAAAGTCTTAAAATTATTCAAAACAAGAATTATACAGGTTGGAGTAGAAAAACGAAGAAGTATTTTTGAACTGTAAACAGTAATATCTGGGTGACCGAGCTTTGCTCGGTTTTTTGGTAGATCGTGTTTTTTGGAAATTATATATAAAAAAAAAAAATTATAATAAAATTCATAGGGGACAATATAATCGTCTTGGAATCGAACCGGGATCTTCTGGTTTCGGGACCGCCCGATTTACCGTCGAGCTATCGGGAATTTATAGATGATGGCGAAAACCTTCGTATTCTAATGATATTGTAAGGGGTTTTTCATTGCCTGAAAACACGGATAAAACGACCTTTTCTAAAAATGAAACCTAGTTAGATTGATTTATCGCCCCTGAAACCCCCTGCATACCAAATTGCATGAAAATCGTTGGAGCGTTTCCGAGATTCAGATTATATCTACACTAATATTATAAAGAGGAAAGATTTGTATTTTTGTATGTAACGAATAAACTCAAAAAGTACTGGACCGATTTTAATAATTTTTTTTTCATTAGAAAGCTACATTATCACTGAGTAACATAGGCTATATTTAGTACTAGATTACTATAGAAATCTTTAGAAATTCCTATTAAAACCAACCGAAGGTGTAAAAAAATTAGCCATAAAATGTCTTTCATCGCATACGCTGCGAAGAGTATTAATGATAGGACAAAAAAATGTTCGACAATATTATAGAATATATCAATATCTACAAAAAACTTCGCGAGACCATGTGTCTAAATATTGTAGTTACGTCACTATAACTACTTTTTTACATTTAACAAATTGATAGAAATGCCGATCAAAATCAGACCGTGTTATCCATACCATTTATAAATTTTTATCCAAATAAATAATTTAATATTCAAGACTGTCTCAATACCTGATGATTACTTTTTGAATTATTGAAATCGGACATTCCATTCAAAAGATATCATGAAATTAAAATAAAAAATGGTCCACTGGGAAAGCTCTTACAGGACACGTCGCTGATTATTTGGGATGAGTGCACCATGAGCCATAGAGCTCATGTAGAAGCAGTGGACCGCACATTAAAAGATATAAGAAACTCATGCAATATTACCACTAATATTATAAAGAGGAAAGATTTGTATTTTTGTATTTTTGTATGTAACGAATAAACTCAAAAAGTACTGGACCGATTTTAATAATTTTTTTTTTCATTAGAAAGCTACATTATCACTGAGTAACAGGCTATATAGAAATCTTTAGAAATTCCTATTAAAACCAACCGAAGGTGTAAAAAAATTAGCCATAAAATGTCTTTCATCGCATACGCTGCGAAGAGTATTAATGATAGGACAAAAAAATGTTCGACAATATTATAGAATATATCAATATCTACAAAAAACTTCGCGAGACCATGTGTCTAAATATTGTAGTTACGTCACTATAACTACTTTTTTACATTTAACAAATTGATAGAAATGCCGATCAAAATCAAACCGTGTTATCCATACCATTTATAAATTTTTATCCAAATAAATAATTTAATATTCAAGACTGTCTCAATACCTGATGATTACTTTTTGAATTATTGAAATCGGACATTCCATTCAAAAGATATCATGAAATTAAAATAAAAAATGGTCCACTGGGAAAGCTCTTACAGGACACGTCGCTGATTATTTGGGATGAGTGCACCATGAGCCATAGAGCTCATGTAGAAGCAGTGGACCGCACATTAAAAGATATAAGAAACTCATGCAATATTACTTTGTTTACTGTACAACAGAATCAATAAATTATTAATTATTAAGTATCTACCATTTAACAAGTAATTTATGTAAATCTAAATGTTTCAAATGGCTAAAATCACTCTCCTATGAAGAGACCGAAAGACTTTTATACACACTCAAATAGTAAAATAATACTCAAACGCATTCACTCACTCACACACACATACACACACGAACGCACCCACACACACGCGCGCGCACACACACACACGCACGCACGCACACACACACACACACACACACACACACACACACACACACACACACACACACTCAAGCTTCCTGCATGCTGTAAATTTAATTTAATACTATATAAATGGATAAATTGAATCGTGTTAATATTTCCGTATATAATTAAGTCTCGAAGGTGGGCGTGACGGCTGGAACGCAGTTTAAACTTTTCCAGTCGTCAACGTTCATAGATTTTAAGCACCTATGTAATCAAAGAAAGGAAATAAATAATTTCAATTTCAATTTCAATATGATGGGTGGCGTAACTTTTGTTTTCGCTGGAGACTTTCGCCAAACTCTACCAGTTGTAACAAAAGGTACACGTGCCGACGTTATTAAAGCGTGCCTCAAATCACCTTTGTGGCTATCAATTAAAACTCTCAATTTGCGGACGAATATGAGAGCACATGCAATAACCGCGGTGGTAATTTCTCAGAAAATATACTTAAATTAGGAGACGGAAAATTTACTACTCCAATAATTGCAAACAGCTCCCAAGTACTGTTGGATATTGAATTGGCTCAAACTGTTCACAGTCTAGAAATCCTTATAGACACAATCTATCCCGACATCAACAATCTTACAGTAAGAAATTTCCATTGGCTCTGTTCGAGAGCGATATTGTCACCCAGAAACGACTCAGTAAATGAGATAAACACAATTATTATTGAAAAAGTACCAGGTGATTTTAAATGTTACAAATCTGTTGACACCGTGTGCAACATCGAAGATACAGTGCACTACCCACAGGAATTTTTAAATTCCCTCAATCCTGCTGGCTTGCCACCTCATGAACTAAAATTAAAAATAGGTACGCCTGTTATGCTTTTAAGAAATTTAAGCCCTCCCAATATGTGTAATGGTACAAGACTATTGATCAAAGAATTAAGAGATAATGTGATTGTAGCAACTATCATTACGGGTCCCGCGGCCGGTCAGCTCGCACATGTTCCGCGGATCCCGATGATACCAACTTATTTGCCCATATCTTTTAAAAGGTTACAGTTCCCTTTAAAAATATCCTTTGCCCTAACAATAAATAAATCCCAGGGACAAACTTTTTCCATAGTTGGTATCGACTTAAGGAAAGAGTGCTTTTCCCACGGGCAATTGTATCTCGAGTAGGATCTCCTGAAAATCAATACGTTTTGTTGCCACCTACAAATACCACAGCCAACGTAGTGTACAGGGAGGCTTTAAAATAAGCATACAATTTTTTTCTAATTTAGTGATTCATGGTCGTTTTAATTAGCATGCTTATAACTTAAATATCTGTACCTATTTATGTCTACCCGTGCGAAGCCGGGACGGGCCGCTAGTATTATATAAATTACGTGTCACGTTGTTTGTCCGCGATGGACTCCTAAACTACTGAACCGATTTTTATCAAACTTCGTAACTATCTGTAATTTGGTCTAACTTAAAAGATAGGATAGTTTTTATCTTAATTATGGACTTCAATATTTGGAGTTCCCGAGGGATATTAAAAATTAAATTCACGCGGACGAAGTCGCGGGCATCACAGCTAGTCTATATATATAAAAGAAAGTGGTGTTAGTTACACTATTTATAACTCAAGAACGGATGAACCGATTTGGCTGAAAATTGGTGGAGAGGTAGCTTAAAACCAGGAAACGGACATAGGATACTTTTTATCCCGTTCGACCGCGTTTCCGTCAAGTCACTATAAAACGTGGTATAACAAAAACGCATCTGACATGGAATAACAAAACGCAAATGACAGTGGAATAACAAAACGTAAATGACAGCTAAACGTAATATTGTCTTTGGTTAAGTATGGTAAAAAATTTGACAATTATAAAAAGTGTTATAATAAAGCATTACTGATATTATAAATGCGAAAGTGTGTTTGTTTGTTGGTTTGTCCTTCAATCACGTCGCAACAGAACAGCGGATTGATGTGATTTTTTGCATGGGTATAGTAATGGATGTAGTAGTGGTTCCTCAGACCGGGAGAGCTACTTTTTATCTCGGATAATGAAAGAGTTCCCGCGGGATTTTTAAAAACTAAATCCATGCGGACGAAGTCGCGAGCATCAGCTAGTATATATATATATAAAAGAAAGTGGTGTTAGTTACACTATTTATAACTCAAGAACGGATGAACCGATTTGGCTGAAAATTGGTGGAGAGGTAGCTTAGAACCAGGAGACGGACATAGGATACTTTTTATCCCATTCGACCGCGTTTCCGTCAAGTCACTGTAAAACGTGGTATATAAGAAAAACGCATCTGACATGGAATAACAAAATGCAAATGACAGTGGAATAACAAAACGTAAATGACAGCTAAACGTAATTTTGTCTTTGGTTAAACGGTAGTAAATATCATTCGTCTATGGTTAAGTATGGTAAAAAAATTGACAATTATAAAAAGTGTTATATTTACAATTTTAAAGCATTACTGATATTATAAATGCGAAAGTGTGTTTGTTTGTTGGTTTGTCCTTCAATCACGTCGCAACAGAACAGCGGATTGATGCGATTTTTTGCATGGGTATAGTAATGGATGTAGTAGTGGTTCCTCAGACCGGAAGAGCTACTTTTTATCTCGGAAAATGAAAGACAGAGTCCCCGCGGGATTTTTAAAAACTAAATCCATGCGGACGAAGTCGCGGGCATCAGCTAGTATATATATATATACTAGCTGACTCGGCGAACTTCGTACCGCATAATTATCTATATAAATAAAAAACAAATAAACTATCCTAATCCAAAAAAAACTATCCTATCTTTCAAGTCGGATCAAACCGCACACGGTGTGCAAATTTGATTAAAATCGGTTAAGTAGTTTAGGAGTCCATCGCGGACAAACAACGTGACACGTAATTAATATATATTAAGATATATACAAGAATTGCTCGTTTAAAGATATTAGATTTTACTTTTTATTTTTTTCGCAAAGAAAAGCTCCTTTTCTCCGCCCGGTCGCGGCGCACAAAAGAGCAGGTGGATATTGTTCTGCGGTGCCCCATGAACCATGTACGTCTATGTATTTCTTTAAACAGTTTTCTGGACACCAGTGATGATAAAAAACAGTATTTTGCACACTTGTTTTGTAAAAAATGTTTAGTAAAAAAAGTGTGCAAAATACTGTTTTTTTTTTGTTTTACCCTCTTAAGGGGGGGGGGGGGGGGTTATAAAAACTTTTCTTAGCGGATGCCTACGTCATAATACGTAGGTACTAGTAGCTCTATATACCCAGCCCGATCCATCTAGCTAATAGCTATGTACCGGAATATAGTTATATGCTATACGCAAGCGGTTCATAGCTATCTTACTTGTGCAAATCCAAGAATAAATAATTTCACTTGATTAGCCCAGTCAGATAAGCATATTACGAGATCGTGCTCGTATTATAGCTATATTCCTTGTAAGATAGCTATATCCCTAGGGTTATAGCTATATCACGGCTTCAACTACCTTTTAGATAAACATTATTATAAAGCAAAATAAAGAATAATAAATATGATTCTGAATGGAAACTTTAGTCACTGAGGCTTAAACATATTTGTAAATCAAAATAAAAACGCGTAAATATAAATGATAAAAGTGTCTCTGTTGCCCCCGGGCCAAAGATGCCCATCAAGGTTGCAATGTTGCCACGCTCAACAATTTATTTTTGTAAACGTTGCTGCGATGGACAATTTATTTGTAAATGGTCGAATAAAAATATTGTCTTTCTATGTTTATGTTGTCAAATGAATACGATTATACTATTATACAAGTGTAAATTAAAAAAAAGAGTCGTGTGGTGTCGTGGGACACCAGATAGGAACGAAGTTCCTTATTTTAAAAATATTAATTTTAAATTCTATTCGAGGTATAAAGAAAATAATTATTCGGGTATACATTTTTTATCATGATTTTTTTATCGATAAAAATCATAAAAACTACTTTACAAAATTATCTTAAGGTGGAAGACATGGCTGCCCGCGAAATTCAAATTTAATTTGGTTTTTCGCAATTTGTAAACTAATATACGACAAAGTAGGCGTAATGCCTTCTAATTGCGCCAGTGGAATTATCATCTTCACAGGTTTACATAAAAATCTTTACTTGAAAGAGACCAGTTTAAGAAATTAATCAAAATACTGAGTTGGACGTGAGTTACTCACAAATTAGTCGACTGTGACGAAAAAAATCTTACGCTTTTATTTTTTAACGTTACGGACGTTTTTTGCCGGCTAGGGTACCCCTCCGCAACGCGCCGTAAGGAACTTCGTTCCAAAAAAAATTAAAATACAAACTTAGTAGCTACCTCCATCATCAGATGCTGGATATCATCTAGGACCAGAGTACTCGTCAAGACGAATCAAACGAGCCCGAATTCGATGAGGTTACGTCGTTTTATTACTGAGTTCCCATAGCCATCTTTCAGCTCCATCATCAGATCAGCTACATGTCACAATAATATTGTATTGTCATCCGATTTACATGTACATGCAAAATTTCAGCTCAATCAGAAACCGGGAAGTGGTACTAATTCATCTTGCAAGATTTGACCTAAACATACATACATTTACCTACATAAATAAGCTTCTAATTACACAATCGCAACACTGCGTCGCACGTAGCTGTGACACAGCGGGAATATTCTTTGTAGGACACCGTAGCGACGACGCCGTAGTAGTTCTACGGTGTCATGTACAGTGTACTGTGTGGTTAGTCCGAGCTTTAATTCGTTTGATCGTAATAGTTAACTATGACATTAGCATCAAACTAAAATGAACCATAATAGTATCGATTTAAAGTCACAAATTCAATACAGACGATTTTAATTTGGAGCGTTTTCGTTACCTAATAATACCTACATACACAAAATTGAGCTCTTTTAACTCAATACTGTTACGGTTTATTATTATTATTTTTTAACTGCCTCGTTGGTCTAGTGGTTAGCTTGTTCGACTGCGGATGACGAGGATCCGGGTTCGATGCCCGGGTTGGGCCGTTAAAAAAAATGTATTGGGTTTTCCTGCCAAAAGAAATTCTGAGTACTAGCCCGGAGTTAGGAAGTTGGCGGTTAGTCACTCCCGTGCCTCGGAGAGCACCTAAGCCGTCGGTCCTGCGCCTGATCTCTCTCCGGTCGTGTCAGATTTCCGTCCCATCGGACTATGAGAGTGAGGGAATAGAGAGTGCACCTGTGTTTGCGCACACACTTGTGCGCTATAATATCTCCTGCGCAGATGGCTGATCTCTAAGGACGTTGGCCGCCGTGATCGGATTCGGTCTGGAGGACATTATTATTATTTATTATTTATGGTTTATTTTACTTTGATGGTAATGTCATGGTTTACTATTCATAGTTAACTATCGAATCTTGTACTAACCCTATTGGGGGCCTACCACTTTACATATCAGTTACCACCAACGCTTAAATCAGTATAATTTCGATATTCTTTTGACATGTGTAAACCATAGACTCAGAAGCGGAAATTATCACTCAAAACTAATCACGCCTTAAGAGAATACATCTCTTAAAACGCTAAAACCCTACCTATAGCCGTCTCCTCCACCCCCACAACGGCCCCTTTCCTCACATCTAATCAATTTAACCACAAACACGACAGACAAACACCATCTGAACGTGAGGGTAGTTATCAAAAACATTCAAATATCAAATAATCAATAACACTAATCTTAGCGTACTGGCAATATTTATTCGATTAGGGTGCGATTGCTATCGCACTCCCTCAATCAAATACAACGACGGAGACACGAAAGCATCTACTAGTTATTGGAACTACTTTACTGTTCAGAAGCAGGTCTTTATTTCTATACCAAATATCTATCACAAATTATCAAGTTAACACTAATTACACTAACTTTTCTGCAAACTTATTTAAACAAACTATAGAGAAATCACTCGCGCGACAACTCAACAGAGTTTAGCGTACGCTTTCACGATATAACAGAACTGAGAGCCTTTCGTCTTTCTTTTCGCTTTTTATATATTTCATTTACAAAATGGCGGTACCGCCCACTTCTTTAACGAACCTTTGAAATCATTCGTCCAATCGTTGGGAGAAGTCAAATATTAGTCTATTTAAATTCTATTCAGTCAAATTTCAACAAAACTATTACCTATATTATCTCTTATATTTAAAACTATTTGATATGATATACACACTACTTCTTATTATTATTCGTAAAAGCTGGTTAATTTAATCATGTAGCTGACACATGTCATATTATAAAGTGATTACTTTAACTGCCGCACTCAGTCATTCATTAAATTAAGATTAATTAATCATTGACTTGTGATTAACTGCCGCACTCAGCCGTATGTATTAAATGAAGTGAATAAATTTAATGATTAATTAATTATTATTAAATATATTACTGAATTGTCATGAATGTACAAACGAAGCGTTAACTTCTGAGAATTAAACTTTTTAAAATGCAAGATTAAGTCGTTACGTAACGATTAGCGACTCTGAGTGCGGCAGTTAGTCTGTCATTATACGATATCAACCTAAAAGTAATTACTTTAAGTTAAAAGTACAAATAACACAGTTTTTTTAACTATCTTTTTGAATCTTTTAGGACTGATTTCACCAACATAAGATAAGTCTTATCCGAGCGTCATATTTTGAAAATATTTTCAACATAAACACTGTCCGAATGCCTAATTTATTCCTCGGTAAAACGTCACTCGACGTTGGTAAAATCGGCACTTAGACATGAAATATTTTTACAAACTTCCTAATATATTGTTAGGCTAGGCCTATCATGTAACAATAGTGTGAGCTTCAGTATTCGACCTATAAGTGTACTATTATATTGTTTGTAAGTCTATCATCAGTAGCAACCATGTAGCAACCCATCAACGGCTCACTACTGAGTGCAGGTCTCCTCTCAGAGAAGGGTTATAGGCCATAGTCCACCACGCTGGCCCAATGCGAATTGGCGGACTTGTAAGTCTATAACACCTACTAATATTTTTCCTTGACATACTAGGTATTATTATGATATTTGTTTAGTCATAGATTTAGAATTGGTAGTTGCTTCGCAGTTCGCACCTACTAGATACCGTCGGCGTACTAGTAATTTAGTACTGGTAGTGAATTACGCCTGAACTGACGCACCCACATAGTCTAGCTAGTAGCAACAAAAGTTTGACGTTTTCAAACAAACTGATATTACGTTTGTAGGATCGGGTATCTAGTAGTGACTACGCTAGCAATCCTAAATCTATGGTTTTTGTTTTATTTTGTTTTTGCTCTTGTCTACTATAAAAATCAAATGAAAGCAATTATTATCAGTTATCACTAGTCACACTTACGTGGTTTAACATGATTATTACCAGAAACGGGACTTTCTCGTGCACCTGAAAGTGGAAGCACTAAACTTTAGCCATCAATCCAGTTAGCGAGTTGCTTCCAAGTTGCTTAACCGGCATTGCATTAATTTAACGTCGTAACAAGATTACAGTACTTTGTAAAATCTGCTATAAATAGGCACATCTTGATTTTAAAGGTGAAGGTGAGTATTTCAAACAGTCTTATTGAGTTTCGCGTTCATGTTTCCAATTTCACGACGACTTTGCGATTACTCTAATTCTTCAATTCTAATGGGTCAGGATTTTTCGGGTAGCTTGACTCTCAGCCACTCAGTTCAAAATACCAACACAATGTATATTGGTTTTCTATATAGGGTTAAAGGTGTATTTTGAAGAGTGTGCTCACGAATTTTACAACCTCGGTCAAAGAAAGGAGAATGCGAGAATATGAGAGCCTGAGCATCCATAAGTGTTATATTGGTTTAACTAGTTTAAACAGTAAAAGAGAGCTGCAACTGAGAGTTCTCCAAAATGTTCCCAAAGGTGTGTGAACTCTGCCAAACTGCACTTGGCTAGTGTTGCGGACTATAGCATTAAGCCATTCTCAAACAAAATTTTACTTTACAGTTTTTTATATCCAATCTTTTGCGCTATTAAATTATTTACAACCCATAAGCTAGACAAATAGTTTTATGAAGCTTCCAGAGTGAACGATTTTGTAGAGATAATCTCAGACAATGTTTCGTAAAATTCGAGATACTTACGAGTAAGCTCAGAGTATATTATGCGGATAGAATTTTAATTGCGGTTGCGAGAACAAAATAAAAAGCGATTTAAGGTTCAACGCACACTTTCTATTTAATCGTTCTCCGATATTTCAAATACTGTTTGAATGTTATCGAGGAGAAACGTGCAACAAATAAACAAAAACTATCAAATGCGTTATGTTAATAAAGTAGGTACTTTTGCAGTTAACTTATCGTGTATTAATTTGTTACATTGATATAACTAGATATTGATGCTAATTCTGTAATAAACACTAAAACAAAACTTAATTGACAGCTCTATCTTTAATGTGGTGTGTGTGTGTGTGTGTGTGTGTGTGTGTGTGTGTGTGTGTGTGTGTGTGTGTGTGTGTGTGTGTGTGTGTGTGTGTGTGTGTGTGTGTGTGTGTGTGTGTGTGTGTGTGTGTGTGTGTGTGTGTGTGTGTGTGTGTGTGTGTGTGTGTGTGTGTGTGTGTGAGAGAGTTTGATGTGTGTGTTCCACAGGGAACACTGAGAGAAAGATTTATTTTTAAACTGGTCAATATAGTTATGAGATTGTGTACAACAGAAATCTTGTTGTAAAGTATAGAATAGAATAATTAAGCAAGCTGATAAATCAGTTCTGAGTTCTACTTACACATTACAATTGGCGCAGTCGGTAGGATTCGACAGAAAATTGATTTTCTTGCCTCCTCATGACAGAATTTCTGTCAGAACCGGTGGTAAAGACTGGACTTGTCATAAGAGTTACAAAGTTGGCCTAAATAAAACTAGTGGTTCGCCCCGAACTGAGACCTCGCGGTAACGATATCCCATGATTATTCATTCAATCGATACATGACGACCAAACCTGACATTATTATTATGCCCGTTTTCACCAAACATACCTAAATCATCAAATTATTGTTTAGTTAAATATCAAACTTCAATAAGTTTGATATTTAACTAAATATCAAACTTCAATGAGTTTGATATTTAACTAAAAAATAATTTTAATTGAATAATATGGTATTATATTATTATGTAACTAAATAATAATGGTCGACGCAAAACTGTTTTTGGGATAGGTCGTAGTCGTAATCTCCTAGTTCCATGGAATAGTGCCTAATGTAATGACTGCGCCATCTATTAGCATTATTGTGAAGCTATGTTGATGCTATATGAATTACTGATGCCCATTAAAAATTAAATAATCTCGTTTCTTTATAATATTCATATAATTTTAGTATTTGTTGTTCAAGTACAGGATATAAGTGAAATAATAAAAATAAAACAGGTTGAAAATACGTAGCGGATTTTGCTAGAGAGCGTCTTCAAGCGAGCGTATAAAATCGCCACTTTGAAAGCCCCCATTTCGTCAATTTTAAAGGAAAAAATAAAAAAAAATATTTTTGTACTCGGTTCAAAATTATCTTTAATATGATATGTTACAATTTCATATAACGCGATAATTTTTTTTTTACTTCGCATTCACTTCTATGAGAGCCCCCCTGAAATAAAGGTTTTTATAATTTTTTATGCAATATTCGGCTGAAGGCCATCAGTTCACATATTATATCTAAATTTGAAGTAATTACGTTCAGTAATTCAAAAGTTATAAGGCTCTGACAGACGGACGGACGGACGGACGGACAAGAGCAAATTCACCTAGTAGACTCAGAGACCTCGCTTCGCTCGGTCAATAAATACATTGTTTTGAATATTCATTTTACAGCTCCGGAAAGGGTTTAAATCGCGGATCAAAGATGCTAAAAGCAACGAGTGTGCGTTAGTCTTAAGTTACAATTTGCGTAGCTCTTTTTGTTCGAATGGAGCTTGTTATCACATAAATCGGAAATCTTTAAGTATGTTTCTGTTTTTGTATTTAACTATACTGCCTCGTTGGTCTAGTGGTTAGCATACTAAACTGCGGATAAGAGGTTCGGTGTTGAACTCTCGGGGACCTCGAAAAATGTACTTTAGGTTTTGCTGTGTATTGTAATGAAATTCTTAGTACCTACTATAGCTCGGAGTTAGGAAGTTGGAGGTGTGAACACGTAAAGCAGCCTGACCTGTGCATGATTTATCTCCGGTCGTGTTGGATTTCCGTCACATCGGACCCCATATGAGAGTGAGGGAATAGAAAGTGCATTGCGCACACAACTGTGCACTATAATATTTTCCGCGCAGATAACTAATCTCCGTGGCTGGATTCTGTCGGGAGGACTTTTATATTAATGAAATAGAATATGACGCCCGAAACTTCAGCCGCGTTCGTTCGTTTAGTTTTCTTAAAAATTCCCGTGCGAACTTTTTGATTCTCATTCTCTTCAAACACTCCCCAATCATACTAATATTATAAATGCGAAAGTGTGTTTGTTAATTGTTTGTTGGTTTGTCCTTCAATCACGCCGCAACAGAGCTTCGGACTGTGGTGATTATTTGCATGGGTATAGATACCTACCTGGAGGGTGACATAGGCTACTTTTTATCCCGAAAAATCAAAGAGTACCCGCGGGATTTTAAAAACTAAATTCACGCGGACGAAGTCGCGGGCATCACCTTGTTATAATGTACGAGATAAAATACCTACGCAAAGAGAGCTTACATCTCTGCGTTGCTCCAGGCTTGGCTGTTTTGTGTTTCTCGATAATGCCATCAATGTTACTTCTACAACATACTTATTGGAATATAGACACAATGTGTATGTTACGTGATACTGATAACTCAACCTACTATAGTAAAACTTAAGTCTGTCAAAGACTAAAGCAAAGATGTCATAAAAATTACAGTTTATAATATTAGTTGTATGAAAAATTTAGATAAGTAGGTATTACTTTGTAGGTAGGATTTGGTCGCCACGATACAGGTTTACAGAGCGTGGTGGACTATGGCTTATAACCCCTCTGAGAGGAGACCTGCGCTCAGTAGTGAGCCGTTGATGGGTTGCTAATGATGATGATGATGATGATGATGATGATTATTTTTATTACATTTTACTAGCATTTTACGTATTTCAGACAAATAAATTACAATTGTGATTTAAAAATTTAAAACATGTGTGAGTCTATGGGCGGACTATTTATGATATACCTGACATCCTGTTACCCAGTTTTCTGCTCCATCATTAGATTCCCTCCTCGATCGTCATCTAACACCTATACTTACTCAATGAGACCATTCTTCCCCTCATTGTGGAAACTCTGCATACATAGAATAATACCTATTAAGTATATTGTAAAAGTATTTTGAAAAGAGCAACTGCCGAGTTTCTTGCTGGTTCTTCTCGGCAGGAACGGCATTCCGAACCAGTGGTAGACTCATTGACGATTCAAAAGTACTTGTAAAAGTTTATTTGAATAAAAAACATTTCTATTCTATTCTATTCTATTCTATTCTATTCTATTCTATTCTATTCTATTCTATTCTATTCTATTCTAATGAGCCCAAACACACTAGCTCAAACTGCTGTAAGTTGCTGAGGAGTTGGGTATCCCGTAGACTACTTGACGCTGCAGTATCAGCTCAAGGTTAACCTGTCTTCGAAATAATATGAAATAACAGTAAGGGCCATTTTCACCACCTTCTGATAAGTGTCGGATAGCTTATTCGCATATTTTGTCTTTGTCACTTGACATAAAGTAAGAATGTGACAAAATTTACGCTTAGGCTATCCGACACTTATCAGAAGGTGGTAATACAGGCCCTAAACCTTTTAAATCAACCGCACCTGTGAAAGTTTGTAAGACTCTTTAATCAATTAGGAAATGAGCTGATGATTATCAAACGCCTGAGCAGATCTTCATTAATTAAAGCTAAGAACCATCTCAATAACGTTAGCTTTCAAACAGAAAAACCGCATCGAAATCGGTTCATTCGTTGAAAAGCTACGAGAGAACAGACACACATACAGATACTCACGTCAAACTTCTGGTTTCGTCGGGGGTTAAAAAAGGGTTCCTTCAAATTATTAGGTATACAATAGCCGCCTACGCAATGACTTTATTTGGTTGGAAATAGGCATTTTATTTGGATTCAGCGTGGGCATATCTAATGTTAGTTTATAAGATATCTTATAGGAGACAAACCAAATAATAGTTCATTGCCGAAGAGAAAAAATAGGATTAGACTCAAGTCGACAATTTCGATATTTTTTTAATCAAAAATAGGGTTTTGGGCGAGGGTGCTTACATTGAAATTTGGTAAAGATTTATTCAAGGACGCGGATTAGGAAGAAGGAATTCATAATACGCGACGACGCTTCGAATGGCTCTATCTAATAGCTTAGCTAAAGCTTAGACACACACACAAACGCGTAACCAACGCGGCGCAGCGCTTAAAACCGGCATTAATTTACCGGAAAATTTCGATTAATTATTTATTACCGGCTCAAAATATTGTTCTTCAATTTGCCGGTTGAATTACTAAACGTATCGAATTCTACTGATACAATCTTTGACTGATACATTTTATAACTATTAGGCACTGATTGGCCCGACCCTTCTTTTAACCAATCACAGTCGTGTGGAAAAATAACTGAATTTCAAAATTTGGTATATACAGTTAATCATCAGAAACGGGTTTAAGCGGTTTTCAGAAAGAAACCGGTACCGGAGTTAGAGATCGTAAGTGGTTTACTACATAACATACATTTTACGTATTTCAGACAAATAAATTACAATTGTGAATTAAAATTTTAAAACATGTGTGACCCAGTTTCCTGCTCCATCATTAGATCCCCTCCTCGATCATCATCTAACACCTATACTTACTCAATGAGACCATTCTTCCCCTCATTGTGGAAACTCTGCATACATAGAATAATACCTATTAAGTATATTGTAAAAGTATTTTGAAAAGAGCAACTGCCGAGTTTCTTGCTGGTTCTTCTCGGCAGGAACGGCATTCCGAACCAGTGGTAGACTCATTGACGATTCAAAAGTACTTGTAAAAGTTTATTTGAATAAAAAACATTTCTATTCTATTCAATTCTATTCTATTCTATTCTATTCTATTCTATTCTATTCTATTCTATTCTATTCTATTCTATTCTATTCTATTCTATTCTATTCTATTCTATTCTATTCTATTCTATTCTATTCTATTCTAATGAGCCCAAACACACTAGTTCAAACTGATGTAAGTTGCTGAGGAGTTGGGTATCCCGTAGACTACTTGACGCTGCAGTATCAGCTCAAGGTTAACCTGTCTTCGAAATAATATGAAATAACAGTAAGGGCCATTTTCACCACCTTCTGATAAGTGTCGGATAGCTTATTCGCATATTTTGTCTTTGTCACCTGACATAAAGTAAGAATGTGACAAAATTTACGGTTAGGCTATCCGACACTTATCAGAAGGTGGTAATACAGGCCCTAAACCTTTTAAATCAACCGCACCTGTGAAAGTTTGTAAAACTCTTTAATCAAGTAGGAAATGAGCTGATGATTTTCAAACGCTTGAACAGATCTTCATCAATTGCGGCTAATAACCATCTCAATCACGTTATCTTTCAAACAGAAAAACCGCATCGAAATCGGTTCATTCGTTGGGAAGCTACGAGGGAACAGACACACATACAGATACTCACGTCAAACTTCTGGTTTCGTCGGGGGTTAAAAAAGGTTCCTTCAAATTATTAGGTATACAATAGCCGCCTACGCAATGACTTTATTTGGTTGGAAATAGGCATTTTATTTGGATTCAGCGTGGGCATATCTAATGTTAGGTTATAAGATATCTTGTAGGAGACAAACCAAATAATAGTTCATTGCCGAAGAGAAAAAATAGGATTAGACTCAAGTCGACAATTTCGATGTTTTTTTTAACCAAAAATAGGGTTTAGGGCGAGGCCCGAGGGTGCTTACATTGAAATTTGGTAAAGATTTATTCAAGGACGCGGATTAGGAGGAAGGAATTCATAATACGCGACGACGCTTCGAAAGGCTCTGTCTAATAGCTTAGATAAAGCTTAGACACACACACAAACGCGCAACCAACGCGGCGCAGCGCTTAAAACCGGTTTTAATTAACCGGATAATTTCGATTAATTAATTATTATTTACTACCGGTTCAAAATATTGTTCTTCAATTTGCCGGTTGAATTACTAAACGTATCGAAATCTACTGATACAATCTTTGACTGATACATTAGGCACTGATTGGCCCGACCCTTCTTTTACAAATTACAATCGCGTGGAAAAATAACTGAATTTCAAAATTCGGTATATTATAAAGTTAAACGTCAGAAACGGGTTTAAGCGGTTATCAAAACGAAAGTTAGGGATCGTAAGCGGTTTAATACATATTATCCGAATTCTAAGCCTTGCCAAAATTACAAGGAACTGTGATGGAGTCATAGATTTAGGATTGGTAGTCGCTTCGCACCTACTAGATACGTAGGTATCTATAATATAAACTAGCGGCACGCTATGATGGCCGGTTTGACGTTTGTCCGCTCATGAAGTTCCGTATTAATTGATAACGACTTTGAAGGAAATAATTGTATTACTTTATTGACGATAGTGATGTGCAGAGATTCATAAATTTTATCGAATGTAGTTTTAGGTTTAGGACTCAAAATTTATTTATTAAATTGATTTCTAAAATGTATACAAGTGTAGAAAAATCAGTTTGCACCATTTAAGGGGTGAATGTACTTGTGAATATGAACAATTTTCACTATGTGGACAAACCTCTGAAATCGCAAAAAAATATCAGCTGTTTCATACAAAAGGTAAAATTTTTATTTTTATATGATATATACCACAACTCGGCATTTGGTTTTCTAAATTGAAAATTTTTAAAAATGGAATCTAATACGATCGTCACATAGGATCGCTGGCTAGCACAACTACTACCTCCGGCAAACTCGCGTCAATGCTCAATGCAAAACAAAGCAGTTTCGAATTGACGTTGCTTCGAAAAGTATAAACTGTCAGTGCAATGCGATTGTGATATAGTTTTGACCTGGCTTTGGATTTCAAATATTGATACTGCATTACTGTTGACCCTTGCTCGTTAATTTGGACTCTGTTCAAGCCCTTTGTTGTGGATTTCGTCGATATGACCGAACGTACGCAGAGAACTGTTCTAAATAGTCAGACACGTGAGTTCGTAATACGCCTTCGTAACTATTTCGATCGTGAAGCTCAAAATGGAGGGCCAATTTTACCTATAACGTCAGTGGTTGAACGCGTAGCTGATGCGCTTAATATTGGACAACGAACTGTTAGACGGATAACTAAAAAAAAATATGGCGAGACTGGCACAGAAGAAAATAAACTTCACACACCAAAAAAGAGAAAACGAGCAAAACCAGTCGTAGGCATCGATAGCTTTGATGCCGATGCTATCCGAAGACATGTTTACGGCTACTATTTACAGAAGGAGTATCCAACAAGAAAAAAGTTGGTGCATTCACTGAAGGAAGCTGGATTATTCTTCGGTGGGGAAAGTTCTTTAACGAAGATTTTGAAGACCATTGGATTTCGATACAAAAAATGTAACAAACGCAAAATATTGATGGAAAGATTTGATATAGCGATGGCAAGGTATACTTTTTTACGGCAAGTGAAAGAAATCAAAAATTGGCAAAATGTTGTGTTCTTGGATGAAACATGGCTTAATGCTAACCATACTGTAGGCCGTTCTTGGAACGATGACACAGCAGCATCTACTTCCAAAGTTCCTGTAGGAAAAGGATCGCGACTTATAATTTGTCACGCCGGAACCATCAACGGGTTTGTCAAAGGTTCTCTCATGGCTTTTGCGTCAAAAACCACTGGAGACTATCATGAAGACATGAATGGAGAAAAGTTTACTGAATGGTTTACCTCAATGTTGTGTAGCCTCCCTGAACCATCTATTATAATTATGGACAACGCCCCATACCACTCGATGCAAATTGACAAGCCACCTGCCCAATCCCAAAAGAAAGCTGATATCGTCGCATGGCTTCGTAAAAATGGCGTAGATGCAAACATGAATATGTTAAAAGCGGAATTAGTACGTCTTTTAAAAGAAAACAAACCAACCAAGATCCGATACGTCATTGACGAAATAGCATTAGAACATGGGCACAGAGTTATACGGTTACCGCCTTACCATTGTGAGTATAATGCGATTGAGTTGGTGTGGGCTCAAATTAAGGGATATGCTGCAAGACACAATACAGAACCCCCATTTACCACAAAAAAAAATGCTAAAATTATTAGAAGAAGCTTGTGAACATGTGACTAAAGGAGACTGGGAAAAGGTTGTGAATAGAACTGTTAAATTAATAAGGGAAGATTATGAAAGAGATGTGAAAATAGATAATATTGTAGAAAACGAACATATAATTATTAATGTAGGTGATGATAGCAGTGACGACAGTGAAAATAGTAGTATGGACGAATCTGATTAATTATGGCCTTTTGTGGCACCTTTTTTGGTATCTTTTGTATTCATATGTTTCTTGTGTGCATATAAAGTATGTATATTCATTTTCATTCAAATATTCAGTTCGTTCAAATAAATTAAATAAACATATACATTTTTGTTTTATTAAACCTATTTAATCAGGTACAAAAACAAAACTTAATTGTTTTTTGTTCGAGAATAAATTGACATTCCACATCACTATTGTAATGTGTCAAACCGGCCATCATAGCGTGCCGCTAGTATAGTAAATTGCGGCAATTCATAGCAAGTACGCCAGTCTCGTAAGTCATAGCAACCAATGTTTAACGTTTTCAAATAGACTATATTATGATATTACGTTGCCGTTATGGATTCAAGGAGCTATTGTTTTTAGGAAGAGCGGTATCTAGTAGCGACTGCCAATCCTAAATCTATGGATGGAGTAACAAAGTGATGCGTTATCTTGCCGCTGCGCCACTCCCTGTATTGCGACTGCCTATACCAGCAAGTTGATGGCACCAACGCTTAAAGCAGTAAGTATAATTTTTGGAACGTAGTTCCTTATCGCGCGGTGCGGAAGGGGGCTAGACGGAAAAAATTTAGACAAAATCCGAGAACCGACACTTTTTTGAAACCGACACTTTTTATGAGATCAACCGCCGAATCCAACTCGGCTGGGCAGCGTTCGGGAAGCTCCGAGATGTCTTTTCGTCCAAAATTCCTCAGTGCCTGAAGACTAAAGTCTTCGAACAGTGCGTGTTGCCAGTGATGACTTACGGATCCGAGACATGGTCGCTAACTAAGGGCCTCATAAGTAGGCTCAGGACCGCTCAGCGTGCGATGGAAAGAGCTATGCTCGGAGTATCCCTGCGGGATCGAATCAGAAATGAGGAGATCCGTAGGAGAACCAGAGTCACCGACATAGCTCAGCGAGTCGCGATACTGAAGTGGAAATGGGCGGGGCACATAGTTCGAAGAGCTGATGGTCGTTGGGGTCCCAAGGTGCTGGAGTGGCGACCCCGCACCGGGAAGCGCAGTGTTGGCAGACCCCCCACCAGGTGGACCGACGACATCAAGCGAGTCGCAGGGAGCCGCTGGATTCAGGCGGCGCAAGACCGAGGTCTGTGGAAGTCCATGCAAGAGACCTTTGTCCAGCAGTGGACGTCTATCGGTTGATAAAGAAGAAGAAGAAGATTGACACCATGCACCCCACGCTTTTTTAAAATAAAATACATTTTTTTTATTTACACTATTATTAATTTATATTTATTGAAATTTTTGGACCCTATTCTTAATTTAAATTTATTAAAATTTATTTTCTATTTTTAGGGTTCCGTACCCAAAGGGTACCAACGGGACCCTATTACTAAGCCTACGATGTCCGTCCGCCCTTCCGTCCGTCTGTCAGCAGGCTGTATCTCGTAAACCATAATAGATAGACAGATGAAATTTTCACATATTATGTATTTCTATTGCCGCTATAACAACAAATAATAAAAATTAAATTAAATTAAAAAAATTAAATTAAAATATTTCCATGGGTACATAGAAATATTTTTATTTAATTTTTTTTAACGGAACCCTAAAAGAGCGAGGCCCGACTCGCACTTGGCCGATTTTTTTTTAGTTTGGTTTTCTATAAAAAGCGTGTTTTTAGTTTTTTTAAACTATTATTTTTTGAATGTGAATTTGGCATTGTGTTCAATATTTTCACACTACAATATAAGATCTCGGTAACTTATTTTTAAGTTATAAAAAATTAGGGAAAAATTCCACATGTAGAAATTATTTATAATAAAATAGAAAATAGAAAATTCAGTCTGTCGAGCTGGGATTCGAACCATCGACCTTTAACTGTTTAGCGACTGTAGGAACCACAAGGCTACGGAGATCTAATATTGTAGTGTGAAAATATTGAACACAATGCCAAATTAATTAATCGAAAGGAACTTCGTTCCATCCGGGTGTCACTTGACACCTCTCAAGTTTTTTCAATATTGTTAGTTTATTACTGACTTAACAGCCAGGGTTGATGAGGGACTGACGATCTAGCAATTCCTATTGTACCCTAGTACAAATCGCGTACGCGTATTGACGTATTAAATCGGACGACGGTGTAATAAAAAGCCCAGTTCTTTCGTAGCAGCTCGCTTAATATCCCTTGCGTATTGTTTCCGAAAATTGTCATGAGTTTGTCGATGTCAGCTCCCAATTGGATTTTCATCAATAAGAGGATTGGAATATACAATGGAATTTGCGGATTCGATAAAGATAATGTGAGTAAGGAGATATTTCTATTGTATAAACAAAATACATAGTTTCGTCTATAGATAAATAAAATAAATAAATAAATAAATAAGTATTTATTCAGCTTTTAAAAATAGAACAGACAAAATATAAAAGAAGACAAAAACTTAAACACTAAAATAATATTATTGTTCATGAATGTTAATGCTGAAAAGGCTACTGCCTCAGCATAATGCTGCAACATTAGAAAGCTGAGTGTTGATTTTCAGCCATAGCCTTCGGTAGTCGCTTCGCACACTTTTAGATACCGCCGCGGCGTACTAGTAAATTGCAGTAATTCATAATGCGCCTGAACTGGCGTACCCAGCCACGTTCAACCAATCACGTCACTTTCAAGTCATGGAGCAACCACGTTCAACCAATCACGTCACGTTCAAGTCACGGAGCAACCAATGTTTGACGTTTTCAAACAAACTATGAAAAATTATTACGTTGCCGCATTTTTGGAGCTATTGTTTGTAGGGAGGGCGGAATTAAGTACTTCCTACCAATCCTAAATCTGTGGTTTCATCTAAAAGTTTATTTGATTACAACACTATTCTCTCTCTCCTATAAACACCTGCACTGCTACTACCAATCACTAAAATCTTCGATGTTTATTTTTTCTTCTTTGCATTGCAAGGTCATTACATAATTCTACTGTGGTCATACGCAATTAAAACTTTTTTCTTTGTAGACTAACGCATAGTGGACACGTGTCAATCTCCAGACTTCATTATTGACGTGATAACATCTTATAAATCGATGAACACCGGCTGCACGCACGAAAAAGTGTCACGTTCCGCCTGAGCCTGAGGGTGCTAGCGAGAGCGCGGAACAAGCGATAGAGAGGCACGATCGGCCCAAGCGTTTAAAATATCGTTTGCTCAGTGGTGAAGGAAAAAATCGCGAGGCAACCTGCATGCCCGTGAGTTTTCCATACTTAATGTTCTCAAAGTTTTGTGAAATTTGCCAAACCTAAACACTTCTCATTAGAGAAGCCGCGTCCATCAGTGAGCTGGCGATGAGTTGAGGTAAAAAAAACTACACAGAAGTCTGAAAACTTAAAAAAATAACAGGTAAGTATACTTTTACTGGAACGTATAAAGTTCGTCTCTCATAAGTTGATTAAAACCTACAATAATAAAGATGTCTGGATTCACCGGATTAGAAACAAAAAGTGTCACACCTAGTTTGGGAGAACTAGAAACTGTAAAGTAAAATGGGTCAGGTAGCTGACGAGTGAGGCCACTTGGACTCGTTGAGACTTGAAAGTGAAACAAAAGGCCATTGCGTCAAGTTTGTTTTATTTCGATTATGGGAGTATCCCACATGCTGCGTCACGGACGAAGCAGGCTATGTATATTTCATGTCTTCTTTTTTCTTAGTAGTAGGAGACAATGGGGAAGTTTGTTGAAGTTTTTTGTAAATAATAATTATATAGACTGCTAGTAAAGAATATAAATTGGTGATCGAAAATTAATTATCATTGATATAAAGGAATTAACTAATTAAATATTGGAACGTAGTTCCTTATCGCGCGGTACGGAAGAGGGCTAGACGGAAAAAATTAAGGAAACCGACCCTCGACACATTTTTGAAACCGACACTTTTTTGTTGAATGTGAATTTTGCATTGTACCTATTCGGTATTTTCGCCATACAACACGGCGTCTGCATGGCCTAGTGGATCGGGCAGTCGTCTAAAAGTTCAACGCTGATGGTTCGAATGTGATTCGAATCCCAGCTCGACAGACTGAATTTTCTATTTTCAATTTTATTTTAAATAATTTCTACATGTGGAATTTTTCCTTAATTTTTTATTGTATAAATTGGATAAAATTTTATTGTACTACTAACGCCATCTGTTAAAAAACCAGAGTAACTCTTTGGTTTTGTAACAGAGCTGCAATTTAGATAAACTAAATATACGTAGTTAATCAATTTAATACTAGATGACACCACTAGTTTATTACAATTCCTTCACTAAAATTAATCGAAAGGAACTACGTTCAATCCGGGTGTCCCTTGACACCTCTCAAGTTTTTTGTAAATAATAATTATATGTATAGACTATTAGTAAAGAATATAGATTGGTGATCGAAAATTAATTATCGTTGATATAAAGGAATTAACCAATTAAATATTATTAAATTATTAGTAATTTATTTTATATCCCAGTTTTGAAAATCTCAAACATATTAGATAATATTTGACGGAGTTTCATATATTATCTTGATTACATAAAAACCGGCCAAGTGCGTGTCGGGCCACGGGCAGTGTAGGGTTCCGCAGTTGCAAGTCACAAATATTATTGCTGACCTAGGACAGTGCTTTTATTTTATTTATGAATATTGCATATATTTTGAGTTCCATGGTTTAACTACTATAATAAACTACAAAATATGCAATTCAACTTACACTACGTGTAATACCTAACTTAGAAAAAACAGATACAACTCTTTAACTTATGAACCCTACTTAGACGTGATAGTTTTCCTATAAAATTCATTAATATAAAATACTAGCTGATGCCCGCGACTTCGTCCGCATGGATTTAGTTTTTAAAAATCCCGCGGGAACTCTTTCATTATCCGAGATAAAAAGTAGCTCTCCCGGTCTGAGGAACCACTACTACATCCATTACTATACCCATGCAAAAAATCGCATCAATACGCTATTCTGTTGCGACGTGATTGAAGGACAAACCAACAAACAAACACACTTTCGCATTTATAATATCAGTAATGCTTTATTATAACAATTTTTATAATTGTCAAATTTTTTACAACCAAAGACAAAATTACGTTTCGCTGTCATTTACGTTTTGTTATTCCACTGTCATTTGCGTTTTGTTATTCCATGTCAGATGCGTTTTTGTTATACCACGTTTTATAGTGACTTGACGGAAACGCGGTCGAACGGGATAAAAAGTATCCTATGTCCGTCTCCTGGTTCCAAGCTACCTTTCCACCAATTTTCAGCCAAATCGGTTCATCCGTTCTTGAGTTATAAATAGTGTAACTAACACCACTTTCTTTTATATATATAGATATACTGCTGTGAATTTTTTCATGCATCCTATAAACAACTATTTAGCTCGCAGGGGGGGAGGGGGGGGGGGAGGGGAGGCACTTGACTCTAATAAGTAGTAGTCTACTAAGTAGGGGAGGTAGGCACCCTAAAAAAATATTTTTCACAATTTTATTTCACCACTTTGTTGGCGTGATTAATATTTATACCCTAGTCAAATTAC
Source organism: Oeneis ivallda (assembly GCA_029955525.1). NCBI lineage: Eukaryota > Metazoa > Arthropoda > Insecta > Lepidoptera > Nymphalidae > Oeneis > Oeneis ivallda. Next base: position 21,286,976 of record JARPMR010000012.1, read on the forward strand.
AGTTTTCTAGTGTAAGGGCGGCGGAGAAGATTACCAACTCGGGGACTGATTTCACATGTTTATTCGTCGATTTTCGTATACAGAATGCTCCCTTCTATGTCGCTACATAGCTTTTATAAAAAAAGCGAATGTGTTACGAATGTGAAACGAAAATGTTACGAATGACGTCAACCTTTCTTGAACTTTCAACACTGATTAGGAATCAACATCAGTACACTATCTTTAATATTATTTAAACTGACAAAAATGTGATACACGGATATACCACTTGGATCAATAATTTTAGTAATTTTAACAATTAACTAAGCAATGTACATTGTATTGAATAGCATTTGATTGAATGAATGAGTAAGTATTAACTGGTATTAACACAATGTTATTCATTCAATCAAAAATGTTTTCTTAATATTAAAATAATCCATGAACTGTTATTTGTCTTAATCAATGTCTAATTTATATTTATAAATATTCATAATTTCTAACACTAGTACCAATAGTCTCTGAGCTAAACCGCGGGCGGACGGACGGACGGACGGACGGACAGACGGACGGATATGGCGAAACTATAAGGGTTCCTTGTTTACTACGGAACCCTAAAAAATGAGTGATGTATCCCTGTGTGCTTTTTTGTGGACTTCCAAAATTTAACATAAAATTACACGAATGAATAAATCACTAATTAAGTTAAACTTATGAATAAAATCTAGCTATGTTGCTACGAGTATCTAGTTGCTTTTAAATTTTATCGTAGCTCTGGCTTCCAAAATTTAACATAAAGTTACACTGATGAAGAAATTAACATATTTTGATTAGTTTTGTACGGAGCTAGCAAAAATTTTGCGATAAAAAGCTTTTAAAACTATCCAGAGTCCTAACTCCTACCGCTCGTAGGAGTTAGGACTAGGAGTAAGGTACTATGCTAATATAAATAATAACTCATTACATAGTTTGCACATTAACATTTAATATCTTCAAGATTTTTAGGGTTCCGTACCAAAATGGTAAAAATGGAACCCTTATGGTGAGACTTTCTCCGTCCATCCGTCCGTCCGTCCGTCTGTCACAGTCGATTATTTCAGTAACTATTAAAGCTATCGACATGAAATTTGGCATAGTTGTGTATAATAGTGGCCCAAAATCATTGGAATAAAGAAAAATCGAAAATTATTTTTAGTTTTATTAAAAAAGGGGGAAAATCGGGGATTTGAAATTTCAAAGTAAAATAACTACATCGAGTGGGGTATCATATGAAAGGCCTTTACTTGTGCATTCTAAAACAGTTTTTTATTTATAGTTTATTTTATATATAATATAGTTTATTAAATATATATATAATAGTTTTTGATTAATCGGCCAAAATGTCGAAAAAAATACCGTTCCCCCCCTTATCTCCAAAGTTTACCAATCGAAAAATGTGAAATAATTATGGTCAATAGAGGTTTATGTATATTTTACGGGAGAAATAAAAGCAACGCTAAAATTATTTTAGTATGATTAAAAAAGGGGGAAAATCGGGGGTTTGAAATTTCAAAGTAAGATAACTATACCGAGTGGGGTATCATTTGAAAGGCCTTTACTTGTGCATTCTAACAGTTTTTTTTAATTTATTTCTATATATAATAGTTTTTGAGTATTCGGCCAAAATGTCGAAAAAAATACCGTTCCCCCCCCTTATCTCTGAAGTTTACCAATCGAAAAATCTGAAATAATTATAACTATATTATATTTTAGCATAGTTTTTTTATATTAACAATAAACCCCTACAAACAAAGTTAACGATAAATAAGCAAATTAATATAATATTATCGTTTTACTTTTACTTTTGGAGTACGGAACCCTTGGTGCGCGAGTACAACTCGCACTTGGCCGGCTTTTTTTTGTTTTGAAAAGACTGCTTTCCAAAATGGAGGTAGAATCTCGTCGACTTGTTACTCAGAACCCTAAAATTGACCTACACGAAAATAAACATAATACCTATTAATTTAAACTTTTTTATTCGCGAGTTTGTGGTGCGGTGGGGTCACAAATACACACTTTAGTTAGGGGCTGGTGGTGGTGATAGGTTATTATCTAGATTATTGAAAACCTAAATCTTCGTGGACGCAGTTAGCTGCACGGAAGATCGAAAGATCCACGGGCATCGTCTAGTGTCTTTATGTTTTTATCAGCAATTAGTTGCCGCTTATGCGATATAGTTGTGGGCTGTGGCCCTTATGGCAGAGGCTAGCTACTAAGTAGGATCGTATACACAATGTTGGGTTAAACAACCCCACATGGGCTAGCGATTATCATTAGATGTTAAACCGAGCAAACGTTGCGAATGTTCAGAGTTGCTGGGATAGATTTTCGTTTGTAATGTTTGTATTTACTTAGAGCTATACCACACGGCGCGGTGCGGTGCCGCAACGCAGTGATTTTGTGCAACAGCTGTGGCAGCGACCGCAGCGCTTGTTTTGAATAAAAAAAAACTTTAAAAACTGTACTCCGACTACGGATAAATCGTAAAACCCGTGTTAGCTGAGGGTAGATTTTTATAATAACTACCGAGCTGCGCCGTTCGTCAATTCTATAAAAGCCAACGAGTATCGACGCCAGGTGCCATTCTGCTTCGGGTTGTCACGTCGTTCACGTCTCCCTATACCTGTTTGTGTTGTTGTTCTAATTATTCAATTATTGAGCAACGGATATTTGTTTAATTATTAAATTAAGAATTCCTTACTTTGTGTCTTTTTAGTAAAAATAATAAGGGTCCGCCATTACCTGTCTTAACATTACCAACAAGAAAAGTTCTCTTATTAGCTTCTACTTTGAACGATTAGTAACTTGGTAGCAGCTTTGTTGCTTAAATTACCTACTAAGACTTTTTCGCTGAAAGTGTAAAGTTCAAGACGTAGATCGTTAATCTTTAAAATTTCTTTTTCTTAAGGCCACTCTTCACGCGCGATTTGTCGTACAAACTTATTACGCTGATAAGTCTACTTTTTAGGGTTTCGTGTCCAAAGGGTGCCAACCACCAACGAATCCAACGAGACTCTTAATGTAAAGCTTCCGCTGTTCGTCTTTTATCAAACACACTATACACATCTCTACACACTCTCTGGCCATATGGAACGTTCGCCCATCTCAAACTTCGTATAATCGATGTTTGTGACACTGGGTTTGTACATTCACCCTTATCAAATCTGTTGTCTCGAAATATTTGGTTAGTTCCAACTTTCATCCATATTCTAATAACCATCAGGTTTTCTATCCAAAATTGACTATCAAATGCAGTCAATATGATCATCCTCCATTATCACATTGATTGTTCATTTTACGTAGAGAATTATAATAGTACATTATTCGCCAAGGGGTGAAAGTGATCGATTACTAACGAGGGTGTAGTTTGAGGCCCGAAGCGTAGCTGTAGGGCGAGCTTCAATTAGGACTCTTATGGAAGAAGAAGTAATCAAACAATAGATACGAGTAGATTGCTTTCATTGTGAAAATAATTTTCTCCTGGGTATATATTTTCTAATAACTTTTAACTAAAGAAATTGCGGTAGTTTGAACCATTGCTTATTAAACGATGCGATGACCTCTCATGATTTAAAGTTTGTTTAAGTTTTTTGTAACTTGCAAGAGGTGCAGTTTGGTTACTTTAAGATTAATTTATCCAAGGTGAAGAGGCGATTAACCCCTGAACACTGAGAAAACTTGTACAGTTTAAGGTGTCCTATTTTAATTTAGTCTGTCAGTATTTTTAACCGACTTCAAAAAAGGAGGAGGTTCTCAATTCGTCGGAATCTTTTTTTTATGTATGTTCATCGATTACTCGAAGACGCCTGGATCGATTTGGAAAATTCTTCTTTTGTTTAAAAGGGTAAGTATACTTCTTAGGTAGTCCCATGTTAATTTTATCGAAATCGGTCGAGCGGTTTTAAAAAAATCAATAATCAACAAAAATATACTTTGTAGTGGCGTGAGTGTTTGAAGTCGGATTTTAAAAGTATATTTTTTCTATATTAAAGGAAAACTACGTTTATATGGAAACTCCAGCTAACTATAGACTCTACTCTCCGAGGAAACACTGGTAATTGTAAATTACGGCAAAAAAAACTTCTATAATATAGTCATTTATGATAGAGGCTGCATCGACCAGGTGACGAGACAACGGAACACGTACTTATTAAATATAGGGCTCTCCAGCAACACTCCCCGAAGTCCTCGCCGACCTGGGTGGCCTGCGTGGATTCTGGATTGAACTCAGCTAGCCGTAGGTACCAGTGCACTCACGCAAAACTGGCGGGCGTCGCCTACTTGCGGAAACAAATCCCAGGAAGAAGAGAAGAGAGAACTAAGTGACATTTTATTTTTATTAAATTAAAAAATTGGTCGACCCAAACCGACGACATCAAACGACTCTTAGGGAGTCCCTGGATACAGCCGACGCAAGATCGAGATCTGTGGAAGGCTAGGCAGAAGTTGTAATGGGTCGATAAAGAAAAGAAGAAGAAGAAATTGTTTATTTATTATCGCCACTGCAATGCGAATACACGTCGTATACATATTACATACTCGTATATCGCGTGACGCGTCGTCATCGCATCGAAATCTCCTAACCCTTGCTGCTCTGGCCATATATTTCAAATAATTTCAACGTTGTCCAAGATAATTAGAATCATACGAGCCTAAAATATTATATTACATTACATTAGGTAAACCATATTGTATTGTTTTCAGAATTACCCAAAATTAAATTAAGCACTTTGTAAAAGTTTACTTGAATAAAAAATTATTCTATTCTAAACCTCAATGTCTGTATTTCAAAATTCAAAATTATTTATTTCACGTAGGCCAACCTGTGGCTCTTATGACACGTCATGACTCTACCACCGCTGCACCGGTTCGGAAAGCGGATTCTGATGAGAAGAGCCGGCAAGAAACTCAGCAGTTGCTCTTTTCAAAATAATCATTATACAATATTATTATGTAGATTGTAATAAGTTTTTTTTATACTATCTTGTGGGCAGCTGGATGCCAAGCCGATTTATCCCATGCAATTTGTTAGAATAGAATAGAATATTTCCACAATGACGGGAAGTTCCAAAAATGCGTACTTACTAATTCAATACATGTTAAGACGGGCAGACAGAAAGCAGCCCCATTCCCGTCGGTGGTACCCGTTCACGAGCACGACGCATGATCCAGTCGTTGCTTCGCTCAACCAATTAATTTGAGAAGTGAAGAAGAACCATAATGGTATAAAGAATGCTTTTGAAATAAAATTAAATATTACTCTAATACAGGGAAGACCCAGAAAAACTAACAACAGTTTATACTGTATTAATATAATGCATTATAGAAGTATACCATTAGCATAATCAATTGGACTACGATAAACTTTGATACGTTTGTTTTGATATGGGTTAATTAAAGTGATTAAAGCACATGATGCCTGCTTCTAATTATTGTTTGTTATTGATTTGATTGTAACTAAATTGAGGTACACCTTAAATGTAAATGTTATGAGTTAATGAATTTAGATTAAGGTGTACAGTAGGTACTATAAGCCGTGATAGCCTAGTGGTTAGGACTGTGGTCTCCTATTCGGGGAGTCGCAGGTTCGATCCCGACCTCTGACTTTTCGGAGTCAAGTGCGTTTAAGCAATTAACTATCACTTGCTTCGACGGTGAAGGAAAACATCGTGAGGAAACCTGCACACCTGAGAGTTCTTCATAATGGTTCTTCAAAATTCTTGAAGGTGTGTGCAGTCCGCCAATTCGCATTGGGCCAGCGTGGAGGACTATGGCCTATAACCCTTCTCTGAGAGGAGACCTGCGCTCAGTAGTGAGCCGTTGATGGGTTGCTAATGATGATGATGATGATGATGATGATGATGATGATGATGTAGGTACTTTATTTAGGTATACCTTAATTTCATCAAAGTAAGTATATCGTTTCGTTGACTAGTTTGACGATTCAAATACTAATTCAAAATATTTATTTCAAGTAGGCCTACCTGTGACCATAGAGTCAAGAGGACTCTATCACCGGTTCGGAAAGCAGATTCTGCTGAGAAGAGCCGGCTAGAAACTCAGCAGTTGCCCTTTTCAAAATAAAAAGTGACAATATTATTTTGTGGCTATTACAATGTAATAAGTTATAGTACTATCTTGTGGTTGTGGGTAGTTGGATGCCAAGCCGATTAATCCTATGCAACTTTGTCATTAAGAAATTCATTAACTTAATAACCTCGACTCAATAAATATTGTGTTGCATAATACACAATCTTTGCAATTTTAACTGACTTCAAAAAGGAGGAGGTTCTCAAATCTCAATTCGTCGGAATCTTTTTTAGGGTTCCGCACCAAAATGGTAAAAATGGAACCCTTATGGTGAGACTTTCTCCGTCCGTCCGTCCGTCCGTCTGTCACAGTCGATTATTTTAATAACTATTAAAGCTATCGACATGTTTGGAATAGTTGTATACAATAGTGGCGCGGGAGTTTGAAGTCGGTTTTTTTACAAAGAATTTTTTATATTAAATTATCAATATTAAGTAACAATATTATTTTGTTGATATTAAAATGTTATAGCTATAAGAATAGAATAGAATAGAATAGAAATGTTTTTTATTCAAATAAACTTTTACAAGTAGGTACTTTTGAATCGTCAATGAGTCTACCACTGGTTCGGAATGCCGTTCCTGCCGAGAAGAACCAGCAAGAAACTCGGCAGTTACTCTTTTCAAAATACTTTTACAATATACTCAATAGATATTATTCGCTCAACCATATTTGAGGGAACCCGCATCATAAAGCTGGATAAATCTTTTATCTCTATCATCAAACCTTATAGATCCCATGCAACTTCGTCATTAAGAAATTCATTAACTTAATAACCTCGACTTAATAAATGTGTTGCATAATCAATCCTTAATCACAATCTTTTTTAATCGCAATTAATCGCAATTTGGTATCGTGGAGTCTACATTTTCTGAGGATGATATGGAGCGAAATGTACCTATTGTAGAGTGCATTGTGGATGGTTATTTGTATGGTGTTTCGCTCAGAGTAAATATTGCGTAGTTCCTGTATTTGTTCTACTTCTGGAAGAGCGGTAGTGTACCGATAGCGCCAGCGGCACGTTGTACCATACAGATTTTTCTGGTTTTCCAGAATTTTGTTTTTCCCTGTTACGCAAGGAATTCCGCAACAAGGCCTGCTTCTCTTCAATTGCCTAAAAGAATCCAGCACCAGTTAAAAACCTGTTTTAGTATTGTCTAAAGTGCAGATCTAGACATCACTCGTTGATTTGTGATAGTGACCATAGGGAGTTTAATTCTATCAATGAAAATTCAAAATCTGTATCTCTTGTCACTAAAGATACGTCTTGTCCCATTTCAATTGATAAATGTTCGAAAAACACAACCATTCTTCCCGCTATTATTCAACTAAGCGAGTACCGTTCTTTTCGTGCAATTTTTGACACTGGAAGTCAAAATAATTTCCCTGAGCAGCTCAGCGTTTAAAGTTGAAGCCAGCACTATGCGAATCTAACGTCACTGGCTTGGGTGGTGTTGCAGCTGAAATCACCGGCAGGATCATTTGTGCTTATAGCTGCAAGAAATAGTACGTTATTCGAAATTGACATGTATGTCATGACCAAAATTTATGGTGATCAACCGATTGCAAAACTCCAAACCCGATGAGTAGCCTGAAGAGGTTCTGGGCGCATGAAGTTCTGATCCATGTGACATGTCCATTATAAGGTTATGTAATCGAATATTATGAAATTGATATTCTGAAATTACCGTATACTATAGTAATCGATATGATTTCAGCTGGTTCAATGTACTAACCGTTAAAAAGAATGATATTTTTAATGAACCGGTAATTAATCAAAATTTTACGGTAAATTGAAACCAATTTAAAGCTCCGAAGTGAATGAGGCTTTAGGTAAGAGAGATTGTAATCTAGCGCAAATATTTCGACCATACCTAATGTAGAGGAATTTTCAAGTAATAAATAAAGGTATTAACTAGATTCTGATACCGGTAATGAGTCCACAACGCTGGTCGAATGCGAATTGACGTACTTCACACACCTTTGAGAACATTATGGAGAACTCTCATGTGTGCAGGTTTCCTCACGTTCTTTTCCTACACCGTTGAAGCATATTGTGTTATTCCATTGCATAAACGCACATAACTCTGACAAGTCTGAGGTATGCAGTGTGCGGGCCCGGGATCGAACCTGCGACCCCCGGATAGGAGACCACAGTCCTATATCACTGCTTACATAATAGCTATAAAATAATAAATAAGATAAGATTAATAAAGATAATAAATAAGAATAGTAAATAATAATAAGAATAACATGTTGATTTTCGATATAAATTATCATCATTGCCCCCAAACGTAAGAACCCGGTTCTTTTTATACCCTACGAAGCCCTTTCAAGCTCTCTTTTACATATTGGAAAGCTCCTTAGCTGGAACACTGGCGAGACTTCATTAAACTTTGACATTATGGACAAAGTTCTCGCTATTTCTTAAATAATGACTTTGGATGAGCTATCGCGTAGTGGCAATCGCTTTGGTGCTAGTATAAGGATCCAGGCGGGCAGTTTTGAGAATTCATAATTTTCAAATTGTCTGGTCTGGTGAGAAGGTTTCGGCCGTGGCTAGTGACTTACAGTGAGGCAAGATCGCAGTAATCTGAAACTTGCCATCGAATAAAATAAATGATAAATATTATTAGCAGGGTCGATTACAGTCTACAACATCCGTGAAATCTCGTGAAGGGTTTTTTTTGCGTAAATTGAACAATCACGAGATTGGAAAAATACAAGTAGTCTTTTAATTATGGGTAATATAATAATAATGTAATAATTAAACATGTAATATTTTGAAAAATAAAAAATCAGCTAAGTGCAAGTCGGGCCTCGCCCTTTTAGGGTTCCGTACATATGACCAAACTAGATATTCTTAAAACTAGATACATATTTAGATATCTTAGTTCTTGGAAAGTACTAAATTAGCATATGGGGGAAAAATGCTTGTTTGTTTTGGTCACAACTTACAAACTGCATTATAAATCGGTGTTTTTAGAATTTGTTAATATATTGTTAGCCATAGACTCAGAAGCGGAACTTATCACTCAAAACTAATCAGAATACATCTCTTAAAACGCTAAAACCCTACCTATAGCCGTCTCCACCATCCCCAATAACGGCCCCTTTCCACTCAGCTAATAACCACACCACGACAGACAAACCACATCTGAACGTGAGGGTAGTTATCAAAAACATCTAAATATCAATATTAATCAATTACACTAATCTAAGCGTACTGGCAGTATTAGAATAGAATAGAATAGAATAGAAATGTTTTTTATTCAAATAAACTTTTACAAGTACTTTTGAATCGTCAATGAGTCTACCACTGGTTCGGAATGCCGTTCCTGCCGAGAAGAACCAGCAAGAAACTCGGCAGTTGCTCTTTTCAAAATACTTTTACAATATACTTAACAGATATTCTATGTATGCAGAGTTTCCACAATGAGGGAAAGGTCCACAAAAGCATACGTAATTATTTCTAATTATAATTCAACACATGTCAAGACGGGCAGACAGAAAGTAGCCCCATTGCCGCTGGTGGCACCCGTTCACGAGCATGACGCATGACCCAGCCATTGCTTCGCTCAACCATATTTTAGGGAACGCAACAACCCGCATCACACGACACCACCGCAGAAATGTTAAAGAGAGTGTGACATACTTATGTAGGCTACCCATCTTAAGGCATCGAATTGAAACTAATATTCAAATCAAATACTCATTTTAAAATATGACTTGTACACTGTATTTATTCGATTAGGGTGCGATTGCTATCGCAATCCCTCAATCAAATACAACGACCTAGACACGAAAGCATCTACTAGTCGGATGAGTCTCTGGGCAGAGACTGAATTCGTATCGTCAAAACAGCCGTTTTATACTAATATTTCAAAATGGCGCGCAAGATGGCGTGCCCGCGCTGTCAGTCAAATGTCAATTTGATTGAACTAATTTCAATAAATAAAAGGATACGGAAATCAAAAAAATACTCTTATTTAATTAAACGGAAACCAATTTTTAACACGAATCTGACAATATAGTACATAACATACCAAAATTTCAAATTCCTAACTAGTTTTGTTTTTTAGATAGACCCCCTAACAAAACTGGTCTTAAACCGACAACTTTGACGGCCCCCCATTTCTTAATTTTTGTAGCTAAAAAATAAAAAAAATATATATTTGAACTCCACTTAATGAGTTCTAGACAATGACACCCCAGGGTAAAAAATAAAATTTTATTTCGACTGCTTTTCCATGTATGGGAGCCCCCTTTATTTTTTCATTTAATTTTATTTTTAGTATTTGTTGTTATAGCGGCAATAGAAATACACAATATGTGAAAATTTCAACTGTCTATCTATTGCGGCTTATGAGATACAGCCCGCTGACAGACGGACGGACGGACAGCGGAGGCTTAGTAACATGGTCCCGTTGGCACCCTTTGGGTACGGAACCCTAAAAACTACTTTTTACATTAAGTATAATTTGCACCTACATAAATGCTTGTTAGGGTTCCGTAGTAAACAAGGAACCCTTATAGTTTCGCCATGCCCGTCCGTCTGTCTGTCTGTCTGTCTGTCCGTCCGCGGTTTAGCTCAGAGACTATTGGTACTAGAAATCTGTAATTTGATTAGGGTATAAATATCAATCACGCCGACAAAGTGGTGAAACAAAATTGTGAAAAAAAAATCGGCCAAGTGCGAGTCAGGCCTCGCTCTTTTAGGGTTCCGTTAAAAAAATTAAATTAAAAAATTTCCATCTACCCACCTACCCATTTTAATTTAATTTTTTAAATTTAATTAAATTTTTATTATTTGTTGTTATAGCGGCAATAGAAATACATAATATGTGAAAATTTCATCTGTTTATCTATTACGGTTTACGAGATACAGCCCGCTGACAGACGGACGGACGGACGGACGGACGGACAGCGTAGGCTTAGTAATAGGGTCGCGTTGGTACCCTTTGGGTACGGAACCCTAATAAGGGTTAATTTTCACAAATAACCCTTATTTTTCACAATTTAATTGTTTAGGGTACCTCCCCTACATGTAAAGTGGGGATGAATTATTTTTTCTCGTCTATCCCATAGTGTGGGATATCGTTGAATAGGTCTTTCAAAAATATTGTGAGTGTGAGAACATCATTTTTCAATTCAGGAATCCGTTTGTGAAATATGATTTTTTAAAGTCCTAAATTTTAGTAGAGTCAAGTGTCCCCCCCTTTGCCAGCTAAATGGTTGTTCATAGGATACAAGAAAAAATTCACAGCAGTAGTATATATAATGAATTTTAAAGGAAAACTATCACGGCTAAGAAGGGTTCATTACTTAAGGAGTTATATCTGTTTTTTCTAAGTTAGGTATTACACGTAGTGTAAGTTGCATATTTTGTAGTATGTTATAGTAATTAAACCATGGAACTCAAAAGTACTATCCGAAGTCAGCAATAATATTTGAGACTTTCAACTAAGGAACCCTACACTGCGCGTGGCCTGACACGCACTTGGCCGGTTTTTTTTGTATTATCATCAGTTCTATGTACTATAAAAAAATCTCTTCAGAAACGATCACATTGGCGCAAACGCTTTTGATTTTATCACAAAGAACCATGGCGAAATACTTATAGCCTCAGTAGACTACAATTAAGCGCTTTTAGGCAAGAGATTCCCTGTCTTGATTCGAAATATATCAACCCCTTTTACGCCAACATAATATTCTGTTTCCATGGCACTGTGTTATATTTCAAGTAGGTGGGTGGGATCTATTAGATACCGCATAACATCATTGAACTAAACCACCAAACTAAAGTTAGGGAAGTTCAAAACCGGTCAGTGTGGAGTGGGAAAATTCATTATAAAGTTATATCTCGATTGGTCCCTTTGGGCATTTATGTATATTCACAGGCGAAATGTCAGGATTTTCAATGTTCATTATTTTCAACTTCCATAGTTTAGCTTTTCAAAGTAACAGCCTTTAGGTCGCAGGGACATGATAGAAACCGAGATTTGATCAAATCCCCGGAGATATTAAAATGACAATTTGATTACATTTCCCTGAAAAAACAAGTGATTTGATCAAATCCCTAAACTGCTTGAGGTTAACTATGATAACATGGCACGCCCCTCCAGCCTAATAATAATGAACTATTAGTGACGCCGCTGGTTGAGCGACAAATCCTTGGATTTATTTTTGTTTGACGACTGTCTTGTGACTTTTTGTCTGAGCACGCATACGTATGCGTTGTGAGTCTTGGTGGAACTTTGTAAATACTTCCACAAAAAACGTTTTAAATTTTGGAGGGGCAAGCCATGTTATCGTAGTTGATCTCAAGCAGTTTAGGGATTTGCCAAAATCAAATTGTCATTTTAACATTTCCCGGGATTTGATAAAATCTCGGTTTCTATCATGTCCCTGCGACCTAAGGGCTGTTACTTTGAAAACCTTTATTCACGAACAAAGTCGGGGTACCAGCGAATAAAAAATGAAATAGTTAAGCGTAGAAAATGAGCGTCATTAAAATGAAATCAGATTAAAGAAATGGGCCACCTATTGTGTAACTAGCAAATCCACCCAATGGCAATACGGCACAATATATTAAAGCTGGAAAGTAATAAATATACCTGTAATGCTCTAGCAGTAGTTAATGTCGAGGAATTTAAGTATCGAAAGACTGATCGCACACTAATCACGCGCCAGCGGCAGGCATTTTACATTTTTATAGTAATAGAAAGGCCCAAATTAGACGGTGCCTCGTTCATCGTTCATCGTTGCGAAAATTTTTACGAAAATGAACCGTCTTAATCCGCCCTAAGGGTGAATTTAGATTTCGAGATTTTTGCTTTCATTTTCGAGGCTTCATCGAGAGTCATCGAAAATGAACCGACTAAATTTGCCCTTAGGACAAAGGGCCTTAGGGTGCATTTTCGCACAACAAATTCGCAAAAATGAACGATAAACGGGGCACCGTCTAATTTCGGCCAAAGGCTGATAAAACGGCATAAGACGCACCGATCTCTATCCATCTATCGTCAAAAATTTTCCTCGATTTTTATGAAAGTACTTTATGCAGTTTCGTCATCGTTTCAGCCATTTTGACACCAACACGTAATTTATTTTTAACTAGATGATGCCCGCGACTTCGTCCGCGTGGATTAAGGTTTTAATTCCCGCAGGAACTCTGTTATTTTCCGGGATAAAAAGTAAAAAGCCTATGTATTAATTCTGGGTATGAGCTATCTCCATTCCAAATTTCAGCCAAATCGGTTCATTCGTTGTAGAGTTATAGAGTAACAAACATCCATCCAAACATCCATCCATCCATATAATATCCTCACAAACATTTAAAATATTAGTAGGATAGGCAACATTTAAGTGATGAACTATGATGGATATTTTATAATATTACAGCTGCCGCTATGTCCATAAACTATCCTAGTAGACTGTTGAGATTTGAGAAGTTGGGACTGTTTAATGTGCGAACAACGTTAGTACGAATTCGTGTTGACCTCTAACCACGGGTGTAATAAAATATAAATGACGTCACCAACATCATGCAATGTTGAACACATTACCTGTACTAATATTATGTGTTCTATGACATTACCTACTAGTCGACCCACCCTGGCTTTGCATTCCGCAATACAGAGTTACAGACGGCGCCACATGCAATCATTTTTACAAGGTTTAATTTAACTTGCAATGTATGTATGTATGTATGTTTAGGACAATCTTGCAAGATGAATTAGAACCACTTCCCGGTTTCCGATTGAGCTGAAATTTTGCATGTATATGTAAATCAGATGACAATGCAATATTATTGTGACATGGAGCTGCTCTGATGATGGAGATGAAAGATGGCTATGGGAACTCTGTAATAAAACGATGTAACCCCATTGAATTTGGGCTCGTTTGATTCGTCTTGACAAGTACTCTGGTCCTGGATGATATCCAGGTTCTGACAATGTAGCCGGCTACTAAAAGCTTGTTTTTTAAAAACGAAATTTTTAATTTACACTTGTTTGTGTTCGTGTCTATAGATGACCCTGTCCACAGATAATTTAATTTGAATTGAAAGTATGAGTCAATTTTGGTCGTCATTTTCGATTGAATGCATTATGAGAATACCGCAAGGTATCGAGGCGAACGGGGCTATTATTATTACAAGTGCACTCTTTATTCCCTCACTCTAATAGTCCTATAGGGCGCTAATCAATCACGACAAGAGACAACACCGCTAGTTAGCGGACCAATTCCGGGTGACTGAGAATTTCCAGAAAAATGCAATAATTTATTTACCTCGCCTGGGATTCGAACCTTGACCTTATGATCCGAATGAGCCAGACAGACGAGGCAGTTAATGCTTTAATGAGGGTTCCAATGAAAATGGGATAGTTCACAAGGGAGAAATTTGTTTCTTCTAAGGAATATAAAAATAAACGAAAAAGATTTTTTTTATGGCTTAATAAAATAAGAAACTATCTGTTAAAATATAATGCACATTATGAATGAGATAATTCAAGAGAAATCAAAATTATTTATTTCATGTTTAATAAATAATTATTAGTACGCAGGCTACTTAGAAGGTACACAGGCTATTTTGGAGATACGCAGGCTACTTTGGAGGTACGCAGGTTACTTTGGTGGTACGCAGGCTACTTTTAATGTACGCCAGCTACTTTAGAGGTACGCCGGCTACTTTAGGGTACGCCGTCTATTTTAGAGGTACGTAGGCTATTTTGGTGGTACGCAGGCTACTTTTAAGGTACACCAGCTACGTTAGATGTACGCCGGCTACTTTAGAGGTACACCGTCTACTTAAGAGTTACGCAGGCTACTTTGGTGGTACGCAGGCTACTTTTAAGGTACGCCACCTACTTTAGAGGTACGCTGGCTACTTTAGAGGTACGCAGGCTACTTTTAAGGTACTCCAGCTACTTTAGAACTACGCTGGCTACTTAAGAGGTACGCCGTCTTCTTTAGAGGTACGCAGGCTATTTTGGTAGTACGCCAGCTACCTACTTTAGAGGTACGCTGGCTGCTTTAGAGGTACGGCGTCTACTTTAGAGGTACGCAGGCTACTTTGGTAGTACGCTGGCTACTTTGGAGGTTTGAAGGCTTCCTTGGTGGTACGCAGGCTACCTGCTCTAAAGTAGACGGCGTACCTCTAAATTAAACGTTAATAATTAAAAAAAACTTGAGAGGTGTCAAGGGACACCTGGATGGAACGTAGTTCCTTTCGATTAATTTTAGTGAAGGAATTGTAATAAACTAGTGGTGTCATCTAGTATTAAATTACTTTTAACTACGATGAATTATATTTAGTTTATTTCTATTGCAGGCTGCAGCACTGTTACAAAACCAAAGAGTTACTCTGGTTTTTTAACAGATGGCGTTAGTAGTACAATAACATTCTATCCAATTTATACATTAAAAAATTAGGGAAAAATTCCACATGTAGAAATTATTTAAAATAAAATTGAAAATAGAAAATTCAGTCTGTCGAGCTGGGATTCGAACCATCGACGTCGAACTTTAAGGCGACTGCCGAATCCACTAGGCCATGCAGACGCCGTGTTGTATGGCGAAAATACCGAACACAATGCAAAATTCACCTCCAACAAAAAAGTGTCGGTTTCAAAAATGTGTCGAGTGTCGGTTCCTTAATTTTTTCCGTCTAGCCCCCTTCCGTACCGCGCGATAAGGAACTACGTTCCAAAATGCGCCGGTAATTTTCTCGTAGGTGTAGTAAAAAGGACTATGTATAACTCGGGCGAAAGTGCGATTCCTAATTCGTGTGTATTGTTACACTCGGCTTCGCCTCGTGTCTCAAACGACACTCTCATAAGTAATCGGTCACTTTCAACCCACGTAGAACAGTGTAATATAGAGCAACCAGTAGCTTTTATGACAAATCAAGACTCTAACACCGCGCCGCTGCTGCCCGGTACGGAAATGTTACAATAGTATTATGTAAGGTAACAATGTAAAAAGTTGTTAAACTATCTTGCTGGTAGCCGTAGATCCGTAAGCCGATTATTGCATATTATAGCATGTAACTTCGTCGTCAAGAAGTTAATAAACTTTTTAATAACCTAAACTTAATTAATCATGTGATTGATAAAAAGGGTTTTGACACATGGACAGACCTACGGTCGAAAGAGTGAGCCTTTAAAGGTTTTTTCGGAACCAAAAAAAAAATCGGCCAAGTGCGAGTCGGGCCTCGCTCTTTTAGGGTTCCGTTAAAAAAATAAATAAAAATATTTCCATGTACCCATGTAAATATTTTAATTTAATTTTTTTAATTTAATTTCATTGTTATTATTTGTTGTTATAGCGGCAATAGAAATAAATAATATGTGAAAATTTCATCTGTCTATCTATTACGGTTTACGAGATACAGCCCGCTGACAGACGGACGGACGGACGGACGGACGGACGGACGGACGGACGGACGGACGGACAGCGTAGGCTTAGTAATAGGGTCCCGTTGGTACCCTTTGGTTACGGAACCCTAAAAAGAATTAGTCCAAAAACATTGGACAAATCCAGTCTCACGCCAGTCATTACATAAAAGAAGAGAACTTGCACCGGTGGAGTTATGAAGCTCTTCCATTTTTGGAAGTCTTTAAAATATGCTTCAAATCGTATTAATATTATAAATGCGAAAATTTGTGATGATATATGGATGGATGGATGTTTGTTACTCTTAACTCCACAACGAATGAACCGATTTGGCCTACTAATATTATAAATGCGAAAGTTGTGAGGCTGTATGGATGGATGGATGTTTGGATGGATGTTTGTTACTCTATAACTCCACAACGAATGAACCGGTTTTGCTGAAATTTGGAATGGAGATAGCTGATACACAGGATTAACACATAGGCTACTTTTATCTCGAAAAATTATGAGTTCCCGTGGAAATTAATTATTAATTAAAACCTTAATCCACGCAGACGAAGTCACGGGCATCGTCTAGTATCACTAACAATTTTAGATCAAATTTCTAAATGTGGCAGTTTATTCTATTATTATTGAAGTATTTCTACTCTAACAAGTCTAACAAAAAGAAAACTTAAAATTAAAATTAGCCCTAAGAGAAGATAAACAAAGTATCTACTCAGCTTTTAACACTGAAAAGTTGATAAACAATTGTTAAAAGTTGGTTAATTAGGAACATTTCATTACACCTCTTCAATCAGTTACATTCAGTTATCACATATATATATCACATATATATATATTTTGAGCTAGTTTAGCTTACACGACAATTTTCACAACTTTTGCGCTTTAAAGCTATTCGTCATGTTAATCTATATATCTTATATTATGTAAGTATATAAAAAAAAATTAAAATTTAAAAACACGACTGCCCTGCTAAAAACGTTAAAAACATAAGTTGTATTAGTGTTACTTATGTTAATATTAGGCCTTGTACCTAAAGATTGAGCCATAAAAAGTACCTACTGCGACCAAATTATGACCAAGTTCATTGCTAGGCAGACTTTCAAAAAGTCTTGGCCATTTAAAGTATAAGAACTTGGTCTCAGTTTATCTCAGTAGGACCATTGAGATTAGGTATTAGGACCAAATCCATAAGTACTGCGCATTAATATAACCTTTGGAATGTTATTTACATTTTTACATATTTTTTTGTGAATCATTGGATATGGTCTTATATATTTTTGGAATTTACTCATCATTTTCCAGATGATGATAATATTAATCTTATTTTCGTCTTATATGTATACGTATAGTCTTTAATGCGGAACCATAGTCACCCCATAAGTTTTATTTTAATTTTATTAGCCTATGTCACCCGAAATAAGCTAAAGATTCTAACCATACCTCATTTATCAAAATCGGTTCAGGCGTATAGAAGTTATGGTGTAATATACAAACTCACATATATACATGAACCCTGAAAATAATATACTACTTTTTTCTGTTTAAAAACAAAAACAAAAATAAGTGAAACCAAGGTGAAACCCAAACGAACTAACTAACTAACTAACTACCTCGAAATACTTTAAAAGATGACGGGAGCGAGGCCAGGGATGAAAGGTGAAAGCTTGTCATAAATAACTAAATATACTTCGGTTGTGTTGTACTGCCAGCCCATTGGACTTAGAGTGAGGGAATAGAGAGTGCACCTGCGCTTGCGCACACAAGAACTATATCACCGCCTGCTTATGCTGCTGATGAGGCTCTAGTGAGATTGGTCGCACTGGCCGAAAGGAGCGAATGACATTATTACTAAAGTAATAGGTAAAGTTGATTTGAATTATTGTCATCAAAGATACTCTGCTTCACAGTTCCATTTAATTCCGTTAGTGGACGTTGCTGCACCTTAGAGTTTAGACTATAATTATGTAATGATTAATGATGTTTTTCCGTAATACACTTGTACCTATACCTTATCAGTCCAGTTCATCAAGCCAGTTTATAGTTCTGTTTAATCAATAGTATGGCGTTTGGAATTCTTTGAGTATAGCATTAGTTTCATGGCTTTTATAGCTATTGTCTATCAAGTAAATTGCCTTCTGTTTTATTCAAGTTCCATACCAGAAACATTGGATCCTTAGTTTAATGACCCCTTTTAACTCTAGTTATTACTGCGAAATATTATCTGTAAATACTTAAACATAATATTATTATATAAACAATTTTGTATGAGTATTAAACGTACAACTTACTTGCGTTCCTAATTTTACATACAGACGGAATATTACAGCACAGAATACTTCTAATGTTACGGCGGCGATCTGTGATTATAATTTTCTCAGAAACTGCGCCTAATATAGAATTCCGCAATAATATTATTGTTTGAAATTTCTAACTCCTGAAAGAGCAATGAGCGTCTACCTCATTCATTTCATTCATAGAATAGAATAGAATAGAAATATTTTTTATTCAAATAAACTTTTTACAAGTGCTTTTGAATCGTCTGGCTCTACCACTGAGCAGGCGTCTCTTCTCGAATGAGAAGGATTTAGTCCATAGTCCGCCAGGCAGGCCAAGTGCAGGTGGGCAGACTTCACACACTTGGAGAACTTTATGAAGAACTTTCAGGTATGTGGGTTACCTTACGATGTTTTCCTTCACCGTTGAAGCTTGTGATATTTAATCTCTTAAATGCACATAACTTAGAATAGCCAGAGGTGCGTGCCCGGGATCGAAGCTGCAATCTCGCGAATAGGGGACCGCAGTACTAACCAGCAGTGATAGCCTAGTATCACTGCTTCAAGAAATCATTTGATGCCTAAATTATTGTCCCCGCCGAGAACGAAACAAAAATCCGCAATGCATAGTGCTGTGCCAGAGTGGTTGTCAAAATATGTTTCTCATAAAAAAAATATAGGTATGCGACGCGGCGAGGACTTGAGAACCTCCTCCTTTTTTTCGTCGGTTGAAAAGGAAAACGAAATCGAATTTGCTTCCCAGGTGCGGAGGGTCTAAACTATTTACCTCGCTACTATACGATTTTCCGAAAATTCTTTTTAGATCCTGTTGTTTTCTTATTATTCAGTTCAGTGATCGGGATCAAGAAAATGGGGACAAAGAGATGTTACTAAAGCATGAATGTTCCGCCAAACGTTGGAATTATGAAGCTCCTACTTATTAACTCCAAAAGTACAACAACATCAATATTTTCTTTTTCATTAAATTAAAACTGGACCTAATGTTGCCAAAGCATTGCAACTGATTTAGGTATTAATTTAGTATGAACTATTGAGACTGAAGTAACGTCGTAACAGTACAAAAAGTTACGTAAAGTTACTCTATTTCATTTGCTTAGTACCAAAAAAGGAAGAAATAAAACAAGCACACATAAAAGACGTGCACAAGGACAACTAGTATGGTAAAAACCGACTTCAATCAAACACCCGCGCCACTACAAAGTATATAATTTATTGTTGATTTTTTCAAAACCACTGGACCGATTTCAATAAAAATCGGGACCACCTAGGAAGTATATATACCCTTTCAAACAAAAAATAATTTTCCAAATGGGTTTAGGCGTCTTCGAGTGAACATACATATAAAAAAAATCCTTTTTTGAAGTCGGTTAAAAAGAGTAGAGATACTATGAAAAATATGTAGGGGGTAACCCTACGTGGGAGATAATGATTTCCTCATTCTCTTAATGTTCTCATAAAGATTGCCGTTATCACTAACGCTCGGTGAATTAGGCACAACTTGTGGAATGATCTTTATCGTCACAATTTGCGAGTTAATTGGGTCCTATAAAATCAAGGAGATATTGATATTAAGAGAGTGGTATAATTCAGAGTCGGTATAGGAATAACTTTAATTAACTTCAGATGTGTTTGTTTTGATTTATCTTTATAGAGTCGCGTCGTTTTGAAATTTTTTGATTGAGCTGGGTCTGACAGACTACTTAATCCATGTATTTAAGACATACTAATATTATAAAATGCGAAAGTGTTTGTTTTTAAATATGCATGTTTGCTAACGGAAAAATTGATCGCCCTATTTTTTTGTATGAATATAGTGCAGGACCCTGATACAAAGCGTTCCCGCGGGCTTTCAAAAAACTTACGAAGTCGCCTTTTCAGAAGTTCAGTCTCAATCTTCCTGCATTGAATCTTAACGAAGTCGTGGGCAAAACCTAGTAAAAGTACTTTGTGGGGCTATTAACACCGCTATTGTTTGACATGGGTTTTGGACACATTTGCGTACATTTGAAGAACCTGCAAAAATGTGGTTGTCAACAAAAATAGCCCGCACGGATAGCTTTTTACCCGAGCTAGGGGTGCAAGCAGAAATTTATTGATTTATACAAGTACCTAATCAGTATTTCGGTCCAGTGGCTTGATTGATTGAAGAGGCTAGAGTCTTGGTTTTTATCTTTGTGCGTAACGTTGAGTGCTTGGGATGGAGCCACGGATGCGCGAGAAATATTTAGAGGTCCCCGTCTATCCACATGTACACTTTAAGCCTGAATAGCCCAGTGGTTAAAGGTGCAGTCTCGAAACTGAAACGTCAACCATTCGATCCCCACCCACTCCTATCACTTGAGCTTAACGTTTATTTGGAGGGGAGGGAGGAAAAGAATTCAAATCCAGCATGGTTAATATTTTGAAAAAAAAAAAGAAACCGTACTTTTACAGAAAATAAAGCGTCATTACGACGTAATTAAATCATGATCACTCATTATGAATTTTAGCCAGAATTCGTTTCAAGGAAATGCTGGAAATCCTAGCGCGGTGATCTTTTATTTTGAGGATCACCTTTAAAAAAACCGGCCAAGTGCGAGGTGGACACGAAGGGTTCCGTACCATTGTACACGATCTAGCACTAGCTAGGTATTACCTAGGCCCGATTGCATGAGGTGCCGTTATAGTTACGTTATAGTTATCGTTGTAACATGTGTTTCGGCTGTCACATTTAGCTTTAACGATAACTTTAACGTAACTATAACGGCGACTCACGTAACCAGGCCTAAGATCGAGCAACTGTATGAAGATTGGAGACCCTCTGTAATTTTTAAGTTATTTTTTTTTTTAAAGCGGCAATAAAAATACACATTCTGTGAATATATCCAGTTTGCCTATTACGGTTCATGAGACAACCCGCAGACAGACGGACGGACGGACGGACGGACGGTCGGACGGACATCGGAGGCTAATGTGGTCCCGTGGGCACCCCTTGTATACGGAGCCCGCAAAATTACTTCAAAGGGCCTTAAAAATTTTATGAAGAGGATAACGAGGATGGTAATAAAAAGAGAGTTGTTAACGGAAGGTAAGAAAAAGGCTTCAAGGATGCAGAATGACTTTAACGTCACTTTTAAAAAGCTTATAATATTATAAAACTTTGCTAAGCATTTTCCTTTGAGATATATAAACTAATCCTAATAAGCTCCAAGTTCAAAGCCCCGAAATTGTCGAATGACGAGAATATGTTATTTTAAGCATCTTTCCAAAAAGATTTCCGGAATATTTTGCCCATTCAAAGGGAATTTCTAAGTTACTAGGCTTTGCCCTGCAATCCTTTCTTTCTTCTGACTTTCATTCCGGATATTACGTTCTAAATGAGCGGAAAGTAGGTACTCTTTGTCTGTATATTTTGCTTTTTTCTGTAACTAACTTCACCACTTTTCACCCTATTATCGACCGAGCGAAGCGAAGGTCTCTGAGGCTACTTGGGTGAATTTGCACTTGTCCGTCCGTCCGTCTGTCCATCCGTCCGTCCGTCTGTCAGAGCCTTATAACTTCTGAATTACTGAACATAATTACTTCAATTTTAGATATAATATGCAAACCGATGGCCTCCAGCCAAAAATGGCTTAAAAGTTATAAAAATCTTTATTTCAGGGGAGCTCTCATAGAAGCGAATACGAAGTAAAATATATTTTTTTGCGTTTCATAGGGTTGCAGTACCTTATTTTAAAGATAATTTGTAACAGAGTACAAAATTATTATTTTTTTAATTTTTTTCCTAAAATTGACGAAATGGGGGGCTTTCAAAGTGGGGATTATATTTGACCTCACAACGGATTAACCATTGAAAGCCGGGGCTTGAAAGTTTTATAATTTTAGCGTAATATCATGTACTTGAACAACAAATACTAAAATTGGATAAATGTAATAAGCAAACTAAATTATTTAACTTTTAATGAGCAGCAGTATTTTTAACAGAACTTCACAATGATGTCAATAGATCGCGCTCTCATCTCATATAGCAAATGCAGCTACATGTAAATTATTATTATTTTGTATGACAAGTACTAATGCATTATAATAACATATTATTCAATTAAAATTATTATTTAGTCATATATCAAACATCAATAAAACTTCACGTTGCAGTTTGTTTTTACATGTTTTCTGATCGTGTCGATAGATGATGCTGTGTACAAATAGGTAATTTTAATTTGAATGTTCCAAAAAACTATACCTAAGTTTGATTGAGGTCTTGAGGATTTCACTATAACAGTTTCCTAACCTTTACGGGCTACCTATGTTAAGTTAGTTGACACTTTCTGTCAACTTTGTTATTACGAACCTCTACGGGACAACTAAAGGTGAAAATGGCATTGGGATGTTAGGATTGTATTTAGGGGCTACCTACGTAAAGAGACTTCTACAAAGGGGATGATTTAGGTATGGTTGGTGAAAACGGGCATAATAATAATGTCAATTTTGATCGTCATGTATCTATTGAATGAATAAGTAATTATGGGAAACCGTTACCGCGAGGTCTCAGTTCGGGGCGAACCACTAGTTAATATAAATACAGGGTACCTACATAGCGCGTGCTCCACGTTATACGATACAGATTTACTATTTTGGCGAATTTTAGCTTTCTTTTATATAGTTAATTTTTCACTTATACAAGTTACTATTCTAATCCCAATTATTGGTTAGAAATCCTACGTAGTGTATAACACGATTTCATCATAGCCACTGATTCACAGAAAAGAGGTGCTGGCCATCAAGACACGATTAACATTATGTATCTTTTACGCCTTTTAATTTCGTAATCATAGAAATAAAAAATTGTCTGCCTTCGACATTTAAGAAAAAAAAAACCGGCCAAGTGCGTGTCGGGCCACGCGCAGTGTAGGGTTCCGTAGTTGAAAGTCTAAAATATTATTGCTGACCTAGGATAGTGCTTTTATTTTATTTATGAATATTGAATACATTTTGAGTTCTATGGTTTAAATACTATAATATACTACAAAATATGCAACTTACACTACGTGTAATACCTGACTTAGAAAAAACAGATATAATTACTTTAAAATTCATTATATATACTACTGCTGTGAATTTTTTCATGTATCCTTTATACAACCATTTAGCTGGCAGAGGGGGGGGGGGGGCACTTGACTCTAATAAAATTTAGCACTTTAAAATATCATATTTCACAAACGGATCCCTGAATTGAAAAGTGGTGTTCGCACACCCACAATATTTTTGAAAGACCTATTCAACGACATCCCACACTATGGGATAGACGAGAAAAAAAATTCATCCCCATTTTACTTGTAGGGGAGGTACCCTAAAAAAAAATATTTTTTAACAATTTTATTTCACCACTGTCGGCGTGATTAATATTTATACCCTTGTTAAATCACAGATTGCTAGTACCAATAGTCTCTGAGCTAAACCGCGGACGGACGGACAGACAGACAGACAGACAGACAGACGGACGGACATGGCGAAACTATAAGGGTTCCTTGTTTACTACGGAACCCTAAAAACCATATTTTTTATTAAGTATTAAAACCTTCCGTGGACCTTAAGGAACATACAAAAAAATAAATTTACCGAATTGGTCCATCCATTCTTGAGTTATGCGCTTACCAACATTCATTTTTATTTATATAGATTTATTATTAGAAGGAACTTCGTTCCATCCGGGTGTTCCACGACACTCAACTTTTTTTAAATTATGTTTATTTAGTATAAAAAGTTATACAAGGCTCTGATAGACGAACGAACAGACAAAACAGATAAACGAACTGAAGGATAAATTAATGTAAATCCACCTAAGTAGATATAGAGACCTCCATTATACGGGTAAAATATCACCCAACATAACAGTGACGGAACAAATCCTTACTTAATTCCCTTAGAGCCCTTTGTAACATACTCGTAAGTCCCATTATTCAGTTTAGTAGGCGGAATCATAGGACCTCCAAGGACAGAGAATTAGGCAACGCTCTTTCATCATCTCGGAGTAATCTGGCCTACATGTTGAATGTAAAACCCTTATTTAAGTAATTTCATTACCAGACAAAAGATTAAAAAAAATATACCTACAAATAAAATAGACCTACAAACGAATAAGTAATCCTATCCTTACTAATATGAATGCGAAAGTGTGTTTTTTTGTTGGTTTGTCCTTCAATCACACATCAACAGAGTAGCAAATTGACTTGATTTTTTTGAATGGGTAGGCATAGTTGAGGTCTTGGAGAGTGACGGCCACCACTCTATAGCGGAAAAACAGAGATTTTAAAAACCAAACTCCGCCCGGATTAAAGCTATTTATTTGTATATTTTGAAGTTTCAATAGCCCAACGAATGATGCTTTAAAAATGACTACCTTAAAATGTAATGTGCATTTTTTTTTTTTGGCTGCATTTCCGCGCTGGACAGCCAGGCTGATCCTTTGTGCAAAAAATGAGCCAGCCCTTCTGTCACCAGATGAGGCAATTAACCGCGGTGAAATGTCTCGTAAAAATTTTTTTGCACTTTGACTCCATGGCCCGAGGGTCTCCACAGCAAACGGAACAAATATGTAACTCTCGATCAGAGAGGCATACTTGCGCCGCTTACAGGATTCAGCCATTTCAGCTGCGGCTCCCGGTCTTGATGCTGTCTCCCTGATATGACACGGGGCCAATGTGTCGACGCACGTTGCATCCCACATTAGAGCCCGTCCCCATTCCCAGGGAACCAGCGTCAATCCATCAGGTCTCTTGCCATCATCTCGACTAATCCCTGTTGGCTCGATGAGCGCAGGAATGTCAATGGTGGCAAGAGCCCTTTTTAACGTATCGTTAAGAGAACCATGCCGAAATAGCCTACCAGCGCTCCTCTGGCAAGAGAGTCCGTGAATTCCAAATGTATCAACCTCCTTTCCACACGGACATCTGTGCTCGTGGCACAGCGGTGTTCCCAATCTGAGACCTAGAGCCACACGAAAACTTTCGTTATCGAGAAGAGTGCCGAGATTTTTGGATGGCAAAGCATGAAGCCAAAAACCAGATGTGCATGTGCATTGTAGAGGCAACATGTGAAAATGTTCCGGTGGCGGAGTGAAAAGTATGTAGAGTGTATTTTGGAATTATGTGTTGATGCGTATAAATGCGTCATTGAACAATCTCTTAGTATATAAGATAGTAATCGACCGAGCGAAGCGAAGGTCTTTGAGTTAACTAGGGCGATTTGCACTTGTCCGTCCGTCCGTCCGTCCGTCCGTCCGTCTGTCAGAGCCTTATAACTTTTGAATTACTGAACGTAATTACTTCAAATTTAGATATAATATGTAAACCGATGGCCTCCAGCCGAAAATGGCTTAAAAAGTTATAAAAATCTTTATTTCAGGGGGGCTCTCATAGAAGCGAATGCGAAGTAAAAAAAAAAAAAATCGCGTTACATAAAATTGTTACGTATCATTTTAAAGATAATTTTGAACTGAGTACAAAAATATTTTTTTTTTAATTTTTCCCTTAAAATTGACGAAATGGGGGGCTTTCAAAGTGGCGATTTTATACGCTCGCTTGAAGACGCTCTCTAGAAAAATCCGCTATGGATTTTCAAACTGATTTTATGTTTTTAGGTCACTTATATCCTGTACTTGAACAACAAATACTAAAATTATATGAATATTATAAAGAAACGAGATTATTTAATTTTTAATGGGCGTCAGTAATTCATATAGCATCAACATAGCTTCACAATAATGCTAATAGATGGCGCAGTCAGTAACTATTCCCATGGAACTACGAGTTAAATTCAATGTTTGATAAATAATTCAATGTTTTCACTAACGTTCCCTAACCTTTACGGGCTACCTATAAGTTAGGTGATTGATGTTTTCTGTCAACTTATTTATCACGATCCTGTACGGGACACCTAAAAGGATATTGGGACGGATGTTAGGACTTAGGATTGTATTTAGGAGCTACCTACGTTAAGAGACTCCTACTTAGGGGATGATTTAGGTATGTTTGGTGAAAACGGGCATAATAATAATGTCAGTTTTGGTTATCATGTATCGATTGAATGAATAATCATGGGATACCGTTACCGCGAGGTCTCAGTTCGGGGCGAACCACTAGTTTATAAGTTTAGGTTAAATTAAAATTATCCATTATAGAACAGCTTAGTCAAGCTAGATTGTAATCGTATTGAATACGACTTTGATACTAAATATCAAGGAAAAAAATTCAAGTGGGTACTGGAAGAGCGGCAGTGAACAACGCGAGTGAACGTTGTTGAACCCTACAGGTTTTTTTGGTTTGGCGGATTATTGCAAAAGAACTTTGTTGTTCCTTGTAATTTTGAAATCATACTCGATGGCTGAATAGTACGTAGGTACTACTCCTTGCAAAATTAGATTGACCTAAGTGCTATATCGTAGCTTATTAAAAGCTTATTAAAGCTTATTAAAAGAGCCGCACGTGTAAAACAGCAACAAACCTATAGCAAAACGGAATAGCGTCGATCGCAAAACATAATTTGTACTACGACTATAACCAATTGGAGTCGTGTTTTACTAGCAGTGGACTATCTGAGTGCCACCATAGACTATTATGCACTTCATAATAGGCCACGCACGCACGTTGACTGTGCGACAATTTTATTGCAAAAATGCAAAATAAATTATATGGCATTCAAAGTATGAAAAGGTATCGCAGTGATTTATAAAAATTGTTATTCTTCAAATTTTTTGCTGCCATTCGCAATGCTGTTGTTGCAGCCCGTGAAGTTTTATGCCACGCGCGCACTGCAATAAAAAATCTCGGGCTAGTTTTTGAATAGTTGCTGCACTCAGCGACGATTCCAAAAACGTTTAGCAAAAAAAATCGTCCTTCTGCCGCATCACTTGGCACGACATCCCGCAAAAATTTTTTTTTTGCGCCTTGAGCACCTATTGAAAATACGTTGCTTGCGGCGCGTGGTTAATGGGTAATCAGCATTAATCGTAAAGGTAGGTAAACAAACGAAGCCAATATGGCATCAATAAGAGTAATTGCGGATGTCAGAGCGGAGCCGCAGCAAGCCATTACAGCGTCGATCAACAGCAAAATGCATTACATTATCGCCATTAGGGACAAAAGCGTGGACTAATTTTAATGATTAACGGCTCTAATACTTTAGAGCATTTTGAGTACGTAATAAGTGTCTGCTCTTGACATTTTGTTACATAATATAATCTATGGAGATGAAGGTATTTAGGTATATAGAGGTATCAATCATCATTAGCAACCCTTCAACGGCTCATTACTGAGCGCAGGTCTCCTCTCAGAGAAGGGTTATAGGCCATAGTTCAATACGCTGCTGGCCCACTGCGAATTGGCGGACTTCACACACCTTCGAGAATATTATGAAGAACTCTCAGATGTGCAGGTTTCCTCACGATGTTTTCCTTCAGCGTTGAAGCAAGTGATATTTAAATGCTTAAACGCACTTCACTCCGAAAAGTCAGAGGAGCGTAGCCGGGATCGAACCTGTGACCCCCGAATAGGAGACCACAGTCCTAACCATTAGGCTATCACTGCTTTTTAGTGAAGCGAAGTGCGAAGTTTATTAGTTGACTGTATATACAATATATGGCTGGAGTACGTATCAATCTTTGCCCGAGCTGCAAATGGGTAGTGAACTGGTTGCACTTACCTCGTATTGCCCACAAGTGGAATGCTGACAACGGCAGCAAGACAAGGATTGACAGGATAGATGCACGGCATCAACGACCGGTGTTTCCTTCCGTGAAAACGTTCCACGTGGAAATTCGCGATCGCGTCGACAGACGTCCGCCTCGTACAACGGTAGCGACGCAAGAGAGAGGTGGGCGGTGCGCCTGCGCCGGCGCTTGTGCCGCGCGATGTAGGTAGATTAAAAAACGTTGACTCGTACGTAGATAATTACAACCATTTCTTTACATCTACCCACCTGGTCATAGGCAAAGATTGAACACTGGTAATCACATGATTGCGTGACATTGAGCAACGTGTTAAACAACAGGTCATTTAATTACTTCTTCACCGTATGGGAATTGTTTTGGTATCACGGAATGATTACTTGATAACTTAATTGACACGCGATATAGACAAATCGCTCAGCCGAAAGATGATTCTCCGTCCACCTGCGAGGAAAAACATCGTATCTCATTTTTCGTTGAACGCAAAAAGCATCTTTTATATACTAAGAATATGATTTTAACTTCAAATTCAAAATCGCTTAAAATTGAGTTACGTTGTTTTTCTCGCAGGTGTTGGTTTTTGCTGTCAGTTCTGCCACTTTCTTTTTTCGAAGGGCATGGGATTTTGATTCTTTTTTGACTAAAAATTCAGATGTTAAAGTCAACTTATGTACCTACCTAATTTTGACCGTCGCGCACCAACTTTGTGTTACAGTACCTAGTCCAAAATAGAATTAACTTTTTAAGATCTCATCAAAGGTCAGAACTGTCCTCTACACTTCTATCTACACTAAAATACTGTCACGTAGCGTTCTGTGTGCATTCACTTTGTAGGTCAGGAATGGCGCGTTCTGTTTTCCTTTTCACTATTATTTCACTTTTCAGCAGCAATTTTCCCTCTTTTCGCAATTCAAAAAGCTTAGAGAGCAAAATATACAATGAAAAAGTGTAATTAAGCCCGTTAACGATCGGCCGATAACTGTAGCAATTAGGAGGGAATCTCCTCTCTGTAGCGACTGCTGCGGTAATCAGTGGGCTATTTTTGACTGTGAAATAGAAGTTACTTTAAAAAAAGCCGGCCAAGTGCGAGTCGGACTCACGCACCGAGGGTTCCGTACTCCAAAAGTAAAAGTAAAACGATAATATTATATTAATTTGCTTATTTATCGTTAACTTTGTTTGTAGAGGTTTATTGATAATATAAAAAATATGCTAGCTAGAGCGTTAGATACTATGCTATGTATCCAGTGTTTCCACAATGAGGGAAAGTTCCAAAAATGCGTAGGTACTACTTACAATTATTCAAAACATATTAAGATGGGCAGACAGAAAGTAGCCCATTAGT
The DNA here is from genome assembly GCA_029955525.1 of Oeneis ivallda. NCBI lineage: Eukaryota > Metazoa > Arthropoda > Insecta > Lepidoptera > Nymphalidae > Oeneis > Oeneis ivallda. The sequence goes on from JARPMR010000012.1 coordinate 21,316,830, forward strand.
ATTCCCACAGCAGTATTCCCACCGGCGGCACCCGTTCACGAGCATGACTTATGACCCAGCCGTTGTTTCGCTCAACCATATTTTGAGGGTCCAAATACCAATAACCATATCGTAAAAACCCGCATCACACGACACCACCACAGAATTGTTAAATTAAAGAGCGCTTGACATACTTAGGCTACCCATGTTAAGGCATCGAATTGAATACTAACATTCAAATAGTCAACAACACACATTGGTCACACATTGAAGCTGTACATAGTATACCTTAAGCTTAACTCTTGTAAGAGACATTTGTGTTTCCTGTGTTGGTTAAACAAGCGTGATATTGTTGGGAAGTTAGAGAACTAGGTATGTATTCTCCATTCAATTTTCAAAGGTAAGTTAGTTTAAACTACAAACACAAGTAAAACACTAACTGAAACTTTGATAAAGTCTCACTCACTCGTCGAACGAGATTTCTTTTTAGGGTTCCGTAGTAAACAAGGAACCCTTATAGTTTCGCCATGTCCGTCCGTCTGTCTGTCTGTCTGTCCGCGGTTTAGCTCAGAGACTATTGGTACTAGAAATCTGTAATTTGACAAGGGTATAAATATCAATCACGCCGACAAAGTGGTGAAATAAAATTTTGAAAAATAATTTTTTTTAGGGTACCTCCCCTACATGTAAAGTGGGGATGAATTTTTTTTTCTCGACTATCCCATAGTGTGAGGTGTTATTGAATAGGTCTTTCAAAAATATTGTGGGTGTGCGAACATCATTTTTCAATTCAGGGATCCGTTTGTGAAATATGATATTTTAAAGTGCTAAATTTTATTAGAGTCAAGTGTCCCCCCCCTCTGTCAGCTAAATGGTAGTATATAGGATACAAGAAAAAATTCACAGCAGTAGTACATATAATGAATTTTAAAGGAAAACTATCACGGCTAAGTAGGGTTCATTAGTTAAGGAGTTATATCTGCTTTTTCTAAGTTAGGTATTACACGTAGGTACTGTAAGTTGCATATTTTGTAGAATATTATACCTAGTATTTAAACCGACCGACACGACACCAAACGAGTCGCAGGAAGCCGCTGGATTCAGGCGGCGCAAGACCGAAGCCTGTGGAAGTCCATGCAAGAGACCTTTGTCCAGCAGTGGACGTCTATCGGTTGATAAAGAAGAAGAAGTAGAAGATTTAAACCATGGAACTCAAAATTTATCCAATATTCATAAATAAAAGAAAAGCACTATCCTAGGTGAGCAATTATATTTGAGACTTTCAACTACGGAACCCTACACTGCGCGTGGCCCGACACGCACTTGGCCGGTTTTTTTTTACATAAGAACTCCAAAGAACAGCTAAAATTAAGCGATCCTAATTTCACCAAAAACCCAACAACAACAACAATTTTAGGATCAACTTTGGGTCGGTTGTCGGATTAACTTGGATCAGACAACCCTTTTGAATCCGAAACCAAAGCCGTCAAGCTAAAGTTAAGTGCGCACTGCTCGGTCTACCAGGCTGAGCTCCTTGCCCTGGATAGAGCTGCCTCTCTCGCGACGAAGCGCTCGGAAGCTTCCATCGGCATATACAACGACTCAAGATCATCTCTTGAGTCGGTGGTCGGGCGCAAATCCCTCCACCCATTAGTCGCACGCATTGTCGACAATTTAAAAATATGTCGCACTCAGAACAAGGAAGTTTCCTTGTTCTGGGTGAAAGCGCATGCGGGGTTGGAGGGAAATGAAAGAGCCGATGAGCTCGCGAAAGAGGCGGCTCTAGGCTTAAGGAGGAAACCAGACTATGACCGGTGCCCGGTTTCGTTCGTCAAGCGACTGCTCCGTGAGGAGTCGCTTGAAGAGTGGAACCGGAGGTATACGTCCGAAGAAACCGCGGGCACCACAAAGGTCTTTCTGCCGGATGTGCTTTTTGCACATCGCGTGGTCAAAAAGATCGACCACAATATGGTGCTTTCCCAGGTGTTGACTGGTCATGGAGGGTTTGCGGAGTACCTGCATAGGTTCAAACGCAAGGACCACCCGGGTTGCGTGTGCGACGACAGTGTATCAGAATCGATTATACATCAAGCTACGGCTCAGAAAAATTCATCCATAAAATTCATTTTTACGTCCAAAAAGTTTATCGACGGATATCGTTAATCTATAATTTCGCGTAGAACTGTGGTATACATATAATATTATGTATGCCACTATAATAAACAACAGTAACACGCACGTTTCACGTCTGACGTACATAGGGATATCCTGTATCTATTTTAACTAAACATACAATGGTAATAGTTCTAGCTGTGGTTCTGGGTAGTATTTATGCAGGACACGTCTTTACCCAAAAGGTACCCGTAGTACAATTTGGTACGAGATATATTAAGTATAAGAAAAAAACCGGCCAATTGCAAGTCGGACTCGCGCACCGAGGCTTCCGTACTCCAGAAGTAAAAGTATTCAAGTAAAACGATAATATTATATTAATTTGCTTATTCATATTTTTTATTGGTGTGCGTCAAGATGACTGACCTAAGTGACTGATCAGCTTTAAATTTCTTCAGCATTTAGTACCTATTTGGTACTATTCACCAAATTTAAATGGGTCCTACCTGCAGATACGCCCTTTCAAATAAAAAAAATGATTGAACTCGGATAAGATTTGATGGAGATATGGAGTGACATCGACAAAAAAAAATACGCGTTGAATTGAAAACCTCCCCTTTTTGTTTTTTGAAGTTGTTTAAAAATATACATAAATCTCTATTGACCATAATTATTTCTGATTTTTCGATTGGTAAACTTCGGAGATAAGTGTGGGGGGGGGGGGCGGTATTTTTTTGTTGGGGACCTGGAAAAATCAAAGCTGTTTTTATTCCGAAAAAAAATAAAGAGTTCGCAGGTTTTTAAAATACTATTATAGTCTATTATAAAATACTAACTATAGTATATAATAATACTATATAGTCAATAGTATTATGTATTCAAGTCACAAACACAGTATTCCTTATACCTACCGATTCAAGTAGCGATTAGACGTCTATAAACATATAAATATTTTTCCCAAGGATGACTTTTGTCGTAAACAAGGGTGGGAAAAGAAAAGTTGTTATCTACGAATGGGATTATTACTCATTTTGTTTGTGAAATAATAAAAAATCCTGAAGCAAATCATGTATTCGATGGATAACTCTGTTGTAATCAATCTGAGGAAATGAGCTGATTATCTCCAAACGCCTGAACAGATCATTAGCTTTCAAACAGAAAAAACCGCATCAAAATTGGTCCATTGGGGAGGCTGCTACGAGGGAACAGAGAGATACAGAGATATACAGATATGTGTATATGTATCGTTAATCTTATAACACCCCTCTTTTTGCGTCAGGGGTTAAAAACGTAACGAGTCTCTCTCTAAGTCCTGAACTATAATCTAATGTATACCCACGCATAAAATCACATCCATCCGTAGCTATACATTGCTGATTGAAGAACAAACCAATAAAACAACTAACCACAAACAAACACACTTTCGCATATCAAAAAATCAGTAACCTAATCGATTCCAATAATAATTCTGCAAACCATAGTTCAAAATGTACTAAAACAGATATATCGCATTAACGCATTGCGATAGTATCGACCGTTATAGCGTACCTTTAAAGGAGCAGGCAGAACAAATAAATCATATATTGGAATAAATCAAATATTTGCGGCCATATTCCGACAACGCGCGATCTAATATCTCTTGGAGATATCAATATCGCAGTAGGCGGCTCGGGAAAATCTCATCCACTCTAATATCCTTATACTGATATTATAAATTCGAAAGTGTGTTTGTTTGTTCTTCAATCACGCCAAAACCGAGCTACGGATCGACGTAATTTTTTATACGGTTATAGTCGAGGACGAGAGTGATATAGGCTACTTTTTATCCCGGATTATCAAAGAGTTCCCACGGGATTTAAATGCTAAATCCAGTGCACGAAGTCGCGGGCATCAGCTAGTATTAGATGTGAAAATGTGCCAGTCTGTCTGTTCACTTTCAGGGTTCAAACGTACCTTTGAAGTTTGTGCCAAACGTGCAGTAGCCCATCTGCATCGATTTAAGGTGCGGACTGAAACTGAAATTTCAACGATTCAATGCCCACCCTTGCACTACTGTCGTACCCACTCCTAATTCCAGCTTAACGACTTATATCATACATATAGTATAGTATAGAGGGGAAGGGGTAATATTATGTAAGTTCAGCATAGCAACATTCTTAAAAAGTAAGTAGTAAAAAAGAATAAAAAACCCGACTGCTTTAAAGAATATCAATGAAAATATCTAACTATCAAATGACTATGCAATAAATCGTCCCCACCCACCAACAGATTTCAAACGTATATCAGTTAACATCACGGTAGCCTGATGATTTTTAGGGTACCGTACCAAAATGGTAAAAATGGAACCCTTATGGTGAGACTTTCTCCGTCCGTCCGTCCGTCCGTCCGTCTGTCACAGTCGATTATTTCAGTAACTATTAAAGCTATCGACATGAAATTTGGCATAGTTGTGTATAATAGTGGCCCAACATCATTTGAATAAAGAAAAATCGAAAATTATTTTTAGTTTTATTAAAAAAGGGGGAAAATCGGGGGTTTGAAATTTTAAAGTAAAATAACTATACCGAATGGGGTATCATATGAAAGGCCTTCACTTGTGCATTCTAAAACAGTTTTTTATTTATTGTTATATGTAATAGTTTTTGAGTAATCGGCCAAAATGTCGAAAAAAATACCGTTCCCCCCCCCCCCCCCCCCCCCTTATCTCCGAAGTTTACCAATCGAAAAATCTGAAATAATTGTGGTCAATAGAGGTTTATGTGTATTTTACAGAAAAAATAAAAACAACGCGAAAATTATTTTAGTTTGATTAAAAAAGGGGGAAAATCGGGGGTTTGAAATTTCAAAGTAAGATAACCATACCGAGTGGGGTATCATATGAAAGGCCTTTACTTTTGCATTCTAAAACAGTTTTTTATTTATTTCTTTAAATAATAGTTTTTGAGTAATCGGCCTAAATATCGAAAAAAATACCGTTCCCCCCCCTTATCTCCGAAGTTTACCAATTGAAAAATCTGAAATAATTATGGTCAATAGAAGTTTATGTATATTTTACAGGAAAAATAAAATCAACGCGAAAATTATTTTAGTTTAATTAAAAAAGGGGGAAAATCAGGGGTTTGAAATTTCAAAGTAAGATAATTATACCGAGTGGGGTATCATATGAAAGGCCTTTACTTTTGCATTCTAAAACAGTTTTTTATTTATTGTTATATGTAATAGTTTTTGAGTAATCGGCCAAAATGTCGAAAAAAATACCGTTCCCCCCCCCCCCCCCCCTTATCTCCGAGGTTTATTTTTTATATTAACAATAAACCTCTACAAACAAAGTTAACGATAAATAAGCAAATTAATATAATATTATCGTTTTACTTTTACTTTTGGAGTACGGAACCCTCGGTGTGCGAGTCCGACTCGCACTTGGCCGGCTTTTTTATTATGACGACATCCACCGTAGGATTGGGGTTTTCATGCAAATCGAGTTAGAATTATTTATTTATTCATTTTTCAGTGAAGTGTTTTGGATACCAGTTTAGTAAATTACAACTATGAAAAAATATACAGGAGCATTAACCCACTAGAAAAAAGCTGGTGTGGATGTGCTAGTGGGGACAGTGCCCTTACAATTTTTTGCATAGTCCTTTATGAGAAAAAAATGAAAAATATCACCTTTTCAAACCCTTTAATTTGATACCCCACTCAATAGGATTTGAAGAAAAAAAACGAGTGTGCTTTAGACCACACGACTGAAGTAAAACTTACGAGACGCAACTGGCTATGAAAGAGAGAAAGAAAATGTGTGCTCGCACCTCTCTCTCTTGCCCCTACAGATAATTATATACGAAACTTATATCTCCCTCTCAACTTCCGTTCGCCTCACCCGATAACACTTTTCGTTACGCATTCACCAGCTTACTCCCCAAGTCAAGCGTGCGTAAAGAAGTTTTACTTCAATTTTTGAACCCCACATTATGGCGTCCAAAATCCGCCACTTTGAATTTTTCAAATTTTTATGTTCTCGTTGAAACTCACGCCACCACTCCATTGCGTCGCGCAGTCGGGTGAAAATACATAGGCATATAATATTGACCAAGGTCTACCAGCCTCCGATCACCAGACATATGAGATAATAGACGCACACGACGACACAGAGAAAAGAGACACGCTCCCCGACTGTCTAAAAGTCGCCGATCAAAACTTATTCATTTCATGGCATAAGCGTCAAAGTAAAATAATGGTTTACTTTACTTTGACGCTAATGCCTAACGTTAATTAAAAACGGTATTGAATTAGAACTCAATTTCGTGTACGCATTCTTATAAGTTTATGTATGTAAGATACGCTTTATAACGCTCCATGTTAAAATCGGTTGTACTGAATTTGTGACTTTAAATCAATTCGATCAAGGATTATTTTGCTTTGACGCTAATGCCATCGAGTGCGAGTGCGATCGGTACAATAACCTTTAGAAAAATGGTACCCAGCCCCCCGATTGTCTAAAAGTTGGCGATCAAAATCTTATTCATTTCATGACATTAGCGTCAAAGTAAAATAAACCATAACAGCAACAAATTAGAGCTCAATTTCGTGTATGCATTCTCATACGTTTAGGCATGTACGATACACTCCATAACGCTCCATGTTAGAATCGGCTGTACTGTATTTGTGACTTTAAATCAATACAGTTAAGGAATACTTTAATTTGACGCTAATGCCATGAAATGAATAAGATTTTGATCGGCAATTTTTAGACAATCGCACCTCTGGTCACTATGTGATCTTAAAAATTTGCTATAAGCTCAGTTTAAATATTTGACCGAGCGAAGCGAGGTCTCTGAGTCTACTAGGTGAATTTGCTCTTGTCCGTCCGTCCGTCCGTCCGTCTGTCAGAGCCTTATAACTTTTGAATTACTGAACGTAATTACTTCAAATTTAGATATAATATGTGAACTGATGGCCTTCAGCCAAATATTGCATAAAAAATTATAAAAACCTTTATTTCAGGGGGGCTCTCATAGAAGTGAATGCGAAGTAAAAAAAATTTTATCGCGTTATATAAAATTATAACATATCATCGACCGAGCGAAGCGAAGGTCTTTGAGTTAACTAGGGCGATTTGCACTTGTCCGTCCGTCCGTCCGTCCGTCCGTCCGTCCGTCTGTCAGAGCCTTATAACTTTTGAATTACTGAACGTAATTACTTCAAATTTAGATATAATATGTAAACCGATGGCCTCCAGCCGAAAATGGCTTAAAAAGTTATAAAAATCTTTATTTCAGGGGGGCTCTCATAGAAGCGAATGCGAAGTAAAAAAAAAAAAATCGCGTTACATAAAATTGTTACGTATCATTTTAAAGATAATTTTGAACTGAGTACAAAAATATTTTTTTTTTAATTTTTCCCTTAAAATTGACGAAATGGGGGGCTTTCAAAGTGGCGATTTTATACGCTCGCTTGAAGACGCTCTCTAGAAAAATCCGCTATGGATTTTCAAACTGATTTTATGTTTTTAGGTCACTTATATCCTGTACTTGAACAACAAATACTAAAATTATATGAATATTATAAAGAAACGAGATTATTTAATTTTTAATGGGCGTCAGTAATTCATATAGCATCAACATAGCTTCACAATAATGCTAATAGATGGCGCAGTCAGTAACTATTCCCATGGAACTACGAGTTAAATTCAATGTTTGATAAATAATTCAATGTTTTCACTAACGTTCCCTAACCTTTACGGGCTACCTATAAGTTAGGTGATTGATGTTTTCTGTCAACTTATTTATCACGATCCTGTACGGGACACCTAAAAGGATATTGGGACGGATGTTAGGACTTAGGATTGTATTTAGGAGCTACCTACGTTAAGAGACTCCTACTTAGGGGATGATTTAGGTATGTTTGGTGAAAACGGGCATAATAATAATGTCAGTTTTGGTTATCATGTATCGATTGAATGAATAATCATGGGATACCGTTACCGCGAGGTCTCAGTTCGGGGCGAACCACTAGTGTTAAAGATAATTTCGAACCGAGTACAAAAATATTATTTTTTTATTTTTTCCTTTAAAATTGACGAAATGGGGGGCTTTCAAAGTGGCGATTTTATACGCTCGCTTGAAGACGCTCTCTAGCAAAATCCGCTACGTATTTTCAACCTGTTTTATTTTTATTATTTCACTTATATCCTGTACTTGAACAACAAATACTAAAATTATATGAATATTATAAAGAAACGAGATTATTTAATTTTTAATGGGCATCAGTAATTCATATAGCATCAACATAGCTTCACAATAATGCTAATAGATGGCGCAGTCATTACATTAGGCACTATTCCATGGAACTAGGAGATTACGACTACGACCTATCCCAAAAACAGTTTTGCGTCGACCATTATTATTTAGTTACATAATAATATAATACATTTAGTTACATAATACCATATTATTCAATTAAAATTATTTTTTAGTTAAATATCAAACTTCAATAAACTTTTAATTACTACATTTTGTATATTTTCTATTTGCGTCGATAGATGACGATTTGTACAGATGCCCGTAACCCGGTTTCACTCGTTAGTACCTACATAATAATTCAATGTTTTCACTAACGTTCCCTAACCTTTACGGGCTACCTATGATAAGTTAGGTGATGATTTCTGTCAACTTATTTATCACGATCCTGTACGGGACACCTAAAAGGACATTGGGACGGATGTTAGAACTTAGGATTGTATTTAGGGGATGATTTAGGTATGTTTGGTGAAAACGGGCATAATAATAATGTCAGTATTGGTTATCATGTATCGATTGAATGAATAATCACGGGATACCGTTACCGCGAGGTCTCAGTTCGGGGCGAACCACTAGTTATTCGCCAAAGTCGTTATCCATAATGTGCGACTTTATAATATCACGATCAAAGACGTGTTATGCGTTCTTGCGACATGTACACATTAATTAGTTCTAAACTCGAATTGGTAAATAACAGAATATTATGTGTTCACGATATCTCGCGTAGATGCGTTGGACCTATCGAAGCTACGGTAAATATTACAAACACGCTAGAATTCCTAGTTTAGTTAGTTTTCTATTGATAATAATAATTTGTTATCTCTATTTTCTTTGCCTGCTTGTTAGGGCATCTAAATATATGAAAGGAAAAGGTAACTGACTAACCTATTAACGCACAGCTCAAATGTCTGGACGGATCGGGCTGTTTGGCATACAGATAGCTATTATGACGTAGGCATCCGCTAAGAAAGGATTTTTGAAAATTCAACCCCTAAGAGGGTTATATAGGGGCTTGAAAAATCGAGCGAACGTTAACCTCAGTGAAGCTGCGGGCAACAGCTAGTCTTAATAATAGAAAAGAATTTGTGGTTTATGTATTTTTACTTTATCCTTTATCTATACTTATCGGATTCAGTTGCTCAGAGGTCTTCACCAAAAATAAAGTTAAAACAGTAAAGGTTGAAACAATCCCAAACTTGCAAAGTTTGCAGAACGAAAATGATTATGTTCAAAGTTGTAGACGTGACTCTTTAAGCTTTACGAAGTTTGTATCACATATTACGAAGTATATTCAAACTGATTTATTTCGGCGCTTTCCTTTATGGAAGGGGAAATTTCACTTCCACAAGACGGAGTTACTAATAAATTGCTCAGAAACGAAAAAAGACAGGACTTGAATGTTACTAGAATATCTACCTACTGTTGTTTTGCTAATAGGTGCTTTTGAAGCCTGGAACCACAGAATATATACTATAGTGCTGGAACTTTGTTTGGACATAATATGTATTATAATTTTATTGAACTTTGTATCATCATCATCATCATCATCATCATCATCATCATCATCATCAGCAACTCATCAACGGCTCACTACTGAGCTCAGGTCTCCTCTCAGAGAAGAGTTATAGGCCATAGTTCACCATGCTGGCCCAATGCGAATAACGAATTGGCGGACTTCACACACCTTCAAGAACATTATGAAGAACTCTCAGGTGTGGGTGGAGGTTTCCTCACGATGTTTTCCTTCATCGTTGAAGCAAGTGCTATTTAATTGCTTAAACGCACTTGACCCCGAAAAGTCAGAGGTGCGTACCTGGGATCGAACCTGCGACCCTCCGAATAGGAGACCACAGTCCCAACCACTAGGCTATCACGGCTTTGTATATTACTATAATATTATTTTATTTTACTAATATTATAAATGAGAGAGTGTGTTTGTTTGTTGGTTTATCTTTGAATTACGCAACAAAGCTACGAATCGACCTGATTTTTTACATGGGTATAAAATTGAGGAACTGGAGAGTGACATAGGCTTCTTACTTACTTACTTACTTCTTATCCCGGAAAATCAGAGTTCCCGCAGGTAAAGTAAACAACTAAATCCACGCTTCCGACGAATCTAGACTTCGACTCCGACTAATACGACTTCCACGAATCCAGACGAAGTCGCGGGCATCAGGTAGTTATTTTATTTTATACCTATATTGGAGAACATTGTGAGGAAACCTACATGCCTGAGAGTTCTTCAGAAATGTTGAATAGAATAGAATACTTAGAATAAGTTTTAGGGTTCCGTACCCAAAGGGTGCCAACGGGACCCTATTACTAAGCCTCCGCTGTCCGTCCGTCCGTCTGTCAGCGGGCTGTATCTCGTAAACCGTAATAGATAGACAGTTGAAATTTTCACAGATTGTGTATTTCTATTGCCGCTATAACAACAAATAATAAAAATAAAATTAAATTAAAAAATAAAGGGGGCCCCCCCATACATGGAAAAGGAGTCGAAATAAAATTTTATTTTTTTACCCTGGCATGTGGGATGTCATTGTCTAGAGCTCATTAAGTGGAGTTCAAATATATATTTTTTTATTTTTTAGCAACAAAAATGAAGAAATGGAGGGCCATCAAAATTGTCGGTTTTAGATCAATTTTTACGGAACCCTAAAAGAGCGAGGCCCGACTCGCACTTGGCCGATTTTTTTATTCAAATAAACTTCTAAAAAGTGCTTTCGAACCCTCAAGTGAATCTACCACCTTGTTCAGAATGCCGTTCCTGCCGAGAAGAACCAGCAAGAAAGTGAGCGGTTGCTCTTTTTAAAATATCATGTTGTGTTGGACTGGACTGTGTTGGACTATGGCCTAAACATTTTTCGTTAGAGAGGTGACCTGTGCCTATTTGTGGACTGACGATCGGTATTCGGTTGAGACTTGAGATGAATGAATTAACAAAATAGGTATACGAAGAAAAAGTGTATAAAAGAACCCAGGCATAAGATCTAGGTCCAGCTATGGACGTGTGTGGGTTGAGATATAGTAACGAGAATTTCAAAATTTTGTACAGCAATGTAGATATTCATAAAAATAAATAATTTACTTAATATAAAAAATTCTTTTTCAACAACCGACTTCAAACTCCCACTCGTTACACACGCACTATACAAAGTATTTAATTTATTGTTGATATTTTAAAACTGCTCGATCGATTTCGATAATATTTACATATGAGGCGTGTAGTTGCAAAACCCGCTAAAACGATTTTGTATAGAAATCGACTTTTTGATTTCTCCTGATAGGTTTCTCAAATCTCTACTAAGTGAATAATTCATTTCCGAGCAAATCCCACTATAACAGCACTAAATTATGACTTTAACTTTATGCTTCGTAACAAAATCCGCTATAATGACGTGGGTGAATTTCAAACTCCTCTAAAACGGAATCGACCAATCACAAAGCTTGGTACGCACCGCGTGACCTGACAAACAGTATGGCGATTTGTGTTGTGTAGTTGAATGGTAATGAAGAAGTGTAATCGCGTTTAATTGAATTTAAAATTAAAAAATGGAGGAAATGATGCAGTTGGTGACAAAGTGTGATCCTAAACACACACGGAAACGTCCTATCAATAAAGCTTTGTGGAAACGTGAAGTGGCTCGTGATAAACTGTGAGTAAAAAGTTAGCCTAATCCTAATAATTTTGTTAAAAAAATGGTTCTATGCAAAGTGCTGCAAGAAATAATAAAATGGGCGGGAGTTCATTATCAGTTCAGAGAAATCATAATCACTAAACTTTCGCGTTCGTAGGTATATGAAGGCGAAAATTTGTATGTATGTGTGTGTATCATACGATTGTTACTTCTTCACATCTCTGAACCGATTTGGCTGAAATTTGGAATGAAGTTACTTCCATAGACGATGGCTGAAATTTGGAATGAAGTTACTTCCATAGACGAATAATATTTACTGCCATAAAGTTACTTTGTGTTCGAAATCGACTCTTTTGTTTTGAGATTTAATTAGAGATATGTAATATGTTTTTTCTAGGTACAAGCCCACTGGTTTACCTCAATTTCCAAAGTGCAATCATGACCAAAAGGCATTCCGTTGCAGTCAACTAACATGTCAAGATATCCGAAAGTTTCACAAAAATTTTTACAGATGCTCAAACAAATTATCGCAAGATAATTTTTTATTAAAATATTGCTCTGTAACTAAAGCTAAAGCTGCAAAGCTAACAGTAAAAGAAAGAAAGCAATAAAATACAGTATTCTTGGAAAGGATGGCAAAAATATTCCTGTTTGTCAAAAAACATTTACGGCTGCACTTGTAATTAAAAAAGACCGTATTCAAGGTGTCTTGAATCGATTCTATGAGAGCGGTGGTTCGATGCCAACAGAAAATAGAGGTGGTGACCGAAATAGTGTAAAGTTTGAAGCAAAAAAATATTCAGTACAATGGTTTATAGAATCATTTAAAGGACAGGAAAGCCACTATTGCCGATCGAAAAATATGCACAGACTGTATCTTTCTGCGGAGTTAAACATTCGAAAAATGTGGCGCCTTTACAACCAGGCTCGCGAACCATCCCTCCATGTAAAGCAAAGTTTTTTCAGAAAGATATTTAACACGCACTATAATATCGGTTTTGGGTCCCCTAGAACAGATGTGTGCTCAACTTGTATTGCAATAGATGAACGTTTAAAATCGGAACCCGAAACATGTAACAGAAACGAGTTAATGATTGAGAAAAGGATTCACCGTCTAAAATTTAAAGCCTTTTACAAAATTCTCCAAAATGACAGTGAGCACATTCAAACTATTACATTCGACTGTCAAAAAAACCAGGCCTTGCCGAAATTACCTGACCAGTCAGCATATTATAGCCGGCAATTCAACTTCTATCATTTTGCCATAGTTTTGGGGAATTCGAAAGCAAAACTAACTAAACAAAATGTACACTCGTACTATTGGGATGAAACAACGCATGCCAAGGGAAGTAACGAAATCATAAGCGCAGTCTACCATTTCTTACAGAAACTGAATTTTAATGAACGAATAACAATTTTGAGAATTATATCTGATGGGTGTTCTGGTCAGAATAAAAACACAGGCATGGTTGCTATGCTCGGAAAGTGGCTTTACACAGAGGCTCCAAGACATGTTAAAAAAGTGGAATTAGTATTCCCTGTCGTCGGCCATTCTTTTATTCCTCCTGACAGGGTATTTGCAAAAATAGAAAAAACCCTTAAGGTTAAGGAGGTGATAGTTTCGCCTTCAGAATACGTATCAGTATTGGAGGAAAACGCAACTTGCACAAGTCTTGCAGATATTGCAGTATACGATTGGAAAAAGGGGTATGAGTCAGTCATAAAACCCACAAGCAGCTGGCATTTTGCCTTTATGAAAAGCAAGCGCTTTTTTTGACCCGGACGAAAACAAACAATATTTTAGTACAGGGAGAAGTAAATTATAACAGTGAACTAAACGAAAAGAAAATAATTACGAAGAAAAATAAAAAGATTACAGATATACAACCTGCACTGATTCAACCCCACAAAATCGTGCCCAAGCAATCAAAGCTGCAAGATGTTGTCAAACTCTTGTCGACCCACTTTGGCAACAACTGGCAAGAAGTAGAAAGTTTAGAATTTTATAAAAAAATCCAAGAAAGAGCGCAGACTCAGCTGTTTCTAGACAATCGGCTTGAGGATAATGAAGATTGCATAGACGCGTGTGACTTGTGTGAGGGTGGATTTGAAGAGATAGGTTCGCATGTGTAGAAACTTTTACAAGTGCTTTTGAATCGTCAAAATAATTTACCACTGGTTCAGAATGCCATTCCTACCGAGAAGAACTAGCAAGAAACTCGGCAGTTGCTCTTTTAAAATGTTCAGTTTACAATAATATTATACTGTTAAATATCATTTACATATATTTTCGTTTGTATCATATAAGCTCAAATTAGACGATTCATTTTTCGAGATTTTATTTGCAAATATTTTTGCGAAAATGAACCGTCGTAGTTCGCCGTAAGGGTGAATTTTGCTACAGTTAATTTTTCCAGATTTTTACATTAATTTTTGACGTTCATCGGTGAGACATCCATCAAGATTCGTCCTTAAACTAGCGGCACGCTATGATGGCCGGTTTGACACATTACAATAGTGATGTGGAATGTCAATTTATTCTCGAACAAAAAACAATTAAGTTTTGTTTTTGTACCTGATTAAATAGGTTTAATAAAACAAAAATGTATATGTTTATTTAATTTATTTGAACGAACTGAATATTTGAATGAAAATGAATATACATACTTTATATGCACACAAGAAACATATGAATACAAAAGATACCAAAAAAGGTGCCACAAAAGGCCATAATTAATCAGATTCGTCCATACTACTATTTTCACTGTCGTCACTGCTATCATCACCTACATTAATAATTATATGTTCGTTTTCTATAATATTATCTATTTTCACATCTCTTTCATAATCTTCCCTTATTAATTTAACAGTTCTATTCACAACCTTTTCCCAGTCTCCTTTAGTCACATGTTCACAAGCTTCTTCTAATAATTTTAGCATTTTTTTTGTGGTAAATGGGGGTTCTGTATTGTGTCTTGCAGCATATCCCTTAATTTGAGCCCACACCAACTCAATCGCATTATACTCACAATGGTAAGGCGGTAACCGTATAACTCTGTGCCCATGTTCTAATGCTATTTCGTCAATGACGTATCGGATCTTGGTTGGTTTGTTTTCTTTTAAAAGACGTACTAATTCCGCTTTTAACATATTCATGTTTGCATCTACGCCATTTTTACGAAGCCATGCGACGATATCAGCTTTCTTTTGGGATTGGGCAGGTGGCTTGTCAATTTGCATCGAGTGGTATGGGGCGTTGTCCATAATTATAATAGATGGTTCAGGGAGGCTACACAACATTGAGGTAAACCATTCAGTAAACTTTTCTCCATTCATGTCTTCATGATAGTCTCCAGTGGTTTTTGACGCAAAAGCCATGAGAGAACCTTCGACAAACCCGTTGATGGTTCCGGCGTGACAAATTATAAGTCGCGATCCTTTTCCTACAGGAACTTTGGAAGTAGATGCTGCTGTGTCATCGTTCCAAGAACGGCCTACAGTATGGTTAGCATTAAGCCATGTTTCATCCAAGAACACAACATTTTGCCAATTTTTGATTTCTTTCACTTGCCGTAAAAAAGTATACCTTGCCATCGCTATATCAAATCTTTCCATCAATATTTTGCGTTTGTTACATTTTTTGTATCGAAATCCAATGGTCTTCAAAATCTTCGTTAAAGAACTTTCCCCACCGAAGAATAATCCAGCTTCCTTCAGTGAATGCACCAACTTTTTTCTTGTTGGATACTCCTTCTGTAAATAGTAGCCGTAAACATGTCTTCGGATAGCATCGGCATCAAAGCTATCGATGCCTACGACTGGTTTTGCTCGTTTTCTCTTTTTTGGTGTGTGAAGTTTATTTTCTTCTGTGCCAGTCTCGCCATATTTTTTTTTAGTTATCCGTCTAACAGTTCGTTGTCCAATATTAAGCGCATCAGCTACGCGTTCAACCACTGACGTTATAGGTAAAATTGGCCCTCCATTTTGAGCTTCACGATCGAAATAGTTACGAAGGCGTATTACGAACTCACGTGTCTGACTATTTAGAACAGTTCTCTGCGTACGTTCGGTCATATCGACGAAATCCACAACAAAGGGCTTGAACAGAGTCCAAATTAACGAGCAAGGGTCAACAGTAATGCAGTATCAATATTTGAAATCCAAAGCCAGGTCAAAACTATATCACAATCGCATTGCACTGACAGTTTATACTTTTCGAAGCAACGTCAATTCGAAACTGCTTTGTTTTGCATTGAGCATTGACGCGAGTTTGCCGGAGGTAGTAGTTGTGCTAGCCAGCGATCCTATGTGACGATCGTATTAGATTCCATTTTTAAAAATTTTCAATTTAGAAAACCAAATGCCGAGTTGTGGTATATATCATATAAAAATAAAAATTTTACCTTTTGTATGAAACAGCTGATATTTTTTTGCGATTTCAGAGGTTTGTCCACATAGTGAAAATTGTTCATATTCACAAGTACATTCACCCCTTAAATGGTGCAAACTGATTTTTCTACACTTGTATACATTTTAGAAATCAATTTAATAAATAAATTTTGAGTCCTAAACCTAAAACTACATTCGATAAAATTTATGAATCTCTGCACATCACTATCGTCAATAAAGTAATACAATTATTTCCTTCAAAGTCGTTATCAATTAATACGGAACTTCATGAGCGGACAAACGTCAAACCGGCCATCATAGCGTGCCGCTAGTGTAGGGCAAAGGGCCTTAGGTTTATTTAATTTTCGCTCAAAATATTTCGCAAAAATGAACGATGAACGAGGCTCCGTCTAATCGCTGCCTTACGGTGTACCTATGGTTAATTCTTCGGTTTAATTTCATACATTCTGTAAATGTATGCATTATAAGACGTGTTTTGACTTTATAGAATTTGTGTTTTTTTTAACAAACAATATTTTTTGTAACAAACTCAACAATAATATTGATGCTTTGTATTGATGTGTTTTATTTGTTTCCTGTTGGCTAATTATAATTTTCTAGTTTTCATACTAATATTTATTGCATAACACTATCCATCCATCTTTATAGTAGCTCTCAATAATGTTCCTTGCAAAACCCCCTTAAATGTCATCTGTAAATATCATAAGCCTCTATAACTAAGAGTGAGTTTCAAATTCCTCTATAATGAATTTACTTTCAACGATAACTCAAAAAAAAAGATAATATTGTCTATAAATTTATTATAACCTGTTTTCCGATCCCCCAACGATACTTTTAATGCTTAACAGAATTGCGTTTGTTTAGTCAGAAAGCGTTACAAGTTATTTTTTAGTTTAAAAGGGGAATGACAAAAAGTATTTTTGCGGGTTTTGCAACTACACGCCTCATATATGGGACCACCTGACAAGTATGCCCTTTGAAACAAAAAAAATATTTTTAAAATCGGTTCACACGTCTTCGAGTAATCGGTGAATATGCATAAAAAAAAAGATTCCGATGAATTGAGAACCTCCTCCTTTTTTGAAGTCGGTTAATGAGAATATTCCTAATTTCATCTTATGGGCTGAGGTAGTAAAAGGATTAATGTGATCTCACAATAAAAAAATATAATTAAAAATATGATGAGTTTTTGTTAATTACAATGTAATCACGAACGTATTTAAGCTGTTGATTTATTTTATGACGGGCTGTTATTAAGTTCTTAATCAATTTAGCGCATAAACGCAGTAGGTATTACTTAACGATTTTGCCCCAACCGGGTTATGAATTATTATGATTAAGGTTAAAATGAGATCGTAAATATTTTCGTATAATTGGGTCGAGGGTAGGTACTGAAGTTACAATGTAACGCGACCTCGTTGGAATCTTATTGAACTGAACTGAACAGAAACTGGTAACTTGACTCACTCTGATCCATTAGGGATGGCTTGAAGTCTACCCTCTAGTGGAGCAGAGTTAAAAAGGGAACATGACGGCATATTTACGTTCCCTCAAATATGGTCGAGCGAAGCAACGCGACGGCTGGATCATGCGTCGTGCTTGTGAACGGGTTCCGCCTACGGGAATGGGGCTACTTTATGTCTGCCCGTCTTAACATGAATTGAATTGTAGTACTTTTCTTTTTTTTTTTGGAACTTCCCCTCATTGTGGAAATATTATATTTTATTCTAACAAAGTTGCATAGGTTAAATCGGCTTGGCATCCTGCTGCCCACAAGATAGTATAAAAAACTTATTACAAATCTGTAATAGCTTCATAATAATATTGTAAAATGATTATTTTGAAAAGAGCAACTGCTGAGTTTCTTGCCGGCTCTTCTCAGCAGAATCCGCTTTCCGAACCGGTGGTAGAATCATGACTTGTCATAAGAGCCACAGGTTCTTCTTCTTCTTCTTCTTTATCAACCTATAGACGTCCACTGCTGGACAAAGGTCTCCTGCATGGACTTCCACAGGCTTCGTCTTGCGCCGCTTGAATCCAGCGGCTCCCTGCGACTCGTTTGATGTCGTCGGTCCACCTGGTGGGGGGCCTGCCAACACTGCGTTTTCCGGTGCGGGGTCGCCACTCCAACACCTTGGGACCCCAACGACCATCAGCTCTTCGAACTATGTGCCCCGCCCATTTCCACTTCAGTTTCGCGACACGCTGAGCTATGTCGGTGACTTTGGTTCTCCTACGAATCTCCTCATTTCTGATTTGATCTCGCAGAGATACTCCAAGCATAGATCTCTCCATCGCTCGCTGGGTGACCCTGAGCCTTCTTATGAGGCCCATAGTTAGCGACCATGTCTCGGATCCGTAAGTCATCACTGGCAACACGCACTGTTCGAAGACTTTAGTCTTCAGGCACTGAGGGATTTTGGACGAGAAGACATCTCGGAGCTTCCCGAACGCTGCCCAGCCGAGTTGGATTCGGCGGTTAATCTCTTTCTCGAAATTGGACCTACCTAGCTGGACTATATGTCCCAGGTATATATACTCGTCTACAATTTCGAGCGCAGAGTTTGGTTACGTGGTTGGCCTACGTGAAATAAATAATTTTGAAGTTTGAATGTTAAAAGAGCGTCATGCTGCTAGCCGTCAAGACATACAAGTTTGGCGACACCGTGCTTGTTTGCTATACAGACTGAAAACCTTAAATACGTAGGCCCGCGTCCCGGAGAGAGGTGCGTTGCAGTGTGAGATCCACCTTACCCCAAAGCACGCCAATAGATGTTTTACATCAAAATTGAACCAACTTTACAAAAGAATTATGTACAATTTTACAAAACAGCATGCCCACATGCTACTTAGTGGTTAGGACTGCGGTCTCTTATTTAGGGAGATCGCAGGTTCGATTCCGAGCACACACATCAGACTTTTCAGAGCTATCTGCATAAAAGTAATTAAATATCACATGCTACAACTGTGAAGGAAAACATAGTGAGAAAACCTGCACGCCTGAGAGTTCTTCATTATGTTCTCAAAGGTGTGTGAAGTCAGCCAATTTACATTGGGCCAGCGTCGTGGACTATGGGCCATATTCTATGGCCTCCCTTCTCTGAGAGGAAACCTGTGCTCAGTAGTGAGCCGTTGATGGGTTTATGTTGTACTGACTGAGATTTAAAAATCTCGTAGAAAATCTTTGTTATTTAGGATAAGGTCTCCAACTTATTGCCGTCGATATTTTAAGCTCTATCTTGCAATATAAAAATACCTATACAGATTTGAAACTCTTAAGAAATATTTCTTGAGATCTTAAGGGCAATTCCTGAAAGGGGTGGTATAGCAGTCTCCCAGTCTCGACATAAACTAATTTCGCCTAGGTACAAAATCGAAGTGGCTGCAGTACACAAACACAGATCAACTTAGGAACTTCTGAAAGAGAATCAGAGTAAAACGTTTTGTATTAAAACCACCGGCTTTTATTATCCGTCCCTCCCCCCTAGTCCGCTAAAGTCTTCGCAGTAAAACTCCCTTCATTTTCTTTACGACTGTGACACTTTACTCTGAATTTGTTTTAGAATTCATCTTATTTGTGACGACTAAACAAGTAATGTAGGCACTCTCGGAAAATAAGTTTAATAACTACTACATTGAACAGGGAAAGCTATTTAACCGACTTCCAAAAAGGAGGAGGTTCTCAATTCGGCCGGTATCTTTTTTTTTTTTTTTTCTCTATGTATGTCCACCGATTTCTCCGGGATTACTGGACCGATTCGCGTGATTTTTTTTAAATCGACAGAGGATGTTTGCGAAATGGTCCCATAAAAATGTTGACCTTCAACTCCTCAAGCCTGATGCTGAGTAATATACTCACCTAAAATAAAGAGATTTAGGAAATGTCGATTACGAATTATTATTGTAGGTAACAAGTATGGACTACATCATGGAGCTCCAGGTCCTAGCTCCTCAATCATAGGATACTACACTTAAAAGCTTAAAATAAAAATTCTTTTCAAAAAACCGACTTCTAACGCCACTACAAAGTATAAAAATAATTTTAGTTTGTCCACGTTTGTTGAAGTCGGGCGGGCCTAAAATATAAACTATGAAACCGACTCGCGATGCTCGCTCAACTTCTACAAACGAGTCTCTCATATTGTGTAGCGTCGCGCATCGGTTTCATAGTTTGAATTTAGGCCCGCCCGACTTCAACAAACGTGGAAAACTAAAATTATTTTTATACTTTGTAGTGGCGTTACAAGTCGGTTTTTTGAAAAGAATTTTTTTTAAGGTTGATTTCACCAACGTAAAATAAGTTTTATCCCAGCGTTTTGATATTTTGGCAGATTTTCAACACAAAAACTGTCAGAACGCACCATTTTTTCCTCAGTTAAAGGTCACTCGACGTTGGTGAAATAGGCACTAAGTGTAAATCGTCGTTGTCAAAAAAAAATAGACGTCAACTCAACACCGCTCTGCAGTGTAGGCTTTCTGGTAGGTATTTAAGCTTCTTGCTAGTGACGCTTCCACCTAGTCCACCAAGTTTTTTTTTTTATATTTCGGGATAGGCTTGCGCTTGACGACAGTCAATGCTGGACAGCACTGATGAGGTCTAGGTTGGAGCGCGCTTGCCTAGAAAATGCCTATTCACTCTTGCTTTGAAGGTACTGAGGTTATACGTGGCCGGAAACACAGATGTTGGAAGTGCGTTCCACACCTTAGCGGTTCGATTCAGAAACGTTGAACTGAAGCGTTTTGTGCGAGTAGGTTGGATTTCAACCACGTAAGGATGCCAACGCTCACGATTTTTCGATTAAAGTAAGGAGATCGAGCCCATAAAGCCGTGCCAAACCGACTATTAGGGAGTATCCATTTAATTAGAAACTGTCATACCCAATACCATCCCTTTCAAGTAAGCCCATTTCCATTTTAAAGGCGTTACTTTCAACGAATAAAAAATTTAGTTTGAAAAAAGATTAAAATACCCGACTGCTTGATATGACTTGACTGATTGATATTTTACTAAAGAACTAGCTGATGCCCGCGACTTTGTCCGCGTGGATTTAGTTTTAAAGTCCCTCGGGAACTCCTTGATTTTCCGGGATAAAAAGTAGCCTAGATGTTGACCGGAGTAATAAGCTACCACGGTATAAAATTTTGTAGAAATCTGTGCGGTAGTTTTTACGTGAAAGAAGGACAAACAAACAGACAAACAGACAAAAAAAAATTTAGCTTCTGTTTTGATATCTGTATCTTGAACACAATTTTTTACACTGCGCGTGGCCCGACACGCACTTGGCCGGTTTTTTTTGAATCTATTTCATGTACAGAATTGGTTTCGTTTCTGTTTTATTATATGTATAGATATCAATGAAAATATCAATTATCAAAATGAGAAAAAAAAATAAAAATATATTTTCGTAATCACCTTTTCAAACCCTTTAATTTGATACATAGGATTTGAAGAAAAAAAAATTTTGAACCCCACATTTTGGCGTCCAAAATCCGTCATTTTGAATTTTTCAAATTTTTATATTCTCGTTGATACTCACGCTAGCATGGCGAATCTAACGACGTGCCGCTTATCAAAATCGGCCCACGCGTTTTGTCTCTAGAGTGCCACAAAGGAACAAACATACATACATACATACATAGTACATAGACTGATAAACACATTACCACTCCTTTGCGTCGCGCAGTTGGGTGAAACATATCGGAAACGTTTTTGATTAAATTTAATCTTTCATTGAATACGAGTACAAAATAAGGGCCCTTATTGATATATCCGCCCAATTGAAGCAACTACTGTCGGATGGGACTCGCTGATATAGATTTACTCCGCCATTGACACCGTTTCGAAGGTTTTCGCTCGCTCTTGATAAATGGCCTGTGGCTGACGACACGCCTTTTCGTAGAAGACATACTTACGCGTGACTGAGTCTTGTTTCTGACACCAAAGGGAATCGCCCATCAAATCAGTAAGGCGGGATCCACGTCCATGGTTAAGATTGACATTGCATGTGGAAATGGTTGAAATCTCATGTCTTTTTTATATTGACTTATAATTATAATTATCCCAATGTTTTACGATTACTTCGGTAATGTAACAGCTATTTACAAGCTTTTATTTAGCTTGACCAGTTTATTTATTTATTTGTTTGTTTGGGTCAAATCTTGCAAGATGAATTAGACCCACTTCCCGGGTTCTAATGGAGCTGAAATTTTGCATTTAGGTATGTGTAAATCGAATGACAATGCAATACTAGTGGTTCGCCCCGAACTGAGACCTCGCGGTAACGGTATCCCATGATTATTCATTCAATCGATACATGACGACCAAAACTGACATTATTATTATTATGCCCGTTTTCACCAAACATACCTAAATCATCCCCTATGTAGGAGTCTCTTTACGTAGGTAGCTCCAAAACACAATCCTAAGTCCTAACATCCGTCCCAATGTCCTTTTAGGTGTCCCGTACAGTATCGTGATAAAAAAGTTGACAGTAATCATCACATAACTTATCATAGGTAGCCCGTAAAGGTTAGGGAACGTCAGTGAAAACATTGAATTATTATGTAGGTACTAACGAGTGAAAACGGGTTAGGGGCATCTGTACAAATCGTCATCTATCGACGCGAATAGAAAATATACAAAATGATATTTAACTAAAGAATAATTTTAATTGAATAATATGTTATTATATTATGTACCTAAATAATAATGGTCGACGCAAAACTGTTTTTGGGATAAATCGTAGTCGTAACTCCTAGTTCAATGGAATAGTTAATGACTGCGCCATCTATTAGCATTATTGTGAAGCTATGTGAAATTTACTGTAAAAAAATCTCGTTTCTTTATAATATTCATATAATTTTAGTATTTGTTGTTCAAGTACAGGATACAAGTGAAGTAAGAAAATAAGTACAACTTGAAAATATATAGAAAATTTTCCCAGAGAGCGTCTTCAAGCGAGCGTATTAAATCGCCACTTTGGAAGCCCCCCATTTCGTCAATTTTAGGAAAAAAATTAAAAAAAAAAATACGGTTGTACTCTGTTCCAAATTGTCTTTAAAATGATACACAGAAAACCTATGAATCGCAAATAAAAAAAAATTTCTTCGCATTCGCTTCTATGAGAGCCCCCCTGAAATAAAGATTTTTATAACTTTTTAAGCCATTTTCGGCTGGAGGCCATCGGTTTACATATTATATCTAAATTTGAAGTAATTACGTTCAGTAATTCAAAAGTTATAAGGCTCTGACAGACGGACGGACGGACGGACGGACAAGTGCAAATCGCTCTAGTAAACTCAGAGACCTCGCTTCGCTCGGTCAATTATTGTGACATGGAGCTGATCTGATGATAGAGACGGAAGATGGCTATCGGAACTCTGTAATAAAACGACGTAACCCCATCGAGTTTGGGCTCGTTTGATTCGTCATAACAAGTACTCTGATCCTAGATGATATCCAGAGTCTAATGATGTAGCTACTAAAAGTTTGCATTTAAAAATAAATTTTTTAATATTTTACACTTGTTTATATTGACTTTTAATTATCCCAATGTTTTAAGATTACTTCGGTAATGTAACAGTTATTTTAGATATCGAATTATCGAAATATATTGAATTTTGAAAGTCAAGTAAACTTTTATTGACGACTTTTGGCGATATAGAAATATGCCCTGAATATAATATACAGGTCTACTCACAACGGTCTTCTTAATTGTGTTTAACAATTGTGATTTTTGAATCCTCAATAGCCCAACAGTTAAAGGTACGGACTGAAAGCTAAAAGTGAAAGGTTCGATTCCCACCCAATGCACTATTGTCTTTCCGCTTAATGTTTTTTTAATACGAGTATCGAGTTTGACGTGTGTTACTCACAAATTAGTCGATATTCTGACTAATTTCTTAAACTGGACACTTTCAATTAAGGATTTTTATATAAACCTGTGAATATGATACTGCCATCGTCGCAATTAGAATGCCATAAGCCTACTTTGTCGCATTAGTTTACAAATTTCGAAAAACCAAATTAAATTTGAATTTCGCGGACAGACCCGTGTAATCAATCTTAACCCATGTAACTTTGTTAGAATAGAATAGAATAGAATATTTCCACAATGAGGGGAAGTTCCAAAATTGCGTACTACAATTGAATACATGTTAAGACGGGCAGACAAAATAAGCAGCCCCATTTCCGCCGGTGGCACACGTTCACGAGCATGGCGCATGATCCAGCCGTTGCTTCGCTCAACCTTGCGTCAACCAGTGGGGAACGGAGAATATTAGGCAAGTCGGCTAATATTCCTTAAAAAAATGGTACTTAAATGGTTACCTAGCTACAAAAGTTTATTGAACATATTCAATTTTCCTGCGAATTGGAATGTGCCTGTTACGTTTATTGTTTGAGCTGACCAAATATGTGGTCAGGACGACCGACGTGCGGTTCGCTAGAGAAAAATTGTGAAAAAATTCATATCTCTTTTAATTCACAAATTCCTCACTCTACCCTATCTTGGAATTTCTATAAGGCCAGACATCTATTGAAGGTCTAACTCGCGCACTGTGTGATAGGTAGGTAGGTATAGAGATTATCTTAATGATTTGAAGATTAAGGTATGTAGACTGAAGAGAGGTCTTCAGCCTAAACTGAATATATGTGACTGGATATTCTATTAACTTAAGGGTTATAAGCGAATGTTACCACCCAAACCCGATTTTTGGTTGACAACCTGATACACAAAATACAAACACTTAGTTTTATCTGGTGCTCCAGTGTTTTTTAATGCGTGAAGCCAAAAATTTTTCGAAGGAGGTCCTGATTCCTGAAAGTGAAGCTCAACGAGCAGATATGCATTCTTGACGTTGGACCTTTGATCAGTGCCAGTATCCTACCATGATCCTACCCTAGTTAGCAAATATAATGCAAGTTTTTACTAAGATCAGTCGTGCGATTGAGTAAGAATAGAATAGAACAGAATAGAAATGTTTTTTATTCAAATAAACTTTTTTACAAGTGCTTTTGAATCGTCGAAGAATAGTTGTGTTGGATTACAGGAAAAATATTATATAGTCATTTAAAACCTTATTGCAGGAATGTTTAAAAGTCAACTAAACTAGGCTAAGCTGAATAGGCTAAGCAAAAATTTCTCTTTAAAGTAAGTTCTCTTTCTCTTTTCTTTTTGCCAAATACATACATTTTCATTTGAACCTAATGTAAAATATTACTATTTAAATTTTTTGCGCAAAGGATCAGCCTGGCTGTCCAGCATGGGTGTGCAGTGGGTTGATGCGTAATAATAACGAGTGACTGGGCTGGTCTCCATACATAAATCGCGATGGTCTGCAGTTGTGTGTGATGCACAAATAGCGAGTGTTAATAAGCGCTGAATTTGGGAATTTAGTATGTACTTAATTGGCTATTTTCTGCTGGAAGGCTTCAACTCCGGCTAGTCAACTGGCAACACTATACCGTCAAACGATTGAGCGTTAAGTCCAATTTACATGTGCTTAGTAGTAGTTAAGTTAATCTTTAGTAAATATTTAGTGATTTAATACGTGTAAACGACCGATTTAGTAGCAAGTCGCAAATTACAATTTAGTAGCTAACTTAACAGGAAAAATAGAATTTGGTCTATTTTTCGGTTTAGTAGGTGGGCGTGGCATTATCAATTGACGCGTAATGGACAAGCACGATTTAGTAAACTGCTAGTAGCCGCATAAGTTAGCAGAACGTCGTGCTCATTTCGAAGCCGTTTATAGTTTGTGTATAATATATTTAATATTTTTTTTTTTATATTATTTAAATACGATTCTCAGAGAAAGCGATACGACCCAGGTATAGGCATCTTGGGCTACTAAAGAGCTTTACTAAATAATACGTGTAATAAATAATAGGTCACTATACAATTAAGTCACTAAAGAGTAAGACTTACTAAACTACTAAACACGTGTAATAGTAGATTGTTACACAAGGGACGTAAGTAAGCTATTACAGAACAAGATCCAATTTGGCGCCAGTGCGAGCGCAGCTCGCATAGGGCGGTAATGGATCGCGTGCACCCGAGATATTTCGTCACACGAGCGAGCGCAGCGAGCGAGGGTGAATATAGTTCGAGGGTGTAATAGCTACTTGCAACCGAGGTAAGCATTCTACTTTATATCATTCTTGCGAGGTAAATAAAACATTGGTAATGCAAAATGAAATTTTAATTAGAATAATTAGCAAATTTAGAGAAAAAATAGAAAAAAATGGTTACAAATCCCTTTACGAACAAACTTCACAAACTTTCAGATCAAATGAAATGCCGCCATTTCCTTTTTTTTTCGTAAATAGTTTTCTATTTTTTTTTTTACGGCTCTGAGTTCCAAGGAGTTTTGCATAGTTTGAAATGTATGGAAATTAAATGCCGCCATGTTCAGTGTTTTTTTTTTCAGTAAAAAGTTTTCTTACCATTTTATAAGAAAAGAGATTGTTTACCAAGGAGTTTTGCATAGCTTGAACTGTAATGTGAACATTACAATTCAAGCAAGGTGCGACGTAATGTTGCCTTGAATTGCAAACACCAACTTACAAGGAGACTTTCCACCATAGTAATCCCTAGTTACTGTGCAAGTATGATATAAATCAGCATTACCACTACCACGCCGCGCGCTTAATAGACGTGAAGTATCACTTTTACGATGATAGCCTACGTAGTGGTTAGACGCCGGCCTCCTTTTGGGAAGATCCGGAGTTCGATCCCAAGCACGCATCTCTAGCTTTTCAGTGAAGGAATCACTGCGAGGAAACCTACATTCAGGCATGTAGGTTTCCTTTTCCGCAATGTTCTCAAAGATGAAGTCTGTCAATTGTGGTGCCTAAACCCTTGAATGAAATTAGTTTATTAGTTTAGTAATAAAATAAAAGAATGATGGGATTGATGGGATGATGGGATGTGGATTTGTTGAAATAAATGAATCACTTCCAAGTTAGCGTTTGACCATCTTGCAATGCATCGTCACTTAAATAAGATCACATGGAATCGTTAAAAAATTTCATGTAAAATGTCAAATGCAATGAATTACTGAATAATCTATATATATAAAAGAAAGTGGTGTTAGTTACACTATTTATAACTCAAGAACGGATGAACCGATTTGGCTCAAAATTGGTGGAGAGGTAGCTTAGAACCAGGAGACGGACATAGGATACTTTTTATCCCGTTCGACCGCGTTTCCGTCAAGTCAATATAAAACCTGTTATAACAAAAATGCATCTGACATGGAATAAAAAAACGAAAATGACAGTGGAAGAACAAAACGTAAATGACAGCTAAACGTAATTTTGTATAATTGGTTAATTTTGTTAAAAACAATTATAAAAATTATAGGCTAACGTAGTTAAATGATAATATCATCAGTAATATGTTTTCTCTTTGAATCATCATTAACAATGCCGCGAGCAAGACGATCAAATGTTTCCTGCTACAAAGCTACGGATTGACGTGATTTATTGGATAGGTAGGTATAGTTGAGAACCTGGAGGGTGACAAAGATTTCCCGCGGGATGTTATGAACTAAATCCAGGCAGACGAAGTCGCGGGCATCAACTAGTTCAATACAAAAAAATATTTTTAAAAATCCGACTTCAAACGCCCGCGCCACTACAAAGTATATAATTTATTGTTGATATTTTAAAATCCGCTCGACCAATTCCTATAAAATTTAAATGGGGCCACCTGGGAAGTATAGGGTATACTTAAAACAAAAAAAATTTCCAAATTGGTTCAAGCGTCTTCGAGTAATCAGTGAACATACATAAAAAAAAATAAAAAAAGATTCCGACGAATTGTGAACCTCCTCCTTTTTTGAAGTCTGTTAAAAATACTCTCATCAAACAAAAAAAATTTGGAGCTCCTACAAAATTTATAGGTGGTCTGTTCTGAGCTGGAATATACACACATCAAAAGTGTCTAGGGATCAACATATATTTTTGCAATAACTTTTCTCCTGATTGATATCAATTAAAATTTTCTTTAAGGATTCATCAAATAAAGTGTTTTCGTTTGTCACAGTAACGATAAACCAAGTCACCTTTGCATTAATAAAGAAATTTGCCATTTTCCTAATAAAGGGATTTTTGACATTTGAACCACTAACATTAAAGTTCGAAAAAAAGACTGAAATAACAGTTTTCTTTAAAATTTTATTGGGTAACTTAAACAATTAATAATCCGTGTTTCTACCGCGAACACTAACAACACAAGAACATCGGTTTGGCATACTCAAAATGAGTTCATCCAAATCACGCTGTGGAATGGCCGCCCATGTTCGTTGCAACAACAAAAAAAGGTCTTCTTGCCACTGGATACCCTCCATATTCGGCAGAGCTCTTCTCTGTAGCATATCCCATGCATGCTCAATCGGGTTCAAGTCTGGCGACTGAGCAGGCCAGGGCAGGACATTGATGTTAGCTGCGGCGAGAGTCTGTCTTACAACTCTTGCGGTGTGCGGTCGTGCATTATCATGCATTAACTGAAATAAGGGACCGATTTGCACTTGTAGAGGAACGATGACGTCTGATACAATCGTCTCAGCATAAATTTGAGCGTTGAGGTTGCCTCTGATCCAAATCAACTCAGTTCTTCCGCCGATCCAAATACCCGCCCATACCATGATGGTTCCACCACTATAAGGATGGACTTCCTGGCAGGATTTTAATCGCTGTTGGCGTCCAGGGGTTCTCCAGTGTCGTATACGTCTTGTATCCGGTCTCATACCAAAACGAGACTCATCAGAAAAGCACACGAAACGCCATTGTTCTTCTGCCCAATTTCTGTGTTCAAGAGTCCATTGATATCGAATCCTACGATTGTGCATTGCTATAGGTGGTACCCGTAGCGGTCTTCGGGAATGAAGGTTCACTTCATGCAAGCGGTTTCTGACTGTTTGGTCGCTAATTAAGTTCCCTGAAGAGTGATGAAGCCTCACGGCTAACATCATGGCGGTTATTGTTGGAGCTCTTCGAGTTAAGATTTGAATGTATCGGTCTTGTCTCCGTGTGGTGCAGCGATACCGTCCTCCATGGCGCTCAGCCACGGTACCAGTGCTTCGGTAACGTGTCCAAAGTCGACTGATAACACTCTGACTTGTATTCAGAGCTAAAGCCACAGTACGTTGCCGGGAACCAGCTTCTATCATTCCCACGGCTCTGAGCATTTCTTCCCTGCTTAAATGACGTCGCCGCTCCATAATAACGTTGGTTTTAATCAGTAGTAGGGAAACAGTAGCACTAATAATGTCTTCAATGCGTTGTATGTTTTTATAGGGAAAATATTGACAGCTGATTTTCATCTTTTACTCGAATTTGATTGACAGTTCCTGATTCAAATTATGAAATGCACCAAAAAGGATCCATATAAATTTATAAAATCATAAATTTACTACAAAGCCACATCTCAATCTCAAGAAATCCGCATAAAAATGCTTGATCCCTAGACACTTTTGATGTGTGTATTTTGGCCTCATGACCTCACACTATTTTAGTTCTAGTTCATTATTTGTTTGTAGTTGAACCATCAAAATCCCGGATCAATGATAAAACTGTATATTGATTGCCAACATTCACACGGTTTATGTCTGCTAAAATAAATATTTGGGACGGGACATCTGCAAATGCGAATGACTACAAAAATCGAGTAAAAATCATACCTAGGTAGGATACCTAATGCACACATTTTGGAAGTTTTTAGTGTGTTGGATTTACTTACACTGTAATACAATCATCCCGAATACTTAAATCATCCCTGTTTGAATATATCGTGCTGTAGGCAAGCATTTTGGGAGAATTTCGAGTTTCTTATTATGGGTACTTACTGCATCCAAAGTGAATCACGCACATCAGTATGAATTGCAGAATAATTCATTCATCATATTTATCGGTCATCCAGTTCTATGTTTTCACCTCCACCTTCACGAATATTGTCACTGTGAACGGCCCGCTTGCTTGTTTTAACTTTTACACAATACACCTTACAACTTGATAAATGAAAGGGGGTCAATATGGGGTTGAAAATGAAGTAAAGTAATCTTCATTTATCATGATAAAAGTTCAAATCCGTGATATAAGTGTAAATCAGCCTTTAATCTGATTCATCATTATCTACTGCCAACGAATGTTTTATTTTTTATTTTATTCCGTCGTGTTGTTGCCATTATTCTGTATAAGGATTTTATGATTTGAAGTAAACTCTAAAAGGAGTTAACTTTAGAGCTAAACGAATATACATATAACGTCATAGCTATATCAGAGACATGTTTTATGGTTGCTTAGTGATAGAGGGTCGAGATATTTGTCCCTCGCAACACACAGTAAATAGTTGGGTCTACAAGTGGGTACTTACTAGGACATAAGTATTAATATAATATGCCTGTGCAGGAATGTTTAAGAGAAGTTATTTATTAGAATAACTCCCACTGGTACGAGGTATATGCAAATAGTTCTCTATTTATATCATCGTTTTTAGGGTTCCGTAGTAAACAAGGAACCCTTATAGTTTCGCCATGTCCGTCCGTCTGTCTGTCTGTCTGTCCGCGGTTTAGCTCAGAGACTATTGGTACTAGAAATCTGTTATTTGACAAGAGTATAAATATCAATCACGCCGACAAAGTGGTGAAATAAAATTGTGAAAAATAATTTTTTTAGGGTACATCCCCTACATGTAAAGTGGGGATGAATTTTTTTTTCCTCATCTATCCCATAGCGTGGGGTGTCGTTCAATAGGTCTTTCAAAAACGTTGTGGGTGTGGGAACACCATTTTTCAATTCAGGGATCCGTTTGTGAAATATGATATTTTAAAGTGCTAAATTTTATTAGAGCCAAGTGTCCCCCCCCCTCTGCCAGCTAAATAGTTGTATATAGGATACAAGAAAAAATTCACAGCAGTAGTATATATAATGAATTTTAAAGGAAAACTATCACGGCTAAGTAGGGTTCATTAGTTAAGGAGTTATATCTGCTTTTTCCAAGATAGGTATCACACGTAGTGTAAGTTGCATATTTTGTAGTATATTATAGTATTTAAACCATGGAACTCATACCATAGGTCAACCATAGGTCAGCAATAATATTTGAGACTTTCAACTACGGAACCCTACACTGCGCGTGGCCCGACACGCACTTGGCCGGTATTTATTTTTAATGCATTAGGTGTGGGCACACACTTTTACACTCACATAATAATTATTTATTCTATCTCTACACACTCTATATACACTCTATTGTTTTCAAGAAACAGATAGGGTCTACTAGAAATATTATCTTGTGTTAGGAAATATATTTTTTTTTATAAGCGACTTGTCCGTTCCTATTTTGCCTCTACGCTAGTATGTAAATATACCAATATCGTTACAAGCACTTAACACTAAATGTTTATCTACTTAAAATAAATTGCTCGGCCTTATCGAATTATCCTTTTATCCGATAGAACTGCGACTAAAGGTATCCAATCTTGGTATAGACTGAGGTCTCAGGTCTCGAATGATTTTTGATCCCCGCAAAGAGCGAGATTACGTATTCGGCATCGCAGTATTTTGCGGGATTAGGGACAGCATAACTTAAGGTGTCCTTCCGTAGACGCCAGGGTGTCTCTAACTCTCTAGTGGGCGTAGCTGTATTTTCTGCTCTTTGTATAATCAAAGTGACGGCTATTCACATACCGGAAGAGTATGGTCTTAGTATGGTAGACGAAACTTTACAAAAGTCAATTTTGCTAAATTGGATTTGAATTCTCCATAAAAAATGTAATTTTGCCATAATCATCATCATCATCAACTACTGAGCGCAGCTCTCCTTTCAGAGAAGGGCTGTAGGCCATAGTCCATAATGCTGGCCCAATGCAAATTGGCGGACTTCACACACCTTTGAGAACATTATGAAAAACTCTCAGATGTGCAGGTTTCCTCATGATGTTTTCCTTTTCATGAGGTTCGTTGAAGCAAGTGATATTTAATTTCATAGACGCACTTGACTCCGAAAAGTCAGAGGTGCGTACACGGGATCGAACCTGCGAACCCCCGAATAAGAGACCACAGTCCTAACCACTAGGCTATCACTGCTTCAACCGTAATACCGTCGTCAAATATTCCGCGGGATCCACAGCCAGTCAAATCCAGCCATCCTAGACATACATACATGTAAAAGCCTGTAAGAAGAAAAGAGGGCTACCAAAATATTGTGTAGTACGTAATCGTGTCGGAACGCTAAATCGCTCGACGGCACATCTTTGACGGTATATTTTTCTACACAATAACTGATGATCGCCCACCCGTGTCGTGTTAAATTGGCAAGAATTTGCACCAACAAAGATTCTCTCGATTTTAAAAAAGGGGAAATAGGAAACAAAGCATACTTCGGCACAAGAAATAAATTACGTTGGCAATATTCGTTAGCGCAACAAGGAGAAATCTAAGTTTGGAAAGCATTGTAAACACCAATGAAATACGCCTTGTTTAAATTTCAGTAGGTATTTGCGAAATCTCAGCGCACTGTGAAGTGGGCTATGTTGGGTGTTTCTGATCATCTCCAGGGTTACTCAGCGGGCGATGGAGAGAGCTATGCTCGGAGTGTCCCTGCGAGATCAAATCAGAAATGAGATCCGTAGGAGAATCAAAATCACCGACATAGCTCAGCGAGTCGCGAAACTGAAGTGTAAATGGGCGGGGCACATAGTTCGAAGAGCTGATGGTCCTTGGGGTCCCAAGGTGCTGGAGTGGCGAACGCGCACCGGGGAAAGCAGTGTTGGCCAGACCCACACTAGGTGGACCGACGATATCAAACGAGTCGCAGGGAGCCGCTGGATTCAGGCAGCGCAAGACCGAGCCCCGTGGAAGTCCATGCAAGAGACCTTTGTCCAGTAGTGGACGTCTATCGGTTGACAAGAAGAAGAAGAAGAAGACAAAGATCATCCCCAACAATACAATTTAAAAAAAAGATAACTAAACTATAACATGAATGCACACAAATTGAAATAACATGTCAATATTATAGTTATTAATTTAGAATGATAATGTACAATGTACTTTTGTAACTATGATAATAATGGACTGTATAATAGAATGCGAGACAATTTCTGCGTTCTCATTAATAGGTATATTTCATTCTGCGTAACAGATGGATGGACAATTTCAATATAACTGCGCACAACTGGATAGCGTAAATTCAGTGGTGGTGCTTATACGATTGTATGCTTATCCATGTCTTTGTCTAGAGAGTGTCTGATCGTTCAATTGGAATTATATTGCAACTGACGCCGTACTGTGCTCGATTGTATTGGTTTCGATTTTAATCTCATGTTAAACTAGATACTTCTAGGGTTGCCTCATCGCTCCCAATTACCCAATAAAGTAGTAGCATTAATCTATTAGTAAAGCCCTATTCTAACAATAAAGCCCTAGGTACTTACTAGCTTTTAACAGTAATGTTACAGATTGAAAAAGAATAAAAAATAAAGCAGTGATAGCCTAGTGAATAATACTGCGGTCTCCTCTTCAGGGGTCGCATCTTCGAACCCAGGCACCTCTGGCATTTCTAAGTTACGTGCGTTTAAGAAATTAAATATCACAAGCTTCAACGATGAAGGAAAACATTAATTAATATTAATAATAAATTATTTTACTTCGAACATCAATGATTTTGCAGTGTATAGAGTTCTTTGGTCTTGGGGTCTATACAAGAAACGAGAAACGTCTTTATCAAAAGCTGAAACTTATGTATATTTTCAGTCATATTCTGTAATTATAAACAACAGGTAACAGACTAAAATCAGTCAATTTAAATAATCTATACTTATAAATAGACTTGTCCTGACTGACTGACTGACGGATCTATCAACGTACAGCCTAAACCTCTGAAGCTAGAAACTTGAAATTTCGTCAGTAGGTTTCTTTTATGACGTAGGCGAGCACTAAGAAAGAATTTTTGGAAATTCCACCCCCAAGGGAGTTAAATGAAGGGTTAGAGTTTGTATGAAAGTCTGCCATTTTTCAAGTTATACCCATGAAACTCGGTATTTGGGCTTTAAATGGAAAATAAATAATTAAATTTTTCACAGTTTTTGAAAATTCTACCCCCAAAGCTGTTAAATAGGGGTTGAATGTTTCTATGATAGTCCTTTATTTTTCTAGTTGACTAATATTATCCGTTGTTGTTACATAATTATTATAATAGGAAAAAATTAATACACATTTTTCTTATGCTAAAAATTTCTCTTTACACCATAACTTTACGTAGGTCTACGAATTCTAGGACGCGAGGTTTTAGTTCGAGGCGTAGGTAAGTACTACTAGTTATTATGAAGATGTAGTAGGTAATTACGATTCTCCTGACATGACGTTCCACAAGCATATCAGTTACGCTGAGTCGGCGTTTGCACAAAGCAGCTAGAAAGTGTAGCGAAGCAACCTCAAACTTGCAAAGTGCTTCCTTGACGAAATTACTGACTCGGAAGCGATGCCTCATATTAACTAAGTTATATTTTCCTGTACTTATACAAATATAAAAAAGGTATTTTAAAATTGAACTGGCATTATTATTACTACAGGATATCCTAGTATACTCTATATTCTTTAAATAATAATTATTTTTTCATGTGGATCGTAATAATTTAAATGACTACAAACTCTCATAATTTTGAATCGATTTGTCGCAAAAATCGGGGGTTTTCGGTTATCGATTTATTTTGTTGCGATCTTAACGTCTTTAGCGTGCTGCGATCAGAAACGTCAAAAGGTGAAAAAGCCAATTACTCAATAAATAACCGGTATGGTTGGTAGCCCTAGCAATATTTTACGATGATTTTATTCGAAGAGTAACATGCTCTTGTCTGCTCAGTAAAAAGCACTCGGCATTCTTAAACAAGGTTATAGAGACGATCAAGTTTGCTGTGAATCCAGTAAAAGCATGTACAACATACATTAATAAAAATGAAAGGTAGAAGTAGATTTCATTTATGTTCATCGCACTTCAAAGAAACTGGCAAAGTGCGAGTCGGACCCGCATACGAAGGGTTCCTTATCATCTTACGAGATTTAACACTAGCTCCATATTATAAGTATTAAAGATCGAGCAGTTTATTTTATAATGACTTTTAAAATTTCAACTTTTATTTTATTATTTGTTGTTGTAGCGGTAATATAAATAAATAATTATTATTCTGTGAAAATTTCAAGTATCTACTTATTACAGTCCATTTGTTACAGCACGCTGACAGACAGATGAACGGACAGCGGGGGCTTAGTAATAAAGGGCCGTACCTAAAGGGTCCCGTAGGCACCCTTTAGGTACGGAACCCTAAAAAGAAACATATTCTCAAACATTTTACCTTGTGTAATCCCAGTACACTATGTGATTATTACATATATACAGTCGAACTATGGTAAAACTTTAGAAGTTATGCCAGTAGGTATTTATGGAATTTGCTATAATTTAATAGGAATTCTTGAACCATCCAAGTATTCAACTAGAACTATAGTGCCTGTACAGTGTAGTTATTGTATATCGCGGAATTTATTAAATAGTTCATGAAATACAAAAAATATGTTTTGTGGCAGTGATTCAGATTCAGGTTCATATCTAAACATTTGTAGATATGTATTAATAAATAGACATTTGTCTTAAAAGTACTTAAAGTGAAGTAATGCTGCTTATATATTATTCTCAATAACTTAAAGCTGAAGCTTTAAGTTACTTTAAGCTACGAGGGTTCCAAATGGGTTCAGATGGATATTCTCACAATATTAAATGCCACCATGTTCCGAAATCACATAAAGGCTAGGCATTAGTACAAATTATAATTTATCCTTAAACTGTAAACTTTGTTTTTACAAGCTTTTATTTAGCTTGACCAGTTTATTTATTTGTTTGTTTGGGTCAAATTTTGCAAGATGAATTAGACCCACTTCCCGGTTTCTGATCGAGCTGAAATTTTGCGTTTATGTGTAAATCGGATGACAGTGCAATATTATTGTGACATGGAGCTGATCTGATGATGGAGACGGAAGATAGCTATCGGAACTCTGTAATAAAACGACGTAACCCCATCGAGTTTGGGCTCGTTTGATTCGTCATAACAAGTACTCTGATCCTAGATGATATCCAGAGTCTAATGATGTAGCTACTAAAAGCTTGCATTTAAAAATAAAAATTTTAATTTACACTTGTTATGTCTGACGTATATACTGTTTCATTTCCGTTTCCGTTTCTATTTCTATTTCCATTTTCTTTAACGGTTATCTTTCCGTAACCGTTTCCTTTCCCATTTGGGCTACCCTTTTCGTTTCCTTTTCTGATTCCCTTTCATTTCCGTTCCCTTGCTGTTTCTATTTCCTTTTCCATTTCATTCTCCTTCTCATTCCCTTTCCGTCCCAGAACACATTTTCCAACCCTGTTCCTATTTCCAATCCCATAATATTTCCAAAACAGCTATTATTGTCAACAAAACTGCCAATATACTACTCAAAAACATGAACATAAAAATAAATTTATCTTCTCCTCGGCGTTAAGAATTGCAATTTATCTAATTCGGAATAATGTAAACTAGAACCTCGTAACCATGTCAGCTAAGCGCGCTCGCATCCAATGTTAACTCACAGTGAATTTTAATTCAAGTTAAGCTTCGAATCCTCCGGATTCAGGAATTCGTCGGTTTATTTTGCAGTCGTTTCAGTGGCCTGGAACCTACCCAAAGTACCTACCATTTTCCATTTGCCATTGAACATTCACTTCCAAATTAATCATAATTATGTTCTTGTCTAAACCTGAAAAACTGAGGAGTAGCTTATTTACTATTTATTTTAATATATTATGAACGAAACGACTAAAAAAAATATACTCGACGACTTGAGAATGTCTTCCTTTTTCGTCAGTTGAAAAAGAAAATTATATTACTAGTGGACCCGCCCCGGCTTCGCATGGGTAGGCTACAAGACAAACACAATGGTATAAACATCTAGGGCCTGAAGGTTAATGATTTAGTCTATGTCTATGGCTAAAAACCTCATATAAATATGGTATGCCTGTATTCGATCGTTGTCCTTTATGTGAGTGAATTTTGCTGCTACCCGTGAAGAGTTATGTCCTCTATCTCCGATAATATTTATGAGATCTTCATCAAAATTAGACAAACCATGCCTGATACAGTATACAGTATACACTTAAATAAAAATAGAATGATTAAAATCGGTTCAAATTTTACGGAGTTATGAATTAAACCGATAAAAACTATCATCCCCTATCTTGGACCTTATTGTTTATCAGGATAAAAACTATCCTTTAAGTTACATGCACCTACCACTTTACCAAATGTCATTCAATTCCGTTCAGTAGTTTTTGCGTGATGCCCAGACAGACATAAGACAACACAGACAGAAAGACAGACAGACAGACAAAAATTAAATGAAAATCTGTTTTGTGTTCAGTATCCTATTAATATAATAAATGCGAAAGTTTGTGAGGATGGATGTATGGATGTTTGGATGGATGGATGGATGGATGGATGGATGTTTGTTACTCTTTAACGCGACAACGAATGAACCGATTTTGCTGAAATTTGGCACAGACATAGATTATAGTCTGGAATAGCACATAGGCTACTTTTTATCCCGGAAAAGCAAACAGTTCCTGCGGGATAGCATTGCAATTTTTTTAGCATTTGTCCTTCAAAATTCGCGCAATGGAGTTTTATATTAACGTGTTTTTTTGTATAGGTAAAGTTAAGGGCCTGAAGTGACATAGGCTACTTTTTATTCCGGGAAAACAAACGGTTCCTGCAGGATATTAGTATTCTACTTTTCAAATATTTATCCTTAAATTATGCGCCAACACAGTTAAGGATTGACGTGGTTTGTTAGATAGGCATAGTTGAGGACCTGAAAAGTGACAAAGGCTACTTTTAAACCCGGGAAAACAAACAGTTCCCGCGGGATATTGGTATGCTACTTTTCACATATTTATCCTTCAATTATGCGCCAACGGAGTCACAGATTGACGTGGTTTTTTGGATGGGTATATTTGAGGACCTGAAAAGAGAAAAGGCTACTTTTATCCCGGGAAAACAAACAATTCCCGCGGGATATTCGTATGCTACTTTTCACATATTAATCCTTCAATATGCGCCAACGGAGTTATAGATTGACGTGGATTTTTGAATAGGCATAGGTGAGGACCTGAAAAGTGAAAAGGCTACTTTTTATTCCGGGAAAACAAACAGTTCCCGCAGGATATTCGTTTGATACTTTTCACATTCTTATCCTTCAATTAAGCGCCAACGGAGTCACAGATTGACGTGGTTTTTTGATTAGGCATAGTTGAGGACCTGAAAAGTGAAAAGGCTACTTTTTACTCCGGGAAAAGAAACGGTTCCTGCGGGATATTAGTATTCTACTTTTCACATATTTATCCTTCAATTATGCGCCAATGGAGTGACAGATTGACGTGGTTTTTGGGATAGGCATAGTTGAGGACTTGAAAAGTGACAAAGGCTACTTTTAAACCCGGGAAAACAAACAGTTCCCGCGGGATATTGGTATGCTACTTTTCACTTATTTATCCTTCAATTATGCGCCAACGGAGTTACAGATTGACGTGGTTTTTGGATGGGTATATTTGAGGACCTGAAAAGAGAAAAGGCTATTTTTATCCCGGGAAAACAAACAATTCCCGCGAGATATTCGTATGCTACTTTTCACATATTAATCCTTCAATATGCGCCAACGGAGTTATAGATTGACGTGGTTTTTTGAATAGGCATAGTTGAGAACCTGAAAAGTGAAAAGGCTACTTTTTATTCCGGGAAAACAAACAGTTCCCGCAGGTTATTCGTTTGATACTTTTCACATTCTTATCCTTCAATTATACGCCAACGGAGTTACAGATTGACGTGGTTTTTTGATTAGGCATAGTTGAGGACCTGAAAAGTGAAAAGGCTACTTTTTATTCCGCGAAAAGAAACGGTTCCTGCGGGATATTAGTATTCTACTTTTCACATATTTATCCTTCAATTATGCGCCAATTGAGTGACAGATTGACGTGGTTTTTGGGATAGGCATAGTTGAGGACTTGAAAAGTGACAAAGGCTACTTTTAAACCCGGGAAAACAAAAAGTTCCCGCGAGATATTTGTATGCTACTTTTCACTTATTTATCCTTCAATTATGCGCCAACGGAGTTACAGATTGACGTGGTTTTTGGATGGGTATATTTGAGGACCCGAAAAGAGAAAAGGCTATTTTTATCCCGGGAAAACAAACAATTCCCGCGAGATATTCGTATGCTACTTTTCACATATTAATCCTTCAATATGCGCCAACGGAATTACAGATTGACGTGGTTTTTTTGAATAGGCATAGTTGAGAACCTGAAAAGTGAAAAGGCTACTTTTTATTCCGGGAAAACAAACAGTTCCAGCAGGTTATTCGTTTGTTACTTTTCACATATTTATCCTTCAATTATGCGCCAACGAAGTTACAGATTGACGTGGTTTTTCGGATAGGTATATTTGAGGGCCTGAAAAGAGAAAAGGCTACTTTTATCCCGGGAAAACAAACAATTCCCGCGGGATATTCGTATGCTACTTTTCACATATTAATCTTTCAATATGCGCCAACGGAGTTACAGATTGACGTGGTTTTTTGAATAGGCATAGGTGAGGACCTGAAAAGTAACAACAGATACTTTTTATCCCGGGAAAACAAACAGTTCCCGCGGGATATTCGTATGGTACTTTCACATTTTTATCCTTCAATTATGTGCCAAGGGACTTACATATTGACGTGATTTTTGGGATTGGCATAGTTGAGGAACTGAAAAGTAACAACGGCTACTTTTTATCCCGGTTAAACAAACAGTTCCCGCGGGATACCCGCTCCCTACTTTTCACATATTTATCCTTAAATTATGCGGTTACATGCATGAATGCATACATGTATGTGTGTGTGTGTATGTATGCATGCATGTATGTATGTATGTGTG
Source organism: Oeneis ivallda (assembly GCA_029955525.1). Taxonomy (NCBI): domain Eukaryota; kingdom Metazoa; phylum Arthropoda; class Insecta; order Lepidoptera; family Nymphalidae; genus Oeneis; species Oeneis ivallda. Next base: position 21,357,275 of record JARPMR010000012.1, read on the forward strand.
TATGTATGTATGTATGTATGTATGTATGTATGTATGTATGTATGTATGTATGTATGTATGTATGTATGTATGTATGTATGTATGTATGTATGTATGTATGTATGTATGTATGTACGCATGCATGTATGTATATATATATGAGTGTATGCATGTATGTATGTATGTTTGTATCCTCCTCCTACTAACTATAACTACATTAACTATATTCGATCCTACTTATCCCACTAATATTATTAATTTTGTTAAGTTAATATTAAGTTTGTGAGGATGGATGTATATTGTATACGGATGTATGTTTGTGTAGATGTAGTATAGGGATGTATGGATGGATGGATGTATGTTCTCTGAGATAGGGGTTGAACTATTTTGACTGTTGTACTCCATAACTTCGTTAAATTTAAACTAATTTTTATTATTATTTTAACCGACTTGAAAAAAGGAGGAGGATCTCAATTTAACGGAATCTTTTTTATGTATGTTCACCGATTACTCGACGACACCTGAACCGATTTGGAAAATTCTTTTTTGTTTGAAGGGTCCCAGGTGGTCCCATTTAAATTTTATCGTTATTTTATTTTTTGCAGGGATACCTATAGTTGAGGACCTGGAGAGTGACAGGCTACTTTTTATCCCGCAAAATCAAAGAGTTCTCGAGGCAAACTAAATTCACGCAGACGAAGTTGCGGGCATCAGCTAGTTGATAATAAAGCATCCCCCGGTTAAAATTTTCAAAATAGATTAAATGTACAGAAATCATCCGGTTACAGTTTTATTATAAGTATCTTTACAAGATATAGATAGATATAGATTTGATATTTGAAAAATAATTATTTGTGCCATTATTCGTCATTATTCCAGACTAGTAAATGTAAAAAAGTCACAATGTCTGAGCCTTTAATGGTTCACTTGGCCTTTAAAACTTAAAATCATAAAAAAAATATTTAAAAAATCCATAAGATCATCCAAAAATTAAATATTTAAGCTCCATAAAAAATTAATTAGCCGCAGCCTATTAAAAATTAAATGAGAAGATATTTTTCTCTTTAGAAAATCAACGTTAATTTTGAAATGAGACGTTAACGTGAAATGCCGTGGATGAGACGGCGTTATTATGATGAAATACGTTGACTACTTTCAAAGACTATTTTTAATGCCTTCTTCATTCCTTTTTTACAGTCTGTCTTTTTTAACCGATTTCAACAAAGGAGCAGGTTAAAAATTCATCGGAATCTTTTTTTATATATGTTCACCGATTACTCGAAGATGCCTGAACCGATTTGGAAAATTCTTTTTCGTTTGAAAGGGTATACTTCCCAAGTGGTCACATTTAAATTTTATCGAAATTGGTCGAGCGGTTTTTAAAATATCAACTATAGAATATAAACTTAGCGCGGGTGTTTGAAGTCGGTTTTATAAAAGATTTTTGTATAATAAATTATCGATAATAATGACGTAGCAAATTTTTATTTTTGCAGAACTTCAGATTTTTGTTCTGCCGTTGACAGCCCGTGTTTCTACTGGTAGTAAAACTGCTAGTAAAACGGGTACAGAATGGATGATTTATATTCATTTTGCTGATCTTTGACAGCTGATATTGAGCTATATTTATATCTTTTGAATGTTCTAAGATTTATATACATTTTTTATTACATATTACATATATACATTTTTATATTACTACGATTACATATATTACTAGCGATGCCCGCGACTTCGTCCGCGTAGTATATTAAGAATTTTTGATTCCCACGGGAACTCCGGAACTGTAATTTTCCGGGATAAAACGTAGCCTATGTATTAATACTGGGTATGAGTTATCTCGATTCCAAATTTCAGCCAAATCAATTCATTCGTTGTGGCGTTAAAGAGTAACAAATATCCATCCATCCTCACAAACTTTCGTATTTATAATATTAGTAGGATTAACTCTATCAAACATCTCCATTATAAGTCTTCTTCATTACGCGTTAAAATAATTTTGCAGCTTTAATAGTTTCTGCGCAAAATGGCTTTGAAACACTGACGGGTGACAGACGGCCTGTAGTCTGGGCGAACCTATAGGTATAATTATGTAGGTTTCTAATTTTACAGCGGAACCCTAAAAAAGCCTCTCCTAAATAAGTGCCACTTGAAAACTATTTCTCACACATAAAATAACAAATGATCTCATCTTTCTAGCAGAGCTAGGATATATTTCACCTGGGACGTGGAGAGTTCACCTTAATGAACATCCTAGGTTAGACAGATAGCGGTCATTAAGTTTGCAGGTGGAAGAAATTCGTTTGTTTTATTTTGCGATTTGTTACTTGTAGGGGCATTCATGCACTCATGGTCCAAGATCCCAGTGCCGCCAGACCTAAGTTATTTTCTCAGCAATTATTTGTGTACGATAGAGTACTGTTCTAATGTCCTTTCAGTAAATGCGTACCAGCTAGATTGTGCCGACGGCCAATTTCCAGATACCAGGTGCTAAAGGTAGGTAAAAACTAGAATAACTTATCTTAAATTATCAGGGCTGATTTTCATATATGTTTTAAAGAATATTGTAAAAATTAATAAATTAATACTGCCAGACGCTTACCGCCGGCGGTTACTTTAGCCAGACGCTTTGAAGCTCCCAAAAAAATATATAATTTAAGTTAACTTATATTCTCAGTTCTGATTTTTATGCATGATACTCAGGGAACTATTGTGATATTATCTGTAAGCTGCCAGACCTATTGGAAGGGTCAATCATCCCCCCAGACACACATTATGCGTCCCCATATGTATGAGCGCTAGAACATGATTCACTTGTTTAAGTGTGTGAGAGATAACATCATCATACTATAATATTATAAATGCGAAAGTGTGTTTGTTGGTTTGTCCTTCAATTACTCTGCAACAGAGCTACGGATCGACGTCATTTTTTGCCTGGGTATAGCTTGCAGAAGATATTGCAATAGTTCTCTCTCTCTAGATCCTAAGCTATACCCAGGCAAAAAATCACGTCGATCCATAGCTCTGTTGCAGAGTGATTGAATGACAAACCAACAAACACACTTTCGCATTTATAATATTATTGTATGATGATATTATCTCTCACACACTTAAACAAGTGAATCATGTTCTAGCGCTCATACATATGGGGACGCATAATGTGTGTCTGGGGGATGTTTGACCCTTCCAATAGGTCTGGCAGCTTACAGATAATATCGCAATAGTTCCCTGAGTATCATGTATAAAAATCAGAACTGAGAATATAAGTTAACTTAAATTATATATTTTTTTGGGACCTTCAAAGCGTCTGGCTAAAGTAACCGCCGGCGGTAAGCGTCTGGCAGTATTAATTTATTAATTTTTACAATATTCTTTAAAACATATATGAAAATCAGCCCTGAGAATTTAAGATAAGTTATTCTAGTTTTTACCTACCTTTAGCACCTGGTATCAGGAAATTGGCCGTCAGCACAATCTAGCTGGTACGCATATACTGAAAGAACATTCGAACAGTACTCTATCGTACACAAATAATTGCTGAGAAAATAACTTAGGTCTGGCGGCACTGGGATCTTGCTCTATCATTCGATTTTTATTTTGACGGATCCGTCAAAATACGAATCGAATGAGTGCACAAGCGCACGTATGTACATTTTGTATGTAGACCACTTCGAATCGTATTTTTACGAATTCTATTATGAATCGAATACGAATGAGTGCACAAACGCCTTATGTTTGCCTGCTTTGAACCGTTTAAAGCGGAGATAGCCTAGGGGTTAAGACTGAGGCATCCTTTTCGAGGGGTTCGCATTCCAGGCACATACCTTTAGCCTCTGAGAGCTATGTGCTTTTTAATCAATTAAATATCTCACTCACTTTAACTTCACTAATTTTAACAAACAAAAGTGTTTGGAGAAACAAAAAGATTAACGAGTAAACAAACTCTACCAATGTTCACCTCAAAACAATAAATGAAGCAGTTATTGTTCTGAATCGCGGAGACAGCCGAAGTTATTTCGCCATAGATTAAAAGAGCTGCGGGATTGTCTAATAAATAAAACCGACCAAGCGCGAGTCGGATCCGCACACGAAGGGTTCCGTACCACCGTGCAAGATACAACACCCAGCTATATATTAAGTTCGAGCATAAACAAAAGCTTCGTGTTCCATACACTAAGCTATTGTTTTTGCTCGTTCCTTTTTAATTTTTAACTTTTTTTTTTATTATACTTTCTTGATATAGTGACAATAGATAAATACACATTCTGATAATTGGCTTATACCTTTATGGCGTTCTTGCTGCATGATTACAATTTATTTTTAGCCAATAGCAAAAGAGTACCAACCAATGCAATCATTTTTATACAACCCCACATCAGATCGATGAAGATGACAGAAGGCTGCGTTCTGGCCTTTGAGGTTCCGACTTCCGGCATACGTAATTTTTAATATATAATATATTAGGCACTTTGAAAAATTGTTGGATGATGTTCGGAAGTACTCGTATCTACTATTTCGAAAAAAATTACTTATTTCAGCAAAAAAAAGGGTTGGTAGATAAAATTGCCATTTCAATTTTAAATTTTCAAGATTCACGCCAAATAAATACGTTTTTCATAATCCACGAATCCTATTTCATGAGATAAATTCATAATGTCATTAATTCTTGTGGTCCAAGATCCCAGTGCCGCCAGACCTAAGTTATTTTCTCAGTAATTATTTGTGTACGATAGAGTACTGTTCGAATGTCCTTTCAGTATATGCGTACCAGCTAGATTGTGCCCACGGCCAATTTCCAGATACCAGGTGCTAAAGGTAGGTAAAAACTAGAATAACTTATCTTAAATTCTCAGGGCTGATTTTCATATATGTTTTAAAGAATAGTGTAAAAATTAATAAATTAATACTGCCAGACGCTTACCGCCGGCGGTTACTTTAGCCAGACGCTTTGAAGCTCCCAAAAAAATATATAATTTAAGTTAACTTATATTCTCAGTTCTGATTTTTATACATGATACTCAGGGAACTATTGCGATATTATCTGTAAGCTGCCAGACCTATTGGAAGGGTCAAACATCCCCCCAGACACACATTATGCGTCCCCATATGTATGAGCGCTAGAACATGATTCACTTGTTTAAGTGTATGAGAGATAATATCATCATACTTTATTATTATAAATGCGAAAGTGTGTTTGTTGGTTTGTCCTTCAATCACTCTGCAACAGAGCTATGGATCGACGTGATTTTTGCCTGGGTATAGCTTAGGATCTAGAGAGAGTGAACTATTGCAATATCTTCTGCAGGCTGCCAGACCTATTGGAGGGGTCAAACATCCCCCCAGACCACACATTAAGTGTCCCTACAAGTATGAGTGCGAGAGTGATTTGATGGTTTTATAATACATAATATAACTTTATTAAACTTTATCACGGGTATTATCCAATCCAATCCAATCCATCATCCTGTATTCATCCACTGCTGGACATAGACCTTTCCGAGAGCGCGCCATCAAACACGGTCCTCTTTCCTCATCCAGCCGCTTCCCGCCACCTTCTTAAGGTCATCGGTCGAGCGAGCTGGAAGGCGTCCTACACTGCGCTTGCCGGTACGCGGTCTCCACTCCAGAACACGTCTGCCCCATCGGCTTTAGGTTCTGCGACATTATCCGTATTTTATCCCTGAGAGAGATTCCCAACATATCTCGCTCCATACGGGTATTATAGAAGTCTTTAATATTAATTAAATAATAGTCTGAACTTTTGATTATTTATTCACATAATAATTATAGGAATTAAAAATATTTAAATTTTTAATGAGAATTTTATACTTAAAGTTGTTGACTTACAGAAATCCCACAGGAATTCTTCAATTTTCCGGGATAAAAAGTAGCCTTTGTCACTCTCCAGGTCCTTAACTATACTCTTGCATAAAATCACGTCAATACGTAGCTCTATTGCGGCGTGATTGAAGGACAAACCAACAAACACATTTATAATATTCGTATGACTAGTATATGACACTAGCTGATGTGATGCTGAAGCAGTGATAGGCTTGTGGTTTGGACTGGGGTCTCCTATTTGGGAGTCGCAGGTTCGATCCCGGGTACGCACCTCTGACTTCTCGAAGTCAAGTGCATTTAAGAAATTAAATATCACTTGCTTCAACGGTGAAGGAAAACATCGTGAGGAAACCTGCACACCTGAGTGTTCTTCATAATGCTCTCGAAGGTGTGTGAAGTCCACCAATTGGCATTGGGCCAGCGTGGTGGCCTATGGTCTATAACCCTTCTCTGAGAGGAGACCTGCGCTCAGAAGTGAGCGGTTGATGGGTTGATGATGAAGATTATGATGACTAGCTGAACCACGTCCACGTAGATTTAGTTTTAAAGTCCTTCGGGAACTCTTTGATTTTCCCCGATAAAAAGTAGCCTATGTCACTCTAGATCCTAAGCTATACCCAGGCAAAAGATCACGTCGATCCGTAGCTCTGTTGCAGAGTGATTGAAGGACAAACCAACAAACACACTTTCGCATTTATAATATTATAGTATGATGATATTTTCTCTCACACACTTAAACAAGTGAATCATGTTCTAGCGCTCATACTTATGGGGACGCATAATGTGTGTCTGGGGGGATGTTTGACCCTTCCAATAGGTCTGGCAGGTTACAGATAATATCGCAATAGTTTCCTGAGTATCATGTATAAAAATCAGAACTGAGAATATAAGTTAACTTAAATTATATATTTTTTGGGAGCTTCAAAGCGTCTGGCTAAAGTAACCGCCGGCGGTAAGCGTCTGGCAGTATTAATTTATTAATTTTTACAATATTCTTTAAAACATATATGAAAATCAGCTCTGAGAATTTAAGATAAGTTATTCTAGTTTTTACCTACCTTTAGCACCTGGTATCTGGAAATTGGCCGTCGACACAATCTAGCTGGTACGCATATACTGAAAGGACATTCGAACAGTACTCTATCGTACACAAATAATTGCTGAGAAAATAACTTAGGTCTGGCGGCACTGGGATCTTGCTCTATTGGTTACTGTCATATAGGGGTAATAGCTATAAGTAAATGCAGTATTGGGTATTGATTCAAGTCAGTCTCATTGTTCAATCAAAGTTTGTAATGGCTTCTAGACACAAAGCGTGAGTCGGCGTGTTGACAGGCTAATAATGCTGCAGCTGTGCCGTCTCCAAACACTTGAGACGACTTGCACCCATACTGTAATTAATTAATTAAATTAATTGTAATTAATTTTAATTGTAATTATAATTAATTGTTTTAATTGTTTTTAATTTTTAATATAATTTTGGAACGTAGTTACTTATCGCGCGGTGCGGAAGGGGGCTAGACGGATCGACACTTTTTTGAATGTGAATTTGGAATTGTGTTCGGTATTTTCGCGGTGCAATATTGGGTCTCCGTAGCCTTGTGGTTTCTGCAGTCGCCTAACAGTTAAAAGTCGAACCATCGACCTTTGGCTGTTAGGCGACTGTCGAAACCACAAGGCTACGGAGATCTAATATTGTAGTGTGAAAATGTTGAACACAATGCCAAATTAATTAATCGAAAGGAACTTCATTCCATCCGGGTGTCCCTTGACACCTCTCAAGTTTTTTTAATATAATAATTTTAATTGTAATTAATTTATTGATAAATCTTTGAGATTCATCATCGTAGTCTTAATCGATAGAAGTCATAGGTCTGGACATAGGACTCTTGCAAGGATAGCCATCATGTTCTGACATGATTTCATGGAGTCGTGGAGTTAAAATAAAACCTGCAACCTAGTTGCCAGAGAGCAAATCAGCCGACTGAACTGGTTAAGCCCCCTATGACCCAAGTCTGTAACTAAGTGCGACCAAATTGAGTTTTAAGAGTTAAGAATTTGGTACGTCCGCGTGAAGTTATCCATCCTACCCTATCCTACTTCCTACTAGTCCTACTAATATTCCTACTAATATTATAAATGCGAAAGTTTGTGAGGATGGATGGATGTATGGAAGGATGGATGTTTGTTACGCATTCACCCCACAACGAAAAAACAGATTTGGCTGTTTAGAATGGAGATCGCTCATATACCCAGAATTAACACATAAGCTACCTCTATCCCGGAAAATTACAAAGTTCCCGCGGGAATGAAAACCCTTAATCCACGCGGACGAAGTCGCGGGCATCATCTAGTATTATAATTATATAAGAAATTAGTATATAATGGAAAAGTATATAAATAAGAAGACCCTTCCATTATGTCATTAATTAGTGACTACTGGCTAGGTTGGTAATTTTAATAGTGATAGTTGGTAGCTATCTATTTTGTCATCCGTAGTAATTCACATTTTGGTGATAGCAAACCTGAATTTTAGATTCAAGACAGATTCCCAATGACTACAATTGGATAGTTTGATGGGTTGGATAGTTTAATTAGTGATGGGTGTCGTTTTATGACTTACCCTCTAGATTAATTACTTTAGCGTATCACCGTCTGTCCTCTGTACGTATCTACTCAAAAGTTCAACAGCTTTGTGTATCCTCTGGATTTTACGAGTTTGATGTTTAAGTTGTTCTTGTTATTAAATGGGTAATAAACTCATTTGATCATTGATGTCGCCTGTCCATCTAGGATCAGTCACTACTTCGCTTTACAGTAAGCGGTAAAAAATTCAAAATTATTTATTTCACGTAGGCCAACCTGCGGCTCTCACCTTATGACACGTTATGACTACCACCGGTTCGGAAAGCGGATTCTGCTGAGAAGAGCCGGCAAGAAACTCAGCAGTTGCCCTTTTCGAAATAATCATTTTACAATAGTATTATGAAGCTATTACATTGTAATAAGTTTTTTATACTATCTTGTGGGCAGCTGGATGCCAAGCCGATTTAACCCATGCAACTAAGTTAGGTAGGTAAGTAGCTACTCCAGTTTGATGGATAGAATGGTGACTTATCACCGGAAAACTCAGTGTTATCAGACCCCCCCCCAATCCCCCCTTCATGCCCCCTCCTCTCAAAGCTGCAGGATGCAAACGGGACAAGATCACGATATGTGAGAGCCCCTATACAAAATATTAATAATAGATGACGATACTTATCCCATTATTCTGAGAAACCCATTATTCCTGAGATATTTCTCACAATATTTCATAATAAATAATTAATACAAGTATGTATTGTTATCTGATGCTTACACGCAACGTCAATCAAGACACTTCTTAGTTCCGATACGCTTTATCTATTCAGCAGTTTTACTTCTTTCCTTTAGAAAAATAGTATTTGACCTGATTTTACTCTCTCGTTTACATCGATGGTCGTTACATACATTTGGAACGTAGTTCCTTATCGCGCGGTACGGAAGACGGAAAAAATTAAGGAACCGACACTCGACACATTTTTGAAACCGACACTTTTTTGTTGAATGTGAATTTTGCATTGTGTTCGGTATTTTCGCCATATAAAACGGCGTCTGCATGGCCTAGTGGTTCCGGCAGTCGCCTAAAAGTTCAACGTCGATGGTTCGAATCCCAGCTCGACAGACTGAATTTTCTATTTTCAATTTTATTTTAAATAATTTCTACATGTGGAATTTTTCCCTAATTTTTTATTGTATAAATTGGATAAAATGTTATTGTACTACTAACGCCATCTGTTAAAAAACCAGAGTAACTCTTTGGTTTTGTAACAGTGCAATAGAAATAAACTATCAAAATATAATATAATTCATCGTAGTTAATCAATTAAATACTAGATGACAGCACTAGTTTATTGCAATTCCTTCACTAAAATTAATCGAAAGGAACTACGTTCCACCCGGGTGTCCCTTGACACCTCTCAAGTATTTTTTTGTTGTCGGTTTTGAACTTTTATCTTGTTTCATGATTATGAACTCCATTCTACGTTTCATGATGATGTCTTAGTATTTTTAACCGACTTCAAAATAGGAGCACGTTCTCAATTCGTCGGAATCTTTTTTTTTTATTTTTTTTTATGTATGTTCACAGATTACTCGAAGACGCCAGAACCGATTTGGGAAATTCTTTTTTTGTTTTTAAGGGTATATATACTTCCCAGGTGGTCCCATTAAAATTTTATGGAAATCGGTCGAGCGGTTTTTAAAATATCAACCATCTTCTTAATATATATAAATTACGTGTCACGTTGTTTGTCCGCGATGGACTCCTAAACTACTTAACCAATTTTGATCAAACTTCGTAACTATCTGTAATTTGGTCCTACTTGAAAGATAGGATAGTTTTTTTTTGATTAGGATAGTTTATTTCTTTTATTTATATAGATAAGATGGCGGTACGAAGTTCGCCGGGTCAGCTAGAAAATTATATACTTTGTACTGGTGCGGGCGTTTGAAGTCGGTTATATAAAAATATTTTTAAGAAGTAAGGTCTGCCACTCCACGTTTGAACTCAATGGTGCTAAGCTAACATGCATCATCATCAGGAAACCGTCAATAGCTCACTACTGAGCAAAGGTCTCCTCTCAGAGAAAGGTTAAAGGCCATAGTCCACCATGTTGGCCTAATGCAAGTTGGCAGACTTCACACACCTTTGTGAACATTATGGAGAACTCAGGCGTGCAGTTTTTCACACGATGTTTTCCTTCACCGTTAAAGCGTTTGATTTTCTATTGCTTAAACGCCCGAGACCTGTGGAAGTCCACGCAAGAGACCTTTGATCAAAAGTGGACGAATATCGGTTGATAAAGAAAACAAAGAAGATTACGCACTTTACTCCGAAGATTCAAAGGTCAAACCCGCGACCCCCAGAACAGAAGATCGCAGTCCTAATCTCTAGGCTATCACTGCTCTAACACGCGGCTAGGATCCATTCCCATTATGCCAACAAACACTCTCAATTCATAAACACGAGATCAAAGGATCAAATAGATTGGTTCCATTTCACGCAATGCAACGTAGATAAATTACGAACGAAAACCTTTATTGATTGAATGTAGATACCTACACAATTATTATCACATTAAATTCAGCGTTAACGGGTAGTTCGACTATGGCCTTAGTGTAGTGGTGTTCTCTAAAATTGATTGCGTCAGTGTAATTAGTGATCGCAAAGACCTGTAATTGGTACTCTCCCGCTCTTGGCAATGCAAAGGCCTTCAAAGGCCGACTGCGCAGTATCGTCGCGTTAGTACAACGAGCTCGCAGTAAATTATTAAAAAATAACGTACTGTGCTGTGAATGAAATTCAAACCTTTCAACATTGCTAACTAGATGGCGCTTAAATTATCTAATTATTTTAATGTGCATTTTAAATGGACACTACAGTGAATAATTTATGCATTTTAAATGCTAAAGAAACATTTAAAATACAAAATGCCGTGAAATATTATCAAAACACTTCTGTCTTTGATCAGCTGCTGCGCCATCTAGTCTAGCCCTAGCCAAAACTTCAAGCGTTTGCAATCGTAGAAAGAGAAATAGACAATCGTAAGTGTAACATGGCTAGGGGGGCAGTACAGAAAATAAGTACATGGCACTCACACATTCATGAGTTGTATTGAGCTTACGTTTGGAGCGGAACTTAGTTAGAAACGAACTACCTATTCCTGTATTAATTCAAACAAAATGAAATAAACGACGACCTCCCTGGCTCAGTGGTGAGCGCTGTTGTCTTATAACTGGGAGGTCCCGGGTTCGATTCCCGGCAGGGTCAATTTGGGAATTTTTAATTTCTGAATTTTCTCTGGTCTGGTCTGGTGGGAGGCTTTGGCCGTGGCTAGTTACCACCCTACCGTCAAAGACGTGCCGCCAAGCGATTTAGCGTTCCGGCACGATGACGTGTAGAAACCAATAAGGAGTATGGGTTGAATGTTCACTGCCATACCCCTTCCAAGTTAGTCCGCTACCATCTTAGACTGCATCGTCACTTACCATCAGGTGAGATCGCAGTCAAGGACTAGCTTGTCATCGAATAAAAAAAAAAAAAAAAAAAAAAATATTCAAATCTGTCAAGCAAGTCAAGCAGTTTTTGTTTTGAGTTTTAGCGAGACTTTTTGATTTCATAGATTTAGTCACTCAACAAATAGATCATTAATTATGCTCCGAGACAATAATGTGGCCAGCAAATCAATTATGGGGCAACTTCATAGCGTGAAATTTCCAAGCCTCTTCTAGCGCAACGTGAAATACAACCCAGCTTCCTACTCTCCGCCGAATTTCCTATTCGTCGATAAATTTTCCGTTTAATTTGCCTTTGAATTTTGTATTTGGCGCAGCAGCTTTGAGAGGCTTTGCTTTGCGTAGCACAGCTCGCTGCCTCAACTGAGGAATTCACATTTGCCTCGAACTAAGCGAAAGTTGTTGGGGTCTCAATTTGCTGGAGTGGTGACCTCGCACTGGGAAACAGAGCATTGGAAGATCCCCTACTAGATAGATAGACGATCTTAAGCAAGTTGCTGACAGCGACTGGATACAACCGGCACTAGATCGTGTTCTGTAGCGATCCTCGCAAAAGATTTATTTCCACCCGTGGGCGTCAATCTGTCGAGATCACGACGACAACAAGGCGCATCTTTTTTGTAAATGTCAGATTTCACTTCTTCGCCGCAAACCTCCAAAGCTAATCTGTACACTAATCAAAAGTTTACTTCGAAATCATAATGGTTATTTAATCAAAACATACATTTGCAGAACCTATTTATATAGCTGTAATTAAGTATATGTTTGTTTTAGCTTAATTGCCGAATGTCTTGGTGCTAAAGTGAGTCTAACTGTTTAATTAAAGTTCGACCGGCAAACTTAACTAAGAGCCTTTGCACAAGTCGATATTTTCCGTCGAAGTGAACGTTAGCTGTGAACGGTGAATGAAAACACCGTGAGGAAACATACACGCCTAAGAGTTCTTCTCAAAGGTGTGTGAAGTCTGCCAATTCGCATTTTGTCAGCGTGGAGGAGTTTGGCCTGTAACCCTTCTCTGAGAGGAGACCTGCGCTCAGTAGTGAACCGTTGATGGGTTGCTGATGATGATGAACGTTAGCTAGCTTATGATGGCGGGGTAAAAATAGGTATTGACTAGCTGATGCCCGCGACTTCGTCTGCGTGAACTTAGCCTTTAAAATTCCTCGGGAACTCTTTGACTTTGCGGGATAAAATGTAGCCTGTCACTCTCCAAATCCTCAACTATAGGTACCCCTGCAAAAAATCACGTCGATCCGTAGCTCTGTTGGGGCGTGATTGAAGGACAAAGCAACGCACTTTCGCAGTTATAATATTTCACCATATAAAGTGCAAGTGCATATAGTCGACGTGGTTTTTTACACAGGTAAAGTTTTAGACCTGGAAAATAACACAGGCTACTTTTTGTCCCGGGAGCATACATTTAAACGCCCGCGCCACTACGAAGTATATAATTTATTGTAGATTTTTTTTTAAAACAGATCGGTTTAGGCGTCTTCGAGTAATCGGTGAACATGAATAGAAAAAGATTCCGTTGAGTTGAGATCCTCCTCCTTTTTTGAAGTCGGTTAAAATAATAGTAAAAATTAGTTTAAATGTAACGAAGATAAGGAGTAAAACAGTCAAAATAGTTCAACCCCTATCTCAGAGAACATACATCCATCCATCCGTATACTACATCTACCTATACAAACATACATCCGTATACATCCATCCTCACAAACTTTCACATTAATAATATTATTGTATAATTAATTAATAATATTATTAGTTCACATTAATAATCAACATACATTAATACATGCATATATACATACACACATACATACATACATACATACATACATACATACATACATACATACATACATACATATATACATACATACATACATACATACATACATACATACATACATACATACATACATACGTACATACATACATACATACATACATACATACATACATACATACATACATACATACATACATGCATACATACATACATACATACAAACATGTATGCATGCATGCATATTGGCGCATGATTTAAGGATAAATATGTGAAAAGTAGTATACGAATATCCCGCGGGAACTGTTTGTTTTCCCGGAATAAAAAGTAGCTGTTGTCACTTTTCAGGTCCTCAAATATGCCTATCAAAAAAACCACGTCAATCTGTAACTTCGTTGGCGCATAATTGAAGGATTAATATGTGAAAAGTAGCATACGAATATCCCGCGGGAATTGTTTGCTTTCCCAGGATAAAAAGTAGCCTTTGTCACTTTTCAAGTCACCAACATACCACCACCTCTCCAAAAAACCACGTCAATCTGTAACTCCGTTGGCGCATAATTGAAAGATAAATGTGTGAAAAGTAGTATACTAATATCCTGCAGGAACCGTTTGTTTTCCCGGGATAAAAAGTAGCCTTTGTCATTTTCAGGCCCTTAACTTTACCTGTGCAAAAAAATCACGTCAATCTAAAACTCCATTGCGCGTATTTTGAAGGACAAATGCGTAAAAATTAGCGATGCTATCCGGCAGGAACTGTTTGCTTTTCCGGGATAAAAAGTAGCCTATGTGCTATTCCAGACTATAATCTATGTCTGTGCCAAATTTCAGCAAAATCGGTTCATTCGTTGTCGCGTTAAAGAGTAACAAACATCCATCCATCCATCCAAACATCCATACATCCTCACAAACTTTCGCATTTATAATATTAGTAGGATACATACATACATACATACATACATACATACATACATACATACATACATACATACATACATACATACATACATACATACATACATACATACATACATACATGCATACATGCATACATACATGCGTACATACATACATACATACATACATACATACATACATACATACATACATACATACATACATACATACATACATACATACATACATACATACATACATACATGCATACATACATACATACATACATACAAACATGTATGCATGCATGCATATTGGCGCATGATTTAAGGATAAATATGTGAAAAGTAGTATACGAATATCCCGCGGGAACTGTTTGTTTTCCCGGAATAAAAAGTAGCTGTTGTCACTTTTCAGGTCCTCAACTATGCCTATCAAATAAACCACGTCAATCTGTAACTTCGTTGGCGCATAATTGAAGGATTAATATGTGAAAAGTAGCATACGAATATCCCGCGGGAATTGTTTGCTTTCCCAGGATAAAAAGTAGCCTTTGTCACTTTTCAAGTCACCAACTATGCCTCTCCAAAAAACCACGTCAATCTGTAACTCCGTTGGCGCATAATTGAAAGATAAATGTGTGAAAGTAGTATACTAATATCCTGCAGGAACCGTTTGTTTTCCCGGGATAAAAAGTAGCCTGTGTCATTTTTCAGGCCCTTAACTTTACCTGTGCAAAAAAAATCACGTCAATCTAAAACTCCATTGCGCGTATTTTGAAGGACAAATGCGTAAAAATTAGCGATGCTATCCCGCAGGAACTGTTTGCTTTTCCGGGATAAAAAGTAGCCTATGTGCTATTCCAGACTATAATCTATGTCTGTGCCAAATTTCAGCAAAATCGGTTCATTCGTTGTCGCGTTAAAGAGTAACAAACATCCATCCATCCATCCAAACATCCATACATCCTCACAAACTTTCGCATTTATAATATTAGTAGGATTAGTAGGAAGTAGGATTATTTCCGTCAAGATTTTCTCAGTACTAGGCCGAAGTTAAGATATTTGCTGCGTGTCACCCCCGTGCCTCGGCGAGTACGTAAAGCCATCGATCTTGTCCTCCTGAACCTAATCGTGTAGGATAAGAAGTCCAATTGGACTGTGCGAGTAAGGGAATAGAAATTGTACCTGTTTGTGCATATGCACTTGTGTACTATAATGCCTCCCACGCAGCAGGATAATCTCTATGGAGATTGGTGACCGTGGGCGAATTTGATCGGGAGGATATTACAATGTCGTATTGTGCAAAGACTTTTAGGACAGGCGGGACTTGGCGTCGACCGATAGAATTCTGTAAACATTTGCGCTATCCACACAAGGGTCAAATTGCTAGGCTTCTAATGGGTAGTGCTTACTTATCTGTCTTGTTAAGTCAATAAGGCGACCAAATAGAGTGTCCCTAGAGTGGTAATTAGCAAGAGCGACGACGGTAATGATTTGATCGAGATCCACCAAAAATATTTACAATCTAACGAGATTTTTTAATTAAATGGGTATACCATCCCTACCAACTAATATTAACGATTTTATTTATTTGTCGATTTGTTTGTTTATGGGTTTGTTCTACAAATCACACAGTACAGGTTAGTGGGGTTCTTTGTAGGGTATGCTACTTTTTATCCCAGAAAAGGAAAAGGTTCGCAAGAGATTTTTCTAACTATTCTCCAAGCGGACGAAGTCTGTCACTTCTGGACACAGGTCATAGCTTTTACATTCGAGAGATCCACTATAGCCACAGTCCATTCGCACTGGCCAGAGGGCCAAGTGCGAATTGGTTAAACTTCGCACTTCTTTGAGGTTCTTTCTTTGAGGCACTCGTTTCATCGTTTCTATTTTGGCCCGCCCGACTTCAACATACGTGTACAAACTGAAATTCTTTTATACTTTTCAGTGGCATTTGAAGTCGGTTTTTTTAAAAAGAATTTTTATATATTATTATTTCTTAAAAAGTAAAAATGCATCTAACTCCGATAAGTCACAGATGCGTGCTGGGATCAAATCTCGGACCCTCCGAAAACAATGCTGAACTAATCTAAATCAAATCAAATCATTTATTTGCATAGATTGAGTAGGTACATTGGTGTTATATTATAATAGGTGCTTGCAATCTGCCGCGTAGGCATGCAAAAATAATATTTTAATAATTCTTATTCTAAGTTTATGTGTAGGTAGGTGTAATCCATAACCACCTAAGCAGATACATCTTACTAATATTATAAATGCGAAAGTGTGTTTGTTTGTTGGTTTGTCCTTCAATCACGCTGCAACAGAACTACGGATCGACTGAATTTTTGTATGCATATAGTTTAGCACATGGAGAGTGACAAAGGCTACTTAGGAAAATAAAAGAGTTCCAGCGGGATTTTAAAAACTAAATCCACGCGGACGAAGTCGCGGGCACCAGTTTGTAAATTTTATTCCTTTCTTTTTGCTCTCTAGGAAATAATCTATGTGAGTTTAGGAATAACGGTGAATAAATAGAGTAAGCCGAGCTTCGGACGTTTTCTATTCGATGATCATAATAGAGATGAATTGTTAGGATCAATTCCTTTTTTCTTTTCTGATGAAAGCTGCCTATCTCACATTCTGTAAGATAAATGAAACGTCACCCGTATCGATATATTAAAATAAATGGCCTATCTCGAATATTTGATAGGAAAATCATAATAAAAGTTATACGAATATATGTATAGATATAGTTATGAATAATAATAACAGAATAAAACTTTTATACACCTAATAGGGACTATAGACTTCAGTATTTGCTATAAATCAACTTGTTAGGTCCACCCGTTCCTGATAAAATCGGTGGCGACACACGGACAGACGGACAGACGGACAAGAGAGTGATCTTATAAGGGTCCCTTTTTTACCTTTTGAGGTACGGAACCCTAATATAATGCATGTTGTATATATACTAACTTACTACTATACTACTATACTTGTGAACCCTTCTAGTGGCAATGTAGTGACGGCAGATCAGAATACAGTTGTCACCCACCCCTCCTCTTCCCGCGGGTGTCGTACGAGGCGACTAAGGGAATATAACGGAGAACGGGCAGCAGCGTCCTCTGTGCTACTACTACCATCTACTGCGATCACCAACCCGTCTGCCCAGCGTGGTGATTATGGGCAAACCCTCCCGGTGGGAGAGGACTTTAGTCCAGTGGACTGTTATATGTTGATGATGATGATGATAAATAGTCCGCTACAGGTTGCCATAATTGTATTTACAAGGATTCTTTGTCCACAGGCATTTGCAAGCTATAATGCTGGACGAGTTGGGTCCAACAGCAGTCTCGAACTTGTCAACGACGTACACCGACCTAACGAACCACTACTTCACCTTCTACGATGAGGCCAGCAACAAATATGTTAACACTACGAATAATATTATAGAGGTGAGTAGGTATTTTAAGCACTTAACGATGTTTTTTCAACTGAAGATAGCGTTTACTTATTTACTTTTTATACGAGCAATTCTTGTATATATGTAAATAAATAAATAAAACTTTATTGACAAAAACCTTAACCAACACAACAAATTAGTTATCACTATGAGTCTAAGCTAAGAGTAGGTACAGCTATGTACCTACTATATACCTATTTAAAATTAAGTGTGGTGTGGAGTGGTCAATGGGCCACCCCCTCAGCTTGTGCCGCAGCATGAAAAGCATGTAAAATTTTATATGTAATATATATTACCTGAATCTCGGAAACGGCTCCAACGATTTTCATGAAATTTAGTATGCAGGGGGTTTCGGGGGCCATAAATCGATCTAAACTAGCGGCACGCTATGAAGGCCGGTTTGACGTTTGTCCGCTCATGAAGTTCCGTATTAATTGATAACGACTTTGAAGGAAATAATTGTATTACTTTATTGACGATAGTGATGTGCAGAGATTCATAAATTTTATCGAATGTAGTTTTAGGTTTAGGACTCAAAATTTATTTATTAAATTGATTTCTAAAATGTATACAAGTGTAGAAAAATCAGTTTGCACCATTTAAGGGGTGAATGTACTTGTGAATATGAACAATTTTCACTATGTGGACAAACCTCTGAAATCGCAAAAAAATATCAGCTGTTTCATACAAAAGGTAAAATTTTTATTTTTATATGATATATACCACAACTCGGCATTTGGTTATGGCGTGAAATACGTTAAAAATGGCGTAGATGCAAACATGAATATGTTAAAAGCGGAATTAGTACGTCTTTTAAAAGAAAACAAACCAACCAAGATCCGATACGTCATTGACGAAATAGCATTAGAACATGGGCACAGAGTTATACGGTTACCGCCTTACCATTGTGAGTATAATGCGATTGAGTTGGTGTGGGCTCAAATTAAGGGATATGCTGCAAGACACAATACAGAACCCCCATTTACCACAAAAAAAATGCTAAAATTATTAGAAGAAGCTTGTGAACATGTGACTAAAGGAGACTGGGAAAAGGTTGTGAATAGAACTGTTAAATTAATAAGGGAAGATTATGAAAGAGATGTGAAAATAGATAATATTATAGAAAACGAACATATAATTATTAATGTAGGTGATGATAGCAGTGACGACAGTGAAAATAGTAGTATGGACGAATCTGATTAATTATGGCCTTTTGTGGCACCTTTTTTGGTATCTTTTGTATTCATATGTTTCTTGTGTGCATATAAAGTATGTATATTCATTTTCATTCAAATATTCAGTTCGTTCAAATAAATTAAATAAACATATACATTTTTGTTTTATTAAACCTATTTAATCAGGTACAAAAACAAAACTTAATTGTTTTTTGTTCAAGAATAAATTGACATTCCACATCACTATTGTAATGTGTCAAACCGGCCATCATAGCGTGCCGCTAGTGTAGTTAGGTTTCATTTTTAGAAAACGTCGTTTTATTCGTGTTTTCAGGCTATGAAAAACTGCTACAATATCATTAGAATACGAGGGTAAATTTCTCCAACATCTAAAAGGTTATAATAGCTTAGGTGGGAAATCGGGCGGTCCGTAAACCAGAAGACTCCGGTTCGAATCCAGATGATTACTTTTTCGCTTTGATTTTTTTATATATTTTTTTTTCTAAATATAAATTTCCAAAAAACACGATTTACCAAAAAAAAACCAGGTCATCCAGGTTCTATTTTTAATATAAGTAATAATATTTTAAGTAATAAAATAAAAAATATTATGCTAGGTAGGTATCTATATCTACTTATTTTGCATAATACGCTGACTGTATTTTTTCTGCTTGAAGACCTCTACTCCTTACGGTGCATGCGGCTAAATTATCGTGCGTCTCATTCTATCACAGCGGCTACATAATCGTGCTAGTTCACCCGAACTCATTCGCGACACAACGAACTACCCGGCTACATTTGTCGAGATTCGCCGAATCCTGCTAATGTAGCCGCAGGGTGACAATACGGAGCTAGTACCTACCTACTCAATTAACGTCTTTAAAACTACTCTTAGGGCCTAGTTCACCAAGTTCAAGTAGACTTTAACCGATGAATAAAGTTGATATTCTAACAGTTTTTGTATGGGCTATCTGTCAAAACGTCAACAAATTTACTCGGCGCTTAAAATGTACTTTAAGGTGGTCAGGCCCTAACTCTTATAAAATATTCTTGCGACGCGATTTTAGATACCCTGGTCTGTCTATCAATGTTGTCGAAATGTGCTAATTTGTGCTATCCAGCCGGTAGCCCTACTTCTTATTCAAACTATACTTAAGTGCCGATTTCACCATCGCGAAGTAACGTCTAATCAAGGAATAAATTGTCTGCTCTGGCAGTTTTTAGAATAGAAAAGAGTGTTTTTGAATCGTCGATGAGTCTACCACTGGTTCGGAATGCCTTCCTGTCGAGAAGAACCAGCAAGAAACTCGGCAGTTGCTCTTTTCAAAACAAGTTTACAATATAATAGATACTATGCTATGTATGCAGTGTTTCCGCAATGAGGGGAAGTTCCACAAAAGCATACCTAATTATAATTCAACACATGTTAAGACGGGCAGACAGAAAGTAGCCCCATTCCCGCCGGTGGCACCCGTTCACGAGCATGACGCATGACCCAGCCATTGCTTCGCTCAACCATATTTGAGGGAACGTAACAACCCGCACACACGTTTTTGTATTGCAAATCATTCCTTGGCTAAACACTCAGCGATATCGATAGTGAGATTGGTTCTAAGAATTTATTTGTTTTAGGCATACCAGTCGTTCATCCTGCCGTGGTGGCGGCAGGTGCTGTGGACGACTCTGTTCGCGGGCATGGTGGTGGTGGCGACCGTGGGGAACCTCGTCGTCATATGGATAGTGCTCGCCAACAAGAGGATGAGGAGCGTTACTAATTACTTTTTGGGTAGGTGAGATCCATACTATTCTTTCTAATTTATTTTTTTCAAATACCAAAATATTTATTTGGCACACAATATTACTACGCGTTCGTTTAAAATTGAGCCCTGCACCATAGAGTAAAGTAATCGACGTAGTCGTAATTCCTAGTTCCATGCCGACAGTCCGGACACAGTATAGGATATGCAGTAGTTTGACGCGTTTGATCTAGTGGTACTACGCGTTACAAATTTCCCCTAGCTCTCTCGCGCTTCCCCGCACCGCACCTCAAGTCAGACCCACTTAGTAAACTGCTCACGAAGCACCGCTTATTAAAAATACGAGTAAAATAATTAATTTATTATTTCTTACAAAAAGGATGTAAGAAAACTTAATTTCTTAGTGCACATCACGGTTAGTTCAGAGCCATCACGCCTAATATTAAAAGTTCAATTTATTAAATTGAACTTTGGATATTAGGAGTTTTGGTAAGTTTGGTAAAAAAACTAAGAATGTTGTATATCGTAAAGCATTAGAATAACAAACACTTTTTTTTTTAATATTTTTTTATTATTTATACCAATTCGAATTCAATATTCATAGTTAAGACAGGTCAGCTAGTACTTAATAAATAAAACAATAGATAAACTATTATACAGCATCTTCTTAAACTGTGTCTTTACTGTGGGTCTGACTTGAGGTGCGGTGCGGGGAAGCGCGAGGGGTGTAGATTTCTTTACTCTATGGTGCAGGGCTCAATTTTAAACGAACGCGTTAGTAGATAGTTACAATTGAGAGCAGCAATCCTACGTATATTATAAAAAAAACGACACCAAGGAAAAATATCGTATCATATATTACGCAAAAAGCATCAGCAAGCAAGCATCATGAGTTACAATATTTTCTTTGTTCACGATGAAATGCGAAAGCTTGTTTCTTTGTCTCTCAAGGTCTTCAATACTAGGTTTTTTGCTACCTTGCAAAAATCACGTCAATCCGTAGCTCTGTTGCAACGTGATTGAAGGAAAAATCAACAAGCAAACACACTAGGTATCGCATTTATATTAGTAAAGGTATGTGTCTGTCTGTCTGTCCAACTTCCTATTAGCATCTCTGACTCTTATAAAGGCCTAACTGCTGAGTTTGACAAAACTAGGAACTAGAAACGTATTCTTGTAACGGAAATAGCTCCCTACACTTTATATCTCGGAAAATCTCGGTTGAATGGTCTAAGCAAGCGAATCAAGTTGCGAGCATCATCATACTAATCATACTAATATTATAAATGCGAAAGTGTATTTGTTGGTTTGTTGGTTTTTCCTTCAATCACGCCGCAACAGAGCTACGGATCGACGTGATTTTTTGCATGAGTGTAGTTGAGAACCTGAAGAATGACATAGGCTACTTTTTATCCCGGAAAATCAAAGAGTTCCCGTGGGATTTTAAAAACAAAACCAACGCGGACGAAGTCGCGGGCATCAGCTAATCATTAAATAAACAAAACCAGATAATAGTGTACGGTATATTTTATTCGTAAAAAGAATTAGGTAAGTACTTATTTAAAACGTAAAATTTCCAATGCGACGAAAGTCGTAGGAACTTCCCGATGTTACCCAAATTCCTATCAACGAATTCCTTTTTTTCTTATTTTAGGACTGAATTTTAAGTTGTTCGTGCAGTTACGGCGAACCATTTTCAATTACCAATGAATATAAATTAAAGGCTTAGTCCAAATTAATGAGCAATTCTCTCAAACCACCGCTAATTACTTCGGAAGAGCACTCCGATTGGAGGCAAATTCGACTATTAATAATAATGATTGGGGGCTGAAGGTTAAATTGTTATTGGCACTTATTCTAAAACCCTGAAGTCAATTTGAATCGAATAGAATAGCGCATGGAAAGACAGTTTGATGAAAAATTCTGAATGTCAGATTCAGAAGCTTTTGTGCTTTAAAATTTATTTGGCTTGACTTCATGTTATTTAAATTTTCCCTTGACTGTCGTGGTATTTCAAAGAATTGAAAAAAAAACCTCATTCATTTTTTCATTTTAATAAAAAAATATTAGTCATGCCTTTTCAAATAATTAGAATTTGATATTTTATTGAGTTAGGCCTAGCGCAAACATACAACTTTTAGTTGAACAAATATTTAGTAGTGTTTCATAAGTTTATAGGAATGTACTGCGATCATAGAATGTGCGCAAACTATCAACACGATAGTTGCTCGACAAAAAAATAGTCGATGTAAAAGTTGTATGTATGCGCCTTACCTTATTGTGTGAATTTTCAAATTACATATTTTACCATCCTCCCTAAAATTTCAGCGTCAACACTAAAATTGCCGTATCATTTTTAAAATTCTTACATTTTTGAAATATTTGACTTAATTTTATTCAAATAGAATTTATCAAGTTTTTTTGCATCGTTCACTACTATTGTTCATTGCAGTGAGGTGTCTGATCTGGTCTGATGGGAGGCTTTGGCCGTGACTAGTTGAGTAGTAGACTATCCCTTGAAGTGGCGCGCGACCAGATTTGGGATTCGATAAACTAGCACACGATTGCGCGGCGTCCCAAATCTGGCTATTAGATTAGATAAGATGAGATGAGATGAGATGAGATATCATGAGATCTTGCTATCTATTTCAATAATTATGTATGTATATACATAATAGTATATTAAATTAAAGCCTAATTCAACACGATTCCAACAATATCAGTCTTATACATATGTTCTATACAAAATTTTAGAGAAATTAATTTTTAATTAGCGCGCGCCGGATTTCCCACGCGTGAACAGATGACGCGGCGCAATTTAAGCATAGATTCCCAATTCTGGCCGCGCCAATCCAAGGGCTATAAGAATATTAAATATATTATTCTTTACAGTGAACCTATCAGTGGCGGACGCCATGGTATCGACTCTGAACGTCACCTTCAACTTCACGTACATGCTGTTTTCAGACTGGCCGTTCGGTCATTTCTATTGCAAATTCTGCCAGTTCATCGCAGTACTCAGCATATCTGCTTCTGTTTTTACCTTGATGGCCATCAGTATAGACAGGTAAGTCTAATCAGGTAATCACTGAGTCTGTTTATAGAGCTTTTCCTTAGCACTTACTTAAGGTGGAAGACCCCGTGTCTTCTCGCTCGGTCGCCCAGGTACTAAATAATTTATATCTGGACATATTTGTGTCTCCACCATGGTCCATGGAAGTAGGAGTTACGACGACTCCCTACTCGTGGT
This sequence comes from Oeneis ivallda, assembly GCA_029955525.1. Taxonomy (NCBI): domain Eukaryota; kingdom Metazoa; phylum Arthropoda; class Insecta; order Lepidoptera; family Nymphalidae; genus Oeneis; species Oeneis ivallda. Next base: position 21,381,530 of record JARPMR010000012.1, read on the forward strand.
CACACCAGCGACTGTCTCCATTAAGGTGGAAGACAAGGGTCTGCCGGATGATGGGCATTTTGGTACCCATGTCCAATCAAGATGAGTCATACACTGTTGGATAGCTCTTTTTAAGTGAACAAAAAAATAATAAGACCACAAGCCCGAATTAGTTGTCCATTTTGAAATATACTCATTAGAAGATTTTGGATATTAGAATTAAAAAAAATTCTATTTCCAGTTCAGCTTGGCCGATTTTGATGATTTTTATGTAAAAATATCTATGTAACGATTAAAATCACATCGAAATCGGTCCAATAGTTTTAAAGTTAGGGGTAATCTTCTATCTAAATAAATACAGATAGTTAGTAGGTATAGTTATTTATATTGATTGACGTCTCGCGGCCAAGGCAACTTGTACACTTTTTTAAATCTATATATATAAAAGAAAGTGGTGTTAGTTACACTATTTATAACTCAAGAACGGATGAACCGATTTGGCTCAAAATTGGTGGAGAGGTAGCTTAGAACCAGGAGACGGACATAGGATACTTTTTATCCCGTTCGACCGCGTTTCCGTCAAGTCAATATAAAACCTGGTTTATCAAAAATGCATCTGACATGGAATAAAAAAACGAAAATGACAGTGGAAGAACAAAACGTAGATAAATGACAGCTAAACGTAATTTTGTATTTGGTTAATTATGGTAGAAAATTATGGTAAAAACAATTATAAAAATTATAGTTTAACGTAATTGATAATATCATCAGTAATATGTTTTCTCTCTGAATCATCATTAACAATGCCGCGAGCAAGACGATCAAATGTTTCCTGCTACAAAGCTACGGATTGACGTGATTTCTGGAGGGTGACAAAGATTTCCCGCGGGATGTTATGAACTAAATCCACGTAGACGAAGTCGCGGGCGGCTAGTAAATGATAAAACTTAATGCGAACTATTATTTTACCTAGTGAATAACAATAATATGCCAAGGAATGTCACAGATTGAAATATATAGCGATAATAATAATAATAGATAGCAAAAATATAAATAAATGAATAACTTTCAAGGTAAGATTATGCCGATGAGGACAGGGAACTGAGACTAGCGCCATGGATATTCATAGTCTATACAAAAATACCTTTCCAACGATGTATCATTCATACTGATTGGTACCGGTACCAGATTCCATACATTTTTGCCCATCCTCCTATAATTTGGTTTTTCGCAATTTGTAAACTAATACGACAAAGTAGGCTTATGACCTTCTAATTGCGCCAGTGGAATTATCATCTTCACATTTTTACATAAAAATCTTTACTTGAAAGTGACCAGTTTAAGAAATTAATCAAAATACTGAGTTGGACGTGAGTTACTCACAAATTAGTCGATATTTTGATTAATTTCTTAAACTGGACACTTTCAAGTAAAGATTTTTATATAAACCTGTAAAGATTATACTGCCATTGTCGCAATTAGAATGCCATAAGCCTACTTTGACGTATTAGTTTACAAATTGCGGAAAACCAAATTAAATTTGAATTTCGCGGGCAGACCCTTGTCTTCCACCTTAATGGAGACAGTCGCTGGTGTGACCACGAGTAGGGAGTCGTCGTAACTCCTACTTCCATGGACCATGGTGGAGACACAAATATGTCCAGATATAAATTATTTAGTACCTGGGCGACCGAGCTTAGCTCGGTTTTTATTTTTTGGTAAATCATGTTTTTTTGGAAATTACTTCCCTTTATACGTTTTTTGGGAAATTATATTGTTGCTTAACAACGCCATCTATTTTCAAGTAGCTTTAGTGTTGCTGTGTCGGAATAATATTTCGCCAATAGGATAAAAATATTTGCACAATGTCGGTTTCTTAACTAATGTAATTACTACCGTATTCTTTTTTTAAAAGCTCGTTCATCAATTAGATGCGTTGATAAAGTTCCCCCAATGATAGTTTTTCTCACAAAAGAAGGAACTTGAAGAAAAAAATAATCATTTGGACCCGAACCGGGGTCGTCTGGTTTCGGGACCGCCCGTTCCCGCCTGTGCTACTCAAACCTCGAAGATAGTGTCGAAATTTGCCTTCGTATTCTAATGATAGTGTAGGGGGTTTCATTGGCTGAAAACACGGAATAACGACATTTTCTAAAAATGAAACCTAGCTAGATCAATTTATTTCCCCCGAATCCCCTGCATACTAAATTTCATGAAAATCGTTGGAGCCGTTTCCGAGATTCAGATCATATATATATATATATATATATATATATATATATATATATATATATATATATATATATATATATATATATATATATATTATATAGGCTAAGTTTTATAGGAACAAAATCAATATTACGGATGTTACATCAATTTTTCATAGACGGGTTACAGTTTTTTAACTTTTTTTCTTGATACAAGATATGGATAGATACTTCATCCATGGAGGAACTACTTTGGCCCAGCACGTAGGCAATATTGTAGTACCATAGCATAGAAATATTTCTCCAGTCCTCACGATAATATCATTAGTGGGTGTACCTCCAAAAGTTTTATCGCTGCTTATTGCAAGAATATTAAATGTTTGGTAATACTTTGCTGTCGACGAATGTTTATTCTATATGAAGCAGAGGCGAAAATTGGAAACAATCTGTTATTATAGATAGAGAACAGTCAGCATTCGCAACTTTAAGTAATTGCATTACAGTTAATTTTTGTATAACAGACTAAAAAACGGAGATGGTTCGCAAATCTCAATTTTGTTTTTTTTATATGTAAAAAATATTACGCGTTATCTAAACGGAATACACCCGTTTATTGCATTACATTGAAGAGCAAAACAAAGAACAATATTTGGTAATGCTATCCTGCTCTTCACCGCTCTTTGTGTGAAGTCTAACTTCGTAACATAATCACTCTTTATGGTACATTACATTAACATTTACACACATTATCCTTCTTGACTTTGGATCTTACACGGGCATTCATGAGATAATCTCTATAATATCTTATATAAAAATCAATTGCTGTTCGTTAGTCTCGCTAAAACTCGAGAACGGCTGGGCCGATTTAGCTGATTTTTGTTTTGAAATGTTTTTCGTAGTCCAGGGAAGGTTTAAACGGTGAGAAAATATGGAAAAATTGCGAGGAAGATAGTAAAAACGACAATTTTATTTTCCCATTTAAATTGTTCTACCTAATTTCCTGTCAAACATTTGACGTTCGTCTCTTAGCTTCGGTACGGTAGACTCGGTTCCTAAGGAAGTTCAAAAACTAAATCCACGCGGACGAAGTCGCGGGCATCAGCTAGTATTATATAAATATATTGCACTAGTTGAATATGACGCAGACAACTATTTTGTGTCTAAAGACTCCAATACACGTCTCTATATGCCGCGTGGGCGTATTTACATTCATTACACATTATAATTTATGCTTTCGATAAAGTAGTTTTCTGAAACTATTTTCGCAGTTAGTTTGTTATTGCCGCTCATTCTTTCGCCAAAAAACTTCAAATAAACAAAATAAATTGAAAGGTCTACTTGATTGTGTACCTACCTAAAGTTTTCGCGACCTTTTTGTTGGAAAATCTTGGGCCTTTGCATACACCGACGCCTTTGTCTCGGCCTTTAAAGCAGGAGACGAGAGAAAATGATGCCATATGGTATATTATTATACTCTTTGGGCCATATGCATCTTGGGAGTAATAATAATCTATGGTATTATGACCATAGACTATCGTCACTGACCACTGTCATTGGACAAACACTAACTATACCCTGTCCAACCGTTTGCAATGTCTACGTTATTCATTAGCAACCCATCAATGGCTCACTACTGAGCGTAGGTCTCCTCTCAGAGAAGGGTTATAGGCCATAGTCCACCACGCTGGCCCAATGCGAATTGGCGGACTTCACACACCTTCGAGAACATTATAGAGAACTCTCAGATGTGCAGGTTTCCTCACGATGTTTTCCTTCACCGTTGAAGCAAGTGATATTTAATTGCTTAAACGCACATGACTCCGAAAAGTCAGAGGTACCGGGATCGAACCTGCGACCCCCCGAATGGGAGACCACAGTCCTAACCACTAGGCTATCACTGCTCACACTGCTCTACGTTATTAGTAAGTAATTATTATGAACCACAAGAGTAAGACGTATAAAACAACGCAAAGGCACTTTACGTTAGCATTCCATTTGCACTGTAAACAATGGCATGCCAACATAGAATGCCTTTGTAAATGTCGTCACCACGCACTTGATGGTAAAATTAGGTTTAACTTGTAATTAAATTCCAGCATCCAAACAAAATTATCTAATGCTGGCACGATTTATTTTTACATAATTATTATTTGGCTTCGATCGAGCCGCGAAGGCGAATAATAAGTATGTAAATTGAATTGAATTAAATACTTACTCAAAATTCCAATAGGACTTCGTAAATAATTCATCAATCGAATTCTCTAAATTATCCGTTGTTCGGAGAGTTCTAATTTATAAACCTTCGAGAATAATGCGCTTATAATTATTATAATCATAAAATTATTCGGTAAAACGCTGCTCTTTCGAAGTTCGAATAATATCCTTACTAATATTATAAAGTCTAATACAATAATCTGATTCTTTTCACTGACAATCGCAGTCCTTTAAAAGTATTAAATAAGCTTAAAAGACTGCGATTGGTACTGTTTTTTCCGGATGATTGCATGAAAGCCAAAGGCTTTGACACTACGCAACGCACTACAAATGTTGGATGGATCCGTAACATGATCACTATGGGCCTCTTAAGAAGGCCGGACCGACGACATTAAACACACGACGAGTCGCAGGGAGCCACTGAATGCAGACGGTGGAGACTTGAGTCCTGTGGAAGTCCATACAAGAGACCTTTGTTCAACAGTGGATATCTATCGGTTGATAAAGAAGAAGAAGAATAGATATTTTTCTCCTAAAACAGGTACGTGGCAATAATGAGTCCACTCCAACCGCGGCTCGGCAAGAGGGCGACTCTGGGCATCGCGGCCGCCATCTGGGTGGGAAGCTGCATCATAAGCAGCCCCAACATTATCTACTTCACCACGGAAGAGGATCTGTTACCCGATGGCACTACCAGGTATCTGTTGCAACCACTAAACGAACAATTTTTTTTAATATATAGATGACTAGCGCTTGAATGAAATCTCACCTGATGGTAAGTGAAGATCATCATCATCATCATCAACAACCCATCAACGGCTCACTACTGAGCGCAGGTCTCCTCTCAGAGAAGGGTTACAGGCCATAGTCCACCACGCTGGTCCAATGCGAATTGGCGGATTTCACACCTTTGAGAATATTTATGAAGAACTCTCAGGTGTGCAGGTTTCCTCACGATGTTTTCCTTCGCCGTTGAAGCTTGTGATATTTAATTTCTTAAACGCACTTAACTTATGAAAGAGAGAGGTACGTGCCCGGGATCGAACCTGCGACTCTTCGAATAGGAGACCGCAGTACTAACCACTAGGTTCGGTGTGGTAAAGTAAAGATGCGCACTATTAATTTAAAGGTACCCGTGCCCAAGTTAAAGATAGTTGGAAGAACGAAAGCTAGCCGTGGGAATTGGCAGATTTCACACACATTATGGAGAAATCTCAAGTATGCACTGCAGCTTTTCATACGATATTTTCCTTCACCGATGAAGCTAAATAATTACTAAAGTAAAGTCATGGTGCCTGGGATCGAACCTTAGACCCCCGAAGAAGAAGCCGAAGTCTTAATTATTTCTAGGCTATCATCGCTTTGAATGTTTTGTATTTACAAATAATGCCGAGCCTATACCTAAAGTTCGATTCACATTTTTGTAATGAAGAACGGCCGATTGCAGCGGAGTGGATTGAAATTTAAACTTATAAATCAGACATTAATTATCTTACATTTAAAGGAGATTGGTGAATTCCATAAAATTTCTGACCCAGACGAACTGAACCGTGGGCCTCAAGCCCACGTTCACGACTCAAACTTCTCATGCATGTTCTACTAAACCAGTCTAACAAAAAAGTTCAACACAGTCTATCAAATAAAGTTGGGAGAAAAAAGATATTCACTTGTATTGCCATGTAACAGTTATTTATAATGTGTACTTGTGAATAATTATATTTTTGATCCCCATCATCTAAAAATATCGGGTTTAAAATTACACAGAAAAATACTCTGAAAAATATTAATTAAAATTAAATGATTTCTGAATCTGAACGGTTTTTAAAAATGTTGGGTCAAAATTCGCCAACCTCCTTTCAATCATTACTCTTTAAGCATACCTACTTTATGAGTGTTGAAGTCATAACGACGTGCGTAGCATTCGGAGGTACGAATGAGACTTGGTCGCGTGAAATCTGATTTTATTACCTACTAGATTTGTGATAGCATTTGCATGTTCCACCAGATTCCGCATTCCGCAGAATGCCCTAGCAACCGCATTTGCTTTTGCGATTTATAAGGCACATACATCAAGCATCAAGCTATAGATATATTTCATTCAGTTTACTTTATTGCATTATTAATTTCATTCAAATCGCTGCGCGCTGCAGCTTGTGTTCAATGTGAATCTTCTTTAGGCCGTAGTTATTGTGCTCTCACTGTGAGATTTTTAAATGGCACTCTCACTCAGCTTTCAAGACTGAGTTCAAACGAGACAGATTTATGTAAAGTCTATTTTCTCAAATTTGCTCGGAAATCGCTTCTTTATTTAAAAAAAACGAAACGTCAATTGGCTCATTGCCGGCGTGGCGACAGCAATTACGTAACAGGACAATAATGTAAATTGCTGGACAGGTACGAGGTTTTTAAAATGTGCACTTTCCTCTATTAGGTGTTTCTCCTCTGTGATTAGGTGTTTTAAATGTGCATTTCTTTCGCTGAGTTATACAATTTAAAAAAATAAGAATGATTTTTTTTTAAATGGAACAAAAAGAGCGTGGTTTAATTGGAGGTAAAGAATTATTGGTGACTGGTGTTTTCTTTTACAATATATTTCTTGTTCTGAAATAAAAATGGATTCGGAATCGGATGAAGAATAAATGGACTTTACACCACCAGATATGGCGGAAGAAGCTAATGTACTATAACATTTAACATGAAATAAAACAGTGTTTCTTTAATTATTTTTTTGTTGTTTCCTCACAAATTAGAGAAAAGTACTACATAAGCCTCGGCCGAAATAGCAATTCATGGCCTCGTTTACTTAAAAAGGCCTCGGCCAGCACCTCGTCCTTTTAAAATCACTTGGAAGTCCTCGGCTTCGCCTTGGCCTTCCAATGTTACTCGTCCATAAATTGCTTTATTCCGAGCCTCGACAATAATGTACTATTGTGTCTCATTTTAACTCTATCCTGAGTCTTGAGCAGAGCCAGAGTACGATTTATAGATCTCAGCCTAAGTACCTACGGCAGTGACCTGGAAAATATAATTATTATGCTCGATTATCGAAACTATACACCGTTAAATATAAAATATCCGGTTTCCATTTTTAGGGTCCCGTAGTAAACAAGGAACCCTTATAGTTTCGCCATGTCCGTCTGTCTGTCTGTCCGTCCGTCCGCGGTTTAGCTCAGAGACTATTAGTACTAGAAATCTGTAATTTGACAAGGGTATAAATATCATTCACGCCGACAAATGGTGAAATAAAATTTTGAAAAATAATTTTTTTTAGGGTACCTCCCTACAAGTAAAGTGGGGATGAATTTTTTTTTTTCGACTATCCCATAGTGTGGGGTGTCGTTGAATAGGTCTTTCAAAAATATTATGAGTGTGGGAACACTATTTTTCAATTAAAGGATCCGTTTGTGAAATATGATATTTTAAAGTGCTAAATTTTATTACAGTCAAGTGTCCCCCCCCCCTCGGCCAGCTAAATGGTTGTATACAAGAAAAAATTCACAGCAGTAGTACATATAATGAATTTAAAAGGAAAACTATCACGGCTAAGTAGGGTTCATTAGTTAAGGAGTTATATCTGTTTTTCCTAAGTTAGGTATTACACGTAGTGTAAGTTGCATATTTTGTAGTATATTATAGTATTTAAACCATGGAACTCAAAATGTATTCAATATTCATAAATAAAACAAAAACACTATCCTAGGTCAGCAATAATATTTGAGACTTTCAACTACGGAACCCTACACTGCGCGTGGCCCGACACGCACTTGGCCGGTTTTTTTTAATTATTTTTATTTTTCAACAGACGCATTTGCTTCCCCGTTTGGCCTGACGGTATCACCACGCAGTCTCGGCTCGAATATATGTAAGTTTTTTTTCACGTTCACTGCGATCTCACCTGATTATAGGTGACGATGCGGTCTAAGATGATAATTTGGAAGGGTTATGGTAGTGTAAATTGAGCCGAGAATGCTAAAGTTCCAGAAAGCTAAATTGTTTGGCGGCACGTCTTTGACGGTAGGTTGGTAACCTACCACGAGATAAGTAAGAAATCAGAATTACATAATATAGGTGGCCAATAGACAGATTGATATTGTCAGAATATCTTTGACAAATGAACCTCGTACTAAATATCATTCGTCTATGAGAATATATCAAGATTCATTCTTTCGTTTTAATATATTTTGCTTAACTATGAGGTACGATCTCTTAATAAAATTAAGAGAAATGATAGCCCAAATGTTCGACTGAAAAATGCAATTTATTTTACAGAATGACTTGTTTAGTAAATTAATTAAAGTACCTATAACAACATTCTTTATCTACATACCTACGGATAAAACATTTTCCTAGTATATTTATTTTGTATCTTTAATTTCGTAACACATTATAATAATTAGGTACTTCATAAGATTGAAGTAAAACCAAATCGTAGATTGCTTTTTATATTACTAGCTGACCAAAACTAAATAAAATATTTAGGGGTGGGTCTCCTTTATCATTTAGGGGTATGAAAAATAGATGATGGCCGATTCTCAGACCTACCCGATATGCACACAAGATTTCATAAAAATCGGTCCAGCCGTTTCGGAGGAGTTTGGTAACAAACACCGCGATATGAGAATTTTATATATTAGATCTAATTTTATGGGATTTCATATTTTTAATGAGAATATTATTGCTACAGATACAATGTGACGTTCATGGTGTTGACATATTTTCTGCCGATAATTTCGATGACCTACACGTATGCCAAGGTTGGCGTAGAACTGTGGGGATCAAAATCCATCGGAGAATGCACGCAACGGCAACTAGACAACGTTAAGAGCAAACGAAGGGTAAGTAAGGGTAAAGCTACAGAGATAAATTTAAAAAGAAACACAAATATAAACGATGTTAGTTGAATAAACTCCTATACATCACATCAGAAAACTTACACCTAAGTGTCAATACAGACGGTGTGCATTTGGATTGCTAGCAAACTGCGAGTGTTTCAGTGTAATTAATATTGCTTTAGATTCTAACGATATATCGAGCTGATACGCTTTCTATTAATTAACTAGCTGATGCCCGCGACTTCGTCCGTGTGGATTTCATTTTTAAAATCCCGCGGGAACTCTTTGATTTTCCCGGATAAAATTTAGCCTTTGTCACCCTCCAGGTTCTTAACTATACCCATGCAAAAAATCACGTCGATCCGTAGCTTTTTTGCTACTTGATTGAGAAACAAACCAACACACAAACACACTTTCGCATTTATAATATTAAAAAGTATCCTATGTCCGTCTTCTGGTTCTAAGCTACCTCCCCACCAATTTTCAGGCAAATCGGTTCAGCCGTTCTTGAGTTATAAATAGTGTGTGTAACACGACTTTCTTTTATATATAAAGACTAGCTGATGCCCGCGACTTCGTCCGCGTGGAAAAAGTAATAAAAAAGAATTGTTTTATGTTAATCGTGAGGTTTTTACGATTGTACTACGCCACTATATAATATTCTGTACCTACTTGGTACCTGCAAACCTACAATATCAATTCAAAATGGAAATTTTGTAAATACCCACAATTTAGGCAGGACCAGCAGCATCAGGATTGAGGAGTTGGTAACTGGTAAAATTGAAGACAATGATGGATTGGCAACTGGTCTTCATTCTCGCCTGCATCACTGGACTGTAGTCCAGTGATGCAGGCGAGAATTTTCGATTGCACTACGCTTCTTTTTAGTTTATACTTGGCATCTACAGTAGCAACTGAAAACCGAAATTTTCGTGAGCGAAGCGAGTGCGAAAATTTTTTGATCGCACTACGCCTCTGTGTAGCCCATACTACTTGGTATCTACAAAAGCAATCTATAATCGACATTATCGCTAGTAAAGCCAGTGCGACATTTTAAGGATTGCACTACGCCACCATATAGTCCATACTTGGCACCTACATAAGCAACACAAAAGCGACGTTATCGCGAGCGAAGCAAGCGCGAAATTTTCAGAACTGCACTACTTAACTATGTACTCCATACTTGGTTTACACTCACAACAACAATTAAGAAAAGACATTTTCTCACCTCCGGGCGGAAAGCGTCAATTTTCCTCCCGCTGCGCTAAACGAAAATGTCGCTTTCCGCCTCCATCGAGGAGAAAAATAGTATACACACCACGGGCAGTAAATAAGAAAGCCTCAGATCACATGTTTATTGACCTCGGCTTCGCCTCGGACAACAATTACATGTGATCTGAGACATTCCTTATTTTACTGCCCTAGATGTGTAATGTACTATTTCGCCAACGAAGCGAGCGCGAAAATTTTTAAGATTTCATTGCATCACTATGTAGTCCAAAACGGACATTTCGGAAAATTTTTAGGGCTGCACTACATAACTGTGTCATTCATACTTGGTTCTTACAGTATCAATCAAGAAAGACACATTTCGGGAGCGAAGCGAGCGCAAAAATTTTCGATTGCACTACGCTTATTTGTAGTTCATACTTGGCACCTACAGTAGCAACTGAAAACTGATATTTTCGCGAGCGAAGCGAGCGCAAAGATTTTTTGATCGCATTAAGTACGCGTCTGTGTGATCCATACTAATTGGTATAGACAAAAGCAATCGATAATCGACATTATCTCTAGTAAAGCGAGTGTGACATTTTTTACGATTGCACTACGCCACTATGTAGTCCATACTTGGCACCTACATAAGCCAAAAAAAAAAACTGACGCTGTCGCGAGCGAAGCGTGCGCGAAATTTTTTAGGAATGGACTACTTAACTATGTACTCCATACTTGGTTTACACTCACAACAACTATGAAGAAAAGACATTTCCGCGAGCGAAGCGAGCGCGAATTTTTTTACAATTACGTTGCATCACTATGTAGTCCATACTTGGCAATCGAAAACGGACATTTTCGCAAATTTTTAGGGCTGCACTACTTAACTGTGTCCTTCATACTTGGTTCTTACAATACCAATCAAGAAAAGACACAATTTCGCGAGCAAAGCGAGCGCAAAAATTTTAGATTGCACTACGCTCCTTTTTAGTTTCTACTTGGCACCTACATTAGCAAGCGAAAACCGAAATTTTCGCGAGTGAAGCGAGCGCAAAAATATTTTGATCGCAATACGCCTCTGTGTAGTCCATACTAATTGGTATAGACAAAAGCAATCTACAATCGACATTTTCGCGAGCGAAGCGTGCGCGAAATTTTTTAGGAATGGACTACTTAACTATGTACTCCATACTTGGTTTACACTCACAACAACTATGAAGAAAAGACATTTCCGCGAGCGAAGCGACCGCGAATTTTTTTACAATTACTTTGCATCACTATGTAGTCCATACTTGGCAATCGAAAACGGACATTTTCGCAAATTTTTAGGGCTGCACTACGTAACTGTGTCCTTCATACTTGGTTCTTACAATACCAATCAAGAAAAGACACAATTTCGCGAGCAAAGCGAGCGCAAAAATTTTAGATTGCACTACGCTCCTTTTTAGTTTCTACTTGGCACCTACATTAGCAAGCGAAAACCGAAATTTTCGCGAGTGAAGCGAGCGCAAAAATATTTTGATCGCAATACGCCTCTGTGTAGTCCATACTAATTGGTATAGACAAAAGCAATCTACAATCGACATTTTCGCGAGCGAAGCGAGCGCGAAATTTTTTAAGACTGCACTACTTAACTATGTACTCCATACTTGGTTTACACTTACAACAACAATGAAGAAAAGACATATTCGCGAGCGAAGCGAGCGCCTAATTTTTTACAATTACATTGCATCACTATGAAGTCCATACTTGGCAATCGAAAACGGACATTTTCGCAAATTTTTTAGGGCTGCACTACTTAACTGTGTCCTTCATACTTGGTTCTTACAATACCAATCAAGAAAAGACATAATTTCGCGAGCAAAGCGAGCGCAAAAATTTTAGATTGCACTACGCTCCTTTTTAGTTTCTACTTGGCACCTACATTAGCAAGCGAAAACCGAAATTTTCGCGAGTGAAGCGAGCGCAAAAATATTTTGATCACACTACGCCTCTGTGTAGATTGCTTTTGTCTATACCAATAAGTATGGACTTATTGGTATAGACAAAAGCAATCTACAATCGACATTTTCGCGAGCGAAGCGAGTGTAAAAAGTTTCAATTGCCCTACGCTTATTTGTAGTTCATATTTGGCACCTACAGTAGCAACTAAAAACTGATATTTTCGCGAGCGAAGCAAGCGCGAAATTTTTTACAATTACATTGTATCACTACGTAGTCCATACTTGGCAATCCAAAACGGACATTTTCGCAATTTTTTAGGACTGCATTACTTAACTATGTACTCCATACTTGGTTTACACTTACAACAACAATGAAGAAAAGACATATTCGCGAGCGAAGCGAGCGCCTAATTTTTTACAATTACATTGCATCACTATGTAGTCCATACTTGGCAATCGAAAAAGGACATTTTGCAATTTTTTTAGGGCTGCACTACTTAACTGTGTCCTTCATACTTTGTTCTTACAATACGAATCAAGAAAAGACACAATTTCGCGAGCAAAGCGAGCGCAAAAATTTTAGATTAAACTACGCTCTTTTTTAGTTTAAACTTGGCACCTACATTAGCGAAAACCAAAATTTTCGCGAGTAAAGCGAGCGCGAAAATATTTTGATCGCACTACGCCTCTGTGTAGTCCATACTAATTGGTATAGACAAAAGCAATCTACAATCAAAAAATTTCGATTGCACTACGCATATTTGTAGTTCATACTTGGCACCTACAGTAGCAACTGAAAACTGATATTTTCGCGAGCGAAGCGAGCATACTCGGTTTACACTCACAACAACAATTAAGAAATTTTCGCCAATGAAGCTAGCGCGAAAATGTTTACAATTTCATTGCATCACTATGTAGTCCATACTTGGCAATCCAAAACAGACATTTCGCAAAATTCTTTAGGGCTGCACTACATAACTGTTTCCTTCATACTTGGTTCTTCTTCTTCTTCATGAGGTGCCATCTCCTACCGGAGGTCGGCTATCATATTGGCTATTCGGACCTTACACACAACTGCGCGGAATAAGGATCGAGTACCCAGTCCGAACCATGTCCGGAGATTCTTGAGCCAAGAGGTCCGTCTTCTTCCAGGGGGTCTCCTACCTTGTATCTTCCCCTGTATTATTAGTTGGAGCAACTTGTACTTATCGCCACGCATTATATGTCCCAGATATTGCAGTTTTCGTTGCTTTATTGGTTCGTTATACTTGGTTCTTACAATACCAATCAAGAAGACACATTTTAGCGAGCGAAGCGAGCGCGAAAATTTTCGATTGCACTACGCTTCTTTGTAGTTCATACTTGGCACCCGCAGTAGCAACTGAAAACTGATATTTTCGCGAGCGAAGCGAGCGCGAAGGTTTTTTTGATCGCACTACGCCTCTGTGTAGTCCATTTACTAATGAGTACATAATTTAATATAATTTTTTTACAAAACAAAGTATATATTTTTTTTTCTCAATTTTTTAAAACCACTCAACCGATTTCGGTAAAATTTAAAAACCACCTGGGACCACCCTTTCAAACAAAAAAGTAAGAATTTTCCAAATCAGTTCAGGCGCCTTCAAGTAATCGGTGAACATACATAAAAAATTGAAAAAATAGATTCCGACGAATTGAGAATCTGCTCCTTTTTCGAAGTCGGTTAAAAAGAAATCTACAATCGACATTCTCGCAAACGAAGCGAGTGAGACATTTTTTACGATTGCACTATGCCACTTTGTAGTCTTCACTTGGTTGGTACCTACAATATGAATTCATTATCGACATTTTGTAAACACCCACTATTTAGGTGGGTATTATCATCAGCAGCATCGGGATTGAGAAGTTGGTACCATTAGTAGTTATAGCATGGGGAGGAGAAGGGAGGTGGATAATTCCTAAACCGAACCGAGCGATAATTAAATTAGCTGAATAGATTGATGCCATCTAAGAATACAAAGCTACTGTGGGAAATTTTAGTAAACGGAAAACGGAGACGCGAAATTTTTTACGGCTGCGTTATGCCACTACCCTAAGTAGTTCATACTAATTGTTACCTATCATTGGTGAGCAGTACCCAGCAGCATCAGAATTGAGTCTTCTTTTACGGCTCCACTACACTATTATATTTTAAATATTTGGCACCTACAATATCAATTCACAATCGACAGTTCGTAAATATCCATGATTTAGGTGGGCAGTACACTGCACCATCAGGATTGAGGAGCTAGGGCCTGGAGGTCAGTGATATAGTCTAAAATTAGTATGTAATGAATAGCTCAGGTCAAGATATGGCTATGGTATGAATGTAATAAGATCTATATACGTATATATCGTATGCGAGTGACCTGGAACTATCCGAGAGAAGTTTTGACCTCTATCTCCGATAATATCTAGCAGATCTTCACCAAAATTGGTCATTGTATTTCCTGTCCTACACACTTACAAATAAAGAAAGAATTATTAAAATCCGTTCAGATTTGACTGAGTTATGGAGTAAAATCAACAAAAAGTTTCATCACCTATCCTGGAGTAACCTTATGTTTTATCGGGATAAAAACTATCCTATATGTTGACCCGAAGTATCAGCTACCGCTGTACTAAATTTCATTTAAATCCGTTCAGTAGTTTTCGCGTGAAGCGCGGACAGACAGACAGACAGACAGACAGACAGACAGACAGACAGACAAAAATTAAATAAAAATCTGTTTTGGGCTCAGTATCGATAGTCAAGCATCCCCCAATTAAAATTTTCAAAATATATTAAATGTACAGAAATCTTCCAGTTACAGTTTTATTATAAGTATAGATAACTAGCTTAAAATAATTGTCTTTTGAATATGTCTATATGACTTTGGACTTCATGATTATCCAAGCTATAAAAATACATGTAGATGTAAATTGTTTGTAGAGTCACGTGAACGTTATTGAAATATTAAAGCGCTGCTCATTTCTATGGAAACCTAATCTTCCAGATAAATTACTCTGCTCTAATTACAAGAGTCCTTGGTACGTCTCAAAGGATTGTAGAATTTCGTCTGCCTCAGTGATATTAATGCAGTATTCTTAATTTAAGGATCAGCTTTATCTAATTCAATTTGTTTTTACATTCTTTAACTTTTTTTGTCGCTCAATATTTTTAACCTCCAGCAAAAATATGGGGTGTTAAAAGTTTGACTTGTATATTTGTGTGTCTGTCTGTTAGCTCGTAGCTTCCTAAAGAATGGATCAACTTTGATGGGGTTTTTCTGTTTGAATGCTAACGTAATCGAGGTGCATGTTAGCTATATAATTAATGAAGATCTGCTCAGGCTTTTGAAGATAATCAGCTAATTTCCTACTTGATTAAAGGGTCTTACAAACTTTTACAGGCGCAATTGATTAGAAAGTTGCTGGGGCTGAAAGTTACTTCGGTTTATTTCCAAGGCTTATTTCAATCTTTAAAAAAAATTTCGGTTTATTTCAATCTATTCTTGAGCTAATGCTGCAGCATCAAGTAGTCTGCGGGATACTCAACTCCTCAGCAACTTAAAACAGATATAGTGTGTTTGGACACATTAGAATGGTCAATTAGTAGGTGTTAGATAGATGATGACCCAGGATCGAGGAGTAGGATCTGATGATGGAGCAGAAAACTTGGTAACAGTCTCCTTGTAAGTTGGTGTTTGCAAGTCAAGGCAACATTACGTCGCACTATGCTTGAATTGTAATGTTACAGTTCAAGCTATGCAAAACTCCTTGGTAAACAATCTCTTTTCTTATAAAATGGTAAGAAAACTTTTTACTGAAAAAAAAACACTGAACATGGCGGCATTTAATTTCCATACATTTCAAACTATGCAAAACTCCTTGGAACTCAGAGCCGTAAAAAAAAAATAGAAAACTATTAACGAAAAAAAAATGGAAATGGCGGCATTTCATTTGATCTGAAAGTTTGTGAAGTTTGTTCGTAAAGGGATTTAAGTTATTTACAACAATGTCAAGCACTTCATCAGATGATGAAAAAGGAGGAGAGCCTGATTTTTGTTTGCTTGAAGCAGAACAAATGATGCAAAACCTTTTGCCGGATAAGTCCAAAGAGCGCTACGTGAAAACTTACGAAGAATTCAACAAATGGCGTGCAAAGAAAGGAATTACATCTTTGGCAGTATGTGTTTTGCTTTCTTATTTCAATATGCTGTCAAAAAGCTACAAACCACCGTCATTGTGGTGTTTTTACTCTATGCTAAAAGCAACTTTAAACACTAATCATGATGTAAAAATAAACAAGTATTTAAAACTAACTGCTTTTCTAAAGAAACAGTCCGCTGGCTATAAAAGCAAAAAAGCAAAAGTATTCAGTGCACAAGACATACAAAACTTCATCAAAAACGCGCATGATGAAAAGTTTTTAGCAACAAAGGTATGTACGTAGTTGCCATTGAATTGTAGTAGGCACCTATGTGCTCTTCCTATGCAATATTGGTAATTATTGTATTTCATTTTCGTGTTTATTACATTTTTAATTTTTTTTTGTTTCAGGTTGCTTTGATAATGGGAGTCTGTGGGGCATGCAGAACCCAAGAACTCAAAAATCTTACACCAGATGATATTACAATGGCCGATAACATGATCGTAGTAAGACTGAAGAACACCAAAACAAAAGTCGATCGATCATTTGTCATCAATGACAAGGATTTCGTCGACATTGTCCGAAAATATCAAGAAAAGCGACCCACAGGATATGCCAAAAACGACTTCTTTTAAGGATTTCGAAATAGTCAATGCGTTCGCCAGACAATGGGCAAAAACAAACTAACTGCAGTCCCTAAAGAAGTGGCAACTTACTTGAACCTGCCAAATCCTGAGCTATACACCGAGCACAGTCTTCGCAGGACTTCTGCGACTATTTTGGCGGATACCGGTGCAAATATTACTAGTATCAAAAGACTAGGAGGGTGGAAGTCCACCACGGTCGCGGAGGGTTATATAGAAGAGTCTATTGAGAATAAAACCAAAATCTGTAACAAGATAACTGAGTCCATAAAGAATGTAGAGCCGCAACCAGGGCATTCCAAATTGCCCGAGGCTACACGTGACGAAGATAGTGTGGCACTGTCTCAAAACTTAATTCAAACAGTGCACTTGCCTAGTCAACCAGTATCACAGCATTTTCATAATTGCAGCAATATTACTATAATTAATTATAATAAGTAACCATTTTTTTCTATTTTTTCTCTAAATTTGCTAATTATTCTAATTAAAATTTCATTTTGCATTACCAATGTTTTATTTACCTCGCAAGAATGATATAAAGTAGAATGCTTACCTCGGTTGCAAGTAGCTATTACACCCTCGAACTATATTCACCCTCGCTCGCTGCGCTCGCTCGTGTGACTAAATATCTCGGGTGCACGCGATCCTTTAGCGCCCTATGCGAGCTGCGCTCGCACTGGCGCCAAATTGGATCTTGTTCTGTAATAGCTTACTTACGTCCCTTGTGTAACAATCTACTATTACAGGTTGAAAATAAAATTCTTATTTCTTTCCAATTTCGCTACGTTTAGCACCTATTAAAAATTTGCCAAAACTGCAAAAATCCTCATTTAAACGTTACTCGACGAAAACATTGACACATAATACAAAAAAAAAAAAACGGCCAAGTGCGAGTTGGGGCTCGCTCTTTTATGGTTCCGTACATAATTATTATGACCAAATCATTTTTTGAAACTAGATACAATATACATTTATTTAGATATCTTAGTTCTTAGAAAGTACTAAATTAGCATATGGGGAAAAAATGCTCGTTTGTTTTGGTCACAACTTACAAACCGCATTATAAATCGGTGTTTTCAGTATTTGTTGTTTAAATACACTATATAGTACTTAATATACCAAAATTTCGAATTCCTAACTAGTTTAGTTTTTGAGATAGACCCCTAACAAAATTGGTCTAAAACCGACAACTTTGACGGCCCCCCCATTTCTTCATTTTTGTAGCTAAAAAATAAAAAAAATATATATTTGAACTCCACTTAATGAGCTCTAGATGATGACACCCCACATGCCAGGGTCAAAAAATAAAATTTTATTTCGACTCCTTTTCCATGTATAATTGTAAAAAAAACCAAATGTACCGATCGGTACACTTAGCGGGTTTCGGTGTTTAACTCGGCGACCGCGCGGTCAAAAAAGCAGTGGAAGGGCACGAGGGGAGCCCCTTTTATTTTTAAAATTAATTTTATTTTTATTATTTGTTGTTATAGTGGCAATAGAAATACACAATATGTGAAAATTTCAAATTTACGGTTTACGAGATACAGCCCGCTGACAGACGGACGGATGGACGGACGGACGGACAACGGAGGCTTAGTAATAGGGTCCCATTGGCACCCTTTGGGTACGGAACCCTAAAAATTGAGTGCGTTCAATATTTTGCAGGTAGTCAAAATGATGATCGTCGTAGTGGTGATATTCGCGGTGTGCTGGCTCCCCTTCCACGTTTACTTCGTGGTGACCTCGTACTACCCCAGCGTGGTGAACTACCCGCACATCCAGGAGATATACCTCGCCATCTACTGGCTCGCCATGAGCAACTCCATGTACAACCCTATCATCTACTGTTGGATGAATTCCAAGTGAGTTATATGAATAAAGAGTGGACTATTTTGAGAACTATGTGTAAAGCAAACATTTAAAGTGTTACGAGTTAAAATAGAGGAATTTGGTCCAAAAAAATAGATTAAAGTGTCAGACTGTGTTTTCGCAAATATTATTAACCTCATACATGAATAATTCGAAGCACATAGCAAAAGCTTAAGCACATATATGCTTATATGTATATATGAAGCACATAGTTCGAAGAGCTGATGGTCGTTGGGGTTCCAAGGTACTGGAGTAGCGCAGTGTAGGCAGACCCCTCACTAGGTGGACCGACGACATCAAACGAGTCGCAGGGAGCCGCTGTATTCAGGCGGCGCAAGACCGAAGCCTGTGGAGGTCCATGCAGGAGACCTTTATCCAGCAGTGGACGTATAAAGGTTGATAAAGAAGAAGATATGAGTAATTATTGGACACAGTTTCAGTTTCCAATTTTAACACAGGTTTATAAAATTTTCATCTACCTATCTGCCTCTTTGAACGAGCAAATCTTCTGAAGGACTGATGCGTTTTTGACGGGATTTCCACAGGCAGGTAGAAAATTATAAAAGAAGATAACTAAGTTACATTTTTATCCCGGAAATATTAAGGGTGTCTTTGGTGAATCGGTCGATAAAGAATAAATATCTATCTGTCGGATTATTCTGTTGAGTTCATATTTATATAGATTGGTCTACGCTAGAAACTTAAATACTTCTTTGATAGGTTCAGACGAGGGTTCAAGCAGTTCTTCTGGTGCTGCGGTGTAATAGACGCCGGTCTCAGACGGAATCGCGGTTTTGGACCGGACCGTATCGATCGGTCCATGCGATCACTCTCCCCAAGCAGGAAGAATGGAACTAGTAAGAAAGTAGTATTTTACATTCAAAATTATTTTTGTGTCTTATTAATTTCTACCTTATATTACTGTTAACATCTAGGAAAGATTACAATCTATCTCTATGAATGCTTAAATTACCTAATAACGTAACAAACTAAATTATCTATTGTTATTATATTATTTTTATTCTTTCCTTTCAGTTTTCAAACAGGCATTCTTCATTTTTGAATTTTCTGCTTTCAACTTAAACAGTATGAAAAGATTAGAGAAGCTCTGATATTGATTAATGTACATTTTCTGATTTTCTGACAATTTATAATAAGCTTCTTTTTGGTGGCATAAGGCATGTTTATTCAAATATTTTAAATATTTTATGTATGTTAATACCATAATCTTGATATCAATGTATAAATAAATATTTCATCTGACCAAAGGTAGTGATAATGAACTGTTAATTGAAAAGCGCTTTGTTTAACTTTATTAGGATAAAAAATTCTGTTAAAAACATATTATTGTTTTGTTCTTATGCATTGTTTGCAAGATTTGCTTCTTTTTTTATAAATATTTATTCAAAAACTCTATTTATTCAAAAAGTTAAGATCATAGACCAAACCAATTGTTCTTCGTAGGTTTATTCAAGACCACAGTCAAAACAACAAAATTCATCAAAAACCCACCCGGCTCTCCTCATTTGCTACACGCAAATAAAATACGCAAGTAGGAGATGCGCGGAGGCCAATTCCGACTGTTTTGGTAAATTCTAACAATAATAGATGTTCTAAAAGCAAGCCTCTCTTGCATTGCGGATTGGTTTTAAATATGAATTGTTGTAGTTAAGCTCTTCTCACTTGCCTGCAAGTTACGACGAATTTTAGTTCGCTTCTTACTTAATAGCTTCTTCAGTTATTAAAATGCTTCACCCGCTTTGCTTTTTCTCAAAATTGACGTGGCTTACAAATACTGATCCTTAAATTCTGTTTTCGTTTGGATTGATACAATAATTTACAACCAAAACGTCTTGATCACATTAGTATGAAATACTTTGCACAAATTAATAATTAAAATAATAATAATTTGTAGGTAGTTCTTTTTTAATTTTTAATGTTTTCTTTCTCGTATGAGACGCATTATTTTATTGATTCAAACAGAAACTTAAACTGTCTTATATTCCACATTTAAATGAGTTCTATTTAAAAACTAAAGTACAGTCCCAACAACTTATCTGGGCTGTTGGCCAAAAGTGGAAGTTGGAACTAATGTATTTTTAATGAAATATTATTTATTGGCAACACGAAAAGCGATAGTAGCGGCGCGAAGCTGTCACCGGGCCAGATAAGTTTGTGGGACTATACTAAGGGCCGATTTCACCAACGTAATATAAGTCTTATCCGACAGTAAATTTGATATTTTGACAGTATTTTCAATACATGAACTGTCAGAACGCCCAATTTATTCCTCGGTAAAACGTCACTCGACATTGGTGAAATCGGGGCTTAATGTAAAAGCAAATGCATAAATATGGTGTGACTAACAACTGTTTTTTATTTTGCTAGGTACAATCCGCTTATCGTTGCACAGCACGTACAATAATCCGCTGATAAGCAGCACCTGACATCGCAGAGCGTGCGGCGCCCACTACGACCGCAGTGCAAATGATACCGCGGCGCACCGAGAAGAACGCACGTGGATTTGACGCGAGAGCCGCCCGCACCCCGCTCTTACCCCTCACGACCTATACGGTTGAACGGACTTGTGATTCGTGAGTTTCGTGACCAATCAGAGCTTACGCTTAAAAATTCGAACGTTATTTTTAAATGTTGATAGTTTATGTGCGCTAAATTGTGTAAGCTATTTAATTTATAGTGAGTAATACGTGTTAAAAACACTCATATCTCTAGTCTTTATTTTAAAGGACCAATGTACACTACTGTAGTTATGAACATAATAATTATGAATAAACGGATAAATCGAACACGACAACAGGGCCCACTGGAGCCGCAAGAGCTCAATATCTGTCAGCGCTGACTTGACCTTTTTTACACATGATAGACACATGCTTGACCATAATCATGTCTGATGGAAAGTTATGATGTGGTATAAGATGGAACGCGTTTGCCAAGAAGATTCATATATACCCAGATTATGTGTGTTAAGAAACACACTACACAGATCCCGAAAGAGCATTTTAAACATATGTGTATGAGGAATGAAGACTTAAAGCGCTTCTTGCGGGTACATATCAAAGACGCGACGTGATGGAAGCCCATCCAATGTCTTGTAGTTCGGTAGTGAAAGGGGGAAGGTTTGCTGTCATCATCAGTCAACGCGATTCAATCACCGATGTCGTCGCACGCGCTAGTTGTGACTCTTGCGGCCTTGATGGGTGTTGTGGTCATCTCTTGGTATACGATCACCTTAATCTTAAGGAATGTTAACCGAATATTTCTTTTCTAATTATGATCTACGTCGGCATTAAAGATTCCTACAAAATGAGAAAATTCCTTCGAGATCCAGGGTACAGAATTTATTACGCGATAGTAATAAAGCTTATGGTGGTGATAAATGGCATCATAGTTCAGACAGATAAGATTAGTCCGGTCGAAGCTCGGTTTTCCTTTACGTAGGTACCTAATCTTGAGAGAAAATGTTTATGTTAATTTCATTTATTTATGTGTTTTTAAAAGTTTTATCGCATTTTGACTATCTTCCTGGCGTTGTGATGAGTGCTGTCTAATCTTTTATCAGGGACCGATCAAACTCAAGCTCAGCTAAAATATTTTGACTGGGCATTATTGAATTTTTTTAATGGGTTACAATATTGTAAATTAAAAGTGTAAATAATAAAAGATATGTAGGTACATTGGCTAGAAATAATTGCTCTTATAATGTAAGTATCTGTGATGTAAATATTATTATTAATAAAAATATTATAGTTAATCGTTTTGGGCAAAAACATACTTTTAGAACGCGGCGTCACCCAATGAAATATTGTCCTTGTGGTATAAAATCAAACTCTGGCTGCTAGCCACTGATAATAATAATTGGTAAATAACTCATTAGACATAATTTAGAGTGCGGCAAGTATGAGAACTTAATCCATAATGGCAAATTATTGTTACATAATCAAAATAGCTGCCATATTTAATTATTAAGTAATCATAATAAAAATAAAAATTATGGAAAAATAAATTAAAAAATTACTAAATACTAATTATATTTACAAATAATACACGCCATCCAAGTGATCTCCAAATCCATCCAAAACACTGGCGCTATTACCTCTATGAATAGTGAGGCTAAGCCTTTGGGCTAAATAAGCTTTGGTCACTCACCAGGGGCGTTCAGTTTTTCGTTCAGTTTCAGGGACACAACATTTATAAAATTCTTCGTGTCCGATGACTATGGATCCATCTCAAAAACAAGCGCCGCAAAAACGTAATCCTTAGAAATGGCTGAGTGTTTGTTGAATTATTGTTTACTAGCTGATGCCCGCGACTTCATCCGCGTGGATTCAGTTTTTAAAATACCGAGGGTACTCTTTGATTTTCCGGGATGCTTTACACTCTACAGGTTCTCAACTATACCTATCCAAAAAAAAAACACGTCAATCCGTAGGTTTTTTGCAGCGTGATTGACGGACAAACCAACAAAGACAAAATTACGTTTAGCTGTCATTTACGTTTTGTTATTCCACTGTCATTTGCGTTTTGTTATTCCATGTCCGATGCGTTTTAGTTATACCACGTTTTATAGTGACTTGACGGAAACGCGGTCGAACGGGATAAAAAGTATCCTATGTCCGTCTCCTGGTTCTAAGCTACCTCTCCACCAATTTTCAGCCAAATCGGTTCATCCGTTCTTGAGTTATAAATAGTGTAACTAACACCACTTTCTTTTATATATATATAGATATATAGATTTTCTCTGAAATTCTCATACATTCCCAATCTTATACGTTTACTTATAACTCTCGCAGTTATTTTAAGACTCTTCAGCAAATGTGATGCAGCAAAAATCTCTTGAGACTTTAAAGAAAGTGACAAAATGTTAATCTCTAGAAAACCGCACAAAGCAACGTGTTGTGAGTTTTGAAGAACTCTTGAATTGCCACTTGCTCTTTGTTAGACAGCTTCAAGCCCTTCAAGTGTAAATATATTTTGTAATTTGTATATTTATTAAAATTATGTCTACGTGTGACGTTGTAAATTGAATGTTAAATAAATGATGAATTATGATTTGTGTTTCATTTTCAGAGCTAAGAATTTTTCCCTAATTTTTTATAACTTATAAGTTAACTATATTATATTACTTATAATGAAACTGTAACTGGACGATTTCGTGTCTGTTTGTTTGTCCTTCTTTCACGTAAAAACTACCGCACAGATTTCTACAAAATTTTATACCGTGGTAGCTTATTACTCGGGTCAACATCTAGGCTACTTTTTATCCCGGAAAATCAAGGAGTTCCCGAGGAACTTTAAAAACTAAATCCACGCGGACAAAGTCGCGGGCATCAGCTAGTAAGTTATAAAAAATTAGGCAAAGGTTCCACATGTAGAAATTGTTTCAAATAAAATTCAAAATGGAAAATTCGGTCCGTCGAGCTGGGATTCGAACCATCGACTTTGAACTGTTAAGTGACTGCCGGAGCCACTAGGCTACGGAGAAATGTTGTACCGCGAAAATACCGAACACAATGTAATCGAAAGGAACTACGTTCCATCCGGGTGTCCCTTGACACCTCTCAAGTTTTTTATTTATACTATCTTGTGGGCAGCCGGATGCCATGCCAATTTAACCCTTGCAACTTTGTTAGAATAGAATGGAAAATAATATTTCCACAATGAGGTGAGGTTCCAAAAAGAGCGTAGTAATTCAATTCATGTTAAGACGGGCAGACAGAAAGCAGCCTCATTCCCGCCGGTGGCACCCATTCAAACCATAAAGCTGAAATCTATTGAAACTTGGCTTATCAATTATGAAGGAGTAAGCGTCACAACTTCACAAGTATGCCACTAAAATAGAAAGTTACCTAATATTTGTGTATATAAGTACCAACCTAACTCAAGTTCTTTGTGTACTTATAAATGCACATAGGTTCTAATTCTAAACCACTTTTAAAAACAAAACCGGCCAAGTGCGTGTCGGGCCACGGTAGGGTTCCGTAGTTGCAAGTCACAAATATTATTGCTGACCTAGGATAGTGCTTTTAGTGCTTTATTTATGAATATTGAATATATTTTGATTTCCATGGTTTAAAGGAGAGGTTTTTTAAGGGGAAGGTACCTTAAAAAATTATTTTTCATAATTGTATTTCACCACTTTGTTGGCGTGATTAATATTTATACCCTTGTCAAATTACAGTTTTCTAGTACCAAGTCTGTGAGCTAAACCGCGGACGGACGGACATGGCGAAACTATAAGGGTTCCTTATTTACTACGGAACCCTAAAAAGGCTACGCTACACTCGATTTTGCCCCTTTTCACATGGTCTATTTCTATTGTCTACCCACCACCATGTCGTGTATTTTTTCGAACCGAAACGTGACTTGAATAATGCATGGAATAGCAAACGGAGCAAAATTGTGAAATTAGTATTATTTCAGCAGTACGGAAAAATCTAAAAGTATAAAACAAGAACCTTTCTCAGAAAAGGCAAGTTTGTGGAGATTATATTAATACAATTGGGGCTTAGATTTATAACGACTTGAAGCTAGATTAGGGAGAGTAATACGGTTTAGATTCAAAATGAGTTGTGTACTCGAGAAATCGTGAGCGTTGACATCCTGATGTGGTTGAAATCCAACCTACTCGCAAAAAACGCTTCAGTTCAACGTTTCTGAAACGAACCGCTAAAGTATGGAACGCACTTCCAACATCTGTTTCCGGCCAGGTATAACCTCGCAGTACCTTCAAGGCAAGAGTGAATAGGCATTTTCTAGGCAAGCGCGCTGTAATCTAGACCTCATCAGTGCTTTACGGCATTGATTGTCGTCGAGCGTAAGCCTATCTCGAAAAAAAAAACAACATAACCCTATGATGGATTGCAATGCCTGCACTAAAATGACACCTGGGTGATTGGAAAAACCGAATCAAATCGGTCAGGCAATTTTTTATGAAAACGATAACTTAGTAACAAATTAAAACATTGGAATACTTCCAATCCAATGCACATGTGCAACGTATTGACATGATTTGTCATGGATATAGAAGAGGATAAAGAGAGAGAGAGAGAAACAGGCTCTTTTTTATTCCGGAAAAAACTTTTTTAAGCGATCTCCGCCAGGATTATGTCGCGGGAAAAAGCGAGTCAGCTATAAAATAAATTAACGATAGGTATTATAACCAAGCAACATCTATAATATTATGCTGTTTTGTAAAGCCTGCCAGTGCAAAATTCACTTTATATCATTTAGCTCTAGACAAGGCTCTATGAAAATAGATTTCTTATCAATATACTTAACATAATATAGTAATATTATAATTTATACTCGTACATCGATGACGTTGCCAGTATAGTCTAAGTTGCAGTACACGAGTAAATAACCGAACAGAGTCGAAGCCTCTTTTGACCGTACAATACCTACTCCTATGTACTTTAACTCTGATGTTCTACCCTCTTATGTACCCTCATGTGGCTGGCGTATCCAATTTTGGCCGCAAATGTCCGGAACATAATGGACAGAGGACACGTCAGGACACCATTTGCGTAATTATGTTACGCATATTGGCTATGTAGCTTTCATTGGGATATAAATCAAATATTTATAACTAGGTATTACTATTACGTCTATCTATATCTAATACAAGCATACGATATTTACTCATATGACACCAGATAGATGTGTCAGGATGAAATTTCATAATATTATGTACACCATGCGATGCGGAAGTATGACGACGTACGATTATACGTGTTATTTTGATGTCATAAATCATTTTAAGGGAAATTATATTGGCCGGAAAGAGGCTAGGCAAAACAGTGTAGCGGTTTGTGTGAAAAAGATGTAATTAATATTGAAAACTTACCGGATTTTACACGCAGCTATTCGCTCCCGACATCTATTAAAAGGAATCTTAGTTGTTCCGATACAAAATTACAAAGGAGGTTGGTTTACATTATTCATACATACATATACATACATATACATACATATACATATTACAAAGGTACATAGTATTAGAACCTATTGGTTTGGCACGTAGTGATGGCAACAGACCTGATGGTATGACGCTTGTTCCTTGGAGGACAGGGAGGTCGCTTGTGTGGGATGCCACCTGTATAGATACTCTAGCTGCTTCCCACATCCATGCGACCTCCTCTGTGGCGGGTGCAGCGGCTACTAGCGCCGAACAGGCTAAGAGGCGCAAATATGAAAAACTTGACAGTGGTTTCATATTTGCGCCTTTTGGTGTAGAGGCCCTGGGGCCGTGGGGCCGTGGGGCCCGGAGGCTCGCGCACTTTTTTTAGAGATATCAAAAAGAGTGATCGAGTCTACCGGGGATCCAAGAGCTGGCAGCTACCTTGGCCAAAGGATTAGCTTGGCCATCCAAAGAGGTAATGCTGCCAGCATCTTGGGTACTATGCCACACTGCGGTGGCTTGGATGGGGTTTTAGATTTTAATTAGTTTTTATTTTAGTTTTAATTTTAGAGTAAATTTAAGTTTTTTATTTCTTTCTTGTTAGGTATTTATTTTGTTGTCAAATAAACTAACTACATTAAAAAGTATTTACAAACAAAGGAGGTTGGCAAATTTTTACCCAACATTTTTAAAAACCATTCAGATTCAGAAATCATTTAATTTTAAGATGGGGATAAAAAATATAATTATTCACAAGTAAACATTATAAATAACCGTTACATGGCAATACAAGTGAATATCTTTTTTCTCCCAACTTTATTTGACAGACTTTGATGAACTTTTTTGTTAGACTGGTTTACTAGAACAAGCATGAGAAGTTTGATTCGTGAACGTGGGCTTGAGGCCCGAGGTTCAGTTCGTCTGGGTCAGAAACTCTATGGAATTCGCCAATCTCCTTTTGATTCTTTAGATTTTTCAGCTGTTTTCAGCAACAAATCAAAGAAAAAACACACTTTCGCATTCATAACATAATAACATAGGGATTACTTATTAATAGAATATTATCTGCAAAAGCAATTTCAAAATAAGCCGCAAAACTGATCAAAAACTACCCTCGGCACGACGCCAACTAGACGGGCTGCATCTTTAATTCATAGCGACGTGCCCCGCACTTTTGTGCTTTAAATACCGCTTTGAAAACTGCTATGATAAGAGTAGAAAAATCTTTATACAGAGTCTATTTCTCCGTAGCACGTAGCATCGTAGCATCGCACCGTAGTATCGTAGCTCGTATAAGTTACGATAGGCTCTTGAGCTGTCACTCGAACTTTTATGTTTATGGATGGGTTCTTTCTAGCCTCAGTATGTCCAGCCCAACTCAGCTTGTATAGTCCTGGGAGCCAACCCAATGTCAACCAACTCCTGTATGGTGGTAAAAGTACGCGTGCGCATTACAATTATATTTAATAGGGCGAAGTTTCGCCTGGGGGTTGTTGCGATCGGGGGATCATCTAGGTATATAAATAAACTAGTAGGGCGCGTGGGTGCGCGGCCCGCAAGCGGACCGCGGTTTTTCTACCGTCAAGTGGACTTTCAGGTCCTGATCATTTTCTATCAAATAACCACTCTTCCATCTTTTATACTCTCCGAGATAGACACCTATGAAATTTGTATAGCCACCATCTTGAATCCGCCATTTTGAATTTTTTTTCAGCTCACTGCCAATTGGATGAGGTTTCGAGTATTTTTTATTTGAGCACCTCTCACCTATCTTCAATACCCTGGCCGTGCTCCTCACCCACCTTCCAAACCCTCGATCATCATATCTCATTATTTTTCAGAATGAGAATTCTTCTAAAGAAACAAATTTTGAAAAGGAACCGTATCCAAGTCTTGCATAGTTCTCAGCTTCTAGTCTCTTCAATATTCGCCATATATTTTGTATGAAAAAAAAAATCCGCCATCTTGAATTTTTTTTCTGTTCATCAAGTAGACCTTTGGGTCCTGATCATCTTTTGCCAAAAAGCACTCTTGCATCTTTTATACTCTTCGAGATAGAAACCAACGAAATTTGTATGGCCGCCATCTTTTTTCCGCCATTTTGGATTTTTTTTCAGCTCACTGCCAATTGGATGAGGTTTCAAATGACATTTGTTTGAGCACCCCCCACCTATCTTCAATACCCTGGCCGTGCTCCTCACCTGTCTCCGAAATCTTCAATCATCAGCTCTGTCCATAATTTTCCTCCGAATGAATTTTTGTCTTCTATACGAAACCACCAGTGAAAAAAAAATTTTTCATACAAAATTTTACAGGAGAGGTGATCAATCAGTCAGTGAATCAGTGAATCAGCACGAGCAGCTATATATATATTAAAATGAATGATGGTAAGCGCATAACTTAAGAATGGATGGACCAATTCGGTTAATTTATTTTTTTGTTTGTTCCCTAAGGTCCACGGAAGGTTTTTAATATCTACTTAATAAAAAAAAAATAAAAAAAACAAAAAAAAAATGGCGGTACGAAGTTCGCCGTGTCAGCTAGTCTTTAATATTATTATTTATTGTTAAAACAGCCTCAACTCTTGTTACTCTGAATTAGGCGTAAGATTATTTATTACACTTAACGTACGAGTAACCTTAGCATAAAATTAAAAAAAAAAACTTAAGTGGCACTCGGGGACTGCCGCAGTAAAGCTATTGCATAGCATTTTTTACTAACTTATGCAATTATAATATTTATGCAATATTTTTTTTGTATAATAAAATGTATGCAAAAAAAATTAAAAAACAAACAAACAAGAAAAGCGAATTGTCACTACTTCGCGACTGAGATTCGAACCTGCGACATCATTAAAGAAAGCGGTCGCTCGCCCACTGCGCCATATAGAGCTACTTGAGAACCTCTAAAATGTTGAACGCTTACTGAACGACGGTGTTAGGTTTTTTTTTCGTTACGGAATTTCTTGATTCGGTCGCCGCGCTCAAACTGTTTGTCCTAGTTCAAAGCCCGCGATAAAATCTATGCAATAGCTTAAAAAAAAAACAAGATTCTTATGCCACATCATAACTCTATCACCGGTTCGGAAAGCAGATTCTGCTGAGAAGAGCCGGCAAGAAACACAGAGATATCTACATAGAAAATAATACACAATTATTAAGAAATTGTAGAAGCCTCTATGAGCTGGACTGTATAAGTAATTTGCAAGTAGAATAATGTATCTATAACACATTTTTTTGTCAGGAAAGGAACGGTGCGATGCTTCATAGAAAATGTATTAGATATTAGGTATGCGACACACATCTCAAAAGTTGCTCATTTTGTATTAGACCGCATCATATTTGTCGGTACAAGTTATTCCAACACAGTAATCCAATAAGTTTAGTTTTATTTATTAGGTACTAGCTGATGCCCGCGACTTTGTCCGCGTGGATTCAGTTTTTAAAATCCCGAGGGTACTCTTTGATTTTCCGGGATGCTTTACACTCTACAGGTTCTCAACTATACCTATCCAAAAAAAATCACGTCAATCCGTAGGTTTTTGCAGCGTGATTGACGGACAAACCCACAAAGACAAAATTACGTTTAGCTGTCATTTACGTTTTGTTATTCCACTGTCATTTGCGTTTTGTTATTCCATGTCAGATGCGTTTTTGTTATACCACGTTTTATAGTGACTTGACGGAAACGCGGTCGAACGGGATAAAAAGTATCCTATGTCCGTCTCCTGGTTCTAAGCTACCTCTCCACCAATTTTCAGCCAAATCGGTTCATCCATTCTTGAGTTATAAATAGTGTAACTAACACCACTTTCTTTTATATATATAGATTTCAGACATTACCTAACGAACCATTAGCACCTTTACGTGCCACGTGCAAGTACCTACGTCAAAAATAAGGAAGCAACAGCGGCTGACCACTCTCTCTTGTACGACCTCTTAACATAGCGGCCATGTGTGTAATTAAACCTTTGGATAAAAAGCCAGTTTTGCTGGTTGATACAATCTTTACCCAGAATTAAGATATATTTGGTGTCTACAACCCCACAACAGCCTGAGCTGACTGCCACACTGAAAGAAAAATGATGGCGTATTTATTAATTATTTTCAACCAAAATTCATTTAAAAGTCTGCAAATGAACTAAGCATTTATCAAACAAAAGCACATGATTAAAATAAGGTGGTTATTAATAATCGAACTTACTAGATTTAACTAACATACAAGCCTTACTTTAAATTTTGAAGGTACCCGCGTTGACCGCAAGATGCGCAATCATTTTGAAGGTACCCGGTTTGACCGCATTATACGCAATCATTTTGAAGGTCCCCGCGTTGATCGCATTATGCGCAATAATTTTGAAGGTACGCGCATTGACCGCATCATGCGCAATCATTTTGAAGGTACCCGCGTTGACCGCATCATGCGCAATCATTTTGAAGGTCTCCGCGTTGATCACATTATGCGCAATTTGTTAAATTGCGCATGAATGCGCAATTTAACAAAACTTGAAGAATGACATAATTTGGGTGGTTATGATGAGACAGTGGACGGTATTATGGATGTATCTAAATCAAAAAAGGTTACATGAAAATTTGCACAGGGTTTCATGATAGACTGAGTGCCGCAGTGACGCACGCTGTGTTGTTGTTCGCGACTTGAGCGCCACTGGGTAGTGGTTGCCCTCTCGCGGTTAACTTTCTTCTACTCGTCTCAAACAATAGGCTTCCCATTATCCCCTAAAAAGGGTCTCCGTGGGATTTTTAATACCCTAACTCCTTGCCGACTCGGTCACGGGCAAAAGTCTGTTCGGAGAACGTCGCCAATCGCCATGGTAAAGAAAAAGTGGATATCTTTTAGTAGTTATTTCTTATTGGAATAGCGAGGAAGCAAGCAGGCGGGTCACCCAATGTTAAGTGATTACCGCCGCCCATGAACATATTTTGTAGCAACAGAGGCACAACCAATGCGTTGCCGATTTTAAACGGCGTTCCTTTATTGAGAGCTTTACAATAATAGGTTCTATACACTTAGATACATTTCATATAGTTCCACTCTCGAACTTTTTACCAGTGGGCAGTGCAGCAATATTGGCAACATGTGTTATTTTTGCGAGAGTTTCATACTTGTATTAAAAAACTTCGTTCTAGAACAGATAACACTAGAACTTTTTTTCTTACTTGAATCTTGTAAGTTGTTGATGGCTGGATGGGCGTCCAAGTTTATAATTCCAAAGGCTTTTCAAAGGGTTCCGTATCCAAAAGGTGCCAACGGGACCTTAATTCCGTCCGTACGACCATCTGTCAGCGGGCTGTATATTATGAACCGTACACATTAAGTGATAGTTGATACTTGAAATTTTCAAAGAAGGGGTATTGATGGGGGGAAGGGATATGGATGTATATCTGAAAATAATATTTTTTATTATTATTATTATTTCAACAACGAATAATAAACAAGTGTAAATTAAAAAACAATTTAAAATATAAGCTTTTAGTTTCTATTTCAATCATCAGACACTGGATCTAGGACCAGAGAACTTGGCAAGACGAATCAAACGAGCCCTACTGAGCGCAGGTCTCCTCTCAGAGAAGGGTTATAGGTCATAGCCCAATGCGAATTGGCGAACTTCACACACCTTTGTGAGTTTCCTCACTATGTTTTCCTTCACCGTTGAAGCAAGTGATATTTAATTGCTTAAACGCACTTGACTCCGAAAAGTCAGAGGTGCATACCCGGGTCGAACCTGCCACCCCCCGAATAGGAGACCACCAGAGAGTTTTAGTTTTATAATTCCAACACACATACATACATAAATGGTAAAAGTCATATAATATTCTAATAGCTGGTACAATCGACAACAATATTTCAACAAGCCGAAATTAATCTCCCGAGCGTTGTCGCAATTTCGTTTATTTCTCGCAAATTGCAGTCACTTTCGCCTTTTTTCAAACCAATGGACATTTTTATTTGTCACGTCGAACACGGATACACGTAATTTATCACGATTGGTTTTTATGTATGAAACTAGCGACCCACCCCGATTTTACACCTTTTCATAAACTCATTCAAAAAGTTTTTAACATTGTAAATCAAAACATTTAAACAAAAATTCAAATACCAAGGGAAATCAACAAAATTTATACTAATCAACATGCGTTTTAAACTTTGAGCTACTGAAATAAAGCTCAGAAAATACAAAGCAAAAAATCGTGAATCTGAAAACTGCTGTGAAAAGTAGAGACGTTCACAGATGACAGCTAAGTGTAATTTTTAGGGTTCCGTACCCACAGGGCGCCAACGGGACCCTATTATTAGGCCTCCGCGGTCCGACCGTCCGTCTGTCACAGGGTTGTATCTCATGATTCTCATGAACCGTTTATTGGGTAGATACTTGAAATTTTTACTGAATGTATATTTATTTGTAATTCTATTATCTATTACAAGTAATAAAATTTCTAGTGTCTCTCTGCCAGCTTTTCTTTTAAGCTTGGCAGGATAATATTATGTTGATACGTTATTATTGTAAACATAACACCTATGTAAATATGTATATTTCATGTACTATATTCTTGCAAAATAAAGAATGATTGATTGATAATAATAATAAGCTGGTGTTAAATCTTGTATGACGGTACGGAACCCTTGGTGTGCGAGTCTGACTCTTTCTTTGCTAGTTTTATTTAGAAAATAAATTTACTCTTTGCATGTTACAATGGACTATGTCCATTATGAACTCGGTAAATTGTCATCGTATATCACCGATTTAGTTCAGAAAATTGTTCGAAATACCTTCTACGTAAGAACTTTTATTAAGTCTTTTTCGAGAACGAAACTATTTTTTCACGGGAAAGTTGTGATTAATTGCGTCATTAGAAACACGTTACGCATTTGTCTTAGCATTATAAATAAAAATAATAGATTATGTTCGAAATAAGCCAAGCTAATATAAAATAGAAGCAGTGATAGCCTAGTGGTTAGGACTGTAGTCTCCTATTCGTGGGGTCGCAGGTTCGATCCCGGGTACGCACCTCTGACTGTTCAGAGTCAAGTGCGTTTAAGCAAATAACTATCAACGGCGAAGGAAAACATCGTGAGGAAACCTGCACATCTGAGAATTCTTAATGTTCTTGAAGGTGTGTGAAGTCCGCCAATATATACCTACCAAGAAAATAATAAATATTATGACCTAGGTATTAAGATACGCGCTGGCGAATGTTACATCATGCCATAGTCAAAATATAGGAGGAAGAAAAATTACATACCTTCATGTGGGAATAATAATACAAGTTTAAAAACATTACGGCGCATTTTGGAGTTTTTTAGGGTTTCGTACCTCATAGGTCATAGCCCTCATCATCATCAACATCATCATCATCATCATCACCATCATCATCATCAGCAGCAGCAACCCATCATCGGCTCACTACCGAGCTCAAGACTCCTTTGAGAGCAGGGTTATAGCCAAAAATCCACCACGTTGGCCCAGTGCAAATTCACACACCTTTGAGAACATTATGGAGAACTCACAGGCGTGCAGTAAGCCTATAAGGAAAAGCAGAGTCCTTAGAGAGCACTCGGTTATTTGCCTGTTCGTCTGTGTGTCTGTCTGTTCGTTTGTCAAGGTGCGTTTTTTGCGTTGGGAACGAATTTTCACGCAAAAATTTCACTCGAGGTCATGAACATTAATCCACGTCATCAAACCATTTGCTTAATTTATGTAAATTATTTGTTTTATGTCGCATTCTTTATTATGCATTTGATGGGATCGTTGTCTACGCCATTTAACTTATTTGATGGAGTTTTACAAGGCGGTACAGGGCTACAGGGTACAGGGTAGCTCCAGGGTCATATTTTCTAGAGGCCATTGGTAGGGAACGCCTAATGTAAGTTATGAATGCGATTCCTTTTTTTTCTGAAACTGGTGCTTTCTGAACCGGTGGTAGAGCCAGTTCACCTTCACCTATTATTTTTAAGGATTGTTTTTATGTACATAAATAATAAAAATAAAATTATAATAAAATAATAGAGTCTTGACTTGTCATAAGAGCCACAAGTTGACCTACATGAAATAAATAAATAATTTTGAATTTGAATTTGTAGGATGCCCACTGCATTTATTATCCACTAGCTTATAACCGCGACTTCGTCCGCGCGGATTAAGGGTTTTCGATTCCCGCGGGAATTCCTTAATTTTCCGGAATAAATTATAGCTTTTGTGCTATTATGACATAAGCTACTACAATGTGAAGTTTTATCAAAATCCATCCAGTAGATTGAGTAAAAGAGCTACAAACATCCATCCGCGTTTCTAATAAAAAAAAATTAAACTTTCGCATTTTTAATATCTACAATTTTATCTGCGCGATGCAACGCAGATAAAGTAGAGATAAATAAAATGAGTAATATATTCACGAAATTCTACTTAAATCCATTACTAAATATACTTATAAGGTATTACATAGATTTGAAAGGGATAACGGAAATTTTCCGACGGATTTCCAGCAAAGTTTCCACTAAGACGTGTAGGTAAATAAAGCGAATTCTGTTTGCAAAAGGAAGACTCTTTTGTGCCAATTGCGAGAAATCCTCAGATTTCACTAACAATAAATTTTTATTTGCTTAACTTGCTTTCTTTCGGATTATGTAGGGTAGATTAGATAACTCGATTTATAATGTATTTTTGTAAACGAATAGATTTTTTTTTATCAACTTTTGCAAAGTGCTTTCGAATGGACAAGCTAATTTAGCTACTGGAGAAGGATGGTCGTTCCAATTGAAGAGATGTACCTATTGCCAGTATATTATGTTTAAACTATAATTATATGACTTGTCTTGACTGACTGACTGCTCTATCAACGCACAGCCTATAACCACTGGAGTTAGAAGGTCGAAATTTTGACAGTATAACGTAGGCACCCACAAATTTTTTGAAATTACACCCCAAAGGACGTTTGTATGGAAGTCCGTCGTTTTCAAAGTTATATCCATGAAACTGGGTATTTGGGCTTTCAATTAAAAACAAAGAAGTACATGTTTCACAGTTTTTGAAAATTCCACCCCAAAACCTATTTTTAGTATTTACATAAACCTCTTTATATCAGTCGAGATAATGAGGCAATTAACCGCGGTGAAATACCTATCTCGTGAATATTTTTTCCATTAGACTTCATAGCCCAAGGGTCACCACAGCGAACGCGACAAATATGTAGGTAGGTATAATTCTCGATTAGAGAGATATTTTCCGGAGAGATATTTACAGGACGTAAACGACAAAAATATGTCAGCCATTTCAGCTTCGGACCCTGGTAATGATAATATCCGCACGATACGACAAGAGTTAATGTAAGTATCATGGTATCAACATTTAGATACTTAAAATTCTTAATTTTTATTTTAAGATAAAGCATAAAGTTAAGGTTTTTATTGCTGAGCAAAATAAAGGAGTAAGAATAGATCGGAGAGCTGATGGTCGTTGGCCAACAAGTTGGCCAACATGAATTAATCATAGATTTAAGATTGGTAGTTTTGAGCTGCGAAGTTACTGCCAATCTATACATATAATAAAACTGTAACTGGAAGATTTCTGTACATTTAATATATTTTGAAAATTTTAATTGGGGGATGCTTTACTATCGATACTGAACCCAAAACAGATTTTTATTTAATTTTTGTCTGTCTGTCTGTCTGTCTGTCTGTCTGTCTGTTCGCGCATCACGCGAAAACTACTGAACGGATTTAAATAAAATTTGGTATAGCTTTAGCTGATACTTCGGGTCAACATATAGGATAGTTTTTATCCCGATAAAACATAAGGTTACTCCAGGATAGGGGATGAAATTTATTGTTGATTTTACTCCATAACTCAGTCAAATATGAACCGCTTTTAATAATTCTTTCTTTATTTAAAAGTGTATATAATATCAGGCATAGAGGCAAAATTTTGATGAAGATCTGATAAATATTATAGGAGATAGAGGAGATAATGCTTCACGGGTAGCAGCAAAAGTCACTCACGTAAAGGACAAAGATCGAGTACAGCCATTCCATTCAATTTATATTTATATGAGGGTTTTAGCCATAGACATAGACTTTATCATTAACCTCCAGGCCCTAGATGATTATACCATTGTGTTTGTTTTGTAGCCTACCCGTGCGAAGCCGGGGCGGGTCCACTAGTCCTAAATAAATGCATGAAATAAACAATTATGAATTTGAATTTGACTTAGTTAACTTAATTGAAAAAAAAATCCTATCGAATTATAAAATACCACTATACAAAGCAGTTGGATTCCGATACTTTTAATTCCCACTGTCCTCCTTTTTATCAGGTGTTAAATTGTGCACCATCGCTGCAACATCCATTACTTTTCTCACCTTTTCTTAGTATTGCATCGTTGCTTTTCTCTATTCACTTACTGTATTAGGGTCAAATCACATGAGACTACTGAGCGTATATCTACTAAATCGGATTTCGTCGTTGTGGATACATGTATCAGGTTAAATCCCTAAAGCAATAAAGTAATAATGTATTGCTTGACAACGTGAACAAAAGTTCTTACCCACTATTTTCTATGAGAAACTAAATTGAGTATGTCTCGCAATACCGCAGTGTATAGTGTATACCTTAAAACGACTACCTTTTTTTTTGAAAAAAGAAAGAAAGTGTTCTTACTGTGGCATATTTGTCGAAGGTTAGTTAGGTAGACGTAGGTCTCGTAGGTTCTCGTTATAAGCTTCATGGACCTTTTTTTCATATGATTTTAAATGGGATTGCTTATAGTATGAACAATATTGATGTAAACGACTTACGCTAAAGTATGTATGTATGTGATAACATGAGGCATTTATCAACTAAATTGTCACTGCGTCACTGCTACTGCAGACTACTGCAATTCTATCAATACATCATTATCATTAATGGCTCAGTACTGTGAGAGCAGGAGTCAGTCTTCTCTCAAAGAAAGGTTCCTAATAATACGTAAGTACTGATGCAATTATGTAGCATTATGTACGTACGTACGTATTATGCAGCCTATGTCACTCTCCGGGTCCTTATCGTCCGTACTAATCCTTACTCCTTATTAATATTACTTGTGCGAAATGCGAAAGCGTGTTTGTTGGTTTGTTCTTGAATCACGCCGCAACAGAATCACGGATCGACGTGATTTTTTTGTATGGGTATAGTTGAGAACCTGTGTTACCTACTTTTTATCCCAGAAAACCAAAGAGTACGGCTACGGGATTTTAAAACTAAATCGAACGCGAAATGCGAACGAAATTCCGGGCATTAGCTAGTTTAATATAATTAGAGATTCTTCAGAAAAGAATACAATAGAAAAGTTTTTATTCAATTAATTAAACTTCGGAATGAAACTTTCATGTTTATCTTTCAGATCCGTCCTTCCTAGAAAAATCAGCAATAAATCGCAGCATCGTTACAAATGTTCGAGTTTTTTAATTTTCTCAAGGAAAATGGATACCGAGAATACGGCAAGGGTAGGGGTCCCTCGCGACACTCGAAAGGAGGAGGGACAAAGGGACTCTGCTAGTATGACAAGTAGTTTACTTATATACTACAAGCTATCAAAAAAACACACTTTCGCATTTATACTTATGTATTAGTAAGGAAGAATTATTAAACCCACGATAGTAAAGGCGATCTAACTAAATTTTAGAACACAAAAGCTATACCCTCACAGACTATTTTGTAGAGAATAATAAATACTTTAATCATGTAGTACGTAATTTTTATGTATCATCAATAGTTTTCTCAGAACACGCCAAATAATGCATTTTTAGACAAAATTTTGCTACTTCGGGTTACATTATTGCAATTTTCTTAAGCATCTCTAATTTTTGAAAATAAATTATAGCCTATGTTACTTGCTGATAACTTAGCTTCCTATTGGTGAAAAAATGGTTAAAATCGGTCCAGTAGTTACAGAGCCTATTCGGTACAAACAAACAAATAACAAACAAACAAAATAAATAAATCTTTCCTCTTTATAATATTATTATAGAGTATAGATGACTTTATGTCGAGCGACATGTTGCTAGTGTGTTTTACCACTTATTTTGTAGAAAACAATCTATCACGGCACTTATTTCTCTTTTACTCGCAGGTTGTGTCCGCGCAAGGTGTTTTCCTGACAATTATTAATGGAACAACTTCCTAACAACAATTCAAGCTGATTTCCAATAGTGAGGTAGGTACATGAGTACATCTTCATGACGTATTATAAACTTTTTAATTTCAAAGAAATTATTACCGTCAAAGTAGTGCCGTCAATCGGTTTAGCGTTCTAGTCTAGGCAATGGGGCGGTCTGTTGTATGGAGACCCCCGCATCAAATCCTCAGTCGATGAAACTTGGCAGGGTTGTAGTATGGGATGACCCAAAATTTACACAAAAATATCCAAAAAAAAATCCATCCGGAAGTTAGGTATTTATACCTAAAACTACAAATAGCTCAATATTTTGAACAGAATAATTTCTCCGTCCAATTTTTTTTTACCAAACAAATTATTAGCCTTAATAAGAGGTAATTGACAAAAATCCAAAACTTTTTTCAAACGGAACTGTCACTTTTTAAAGAGGTTTCCTTTTTTGTCCGTAATTTCGACACGAAAATTGCTCGGTCAATTTTTTATTTTTAAATGTCCTTAAAATGTAATTTAGCATAACGTGTAAGAAAATCCAAAAAAAATTTCATACCAAAATTAATTTATCTTACTTCAACAGAAAATTGTTTATAACTCGGTATGCAAAATTTCTCAATCCAATTTCTTTTTTTTATCATAGTGGATAGCCACATTTACACTCATATCCTAAATATCCAAAAAAAATATCACGAAGAACATCGATATTGAAACAGAGTTTTTGAAATCTAACCTGCGTTTTCGCGATAATGTACCTTAATGCTTCAATCATTGGGTATAGTTTAGCGTGCGCGAGCGAAGCGACTTCACAAATAATATATTACTACATGCCTTCTACGATGCTAAATAATAAACATTAATGTGTAACTCAACATTAATTTTATTTATATAACCACTAATTGTAGCGACTTAGCTTCCAGATAATTAATGAGCTATTTCCATAGTTTAATTAAGGGCCCTTAAACATATTTTGTGTCTCCGAATTAGGTTATTTTGGGAAAATTTAAACAAAAACAACAAAAAATTGCCATAACAGCTTATATTAACTAAGATTCATTACCTTAACTGAAAATAAAATAATATGTATCTGCTTCAAACAACCAAAAAATAACATCTTTATTTTGAAAAAGTATAAAAAATTGTGAAGCTTGTGAATGTTTAAAAACAATTGTTTTTTGGCAAAAGCTTCATTGATTACTTTCTTACCAAAAGCTTTTTAACCGACTTCCAAAAAGGAAGTGGCTCTCAATTCAGCACTTATTTTTATAATGTAAAATGCACGGTATTTTAGGATCCCTAATAAAGTGACATGCTATTTTTATTCAAGATTCCTGTATTATGAATGAATACAATAAATAAAAGAGCATGATACTTTTTAGTGATCCTAAAACACCGTGTGTTGTATGTACAGCGGTTTTTTCGAGATTTCTGAACCGATTTGGATAATTTTTAATTCACTTGCTAGAAGAAATTCTCGAGATGGTTCCCCAATAATTTCTGGATCCAACTTTTCAATTCTAATGCCTCATTCTAAAGTCGGGCGAGCATAAAAACACGCCCAACGTCAACATAATGTGTAGAAACTAAAAATATTTTTTTCAACCCACTTGCTCATAAAGTGGCTCTAAGTTCACCGCAATTAGGCACATAATGACACCTATAATCAAACTGTGACTTTTTCATTACTATTATTCACAAGTGAGTTATATAGGTTTTTTTATTGGTTGAGTTGCTTTGTTCTTAAAAAAGTTTCGATACAAAAAAGATCGTGTTCAATAGTACAAATAAATTAATATACTCTCAATTCATGCAACTTCGTATGTAAATAGATAATTTCAACTTGTACATGTTTTTAATAAATAAAACTTTCACTCAAATATAACTTTTGTTTTTTCTGTAAAAACTTGAAATTCCCCATTTTGTACGTGGCTAAAACGCTATCCGCGGAAAGCCAAAAAGAAAGAAACCTCATTATTTTAGTCTATGGCCGATCGCCATTATAAGATGCGTGCGCATAGGAAAACTGATTAATTTTTTCCGCCATTGCGAAAAATTTTGCACAACTCGTTTTCACTGTTGAAATTACAGTTATTAATTAATTAAAATGTCTACAAGTACTAATTATGAAGAAAATGGTTTATGTTGTACACCGCCCGATATAAGATGTGAAGCCCTTAACGTTATAGAAAGTTTACTACCTGAAAACTCCAAGGAAAAATATCTATTAGCGTACCAAAATTTCATACAATGGCAAAACAACAAGAATACGCAGTCTTTTTCAGAAAATGTGTTCATGGCGTACTTTGAAGAATTATCTTCTAAGTAAAAATCTAGCTCTTTATGGTATATATACTCAATGTTAAAAAGTACAGTCCGAACAAAGAATGGAGTGGACTTAAAAACATACTCTCCAGATAACCAATATCTGGCTACTAAGGGTAGTTAAAATAATTTTTTAGTATTATTTTCTTCACAAGTGTGTTGAAAAACGTCGTATGATACACGTGTGTATTGATGATTACCTTCCTCGGCTATCTTAAGACCCTCACCTAACGGCTCGGGCTCAATGGCGTCTCAGCGGCAATCACCAACATTACACACTTGTACCATAATGTACTATTACTTTACAGTGACTTTGGAAGTCGATTTTTTACATCATTATTGAGGTTCTGTAATAAATTATTACTTTTCAAAATTGAACTATACTTAATAAAGTATACAATAATATTTGCTTAGACATTGAAGAATATTTAAAATCCGGAATGAGCGATACCAGTTTGCTTTATTATCACGAGAACCAACACTGAAGGCTGAAGGTGGCATCCCTTCATTGTGAAAAATGAAATGATGATCATTGGCTCCCTACACGCCAACGATGTTGAGCTCCATTAAAGTAATAATGTACTATAATAATAATTAATTGACGCATTGAGATTCCAAAAATTCACTAACTTTGTAATAACCTCGACTTAACAAATGTATAAATCAGAAATGTAAATGTAAAAATATAATATGTGGAAAAAAAAACAGAAGTGCTGGCTCATTTTGTGCACAAAGTAACAGCCTGGCTGTCCAACGTGGAAATGCAGCCAGTATTCTGGGCACCATACCACGCCCTGAAATCCCTGAAATACCATCAAACTATGACCCCCCCCCCCCTCCCCCCCGCCCACTGTGCTCATTCACTTACACACGAATGTGCAAGGCTTTTTGAACCGTGGTGTGTTCCACAAGACTTTTTAAAGTGGTGTGATCCATTGAAGACATTTTTTTAACAGTAGTGGGTTTTCCACAGAACTTTTTAGTGATGCGATCCACTGAGATTTTCTATAGTGGTGACTATTTCGGAATTGATGTATTGTAGATGTATTTTAAATTTAGAAGTTAAGAAGAGATGCGCATCTTGACAAAAGGTTATGAAATTTTTTTGTTTGCCAAAAGATGAGAATTCGAATTCTGAATAAATTTAATTCAAAAATAATTAATAAAAAAAATGATTTGATCATATTATCGTTTATGTATGCTTTTCTGCAAGAGACGTGTAAGTCTAATTCTTCTAATCCGTGAAGTGTATGCTCTAATCCGTAGC
Organism: Oeneis ivallda; assembly: GCA_029955525.1. Taxonomy (NCBI): domain Eukaryota; kingdom Metazoa; phylum Arthropoda; class Insecta; order Lepidoptera; family Nymphalidae; genus Oeneis; species Oeneis ivallda. The sequence continues at coordinate 21,424,251 of JARPMR010000012.1, forward strand.
CCCTTTTTATGCTGCATTTTTTAATCGTTTCAACTCCTTTTTTTCACTGTAACTTTCTCTAAGCCGGCAAAGCTCTTATTGCACAAAATACAAAATTTTTCAACAAAATAGAAAAAATGTACCTAAACCTAAACTCGCTCCTAAATCATCAATTTTCGGTGAAGAGGTGACGAAAAATCATTTTTATAGTACTAAAAAGAAAGATTTTTCACCAAACCAAAACCAAAAATTGGAGATAAAGGACCAATCTCTGTATAGTAGTTTTTAGTTCCATTGTATTTTGTTCGACTTAGTTACAAAATGATCCGAAAACTCCAATAGTTTAACGGATTTGCATTAGCGCCCTTAAAATTGTGCAGTAATGTCGCTATGATATGGATTTCGTGCCCCTTTTCGAGCGGGATGGCAAATTATCGTTTTCTCGTGAGTGAGAAATAGAGTGATAGACGCGCGACGTACTTTTGACGACGTACTATTTTTTACCTAATTACAAGTTACTTAAAATACAAAATTGCATATTATTATACACTCTTAAAGCAGTTTTTGTCTCAGCATTTAAACTAGTTTTAGATCTGTGTGCGATTTTTCGCTTGAATACCATGACAATATGGTTCAGAACCATTTGACCGACACAGTCACTGTAGTTGCCAACAGTTTTTGATTGAAAATTGAACTGTCGACTCAACGACATACATTCGATTATCGAGTACTGGCTCGCGTCACAAAGGGCAGATACTAATGTCAGTCTCGTCACTGAATAGATAAAGTCTCGTTATAGTCCGGGAGCCAGGTACAAATTCGGTCAATTATTTCCTCTCGAGCGAAACTTCGTGAAACGCATTAGGGATTTATATTATGAAATATTCGCGACCGTCAGCTGCGACTCCGTGGGTGGGGCGGGCAGTGGCAGCCTCCAACGCATGGAGAAAAAAAAAGTTTTTTAGTCATTTCCTCCCATTTGAAAATTTGACAGATTATAGTTTACCTAATATTTTGAAGGAAAACTAAATTCAGCTGACCATAACATGGTCCACCATGTTATTTCTGACTAGCTAGCTGACTTTATTTCTTTTCTATATATATCTGTCAAATTTTTAAATGGGAGGAAATTACTAAAAAACTTTTTTTTTCTCCATGCGTTGGAGGCTGCCACTGCCCGCCCACGGAGTCGCAGCTGACCGGTCGCGAATATTCATAATATAAATCCCTAATGCATTTCACGAAGTTTTAATTGGGAGGGACTTGGTCATGAAAATCTGTCACTGGCTCCCGGACATTACTTCAACTCACCACGCTCCTGCTTCCCTTGATGGATTAAATATAAAATATTTCTTTCTAAAATTTTTATAGTTTTTAATGCGCTTGATTATTTTTTTGGATATTTTGATACTTGATACAAAAAAAATAATTGTAATCATATCAATTAAAAAAATGGATGGAGAAATTTTGCACTGTGAGTAAAAGGGTAGTTTTTGAAAAAAATATAGTCTCTTGGTATATTGTTTGGATTTTCAAGTTGTAGGTACAAAACGGCTATAAAAGGACATTCCAGTGAAAAAAAGTCACAGAGCAATTTTTCGCTGCAAGTTACATTAAAAAAACTTATTTTTCAAAATTTGGTGGTTTCAACTAGGAGTATATTTTGGATATTTTATATTTTGTTTCTAGACTTTACATGAATGTTTCAGGTGAAGAAAGTTTTGACCGAGCATTTTGTCGAACCGAGATATTAAGCATAAAAGAGTTTAGGTAAAAATACCTAACTTCCGTTCAAATTTTTTTTTGGATATTTATAAAATACGTTTAACTACTGATACTTTATCATTCTGTAAAGTTTCGTCGCCTGAGGAATTGCTGTTGGGGTCCACTAGCTTCATTGCCTAGACTATTCAGGCACCATCGTGTGTAGAAACCGATTATAGGGTATTGGGTTGAATATTCACTGTCACACCCCTTCCAACTTAGCCCGCTACCATCATAGACTGCATCGTCACTTGCCATCATGTGAGATCGCAGTCAAGGACTATCTTGTCATCGATTTAAAAAAAATTACTTTATAACATCCGGGCTATGAGTAAGAAGTTTTAGCAAGCTTTGTATGGTATATTATTATGTTGTATGTAAAGTTTCGAATTTGAAACATAAGATACCATAGCCTACCAAGCCTACTTTTAGTTTGGGATATAGTATAATAATATATATTATTATATCCTGAGATATAAATTAATATCGCTTGCCTTGCTTTGAAATGGAACCCTTTACACTTGAATATAATATATCCCATATAGTGAAAAGTCAGCTTAAAGGTACGTTTATGCACATGCGGGGCGTTGCGCGGCGCGTTGCGCATCGCGTCGCGCGATTAACTCAAATAAAACATAATGGCCAAGTATGTGAGCGTTCATGCAGAAGCGTTTGCGTTGAACGCGGCGGACGACGCGGTGGGCGCCGCACAACGCGCCGCGTGTGCATAAACGTACCCTAAGGCCAAATTTTTTGTCGAGGGTAAATAAAAAAAAATTAACTGTATACTACCACGAACAGAACACCTACTTGTTAGTGGTTACCAATTCACATTTTGTGCACTAGTGTAAATACCGGGTATGAAAATAGCATCAAAACAATATTCACAGATATAATTATTATTATTCAGACATGTGTGGGGTCCAGTGACCCCACACAGTACAATACTCAGGTATTGTAACGAACCAAAATGAAATTTCTAAATATTAATTAAAACACAACGTATGTTTGCTTCAATCTAAAAACAATTTTGTTAATTACAATTTACTTTGATTTTGACGCTCGACATTCTCTCCGCGACATAATTATTAATTTAAGAGACAACAGATAGGTATCTATTTGACGGCACCCCTCTCGCTGAGCTTCTAATAAAAGTAATCACGAACTATTTCAGAACAGAACATCATTCCCAGCAATCACCTTCTTTCAATAAATATAACTACCTACAAAGGAAGGTACATTGTAATCGTTACGTGACAAGTATGGAACCCAATATTTCCATGTCTAACTAGACAAACCCGGCTAACTATGCTAGCCTAGGTGTGGCCTCCAAAACCACCCCTCCAGCCGCGCCGTCTCCACCAAGAAGACCCTAGCAAATCTCCTTTCTAACTCGCTTATGACCCATCGCTAGGCAAAGAAACACTATCACGGTAACATCAATAACATTGCAACGAATTCACCAAATAACCCAACAACTAACTAACTCAACAACGATCACCAATCCTTCCGCACCATCACCAATTACGCAATCAATCGCTCCAGATCCCAAATCCATCACAACCACGACAAAAGCACACTGCACTAAAATCCTACGACCATGACAGCGAACCTAGCAAACACTATGTAATCTCCACAGTAGCCAGTAACACTCCAACAACAACTGCATAATCACTCCACACTATCACATATCACTTTCAAATCACTCATCCTAATCCTCAAATCCTAAATACAACAAAACAATGGCAAAACCGCTGCACGCCGCCTGCGACCTGAAGGAACCGACCAATCTCCAAAGCAACCAGTAACTACGTGGCAGAATTCAAATCATAGACCATGAACACTTGAATAATCTGAGTGCTACCACAGATCCACATAGCACAGACACCGACAAATTCCACCATAGACTACAAACATTTAGGAATGAGACACGACACGACCCTCCACAAGCCCTCCACAGACCAATCGATGATAGATGGCGCTTCACAATACGGTATTTGACTATATTAAAAATATCGTTTCATTTGGTGTCATCCTAAAAGATTATTATCTAAAAACATTATTCCATACGACAAAACTAAAAAATAAAGCTTTATTTAATTAGAAAACATTAAATAAAATTGCTATAATTCCGGCCATGGTCACGTGATCGAAAACGTTCCGTGATCTCGAATGACGTCACAGTCCACACCACATATGGGATGTGGAATTGTCATTGTTTGAAAAGTGAACTGTTACGTCATGAGAACAAATGGAACGTTTCGGCGGCAATTTATTTTTTTGAATTTATTTCTCGATTTTTATGAAAAATACTGAAAATTATGCCGAAATATACGTTTTGTTAGCTTCAGCATAGCATTATTAACAATTTAAGATGATTTTCTAAAAGTAGTCAAATACCCTATTATATTTAATAATTTTATTTATTTGCTTGTATCATACTGCCATTACTACTCCAAGTCTTGTGCTTATTACTTCGTCTCCGCAACGCACCAAGAACATGCAAGTTATCCGCAACCGCGGTATATCGCAACAACTTGAAGTGGCAATGGTAGGGGCATTATGGGCACACACATAAATTCAAATTCAATTCAAATTCAAAATATTTATTTTATTTAGGCCCACCTGTGTCTCTTAGGGCACGTCAAGACTGTAACTCTCAAGCTTATCAATGGGATGGGAAAATTATTAATTAACTTATATACAAAAACAAAAAGCTGTATTCTGCCTTGCGCAGGAGCGACTCTGCTGCGACGCGCTGCCATCCCCCTCAGTATTGTTATGAGCATACTTAGTACGCTTTGTATTAAAATACGTACACGAGTACGCGCGCATTCAGGGTGTCCGTAGAAATAGCCTCGAACAAAGAGATAGTAATGATTAAACTTTATTCATATTACATAATTGTCATTACGATTCTGATAAAATTGAACATTTAACCTTCAAAGGTTAAATGTACAGCGAGGAAATATTGAAAAACTTTGGGAAAACCGGTTGGAAATTCATTTCAGGCCAAACTGAAGTTTGGAATTTCGAACATTTGATTCTCTCTTCTACGAAATCTGATTGGCTATTTTGGGTGTTTTCGTGTTGTATAATGTTGACCTTATTATATTATTATATTATATTATATATATATTAGATATATTATTATATATATTATATATATATTAGATTTTTTTTTCATATATACAATACTATATTAAACCTAAATTTAATTCTAAAACTAAAACTAAAATAAAAACTAATTAAAATCTAAAACCCCATCCAAGCCACCGCAGTGTGGCATAGTACCCAAGATGCTGGCAGCATTACCTCTTTGGATAGCCAAGCTAATCCTTTGGCCAAGGTAGCTGCCAGCTCTTGGATCCCCGGTAGACTCGATCACTTTTTTTGATATCTCTAAAAAAAGTGCGCGAGCCTCCGGGCCCCACGGCCCCAGGGTCTCTACACCAAAAGGCGCAAATATGAAACCACTGTCAAGTTTTTCATATTTGCGCCTCTTAGCCTGTTCGGCGCTAGTAGCCGCTGCACCCGCCACAGAGGAGGTCGCATGGATGTGGGAAGCAGCTAGAGTATCTACACAGGTGGCATCCCACACAAGCGACCTCCCTGTCCTCCAAGGAACAAGCGTCATACCATCAGGTCTGTTGCCATCACTACGTGCCAAACCAATAGGTTCTAATACAGCTGGCACGTGAGCAGTAGCAAGACTTATTAGAATTGTAATATTTTTTTAACTATAAAATTTGCGACTCAACAACCTTCTCTCAAATAGAATAGAATAGAAATATTTGCTCACAACACAACACAAATCAATAATAATTAATAACTATCATCAGGATTGATTTTCGTTTATTTTTATGTTATTGTGAGTTGTTTTATCGTCTCAAAAGAAAGATATCTAGTTGTACCAAAGATTAGCCCTTAAAACTAGAAAATTGATGACCTCAATAATTAGAGACAGGTTCTTATTTATTTAGATATTTTTTTTGTACTCATACTTAAACTTATTACTATATTTACTTAACTTAGTATAACTCCATCTAAGGAAGATATTTTGAGTACCTACCTACTTAGCTGATTTGGAAATCAAAGACACATTTCAATTTTAATTTATTTGAAGAGAGTAAAAAAGGGCAGAAAGCGAATCCACACAAAGTAATTTATATTCCGCATTCACATGTTAATTTGATAAATGATTGTTAAGACAAGTGCTATTTTTCATTGCTACGGTTAGCAGCTTTGCAAGGCCGTTAGCGGCGTTCTTAATAGCTATTAGAATAATTTATCCACGACTTTTTAAACATCCCGTGGCAACGTTGAAAATGACAAATGGAGAAGTTTCATGATGTTGATATTATAATATTGAGTTACAAGTGAAACAAATAAATATAAGTAGTAGCGTTATAGCTAACAATTTGGGAAATCCGCTAATAAAATATGACTGAGGTATGCTTTTCTTTCTAAAGAGCGAGAGTAGTGAATAAAAACTATAATTCGATTTAAATGTGCTTTGCATTTTTGCACATAATATTATAATCCATTAACATCGTTCATTAACGTCTATTACGACGATCGTATAATATATTATTATCACAACATCATCACTATTGAGATCGTAGACCAGCAAAGACAACAAGTGATGCATTTTTCAGTAATATAATATGTACTCGTATAAGTCGTATATATGCTGATTGCAGTATAAAAATGCAAAGTGGATAAAGTGTTGCAAAATTTTAAAGGCGCAGTATCCATCAGGTATGTATTCGCATTCAGCATTGAGTAAATGATTCGATTATGATCTTCACGATGTAAGAATAAAACTTTTTCGCCAATTATTTATTATTTAAAAAAGTTTTGCCCTCGACTTCGTTCGCTTGTAGCTATGATTTTAAAATCCCGCAGGGAATTTCTTGTTTTTCAGGTATAGAGACTAATCTTAACACTGTCCAGTTCCTCAACTATACTGCTGCAGCTGCAGCTGTTATTTCTGATACATACCCATATAAAAAATCACGTCGAAGGTCAAGGAAAAATATGAATAACTTTCGTAATTGTACGACTACGTTACCCAACATGCCCCAGAACGAGACTATTGGCGTAGAGCGTCATCTCTGTTACTCTTACCTAGAGACTTTTTGTAGACAGAAACGACACTCTTCGAAGCAATAGTCTGTCGAATTTTGGTTTCCAAACGTCGATGTGTATTTACTGCCCTAAGTATATAGTACATTTACCTACTTCGTAATATCAAAAACTTTTCAATTAGAATTGTGAATCACATTTCAAGGGATAAGTAATTTTATCAACGTTTCATGTTTCTACCAGAAATTGTTTATCAAAGAGTACTTACTTATGGAGCCGCATTCTATTACTTTGAAGAACGGGTAGTGACCAAAAGTATGCAATTTTTGAGCACAAAAATACGCGGTGCATATTCTTTGGCTACTCTCCTAAAGCGGCCAGATGCTATTATTTCCGCTTTTACAAACAGAGAAAAAAGGAAAATTGTTATCGTATGCTATTTCAAAAACATTGAAAATACGAATACATTTACGAATACGCATTCAAAACGAACTGAATATGACGTATGCTTTCAGTTCATTTGCAGTGTATTTTAAAAGATGTATAAAAATATAAAAACTTTTGGCTTTGAATATCACTTTATTGTGACTGGAGCACATAGTTCTAAGAACTCATGGTCTTTGGGGCCATTTAAGGTGCTGGAGTTAAGCCCCAAGCGCAGTGGTACCAGATCCCCCACTAGATCTCGGAAGGAGACGCTGGGTACAGTCGGCGCAAGACCGAGGCGTGTGGAACTCCAAGCAGGAGGCCTTTCTCCAGCCTTTGACGTCTATCGGTTGAAAAAGAAGAAGAGAAGAAGAATCATTTTCCTAGAATAGAAGAATGCTTAAATTATTCTCGTAGATTAGATAATATTATACTCGTAAGTATATGTTAATTTTAATTTGTCTTTCTCAGTTACACGTAAAAGCTCTAAACCGAGTCAGCTTTAATGAAATCTTCGCACGGAATTATTTTACACAAAGACAAGGGTAACTCTCTGAACTTATTTCTCTCACTCGTTTTATTTTATACTTATAAGCCCTCCTAATACTTCGACTTGAAATGGCTCAAGATGGATGAAAATTTACACAAGCGATTTTATTTTAAAGAATACCTGTATCCCACGCTGAATATACTCATTAATATGCCCCTTTCCCTTCAAACTAAGAGTTAATCTTGTCATAGGAGTAGGTACGACATTAGTGCACCGGTTGGGGTTCGAACCAGCGACCTCCCGATTCTCAGTCCGCGCCTTGAAGCGTAATGTATTGCCGTACCGTAAGGTTATACCTTATGGTATTTAGGCTATATTATTATAATTATTCTACCTAAATGTTTGGTTACCTTAGGCTCCCTACACACAGTCAATATTATTGTCAATAATGACGAATATTGTCAATAATATTGCGCGGGGCGTATTGAAGGATTTTTCTATACAAATCAAAATATTGTCAATATTTTTATTGACAATTATATTGACTGTGTGCAGGGAGCCTTAAATTTTAAAAATATTGACCGTTTCAGTTTGATCAGTTTGATAACTTTATCAGGAACTAGCTTTTGCCCACGCGGCTTCGCCCGCGTGGAATTAGGTTTTTGGATTGGAATTTTCAAAAACTGTGAAACACGGTCTTCTTTATTTTTAATCGGAAGGCAAAATACCTAGTTTCATAGATATAACTAGAAAAATTACGTTCTTTCATGCAAACTGTCACGCTCCATTTACACCCCTTTCCATACAAAAAGCAGTGATAGCCTAGTGGTTAGGACTGCGGTTTCCAGTTCGGGGGAGGTCACAGGTTCGACCCCGGCCATGCACCTCTGACTTTTCAGAGTTATTGTGCGTTTAACGGTGAAGAAACCTGAACGCTTAACAGTGTTCTCAAAATATGTGTGTGAAGTCTACCAATACGCCTTGGGCCGTCGTGGTGGACTATGGCCTATTCTATCACTATGGTCTTTTCTGAGAGGAGACCAACGCTCAGTAGTGTAGTGAACCATTAACGGGTTGCTGATGATGATGATAAATCCATACAAAATATACAAAACAAAGTCGGGTTAGTTATACCATTTATAACTCACAAATGGCTTTACTTTTTATATTTGTCTCCGAATCACAGAATAGCTATATTAAAACGTCAGCAAAATTCACAAAAAATAAAAAATGAAGAAAATTTATTTTCTCATACATTTTGTATGGAACGGCGTCTTTAACCCCCAAAAAAAATAGAGGGGTCTTATGAGTTTGAGGTGTGTATCTGTGTTTCTGTGTATGTGTCTATTCTGTATATTTGTGTGTCTGTCCGTTCCCTCGTAGCAGCCTACCCAATGGACCGATTTTGATGCGGTTTTTAACTCCTGACAAAAATAGAGTGCTTTAAGTTTGTAAGAAAATATGTATCTTCATAAGAGACAGATGAAAATCCAATACATTTGGGAGAAGGTATTTGAAACAAAATAATAAAGGAAGTGAAGCTTAATAATACTGTTTCAAAAATACTCTGTGAAAAGGCCTTAGGCCTCGGTTACTTGCCAAGTTATATTTCTATCATTCGTTTCGTAAGCCCTTTTACGTATTTTGTAGACTGGAAATGGCGTAAATGGCGGCACAAATTACAACATTTTCGAGCAGCCATCGTCTGTTCTGAGGGCACCACATGTATGAGCGTTTAGCGATTTCAAGCACTTGGCTAGGCTTTGCATGTTAATGCAATAGAATAGTTTTTAGGGTTCCTTACCTCAAATGGTCAAAAAAGGAAGGAACCCTTATAAGATCACTCTCTTGTCCGTTTGTCCGTGTGTCACCACCGATTTTCTCAGGAACGGGTGGACCTAGCAAGTTGTAATTTATACCAGATACTGAGATCTATAGTCCCTAAAAAATCAAGGTCCTTAGTCAACACGATAAAAATATATGTGCAAATTTAGATTTTCGCGAAAATTTGTAAGTACTCGTACTTACCAAAATTTATCTTAATTTTCAATTTTTTTTATTTTTCGGAATTTTCCTTTTCCTTGTGCTGTAAGACTTGCTTTTAACCAAAATTGACAATTCTAGGTCAACCGGAAGTTCCCTATAGGTTTTGGGTCGAAATTCTATAGGTATGGTAGTTCCCGTTGATCTAGAATCACGAAATTTGGCAAAAAGCAAGGTCTTATAGCACAAATAAAGGAACTTTCTTGAGGCGTAGTTGATGCTTGTCGAGTACATAGCCCTTTGTGATTAATACGAATAACCTAATACGATTCCTTTAACTTGATAGACGCTAGTTACTAAATAATGCTTTAAACTAAAACAAAAAGCTACAATTGAAGCTTTTTTGAAATGTTTTGCTGAATTTACTCTCATTTTATGACTTCCTGGCGACTTCGTCCGCTTGTTTTGGTAACATTATGTTATGTTTTTATCTAGTGTTCCGAGAAAATTGTAAGTAGTATAATTATCCGTCAATTAGATTTCGTTCATAAAATGGTGCGGCTACATTATCGTGCGAACATTCGTGTCGAGTTGTCGCGATAAACAGCTGTCTCATTCTATCACCGCGGCCACATAATCGTAGTAGTTCACCCGAACCCATTCGCGAAACAACGAACTACCCGGCTACATTTGTTACAAGTGTAGCCGAGTAGTTCGTGAGTTCGGGTGAACTAGCACGATTATATAGCCGCTGTGATAGAATGAGACAGCGATATATTATAGCGATAGTTATAGCGACAACTCGACACGAATGTTCGCACGATAATGTAGCCGCACCATAAAATGTAGCCTATGTCAGTCGAACCATCATAACGAATCTATTGAAGGTTGACACCTGATTCATCAAAATCGGCTCAGTAGTTTATTCAATACGGTGAAATATTCGTAAGTAGTCATACATACTACACAGATTGCCTAAACTCATAAACTTTCCTTTTGGCTTAGGAACTGAACCTTAACATACTGAGAAAGTCTCTGAGAAATGCCCATTTTCACCAAACATACTTAAATCATCCCCTAAGAAGGAATATTTTTATTTAGGTAGCCCCTAAATTCAATCCCTTACCCAATATTATTTTCCGTAGGAGTTCTTTAAGGTTTCGTGGAAATGAAATTGACAGAAAGCGTCACCTAACTTAGCTTAGGTAAAAAGTTAGGGATTAGATTAGATTAGGCAAATGAAATAGACAATGTACGCGGTTTATTATAATATGAACTTTATTATCTCGTTTAGTTAATAACGGTTGATAGGGGTGCATCTAAACTCGAGATAGTTAAAACAAATGGTGTGGGTTTATCGCTTAAATTCTATTCGCCGACCTAGTAGTGTGGAAGTTTTCGTAAACCCTAGCAATAAAGATCCTTTTGGAGAAAATTGTAAACGTAGTAGGCACTACTAGTTTTAGTTCTGTGTATACCAGTAGGATTAGTATAAGATTTAATTCGATTAATCGTATTCGTATTCGATGACATTAGCGTCAAAATAAAATGAACCGTAATGGCATGGAATTAGAGCTCATCTAAACGGTAATAATGAGTACCAGTATCAGAAAATAATTACATGTTGCTCGCACATTCATTGGTTGTTTTGAGCCTGCGTTTGGAGCGGAACTTAGCTAGAAAATTATGTTCTCAGCATCAGTTCGATGAAAAAAGGGTTCTATGATACAAATAAGCTTCGTCCGTCTGTCCGCCCATCAAAGCTGCTTATTACAGCTGGTCGATTGCGGAAAAGGTGCATCAAGGATACAGCAAGAACGCCACAAATTCTTAATTCAGCCAATCACAATGTTTTTATTTTGTATTAAAAAAAAACCAAAATTTATCAAGTCAATTAGACTAGGAAAACAAGTGTAATTTAAAAAAATATTTTTAAAAAACAAGCTTTTAGTGGCTGGCAACATCAGTCCCTGGATATCATCTAGGACCAGAGTTCTTGTCAAGAAGAATCAAACTTCTTCTAGGACTAGAGTACTTGTCAAGACGAATCAAACGAGCCCAAACTCGATGAGAGAGACTCGTTTTATTACAGAGTTCCGATAACCATCTTCCGCCTCCATCATAAAATCAGCTCTATTTCACAATAATATTGCATCGTCATCCGATTTACATACAATTATGTAAGTACATGCAAAATTTTAGCTCAATCGGAAACCGGAAAGTGCTTCTAATTCGTCTTGCAAGATTTGACCTAAACATGCATAAGTACATACATACATTACCATTTACCAGTTGAATAAAAGCTTGTAAAAATTGGAGAGTATTTTGATAGTCCTGAGAGCTTATACCTATGGAAACCTTACGGAAACTTATACTTAAAGAAAATCGATCTACGCTTATCATATTTAAGTTGTTAAGTTATAAAAATCGTATTTATTATTACCTACGAAACGTTGCCCGCGACTTCGTTTGTGTGGGTTAAGGTTTTTTAATTCCCCCGGAAACTCTGTAATTTTCCGGGATAAAAAGTAGCCTATGTTTTAATCCTGGGTATGAGCTATGTCCACTCTAAATTTAAGCCAAATCGGTTCATTCATTGTGGCGTTAAATAGTAACAAACTTCCATCCATCCATCCATCCTCATAAACGCATATTAGTAGGATAATATCATAACCTTACTAATATTAAAAATGCGTTTTTTTGTTGTTGTGAAAGTGTGTTTGTTTGTTGGCCTCATTTTTTACATGGGCATTGTTGAGGACTTGGAGAGTGACACAGGCTAACTTTTAAAACAGAGGGTTCAGGGATTTGAAATAACAAAAACCCTCTACGCGGACGAAGTCTTGGACAAAAGCTAGTGTCACCTAATATAAGAAAGAACAAACGCGGCGGATCTTGAATGTGATTTTATTAAACCAAATATTAGCATAATATAAAACAAAGTGATAAAGATAATAAAATGTTTATTACCTTGTTTTTTATTAACTTGACCTACTCATCTCTTGAATAATGCGGAAGAGTTGCATTTTATGGATGGTTGACATTCGCAAAAAATAGTAGGTAGTCAATATTCTATTTGTGAGAAAAGGTTATTCTCACAAACATTGGGTTCTTTAGCGATCGCAATCACCTCTGGGCTGGTACCTACTCTCCCGCTATTGGTTAAAATGCATTGATGAGCAAGAACGTCATAAATTCAGCCAACCAGAGTTGACTGCGATCGTCACGCTATAGCAATCGCCAATCATTTTTAGACAATCCAACAGCAAGGTACCTTTATAATAATTTTGGTCCAGTTGATCCATCTGTGAGTTATAGCCTGTTATTATACTAAAGCTATTGAAGGTGCTAAGTTGATATTCTACACAGTTATTTTTACTTAATATTAATTAGCTGAGTCAATTAGCCTAGACCTTAGGACTGTGGTCTTCTATTCGACGGGTCGCAGGTTCGATCACGGGCACGCACCTCTGACTTTTCGGAACTATGTGCGATTAAGCAATCAAATATTCAGCGGTGAAGCAAAACATCGTGAAGGAACCAGCATGCCTGAGAGTTCGCAGTATAATGTCGTCCAAGATGTGTTAAGTCTTAGGTTAGTAGGTATTAAATCAAAATACTATATTAAACTACTTGTTTTAATGATTTTATTACAATTATTTCGGTAGGTTTTAACGTGGGCATAAACATTTCAATATTATAACAATGAGTAGGTATATCGACAAGGGCCAATGTACATTGTACAATAAGCAATCGCCACACTTTACTAGACGTCTACGCGTGTGTAATAAATAATTTAATAATACTTAAAAAATATTTTTAAAAACCCGATTTTAAACGCCCGCGCCACTACAAAGTATATATAATTTTTTTTGTTTATTATTTAAAAATCGCTCGACCGATTTCGATAAAATTTAAATGGGCCCGCAGGAAAGTATACCCTTTCAAATATACTGCATACATAGCCATCCATTATATTGTAAACTTGTTTTGAAAAGAGCAACTGCCGAGTTTCTTGCTGGTTCTTCTCGGTAGGAACGGCATTCCGAACCAGTGGTAGGACTCATTGACGATTCAAAAGCAGTTGTAAAAAAGTTTATTTGAATAAAAAACATTTCTGTTCTATTCTAAAAAAAAGAGAATTTTCCAAATCGGTTCAGGCGTCTTCGAATAATCGGTGAACATACACAAGAAAAAGATTCCGACGAATTGATAACCTCCTCCGTTTTGAAGTCGGTTAGAAACGGATTTGTTTTTCTGTAATCGACAATTTTAGATAATTCATTTGATAGTTCAATATGGGTCAATGACTCTGGACTTCGACGTTTCACAGCTTTATGTTGGAAATCCTACAATTGTATGTTTGCTTAAAGTTGTGGTAAGACCGCTAATTGCTAAGTAATTGACTACCTTGTTATCAATATGCTGTATCCCTGTATCCACTGATTCTCACTTTGGTATATGAGCGCCTTCAGGTAAGAAGCCACGTTCGTCAGCAGTGTAGTCTACTCTGTACTTGATACCATTAGGAGCGATGAACTCGAAGAATCCTCTGGCCCTCAGTCCCTCACTCTCGCTGTCGACATTTTCGATCCTGCCGGTTTCTTCGGCGAAGATCGTGTTCTTTGTCTGATAGATGTAGTGATAGCTCTCTGCAGGTTGTAGCTCCTTTTCGTATCGGATGAGGCCGAATTCATAGTTGTAAGTGCTCCCTTTTTGTTCAACCGGGTACGGAGTGGGCTTGATGTATTCTGGAGTATAGGTGGCGTATTTGGGAGTGTTGGTAACAATGATATTAGGTTTGGAGGTAGTGAAGGGCGCAGCAGTAGTCACAGGTAACCTAAAAAACGATTATATTTTAGTAAAAGAACGTATAGCAGTGATAATCTAGTGGTTAGGACTGTTGTCTCCTATTCGGGAGGTCGCAGCTTCGATCCCGGGTACCCACCTCTGACTTTTCTAAGTTATGTGCGTTTAAGAAATTAAATATCACGTGCTTCAACGGTGAAGAAAAACATCGTGAGGAAACTCACAAAGGTGTGTGAAGTCTGCCAAGTCGCATTGTGCCAGCGTGGTGGACTATGTCCTATAACCCTTCTCTCTAAGGACTTTCTGTAAATTGCCATTGTAATACTACTTTTCTGCTACTGTGCAGCCATTTGACTTGAACTTGAAGCTGCATAATTTGTGCCCAAACCGGTGGTATATCGCTATATAGCATGCTATACAGCTTTTATACAGGTTAATTGAACAGCTTGTGGTATCATTGTGTCCTATTAGTCAGTCACTATAGAAATCCTTGTGCTACTCAGGATAAATTTTGATTCATTTGTTTGTGAGAAAAAAAATAAAAGAAGTGAAGAAATACCCAGAATTTAAGTATCGGGAAACACAGATTTCAACGACGTAGTAATGGAAGCCCTCCGATGTCTTAAGCAATCACGTTACTTATTAATCGACTTCTTAAGTTCTCTACATATAAAAAGACTTGTCGTGTTTGACTGACTGATCTATCAACGCACAAACTAAACCACTAGAGTTGGAAGCTTGAAATTTTGACAGTAGGTTCCTTTTATAATGTAGACACCTAATAAGTAAGGATTCTTTGAAATTTTACCCCCATGGGGATTAAATAGGGGGTGAAAGTTTGTATGGAAGTCATTTTTTCAAGATATATCAATGAAAGTTGGTATTTGAGCTTTCAATGAAAAATTAAGACAGGTATTTAGCGTTTCGATTATAAAGAAAGAAGTATGCATTTTACAGTTTTCGAAAATTCCACCCTAAAATCTGATTTCATGCGGATGAAATCTCGGGAGCAAAAGCTACTTTTTACTTTACTCATAATCTTGAACTTAATGGCTACGAATTCCTTGTACTCTATTCAGAAACATTTCCGGATTTCAGGATTGCAAGTCGTCAATGTTTTGTTTGACTAAGTCAGATATGCATATTATGCGAGTAATCCAAATTCAAATTCAAAATCATTTATTTCATGTCGGCCAAATTTTAGCACTTATAATGAATCTACCACTCGTTCGAAAAGCTGATTCTGCTGAGAAGAGCCGGCAACAAACTCAGCAGTTGCTCTTTTCAAAACAAAATAATACAATATATCGTAATAGTAGAATATCATAAAAAATACAATTTAGTAATTTACTTACACTCTATTGTGACATCAGCTGGATTACAAGCCGATTGTTTCCATGCAACTTTGTCTTTCAGAAATTCACTAACTTTGTAATAAACCCGACTTGAATAAACAATGTGTAAAAAGTAAAAACACTTTTTACACATTGTTTAAATGATCACAAATACCATTGAAAAAAATGGTCTCATTTCCTCCTAAGGATGTAATTCCATATATTTTGTTCACTTTCCTGTACTTACTATATTTGCCATCTGAATATCTTTAAATCAAGAGTGTATAGGCATCTTCTAGGCAAGCGTGCTCCATCTTAGGCTGAATATACACCTACCATCAAGTGAGATTGCAATCATTATACCTAGTCTATATATTTTAAAAAATATGAAGTCTCCTAACACTTACCCAGGATTCTTATCGCCAATGTAACCACTGCCTGGGCCTCCAGGACTTCCCGGGCCTCCAGGATACTTATCGCCAATGTAACCACTGCCTGGGCCTCCAGGACTTCCCGGGCCTCCTGGGCCCCCGGGGCCCCCGGGGCCTCCCTTGTCTGAGGACCCGGTGTAGAAGCCACCAGGTGCACCACGGTCGAAGGTGCCGCTGTAGAAGCCTCCAGCACCGCCGCGGTCTCCGCGGTCACCGCTGAAAAATGGATACAAATTATTACACTTTATAACATAGAATTATAACGCATAGAAAGACAGTACTAGTGCGCGGAGTGTAACCCTTTCATGGGGGCCTTTAAAGGCTCCTTACTCCTATCGACACGCACGTGTCGGCGAGCGCAAATAAACCCTTTCATGGTAGCCTTTAAAGGCTAGTTTACCCTTTACCCTTTCAAAAAAAAAAGAATTTAGCAAATCGGTTCAGGCATCTTCGAGTAATCGGTAAACATAATTATAAAAAATTAAAAAAATCCGACGAATTATTGAGAACCTCCTCCTTTTTTTAATTCGGTTAAAAACGTAAACAATTTTTCTCCTTATTGTAAAGTAAACCTAATAATTCACACAAAAGTTTTAACCACTTATAGTTTTTTTTGGACATTGGATATTTTATTTATTTTTTGTATTTTTTTATATTTTTACGAGATACATTTCTTCGATATCACCGCCGCGCCGCCGCCGCCGCTCGCACCGCGCCAGTGTCAATATTGTATGAAACCTTATGGTCCATATGAAACGTATCATAGTACCCGGAGAGGCGCGGGTGTGAGGGGTGAGGAAAGCAAAACTCATAATTCCATGCTCTGGCAGCGTCCTAGTAAACGATTATTACTCCGAGTCCTATGCTTTTAAAAATCGTGCAGCGTCGCTCCTATCATCTGGAGTCTGGACGTAGCCTTACAACGAGTACATAATACGCGCCCGTTGCGTTGGTTCAATATTTTATCATTTACTGCAAATTTTTTCGTTTCTTTTTAATTTTTGTGCATTAAGTATTAATACTTTAATAAAATTTGAGTTTCTTTTTAATCTTTGTGCATTATATATGCTTTAATAAAAGTTTCATAGCAGAAAACTTATAAACAATAAATAAAAATAAAAACTCGTATGTGAAGTAAAAATTGAAAGCAAACATACTTGTAAAGTCCAGAGCCGTCAGGAATCCAACGTCCAGATTTATCGTATTTGCTGGGGTCGTATTTACCGGGGTCGTAGCGTCCAGCATTGTATCTACCAGGGTCATATTTGGCGGGGTCGTATTTACCAGGGTCGTAACGACCCGAGTTGTCGACTTTGCTGGGTCTGGTGACTCTGGAGGTGATGTACCGGTACGGGTCGTATCTGAGGGTCGTGGGTTTTATCGTAGTGGGCGTAAATAAATATGCGGTTGTCGTGCTGTAACAAAAAAAACATTTACAAACAAACAAACAGCTTATGTTCAAGAGATTTAATTACAAGTTTAGCACACGAACGAATTTCGAAAAAAGTGGTGGTATTTTGCAATTTTTATAAATCTTAATATATATAAATTACGTGTCACGTTGTTTGTCCGCGATGGACTCCTAAACTACTGAACCGATTTAGATCAAACTTCGTAACTATCTGTAATTTGGTCCAACTTGAAAGATAGGATATTTTTTTTATTAGGATAGTTTATTTGTTTTATTGACCGAGCGAAGCGAGGTCTCTGAGTTTACTAGAGCGATTTGCACTTGTCCGTCCGTCCGTCCGTCCGTCCGTCCGTCCGTCCGTCCGTCCGTCCGTCCGTCCGTCCGTCTGTCAGAGCCTTATAACTTTTGAATTACTGAACGTAATTACTTCAAATTTAGATATAATATGTAAACCGATGGCCTCCAGCCGAAAATGGCTTAAAAAGTTATAAAAATCTTTATTTCAGGGGGGCTCTCATAGAAGCGAATGCGAAGAAATTTTTTTATTTGCGATTCATAGGTTCTGTGTATCATTTTAAAGACAATTTGGAACAGAGTACAACCGTATTTTTTTTTTTTTTTCCTAAAATTGACGAAATGGGGGGCTTCCAAAGTGGCGATTTAATACGCTCGCTTGAAGACGCTCTCTGGGAAAATTTTCTATATATTTTCAAGTTGTACTTATTTTCTTACTTCACTTGTATCCTGTACTTGAACAACAAATACTAAAATTATATGAATATTATAAAGAAACGAGATTATTTAATTTTTAATGAGCATCAGTAAATTTCACATAGCTTCACAATAATGCTAATAGATGGCGCAGTCATTAACTATTCCATTGAACTAGGAGTTACGACTACGATTTATCCCAAAAACAGTTTTGCGTCGACCATTATTATTTAGGTACATATTATAATAACATATTATTCAATTAAAATTATTCTTTAGTTAAATATCATTTTGTATATTTTCTATTCGCGTCGATAGATGACGATTTGTACAGATGCCCCTAACCCGTTTTCACTCGTTAGTACCTACATAATAATTCAATGTTTTCACTGACGTTCCCTAACCTTTACGGGCTACCTAGATGATAAGTTATGTGATGATTACTGTCAACTTCTTTATCACGATCCTGTACGGGACACCTAAAAGGACATTGGGACGGATGTTAGGACTTAGGATTGTGTTTTGGAGCTACCTACGTAAAGAAACTCCTACATAGGGGATGATTTAGGTATGTTTGGTGAAAACGGGCATAATAATAATAATGTCAGTTTTGGTCGTCATGTATCGATTGAATGAATAATCATGGGATACCGTTACCGCGAGGTCTCAGTTCGGGGCGAACCACTAGTTTATATAGATAAGTTGGCGGTACGAAGTTCGCTGGGTCAGCTAGTAAAATATAATTAATAGTTCAATATAAAAAAATCTTTTTAAAAAACCGACTTCAAACGCCCGCGCCAGTACAAAGTATATAATTAATTTATTGTTGATATTTTAAAAACCACTCGACCGATTTCGATAAAATTTCAATGGGACCTCTTGGGAAGTATAGCTCAGTCGGTAGACGACTGAACTATCCGGATATTTATTACATTAAACCAAAATTATTTTGTATCATAGCTCGATATCCAGTTAGAACTTAGAATGCCTGACTTGCACTAATGGAAAAGTTGTCTGCAACTATCGGGCGTAGGTAGGCAGTAGGTGCGCCTATACAGTAGGCGCAGTGTTCGTGTTCATACGGGCTACGGGCTACGGGCTACGGGCTACGGGCTACGGGCTACGGCATGCACCAGCCGCAACCGAGTCCGGTCACGGGATAAAAAAAATGATTGCTACAGAGTGACGATTGCAATCACCTCCGATCGACCGACAGTCGACGCTGCCTGCCATTATTGGCTAAGATAAATCGTTACTGATCGATATCGATCGTCCGATCGCCCGAATGCGCGTTGTTAAACTTTTTTTTCTTTAAAAAGAATATTTTTCAAACTGAACTTGAATAATATTCTCCTATCTCCTCAAAATAAGCGGAAAGCTTGTGTCAGGAGTGGAAACGACGAAAGTGCAACGGATGGGGATCGAACCGTCGACCTTCCATTTTTCAGTCCGCAATTTTAACCATTAGGCTTTGAGATTTAAAAATTCCCAGACCAGGACATTGGAGCCGATCGATCAGGTGGAGAAACACCTTTACTTTGCCATAACAAGGATAATGTAATCAACTAACACTCGAGTCTAGGAAGCCATGAAGAATATGCATAGAGAATGTGCAAAATACTAACGGAGACTCGTCGGCTGCAAGAGCGACCGCTGCCAAGGCGGCCACCTGGAACAAATCATTCAAAGTCAAGGTAGTTTAATCTTAATATATATAAATTACGTGTCACGTTGTTTGTCCGCGATGGACGCCTAAACTACTTAACAGATTTTGATCAAACTTCGTAACTATCTGTAATTTGGTCTAACTTGAAAGATAGGATAGTTTTTTTTATTAAGATAATTTATTCGTTTTATTTATATAGGTAAGTTGGCGGTACGAAGTTCGCTGGGTCAGCTAGTTAATAGATAAAATGGTAGGTACAATCAGATAAATATATTAAGAAAAAATGGAAAAGTAGTTGCGGCAGGTGCCAGGCATACCAACAATTATTACAATTTAATACAAAAGTTCATAAATTAAATATTAATTAAGTAAATTGAATTAAATTAAAAAGTAACCACTACAAATTCTACATTACACTATTCCTAAAATAATTTAATATTCCTAAAATTCTTTTTAAAAAACCGACGTCAAACTCCCACGCCATTATACAAAGTATATAATTTAGGGTTGATATTTTATAAACCGCTCGACCGATTTCGATAAAATTTATATCCGGCCACCTGGGAAGTATTCCCTTTAAAACAAACAAGTGTAAATTAAAAAATTTATTTTTAAATACAAGCTTTTAGTAGCTACATCATTAGACTCTAGATATCATCTAGGATCAGAGTTCTTCTCATGACGAATAAAACGAGCCCAAACTCGATGGGGTTACATCGTTTTATTACAGAGTTCCGATAGCCATCTTCCGTCTCCATCATCAGATCAGCTCCATGTCTCAATAATATTACATTGTTATCCGATTTACACATTCATGCAAAATTTCAGCTGAATCAGAAAACGGGAAGTGGTTCTAATTCATCTTGCAAGATTTGACCCAAACAAACAAATAAATAAACTGGTCAAGCTAAATAAAAGCTTGTAAAAAAGAATTTCTCAAATCGGTTCAGGCGTCTTCGCGTAATCGTTGAACATGCATAAAACAAAAAATAAAAAAAAGATTCCGAAGAATTGAGAACCTCCTCCTTTTTTGAAGTCGGTTAGTAAATATAAGCTCGGAAGTTATAATCTCAAAAAAAGGTGCGTTTATTCGAAAAACACAGTATCTATTTTCTAACGACACGGAGGGCGTGGTTTCGCCCCAAAATAGGAATACAATATGAATCCATATAGTATAATTTAATGTACACAAAAAGAATGTTCTGAGCTGTACACAAAAAGAATGTTCTGAGCTCCGCTGTCGGCTGTCAGCAGGGGGATCCGCTTGGACCAGTTATTTTTAGTTTGGCCATCCACCCTATAATTTCGGCTCTAAATTCCAAATTCAATGTTTGGTATTTGGATGATGGAACCTTGGGCGGCGAAGTGAATTCGGTTTTGGAGGATTTAGAAATTATTATATCAAAATTTAAAACTATTGGCTTGGAACTTAACTTTGATAAATGTGAAATTTATATTCCTAATTCTTTTTCGACGGAATCTAAACTGCACATATTAAATAAATTCAATACTTTAGCTCCGGGTATTAAAATTTTAAATGATGAGTCACTTCGCCTCCTAGGAGCACCTGTTCTAGAGGCCTCAGTTCCTCAATTTTTTACTGACTTAATTTCTAAATTCAAAAACACTTCCCATCACCTTTTCGATATTAATCCTCATATGGCAATGACCATCATTCGATTCTGCTTATTTGTTCCAAAATTTACTTATTTCCTAAGATGTTCACCTCTTTGGAAATTTAATAATTTATTGGAAAATTTGGATAATTTTATACAAAATATTCTATCTGACATCTTAAATTGTCCGATAGATGATCAAGTATGGGCCCAGGCTTCTCTTCCGATCAGGTATGGAGGTCTGGGAATCCGCAAAATTTCTAGTGTCTCACTGCCAGCATTTCTTTCCTCTGTTTATAGTACACACACTCTCTTTGAAAAAATTATATCCCAGTCTTTGGGATCAATTGAGATGTCGTACTTGGCAGAGGCAAGAAATGAATGGTCAGCGATTAGCCCAAATCAATTGCCGGTTTCTCTTCCTTCCCAGAGACAGTGGGATGACATTATTTGTAAAAAAACTTTTGACGCAATGTTAATGGAAGCAAATTCTAAAGACCGTGCTCGTCTTCTCGCTGTCTCTGCGAAAGAGTCCGGCCACTGGCTCCATGCTCTCCCTTCTGCTAATCTAGGCACTCTTTTAAACCACGCCACTCTTGCAGTGGTAGTTGGCCTTAGGCTCGGCGCCAAAATAACCCAGCCTAACCGTTGCCACTGCGGTGACCACGTCGACGCTTACGGTCATCAAGGACTCTCCTGTTCGAAGAGTGCTGGTCGTTTCTCCCACCACAATGCCCTCAACGACATCATCCGCAGGTCTCTTGCTACTGCTCACGTGCCAGCTGTATTAGAACCTATTGGTTTGGCACGTAGTGATGGCAGGAGACCTGATGGTATGACGCTTGTTCCTTGGAGGACAGGGAGGTCGCTTGTGTGGGATGCCACCTGTGTAGATACTCTAGCTGCATCCCACATCCATGCGACCTCCTCTGTGGCGGGTGCAGCGGCTACTAGCGCCGAACAGGCTAAGAGGCGCAAATATGAGAAACTTGACAGTGGTTTCATATTTGTGCCTTTTGGTGTAGAGAGGCCCGGAGGCTCGAGCGCTTTTTGTAGAGCTAACTAAAAAGGTGATCGAGTCTACCGGGGATCCAAGAGCTGGCAGCTACCTTGCCCAAAGGATTAGCTTGGCCATCCAAAGGGGTAATGCTGCCAGCATCTTGGGTACCATGCCACACTGCAGTGACTTCGATGGGGTTTTAGATTTTATTTAATTTTTATTTTAGTTTTAATTTTAGAATTATTCTTTAGTCCATGCATATATTTTTTTCGATGTTACCATCTTGGGTACCATGCCACACTGCAGTGACTTCGATGGGGTTTTAGATTTTATTTAATTTTTATTTTAGTTTTAATTTTAGAATAAATTTAATTTTAATGTAGTAGGTAGTTTTAATTTTAGAGTAAATATAGATTTAACGGATATAATTATGGAGTAACATCGAAAAAAATATATGCATGGACTAAAGAATAATTTTAATTGAATATGTTATTATATTATGTACCTAAATAATAATGGTCGACGCAAAACTGTTTTTGGGATAAATCGTAGTCGTAACTCCTAGTTCAATGGAATAGTTAATGACTGCGCCATCTATTAGCATTATTGTGAAGCTATGTGAAATTTACTGATGCTCATTAAAAATTAAATAATCTCGTTTCTTTATAAAAAAAAAAAATAAATTTAGAATAAATTTAATTTTAATGTAGTAGGTAGTTTTAATTACAAACTAAACAACATGATATAGTAGAGGTAAAAAAAAAAAATTTAATGTAAAAAATTATTTTTCAAAAACCGACTTCAAACTCCCGCGCCACTACAAAGTATATAATTATTATTGTTATTATTATTGTTGATACTTTAAAAACTGCTAGACTGATTTCGATAAAATTTATATGGGACCACCTGGGACGTATACCTTTTGAAACAAAAAAAGAATTTTTCGTATCGGTTCAGGCGTCTTCGAGTAATCGGTGATCATACATAAAAAAGAAAACCTCCACCATTTTTGAAGTCGGTTAAAAACTATTTCAACTTATTTTTGTACACACAGAAGACCAGTTTAACCGTGCAACGCTCTCACTCCGTTTCATCATCATCAGAAACCCATTGACGACTCACTACTGAGTGCAGGTCTCCTCTCAGATAAGGTTTATAGGCCTTGTCCACCACACTGAACCAATCCAAATCGGTAGACTTCACACACCTTTGAAAATATTTCCTTTACCGTTGAAGCATTGATGCTTTTTTTTTGAGTTTTTGAGATTTTGCGTTCTTTTTTTTAGTTATGAATATCGTATTCATAACTAAAATAAAACTTTAAAGGTAACACGAAGGTTTTTTTTTCACTTTATTACACACCGCGTAGTACAGAAGTACCTACCTACTAACTTTGTAAGTTTATTTTTTTTTAACTTTAAATTACAACAATATAATATTAATATCTGGGTGACCAGTAGGTAATGGGTAGATTAGATTAGATACCTAGATAGATTTGAAAACTTCACTAGCTAGCTAACAGCTGGTATTTAAATATTTATTAGGTATTTAAATCCATTAAGATCCATTACAGCCTTGAGCCTACCATATTTGGTGTATCCTACTATATAAGGTGGTGATGTGAACATTTAGATAACATTTTATTATTAAATAGACTATGCGGGCTGATGCCCGCGACTTCGTTTGTGTGAACAAAACCCCTGCAGCATGAGGATTGAGGAGTTGGGTCCTGGAATTTAACTATGTAGTAGTTGGTACCTACAACTATTCATAATCGACAGTTAATAAATCACCACAGTTTAGGTGTGCAGAAACCCTGCAGCATCAGGATTGAGGAACTCCTCAATCCTGATGCTGCAGGGTTTCTGCCCTATCATTCTAACTAGAACGCGAAGCTTTTATGGGACTAATCTATCGCATAATCTAACGCAAATCTATCATCAGCTACAACAGCAAACATCAGCTATCTGACAGTGACAGTGACAAATCGATCCAGCCGTTCACGCGTGATGCCGTGACCAAGGGAAATAAGGATTTATTTATATATATAAAGATGACACTTTAGCATTTACGAATATATAAATAAAAAAATAAATAAATACGTACCAGTAGGAGGCTGCGCATTGTGTATTATTTCTATATTTAATTCTAATTCAATGACTCTGTTCCAAGACGAGCACCTATATATATACCATTCTCATATTCAACTTTAATAATAATATGTATCATCATATCCTGCTCTCTTTTTTAAACTTGCACTATATATATCGGTGGTCAGAGCTTCCCAAACATCGTCAGTTTATCATTCGAGAACACATTAATTCATCTCAACCTGAGTTTTCACACTGAATTATATAGAATTCTCACACTGAGTGGGTACTGAACTCTCGAGCGAGGTGACCAGAGCTCAGTTTTGGGCCGTAGTAGTAGTGTAAAAAATCCCACGGGAATTGTTTGTTTTTCGGAATAAAAAGTAGCCTATGTACTCACTTAACTATACCCATACAACAAATCACGTCAATCCTTAGCTCTTGCAGCGTTATCATAGGAGAAATCAAGTAAGTATTCGTAATTTTCGCGTTGCACCTTCTTCACATCCTTTCAGTGAGAGCTTTCAATTTTGAACAGCATTTTATATAGGAATCTATAGGTTACAGCTCATTCTCAGCCAATATCTGAGTAAGTAGTTACAAATACTACTAAAGCACGTATGCAATTTCCGCCAATTTGCATTGGGCCAGCGTGGTGGACTATGGCCTTTATCTCTTCTCTGAGAGGAGACCTGCGCTCAGTAGTGAGCCGTTGATGGGTTGCTAATGATGATGATGATGACATGCAACTTTAGTTGGTCTAACCCTAAAGGGTCTACTAAAGTTCTTAAAGATCCTTTAGTGGCATCATTCAAATTTCAAAGATCCTTGAGTATGTTCGTATCGATAAAAAAATAGTTGACATGTGTTCAAGAAAGTTTTTCCCAGTAGCAACATTACATCAGCATTTGAACCGGTGGTAGAGTCATGACTTGTCATAAGAGCCACAGGTTGGCCTACGTGAAATAAATAATTTTGAATTTGAATTTGCAACTCTTTTTACACACTCACATGCTCACTACAATATCTCCAAGCAAGTTAGCTAGTTTCGCTGCCACTGGCGCGGGCCGAAATTCAGTCGCGGGAGGTTATTGAAAAAGAATAATTATATAGGTAATTACTACGTGGCATTTATTTCAAAAGTTCTTAACGAAAATCTGTGCTCTATAAAGCGTAGATAGGTAGGTAAGTTGAAGTTTCTCAGACTTTAATTTCAAATTAAACTAGACAGACGTATGTGGTTAACTAGATAGGTACTTCTATAGTACTCTAACTTGTTAAAAGTTCACCACAAATTCAGCCAGTAACAACTCTACAATAATTGCAATTCACCTGGTTTTTAACAATTCAAAAAGCTCTCTATTCCTATAACCCAAACAATGAAACCATATAGTCATCATAATCATCATCAGCAGCAACCCATCAACTCACGCTCACTACTGAGCGCAGGGCTCCTCACAGAGAAGGGTTATAGACCACAGTCCACCACGCTGGCCCAATACGAATTGGCAGGCTTTGGGCCAATGTGAAATTCAACTTTGAGAACTTTCAGGCGTGCAGGTTTCCTCACGATGTTTTCCTTCACTGTCGAAGCAAGTGACATTTAATTGCCTAAACGCACATAGCTCCGAAAAGTGAAATAGGTAACCTTAGGTAGGTAGCGCTATGAAAAATATTATTTTCGGTTGTTTGAATTGTAGCTTTTAGTGTGAACGGAGAAAGACAAGCAAATTCGGATTTAATCTCTTTTAAATCTGTAGCCATTTTGCCTTTGAATCATCAATGTTTATTTTCTTCTTTTGAAAGCTTTTTTATCTATTCATTGATATGAGATAATATTAACACTAAATATTGTTAAAAATGTACCTATTATTAATATAGAGCATTTTGTAGGTATATAATAATAATATGTCCGTCTGAATTCTATGCTGTAGATTCCGGGATGAAAACTGTTTATTAAACAACGGCTGTTTTTAGCCGTAGGTTACACCTTTCTGCCAGAAACCACTTATTTCTTTACCTTTTATTAAGACAGCTAAAGAAAAGGAGGTTATAGGAAGATAGCTTATAGATAGTATCCAATGTTTGAGAAACTTAAGCATATTAAATTTTTAGGAAACTCACTTGCCATGCACCGACCGGATAGACAATTAATGATTTAATTAAGTATTCTGTAAGCAAGGACAATTTTAAGCTACCGAAATATAAAACATGTTAATAAGTCAAATTACGCCATTTTTATGTCCACTTGATATAAATATTAGACTAATTTATACACTAATTAATTATACTTACTAAGAAAAATATTTGCGACACCTATTTTAGTGTTAAAGGAACCGTGTAACTTATTTATTTGGTTCAACATGAACGGTATTGGTATTTGGTACGCCTATTTACATTTAAACTAACCTAGTTAATTTAGCGCGCGAGCTTAGCGCGATCTGTCCTCACTAACTTTAGTTCCTTGGA
Organism: Oeneis ivallda; assembly: GCA_029955525.1. Classification (NCBI taxonomy): domain Eukaryota; kingdom Metazoa; phylum Arthropoda; class Insecta; order Lepidoptera; family Nymphalidae; genus Oeneis; species Oeneis ivallda. Next base: position 21,451,518 of record JARPMR010000012.1, read on the forward strand.
CTCTTACGAGTATTTACAGCACCAAGATGTCAATCGAAATCGTCAATCAAATAGGTTCAAAAATATAACTACAGCCCATCTGCAGCCTGCCCAGTGTTAATCATAAATTATCTAGCAAAAATCTGAGCTTTGTGAGGGCTCACGTAGTTTTTCTAACGGGTAATAAGTTCTGTTGCAGCGATATTAGCTCTTTGGTTTTCTAACAGATGGCGTTAGTAGTACAATAACATTCTATCCAATGAATACAAAATTGTTAATGTTCATTTTTTTTAATAGCTATAAAATTATTATTTTTTGAGAGATCATCTGGATATGAAGTTAAATTACTATGTTAAAGCACAAATCTATAGGCGTGATAGTTTTACAGTAAAGTGTACCACAAAAATGCTTAGGTTGTGGGATAGTGTTAGGGCTCGCTTCGCTCGCCCTAATTATAGACGGCCATGTGATTAGGTAACAAACAAGTAATAATATCTGTTTAAGCTAGCATAGCTTTTATCGCGGGCTTTAAACTAGGACAAACAGTTTGAGCGCGGCGACCGAATCAAGAAATTCCGTAACGAAAATAAACATAACACCGTCGTTCAGTAAGCGTTCAACATTTTAGAGGTTCACAAGTAGCTCTTTTTGGCGCAGTGGGCGAGCGGCCGGTTTCTTTACCGTATGATATATGATGTCGCAGGTTCGAATCTCACTCGCGTAGTAGTGACAGTGCGCTTTTTTATATTTTTTATATTTATATTTTTCTATTATGTATTTTGCATAAGTTTTAATATGCATTTTATTAATTTATATATATATATATAAATTAATTCTAATATAGGTATTCTATATATATATATATATAGAAAAAAAATATTGAAATTTGAAGTTTGAATCGCCAAGATTTAGTTTTGGTCCCACGCCCTGAACGTTGCACTACATAAAATGCTGCTGTGTTTGCAAGTACTTAACTTATTTGACAGCCCTTACCAAGACATGCTTACCCATTGTTGCTTTGAAGCTACTAGACGTTCAATTCTAGTTGGCCGCTACCTCCCTCGCGCTTCCCCGCACCGCACCTCAAGCACACGAGTAACCGAACAGAGAGGAAGCTTCCTAACAAGGGCGAAGAAGTATACCTATTCTGCTAGGGTTGTCACCCGATGCATGTCAACAATTTAAGGAAAAAATAAAAATATTTTAAAGTTTGTATAATAATGTATAATTTCAGTTAAATCCTGAACTTGAACAACAAATACTTAAATTAACAAAAATATAAAGAAACGTTTTTTTTTAATGAACATCAGTATTTTTGCCATAACTTCAATTAATGTTAATAGATGGCATCGTCATTTACTATGGACTATTATTATTATTACAAGCTTTTATTTAACTTGCAATATATGTATGTATGTATACATGGGTATATGTATTAAACGTACATACATACATGTAAACATACATGTATCAAATCTTACAAGATGAGATAGAACCACTTTTCCGGTTGAGCTGAAATTTTGCGTGTATGTGTAAATCGGATGACCCTGCAATATTATTGGGATATGGAGCTGTTCTGATGATTGAGCTGGAAGATGGCTATAGGAACTCTATAAAAAACTCGCTAACCTCATCAAGTTTGGGCTCGTTTGATTCGTCTTGACAAGTACTCTGGCCTGAGATGACCTTCAGGGTCTGATAATGAAGCTGGAAGGTGGTTTTGGCAACTTTAGTAATAAAACTTTATGTACTTAGTAATATAACTTTATTATTAACAAGTTTGGGCTCGTTTGATTAATCTTGAAAAGTACTCTGGTCCTAGATGATATCCAGTTCCTGACGATTGAGCCTTAAGGTGGCTATAGGAACTCAGTAATTAAACGACGTAACCTCATCGAGTTAGGGCTCGTTTGATTCGTCTTGACAAGTTCTTTGGTCCTAAATGATGGTCCGTGGGTAATGTAGCCAGCTACGAAAAGCTTGTCTTGTAAAAATATTTTTTTTAATTTACACTAGTTTTGTATGACAAGTATTAATAATTATGTTATTCAATTATCAAATATCAATAAAACTATAAATAACTTCACGTCGTTATTTTTGCAAAAGTTTATTCGTTACAATTTATAAATAATTGTGTTTGTGTCGATAGATGACGCTGTGCACAGATAATTAAATATGAATTGGCGGGCCCTTTGTTAATGTTCCCAAAAATTATAAGTATGGGTCAATTTTGGTCGTCATGTATCGATATAATATGATAAAATATCAATATTAATACAGTAATGCATACTGCACATGTGAGAAAACGGAGTTTGGATATATAAAACAATAATAACAGCTAACAATATACTAATCCTGACGATAGCATACTTAAAATAATATATAAAATATATCGCAACTACTGTAACGATTTTAATTAAGAAACTGAAACGTGTACATGAAAGGAAATTATTACTAGATTTCTTATCTTGTGTGCAAGAGTTTGGCATTTTTACACTATTACATACATATACACAAATAAATCTAAACTCACAACAAACAAACACTCACTCTTCGTCTATTTATTTCCACTAAACGCACGACCGTCAGCCCTTACGCCCTGACCCTGAGTTACTCACGCACACAGCAATTGCGCTATGTATGGGTGAGCCCGCCGCGAGCCGTTTGTATGTAGCTTCCGCTCTGTTACTTTAATATACCTACTCTGTGCCTCAAGTCAGATCCACTTAGTACAGATAGCAACGTACCGCTCCGGATTGTCAGTACAGTGTTTTTCAAACTTTTGATTTGTTACGTTTTAAATTGTTTTGTTAATTTTGATTAGTTTGATAATGTAGTTTGGTTACTATTGTTCACGTGTAGTTTTCTACGATGAGTAAAAAAGAAAAAGTTTTGCATTGCGCAGACTAGCTATTTAATGACTTTCTTTGAAGAGGATAAAAATAGGAAATTAAAAGACGTCATTGCCCTGAAAAGCATTGCTAGAAAAGAAAACTCCCGTCATAGTCGTGGCTTACAGTAAAAAACAATCATTTTTTTATGTCAACGCTACAGTATGACGTCATTTTGTTATGAGTAAAAAAGGAAAAGTTTAGCATAGCGCAGACTATTTATTACTTTAAGTAATGACTTTCTTCAAGAGGAAAAAAGTAGGAAATTAAAAATCACGCCCTTCAACATTCAAGACGTCATTGCCTTGAAAAGCATTACCAGAAAAGAAAACTCCCGTCACAGTCGTGGTTTACAGTAAAAATCGGCCAAGTGCGAGTTCCGTAGAGGGTTCCGTTAAAAAAATTAAATTAAAAAATTTCCATCTACCCACCTACCCATTTTAATTTAATTTTTTTAATTAAATTTAATTTTTATTATTTGTTGTTATAGCGGCAATAGAAATACATAATATGTGAAAATTTCATCTGTCTATCTATTACGGTTTACGAGATACAGCCCTCTGACAGACGGACGGACGGACGGACGGACGGACGGACGGACAGCGTAGGCTTAGTAATAGGGTCCCGTTGGTACCCTTTGGGTACGGAACCCTAAAAATATGTCAACACTACAGTGCGACATCATTTTGTTACGGTCATCGACGGCCAACTTGACTTAGAACGGGCAGTACATCAGTTAAAAAAAAAATTAATGCTATCGAGCCCATCAGAATGTGATTTTACTGTTTACCTCTAACCTTTATTTAAAATAAAAATAAAATACAAATATTTTCTAGAATCCGAGTGGGTGTGAATGCTCATGACTAATTCTCATGAGTCATAACGGATCACATATTTTATAGTTTTAGGTAGTTATAATTATATATTTTATTTACTGCAGCTACAAAAAGTTGACGTTTGGACCGATCGGACGAAACGACGGTCTACGGAATATTATTTGCGAATTTGTAGCTGCCTCGCTGGAAATTTTTATCCTCCTGGAAAACTCTACCGAAATAGGTTTTTTTGTCAGACTTTAGAATTTTTTCCGGTTTGGCTAATTTCTCACGTCACGTGGCTTGAATAATGCGTATTCTGAAAGAAATCGCTACGTCGCGTTATGGACGCCGAATTGTGTACCTACTTGCATTGTTATATTTTGTGTAAGGGGCAAACAGTAATTCATAACCTTATGACCATAACGCAAAGAGTAAAGACAATATTATACCTATACTACTTAGTTTCGAAAATATCATTGCGAAAGTGTTTCCTAGTGTGAAATTGGGCCAGAACTGAGGTTGATGTTGAATTCTTCTTGCACCTGTTTAAACAATTGGCTTCGTGCCGAAAACTGATGACGGATTTCACCCAGTTCCTGTCCTATTATGTATTGTATTCTGTGCCCAGTTAGGGCGTTTTTCCACGAGCCCCCGCACGGCACGACAAATTGCGGTGACGACACCGAGCGCCATATTATATTTCTATGGACCGTTTACTCATTCAACGACACCGCCCTGAAATTTTAAATTTAGACCATTGAAACCCAACGAATGGATTAAGCCTGAAATCCTACTAATCCAACTAATAATAAAAATATGAAAGTTTGTGAGTATGTATGGATGTTTGTTACTCTTTCACGCCACATTGACCGATTTGGCTGAAATTTGAAATGGAGATACCTCATGCCCAGGATTAGCACATAGGCTAAAATTAAGGAGTTCCCGCGGGAATTAAAAGACTTTAATCGACGGGGACGAAGTCGCGGTCATCATCTAGTATTATAAATGCGAAAAATTGTGAGGATGGCTGTATGGATGGATGGATGTATGGATGGGTGGATGTTTGTTACTCTTTCACGCTACAACGAATGAACCGATTTGGCTGAAATTTGGAATAGTGATAGCTCATACCCAGGATTAACATACCTATAGGCTACATCTTATCCTGGAAAATTAAGAAGTTCCCGCGGGAATCAAAAAACTTTAATCTACGCGGACATCATCTAGTATAATATTATTCTAGTATAAATATAATTGATAGCCTAGTGGTTAGGACTGTGGTCTCCTATTCGGGGGGTCGCAGGTTCGATCCCGGGTACGCACCTCTGACTTTTCGGAGTCAAGTGCGTTTAAGCAATTAAATATCACTTGCTTCAACGGTGAAGGAAAACATCGTGAGGAAACCTGCACACCTGAGAGTTCTTCATAATGTTCTTGAAGGTGTGTGAAGTCCGCCAATTCGCATTGTACTAAACAATTAAGTGCAAGTGACGGCGACCTCATCAACTTCAACTGCGCAGGCCATGCGGCGGCGATGCCCGTCATCTGCGTTTCACCCTAATATGACGCGCTATCGTACTTAGGATATCTGCGTAACGCCCGGTTATGGCGCATTTCGACTCTGTGGTTTCTTTTTATTTTAGTTTATTCAAATATCTTCTATTTCACTCAGTTTCATCACAAAATCTGAGAAAAATAAAGGACGGAGTGGGTACAGGCCTCAGAGCGATCACCCTTGACGTAATTAGTTAGAAAAATAATATCGAATTTCAGTTGACATGACCGGTTTTTTTTTCTGTGTTTTTGTTGTTTATTTTGAAAATGTTCTTTTTTCAGTGTTATCTTCTCCTTGTGTTCCTTTTCTGCGGTACTTTATCGAAATACAGGTTAAAAATTTGTATCTAGCAACCATAGATTAAAATTTAAACTAAAGAAGAAAATTTCAATGCAGGTTTTAGGACCATTCTATGACCGTCCTATTCACTTCAATAAAATTTTAGTCTGTTAAATACCTTAATTGTATTTTTTATCTATGTTTATGTCTAATTAAAGTACAATAACTATACTCTATGACAAAAAATATTACATGGCACTTGAGTTTGTGCTTTTTTTATAAAAAATAGATAAAGTAGCGGTTTTTTATTGCAAGCCGCCATCTTGGAAACATGCCGCAGTTCGAGCAAGTTTGATAACAAAGGCTGCGCAGTTGGAGGGGGTCCGATAGCGAGTCATAATCGGGCGGAACGCAGTTGAAGGGTTCATTAATATTAACATAGATTAGCATGCGGAGGCAGTTGAAGAGTACATAATAGATAGATAAATCAAATATTATACAGCTATATTACAATATGATATAAAAGTATGCAAGAGATCATATAATTATAGTTATCTTTTATTCAATGAATAACTGATAGTATAATATTGGGTATGTGTATAATAAATAAATCTGTAGATAGCGCACTCATCTGAATTATTTTAAGTTTTATTTATTTCATGATATTAGGTATTAATTGACCGAGCGAAGAGAGGTCTTTGAGTCTACTTGAGTGAATTTGCACTTGTCCGTCCGTCCGTCCGTCTATCCGTCCGTCCGTCCGTCCGTCTGTCAGAGCCTTATAACTTTTGAATTACTGAACGTAATTACTTCAATTTTAGATATAATATGTAAACTGATGGCCTTCAGCCGAATATTGCATAAAAAAATATCAAAATCTTTATTTCAGGGGGGCTCCCATAGAAGTGAATGCGAAGGAAAATATTTTTTGTTGCCTTTCATAGGCTTGCGATATATCTTTTTAAAGACAATTTTGAACAGAGTACAAAAATATTTTTATTTATTTAATTTTTTATTATCAAATGGTATTAATTCTTAATTTGTTTGTTGGTTTGTCCGTCAATCACGCTGCAACAAAGCTACGGATTGACGTGATTTTTTGGATAGGTATAGTTCAGAACCTGGAGGGTGACATTAGACATAGGCATCCTGGAAAATCAAAGAGTTCCCATGGGATTTTAAAAACTAAATCCACGCGGACGAAGTCGTGGGCATCAGCTAGTGGGGTATCATACAAAAGAGTCCACACATTTTGCAAATCCTGAAAAAGGTTTTTATTTCCTTTGGAGAGGACTTTTTCGATTTTTCGTAAGGCCACATCTTGAAAACAGTAAAGACAATGAATTTCATATTATACTCGTAGTTTAATGCTTTAATCTAAATTCTCTACGAAAGAGAAAAATGGTCCAACCATTTTTCTTCTTGATAGAAAGTTTTCCCAAACATAGCATCAGAATATAACCTTTTATAAATTTTAATTGCGGTACTAACGGTAATAAATCTTTGCGTACTTTTTTCCATTTGGGTAGACATTTACAATAATTCTATTAGCTACGATACAACCCAAAGAAAGAGAAAAGTATTTTATTAATGAGAATTAGAGAAACAGTGTATTTGTAATATTTCGTAAAGAAAGACATAACAAGTAGGTAAAGTGCTGAATAGGTAAAACCAAATTGAAAGTTCTTTTTAAATTGCTCTAAAACATCTGCTATTAATAAAACGATAAACAAAATTATTTTATTCTAAAAATACCTAATAAAGAATGTATAAAAAATGCTTAAAAGAATTTCTACATCATCATTCATTCAATCATCCATCTCAACCCATCACCGGCCCTCTGCTGGGCAAGTGGGCATAGCTTTATGCTCTCGAATGAGAAGGGTTTAGGCCATAGCCCTCTACGCTGGTCAATTGTGGATTAGCAGACTTCACACACCTTTGAGAACTTTATCCAGAACACTCAGGCATGGAGGTTTCCTCACGATATCTTTCTTCACCGTTAAAGGCAGTGAGTGATATTTAATTGTTTAAGGGCCCATTTCACCAACGTAAAATAAGTCTTATCCGAGCGTAAATTTAATGTTTTGACAGTATTTCCAATACGAAAACTGTCAGAACGCTCAATTTATTCCTCGGTTCGACGTTGGTGAAATCGGCACTACAACGCACATAGGTACCTAACTCCGAAAAGTCCGAGATTCAGCTTCCGAAATCATATAAAGTGATACGGAAAACATGTTGGTTAATGTATGCAAAAGCACCATATGGGATCATCATCATTAGAAACTATCACCGGCTCACTACTGAGCGCAGGTATCCTCTCAGAGAAGGGTTATAGGCCATAGTCCACCACGCTGGCCCAATGCGAATTGGCGGACTTCACACACATTCAAGAACATTATGAAGAACTCTCAGATGCGCAGGTTTCCTCACGATGTTTTCCTTCACCGTTGAAGCAAGTGATATTTAATTGCTTAAACGCACTTGACTCCGAATAGTCAGTGGTGCGTACCCGGGATCGAACCTGCGACCCCCCGAATAGGAGACCACTGTCCTAACCACTCGGCTATCACTGCTTCACTCGGCTATCACTGCTTCACTCGTATGGGATACTTAGTAGTACTTATCCATATGGGATGCTTAGTTTCAATTTAAAGCTTGGTAATGACACTTGGTAGTGGTTCAGGGCTTTCTTCATTCTACCAAGAAGAACGTGCGGAAAAGACCTTGTTATTACATTGTTATTTATTAAGACATAACCTACTTTTAAACATACGGTCTAGGTACTTAAGGACCGTATTCTCATTATTTTATTGTTTGCGGTTGTTTTAAGTACGGTTCATAAGGGTCTGCATTAGAACAAGCTCTCAAAGAGAAATAAACTGTTTCACCTTTAGTGTTCTGGGGTAGTTTTAAATCGTTTCGTTTACCTTGTTTCTTTTGTTGTTTGGAAATACACACTCCACCTAGTTTTTGAATAAAAAAATTTCCTACTCAAGCGATTCTCTTATAGGTCACGGGTATGCTTCCAGGCAAGAACATTTGCTATTCTTGGATAGAAGCAGGCGTTTTTACGGAATTCGATGATACTACATAAGCTATAATTTAGGAAAAATCAAATCGACTTCGATACACCGAAATAAAAAATTACTGAAAAGGGAAAATGTCCATAATTTGAAAACTACTGAACCGATTTTGATGAAATGATTTTGATTTTTAGATTGAAGTAACTGTAAGCAAATAAAAAGAGTGATCACAATCCGATTAATAGTTTCGGAGAAATGCGTGGACAAACATAAATACATAAATACACGTATAAAATTTTGTAAGTAAGTATATTTTTTGGAAGCCCTAATGGATTATTATAATGTGAATATTTTGCAGTTCCAATAATATTACGTATACGCATGAGTCGAATTGATATCCTTCTATTTTTTGAAGTCGGTTAAAAAGAAAAAGTATAATAATATTCTTTTTAGGTTAGGACTGCGGTCTTCAGTTCATGGGGTCATGGGTTCATGGGGTTCAATTCCGGATCCGGTCACGCACCTCTGACTTTTCGGAGTTATGTGCATTTAAACAATTTAGCGTTGGGGTCCCAAGGTGCTGTAGTGGCGACCCCGCACCGGTAAGCGCAGTGTTGGCAGACCCCCCACTAGGTGGACCGACGACATCAAACGAGTCGCAGGGAGCCGCTGGATTTAGGCGGCGCAAGACCGAAGCCTGTGGATGTCCATGCAGGAGACCTATGTCCAGCAGTGGACATCTAAAGGTTGATAATGATGATGATGATGAAGCAATTTAATATCACATGCTTCAACGGTGAAGAAAAACATCGTGACAAAACCTGCATGCTTGAGAGTTCTCCATAATGATCGCATATAACGGCCATAACCCTTCTCTGAGAGGGGGCCGGTAGGACCGGAGGGGCGCTCAGTAGTGAGCCGTTATTGTGTTGCTCATGATGATGATGATGATGATGATGATGATGATGATAATCCGGCAAACCAGTTGTTTCTCGTGTAGACAAAACGAAAGAACAACACAACACGCAGCCCCATACAAACTCTTCGAATCATAGTCGACGTAGGTACCTACACGTTTCGCTCCGATACCGGAGCATCATCAGGAGATGCTGACTCAACAATTCACAAATGTAAAGTGAGTGCAATTTTTCTTTTCACCCGACTGCGCAACGCAAATGAGTCGTAATGTGTTTATCATGCTGTGTATGTTAAACAAACGTTGTAGCAAACGCGTGGGCCGATTTTGATAAGTGGCACGTCGTTAGATTCGCCATGCCAGCGCGGCGGAAAGCGTCAATTTTCCTCCCGCTGCGCTAAGCGAAAATGTCGCTTTCCGCCTCCGTCGAGGAGAAAAATAGTATACACACCACGGGCAGTAAATAAGAAAGCCTCAGATCACATGTTTATTGACCTCGGCTTCGCCTCGGACAACAATTACATGTGATCTGAGACATTTCTTATTTTACTGCCCTAGATGTGTAATATACTATTTCTTCAAATCCTATTAATAATAATAAATAAATTTATTATTATTGAGTGGGATACCAAATTAAAGGGTTTGAAAAGGTGATTACGAAAATATATTTTTCATTTTTTTTCTCATAAATTTGATAGATACAAGTAATTGATATTTTCATTGATATTATTACAGCATTCGGTTTTTTCTTTTTTTTTTCTATTACTAAAACTATTACTGAGCTTGGCGAAGGCATTGAACTTTTCTTGACAGCAAAATTCAATGCCTTCATTTTTCACCTAACCCGGAATCGAACCATAGGACATCTTAATCTTCAGTCAAACCTTCTCACCACTAACCAACGAGGCAGTCATTTTAATTATACCACACCATTCCCAATAATGCAAATAATATAAAATCACAGAAGAAAGCATAATATTATTGCAATCACCACATTTGACTAATTTTGCCTTTGTAAATTAATAATTTATGAAACACGCTTCGCACTTCACACAATTATTGCACAAATGTATTTTAATGAATTCAGTGACGAACAAATTAATTACCACATATTAAATTCATGAATTATATGAGTATTTTACTTGCGTTTATTGCCAGGCTTATTTTAAATGAACCGCTCAATTTTTTTATAGCTCAGTGTCAGTAATGGAATGGACTAAAGGGCGTAGGTTCTCTCCTTTGAAATAGTTAATCGTATCCACGCTTGAGAAGGTACCTACCTATGAAGCAACGGCTAGATCATGCGTCATGCTCGTGAATGGGTGCCAACGACGGGAATGGCGCTACTTTCTAAGTGCCCGTCTTAACATGAACTGAATTGTAGTACCTACGCTTTTTTGGAACTTATCCTCATTGTGGAAATATTATAATAAATTCTACAAAGTTGCATGGGTTAAATCGGCTTGGCATCCGGCTGCCCACAAGATAGTATAAAAAACTTATTACAATATAATAGCTACATAATATATTGTAAAATGATTATTTTGAAAAGAGCAACTGCTGAGTTTCTTGCCGGCTCTTCTCAGCAGAATCCGCTTTGCGAACCGGTGGTAGAGCCATGACGTGTCATAAGAGCCACAGGATGGCCTACGTGAAATAAATAATTTTGAATTGAATTGAATATGTTGGTTGTAGAAGGTCGTGGGTACCAAACCAAATAATATTATATTTCAACTAGTTGACCCGGCCCGGCTTCGCAGGGTAAGCTACAAAACAAACGCAACGGTACAAACTGCTGGAGCCTGGAGTTCAATATTACTTATAGTAAATATTTGGTACCTACAATATCTTATATATAAAATTCTCGTGTCACAATGTTAGTTACCTTACTCCTCCGAAACGGCTGGACCGATTTGAAATGAACCGATGAAATTTTGTGTGCAAATCGGGTAGGTCTGAGAATCGGCCAACATCTATTTTTCATAGCCCTAAATGATAAGGGTGACCAACCACTAAATATTTTTGCTGGCGGTACGAAGTTCGCTGGGTCAGCTAGTCAATTAATAAATTATCCACAGTATCTAAATCCCGACAGTTTAGATAAACAGTAGGTACCCAGCAGCATCAGAATTGAGAAACTGGAGTTCAATGGTGTAGTCTATTTGTAAATGGCCAAGACCCTCATATGTATGGTATGCATTTTATAAAAATTTTAACTCTTATGCGAATGAATTGCTGCTCACCGGGAGGAGTACGGTCCTCTATCTCCGATATTATTTATTAGATCTTGACCAAAATTGGGAAAAACATATTTGGTAGTGTACACTTTCAAATAAAAAAAAAGAATTATTAAAATCGGTTCAGATTTGACTGAGTTATGGAGTAAAATCAACAAAAATTTTCATGTTGAAAAATCATCCTGGAGAAACCTCATGTTTTATCGGGATCCAAACTATCCTATATGTTGACCCGGAGTATCAGCTATCAGTACCTTATATACCAAATTTCATTTAAATCCGTTCAGTAGTTTTCGCGTGATGTCCGGGCATACAGACATACAGACAGACAAAAATTAAATATAAATCTGTTTTGGGCTCAGTATCGATAATCAAACATCCGCCAGTTAAAATTTTCAAAAAATATTAAATGTACAGAAATCTTCCAGTTACAGTTTTATTACAAGTATAGACAGATAATTTTAGTAAATCGTAGGTACATCACTAACAAAAGTTTTTACTTAGGTACTTAAATGAAACATTCAACATTAGTTTTAATAATATAAGTACTCGTAGGATCAGAAGCTCTATATATCGCTCTATATTTGAAACAAATATCGTATCTTCGTATTTTGCCACAAAAATATTCTACGTGAGATGAAATTGGATTTCATTTGAGTGTTAGTTTTTTGCTTCACTCGCGTACCTTTGTCACTTTTTTTTTCGACTGAATAAAAACATGACGGCGACGATTTAAATTAAAATATTTTTCGTGCTCGAATGTGCGCTACTTCAGAGTTGGACATCATGAAAGTTCTTTATTAGGTTAATTTGGTACCAACCGGAAAGCACCCGGAAGTTTCGACATGTCCACTCGCCAGTTTGGACTGGCGACAATGACTGGTAGCAGCGGCTGGCTACAGTGAATGACCACAGTGGCTGGCGACAGCAGCTGGTGACACTGACTGGTAACAGCGGCTGGCTACAGTGAATGACCACAGTGGCTGACGACAGCGGTAGGATACTGCAACTGACGACAGCGGCTGGCGACAGTGGCTGGCTTCAGCGACTTGTTATAGCCTCCGGTGACAGCGGCTGGATACAGCGATTGCCGACAGGGCTAGTGACAGCAACTAGCAACAGCGGCTGAAAATGAACCTTACACTATGAAGCGAAGATAGATGTTGGAATGCTTCGTAGTATTTACTTAAAATTGCCTATTAATATATTTCTGAGCTGTGGCGGGTGTTGAAGTATTGACAGGGCTACGATAGCAACTTTGACTGCAGAACCGTGGACATAAAGTTCTGCAATATTCCACTCTCGAATCATCGATACATAATATGTATATTATACCCCACTATAACTCTTCTCCTGATATTGTGTTTGTCTGTGTACTAATGCTTTTAAAACTTGCTTTTGACCGCGACTTTGCGTGGAGTTAAGGTTTTTTGAAAATTCTGTGATCAGACTTTCCGGGATACCTGAAATGTCACTCTCCAGGGGCAAAGCTATACAAATGTACAAAAAGAAATCAGTAGCACCTTGCTGCGAGATTGAAGGATAAACACTTTTGTATTAAATAATAGGTAAAATTTTTACTTCAAATATTAAAATAATAGTCCTTGAATTATACCGATCAAAATTCAATCTGTTATTTCGAATAAAAATATCAGAATCCAATTGCCAAACGGAAAATCGTACTAATATTTATGAAAAAACGAAAACCTTAATAACTTTCATACAATGGAGCGATGAAAGCCTATCGACCTTTTTTCATAATACGGATCCTAGGGAGCATACACATTGATGAATACACGTCACATTCCACACACTTTCATTTTTTAACGTAATCAAAGGAAAACTTAAATATTTTTATGATTTGAGGATGCTTGAGGATTTATAATTCCATTCACTTGAAGTCATAGTTTCGGTGATTTCGTGATCAACATGTTTCTTAATAACCTCATGTTATTATAATATATTTTTATTATATATCTAGGTTGTTCCAAAAATTGTTAGCTACAGAATAAAGACAGTCTTTTTCTAGAAACTATTTTGAAAGGCTTATTTCAATACAAATCTTTTTGCTGAAAATCACTGGCCTACCCTGACCTATGTGTAGATTTTTTTTTAAATATTTTTATAAACAGTAAATGTTTCACACTTTTGTTTGCAAACTATAGTCGTTTTCCTAGTTCCATGGCAAACTATAAATGTCACACATTCCAACATAGACTTATTATAATATTACTAGCGTACATTCCAACTGTTTTTCATTTCACTAACAAGTTTTGGAACAGCCCACGTATAATTTAAGTATGCAGTAATAGATGAGGAAATATTATCAAACCGAATTCTGGCCAAATAGCCATAGCAGCCACGCCAACGCAAAACAAGTCAACTTACACTCTGTAAAATATAGCATGAGTCCTGTGACAGATGTCACCCAAATGACGCCTATGAAGTTCAGTATTTTAATGTATGAAAAATATACGTGAAAAATATCATACTTCGTTGGTTTATGCACATTAATAGTGATGTTCCTTTTGTTATCGAAACCAAAGTCTATAACTTACGTGCACTAGATCTACTTTAAATCGGAATAAGTTGTTGCTTTTTAAATTAAAAATCTTATTATTTACATTTTATTAATATTATTAATTGCAAAACGACAGCAATTTGAATCCACTGGTTTTATTTAAAGTCACTTAAAAACAATTTGGAATTTTAGGGCTTACAGCACTGAATACAATAATATAGGTAGTGGTTAGGTGAGTAGTGGGGTTCCACAAGTCATCAACTGCCATTTTATGTTTGCCACTTGCAAGGTAGTATGAGTGCAAACGCCTTGGGAATTGGAACAAAACAAGATTGGCAACATGATGTTCATTTCGACAGTTTGAATGATGAAGAATTTATAATAATTAATCTGCAGGACTGCTCTAGCGACTCTGAATGTGATGATAGTGAGAATGATTTGGGTTGTGCACCACTGCTTAATTAAATACATTATGAAACCTTTATCCTTTTGTTTGATTTCATTATAATAAGTAGTTACAAATAATGATCCTATTAAAGTTGGACTATACTATTATATTCATTAATATAGTAACCATAAAATCGACATTTTGTAGCTAGTAATGATAATATCGATATCATTATGATGGATTTTCAATAGTGTCCAGCCCTATTCAAGTCAATCTGACAACTGTCACAGGACTCAATCTATATTTTACAAACTATAGTAAGATTACCTACAGTTCACCAGTGTGAGCGCGAACACAAGTGAACTCTCTTTTCCCTCAGTCTCATAAGCTGATGGATTTTCTCAGTTCGACCACGGGACCGATGGCGTGCTCTAAAGACATAGAACAAGTATTATACCTACAAGAATAACCCAATTTAAAAAAGGAGGAGTTTATCAATTCGTCGGAACTTTCTTTTTTATGTACGTTCACCGATTACACGAAGACGCCTAAACCGATTTGGAGAATTCTTTTTTCTTTCAAATGGTAGTATATACTTCTCAGGTGGTCCCATTGAATTTTTGTTTTGCGAGAGTGCTTTTAAAACATAAACAATAAAGTATATGTAGTACTGTGTAGTGGCGCGGGCCGTTAGAAGTCTTTTTTTTTAAATAATTTCTTATATTAAATTATATGCATACTTGTTACAATGGTGCATTCTAGCCAGTAAAGAGAGTTTCAGTCAGTCAAATTAAAGATGATTGTGACAGTCACAGAGCTGTCAAATTAGTGCTAGCCTCTTTGAGCTTAAAGCGTAGCCTCACGCAAAGCCGTGCAAATCTTGTGCGTTAGAAACACCATTGTGTAAGCGCTATTATATTCATGCAATCGTTCTATTGAAAGCCATAAAAGTGGCTTGGACCCTTCTGTATTGTTAACAATCGTAAACAAATACCAATATCGCCCCTAAGGTCGGGGATATAAAAATCATACTTGAATGAAAAGCCTAAGCTTAAGCTGACAACCGCTTTTTGGCTTAGACCGATTTATATCCGATAACGTCCATCTTTAGATGGGTACACTGTGTCTTATTCTCGCCATATTACATATTATATTTTATATTATTACAAGCTGACCCGGCGAACTTCGTACCGCCAATAAAAGTTGTCTGAACTTATCAATATATACTCGTATGGGCCGATTTCTTCTTTGTCAATCGACAGACCTCCAATGCTGGACAAAAATCTCTTGCATGGACTTCCACAGTTCTCGGTCTTGCGCCTGCCGAGAAGAACCAGCAAGAAACTCAGCAGTTGCTCTTTTCAAAACAAGTTTACAATATAATGGATATTATCCTATGTATGCAGTGTTTCCACAATGAGGGGAAGTTCCACAAAAGCATACCTAATTATAATTCTTAAGACGGGCAGACAGAAAGTAGCCCCATTACCGCCGCCCATCACCCAGCCATTGCTTCGCTCAAACATATTTGAGGGAATGTCGCTCTAATGACTCGAACGACGTCGA
The DNA here is from genome assembly GCA_029955525.1 of Oeneis ivallda. NCBI lineage: Eukaryota > Metazoa > Arthropoda > Insecta > Lepidoptera > Nymphalidae > Oeneis > Oeneis ivallda. The sequence goes on from JARPMR010000012.1 coordinate 21,467,697, forward strand.
AAAGTCGAGACTCTACCACCGGCACCGGTTCGGAAAGCAGATTCTGCTGAGAATAGCTGAGCTTTCGAAGAGTTTTGGAGTTTATAATAATATTATTATCTATTATTGTATAGATATACCTCACTAACCATGATGAAGCACTAAAATGTTTTCTTCTCTCTTAACTATGTCAATCCAAAGTTCTCAACATTCAAACAACTAGCGAAGTATTTCGCAAAGTGATTCAAACTTTCTCGAACGAAGGTTCCAGGAAAGTTACCCTCGACAGCTTCCGGAACCCGAGTGTATCCTTGTTGTTATATGGAACATATCTTGTTCCTTATGTCAAAAACTGTTGACATAAGGAACAAGGTGTGGTAACCAAAGACGTCTGTCTACCTATGGACAAGCAATTCGGAGTATGAACTGTGTTGCATCGCACGGGCTGAGGTAGAGAGGGGAGCTGGAATGGTCAAGGCATAAGGTTGCAAATCTTCATTGATCATACGCGGCCGCGGCTCGCAGAGGCGTGCAAGGTGTGCGGGGTGCGGGAGGCATATTATATCCTTGGAAATATCGCTCGGTCGCTGGTATTATAAAAGTACTAGCTGATGCCCGCGACTTCATCCGCTATGCTCATGCAAAATATCACGACGATCCGCAGCTCTTTTGCGGCGTGATTGAAGGACAAACCAACAACAAACACACTTTCGCATTTATAATACTAGCGACGATAGTAGGGATTTGAATAAATCAGGGAGTAATTTTTATTTCGTATCTAGTGTTACGAATTACGATGTTGATATCTAATTATTCACTATAATAACTATACGTTTTGTTACTTGAGTAAAGGCATTGTTGGCTTTTCAATTCACAATTATGTGCCTAGAACGTTTTATCGCATCAATAGCGCCCCCGTCCGTACGTCGCGAGTGCCATGCCATACTAAGAACTAGTGCTAGGACATCAGTGCAACTCAGTTGAACATGGTATGTGTTCGTAACCGTATCTAGTAGGTACTACATTTATATCGGTGGTTGTAACCGATCACCGATCTTAATATAATTTGATAGCTTGCAACCCGAATACGCTATTTATTCCGGGAATCAAAGTTTTCCGCGGGATTTAGAAAAAAATCTTTGTCTATAAGGAAAGATGACTGACTGACTAACTGATCTATAAACGCACAGCTCAAATCATTGGACATGGGCATACCTATTTTGACGTAGGCATCCGCTAAGAAAGGATTTTTGGAAATCCAACTCCTAAGGGGGTAAAATAGGGGTTTAAAAAATCGAACTTAACGTGAGTGTCTAGTGGTTAGGACTGTGGTAGAAGCAGTGATAACCTAGTGGTTAGGACTGTGGTATCCTATTCGGAGGGTCGCAGGTTCGATCCCGGGTACGTACCTCTGACTTTTCGGAGTCAAGTGCGTTTAAGCAATTAACTATCACTTGCTTCAACGGTGAAGGAAAACATCGTGAACTTCATAATGTTCTCGAAGGTGTGTGAAGTCCACCAATTCGCATTGGGCCAGCGTGGTGGACTATGGCCTATAACCCTTCTCTGAGAGGAGACCTGCGCTCAGTAATGAGCCGTTGATGGGTTGCTAATGATGATGATGATGATGTGAGTGACGTCGCGGGCAAAGGATAATTAATATTTAGATGGAATTCGTATAGAAGTAGGTGGATACTATTTAATATTGTAATGCTCTATCAATTTAATCACACGCTTACAGTGAATCGAGTGACCATCGTTTTCACACGTAATCCGATATTGCGGAGGTTGGTTTAATTTCCTAACCAATATTGACTCTGCCGCAATTAGTATGGGGGACGATTTGCATACGATTGACATGCCCTTACGGGGTCATTCGCCAACTACTAAATGCCCGCGATCCTGTCCATGGGTCCAAAATTTTAAGAAAGGCAACCAATTAGTTTTAGTCCTTTTCATATGCATACGGTCAAAGCACGGTCGCCGTGTAAAGTAGAAACGACCGTGCCTTGTGAAAGCTCTCATTGTAGCTCATACATGACCATTAAATCATCGCGCGATCACATAAAAAGTTTGATTTAGATAGGTGGGATGCGATTTAAAACCCTACAAATCCTTTAGAGTGGACACGCGATGGCATCGCGCGATCGATTCGTATGTTCAATAAGAAACTTTGTTTTACCAGCGCACGATCATTTTCATCGCACGACGACATCGCATCGTTGATCAATGATCATACTAAGGCATCGTCCTAATTGGCGATCAATCGTACGAGCAAACGATGCGATTTCGACGCGCGATTTACATGTGCGTGTGCGATCATATGATCAATCCTATAAATCCTTTTAAGTTATCCCGTGTCATCTCAAAGCAATGCCAGTGGTGGAGACGCGATGGCATCGCGATCGATTCTCCTTGTCAATTAAGACACTGGTTTTACCATCGCACGATCATTTTTATCGCGTTATGAAATCGCATTGTTTGATCGTATGATCGAGTCAATTAAGACGACGACGACGCTAACGCCTAAAACTTTGAATTAGAATCATTACGTGATTGAAAACGAGTGGAACCCAAATCTGTTCACTTACAAGTAGGTATCTATCCCTTTTCAATAGGGATTATAAATTATCTCAGGTGACCACTCTGCCCATGATCCTGAATGAGAATGCCAATTATTGTAGGAGTAGGTATACCTTCCCTTTATGTGATTGTGATAAGGTATGATTTACTTTTCGACCCAAATTTTCGAGGTACTTAAATGCTATTCATTACAATAACTACGATTTATATTCAATAATAGAAGAGCAACGCATTGAACTGAGAAGAGTCATCATATTTGAAATATGGGATTTGGAATTTGGATAGAGGAAGTGTGTGCATTCCTAGCCTATTACTGGACACCGGTCTCCTCTCGGAATGAGGGTTAAGGGAATAGACCACCAACAACTCTCAGTTTTCAGTTCACATTGCAGCAAGTGATATCAAAACGCATATGACTGAAAAGAGGTGCTAACCGGGGATTCAAACTCGTCTCCCGACGAAGTCAAACTGTTATACTATCACCACAACGTCGATATCTATATCTTAATACATATAAATTACGTGTCACGTTGTTTGTCCGCGATGGACTCCTAAACTACTTAACCGATTTTAATCAAACTTCGTAACTATCTGTAATTTGGTCCAGCTTAAAAGATAGAATAGTTTTTTTGGATTAGGATAGTTTATTTGTTTTATTTATATAGATAAGTTGGCGGTACGAAGTTCGCTGGGTCAGCTAGTCTTAATATATATAAATTACATGTCACGTTGTTTGTCCGCGATGTACTCCTAAACTAATTAACCGATTTTAATCAAACTTCGTAACTATCTATAATTTGGTCCAACTTAAAAGATAGGATAGTTTTTTTGGATTGGGATAGTTTATTTGTTTTATTTATATAGATAAGTTGGCGGTACGAAGTTCGCTGGGTCAGCTAGTCTTAATATATATAAATTACGTGTCACGTTGTTTGTCCGCGATGGACTCCTAAACTACTTAACCGATTTTAATCAAACTTCGTAACTATCTGTAATTTGGTCCAACTTAAAAGATAGGATAGTTTTTTTGGATTGGGATAGTTTATTTGTTTTATTTATATAAATAAGTTGGCGGTACGAAGTTCGCTGGGTCAGCTAGTCTTAATATATATAAATTACGTGTCACGTTGTTTGTCCGCGTTGGACTCCTAAACTACTTAACCGATTTTAATCAAATTTCGTAACTATCTGTAATTTGGTCCAACTTAAAAGATAGGATAGTTTTTTTGGATTGGGATAGTTTATTTGTTTTATTTATATAGATAAGTTGGCGGTACGAAGTTCGCTGGGTCAGCTAGTATTATATAAAAATCTCGTGTCACGATGTATGTTCGGGGTAAACTCGAAAATTACTAAACCGATTTTAATGCAACTTAATAACTATCTGTAATTAAGTCCAACTTAAAAGATAGGATAGTTTTTATCTTAATCATTGACATCAATATTTTTTATTGCAAATTAAAATATGTTAATTACACGACAGTCATACGAGTATATACAGTTCGAGTTTCGAGTTAGGTTGCTAGGCAACCTAGCAACCTAAATCTCGAACGATGTTAGATTGCGAGATAGTCAATTCTTAACCCAAATATAGACCACTTATCTTACTAATCCTTACTAATATTATAAATACGAAAGTGTGTTTGTTTGTTGGTTTGTCCTTCAATCACGCGGCAACAGAGCAACGGATTGACTTGATTTTTTGCATGGGTCTAGTTGAGGATCTGGAGAGTGATATAGGCTACTTTTAATCCCGGAAAATCAAAAGTTCCCGAGGGAATTTAAAAACTTAATCCACGCGGACGAAGTCGTGGGCATCAGCTAGTAATTCTATACGAATAAAAACATTGTTGACCCCTAACCGAAACTGTGGCGCAATAAAAGAGGCCGGAACCGAATTTGGGTTCAAGTACCTATTACGGGATTGGGACTCGTAAACCATGAGGCCTTAAATCAGGTGAAGAGGTCATAAAACACATATTCACGTGCATAAACAATAGCTGACTCACCCGGCTTCGCACAAGTTCCACTAAGTACTGGACTAATTTAAGCTATAGTGACTAGTGTCAGGCACAGATTTAGGATAAGTAGCTTACTAGGTGCGTAACGATACCAATCTTATATCTGCGGTGTCAGTTACAAATCCTACTATCCTACTCCTTCCTATTTCCTATTCCTATATAATTATAAAGTGAAAGTTTGTGAGGATGGATGGATGGATGAATGGATGGATGTTGGTTACTCTTTCACGCTACAACTAATTAACATTAGATTAACACAGGCTACTTTTTATCCCGAAAAATTACATTCCCACGGGAATTATAGACCTTAATCCACGCGAATGAAGTCCGCTCTCTCTCCCTCTCTCTCTCTGGTTCTCCTATGGATCTGTTCATGTTTTATTTGATCCCGCAGGGATATTCCGAGCTCTCTATAACCCGCTACAACAATTGAAATTTTTATATAATAATAGAATCAATAAAAATTAGTTCTGTTGACCAGTTTATCCCAAAATCAAACTATTAGTAAATGCCCGCAACTTTTTCCGGGTGGGTTTAGTTTTTAAAAATTCCAGGGGAAACCAATGATTTTCCGGGACAAAATGTAGCCTATGTCAAAGTTCGGCGTCAAAGTAAAATAAACCATAACAGCATTGAATTAGAACTCAATTTCGTGTATCCATTCTCAACCGTTTAGGGTATCCTACATCTTCTTCTTCTTCTTCTTCTTTATCAACCTATAGACGTCCACTGCTGGACAAAGGTCTCCTGCATGGACTTCCACAGGCTTCGGTCTTGCGCCGCCTGAATCCAGCAGCTCCCTGCGACTCGTTTGATGTCGTCGGTCTACCTGGTGGGGGGCCTGCCAACACTGCGTTTCCCGGTGCGGGGTCGCCACTCCAACACCTTGGGACCCCAACGACCATCAGCTCTTCGAACTATGTGCCCAGCCCATTTCCACTTCAGTTTCGCGACACGCTGAGCTATGTCGGTGACTTTGGTTCTCCTACGAATCTCCTCATTTCTGATTTGATCTCGCAGGGATATACCGAGCATAGCTCTCTCCATCGCTCGCTGGGTGACCCTGAGCCTTCTTATGAGGCCCATAGTTAGCGACCATGTCTCGGATCCGTAAGTCATCACTGTCAACACGCACTGTTCGAAGACTTGAGTCTTCAGGCACTGAGGGATTTTGGACGAGAAGACATCTCGGAGCTTCCCGAACGCTGCCCAGCCGAGTTGGATTCGGCGGTTAATCTCTTTCTCGAAATTGGACCTACCTAGCTGGACTGTATGTCCCAGGTATATATTATACTCGTCTACAATTTCGAGCGCAGAGTTCTCAACGATTACTGGGTGGAGCGGAGCATGAGCATTGGACATGATTTTCGTCTTGCTCATGTTCATTTTCAGGCCCACCTGTTGAGAAACCCTGCTGAGATCATTGAACATTGTATTGAGATCTCTCAGAGTGATCCTACATACCTAAACGTATACGTATTTTTCTTTGACGCTAACTTTGACGATTCGATCGGCAATTTTTAGACAATCGGGGGGCTGGTCCTCAACTATACTCATGCAAAACATCACGTTAATCCGTTGCTCCTTTGCTGCGTGATTGAAGGATAAACCAAAAAACACCCGTTCGCATTAATAGTAAGGATTTTCTTGCACAAATTATTTATCTAAGGCAAATCTTTACAATATAATTGTACCTAACTCCTACGACGAGAGGTTCAAAGCGAAAAACTAGTATTTTATTCACTTTCCTTTCCCTGCCAATCTGCGCTTAGCCTTAGAAGTGGGTACATTTTCTCGAACATGGCTATAACCACTAGTGCTGTGGGTAACAACTAACAAGTAACAACAATTTCGCTGCAAACGAATTAGAATTTTGCACTTTATCGCAGAAAGTTATATCTGATGTGTCTTTTAATCCTTCACGTAATATTTTAGAAGCGTCGCTGGATGCGGTTTTCGTGTTTGCAATTTATTTTAGAATACGATGTGAATAACGTCGAATGAGTGCTTTTCTCGGTTAGAATAACTTTGGTTTAAGTTTCACGAGTCATTTTGGTGGTTTGAGTATACATTTGGAGAGTGATTCTTGGGAAATAACAGGGAAATATCAAAATGTACCTAAATTCATTTAATAAAGACTGGTAGAGATATGTACCTAAGTGTTTCCTTGTCCGCCAGCTTATCTGTATAAATAAAACAAATAACTAAACTATCCTAATAAAAAAAAACTATCCTATCTTTCAAGTTGGACCAAATTACAGATAGTTACGAAGTTTGATCTAAATCGGTTCAGTAGTTTAGGAGTCCATCGCGGACAAACAACGTGACACGTAATTTATATATATTAAGATAAGATTTATCACTAATTGTTTGAACTGTGAAAGAAAACCTCGTGAGCAATCGTTACTGCGTAGTCGGCCTTTGAAGGCTTACTAAAAGTGGCTCATCACCCCGTCGACTATAGCGATTCTAAGCGACATAGTTCGATGGTAATACTTTAAAGCTAAAAAAATTGGAAACGAGGTGAGCTGACTTAAAAACACTCACGTATAAATTCCGTGCCGGTAAGCCGTCAGACCTGTCAGCTTTGTACGATAAAGTCTTTTATACTAAAAAAATGTGAGGGATGCGATGCCGCGAGCCAGATAGGTACTCGAGCGCTGTAGATTTATGTTTTGTTAACTTGTATTTATGTGGTTAACCTCTACTCGACTGACGGGTGTTGATCCATACAAAGAATGTATAGAAGGAAAACTGACTGACTGTCTCTCAACGCACACCTAAAACCATTGGAGGGATCGGGCTGAAATACAGACAGCTATTAAGACGTAGGCATCCAAGAGTGGGTGTACGTTCGTTAACAGTAAACAGATTTGATTTTTACAGCAGTAGATCAAGTTTCAACTATCCGAAAAAAAAAACACGCAAAAATTACATCATACTGCCAAGGGACGTGCTTGGGCAAAAACATAAAATGATGAAATTTGTTCGATAATAAAAAATCACGAAGTTAGGTCTAATTTTTAACCAATATTCATTTATTTTCAATGTGTTGCATATTACAGAGCCAAAATTTTTACATTAAATTCCGACTGATATTATCAAGGAAGTAGCCTAGTGAATTGAAAAGAAAATTAATATTTTACGAGTTACAAAGTATTTGGCGCTTACTACACTCCTATTCCGCGCAAAACGCTTTCTTTTGTCGCGCCTCACATGAGGTTGCGGCTATGTTTTATTTCATCGCACCGCGTGGGCGAAATCTGATTTTTTTTTGGTGTTTACGCGTTCTTAAGGCGGGCCTGAGTATTTATGGTTGTTCGTAAGTACAACGCTCCTCCGCGCGTGGAATTCCGCAGAATCACGCTGTGTGGCAGTGTGAAATTCGCCTTAAAAAGATTTTTGAAAATTCTACCCCCAAGGGGTAAAAGGGGTTTGAAAAATCGGACTCAACGTGAGCGAAGCGGCGAGCAATCGCTAGTAATAATAATAACAATGTTTCTTCTGATTCCAGACACAGCGGCGTATCTCTACCGACGCGTGGGAATCATTTTTTTTAAATAATTATTTTTATTGTACACATACTACAGGTACTTAGGTGGCAATGCACTAGTAGAAGCTGTGTTGCAGATGCCACCGCCCACAATTATAATAATTCAACAAATTTTACAATTACAAAATTAAATTAAAATTATTACAATATACAAAAAAAATCAGCCAAGTGCGAGTCGGGCCTCGCTCTTTTAGGGTTCCGTTAAAAAAAATTAATTAAAAGATTTCCATCTACCCACCTACCCATTTTAATTTAATTTTTTTAATTTAATTTAATTTTTATTATTTGTTGTTATAGCGGCAATAGAAATACATAATATGTGAAAATTTCATCTGTCTATCTATTACGGTTTACGAGATACAGCCCGCTGACAGACGGACGGACGGACGGACGGACGGACGGACGGACGGACAGCGTAGGCTTAGTAATAGGGTCCCGTTGGTACCCTTTGGGTACGGAACCCTAAAAACGAAAGAAAATATTGGAGTTCCTTCTAAAATACTGAAAAAAGTGTTTGAGTGTGTTTGTGTGTGTGTATGTGTTTATTATAGTGCACATTTGGGCGCTGTCCGAGGCACGGAAGTGACACACGTGACACACCACCAAGACAAGAAGGTATCTGAAGGATTGCCAAAGAATCGAAAATTATAGGTCTTGACAGCGATTTTTGATCTCATCTGATGGTAAATGAACGGGCGGCAGCGAGCTAACTTGAAACAGAGTTTGGCAGTTTTAATCAAACCCATACCTCTGATCGGTTTCAAAGCACCATCGTGCTGGAACGCTTCATTGCTTGGCGGCAAGACCTTGATCCTGATTGATGGGGTTCCAAAGTGCTGGAGTGGCGACCCCCACTAGATGGACCGACGAGATCAAACGAGTCGCAGGGAGCCGCTGGATCCAGGCGGCGCAAGACCGAAGTATGTGGAAGTCCATGGAGGTCTCCTTCGTCCAACAGTGGACGTCTATTGGTTGATTAAAAAGAAGAAGGAGTCCATGATGGTTGGGTAGCTAGGCAAGGCCAAAGTCTACCAGACTAGACTAGAGACATTTCAAATATCATACTAATATTTTTATTATGTGAAAGTGTGTTTGTTGGTTTGTCCTTCAATCACGCCGCAACGGAGCTACGGATCGACGTGATTTTTTCCATGGGTATAGTTGAGGACCTGGAGAGTGACATAGGCTTCTTTTTATCCCGGAAAAGTTGCCGAGGGACTTTAAAAACTAAATTCATGCGAACAAAGTCGCGGGCATCAGCTAGTTACAAATATCGAAATTATCCCCGCCGGGAATTGAACCAAAGACCTCTTTAAAACTACAGCGCTCACAACTGCGTCAGAAAGGTCGTCAAAACTATAAACTAAAGAAACATCGAAATTGGAACTCGGCCCGGGGCTGAGATACGGAAGGATTCAATTTACATAAAGAGACATTCCTTATTTACTGGGAACTCATCAACGGCTATGTCGGAGCTGTGAATTTCAGACTGTCGTCAAGCTATGACGTAGGCACTCACTGAGAATGGACTAATATTGGTAAGTAAGGTTAAGTCGGCCACTGTACTCTGAGAAAGGGTTTTCCAATTAAGGGTATTAAGGGAAGCAGTGATAGCCTAGTGGTTAGGACTGTGGTCTCCTATTCGGGAGGTCGCAGGTTCGATCCCGGGTACGCATCTCTGACTTTGAAAGAAATTCGGCTCAGCAGTTCTGAGTGGATTTTTGTCGGAATGGTTTCATTTACAAGTTTGTGTAAGAATACCATGTCGAGTAGATTCCGTCTAACGGATAAAGATTTGAATTTAAAATTTTTTAGCCGAGAGACGTAAGGTAAACTTTTTGTCCCGTCCAACGAAATAAAATTACGTGAATCGCCTCTGAATATTTTCCAAACGATCCTTGTGCACCTGGTACAGTCCGATTTAAACTTAATGACTTCTCGGACTTCGTGAGTTTCGGTGTGCAGAATGCAATAATCGGTACCAGCCAATCAGCGGCGCGCAGAAGGCGGCGAACCTGCGCGAACCTACACTCGCGGCTAAGATCCGTGTGGACATAAAGTTTGAATCGAGCTGTAACTGGGTTCCTTAATACCGAGCCATATTCTAGTTTGCTTCTAACAAATGTGGCGAATAATATTTTTTTGTTTTAAGAATGTTAAGATGAATGATGATGAATTGATGAATGTCCGAAGTCGCCATTTCAGATATACCAGCGCTGCGCAAATATTGTAGACACTTTTTGTTGCCGACACGGGACACTGGAACTTTTGTTACTGGGTCTAGTGTCAACAACCGGAAACAGTAGCCAGTACCGGACACATTTGCCATTTCCGAACACTGTTGCCGTCTTCAGTCCCCGATTGCTATTTCTGCTGCAGTTTGGTGTTTATTTTCCGTCAATTTCCGTTGTGTGTCAGTTGTTATGTGCAACACAGGCGACTGTGTGCAACTCGTCGAAGTTGTATGATTTCTTAATAATGCTTATATTTTCAACTAACAACTTTAAGTGATTAGTTGAAAAACACTTTTTGAGTGGAAGCAACTGGATACAAAAAGTGTCTGCGTTTGCGCAGTTGCTGATTGATTTCATACTGATAGTATGAAAATAAAATATTCAATGGTGGCTTGTATCCGACACAGGACTCAAAAGTAGCGCCTAAACATAGTGTTACGAATACCTACCGATGACTCATCTACACTAGAATAGGTAAATATGTCGCATAGGTAGGTACGTAATAAGTACCTACCATGTCCTTGGGTTGTTTACAAAAACTGTAGGTAGCTACTCTTTTGTTTACCTATTCTTTTGTATCGCGAACTTTCGGGAATGGCTTGTTATTGTCAACAACGTGTTTACATCTAATCGGATTCTCGAACTTTCTATTGTTTTGATTCGAGTATAAAAACCGCGTCGTTGCTCGCCGGGGGTCAGTTTGTTTTGAACAGGCGATCAAGAGAGATCAAGTGCGAAGTAACCAGTGCGAATTCGAAAGTGTTTGTAAGAGTGCTTTATCTGTGATCATTGTGCGATATAGTGTAAGAGCTAGTGGACTGTTGTACAGTACGTGAATAAACCTTCTTGTTTCGGAACTGGCGTCTTAATTAAACCCCTTACACGTAACAATAGCATAGGACATAGGTTACATTTTATTCCGGATAGTATGTATTCACTCGGGAAAACGATGTTAACAAGTATCAGAATGTAAAACTAGTACACTCCCAAGACAATAGTAACGAAATGCACAGTTTAAAATATTCTCCGGAATCATCAGGTGTGGCAGGGAAGCTGCAAAATATTTGCAAGGATTAAGTGACGGATCGTTCGAGCGGTAAGAATAATCCAACGAGTCATTCATTAGTATTGATCTCCGCTCAGTCAGTCTACATATTTAATAGTTTCTAGGTACCTACTCTAGCCGAACTTCAGTGCAAAACTTATTGCTGGTAAAATTGAATTTCACAGAGGTTTAATTTCAGATTTATTAGAGATCTCGTATGATTCGAATAGAGATTAATACTTTAAGGGCTTATTTCACCATCCCCCAGTAATTTTTAGCATAGTTACAGTAGCATAGTTCTTTGAACTATGTGCCCCACCCATTTCCACTTCAGCTTCGTAACTCGCTGAGCTATGTCGCTATCTTTGGTTCTCCTGCGGTGTCTTCTTCCTAACCTTATCATCTAAGTCATTGTATTACACGTAACTTCACCTGACTGCGTGATGTTATGAACAGCGCTCTGGCTGTTATTTTTACTAATCACTAACATACAAAAATAAAATGTCATTAGCAGTTCAAACAAAACATAAAGATATGACAGCGCTTGACATTTTGTTTCATTTACCCTGCCAAACATATTATTGTTTTTAACACTCTCACCGCTACGTGGGCTGCCGGCGGCCCACAAAAATTCGAGCCTAGCAGGCCACTATCGGTTTTTTGAATTTTAACTGGCAGGCCATCAGTATAATTATCACATATAATATCAACATATATAATCAATAGAATTTTTTCATAAATTTTTCAAAAAATCATCACAGTTTGATCATAGAGGAAGACTTATTAGCCTAAAATGTATACATTGTTATGAAAACAATAAAAATGGTGGACTGTCAGCTAAAACAAGCCAGGGATCGAACAAAAAGTAAACACTGTATGCCTGAAATGCCTAAAACTCAATCTAGTGTTTGTGGCCAATGTTACGCAGAAATCCATGTTCAAATTAAGCCTTATTTTTCTAATAAATATTAACATTAAGATTTTTGTTTTTAATTGGTTTTTCAAGAAATTAAAATGAATATTATGCTTTTTGGTACTAGTTTTACTTACTCAGTTTTCACCCCTATAGTTCTTTAAATATAGTCCAATTTTCATCAAACTTTTTTAGGGTTCCGTACCCAAAGGGTACCAACGGGACCCTATTACTAAGCCTACGCTGTCCGTCCGTCCGTCCGTCCGTCCGTCTGTCAGCGGGCTGTATCTCGTAAACCGTAATAGATAGATAGATGAAATTTTCACATATTATGTATTTCTATTACCGCTATAACAACAAATAATAAAAATTAAATTAAATGAAAAAAATTAAATTAAAATATTTCCATGGGTACATGGAAATATTTTAATTTTTTTTTAACGGAACTCTAAAGACAGAGGCCCGACTCGCACTTGGCTGATTTTTTTTATGGGTAGCGTTTTGACTAAACTAATCGAAGCAATAATTTTCGAATCTTTATCTAGCAAGCCAAGCTCTATAAAATTATATGAATTTGTGGGATAACAGCGGACCTCATGGCCTGCCGGTAAAGTTAACGACGTGTCCCGCCGGCCGCCCACATGGCCTGCTGCACTGTAAAAACCTTATATACGTATGGCAGTGAGAGTTTTAAAAACAGATTGTATTGTATTTCACTGTAAACAGTATTAAGTATTAATTTTCGATAAAAGCAGTTCTACAGCAATTCGGACTTACTCATTTTAATTTTCATTATTTTATCAATGTACAATATAATGAAAATTAAAATAAGTAAGTCCGCACGTGCGAGTAAAACACTACGAAATATTTTAAAAATTAAGGGCCAATTTCACAATCGCGGAATAGTGTTTAACCAAAGTGTTTAACCGACAAAATAATGATGATGTTTACAAGTGTTACTTTGGCAATCTATCAATATAATAGAATAGAATAGATTTTTTTTTATTCAAATAAACTTTTTTACAAGTGCTTTTGAATCGTCGATGAGTCTACTACTGGTTCGGAATGCCCTTCCTGCCTCGGCGGTTGCTCTTTTCAAAACAAGTTTACAATACAATAGATACTATGCTATGTATGCAGTGTTTCCACAATGAGGGGAAGTTCCACAAAAGCATACCTAATTATAATACAACACATGTTAAGACGGACAGACAGAAAGTAGCCCCATTCCCGCTGGTGGCACCCGTACACGAGCATGATGCATGACCCAGCCATTGCTTCGCTCAACCATATTCTATCAATACACCGACGCGGGCTACAGTCAACTTATGATGCAACTACTCTCACAACTCAAATTATGATGATAGGCCCTTATCAAAATAATGATATTATAATGTTTAATTAATCTTTGACCTTAATATTTCGGTCGGTAACTTGGGGTGACTTTGCACCTACGGGGGTGACTTTGCACCAAATCCGAACAACTTTCAAAATGAAATTAAAAAAAGTTCTTGACTTAAAAGTTTTATTGACTTTTTTTTGAATGCAATCCTTAAATGTCAATGGTCTGTCGAGAAAGTTGACAGGTTGGTATTCCTGCAATTACCTGTGCAACGATTGACAACGTAAAAGTTGAAAAATTTTCAAAAAAGAAGTCTTGTAAATTCCGTGTGTACCTGTATCATTGTAGATAAGCAGGTAAACCTAATAATATTTTAAGCGTTATTAGTTCTATTTTACTTTAAATAAAGAATTTCAGCCTCTAACTCAATGGATGTAATTTTGAGCTTTGTTTTTTATCGTTAGATCGAAATGTCGGTAAAATGGGGTGACTTTGCACCGGACTCATTTTGACGTATGTGAAGAAATATTTGACTACTTTGGTTTATTAGCTCATATTGAGGTTTCTAAGCTTTTTTTTTATTCGATGATAAGATAGTCCTTGACTGCGATCTCACCTGATGGTAAGTGATGATGCAGTCTAAGATGGTAGCGGGCTAACTTGGACTCACACCAGCGCTCACCACTGCGCCAGGGAGGTCGTCAAAGGTCGTGAGGTAGAGAGGGGAGCCGGCATGGTAAATAAGGTTGCAATTCGCGCGACCGCAGCGGTTGCAGAGGCGTGCCGCGCCCCGCGCCCCACTCACTGCTCGGTCGTTCGTTTTGAATAAATCAAGAAATAATTTTTATTTCGTATTGTTGTTGTTACTAGTGTTACGAATTACGATGTTGATATCTAATTATTCACTAAAATAACTATACTTATTGTTACTTACTTGAATAAAGGCATTGTTGGCTTTTCAATTCACAATTAGTTAGCTAGAAAGTTTTATCGCATAAATAGTGCCCGCGTCCGTACGTCGCGAGTGCCGTCGACCACACTAACAGTGTTGTTCGGCATTAGGTACAACTCAGTTGAACATGGTAAGTGTTCAGAACACGTCATCTAGTAGGTACTACATTTAAATCAGTGTGTATTACTACTACTAACAGTGTGTATTGCTACTGTTTATTAGTCAATAAAAACCATGTTAGATATCCAGTCTTTCATTCACTAAAACTCCTTTAGTTTAAATTAAAGTATATATGACTTTTTATTATATTTACTAGGAACATAACAAAATTGGTGCAAAGTCACCCCAAGTTGCGGTACTTAATTTATTTGTTGAATAAAGTTTTAAAACAAATGCAACTATAGCTCAGTGCATTATTTTCATCTTTGTGAAGAACTGTGCAAAATGTTATTTCTTCACGCGTCCTTACTGCTTCTCTTATTCGGTTTTTTAATTTATTTTTATTTCACAAAAAATTTTAATTATTGGGAATGTAGAAATGTTCCAGGCCCAAAACCATTGCCATTTTTCGGTAATATTAAAGATTATATCCTCAGAAAATCGAATGTAGCAATGCTACATAAGCGAATTTACGACGAATATCCAAATGAAAAGGTTGTTGGCATTTATAGGATGACTACACCTAGCTTGATAATAAGGGATTTAGATGTGGTAAAGAATGTTTTGATAAAAGACTTTAACAATTATTTTGAAGATCGCGGGATAGAATTTAGTAAAAAGGGCTTAGGAGCTAATCTATTTCATGCTGATTCAGAAATTTGGCGGCCATTAAGAATCTTCTTTTCGCCTTTGTTTACGACTGTTAAATTAAAAAATATGATCCATTTAATTATTGAAAGAAGTGACGCATTTATTGACCACTTTAAAAAAATCACGCTAAATCAAACAGAACAAGACATTTACTCACTTATTCAACAATTCACAAAATCATCTATTTTGGCTTGTGTTTTTGGAATTGATATCGGTGTGGACAGTGACCAACTTTTGGAGAAGTTGAAGAAAATAGATCGAATGTCTTTCGTGAGGAATGTTGTACAAGACTTAGATATATTATACCCTGGTTTGCTAAGAGCATTAAATTCCTCATTTTTCCCCAAAGAAGTAAGTAACTTTTTCCTTGATTTGGTAGCAGATATCACGCAAGCGCGGAATGGTATACCTTCCAAGAGAAAAGACTTCATAGACTTAGTTTTGGAAGCAAAAAATCAAGGTGATATTTTAGAAACGAAAAATGACGATGGCATGGGGAGTACGATAGGTTGTGTGAAATTGACTCACGAAGTAATAGCTGCACAAGCATTTATTTTTTATGTAGCTGGGTACGAAACTAGTGCAACTACCATGGCATTCATGATGTATGAACTCGCTAGCAATCCTCGTATACAAGAAAAATTAATCGAAGAAATTGACGAAGTTCTACTCCGACACGATGGAAAGATAAACTACGAGATGATTACAATAGTGAGTTGCCGTATATGGAAAAAGTTTTTAACGAGACACTTAGAAAATACCCGGTATCAGATATACAAAGGTGTGCGAAAGCAAATTACAATATACCCGGGACAAACATCACTATTGAAAAAGGGACGACTATTTTTGTACCAACATTGGCCATTAGCTACGATGAAAAGTGCTATCCGAATCCTAAAAAGTTTGATCCAGAGAGATTTTCCCCTGAGAATGAGAGTCAAAGACACTCTTGTGCTTTTATTCCTTTTGGTGCTGGGCCTCGATACTGCATCGGTAAGTGGTCTGATATTAATAAGCTTGTATGATTTTTTTGAGCGTTTTGATAAATTCATACAAAAAAAAACTTGAGAGGTGTCAAGGGACACCCGGGTGGAACGTATAGTACCTTTCGATTAATTTTAGTGAAGGAATTGTAATAAACTAGTGGTGTCATCTAGTATTAAATTGATTAACTACGATGAATTCTTTCTTCTTTCTCTTGATGATGATTTCTATTGCACTGTTACAAAACCAAAGAGTTACTCTGGTTTTTTAACAGATGGCGATAGTAGTACAATAACATTTTATCCAATTTATACAATAAAAATTAGGGAAAAATTCCACATGTAGAAATTATTTAAAATAAAATTGAAAATAGAAAATTCAGTCTGTCGAGCTGGGATTCGAACCATCGACGTTGAACTTTTAGGCGACTGCTAGATCCACTAGGCCATGCAGACGCCGTGTAGTATGGCGAAAATACCGAACACAATGCAAAATTCACATTCAACAAAAAAGTGTCGGTTTCAAAAATGTGTCGAGTGTCGATTCCTTAATTTTTTCCGTCTAGCCCCCTTCCGTACCGCGCGATAAGGAACTACGTTCCAAAAAACCCGCATGTTATAATCGAGTACAAAACAGACGGGGACTGCAAATTGTGTTTTAAATATGTACGTTTTAGAAATTCCAATGAATGTCTGAGCGCCTTTTCACTGCTTAGTGGTCGCTGATTCTGTAATCGAAGTCGCTGATCCAAACTTGTCAATCATAGGTATGATGGATGGAGCCGGAAAAATATTTAAGACCCAAAAAATAAAGAATAAAGATACAAGCAGCACATTTAAACATAATAACGACAGGAGTACAAAAATACACCAAGATTAAAAACATTAATTCAGATAAACTTGTGTGAAAGTTAATAAGTAAAATTGCGGCATGTTGTATTTGTATTCTTCGCTGTATGCTGCCAGATTGTCTAAAATTGGATGCTACAGTGAGACGATTACAATTATTTCTGACTAGCTGATGCCCGCGACTTCGTCCGCGTGGAAATTTGATTTAAAAATCCCTCAGGAACTCTTTGATTTTCCGGGATAAAAATGCCTAAAGGGTAGCCTATGTCACTCTCCAGGTCCTCAACTATACCCATATAAAAAATCACGTCAATCCATGGCTCTGTTGCGGCGTGATTGAAGGACAAACCAACAAACCAACAAACACACTTTCGCATTTATAATATTAGTATGATTAGTATTATTGGCCAAAACTCTGTCGCTATAGGCTAAAATGCACTGTTACCACGAAATATAATAAAATACCATAAAACTAAGCCTTTCACTACAATACAGGAGAAGTTTCATGATGTTAGCAATTATTGATGCAGCTTTTCCGTAATCTACCAGCAGATAATATTTGAAAGATTTTAAAGGTAACAAGCCAAAATTGTTTCAGGTATGCTATTCGCGAGAATGCAGACTCGCGTATTTTTGCTGAAACTCCTGTCCAACTTCCGCGTAGAGCCGTCCAAGAATACACAAACAACCATCACCTTAGACCCCGAGCGGATGCTTTCTGGACCAAAAGGAGGGATATATTTGAATCTTATACCAAGAAAGTGACCAAAATGAAACTAAAAATAAGTGAAATACATAACATTAAATCTTTTCAGTTACACAGTTTCATCTTACCTTTATGGCTACCTACTCCACATTTATAACATACAATAGACAATGGTTCGGTAGCGCAGAGACTATTATTTTCTACTAAAGTAAGTAGTCAGTACTCAGTAATTTTTTCTCGTCTATTTTCCATTGTGTGGGGTGTCGTGTGGATAGGTTTTCCAAAAACATTGAACGTACATTATGAACACTAAATGAAAATGAATTAATTCAAAAAATTAAATCAAGGATAAACTGCATTTGGTTGACTACTGGAGACGCGCGCGGTAGCGTACGGCATGTTGCATATTATTTTGAGTGTCTTGCTATTATAACGAGGCGCATTATTACTTTGTAATGTCATTTTAAAATAAAATAAAAAAAACATTTTAGAAGAAGAATTATGTGAAGGCGTCCTTAAAACAAGCTTCCTTGTAGTACGGAGGACCTCTCCTGGGCGACCTACAAATACAAATGACTATGCAAAAAGTCGTCGATTTCGATAAAATTTCAATGGGACCACCTGGAAAGTATACCCTTTGAAACAAAAAAGAATTTTCCAAATCGGTTCAGCCGTTTTCATGTAATCGGTGAACATACATAAAAAAAGATTCCGACAAATTGCGAACCTCCTCCTTTTTAGGGTTCCGTACCCAAAGGGTACCAACGGGACCCTATTACTAAGCCTACGCTGTCCGTCCGTCCGTCCGTCCGTCCGTCCGTCCGTCCGTCCGTCCGTCCGTCTGTCAGCGGGCTGTATCTCGTAAACCGTAATAGATAGACAGATGAAATTTTCACATATTATGTATTTCTATTGCCGCTATAACAACAAATAATAAAAATTAAATTAAATTAAAAAAATTAAATTAAAATGGGTAGGTGGGTAGATGGAAATCTTTTAATTTAATTTTTTTTTAACGGAACCCTAAAAGAGCGAGGCCCGACTCGCACTTAGCCGATTTTTAGGGTTCCGTACCTAAAGGGTGCCAACGGGACCCTATTACTAAGCCTCCGCTGTCCGTCCGTCGATCCGTCCGTCCGTCCATCCGTCCGTCCGTCCGTCCGTCCGTCTGTCAGCGGGCTGTATCTCGGAAACCGTAATAGACGATAGACAGTTGAAATTTTCACATACCTATTGTGTATTTCTGTTGCCGCTATAACAACAAATAATAAATAAATAAATAAATAAATAAATAAAGGGGGCTTCCATACATGGAAAAGGAGTCGAAATAAAATTTCATTTTTTTACCCTGGCATGTGTCCTGCGGGGTGTCATTGTCTAGAGCTCATTAAGTGGAGTACATATATATATATATTTTTATTTTTTAGCTACAAAAATGAAGAAATGGAGGGCCGCCGTCAAAGTTGTCCGTTTTAGACCAATTTTGGTATGGGGTCTATCTCAAAAACTAAACTAGTTAGGAATTTGAAATTTTGGTATATTATGTACTATATAGTATATAGTGCATTTAAACAACAAATACTGAAAACACCGATTTATAAAGCGGGTTGTAAGTTGTGACCAAAACAAACGAGCATTTTTTCCCCATATTCTAATTTAGTACTTTCTAAGAACTAAGATATCTAAATATGTATCTAGTTTTTAAAAAAAAAATTTGGTCATATGTACGGAACCCCAAAAGAGCGAGGCCCGACTCGCACTTGGCCGATTTTTTGAAGTCGTTTAAAAAATAGAGATAATGGAAATAATCATAAATAATCGGTGAATGCATGGCAAGGTCATTTTTTAAGCCCGTTGGAAACAAGATGCAAACAACCTTATCTAAAAGACACATCATCCTATTATAAAAAACAGTTCATCGCGTTCTCTTATCGATGGTAACTTTGTAAGTTAATTTGTAGGCATAGGCTTCAATAATTACCTTGATAGTAAGTACATTTTTAATATTAATTTATTAAATAATAAATTAATAATAAAAATAAAAAAATTAGGGAAAATTTCCACATGTAGAAATTATTTAAAATAAAATTGAAAATAGAAAATTCAGTCTGTCGAGCTGGGATTCGAACCATCGACCCTTATCGACCTTTATGCGACTGTAGAAACCACAAGGCTACGGAGAGCTAATATTTTACTGTGAAAATATTGAACACAATGCCAAATTCACATTCAAAAAAGTGTCGGTTCAATTTTGTCTTAATTTTTTCCGTCTAGCCCCCTTCCGCACCGCGCGATAAGGAACTACGTTCCAATAAAAGCACTGTCCAGTATCCTAGGTCAGCAATAATATTTGAGACTTTCAACTACGGAACCCTACACTGCGCGTGGCCCGACACGCACTTGGCCGGTTTTTTATTATAAATAGTAAGTACACCGAATAGCGACTCTGCATCGCAGCGTGGGAAAACCCCCCATTACGAAGACGAAAGTCAAGCCATATGCTGGTAGCAACTAGATACATGCTGGTACATGATTTGTAGTATTCTATCAAAAGACTTTTGTTCAGCTGTGGACGTTTACCTGTTAAGACGATGACGATGATAATGATGATTCCAGGAATAGAATCCAGGGCCTTCCCTCTTATCTCATCGTACAGCTCTATGCCAGATAACATTAAAATACTTCACGAAATAGAACCACATGAGTAAGGTAATATTTACTCGTGTGATAGAACATCATAAAATATGAAGCGTCAAGCGAGCTAATTAATTGAATCCTGCCGCCGTGCGCCGCCCGTAACAAAGTTTGAGGTTGTTGTAGGTGCTAGCTGTGTGGTTAGTTCGTTTGATCGTAATAGTTAACTATGACATTAGCATCAAAGTAAAATGAACCATAACGGCATCTATTTAAAGTCACAAATTCAATACAGACGATTTTAATTCGGAGCGTTTTCGTTACGTAAACGTATAAGAATTGAGAGACACAATAAGATTAAGAGACACGAAATTGAGCTCTAACTTAATACTGTTATGGTTTATTTTACTTTGATGGTAATGTCATAGTTTACTATTCATAGTTTATCCAATCTTGTACTAACCCTACTGGAATAAACTCTAATTTCCTACAGCAGCCTTAAAATATTACTAGCGCTATTTAAATAATGTTTTTTTTTTTGAGAACGTTCGGAAATCATATAGTTCATGATATATATAGAAAATCAACTATTGTGTAAATTATTATAATTTATAGTGTAAAGTAATTTGACTGCATTTTATTTTCTGTATTTTTTGGACTATTCTTGCTCCGAATATTATGGATTTTAGATTAGGAATTAAGGAATTGTGCCTCTTTTGGGATTTTGAATAGTTTTTATGTATTAATTATCTTTATAAGATGTGAAAAAAAAAATGAGTACTTACTTTGATCATGTAGTACATAATTTTGTGTAATGTATCATCAATAGTTTTCTCACGCCAAATAATGCATTTTATAGACATAATTTTGCTACTTTGGGTTACATTATTACAATTTTCTTAAGGATCTCTAATTTTTTTGAGAATATATTATAGCCTATGTTAATTTCTGATAACTTAGCTTTCTATTGGTGAAAAAATAGTCAAAATCCGTCCAGTAGTTACAGAGCCTAACACAAAAAAATCTTTCCTCTTTATAATATTAGTATAGACTAGCTGATGCCCGCGACTTTGTCCGCATGGATTTAGTTTTTAAAGTCCCTCGGGAACTCCTTGATTTTCCGGGATAAAAAGTAGCCTAGATGTTGACCCGAGTAATAAGCTACCACGGTATACAATTTTGTAGAAATCTGTGCGGTAGTTTTTACGTGAAAGAAGGACAAACAAACAGACAAACAGACAAAAATTAAATAAAAATCTGTTTTGGACTCAGTATCGATAGTAAAGCATCCCCCAATTGAAATTTTCAAAATATATTAAATGTACAGAAATCTTCCAGTTACAGTTTTATTATATGTATAGATATAAAAATTAACTATGACCTACTAACTCTAACTATGCCTCTCCCAAAACAGAATCCTGAGTAGTAGGAGTAATCCGCTCCGGATAGAATCAGTTTTAGCGACTTTCTGGCGACTTTTGATATTGAGTCTAGCGACTCGAATTTATAGGAGTTGGCAACACTGCTCCCGTGTTCCGTGTTCACGTGGTATTCAGTACGGACATTTCTCTTGGCGGACATGCACGATGGATGAAGAGAAGCTCATATTACTCGTACAAAAATTCCCATGCCTCTATAATCTTTCTATAGCAGAATACAGTGATCAAAATAGAAAAGAAAATGCGTGGGCGGAAATAGCAAAATTAATGTCTTGCAGCAGTAAGTAGGATTCTTCAGTAATTACAATAGTCATAAGTTACTGCAGTGTTAAGCATATGTTAGGTAGGTATGTTGTTATACTTATTTATAACAGTTATTTAATAAAAACTGTAGTATATACTTTAATATTATTACTTAACAAGTAATAATATTAAAGTATATACTACAGTTTGCTCAAATGGTGGCGCTTCTTGTAAAGCCGCCACAAGACGGTCGCACGCCGCGCCTTTTCATGAGCGACTAACAGCACAGAATATATAATAGTACTACGTACAGAAGTTTCACTGCTTTGATGTTGACTACTTGCCGGCGCTTTAATAGCCTACATAATTATTATTAAATAGATAAATCACACCCGCAAGCTAAATTAGACTTTATCGCTCCGCACGAGGGTCCATTTTGCTTTGGATCTTTTCGCCTACCTACTTCACGGTCGACGTTGCGTGGTTGCCTAGGGCTGTCAACTAAGAGTAAAAAAATATAGTAGATATAACATTTAATTATTTGTAAACCCTAAGGTAGGTATTTAGATAAGATCTACTCTGACTATGATCGACTGTATTTTCGCTACTCTATGAGTTCTGTTACGCTTACGCACGCAACTTGCAAGGTTCATTAGTCGCGAAACGCGATGTTTCGCCCGAAAAGGGTAAGGTACAGGTAAGTAGTGTATACAAAATTGGTCAAAATCTTGTAAACCATAAATTAGTTTAGAAGATTTTGACTTATGAAGTTCTATTCTAGGTATATTAGTATTAGCTATTTTAGTATTTTGTGTTACAACATTTTAAAATACATAGTTAGTTTTATTACAACAGGCAATATAGGTATTAGGTACCTGGTACATAGTAGGACCCGCGCTCGCCCAGCTAGACGAGTGCGGGTCGCGGCTGGCGTAGGCGGGAGGGGCAGCCATCGGCAAACCTCTGCGTGCTTTGAGTATTAAACAAGAACGATCGGGCACGATCGGCCCAAGGGTTGGCTTGTGACTAGAGAGCGCCCGCCGCCGCCCGCCAGTCATCGTGTGCGCGCTGTGGTTAGCGGATGTGTCGCGAGCTAGTCAGAGTTCTGTTTGTTGATAATGTTAATGTTTCTATATGCGGGTTGTTACGTTCCCTCAAATATGGTTGAGCGAAGCAATGGCTGGGTCATGCGTCATGCTCGTGAACGGGTGCCACCGGCGGGAATGGGGCTACTTTATGTCTGCCCATCTTAAGATAGAAGTTAGTCGGTATGCATTTTTGGAACTTTCCTCATTGTGGAAACACTGCATATATAGCATAGTATTTACTGTATTGTAAATTTGTTTTGAAAAGAGCAACCGCTGAGTTTCTTGCTGGTTCTTCTCGGCAGGAAAGGCATTCCGAACCAGTGGTAGATTCATTGACTATTCAAAAGCACTTGTAAAAGTTTATTTGAATAAAAAATATTTCTATTCTATTCTATTCTATTCTATTCTATATGACGTTATCACGTAAAACTATCGTCCGTAAACCGACTTCCGACAACCAATTTTTTAGAGTTATTCACATTCAATCAACACGTACCTACTAATAATAAAAACCAATAAAATTGGGCAATATAATTGGATTGGATATGGATAATAAAATTGGAAGGCGAGGCACCATCAGTATATAAACCGTTAAACTGGTGCCTCGCCTTCCAATGGGGATCCTGATTGCCATTTTATCACGCCAGATGGTGCATCGTCGCCATAGTCATTGAAAACCGTCATTTCGATATAATTTAACCTTTCACAAAGTTTTTTTTAATTTTCTCGAAATATGACTCTTTGTGCTGTGCCAGGATGTACTTACTCCGGTGTCCATTTATTTCCGAAAGATCCAACATTAAAAAAGTGGGAAAAGACTATACCTACTTACGTCGCTAAAAATTTATAGCGGCTTTGCATAGCTGGATAGGTCGGAATCATTTCCAAGAGTCTGATTATGTAGGAGAATCAGATAAACAAGCTTTGCAAGCGTGCTTGGAGAAGCTTGAAGGGTTTGATAACCGAAATTAAAATTTCGACCGTATGCTTCAAACCTAAACATTAAAAAATAACATGCACTACTAAAGTAACGATCTCAGAGCTTTTTTTTTTAACATGAATTATTTAAGAATAAACACATTCAAATCCAAAAAAGGTGCATATTACTTAATAGAGCAAGATCCCAGTGCCGCCAGACCTAAGTTATTTTCTCAGCAATTATTTGTGTACGATAGAGTTCTGTTCGAATGTCCTTTCAGTATATGCGTACCAGCTAGATTGTGCCGACGGCCAATTTCCAGATACCAGGTGCTAAAGGTAGGTAAAAACTAGAATAACTTATCTTAAATTCTCAGGGCTGATTTTCATATATGTTTTAAAGAATATTGTAAAAATTAATAAATTAATACTGCCAGACGCTTACCGCCGGCGGTTACTTTAGCCAGACGCTTTGAAGCTCCCAAAAATATATATAATTTAAGTTAACTTATATTCTCAGTTCTGATTTTTATACATGATACTCAGGGAACTATTGCGATATTATCTGTAAGCTGCCAGACCTATTGGAAGGGTCAAACATCCCCCCAGACACACATTATGCGTCCTCATATGTATGAGCGCTAGAACATGATTCACTTGTTTAAGTGTGTGAGAGATAATACCATCATACTATAATATTATAAATGCGAAAGTGTGTTTGTTGGTTTGTCCTTCAATCACTCTGCAACAGAGCTACGGATCGACGGGATTTTTTGCCTGGGTATAGCTTGCAGAAGATATTGCAATAGTTCTCTCTCTCTAGATCCTAAGCTATACCCAGGCAAAAAATCACGTCGATCCATAGCTCTGTTGCAGAGTGATTGAAGGACAAACCAACAAACACACTTTCGCATTTATAATATTATAGTATGATGATATTATCTCTCACACACTTAAACAAGTGAATCATGTTCTAGCGCTCATACATATGGGGACGCATAATGTGTGTCTGGGGGGATGTTTGACCCTTCCAATAGGTCTGGCAGCTTACAGATAATATCGCAATAGTTCCCTGAGTATCATGTATAAAAATCAGAACTGAGAATATAAGTTAACTTAAATTATATATATATTTTGGGAGCTTCAAAGCGTCTGGCTAAAGTAACCGCCGGCGGTAAGCGTCTGGCAGTATTAATTTATTAATTTTTACAATATTCTTTAAAACATATATGAAAATCAGCCCTGAGAATTTAAGATAAGTTATTCTAGTTTTTACCTACCTTTAGCACCTGGTATCTGGGAATTGGCCGTCGGCACAATCTAGCTGGTACGCATATACTGAAAGGACATTCGAACAGTACTCTATCGTACACAAATAATTGCTGAGAAAATAACTTAGGTCTGGCGGCACTGGGATCTTGGACCATAAGATATCACTGAAAAAAATAAATAATATTAGATCTAACTTTCTACAAGTTCCGATTTTTTTCAGTTATCTTGCCTCCTCGTTTTTTTAATTCGTCTTTAAATTCTTTGAGCTTCCAGGTAGTAGAAAATAAGTCAATTATTGCGTTGGCCGACAGATTTTAACACAAAACGCAGCAAAAGGACCACAACGCAAACAAAGCAATTACAAAATAACAGCGACCATCGCACCGCTGGCGCTGGCGCCCTCTGCGCTGAGCTTTGCGTCAGGATCCCCATTCTTTCCAAAATGTAGAGCTAAAAAATAATACCTAAGTAAACGAAGCAGTGATAGCCTAGTGGTTAGAACTGTGGTCTCCTATTCGGGGGATCGCAGGTTCGATCCCGGGTACGCACCTCTGACTTTTCGGAGTCAAGTGCGTTTTAAGCAATTAAATATCACTAGCTTTAACGGTGAAGGAAAACATCGTGAGGAAACCTGCACACCTGAGAGTTCTTCATAATGCTCTTGAAGCTGTGTGTAGTCCGCCCACGGAATAGATAAATACCGAAATATATTATTAATTATAAATATATTATGTAAATATTATTTGTCTGATCAGTGAGTCCGCCAATTCGCATTAGGCCAGCGTAATGGACTATAATAGCCCTTCTCTGAGAGGAGACCTGAGCTCAGTAGTGAGCCGTTGATGGGTTGCTAAAGGTTGCTAATGATGATGATAGATAAATAATGTGACCTTTCCAACCTATAGATAATATGAGACCACCCACGAACAGGTAAAAGTAAAGCCTCCTCCTACTTAGCGAAGGACTTTTATAAATACACAATATCCCTGATCGTTAATAAAGAAAAAATATAACTTAAGCAAAAATAAATGGAGAGGAAAAAATATAGAAGCGTTAAAAGATAAACGAAATTTTTCTGCGGATTTCGCAGATTTACACTAAGATGTCTAAAGTGAATTTTGTGCTCAAAATGTGTAAAACATTTGTGAGAATTGCGAGATTTTGTTTTGTTGCTGGTAAATAGGTACTGAATTTAGAATTACCATTCATTGATGGAATTGACTGATACCATTAACTTAAGTATATTTTACATTTTTGTGGTGGTGTCGTGTGATATGGGTTGTTACGTTCCCTCAAATATTATGGTTGAGCGAAGCAGCGGCTGGGGACATGTGCGTCATGCTCGCGAACGGGTGCCGCCGGCGGGAATTGGGTCTACTTTTTGTCTACCCATCTCAATATGTATTGAATAATTGTAAGTAGTATGCTACTTTGGAACTTTCCCTCATTGTGGAAACACTGGATTAAAAAGAGCAACCGCCGAGTTTCTTGCTGGTTCTTCTCGGCAGCAAGGGCATTCCGAACCAGTAGTGGACTCATCGACGATTCAAAAGCACTTGTAACAAAGTTTATTTGAATAAAAAATATTTCTATTATATTTTACCGTTTGATACAGTAGGTACCCATCGTAAAATGAACACCTTAGGGCTCCAAAGTTTCTGCTGTCAGATAAGCTAGTCACTGCTCTTGCATAGACATAATAACATTCTATATATTTGAGTCCTCAACAAAGATAACCTTTACCAAACATAACCTTTACCAAAAAAATAAATATCCACATTTACAATTTTTGAGAAGTGCTAATAACATAATTTTACGTCCACCAAGAACTAACTATGGCAAGAGAAATATTACGTTCGAAAGTGCTCAGATATATAACAAACTTCCTAAAAATATAAAGGAATGTAAAAGCATGCACAATTTTAAAAAACTGCTTAAAAACCATTTTGCGAAAATTAGTTAAAACATAATAATACTTTGACGAAATTTAAAAAAGAAAACAAAAATAAATTGAATTTACTTTTTATGGGCCACATCTAGTTAGGAGTTAATCTATGAACTGCGACTATTCAGTAATAACCGCGGCTCGAATAGATTCTGTTGTGATGGTACCAAGCTTTTTGAATACTTACCCACTTATTGTACGCTCCGTAATGCAACTATTTTTGTAAAACATGCTTTTAGCTTAAGTCTCGTCTAAGTGAATATGTAAAATATTCTTTTTGAGACAACAATAAATATCTTTAACCCGAACAAAGATATTAAACTATTATAATACGTATATTGATTTAAGTACTAGCAAAATAACAGAATAAATTTATAAAAGCGTATCAAAAATTCCGAGGCCAGCGGAATTCGAACCCACATCTCTTGTGAATCGCGCAATTAAACGTACTAGCAAGTCCTCACGTAATTTAATAGGAACGCATGATAATTGCATCATTTTCCAAATTCTGCTAATGCAACAAATTAGTTCATTCAGTTAATTGAGCACAAATAGGTATACGTTTACAAAGTTCAGTAAGTAGATTAATTAGTTAATTTGACATCACAATATGAGCGATGCATCTAGTTGATGAACCACTCAAATTCAGCCTTATGTAATTATCTAAGCTTAGGCTACCTAGTTACAACTTGTTTTAAATATTAAACATCTGAACTATCATTGAAAGTGATTTATAAATTTATCATAACCCATCACCAGCCCACTATACTGAGCGCAGAGGTGAGATTGGCTAAAGTTATTCTATTGATTGTAATCGTATTCGATAACATTAGCATCAAAGTAAAGTAAACCAAAAACCATTGAATTAAAGCTCAATTTTGTGTATGCACTCTTATAAGTTTATGTATGTACTATAGTATACTACATACCTAAACGTATAAGAGTGCGTTATGGAGCGTTATGGAGTCCATAACGCTCCATGTTAAAATCGGTCGTACTGAATTTGTGACTTTAAATCAATATAATAAAGGATAATTTTGCTTTGACGCTAATGTCATCGAATACGACTACGATCAATTATTTAGTAGAAGATCCGAACCTAAGTCGACCTTCACCGGGGTGATTATTGAATGAGACCTATTTTATAATAAATTTAGTCTATTAAAAAATGTATTAAAAATGGGATTGCTGGAAAAATCCTGGACAGGATATTTTTAATTAATTATTAAAAAATCCTTATGCTCTGTCCTTTTTTATTACACGGTATACTTACCTCGGATCTCTCTGTCACTCATTTCCCCACGCGTTGAAATTTAAATTTTATATCAGCATAAGCGCTGTTTTATTGTGAACACGTTGACATAGGGTTTTCTGCGAAAAATTTGGTCCTTATAGAGGTTTGCGAATTTTAAAAATTTAAATTTCAACGCGTGGGGAAATGAGTGACAGAGAGATCCGAGGTAAGTATACCGTGTAATAAAAAATCGGCCAAGTGCGAGTCGGGCCTCGCTCTTTTAGGGTTCCGTTAAAAAAAAAATTAAAATATTTTCATGTACACATGGAAATATTTTAATTTAATTTAATTTTTATTATTTGTTGTTATAGCGGCAATAGAAATACATAATATGTGAAAATTTCATGTGTCTATCTATTACGGTTTACGAGATACAGCCCGCTGACAGACGGACGGACGGACGGACGGACGGACGGACGGACGGACGGACAGCGTAGGCTTAGTAATAGGGTCCCGTTTGGTACCCTTTGGGTACGGAACCCTAAAAAGGACAGAGCATAAGGATTTTTTAATAATTAATTAAAAATATCCTGTCCAGGATTTTTCCAGCAAACCCATTTTTAATACAATTTTTTAATAGACTAAATTTATTATAAAATAGGTCTCATTCAATAATCACCCCGGTGAAGGTCGACTTAGGTTCGGATCTTAGACCAAATGGAATAACTTTTAGATAATTTTCTCGAATGAAAAGGGTTTAGGCCATAGTCCACAACGCTGAATAAGTACGGACTGGCGGACTTCAAGCATCGATGACTTCACGCACCTTTATGGAGAACTCTCAGCACTTTAACATTGGACAGGCGCCGGTCATCCTTTTTTGGACCTACTTGACGTCATTGTGGCGCTGTAAACATTAACGAGTGTCCAAGGAACTAAAATTAGTGAGGGAACTTGTTGTTAACTGATAGTAGATACTTTTTGGCTCCTTCCTGCATCCCTATAGTATTTAGCTCGAGAGACACTCGTATGTCAAATGTGGCACTTCAAATTGATCTAAGTATATTTTAAACTGGTTTAGAGTGGGGTTGAATGTACAATATCATCCAATAAAAAAAATTGAGATTATAGCACTGATTGATGCAGCTTTTCCGCCATCGATTTACTTTGGTTTACTAATAATGGTATCATGAAGCTTATTTAGCACAGGGGGAAGCAATATCCGATACTAGCGAGTATGCTTTTGTGCCCGGCCACTTGTCATAAAATCAGGAAATAAGGAAAATAATATCCTATCCACTCTAATATCCAACCCCATTCCACAATGTTCAGTGCTATTTTCAAAAAGTTTGGTAGGTGCATAGGTAATAAGGTCTGGTATATATAAAGGGCGGCTATGTAGGTCATCAAAGAAAATAGTAATTTGTGGAGATTTTAATATAGATATTTTGCATCACACGCCTATCACAGGAAGATTACTAAACTTGTTTAAAAGTTTCAACCTGGAAAATATTTTTGTTGAAGCTACAAGAATAACAGCGCATTCGGCAACTTGTATTGATAACATTTTCTCTGATTGTAAAATTATCAAAAAATCGATTATCACTTGTTTAAGATCTGACCATTGCGGGCAAATGATATCTATTCCGAGCAGTGAGCAGAATGTAACAAAAGTAGTAAAATATAGGCCAGTTACCACCAATAAAGTAAGGCAATTTAAACAAAATATCGCAGCTGCAATGCCGACGCTTGATGTTGCACAGGGTGGTCCGGATGAAATTTATAGAGAGTTTTTTGATCTATTAAACTCTCAATTTAACTCTGTCTTTAAGGTAATAGAAAAAAGATTATTTAAAAATCTTAAATTTAGTGATTGGGCAACTGTTGGCATCTATAAAAGTAGAAATAGGCTGTTTGACTTGTATGCAGAAAAACAATATAATTATGCCCCCGCGTTTATAGAATATGTAAGAAATTATTCCAAATTGTTTAGAAACGTGTGCATACAAGCAAAGTCACTTCACATAAAACAAAAAATTGTCAATTCGGATAATAAAATAAAAGCAGTATGGGACATTATTGGTGATGAAATGGGTAAGAATAAGGTACATTATAATAAACTGGAGCTTAAAATTAACAACCGTGTAATTGACTCCGATATAGAAATTGCAAATACATTTGAGAACTTTTTCAAAAATATACCAGTAACCACGACCAGTTCTCTAAATTCCTCGCCAACAGAAGCCTATAATCTTCTAAGAAGCAATGTCTCTGAGTGCAATAAATTATTTAGGTTTAAACATATTACCCCATATGATATTATCAAAACATTTAAATCATTGCAAAATAAAAAAACAGGAGATCTATGGGGAATATCAGTTAAAATAATTCACAATATCATTGATATTATTGCGCCCTATCTTGCTTTAATTTTTAATAAGTCTGTAGATTCTGGATCTTTTCCAGACCTGATGAAATGTAGTAAATTAATACCTCTTTTTAAATCGGGAAGCAAATGTGACCCGAATAACTACAGACCAATTTCAATTTTGCCAACTCTCAGCAAGATATTTGAAAAAATTATGCTCAACCAACTGCTTCTACACTTTAATTTAAATAAACTTCTTCACCCTGAGCAGTACGGTTTTACTAAGGGTCGATCAACAACCGATGCAGCCGCAACGCTGTTGCAACACATATTCGATGCATGGAATAACTCACAGAATGCCATTGGTATTTTCTGTGATTTATCAAAAGCTTTCGACTGCGTTGATCACGAGACCCTTTTGCTTAAACTGAGCCACTATGGTATTAAAGATTTTGCGCTTAGCCTCATTGCGTCTTATCTTAGTGATCGTGTTCAAAGAGTATGTGTCAATGATGTAAAATCATCCGGATCAGCCTCGGTAATGGGTGTACCCCAGGGTTCTATTCTAGGTCCATTCATGTTTTTGATTTACATAAATGATTTACCACATTTTGTACAAAATACTTGCGATATTGTACTATTTGCTGATGATACGTCTTTGATTTTTAAAGTCGATAGGACGAAAGACAATTTTGACGATGTAAATATTGCATTATCTCAAGTTTCTGAATGGTTTACGGCAAATAATCTACTTTTTAATGCTAAGAAAACCAAGTGTGTTGAGTTTTTATTGCCCAACACCAGAACTGTGAGTAAAAATTTAAAGATAAGTAATGAACCCTTGAAAAGTGAGGACTCCACAGTGTTCTTGGGATTAACCCTGGACTCAAAACTGCAATGGGGCACCCATATAGCAACACTTGCTGGCAAGCTTAGCTCTGCTGCTTACGATGTTAGGAAGATTCGACAGTTAACTGACATAGAAACTGCAAAAATTGTTTATTTTGCATATTTCCATAGTATTATGTCATACGGAATCTTATTATGGGGTAAAGCAGCCGATATTGGAAAAATTTTTGTATTGCAGAAGAGGGCAATTCGCGCAATATATAATTTAAAACCGCGGGATTCCCTTCGAGAAAAATTTAAAGAAATAGGCATTCTTACAGTAGCTTCACAATATATTTACAACAATATAATATTTGTCAGACAAAACATCGTGAATTACAAAAAAAAGGGTGATTTACACGATAGGCAAGTTAGAAATCCAAACAGGCTCGTGATTCCTCGATGTCGCCTCAAGAGGGTCCGAAAGACATTTGTGGGAATGGGCGTGACGTTTTATAATAAAATTCCACAGTCTATCTTAGACTTGCCTTTACACAAGTTTAAGAAATCAGTTAAAACTAATCTCATGAAAAAAGCATATTATGCAATTGAAGACTATTTAGACGATAAAAAAGCGTGGACATAATTCTTTCCAGCGATTCATGAGACAGCAGGTGGTAATTGAACTGTTTAACTATTCTATTGAATGTAAACTTATTTTGAAAAGAGCAACTGCCGAGTTTCTTGCTGGTTCTTCTCGGCAGGAACGGCATTCCGAACCAGTGGTAGACTCATCGACGATTCGAAAGCACTTGTAAAAAAGTTTACTTGAATAAAAAACATTTCTATTCTATTTCTATTCTATTCTATTCTATTCTATTCTATTATCATCATCATCATCAGCAACCCATCAACGGCTCATTACTGAGCGAGGTTTCCTCTCACTGAAGGGTTATAGGCCATATAGTCCACCACGCTGGCTTGGTGCAAATGCGAATTGGCGGACTTCACACACCATCGAGAACATTATGAAGAACTCTCAGGTGTGCAGGTTTCCTCACGATGTTTTCCTTCACCATTAAAGCATGTGATAATTAATTTAATAAAAATAAATAAACGCACTTAACTTCGAAAAGTCAGAGGTGCGTACCCGGGATCGAACCTGCAACCCCCCGAATAGGAGACCACAGTCGTAACCACTAGGCTATCACTGCTTACTATATATATAGTGCCTACTAATCCATTGTTCATTTTCCATTCGGTAATATGAACTGTTGAATATCTTCGGAGATGGAAAAACGGAACTCCTCAAGGGATATAACAGTGAATCCCTCGCGTACTTTCAACCATCATTTCTTTTTAACCCCTGACAAAAAAGAGGGGTGTTTTAAGGTCAACGTCGCAACTAACCCAATGGACCGATTTTGGTGCGGTTTTTTTTTGTTTGAAAGCTAACGTAATCGAGGTGGATCTGAGCTATAATTTATGATGATCTGCTTAGGCGTTTGAAGATCATCAGCTCATTTCCTAATTCCTACTAATGATAAAAGGGTTTTACAAAGCTTCTTGGAGGAGTAGAGGGAAGGGGGAGGGGGCTTCCAACACTGCGCTGTCTAGTGCGAGAGTCCCAGTGGCACCCTTAATACGTTGGATACTTACTTTGTGTCGCATTGCGTATCTCAAAATTTGCGTCATGCGTTATCCCGTATCATTTGGTAGGTAACTTGGTAACAATATTGTACAAATCACATACTTACACGCTTCCTTACTTTACTTGTCATCAAATAAAAAGAAAAAGAAATCTGTGTTTGTTCGGCAAATGAGCCCGCAGATGGTAAGGTTTGTAAGTATTTGTTCCTTTTACGAGTATCTTTCAAGGGATAAATATACGGGACATTCGTCCTCAGAGTGTAATAAATGGTCCCGCTTCAAGTGAAATATATTCTTATCTAGTACATCTACCGTTTTCTACTCACGAGTATAGAGGATATGTTATTCATCATCTCAATCTCAATCCATCGCTGTCCCACTCCAAGGCACGGATTACCTCACAAAATGAAAAGGGTTAGGCCATAGTCCACCATGACCCAGTGTGGAACGGCAGACGTCACACACTCCTTGAAAAACTCATAGGCATGCAGATGTAGATTTCCTAGTGATGTTTTCTTTCACCGTTGTAGCAAGCAAGCAAGATAAGTTAAATTTCTATTCCGAAAAGTTAAACATGGGATTTGAATCCGAGAACAACCGAAAAAGAAACCGAAATCTTAACTACTAGGATGTCCCCGCTTAACCACTATTCTGTTACCGCATATTGATTATTATCAACAAAGACATGATAAAAAAGATTATCAATTAATCTGTCAGTATTATTGATATTTTATTATTATTAATCAGAAGTTGAACAGCGGTTCAACTAGCCTGCAGGCGGCTAGCTTATAATTTCATTCTTTGATTAATTAATTTAATCATCTTCCGTTAGTTCCCCGCACTACCAATTATTTACCTGAGTTCAACTATTTTTTCCCTGTTTGTTATTGTGTCTCAAGGATTTAGATGCTGTCGGACGAAGTTTTTTTTTCGAGATAGGTTTGCGCTTGACGACAATCAATACTGGAAAGTACGTGATAAGTAAGTGATGAGGTCTAGGTTGGAGCGCGCTTGCCTAGAAAATGCCTATTCACTCTTGCCATCAAAGTCTCACGAATTTAACGGTTCAACTAATCGGTTGTACTAATAGGAAAGATTGTATTTTGCTACAGATCACGTTCCAGGTCGGTTATTTGATCAGGAAAATATTATAAAAATAGCGATAGGCTGAAAGTATCTCAGTAGCCTTCAGAGCAGTGGCCAGACGGTTGCTATAACTTGTAGTCAGACTCGTAGATCCTTACATAATATTATTATAATAAAATCGGCCAAGTGCGAGTCGGGCCTCGCACTTTTAGGGTTCCGTTAAAAAAAATTAAATTAAAATATTTCCATGTGCCCATGGAAATATTTTAATTTAATTTTTTTAATTTAATTTAATTTTTATTATTTGTTGTTATAGCGGCAATAGAAATACATAATATGTGAAAATTTCATCTGTCTATCTATTACGGTTTACGAGATACAGCCCGCTGACAGACGGACGGACGGACGGACGGACGGACGGACGGACGGACAGCGTAGGCTTAGTAATAGGGTCCCGTTGGTACCCTTTGGGTACGGAACCCTAAAAAGAAGTCCCCCGGCCGCGTCTTTCTGTCCTCCTGTCTGTCTGAACGCGATAAACTCGAAAACTACAACGGATTTTTAAACGGTTTTCAACAATAGAAAGAGTGATTTTTGATAAATACGCGGATTTCAAGTTTCAACCCGACGGCTGTGCCGACGGGGAGATGGCGATGACGGGACTCGCTCATGCGACCTGCAGTGACCTCCTCCGCGCGCGCCGCGTTGTTGCTACATTATAAGCCGAGCGATACTTCTTTAATAAGCCTACGTACTGTTCAATATGCTGTTCAATATAACTTATGGAACATTTCAAGGAGATTGCAAAGCATAGGCGTAATGTGCTCCACTACCCGTGCGAAGCCGGGGCGGGTCACTAGCATTCTTATAGAACAAGCTTCAAGATGAAAAAAAAATTTGGAACATGCTTGTCGAAGATCTAAAAGTATTAACTTGAGACACTGAAATAACTAAATTCTGGAGGCTTAAAGCTCTGAAAACGGGATCCTTACGTTTTGATTTAATTTATTTTTTATTTGTCAAAGCTATTTTACATAACAAAGGCATATTTTTATATTCAGAAATGTTCAGATTATTAGTAAAATACGTAGGCCAACAAAAATCTTGTTCTTCAGAGTAATGGATTCGCAAGTTTCAAGTAAGTATTTTCAAGAGTATTTACTAGATTTTTTTAAAATGAAAACTTCTTTAATAGGCACGTTGAGCACTTTTTTGGGTGGGCAAAAACATGGATTTCGCGAAATCGTCACCGTCACCATCGTCACCTGGAGATTTCAGTAAGCGTTCAACATTTTAGAGATTCTCAAGCAACCATGTACAACGCGGTCGGCCAGCAGCCGCCTTCCTTACCGTTTAATGTATGATGTCGCAAGTTCGAATCTCACTCGCGAAACGTGAACGCTTTTTTTTAAATTATTTTTATTTATTTTTATTTTTATATTTATTTTATTTCATTTTATGATTATTTATTTATATATATGTCTTTAATTATTATCAAATCTAGTTTTCACTTCTATCGGCAGTTCCTATGACTGCCAATTTTTTTTAATTTGTATATTTGTTTATTGGTTTGTCCTTCAATCACAGAGCAACGGATTGACGTGATAGGTGATTACTTGGCTAAACTTTTATCCCGGAAAAACAGGATTTCCGTGGGATTTTTAAAACATAACACTAAGCTGACAAAGTAAAGGACGAAAGCAAATAGGTAGATACAGTCAATGAGAAAGACTCCTCCTGCTTTTAAAAAAATTGATTGATGTCTTTACTGGTATAATAAATTATACCTCAATGATGAAAGGCTGTATCCATCTGTTTTCTTTCCGTAACTCAAAGAAATGTTTGTTATTATGATGACTGCCTTATCTTGAACAGAGAATGTCAAGGATTGAGTAAATCGATTGGCATGTAACATTGCGAATTCGTAGTGATAAGCACACAAAGATATATTATTGGCTAATGACAGGGTCAGAAGTAGAAAATGTGGGATCCGGTATACGATTGTTATGTAAGTGGGTGCCTTAACTCCGGTTAGATAAAATCTAGGGCCTTTACGAGCGTGATATATATTTTTTATCTTTTTTACCAGTCTACCGCAAAGCCAATAGTAAGATTTAGAGGTGCCATCAAACTAAGCGGTATAGAGCAGAAGTTTCTAACAAACACTCGAAACGTAGCTTAGGCTCAAAACAAACCAATGAACGTGTAAGTGAATGTAATTAATTATGTTCTGGTACTGGTACTGACGCAGTGTTGGCAGACCCCCCACCAGGTGGACTGACGACATCAAACGAGTCGCAGGGAGCCGCTGGATTCAGGCGGCGCAAGACTGAGGCCTGTGGAAGTCCATGCAAGAGACCTTTGTCCAGCAGTGGACGTATATCGGTTGATAAAGAAGAAGAAGAAGAAGACTGGTACTGATGATTACGTTTTTGATGGTTATTGGGAATTGTGACACTTTTCACAGCACAGATTGCGACCGAGTTGTACTAATGCGATGAAAATGCGTAGTCGGCCGTAAAAGGCTTACTAAAACCCGCTTATCACCGCGTCGACAATTGATTGCGCTTCTAATTGATATAGTTCGATGAGGGCACCTTCAGTTTCGGAGTAGATATTTAAGTAACCAAATTATGTTGAGGAGGAAGCTTTTACAAGCTCAGCTTTCACTAGACAATACTGCATCGTCGACATCTGAGGATGTTCCGGTGTCGGGGCGAAACGTGTGTCGAGAGTAGTGTAAAAGTCTTGTGTGGTGATGCATGTGAGTGGTGGTGGCATTGCTTGCTTGGGAACTTGGCTTTCTTGCTTGCTTGGGAAGGTGAGCGGTGCTTAGCTTGTTACTGCATGTTTGATCATACAGATTTTTTCTGTTGGCGGATTATAGCAAAATAATTCTAACCTTTTCTTGCTAAGCTCAGCTTTATTGAATTTTAAATACAAAGGAGGTAGGCGAATATTGACCCAGCATTTTTAAAAACCGTTCAGATTCAGAAAACATTTAATTTTAATTAATATTTTTCAAAGTATTTTCTGTGTAAACCCTTTATTTTTAGAAGTTGGGGATCAAAAATATAATTATTCACAAGTACATATTATTATAAATAACCGTTACATGACAATACAAGTGAATATCTTTTTCTCCCAACTTTATTTGATAGACTTTGATTAATTTTTTGTTAGTCTGGTTTACTAGAACAAGTATGAGAAGTTTGATTCGTGAACGTGGGCGTTCAGTGTTCAGTTCAGTTCGTCTGGGTCAGAAACTCAATGGAATTCGCCAATCTCCTTTTATACTTTGAGTACATGGAACCTTTTGTACAATTAGCTACACTGGCAGACAATAGCGAACCCTTGCAGCGCGTCTACACAATTCAATTTAAGCTATAGCAAATTATTGAACAACTGCCTGCAGTCGACGGAGTCTAGAGGAAAATTGTTCTTCCACTGCCAACATGTAGGTATGGATGGAGGATGGTTCCGTACCTACTCACCAAACTTACGGATCCGAAACATAGTCACACATTATGGTTCTCATATTAAGAATTATGGGCCTCATCGTTTAGTATCTTCCGATAATCTTTTTAATCATATTAGGGCCGATTTAACCAATGTAAAATAAGTCTTATCCGAGCGTAAATTTGATATTTTGACAGTATTTTTAATACAAGAACTGTCAGAACTCCCAATTTATTTCTCGGATAAACGACATTCGACGTTGGTGGAATCGCCACTAAATAAAATAAATTTTACATTTGACATTTTAATAAAATAAATATTATAATGGATTAATACTGTAATACATATAATAAGTAACACTAATATACCTAGTCAATCTATGCAATTAAATAATTTGATTTAATTTTATATTTGATTTAAAAGAAGGCCCAGGGTCACATAGGTATTTATATGGTTCCGTATACCTACTCGCCAAACTTGCGGATCCGAAACATAGTCACACAATATGGTCCTCATAATATGAATTAAGGGCCTCGTTTAGTATCCTCCGACAGTGTTTTTAATCATATTAGGGCCGATTTAACCAATGTAAAATAAGTCGTATCCGAGCGTATATTATGTAACACTAATATACCTGTTAATCTATGCAGTTAAATGATTTGATTTAATTTTATATTTGATTTATAAGAAGGCTCAGGGTCACTCTACGGGCGATGGAGAGAGCTACGCTCGTATCTGCTACGCTTGTAGTATCTGCTACGCTCGTAGTATCCTGCGGGATCTTTCGAAGAGTCTTACATCTCACGTAGCTGTGTGTGAGACTCATAGCTTGCAGAGATGTTGAAGAACCTATGGAGTATGGACATTGAGAAGTACACACACACACACACACGCACACGCACACGCACACGGACACGGACACGCACACGCACACGCATAAGTATACACAGGATTTCAGAATGAAAATATTTTAAAAGTGTTTTTAACTTCTCTATTAACAAATAAACGAACAAAATTGCGTGTCGGCACGTAACTGTAACAAAATGGACATATATTTTGCAAACGGATCCCTGAATAGAAAAAAAAATCATAACAACAATAATAAAATACATATCATATTGCGGGTATCCCCCAATATTTTTAAAATGTGTATCCAACGACAACTCACTTACAACTCCATAAATTAAATCACCACTACGTGTAAAGGAGGTGCAACTAACTATAAGGGTTCCTTGTTTTTATAAATTGTAAAAAA
Source organism: Oeneis ivallda (assembly GCA_029955525.1). Taxonomy (NCBI): domain Eukaryota; kingdom Metazoa; phylum Arthropoda; class Insecta; order Lepidoptera; family Nymphalidae; genus Oeneis; species Oeneis ivallda. Next base: position 21,507,086 of record JARPMR010000012.1, read on the forward strand.
TAACGTAGCACTTGCACCGCTGCGGGCATCGGTGTGTGCCTCACCACCATTATTTTCGCCATGCGCTCTTCCACCAACGGAATAACCGCAGTACGACATGAATCGGTCTAACAAACCGCCTCTTGCGAACCGCAGTAGGTTCGCAGACCGTTGTGATCGCATTGTTCGCAATACATTGCGTGCTCAAAACTTACAATATCGGTATCCCATCGAATAAGTAGTATTTTTGTAATTTCATTAGGTCACCTCGTTACAAAGTTTTCGTTAGCATATGAACCTTGACGGTATGACGTAATACAGGGACCATCACGGACATCGTTTGCAATTCGGGCCGCTCTCCACGTCTCGCTGAACGAGCCCTTTAGTTATAAATTAATTAATTAATATTTACTCAAATTATGTTGTGACAGGTCTCAGACTCCGTGACAAGAAAAGTTTCCGCGATCCTTTTAGAGTGTCCATTATAATTTTAATTAACTTATTGCGAACGACAGGTCCTCTTCAGGAGAATTAAGTATATACTTACATCAGAAGAAGCTGTTTTCCTCAATAAACATTAATTTAAATAAAAGTAAATAATAAATATCTGTAAGTAATTTTTTCATGCTGCAAACAATTTTGGAGAAAATTGCTGGAAAAAGAGGTGTTCGAATGCGAAAGAAGTCATGGCTCAGAATCATAAGGGAGTGGAATGGTATCAAGACGGTTGAAGAACTATTCCGTCTAGCCATGGACTATAGAGGTTCAAAAAACTGCCTGCTGACCTTCAGTTGGTAATGGAGAGGCACATGAAGAAGAATTTTTTCATACGATTTCAAATTCATCAGTTAAAGCCTAAGTACCTAGGTATATTTATAGTTAAATATGTCTGGCAAATACGTCATAGTAAATTGCTTTCTGGTTACTTATTCCGCTATTTACATAATGATCTATCTCATGTAGTACTTTAAGGCATGTCAGTGTAGTTTATTATATTTATATACTTACCAAAGCAAGTATAGGTACCTATTTTGAACAAATAATTTGTAAAAAATTTTGTACATCCAGTAAATAAAGGCTCATTAATTATTTTGTCTAGCAAATAATAAACACGCAAATTACATCATCACGTCAACACGAAAACTTTATATTTATTTACTTTCACCCGCGCTGTAGAAAAACTATAGCCAAAGAGTCCGTAGCAAATGAGCTGAAAGTTTGCAATAATTAATTTATAATATTATTGCCGCATTATTGCCACAAGCTTTCAGCTCCGTACGTAAACGACATACTATAGAGGAACTGTTGACTTTCATTTTAAATCATAGTAGGTAGGTATTATACATAGATAGGATTGATAGTCGCTGTGCACACTACATTAAACTACCAATCATAAATCTATGGTATTATAATTATCATAGATCATTATATTATATTTGATTTAGTTATTTTTATTATTTATGTACAAAACACAATCCTTAAAAATAATAATAGATAGTGTGGACTAAGGTGAAGCTTATCTCTAAGAAGAGATTTCTTCCAGCTTCCCTTGACAGTGAGTACCTAAGGCGAAATTATGAAGTGCTATATGTCTAAAATACCATTATTGGTAAGGTATATATGGGCGCAAATATCATTTGAATTTTATTTTATGTTTTAATTATTTAAATTATTTAATTAAGCTGGCATATTATGTTTAGTTAGATAATTTCCATTTGAATTATATTAAGAGTATCGCTTTTGGTTTCCGTTTAATTTATATATTAATGATTAAGTCTTGTTTTTGATATCCGTTTGAATTATATTAAGAGTATCGCTTTTGGTTTCCGTTTAATTTATATTAATTATTAAGAGTGTTCTTTTGACTTTCTTCTGATTTATATTCCGTTTAATTTATATATTAATTATTAAGAGTCTTGTTTTTGATATCCGTTTGAATTATATTAAGAGTATCGCCTTTGGTTTCCGTTAAATTTATATTAGATAATAAGTGTTGTTTTTGACTTTCTTTTGATTTATATTCCGTTAAATTTATATTCATTATGAGTATTGTTTTGATTTCCGTTTGTAATTTAAGATTATAAGTCTTGTTGTTGACTTAGGGTATAAATACGGTTGTAATGTAAAAGAGACGTTTTTCAGTGTGTTGATTTTAATTCTAAGAATATACATCTCTCAACGTGAAGTAGTTTTTGTCTTGTTACTCAACAAATATGGCCGACCTTGGTGCCAACGTGGATGCTGCGCCCACGGACCTCGGTGCCAACGTGGAGACTACGCCGACAGCAGCGGTGGGATCCACCTCACCCATACTGAGGATTTCTGGATCCCGGGTCGAAAAACCCGTGCCGACCACTCAGCCAGACACAAGCTTTACAATGGAGCAAGTGATGAGCCTGGTATCATCTATCACGAAGCAAGCCACGACGAGCGCAGTAACAGCAGCACTTTCTGCTACATCGGTTCCGTCTCGGGATCATGGCAAGTTCTACCTACCGCCGTTCGATCCCGATGTACGCTCTCATGACATCAGGGACTGGTGCGCCAATGTTGACGAAACCATTGCAACTATTGGTGTTTCGCCGCATGAAGCTCGCATGAAGGCAATACTTCAGCTTAGGGGCAGAGCAAAGGCGTGGGCAGATACGTGGTCCCTGCAATCCACCACTTGGGAGCAAGTAAAACGAGACCTGATCCAGACATTTGGCGAAGAGTTCCGGTATGCTGACGACGTTCAGAGATGGCGCGACTACACTTCGGACCAAGCTAGCAGCTACGCAGAATACGCAACTACGGGCTGGACGCTTTTCAAAAGAGTGCGGCCCGAAGCTTCGGATGCAGAGGTAATTGATGCTCTTATTACTGGTATCTGACTTGACTTTATAAAATGTGAATTGTTACGAAATACGCCTGATTCCTTGCCCAAACTAGTTTCCGTTTTAAAAACCTACCGTAAACGTGACCGACCCAAAACTGACGGTACCGACAAAATTACTTGTAACAAAAAGCCCCGGCTTTCAGACACTTCTAATTCGATAGGTTAGTCAATCGTTTGTTTTAAATGTAGAAAACCTGGTCACCGTGCCTTTAACTGTACAGAAAAACCAATAAATTTAGAGTCGAGTATACCCGCAAAGTCAACCAATCAGGTTACGCCAGATAATACTAAGTTAATTGAATGTAAATATTGCTTTAAGAAGAATCATTTAGAAAAAAATTGTTTTCGCAAACAGAAAGATGAACAATCTAAATTAACTAATCAGAAGTCTATAAATTTTTGTAGTTCTGTAAACCGTTGCATGACTACCGTCAAAATCGGTGTTAAAAGCTATGATTGTCTATTTGATTCCGGCGCAGATTGCTCGTTAGTACGAAAAACTGTCTCTGGTTCAATACCAGGCAAAAGAAAAACTGTTAATACAAATTTTACTGGAATTGGTGGCGTTAATGTCACTTGTTCCCAAACTATAACAACCATTGCTGAAATTGATCAAGTTAGTGTTGAATTAGAGCTATATATTGTGGAAGATCATCAATCACAGTTTGACATTTTAATTGGTTATGATTTGGTACAAATTCCGGGTCTTGCTGTCACGTTGGTTGATAAAAAATTGACCGTCACAAGAAATAATATGATTATTAATAAATGTCTTTTAGCCGAATCGGAAACTAATTTGAATACCGACATTACTGACTCTAACATGTTAGAAAAATTAAACACCATTTTAAACAAATTCAAAGATAATTTCACTTCTGGTAATAAAGTTTCAGAGGTTAAAACTGGAAAGTTAAATATTAGATTAAAGAACGATGATAAAATTGTCCAACGTAGGCCCTATAGGCTGTCACCGATAGAACGTGAAAAAGTCAAGGAAATTATTGACGATCTAAAGCAAAACCACATAATCCGAGATAGTTCTTCTCCATTTAGCAGCCCTATTTTGTTAGTTAAAAAAAAATGGATCTGACCGATTGTGCGTGGACTTCAGAGAACTAAATGCAAACACTGTTAGAGATAATTTTCCATTACCTTTAATTGCCGATCAAATAGATAGGTTAGGTAAAGCTCGTTTCTTCACTTGTTTAGATATGACTGCAGGTTTTTATCAAATACCCATTTCAAAAGATTCTATAGAAAAAACCGCGTTTGTCACACCTGACGGTCAGTTTGAATTTTTACGCATGCCTTTTGGGCTTTGTAATGCGCCGTCTGTTTATCAGCGTGCCATTAATAAAGCTCTGGGTGACTATAAAGATAAGATTGCTCTAGTTTATATTGATGACGTGCTTGTTATGTCAGAAACTGTAGAAGAAGGTTTAACTAATTTAGAGTTAGTTCTGGAGAGGTTAACTAGTGCTGGTTTTTCCTTAAACATAAAAAAATGCTCATTCCTAAAAAAGTCCGTGGAATATTTAGGAAATGTAATAGAAAACGGAACTGTTAGGCCTAGTCCCAAAAAAATAGATGCACTCTCTAAATCTGCTGTGCCAAAAAATATTAAAGAATTGCGTCAATTTTATGGTTTGGCAGGTTATTTTAGGAAATTCGTTCCAAGTTTTTCAAAAATAATGGCCCCTTTGTATGAATTGACTAAACCTGGCGTACCCTGGGAGTGGACTGAGCGGCAGGAAAATGCTAGAAGAGAAATAATTAGTAAATTAACATCTTCTCCACTCTTAACAATTTTCGACCCTGATTTACCATGTGAACTCCACACAGATGCTAGTTCTCTAGGTTATGGTGCAGTTTTAATTCAGCGACATGATAAGAACCCTCACGTCGTTGGATATTTTAGTATGCGAACTACCATTGCTGAGAGTAAATATCATTCATATGAACTTGAAACATTGGCCGTAGTTAAAGCTATTAAACACTTCCGCCATTTTTTATACGGTAGATGTTTTAAAGTTGTAACTGATTGTAATTCGCTCAAAGCATCTAGAACCAAGAGAGAATTGACGCCTAGGGTGCACCGCTGGTGGGCATTTTTACAAAATTTTCAATTTGATATCGAGTATAGGAAGGGTGACAGACTTTCTCATGCCGACTTCTTTAGTCGAAATCCCGTAGCGAGTCCCAGTAATGAGTCCCAAAGTGAAAATATCTCTTTACAATTTTCAGTGAACTCCTCCACACTAGACCATAATTGGCTTCTCATAGAACAAAAACGTGACCCTGTTCTTAAAAACATAGTAGAACAACTTCGTTCTGACTCAATTCCGAAAGATATAGCTGACACTTACACTATATCCCAAGATAAATTGCTCAGACGCAAAGTTCAAATCGACAATAAAACTCGTAAACTTGTTATTGTACCACGTAATTACAGATGGAATTTAATATCTCACTATCACGACAATCTTCAACATTTTAGTTGGGAAAAGGTGCTAGCTAAACTAAGACAGCAATACTGTAGTCCAGTAAAAAGTTAAATGAAACCATGATCTGACCAGTTTTGGCGCAATGAGTAAAAATATGTTCATTAATACTTAAATAATGATATTATGAAAGAAATTTTGATTTAAATTTAGGGGAAAGGGATGAAAAAAATAAAAAAAGGGTTGAAAAATGCCTTTTTTTTAAATAACTTAATAACGGTAGGAAATAGAAAAAAAAGTTTCAAATAAAAGTTGTAGAGGAAAAAATTCTACACAAAAAAGTTCCTTTTCATTTTTTTTGTTATCTGCTTTAGTTTAGCTGCAAAAAATAAAAATTAAATTTGTTTTGTAATTAATTATAAAGATGTATAAAGGCGGGAAACATAGTGCCTATCTCAATTAATTAAGCTTTTAATAACGGTAGTACAGTCAAATTAATAAGGTATTTTTTCGAAATAGAAAATACTTCCGAACATCATCCAACAGTTTTCAAAATCGGTCATCGTAACTATTAAAACTCTGACCTGCGTGATGTCAGATTTCAGATTGAAACTTTTTCGCTTTCTATATTAAAAAGTTAGACTTTAGACTGTTTGACTTTAATTTGTTTTTAACCGACTTCCAAAAAGGAGGAGGTTCTCAATTCCGCCGGTATCTTTTTTTTTTTTTTTTTTTTCTATGTATGTCCACCGATTTCTCCGGGATTACTGGACCGATTCGCGTGATTTTTTTTTTAATCGACAGAGTATGTTTGCGAAATGGTCCCATAAAAATTTTAACCTTCAACTCCTCAAGCCTGATGCTGCAGGCTAAAACAATGGCGATTTAGGAAATTTCGATTACGAATTGATATTGTAGGTAACAAGTATGGACTACATCGTGGAGCTCCAGGTCCTAGCTCCTCAATCATAGGATACTACACTTAAAAGCTTAAAATAAAAATTCTTTTCAAAAAACCGACTTCTAACGCCACTACAAAGTATAAAAATAATTTTAGTTTGTCCACGTTTGTTGAAGTCGGGCGGGCCTAAAATACAAACTATGAAACCGACTCGCGATGCTCGCTCGACTTCTACAAATGAGTCTATCATATTCTGTAGCGTCGCGCATCGGTTTCATAGTTTGTATATAGGCCCGCCAGACTTCAACAAACGTGGACAAACTAAAATTATTTTTATACTTTGTAGTGGCGTTAGAAGTCGGTTTTTTGAAAAGAATTTTTTAACCAATTTAAAAAAAGGAGGAGGTTCTCAATTCGTCGGAATCCTTTTTTTTTGTGTATGTTCACCAATTCTTTTTTTTGTTTCAAAGGGTATACTTCCCAGGTAATTTTTATTCAGGTCCCATTTAAATTTTATCGAAATCGGTCGAGCGCTTTTTACAATAACAACAATAAATTATATACTTTGTAGTGCCGCGGGCGTTTGAAGTCGGTTTTTTAAAAAGTATTTTTTAGTATAAATTATAGCGGCAGTGATCGACCTAATTTTAGGCCTATATTTTACACACTTCTACTTAGAAGTGTGTACAATATAGGCCTAAAATTATACGCATAATATTGTGACTGGCAACTACGGAACCCTACACTGCGCGTGGCCCGACACGCAATTGGCCATTTATTATACATTACAAATAAAACTACAAACATACTAGTTTCCAGAGCATACAAACAGAATTCGTTAACATCATCAAATAAGAATCAAACTTTGTTTGTGTGGGGCTCGCTCGCTGAGTCTTCTATTGCAAACTTCAAAAATCTAGATACTCTGATACAAAAATATGATTGAGTTGCACAGCACAAAACCTGACAATAGTTTGATGAAACGCATGACTTTTGTATACTTAGGGCGGCTTGCACCAACATTCTTAATTATATTTAAGAACTACTTAAATACGTTTAAGCTCTGTATTGTCTATGTCTATTCGTCTTGCACCATACAACAAACTCTCCCTAAACTTATTTATCGACCTGACAAAGTTAAATGGCCGCTCAGGGCTATTTAACCGCGCTAAATACGATTAGCACCAAGATCTCATGCCATCTGTCCAATAGACAAATAAAAATTTTAGGTTATTACGTACATGTAATTGTGAACTGTGAGTGTTGGTTGACGATTCTTTGAATACTCTAACGTACGAATTACGATTCAGTTATTTTAAGGCAAGTACTTTGTTTAACATGTTGTTTAATGTCATCCGTCTTTTTGTTCTCCACAATGTGCACATAGGGTTCCACTGACACTACACAGTACAAAATAACATTTGTTCTTCCCGCGAGAAATTACGGGAAACCAAGAAATTACTGGTGTTTCACGCAAACATGCGTGAAACACCAGTAATTTGTTCGGACATAATTTTTACATCGCGAGATAACTGTTTACAATGTAGAATCTTTGAATTTTATTATTCAGGTACTCTTTAGACTAAACGGCCGGTAATTTATATTACAACAAAATACAAATGACAAAATATGGCCGCAGACTAAAATAAAACCAAATGTCTGATAAAGTTCAGTTTACGCATAAATCTTTGGCTTACAACTTCTAAAATGCATAAGAACAATAGAAGCTCTCACATCTGGGCCGTAAATACGTAGAAAAAAACGTACTGTACTGTTTTGCCGACATTTTAAACGTATTTAGTTAAATATATCTATTGAAGTGGTGGTGCAAGGCGTGCCTAATCACATTTAAGTTAAATGCATTTAAGAAATTAAACCAATTTAGTTAAATAAAATTAAGAAATATTTAAATAAGATTTGGTGCAAGTCGCCCTTAGTTTTAAGCATGGACACGTCTCATATACTTAAAGTATTTTGATATGGTATGAAATTCGTATTTTGTCATACCTCCGAATTATTCAGGTATTTTTCTATTACAAGTCAACTGACTTGGGTTGACTACGGATCGAATTTTATATTACGCCTCATGCGTACTGCAAATTCACACTGCTGTGATTTTTAATTTCGTACAACTTGGCAAAAAAGTGTAGAAACTGAACTAATTGTTCTCTTTATTGACAGCACTATTATGTTGTCAAGTTTCATCGCCGAAGTGTTTTTTTTTTATTCGACGACAAGCTAGTCCTTGACTGCGATCTCACCTGATGGTAAGTGACGATGCAGTCTAAGATGGTAGCGGGCTAACTTGGAAGGGGTATGGCAGTGAACATTCAACCCATGCCCCTAATTGGTTTCTACAGGCCGTCGTGCCGGAACGCTAAATCGCTTGGTGGCACGTCTTTGACAGTAGGGTGGTAACTAGCCACGGCCACAGCCTCCCGCCAGACCAGACCAGAGACAATTCAGAAATTATAAATTCCAAAATTGACCCCGCCGGGAAGCGAACCCGAAACCTCCCAGTTATAAGACAACAGAGCTCACCACTGAGCCAGGGAGGTCGTCAAATGTTATGTCAATGTTATGTTTTGAAATTCGTCAATATTTATTTGAATTCGTAAATACATACCTACGTATTAGTCTAGTCAACAAGTTCAAAAACGTGAAAAATAGAGATAAAGGTCCTAAAAATATGAGCGATGGCTCATTCGATTCGGAATCACCTCTAGAAAAATGTTTTTGAAGGATTTTGGTGCAGGTAAAAAATTGCAATTGTTATTAACAAAATAAGATGAAAAAAAATGATATTTCGTTTTTTGTTAATAACTCGAAAAATATTAACATTTAAGCAATTTTGAAAAAAGTTCGTTAAGAGGAGGAAATTTCCAATAAAAAAGTCCCAACTCCCGGGATTCTATCTCCATTATTTATAATTTTAATTTGACGTTGAAAATAGGGCTCCGCGCGGCTGTTACGGCATGCGCGCGCCGCCGCTAAAGAGAGTTCAGCAATAAAAATATTTCTTTTATAACATAAGATGTGATTTTTAAAATTTGAAAAAATTCTAGTATCTTCTTAACACTTGAAAGAATCGAGCCCTGAAGAAACAAAAGTTTAACCACCATTTTTCAAAACGTTATTCAATTGTTAACTAACAAATTTTTTCCCAATTTCCATTGTCATAAACAATGGGATGAAAGGTATAAATAATTGGCCTATATTTTTGTATCAGAGTATCTAGATTTTTGAAGTTTGCAATAGAAGACTCAGCGAGCGAGCCCCACACAAACGAAGTTTGATTCTTATTTGATTATGTTATCGAATGTTTCTGTTTGTATGCTCTGGAAACTAGTATGTTTGTAGTTTTATTTGTAATGTATAATAAATGGCCAATTGCGTGTCGGGCCACGCGCAGTGTAGGGTTCCGTAGTTGCCAGTCACAATATTATGCGTATAATTTTAGGCCTATATTGTACACACTTCGAAGTAGAAGTGTGTAAAATATAGGCCTAAAATTAGGTCGATCACTGCCGCTATAATCTATACTAAAAAATACTTTTTAAAAAACCGACTTCAAACGCCCGCGGCACTACAAAGTATATAATTTATTGTTGTTATTGTAAAAAGCGCTCGACCGATTTCGATAAAATTTAAATGGGACCACCTGGGAAGTATACCCTTTGAAACAAAAAAAAGAATTTTGCAAATCGGTTCAGGCGTCTTCGAGTAATTGGTGAACATACACAAAAAAAAGGATTCCGACGAATTGAGAACCTCCTCCTTTTTTTAAATTGGTTAAATACAAATTAAAGTCAAACAGTCTAAAGTCTAACTTTTTAATATAGAAAGCGAAAAAGTTTCAATCTGAAATCTGACATCACGCAGGTTAGAGTTTTAATAGCTACGATGACCGATTTTGAAAACTGTTGGATGATGTTCGGAAGTATCTTCTATTTCGAAAAAATACCTTATTAATTTGACTGTACTACCGTTATTAAAAGCTTAATTAATTGAGATAGGCACTATGTTTCCCGCCTTTATACATCTTAATTTTTTATTTTTTGCAGCTAAACTAAAGCAGATAACAAAAAAATAAAAAGGAACTTTTTTGTGTAGAATTTTTTTCTCTACAACTTTTACTTGAAACTTTTTTTTCTATTTCCTACCGTTATTAAGTTATTTAAAAAAAAGGCATTTTTCAACCCTTTTTTATTTTTTTCATCCCTTTCCCCTAAATTTAAATCAAAATTTCTTTCATAATATCATTATTTAAGTATTAATGAACACATTTTTACTCATTGCGCCAAAACTGGTCAGATCATGGTTTCATTTAACTTTTTACTGGACTACTGGTTTCCAAACATGACGAAACTGGTTCGCAAATTTACTGACAATTGTGTCAGTTGTAGAATTCGTAAAGGTATGTCTGGAGCTAAACAAGTCACTCTTCATCCCATAGATAAAATTAAAATCCCCTTTCACACCATACATGCCGACATAACTGGACGCATGAACGGAAAACGTAATAATCCCGAATATGCATTTGTATTTATAGATGCTTTTACCAAATATACTCATTTGATTTATACTAATGATCGGACATCTGATACAGCAATGTCTTGTCTTCAGGAAGTAATTTCTATCTTTGGTACCCCAAATAGACTCATAACAGATCAGGACAAAAGTATGACCTCAACTGATTTCAAAAGCTTTTGCCAACGTTTCGGTATTGAACATCATGTTGTAGCTAAAGGTGCTAGTAGGGCAAATGGTCAGGTGGAACGTATTATGAAAATTATTAAAGATAATATGTCTATTGTAGAGCTTAATAAACCGTGGCACACTGCTATTCGAGATTTGCAGTTGGCTATCAATTCTACCGTTTCTAAAAGTACCGGGAAATCTCCCATGGAGTTATTATTTGGTAAGCAATGTTCACCACCGGGTATTAAGCTCTTACAAATCGATGATGATGAACCAATTGAAGATCTTAATACTGTTCGATCATTATGTAAATTAAGGATGGACGAGCGATCATTTCGGGACAAATTAAGGTTTGACAAGGGCAAAGCTCAAATTAAACCTTTTGCAAAGGGAGATTTTGTCTTAATGCATAAACATGAAAGACATACTACTAAACTTGGTCCTAAATATGAAGGTCCTATGGAAGTTCTGGAGGTATTGCCTAATAACCGCTATAAAGTAAAACATGTTAATTTAAAAGGATGTTCCGAAAAGATCGCTAGTCATGATCTTTTGAGACCAGCACTTCTGGCTCAAAATGATCCATTCATGGAAGATAGTGATGATGAACCGACCGTATGGGCGGATGATTTGGGAAATTAATCTTATGTATGAACGGATGATTTGGGAAATTAATCTTATGTATGAACGGATGATTTGGGAAATTAATCTTATGTATGAACGGATGATTTGGGAAATTAATCTTATTTGATTTTTTTTTCTTTAAATTAAATTTATTTATCCAATTTTCCAACCTAAACACTTGATGATCACTATGCGTATCCTTTTTCCCGGTCTGGTCCAAAACATCCTTCCTTAAGCGCTGGCTGTTTGCCAAGCGTATCCTTTTCCCGGTCTTAGGGCTATATCCCAAGCGGGTGATGCCACGAAGTGATATGGCTAGATCCAAGGTGGGTGATGCCGATTAGTCCAAAACATCCTTCCTTAAGCGCTGGCTGGCCACCATGCGTATCCTTTTTCCCGGTCTTAGGGCTATATCCCAGGCGGGTGATGCCATGAAATGATATGGCTAGATCCAAGGCGGGTGATACCGAGTTGTCCAAAACATCCTTCCTTAAGCGCTAGCTGGTTACCAAGTGTATCCTTTTTCGCGGTCTCAGGGCTATATCCAAGGCGGGTGATGCCATGAATTGATATGGCTAGATCCAAGGCGGGTGATGCCGAGTTGTCCAAAACATCCTTCCTTAAGCACTGGCTGATTGCCAAGTGTATCCTTTTTCCCGGTCTCAGGGCTATATCCAAGGCGGGTGATGCCATGAATTGATATGGCTAGATCCAAGACGGGTGATGCCGAGTTGTCCAAAAAATCCTTCCTTAAGCGCTGGCTGATTGCCAAGCGTATCCTTATTCCCGGTCTTAAAGGCTATATCCCAGATGGGTGATGCCATGAATGTGATATATGGGTAGATCCCAGAGGGTGATACCATTCAGATACTAGTTTACAGCGCAGAGAGCGCGCTGGATCAGAATGGCCGTATGGGCGCAAATATCATTTGAATTTTATTTTATGTTTTAATTATTTAAATTATTTAATTAAGCTGGCATATTATGTTTAGTTAGATAATTTCCATTTGAATTATATTAAGAGTATCGCTTTTGGTTTCCGTTTAATTAATATATTAATGATTAAGTCTTGTTTTTGATATCCGTTTGAATTATATTAAGAGTATCGCTTTTGGTTTCCGTTTAATTTATATTAATTATTAAGAGTGTTCTTTTGACTTTCTTCTGATTTATATTCCGTTTAATTTATATATTAATTATTAAGAGTCTTGTTTTTGATATCCGTTTGAATTATATTAAGAGTATCGCCTTTGGTTTCCGTTAAATTTATATTAGATAATAAGTGTTGTTTTTGACTTTCTTTTGATTTATATTCCGTTAAATTTATATTCATTATGAGTATTGTTTTGATTTCCGTTTGTAATTTAAGATTATAAGTCTTGTTGTTGACTTAGGGTATAAATACGGTTGTAATGTAAAAGAGACGTTTTTCAGTGTGTTGATTTTAATTCTAAGAATATACATCTCTCAACGTGAAGTAGTTTTTGTCTTGTTACTCAACAAATATGGCCGACCTTGGTGCCAACGTGGATGCTGCGCCCACGGACCTCGGTGCCAACGTGGAGACTACGCCGACATATATTATTTGTCTGTCTAAAGTGACAAACCAACGATCTATCTGCACTAGCTTCGCATTTCCTAACGTTCATTGTGAATTCAAGTGTCAATGGTATGGACGACCGCGACGCGACGGAACAACGCCAATAGTCGGTTTGCTGGTAACTGGTAGCCATGTAGGGCTACTCTATGAAACTATCCTTACTCTATGATGTTCCTGACTAACGAAACTTGCTGAACTGTCAAACCCGCATATTCACTGAGATAGAGAATATTATCCATAATCACCTGCAAATAGCAGACGATTAAAAAGCATTGATAAAAAAAAAACTTGAGAGGTGTCAAGGGACACCCGGGTGGAACGTAGCTCCTTTCGATTAATTTTAGTGAAGGAATTGTAATAAACTAGTGGTGTCATCTAGTATTAAATTGATTAACTACGATGAATTATATTATTTAGTTTATTTCTATTGCATTGTTACAAAACCAAAGAGTTACTCTGGTGGAGTTACTGTTTTTTCACAGATGGCGTTAGTAGTACAATAACATTTTATCCAATTTATACAATAAAACATTAGGGAAAAATTCCACATTTAGAAATTATTTAAAATAAAATTGAAAATAGAAAATTCAGTCTGTCGAGCTGGGATTCGAACCATCGACGTTGAACTTTTAGGCGACTGCCCTTACCACTAGGCCATGCAGACGCCGTGTTCTAAGGCGAAAATACCGAACACAATGCAAAATTCACATTCAACAAAAAAGTGTCGGTTTCAAAAATGTGTCGAGTGTCGGTTCCTTAATTTTTTCCGTCTAGCCCCCTTCCGTACCGCGCGATAAGGAACTACGTTCCAACAGGAAGATCTGGAAAGTTTTCGTTTTGGAACGTAGTTCCTTATCGCGCGGTACGGAAGGGGGCTAGACGGAAAAAATTAAGGAAGCGACACTCGACATATTTTTGAAACCGACACTTTTTTGTTGAATGTGAATTTTGCATTCTGTTCAGTATTTTCGCCTTAGAACACGGCGTCTGCATGGCCTAGTGGTTAGGGCAGTCGCCCAAAAGTTCAACGTCGATGGTTCGAATCCCAGCTCGACAGACTGAATTTTCTATTTTCAATTTTATTTTAAATAATTTCTAAATGTGGAATTTTTCCCTAATTTTTTATTGTAAAAAATTCTTTTCAAAAAACCGACTTCTAACGCCACTACAAAGTATAAAAATAATTTTAGTTTGTCCACGTTTGTTGAAGTCGGGCGGGCCTTAAATACAAACTATGAAACCGATGCGCGACGCTACACAATATGAGAGACTCGTTTGTAGAAGTCGAGCGAGCATCGCGAGTCGGTTTCATAGTTTGTATTTTAGGCCCGCCCGACTTCAACAAACGTTGACAAACTAAAATTATTTTTATACTTTGTAGTGGCGTTAGAAGTCGGTTTTTTGAAAAGAATTTTTATTTTAAGCTTTTAAGTGTAGTATCCTATGATTGAGGAGCTAGGACCTAGAGCTCCATGATGTAGTCCATACTTGTTACCTACAATATCAATTCGTAATCGAAATTTCCTAAATCACCATAGTTTTAGGTGAGCAATATCTCTGCAACATCAGGCTTGAGGAGTTGAAGGTGAATATTTTTATGGGACCATTTCGCAAACATCTTCTGTCGATTAAAAAAAAAATCACGCGGATCGGTCCAGTAATCCCGGAGAAATCGGTGGACATACATAGAAAAAAAAAAAAAAAAAAAGATACCTGTTGAATTGAAAACCTCCTCCTTTTTGGAAGTCGGTTAATAAATTGGATAAAATGTAATTGTACTACTAACTCCATCTGTGAAAAAACAGTAACTCCACCAGAGTAAATCTTTGGTTTTGTAACAGTGCAATAGAAATAAACTAAATAATATAATTCATCGTAGTTAATCAATTTAATACTAGATGACACCACTAGTTTATTACAATTCCTTCACTAAAATTAATCGAAAGGAACTACGTTCAACCCGGGTGTCCCTTGACACCTCTCAAGTTTTTTTATCACAGAGTAGGTATTAGGTGCATTGTATATATTCCTATCTACCTATATAATATTCATATATATATACGTATTAAAATAAGAAAGTTTTACGAACGCTACAGCGAGCGAGATAAGCAGCAGTTTATCAAGTGTTTAAGTTATTTTTGCCTTGCTTGCAATGTCATGCTGGCTAGCGAATAGCAATGTCATTCAATCGATAATGTTTTCGAGTTAACACGCCAAAATAATAATACAAATAACAAACATGTGGTGATTTGGCATATCAAATATAATCGCTGAAAGCTA
Source organism: Oeneis ivallda (assembly GCA_029955525.1). Classification (NCBI taxonomy): domain Eukaryota; kingdom Metazoa; phylum Arthropoda; class Insecta; order Lepidoptera; family Nymphalidae; genus Oeneis; species Oeneis ivallda. The sequence continues at coordinate 21,522,490 of JARPMR010000012.1, forward strand.
ATCTCAAATTGGCGAAATTATTAATACTTACTCAACTAGATGCAGAAATTGAATAAACTCAGGGCCATGACTTGTTTCAAACTATCACTAAGCGTCTTGTAAAAACAGAGTGGATGTGAGGCATATTTGCGATACTGTATATCGGATTAAGAGCAGCGATAGCCTAGTGGTTAGGACTGCGGTCTCCTATTAAGGGGGTCGCGGGGTTGATCCCGGGCACGCAAATTTGTCTCTGCGGAGTTATGTGCGTCAAATATCACATGTTTCAACGTTGAAGAAAACAACACCTGAGAGTTTGAAGAGTTATCATTTAAAAATCACGCGGGTTTATTCCTTCCAGAATATAACTTCCTAACTTCACAACCTGCTGTGCGCGTGGCAAAGCATTTTAACATAAACTATGGTGGGTATCTTTATATTATACTCGTATGTGGTATCTACATCTACAATATGGTCCCTCGAGCATGTAGAGGAGGGACGTAAAATGGGGGCAGGAAGCAACTGGATGCGGAAGGCTGAGGTGTGTTGGTGCTCATTAGTAAGGCCTATGTGTCCAGCAGTGGAGATCTACAGGGTGATGTTGCGATATGGTTTTACGCCTATCTTATTAACAAGGCCATAGCCCTGCGTTGAAACAGACCATCATAATCCGATTTCAATTCACGATAACGTGAACAATCTAAAACCAAATGTGCATTCCATCACATTTGGTATTGGTAATACTCTAAAGCTTTTGAAAATAATGCCGAGTGGAAAATTTGAAGTTGAGGTTTGGAGTTCAATCCCAGCTAAGCCGACTTGTGGGAGCTATACCTATATATATATATATATATATATATATATATATATATATATATATATATATATATATATATATATATATATATATATATATATATATATTGGTTGCTTTCCATTTTTTTTATGAGTGATTGATTAGATACTGAGGAAAACTGCATTAGTAAAGACAAAATCAAGAGTATAATAAAAGCATCTCTAAACTAAACAAAACCTTGAATAAGTGCGATTAAACGGTACCTACAACCACAATCTAGTTAAAGCAATAGTTGAAACTTGTGATAATCGAGTTTACGACACTTGGAGTACTAGCTAGTTGTTTGAATATTCCTAACTTTGTAATGTAACGGGAAAAGCTACAACGAGAATATAGAATTGTGTAGCACTCTTATAGCCTAACTTTAACAGACGAATCTAAGCATCTTGACAGATTGACGATAAAAAATCTGTGAAAACTCGTTAAACGTTACGTAAATAAGGCCCTTAGTTTTAAAACCCTTTTGAACTCCTACAGCCCAATTTCCGTAGGGTTCGAAAAATTTACAAAAACATTATTTTCCTGCCCAAAAAAAATTCATTGCGCAATTATTTTAATTTCAAATGTTTTTAACCACGTTAGAAAAAAAATTAAAAGACTTCTGAAAATATTATGAACCGCTAGAAGAAGAGTGGTGACCCCGCACCGGGGAGCGCAGTGTTGGCAAACGAGTCGCAGGGAGCCGCTGGATTCAGGCGGCGCAAGACCGAGAACTGTGGAAGTCCTTGCAGGAGACCTTTGTCCAGCAGTGGACGTCTATCGCTTGACACAGAAGAAGTAGAGCAAATTAACAATCAATATTAGTGTTGGAATAATAAATAATTGTTATACCTATGTAAATCCATACGAATATTATAAATCTGATAACTCTATATGTCTGTCTTTATGTTACCTTTTCACGCTTTAACCGCTTTCGACAAGAGACCAGGAAAGGGTTTTATAAAAACGTAGACCCACGTGGACAAAGTCTTAGGTATCAGCTAGTTTTCAAAACCATTGAGAACAATATCGTACTTAAATACCTAGGTCTTTGAAAAATAGAACCAAAAATGATGTTTTATCCTAAACCATTTTATGTTAAAGCTATAAAACTGGCACCAACACTTTTGTATCGCGGTAGCTCATAAACAGAAAGATACGGGTGTTGCTCTAAAGATATAATAATAAAATAAAGTAGGTAATATCACACCAAGCAGATATCCCTTTTCTCAGGAAACAAATACCTATTTCCATAACTTGAAGTTTTACTCACGCGGTGTTGTATGGATCTACTATATTATTTTTGTCTCCTCACTAAAACACGCGGATCGATGGAGTCGTGAAACTGAAGTGTTGATGGGCGTTGCATAAGTATAATGCGAAGAATTGAAAGAATTGAATGCATTTTGTTAGCAACATAACATTTTATCTGGTGGGAGGCTTTGGCCGTGGTTAGTTACCATCCTATCGTCAAAGACGTTCCGGCACGATGGCGTGTAGAAACAGATTAGGGTATGGGTTGAAAGGATACTGCCATACCCCTTCCAAGTTAGCCCGCTACCATCCTAGAATGCATCGTCACTTACCATCAGGTGAGATCGCAGTCAGGGATTATTTTGTCATCGAATAAAAAAAAATAGTCGCTGGAGTCCTACCCATACGAAGTTTTGACGAGTTGCTGATATTGATTTTGTTAGGTATTTTCCATGGAACTTTCTTAGTTCCATGGAAAATACCTAGCAAAATCAACGACTACGTCTAAGTATTTTCCTTGTTTTTACTTAGAATACTTAAATGTCACGAAGACTCTCACAAAAGTCTATCAAAATTTCACCTCCTACAAGAAATTCGCGCATGAAAATCTTTAACTGGAGCTCATAAGCCAGACATACGAGTAGGTACTTGGATTTAGTTCGAATGTTCGCAAACTTTAACCCTTAAAGTAGTTTTGTATACTATACTATACGTTGAACTTAAAAAAAATTTTCCTTATCAGTACAATTGTTTTTAGCCTCAATTATTGGTGAAATGTTATTTTTGAACGTTCCTTTACATTTCAAAAAATAAATCGTTACGATTATCTATGGTAATTTAAAACATTTGTGAAAAATAACCGACATGGTGCGTGCATCAGTTTTTGATAAGGTAAGTTTTATTTTTTTTTAAATGTTATAGTTAATAATTTTGGATGTCTGATGAATAGAATGAATTGCCAAATGTTTGTTCTATTGGTTTTTCATATAAATAATGTGCTGGGATCGTGTTTTTATATGTTTTTTTCATTGTTTAGTTGAATGTATAGCATAATATACAATGCCACAGTTGCACATATCTATCATTTTTTTGTTATGTATAGAATAATATACATTGCTACTAACCCGAGAATGATATTATAATATCATAAGTTTGGGATAACATTGGAACTAATATAATATTGATTACCACGATATTACTTCGAATTTTATGTTGAACTAACTGACCCACCCCTGCTTCGCTCGGGTCTTTTGGTGGGTATTTCAAAAACCGTTCCTGAGTTTGGGCTGGGCCATGATGAATCAGGGGTTTTTTCTTATGGTTGTGGTTTGCCTGCATGTTCCGTTTGCTTTGTTTTAGACTGCGTCAAGCGCAAGAGCCAGGCGCATTTTAGCCTTGGTACCTGCACAAAATGCTGGTTCTGATGCTAGTGATAGTGCCAGTAGCGAAGATGAAGCTAAAACACCAGAAAGTTCGCCTGCCAGATTCTTCGCTTGAAAGGCTCAATATTTTAGATAGCCCTCATAATTCTACAGATGAAGAACAAGACCAAACTCAAACACCACTGACTCCGGTTCTTGACGAAGTATTTCCAAGTTCTACACAATGTAACTATGACGCTCTACCTACAATTTCATCTTTACCATCTTTACCTTCAGTTCAACCATCAACTTCCACACCTACAATACAATCAACATTCAGTCCTCTGATCACTCGCAAACAAAAGCGTTCTGCGCCTGCTTTTCTTGCTCAAAGAATTAAAAAAACATGTATAAAAAAGATACAGTTATCATTTGGTTGGAAAAATGTACCATTTCAGCACAAAGCCGAATTAGAAAATCCCGTTTTTTTAGCAGATATGTTAATATCACTATACCGTACAGGAACCAAGTCCCACCGGTGTTATTTGAACATTTTCTCCCAGCTGTTGGACATTTCTATAAATAATGCCTGGTTGTTGCGGCGCAGACATGATAGAATGTCTGAAACTTTCAGCAAGAAAGACCACTTAAAGAACTTCCGGTACGAGGTCTATGCGGAACTGCTTAGAAGAGACAGAAGAGCGACGGTGAAGGAGATGGAGTCGGTCTCTGATAAGAAAAAAATAAAAAAACCGGTTGCGGAAAGACCATCTGATGACGTCCGGTACGATCGATATGATCACTGGCCTCAATTGACTGGATATCAACGATGCAAATATTGCAAAAATGGTCAAGCGAGTACCATGTGCACGAAATTTAACGTACATTTATGCTATGTCAAAAATAGGAATTGTTTTTGGGCATTTCACAATAAAACCTAAAATGTATGTAACATAGTGACGTATAGTATACTATACATTGCAAATAACTATAATGTTTATGTGGCAAGTAGCAATGTATAGTATACTATACACATTGTTTTTCGAAAATTTTGTACTTTATATTTTTTTTATTATTTTTACTGTGTCTATTTTGAACTTATAAACTACCTACATTTCATTTTTTTTGTTTTTTTTCCACAAAAATATCTTGCGACTTTAAGGGTTAAAGTTTGCGAAGTTTAAAGTCAGTGGCCCAAACCAGCTTGAGATTTCAGGACTTTAAGGTCACCGGCTTTGGATCTTTTAAATACATTTTGAAATCACTCTAGAATTGAATTTGAATTTGATGCTCGCGAATCCGTCGGCGTGGAATTGGTCATTAATTTGATATTTCTAATATTTCATACAAAACACGCCATTTCGGTTGTAATTTCACCAAATCACTACTGATTGCACCTAAATCTAGATTTCGGTTGAGACTGTCAGAGATATAATAGTTTGTTTATTTTTTGTTCTATGAGTATAATCATGGGCGTCGCCAAGGGGGTAGGAAGGGGCAGCTGCCCCCCCCCCCCCCCTAGACATTTGAAAAATATAGAACTAGTATCATCATCATTGAAATCCAGATACCGCTGCCAAATCTTCAACTGTGAAGCTGAAAAACTTATACTTAACTAGCTTTTGCCCCCGACTTCGTCCGCATGGCGCAAGGTTTTTAAAAATTCAGTGGGAACCCTGTCAACTTGCCCCCCCCCCCCCCCCCCCTTGGCCATCGGCTGGCGACGCTCTTGAGTATAATATATTATAGATTAGTGCTTAACTGCGGTAACACGTTATATTAAGTGAAGCATATAGCTGTAGTAGTAGTACTTATAGCTCTTGATGTTAAAGCACACAAGTTATAGTTAGTTGGAAAAACATAAGCTGGAAGGGCGAGGAAGCAAAACGCTAGAATAGTTATTATGTTTTTCTTTCACCATGTTTTTTGTTTATTTAAATTAGATATCTTTAATTCGTAATAATTACAGAGGTACAAGAAACAATTTTATACAAAAGGTGACCTTATCACAATCGAAAAGTTTTCTCTTGATGTAAAACACCAATTTCTGTAAGTACATCTTACAAAAAAATCTAATTCTAAAATTACATTTAATTGTCCCCGCATTAAAATTAGCTAGAAAAGTGTGTGATAGTCACTGCTTGCCGTCAGTGACTTTCAGACGTCTTTGTAGTTATTGGTTAAGGTTGAAGACATGGTTCTGCCCGTGAAATTCAAATTTAATTTGGTTTTTCGCAATTTGTAAACTAATAGTGTCCAGTTTAAGAAATTAATCAAAATATCGACTAATTTGTGAGTAACTCACGTCCAACTGAGTATTTTGATTAATTTCTTAAACCGGTCACTTTCAAGTAAAGATTTTTATGTAAACCTGTGAAGATGATAATTCCACTGGCGCAATTAGAAAGCCATAAGCCTACTTTGTCGTATTAGTTTACTAATTGCGAAAAACCAAACTAAATTTGAATTTCGCGGGCAGACCCTTGTCTTCCACCTTAAGTTATGAGTTAGATAACTTTATTATTGTCAGATTTATTTTTAAAATGTGTGTAGGTATAGCCAGGGGACATGCCGGCTGGCCTAAAAAAATATAGATTAAAAAAAAAAACGACTCTTGAACGTAATAACTATGTTGAAAAGTTGTTTCTACCTACGTACAACTTGATCTCCAATTATTTCCACGATCGTTTTGCCGGGTATCACGGCAGCGGGGGTCGTAAAAGAGCCCGATTCTATTTGATTCGATTCTAAACCTGCGGGACGTAACATAAACTTGTGTGCAGCGATGGTTGTTTTATGTGACCCTGACGCGTAACCACGCCTGTCATGGTCTACTAATAAAAAACCGGCAAAGTGCATGTCGGGCCACACGCAGTGTAGGGTTCCGTAGTTGCAAGTCACAAATACTTTGAGTATATAACAATGCACAAATATTATTGCTGGCCTATGATAGTGATTTTATTTCATCATCATCATTAGCAACCCATCAACGGCTCACTACTGAGCGCAGGTCTCCTCTCAGAGAAGGGTTATAGGCCATAGTCCACCACGCTGGCCCAATGCGAATTGGCGGACAACCGGTGATTTTATTTAATTTATGAATATTGAATATATTTTGAGTTCCGTGGTTTAAATACTTTAATACACTACAAAATATACAACTTAGACCACCTTTCCCACACCCACAATATTTTTGAAAGACCTATTTAATAACGACACCGCACACTATGGGATAGACGAGAAAAAAAAAAAATCATCCCCACTTTACATGTAGGGGAGGTACCCTATAAAAAATATTTTTCACAATTTTATTTCACCACTTTGATGGCGTGATTAATATTTATACGCTTGTCAAATTACAGTTTTCTTGTACCAATAGTCTCTGAGCTAAACCGCGGACGGTCGGACGGACATGGCGAAACTATAAGGGTTCCTTATTTACTACGGAACCCTAAAAAGCACCAATAAATCCTGCTCCCCGTTAAGAGGACTCTTATATTTCGCATCCCTCTCTCGTCATTCTAATATTTTCAAAGATTGCAAAATCTCAGATACTTTCGACCAAATGTGGTCAATAATTATCTTTGACAATTAAATTACGGATATTTTAGACATAGTTTTATTATGATTTATCTAGATTATGATATGGCGAAAACTACTATTAACTTTTATCGCTCTTAATCTCAATCAAAAACTAGGTATATATGACGATAAAAATATTATGTCTGTAATTTAATTAACCACATTTTGTCAAAAGTATCTGAGGTTTTTGCAATCATTAAAAATATTAGAATGTGCGAGTGAGAGGGACGCGAGAGGTTATATCGTAATATGTCAAAGTAATATGTACATAGTATAATTATATAATAATATATAATATTCTGTGGAAAAGTGGTGTGACGTAATGTGCCTTCCATAGTCGCAATTCCTAGTTCCATGGTCTTCCACTCTTCCATAGAGGCAGCGTTCTCGTGTGAGGATCCTATGTTAGTACAAAAGTTTGAAACAAAAAATTGGATTTCTCTCTTTTTAGATAATAGAACAAAAAGTGGAAACTATAAATAAATTAGCAAAAATGTGGAAACTATTAATAAATTAGAAATTATAAATCATCATCATCATCATCATCAACCCATCATCGGCTCACTACTAAGCGCAGGTCTCCTCTCAGAGAAGGGTTATAGGCCATAGTTCACCACGCTGGCCCAATGCGAATCGGCGGACAAACGATAAAGAAACTATAAATAATATTTAGCTTAGCTACTTTTACTTAGTAGCTCATAGTTACTTCATGCTTCATTTCACACCGCCCACTAGTCTACAGAGCTCAAGCTAAGTTAGCTTTGTTCGCGTAATGTCTTAAGCTTTAAACTTAGGTATGTACATATTATGGTTATAGTTATCTGAAGAGCGGTAGGTAAAACTTTCTACGACTTTCTCATATAATCCGAGCGAGGCACTTCAAGCCATTTCATTGTAAATTGTATAATAAGATAAATTGTTTAAAGGAACCCAGTACTGTACCTACTTATTCTCGTAAAGTGGCTCAGTTGGCAATATTGAACAAGAGGCAATCACCGAGAGAACTAGCAAGCTAGAAAAGATTGCATTGCACGATAAATTAATCCAATACTATAGCCTTGGACATAATTTTCTCTAGGCCCTAGGGAACTTCTTAGCGAATTCTATCGGATATCCAAAATTGATTTCAACTTTCATTCAAATTTTCATCCATTCATTACAACGCATTGCTGGCACACTACGGCTGGGCACAGGTCTCCTCTCGAATAAGAAGGATCTTTGAGGATATAATATTCTGGAAAACTTACAATCATGCAGGTTACCTCATAAACAGACAGACATTTTTGCAAGTTTGTTTGTTTCTTATTAGTCTTTTACGAATACGATGACCTCTACATAATTTATAGGTACCTCCATTTTGAATGCTTTTATTCGTGTCATGCGGTCACGTTGGTACTAAGCATAAAAGCTCAGCGCTACAACAAACCCATAAATAAAGATAAGCGCCTGCCACCTTTACAATTCACTAAATCTTTATGTCCCCTGTCGAGACTCGAGACCGTAGGTCGAGACTATTATTATCTATCATGCTGTAATATCTTCATAGAGTTTAAAACACTTTCAAACTTACATAAAACTGCTGGCCAAGTACAATCGGTGCGACTAAACTTTCTCGCGGGATTTCAATGCTAAATCCGCGAGATAGATAGGAATCACGTGTGTCTGTTGCTGTTGTCGCTAACCTATCACTTTTTGACAAGTTAATTCCAGCGCAATTAGTATAAAGTTGTAATTTTTGTTAAGTCTTGCCGTGTTTTGTATCGTAGACCTTTCGGGGTTTTAGTCTTCGGCGCCTTGACCGTTTTACCGTTGCCATTACTACTAGTAGGTACAATCATGGTACAATCTCAATATTATGATTGGCTGAATTTATCGTATTTATGATGCTATGTTTAACCTTTAGCCCTGCTAACAAATAAAGCCCATAAGAATTTTATAATGGCCCAATGCGAATCGGCGGACAAACGATAAAGAAACTATAAATAATATTTAGCTTAGCTACTTTTACTTAGTAGCTCATAGTTACTTCATGCTTCATTTCACACCGCCCACTAGTCTACAGAGCTCAAGCTAAGTTAGCTTTGTTCGCGTAATGTCTTAAGCTTTAAACTTAGGTATGTACATATTATGGTTATAGTTATCTGAAGAGCGGTAGGTAAAACTTTCTACGACTTTCTCATATAATCCGAGCGAGGCACTTCAAGCCATTTCATTGTAAATTGTATAATAAGATAAATTGTTTAAAGGAACCCAGTACTGTACCTATTCTCGTAAAGTGGCTCAGTTGGCAATATTGAACAAGAGGCAATCACCGAGAGAACTAGCAAGCTAGAAAAGATTGCATTGCACGATAAATTAATCCAATACTATAGCCTTGGACATAATTTTCTCTAGGCCCTAGGGAACTTCTTAGCGAATTCTATCGGATATCCAAAATTGATTTCAACTTTCATTCAAATTTTCATCCATTCATTACAACGCATTGCTGGCACACTACGGCTGGGCACAGGTCTCCTCTCGAATAAGAAGGATCTTTGAGGATATAATATTCTGGAAAACTTACAATCATGCAGGTTACCTCATAAACAGACAGACATTTTTGCAAGTTTGTTTGTTTCTTATTAGTCTTTTACGAATACGATGACCTCTACATAATTTATAGGTACCTCCATTTTGAATGCTTTTATTCGTGTCATGCGGTCACGTTGGTACTAAGCATAAAAGCTCAGCGCTACAACAAACCCATAAATAAAGATAAGCGCCTGCCACCTTTACAATTCACTAAATCTTTATGTCCCCTGTCGAGACTCGAGACCGTAGGTCGAGACTATTATTATCTATCATGCTGTAATATCTTCATAGAGTTTAAAACACTTTCAAACTTACATAAAACTGCTGGCCAAGTACAATCGGTGCGACTAAACTTTCTCGCGGGATTTCAATGCTAAATCCGCGAGATAGATAGGAATCACGTGTGTCTGTTGCTGTTGTCGCTAACCTATCACTTTTTGACAAGTTAATTCCAGCGCAATTAGTATAAAGTTGTAATTTTTGTTAAGTCTTGCCGTGTTTTGTATCGTAGACCTTTCGGGGTTTTAGTCTTCGGCGCCTTGACCGTTTTACCGTTGCCACTACTACTAGTAGGTACAATCATGGTACAATCTCAATATTATGATTGGCTGAATTTATCGTATTTATGATGCTATGTTTAACCTTTAGCCCTGCTAACAAATAAAGCCCATAAGAATTTTATAATGTTCCGATTAAACTGTATAAAAAAATAAAAAAAACTTGAGAGGTGTCAAGGGACACCCGGATGGAAAGTAGTTCCTTTCGATTAATGAATTTGGCATTGTTGTGTTCGGTATTTTCGCGGTACAATAATGGGTCTCCGTAGCCTTGTGGCTTCTGCAGTCGCTTAACAGTTCAAAGTCGATGGTTCGAATCCCAGCTCGACAGACTGAATTTTCTATTTTCAATTTTATTTTAAATAATTTCTACATGTGGAATTTTCCCCTAATTTTTTATAACTTTATAAAAAATTATGGAAAGGTCCCAATATTGTACCGCGAAAATACCGAACACAACAATGCCAAATTCACATTCAAAAAAGTGTCGGTTTCAAAAAAGTGTCGATCCGTCTAGCCCCCTTCCGAGTTCCTCACCGCGCAATAAGGAACTACGTTCCAAAAATATTTACCTATATAAGTATAGGTAGTATGCATAGAATAGAATAGAATAGAAATGTTTTTTATTCAAATAAACTTTTTTACAAGTGTTTTTGAATCGTCGATGAGTCTACCACTGGTTCGGAATGCCCTTCCATGTTTTAAGTATTGCATCTAAAAAAAGTAAAAAAAATAATTGTGGGACACAAATAAAAATACAAAGGATGAGGTGAACAAATCCTCTGTGAAAACTACAAAGACGGCCTAGCTGTATAAGTTTTGGGATGCGGTATTCAACCCTTGTTCAATTATGATATATTTAACAAGTTAGTCCTGCCCCTCGGTCAATCTTACTTAACGTGACAACTAAAATCACTTAGCTACTTTAGTAGTGACCCCCATAAAATTTGATGATACATACCTACTTAAAGCCACCCAGCAATTTGAGCGATTTTGCTACCAGTAGAAAAATTTGGTAGGTAGATTTTTCTGTGATGTGATTAGTATCATCCTTATTTCCTAGTAAATCTGGATTTGGCCATGGCTAGCTACCACCCTACTGCCAAAGGCGTGCCAAAAATGTGCCAATGTATTTCGAAACCTCATTTCAAGGTCTTTAGCACATCTCGCTCACGAAACCGAAGCAATGGAACCACAGATAACAGCAACTCTATTTTCTATGAATGGAACGAAAGACCCATAGATAACAGAAAAAGACTCGTGGCCGAGAACGAAACTGCATGTTCTTACTGAGATATGTATTTTAACTATGTACGAGTATGTGTCTATCCCCTTCGTTTCACTGCTACGGGATCGCGACGAATATCCATATGACGATGCCCGCGACTTTCTTCTTTCTTTCGACTTCACTTTCGCATTTATAATATATAAAATATAGGGAAACCCAAAAGTACAGCTGAAAAATTATAATGTTGTATAGGAATCACCACTGATAGACGTCGGGAGCAAGGCCGCGGGTAAAAGCTAGTTTGTGATAAATGCCCAAGAAAAGTACACAAATATTTTCTCAAATAAATACAGAATACGGGTCACACGCAACAAGTGATCTCGGATGTGCCTTGAAAAGGATTCCCTCACTCCTTCATGAAAAATAGAAAATTTTGCAAAAGAAAAACTGAAGGCACGGGCATTTACATTTTACAAAGCATAAAAACTTCTTGTAGCCTTTATTTTGGTACTCTCTGTAGCAAATCGTTAGCATGCAAAAGTATCCTTTGACCTCACACTGTGAAACCATTTTGAAAGTATGATAAGGGACGACGACGTCTCATCTGGAGATTGGATGATAAAAGTTTAAACTCTACTCTTTTTGTTATGTACTTCGTCGTTAGGGTAATATTTTTAACCCCCGACGCAAAAAGAGAGGGGTGTTATAAGTTTAACGTGTCTGTCTGTGTATCTGTGTATCTGTGTATCTGTCTGTGGTAGCGTAGCCGCCAAACGGATGAACCGATTTTCGTTTAGTTTTTTTTGTGTCATAGATAATTTTATCCCGAGTGTTCTTAGCCATGTTTCATGAAAATCTGTTCAGCCGTTTGAAGATCCACAACTCTTTAATAGTTGATGAGGGTATCTGACTACCTTCCATATGTCCTGTCGATTCGAAATTTGGTACCTTGTTACTTCAATGATATTGAAAGTATATGGTAAGGTAACCATGACCTGATCAGCCCTTTGAAGATCATCAGCTCTTTAATAGTTGATGAGGGGATCTGACTACCTTCCATATTATGTCCTATCGATTCGAAATTTGGTACCGTGTTACTTCAATGATATTGAAAGTATATGGTAAGGTAACCATGACCTGATCAGCCATTTGAAGATCATCAGCTCTTTAATAGTTGATGAGGGGATCTGACTACCTTCTATATGTCCTATCGATTCGAAAGGTACCGTATTACTTCAATGATATTGAAAGGTAACCATGACTTTTAATATGACATGTTAGAGTAAGGTTTAGATTTCGAAGGTGGGTAATTAAATGGGATCAATTAGGCTCAGTTACCACTGCGCTAACAAATCACTATAAATACCTTCCTAATATTTATACCTACTTTAAAAAGGACTAAATAAAAGTAAAATTAAAAATTTTAAAAACCCCCGACACAAAAAATAATCTCTAAAATCTAACAAATAATATTTTATACCTATATATATAATTATTATCGTCACATATATTATGTAAGTTCAAATAATTTTATTTTCCAAGTGTCGTCGTCACGTCGGGGGACCGCTAAGTGAGAAAAACAGGTGTAGTCGCAGATTGCAACAAAAGAATTTACTCCGAAAAATTCGCAAAATCGACACAACCGTCAACGTCGTCTGCCCTCACGTGTCGCGCGCGGCATTACGTAGAGCTTAGACTATAATTATATGCATGAAACTTAAGATCGCTCGTACCTAAATGTAATTCGTAATAATTAATTAGCTGTTGGAAAAATACTTTATAAACTTTAGCGGTCCCGCGACGCGACGACGACACATGGAAAATAAAAATATTTGAACTTACATAATATATGTGACGATAATAATTATATATAGGTATAAAATATTATTTGTTAGTTTTTAGAGATTATTTTTTGTGTCGGGGGTTTTTTAAATTTTTAATTTTTGATCCAGTGAAGCGAGGTCTCCGAGTCTACTTGGATGAGTAAATTGCACTAGATGATGCCTGCGACTTCGTCCGCGTGGATTTAGTTTTTAAAATCCCGCAACACTCTGATTTTTCGGGTTAAAAATTAACCTGTCATTCTCCAGATCCTCAAGTATACCCATGCAAAAAATCATGTCGATCCGTAGCTCTGTTGCGGCGTGATTAAAAGACAAATCAACAAACAAACACAGTTTCACATTTAGCGCCGATTTCACCATGTCGAGTGAAGTTTATCCAAGTGATAAATTGGTCGTTTTGACAGTTTTTGTTTTGAAAACTCTGTCAAGGCCACTCTACCCTGATGAGATTCTCATGAGTTACTGCAGTTGTAGGTTGGCCGGGTTTGGGGTCATCGTTTAGGTTCTCTCGACCTCCGGTAGGAGTAATAGTGTTCTGTGCTCTCGACTTTTATATTTTCGAAACCAATAAGTAACTGCTGCTAACGCAGTCAGGAGCAGACTCCCCTAATGCAGCTTGTTAATTTTTGTGAGATTCCTTGAATGTTAACCTTCGTTTTATGGCCTCTTGCGAGTTGCAACAGCTCGCGTCAAAAGCGATCGCAGCGACTGCCGCGTGTGTTGTGCGCGTGCGAAAATCGCGAATCGCGCTGCAGACGCAAAGGGCCATGATAACACTAGGCAATAAAAGCGCGCGATCGCTGCCGATAAAAGTAGCCAGCGTGCCCTCTCAATCTCTCTTGTGTCAATCAAGTAGGTAGTCCAAAAAATGTGACTGCCGTCTCCAATGTTAATCATAGAATCTATAGGTATATATATAAGAAAGTGGTGTTAGTTACACTATTTATAACTCAAGAACGGATGAACCGATTTGGCTGAAAATTGGTGGAGAGGTAGCTTAGAACCAGGAGACGGACATAGGATACTTTTTATCCCGTTTGACCGCGTTTCCGTCACGTCACTATAAAACGTGGTACAACAAAAACGCATCTGACATGGAATAACAAAACGCAAATGACAGTGGAATAACAAAACGTAAATGACAGCTAAACGTAATTTTGTCTTTGGTTAAGTATGGTAAAAAATTTGACAATTATAAAAGTGTTATAATAAAGCATTACTGATATTATAAATGCGAAAGTTTGTTTGTTGGTTTGTCCTTCAATCTCGTCGCAACAGAACAGCGGATTGATGTGATTTTTTGCATGGGTATATTAATGGATGTAGTAGTGGTTCCTCAGACCGGGAGAGCTAGTTACTTTTTATCTCGGATAATGAAAGAGCTCCCGCGGGATTTTTAAAAACTAAATCCATGCGGACGAAGTCGCGGGCATCAGCTAGTTATTTATAAAGATCAGTGATAGTGCCTAGTAGACTCAAACTTCATAGGCTTTAATCATAGATTTAAGAAACGTAGTGATTAGGTACATTCTCTTTGCATTAAGGATTCGTAGTTGCTTCGCACACTACATAAGCTACCAAACCTAAATCTATGTTTTTGATTAGGTACCATAAAGCCAGTAAGTATTATTTACTACCGGTAATTACAAGAAAAAATTTACGTTTTCTTAAATTTTATTCAAACTTTGAGAGACCGAATAGCTCTACTTTTTCACAATTCTATTAAATCCAACCGCCCTTAGCCAGTCTCGAAAATATCTCAAAGGTTTTTAGCGCAAGGGTGTTCATTAATATCTTATCGGCAGACACCTGTCAAGTCTGCCTTGTCACCTGTCCCGAACTTGGCACTTGACTGGATTCATGTCGGAGTTTTTTCATCATTAGAACAGGAAATGGGAAAAGGCAAGGACTTAATATTTGGGTCGTTATTTTGGATGGGTTCTGGATTAAAAGGGAATACTAGCTGATGCCCGCGACTTCGTCCGCATGGATTTAGTTTTTAAAAATCCCGCGGGAACTCTTTCATTATCCGAGATAAAAAGTAGCTCTCCCGGTCTGAGGAACCACTACTACATCCATTACTATACCCATGCAAAAAATTGCATCAATCCGCTATTCTGTTGCGACGTGATTGAAGGACAAACCAACAAACAAACACAGTTTCGCATTTATAATATCAGTAATGCTTTATATTTGTCTTTACTTTTATAATTGTCAAATTTTTTACCATACTTATCCAAAGACAAAATTACGTTTAGCTGTCATTTACGTTTTGTTATTCCACTGTCATTTGCGTTTTGTTATTCCATGTCAGATGCGTTTTTCTTATACCACGTTTTATAGTGACTTGACGGAAACGCGGTCGAACGGGATAAAAAGTATCCTATGTCCGTCTCCTGGTTCTAAGCTACCTCTCCACCAATTTTCAGCCAAATCGGTTCATCCGTTCTTGAGTTATAAATAGTGTAACTAACACCACTTTCTTTTATATATATAGATAGATAAAAATCTGACTACGGTATATAATAATATTATGTAGGTATGTATGTCTATGTGTCTATGTTACTAAGCCGATTTTGATGAATTAGCTAACCATCGATTTGTTATTACCTATAACGGATGTTATATCCAATTTTCCATAGTCGGGTTACAATTTTTAAACATTTTGCTTGTTTTTTAAGTTAACTAATTTGCCCATCTGCCTCATGTTTTTCATCCCCCCATCTCGGAAAGAGTATTTTTGCTCTCCGATATCCGAGTGCAAAAGCCGTTTTTATTTGCTAAAGGATAAAGTAAATTGAATTTAGAACATAGTGTGCACTAAGTTTGTGAATTCAAAACATCATTAAACCTATTTACTTCTGCCTCCATGGTGCCGAATTTATCATACAACCTTTTTTAATTTGTTAAAAACTCAGACTCGAAACCTTCTTGGTGTATCTTGTGATTGTAAATGTTTTTTTATCATTTAGTCATTTCCTCGCTGAGGTGGGATGAAAAGTTACGTGTTGCACTCGAGTGCAAAGATTTTTCTCCTCGTGCTCTTTTGATTCCCTCGCTAACGCTCAGGATTCTAATTTTTGAATCCTTCGCTTGCTCGGTCATCAAAATTGAGCACGCGGTCAAAAAACAACTTTGCACTCTTATGTATAACAAATAACTCTTTAGATTCTTCAGAACTTACGTACGTATTCATTATTACTACTTTATTTAAGCAATACTAGGTTTTTTTTTTCATTAATATGAGTATACATTGCAATATATACTCACAAAAATTACAGTCTAGCCTAATAATTTGGCTAATGAGTAATTTTACTTTAACCTAAACTTATAAATTATCTTAATACTAAAAAGTAGTTCACTGACGCATATTAGTCTTTCTTTATTGATTGAAGACACTTGGTTCATGTGTTCTTTAAGGCAGCTTTTACCCTACACTATCACTAATCACTATTCACTACTAAAGACTAGCACATCTTAGGGTTTTGTCCTTTTAGGTCATCTCACTAACTGCGTTACGTCGAGTAGCTGGATCGCCTCAATGGTGGTGAAGCCGATATTCGTGGGCTCTAGCGAATTTTGAAATTATTCTATCGACATATTCTACTTTAAGGTCTCGGTGAATATTATCGTTTCATAAGTACCTACCAAGGTGCGTTAACAATGTTCCTTAGCACTTTATTTTGAAACCTTTGAATAATTTGTGTGTTGCTCTTTTTGGTGCAGCCCCAGAGCTGGCACCCATAAGCCCAGACAGGCATTAAAACTTGCTTATAAAGCAAGTTTGCTTATAAAGCAAGTTCCTAGCAACCAATGCAGATTTTTATAGCGAAGTTTTAGCTCGTCTCTTTTTTCTTAAAGTGGGTCTTCCAACGTAGTTTTGCATCCAGTGTCATACCAAGATACTTTGCAGTGTCAGGCCAGCATACGGTATTTTTTGATTATTCAGGAATACAGGAAAGTATTGTAGATTTTTGTTGGTGAAATCTACGTGCATTGATTTCGTTTCGTTGAGTTTTATTTTCCATTTATAAGTCCAATCGTTTATTTTATTTATTCTATTTTGCAGTCTCTCTACTGCTTCCTTATGAGAATCACCCACAGCCATAATAGCAGTGTCGTCAGCAAAGGTGGCAAAAGTACTGTTGTCTAGCTCTGGTATATCGGATGTGTATAGTAGATATATAGGTAGGTAGGTACCAGACCTACTTCCTTGAGGTACACCAGCTTTCATTTTTTATATACAGAAACCCTATGAATCGCTATAACTAGTGGTTCGCCCCGAACTGAGACCTCGCGGTAACGGTTTCCCATTATTACTTATTCATTCAATAGATACATGACGATCAAAATTGACATTATTATTATGCCCGTTTTCACCAACCATACCTAAATCATCCCCTTTGTAGAAGTCTCTTTACGTAGGTAGCCCCTAAATACAATCCTAACATCCCAATGTCATTTTCACCTAAGTTGTCCCGTAGAGGTTCGTAAAAACAAAGTTGACAGAAAGTGTCAACTAACTTAACATAGGTAGCCCGTAAAGGTTAGGGAACTGTTATAGTAAAATCCTCAAGGCCTCAATCAAACTTAGGTATAGTTTTTTGGAACATTCAAATTAAATTACTTGTACACAGCGTCAACTATCGACACGATCAGAAAACATGTAAAAACAAACTGCAACGTGAAGTTTTATTGATGTTTGCTAAATGACTAAATAATAATTTTAATTGAATAATATGTTACATATAGCTGCATTTGCTATATGAGATGAGAGCGCCATCTATTGACATCATTGTGAAGTTCTGTTGTTGCTGCTCATTAAAAGTTAAATAATTTAGTTTCCTTATTACATTTATCTAATTTTAGTATTTGTTGTTCAAGTACATGATTGTTGAGGCCAACGGCTTGGCCAACGAGTCAAGGCCTGGAACCCTGGTTATAGGGGCCCATCAGCTATAACCTGAGTCCAGGGTCGCTGCCCTAAGGGCCTTTCACCGCGGTCAGATTTGTTCTCAACGTAGTGGTGACTTAATGATGGTAGGGTTGCACTGACCTTCCTTGCAGCAGTCAATCCTTGTACGGCCTGAGATAGTATGAGAGTGGTGAGTATGTGAGTGAGTATATTGTGAGGTTAAGTGTGAGGTGAACTTCTCAGGCCACTCGCAGCAGCAGGCAGGCAGCTAGTTATGGCCTGCAGCTGTGGACGTTGGGCTGGCGTAGCACTGTACACTTGGTTTGTCACTAGTTGGGTCCAAAACCTTAATCACACACACTTTCGCCGATCGCGTGGCGAGCAAAGCTCGGCGAGTTCCAAAAAAGAGGTTCTTTGTTACAGACAACAGTAACAATTATGCTTATAGCTAGGTCGACACATAGACCGCTTGACGGCTCAACAAAACCGTAAAATAAACTAAATTTAGACACTTAAAAAGCAAAACCGGGCGCGAGGCGACTCGGGAATTTTACATGTACGTATTAGCTGTCAAAAACAAAAGGAACTTGCAAAAACCACGCCCCAAAACGGCGGCAAGTTTAAAACTAAGAATCTGTCAACTTCATTACGAGCCAAAGAGATTGCCAGCGTCGCGACCATGGAACTAGGAATTATGGACAGGTACATGGCGCGAACAATCCCCCCGCCTGTGGTCGTAAGGATTTACGTCCACTTACTAGTAAATAGGTAAACGTGATAAGGAGCAAACGGCTCGCTGCAAGACAGAGTCTCCGACCATTACCTCGGCAACCCTGGGAACCCCATCAGACCCGTAGATCAGCTTAAGAATGCGCCCACGGCGCCAGTATAAAGGCAACAAATTAGGTTCCTTAATCAGCACTAGGTCACCAACTTTGGGTGGATCAGATTTGTCAGCCCACTTAACCCGCTGCTGCAACAGATGTAAATACTCTAGTGACCAACGGTGCCAAAAACTCTGAGTCATCTGTTGCAGCAGCTCAAACCGGGACAAACGTGAGACCTTCACGTCCCTGAAGGGGTATTCGGGTAGAGCGTTAAGGGGCTGACCAATCAGAAAATGACCGGGAGTTAAGACCTCCAGGTCATTTGGGTCAGATGAGAGGGGACAGAGTGGCCGAGAATTGAGTACAGCCTCAATTTTGCAAAACACGGTGGCGAGTTCTTCAAAGGTTAAAACAGTTTCGCCTATAACGCGCCGGAGATGAGTCTTGGCCACCTTAACCACAGCTTCGAATATTCCACCCCAATGAGGGCAAGCTGGGGGGTCAAACTTCCAGGTTACCCCCATCTTGGACAATGCTGTACTTAATCTAATCTTATTGCTAGACAGGAATTCGACAATCTCTTTTAAATATCTATCAGTGCCCTTATAATTGGTGCCGCAATCCGTGCGAATCAGGTCAGGCAATCCTCGACGAGAGACAAATCTACCTAGCGTGGCTACAAAAGCTTCAGTGCTTAAGGCACTCACAAGTTCTAAATGTACCGCCTTGGTAGCGAGACATACAAAAACGCAGAGGTAGGCCTTGAGCGATCTGGCGTTGCGGAGGTTAGAGCTCTTGATGGCAAACGGGCCAGCAAAATCAGTGCCAACCCCAGCAAAGGGTCGAGTGGCTAGAACGCGGTCGGAGGGCAGATCACCCATCATCGGCTGTGAAGTATTAGCCTTCAAGCGGTAACACGGAATACATTTGAAAGTGACGTTCCGGATGGTGCGTCTCCCTGCCAGAATCCAAAACTCGCGCTGTAAAATAGCCGAGAGTGCATTACAACCAGCGTGGGCATTTTTAAGATGGTAGTGTGTCACTAGCAATTTGACAAAGGTGCCGTCCTTAGGTAGCAAAAGGGGGTGGCGAGCACCATAGGGCAGATTGGAATTCTTGAGGCGTCCTCCAACGCGTAGCATTCCGTTATTGTCCAAAAAAGGGCTTAGGCGAGCAAGGGGGCCCTTCAAAACTAAACCTCTCTTTAGGGTGTCAATCACGGATGAAAAATGCTCCACCTGAACCACACGCACCCAGTAGTTCCGGGCGTCTTGGCGTTCAAGAGGGGAAAGCACAGAACTCAAATTTTTATTTTCTGAATTCCGCCCATTATGGATAAAACGTCGAATCCAACCGGTAACACCAATTAGTTTATCAAGGGAACTGTAACGGTTCAAAAGAAAGTTCAAGTCGGGGATCTGTTTATCCTCAACCACTCCGACTCTTAAGCCCGGCAATACTTCGGGAGCGGAGAACCTATTTTGAGGCCAAGCCGTCTCGGATTGGGATAGCCAACTTGGATCCCACCAAAGGTGATGGTGGACCAGTGAAGAGGCCTCACAGCCGCGGGAGGCGCAATCGGCCGGGTTCAGTTCTCCGGGTACGTGTCTCCAAATCACCGGTACTGCAGAGCTCTGAATTTGGGAGACCCGATTCGCAACAAAGACCTCTAAGTTGTGAGGCGCGGCTCGTAGCCAGCAAAGGACAATCTCACTGTCCGTCCAAGCATAAACGTCGGTCAGATCGACCGCAGATGCCAAAGAGGAGCGGACGTGGTTCAAGAGGCGTACCAGAAGGGCGGCGCCAGACAATTCTAATTTCGGGATAGTTAACCGTGACCGAATAGGGGCCACCTTGCTTTTTGCCAAGACGAGATGCGTCGCGACCTCACCGGCGACATCGACAGTCCTCAAATATACCACGGCGGCGTATCCTCGTTCAGAGGCGTCGCAAAACCCGTGGAGACTGGCATGACACCTTCCTGTTGGTAGGAAGCGTCGAGGCATGGAAATTCGGTTAACTTCAGGAAGTGAAGACACAAGGGAGTTCCACTCCTTCAATAACTTCCCAGGGAGTGGTTCGTCCCAACCGAGTTCAGCAATCCAAAGCTTCTGGAGGAAACATTTAGCCAAAAATATTACGGGAGTGATCCATCCATTGGGATCGAAGGTGCGAGCAACCGTAGACAATACGGAACGCTTAGTCCAGACCTTAGGAGGTGGGTCTAATTTGACCCGGTAGGTGAAAACGTCTTGGACGGGCTGGTACTGTATTCCAAGGACCGTCAGCAAATTGGGATTTTCGGGATTTTCAAAAATATGAGGATCCTGCTGATCCTTTCCCGGAAGATCCTTCAAGACGTGAGGGGAGTTGGACAGCCACTTGCCCAACTCATAACCTCCGGACTTCAGTATTGCAATCAATTAATCGCGAAGAGTCAGAGCTTCCTCAACGCTCGAGGCTCCCGTGCAAATATCGTCCATATAGACTGACGATTCCAAGGTGGCTGATGCGCGAGGGTAATTCAGTCGCTCCCGGTTAGCTAGTTCTAACAAGGTCCTGATAGCAATATAGGGGCTTGACTTGAGTCCATAGGTCGTGGTGTTCAATTCAAAGACACGCATTGGCTCATTAGGATTTTCGCGCCACAGAATCATTTGGTATCTCCGATCATCGCGATGTACCATCGACTGTCTAAACATCATCTTGATGTCAGCTACGAAAACAATTTGATGCCGGCGGAAATGCGTGAGGATATCGGAGATATCCTTGATCAGCTTAGGACCGGAGTGCAAGCATTGGTTCAATGTCACCCCGTTGGATGTGGCCGCGGAGCCGTCAAAAACCACTCGAATCTTCCCCCCAGGGGTCTTCAAGACGGCATGGTGGGGTAAGAAGTAGTGCTCGTGTGCGCGCCAATCAAAATTGGATGGTGACATATGCCCCAGGCCCTCGTACTCGCGCATAAATTCAACGTACTTGGAGCGGAAGGTGGAGTCGCGCCGCATGCGCCGTTCCATAGACAAGAGCCTCTTTTCCGCCAAGGCCCGCGATTGACCAAGCGGGGGGCGAGAAGCGAGAAAGGGCAAGCGAGTTACAAATCGCCCATCAACACGGCGGCCTGTGTTGTTTTGATAAAACAACTCACATTCAAGGTCAAGAGGGTCAACTCGTGCGGCATGCGGCGGCTCCTCAACTTCCCAAAAGCGCTGGACCACGTCCGACAGCGTCAAGCCGGCTGCTTGCAATTGGTTCAGCACCGGTAGGTCCGAAGACCATAGCACGGGTCCAAAAAAGCTAGAACCGAATATAGTGGACATGGCACATAGGCCGTCCTTCTGCAAAACCCTAATTTCCCCTGACAAGACCAGGCCCAACACGTCGGAACCCAACAAAAGGTCCGTAGGACCGGGTTCAGTCCAGTGGGGGTCAGCTGGGTTTAGGCCTGATGCACAGGACACCGCAGCGTCAGTTATTCGGACCTGCGGTAGGGGACCTAAGATATTGTCAAGGACTGACACCTTGACCAAGACCCTAAGATTGCCCGTAACGGGGCCAAACATTAATTCCGCTTCCCCGTTAGGAGTCGAGGGCTCTATACCCCCGATACCTATCACCCGTCCTGTTCGAGGACTCCAAGGGAGCCCTAGCTCACCCACCAAACGAGAAGAAGCAATACAGCGCTGTGAACCCGAATCCAAAAGGGCGCGAACGATTAAAAATTCACCCTTCGGGTTGAATACCTTCACTGAGACAGTCGGCAAAAGAATGGTCTGACAGACGGACTGCCGGAGATTCAAGGTCTCAGGAGAAGTTGCTGTGGTGGGGGCTAGGGCGGCAACTACCTATTGGTGGTCGTCCTCATCAAACCGGTCCTCTGACCGGGGAATCTCATATTGAGACTCAGGGGGGACCTCCAAAGGTGAGGGGGACGGACCTCCATTTGGGTAAACCCATGCGTCATCTCGTGGCGGCAGCACGGGCCTAGTCATACGGGCTGAGGTCGGTAGGACGTAGTAAGGCTGTCGACCCGCTCGAGGTGGGCGGCGTTCGAGGCGTGGCCACTCATGAAGCGGAGGTGAATAGCGGGCAGACTGAACCGTAGACGGAGCCGCCACAAATCTGCCATCAGAACGTCGAGGGGGATTGGCGCCCCCCTCACGGGGGGGTGAAGCCCCCATAGGCGGGGTCGAAATCCGGACGCGTCGGGATTCATGGCCCTGATCAGGAGACCGACGCAAGTAATCCGGGGAGCGATCGGTAAGAGCGCCCTCGCCCGTGCGGGGCGCGCCCTCACTCTCCACCCGGCGGGCAACACCATTCTTGTTGGCGCACAAAATCTCCAGGTGGTTACCCCTACAAATTGGGCATGGCCGTCGCTGTTGGCAGTCCCGTTGCATGTGAGCTTCCAGACAGCTATAGCACCAGTGGCGGTCTCTTGCAATGCCCCTCCGATCCTTGATCCGCTTAGAGAGAAACTGGGGGCAAGAAAGCACCCGGTGGCCTGGACGCCTGCAATAGTTACAGGGGGCGGGTTCAGCGGCAGCAAGTCCAGTGTAAACGGGCATTGGTCTCCGGTCGGAGGCCCTTTTACCAGGGACGCCAGTGTGACCCTTTTCCTTCCTCAGCTGGGCAGGCCGCTCTGGGGTCCTTGAAGGACCAGCAATACCAGAGTTATCAGCCTGCCGGCACTCTTCCTCAAGGAACTTTAAAAGGTCCGAAAAGGGGGGCAGGTAGCTGGCCCCGTCCCCGCCATACCTTTGCTCAAAACGCAGTTTCAACTCGGGAGGTAGGCGGGACAACACAATGTGTAATAAAAGGAAGGACCACTGGTCCACGGGAAGCTCTAAACGCTTAAGAGCGTTGCAGGCTACAATCAGTGGATTTAAGAGCGATTCTCTTAAATGGGACACCCCAGAGACACGTGGCAGCGCTAGAATTTGTGCCACGTGTGTGTCTGCTAACCGGCGCACGTTGGCATACCGCCGAGTCAGTAGTTCCCGCGCGGTGGTATAACTCTCCTCGGAGAGGTCTAGGTGGCTAACTAAACCCAGAGCCTCTCCCTGCAGGGAAGAGAGTAGATAGGCCAGTTTCTGGCAGGGAGACAGGTCCCTTCTCGCGTCCACCAGGCTATCAAAGAGGCTGAGAAAGCCTAGCCACTCGCTCAGGTTGCCAGAAAAGTGGGGCAAGTTTATTGTTGGCAACTTGCCCTGTAACGCAGGCTGCGTGGTGGGTCTGGTGGGAGACTCAAGAATAGAGCTCATTCTCGCCTCCTTCTTGAGCCTCGCGGCCTCCTCCACCAGACCGTCTGTCAGCTCAAAAAACTGTTCGTAGTCCCGCACTGAGGACTCCAGTGATTCCGGAGGTAGCTCCAATGCCATGAGGTCTCGGAAGGCCTCTTCGACGACCGCCTGCCTGGTCCGCACCTGCTCGCACCGCTGGAGCAGTGCGGATGCCCGGTCCACCCGGCCTACCAAGGCGTTGGCTGTAGCAGCCCAACGCAGCTCTGATTGAATTTGCACGCTCAATTTTTTGTGGGCTGACATCTTAAGTAGGTACAAAACAACTTAAATAAAGGTAGTTACAACAAATAGATAACAAAATCAAAACAAAGTTATTTGTTACAAGTTATGTTTCAACTTCAACCAAACAAATTAATAATCAAACAAGAATTACCCACTTTAAACACAAACAAATTACTACTTAAATACTATTTATTAATTAGAATTATTTACTTTAAACAAGAATTATTTATTTTAAATACATCAAACAAACTACTCTGTTACCTAACCACGAGGGGTTTTAGTAAACAAAAAAAGTATTTGTTGGTTAAAAGTTCCAAAAGATACAAATTAAGCTATCAATAATTTATGTTAAGTCAATCAATAACATAAATTAAGATAAAAGAAAGATTAAGTTTTTAATTACCCGTACTAAGCCACTAGACTCATACTAGGCACTGCAAATTACAAATTGGTTGGTTGAGAACCTACAATTATCAAATTATATTAATATTAAGTTTATTTATTACAATCTACATCTAACTGTTGGCCAGTTGCGGGCCACAAACAACAATTAGATACTGTTAATTATTAATCAACAAAAATTAACAAAACAAAATCTCAATAATTGCAATCATTATACAGGCCTACATGTGACAAGGTAGGCCACGTACTAGCAACTCAATAAGCCTGTGTATTAACAAGTTATAAATCAATAAGTTTACAATTAATGAGTTAACCCTAGAACGGCCAAGTTAAGTCACAGTAATGCCAAATCTGTCCGCGGAATCAATTTAACCACGCTCTGCTACCAAATGTTGAGGCCAAACGGCTTGGCCAACGAGTCAAGGCCTGGAACCCTGGTTATAGGGGCCCATCAGCTATAACCTGAGTCCAGGGTCGCTGCCCTAAGGGCCTTTCACCGCGGTCAGATTTGTTCTCAACGTAGTGGTGACTTAATGATGGTAGGGTTGCACTGACCTTCCTTGCAGCAGTCAATCCTTGTACGGCCTGAGATAGTATGAGAGTGGTGAGTATGTGAGTGAGTATATTGTGAGGTTAAGTGTGAGGTGAACTTCTCAGGCCACTCGCAGCAGCAGGCAGGCAGCTAGTTATGGCCTGCAGCTGTGGACGTTGGGCTGGCGTAGCACTGTACACTTGGTTTGTCACTAGTTGGGTCCAAAACCTTAATCACACACACTTTCGCCGATCGCGTGGCGAGCAAAGCTCGGCGAGTTCCAAAAAAGAGGTTCTTTGTTACAGACAACAGTAACAATTATGCTTATAGCTAGGTCGACACATAGACCGCTTGACGGCTCAACAAAACCGTAAAATAAACTAAATTTAGACACTTAAAAAGCAAAACCGGTTGCGAGGCGACTCGGGAATTTTACATGTACGTATTAGCTGTCAAAAACAAAAGGAACTTGCAAAAACCACGCCCCAAAACGGCGGCAAGTTTAAAACTAAGAATCTGTCAACTTCATTACGAGCCAAAGAGATTGCCAGCGTCGCGACCATGGAACTAGGAATTATGGACAGGTACATGGCGCGAACAATGATATTACGCTAAAATTATAAAACTTTCAAGGAACAGCTCTCAATGGTTATTACGTTGTGAGGTCAAATATAATCTCCACTTTGAAAGCCCCCCATTTCTTCAATTTTAGGAAAAAAATTAAAAAAAAAATACTTTTGTACTCTGTTCCAAATTATCTTTAAAATGAGGTACTGTAACCCTATGAAATGCAAAAATTTTTTTTTTCTTCGCATTCGCTTCTATGAGAGCCCCCCTGAAATAAAGATTTTTATAACTTTTTAAGCCATTTTCGGCTGGAGGCCATCGGTTTACATATTATATCTAAAATTGAAGTAATTACGTTCAGTAATTCAGAAGTTATAAGGCTCTGACAGACGGACGGACGGACGGACGGACGGACGGACGGACGGACAAGTGCAAATTCACTCAAGTAGACCTTCGCTTCGCTCGGTCGAAAATATTTTACTTTACATTCGCTTCTATGAGAGCCACCCTGAAATAAAGTTTTTTATGACTTTTTAAGCCATTTTCGGCTGGAAGCCATCGGTTTACATATTATATCTAAATTTGAAGTAATTACGTTCAGTAATTCAGAAGTTATAAGGGTCTGACAGACGGACGGACGGACGGACAAGTGCAGATTCACTCAAGTAGACTCAGAGACCTTCGCTTCACTCGGTCAACTATATCTTAGCAAATTCCTGCGATAAGGAATCATGGAATTAGGAAGTACCGTATTCTAAGGTCCACCATGGTCCACCATGAAAGAAAATAATTAATTAATAACAAGTTAAAAGCAAGTTAATAATAATAACTTATTAAATTAGGTACTTTAATAAATTAAATAACAAATTGCAGCTTTGAGCGGCATCTACCGGACTCATATAATATTATTGGAACCGCCGCCCGCCGCGCCGCGCCGCGCCCGTTGTTTTGTTTGGTGAGAGAGTTCTTGTTTGGGGCCAGTCTTTACCGCTTAGTTTAAATTACAATAGATGGCGTTATATATTTTACATCAAAATTCTGGATTGCGCTTAGACTATTTTTCCATGTTGAATTCACACTTCACAGTGTTGAACTGTCGATATTAATATTAGTTGTTAACATATTAACAAAAAAATTAAATAAAAAAAAATTGGTTGTGTGGTACCTTGTTCCAAGATCCAGTGAAAGTGACTCTCCCTTTATACACTGTAGTCTTTGAAAGTGACACTGTTAATAAAATAGGTATTTATGATATCCCTCGTTGAAAATTGCTAGAGTTTGACGATCGCAATGAATTAGCAGATTCTCTCTCGCTAGTGGCTAAGAATACATTAATCAGAGATTGTTTAAAATCAGCTAATCCGCACAATTGAGACTGTAGCAATAATTTATGATTGTTTATGATGCAGCTTTCACAATCGATCGACTAGTCGTAATTCCTAGTTCCATGGTGTGGTGACAGTTGAGACTTGACACGGGACAACAATTTGACATTTTGGATTTGGCATTTGCCATTTTTGTGCAAATTCGCGGATCGCTGAGTAAACATTCATTCGAATATTTCCCATAAATTAATATTAATTTAAACAAAGTTAAATTACAGTGAAAATGTCGGCCGACGATTCTCCTATAAAATCATCAAGATCCCTAGCTAAAATAGAGACTGTGGAGGACTTTGAAAATCAAGTATTTATTTGTTGTTTTCCCACCGCCTACTTTTTTGTTCTTCCCACTAACAAAATAGAATGTTTTATTCTAGGATACGCTATTAAAACATGTTGATATATCGATCGTGGAGTCGGAGAAGCGAGCTAACGGCACGTTGCATGTACGAGACCATTACACTGTTTACTTGATTGATTTGAAGTAAGACATTTTTTTGTTTCCTATTTAGGAAGGCTGCACTGTCTATTATCGTGTGAGCGATAGTCGCTCGGGTTTTTTCTCAATTTCTCAAGCAGCAAAGTACTGCATACAATATGATATTTAGGTTAGGCAGGCCTTTAGGGTGACCACATTTTGAGGTGGTATCACCACATTTGTCTTAGTGTAGACTACCTGCAAAAAACTAGAGAAAAACAGTAATTTTTAATATACTTACCAACCTACTACCTCTAGGGCCTGTTTCACCACCTACAAGTAAATAACTGACAAATAAATAATGTTGATGTATTGACACCTTTTGTATGGGCTATCTGTTATAACGTCAAATTTATTTGCCAGTTTAAGTTCACTTGAAGTTGGAGAAACAGGCCCATAGTTAACTACCATCTACAAAAGCTTATTAGTCATATTATTTTTCTAATACCATTTTGTGAGTAGCAGTGTCACCTGTTCTTATTTAAAGAAAAAGTTTAATTTATGATTGATTTTGTTTTGGATCCACTTAACAAGCCCTACATAAGTCCACATAAAGAATCACCAAAGCATTTCTCACTATTGTGGTTCAACTAATGTGTGCATTGTCTGATTAACAAAGTTAATTTATTAATATATAAATAAATCTACCGAACCAGTGGTAGATTCATCGACTATTCAAAAGCACTTGTAAAAGTTTATCTGAATAAAAAATATTTCTATTCTATTCTATTCTAATTTAATTTAATAAACTTTATTACTAAAATTGCATGGTTTTCTAGTAAAAGTATCAAGTTTTGAGTATTGGTACAATACTCATAAGTACATCACACTATTAATAAAACAACAACCAAATGTGAAATAGTTGCAAACAAGTTTCAGCAAAATACGGACCTAAAAGAGCAAGCTTCGAATCTAGATAGTAATACAGAACATTTCTTTTCCTGAAGTAATTAATATTAGGTTTGATTTTATAGTAACTTAAAAAACTGTCATTTATAGGTTGTAAATATAGCTTTTCGTTGATTCCTGAAAGTTAACGATTTTAGATTTGGTCATTGTTTTATTAAGAGTACTACATTACTACTAGTTACTTTTACGTTACGTTACTATAGTTACTACTTACTGTACCAATGTCAATTATGTTTTCTTCAAAGATAATATCTGATTTCATTAACCTATCTGTTATCCAACCCAAAATTTATAAATTGTGTTTTTCATGGATGGAACTAAATATAACAATCTTTGTTTATTGAAATATATATCGCAATTAATAATCCCTCAGTTAAATTTATAAATACAATGGTTAAAGGTGCAGACTGGAAATTGAAAGGTTGCAGGTTCGATCGCCACCTGTTGCACTATAGTGTCTAGTGCACTATTTTGTCTGGTGGAAGGCTTTGGCCGTGGCTAGTTACCACCCTACTGTCAAAGATGTGCCGCCAAGCGATTTAGCGTTCCGGCACGATGACGTGAAGAAAACAATTAGGGGGGTATGGGTTGAATGTTCACTGCCATACCCCTTCCAAGTTAGTCCGCTACCATCTTAGACTGCATCGTCACTTACCATCAGGTGAGATCGCAGTCAAAGACTAGCTTGTCATCGAATTAAAAAAAAAAGTCGTTCCCACTCCTAAGGCGACGTTTTCGCATAGGCGTGGCTTCGCGCGGCGCGTGCGGCGTCGTGTAGCGGCGGGCACCGCGGCGTTCGCCGAGGCGACGCACAGTGGGTCGAAACAGCTATATGAGGTACATAGGATTTTTTGTTACAAATTCCATTTAAAAAAAATACTTATCGAAAGACCTTGTCATTCTGATGAATAATTGTTATTAAACGTTTTTCTCTAAAACTGATAGTTTGCCCGGAAAAAAATATTTTCAGTTTTTGTTGTATATGGAATGAAACAGAAACTGCTAAAAGCTAATAATAAGCTGATGCCCGCGACTTCGTCCGCGTGGGTTTAGTTTTTAAAGTACCTCGGGAACTCTTTGATTTTCCGGGATAAAAAGTCACTCTCGGGTCCTCAACTATACCCATGTAAAAAATCACTGTTGCGGCGTGATTGAAGGACAAACCAACAAACACACTTTCGCACTTATAATATTAAGTATGATTAGCTAATTTTTCACTGTTTGTAATTATTAGTTTCCAACAACAAAGACAGTTTAGCTAAGGAGATACATTAGATACATAATAAAATGAATTGTTAAAAAGAAATAAAGAAAGCTATATTTTGAATGTTTTATTTTTGTAGATCCTTTGTTTGAATTCACGTTATTTTAATATAATTTACAGTTTTAATCTATGAAATATCCTTTTTTAAGTGCTTAACTTATAAGTTTCTCTTCGATGAACGATTAGTGATTTAAAGTTAATTTCAATATTTATTCATAGAATTTTCATGCAGCACATTATTTTGGTCAAATATTTGATAATCCACGATATTATAAAATCAATAAAAATCTTTTTTTTTTTTAAATTTCGGTTTCTAATAACTTTTAAACGGGCAAGTTTGGGTGCAAGCTGATAAGTATTTTTTTAAATGGAATTTGTATCAAAAAATCCTATGTCCCTCATATAGCTGTTTCGACCCACTGTGCGTCGCCGCGGTGCCCGCCGCGCTGCCCGCGTCGGCGCCCGCCGCGTGCGACGCCGCGTTCAACGCCGACGCCTCTCTGTAAACGCTCTCATACTTCGCCATATGTTTGAGCTTCACGCGCGACTCGACGCCGCACGCGCCGCGCGACGCCACGCCTATGCGAAAACGTCGCCTAACTCAAACTTACCGCTTCTTTGGAAGGAAGAGGAGAATATTAGTCAAGTTTAGCTTGGCTTTCTTTAAAAAAAAATTGTTCATTGCAGGGTGACAGATCCAGATTACAAGATTGTCCAGTCAAAGATAAGCACAATATGGAGACGGTATACAGAGTTTGAACAAATACATGACTACCTACAGGTGACATACCCACATGTTGTCATCCCACCACTGCCAGAGAAAAGAGTAATTATTTATTTTTATTATCATCGAACTATAATGCTTAGAAACGCAAGTCAACGTGGTGATAAGCCATTATTGGTAAAGCCTTTAAATTCAGACTACACAGTATTGTTGCATTAATGCGACAAGCTCGCAGAATTTTTTAAAAAGTGACGTACTGTCAGCGAACTAAAGTCACCGACATAGCTCAGGAGAGTCGCCAAACTGAAGTGGAAATGGGCAGGGGCACATAATTCGAAGAGCTGATGGTCGTTAGGATCCCAAGGTGCTGGAGTGGCCACCCCGCGCTGGGAAGCGCAGTTTTGGCAGACCCCTCCCCACTAGGTGGACCGACAACATCAAACAAGTCGCAGGGAGCCGCTGGATTCAGGCGGCGCAACACCAAACCTGTGGAAGTTCATGCAAGAGACCTTTGTCCAGCAGTGGCTATCTATCGGTTGACAAAGAAGAAGAAGAGAAGACACACTGTGCTGTGAAAAGGATTTATAATTCATCACAATAACCACCAAAAACTAATTTATTGATAGACTGTAGATGTTTTACTTTAGTTGAGGCATATGATATTTAATAGGGTATTTTACTCCTAGTGAGAAATAATCTAACAATATAAAAATAAGATAGTTTAGGAAATAAGGAATCGGGAAGTGGAAGTTTCAGTTCACAAAATTATAAAATACATTTTATATTTAATTTCAAAGTTTTCACTTTTTTTATCTATGCTACAAATATGCGAAACGCATCGAAACGTCAAACAGTATCCGCCATTACACTACGTCAAAAATACTGACATTTGACGTAGGCGTCAGTATTATAAGGTCTGTGACGTAGGTAATGGCGGGTCTATATAGTTCATCCGCTCAAATAGTTTGTAGCACAAATACACGGTATTTTAGAAACTATGTGAAAATAAATAATTAAGTACATTATTTAATCATTTAGTACCATCATTTTTTTATCACCATCATATTTACTTTTTTTTAGTTTAATGAAAAATACAAAATCAAAATACTGACTGATAGTATTAGATCTGAATCATCACTTTATATACATATACTATCATCATAATACAACACACAAACATTTAGCGTGACGCACTAAAGTACACAGTGGGTCACATAAGTCGCGCCGCATGTACCGGCGGTCGCTATGTGTCGGCTTTACAAAGGGCGCCAACCATTTGAGCGAACGAATTTACTGCCGAATACTGCCCTTACGACGTCATCACATCGTCTGACGTGACTTGACGTGAGGCGTCTAGCGTTTACGCGCGGAAATTTGAAAGGCAAACTTTAAATGCATTTTTTTGGTACTTATCGATTGAATTAAATTTTAGTAAATTTCTAGTAGTTTATTATCACCTTAGAATCAAATTTAGACACTTTTCAAAAAAGAGTAAAATACTCCGAAAAGTATGAAGTGTGAATGAAACCTTGACTGGGTATAGGTCTCAGTCTATTGTTGCCAGCATCTCACCTGATAGTCATCAGTCGGGTGGGATTGACACCATTTTGAATTTGTATTGACATCATTTTGACGCTGTAGCATAGATAAGTGTCTGGAACTAATAATATTGCAAATGGAGCACCAACCTCTATAATTAAATTATGATTTCATAGAATAATTTTCATAGGCTTCTGCAGATAGGATATGCCACAATATGCATATATAGGATGTGCCATTTGCAATATAGTTAGCCATTCCAGCACCATGGGACTAATCCAGTGTTAATCCAGTTTAATTATATAGATCACTGACTATGTCTTATGATGTCCAGGTGTTATATGCATGGCGTAAATCGGACACAACTGATCCCGAGTTCGTGGAGCGAAGACGCGCCGGCCTAGAGAACTTCCTGCTGCGCGTGGCGTCCCACCCTCGGCTGTGCTTCGACGATCAGTTCATTAATTTCCTACAGCAGGAACACGGCTGGCGGGAGACTATTACAGATAGCGGTAGGTTTAATTTAATAATAATAAGTTTTTATTAAAGGCATATAAAACCAAATACACTAAATAAAAAACAATAGGTAGGTCCATACATTTAAACTTTCAACTAACTGAAATTGTTAAAAAGTACATTCCATGTGTCACAAGACAGGGTTTAAATAAGAGCTGTAAAATTGCAGCGCCATGTGGTTGAGTTTAATGATCTTTAAACATATGAACCTGCCTTAAGGTTATTATACCTTTCCAATAAAAAACCACATGAAAATCTGCTTAAAACCAGAACGAAATTTGTTACGTATTTTTTGGATTAACACCTTTATTGGATAAGACGTTACTTTTACCTTGGTATTGAATGAGTGATTTTATTTCGTCAATTGCGATGACCTCGCTGGCGCAGTGGTGAGCGTTGGGAGGTCTCGGGTTTGATTCCCCGCGGGGACCATTTGGGAATTTATAATAGGGTATTTGACTACTTTTAAAAAATCATCTTAAATTGTTAATAATGCTATGCTGAAGCTAACAAAACATATATTTCGTCATAATTTTAGTATTTTTCATAAAAATCGAGAAATAAATTCAAAAAAATAAATTGCCGCGGAAACGTTCCATTTGCTCTCATGACGTAACAGTTCACATTTCAAACAATGACAATGCCACATTCCATAGGTAGTGTGGACTGTGACGTCATTCGAGATCACGGAACGTTTTCGATCACGTGACCATGGCCGGAATTATAGCAATTTTATTTAATGTTTTCTAATTAAATAAAACTTTATATTTCAGTTTTGTCGTATGGAATAATGTTTTTAGATAATAATCTTTTAGGATGACACCAAATGAAACGATATTTTTATTATAGTCAAATAGCCTATTTCTTAATTGTCTCTGGTCTGTTCTGTTTGAACGTTACCACCCTACCGTCAAAGACGAGCCGCCAAGTGATTTAGCGTTCCGGCACAATGGTGTGTACAAACAGATTAGGGTTATGGTTTGAATATACACTGCCATACCTCTTCCAAGTTAGCCTGCTACCATCTTAGACTGCATCGCCAGCTACCGTCAGGTGAGATCACAGTCAAGGATTATCTTGTAATCAAGAAAAAATATATATTTTACAATATGCAGGATTTACTTATACTTTGGAAGTGAATGAGTGATTTTATTTCATCAATTATTTACATCAATAAAATAATAACTTGCTACCTTATTGGCGCCATCTAGGCTAATTTTTAGCGTAATTTAATTTATACAATGAGTTCGACATATTTTCATAGAAATCTACTATGTTAATTTATAGTATCGATGTCATAATTTATATTATAAATATTGTTGCAATTTGACTTTCTTCAATTACAGGATATTTACTTCAAGCAGAGAACAAACTGAAATCACTATCAGTGTCAATCAGACTGAAGAAACCCGATCCAGAGATTGAAGGTGTCAAAAACTACGGCAAACAGCTGGAAACTAATTTAGGCAATTTCCTGTATACAAGGTAATCACTGGCATTTAAAGCTTGGTAATAAAAAAGTAGGATATAATGGGGCACTACTATCGCTTATTTATCTTCAATCTAACAACCCAAACAATTAAAAAAAACTAAGGCTAGATTAAATTTATTAATATATTTTATTAGATTTTCGGATATTTAAGACAGTTTAAACTTTAAAGCATAAAAAAGCAGGAAAGTTTATTTAAATTATTATAAGCCTTTATACAGAATACTACATTAAACCTAAATTTACCATGCCATCCAAAGGGGTAATGCTGCCAGCATCTTGGTTACTATGCCACACTGCGGTGACTTGGATGGGTTTTTAGATTTTATTTAGTTTTTATTTTAGTTTTAATTTTAGAGCATAAAAATAAATTAAAATCATGAATTCCAAAATTTTGACTTACACAAAAGTGACACTTGACAACTCAATAGTGTCATTAAAGAAAACACACTTTCTCTCTTTGACTTTTTGCAATCTTTGAATCTCGCTCTGTGATTTATTTCTGTATTTTCTAACACTTTTGTACAAAGTACAGGAAGATAAGTAAAGCGACACGGTGATTCGACGTATATTTTCCGCATACGGCCAACACTGCTTCATACTTTAATTCGTTAATACATATATTATATTGAAGACAGAATATCTTTTTCTCAGAACAAACAATTAATGTTTCAGATCAAAAATTATAGAGAAAAATTACGCGTTGTGTAAATTGCACGCAAACTATGGAAAACTGTTTAGCGAATGGAGCGTTATTGAAAAGGAAATGGGGGATGGATTGCAGAAAGCAGGACATTACTTTGGTAAAATTATTTTTTGTAGAATATAATATAACAAAATATATAAAAGGAAAACGTGTCTGACTGAATGACTGACTGACTGATCTATCAAAGCACAGCTCTAACCACTGAACGGATCGGGTTGAAATTTGGCGTACAGATAACTATTATGACGTAAGCCTTCTGGTGTAGCCCATTGAAATAACCGATCGAATGTTCACGATTTTCTCCTTTGTTGCCGATCAACCAAACCGAAAGTGTGTTTGTTTGTCCTTAAATCACGCAGCAATGTAACAACAAATCGGTATAGTTGCAGCTCTCTGCTTATTTGGAGGGGAGAGGAGAATATTAGTCAAACTTAGCTAATAATCTTTTTTTCTTTAAAAAAAAAGGAAGTTTAAAGTAGTTTGGTCTGGATAACAATTTTGAATTTTCTGTGACAGATTCAATAGCAGATTCCATAGAGTCAGTGGCAGAAGATGAAGAGCAGTTAGCAGACCAACTCAAGGAGTATTTGTTCTACGCGGCGGCGCTACAACAGCTGTGTGCCAACCATGAAGCATTGCAGAGAGCGTTAGAGAACGCACACGATGCGTTGAACAATCGGTAAGTAATCGACCAGTAGTAAGGCCAACTTTCCTAGAATTTTGGGAATAAATAGAGCTTTTTTAACTTTTTTAACCGACTTCAAAAAAGGAGGAGGCTATCAATTCGTCGGAATCTTTTTTTTTATGTATGTTCACCGATTAGTCGAAGACGCCAGAACCGATTTGGAAAATTCTTTTTTTGTTTATTGTTGGTATACTTCCTAGGTTTAAATTTTATCGAAATCGGAGCTGTTTTTAAATAATCTACGATAAATTATAAATTATGTTGTAGTGTTTTTTTTTTATAGTAAATTATGTAGGTTATAATGCGAGCAAGATCACAAAATATATAATAGTACTGATACAGCAGATTCACTCTGCAAAATAATTTAAATAAATAGCGACTCTTGGTACCACACAATAAAGTGCAATTCAGGTCGCACAGCGCTAAATTACCTACAGCTATTCACCTTGAAGTTGCATCTCTTTCTATCTCGTAACTCTTATCCCTTCGAACTAACGTTAGTCCATCGTGACAGACAGGTGTCGCTTGTCCAACAGCTCCCTACGACTCGTATGTTGTTGGTCCACCTAGTGGGTGGTTTGCCATCACTACCCTTTCGGGTGCGAGGTCGCTACTCCAGCACCTCGAGACCCCGAGAACTCTTTCCTAATCTTCTCCCCTATTCACTATTGCCTCTTCTTCCCTATTCACTGTTTGGGAGAGATTCCAGACTTTATAATACACTGTTTAATCGGTACAAGATAAATTAATAAATAAATAGACCAATATCTTATCTAATTATAATAATGTGATCGCTCTGACATTTACTCGCGACTGACTTAATACTAATAACATTAACTACTAATGTAGTACTAGTTAAAATTTGCTATATAGCAACTGGGTCAGGCATCGACATTCACTCTCGCCTATTCTTCCCTAGTCACTCTTGCCTCTTCTCCCCTATTCACTCTTGCCTCTTCTCCCCTATTCACTCTTGCCTCTTCTCTTCTATTCACTCTTGCCTCTTCTCCCCTATTCACTCTAGCCTCTTCTCCCCTATTCACTCTTGCCTCTTCTCCCCTATTCACTCCTGCTTGTTGAATAATTTGCTTGTTTTATCAACAGAATAGCGGAGCGCAACCGCGCGGCGGCGGGCAAGTCCGGGATAATGTCGCGTATATTCGGCACCACGGACCCGGATATCGTGCGGGACCAGAGCACGCGCGCGCTCGACGCCAAGATACTCGCTGACAGGGAGGCCATCGAGAAGGCGAAGAGGGACCTGGAGTGAGTGGACTTCTTTATATAGGTGTCCACTGCTGGACAATAGTTATTTGTGTTATATGGGGCCAAAGGAATTTTTTGTTCCCCGAGGGCGTTATTTTGAATTCAGAGCGAAGCGAAGGATTCTATAGTAGACTCCCGAGCGCAGCGAGGGATTCTAAAGTAGAATCCTGAGCGTAGCGAGGAATTCAATATACGCCGCCCGAGAACAAAAATTTTGGCCCCGAATGACACACACTATTTTTCATCATTACCTATGAGAAAAAGCCAGGAGTATCAACCTACTATGTATAGAGTATAGACATTACTAATACGTATATTGAAAGTTTAAATAAAACACAAATAAATTTTTATGAAATAATTAAACATTTATGTTGGAAGTATGGGCGTATATATCTAATCGACAAATTTGATCACGTGACTTATCGAAGTCAACAGCTTCTCAAACATTTTTGAATTTCGACACATTTTTGAATTCTCTCTTCTGATTGGTCCGCGTTAGTGCTTTAGTATGCGAAAGCACTAACGCGGACCAATCGGAAGAGAGAAATGAAAAGTCCCATGGGGTTAAAATTAAATTTTGCTCCCGCTATCCTCTGAAGCCAATATTCGTTTTTCGAATAGGTATGATGAAATAGTTATTTGTGTTATATGGGGTCAAAGAAAGTTTTTGTTCCCCGATGGCGTTATTTTGAATTTTGAAGGGATTCTAAAGTAGAATCCTGAGCGTAACGAGGAATTCAATATGCGCCGCCCGAGAACAAAATATTTTGGCCCCGAATGACACACACTATTTTTCATCATTACCTATGAGAAAAAACTAGAAGTATCAAAATACATACATAGTTGATGTATAGACATCGTATATTGAAAGTTTAATAAAACACAAATAAATTATTATTAAATAATTAAACATTAATATTAATGTTGGATACAGTATGGGCGTATATCCGATCGACAAATTAATCACGTGACTTATCGAAGACAACAGCTTCTCAAACATATTTGAAACAAAAGCACGAACGCGGACCAATCAGAAGAGAGAAATGAAAAGTCCCATGGGGTTAAAATTAAATTTTGCTCCCGCTATCCTCTGAAGCCAATATTCGTTTTTCGAATAGGTATGATGAAAAAGCCTTTAGCTGGATCTTCACAGGTCTTGCGTCGCCTTTATAACGGCTCCCTGTGACACATCTGATGTCGTCGGTCCACCTAAGGCGGGTCTGCCCTTAAGGCTAGTTCGGATTATATTAGTATTTTAATCGAGTGGCGAGTTATTTAGAAACTAAGGCTGGAATCACATCTGTGCGCATCGATTCATTCATTCATCATTTTCATAGAGTTATGTACGCATTAATTCGGATTTGCGATGCGTACACGAATCTATGAAAAATGACAGTTTTGTATAGGCAAAATGCGAATCGATGCGCAAAGATGTGATTCCAGCCTAAATGTGTCTGAACACCAAAAAGTTAGTCGAGTAGATTAGTAAATTGTTTAGTAGATTCGATGCATTTTGTTCTATTTTTCGGCTGAGTATCGCCTCCCACCACGTCCCTGATCACTGGTTCACGCTAAACAAGTCTGCAAGTTTCGTTTTAGTCGAGTTCAGTTCGAATCACACTTCAAATGGGTATCAGTGTTCGAACAAGGTATTTTATGTACTTAAATACTTTCCACTCGACTAAATACTAATGTAGTCCGAACTAGCCTTTAGCTCCATAGCACTTTGGGACCCCAACAACCATCTTTTTTTTTTAAAGAATATCAGCCAAGTTGAAGTTGACTAATATTCTCCTCTCCCCTCCAAATAAGCGGAAAGCTTGTGTTAGGATTGGGTACAATAATAGTGCAACGGGTGGGATTCGAACCTGCGACCTTGCAGTTTTCAGTCCGCACCTCCGTTGGGCTATTGAGGCTTATTTTTTATTTTTTTCATCAGTTATTCAAACTATCAGCTTCACGACTCGCTGACCTATCTTGGTAACCTTGGATCTTCTACAGATCTCCTCACCCCTGATTTGATCGAATAGATACTCCGAGCATAGCTCTCTCCATCCTCCACTGAGTGACCTTAAGCCTTCTTATAAAGCCCATACTTATAGCAACCATGTTTCAGTGGTTTTCTTAGGCTTGATGAATCTAAATGACTAGCTCTTTCCATAGGCTTCCACACAACACATCTATTTAAGTAGAGGTTATGGGAAAAAATGTATGGAACGTAATATCCAAAATAAAATAAAAAACACTTTGATAGCACTGTTGAAGCATAATTGGAGGAAAAAAAATTTAAAATCAAATTAAAAATCCAGTTTTCCATAGGTAATCTAAATATCTGACTGGCTGATCTATCAACGCACAGCTCAAACCACTGGACGGATCGCGCTAAAATTTGGCATACAGATAGCTAATGTCTGTGATGCAGGCATCCACTAAGAAATGATTTTTGAAAATTCAGCCCCTAAGGGGGTAAAATAGGGGTTTGAAAAATCGAACTTGACCGAAGTCGTGGAAAGCTAGTACTAGATATATCCTAGTCCAATCAATTGAGGACAGTATGAAATTCAGCTAGCACAGTAAGTTACAAATCTCGCACAGGCAGATTCCATCGCATTCATTATAAAGTTTGTTTCAGAGACTTCACAAAAAAGACATCAGTAGAGATTGAATATTTCCAAAAACAAAAAGACAAAGACTTGCACGAGTCACTCGTCGGTTTCATCACTCTACAAGTTAAAGCCGCGAAAAAGGTAGTTAATTTTTTTTTCTTTTTTCTGCAATATGTGTGTGTATAATTGGGTATTTATAATCGAAAATGTAACATGTAAGAATAACATTTGTAAAAACAAAAAATAAATCGGTCTAAAAACAGAAAAGTTATAGAGCTGTAAAGTTTCCTGTTAGACAGAGAGAGCCCTAGTGAAGTGTGATGTCACAATTCAGCAACTACATACACGCTCCATAGAAAATTTCGTTTTAGAAAGAGACGGATACAGTCACAGTAAAACAGCTTATAATTCCGAGACTAGTTAAGATATTTAAAAAAAGAGAAATGGCATTGTGTTATAATATTTAAAAACCTTATTTTAAATAAATAAAAAGAAAATCAGTCAAATACCCAATTATGGCATTGCAATAATCGCAATTCTTGTGAGTGGAATAATTTATTTTATCAAAATAAATATCAATCTCGCTCAAAATAGAAAGATAAAAATGTTTTTTATAATTCCTGAATCCTATTTTATTAAATAATTCATAAATTCCTTGATCCTTGGTTACTGTCATGCCTATTGATGGAGTTTGAGAAAATAATAATAATGACGCATACCCTTTATTCCCTTGTTCTTTGAAAAATATTTATTAAGTATTTGGTTTTGGAGTCTGTATTAAGGCACGCAATATAAAAAATAATAATTATTATAATTAAATATTAATAATCTTTTCTTATTCTGTTAAATTTTTTTTATTTACTATTTACTTTTGTACAATTAAACAAATATTTATTTGTTTCAGAACTTGCAAGCGTGGACGCAAATCAAAGAATGCCTTCAGAACATGCCCTGAGCTGTCTTAAGTAATGGCTAGATACCAAATTACCTGCAAACTACATAGTTGTATGAATACCATTGATATACCAAACCCTAAGATACTATAACAGTATGCTGAAAAAGGGTCCCAGAAAAACCCGAGGGCGACGCCTGATGTGATGTGGGTGCCTTTTTGACTGAGATCTATGCATCGTACCATTACCTTGCTCAGTCTTTACTTTCAAGATAAAACGAGACTGAATTATGTCGGGGCATAAATCTGTCTCGTTTTAACTCAAAAGCACACCACTGAAATAAGTTACAAAGTACGTGTGTGTGTTTGGTTTAATTGCTAGTTGCGCCGAATTGATGATATTCGCAAATATCGGCAACTTTCCAAGTATTTTAGATACCATACGTATTATACGTTTGTGAATAGACAAGTCGATCGTATACTGAAAAGCGTTTAATACGTTCAGAACGTTCCAAATATTAACTGGTTTTTTAGAATTTGTTATATCAAAGAAGAAGTAAAAAATCAGACACTAATACATAAGGCGTTCTTAAACATTAAATTAGGTTTCAGTATTCGGCTGTATGTAGATATCTTTGTATTTTTTATATCAATGGCAACTACTATTTAGGGGCATAAAGCACTTTTATTTTATTAACTTTTTGAATAGATACTTTTGGAAAGAATAATTGCAGAACTGTACCTGATTTATACAAAACAAAGTATTTAAATTAGTTCGTTTTTTATATGAAATTAGTTTTACATCTTTTTCCTTGGTTAAATAATTATTAAATAATGAATCAATAATTTTCTGACCAATTCATATCGCGCATTGAGTTTGGATTGGTTTGGATCGTTTCTCGATGACATTGCTCGCCCGGAAATCCAAGAGTTTGTCTATGTAGAGAGTTCTATAGACTAATAAGTAACACATCCCAATTTCAAATTAGAACTTAAAATAACATGGAAGTAGGAATTACGACTACGTTTTTATACCTATCTACATATTTTTATAACCTCAAAATACAAATAAAGTTGTTATAATATCTTTTTTTGTGAGTTCCTCAAACGAAAAATCTCAGTGATTATGTTTTAGTAATTGAACCTCTACGGTTTTAACAATTTTTCATGTATAGACGCTTCAAATAGATCTCAGGTAAAGTGATATATTATGAACCCCTGCCAATGTTCTTTTTAACACTTTCGTTTTGGTTACTGCTACGTTATAATCTAGAATCATGAACAAAAATAGGTTAAAGTATTAAGGTGATCTCATACCAGTACCCCAATACCCTCAATGATTAATTTTGCGGGTAGTTCTCGGTATGCGATCATTTTTATTTGGTCTAAGATGGCACTAGGAGTGACGTCTATTCGTTTAAGATAGAGCAATTGCAGCTATTTGTTACTTTACAGTATTAGAAACGGGGGCATTGAAGCAGTAATTATGGCATTGCAATAATTGCAATTCTTGTGATTGGATTAATTTATGGTACAGTTTTTGCAATTCACGAAGGCGAGTGAGCTTTACTCGTGGTTACTTCGTGTACATGCACATTGCATACGTGTGCGTGCCTGTCAAAGCCTAGGTGGGAGCGGGCAGGCGCGAGCATTGCGCTCGCTCACACTTATACAGATACGACGCACACACAACCATAAGTCAGTCGCCCTCGTGAATTGCAAGAACTATACGATTAAGAGGATTATTACATTTCGCATCAATCTCTCTCGCACATTCTAATATTTTCAATGATTGTAAAAATCTCAGATACTTTTGACTAAATGTGGTCAATTATTATCTTCGACAATTAAATTACGGATATTTTAGACATAGTTTTATGATCATAATTATACCAAGTTTTGATATAGGATAAGAGCGATAAAAGTTAATAGTAGTTCTCGCCGTTTTTATTTACCAAAATGTAGTTAGTATAATATCATAATAAATCTAAAATATCCGTAATTTGTCAAGGATAATAATTGACCACATTTTGTGAGATTTTTACAATCATTGAAAATATTAGAATGTGCGAGAGAGAAGGATGCAAAATGTAATAGTCCTCTTAAAATTCTTATAATAGGCACTATAGTTTCTGCTGCGAGCGCTAATACATCGATCAAACCGCTTGCAGTGTTGAAAATAAGAAGTCGCATTATCTACAGTGTGTAAGCTTCTTTTTGATTCCTTAAATCATAAAACCTTCGGGAAAATTCAACTTGCAGTTAACTGTAGGTATACATCTTAAAGCCGCGTTCACACAAAAAGGATTTGCGTTGTGCTTTATGAACGTGAAAAAAGTTGTCTTGCGGAAAAAGTATAGACTACGCACTAAGCATTAAACACGTCATCGTACGACTTACTTATCGTTATCATACTTTCGATAGATGTGGACGCCGCTTTTTAATTTTATTGTACATAATATAAACTAAATCGACACTTCTAAATGTTGTGCTATCCTTTTCGCAATGATCCCTGAAGAAAAAGATAGCAAATTTAGAGCCCTCAATCTAGTGTAAAAAGAGTAAAACATTGTTATTTTATTACACATTTATTTTGTACATGGAATTTTAAATGCGATTCCATT
Source organism: Oeneis ivallda (assembly GCA_029955525.1). Taxonomy (NCBI): domain Eukaryota; kingdom Metazoa; phylum Arthropoda; class Insecta; order Lepidoptera; family Nymphalidae; genus Oeneis; species Oeneis ivallda. The sequence goes on from JARPMR010000012.1 coordinate 21,565,549, forward strand.
TATTCGAAATAAATAAAAAAACCAGCCAATCAAAGGCTGGGATTCGTGTCACTGCTAGCAACATCTTACTTTTATTATTTATTTAGTAACAGTCATTTTAGTATAACTGGCTACAGTGTACAGTTTAAGTGTGTAAATTTTTATATTAATAAAAACTATTTAAATATAAAACATGTTTATTTTATTTACCTAACTGCCTTTCCCAAGGTGCTGGAGTGGCGACCCCGCACCGGGAAACGCAGTGTTGGCAGACCTCCCACTAGGTGGACCGACGACATCAAACGAGTCGCGGGGAGCCGCTGGATGCAAGCGGCGCAAGACCGAAGCCTGTGGAATGTCCTGTCCATGCAGGAAACCTTTGTCCAGCAGTGGACGTCTATAGGTTGATAAAGAAGAAGAAGAACTGCCTTTCGCACGACCTGAAGGTATTTTCTCTATTACACCGATTTGGAATGATAAAATTCTAAGATTTATGAGAATCGAACTCTAACTTTTATTGAATATTCCAGAAATAAGTACCTACTGGGTGAATAAAAAATGTATCTGTTTCCATAAGGTTTCCATTCTTCTAAAATAACTTTATGCCTATGACATTTGGAATAGTCACACGATATTATTTTAATCACTTAGGTACCACCTGTCTATTGATCTCATATATCGCAAACCATTGGTTACTCTGCTGCTCACTTTGATTTGATTGATTGACTTCATGACTGATGAAAAAACAATTCCAAATTAGGTACCTAAGTAGTAGTACACTTCTTGTGTAGCAGGTATTTAAGCTCTAAGTACCTCTAAGACCTCATAATGATATTAATATGTATTCTCAATAATATGACATGTCATATAAAACGAGAAAGATTTAGATAACTATTCACTCATGATTTTTGGTAAGGCGTAACTTGAAATCCATATCATAAAATATGACAATTTAATTTTCACTTTGAAATATAATAGGTCTTTACCTATGAAATTGCCGTTTTGTATGCAATAAGTGAAAGTACTTATTTTTTCAAACTTTTTTATTTCTGTTATTCGAAGTAATCACCCATGCAATCGACGCATCTTTGCCAACGCATTGGCAGTTTATTGATGCCCTTCTTGTAAAAATCAGCTGGACGGGAGGCAACAAACTCTTCAAAGGCATTTTGTACTGCCTCTCGGGAATTGAATTTTTTACCCACTAAAAAGTTGTCTAAATTTTGGAAAAAGTAATAGTATGGCGGATGAGGGAGAGCTTCCAACCCCAGCTCTTGCAGCTTGGAGACTGTCTGTTGCGCAGTATGGGGTCGCGCGTTGTCGTGAAGGAGCAGTGGGGACGACCGATTGACCAAAGCTGGTTGCAGATGTGCAAGCTTCTCCATCATTCTCTCCAGTTCTTCATAGTACACATCTGCATTAATGCTCATGCCGTTTTGTAAAAAGCTGTGGTGAATCACACCCGCACTAGACCACCAAACAGTGACCATCACCTTTTTAGGGGTCATTTTTGGTTTAGGGCATTGCTTTGGTGCTGAACCAGGGTCTAACCAACTTGCTGAGCGCTTTCGATTGTCGAACAGAATCCATTTTTAATCGCACGTAACAATTCGTTTCAAAATTCCTTCATTTCTTTGCCTGTTGAGCAGCGCAAGGCAGGTCTCGACGCGTACGTTGCGCTGGCGATCGTTAAGGTCGTGGGGCACCCATCTATCAAGCTTTTTTACCTTGCCAATTTGTCGCAAATGGATCAATATTGTTTTGATGCTTACATCAAAAGCTGCTGCTAGCTCAGCTGTAGATTGAGTTTCGTCAGCTTCCACAATCGCCTTTAATTCATGGAAATTGTTTTCTCATGAATAATCGTCTCGATAGAAAGTTTTACCAATAATAATTGCTTAAAAAATTTTGTTTCTTTTTTCGGTACCTAATTAAATATCAGTTGAAAAAAACCATCGTGAGGAAACAAACATGACTGACGAGCTCAACATACCTAACTAATGTCCCCAAAAGTGTGTGAAGTTAGGCAATAGGCTATTTGACTACTTTTAGAAAATCATCTTAAATTGTTAATAATGCTATGCTGAAGCTAACAAAACATATATTTCGGCATAATTTTCATTATTTTTCATAAAAATCGAGAAATAAATTCAAAAATAAATTGCCGCCGAAACGTTCCATTTGCTCTCATGACGTAACAGTTCACATTTCAAACAATGACAATTTTATAATATGTGTTTAGGCCGCGTGTCGCATACTATTTGGTATTTAATAAAATAGTAACGATGAAAAACAGACGAAATTAGCCTATTACGCCGCACAAACACGTCGAAATGTATTGACAAAATGAGAATTCCATAGGTGGTGTGGACTGTGACGTCATTCGAGATCACGGAACGTTTTCGATCACGTGACCATGGCCAGAATTATAGCAATTTTATTTAATGTTTTCTAATTAAATAAAGCTTTATTTTTTAGTTTTGTCGTATGGAATAATGTTTTTAGATAATAATCTTTTAGGATGACACCAGTTGAAACGATATTTTTACTATAGTCAAATACCCTATTATGCAGGGTGGTGGACCAAGCATACCTACTGAGAGTGACCCGTGCTGAGAAGTAGGCGGCTCATGGATTGAGAATCTATGGCCGGAACTATGCACGATATACCTGACATCCTGTTATCCAGTTTTCTGCTCCATCATCAGATCCTCTTCCTCGATCCTTGATCATCATATTCTATCTAACACCATGAGACCATTCTAATGAGCCTAAAAACCCTATATCTGCTGTAAGTTGTTGAGGAGTTGGGTGTCCCGCAGACTACTTGATGCTGCAGCATCAGCTCAAGGTTACAATGCCTTGGAAATAATTCGAAGTAACAGTACACCTTATTTCAAATCAATCGCATCAGTGAAAGCTTGTAAGAACCAAGCAAGTAGGAAATGAGCTGATGATCTTCAAACGCCTGAGCAGAGGTGCGATTGTCTATTATTCCATTGATCGTAATCTTTTTGATGAAATTAGGCATCAAAGTATAATTAACCATAAAATCATTGAATTAGAGCTCAATTTCCATATAATGTTAAAATCGGTTGTACTGAATTTGTCACTTTAAATCAATACAACCAAGGATTATTTTACTTTGACGCTAATGTCATCGAATAGATACGTATACGATTAATGAAATAACTTTTAGACAATTGGTACTTACCCTGATCCTTATAAAACATAGCTAAGATCCACCTCGATTACGTTAGCTTTCAAAAAACAGGTCCATTGGGTAGGCTGTTAAGAGGGAATAGACACTATAGATATATAAATAGACTCATCACGTCAAACTTATCCTATTTTTTTGTCGGGTGTTAAATAACGGTTGGCTACCACTGCCTCGTGAATAATTTGTCCGGCGTGTTCACCATGAATCGATAGAATGTGGGGTCACTCTATCACGTCCGACCGTCTGTAGAGAACATCGTAGGTACCTCTGCGTTCACACGTTAAAGTAGTTTTTAACGTGTGAAGTTTTTTTAAGCACGCCTTGAAATAAGATAGGTACCTAGCAAAATGGTATCACTGCGTTAATACGCATACCTAATTAATATTAGTTACTAGTTTTATGAGACCCAATCAACTCAATTTACAAAGACGAGTGGACATAAAACGTTGAGTCACCAAAAAAAGAACTAAGACTTTATATGCGGACGAAATTGTGAAACGTCTGAATAAAGTTTCATGAATTTATATCCTGAAAACTTTATTGACAAAAAAATGCAGTAAACAGGGTTCGTTGATAAAAAAACTACATCATATTTGCTCCTCAAAAATAGTTTTCGTTAAATCTACCTACCAAAAAAAAAAAAAATATTGCGAAATGTGAGTTAAGTAATTTCCACCAGTCTGTTTACAAAGTGTATTTTCACTTACCCGGAAAACAAAATCGATAAAAACTTTAACTTGCCTATACCTAACTGAGAAGCTGTCAAATTGAGGAAAGCGTCCAGAATGAAGCATCAAGAAGTATCCGTGGACTACTGGGCCATGCTGAAGACGATGTTCACATATGGCGCTCTGACGGCTCTCTGCTGGATCATGCTGCGTCTGTTTCACACTGTGTTCACGCTGCCCAGGCGGCTGCGATCTCAGCAGGAAAATATTCAGAACACACTGAAGGATCTTCAGGTATGTGCTTGAAAAAAAAATAAGTGGCACTCGGGGACTGCCGCGGTAAAGCTGTTGCATAGCATTTTTAGGGTTCCGTACCCAAAGGGTGCCAACGGGACCCTTATTAGGTACTAAGCCTCCGCTGTCCGTCCGTCTGTCAGCGGCCTGTATCTCGTAAACCGTAATAGATAGACAGTTGAAATTTTCACATATTTTGTATTTCTATTGCCGCTATTACAACAAATAATAAAAATTAAATTAAATTAAAATATTTCCATGGGTAGGTACATGGAAATATTTTAATTTAATTTTTTTTAACGGAACCCTAAAAGAGCGAGGCCCGACTCGCACTTGGCCGATTTTTTTATCAACATGCATTATAATATTTTATAAAATTTTTTTTTTTGCTTAATAAAAATTATGCAAAAAAATAATTAAAAAACAAACAAACAATAAAAGCGCACTGTCACTACTTCGCGAGTGAGATTCGAACCTGCGACATCATACACCATACGGTAAAGAAAGCCGCCGCTCGCCCACTGCGCCAAACAGAGCTACTTGTGAACTTCTAAAATATTGAACGCTTACTGAACGACGGTGTTAGGTTTATTTTCGTTACGGAATTTCTTGATTCGGTCGCCGTGCTCAAACTTAATATTGTATAGGTACAGTGCGACAAGTTTAACTTGGCGCGGCTGTGCGCCACTGTGCTCAACGTTACTATTGCCATTGTCACAGAATATATAATAGTACCATTGTATAGAACATGAGACTAAATTTGGGAAAAAACATTTTTAATTTACACAATGAACGCTTACAGCACACAACGAGATCCAATAGTCAATGTTCTAGATGGCCATGGAGCATAAAAATTGGATGACCAAATTAGTTCCTCAAAACGCCACCGCCAACTTAATATGCTTGAGGCACTGTACTTGCTGTCTGTCCGTCCGTCTGTCAGCGGGCTGCATCTCATGAACCGTAATTATCTATCCTTACTCTGTGGTAATAGATAGAGATAGATAGAGAATAACTACGATAATAGTAGGAGGGTGGGTGGTGTGGTGCATAACGCCTGTTGCATGTTTTATCATGTACCTATACCTACCTACCTACTAAGAATATACATTACACCAGTATTATCTAATTATACGCATCCCAACCAGTCGATACTAGGCAATCAGCTCTCATAATCATTCTATTATAATATTATTTGACATATGGTTCAAAAGATGATGAAGAAACATTATTTTGATATAGGTAGGTAGTGTATAAAAAACTAGATACTGAACTGTTTATAAAAATATACCTAATTGTAAAATAGGAACAATGATAGCTTATCTCTCAAGATTACACAAAAGAAGCTAGATATTAATAAATATTTACCTACTATCTACTTGTTTCCAGATGTTTCCATCACTGTAGACAATGTTTTGTGATAATTAGGTAGACATATTATTTTATACTTATCAGTATATACGTACCCAAGTACCTACTTATAAATACTAAATCACTGCTGCTGCTTTCAGAAGAGATTTCCTGATCTGAACATAACAGAAGAAGACTTGATGAACGCTGAAAAAGAATTGGACGAACTTATGAAGGAAAACGAAGAAAAGTCTGAAAAACCAACCGAAAATGTAAACGAAAAGAAGATACCAGAAATCATAGAAACATTAGAAGAGGACAAGAAAGACATTTAATTATCTAAGTACTTTAACATATTTATATTTTTTTATTACTTTAATTACGTACCTAAATATTTATTAGAATTTTAAACGAAATGGCACAGAATAACTTTATCTAATAATTTAGTAATATCCATAGTCGGTATGTTTCATGCTTTCAACCCCGAATTCGTCCGCGTGGATAAAGGTTTTCAAGAATCTTGTGAAAAAACCTATTTTTCTGAGAAAAAAGTATCGTAAATTACTCCTACTCCTTGTATATGACCTGCCTGACAAAATTTTAAATATTGTTGTTTGAGTTTTGATAAAATTGACTATAAAACTAGTCCAAAAATGGCCTATTTTACGAACATAAATTCAATTTGTATAGATTTAGTATGTACATGGAAATTGTTCTTTTTTAGTGATTAGTTAATAGTTACAAATAAATTCATTAAAGTGTGCCCTTAACTCAATGTCCGACACGCTCCTGGTTTTGAGTCAGGGTTGGCAGAAGATGTTGAGATCTGTAGAATAGATCTCTCTCAATCTGCTCAGACCAAAAACTAAGACAAAACCAGACCTTATTTCAGGATATTAAAACTGTTTCTTGTTTTAATCTGTCTCGAGTCCTAGCCAAATAATCTCAGCCTAAAAAGTAGGGTAAACTCAGACTGGGGCAGATCGAACTACTCTACAGTCGAGTTAGTACGAGTTTACTCGTACTCGATAACGTTATTTTAATGAACGAAGCACAATTACGCCACCCTAACCGAACGCACGACTTTCGACATAGTTCGAAGAGCTGATGGTCGTCGTGGTCCCAAGGTGATGGAGTGGTGACCCCACACCGGGAAGCGCAGTGTTGGCAGACTAGGTGGACCGACGACATCAAACGAGTCGCAGGGAGCCGCTGGATTCAGGCGGCGCAAGACCGAAGCCTGTGGAAGTCCATGTAAGAGACCTTTGTTCTTTGTGTTGTGGACGTCTATCGTTTGGTAAAGAAGAAGAAGAATGCACGATTTTAAAACAAGACTACATACCTAGGTTCATTTTATTGAAGCCACCGATATAAATGTAGTAAGTACTACTAGATACGGTTACGAACACTTACCATGTTCAACTGAGTTGCACTGATGTCCGAGCACTAGTTGTTAGTATGGCATAGCACTCGCGACGTACGGACGCGGGCTCTATTTATGCGATAAAACTTTCTATTGTAGGTACCTAATTGTGAATTGAAAAGCCAACAATGCCTATATTCAAGTAAGTAACAAAAAAGTATAGTTGTGTGTTGTAGTGAATGATTATTAGATAACATTATCGTAATTCGTTACACTAGATACGAAATAAAAATTATTTCTTGATTTATTCAAATACTTTTATAATACGAACGGCCAAGCGATATTTTCAAGGGTACGATGCAGTAGAATAGAATAGAATAGAAATGTTTTTTATTCAAATAAACTTTTACAAGTACTTTTGAATCGTCAATGAGTCTACCACTGGTTCGGAATGCCGTTCCTGCCGAGAAGAACCAGCAAGAAACTCGGCAGTTGCTTTTTTCAAAATACTTTTACAATAAATACTTAATAGATATTATTCTATGTATGCAGAGTTTCCACAATGAGGGGAAGTTCCACAAAGGCATACGTAATTATTTCTAATTATAATTCAACACATGTTAAAACGGGCAGACAGAAAGTAGCCCCATTGCCGCTGGTGGTATCCGTTCACGAGCATGACGCATGACCCAGCCATTGCTTCGCTCAACCATATTTGAGGGAACGTAACAGTGCAATACAAGGTGCAGCACGACTCTACGACCGCGGTCGCGCACGATTTGCAACCTTATTCACCATGCCGGCTCCCCTCTCTACCTCAGCCCGCGCAATTCAAAACTGTGACACAGTTCTTATTCCAAATTTCTTGTCTACAGGGTTAATTTTAATTCACCAACAACCTCCCACATGTAACTTCTATGCATCAAAGTAAATAACTTTTTTCTAAAATTTTAAAAACTATTCGACACGTGTCAAAGGGAATGGGTGGCGTATTTGACGCGCCGTCACTCGATATTCGGTACTTAATGCTTGTCCGATACTTACGTCTGTCGCCGTGGAAAGACTTTTTGGTATTCGTGAATCGCGATAAACGCGAAATTATGGACTTGCAGACGATAGCGCAGCCTGATGTTAGTAATACACTTCACAAAGCATTTGTAAATACGAAGTGATAACTTCGGACGTTAATTGTTGCGCGGTTAGTAGCTTAGTAGTCGACGCTTCACGCAGGTGTGGAAGAGACATTACATATAATGACCGAAGAGTTAAAAAAATGACAGACTCTTCAACAAAAATTTAGAATTTTTTTTATGGTTAATTTATTGAGGTGCAAAGTCGTTGAACTCAGTATTATGCATAGAAGTTACACGATGGAGGTTGTTGGTGAATTAAAATTAACCCTGTATATTTTTATCCGTCTACGATTGTAACACCCATAGACGTTCAGGCGGAACATAATTACGGTCTCTTGAAAAGGTCACGGGGCACGGTCTTGTGCCGCTAGAATGCAGCGGCTGTCGGCGACTTACTTATGACCATCCGTCCACCTAGTGAGGGGTATACCAAAGCTGCAATTCTCAGAGCGAGGCCACCACTCAAGCACCTCATAATCACTTCAGTTTCGTAACTTGCTGAGCTATGGCGCTATGAGAATATACAAATACATGTACTTACCAATAGATGGCGCTAAAACCCTCAACATAATATAAGCCAGGAGCTCGTCCGACCGGGCGACGGAGGCGTGGTCACCCACCACGCTTTCTCCCGGCTTTAATTCTATTGATCGGCCCATACCGAGCGCGTAGGTACCAAACACTTTAGTTACATTCACTTACATTGAGTTACAACACAATCCGATGTCAGCATTTTTATCAACATACCAACCAATATATCGCTTGGTCCTTGATTAAACAGATACCAGTTATCAACTCGTAAACAATGGCAGTTGTAACTGCGTATTGTCACATAACAGACGTGTTGAATTAGTATTGACTTATGAATGAACTGTTAAGTGATTAGTGTGTGATAAGGTGTAGAGTATCAAGATGACCCGGTCCAGTTACAGGCCTCTTGTTCCTCGGTCTTCGAACAATTCCTTGGAAACTCGGGAAATCGGGTAAGTTATTACTTAGCTGTATGATAAATTCATAATTAAGTAACATTATAGTGCGAAGATTGAAGGAAAATTATCAAGTTCAGTTGTATACCTCCTATGTTTTTGTGTGTTGCTCTTCTTGGAAGAAATCGAATGCCATATAGATAGTAGTAGATACAATAATAATATTACCTATGGCATATTATTGTACCGTTTTTTTTGGTAATGGCCGGGGAAACCTCGATAAGAAAATGATGTACTACCTTTCCGGGAATTAGGAACTATTATGCCAAGTAAAACCCCCTTGTTCTTCACCCTAACTCAGCACGAGCTATTATGAGCAGGTGGCTTCTGTATCTTTTAAAAATGCTTTGGAATTTTGGTTACTCGTATATTACCTACACGCACTTAATTTAGATACATTCTTACTTAGATAGAGAATTTTTCTTCTCTCAACAAAACATATATATCGCACCTTTAGAATTATAGACCTATTTCGAAATTTTAGGATTTAGACTTTGAGTCATAAACTACCTTGGATAGCCATCTTTATCGACTCTTATCATCCTATTAATTCTAAATTATATTACCTGCACTAACTCTTATTTTAGTAAACTCTTAATATACCTAATAAGAATCTATAAAGTTGGACATCCTAGGACGTTTTATGATCCAAAGGTGAAATCTCAAAATTTCGAAATAGGTCTGTATAATTCTAAAGGTGCGATTAATACAGTAATATTTTTGTAATAAAAAATTAGTAAACGTGGAACAAAATAAAAAACTTTGTGCTGTACCTACCTATGACGTAGAGCTTAAGTAGGTAATTAAATTATAGTGACATTTAGTAAATAGGTATAACAATATAATCAGATATTTAGGTGCGTGTCTACTTATCTACCTACATGTTTATTTTGTGCTCTAAACAGCTGGGCTGGAATCAAAATGCTGCTTACTGTATTCTAATTAGATCTGACTAAGAGACTGTTCTTATTAGTCTAGCGAGAGCGGTAAGCCGGTTCTGGATTTAATTGCCGTAAAGATTATGCTAGATGCTTAGAAATAAACAGTAGGTATTTAGGTAACTAAAAACCTACTGTTTATTTATTTAGGTAAAATTTTAGTAAGTAGAAAGATACCTAAAATATGCGTTCCCTAAAATATGGTTGAGCGAAGCAATGGCTGGGTCATGCGTCATGCTCGTGAACGGGTGCCACCAGCGGCAATGGGGCTACTTTCTGTCTGCCCGTCTTGACATGTGTTGAATTATAATTAGAAATAATTACGTATGCTTTTGTGGACCTTTCCCTCATTGTGGAAACTCTGCATACATAGAATATCTGTTAAGTATATTGTAAAAGTATTTTGAAAAGAGCAACTGCCGAGTTTCTTGCTGGTTCTTCTCGGCAGGAACGGCATTCCGAACCAGTGGTAGACTCATTGACGATTCAAAAGTACTTGTAAAAGTTTATTTGAATAAAAAACATTTCTATTCTATTCTATTCTATTCTATTCCTAGACCTAAAATGAGATAAATAAATCAAAGCTTTAGTTACCTACATAAATAAAATATATTATTTTCTCTTATTTCTTCAATGAGTTCAAGACTCTATGTATACCATACTCATAGGTAGGCACTGCTAACATCGAGACGTAAGTTTTCTTGTTTTGCTAGTTGCTACAAACTGGCTTGATCAGTGGTCACCTGTCACTTACAGACTACAGCTATGTAGTTATTGCTTTTTATGATTGCACCGTCTCATGTGGCAGCTTCGCTTATCTTTACTAACTAGATTTTATTTTGGTCTTCCTCCGTACCTATGGTATTTAAAAATCCTGGTTAGATATAGTTTTCCGGGATATAAAGCTGAAGCAACTTATGTCACGCTTCAGATCCTCAACTATCATCATCATCATGAGCAACCCATTAATGTCTCACTACTGAGCGCAGGTTTCCTCTCAGAGAAGGGTTCCCAGCTCCCTTCCTCAACACTCAGGTGTGCAGGTTTCCTCACGATGTTTTCCTTTACCGTTGAAGCTTGTGATTAAACGCAATTAACTTAGAAAAGCCAGAGGGGCGGGCCCGGGATCAAACCTGCGACCCCCCGAATAGGAAACCGCGGTACTAACCACTAAGCTATCACTATGCTTACTCAATTATAGTCATGCAAAAACTGACGTCAATCCGTATCTCTGTTGCAGCGGTATAGAAGGACAAACTAACAAATCACACCAGCCAGAACATTGCTAATAGAGCAAAAGTCTCCCTTGACGATCTCCATGGCGCAGTGGTGAGCGCTGTGGTCTGTAAGTGGGAGTTCTCTGGATCTATTCCCGGCAGGGCCAATTTGGGAATTTACTTTTTTCTAAAATTTTCTCTGGTCTTGTCTGCTGCAGGCCGATTATGTAAAAGCTGCGTCAATCATTGTTGCAGTCTCGATTGTGGTGATTGGATGAATTTATTGCGTTCTTTCTGAAAGAATGCATTTCAGCCAATGGCTAGTGAGTATCAGCCAATCGGAGGCGATTGCAATCGTCACACACTATAGCAATCAGTTTTAGAGAATCTAGCTATCTTGTCATCGAATAATAAAAAACCGGCCAAGTGCGAGTCGACTCACACACCGAGGGTTCCGTACTCCAGAAGTACTCAAGTAAAACGATAATGAATTAGGTATATTAATTTGCTTATTCATATATTTTTTTTTTGTTTTTATTAATCGTTAAATGAATGAACCCCAAACTAACTTTGTTTATAGAGGTTTATTTATTTATTTATTTAGACACACAACAGATTATGACAATAAAACAACAAAAATAATACAGCCATGATAAGAACTAGCCACTCTCCAATACAAAATGTGTCTACAAAAGCAGCAAATAATCGGACGTGTCTTAAATTAAAACTAAAAGAAACTTAAACTAAACAAAGTTTTACATGACTATGACAAATTGTAATTATACATATCAAAAAAAAATTAAATACAAAAAAAAAGTAATGAAAAGAGATATTTAAAAACAAAGTATACATAGACAAGTATTATTTTCATACAATGGACAAAGCATCGCAGCTGTCAAGTGACTTACCAAAAGCAACAGATTTATTGTTAAAAATGTCAATATTGCTAGAGGAAACCAGCTCATTATACAAACGGCACATGCGAACCACTGGGTTATAGTAAGATGTATTATTTTTATAAATGTTAAGAGAGAAGGTTTTACATTTCTTAGGACGACTTATCTTCATGGGATACCTAGTATTAATATTAATTAAAGATAATAGCACGGGGGAGTCAATATATGAGTGCAAAATTTTGTTTAAGTATATCAACAGTGAGATATCCCTCCGAACTCTTAAGGATTTGACCTTAAAGTATTCTAACCTAAGTGTATAGCTATTCAAAGAGCGATATTGACCAATACACCAAGCCAAAGTTCGGAGGCAACGTCGTTGAACTCGCTCTATGCGATCTGAATGAACTGAATAAGAAGGCGACCAGATGACAGAAGCATATTCAACAACGCTCCTCACAAAACAGTTATATACAGTCAGCACGCTCTTAGGTTTTTTAAATCTCTACTATTTCTCAATACGAAACCGAGAATTTTATTAGCTTTTTTAACTATGTGGTCATAGTGATCCCGAAATGTCAATTTACTGTCTATAAGTACACCTAGATCCTTTATTACATTTTTCCGCTCAAGTGTACTTTGAACAATCTTGTATTCATATAAAATATTCTGTTTTCTTGAGGAGAAAGTTATTACTTGACACTTATTAGCGTTCAGTGTCATAAGGTTCTTATGACACCATTCCATCACCCGATTCAGGTCGAGCTGTAGTGTAACACACTGTTCAATATTCGAGATCTCAGTGAAATTTTTTAAGTCGTCTGCGTATAAAAGACATTCACTTTGTATAACCCTTTTAATATCATTTATAAAAATAATGAAGAGAAGAGGCCCCAGGTGCGAACCCTGGGGTACCCCAGATGGAACAAGAGCAGCGGCCGAAAGATACCCCTTCAGAGCAACAATTTGACTACGTCTCGTAAGGTAAGATTTTACCCACCTAAGCAAATTTCCATGGATTCCATAGGCAGCAAGCTTAAGGCACAATAATTCATGTTTCACGCGGTCGAAGGCCTTAGAAAAATTTGTATAGATGGTATCGACTTGTTTGATTTTTGCAAAGGCACTGCAGAGATAATTTTTAAAAATTAAAAGATTGCTAACTGTGGACCTATTTTTGCAAAACCCATGTTGTTCAATACAAATATCTGATTGAACGTGATTATATATGGCATCATAAACAAAGCATTCGAATACTTTGGCTATACATGAAAGCAAGCTTATAGGGCGGTAGTTTTCACATTTATTCTTATCACTCGATTTAAATATAGGAACCACGTAAGCTGTTTTCCACGCAGATGGGAAAATGCCTGTCTTAAGTGATTCGTTAAATATGATAGTAAGTGGCAGAGACAATTCATGGGCACATAATTTAATAAAAAATGGAGGAATTCCGTCCGGACCGGTGCTCTTATTACCATCTAACTGACGTAGCTTTTTCTCAATTTGCCCTCTGTTGATTGCCAAGTCGGAAAGCACAGAATTACTATTGTTCGTTGGAATACATGATTCTGGGTTAATATCAGTAATAGTACTGTGACTGTACACAGAGTTAAAGAAAGCAGCAAATAAATCGCAGATTTTTTCCCCATCTGTTGTAGATTCGCCATTGTAGGTCATGGTATTAGGAACATAATTAGTATTCTTTTTAGCGCTAAGGTACCTCCAGAACATTTAGGAACAGAGGTTTATTGTTAATGTCAAAAAAACTATGCTAGTTAGAGCGTTGGTTTTATTTTTCCTGTAAAATATACATAAACGTCTATTAACCCTAATAATTATTTCTGATTTTTCGATTGGTAAATTTCGGAGATAAGGAGGGGGGACGGTATTTTTTTCGACATTTTGTCCGATTAATCAAAAACTATTATGAATAAAATAAGTAAAAATCGGTTTTGGAATGTACAAATAAAGCCCTTTCATATGATATCCCACTCGGTATAGTTATCTTACTTTGAAATTTCAAACCCCCGATTTTTCCCCCTTTTTTAATTAAACAAAATAATTTTCGTTTTTTTTATTCCGATGATGTTGAGTATACAGCTATTCAAAATTTCATGTCGATAGCTTTAATAGTTACTAAAATAATCGACTATGACAGACGGACGGCCGGACGGAGAAAGTCTCAACATAAGGGTTCCATTTTTACCATTTTGGTACGGTACCCTAAAAAAAGATGTTTGTAATCTCATATCCTCATAACAGTTTATTGTTCCGAAATCCGACCTGCGTTCTTACAAATCTGTTATTAACGTGAACGTCAACAAAAAAGATAACGGATTCTCAAGAATGGAGCAATACAAAAGACTCGAGACAATTCTTCGTGACGCCATTACTGTAAACTATTTTATTATGATTATGGGATACTAGCTGATGCTCGCGAGTTCGTCCGCGTGGATTTAGTTTTTAAAATCCCACGGGAACTCTTTGATTTAATATAAAAAGCAGCCTATGTCACTCTCCAACTCCTAAACTATACCCATGCAAAAAAATCACGTCTTAATCCGTAGATCCGTTGCAGCGTGATTGAAGGACAAACCAACAAATAAACACACTTTCATATTTATACTAGTTGTTCGCCCCGAACTGAGACCTCGCGGTATCCCATAATTCCCATAAGGTAGTTTTAACTATATTATATTGTAATTAAAACGCGCCGAATCTGATGACGTCAATCGTCATCTGCTTTCGTGGATGGGATGCGTATGCCTACAGTATTTTACTAAAATTCAGCTGGTTCGGTGAACGGGTGTTACGTAGTATACGATTTCATAATAAAAAAAATTATAAGCTGCCATGACTGCGCGCTTGCGGCTTCTGCGGCGAGCATATTGTCTAGATGCGCGCTCATCTTTACATTCAAAGACAGTACCATCAGAGCGAGAGATCATACGGTAGTAAATAGGTGCTAACGTCTAATTATTGTAAATAGAAACGGATTTACTTTTGCAAAAACAACGTGATACTTTTATTGATAATAATTTGCTAATTGAATAACTTATTTAGTAATAGACAAAATAAGAATAGCTGACGCAAAACTGTATTTACAATATTAAAGACAGCGCCATCTATTAACAGTATAGTGAAGTTTTGTTAAAAATATTGATGCCCATTAAAACTCAAATAATTTCGTTTCTTTATAATATTTATCTAATCTTAGTATTTGTTGTTCAAGTACAGAATATAACTCAAAATATGTCTAACTTTCAAGTTTTAAAACAAAGTGGTTTTAGAGATCTAGCCTCGAATACAATCTCCACTTTGAAAGCCCCCCATTTCGTCAATTTTGGGAAAAAAAATAAAAAAAATACTTTTGTACTCTGTTCCAAATTACCTTTAAAATGAGGTACTGCAACCCTATGAAATGCAAAAAAATATATTTTACTTCGCATTCGCTTCTATGAGAGCCCCCCTGAAATAAAGATTTTTATAACTTTTTAAGCCATTTTCGGCTGGAGGCCATCGGTTTACATATCATATCTAAAATTGAAGTAATTACGTTCAGTAATTCAGAAGTTATAAGGCTCTGACAGACGGACGGACGGACGGACAAGTGCAAATTCACTCAAGTAAACTCAGAGACCTTCGCTTCGCTCGGTCGAATATTAATTAGTACCTAAGATAGTTTCCGCAGCTTACGCGTATCTCCTTAAATGCGGGAACGTAATAATATCATGTTTGTTTGAAACATGTTTGAAAACGTCAAACATTGGTTGCTACGAGACTAGTGGGTACGCCAGTTCAGGCGTACTATGAACAGCCGCAATTTGCTAGTACGCTGACGACGGTATCTAGTAGGTGCGAAGCGACTACCAATCCTCTTCCATCCATCCATCCATTCCATCTTTGCCTATCTACATCTACATCTACACTAACATTATAAAGAGGAAAGATTTGTTTGTTTGTTTGAATTGTCTCCAAAACTACTGGACCGACTTGAATAATTCTTTCACTATTAGAATCCTACATTATCCCTGATGAACATAGGCCATAGAATATTTTCAAAAAGGAAGAATAGGATCCGTATGAAAACTTCGATAAAATGTAACCCAAGGTGTGAAAAAAATATCAAAACAAATCCAAATCCAACCAAAAAAATATTGTTTGTAGAAAGGGCGGTATCTTTCCTAATTGCGACTAGGTAAGTATAAGCTACCAATCCTTAACCTATGGATATAGGTATCAATGAAGTTTATCGAAAATACGGACCAAAGGAGAAGTTATATTGTGTTGATATTCTTCTTCTTCTTCTTCTTTATCAACCGACAGACGTCCACTGCTGGACAGCGGCTACTTGAGACTCGTCTCGTGTCGTTAATTATAACCAAATAAAATACCTAGATATTTATTATCCTAGTTAAAATTAAAACACATAGATAGACCGCCAATCTGCAACCAAGCACAATATTATAGCGTCAGTAAATCTCAATTAATTTAAATGCACATGCAAAGAAAATCGCTCGGGAATCGAAGCTTAATAAATACAATGTAGCACGAGTTTATTTAAGCCTGAAACACACAAAATGCGCAACGGATCGTGCCCAATCCGGTTCATAAAATTTGTATCTATCTGAAGAAGCTCACTCTGCGAAACGAGCGGAGGAACCGCTTTTCCATCTAGTCTCGTACTCGTTAACAGATTTCGAGAAACGACAGGTATGCTTTAAAAATCTAACAAAATCTCAAAGCATTAAACCAAAATAAATGTTTTGAGGAGAAAATAGTTACTTAATACTACCCTTTAGTTTAACAAAAGCATTAAACCCTTTAAAAAAATTCTTTATTCATTAAAATAATATTTTAACATCACTTATCGATTTTAATTTTGCAAACTAAATTAGGTATGTTTTTGCGTTGTTAATGATTACCATCGTAAATTGTTATTTGTTGTGATAAATATGATAAAGATTTGTGATAAGATTTTTGATATGTACATACTTCTTGAAAAATAAATATTGGATACGTGTAAAGATATCTACTTAAACCATTTACCAAGGACATACGATAAAACTGCGACGATGCACTAATGCAGTTTTATCGATATATTTTCTGTCTTATTTTCCTAATATTGTAACGTTTCCTTTCTATCTGTTTTTGAAGTTTTAAAATGTAATATAATAAAAGTGTTTCCACTTGGAACGCGCCGCACCGGCTATGGCGTAGGGTAGACCGGGGACGATAGTAACATTTTTTAAACAACGGCTTGTAGTTCAAAATCTACAAGTTTCTATTGAACACGGTTTAAACATAGCATACTCAGCTTTATGCTCTATGCCTTTGTAGTGTCTGATTTTATTTATTGTTGCAGAACATTGTATAAATCGAATTTTTGTCCAGGGATACCCACTGTTACAATTGACCCCAAGTACGGGTCAATTGTACCACAACTTTGGAAGTTAATTAAAGCCATATGTATGATTTAATCAAAATAGTTTTATTATTATTCCTTAAACTTAATCGGTCTGATAAGTTACATCAGTCATAAGTCTCAGAATTAACATTATAATGAAAATTATAACTTTTTTAAGTTTATCGACGAAGAATATAATTATTTTAGCTTGTTACGGAAGTAAGTAACTTGTTATAAATAATATAGCTAAAGAAAATTACTTTCGCATTTATTTTTGTAAGCTACTTGTATTAAAAACTAAAAAGAGATCACTTTTTTCAAAAATCACATTTTCAAATCAAATCAAATCAAATCAAATCCTTTATTTGCATAGATTGAGTAGTACAATGGTGTTACATTATAATAAAGATGCTGGCAATCTGCCGGATAGGCATGCAAATTCATATTTAATAATTCTTATTCTAAGTTTATGTATAGAAATAAAGCGCTTACTATAACAAAATTTCATAAAAGTCAGTGGAATTTCGAGGATGTACTATCGATTTATTTTATTACAATGTCAAACATAAAATTTTTTGATTAAAAAACGTCAACCTTATTCTACTTAACTTATTCTAATGATCTTAAATTTATGTAATACCTATAGCTCCATGTCTGTTAAATACTCTTTAATTGAATAATATTTTTTCATCATTAAAAATTCTTTAATTTTCTTTTTAAAACTTATTATATTTAGTTTTCGGTCAGCTAATGATGCTGGTAGTTTATTGTACAATTGAGGAGCCATATTAAATAAACTGTTACCAAAAAATGCCGTCGTATGCTGTGTGAAACATACTTTATTCTGTCTGCGTTCACTATCAGAGTATCTAAATAGTTGTTCATTAGTCCTAATGAATACTAGCACTTCATATATATACAAGCACGGGCAGGTAAGTATTTTCAACCTCTCAAAATATGGCTTACAGGAATCAGTGGGACTCAAATGACATATAGCTCTTATACATTTTTTTTGGCACTTAAATACTCTATCCTTATCTGTCGAATTTCCCCAAAATATAATCCCGTACCGAATATTTGCTGTGACATATGCGTTAAACGCTATTAGCACTGCGGACTGGTTAACTACTTTAGAGAGCATGTGCAAAGCATATGAAAATCTATTTAGCTTCACACACAGATTCTCAATATGGGTTTTCCAATTTAGGCAGTCGTCAATATGTAAGCCTAAAAATTTTGTATGTGTTACTTCTGATATTTTTTTACCTCGATAATTAATGTCCAATGCTATTTTATTACGTCTATTTACAAATGTCATTATTTTAGTTTTGTCAAGATTTAAATTTAAATTGTTACATGTCAACCAGTTTATAATATTTTGTATGGAGTTACAATTGACCCCTGGTACTATTAACCCCGTTCCACACTTATTAGTCATAATTCTGGAAAGCTCTTTTCAACTACGTCATTGCGTCCAACCGAAAGTAAGAAATATAACAAACTTAAATTTCCCTTATTTAAATCATAATTTTTAAACTCAATAGAATGCAAGCTCCAGTTCAGCATTGGTGCCTATTCGAAGTTACAAAATCTCTAAATTAAAGTAATTTGACTGGTCTAAAAATAATCATTTTCTAAATATTCCTCCTTCTGGCGAAGTGTATTTCTATTTTATACCGATCAAATAAATTTTAGTTTAGAGATTTAGTCAAACAAAATAGGCACCAGATTCGATTTCGAAATTATTCCATGATTAATATAATGACTTCCAATTGCAGCAATTATATTAGGTTTTGTTAGGAGAACATAGTATGTAGATACATGGATCAAGTGCATTTTAATTAAATAACAGATAAAATTCATTATATGAAAATATGGCTCGGGGTCATTTGTACCGTGGGGTCAAATGTAACGTTTCAAATGACCCCGAATGTGCTGTTACAATTGTGCCAAAGTGACCAAAACCAGAAAAGTTAAAATAACTTCCGTTTTAAATGAAACTGACCTTCAAACTACTACACAATTGAAGCGTTGATATATTTAGTGGATACAATATTAATTACGATCTAGCATTAAAAGTATTTTTAATGAATAATGAGCCAATACATAAAGCGCAAATTTTTACTGGGGACACTCGTAAACAAAAATTGTTGAATAGCTCGTCCATCTCTCACCGTATCAAGTCGCCGACTGGTGAACAGGTTGAGAACCGCTCGAGGCACGTAAGCATGCACTCACACAAGCTTTTTTTAGGTAGTTGTCGAAATATCGACGATGTTACTATTGCCACACGAGTAAGGTAACAGAGTGGAAGCTACATACAAACGGCTCGCGGCGGGCTCACCCATACATAGCGCAACGCTGTGCGCGTGAGCTCTCACCGACACATTCACCGACACGCCGCTCAGGGTAACTCAGGGTCTGGACGTAAGGGCTGACGGTCGTGCGTTTAGTGGAAATAAATAGACGAAGAGTGAGTGATTTAGATTTATTTGTGTACTTAAATAGTGTAAAAATGCCAAACTCTTGCACAGTTTGTTTAAAACAACCCAAAGACATTTCCTTTTTTTTATATCTGAGAGATAAAGAGAAGTAAGTACTTTTTTAAACGTATAGGTACGTATTGAATTAATTAATAAATAATATTAAAATTCTTTGTTATTCGACCGATTTTGTTTAAAATCGATATTTGGGCTTCCCTTGGGTCAAGAAAGAGGAAATGGATGCCAAAATTTTAAAGTCACCGCCATATTGAAATTCTTTGTTATTCGACTGATTTCGTTCAAAATCGATATTTAGGATTCCCTGGGGCCAAGAATTAGGAAATGGGTTCCAAAATTATAAAAAGTCACCGCCATATTGAAATTCTTTGTTATTCGACCGATTTCGTTCAAAATCGATATTTAGGCTTCCCTGGGGTCAAGAAAGAGGAAATGGATGCCAAAATTATAAAAAGTCACCGCCATATTGAAATTCTTTGTTATTCGACCAATTTTGTTCAAAATCCACATTTGGGCTTCCCTGGGGTCAAGAAAGAGGAAATGGATGCCAAAATTTTAAAAGTCACCGCCATATTGAAATTCTTTGTTATTCGACAGATTTCGTTCAAAATCGATATTAAGGCTTCCCTGGGCCATTATTTGTGAAACAACATTAATTGTGAAGTTATGGCAAAAATACTGATGTTCATTAAAAAAAATCGTTTCTTTGTATTTTTGTTAATTTAAGTATTTTTTGTTCAAGTTCAGAATATAACTGAAATTATACATAATTATACAAACTTTAAAATATTTTTATTTTTCCTTAAATTGTTGACATGCATCAGGTGACAACCCTAGCAGAATAGGTATACTTTTTCGACCTTGTTAGGAAGCTTCCTCTCTGTTCGGAATATTTACTCATGTGCTATTGCCCCGTGTTACTATTGTACCCGGTCTACCCTACCTAGATTTATGTGATCAAGCTTAAAACCTTAAAACTTGGGGTTCAAGTAAATGGAGTGTGCATGTTGGAAGTAAAAACTTCAACTTCAACTTAAAGTTTATCAATCTTGTCGATCATTTTTTCAAGCGTACTAAAGCCTACAATGTGAGGTGCTCTCGTTTAGTTTCCGTCGCGCGTTGTGTGGTTTCAAGCTTTAGGGACCTCGCGCACTACGTGGAATGACCACGACTTTTCATCGTGGTCGCAACTTCGTCAGAGAAACTCATACGATTAAGACAAAGAAAAGTTCACGGGCTTAAAGTATAATAATCAATTCCCTCACTCTCATAGTCAGATGGGACGGAAATACGGCACGACGGGAAATAATAGATTACGCGCAAGACCGACGGATTTACGAATTCTCAGACTTCCTCTGAGGCACGGGGTGACACATGGCCTACTTACTAACACCGGGCTACGGAGAACTTCTTACAAGAAAATTTCAATACGTTTTCGGCCCGCTCCGGGAATGTAACCCGGGATCTCGTCATACGCAATCGATCATGCTGACCACTAGACCAACGAGGCTGTTCAAGTCTCAAAGAATAGTCACGGCACGTTGTGCATCTACAGACATAGAGGAGAGGGTAATATTACAGACAATAACAAATATAATAAAATTATTTTTAAAAAACCGACTTCAAACGCCCGCACCACTACAAAGTATATATTTTACTGTTGATATTTTAAAAACCGCTAGACCGATTTCGATAAATCTTAAATGGGACCACCTGGGAAGTATACCCTTAGAAACAAAAAAGAATTCAATTTGAAACAAATCGGTTCAGGCGTTTTCGAGTAAGTAATCGTACATACATAAAAAAAAGATTCTGACGAATTGAGAACCTCCTCCTTTTTTGATTTCGGTCGATCCGTAGCTCTATTGCAGTATGTTTAAAGGACAAACCAACAAACAAATACACTTTTGCATTTATAATATTAGTCTGATTGGATGAATTACCACAGAAGTGGTACACAAGAAAAAGACACAAAAACGTTTTCAAAAACAACAAGGAATAAAATCTTAGAAAAAAACAGGCCATGTAACAGGCACTGTAAGCTACGCTGCCATCTTGGTAGTGGCCGTAGTGTGGTGGGTCCCTCAAGTTGGCAGAATGCCATGGTATCCCCGATAGTGCAGGTCACGGCTAGCCGTGACTAGCGCTTGACCTTTAGAAATATTTCGCTGAAGCAGATAAAAGCTCTTGATAGATTAATCGGTGTGAAAAATGAAATAATGAGGTTCATTTTGTATCGCTATCAAGCTAACTAACACACTTTTTTACAAGCTTTTATTTAACTTGCAATGTTTGTTTGGGTCAAATCTTGCAAGATGAATTAGACCCACTTCCCGGTTTCTGATCGAGCTGAAATTTTGCATGTAGGTATGTGTAAATCGGATTACAATGCAATATTATTATGACATGGAGCTGATCTGATGATGGAGACGGAAGATGTCTATCGAAACTCTGTAATAAAACGACGTAACCCCATCGAGTTTGGGCTCGTTTGATTCGTCATAACAAATACTCTCATCCTAGATGATATCCAGAGTCTAATGATGTAGCTACTAAAAGCTTGCATTTAAAAATACAAAAATTAATTTACACTTGTAAGCTTTTAATTATTAATATCCTTAAAAAAATTTGGGAATAAAATGTTTATTTATCTTTAAATTCTGTATGTACAGAGTATAAAAACATCGCGAAGAAACCTGGATTCCTGAGAGTTTTCCATATTATTCTCGAAAAGGAGTGTGAAGTCTGTCAACCTGCACTTGGCTAGGCGGACTATGGCCCAAACCGTTAGACTCAGAGAGTGAAGATACATGTATCTGATGCCCGTTCATCAACGTTTCCTAATGTTTAGGTAAAGATAATTTAGGTGACGCTGTCTGTCAATTCTGTTTTCACGAACCTTTAGGGAACACCTAAAGATAGAAATGACATTGAGTAAGGGATTGTATTTGGGTGCTACCTACGTAAAGAGATTAGAGACTCCTACTTATGGAATAATTTAGAATTGGTTGGTGAACAGGGCTTAAGTGTTTCTAGGAGTTTGCTAAACGATGGCTGCCTTTGACTTATTAGTAGAACCGTGAACATTTTTGTTAGGACGACCTTTTCTATTTATTTCAATGGTAACAGTCTATTCTTTTCGCACATTGACCTAAGCCGACCCACGCTTATGAGTGGGCACATTCTCCTGAACATCTATCAACATTAAAGCTCACCTATCACCCTGAGGCCTGAGCCTAGTATCCTTTGTAATATTTATAGCACGTAGAAAGATTCATTGTTATACACAGACGTCGATTTCAATAAACTGCAGACATCTACAAATTTCATGTCATGTCTAGATAAAAATAGTTAGATAAATATTCTTTAATGTCTTGAGTTTATTGTAGGTAGGGACGCTTTGTACGTGAAAATATGAAAATTCATTAACTTATTTTATGCGTTTAAAGTAGAGACGCCTTTTATGTTTCTTTCCAATGAAATAAAAATGAATATTAAGCTATTGCATAGCTTTTATCGCGGGCTTTGAGCGCGGCGACCGAATCAAGAAATTCCGTACCGAAAATAAACCTAAAACCCCCCACTCCGACCGGCACAGCGGTGCGGCGTTGAAAGCCGTGCATCGTCTAACGTCGTTTCAGTTCGGTAGATTTCGGCACGGTGTTTGTGTGCGGGCGACTAGAAAATGCTATGCAATAGCTTTACCGCGGCAGTCCCCGAGTGCCGCACGTATTTTTTTTATGTAGGATAGTTATATGCTATAAATATATTATATGTACTATATGTACTTGTAAAAGTTTATTTGAATAAAAAATATTTCTATTCTATTCTATTCTATTCTATGACTTGAAGTACCACCCATAGATATTCTACATGCTTAAAAAGAATTCTATTTTTGAGCTCGTAATTGAAGTTATGTAGAGAAAATAAAAAATCTACTGTCTACAGAAGTGCGAGTCGGGCCTCACTCTCCGTACATATGACCAAATACCATTTCTAGTCTAACTAAATATTTAAATATCTTAAGTTCTTAGATAGTACTAAATTAGCCTATAAAATAGCATATGGGAAAAAAAATTACTTATAAACCGCATCATATATCGGTGTTTTCAGTATTAGTTGTTTAAATACACTATATAGTATATGTACAGAAATTTCAAATTCCTAAGTAGTTTAGTTTTTGAGATAGAACCCGTAACAAAAGTGGTCCGCCCGTCCGTCCGTCCGTCCGTCTGTCAGAGCCTTATAACTTTTGAATTACTGAACGTAATTACTTCAAATTTAGATATAATATGTAAACCGATGGCCTCCAGCCGAAAATGGCTTAAAAAGTTATAAAAATCTTTATTTCAGGGGGGCTCTCATAGAAGCGAATGCGAAGTAAAAAAAAAAAATCGCGTTACATAAAATTGTTACGTATCATTTTAAAGATAATTTTGAACTGAGTACAAAAATATTTTTTTTTTAATTTTTCCCTTAAAATTGACGAAATGGGGGGCTTTCAAAGTGGCGATTTTATACGCTCGCTTGAAGACGCTCTCTAGAAAAATCCGCTATGGATTTTCAAACTGATTTTATGTTTTTAGGTCACTTATATCCTGTACTTGAACAACAAATACTAAAATTATATGAATATTATAAAGAAACGAGATTATTTAATTTTTAATGGGCGTCAGTAATTCATATAGCATCAACATAGCTTCACAATAATGCTAATAGATGGCGCAGTCAGTAACTATTCCCATGGAACTACGAGTTAAATTCAATGTTTGATAAATAATTCAATGTTTTCACTAACGTTCCCTAACCTTTACGGGCTACCTATAAGTTAGGTGATTGATGTTTTCTGTCAACTTATTTATCACGATCCTGTACGGGACACCTAAAAGGATATTGGGACGGATGTTAGGACTTAGGATTGTATTTAGGAGCTACCTACGTTAAGAGACTCCTACTTAGGGGATGATTTAGGTATGTTTGGTGAAAACGGGCATAATAATAATGTCAGTTTTGGTTATCATGTATCGATTGAATGAATAATCATGGGATACCGTTACCGCGAGGTCTCAGTTCGGGGCGAACCACTAGTTACTTCAATTTTAGATATAATATGTAAACCGATGGCCTCCAGCCGAAAATGACTTAAAAAGTTATAAAAATCTTTATTTCAGGGGGGCTCTCATAGAATCGAATGCGAAGTAAAATATTTTTATAGCGTTACATACGGTTGCGGTATATCATTTTAAAGATAATAGAACAGAGTACAAAGGTATTTTTATTTTTTTCTAAAATTGACGAAACGGGGGCCTCTCAAAGTGGAGATTATGTTTGACCTCAGAAGTCGTAGTCGCTTGAAAGCCCGGGCTTGAAACTTTTATAATTATTAGCGTTATATCATGTACTTGAACAACAAATACTAAAATTAGATAAATATAATAAGGAAACTAAATTATTTCATTTTTAATGAGCTGCAGTATTTTTAACAGAACTTCACAATTATGTCAATAGATGGCGCTCTCATCTCATATGGCAAACGCAGCTTAACGTAAACTATTATTATTTTGTATGACAAGTACTAATACATATAATAACATATTATTCAATTAAAATTATTATTTAGTTAAACATAAATCAATAAATCTTCACGTTCAAAGGGGCTACCTATGTAAAGAGACTTCTACTTAGGATATTATGATTTAGGTATGGTTGGTGAAAACGGGCATAATAATAATGTCAATTTTGATCGTCATGTACCTATCTATTAAATGAATAAGTAACCGTAACCGCGAGGTCTCAGTTCGGGGCGAACTACTAGTTATAGTTAGTCGTAACAAGGTAGGTCACACTACTATATTTCGCATTTGTAATTTTGTTATGGATTTCCTGTACGTATCTCTAGTTTCCACTCCACCAAGCTTCATGTTCAGTACTCGACCCTCGTATCGGAATGGAAAACTCGCTGAACACACCGCGGCTGTCAAATCAATATCCATGAAATAGTGAAGCTTCATAGCTGTTAGCATACACTTCATTCGCGTGAAATATATGAAATTTTCCACAGAATTTTCAAGATTTTGTGTTTTTCAAGAGAAATTCATAGTTTGAAGAGATGCAGGCGATGTTTCTTGGGGTCCCGAGGTGCTGGAGTGGCGATCCCGCACCGGGAAGCGCAGTGTTTGCAGATCCACCACAAGGTGGATCGATGACGTCAGACGAGTCGCAGGGAGCCGCTGGATACAGGCGGCGCAAGACCTTGCGCCGTGGCGCCTGTGGGAGTCCATGCAAGAGACCATTTGTCTAGCAGTGGACGTCTATCGGTTGCTAAAGAAAAAGAAGAAGTGTAATTCAATGTGCTTAAACATTTACAAAAATCACTTGTAAGTTTTAGTCCATTTCCAAGAAATATTAAGTACTTACCTATATTTTGACGTTCAGTTGACTGACAGTTTTTAGGGTTCCGTACCAAAATGGTAAAAATGGAACCCTTATGGTGAGACTTTCTCCGTCCGTCCGTCCGTCTGTCACAGTCGATTATTTCAGTAACTATTAAAGCTATCGACATGAAATTTGGCATAGTTGTGTATAATAGTGGCCCAACATCATTGGAATAAAGAAAAATCGAAAATTATTTTTAGTTTTATCAAAAAAGGGGGAAAATCGGGGGTTTGAAATTTCAAAGTAAAATAACTATACCGAGTGGGGTATCATATGAAAGGCCTTTACTTGTGCATTATAAAACAGTTTTTTATTTATTTCTATATATAATAGTTTTTGATTAATCGGCCAAAATGTCGAAAAAAATACCGTTCCCCCCCCCTTATCTCCGAAGTTTACCAATCGAAAAATCTGAAATAATTATGGTCAATAGAGGTTTATGTATATTTTACAGGAAAAATAAAAGCAACGCGAAAATTATTTTAGTTTGATTAAAAAAGGGGGAAAATCGGGGATTTGAAATTTCAAAGTAAGATAACTATACCAAGTGGGGTATCATATAAAAGGCCTTTACTTGTGCATTCTAAAACAGTTTTTTATTTATATCTATATATAATAGTTTTTGATTAATCGGCCAAAATGTCGAAAAAAATACCGTTCCCCCCCTTATCTCCGAAGTTAACCAATCGAAAAATCTGAAATAATTATGGTCAATAGAGGTTTATGTATATTTTACAGGAAAAATAAAATCAACGCGAAAATTATTTTAGTTTAATTAAAAAAGGGGGAAAATGAGGGGTTTGAAATTTCAAAGAAAGATAATTATACAGAGTGGGGTATCATATGAAAGGCCTTTACTTGTGCATTCTAAAACAGTTTTTTTATTTATTTCTATATATAATAGTTTTTGAGTAATCGGCCAAAATGTCGAAAAAAATACCGTTCCCCCCCCCCCCCTTATCTCCGAAGTTTACCAATCGAAAAATCTGAAATAATTATGGTCAATGGAGGTTTATGTATATTTTACAGGAAAAATAAAAGCAACGCGAAAATTATTTTAGTTTGATTAAAAAAGGGGGAA
The DNA here is from genome assembly GCA_029955525.1 of Oeneis ivallda. Taxonomy (NCBI): domain Eukaryota; kingdom Metazoa; phylum Arthropoda; class Insecta; order Lepidoptera; family Nymphalidae; genus Oeneis; species Oeneis ivallda. The sequence continues at coordinate 21,593,017 of JARPMR010000012.1, forward strand.
AATCGGGGATTTGAAATTTCAAAGTAAGATAACTATACCAAGTGGGGTATCATATAAAAGGCCTTTACTTGTGCATTCTAAAACAGTTTTTTATTTATATCTATATATAATAGTTTTTGATTAATCGGCCAAAATGTCGAAAAAAATACCGTTCCCCCCCTTATCTCCGAAGTTAACCAATCGAAAAATCTGAAATAATTATGGTCAATAGAGGTTTATGTATATTTTACAGGAAAAATAAAATCAACGCGAAAATTATTTTAGTTTAATTAAAAAAGGGGGAAAATGAGGGGTTTGAAATTTCAAAGAAAGATAATTATACAGAGTGGGGTATCATATGAAAGGCCTTTACTTGTGCATTCTAAAACAGTTTTTTATTTATTTCTATATACAATAGTTTTTGAGTAATCGGCCAAAATGTCGAAAAAAATACCGTCCCCCCCCCCCCCCCCCTTATCTCCGAAGTTTACCAATCGAAAAATCTGAAATAATTATGGTCAATAGAGGTTTATGTATATTTTACAGGAAAAATAAAATCAACGCTCTAACTAGCATAGTTTTACAACAACAATAAACCTCTACAAACAAAGTTAACGATAAATAAGCAAATTAATATAATATTATCGTTTTACTTTTACTTTTGGAGTACGGAACCCTCGGTGGGCGAGTCCGACTCGCACTTGGCCGGCTTTTTTGTATTGAAATCTGTTGAAATATTATACGACCAATAAATTTTTTCAACATCGTAGTAATGACGTAGTAGTAACGATGGTGAATTTCACCATCATTTGGCACTTATGTACTCACGTAAATAACTAACTGCATAAAACTTCAATAAGCCTGCACATGGACAGTGGGATAGCCTAAGGTTAGGTTGGATTTCGGCCTCCTTGACGAGGTGTCCGGGATTCGAATCCCATACCTATGCACGCTCCTCTAACTTATTTAAGTTATGTGGCATAAGCAATTATCTTCCACTTGCTTTAACGCTGAAAACATCGTGAGCAAACCTACATGTCTGAGTGTTCTCCGAAAAGTCCGAATCCACACGTGGCCTGTGTTGTGTGCCTGGACTGCCTAAAGTATTTATTACATTACTAGCTGATGCCCGTGACTTCGTCCGCGTGGATTTAGTTTTTAAAATCCCTCGGGAACTCTTTGTTTTCCGGGATAAAAAGTAGCCCATGTCACTCTCCAGGTCCTCAACTACACCGATGCAAAAAATCACGTCGATCCGTAGCTCTATAATTGCGGCGTGATTGAAGGACAAACCAACAAACACTTTCGTATTTATAACTAGCTGATGCCCACGACTTCGTCTGCGTGGATTTAGTTTTTAAAATCCCTCGGGAACTCTTTGTTTTCCGGGATAAAAAGTAGCCCATGTCACTCTCCAGGTCCTCAACTACACCGATGCAAAAAATCACGTCGATCCGTAGCTCTATAATTGCGGCGTGATTGAAGGACAAACTAACAAACACTTTCGTATTTATAACTAGCTGATGCCCACGACTTCGTCTGCGTGAATTTAGTTTTTAAAATCCCTCGGCAATTCTTTGATTTTCCGTGATAAAATGTAGCCTATGTTACTCTCCAGCTCCTCAACTATACCTATGCAAAAAAATCACGTCAATCCGTAGCTCTGTTGCGGCGTGATTGAATGACAAACCAATAAACCAACAAACAAACACACTTTCGCACAAAGAGTGTAGGTACTACATTTATATCGGTGCAGCTTTCGCATTTATATTATAAGTATCATATTAGTATGATTATTGTATATATTTCCATTCGTCAATTCTAAACTCCATCGCAAATAACATCATAATATAGGTATTATTATTAATAGCTTATCAATTTTAATTGGCAGACCTAGATTTTGAGGTCAGTGCTTGTTATGATAAGAAGTATATCTACCAATTTTTATAAATATTTATGTTGTTGTATATTATTTCCTGGAAATAGGTTAAGGTAACATTATCTAGGAAATACTTTTTACAAGTTAGTAATTTTTTTTTAAGTTACCTATAGGTACTCCAATGAAGCAACGACCATTCATGAGCTCCCATTACTTTAATTTATTATGAAGAAAAAATTCTAAGTCTATGAATAAGATCTAACCACATTAATGACCTGTTTCACCACGTGTTGATAAAGTGCCTAGTTGTGGATCTAGTCTATCTGTCAGACAAGTTTGTCTGACAGATTGCGTTCAAATTTCTGTTTCACAAGTGTCCGTTGAGACAATCCAGCAGATAAACTCCCTGATAATCTAAAAAATATCGGAAACATTTATCTAATAGCTATTTTAACTGTTAGATATATATCAGACACTTTAACGGATAGTGGTGAACTTGCCCTTACTCTCTTTCTAGGTGTCCTAATCGTAACCGAACTAGCATGGGTAAAAGTATTGCTCTACTTATCAGGCCCTTTGTCTCTTTAAATTCAAAAAGTTCAAAAGTATTTATTACACCATGTGACTCTACTAGTCAACTCTACCACCGGATCGGAAAGCAGATTCTGCTGAGAAGAGCCGGAAAGAAACTCAGCAGGTACCTACTAACATGGAAAATTCTATTTGATATCTAACATATTATCACGAGCTTAGTGATTAGGCATCAATAATTAGGTATACTTATACGGATAATGGACTCGTGATATCCATCCATTAACTGTTTAAACATTCTAGTTTATATGGTCAATGAACTTTCTCTGAGCACGCACTGCAACTATATTACTATCTGGGAATAAAGCGCGATGTTCAATAGCTCTCTAGGAAAAAAGCCCGGCTTTGTGCAGACTGAGTGACTTCGTCCGCGTAGATTAAGGTTACTCAAAATTCAAAAAATTCAAAATTATTTATTTCACGAAGGCCAACCTATTCTTATGACAAGTCATGACTCTACCACCACCGGTTCGGAAAGCGGATTCTGCTGAGAAGAGCTGGCAAGAAACTCAGCAGTTGCTCTTTTCAATATAATCATTTTAAAATATTATTTTTTTTACTCTCATATAAACGCTACATAAAAACTCTTTAATTTTCCGGAGAACGGAGATGGCAAATACCCAGGATTAACAAACGCAGCCCATGTACTAATCCTGTGTATTGTATGAGCTAGGTATCTGCATTCCAAACAGCCAAATCACACAATCAACATTCAGCCATCCATGCATCCATCCTCACAAACTTTCGCATTTATAATTCTAGTAGGATTACTAAACCGAAAGCCATAAAAATCAAAGCTCAAAGCGAATTTGCTGCGTGCAGCAAGCGTCATCAGATGCTGACGCTTGTTAAACGCAACGCAGATTCGCTTTGAGGTTTGATTTCGAGTCCTAGGCAAAGGAGAAACTTTTGCTGCTCGATTACGGAAAAGCTGCAATCATTGCTACGATCTGTAGGGTTAGTACAAGATTGGATAGTTAACTATGAACAGTAAACTATGACATTACCATCAAAGTAAAATTAACCATAACAGTACGTACCACGATAATTGTTGTTTTTATTATGTCGATATTTCGATCCAGTTGTCGTCGTGACCACGGTCCATTCAACTGGATCGAAATATCGACATCATAAAAACAACAATTATCGTGGTACGTGCTCGTATAATACATTATAATTAACCATAACAGTATTGAGTTAAAGCTCAATTTCGTGTATGTATTCTTAAACGTTTACGTAATAAAAACGCTCCAAATTAAAATCATCTGTATTGAGTTTGTGAGTTTAAATCGATACTATTATGGTTCATTTTACTTTGATGCTAATGTAATAGTTAACTATTACGATCAAACGAATTAAAACTCGGACTAACCACACTGATTTACGGCGTTTGGTTGAATTTATGATATTCTCGTGGCAACTGCATTTTAACCAATAGCGAAGGACTTAAAAAGGACTTAAAAGGAAAATATCGAATTATCTCTTTAAAAAAAATGTTGTAGGCTTAGGCCCGCTTGCAGAAACGCCGGGTTATCCTTTTAACCCAGAGTTAGCTGCTGCTTTGACAGATTTCGTATAAAGCTTTTGTCAAAATTACAAATATGTTCATGGGTTAAGCCTAACCTGGCGTCTCTGCAAGCGGGCCTTAATTGAGTTTAGGATGATAACATTTTATCTTATCATTTTTCTTGGAACTTGCCCTCATTGTGGAAATATTACATTCTATTCTAACAAAGATGCATGGGTTAAATCAGCTTGCCATCCAGCTGCCCACAAGATAGTAATATAAAAACTTATTACAGTGTAATAGCTACTTATTAATATCTATTGTAAAATGATAATTTTGAAAAGAGCAACTGCTGAATTTCTTGCCGGCTCTTCTCAACAGAATCCGCTTTTCCGAACCGATGGTAGAGTCATGAGTCATGACGTGTCATAAGAGCCACAGTTTGGCCTACGTGAAATGAATAATTTTGAATTTGAATTTGAATATCTCTGGAAACCAAAGCACAGTCCGCGGAATTTTTACAAAAACTTAATTGTGAACGTGAATCGCTCGCAAGAGCTTTTTCTTTCGATAGAAAAGTTTGTTTTTGGTTTTGTTTTCACATAATATTCAAAACTAGCTTTTACTCGCGATCTCGTTCGGGTGTAGTTAGGACTGCAATAAAAATCCTACAGGAAATAAAATATAGCCTATGTCACGCTCTATATCCTAACTATATCCATCACGTCCAAAATCACGTCTGTCCGTGATTAAAGGACAAACCAATAAATAAACACATATTCGCATTTTAGTAAGGATTAGTATTTAGTATGATGTGATGAGCAGTTAACTACCTATTTACTAAGCAAACACACAGACCGTTTCTTTATATGACACGAGTTCTAATTAAGATAATGAGCTATTCTCAGTGAGATAATTAATGTGGTGGCAACCGTATGAACATGAGGTGACGTCCGGGCGATAATGCACTCGTATAATAAGTATGGCCTTTGTTATGACAGATAAGAATTGTGGGTTGTTGCCTATATACTAATATTATAAAGAGGAAAGATTTTTTTGTTTGTTTGTTTGTACCGAATAGGCTCTGTAACTGCTGGACCGATTTTAACCATTTTTTCACCAATAGAAAGCTAAGTTATCAGGAAGTTACATAGGCTATAATTTATTTTCAAAAAAATAGAGATCCTTAAGAAAATTGCAATAATGTAAACCAAAATAGCAAAATTTTGCCTATAAAATGCATTATTTGGCGTGTGCTGAGAAAACTATTGATGATACATAAAAATGATGTACTACACTAGCGGCACGCTATGATGGCCGGTTTGACACATTACAATAGTGATGTGGAATGTCAATTTATTCTCGAACAAAAAACAATTAAGTTTTGTTTTTGTACCTGATTAAATAGGTTTAATAAAACAAAAATGTATATGTTTATTTAATTTATTTGAACGAACTGAATATTTGAATGAAAATGAATATACATACTTTATATGCACACAAGAAACATATGAATACAAAAGATACCAAAAAAGGTGCCACAAAAGGCCATAATTAATCAGATTCGTCCATACTACTATTTTCACTGTCGTCACTGCTATCATCACCTACATTAATAATTATATGTTCGTTTTCTATAATATTATCTATTTTCACATCTCTTTCATAATCTTCCCTTATTAATTTAACAGTTCTATTCACAACCTTTTCCCAGTCTCCTTTAGTCACATGTTCACAAGCTTCTTCTAATAATTTTAGCATTTTTTTTGTGGTAAATGGGGGTTCTGTATTGTGTCTTGCAGCATATCCCTTAATTTGAGCCCACACCAACTCAATCGCATTATACTCACAATGGTAAGGCGGTAACCGTATAACTCTGTGCCCATGTTCTAATGTAATTTCGTCAATGACGTATCGGATCTTGGTTGGTTTGTTTTCTTTTAAAAGACGTACTAATTCCGCTTTTAACATATTCATGTTTGCATCTACGCCATTTTTAACGTATTTCACGCCATAACCAAATGCCGAGTTGTGGTATATATCATATAAAAATAAAAATTTTACCTTTTGTATGAAACAGCTGATATTTTTTTGCGATTTCAGAGGTTTGTCCACATAGTGAAAATTGTTCATATTCACAAGTACATTCACCCCTTAAATGGTGCAAACTGATTTTTCTACACTTGTATACATTTTAGAAATCAATTTAATAAATAAATTTTGAGTCCTAAACCTAAAACTACATTCGATAAAATTTATGAATCTCTGCACATCACTATCGTCAATAAAGTAATACAATTATTTCCTTCAAAGTCGTTATCAATTAATACGGAACTTCATGAGCGGACAAACGTCAAACCGGCCTTCATAGCGTGCCGCTAGTTTACATGATTGAAGTTCTCATTATTGTCTACGAAAAAAATCCCCGAGGGAATATAGCTAACTATCATAACAATAGTAGCTTTCGTGTTCTAAAATTTAATTAGATCGCCTTTATTATCGTATAGAGTATGAATTCTTCCTTGTGTTTGTTTGTTCGTTTGTTAGTTTTTCCGTCAATCACGCTGCAACAAAGCTACGGATTGACGTGATTTTTTTGGATAGATATAGTTCAGAACCTGGAGGGTGACATAGGCATCCCGGAAAATCAAAGATTTCCCGCGGGATTTTAAAAACTAAATCCACGCGGTCGAAGTCGCGGGCATCAGCTAGTTAATCGAAAAAAATATACGCGACGATTTGAGAACTTTCTCCTTTTGTTTTAGTTGGTTGAAAATAAATTATTTCTTACCATCATTAAATAGAGATATTCCAAATTAAGTAAAATGAAGACCCCTGTTAGTATAATTTTTAACAGGATGATGCCCGCGACTTCATCCGCGTGGATTTAGTTTTTAAAATCCCTCCGTAACTCTTTGATTTTCCGGGATTAAAAGTAACCTATGTCACTCTCAGGGTCCTCAACTAATACGCATGCAAAAAATTGCGTCGATCCGGAGCTTTGTTGCGGCGTGATTGAAGGAAAAACCAACAAACAAACAAACTTTCGCATTTATAATATTAGTATGATAATAATATAAAATTGGCCATTAAAATTAAAATATATAAAAGTGCGACTAGAGTCTTGACGGATGTCATAATATCTTATTTCCCGTAAGTATAGGTTACAGTTCATAAACTTTTTTTTCTCGTTGTATAATGTCCTCCTTGTGTTGGTTTATTACTCAAAGTCCATATGAGTTAGCTGGCTTTGAAGGCCGTTCTCCTTTGCAGCATTATTATACAACAAATAACAACCCATACCGTGTATCTACACCAGTTATTAAAATAATTATGTTGGCGAAACTTTCTAATGATGTTGTGGAGAAGCGGATGAACATAATAAATAATAATTATTATTTTATTCAAACTCAATACTGAATTTCAGAATTTACTTTTCCATCGTTTGCTGACTCTACTTCTCTATTTTATTATAATTTTTAAATAATAATTGTCAGTCTGTGTATTCGAAATTGGTGTTTCATAATGGGTAATGTTACTTATTTGTACGTCAAAATACTTACATGGATTTTAAATTATTGTCTGCTTATTTTCTAAAAAGCTGAATCGATGTTGATAGGACTTCGACATGCAAGTAGTACCTAATTATGGAAAGAGTCATCTAGGCGACTTTTATAGCGCTAAAATAAAATTATTTATAAAAGCTTACGAATGCACGGAAGACGTCGCTGGGAAACCCTAATAGTCATTAATAATAGCTATCAGGTAATGTCTTGATACTCTACGATCGTTATTGTTTAGGTGCAGACAGTTCAATGGGGACACAATGTTGCTTTACGGATAAGGATTCTATTTCAGAAGCCCTTCGTAATTTATACATCAGGTATCTATACAATTTGCACTATGTGTGTATAGTAGCGAGGGAAAACTTACATTACATTTATTAATATTATGATTTATGATTAAGAAAACCGGTCAAGTGCGTGTCGGGCCACGGGCCATTGTTCCGTAGTTGCAACTCACAAATATTATTGCTGACCTAGGATAGTGCTTTTATGTTATTTATGAATATTGAATATATTTTGAGTATCATAGTTTTGAAAACAGATATAACTCCTTAACTTTAGAAAACTAGGGTCAACCGTACTTAGCCGTGATAGATTTCCTATAAAATTCTTTATATATACTACTGCTGTGAATTTTTTCACATATCCTATAAACAACCATTTAGCTGGCAGAGGGGGGCAGGGGGAACAGGGACATTTCCCCCTAACAGGGACAGGGACTATTTTTGAAAGACCTATTCAAAGACATCCCACACTATGGCATAGTCGAGAAAAAAAAATCATCCCCGCTTTACATGTAGGGGAGGTACCCTAAAAACTGACTTCAATTATTGTAATATACCTAATTAGGTGTGTGCTACATGTTATGTAGCACATCTTTCTGTGGGTGGGCGAGTTATAATTCGATCTGGATGACAGCTAAGCCACATCAAAGTTAACCTGCCGACCTGCTCGCCAAGCGTGGCGAATTGCGCGTGCATGTGAATAGGATTAGTGCAGCTATTAAATTCAATTCAAATCATATTTAAATTAAACTAGCTGACCCAGCCACGCGTTGCTGTGACTTAGTAGGTAGGTAGTGAACGATGTTAGAGTTGTACCCATAAATTAACCTACAGAGCCATCTATTAACAATTCGTCGATCTAACAATAAATGCACACTATACTGACTGTCCTGTAATAAACATTAATTAATTTGCAATAACAAATATTGATGTCAATAATTAAGACTAAAGCTATCCTATCTTTCAAGTTGGACCAAATTACAGATAGTTACGAAGTTTAATCAAAATCGGTTAAGTAGTTTAGGAGTCCATCGCGGACAAACAACGTGACACGTAATTTATACAGTGTGTCCGGACACGAACTAGCGATATTTTAAACACTTATATAACAACTAATTTTAAGTACAAATACACTCTAAACTTGGGCCCAATCCACTTCCCCTCTATGTGGCAGCCATTTTGTTTTTTTGCTGAAATATTCTCTAAGCATGTACAAAAAAAATCATATCTCTCAAAGTTATGGTCTTACTGAGATGAAAATGGGCTTATTCGAAGCGCAACAATACTGTCCTATCGTCTACATTACAAAACAAAGTGTTCACATTTCCATAACCTTTGAAAAAAATAAGAAACCCGAAAAAAATTATCGTAAAATCATGCAAATCAATAAATTATTGTAAATAACTGCAAAAACACCCCCGACAACCCTTTTTATTTTTTTACTAGATCAAGAGATTTCGAGCTAAGCTATAATACAACATTTAATTTATAACTGTATGTCTAATACTTTCAGAGTTATTGTTGTTGGAACATAGCGCATACGCATGAATGTTATGTGTTTTTAATGATTTCCTGTTTAGGGTTCCGACAAAGGCCTTTTGTGCTTGCGTATGCGCTATGTTCAAACAACAATAACTCTGAAAGTATTAGACATACAGTTATAAATTAAATGTTGTATTATAGCTTAGCTCAAAATCTCTTGATCTAGAAAAAAAATAAAAAGGGTTGTCGGGGGTGTTTTTGCAGTTATTTACAATAATTTGTTGATTTGCATGATTTTACGATAATTTTTTTCGGGTTTCATATTTTTTTCAAAGGTTATGGAAATGTGAACACTTTGTTTTGTAATGTAGACGGTAGGACAGTATTGTTGCGCTTCGAATAAGTCCATTTTTATCTCAGTAAGACCAAAACTTTGAGAGATATGATTTTTTTTGTACATGCTTAGAGAATATTTCAGCAAAAAAACAAAATGGCTGCCACATAGAGGGGAAGTGGATTGGGCCCAAGTTTAGAGTGTATTTGTAATTAAAATTTGTTGTTATATAAGTGTTTAAAATATCGCTAGTTCGTGTCCGGACACACTGTATATATTAAGAAGATTAGTCGTTCCAGATATTAAATTAAATTCGTTAATTTGCTAAATATGAGAATTAATAGACATATTTAAGGTAACTACATGTTTGAAAGTCGACTGTTTAGTTAGGTAAGCTACGAAAACGATCGCGAGAGATTTACAGCTGATGTCCGTTAAAGGGTTCCGTCCTTAATAACAAAGTTCATATATTCATAATCACGTTATATTCTTGGAAAGTAATTAAATATTATATCCTTTTCAATAAAAAAATATATCGTAATCGTTACAGATTAATTTATAGGTACCTCCTTCCTTTTTGAAGACAGTTCAAAATGATCTTTGAACGGATGATTGGAAAGTATTCCAGAAAAAGAAATTCCTGCTATCTAATAAAGGGACGGCATTCGGCTTCGGTTTGAGGAAGTCGCTATAACTCGAATGTCGCCCGACATTGTCAGGCGATTACAGTACAATGTAAGAACGGTTATCTGACTCACTATAGCTTCCAGAAGACGCGAGCTTTTGGGCGCGAGCCAAAATGTTAAGCCCTAAAGATTGAAACAAACAGCTAATGTGTCTAACCTCACCTAAAGATAGAGGTCTATACTTTCCTATGATTGGGTATTTGACTGTTGTCAAAATGTTGATATTCATTATTTATAATCGAAAATGTAAGTAAGGTCAGGTCTGGTGGGTAGGCTTCAACAATGGCTAGTTAGTACGCCGATGAACAAGTGCAAATTAAAATTAAAAATACCCCCGACATGTGGAATCCATGGCCGGACTATGTATGATATAAACAACTGGGCAACAGCACGTCGGTATACCCGACATCCTGTTACCCAGTTTTCTGCTCCATCATCAGGTCTTCCTTCTCGATCCTCGATCATCAAGTATATCTAACACCTACTTATTGGAACACACTATGTCTGCTGTAAGTTGCTAAGGAGTCGGGACAACTTGATGCTGCAGCATCAGCTCAAGGACAACATTACAATCAAGATCTTGAAAATAATCTGAAGTAACAGTACATCAATCAATCGCACATGTAATAGTTTGTGAGATCCTTTAACCAAGTAATAAATGGGCTGATGATCTTCAAACGCCTGAGCAGATCTTCACAAATTACCTACACCTAAGATCCATCTTGATTACGTCAGCTTTGAAACAGAAAAAACCGAATCAAAATCGGTCCATTCGTTGGGGAGTTACGAGGGAACAGACAAACACACGGATACGTCAAATTTATAACACCCCTCTTTTGCCACAGAGACGTCAGACGTGCCACAAAGCTTTAGCGTTCCGGTACGATGTTGCGTAGAAATATTATTATGAGTCACCAAGTCCTTAATGTGAATAACCGACTTTCAGTGGAAACTCGCTGTTTTTCACACGTTATGAGTAAGGAAAAATAATATAATCATCAACACACTCATCTTGAGTATGTTCTAAAATAAGTTTTGCCTATTTCCCATTTTTTCTGATGCTCTACTGTAGCTTTTTGTGTTAACGTTACGAGATATAAACGACTGGGCTATCAGTCAGTGGTTGGGACTAGGGCCTCTTTTTCGAGGGGCCACGGTTCGATTCTTTGCAGGCATCTCTGACTTTTCGGAGTTATCAATTAAATATCACTAACTTGCTTTAACGGCGAAGGAAAATATCGTGCGGAATTCTGCATGCCTCAGAGTTGTGCAAATCCGCATTGGCCATCCAGGCCAGGCCAGGCCCGATGGACTATACTATGGCCCAAACCATTCGAGAGGAGGCCAGTAGTGAGCAGGCAATTGGTTGAGATGATTGAATTGAATATAAAATTAAACGGTAACTCTCGAAACAAAGCAGTGATAGCCAAGTGGCTAGGACTGTGGTCTCCTATTCGGGGGGTCGCAGGTTCGATCCCGGGTACGCACCTCTGACTTTTCGAAGTCAAGTGCGTGTAAGCAATTAACCATCACTTGCTTCAATGGTGAAGGAAAACATCGTGAGGAAACCTGCACATCTGAGAGTTCTTCATAATGTTCTCGAAGTTGTGTGAAGTCCACCAATTCGCATTGGGCCAGCGTGGTGGACTATGGCCTATAACCCTTCTCTGAGGGGAGACCTGTGCTCAGTAGTGAGCCGTTGATGAGTTGCTAATGATGAACTCTCGAAAATATACCTGAATGATCTATTTTCGAGAGTAACCTGATACTACTCAGGTTCTTTTATGGATCTCCAACGTCTGATTTAATCAAGTAGAGATATATTCCGAGCATATCTCTTGCAATTGCTCAGCCTTGGTTAACCATCCTATTTTTAGCACAAAAGAACCCCAGCGACTTCAAAGGCCGAAAGAGCTTTTGAATCCAAGAAAACATTGAATCTTATAGTCATGCCTACTCATATATATTTTTACATGACCTATATTCGGATTTTGTTAATACGTGTTCCCCGCTACAAGCCAAATACATAATATATATAAATAAATACTTTAAGTTCATGTTACACCACGGGGCGACCTTTAGGTTCTGCGCCCACTGATTGCATGGCACGCCAGGGTATTTTCATTCGACGAATTAAAATATACCTTATTAATAGGTATGTCAATAAAATTTAAATTGCAAAGATGGTCACCTTAGGTACAAAACCACCCAACATACTATAATTACAACGTGGCGCTATCGAGGGTCTCCTTTGTTCTTACATAATTATTAAGTACCTTTAATATAATATTTATTTCTAGATGATGCCCGTGACTTCGTTCGCGTGGAAGGTTTTATAATTCCTGCGGGAACTCTTTTATCGACCGAGCGAAGCGAAGGTCTCTGAGTTTACTAGAGCGATTTGTACTTGTCCGTCCGTCCGTCTGTCACAGCCTTATAACTTCTGAATTACTGAACGTAATTACTTCAATTTTAGATATGATATGTAAACCGATGGCCTCCAGCCGAAAATGGCTTAAAAAGTTATAAAAATCTTTATTTCAGGGGGGCTCCCATACGAAATTTCCCATACGAAAAAAAAGGGGGGCTTTCAAAGTGGAGATTGTATTCGAGGCTAGATTTCTAAAACCACTTTGTTTTAAAACTTGAAACTTACACATAATTTGAGTTATATTCTGTACTTGAACAACAAATACTAAGATTAGATAAATATTATAAAGAAACGAAATTATTTGAGTTTTAATGGGCATCAAGTTTTTTAACAAAACTTCACTATACTGTTACTAGATGGCGCTGTCTTTAATATTGTAAATATGCATCCCATCCACGAAAGCAGATGACGATTGACGTCATCAGATTCGGCGCGTTTTAATTACAATATAATATAGTTAAAACTACCTTATGGGAATTATGGGATACCGCGAGGTCTCAGTTCGGGGCGAACCACTAGTTGTAGCCTAAGTGTTATTCCTGGGTACGAGTAATAGTCCATTCCCAGCCAAATCGGTTCATTCGTTGTGGAATGTGGCGTGAAGGAGTAACAAACATGCATCTATCCTCACAAACTTTCGCATCATACTATCATATTTTAATATTTATAAATGCGAAAGTGTGTTTGTTTGTTGGTTTGTCCTTCAATCACGCCACAACAGAGCTACGGATAGACGAGATTTTTTGCATGGGTATATTTGAGGACCTGGAGGGTGACATAGGCTACTTTTTATCCCGGAAAATCAGAGAGTTCCCAAGAGATTTTAAAAACTAAATCCACGCGAACGAAGTCGCGGGTATCAGTTGGTTTATATATTATAAGTTGTTTATATATTATAGTAGGTTAGTAGGAAGTTGGATAATAGGACTAGTATAGGATTTGCCGTGATAGAGGTTATAACAATATAAACACATAATTATTATTATTTAAAAATTTCAACTGGCCACCTATTACGGCTGAAGCAATAGACTCCTGTGACGGACGGATAGACATCGAAGGCTAAGTAATAGGGCCCCGTTCGGCACCCTTTGGTGAATGGAGCCTTAACAAGCGTAAATTTAAAATTTAAAACACCCCCGACATGTGAATCTATGGCCGGACTATGTATGATTCTGTCGAAGTTATCAATTAATTGTCATTAAACGATTAAACTGGCACATGTGAAGCACTTAATCGAGTAATCATACGCCAAAAATGCCTTACATCATTTTGGAAAAGAGCTGATACTCTTAGGCGACGTTTTCGCATAGGCGTGGCGTTGCGCGTCGCGCGGCGCGTCGCTCGCTAGCTCTCGCTCGCCCTCATACCTTGGCCATATCGCGCGACCGCTCACGCGACTCGACGCCGCACGCGCCGCGCAACGCCACGCCTATGCGAAAACGTCGCCTTACACTGCTAGACTGATATTAACCAAACATAGCTAAGAACCACCGCTAGGAAACTGGCTTTCAAATGAAAAAAACCGCAGCGAAATCTGTTCATCCGTTTGAGAGCTACGATGCCACAAACACACACACACACACACACACACACACACATACACAATGACAGACAGACATCGACGTCAAACTTATAACACCCCTCTTTTTGTGTCAGGGCTTTAAAACAGGCACTTGTGAACTATATAACAGCGCTTCCAATAGTTCTTGCGGATCTTGCAGCCGTGTCCTAGTTCCTTTATCTGGTACATCAGCAAAGAGATAAAATAGCGTTTTATTTATCTGTTTTGTTTGTGATGCGTTCGATTTCCTTCTCGACGAAAGTAGGTGATAAGCTATTCTGGGAATTTATGTTATTCAATATCAGCTTAGATTTTCTTTGAGTGTTGTATTTCAAAGTAAATAAATAGCACTGAATTCTCTTTATCTACAAAGTTTATCTAAAAATTTGGGCTTGTCTATAGTGTAACCATGTAGTGTCTCTGCCTCGAATTGCCTTGTTACTCTCGTTGGCATATTCGACTGCGAATGATGCTGAAAACGACAGTATTTTGCAGAAAATTTTTCTCGCTGTGTCACATCACAGACTCCATATTTGTTTGATTGATTGTTTGTTTGTTTGCATATTATCTGTTCTTACTAGCCACTAACCACTCCTTGACGAAGGTATGCTGCTCCATACCCTAGTTATAGTAGATCCAATCCATAAGCCTGACTAACAATCCGGCACGTTTTATATTGGTTTAATACGATTTAAATCTATAATAGGCTTAAGTTTCCAACTAATCCGCCCTTGTAAAAATAATTATTACGTGAAAGTCGGCGATTTAAGAGGATTGTCTAGTTGAAAATTTTCATACAAAAAGCTTCAAAAAGCGATAACGTTTTGCTACCCGTAAATGTTGTCCAATGTTCATAATTTTTTGAAATGTTGCAGATACAATGAAAAACTATGCCCGTACGTTTTAATTTTAAAGAAATATTGCTTATGTTAAAAGTGATTAGTGACTAAATATCCATATTTTTGACTAAAAAACTACCTCGACTAATTTTATTTTATTAAATTTAACTAAACTGAAATACTAAAAAAATGAAACGTACGAGCCTAGATTAAGGTGTACTGAATCTAATGAGACCAAAATTGTCTAATTTTGTAAACGTTTAGGGGGGTAAAAACGTTACGACCCGAAACAATATTTCAAGAATAAAATTTAGGCAAATAACTCCTGGACTTGCAACTCTCTCTATCGCACGATGCGGGTCGGGCAGCGAAGCGTTGTGAAACAGATAGCATTTTGGAAAATACCTACTCGCGTCGCGTTTCGTCACTAGACACTACTCTTAAGCCCTTGTTACGCCATATAGGTAGGTACTTATTCCATAATATTATATAAATAGAGACCACGCTGTCCGCGAGGCTATCATTCCGATCCCGAGGTCATTCACCTTCACAGCAGGAGATAATCCAATCATCACTTTAAATTGAAAATCTATTTTCAGTAAATCGTAAATTTTGTTGTTAGTATGAGAGATTTTTTATCTACAGAAACTGCATACAAAGTGTATAGTAGGTATGTAGATTATTTATTAATAGTCTAAGACTTAAGTTCATTGCTATTTTAACTGACTTCAAAAAAGAAGTAGGTTTCATGTTCACCGATTACTCGAAGACGCCTGAACCGATTTGGAAAATTCTTTTTTGTTTGAAAGGGTATAACTTCCTACTTTAAAAAATCAACAATAAATTACATGCTTTGTAGTGGCGCGGGTGTTTGAAGTCGATTTTTTAAAAAGAATTTTCTATAAGTATTAAATTATAAAATAAGTAATTACTTAAGCTTTGTTTGTTCGTTCGTTTGTGCAAAACATGGAGCCTCAACAGTCGAACGCCTACGTGCGGACGGAACGTGCGGACTCAACACACTATTATCGTACCCACTCCAAACTCCAAATACAATCTTTACGTTTACTTGGTGGGGAGAGGGGAATATTAGGCAAGCTCAATATGGCTAATTTAAGAAAAGTCTAAGATACCAGGAACTGTAAAAAAATACAATAAAAGTTGACAAACGATCAACACACGCCCGCCATAAGCTCCTCGTAATATATAATTTATTATTATAACAATCACTGTCTGAAAAGTCTCCTGCTTGTATTCAAAAATATATCAAATTCAATGCGTGGGTCAATTTATATCTATCTTTTATATCAAGCTAAACTAGCGGCACGCTATGATGGCCGGTTTGACGTTTGTCCGCTCATGAAGTTCCGTATTAATTGATAACGACTTTGAAGGAAATAATTGTATTACTTTATTGACGATAGTGATGTGCAGAGATTCATAAATTTTATCGAATGTAGTTTTAGGTTTAGGACTCAAAATTTATTTATTAAATTGATTTCTAAAATGTATACAAGTGTAGAAAAATCAGTTTGCACCATTTAAGGGGTGAATGTACTTGTGAATATGAACAATTTTCACTATGTGGACAAACCTCTGAAATCGCAAAAAAATATCAGCTGTTTCATACAAAAGGTAAAATTTTTATTTTTATATGATATATACCACAACTCGGCATTTGGTTTTCTAAATTGAAAATTTTTAAAAATGGAATCTAATACGATCGTCACATAGGATCGCTGGCTAGCACAACTACTACCTCCGGCAAACTCGCGTCAATGCTCAATGCAAAACAAAGCAGTTTCGAATTGACGTTGCTTCGAAAAGTATAAACTGTCAGTGCAATGCGATTGTGATATAGTTTTGACCTGGCTTTGGATTTCAAATATTGATACTGCATTACTGTTGACCCTTGCTCGTTAATTTGGACTCTGTTCAAGCCCTTTGTTGTGGATTTCGTCGATATGACCGAACGTACGCAGAGAACTGTTCTAAATAGTCAGACACGTGAGTTCGTAATACGCCTTCGTAACTATTTCGATCGTGAAGCTCAAAATGGAGGGCCAATTTTACCTATAACGTCAGTGGTTGAACGCGTAGCTGATGCGCTTAATATTGGACAACGAACTGTTAGACGGATAACTAAAAAAAAATATGGCGAGACTGGCACAGAAGAAAATAAACTTCACACACCAAAAAAGAGAAAACGAGCAAAACCAGTCGTAGGCATCGATAGCTTTGATGCCGATGCTATCCGAAGACATGTTTACGGCTACTATTTACAGAAGGAGTATCCAACAAGAAAAAAGTTGGTGCATTCACTGAAGGAAGCTGGATTATTCTTCGGTGGGGAAAGTTCTTTAACGAAGATTTTGAAGACCATTGGATTTCGATACAAAAAATGTAACAAACGCAAAATATTGATGGAAAGATTTGATATAGCGATGGCAAGGTATACTTTTTTACGGCAAGTGAAAGAAATCAAAAATTGGCAAAATGTTGTGTTCTTGGATGAAACATGGCTTAATGCTAACCATACTGTAGGCCGTTCTTGGAACGATGACACAGCAGCATCTACTTCCAAAGTTCCTGTAGGAAAAGGATCGCGACTTGTAATTTGTCACGCCGGAACCATCAACGGGTTTGTCGAAGGTTCTCTCATGGCTTTTGCGTCAAAAACCACTGGAGACTATCATGAAGACATGAATGGAGAAAAGTTTACTGAATGGTTTACCTCAATGTTGTGTAGCCTCCCTGAACCATCTATTATAATTATGGACAACGCCCCATACCACTCGATGCAAATTGACAAGCCACCTGCCCAATCCCAAAAGAAAGCTGATATCGTCGCATGGCTTCGTAAAAATGGCGTAGATGCAAACATGAATATGTTAAAAGCGGAATTAGTACGTCTTTTAAAAGAAAACAAACCAACCAAGATCCGATACGTCATTGACGAAATAGCATTAGAACATGGGCACAGAGTTATACGGTTACCGCCTTACCATTGTGAGTATAATGCGATTGAGTTGGTGTGGGCTCAAATTAAGGGATATGCTGCAAGACACAATACAGAACCCCCATTTACCACAAAAAAAAAATGCTAAAATTATTAGAAGAAGCTTGTGAACATGTGACTAAAGGAGACTGGGAAAAGGTTGTGAATAGAACTGTTAAATTAATAAGGGAAGATTATGAAAGAGATGTGAAAATAGATAATATTATAGAAAACGAACATATAATTATTAATGTAGGTGATGATAGCAGTGACGACAGTGAAAATAGTAGTATGGACGAATCTGATTAATTATGGCCTTTTGTGGCACCTTTTTTGGTATCTTTTGTATTCATATGTTTCTTGTGTGCATATAAAGTATGTATATTCATTTTCATTCAAATATTCAGTTCGTTCAAATAAATTAAATAAACATATACATTTTTGTTTTATTAAACCTATTTAATCAGGTACAAAAACAAAACTTAATTGTTTTTTGTTCGAGAATAAATTGACATTCCACATCACTATTGTAATGTGTCAAACCGGCCATCATAACGTGCCGCTATACTAGCGGCACGCTATGATGGCCGGTTTGACGTTTGTCCGCTCATGAAGTTCCGTTAATTGATAACGACTTTGAAGGAAATAATTGTATTACGTTATTGACGATAGTGATGTGCAGAGATTCATAAATTTTATCGAATGTAGTTTTAGGTTTAGGACTCAAAATTTATTAATTTATAAATTTTAAACCGGCCATCATAGCGTGCCGCTAGTATAGTTTAGGTACCAGTAGAGTATCTACTGGTATCT
Source organism: Oeneis ivallda (assembly GCA_029955525.1). NCBI lineage: Eukaryota > Metazoa > Arthropoda > Insecta > Lepidoptera > Nymphalidae > Oeneis > Oeneis ivallda. The sequence goes on from JARPMR010000012.1 coordinate 21,611,967, forward strand.
AGCTCTAGGAATAACTCAATTCATTCATAGTAGTGAAGATTTCTAGGTAAACTAAAAATCTATTGTAACTCCTAAAAATCTATTTTAACAACAAATAATAAAGATTCATCTAGAATAAGTACCTACTAATTTTATATTTCCATCGAAGACTAAAAATCTCCACTTCGATTAAAAAATACGCTTTGTATAAAATGAGTGTAGCGAGCTTATAAAAATCATCGATACCGAGAATTGAGATGTAAAGGCATGATTACACACACAAATATTTCTTCATTCGATTAAAAGATAAGTTTTGCCTGCGACTCACTCGATGGTAAGAGAGGATGCAGTTTAAGATGGTAGCGGGTTAACTTTTGTGGCAGTGTAAATTATAGCCATATCACAGTAGAATTAATAATTCTACTGTGGCCATATCAATTAGCGGTTTCTACACGTCATTCTATAGCAGCCCGCACACAGTCAATATTATTGTCAATATTTACGAATATTGACAATATTATTGACTGTGTGCGGGGTTTCATCAATATTATTGTCGAAGTCCGGAAATTTCGTCAATATCGGGGGGAGGCAGGGATATTGACAATAATATTGACAGTGTGCGGGCGCGCGTCAATATTTTAGTTGAAAAAAGATTTCAAGGCAGGAGGACGTGCGCTCGCAACCAAAAATGGAGGACATCCCCAGTGCAACAAGCAATGAAAAAGAATATTTAATAGAATTTATTAGAATGTGGGAGACGTAACGATTTTGGCATCAGTATATCTTATTTTTTTTAAGTAAGGGGTTACTAAAGATAGTAAATATTTTTTGAAAGCTACTTTTACTCTCATGTAATTTTTAAAATCTTTTTCTGTATTTCGAATTTCTTTTATTAGATTTAAATGATTTAATTCCACTTTGTCATCCAGTATTTAAGCCATCGTTTCTTTCCTTTTTATGGTTCCGTACCAAAATGGTAAAAATCGGCCAAGTGCGAATCGGGCCTCGCTCTTTTAGGGTTCCGTTAAAAAATTAAATAAAAATATTTCCATGGAAATATTTTAATTTAATTTATTTTTTATTATTTGTTGTTATAGCGGCAATAGAAATACATAATATGTGAAAATTTCATCTGTCTATCTATTACAGTTAACGAGATACAGCCCGCTGACAGACGGACGGACGGACGGACGGACAGCGTAGGCTTAGTAATAGGGTCCCGTTGGTACCCTTTGGGTACGGAACCCTAAAAATGGAACCCTTATGGTGAGACTTTCTCCGTCCGTCCGTCCGTCCGTCTGTCACAGTCGTTTATTTCAGTAACTATTAAAGCTATCGACATGAAATTGGGCATTGTATATAATAATATAAAATATATATTAATGTATAATAGTGGCCCAACATCATTGGAATAAAGAAAAATCGAAAATTATTTTAGCCTACGCTGTCCGTCCGTCCGTCCGTCCGTCCGTCCGTCTGTCAGCGGGCTGTATCTCGTAAACCGTTATAGATAGACAGATGAAATTTTCACATATTATGTATTTCTATTGCCGCTATAACAACAAATAATAAAAATTAAATTAAATTAAAAAAATCAAATTAAAATATTTCCATGGGTACATGGAAATATAATAATTTAATTTTTTTTTAACGGAACCTTAAAAGAGGGAGGCCCAACTCGCACTTGGCCAATTTTTAGTTTATTAAAAAAGGGGGAAAATCGGGGGTCAATAGAGGTTTATGTATATTTTACAGGAAAAATAAAAGCAACGCGAAAATTATTTTAGTTTGATTAAAAAAGGGGGAAAATCGGGGGTTTGAAATTTCATCCATTTTAGCACACGTGCACGCAAATCAAGCTTCTACGCCTTACTGAATCACTTTTTGTTAGAAATATTGACAATATTATTGGGTATAGTGTGCGGGGTCTAAATATTGACGAAAATATTGACAATATTTTCGTCAATATTTTCGACAATATTATTGACTGTGTGCGGGCTGCCAAAGCAACGCCTGACGGCACGTCTTGTGCCCGTATGCACGTGTTGCGTCGTCTCACTGTGGTAACTTATAGCTGTGGCCAAAGCTTTTACCTATTTTTGCATTAATGTAGCAAATAGGAAGTGTCACAGCTCACCTAATGTGAACCTAAAATATCAATCGAGTTTGGACAGTTGGCAACACTGCGAAGAATAGAATTCGGGCTCTGTGTGCTCTGTGGTCGACGCGAAAAATGGACACCTTTTTTTTTCTAATCTCGTGTAACCTGCCGTGTGTAACGTGCGTGTCTTGTAACTAATAAAAGTGTACCTATCATTCGGTGCCTATCATTACAAAAACCAACCATATTGACTTCCATCAAGGACAGGAAGGAAGAAAGTACCTAAAATCAATTTTTTTCTTAGTGCCGTTAAAATCTAAACAAGAACAGAGCATAATATTATCTTCTTAACGCACTTGCAAGTTACAATGGAGCCGTGCTACAATACAAGACGTGATAATCCAAATTTAAGAAGAATCGTGTGTTGTTCGACGACAATAGTGCATCGGGTGGGGTTCGAACCTGCGACCTTGCAGTTATCCCGTTGGGCTATTGAGACTTTTTTGTTTTCCTTAAATGACAGGTAAGGAAAAATAGATCTTGCTTAGCAATGATCTGAACAAAGTAGCATGTGTGCTGTGGCCCTTTTAATAATGTTCAGTGTAGACATAAGTGATGCAAGTTTATTATGAGAAGTGAGGGTGATGAAAAAGTTGCCGTAAACACGTAGCAATGAGCGATAACCCGGATTGTAGTATTCCAGAAAGTAATCGTAAACACGCTGAAATTTTGATGGTTGTTTTCCCGCAGCGAAATGATTTTGTGTGGATGTTAGTGGTACAATCGATTTATAAAAAATTTTGCATCATCATTGAATTGTAAGTAGTATGCATTTTTGGACTGCCCCTCAATGTGGAAACACTTCATACATAGCATAGTTGACCGAGCGAAGCGAGGTCTCTGAGTTTACTAGAGCGATTTGCACTTGTCCGTCCGTACGTCTGTCCGTCCGTCCGTCCGTCCGTCCGTCCGTCCGTCTGTCAGAGCCTTATAACTTTTGAATTACTGAACGTAATTACTTCAAATTTAGATAAAATATGTAAACCGATGGCCTCCAGCCGAAAATGGCTTAAAAAGTTATAAAAATCTTTATTTCAGGGGGGCTCTCATAGAAGCGAATGCGAAGCAAATTTTTTTTTGCGATTCATAGGGTTTCTGTGTATCATTTTAAAGACAATTTGGAACAGAGTACAAACGTATTTTTTTTTTATTTTTTTCCTAAAATTGACGAGATGGGGGGCTTTCAAAGTGGCGATTTAATACGCTCGCTTGAAGACGCTCTCTGAGAAAATTGGCTATATATTTTCAAGCTGTACTTATTTTTTTACTTCACTTGTATCCTGTACTTGAACAACAAATACTAAAATTATTTGAATATTATAAAGAAACGAGATTATTTAATTTTAATGAGCATCAGTAAATTTCACATAGCTTCACAATAATGCTAATAGATGGCGCAGTCATTAACTATTCCATGGAACTACGAGTTACGACTAGGTACGATCTATCCCAAAAACAGTTTTGCGTCGAGCATTATTATTTAGGTACATAATATAATAACATATTATTCAATTAAAATTATTCTTTAGTTAATTATCAAACTTCAATAAACTATTAATTGCTGCATTTTGTATATTTTCTATTCGCATCGATAGATGACGATTTGTACAGATGCCCCTAACCCGTTTTCACTCGTTAGTACCTACATAATAATTCAATGTTTTCACTGACGTTCCCTAACCTTTACGGGCTACCTATGATAAGTTAGGTGATGATTACTGTCAACTTCTTTATCACGATCCTGTTCGGGACACCTGAAAGGACATTGGGACGGATGTTAGGACTTAGGATTGTGTTTTGGAGCTACCTACGTAAAGAGACTCCTACATAGGGGATGATTTAGGTATGTTTGGTGAAAACGGGCATAATAATAATGTCAGTTTTGGTCGTCATGTATCGATTGAATGAATTAATCATGGGATACCGTTACCGCGAGGTCTCAGTTCGGGGCGGACCACTAGTATCTATTGTATTGGAAAAAAAGAGCAACCGCCGAGTATCTTGCTGGTTCTTCTCGGCATGCCGAGACGGCAGGAAGGGCATTCCGAACCAGTGGTAGACTCATTGACGATTCAAAAGTACTTGTAAAAAAGTTTATTTGAATAAAAAATATTTCTATTTTATTGTATTCCTACGTCGTAATACGTCATCTTTATGCCATGCCTTTCAGTCCGATCCGTCCAGCAGTTGTTTGAACTGTGCTGTGCGTTGATAGTTCAGTCAGTCTAGCACCTTATCCTTTTATATACCTACCTATTTAGATTAATGTTCGGAAAGGATAAACCTTCTTTTACAAGCAAATAAAATATTTTACATTGAATGATCATAGACTATCCTACTCCTATCCCGAAGAGTTTTCACGAGATTAAAAAAAAATCACACAAACAGTAGCATCATAAATACGCAGTCCAAAAGAATGTTCGGGATAGCACAGAATTCTAACGACGTAACACAGTGGAAACGTTGTTGTTGTTACATAACGTAAACTTGCGGACCGCGACGTGTAAACAACTACGTGCTATCTTCACGTGTTTAGTTATGTAGATTGAAAGCTCCCTTATGGATTGTATCTTAGAGATTGCTTATTGATATTCTACTTAGGTTCAGAGCAGCGATAGCCTAGTGGTTAGGACAGCGGCTCCTATTTAGGGGTCCCAGGTTCGACCCGGTGCACGTACCTCTGAATTTTTGGAGTAATGTGCGTGTAAGCAATTAAGTTATATTATTAAGCAGTGATAGCCTAGTGGTTAGGACTGTGTTCTCCTATTCGGGGCGTCGCAGGTTCGATCCCGGGTACGCACCTCTGACTTTTCAGAATCAAGTGCGTTTAAGCAACTAAAATATCACTTGCTTGGGCGGTGAAGGAAAACATCGTGAGGAAACCTGCACATCTGAGAGTTCTTCGTAATGTTCTCGAAGGTGTGTGAAGTCCGCCAATTCGCATTGGGCCAGTGTGGTGGACTATGGCCTATACCCCTTCTCTGTGAGGGGACCTGCGCTCAGTAGTGAGCCGTTGATGGGTTGCTAATGATGATGATGAAGCAATTAAGTATATATCACATGCTCCAACAGCGATGGAAAACATCGTGAGCAAATAGTGTGTAATACAGTGTAGTCAGTATGATCTTATAGGCAGTAAGATAAGATGTGTTTAATAACCGGTAGTTAGGCATAATTATTACTTTTAGCCCGTCTAACTACTTTCCTTTTTGCTTCGAACAAATCACTCTTAGGCTGAAATTAGACTATACCTCATTCATCGTTCATTTTTGCGAATATTTTTTGCGAAAATGAACCCTAAGGCCCTTTGCCCTAAGGGCGAATTTAGACGGATGGCGCACCGATGACCTTCGAAAATGAAAGCAAAAATCTCGAAAAATTAACCGTAGAAAATTCACCCTTAGGGCGAATTAAGACTGTTCATTTTCGTAAAAATTTTCGCGATGATGAACGATGAACGAGGCCCGTCTAATTTGGGCTTTAGTGCCGATTTCACCAGCGTCGAATGGCATTTGACCGAGGAATTAATTGGCCGTTCAGACAGTTTTCGTATCTAGAAAATCTGCAAAAATGTTTTTCGTTGGTGAAACGGCACTTACTATTATACTACTAACATAGCTATTACATACATAGTGTACGTATACGTACATATTAATAAGTAACTAACTACCTCGTTGGTCTAGTGGTGAGCACGTTCGACTACGGATGACGAGGTCCCGGGTTCGATTCCCGGGTCGGGCCGAAAAAAAAAGGTATTGGGTTTTTCTGTCAAGAAATTCTCATTACTAGCCCGGAGTTAGAAAAGTTGGCGGTGAGTCACCCCGTGCCTCGGAGAGCACGTAAAGCCGTCGGTCCTGCGCCTGATCTCTCTCCGGTCGTGTCGGATTTTCCGTCCCATCGGACTATATGAGAGTGAGGGAATAGAGAGTGCACCTGTGTCTGCGCACACACTTGTGCACTATAATATCTCCCGCGCAGATGGCTAATCTCTGAGCAGATTGGCCGCCGTGATCGGATTCGGTCGGGAGGACATTATTATTAATAAGTATTATTTTAACCTTAAAGCTGCTTAGCCAAAAGAACCGTCCTTTCATATTTAACTAGCTTTTACCCGCGATTTCGCTCCCGCCATTTATTTATTAAAGTAATCCGAAGTGGCAGTTCCTATACACTTACCTAAAAAATACCAATTTTGTTTTTTTTTATTTTCGAGCCGTTTTTTTTGGGTTTTCCCTATTTTTTGTAAATCACTGTATTAGAGCGACCAGAACAACAAAATATTCAAATCGAACAACCTTTTTTGAGTTTTAGCCTGACTAACGAACAGCAATGGATATTTATATAAATTTTAATATATAAGATAAGATGAGATAGTTATAGATACCTATCTGTTAAACTAGGTACTTGTCCTAATCTAACCTCCACATACATTTATGTACTAATCTAATTTCCGCTTAAATCTGTGTTGTTTAGATAATTACGGACCTATATACTGTCACTGTGAAGCCATATGAGTTATTCTATTTGTATTGTATTAGACTTTGGGACATCACATTTGTCACTGAGATGTACATATCACTAGAGCGTGCAAAATAGCCATAATCAAACTGTCAACCAGTAGCATTTTTATTCACTAGGTAGGTGGGTACCTTTGCTCTTGGATTTACTTGACTGGATCTAATAGCTGTTGTGTCAAGCCTTTTTATAGCGATAGCTTATGGAAAGGGCAAACTGCGTGTTCCGTACCGGAACAGAGTAAGCAAGGAACTACACAATCTGGAGATTTTGTCCTTAGCATATTAATATAATATTGTTATTCTTTTCTACTTAATATGGGATTGATCTTCGAGTGCCCTCTTACGGCCGACTCGCACTGCACTAGAAGCGGCGAGATTATTTTTACCTACCTACTTCGTGATCGATGACACAAAAAAGTCGATTAACATACTTACACGCGCTCCAGTGTATTTATTATTAATTCCCTGTTTTTCTAACCATTAATTGGTGGATTCATGTTCCCCCTGGTGCAAATGTGATGGTGAATTTATGAACTGAACCATTGACCTTCCAACTGTGGGAAATATCGGGATAACATCGACGGAGATACCGGATCCGGTTTGCATCTCGCACGGCGTTACAAGGTAGGTGCTCGATAGTTAAATCCCATATTGAACACTGCGATTTTTAGCGGCAGCGATGGAGGCGTTTTTTTTGCCAAAAAGGCCATAAAAACGCTAAAAGCCATAAAAACGCGAACGCGTTTGAGTCGCGAAAACTCGATGTACTCGCAAAAGGCCATAAACACGCTAATGGCCATAAAAACGCGCGAATCGCGCTGCAGACGCAAAGGGTCATAAAAACGCTAAAGGTAATAAAAGCGCGCGATCGCTGCAGCTGAAAGTAGCCAGTGTGCTCTCTCACTTATTGGTTAAGGACCGGGCCTCGTTTTCGGAGGCTGATAGGCTCAAAACACGTCTCGAGACGTTTTTTGAGCAATTAAATATTACGTGCTATATCGGTGAAAAAAATCTTAAAGGAGTGTGAAGGCTGTCGATCTGCACTTGGCCAGCGTGGTTGACTATGACCTATACCCGTCTCCTTCTGGGTAACAATTGTCTAAAAGTTATTCCATTGATCGTGTTCGTATTCGATGACATTAGCGTCAAAGTAAAATAACAAAATCACACATTCTTGTCTCTTTTCGTAATTGGCTACCGAGGCTGAAAGTACGATGTTATGACTCAATTAGAGTTAATGAATTAAATTGGTATTATAGGTAAGTAGTACCTATGTTTACAAAAACCTTTAAGGTTGGATACCTGACAAAGGATAAGGTTTGCTTCTCCATGGATATACTAGGTATCTAAAATCTCGATGGCCATGTACCTATTTATACGTAGGTACCATTGTAATAGGTATTTACCTACTTAGTAATCGAATGAACCGCTTCAATTAACTTACTGAGGCGTTGAAGTAAAACTACAATAGGATTGCTTTAAAAATCCAATGACAAGCCGCTGTGAAGGTTAGCCGTGACGCAAAGGCGTCCTTAGGTAATTAGGTATTAGAGTTTTGGTGAAATAAAATGGGACCAATAGTATTCTTCGTGGATTACTTTGAAACCTCAATAGCCCAATAGTTAAAAGGTGCGGATTGTAAACTGAAAGATTTCAATCCCCACCCGTTGCACTTTTCTTACGTATATTTGGAGGGAATATCAAAAGCATAGCTAATATTCTTTTAAAAAGGGAAAATGTAACCCCGCGTGGGGTTGTGTTTCTTTTTTCAAATCCCGCGGGAACCCTTTATTTGTCCCGAATTAAAAGTATACCTATGTCATTCGCAAGGACCTCTAGATATAGGTTCCTATCTGTGCAAAAAAAAAACGTCAATCCATGGCTCTGCTCTCTCATGATTAAAGGACAAACCAGCAAACAAACTTAGGCATTTATAAGGGTTATAGTAAGGATAATAATTCTTATTAGCCTACACTAGCGGCACGCTATGATGGCCGGTTTGACACATTACAATAGTGATGTGGAATGTCAATTTATTCTCGAACAAAAAACAATTAAGTTTTGTTTTTGTACCTGATTAAATAGGTTTAATAAAACAAAAATGTATATGTTTATTTAATTTATTTGAACGAACTGAATATTTGAATGAAAATGAATATACATACTTTATATGCACACAAGAAACATATGAATACAAAAGATACCAAAAAAGGTGCCACAAAAGGCCATAATTAATCAGATTCGTCCATACTACTATTTTCACTGTCGTCACTGCTATCATCACCTACATTAATAATTATATGTTCGTTTTCTATAATATTATCTATTTTCACATCTCTTTCATAATCTTCCCTTATTAATTTAACAGTTCTATTCACAACCTTTTCCCAGTCTCCTTTAGTCACATGTTCACAAGCTTCTTCTAATAATTTTAGCATTTTTTTGTGGTAAATGGGGGTTCTGTATTGTGTCTTGCAGCATATCCCTTAATTTGAGCCCACACCAACTCAATCGCATTATACTCACAATGGTAAGGCGGTAACCGTATAACTCTGTGCCCATGTTCTAATGCTATTTCGTCAATGACGTATCGGATCTTGGTTGGTTTGTTTTCTTTTAAAAGACGTACTAATTCCGCTTTTAACATATTCATGTTTGCATCTACGCCATTTTTACGAAGCCATGCGACGATATCAGCTTTCTTTTGGGATTGGGCAGGTGGCTTGTCAATTTGCATCGAGTGGTATGGGGCGTTGTCCATAATTATAATAGATGGTTCAGGGAGGCTACACAACATTGAGGTAAACCATTCAGTAAACTTTTCTCCATTCATGTCTTCATGATAGTCTCCAGTGGTTTTTGACGCAAAAGCCATGAGAGAACCTTCGACAAACCCGTTGATGGTTCCGGCGTGACAAATTATAAGTCGCGATCCTTTTCCTACAGGAACTTTGGAAGTAGATGCTGCTGTGTCATCGTTCCAAGAACGGCCTACAGTATGGTTAGCATTAAGCCATGTTTCATCCAAGAACACAACATTTTGCCAATTTTTGATTTCTTTCACTTGCCGTAAAAAAGTATACCTTGCCATCGCTATATCAAATCTTTCCATCAATATTTTGCGTTTGTTACATTTTTTGTATCGAAATCCAATGGTCTTCAAAATCTTCGTTAAAGAACTTTCCCCACCGAAGAATAATCCAGCTTCCTTCAGTGAATGCACCAACTTTTTTCTTGTTGGATACTCCTTCTGTAAATAGTAGCCGTAAACATGTCTTCGGATAGCATCGGCATCAAAGCTATCGATGCCTACGACTGGTTTTGCTCGTTTTCTCTTTTTTGGTGTGTGAAGTTTATTTTCTTCTGTGCCAGTCTCGCCATATTTTTTTTTAGTTATCCGTCTAACAGTTCGTTGTCCAATATTAAGCGCATCAGCTACGCGTTCAACCACTGACGTTATAGGTAAAATTGGCCCTCCATTTTGAGCTTCACGATCGAAATAGTTACGAAGGCGTATTACGAACTCACGTGTCTGACTATTTAGAACAGTTCTCTGCGTACGTTCGGTCATATCGACGAAATCCACAACAAAGGGCTTGAACAGAGTCCAAATTAACGAGCAAGGGTCAACAGTAATGCAGTATCAATATTTGAAATCCAAAGCCAGGTCAAAACTATATCACAATCGCATTGCACTGACAGTTTATACTTTTCGAAGCAACGTCAATTCGAAACTGCTTTGTTTTGCATTGAGCATTGACGCGCGTTTGCCGGAGGTAGTAGTTGTGCTAGCCAGCGATCCTATGTGACGATCGTATTAGATTCCATTTTTAAAAATTTTCAATTTAGAAAACCAAATGCCGAGTTGTGGTATATATCATATAAAAATAAAAATTTTACCTTTTGTATGAAACAGCTGATATTTTTTTGCGATTTCAGAGGTTTGTCCACATAGTGAAAATTGTTCATATTCACAAGTACATATTCACCCCTTAAATGGTGCAAACTGATTTTTCTACACTTGTATACATTTTAGAAATCAATTTAATAAATAAATTTTGAGTCCTAAACCTAAAACTACATTCGATAAAATTTATGAATCTCTGCACATCACTATCGTCAATAAAGTAATACAATTATTTCCTTCAAAGTCGTTATCAATTAATACGGAACTTCATGAGCGGACAAACGTCAAACCGGCCATCATAGCGTGCCGCTAGTGTAGATAGAGGCAATAAACACATAGGTAAATATCGACTATGACAGGCCGCAAAAAACTTAAAAAACATCTGGTTCTTGCACCACAGTAAGTTTTTTGCGATTCCACAATTTTTTTCACAACTTCCACAATAGACTTCCGATTGAACTTTATTCAAAAACATGTCTGACACCATCTGAATATTGTAAACAGCTGATAATCTTGTTATGTCTGCTTTTAGTAGAATTAACACTAGGTATTTATTTATATTATTATTTTAACCGAAAACGTATTGCGTATAATATTATATGTATAGGTCAGGTACCTAAGGTAAAACGTAAATAGCGACCGCGGCTCTCTTTGAGGGGACAAGAAACGAAACTGCGCAACATGGTACTCTACTAAAGCACTAGATCACTTGATCTGCAAAAATATTAAAAAGTAATATGTAATATTAGGGTATGTGTAAATATGGTTTTGCGTCGTATTGACGGATTTAAAAGTCAAACGGTGTACTTCAATTTTTTCCCTACTTTCCATACAAGTGCTGCGCGTTCCTAGATATGTATTTTGTTATTACATACATAATACGAGCGGCAGGTTGTAAAATACAGAGTTTTCTGTTTTAGCGGGATAAAGCAAAAGAAAATTGTTTTTTTCCTTTGTTTATCATGGAATTCCGCAGAGTAACGCTAGCTTATATCCATCATTATCATCATCATCAGCAACCCCTCAACGGCTCACTACTGAGCGCAGGTCTCCTCCCAGAGAAGGGTTATAGCTTATAGGCCATAGCCCACCACTCCGGCCCAATGCAAATTGGCAGACTTCACACACCCTTGAGAATATTATGGAGAACTGTCAGGCGTGCAGGCTTCCTCACGATTTTTACTTCACCGTTGAAGCATGCGATAGTTAATAGCTTAAACGCACATAATTTAGAAAAGTCAGAGGTGCGTGCCCGATGTCGAACCCGCGACTCCCTGAAATGGAGACCGCAGTCCTAACCACCACTAGGCTATAATAGGCTATATACTGCTCACACTGGAACTTATACCTAAGAATAAAGCGCTCTATGCCAGGAAGGTTATCGAATGAAAATAGGTAAAGTGGTAGTCTAAGCACTAGGCTATCACGGCTTCATCTTCTCTCCAATAAGTGAGATTACAGTTTAATTTTGTCATCGAAGAAAAAATGAGAGCAAATGTCTATCTGCATAATTATGTCTACTCCTAAACGTATATAATGCGAATAACCATGGGATACCGTAACCGCGAGGTCTCAGCTCGGGGCGAACCACTAGTTATGTCTACTCCTAAACGTATTACTTGATTTAACGGAACATCTCATCTGTTAACATTTAAGTAAACAAACAGAATCGATTAAATACGTACTCCCGTTTGTAAAGCGATTGGCCTACTGAGAAATCTTGAATGTTCTGGTAATAGAATAAGTAAAACCCAGAGCCGGACATAGGGAGAAACAGACAGTTGAAACGGGCTAAAATGGTCCAGACTATTGTTTCTTGCTCAAAACTTTGCTTCAAAAAAATTCTTATTAAGCCATAATTCTTTAAAATATGACTTAATAAGAAAATGGAATTCAGCGGCACTCTACTGGATTAAAAATTAATAATTTCCATCATGCTTTTGATTAAAAAAAGATACGATAAAGCTGACGCTTTAAAAAAGTAAAAACCATCACCTAGGGATTCTGCGAAAATATTTTTTTGCGTATTTATTTCTGAGCATTAATTGCTGCTCACCCAAAAACACGCATCCATCCTTACTTGAGAATTCTGTACCGGGCCCCATTTCTAATCCCGCCCTGGCCTAATTGAAAACAACGAATGGAAAACCTAATACTTAGAAACAATATATTATGAGCTCCTTTGTTCGTAAGGGTAAACAGTTTTAAATTGACTATTTACCTACTCAGTAATTAATAAATTGTTTATTTAAGGGTCAATTAGAAAGTCGTTAGTTAAAGTTAGTTTATTGATTGTGGTAGTGGGTTTATGGATTTAATAAACAGAGTTCCTTCCTTCGTTTCTGGACAGTTAAAGTGTAAGTATACTTAAAATAAATAATTAATCACATTTATATCTTGGTTGATTTTAAAGTGAGGCCTAATGAGGTTCTGATTTTAGTAACGAAGGCTTTTCGCAATATCGCGTAAGCGAAAGGCTCGGTGCTTATTATGTTTTAGGGTTCCGTAGTTCGGCACTCTAATCTAAGGGTGCCGACGGGACCCTCTTACCAAGCCGCCGCTGTTCGTCCGTCAAAGACGAAAATTTTCTAAGACGAAAATTTGAAATTTCGTCCGTTTGTCTGTCAGTCGGCTGTATCCCATGAACCGTAATATACCTAATAGTATCACAGTATGTGTATTTCTATTGCCGCTATATCAACATTAATAATTATAAAAAAAAATTAAAGACGGTTTGCATATTCCATACAATATTTTTTAATTTTTTCTGATCACTGGTGTTAAATCTTCTAAACAAAGAAACCGTGACATCCATGACATCTGTCAAATTGAAGTCGACAAATTTTAATAAAATTACCAATATTCCCCTCTCCCGTACAAATAAGTGGACAATAATGCTGGAGATTGAGCCGTTATGCTCTAAAATTACTAATCGAACGAGCGAAGTTAGGTCTCTATCAAATTGGATGAATTTTCACTTGTCTGTCTGTTTGTTTGTCTGTCGGAGTGTCTGCCAAATGCTATGATGTCTTAGATCGTTGCGAACCACTAGAATAATCTAAATCTAAATAGGTATTATATAAAAGCTTTTCTTCATCATTATCAATGCACAGCTCAAATCAGTGGCCAGATCGGGCTGAAATTTGGCATACCGATAGCTATTATGAGTAATTATGACATAAACATCCGCTAAGAAAGGATTTTTGAAAATTCAACCCCTAAAGGGGTAAATTAGTTGTTTGAAAATGTTAATAACGTGAACGAAGCCGCGGCCAAAATTTGTTTTTTTACAAGCTTTTATTTAACTTGCAATGTTTATTTGGGTCAAATCTTGCAAGATGAATTAGACCCACTTCCCGGTTTCTGATCGAGCTGAAATTTTGCATGTATGTGCAAATCGGATGACAATGCAATGTTGTTGTGACATGGAGCTGATCTGATGATGGAGACGGAAGATGGCTATCGGAACTCTGTAATAAAACGACGTAACCCCATCGAGTTTGGGCTCGTTTGATCGTCATAACGAGTACTCTGATCCTAGATGATATCCAGAGTCTAATGATGTAGCTACTAAAAGCTTGCATTTAAAAATAAATTTTTTAATTTACACTTGTTATTATAATTACGTCATTTTAGCTCGTATATATTGAGCCTCTCGCTGCAGAGTACGATCATCCCCGAATCGAATCTGTCGACGTATCACAAAAATATATTGGGATTGGATGGGAAATGCAATTCGGATGTCTCAAATCACCTCGCGGCACTGCAGGCACGCTGACATTTGAAACCACTTTGAAACTACAAAAAGCTTGGAGCGCTAAAAATACGCTTCGATATAACGAGTTCAGTTGAAATATATTTTTAATTACTGAGAAAACTCTTGAACTACTGAAAAGTGTTGCGTGGAACATGTTTAAGGTTACGACCACAGACCGTATTCTTACTAATTTATTATGAACTAGCTGATGCCCGCGACTTTGTCCGCATGGATTTAGTTTTTAAAATACCGCGGGAACTCTTTGATTTTCCGGGATGAAAAGTAGCCTATGTCACTCTTCAGGTAATCAACTATATACCCATGCAAAAAAACCAGTCGATCCGTAGCCCTGTTGCGGCGTGATTGAAGGACAAACCAACAAACCAACAAACAAACACACTTTCGCATTTATAATATTAGTAAGGATACGAAAGAGTATTTGTTGGTTTGTCTTTCAAACATGCTGCAAGTGCAACAGAGTTTAGGATGGGCGTGATTTTTTGCATGGGTATAGTTGAGGAATTGGAAAGTGGCGCTATATTTTTATCCCGGAAAATCAAAGTTCCCGTGAGATTCAAAAACAAATCCACGAACCAGTGACGAAATTGAAGTTATTTTAGATATCAATTAAATCTAATGCAATTGAAACTTTATATGTTTAATAAGTCTACTATTGACATCTTATCCCGAGAATTTTGTATATCTTGTATAATCCAAACCCAAGTTATGATGGTTCAAAAAAACGACGAAGCGCTTCGAGAAAAGGTTAGGTAGTGCCCTTACGCTTCACTTGGCTCGTCTCGGCGAGGACACTCCCGTGTCCCCAGAAATTGTATATCCAGTAATACATAAATTATAAGCAGTTTTTGATAAATAGTTCTGTAAAGATTTAGTATCTGTAAAGAATTCCTTCAATTTATTTTTATTCTTGTGAATAGAGATCTCGTAGGCCGTAGCAGCTGAAGTACTCGTAGCTTAGTTCCAGCTTGTAGCTAGGGTAATTGTGCCTGTTCGCGTCCGACGCCCAATTCGCGTCCAAACTACGAATCACTGTTTTACAACAGTGAAAAATAACCATACTTGACACACTAACCTAAACACGAGCGCTTCTATGGATTTTTGGACCTATGACCTATGACACACACAAACAAAAGATCTATGCGCGCAACCCAACTTGAATGAAAAATAAACTAGAGATTGAGTGTGCAACCCACGATTGCCGTCGCGCTAAAGTGTTAGAAAAAAAATAGTGAGCAGGCTCTGCACTTTTCACGGTAAGTATTTAATGGATTTATTTGAAATTTAGAAATCTTTGTTGTTCCTAGACCTTAATTATGAACCACACTGTAGACGGAGGTTAGACGCTCATTCTGGCGTCAGTTCAGTCCGTGACCTTGACAACGATGAGACTGATGCCAGATAGGTAGACTGACGAAGCACATTACACGCTCATTCAGACTGGCCATCAGTCCAACCGAAAACTTCTACGCGTTAACACTCATAACGCTAGGTATGGATTTTAACAAGAAAAAAGCCGGCCAATTGCGAGTCGGACTCGCGCACCGAGGGTTCCGTACTCCAAAAGTAAAAGTAAAACGATAATATTATATTAATTTGCTTATTTATCGTTAACTTTGTTTGTAGAGGTTTATGTTAATATAAAAAAACTATGCTAGTTAGAGCGTTGGTTTTATTTTTCCTGTAAAATATACATAAACCTCTATTGACCATAATTATCTCAGATTTTTCGATTTTTAAACTTCGGAGATAAGGGGGGGGGAACTGTATTTTTTTCGACATTTTGGCCGATTAATCAAAAACTATTATATATAGAAATAAATAAAAAACTGTTTTAGAATGCACAAGTAAAGGCCTTTCATATGATATCCCATTCGGTATAGTTATCTTACTTTGAAATTTCAAACCCCCGATTTTCCCACTTTTTTAATAAAACTAAAAATAATTTTCGATTTTTCTTTATTTCAATGATGTTGGGCCACTATTTTACACAACTATGCCAAATTTCATGTTGATAGCTTTAATAGTTACTGAAATAATCGACTGTGACAGACGGACGGACGGACGGACGGACGGACGGACGGACGGACGGAGAAAGTCTCACCATAAGGGTCCATTTTTACCATTTTGGTACGGAACCCTAAAAAGCTTGTGTTGCTATAATATTAGCCCTGTCTACGAGGAATCGTAGAAAAAGGAAGCAATGGTGTAAAACTTGGCTAATGAAAAGAGAATTCTACACACACTTAAATTTACTGAATGAGATAAGAGACACAGGAGAAGAACAAGACTACGCTAATTATTATCGAATGAAAGAAGCCTGCTTTAATCATTTGTTGCAATTGGTAAAACCATACCTAACTTTATTTACATACTGGGGATTCTTTTTGTCCCATAGAATTGGTAAGGTTTCTAACGTAATGATGAATTCTTTCTCCGGGGCTAATGGTTGAGAAAGGGGAGGTGCGGGGTTAGGCGCAGGTGGCGACACGTATGCGGCGTACGACTCCATCGCTGTCTAAGCGGAGACTGACATCAGACTGATAGCTATTAAACACACGTTCAGTCTGGCGTCAGTCTGACCAGACTGACAAAAATTATTAAAATATTTAAATAACCATCATTCCGGACCATCGGACCATCAGTCTACGCATATACAATCAGTTTCCCGTCATTCTGACATCAATCATGGACTGAACTGATGCCTGAATAAGCGTCTAACCTCCGTTATAGGGATAATGGATGTTTGAGCTTTAATTTTTCTACTGAGAGTTTTATATATGGCGGACGCGAACTGCTACATCAAATTTATAAAAAATTCACTTTGCGTCCGCTATGGACGCAGATTATTCTAGCTATTTCCAAATCAGATGTTTAATTAAATACGATAAAGTGAGAAAATCAATATAAATTTGATATCAATTTTAACATTATTTACATGCATAATATAATGGCCGATTTGCGTCCATATTATCAAAAATAGACAAAAAGATAATTAACGTCAAAAATCGCAAAAATCATACTTGGACGCAAACTTTACCTACATTAAAAACCCTATAACATTATGCGTCCATATTTTTATTACACGAAAAAAAATAGTAAAAGTTATACAATTTTCAGTCCAGTAGTTTCGACATGATGCACGGCCAATATATAGACAGACAGACAGACAAAAAATTAAAAAAAAATCTTTTGGGCTCAGTGTCGATAATAAAGCTTCAATTAAAATTTTCAAAATATGTTTAATGTATAGAATTCGTCCAGTTTCGTCCAGGTTTTATTATTATACTAGCTGATGCCCGCGACTTCGTCTGCGTGAACTTAGCCTTTAAAATGCCTCGGGAACTCTGACTTTGCGGGATAAAATGTAGCCTGTCACTCTCCAAGTCCTCAACTATAGGTACCCCTGCAAAAAATCACGTCGATCCGTAGCTCTGTTGGGGCGTGATTGCAGGGCAAAGCAACGCACTTTCGCAGTTATAATATTTCACCATATAAAGTGCAAGTGCATATAGTCGACGTGGTTTTTTACACAGGTAAAGTTTTAGACCTGGAAAATAACACAGGCTACTTTTTGTCCCGGGAGCATACATTTAAACACCCGCGCCACTACGAAGTATATAATTTATTGTAGATTTTTTTTAAAAACAGATCGGTTTAGGCGTCTTCGAGTAATCGGTGAACATGAATAGAAAAAGATTCCGTTGAATTGAGATCCTCCTCCTTTTTTGAAGTCGGTTAAAATAATAATAAAAATTAGTTTAAATGTAACGAAGATAAGGAGTAAAACAGTCAAAATAGTTCAACCCCTATCTCAGAGAACATACATCCATCCATCCGCATACTACATCTATACAAACATACATCCGTATACATCCATCCTCACAAACTTTCACATTAATAATATTATTGTATAATTAATTAATAATATTATTAGTTCACAATAATCAACATACATTAATACATGCATATATATATACACACATACATACATACATACATACATACATACATACATACATACATACATACATATATATATATACATACATACATACATACATATATACATACATACTACTACATACTACATACAGCATACTAATATCCCACAGGAACCGTTTGTTTTCCCGGGATAAAAAGTAGCCTATGTGCTATTCCAGACTATAATCTATGTCTGTGCCAAATTTCAGCAAAATTGGTTCATTCGTTGTCGCGTTAAAGAGTAACAAACATCCATCCATCCATCCAAACATCCATACATCCTCACAAACTTTCGCATTTATAATATTAGTAGGATTATAGATGTTTTATTTTCTTTATACTTTTGAACTGATTATTATACACTTACATAGTTTTAATTATATTGCAAAATATATACAGATTTAAAGATTGCCAATGACTTCAAGTCGAAGTAAAATTTTTTTACTTTAGTATTTTATCAATGTCCAGAAGAGCAATTTTATTGATGTAAGTAAACGTTTTATTATCAGCAATTGTTAAATAAATGATTTGATTAAAATCAAAAGCTTTTCTTTACAGTTATAAAACTTATTCCCCCTATTTCCCCCTTCTAAACTGGTGGACGCCAACTGGTCCACAGGCGGACGCAATCTGGATTTTGCGGACGCAAAATGGGCAAATCGCCTGTTTCAGCTATTTTTAGCTGTGTAGAATAAAACATCAGATGTGTTGTCCAAAACTGAGCATTAAACTTGACAAGACTATATAGGGACTACATTACATCCATTTTTTATTGAAAACTACCACACGAACATTTTTTTTTTCATGTTCAAACTTAACAACTACACTAAGTGGACGCAAACAGGCGAAATGACCCTATAATATCATTAAAAATGTAGACGGAGGCACAGATGGTGCAAAATGAATATTTTATTTAAATTAAAGCGCCAGATGCAACAGTGACCGCGTCGCACATAAAACTCTAACCTAAACCTGCAGCATCCATGGAAATGCGCCTACTTACTTTCCTCCGCATCTAGTTTTAACGAGCGATCGATCCGAACTGTTGTAAACACCGCCCCTACACACATAAAACACGACCTTTTTCTTTCTTATTAGAGTTTACTTTCAAAAAACATGTCCCAATTTCAGGCTTTGTGAGAATCCTAACGAAATGCAACCTTATACTCTTTGCAGCTAGAGTTACGTTTTCAACAAAGCGATTTTACGTTGAGCATTTTCATAACGTAGTACGGAACGGTATGTAGACCGATGTAGGTATGTGGACGCCAGTCGTTACTTGGCTGCCTTGGTGATAAGTCGTGTGAGAGGTGCTGTGCTTTAGTTTAATTTCTATCGTGTTTTATAACAAAGATGACCGATGTGGATTATTTGTGCCTTTGAGGGGGTTCGATCGAGGGTGAAACCTACAGTTGTGTGTGGATAACGCACAGGATAACGCCATGAAGGGTCAACCGGTCTGGTGAGTTTGCATAGAAAGCTCTAATCTGCTAAACTTGTCATGCGTTTGGCTTCATAACGTTGCGGGAGAAGACAGTTTTTGTATGTGTATCAAATAATTCACTTGTAGACGTTTGTATTGTAAAGTTTGGTTGATTTATGTAGTTATAAAATTAATTTAGAAACACCGTTGCGGAGGAGGTATCAATTCGTCGGAATCGGTTCTTTTTTAGGGTTCCGTACCCAAAGGGTACCAACGGGACCCTATTACTAAGCCTACGCTGTCCGTCCGTCCGTCCGTCCGTCCGTCCGTCCGTCCGTCCGTCCGTCCGTCCGTCCGTCTGTCAGCGGGCTGTATCTCGTAAACCGTAATAGATAGACAGATGAAATTTTCACATAATATGTATTTCTATTGCCGCTATAACAACAAATAATAAAAATTAAATTAAATTAAAAAAATTAAATTAAAATGGGTAGGTGGGTAGATGGAAATCTTTTAATTTAATTTTTTTTAACGGAACCCTAAAAGAGCGAGGCCCGACTCGCACTTGGCCGATTTTTTTAATGTATGTTCATCGATTACTCGAAGACGCCTGAACCGAATTGGAAAATTCTTTTTATGTTTGAAAGTATGTACTCCCCAGGTGGTCCCATTTAAATTTTATCGAAAACGGTCGAGCGGTTTTTAAAAAATCAACAGTAAATTATATACTTTGTAGTGACGCGGGTGTTTGAAGTCAGTTTTTATAAAGAATTTTTTATATTAAATTATATTTACCGTAATATTTTTTATTTAATTATAATATAAAAAGGCACAAACAAAAGATTGCGCAAACTGTTTGTTTGAACAGTACCCGGCTCTTACTCGTATTTTTTCCAAAGAGTACATCTAGTTACAGTTCAGCCTGTATCATAATATATACGAGTATCTTACATACCAGACAGTTATGAGTCAGATAAGTATTAGTATATTTTTCTTTGTGTCTTACCAAATACAGAACTTTATCTAATAGTAATAAACAGTCATATAGTATAGAGAACATAGCTCTACAATAAATAGTTCATCCTTAAATGTTAACTGTGAAAGCACACTACTGTAGTCAAGCTGCACTTAATTATTAGGTACAGTTTATGTCTTCATAGTAGAATTACTTTGTTAAGGTGGAAGACAAGGGTCTGCCCGCGAAATTCAAATTTAATTTGGTTTTTCGCAATTTGTAAACTAATACGACAAAGTAGGCTTATGGCCTTCTAATTGCGCCCGTGGAATTATCATCTTCACAGGTTCACAATCAAAATACTGAGTTGGACGTGAGTTACTCACAAATTAGTCGATATTTTGATTAATTTCTTAAACTGGACACTTTCAAGTAAAGATTTTTATATAAACCTATGAAGATGATACTGCTATTGTCGTAATTAGAATTCCATAAGCCTACTCTGTCGTATTAGTTTACAAATTGCGAAAAACCAAATTAAATTTGAATTTCGCGGGCAGAACCGTGCCTTCTACCTTAAGATAAATTATTTGTGTTGCAGCTTGACTACAGTAGTGTGCTTCATACTAGGAGGAGGGGAACCTCCTCCTTTTTTTTCACATGTTTGTACTTATGTCAATTCGTTACCGAGATTTATGGCGCTTCGAAAGAAATAGTAATTTTTCGCTAAAAACTTTTTAGCGAATTTTGAAATTTTAAATTAATTCAATTAGAAAATATTTTAAATAAATCCTTTTGTGAATTGGGATTGTGTGGGGGATTATCCAATGTTGGTGATCGTAACCAGGTACTATAAGTACAACATTTTAAAAAAATACCTTTTGTCAAAGCACCATATCTCGGTAACGAATTATCATACAAACATGTTTGTGAAGTCAAAATTATAGGAAAAACGTTCTACTAAAAAGTATAGAAATGCTTTTGCCGTAGGACGTAAGGGAAAAAGGTATTGAGGAAAAATCGGAGGAAGGTCGAAAATTTCGCAGTCCCCCCGCCCCTCCTCTTTTAGCACAGGGTCCTCGAGATCCAAAACTTTTTACCTACCTGTCGACTGAATTATAAGTCGAATAGAACGTCCGCCAGTCGGTAAAAATATGAAATTTATTCAAGCTATTTGTGGTTGTATCAAATCTAATTAGAGAAATAGGTATATAACGACTAACGAGTAATGAGAATTGAGAAATAAGTTATAAAACGGTAACCTACCCAGTTCAAATTAAAAAGCTCAGTGGGAGCTTTTAAATGAATTCTGAAAGTAGATAAAAATATACCTCGTTAGGTACTATTTCACGTAAATAGTTTTTGAAATAGAACCTTTGACATACAGAATTACCTACTAGTTTTTGCTTTTTAGTATTAAAAAAAAAAACAAATATGTACATAATATATTGAAGAAAACAAGATGGATAAAGTTCGTCGAATGTAGGTCTACATTATTTTCAAATCTATATAAATAAAAATAACTCAAGAATGGATGGACCAATTCGGTTAATTTTATTTTTTGTATGTTCCTTAAGGTCCACGGAAGGTTAAAAAAAAAACAAACAAAAAAAAAAATTATAATAGATAAGTTGGCGGTACGAAGTTCGCCGTGTCAGCTAGTGAAAAATAAAATTGCAGAAATGTCAGTCATTTTTTTCATTGAGCGATAGCTGCTGGTTGTCCCAACAATGGCGATTGTTAGGAAATTGTGTCATGCATCTTCCTCTTGTTTTTATCAAAACCAGAGCAATAAATTTTAAGATAAGGCAGATTATATTTAAGCCCTCTGCAGTCGTAAAAATATAAGCTCGAAGCAAACCTTGCAATACTATATATTGTATATAATATATTATTGTTTATATTAATATTATTTTGAGTACCTAATGCCATAGTTGATATGGACAAACGCCAACATCTTTATTTTAAGAGTAGTGGCTAGTGGCTACGTATTATGTAAAGGTTATATCTATATATATAAAAGAAAGTGGTGTTAGTTACACTATTTATAACTCAAGAACGGATGAACCGATTTGGCTGAAAATTGGTGGAGAGGTAGCTTAGAACCAGGAGACGGACATAGGATACTTTTTATCCCGTTCGACCGCGTTTCCGTCATGTCACTATAAAACGTGGTATAAGAAAAACACATCTGACATGGAATAACAAAACGCTAATGACAGTGGAATAACAAAACGTAAATGACAGCTAAACGTAATTTTGTCTTTGGTATTCTAAGTATGGTAAAAAATTTGACAATTATAAAAAGTGTTATAATAGGGAGAGCTACTTTTTATCTCGGATAATGAAAGAGTTCCCGCGGGATTTTTAAAAACTAAATCCATGCGGACGAAGTCGCGGGCATAAGCTAGTTATATATATATGAGCAATCTATTATCAAATATTCTTTGTAAAGTAATTAATTTGACAATCTTCCATATTCCAGAGCCACATTAGCCTGAAAATTAAATGTGCTGAATGAGAATTGAAAGGTCGAAGATTCGATTTCCACCCGTTATACTATTGTCATATTACCTACCTAAAACAAACTTTACACTTTGTCTAATGTTATTCCATTGATCGTAATCGTATTCAATGACATGAGCGTCAAAGTAAAATAAACCATAACAGCATTGAATTAGAGCTCAATTTCGTGTATTCATTCTTATACGTTTACTACGGTACGATACGCTCCATAACGCTCTATATGAAAATCGGTTGTACTGAATTTGTGGCTAAGTGTGTTAGACTAGACTTGTGTGTTAACCACTACAATCAAGAATTATTTTACTTTGACGCTAATATCATCGAATACGAATACGACCAATGGAATAACTTTTAGACAATTGGTACCCAGATGTAATTTATTCGGTAAGGTGCGAAATGTGCATATTTACGTGTGACATGCTAACTATACTGAGTGGGGTATCTTATGAAAGGGCTTTACCTGTACATTCTAAAACAGATTTTTATTTATTTCTATATATAATAGTTTTACCGTCCCCCCCCCCCCGTCCCCCCTTATCTCCGAAGTTTACCAATCGAAAAATCTGAAATAATTATGGCCAAGGGAAAATAAAAACAACGCTCTAACTAGCATAGTTTTATTTATATTAACAATAAACCTCTACAAACAACGTTAACGATAATTAAACACATTAATATAATATTATCGTTTTACTTTTACTTCTAGAGTACGGAACCCTCGGTGCGCGAGTCCGACTCGCACTTGGCTGGTTTTTTTACCATTGGGTGACATCGCGGTCAATCGCAAAACTAGTAGCGGCGATAAAGAATTTTCGTGAAAAACGAACATCATGAAACAAAAAAATTATTTCGTATCAAAAAATGGGTTAATTTATTAGGTTGTAATTTTGTTCCCCAAAGGTACGTATTTTTTACCCTCAATCTATTATATAATATTTAATGACTTTCTCCCCTGAGAATACATCATACTTTCAATATACAAAGTTGAAGAGACTAACTAAAGCGGCTATGAGGAATATTTTCTTACAAATATTTTACCAGTTTTACCGACTAAAAATTAATTTTAGTTCAAAGTGCCTTGAAGACTATCAAATACAACCTCACAAGACTGTATTTGGGCTGTATGTTTGGTTTTCAACCGACTTCAAAAAATTATGAGGCTCCCAATTCGTCGGAATGTATATATTTTATCGAAATCAGCCGAGCAGTTTTTAAAATATCAACAATAAATTACATACTTTGTATAGTGGCGCGGGAGTTTGAAGTCGGTTTTTAAAAAAGATTTTTTATATAGCTAATGGTTAACAGTATTCCATCTCTTTTTTCATATTACCTTAGAGCAGAGCCGGTGTTTGTGTACAGGCTTCTCTGTCTACGTTTGTAGTCAAGTAAGTGATTCAGAAATATTCGATTTTCCGTGATAAAAAGTAGCTAAAGTTTCTTGGCTACAACTTTTCTGCTTCTACAACAATGATGAAGATCTTACTTAAATATCTATACGTAAGAGATATTTGGTCTCTATATTTAACAACTTATCTTTTTAAGAATCTTTGAACGCAGCTCTATTCGTAGTTCGCTGATATTGCTTACTAGCTGATGCCCACAACTTCGTCGGCGTGGATTTAGTTTTTAAAATCACTCGGGAAGTCTTTTCAGCAGATATTTTCAGGGATAAAAAGTAGCCACTAGCCTATGTGCAGAATATCTACCTATGCAAAAAAATAATCACATCGATCCGTAGCTCTGTTGCGGCTTGATTGAAAGGCAAACCAACAAACGAACACACTTTCGCATTTATAATATTAAGTAATAAGGATTTGGCTGATTGTAAAATGTTCGCACCATTTACTTCCAATCGTGTAAAAAAAAATCCTTTCTATTTCTATTTGCAAATTGTACCCAAACTAGAAGTAGCCAAAGAACCACTTTTTCATGATTTTTTGCCTTATCTATTTGATATGTAAATATCTTGGACACACGTGCAAGCCGAAATCCTGTGGGATTCTTAATGATATTTTTAATGAATATGCAGGTCATTAAATAATATCGCTGCGAGGGTGTACACACAATTAACTATAATGCTTGGATAATTAATAGGTCTCTAATGAGGATATTTTAATTAAAAAGAACCTTCCGAACATTTTATACAAAAACTAGCTTTTGCCCGCGGCTTCGCTCACGTTAAGTTCGATTTTTCAAACCCCTATTTTACCCCCTTAGAGGTTGAATTTTCAAAAATGGTTTCTTAGCGGTTGGTTAGCTCACGTTATTTACAGTCTTTGGGGGTGGAATTTTCAAAATTTGCGAAACACGTATTTCTTATTTTTTTATCGAAAGCCCAAAAATTTAAGTTTCATGAATATTACATGAAAAGTTTCAACCCTCATTTAAACCTCTTGGGGTTGGAATTTTCAAAAATCCTTTCTTAGCGGACGTTTACGTCATACCCAACTAACAAAATGGTCATAACATTTTAACCTTTTATGACTAATTCGTCCTATAAGTATCGTATATTAGCAAGTTTAAAAACATGAGGTTGTACAGGCGTCATGTATATTGCATTTATGTTTTAATGCAATTTGGTAATAAAATGTCCTCGTACAAACGTTTGTATGACATAGCTATAAAGCAATTTAATCGCAGAAAATAAACAGTCATACAAACGTTTTAGCCAGGACATTTTGGCTGGTATTACAACTTATATATGACACCTTATAGCAATTTGGTTATATAAAAGCTTTTATATCCGCAACTGTAAGACTAGTCATAATTTCGGTTTCTTATGAATGTTACATGTCAATAAAGTCATTTATATGTCATATCCGAAACCACTGTATGACTAAAAGCTAGTGCTTATGATTTGTTTGATTCAAAACGTCAGAATTCTGACATTTTAAATAAACGCGACAGAGAGTGATGGTTCCGTACATAAACCGTAAAATTATGAAAGAAGAAAAAGAAAAAATTATGAAATTGATTAAAATTATGAAGAAGAAAAAATTTCTTTAAAGTTAATCACATCATACTAATATTATAAATGTGAAAGTTTGTGAATTGTGATGATGTAGGTATGTATGGATAGATGGATGTTTGTTACTCTTTAACGCGACAAAGAATGAACCGATTTGGCTGAAATTTGGAATAGAGATAGCTCATACCCAGGATTAAAGCACATAGGTTACATTTTAACCCGAAAAATTAAAGAGTTCCCGCGGGAATTAAAAACCCTTAATCCACGAGGACGAAGTCGCGGGCATCCTCTAGTTACTAGTATAATAAAACAAACCTACCATGGCAGTACAAAACAAACTTTAATCTGCTTCTTGATTATCTACTCATTACAGATACATTAATCGTATGGATAATGATCATTGATCATAAATAGCGAAATCTTTGCACTGCTGGCACCAAAAAAAATTATAGTGAAGCAACATTATTATTATGTTATTTGGCATGACAAAATGTTTGAGCATTGTGGATAAAGTTGGAAACCGACAATTATGACATTTTTCGACTTTGACAACATGTGTTTTTTGCCACGGCCATTTTAATTCTCTCAATAATTCAAAATCGCTTTTCTTAAGAAAATCGTCCACATGCAGAAAGGCCACGTCTATATTTGAAATCTAAAAAAAAATAGTAAGTAGGTACTAGTTATAGGTACATGATGCACAAAAATTTACATTTAGGTAAGTATACCAACTGTACTATACTATACCATAGAAATTGCTTGCAATTATTATTACTTTCATAAAATACAATTGCGACTAAAACGTTAGGCGAGGTCTATAATATACCTATCTATGCAATAGTTATACTTATTCCCAAAAAAGTTATGTGCTCTAAAATGTTCTGATAATGTAAAAGAACTATGTTTTGGAATGACAAAATGACGGATTACTAAAATGTTTTAAGGAACTCTGATAGGTTTGTAATGATGGCGTTCTTTAAGTTTTAACTCTTAAAACCGCAGTATTTATCGTATATAAGTATTTTGTAACTCATAGTGGCATTATGAAGGAGTTTTTACTCTTAACACAGCAGTATTTATCGTATATAAGTATTTTGTAAATCATAATGGCATTATGACAAATAATAATTTATTTTTATTAAAGAAAAATATAATTAAATTTAAAAGAAATCAAGGGGGCATTTCAAATTTATTAATAAACCTAAAAAGTTGGTCGCAAAAGTGACATTCGCATTAAGTTTTAATAACTTAAAAATAAACACATCCCATTATTAAAAAAATCCCATTAAACGTGTGCATATTGATTACACTGAAGTATAAAATATTAAATACAATATTACTTTTTGTTTTTTAATTTTTTGAAGACGCCGAGCTGCTCAGGCAATATAATTTATTAATATTACTTATGATTGAAAGCGCTTCAATACTGCATCAAAACGACTCATTGGTCAGACAAACGTCTGCGCTATGATAACTATACGACTAAATACTCATACAAATAATAAATTACAACACTACTATGACGAAATATACTTAAAATATTAATTTTATAACACCTAATTGACTAAACGTTTTTGCTTATGACATTTGAATGACAGCTGTACGACTTTATAGCCATAGTAACTGCGCCAAAATCGCGTTGTATAAACGTTTGTATGACCATTGTATGACTTAATTGCATACCATTCAGATAGATCCAAAACGTTTGCAAAACTCTTATATGACTTATTTTTGCTAGTTGGGTAATAACTATCTGTGTGCAAAATTTCAGCCCGATCCGTCCAGTGGTTAGAGCTGTGCGTTGATAGACCAGTCAGTCAGTCAGTCAGTCAGTCACCTTTGCCTTTTATATATTTAGAAGAAGATGAAAGCTAAAGTACCAAGGTTGATGGATATTACTTGAAAATTAACTTAAAAATCTGGACTTTTATACAACTTTTCATCCCCTAATTGAAGTCTTTATTGGTGGAATTTTCAAAATTTGCGAAACACGTATTTCTTATTTTTTTATCGAAAGCCCAAAAATTAAAGTTTCATGGATATTACATGAAAATAATTTTTTAAATGACGGACTTTTATACAAACTTTCAAACCCCATTTAACCGTCTTGGGGTTGGAATTTTCAAAAATCCTTTCTTAGCGGACGTCTACGTCATAATAACTATCTGTGTGCAAAATTTCAGCCCGATCAGTCCAGTGGTTAGAGCTGTGCGTTGATAGACCAGTCAGTCAGTCAGTCACCTTTGCCTTTTATATATTTAGAAGAAGATGAAAGCTAAAGTACCAAGGTTGATGGATATTACTTGAAAATTAACTTAAAAATCTGGACTTTTATACAACTTTTCATCCCCTATTTGAAGTCTTTGGGGGTGGAATTTTCAAAATTTGCGAAACACGTACTTATTTCTTATTTTTTTATCGAAAGCCCAAAAATTAAAGTTTCATGGATATTACATGAAAAATAATTTGATAAATGACGGACTTTTATACAAACTTTCAACCCCCATTTAACCGTCTTAAGGTTGGAATTTTCAAAAATCCTTTCTTAGCGGACGTCTACGTCATAATAACTATCTGTGTGCAAAATTTCAGCCCGATCCGTCCAGTGGTTAGAGCTGTGCGTTGATAGACCAGTCAGTCAGTCAGTCAGTCACGTTTACCTTTTATATATTTAGATGAAAGCTAAAGTACCAAGTTTGATGGATATTACTTGAAAATTAACTTAAAAATCTGGACTTTTATACAAATTTTCATCCCCTATTTGAAGTCTTTGGGGGTGGAATTTTCAAAATTTGCGAAACACGTATTTCTTATTTTTTTATCGAAAGCCCAAAAATTAAAGTTTCATGGATATTACATGAAAAATAATTTGATAAATGACGGACTTTTATACAAACTTTCAACCCCCATTTAACCGTCTTAGGGTTGGAATTTTCAAAAATCCTTTCTTAGCGGACGCCTACGTCATAATAACTATCTGTGTGCAAAATTTCAGCCCGATCCGTCCAGCAGTGGTTAGAGCTGTGCGTTGATAGACCAGTCAGTCAGTCAGTCACCTTTGCCTTTTATATATTTAGATGAAAGCTAAAGTACCAAGTTTGATGGATATTACTTGAAAATTAACTTAAAAATCTGGACTTTTATACAAATTTTCATCCCCTATTTGAAGTCTTTGGGGGTGGAATTTTCAAAATTTGCGAAACACGTACTTATTTCTTATTTTTTTATCGAAAGCCCAAAAATTAAAGTTTCATGGATATTACATGAAAAATAATTTGATAAATGACGGACTTTTATACAAACTTTCACCCCCCATTTAACCGTCTTATGGTTGGAATTTTCAAAAATCCTTTCTTAGCGGACGTCTACGTCATAATAACTATCTGTGTGCAAAATTTCAGCCCGATTCGTCCAGTGGTTAGAGCTGTGCGTTGATAGACCAGTCAGTCAGTCAGTCAGTCACGTTTGCCTTATATATATAATCCATTATTCGTGCGTAATACCGACGC
Source organism: Oeneis ivallda (assembly GCA_029955525.1). Classification (NCBI taxonomy): domain Eukaryota; kingdom Metazoa; phylum Arthropoda; class Insecta; order Lepidoptera; family Nymphalidae; genus Oeneis; species Oeneis ivallda. The sequence continues at coordinate 21,641,674 of JARPMR010000012.1, forward strand.
AATTAAAAATTAAAAATTAATAATATTTTGTTTAAATAAAGAGCAAATAAAATATAGGTTTTAGCGAAATCGGACTGTACGAGGGGTGGTGCGATTTAAATATAAAAACCGGCCAAGTGCGTGTCGGGCCACGCGCAGTGTAGGGTTCCGTAGTTGAAAATCTCAAATATTATTGCTGACCTAGGATAGTGCTTTTGTTTTATTTATGAATATTGAATAAATTTTGAGTTCCATGGTTTAAAATACTATAATATTCTACAAAATATGCAACTTACACTACGTGTAATACCTAACTTAGAAAAAACAGATATAACTCCTTAACTAATGAACCCTACTTAACCGTGATAGTTTCCTTTAAAATTCATTATATATACTACTGCTGTGAATTTTTTCTTGTATCCTATATACAACCATTTAGCTGGCAGAGGGGGGGGACACTTGACTATAATAAAATTTAGCACTTTAAAATATCATATTTCACAAACGGATCCCTGAATTGAAAAATGATGTTCCCACACCCACAATATTTTTGAAAGACCTATTCAACGACACCCCACACTATGGGATAGACGAGAAAAAAAAATTCATCCCCACTTTACATGTAGGGGAGGTACCCTAAAAAAATTATTTTTCACAATGTTATTTCACGACTTTGTCGGCGTGATTGATATTTATACCCTTGTCAAATTACAGATTTCTAGTACCAATAGTCTCTGAGCTAAACCGCGGACAGACAGACAGACAGACAGACGGACGGACATGGCGAAACTATAAGGGTTCCTTGTTTACTACGGAACCCTAAAAACGATATTAGGTATTCTAGAAACATTAAAAATGTGGTAGGTAGGTGGCTACACTATCGTCCAAACTAACATCTATAATATTTAATTAAGTTTAGGTAATCTATTTTACACTGCGCTTCCCGGTGCGGGGTCGCCACTCCAGCACTTTGGGACCCCAACGACCATCAGCTCTTCGAACTATGTGCCCCGCCCATTTCCACTTCAGCTTCGCGACTCGCTGAGCTATGTCGGTGACTTTGGTTCTCCTGCTGATCTCTATCTATTTAATACCAATTTATTTAACATGCCGTTTAAATTAATTCGATTGCTGTATGGTTTATGAGGTATCAATTTGACTAGACATCAAATAGGTACATAAATATAAACTGTTCCGTAGCAATTATTATAAGGCTTAGATATTTCTAGAAATGACACTTCAATTTAGTTGAAAGCTTTCGAATTTCCATTCGAATGCTAGGTGATTACTTGAAATGTATAGTACGAAAGTGGAATGAAATAACGACGTTTGTTAAGTGTAGGTGCCTAATCTATACTAATATTATTATAAAGAGGAAACATTTTTTTCTTTGTTTGTACCGAATAGGCTCTATAAAATTGCCTTTATTATCGTATAGTATTAATTCTTCCTTACTAATACATATTATAAATGCGAAAGTGTGTTTGTTTGCTGGTTTGTCCGTCAATCGCGCTGCAACAAATCTACGGATAGACGTGATTTCTTGGATAGGTATAGTTGAAAACCTGGAGGGTGACATAGGCACCCCGGAAAATCAAAGAGTTCCCGCGGGATGTTAATAACTAAATCCACGCGGACGAAGTCGCGGGCATCAGCTAGTACATAAAATGACTGATTGACTGACTGATCTATCAACGCACAGATTACTGGACCAATCGGGCTTAAAGGAATAAAAATAGCTATTACGACGTAAGCACTAGGCATCCACTAAGAAAGAATATTTGAAAATTCAACCCCTAAAATAGGGGTTTGAAAAATCTAACTTAACGTGAACGAAACCGCAGGCAAAGGGTAGTCATATAAAACCACCACAACAACAACAACAAACTTTTGCCCGCGGCTTTTCTCACGTTAAGTTCGTTTTTTCCAACCCCTATTTTAACTTCTTAGGCAACGTTTTCGCATAAAAGATGCTCGCTCTCTCTCGCCCTGCTACCTTGGCCATATCGCGCGACGACGGCTTGCGCGACACGTCGAACCGCGCGCCGCGCGGCGAATCGCATAGGCGAAAACGTCGCCTCAGGGGTAGAATTTCCAAAAATCCTTTCTTAGCGGATTCTTACCTACGTCATAATAGCTATAATATCTATATCTAATGCCAAAATTCAATTCGATCCATCCAGGGCTTTGAGCGTTGATAGATCAGGCAGTCAGTCAGTCAGTCACCTTTCCTTTTACATATTTCTTCTCTATCAACCTATAGACGTCCACTGCTGAACAAAGGCCTCAAGGGTTTTATAAAATTAGGTAACAAAGATAATAATCGCAAACACATTGTCTCTACCATAGAGTATGGACTGTCTCTACTTTAAATGTGATCCACCTGCATTTTTATAGGTATAGAATAGAAATTCAATATAATGTGCGACTCGGAAAAGTGGACTAGTTCAACGACCTCTTTATTATACACACAGACATATTAATATGTGTACTTAGTAGGTATACCTTGCGACGCAATTTTATTCGCAATTAATTCTCGAACAACAGCGAAAGCTACAAAGGAAATACTTATTAAGCTTTTAGCGGTATTTGTAATGTGTATATATATATATATTGTGTATATTTTCCTTTTCAACCTACTTTTCCTTGGATTCTAATTAATGAGAAAATCTCGCTTGATTAGCATCATTCACGCCTCGTACCTTGTCTATTGAAGAGGGCGTTTACCCCGATGTAACAAAATATAGCTGTATAGCCTAAGAGAGGTAAAAGTGTATAGTTTTATGCGGTGTCTGTATGAGATCAAACATTATAATGATTAAAGTTTATAATAAAGCATAATTGTGGAGATTGAGTGTAAAGAACGTTAATAATTATCACCATTACCTCACTTGCGTAATGTTATTAATTATACGGTAAAATGATTGACAGTCAAAATGTGTAGTACAAAGCAAAGAATGTGTTATCTGATTTAATTTGACCTTTGACTTTATCATTGCTTCCTTTGTTTCTTAATGTTGTTTTAGTTCACGATAAGGATTTTTACTAACAACTACGAAACTTTTTAACGGGGTGTCGCGAACTTGGGCCTCGAACTTTGTTTGCGTTGTGTGGCTTAAGCAATTAAATATCACAATTGCTTCAGCGGTGAAGGAAAACATCGTGAGGAAACCTGCACACCTGAGAGTTGAGTTGAGTCCATAACACTCACTAGTCACTACCGAAAATCAAACCTGCAGATGCTTTGACCTACCCGTGCGAAATGGGGGCGGGTCGCGAAATGAAGCCTTATTTATTTTGCTAACTGCGTCACTGATAATATATAGTACGTAGAACTCTTTGTTAGTAGGTAACACGCACGCGCCTGCAGCACAGTGCAGTGCAGCGTTCGAACTTCCTTCCGCTTTTGTTAGCATGAAAAGCAATGAGCCACTTTTAAAGCCTCTATAAATACAAGGTTTAAATTGTACGTTACTTTAATGTCGTGCACATGGAATTAGTACAAAAGCATGGAACCCTGACTAATACTGAGTACAATTTTTATTTATTACCATCACGTAACAAATTATTGCCCTTTGTGTTTATTCGATTTTCAACCGGCCACTAAGTTTAAGTTATTGTCAAATTTGACACTCGTCTTTTATACTGTCAAATTTAAAATATATATAGAACAATAGTCTTCCTAGTTCCATGAGTTCGTTCGTCCTTCTCATGGAACTAGGAAAACGACTACGGTCCTTCTACTTAATTTTGTCGCAAATATTTACTCACTTGGAATTTTAGTGACAAACTAATTTGAACGGAAACCGTCAACCATAGAGAAAGCTTTACGGTCGCGTTCAAATTAGAATTTTAGGGTTGCTAGTTTCGACGGAATCGATTGTGTCCACAGGTACAAGCGTCCATAGGAACAGCACTTGTCCAATATAGTATTTTTCCGTGGCTGTTAAAAACGTAAACAAATCGCAGAAAACGTTCTGGAGTACGTGTAACCGACGATTGTAGCCGAGCGCTAGCGATTTTTACTTATATAGCTCGGTTTTTAGGGTTCCGTAGTAAAACAACAAGGAACCCTTCTAAACAGTAAGAACGTCCTAAGCGCTGTGCTTAGCGCGTCGCTTACGCCTTTCTGTGATAAAAAACAATACGCGTGGCACTCGGAGACTGCCGCGGTAAAGCTATTGCATAGCATTTTCTAGTCGCACGCACACAAACACCGTGCCTAAGTCTGCCGAACTGAAACGACGTTAGACATGTGGGGTGTGTTAGGTTTATTTTCGTTACGGAATTTCTTAATTCGGTCGCCGCGCTCAAAGCCCGCGATAAAAGCTATGCAATAGCGAAGGTAAAACACATTATACTTACAGCCTGGCCTTACAGCCACAAATGCGAAAGGTGTTTGTTTGTTGGTTTGTGTGTTTGTGCGTCAGTCAAGCAACAACGGAGTTACATATTAACGTGACTTTTTGCATACTGTTGAATGAGGACATGAAGAGTGACATAGGCTCCTTTTTAGCCCGGAAAACCCCAACTCAAGGCATCAGCTAGTTAGTATACGGATACGGTTATGTAATGTATGTACAATGTACCTACATAGTATTAAAAACATTGCGTCCAGTAAAGTAACAAAGCAAATTAAAAAACATATCTCAACCAAAGAGTATAATAATATGTGATCTCAACGCGTGAATTGGACACAACAATGTGACGTCTTATCTCCTCAGCACGTCTCCAGTGTCAACATATTTTCTTAGAAAGGAAAGTTTGTTCAGGCATGCCAGTTTCGTCTAAAGGCGTTGGACAAAATGATTTTGTTTATCCTACCCTGATATCATCCTTATGCCATTAACAGACGCATCGCGCGCCCGCTGGCCGCACGGAATGACGGTCCATTGAGTTTTTGACTAGTTACAATATGAAATATTACATGGATCATAAAGGTTCAATATACATCCCAAAAATTTTACACCAAAGAGGTATGCAAATATTCAAAACTAGTTTTCGCCCGTAGCACCGCTCTTGTGAATTTTTAAGCTATTGCATAGCTTTAATCGCGGGCTTTGAGCGCGGCGACCGAATCAAGAAATTCCGTAACGAAAATAAACCTAACACCGTCGTTTTATTTCGGCAGACTTCGGCACGGTGTTTGTGTGCGTGCGACTAGAAAATGTTATGCAATAGCTTTACCGCGGCAGTCCCCGAGTGTCACAGGTATTTTTTTTTCAAATCCCTATTTTACCACTTAGGAGTTCAATTTTCAAAAATCCATTCTTAACGAATGCCTACGTCTTAATCGCTATCTATATTCCAAATTTCAGCCCGATCCGTCTAGTCGTTTGAGCTGTGCGTTGGTAGATCAGTCAGTCAGTCACCTTTTTCTTTTATATAATATGTAGATTAATAAAAGCTATGAGTCAAAATACATCATATCGCAAGTCACGAATGATACCGCATATTAAGTGATGCAATTAATAATTGTATGAGCTTAATATGAAGTATACCCACACTGCAGCGCTCAATGGAATACGATACTGCAGGAGTGCGGCCTCTATTTACTGATACTTTTCAGTGTAAAGCCTTGTATTTCAGCAAGCTTCTTTAGACTAATATTGAGACCTAATTTTTAGGCAAAATATCTATTTTTTTTTTGCTTGATTTGCCTTGTTGTCCTTCTTGTTATTTAAACTTAGGTACCTACTTCGATGTGAAGTGTTCAGATAATGTTTTGCATATTGCATCACTAGCTGATGCCCGCGACTTCGTCCGCGTGGATTTAGCTTTTAAAATCCCTCGGGAACTCTTTGATTTTCCGGGATAAAAAGTAGCCTATGTCACTCTCCATGTACTCAACTATACCCTTGCAAACAATCACGTCGATCCGTTGCTCTGTTGCGGCGTGATTAAAGGACAAACCCACAAACCAACAAACAAACACACTTTCGCATTTATAATATTAGTGTGATTTAAGTTGGTACATCGAAATGTTGAAAGACAAAAAAAGCCACAGTTCGGGAAATAGTCTGAAAGAGCTCTAAATAAGTTTGTTTATCCTTCCCTGATTTATTATATAGAAAATGTAAGGAAAATTTCTACAGAACGTTGAACCGGCTGGGCAATGTCGTGGAAAGTTATTTGAATATATCATAATGGTGTAAGTTTTATGGAGTAACTTAATACCTTTAAGAATATTAAATGTCGAGACAATAGTGTTCTACTACATAAGTACGTACAAACTTTAATTGAAATCATTATTTTCATGTTTAGGTTTAATTTATACTCGTTATAGCTGCTTATTAAATGAATAAAGAGACACTTGTTTAACCTCGAGCTCCAGGGCTCAGATATATGCATGCAGGCTGTGCCAGGGATCGGTAGAAACGCCGTAGCATATTATCTTTTACTGCCCCGCTTTAATGAATAAACGATGCATCCATATAGGGAAACACATCGTGCACCCTGAGGAGGCTACACTCAACCCAGCCAAGAAAGTGCTGCTGTTCCTGGCGGCAACGAGTATCGGAGAGGAAGTCTAAATAGTGGCGAGCACAATGGACCGGCGACGGTCGACGTGCTACAGGGCCTCAGGACCTGCATAGCCGCATCATTAAGAATAGAATAGAATAGAATAGAATAGAAATAAATATAAATAGTAATCATTTATTTCGACCATTCTCGATGTAACACACAGTAATCTAATGTTAGTAAACTTAAAACTATCTAATCCTAAAACCGTAAACCACGCTCGATTAGTCAGCAGGTGCACTAAATGAAAATAGTTCAGCTGTACTGACGATCAAACCTGCCAGCAATTATTGACTTACCAATTTTTAAGTTGGTGATAATAATTATCTCTTCAGTTGACGGAGTGGCTAGCGGAGCTTATTTAATCGGTGCTGCATTCTCATACCATTGTATGGCCCATTGTAATCTGTACGGCAATCGTGAATCGCACTAGAAAGAACTGACAGCAATAACGACCATGAGCACTTGGACAGCGGAATGGTATTTAAAAATGGCGGCCTTAGTTCCAATTTTGTCCACCTGAACAGTAAGTTGGTGGCACTGTACCGAATACTCGTATTTTTTATAAATATTCTTTTCCGCCGGGAGCAATAAGAAATAACACAATATTTTTAACAGTAAATTTATTATTTAGTTCAGTAGGTTGTGTGTAACAAACATAGCCACAATGACAACGTGTATTATTGTATAAAAAATACGTTAACTTCATCATAAAGGAAACAAGATCATTTTGGTAAACTTCGGTAAAGAACCATTTGTTATCAAGTTTATCGTCATATTATTATCTAAGTGATCTGGATGTCTCAGAGCTGAAGATTGATGAGAAAACTTTCCTTAACTACTTGATCGTATTCGTATTCGATGACATTAGCGTCAAAGTAAAATAATAAAATGTTATGGAGCGTATCGTATATACGTAAACGGACAAGAATGCATACACGAAATTAAGCTCTAATTCAATGCTGTTATGGTTTATTTTACTTTGACGCTAATATCATCAAATACGATAACGATCAATGGAATAACTTTAGACAATCGCAGGGCAGGAATAAAAATTAACCTATCCAATGTCCTCAACTATACCCGTGCAAAAATCACGTCGAACTGTTGCTCTGTTGCTGGGTGATTGAATTTCTTCAATCACGTAGCAACAAACAAACAAACATACTCGCTTTTTTAAATAATTGTTTTATACCCTTACCAATTCCACACGTACGAAGTACCTAGCGGGCAAAAGCTAGTACTTAGTGCTATAAAAATATCTCTAAAAGAGATCTTCATTCTTAACACACAACATTTCATTCATAATATAATAATGTACATTGTACGGTTCAACTGGAAATAATAGCGTCCATTATCCGTAATATTCATTAATTTGTTTTCCGGCTTGTGATAAATAGGTTACTCGAATGTTTACTCGATCTGCTTCAGATACCTCAATCTTTGAACAATGCAAATTGAAAGATAAATAGCCGCAGTCAGTTGTAAATAAAATCGTTCTAAATTTTTTAATTTTCACCAGTTACCTAGTTTACTGATTTCTGACATAAATAGCAAATTAACTCTACCTATTATTTAAAGCAAAAGCACTGACTTCACACTTATTTATAACTTACTTAATACTTACTTACAACAGAAAGAATTATAATAATTCAATGTACTAGTTCTATATTCATTCAAATATTCAGATTCAGATATTCATTCAAATTACTATTTAACCCTAAATCATTCGATCGATCATTCAGAAATTTTCTGATTTCCACACGAGATCTTTCAAGATTTTTGTTTCGATTTATTAAAACAATATCTATATTGTGTAACAGCGGTACACATTACACCTATAAAATCCTCAAGCGTTAAAAGTGAGCTTCGATTTTGTCTGGAACTATTTATTGTTGGACTTATAGAATTGTATATTAAAACACTTCATTATTTCAGTCTTTATCTAAATAAGTTTAGCGATAAGCGCAGTAGTAAAGAAAATTGTTATAAATTTTTAAAATTTCCACAAAATAAATCAAATGCTGACAAAGAAAAGTTTTACATATTTTTTGTACAAAGAAACCCAAATTTAAGAAATGTGAATTATACCATGGCCTCATTAGGCGCGGTTCATTTAACGGTGAATCGTCGTGATAAATAGACGTGAATCAATGCTTCTTTGCGAAGTAAACATAACAAGTTTGACCGACATTTGGTTCCCAAACTTTTGTTGTGTTACATAGATAGGTACGTTAAAGTCGGGAGGTCCGAGTAATTTAGAGTCTGGAGAATACTATATTTTGTCAATTAGTAGTATGGATAGAAAATGGATGGAACAATTTTCCGATTTTCTTCTGCTTTATCAAACGGTGCACGTCCAGTGTTGAACAAAGGTCTCTTGCGTGGACCTCCACAAGACGCGGTCTTGCGCCGCCTATACCAGTATATCCAGATTCATAGTGGCTCGGCTCCCCGCGACTCGTCTGATGTCGTCGGTCCACCTAGTGGGAGGTCTTCCACCACTGCGCTTGCCGGTGCGGGGTCGCCACTACAGACACCAACGACCATCAGTTCTTCGAAGTATGTACCCCGCCCATTTTCACTTACGTTTCGCGACCATTTCGCGACTCGCTGAGCGATGTCGATAACTTTAATTCTCTTACGGATCTCCTCATTTCTGATTTGATCTCGCACGGATACTCCGAGCTTAGCTATACGCCGGAATATTTGAATTTCAAATATAGTTATGGCATTGCAAGGTCGTATAGGTTGTAAGGTAAGCAGTGATAGCCTAGTGGTTACGATTGTGGTATCCTATTCGGGGGGTCGCAGGTTCGATCCCGGGTACGCACCTCTGACTGTTCGAAGTTAAGTGCGTTTAAGAAATTAAATATCACATGCTTTAACGGTGAAGGAAAACATCGTGAGGAAACCTGCACACCTGAGAGCTCTCCATAATGTTCTCTTAGATGTGTGAAGTCCGCCAATTCGCATTGGGCCAGCGTGGTGGACTATGGCTCATAACCCTTCTCTGAGAGGAGACCTGCGCTCAGTAGTGAGTCGTTGATGGGTTGCTAATGATGTTGGCGATGATTGTAAGATCTTATATATCTATTCTTAAATCCATCAAATATTTATAAATCAATTTGTCAACTTCGGCTATTTTGGATCAGCCTACATTCGTCAAACATTCGCATCGTTTCTTGCGAATGCGAATGCGAATACGATTATTAACACATCACTAACGTAGAGATTAGAGAAGCAGAGCCAACGAATTTCTCGTTTGAAAGCCATGGTTTGTGGGTCGCCCGTAGATCAATCGCGCCGAGAGTCACCACCGTGTGCTATTCCTACCGTTACTTTCTATTTTCGTATCGTCATCGACAATAGCGTGACGTGACAAAATTACACTTTATAGGTATTTATGTTAAGGAAAAGTTAAGTCTATACAGAGACGATCTAATTAATTATACGCACCCTGCTCTAATATTACCTCAATGGAAATCCAGGAGCGGCCTTCCAGATTAATTTCTGGACTATTCTTTTACAAAGATAAGTAAATACGTCCCTTACTTTATTAAATAACTACTAAGTACTTTTAAGTAAATTCTTCGTCGTAAATTCGTCTTTAAGCTTCTGGATTGGAACGGACTTGGCATCAACATAAACGGCGAGTACATCACTCACCTGCGATTTGCCGATGACATAGTAGTCATGGCAGAGACTCTGAGAGATCTCAATACAATGCTCAATGATCTCAGCAGGGTTTCTCATCAGGTGGGCCTGAAAATGAACATGAGCAAGACGAAAATCATGTCCAATGCTCATGCTCCGCTCCACCCAGTAATCGTTGAGAACTCTGCGCTCGAAATTGTAGACGAGTATATATACCTGAGACATACAGTCCAGCTAGGTAGGTCCAATTTCGAGAAAGAGATTAACCGCCAAATCCAACTCGGCTGGGCAGCGTTCGGGAAGCTCCGAGATGTCTTCTCGTCCAAAATCCCTCAGTGCCTGAAGACTATAAAGTCTTCGAACAGTGCGTGTTGCCATCAGTGATGACTTACGGATCCGAGATATGGTCGCTAACTATGGGCCTCATAAGAAGGCTCAGGGTCACCCAGCGAGCGATGGAGAGAGCTATGCTCGGTATATCCCTGCGAGATCAAATCAGAAATGAGGAGATTCGTAGGAGAACCAAAGTCACCGACATAGCTCAGCGTGTCGCGAAACTGAAGTGGAAATGGGCGGGGCACATAGTTCGAAGAGCTGATGGTTGTTGGGGTCCCAAGGTGTTGGAGTGGTGACCCCGAACCGGGAAACGCAGTGTTAGCAGGCCCCCCACCAGGTGGACCGACGACATCAAACGAGTCGCAGGGAGCCGCTGGATTCAAGCGGCGCAAGACCGAAGCCTGTGGAAGTCCATGCAGGAGACCTTTGTCCAGCACAACGTGGACGTCTATAGGTTGATAAAGAAGAAGAAGATAAGTAAATTCTAAAGGATTTACGTTTTTTTTTTATCCCATAAGATGTCTCGGAATTAAATACTTATTTTCTATGTGCTTTTTGAAGATACCTACTAATCTATCTCTTCGGCTTGGTTTGGGATTTTTAAGTCCTGTTAATCCGCGCTTAAGAAATCTTCACTATCCTTACTATAATGTTATAAATACGAAAGTGTGTTTGTTTATCCATCAATTACGGACAAACAGAGTAACAGATCGGCGTGATTTTTTGCATGGGTATGGTTAAAGTCTCGGAAAGTATTATCTTTTATCCTGAAAAAGCAGAGGGATCCCGCGGGATTCTTAAAAACCTAACTGCACGCGGTCCAAGTCGCGGGAAAAAGCTTGTGTTTTATACTACAAAAGTAAAATAATGTACTATGTATTATTTTAATTTTAATTATTAATTACTATGTATTATTTTATCATCCGTAGGTACTCGTGACATTTATCAGCACAGCTGTTACACTCATTATAATTATATCAATAATATTGTTTTTCCATCACAATTTTTAGGGTTCCGTATCCAAAGGGTGCCAACGGGACCCTATTACTAAGCCTCCGCTGTCCGTCCGTCCGTCCGTCTGTCTGTCAGCGGGCTGTATCTCGTAAACCGTAATATATAGACAGTTGAAATTTTCACATGTTGTGTATTTCTGTTGCCGCTATAACAACAAATAATAAAAATAAAAATAAAGGGGGCTCCCATAAATGGAAAAGGAGTCGAAATAAAATTTTATTTTTTACCCTGGCATGTGGCCTGCGGGGTGTCATTGTCTAGAGCTCATTAAGTGGTGTACATATATATATATTTTCAATTTTTAGCTACAAAAATGAAGAAATGGGGGGCCGTCAAAATTGTCGGTTTTAGACCAATTTTGTTAGGGGTCTATCTCAAAAACTAAACTAGTTAGGAATTTGAAATTTTGGTATAATAATATTATGTACTATATAGTGTATTTAAACAACAAATACTGAAAACACCGATATATAATGCGGTTTGTAAGTTGTGACCAGAACAAACGAGCAAGTTTTCCCCATATGCTAATTTAGTACTTTCTAAGAACTAAGATATCTAAATATCTAGTTTAAAAAAAATTATTTGGTCATATTATGTATGTAGAACCCTAAAAGAGCGAGGCCCGACTCGCACTTGGCCGATTTTTTAATGACTTCTAAATATTTGGGATCTCACAGATACATAAAGTTAGTCAAATCCGTTCATTCGTTTTGGAGTTATAGAATAACATCAACATCCATCCAAACATCCGATCATCCTCACAAACTTTCGCATTTATAATATTAGTAGGATAATAAATTAAAGTCCTATATAGTGAATTTGATACCTTGGGTTATATTATTGCAATTTTCGTAAAGGGATCTTTAATGTTTTGAAAATAAAATACAGTCTATGTTATTTATAGATGCAAGAATTTATAGAATCGGTTAAGTAGTTTTGAGTTTATTTATTTCAAACAAACATACAAACAATAAAATCCTTTCTCTGATAATAGTTAAGATTAGATTTAGATATTATCTTCGTCAATACGGTGTATTGGTCGAGCTTTTTGGGTACTAATTGTCTAAAAGTTGTTCCATTGATCGTAATCGTACTCGCTGACATTAGAGTCAAAGTAAAATAATCCTTGATTGTATTGATTTAAAGTCACAAATTCAGTACAACCGATTTTAACATGGAGCATTATGGAGCGTATCGTACATACGTAAACGTATAAGGATGCATACACGAAATTGAGCTGTAACTCATTGCTGTAGGTTTATTTTACTTTGACGCTATTGTCATCGAATACGATAACGATCAATGGTATAACCTACTCTGGTTCGTTTGAAATAGATTCTCATCGTTTCTAATGAATGATACTGCCAGTTGCCGCTTTCTCATGCTTCTAGCGTGCCGTGCATCTTCTTAATAGCTAGGTAAATGTTTATTAGAAAAGAGGTACTTAGTAGCGATTCTTCATGAATGATAAATGAGCGGACTCGAAGACACCTAGGAAACGAATTGCTTCCTAGTTTCTAAAACGCACACCGTATAACCACCTAATAATATTAATTTAATGATTGTGGTGTTTAATAAAAGGATTCCAAATACTCTTTTCATTCAGCAAATAAAAATTCAGAACGATGAAATCAGATGGGGCTATACAATCCGCAGGGGGAATGTCCAAACCAATGCCGCACTTCAACATGCGATCCTACATCGCGATAGTAAAATTATAATCCCAGATGACTATATTATTTACAAAATCTTAGATAGAATAAGTGGACCAGCTGGGTGGTTTTATGGAACTATACTAACTGGGCCGATTTCACCAACGTAAAATAAATCTAATCAGACACTAATCAGAGCGTTTTGTTTGGTACATTTTCAATACAAAAACTGTCAAAATATCAACACGCTCGGATAAGACTTATCTTAATTTTGTGAAATCGGCCCTAAATATGCTCTAAGTCTAAAGTAGGGGTAGGTATATGTGTTTATATTAATTATTGACGATGGATTTATTGTTGAAACTATTGAAGAACTGGCTGATGCCCGCGACATCGTCCGTGTAGATTTAGTTTTTAAAATCCCTCGGGAAATCTTTGATTTTCCGGGAGAAAAAATAGCCTATGTCACTCTCCAAGTCCTCAACTATATACCCATGCAAAAAATCATGTCGAACCGTAGCTTTGTCGCGGCGTGATTGGAAGACAAACCAACTAACCAACAAACAAACACACTTTCGCATTTTTAATATTTTGAAGAATATACTTACACACACTGGGCAAATGCGGTCCGGAAACACAGCTTCGAGAAGGAGATTGACAAATGTGGGCTGGGCGGTTTTGACCAGTGCGTCCTGTAAATGATAATACCTAACTTACGGTGCTGAAACATTGACACTGTCATTGAGGTTCGTCCACAAACTTCAAGTCGCTGAGCGTGCTATGGCTCTCCATAGCTATTTTTGGATTTTCTGTGACCAAAACAGTTAAACGCCAAACAAACCACCGGTCTTCAATTAGGAAGTGTGCCAGTAACTCAATGCCATCCGGCTTAGGCCGCCGGCTTTACGAAAGTGTGAATCCGGCGGCTGTCAGCCTTGATTAGTCCCTATTATAGCACCAGTGTCCGCAGCACTTCGTTTTTTTTTTGCTTATGCCTAAATATATTTTCTGGGCTAAATGTAGCCTATCATAATCTCCGTATTGCAATCTATACCTTTTATCAAAAGCAGCAAAGCCGCGCTGTCAAAATGTACTATGTACTCATTGTGGAAATATTCTATTCTAACAAAGTTGCATGGGTCGGCTTGGCATCCAGCTGCCCACTAGATAGTGTAAAAACTTATTACAATGTAATAGCTACATAATAATATTGTACAATGATTATTTTGAAAAGAGCAACTGCTGAGTTTCTTGCCGGCTCTTCTCAGCAGAATCCGCTTTCCGAACCGATGGTAGAGTCATGACGTGTCATAAGAGCCACAGGTTGGCCTACGTGAAATAAATAATTTTGAATTTTGAATAACAGACTGTGACGGATTTACACACATTCACATTTTTAATAGGTAAGTAGTAATTTCAAAGTAGAATCTTATTCGTATTACTTGCTCTCATCTTTTCTAAGGTACATATTTTATTTATCGGAAGTACGGTCACCACCAGAACCAGTTGTAGCGATATATAAACGAGATTGGTATAAAGACCACAAAGTTCATCGACCCGACTTTTTTGTGCAACGTCAAATCGTGTTTGTTTTTTGCCCGTGAGTGTATTTTTAATGGTCCAAGATCCCAGTGCCGCCAGACCTAAGTTATTTTCTCAGCAATTATTTGTGTACGATAGAGTACTGTTCGAATGTCCGTTCAGTATATGCGTACCAGTTAGATTGTGGCTTAGGATCTAGAGAGAGAGAACTATTGCAATATCTTCTGCAAGCTATACCCAGGCAAAAAATCATGTCGATCCGTAGCTCTGTTGCAGAGTGATTGAAGAACAAACCAACAAACACACTTTCGCATTTATAATATTATAGTATGATGATATTATCTCTCACACACTTAAACAAGTGAATCATGTTCTAGCGCTTATACATATGGGGACGCATAATGTGTGTCTGGGGGGATGTTTGACCCTTCCAATAGGTCTGGCAGCTTACAGATAATATCGCAATAGTTCCCTGAGTATCATGTATAAAAATCAGAACTGAGAATATAAGTTAACTTAAATTATATATTTTTTTGGGAGCTTCAAAGCGTCTGGCTAAAGTAACCGCCGGCGGTAAGCGTCTGGCAGTATTAATTTATTAATTTTTACAATATTCTTTAAAACATATATGAAAATCAGCCCTGAGAATTTAAGATAAGTTATTCTAGTTTTTACCTACCTTTAGCACCTGGTATCTGGAAATTGGCCGTCGGCACAATCTAACTGGTACGCATATACTGAAAGGACATTCGAACAGTACTCTATCGTACACAAATAATTGCTGAGAAAATAACTTAGGTCTGGCGGCACTGGGATCTTGCTCTATAAGCGACGACTTTAAATTTTGGTTATGATCGTCTTGTCTAGTCTAGGCTTTTGTATAAAATTAAGTATCTATGCTGATATTTTTATAGAAAGTGCCAGTAATTATGGCAGCCTTTTATTTGTCTTACAATGAAGATGCTATAAGGACAAGGCTTCAAATTAACGGAAAATTTTCTGGGTAAAAATATTGTTCTTCAATTAACCGATTAATTGATTAAACGAACCGAAATTCAAGGATAAGATTAGATAGTGTTTAAGTTATCTATTCTCAACTAAGTGAGTTATGCGAGGCGCGTGTCAGTCGGAAATCGCAATCAATGAGCGATCTTCTCTTTCTTCTTTTCTTTCTTTCAAAACGAACAAGAAACTGTTTTACTCTATAACCGGTTAAATGAAAGAAACCGAAATGATGATATCCCGGGGATGATGAGTAATACTAATGACTGAAGCCAGTTTGGATTTTTTCCGGTTTTTAAGCTCGGAAACTATAATGCGTCCCTTGAAACCGACCTCAATCAAGCGTTTTTTTTATCGTGGAATAAAATACTCCCTAAGTAATAGGTAGGTATTTAAACTTTTCTACAACATGATACTAATTGTTTTTATTTCTTCATTTTCAGGTAAGTAATCACAGATATATATTTTATAGCGAACCCACCAACAGTTGATACTTCGAAGAATGAATTTACTCTCTGAGAATAGAGGTAAGTAAATGTTAAAATAGTTAGTTATACTACTTAGTTATAATGGTTAATCAAAGCTAAGTTATACATTGATGTCATTAATCATAAATAATTTACGGAGAAATAATTTAAAATTTTATCAAAACAAAACTGACTTCAACTGTAATGCCAATCAAGAAGCCATGGCAACTTAGACGAGGTCACGGTCCCTTACAATTAATATTATCAGATAATACTAGTTGACCCCGCGAACTTCGTACCGCCAGCAAAAATATTTAGTGGTTGGTCACCCTTATCATTTAGGGGTATGAAAAATAGATGTTGGCCGATTCTCATATCTACCCGATATGCACACAAAATTTCATAATAATCGGTCCAGCCGTTTCGGAGGAGTACGGGAACGAACATTGTGACACGAGAATTTTATATATTAGAAGATTATAAGATACGTATTTCACTCAGGTATTCCGTATTATTAGGTAGGTCCTTATTTTGACCCAAATTTTTTTAAAGATACTGAAACTTAATCGAAAGAACAAACTATGAAATGTTTTATATTATGTATTTTTCATAATGCGGTGCTAAAATATAGGAATAACTGGTTCGTTGGAGCCCCAAGGTACTGGAGTGACAATCTCACATCGGAATGCGCAGTGTTCGCAGAACCCCTACAACTTACACAGAAATCTTAATAACAAGGCAACCTTAGATCATAGACGTTTAAATATTCTAAGCCCTAAATTCATGTCGACATCAGGCTAAAAAGGACAACTGAATAGATACATACCTACATAACACATACTTATAAAAATAACATTTTCGTACCACTTGCTCAAAAAAGTGACATTCTGTGCCACAAAAAGCGAACATAACAATAGTCATTTTTAATCTGTTAAAAACAGGGAAAGAAAATTGTACTGAATTTCATTCATCCTCTAGGGGGAGAATGTGATTTAAATTTGGAATACTTACCGATACTGAACTACATCTGTGTTTACACCATTGAGTTTGTATATAAAGCATTATACATCTTTTTGAAAAAGGAATACGCATTTATTATGCAGTTATGATTATTAAATAAAATTACGAAAACCGACGAGGCCGTATGAGCTTGATGCCTTTGCTTTTCCGACAAAAAAATATTAGTCTAGGAATTTGCCGCGTTTTTGTTTTCTTCAAATACATAAACGCTATGAATACTTATATGTCTAGAAGGAGTATCGCGCTACTAAAGAACGAAAAAAAACAGGCCAATGAGAATATGCTAGTGTGCGTGACGTGAGTGCCGCGCATGCCGGCGTGTGTAATCGTTACCGAACTTATTCGATTATCGATTAATATTTCCATAGAACTTAGAATCGATAGTCGCATGGATATTCGATATTATGTTGTATAGTCAGATAATAAATCAAACTATTTTTTGAAACTAGTTCCTTATCGCGCGGTACGGAAGGGGGCTAGACGGAAAACATTAAGGAACCGACACTCGACACATTTTTGAAACAGACACTTTTTTGTTGAATGTGAATTTTGCATTGTGTTCAGTATTTTCGCCATTCAACACGGCGTCTGCATGGCCTAGTGGTTCCGGCAGTCGCCTAAAAGTTCAACGTCGATGGTTCGAATCCCAGCTCGACAGACTGAATTTTCTGTTTTCAATTTTATCTATATAAATAAAAATGAATGTTGGTAAGCGCATAACTCAAGAATGGATGGACCAATTCGGTTAATTTATTTTTTTGTATGTTCCTTAAGGTCCACGGAAGGTTTTTTAAAAAAAAACAAACAAACAAAAACATTTTATAATAGATAAGTTGGCGGTACGAAGTTCGCCGTGTCCGCTAGTTTTAAATAATTTCTACATGTGGAATTTTTCCCTAATTTTTTATTGTATAAATTGGATAAAATGTTATTGTACTACTAACGCCATCTGTTAAAAACCAGAGTAACTCTTTGGTTTTGTAACAGTGCAATAGAAATAAACTAAAAAATATAATTCATCGTAGTTAATCAATTTAATACTAGATGACACCACTAGTTTATTACAATTCCTTCACTAAAATTAATCGAAAGGAACTACGTTCCACCCGGGTGTCCCTTGACACCTCTCAAGTTTTTTTCTATTAAATTTATATAATTTATTAATTAATATGACTATAAAAGTCCTCCCACAACGACGATTTCGATTTGTGCGTATTTTTGTTTCATCAGTCAACCTTGTAGCACTGAATACGCGTAAGTCGAAATTGTTGCTGTGAGAGGGCCTTTAGGGTGAAATGAAATAAGGAATAAATATTTAAGGCTACTTAATACTAGTACAACGGTGCACAACCTAAACAATGTTTATCGATTTATTTCATTTCAAAATCGATTTTCTATTGTCTGTGGTTATTCGAGAGGTATGGCACTTTACTAAGTGGGCGGTACCCATCAATGAAGTACGAAATTAACTGTAGTACATCTACCGAACAAAAAAATACGAAACTTCATGTGCGTGATCTGCCAAAATTATCCTAAATTTGACAAAGCATAATTTAATTATTTTCGAAAAATTTCAATTTCTTATTTTAACTGATGTGAATTAATGTTATTTACTTATGGTAGGTGATGTTATTGGTTATTTTAGATCGTCCTGTTTAGTTTTTTCACATTTTATTGACCAAAACCGCCATTTAGAAAAAACAAAATATTGGCTCGCGAGCTCCATATCTGGTGATGACCTAATTCAAACTGAGCGCGGGAAAAGGGCGTGAACCACATGTGGCAGCACAAATTTTCGACGCGTTCACAGCCTTTAGGCTCCATCTTGTAAATCTTTGCATAAACGTTAAGTTTATTTTAATTTATTTTTATAAATAAGTAAATGTTCTAAAAATACGTTACAATGTTAAATCAAAGCGACAGTGACAGTGAATTGTCGGAGTGCAAAATGCTCAGACGCAAGAACAGAGAAATACTCAAATCAACTCATCAACAATATAAATGTACCAAACAAAAATGTAACTCTCTCTATCAATAATTGGACCAATGTTTTGAATGTTAACTTTTACTTTTAATTGTCATTATTTTTAATAAATACTTATCTCATATTATTATTGTGTTAATTTTTTCGCAAATGGTACGAAAAGTATAGTATTTTCCTCGGTGATAAAGCTGTCTTAGTCTTGGGTGAACTTAAATCCCTCGCTACACTCAGGACTCGTCTTAAATCCCTCGCTTCGCTCGTGATTTAAGTTTTTAACACCCTCGCTACACTCGGGAGTAAACCTCGAGTCCTTCGTTACGCTCGCGATTTAAATCGTCACCCGCGACAGAAGACACTGCTTTATCCCCTTGGTTAATAATCTACTAATTCTTTATTAGGATTAAGTAGATTTCCTTATATTTTGTTGTTAAATAATAATTTAAAACCTTTAATAATAGGCATTCACTTTGACATGAAACTAAAACTTATGCTTGTTCGTTGATATTATTTATGGAATATTATTAACTATTTACAACTATTTATTATAATGTATCTTTTGAATTTTGATAGACTTTGTAGCTTCTATATTAAAGAAGATACAAACTCTATCAGCAGACAAAATAATGCTTATTAATATAGACAGCAGAAATATTACAAGCTCTTAGCGTCGCAACTATAAATCTAGTTCAAGTGTCTGTTTGCCATTGGAAGATTTACAGAACCTAAGTATAATTAATCTGTTATATTCTTTGAGTAATAAACCAACACTTTATTACTCAAAGGTTATATTATATCACGAACGCAAATGGTTAATTACATAACACTCAAGCAACGCTTAAACTGTGAAATAAAGAGGCGTTTTCACTTGGATAAGAATTTAGCTTGCATTGTTATGTTTGTTAGTTACATATTTCCTGCCACACTGCCACATAATTATAACTTGTAATGTAATGTATTACAGATAGCGCGTTACTACCAAGACTTCATCATTGCTTTCAATAAATCATGCTTATTATCAAGCGCAGGCCTTTCAAGCAGTAAAACAAAAAGTGACCGTTGATTGGGTCTGCTCCTTTTTTTCCCGAAAAACCTACATACTTATTATTTTCACGGGTTTTTATTTTTAATTCATTTCATTCACTCTATTAAGACTCTATATTGACTCATATTTTTGGCACGAGTGCCCCGCCTTCTTTTCCATTATATTTTAATATAATACCCACAATATGTCACAAGACCAAAGAGGCAATAGGCAGTACAAACATAATCATCATTAGCAACCCATCAACGGCTCACTACTGAGCGCAGGTCTCAACTCATAGAAGGGTTATATAAAGGCCATAGTCCACCACGCTGGCCCAATGCGAATTGGCGGACTTCACACACCTTCGAGAACATTATGAAGAACTTTCAGATGTGCAGTTTTCCTCGCGAGCGATGCTTACCTTCACCGTTGAAGCAAGTGATATTTAATTGCTTTAACAAACATAATACATAGTTATAATAGGTACTTATCTAATAATGTCCTTACGACCGAAACCGGTCACGGCTGCCTACCTCCTCAGAGATTATAGTCATCTGCGCGGGAGTGCACAAGTGTGTGCGCAAACACAGGTGCACTCTCTATTCCCTCACTCTCGTAGTCCGATGGGACGGAAGATTGTGTCCGAACTTCGGACACAAAAATAATACTAATACTAACATAAATCGGCTGTCTAGAAGAATTGCAATGAAAACACCTCTTAATCATTATTCAGTGAAATTGTCGAGAACTGTATTCTGCACGCGAGTGGTGTCGCTTTAATCACACTGTGATATTATAATACTGCCTACGTTTGAAAGTTTGCAATTATTTATGTGTTGGTCTGTTACCTAATCGCGGTAAAACTTGGCATAGTTAAATGAAAACAGACTCAAAGACGATAGTACTAATTTCGTATACAGGCTCTTAAGTAATAATAACGCCTGGGCCACGTTTGATGTGCAGCGTCTCACTCCAACTGTTCAAGTGCATCAAAGTGAATTATGTAACGTAATTTTAGATAGGAATATTATAAATCGAGCGAACAAAATAATGAGTGAGCGACTTTAATATTATTATGTAATCGACTATATAATCGAATTAAGTAAATACATTAATTGATTTTAAATGAGCTGCGGTATTAATATTGTTAGGTACTGTTATATTACTTAAGATTTTTAAGCTATTGCATAGCTTTTATCACGGGCTTTGAGCGCGGCGACCGAATCAAGAAATTCCGTAACGAAAATGAACCTAACACCCCGTCGTTTCAGTTCGGCAGACTTCGGCCACTGTGACACTCGGGGACTGCCGCGGTAAAGCTATTGCATAGCATTTTCCAGTCGCACGCACACAAACACCGTGCCGAAGTCTGCCGAACTGAAACGAGGTTAGACGATGCACGGCTTTCAACGCCGCACCGCTGTGCCGGTCGGAGTGGGGGGTGTTAGGTTTATTTTAGTTACGGAATTTCTTGATTCGGTCGCCGCGCTCAAAGCCCGCGATAAAAGCTATGCAATAGCTTAATAACGCTTCTAATAAACTAACTCTGCTTTTTCTGTAGCCACTGCACGATCGGTATATTATGTACCAAAATCTGCATCTGCATGCTAGGCCTGCTGGAGAGTGACGGCTGTGTGACCTGACGACGGAGAGTGAGAGATACTTTTTATCCCGGAAATCAAAGAGTTCCCGAGGGATTTTAAAAATTAAATCCACACGGACGAAGTCGCCGGCATCAGCTAGTTCTTATATTAATAAACAATTATTTACTACCGGATACTGTACAATCAGGTACGATCGGCGGCTGTCAAACTGTCACCGACAAAAAGTGCAATAAATAATTAAAAAGTTGGCCACATTACCGTTGCTCTAAA
Organism: Oeneis ivallda; assembly: GCA_029955525.1. NCBI lineage: Eukaryota > Metazoa > Arthropoda > Insecta > Lepidoptera > Nymphalidae > Oeneis > Oeneis ivallda. The sequence continues at coordinate 21,663,747 of JARPMR010000012.1, forward strand.
TTAATATGAAGAATGTTCGATTTTTGAACGCAACAGCGCGATGCATTTTTATTTTAAACCTAGTCTATAAATTAGGTCACATTATGAAACGGTTTGGGTCTGGCCCAGGTTCAGATCAAGATTAACTTTTTTACCTACTGTCATTAATTTATTTTTAGCCCAGAGTAGAATGATCTTATTATAATAAGTAGTGGTTCGCCTGAACTATGACTACTTAATAAAAAAAACTTATTACAGGAGCATTTTAAGAGTAAAGTCTGTAAGAGAAAGATGGCTGAAATCATTGTCTATTGTACTCTGTTTTGTTTATTTTTATACTTATTTTGTTCTCTTCTTTATGTTTTCTTGGTATAAAATAATAAAGAATATTTCATTCATTCACTAGCTGATGCCCGCGATTAAATCCACGCGAAGAAAGTCGCGGACAGGACAAGAGACCATTTGCACGGAAGGTCCGATTCCTCGAATGCCATAACATCAATAGTCATACGGTTGAAGGTGCACTTTCCGCATGCGGACTGAAACTGAAAGGGCGACGGTTCGATCCCCAGCCGTTGTATTAACATTGTCGTACCACTAATAAGCTTTCCGCTTATTTTGTGGGGAGTCGAGAATATTAGTAAAGCTCAGCTTGGGTAATGTTCTTTTTCTAATAAAAATCCTACTAATATTTATAAATGCGAAAGTTTGTGAGGATGGATGGATGGATGGATGTTTGTTACTCTTTCACGCGACAACGAATGAACCTATTTGGCTGAAATTTGTAATGGAGATAGCTCATACCCAGGATTAACATATAAGCTAAATTACAGAATTCCCGCGGGAATAAAAAAACCTTAATTCACGCGTACGAAGTTGCGGGCATCATCTAGTAAGATAATAAATAGCTAAAGTTGGAGGTTCCTAAAACCATTTTCTTCGGTTTTGGCAAGGTTTTGGCTTCACTCCTATGGATATTTGTAATGGTTTTATCGTTGCTTACTTTAGGGGCCCAGCTAGCAGATTACAGTCATCATCTGCCGTAGATATAGTATACTGGGTATTATTCAATAGCTAGAGTTACGGTACCTACGTAATTGTGGGCGTCCGTTATCTCACCTCATAGCCGAGATATCTAGTCCAATTATGTATTTTAGTGTCTATTTCTTGAAATAGTCCACATACCGGGGATTATAGTTCAAAAGGATATAGATCCGTTGTATCCATCTCACAATTTGGGTCAATTTTCTCATGAGACCTTGAGGATCTCTTCATGAGATAGATGTCAGACTGCCTCGTTGGTCTAGGATGTTCGACTGCAGATGACGAGGCCCCGGGTTCGATTCCCGGCTCGGGCTAGTAAATGTATTGAGTTTTGGACTAGAAAATTCCTGATAAGTGATAAGCCGGTCACGCATCGGTGGTGCCTCTGGTGCTACAAAATAATGTCGACGTGTCTGAGGTGTCGGTGGCGGTAATCACTTAACATCAGGTGACGCGCCTGCTCGTTTGCTCGCTATTCATATAGAATAGAATAGAAGAATAGATAGAACTTTGATAAAACATGTCTAAGAACAACCGCTAGAAAAACTGCTTTTAAATATATAAAACCGTACCCAAATCGGTTCACCCATTTAAGAGCTACGGTGCCACATACACACATAGCGGTCAAACTTATAATACCCCTCTTTTAGCGCCGTTAGTTAAAAAATATAATAGGTAGCTATTATAGTAGTAGTAGTAGTAGTAGTATTAAAATTGCTGGATTTTAGTAATGCTTTTAATACCGTGGATCATGATATACTTGTGGGCATGCTACGCTCTCATAACATATCTCCATCTGCAACTGACTGGTTTCATAGTTACCTTAATGGTCGTCGGCAGCGTATTCGTATCGAAGAAACTCATTCTTCTTGGTGCGATATTACTGCTGGTGTACCTCAAAGACTGGTGGGTAATTAATGGTGACAACCATTACTCTTTTCTATTTTCATTAATTCTATAACTCATAAATTGTCTTCTCTCTACCATATGTATGCAGATGATGTCCAAATTTACACCCAGACAACTCTAGAGAATCTTCCGGCAGCCATTGAGCGTTTAAATAGGGATCTGGATTTTATTTTAGAGTGGACTAGATTCTACGGCTTCAATGTGAATCCAGAAAAATCTCAAGCCATAATTATAGGCAGTCGGAATCTTATCTCTAGAGTTGATTGGTTTGTACTTCCACCCATTGAATACAATGGAATTGTTATTCCGTATTGTGATTCCGTTAAAAACTTGGGAATTCATATGGATTGCACTTTGGGTTGGGCGAATCACTTAAAACAGGTTAGCAGGAAAACTTTTGCTTCTTTGAGCTCTTTGCGTGGCCTACGATCTTTTCTTCCAATTCCTACTAAAATTATGTTAGCGCAGACTCTACTTCTTCCTATTCTTGATTATGCTGACGCAAGCTATATTAACTTAACTGAAGATCAGTTAAATAAACTTGAGAGACTTCAAAACATTAGCATTCGGTTCATATTTGGATTGCGCAAATATGACCACGTATCTCAATTTCGGTCTCGTCTCAAGTGGTTGCCCATCCGACTTCGCCGGAACTTGCATATCCTTTCTATTCTGTACTGTGTTTTATTTAACCCTTCCTCCCCTCCTTATTTAAAGGAGAAATTTGTATTTGTAGGTCGTCCAGGAGAGGTTCTCCGTACTACAAGGAAACTTATTTTAAGGACGCCTTCACATAATTCTTCTTTCTTTCACAAGTCCTTTTCAGTTCAAGCTGTTAAGCTATGGAATGCTTTGCCTCTTGAAATAAGAGAGGCTAAATCCATTACTATTTTCAAAGGACTTGTGAAAAATCACTATTTGTCACTATAATGAAATTCTGTTTCCTATTTATTATTTGTTTATATATTTATGTTTATTTATATGTATATATGTATGTATATTGTATACTATGTTATTATATATATTGTATTTTATGTATATATTTATATGTATATAGTACTCATAAAGTTCTAATATATTATATGTGTATATAATATATTAGACACTGCCACATAATTATAACTTGTAATGTAATGTATTACAGATAGCGCGTTACTACCAAGACTTCATCATTGCTTTCAATAAATCATGCTTATTATCAAGCGCAGGCCTTTCAAGCAGTAAAACAAAAAGTGACCGTTGATTGGGTCTGCTCCTTTTTTTCCCGAAAAACCTACATACTTATTATTTTCACGGGTTTTTATTTTTAATTCATTTCATTCACTCTATTAAGACTCTATATTGACTCATATTTTTGGCACGAGTGCCCCGCCTTCTTTTCCATTATATTTTAATATAATACCCACAATATGTCACAAGACCAAAGAGGCAATAGGCAGTACAAACATAATCATCATTAGCAACCCATCAACGGCTCACTACTGAGCGCAGGTCTCAACTCATAGAAGGGTTATATAAAGGCCATAGTCCACCACGCTGGCCCAATGCGAATTGGCGGACTTCACACACCTTCGAGAACATTATGAAGAACTTTCAGATGTGCAGTTTTCCTCGCGAGCGATGCTTACCTTCACCGTTGAAGCAAGTGATATTTAATTGCTTTAACAAACATAATACATAGTTATAATAGGTACTTATCTAATAATGTCCTTACGACCGAAACCGGTCACGGCTGCCTACCTCCTCAGAGATTATAGTCATCTGCGCGGGAGTGCACAAGTGTGTGCGCAAACACAGGTGCACTCTCTATTCCCTCACTCTCGTAGTCCGATGGGACGGAAGATTGTGTCCGAACTTCGGACACAAAAATAATACTAATACTAACATAAATCGGCTGTCTAGAAGAATTGCAATGAAAACACCTCTTAATCATTATTCAGTGAAATTGTCGAGAACTGTATTCTGCACGCGAGTGGTGTCGCTTTAATCACACTGTGATATTATAATACTGCCTACGTTTGAAAGTTTGCAATTATTTATGTGTTGGTCTGTTACCTAATCGCGGTAAAACTTGGCATAGTTAAATGAAAACAGACTCAAAGACGATAGTACTAATTTCGTATACAGGCTCTTAAGTAATAATAACGCCTGGGCCACGTTTGATGTGCAGCGTCTCACTCCAACTGTTCAAGTGCATCAAAGTGAATTATGTAACGTAATTTTAGATAGGAATATTATAAATCGAGCGAACAAAATAATGAGTGAGCGACTTTAATATTATTATGTAATCGACTATATAATCGAATTAAGTAAATACATTAATTGATTTTAAATGAGCTGCGGTATTAATATTGTTAGGTACTGTTATATTACTTAAGATTTTTAAGCTATTGCATAGCTTTTATCACGGGCTTTGAGCGCGGCGACCGAATCAAGAAATTCCGTAACGAAAATGAACCTAACACCCCGTCGTTTCAGTTCGGCAGACTTCGGCCACTGTGACACTCGGGGACTGCCGCGGTAAAGCTATTGCATAGCATTTTCCAGTCGCACGCACACAAACACCGTGCCGAAGTCTGCCGAACTGAAACGAGGTTAGACGATGCACGGCTTTCAACGCCGCACCGCTGTGCCGGTCGGAGTGGGGGGTGTTAGGTTTATTTTCGTTACGGAATTTCTTGATTCGGTCGCCGCGCTCAAAGCCCGCGATAAAAGCTATGCAATAGCTTAATAACGCTTCTAATAAACTAACTCTGCTTTTTCTGTAGCCACTGCACGATCGGTATATTATGTACCAAAATCTGCATCTGCATGCTAGGCCTGCTGGAGAGTGACGGCTGTGTGACCTGACGACGGAGAGTGAGAGATACTTTTTATCCCGGAAATCAAAGAGTTCCCGAGGGATTTTAAAAATTAAATCCACACGGACGAAGTCGCCGGCATCAGCTAGTTCTTGTATTAATAAACAATTATTTACTACCGGATACTGTACAATCAGGTACGATCGGCGGCTGTCAAACTGTCACCGACAAAAAGTGCAATAAATAATTAAAAAGTTGGCCACATTACCGTTGCTCTAAATTAATATGAAGAATGTTCGATTTTTGAACGCAACAGCGCGATGCATTTTTATTTTAAACCTAGTCTATAAATTAGGTCACATTATGAAACGGTTTGGGTCTGGCCCAGGTTCAGATCAAGATTAACTTTTTTACCTACTGTCATTAATTTATTTTTAGCCCAGAGTAGAATGATCTTATTATAATAAGTAGTGGTTCGCCTGAACTATGACTACTTAATAAAAAAAACTTATTACAGGAGCATTTTAAGAGTAAAGTCTGTAAGAGAAAGATGGCTGAAATCATTGTCTATTGTACTCTGTTTTGTTTATTTTTATACTTATTTTGTTCTCTTCTTTATGTTTTCTTGGTATAAAATAATAAAGAATATTTCATTCATTCACTAGCTGATGCCCGCGATTAAATCCACGCGAAGAAAGTCGCGGACAGGACAAGAGACCATTTGCACGGAAGGTCCGATTCCTCGAATGCCATAACATCAATAGTCATACGGTTGAAGGTGCACTTTCCGCATGCGGACTGAAACTGAAAGGGCGACGGTTCGATCCCCAGCCGTTGTATTAACATTGTCGTACCACTAATAAGCTTTCCGCTTATTTTGTGGGGAGTCGAGAATATTAGTAAAGCTCAGCTTGGGTAATGTTCTTTTTCTAATAAAAATCCTACTAATATTTATAAATGCGAAAGTTTGTGAGGATGGATGGATGGATGGATGTTTGTTACTCTTTCACGCGACAACGAATGAACCTATTTGGCTGAAATTTGTAATGGAGATAGCTCATACCCAGGATTAACATATAAGCTAAATTACAGAATTCCCGCGGGAATAAAAAAACCTTAATTCACGCGTACGAAGTTGCGGGCATCATCTAGTAAGATAATAAATAGCTAAAGTTGGAGGTTCCTAAAACCATTTTCTTCGGTTTTGGCAAGGTTTTGGCTTCACTCCTATGGATATTTGTAATGGTTTTATCGTTGCTTACTTTAGGGGCCCAGCTAGCAGATTACAGTCATCATCTGCCGTAGATATAGTATACTGGGTATTATTCAATAGCTAGAGTTACGGTACCTACGTAATTGTGGGCGTCCGTTATCTCACCTCATAGCCGAGATATCTAGTCCAATTATGTATTTTAGTGTCTATTTCTTGAAATAGTCCACATACCGGGGATTATAGTTCAAAAGGATATAGATCCGTTGTATCCATCTCACAATTTGGGTCAATTTTCTCATGAGACCTTGAGGATCTCTTCATGAGATAGATGTCAGACTGCCTCGTTGGTCTAGGATGTTCGACTGCAGATGACGAGGCCCCGGGTTCGATTCCCGGCTCGGGCTAGTAAATGTATTGAGTTTTGGACTAGAAAATTCCTGATAAGTGATAAGCCGGTCACGCATCGGTGGTGCCTCTGGTGCTACAAAATAATGTCGACGTGTCTGAGGTGTCGGTGGCGGTAATCACTTAACATCAGGTGACGCGCCTGCTCGTTTGCTCGCTATTCATATAGAATAGAATAGAAGAATAGATAGAACTTTGATAAAACATGTCTAAGAACAACCGCTAGAAAAACTGCTTTTAAATATATAAAACCGTACCCAAATCGGTTCACCCATTTAAGAGCTACGGTGCCACATACACACATAGCGGTCAAACTTATAATACCCCTCTTTTAGCGCCGTTAGTTAAAAAATATAATAGGTAGCTATTATAGTAGTAGTAGTAGTAGTAGTATTAAAATTGCTGGATTTTAGTAATGCTTTTAATACCGTGGATCATGATATACTTGTGGGCATGCTACGCTCTCATAACATATCTCCATCTGCAACTGACTGGTTTCATAGTTACCTTAATGGTCGTCGGCAGCGTATTCGTATCGAAGAAACTCATTCTTCTTGGTGCGATATTACTGCTGGTGTACCTCAAAGACTGGTGGGTAATTAATGGTGACAACCATTACTCTTTTCTATTTTCATTAATTCTATAACTCATAAATTGTCTTCTCTCTACCATATGTATGCAGATGATGTCCAAATTTACACCCAGACAACTCTAGAGAATCTTCCGGCAGCCATTGAGCGTTTAAATAGGGATCTGGATTTTATTTTAGAGTGGACTAGATTCTACGGCTTCAATGTGAATCCAGAAAAATCTCAAGCCATAATTATAGGCAGTCGGAATCTTATCTCTAGAGTTGATTGGTTTGTACTTCCACCCATTGAATACAATGGAATTGTTATTCCGTATTGTGATTCCGTTAAAAACTTGGGAATTCATATGGATTGCACTTTGGGTTGGGCGAATCACTTAAAACAGGTTAGCAGGAAAACTTTTGCTTCTTTGAGCTCTTTGCGTGGCCTACGATCTTTTCTTCCAATTCCTACTAAAATTATGTTAGCGCAGACTCTACTTCTTCCTATTCTTGATTATGCTGACGCAAGCTATATTAACTTAACTGAAGATCAGTTAAATAAACTTGAGAGACTTCAAAACATTAGCATTCGGTTCATATTTGGATTGCGCAAATATGACCACGTATCTCAATTTCGGTCTCGTCTCAAGTGGTTGCCCATCCGACTTCGCCGGAACTTGCATATCCTTTCTATTCTGTACTGTGTTTTATTTAACCCTTCCTCCCCTCCTTATTTAAAGGAGAAATTTGTATTTGTAGGTCGTCCAGGAGAGGTTCTCCGTACTACAAGGAAACTTATTTTAAGGACGCCTTCACATAATTCTTCTTTCTTTCACAAGTCCTTTTCAGTTCAAGCTGTTAAGCTATGGAATGCTTTGCCTCTTGAAATAAGAGAGGCTAAATCCATTACTATTTTCAAAGGACTTGTGAAAAATCACTATTTGTCACTATAATGAAATTCTGTTTCCTATTTATTATTTGTTTATATATTTATGTTTATTTATATGTATATATGTATGTATATTGTATACTATGTTATTATATATATTGTATTTTATGTATATATTTATATGTATATAGTACTCATAAAGTTCTAATATATTATATGTGTATATATATTTATATTTATAAATGTAATATGTCTAATATGTCTGCACCATCTACCGGTTTTATCTGTAGACATGCCCTATTACACCATTGGTTGCCTGGAAGAGATCGCTAGGTAGCGATAAGGCCGCCAAATTGTATGCTTGTTTTTGTTATGTATAATTATTTAATTATTTTATTAGTGGTGTACAATAAAAGTATATTCATTCATTCATTCATTCATAGTAGCCACATAGAGTGCCGTCTTTAAACAGTGTTTATACACCGATTAGCGTGTTTGCACATCTTATCGTAAAGATAACAACCTATTTGGTTTGGTTTTCTTTGCTTTTCTAGTGAAAATTATGTTTTTATCCCAAACTCGTGAATATAAATTAACAGCTAAGTATTAGATTTCATGGCCTTCACGTGAGTGTGTGTAGTGTGTACCTTTATTTCAAAGCTTTTTTTTCGTAAATTTTCCTAGAAACCTGAACATGAAGTCACTATAAATAGGCGTGTTATAATGGTTTAACCGGAGATTTATTCACAGAGGGCAATTTCTTACGACTCTTAAACACGAGTGGGCCGATAAGGATTTCCATTTTCCGGTGGTCGACGCCATTCTACGCGCTTGGAAAAATTTGTAATTGACGGTTGTTATTCGCAATTGGGTCACTATGTTTTTGATAACGTCGCTATTTGTGTGTGATACGGAAATAGAAAAATAAAGTTTCTGTTCAAAAAAATTATGCCGCACTCGTTATGTTCATATTTGAAATTCAAAATTCAAAATTATTTATTTCATGTAGGCCAACCTGTGGCTCTTATGACACGTCATATGATATGTATTGAATATTTGTAAGTAGTATGCATTTTTGGAACTTCCCCTCATTTTGGAAACACTGGATACATAGCATAGTATCTATTGTATTGTAAACTTGTTTTAAAAAGAGCAGAGATAGTTTTCTTGCTAGTTCTTCTCGGCAGGAAGGGAATACCTGACCATTTTTCTTCCGCGTGGAGTTTTCCGGTATTAGAAGAAGCCTAGGTTATTCTCCGTAATGTCACCCCAGTCCGTTGATTTGCTACTTGATTGCAGAGTGACTGCGTGAACCAAAAAACGAGTTACACACTCGAATTTATAAATTACTAGCTGTACTGTACCCAGCTTGCGTTGCAATTCCACGTAAAGTATAAAGAATTTATATCATACATTTTTTGGGCCAGTAAACCTCGCGGGCGTCTCCAGAACACGCTACCAAAGTTTCATCACACTAATCAATGGTTTCGGAACACATACAGGACAAACAAACAAAAATTGATTTTTATTTATACAAATAGATAGGTGTATTAGTAAGGATGAGACACTAACTAACTATGTACTATATCTATCTCGTAATATACTGACATTTTATAATATTGTTTTTTACGGAGCGTTAATATTCTCTGAAAGTGAACTACATATTTAAATCTACTATTACTAAGGAGATCTTTCAGTAAGGATTACAATATTAAGCAACACTGAGGGCGGCAGCCGGCAGTACACCCCCGACAGTGACGACATGCTACGAGATCTTTGACTAATTAATATTCTTTAAAAAACTAAGGGCCTAAGACAAAACCATTAATAACAAAAGCCTTTTCGATCCAGTAATTTAATTCAGGGCCAGTCTGTCGTGATAACATCTTGTTACATAGCTTATATTTCGTGAGCTATGTGAAAATTACCATTGACATTGGAAATTCGCTGAGCCTTACCATACATGAATTTCTTTACCTATTTACATTCGATAACCTTCCTGGCATAGTGCGTGGAGCGCTTTATTCTTAGGTATAATTTCCAGTGAGCAGTGCTAGCCTAGTTGTGGTTAGGACTGATGCGGTTTCTTATTCGGCGGGTCGCAGGTTCGATCCCGGGCACGCACCTTCGACCTTTCCGAGATGACATATGTGCGTAGCAATTAAATATCGCATGCTTACATGCATGAAAACATCGTAAGGAAACCTGCACGCCTGAGAGTTCTCCATAATGTTCTCGAAGGTGTGTGAAGTCTACCAATTCGCATTGAGCCAGCGTGATGGACGATGGCCTATAAGCCTTCTCTGAGAGGCGACCTGCGCTCAGTGTTGAGACGTTAATGGGTTACTTATGATAATGATGATGTTGATGATGATAAGTTCCATTTCCCAAGTTTGGTTCTCGGCAGGGTTTTTGGGAATTGATAATTAAAATTCGTACCTAATAAAACTCAGAACTAGGAGGCTTCGGTCATGACTATTCTTTACCTTATGCTAGCAAATAGCAATGCCGTGCCACCAAGTGATTTCATTCAAGTGAGCTGCCTCACGAAATAATTACGATGGGGTACATAACTACAATTTGTCCTACCTGCCTGTATTTAATGTAGGTATTTATTTTAAGTTTTATTTGAATAAAAAATTATTCTATTCTATCTGCACCACCTATCTCCTATCTGGAGACACTGAGTATACCTATTGTAATTACTACTTTTTTTTCTGTACCTAGATAATATTATGTCATTTTGCGCCATTGTTGGTTCTCTGGTAGAGCTAGGTAGCGATGATGCAACCAAATTATAGTTTGGTTATGTTTTTAGGGTTCCGTACCAAAATGGTAAAAATGGAACCCTTATGGTGAGACTTTCTCCGTCCGTCCGTCCGTCCGTCCGTCCGTCCGTCTGTCACAGTCGATTATTTCAATAACTATTAAAGCTATCGACATGAAATTTGGCATAGTTGTGTATAATAGTGGCCCAACATCATTGGAATAAAGAAAAATCGAAAATTATTTTTAGTTTTATTAAAAAAGGGGGAAAATCGGGGGTTTGAAATTTCAAAGTAAAATAACTATACCGAGTGGGGTATCATATGAAAGGCCTTTACTTGTGCATTCTAAAACAGTTTTTTATTTATTTCTATACATAATAGTTTTTGATTAATCGGCCAAAATGTTGAAAAAAATACCGGTCCCCCCCCCCTTATCTCCGAAGTTTACCAATAAAAAAATCTGAAATAATTATGGTCAATAGAAGTTTATGTATATTTTACAGGAAAAATAAAAGCAACGCGAAAATTATTTTAGTTTGATTAAAAAAGGGGGAAAATTGTGGGTTTGAAATTTCAAAGTAAGATAACTATACCGAGTGGGGTATCATATAGAAGGCCTTTACTTGTGCATTCTAAAATAGTTTTTTATTTATTTCTAGATATAATAGTTTTTGATTAATCGGCCAAAATGTCGAAAAAATATCGTTCCCCCCCCCCTTATCTCCGAAGTTTACCAATCGAAAAATTTGAAATAATTATGGTCAATAGAGTTTTATGTATATTTTACAGGAAAAATAAAATCAACGCGAAAATTATTTTAGTTTAATTAAAAAAGGGGGAAAATCAGGGGTTTGAAATTTCAAAGTAAGATAATTATACCGAGTGGGGTATCATATGAAAGGTCTTTACTTGTGCATTCTAAAACAGTTTTTTATTTATTTCTATATATAATAGTTTTTGAGTAATCGGCCAAAATGTCGAAAAAAATACCGTTCCCCTCCCCCCCCCCCCCCTTATCTCCGAAGTTTACCAATCGAAAAATCTGAAATAATTATGGTCAATAGAAGTTTATGTATATTTTACAGGAAAAATAAAACCAACGCTCTAACTAGCATAGTTTTTTTTATATTAACAATAAACCTCTACAAACAAAGTTAACGATAAATAAGCAAATTAATATAATATTATCGTTTTACTTTTACTTTTGGAGTACGGAACCCTCGGTGCGCGAGTCCGACTCGCACTTGGCCGGCTTTTTTTTTTGTAAACAGACTTTCAAAAAAAGGAGGAGGCTCTCAATTCGACGTGTATGTTTTTTGGCCACAAAAAATACACGTCGAATCTGAACCGTCTGGTATCTGAACCGATTTCAGTAATTATTTATTTTTTGCTATACATACTAAGTATATGCTTAATATCAAAAAGTATAATTATGATGATTCATTCATTCAACCTGGTTAGATTGCATTGAAGTTCGGACTTGAGTCTCGACCTCTAATAAAAACCTTTTTGTCTACTCCGTTTCTTATGACGCGAAAATTGAAAACGTCACGTTTCCACGTGTGCACTTAATTATGCACGTCGCGTGTGTTACCTATTATTATATCATTACTTCTATCACTTCTATTTTGGTATGGTCATAGTCCGCACGCATTACTTATTTGTACACCGCACAATCAATTGTGATAACTCAATGTATAGGCTATTCAATAAAGAGTCGTCGTAGCAAAAACTTAACTAAACGTTAACATTAGTTCACTTTACGTTATGTCTATCATTTGAAATCGCTGCCCTCTGTACTATAACCTCAAAATATAATCTCAATCAATAGGTAGGTATTCAATACCTTTTATAGTGCCTTAACGACCTTTGTTGTTAGATGGAAGAAATCTTGATTACCGATACTACCAAGAACGCCTATCAATGAAGATATTATGATACCTACCTAGTGCGAGACGCAAGAGTCTCGCAAGATCAGTCTTGTTTTTGCTACAAAAAGGCGGTCTTGGTTTTGGTCTTGTAAAAATAAAAGAACAAGACCACGACCGTTTTTGGGTAACACTAGTTTTATTTTTTAATATTGTTTTGACATGTCATATAATGTAAACTTAAATAACTAAAGGACCTCAGTGTATGACATCTCAAAACAATTACATAATTGAATCAATATACTACTTTTAACGTTGGTGGTGTGCTCGGTATTGGATGGCGATGGGTTAAGTTCAAAGTGATTTAGGGCCGATTTCACCAACGTAAAATAAATCTTATCCTAGCGCAAATAAATTTGATATTTTGACAGTATTCTCAAAACAAAAACTGTCAAATTTATTCCGTGGTAAAACGTCACTGAACGTTGGTGAAATCGGCACTTAAATACCTAAGGCGCGCTTGCAGGTAATTTTGACAGAAGCTTTAATACGAAATCTGTCAAATCTGTCTTTTTAACCCAGAGTTAGCTGCTAACTCTGGGATAAAAGGATAGCTCGACGTTTCTGCAAGCGCGCCTAAGTATCACAATTTGTTTTAAGTTAGCCTGGTGATCTGAGAAAACGCTAGCGAGCTAAGGGTACTTAACAAACAGCTTAATTCGCCATTTTGCGTGTAGCCCTGAACTCAGTCGAAGGTCGGGCCGTGATAGCACGTGGCTACCTCAAAATTTTCGATTCAGAATTTTCAGAAATGCATTAAACTACCTTGAAATGTCTTATAGAGTTTGTACTTAAAATGAATCACATTCTGATTTGAAATGGTAAACAATGTTCATTTATAGGCCCAGTGGAAATGTACTTACATTTCACCATGCAAAAATAAAAAATGAGTGTGTACATAAAAGATATTTTTCCGAAGTGTTCATATTGAGGCTAGAATGGAAAAATAAATTTCCAACAACATTTTCTTTGGGAAAACTTCCTATAAATTAAAGTGTTCCTGAAAGTGATGAATACCTATCATTTAATAAATGGGACTCCTTGAGAAGGAAAATAAGCGTTTTCAAAGCTAGGTAGGTTCAACATTTACGAAAAATTGTTGGAGATAAAAAATTCCCTTTAGGGAGGCGAGAATTTGCCAAGATATTTAGGTTAATTACCTTTTCACGTCTGGCCGTTCGGGCTGCGGCCCTACCGTCCGCTCATTATGAGGAGCGATCTTGAGCGCACCACATAGGTACAAACTTCGTTTGATTCTTATCGAGTTCAAAAGTTGTTCCTTTGTAATTTGAGATAGGTTATGTGGACTATGGGCTTCTTCTTCTTTGCGAGCCTTTTCATTTTATCCATCACTAGCTGATGCCCCCGACTTCGTCCACGTGGATTTAACTTAACATGTATTGAATTGTAAATTTGCAATTTCTTGGAGTCCCTCGTTATGGAAACACTGCATACATAATACATAGCATAGTACCTACTGTAAACTTGTTTTGAAAAGAGCAACCGCCGAGTTTCTTGCTGGTTCTTCTCGGCAGGAAGGGCATTCCGAACCAGGCAGTGGTAGACTCACCGACGATTCAAAAGCACTTGTTTAGAAAATAAAAAAATGATTCTATTCTATTCTAATAAATTCACTATTCTATCTCCATGTATTTTAGTATTCTACCGCTTTTCAAGCATAAAACTTCTCAGCTGTCTCGTCAAGTTCAATCCGCATTTATAAAAAGCTCTTCACAGTTTCGCTCTTCAATCGACAGCGTCGTAAATCCTCACGACAAAACAAAGCCGAAGGCCAACCTAGGGGGTGGCCGGGACAAAAGGTCAAGTTGATCCTATACCTACCTATGTTGTAAACCCACATTCTATGACTCTAGGAACCTATGTATGCCTTAAGTACTGTTATCCGTTAAGAGCTGTGATAGATTCAATCGGAGATTGATTTCGTTTAAATCGTTCATCAGAATAATTCATATCGACAGTAAGTTTTTTGACTGCCTGGAGATAAGTTCTTTGAAAATGCCGGGGGAACCCTTCGTTTTTCGGGAATAAAAAGTCACTCTCCAATTCCTCAATTATATCTATGTAGGGTACTTAGGTACGTCGGTACTTTGTTTCGTTGCTGCGTGATTAAAAGATAAACCAACAAACCACAAAACACACATACGCTACTTTTAATCCGGGAAGACAAACACTTCGCCGTCAAAAGCTAGGATATAATTTAATCAACTCCTGAGAGCGGCAATAAGATAAAGCTGTCGACGAAACGGAATATGGAAAGGGTCATGATTCTCAAAAATCGGCCAAGTGCGAGTCGGGCCTCGCTCTTTTAGGGTTCCGTTAAAAAAAATTAAATTAAAATATTTCCATGTACATGGAAATATTTTAATTTAATTTTTTTAATTTAATTTATTTTTTATTATTTGTTGTTATAGCGGCAATAGAAATACAAAATATGTGAAAATTTCAGCTGTCTATCTATTACGGTTTACGAGATACAGGTCGCTGACAGACGGACGGACAGCGGAGGCTTAGTAATAGGGTCCCGTTGGCACCCTTTGGGTACGGAACCCTAAAAATGACAAATACGACACAGATAGAAGAATTCCCGATTCAAAAATAGCATCTCATCAACGCGTAATGCCGGCTCATCTCCCTTAATGGATGCTTCCGGAATCATTAAAATGTCCGCGCGCCGTGATGAGCGTTTACACTGAACATTGAGGATAATCATTGACAATTGCTGACGATTACCTGAAGTAGCAGTGATCGCATAGTTGTTAGGATTGCGGTCTCCTGTACAGGGGTCGTAGGCTCGATTCGGGGCTCGCACCTTCGACTATTCAAAGCTTTGAGTAATATTCAAAGTTATGTGCATTTAAGCAATTAAAATAATATCACGTCATGCTGAATAACGATGAAGGAAAACATCGTGAGGAAACCTGTACACTTAAGAGTTTTCTATAATGTTCTCAAAGGTGTGTGAAATCTACCAATTCGCATTGGACCAGGCGTGGTGTAATAATTTGGTTTATAGCCCTTCTCTGAGCGGAGTCCTGCACTCAATAGTGAGACGTTGATGGGTTGCTGATAATGATGATGACCTGAAATAACTGCCTACTTAACACTGAGTATATTTACTGATGATCACGACTTCGTTCCTCTCATGTTTATTTTACTTCGACGCTAATGTCATCGAATACTTATACGATCAATAGAATTAAAACGTAGACTAAGACTGTGTTAGCGCGTCACCGCTTTTCTGCAAGAAACATTTGTTTAAAAGAAAAATACGAAACTTCCCCGGAATGCAGGTTACGAATCCGTTAAACACATAACTCTGAAAAGTCAAAGGTGTGTGCCTGGGATTAAATCTGCAACCCTCCGAGTAGGAGACCGCAGTTCTAACCACTAGTCTATCACTGCACATAACTACACCCGAAACCTCCCAAATAAAGCAGTAATTACACCTGCATTACTACCTATTAGAAACACTTTTATTCACGCATTGATTGTCACGTGTTGGTTGACGCGATTTAAATTCTATAGATCACAAGTAGGTGTCACTAATGTAGTACACAATGCCTATAAATGTAATCCTTATATAAGACACGAGTTCACGTGTCTCGACACCTTACTGTAATCGTCACGAAGTCAGGGTTAAAAAAATATGATTTATACCCTACTTACCTACTGACTAAGTATGCATGAATTGCAATAGCCCAACGGTTAAAGGTGCGGACTGAAACTGAAAGGTCGCACCCGTTGCACTATTGTCGTACCCACTCCTAACACAAGCTTTCCGCTTAATTGGAGGGGAGAGGAGAATATTAGTCAACTTCAACTTGGCTGATATTCTTTTTAAAAATAAAAAAAAATTAAAATATTAAATATTTTTTATCGATAAATAATTAAATCATCATCATCATCAACCCATCAACGGCTTACTACTGAGAGCAGATCTCTTCTCAGAGAAGGGTTATATGTGAATGCGAATTGGCGGAATTCACACACCTTCGAGGACATTATGAAAAACTCTCAGGTGTGCAGGTTTCCTCACGATGTTTTATTTCACGAACCTGCGACCCCCTGAATAGGAGACCACAGCCCTAAACACAAGGCTATCTATATCACTGCTGCAATAATAAAATAGGGTCTTTATTAATAAATAATTAAATGGGGGTTTTAAAAAATAATAATAAATAAAATACACGTCCACTGGTTATCGCTCAGATGATCAAGCAAGGATAGTTTTTCGAATGCGAACGAAATTTTCGCACTCGAGCATCGCGGCACCGCTTCTAGTTTTTGACAACCATTTTAAATTGTCGATTAAACTTAATTAAAGTGCATTAGTTTTTTATGACGTCACAGTTTACTATTTCATACAAGCTGCCATCCATGCATGATAACGCGCGTTAATTAGGTAGTTTTTGAGTTGAAATTAATGAAAAACTAATTAATGTAATTTCACCGATGTACTATAATTATTCAATATTTTTCTTTGTTGATATTATATCTTAAAATCTTAAAATTACCAGCAATAAGTATTAAGTAATAACCTGTATAATGACTAATGAGTTTCACAATGGAACTTTGAAATGCAGTGAGAAGTTAGTGAATAGCAGTGCAATATTAAATTGCTCGAACTCGTAGAGCCGAAGTTGGGAACTCATCGAAACTTCGAAATCTCGTAGAACTTTTCGACAATGGTTTTAGGAGTCCTCTTACTTTTAACTAATGAACTGGCGAAGTTTGAGTGGAAATTGTTTCTATTTTAGTTTAGTGCTTTTTGAGTAGGTTATGGTACCTACTCTCATTATAATTATCAGCAACAAGTCAGTTACCCATAAAGGGCTCACTACAGAGCGCAGGTCTCCCCTCAGAGAAGGGTATGAACCATAATATAGTCCACCACGCTGGCCCACTGCAAATTGGCAGACTTCACAGATCTTTGAGAACATTATGGAGAACTCGCGGGCGTGCAAGTTCCTATCTTAACTTTGAAGAGTCAATCGAAGCCCGTACCTCGGCTGTCACTGTTTTAGATTTTCAGTTTACACTAACAGGGGACTTTAGTCAACTTTGAGGGTTCGAAAGGAAATAAACGAATGGATCCTTGGATCCTAATGGATCTTTTTCTTAAACTTTAACTAAATTAAAAGTTACAATACAATGTAATCTCAGAATATTTGCCACCCTAAAGCCACATAAAGCTCCCATAGCTTGCGCTTCACTTAACTTCCGGCGAACAAATTAACGAAATGCAACTTTGAAAATTTATGAAAAAAAAACCAACACGTGAAATATTTTTTTTTAGTATTTTCTGCTTGCTAATAAAGGGGTCATTCGTTTGCAAATTACCAACCTTACATCTCCTTAACGGATTGCCAACATATTACCAGTAACCCTGTATAATAGCCGTGGCAATTTTCAGCGGAGTTTTTATCCACGCGTCAGGGATTTTTATCCTCTGTAGTCCCTCGTCTGCGAAGGCAATAAGACTTAAATCCTATTTTGGTTAAATTAGGCCTTGCATTCATTCGTAGTATCAGTGTCCCAATTTCACCAACTGTAAGCAAGTACAATGCTAAAAGTGGCCTATTTCTTTTCACACCACAGCGACTGCAAACGACAATACGAGTAGGTATTGTGTAAGGAGTGACACGCGACCTAGCTTTTGTTTCATATTCGTTTTACGCGTGCTATATTTTATACATGGCGACTATGACTGTCCGTCTTACTGCAGTACCGATATGACATTTCTTGTCGTGGTTAATAATATTACAATAGTCTATTTATTTATTTAAACACACTTATATTACATTTACAATAACGTTTACAAAAATTTTACACTCACAATATAGATTATAGACATATACCGATTACAAGTGAACATAACATTCGCGGGTTGTGTCATGCAAACTAATGATAATAACAATTGCAATGATAAAATAAGTAATAGAAAATGAAATCATTAATATAGAAAATATTTACAAAAAAAAAAAATAATAGAAAATGTCAAGAACGTACACTTTTTGGCTGTCGATATAAAACGAGGTAACTCGCGTGTCGAACTCTCTAGCTAGTTAAAAATTTTATCTTAAATTCTACCATTTTTAGACACAATTCAGTCTTCATATTATATCGCAAGCGATTTATCCTAACTTACAAACACTATATCAAAGTATTGAGTCAAGGTCTAGCAAATATTAGCTTGGACTTTATAGGCTTCAGTTTCACTCACTGTTGCCTAAATAAAACGGCAAATAGGAAATTCCTGCTACAAAATATTTGATTCTTAGCGTTAAGTTTATTGGTGTAGCTTGAATGCTTTTACAAAAGCCTTTTTGCACTGTCAAGTCCGTGGAGTCAAAATATCACGTCCAATTAAAAAAAGAGGGGGTGTTATAAATTTAACGTGTGTATATGTGTGTCTGTATATTCCCTCGCAGCAGCCTTCCAAGTTGACTGATTTTGATACGGTTTTTTCTGTTTGAAAGCTCATATAATCGAGGTGGATCTTAGCTATAATTTATGAAGATCTGCTCAGGCGTTTGAAGATCATCAGTTCATTTCCTACTTGATTAAAGGGTCTTACGAGCTGTCACTGGTTCGATTGACTTGAAATTTGGTTACTTCGGATTATTTCCAAAGCATGGTATCAAGTAGTCTGCGGGATACCTAACTCCTCAGCATCTTACAGCAGATATAATGTATTTGGGCTCATTAGAATGTCTCAATGGGTAGGTTTCAGATTGATGATGATCGAGGATCGAGAATCGAGGAGGAGGATCTGATGATGGAGCAGAAAACTGGGTAACAGGATGTAAGATAAATCTTGCATAGACCGGCCATAGATTCACATCTCGGTCGTCGGGGGTCGTTTTTTTTGCCATTTTTCAGCCCTCTACAATCTGTCAGTTTGTAGCTATTAGTAGATTCGAGGGAGTTATGCGTCGTGGATGGGAGAAGGACTCCACCGAGAGACTCTTCCCATTAATGCAATTGCTGACTCACAGTGGCATTTATTTTGCTAGACTTGGCTAACGGGGGAGTTAAATTTTTTAATTTACACTTGCTAAGTTTGTTTATCTCACCCTTTGATTATTTATTAAACCAACACATCTCACCCGATGCTCCTTTCAAACGTATTACTCTAATTATTAGATTTTAATATTTGTTATTTTAGAAAACTATAATCTGAGTAGCTATTTACAACGTTATAATGTAGGCAGGTCTATGTCTTACAACGAATCAATTGAATAATAAATTGCCTACAGATTTTATTCATTGCCACCTCACTCAGAATACCAAAATAGCACGTGTCACACTGCGGGGTGTTGACCTTTTTATCAAGATCGACAAATCACCTTTTTGCTGTAACTCTAACTTCTATAGTTTTTCGTCACGTTGCAGATACCTAGGCGTATGGTAGGTAGGATTTGGCTGAAATTTGGAATGGAGATAGATTATACCCTGGAATAACACAGAGGCTACATTTTATCACGGAAAATTAATGGGTTCCCGTGGGAATCAAAAAACCTTACCGCGGACGAAGTCGTGGGCATCATCTAGTTGAATAATAAATTACATTATTATCAGGGAGCAGAATGTGAGTTAACTTCTTAAAAGGTACTCTCCTCGTATTAAAAAATATCATCCATGTTGAATATGACTAATATTTGGGCGTTTATCCACGATCGAATTTGACGTGAGTTACTCACAAATTAGTCGATACTCGGACTAATTTCATAAACTTGACACTTTCAAGTAAAGATTTTTATATAAACCTGTGAAGATAATACTGCCATTGGCGCAAGTAGAATGCCATAAGCCTACTTTGTCGTATTAGTTTACAAATTGCGAAAAACCAAATTAAATTTGAATTTCGCGGGCAGACCTTGTTTAGTTCGCCTTAAGAGCTACGAGCAAACTATGCAATTTCCATTTCCCCTCCAAGTAATTGTAAATCTATTGTCATCCCGCGAGTAGCGTGGCCTTAATAAGCGTGTTTACTCGGCTCCTAACCTTATGCCACTTGCCAGTCTGTTCTAGTTTACGTCGTAATCCTGAGATAATAGGGGCCGTCGACTTCTCTGCTAGTGCATCGCATGTTATGAACTCATGAGGCCTGTTTAAGAAACCTTCACTGTGAAATAATAATAATTGTAAACGTTTAGGATCCCTTAGGCTGGGTTGCATCAACTTTTGACGGACCCGTACCTATCGTTTAAATATGGCGCCAACGAACGTTAGTCAAAGAAAGCGTTGATTCACCATCTAGCTATGTTAGCGCTTATGTTGGTTTATTAATAGACGTTAAAGTTCGTACATGTCTGTTATAATTCTACTAGTGGACCCGCCCCGGCTTTGCACGGGTAGGCTACAAAACAAACACAATGGTATAATCATCTAGGGCCTGGAGGTTAATGATAAAGTCTATGTCTATGGCTAAAAGCCTCATATAAATGTGGAATGCCTGTATTCGATCGTTGTCCTTTATGTGAGTGACTTTTGCTGCTACCCGTGAAGCATTATGTCCTCTATCTCCTATAATATTTATCAGATCTTCATCAAAATTAGACAAACAATGCCTGATATTATACACTTTTAAATAAAAAAAGAATGATTAAAATCAGTTCAAATTTGACGTAATTATGAAGTAAAACCGATAAAAACTTTCATCCCCTATCCTGGAGGAACCTTATTGTTTATCAGGATAAAAACTCCTATATGTTGACCCGGAGTATCACCTACTACTATACCAAATTTCATACAATTCCGTTCAGTAGTTTTTGCGTGATGCCCGGACAGACAGACAGACAGACAGACGGACAGACAGACAAAAATTAAATAAAAATCTGTTTTGGGATCAGTATTGATAATAAAGCATCCTTCGGTTAAAATTTTCAAAATAGATTATATGTACAGAAATCGTCCAGTTACAGTTTTGTTATAAGTATAGATATACCTCCTTATTCATAAACAAGTTATAAGCGTACTATAGCTAAAATATGTTTTGTTACTGTCAAATGAATTCAAAATGTCAAATGATAGAATAAGACAAAACATATTTTAGCTATAATAAGCTTTTAACTTGTTTATGAATAAGACCCATAGATTATTAGGTTAATAGTTGAAGCGCAAGGTTCAAGGATCCCACCGCATTATTATCACTAGAATACTTTTACCGTTATGTGATTAATAGCGAGACGTGAGATGACGATCATCCGCGTGGAATTAATTTTTTAACAAATATAAATTAATTTTTTTTAATGCAATCTTTTATCTACATCATTAGACTCTGGATATCATCTAGGATCAGAGTACTTGTTATGACGAATCAAACGAGCCCAAACTCGATGGGGCTACGTCGTTTTATTACAGAGTTCCGATAGCCATCTTCCGTCTCCATCATCAGATCAGCTCCATGTCACAATAATGTTGCATTGTCATCCGATTTACACATACATGCATTTCAGCTCGACCAGAAACCGGGAAGTGGGTCTAATTCATCTTGCAAGATTTGACCCAAATAAACAATAATAAGCTTGTAAAAAAACCAGCACAAACCGGGATAGAAAAGTAGCCTACGCCACTCTCCAGATCCAATGAACGATGTTATGCGAAAATCACGTCAATCCATCTCTCCATTGCAAGAACAAACTAACAAACAAACACACTTTCACATTAAATATATTAAAGACTAATATGTATTAGAAAGGATAGCTTACGGTAGTTGAGGAATTGAAGAATGACATAATATACCTTTTATCCCGGAAAAACAAAGGGTTCTTGAGAGTTTTTTAAAAACCAAACTACAGCAGACGAAGATAGTTATGAAATAATGTTTCTATTATACGTATTTATGTACATGTTATTATACCTACTAGTAGGGAGTAGTGATAGGCGCAAGATGTCATCAAAGAAGAATGACGATGATGCAATCGCAAGCACAACATTTCAAAGGGAGAGAACAGAACCGCGTATAATTCAGTAGTATGTAGGTTAATTCGAACAGAGAGTTTTCTTTTGTATTGTGTTCAGAGTAATGAGCGGTTCACGGCCGACAAAAGCGAGCGGAGCGGATGACTGCACTGGAGCGGAGAGGGAACGGGTTCATTGTACGGTCCCGTTGGTCCGCGTACACTGTTCAAAATGCACTCTATGTACTATGTACCAAGTTACCAACGACGACGCGACTATTTAATTTTTTACGGAGACGCTATTTACGGAGGCGTTACATAATACTAGACGATGCCCGCGATTTCGTCTGCGTGGATTAAGGCCAGCCACTCATTGTGATTTTTGTCGCCGTGGCTTTTTGTCGTCAAGTAGAGTGCTATGAAGATATTCGGAAGTGCGCTCACTGTAGAGACGAGACAATACGGCGACAAATAGTTCCAGCATCTGACGACAATTGAAATTCATTTTCAAGAATGAGCGCGTTTTGTCGCCCTGTGACATTAAACACTGGGCGCACCGTGGGCGACAGTAGGTGACAGCGACAAAAAGTCACGGCGACAAAAATCACAATGAGGTTTTCAATTCTTGCAGGAATTCCTTAATTTTCCGGGATAAAATGTATCCATGTGTTAATCCTGGGTATGAGCTATCACTATTCCAAATTTCAGCCAAATCGGTTCATTCGTTGTGGCGTGAAAGAATAACAAACATCCATCCATCCATCTATACATCCATCCTCACAAACATTCGCATTTATAATATTAGTAGGACTCTATGGCTGAGATTCATAGAGCATACTTTTACTTGGCTCGGATTTGGCTGAGATAAAGAGAACAAACATGTCCGGCCTACGAATAGAGTAATTAATCTTTAAGTGTTCGGCATAAATCTTTATTTAACTAACTATGACAAAGCCAAAAGGAGGGATTATGATTTTAGCAGTCTATGTATGTATGTATGTGACTATTTACGAATGTCCCACCGTGGTGCCTAAACTACTGAGCCGATTTTGATGAATGAGGTGTCGATCGATTCGTTACGATGATCCGGGTGACTTAGGCTACATTTCATACTAACAAAATCAATATGGCGGATGTTACATCCTATTTACAGTAGACGGGTTACAGTTTTAAACTTTTATTTTTGTTAATCTCCATCTTGAGTTTGAACTGAATGAGAGTGCGGTCTTTAATATTAGAGCCATAGACTTAAGTCCAAGCCAAGTCTAGATCAGTGCGTACAAATAGGTAATTTCGGAAAAATTTCAATATCCCTTAACCCACCTTAACAAATTATACACTAAAACCTTCCTCATGAATCACCCTATCAGTGAAAACCGCATGAAAATCTGTTCAGTAGTTTTTGAGTTTAACGCGAACAGACAGACAGACAGACAGACGCGGCGGGGGTAGTAGTATGTATGTAGTGATTAAGTATATAAGTTGGGTTATTATTGAAAAGATATCTTTAGATTGACCTACTAAGTATTTTCCAATGTAAATCCAAAATTATGGATGCCCGTTTTTACAGAAAATGATTTACAATTTATAAAATAAATGTACCTACATTAAGAATATATTTTAACAATACCTATATTACGTAACATAAGAATGCTTAAACATTATTGTGTCTTGAATCACGACATTTATTGTGAGATCAAAGAGTCACTTTGAATGCAAATGATATTTAATGCGATTCATAAACCTTTGTGAGAATTATAGTTCAAAAACAGAGCATGTTTACATCTCTACTCTTTCTAGATAGCTGTATATTTTACCGTGTTTGCAAAATCATGAATAATATCCCGTCTTAAAGCTATGAATATTTGAACGAGGCGGACTAAAGAGCGAGATAGGTCACGTAACGCGACGATACAATCACAGTATGCTATTCGTATCTCTGGGAAGTTCATTTTTGCGAAATCTGCTGTATGTTACGACTTTACTAGTTTTTGCTCTCGGCTTCGCTCACGTTAAGTTCGATTTTTCAAACCCCTATTTTACCCCCTTAGGGGTTTAATTTTAAAAATCCTTTCTTAGCGGATGCTTACGTCTCATTATAGCTGTGCCCAGTCCAGTAGTTTGAGCTGTGCGTTGATAGATCAGTCAGTCAGTCACCTTTTTCTTTTATATATTTAAAAATTACTTTTTTTGGAATGTAGTTCCTTATCGGACGGTACGGACTTGGCGGATGGGGGTAGGCGAAAAAAAGTGTAAGAATTTTTCCGTCACGACCCTTGTGTGTTGCCTTCGTTTATTACGTAGCGAATAAACGGAGGTGTGGAACTATCGGTTTGGGGGTTCGAATCCTGACTTCAGATTATTTTTTATTTTATTTATTTTATTATTATTAATTTATTGACCGAGCGAAGCGAAGGGCTCTGAGTCTACTTGAGTGTATTTGCAGTTGTCCATCCGTCCGTCCGTCTGTCAGAGCCTTACTTCAAGCCAAACTTTTGAATTACTGATCGTAATTTAAATACAATACCAATGTACTCGTAAGCCGATTGGTTTAATACTCAAAGCCTTCAGCCGAATATGGCTTAAAAAGTTATAAAAATCTTTATTTCAGGGGGGCTCTCATAGAAGCGAATGTATGGCACTGTCACTCAGCTCAGACTCAAAGCTGAGACAGATTTATGTCAGGACATATTTGTGTCTCATTTAACTCTATCTTGAGTCTAGAGCAGAGCCAGAGTACGATTTATAAGCTCAGCCTAAGTTTCAAATCTACTGATATTATAAATACCAAAGTTTGTTTGTTTGTTGATTTGTCCTTCAATCACGCAGCAACGGAGCAACGGATCGACTTGATTTTTTGTATGGGTAATAGTTGAGAACCTCAAGAATTTTTTACCTCGGAAAAGCTAAGAGTTTTATAAACCCTAATCCCAAGCGGACGAAGGGCAAAAGCTAGTAATAAAGTGTGGTATAAATAAAACCAATGAAATCTAAATTTAGCTCCCTACATGTGGCACGTTATAATGCTGCGGTGATCATGCTATACCTACCTCGTGTAATGATGGGATTATGGCTGTGTTTATTGAATAAAGTGAGAATATCCGCACCGGGAAGCCACGTGGAATATCAAGTGATATTACCTTAGGGTTTGTGCGCACTGTCGACTTAAACTTAGACTTCTTGCGACATAACGTCGAAATTTTTGACTTGGGTGTAGTTGAGGACCTGTAGGGACCTGTAACAATTTTGTCCACTCAATTACTCGTGAATCTCTTAAGGTAGACCGTATATCACGAGAAAAGGAGTAGACAAAAATTTCTCATAGTGTTCTAACACTTATACAGCATTTTATATCAGCATAAGCGCTGTTTTATTGTGAACACGTTGTTAAAGGGTTTTCTGCGAAAAATTTGGTCCTAATGGAGGTTTGCGAATTTTAAAAATTTAAATTTCAACGCGTGGGGAAATGAGTGACAGAGAGATCCGAGGTAAGTATACCGTGTAATAAAAAAGGACAGAGCATAAGGATTTTTTAATAATTAATTAAAAATATCCTGTCCAGGATTTTTCCAGCAAACCCATTTTTAATACATTTTTTAATAGACTAAATTTATTATAAAATAGGTCTCATTCAATAATCACCCCGGTGAAGGTCGACTTAGGTTCGGATCTTAGACCATAGGGCATAGTCCACCACGCCGGCTGACAGTTCTAATTAACAACTGAACGATAGCCGCTGAGACAGAGAATAATTACCCTCCTAAGGTGCGATTTTCTAAGTTATTCCTTTGATCGTAACCGTATTCGATGACATTATCGTCAAAATAAAAAAAAACTTGAGAGGTGTCAAGGGACACCCGGGTGGAACGTAGCTCCTTTCGATTAATTTTAGTGAAGGAATTGTAATAAACTAGTGGTATCATGTAGTATTAAATTGAGTAACTACGATGAATTATATTATTTAGTTTATTTCTATTGCACAGTTACAAAACCAAAGAGTTACTCTGGTGGACTTACTGTTTTTTCACAGATGGCGTTAGTAGTACAATAACATTTTATCCAATTTATACAATAAAAAATTAGGGAAAAATTCCACATTTAGAAATTATTTAAAATAAAATTGAATATAGAAAATTCAGTCTGTCGAGCTGGGATTCGAACCATCGACGTTGAACTTTTAGGCGACTGCCCTAACCACTAGGCCATGCAGACGCTGTGTTCTAAGGCGAAAATACCGAACACAATGCAAAATTCACATTCAACAAAAAAGTGTCGGTTTCAAAAATGTGTCGGTTCCTTAATTTTTTCCGTCTAGCACCCTTCCGTACCGCGCGATAAGGAACTACGTTCCAATAAACCATAGCAGCATTGAATTAGAGGTCAATTTCGTGTAGGCATTCTTATACGTTTAGGTATGTACGATACCTAAACGTACGGTACGTTAAAATCGGTTGCACTGATTTGTGACTTTAAATCAATACAATCTTTACTTTGACTAGTATATTATATTCTGTGCTTTGACGCTGATGCCATTGAATACGAATACGGTCAATGGAATAACTTTTAGACAATTGGTGCCCTGACGTCACTGTCGCTACTAAATAGTTCTAATTTCTGTAGCAGTCATACTTTCCACTGCTAACCTCAAAATATTAAGATGATCGCCAAAAATCACTCATCAATGTCACCCTTTCGTGTATCGCTGGCCTTAACTAGGGTTGTCACTTATCACCGATACCGATAAATGAACGATATTATAATAGGGTATTTGACTACTTTTAGAAAATCATCTTAAATTGTTAATAATGCTATGCTGAAGCTAACAAAACGTATATTTCGGCATAATTTTCAGTATTTTTCATAAAAATCGAGAAATAAATTCAAAAAAATAAATTGCCGCCGAAACGTTCCATTTGCTCTCATGATGTAACAGTTCACATTTCAAACAATGACAATGCCACATCCCATATGTGGCGAGGACTGTGACGTCATTCGAGATCACGGAACGTTTTCGATCACGTGACCATAGCCGGAATTATAGCAATTTTATTTAATGTTTTCTAATTAAATAAAACTTTATTTTTTAGTTTTGTCGTATGGAATAATGTTTTTAGATAATAATCTTTTAGGATGACACCAAATGAAACGATATTTTTAATATAGTCAAATACCGTATTGTCATGGTTGTGTGTGTTTGTATGTTGGTGTTTACAACCCTAACTCTGTTCCCTCGTAACTTGCAAAATTTTATTGAGATTTTGATAAAATATGTCGTGATTTGGCTTCATCGTAAGGGACCTCGCCAACTACGCGGCTTAAACCACCACTAAATATTCTCGAGGTCGCCGCATCGGTTGCAGAAACACATATTGGTACAGTTTTTGCAAATCACGAAGGCGAGTGAGCTTTACTTGTGGTTACTTCGTGTACATGCACATTGCATAAGTGTGCGTGCCTGTCAAAGCCTAGGTGGGAGCGGGCAGGCGCGAACATTGCGCTCGCTCACACTTATACAGATACGACACACACACAACCAGAAGTCAGTCGCCCTCGTGAATTGCAAGAACTATATTTATGTTTACTCAAAAGATAAGACAGACTGAAACCCGAATGTTCGACGCTTCAAACCCCTGATTTTTTTTAAAGAGCAACTGCATTGGTTCATCTGGGTTGGAACGGAATCCCGAATCAGGTGGTATATTCACTTGACGATTCAAAACCAAAGTGCAGTGCAGCAAATCTTTTCTATTAATTCTCTTAGGCTGAGATCTATAGATCGTACTCTGACTCTGCTCAAGACTCAACATAGAGTTAAAATGTTCATCAACGTTACAGTTCATCGTTTTCATCGTTTCATCGCCCGCCCGAATTCAACATACTTGTACAAACTAAAATTATTTTATAATTTTGTAGTGGCGTTTGAAGTAGGTTTTTTTTTAAATTTTATAGAATATTATTATAGCAGCCCTAGGTGTACCGTAAACGGTGCATTGGTACAAGTACAGGACGCAGTCAATTGGTGGGGGACGGCGCTATTTCTGTACCGTCTGCTCTCCCGCTAATGACAGCAAATTGTCCCCACTGAGACAGGAATAACTAGGAGCCTAACCGCTCTACTACCATCTACTTCACAGCATCAAAATTTTATGGGTACAGATAGATTTATGAACTTCTAGCTGATGCCCGCGACATCGTCCGCGTGGATTTAGTTTTTTAGTTTTAGTTTTTTAAAGTACCTCGGGAACTCTTTGATTTCCCGGAATAAAAAGTAGCCTATGCCACTCTCCAGGTCCTCAACTATACCCATGCAAAAAATCACGTCGATCCGTAGCTCTGTTGCAGCGTGATTGAAGGACAAACCAACAAACAAACACTCTTTCGCATTTATAATATTAGTAAGGAGTAAGGATTTGACTTATGTTACTTAATTATTATAATATACTAGCTGACTCTGCGAACTTCGTACCGCCATCAAAAATATTTAGGGGTGGGTCACCCTTATCATTTAGGGGTATGAAAAATAGATGGCCGATTCTCAGACCTACCCGATATGCACACAAAATTTCATAAAAATCGGTCCAGCCGTTTCGGAGGAGTTTGGTAACAAACACCGCGACATGAGAATTTTATATATCAGATTCAAAAAATGATATGGTTGGTACTAATGTGTTTAACTTGTTTTGGCCGTGGCTAGTTACCCCCCTATAACTGTCATTGTCAAAGACGTGCCGCCAAGTGATTTAGCGTTCGGGCACGATGGCGTGTAGAAACAGATAAGGGATATGGGTTGAATGTCCACTCCCATACCCCTAAAGAGTTAGCCCGCTACCATTTTAGACTGCATCGTCACTTACCATCAGGTGAGAACGCAGTCTAGGATTATCTTGCCATCAATAAAAACAAACTGCCACAGCTGCCCTTAAGTTAGCTTTTCAAGTTAGTGAAAGTTGGTAGACATCTTAAGCTTAAATCGTCACTTAACAAAAGGTGAGATCGCAGTCAAGGACTTTCTGGTCCTGAATAAAAAAAATAGGCCTAAGGTCAAAACCTTGTAGTTCTCATGAATTTTTAAGGCTTTACCACTAGTTCAGAACTTAAGAAAGCAGATTCTGCTGAGCCGGCAAGAAACTCAACAGTTTCGGTCAACAGAAATTTCAGTTTCTTGATTCAATTAAGTAATCCTTTTTTCCGTGCGGTGGATACCTGCCCTAGCGGATTCAATAGGCACGGATTGGCATCGATTCACAAATAAATACAATTTCCGATCCAATGGCCGTGGACAAAATGATCACCGTTGCGGATTCCATTATACTCTTGTATCACTAGTGTGCATAATTGTCAAGGCTCGTTATTGTTATAGGTACGTTTCCGGAATCTCTGGCGAACCCACTCACGTCGAAATGGGATATTTAAAAAGCAGTGATATAGTCTAGCTGTTACAGCCTACAGCCTGCGGTCTCCAATTCGGGGGGTCACAGGTTCGATCCCGAGTACGTACCTCTTTTATGTACGTTTAAGCAGATAAATATCACATGCTTCAACGTTGAAAGAAAATATCGCGAGGAGACTTGCACGCCTGAGAGTTCTCCATAATGTTCTCAAAAGGTGTGTCTAAAGATTTTAGTCTTATTTCGTGGCTTAATGACATAATTATAATGTATTATACGAGTACGTACCACGATATTGTTTTGAGTATTAAACCAATTTTAATATAATGTCGATATTTCGATCCAGTTATTTGGCCAAGAAGGCCGGTAAACAGATTCTACCCATGACAGCTTCAACTTGACGTCTCTCAACACCGCCAGTCCCGTCGTGACTACGGTCCATGCAACTGGATCGAAATATCGACATTATATTATAAAAACAATTATCGTGGTACGTACTCGTATAATACATTATAATTATGTGTAAAGTCTACCAATTCGCATTGGGCCGGCGCGTGGTGGACTATGGCCTATAAACCCTTCTCTGAGAGAAACCCTCTCGAAACTTCTCGTCCCTGTAGAGGCGGCAATAGGTTCAGATATATGAATGAATGAAATCGATTTTGCCCATAAAACTAATAACTAATTAGAATGCAAAGAACAGGCTTATTCAACACAAAAGGGATAAAATTAAAATACAATGGGCATTGCCATAACATTTATTATCTATCGACGCATTCGTCGCCATATTTAGCGCAGGTCGGCGGACGCTATTTTATACATGACGTCTAATATTGTTATAATATAACGTTCCTACCTGCTGATAACTGATGCCCGCGACTTTGCCCGCGTGGATTTAGTTTTTGAAATCCCTTGGGAACCCTTTGTATCTCCGGGACAAAAAGTAGTCTATGTCACTCTCCAGGTCCTAAAATATACCCATGCAAAAAATCACGTCAATCCGGAGCTCCGTAATTGCGGTTTGATTGAAGGACAAACCAATAAACAAACAAACACTTTCGCGTTTATAATATACCTAAACGTACCTAAACGTTAGCAAACGGAAATATAAGCTGTTAGTACAGCTTCTCTCAGATCACAAACCGCGTTCCGGCGTGCCCAGAATCCAGATTTATGCTGGAAAGTGATTCGTTATTTTTTTTTATTTCAACCGCGTGTCAGTGTTTAATAATTTAGGGATCGGGTCAAACCGGTCTGGCGGATTCAGCCTGATTTAGTCTTCTACTAGATTAGGTAGTAGGTACAACAATTAGCAGATTTCTATAAGTAGGTATCTAGTCCTACCTAATACCTAATAGTTATTAAGAGGTACACGAGAGGTTCTTGCTGGTTGGAACGCCATTCTGAACCACTTGCAGTGGTAGATGCACTGGATGGTTCAAAAACACTTTATAATTTATCCTTCTAGTAGGTGTATTCTAGCCTTTTCAAAAACATTGACGAAAACAGAAATAACATAAATCTTAAACACTGAAAATAACAGAAAGCCAAACGATAAAAACGAACAGAAGCGGTTGCCATGTTTACAGAATAACATTTTTAAATCAAGTTTCTCAACATATGCACGCTTTTCTATTTAAAAAACTCTGAAGAGATCAGTGTCGAATGTACATTAGCACCTACGGGCCGACCAATCGCACGCGCGACTTACTTATTAACTTACGATAATAATATTATTTTATATTTAAGTATGTAAGATATCAACACAAATCGCCTCGCCCGAAGACTTGACGATTTTCAACCTCCGGAGCAAGCTGGGTTTCGAAAAGGTTACAGCACCGTAGACCACATCCACACCTTAAGGCAGATTATACAGAAGGCGGAAGAGTATAATCTCCCACTCTGCCTTGCTTTTGTGGACTACGAGGAAGCCTTCGACTCTATCGAAACTTGGGCTGTTCTGGAGTCACTGCAGAGATGCCAAGTCGATTGGCGTAATATCGAGGTGCTGCGATGTATTTACGATACTGCGTCAATGACCGTCCAAGTACAGTCTCAGCAAACAAAACCAATAAACTTGAGAAGGGGGGTTAGACAGGGGGATGTAATATCCCCAAAACTGTTTAATAGTGTTCTAGAAAACCTCTTCAAAACGCTGGACTGGACAGGACGAGGCTTTAATATAAATGGCGAATACATCTCACACCTGCGGTTCGCCGACGATGTGGTTATCTTGGCAGAGAATCCAGAAGATCTGAAACAGATGCTGAATAGCCTAAGCCGCTCTTCCAGACGAGGAGTAAGGTCTTGGGATAAACATGGACAAAACCAAGGTTATGTTCAATCAACATGTTGTCCCGATACCCGTGAACGTCGAAAATGTTGGAATCGAAATTGTTTCAGAGTACAACTACCTTGGCCAGATCATACAACTGGGTAGAAACAATTTCGACGAAGAAGCCAACAGAAGGATACGGCTGGGCTGGGCGGCATTTGGAAAATTAAGTCGGGTCTTCTCATCGTCAATACCTCAATGCCTGAAGACGAAAGTCTTCAATCAATGTGTCCTTCCCGTTCTCACTTATGGCGCTGAAACGTGGACACTAACAAAAGGCTTGATCCACAAATTTAAAGTCACTCAGAGAGCTATGGAGAGGGCTATGTTAGGAGTTTCTCTTAAGGACAGGATTCGGAATGAAGAGATCCGCAAGAGAACCAAGGTCGTCGACATAGCCCAAACCATTAGCAAGCTGAAATGGCAGTGGGCAGGCCATGCTTGTCGTAGAAGCGATGGCCGTTGGGGCCGAAAAGTTCTAGAGTGGAGACCGCGAACTAGTAAGCGTAGTGTGGGGCGCCTTCCAGCACGTTGGACCGACGATATAAAGCGGGTGGCGGGAAGTGGCTGGATGAGGAAGGCTGAGGACCGGGTGTGGTGGCGTTCTCTGGGAAAGGCCTATGTTCAGAAGTCGACGTCCGCAGGCTGAGATGATGATGATGATGATGTAAGATATTATATTAATTTTTATATTTAGTTCGCAATAAACGTTTTAGTTCAACGTTTCTGAAATGAACCGCTAAGGATTGGAACGCCCTTCCAGCATCCGTGTTTCCTGCCACCTATAATTTGAGTACCTTCAAGGCACGAGTGAATAGGCATCTTCTAGGCAAGCGCTCTCCAACCTAGACCTCATCAGTGCTCTCCATCATTGATTGTCGTCAAAGGCAAGCCTATTTCGCAATAAAATAGTTGATGCTATCATTCAGGCCTTTACGTCTATTCTAGACGGTCTAAGCATCGTCTCAGAGCGACCGCAGACATATAATTTTAAGTTGGCCGACTATCGTACAACTAAGTTGCGTACTTTCACAATTATCAACCATATTATGTGCGTAATAGTGCGTAATTTCGCCAATTATATAGATGGACGATTTAGTTGGTGAAGAAGTCCGGCCTACCATAAGTCACTAAGTATGCTTATTAGATACCTGCTCTGCGATCTAGTTGTCCAAGTTCTTGAAATTGTAAGTCTACGGGTACTTACTGCAACAAAACCCGTTACTAAAGACGCAGTCACGGGCCATACAAATAGAATAAAATACAGTTCCTTCCATAAAAGAAAGTTTTCGCTTATTTATGTTTTTAGCTAATTTCGGTTGTATCTTGTGGACAGAGGGTGAACATAACAAAAAGTATTATCTCGTGAAGCAACGGCTGGATCATGCGTCACCGATGTGCCACCGATGGGAATGGTACTACTTTCTAACTGCCCGTCTTAAAATGAATTGAATTGTAGTATTTACGCTTTTTTGGAACTTACCCTCATTGTGGAAATATTATATTCTATTCTATTCTAACAAAATTGCATGGTTTAAATCGGCTTGGTATCCGGCTGCCCACTAAATACCTAGTAGATATAAAAAAGCCGGCCAAGTGCGAGTCGGACTCGCGCACCGAGGGTTCCATACTCCAAAAGTAAAACTAAAAAGATAATATTATATTAATTTGCTTATTTATCGTTAACTTTGTTTGTAGAGGTTTATTGTTAATATAAAAAAACTATGCTAGTTATAGCGTTGGTTTTATTTTTCCTGTAAAATATACATAAACCTCTATTGACCATAATTATTTCAGATTTTTCGATTGGTAAACTTCGGAGATAAGGGGGGGGAACGGTATTTTTTTCGACATTTTGGCCGATTAATCAGAAACTATTATATCAAGAAATAAATAAAAAACTGTTTTAGAATGCCCAAGTGAAGGCCTTTCATATGATACCCAACTCGGTATAGTTATCTTACTTTGAAATTTCAAACCCCCGATTTTCCCCCTTTTTTAATCAAACTAAAATAATTTTCGCGTTGCTTTTATTTTTCCTGTAAAATATACATAAACCTCTATTGACCATAATTATTTCAGATTTTTCAATTGGTAAACTTCGGAGATAAGGGGGGGGAACGGTATTTTTTTCGACATTTTGACTGATTACTCAAAAACTATTATATATAGAAATAAATAAAAAACTGTTTTAGAATGCACAAGTAAAGGCCTTTCATATGATATCCAACTCGGTATAGTTATATTACTTTGAAATTTCAAACCCCCGACTTTCCCCCTTTTTTAATCAAACTAAAATAATTTTCGCGTTGCTTTTATTTTTCCTGTAAAATATACATAAACCTCTATTGACCATAATTATTTCAGATTTTTCGATTGGTAAACTTCGGAGATAAGGGGGGGGAACGGTATTTTTTTCGACATTTTGGCCGATTAATCAAAAACTATTATATATAGAAATAAATAAAAAACTGTTTTAGAATGCACAAGTAAAGGCCTTTCATATGATAGCCCACTCGATATAGTTATTTTACTTTGAAATTTCAAACCCCCGATTTTCCCCCTTTTTTTATTAAAACTAAAAATAATTTTTGATTTTTCTTTATTCCAATGATTTTGGGCCACCATTATACACAACTATGCCAAATTTCATGTCGATAGCTTTAATAGTTACTGAAATAATCGACTGTGACAGACGGACGGACAGACGGACGGAGAAAGTCTCACCATAAGGGTTCCATTTTTACCATTTTGGTATGGAACCCTAAAAACTTATTACAATGTAAGAGCTACATAATAATATTGTAAAATGATTATTTTGAAAAGAGCAACTGCTAAGTTTCTTGCTGGCTCTTCTCAGCAGAATCCGCTTTCCGAACCGGTGGTAGTGCCATGACGTGTCATAAGAGCCACAGGTTGGCCTACGTGAAATAAATAATTTTGAATTTTATAAGAAAGCCTGAAGACACGGTACTCATTGAACCTATGCTCAGGTTGAATTCCTATCATCATGAAGAACCCATAAACGGCTCACTACTGAGCCCAGGTCTTCCTTTCAGAGAAAGGTTATAGGCATAGTCCACCACTGGCCCAATGCGAATTGGCGGACGTCACACGCCTTCGGAGAACATTATGGAGAACTCTCAGTTGTACAGGTTTCCTCACGATGTTTTCCTTCACCGTTCAAGCGTGTGATATTTAATTGCTTATAAACTTTTATAGTGCGCAGGAATATACGATCAGATCTTCAGTACTATTCCACTTGAAGGGAGAGTAACCAGTCTATTTTAATACAATTTTGCGCGCAAAAAATGTGTGAACAGCCATCTCAAGATGAGTGATTTTAGTGTTTCTAACGATGTTTCTCACCATTCATGTATCGTAAAAATAAACTCAGGAAAAAGCCGGAGTAATGATTTACATTAAAATTAATTACATTCTTACCAATAAATTACTACAAATGGGTACTAATTTATCAGAAAAACATACGAGTACATATTTTGAAAACATTAATCACTGTCATTCTTGTTATTTTCAGTATAAATTTATGAACTATCTTAGGGTTCCGTAGTTAAATAAACCCTTAGTTAATATAATTACGTCTTCATGTTCTGTCTGTCAGTTTATACACCTTTTACAGCCGATTTATTAAAATAATGATAACTGCAAAGGAGTTGTCCCAAATTGGTTTTTTAAATTTGAATTTAATTAACAAGGATGATTTTAATGTAGTTGGATAAAGATCCCAAAAGGCTTCTATCAAAATAATTTACAGATTTTTTAAAGCCTCCGATAATAAAAATTTTTTTTTTGTTTTGACTCATTTTTTTGCTTGTGATTTGTCGTAATTCCTTGTTCCATGTGATTTATACACCGGTAAAAAAACTGAAAATATTATTCTATGTAAGTTGTCAATGTCAGATGATTGTCAGGAACAAATAATTTCATTTTCGAATAGGCAGTTCAAAAGTACCTAGTCGTAATTCCTAGTTCCTGGTCTGTGATTCCTAGTTCCATGGTTCAAAATGACATGTATTTGGTTCAAAATGACATTTACGTGACATTAACCGGTGCCAGATTTGATAGTCTATAGATTATAAAAGTTTTTAGTGTTACCATCCATTGAAAAATATTTTCTACAAACGGTATTTTTCATAATTAATTTAAAAAAAACCGAGGACTCTAAAATTATTATTTTTATGGCGTTTAATTTTTTTTTCTCTTTCACGTGATGACAGTTTGGTTCTGGTTAATGGACACTCAGCTGTCGCACTCAGAGTCGCTAATCTATAATATAATAAAACTGTAACAGGTCCAATTCTGTACATTGAAGATATTTTGAAAATTTTTGTTTGAGGGCACTCTGTAATCGATACTGAAGCCAAAACAATTTTATTTTTATTTTTTGTCTGTCTGTCTGTCTGTCTGTCTATCTGTCTGTCTGTATCTTGGCCGCGCATCACGCTGAAACTACTGGACGGATTTAAATGAAACTTGGCATGATTTAAGTTCATACTACGAGGTATAATATAGGATACTTTTTATCACGAAATTCAGCACGGTTCCCTTGGAAGAGGGGATGAAAGTCAAAATGTGTATTTAGCTGTAATTCATTAAGGCGTATTCCGATTTCATTCATTCTCTTTTTGTTAGAAAGCGGGTACTTTAGAAATTGTCCTGTAATTATTTTAAGGTCGTCAATTTAATAGTTCAGAAATTATAGACATCACAATCTTCAGTATAGGTCCAAATAAGTTGAACCCCGGGATCTACTGGATACTTTGAATGTATGGCTCATCTTAAGCTGGCATACTTTATCGTATAATTATAAAAAGGAAAGATTTTTTGTTTGTTTGTTTGTACCGAATAGGCTCTGTAACAACTGGACCAATTTTAGCCATTTTTTACCAATAAAAAGCTAAGATATCAGGAAGTAACATAGTCTATAATTAATTGTCAAAAAAATTAGACATCCTTAAGAAATCGTTACTTTTTTTTTTTTTTAAATATATAGACTAGCGCTTGACTGCAATCTCACCTGATGGTAAGTGAAGATGCAGCCTAAGATGGAGCGCGCTTGCCTAGAAGATGCTTATTCACTCTTGATTTAAAGGTACCCAAGTTATAGTCAGTTGGAAAAACGGAAGCCGGAAGGGCATTCCAGATTCTAGCGGTGCGTATTAGGAACGAGGAAGCAAAGCGCTTAGTGCGGGATCGTGGAATTTCGACCACGTAGCGGTGCAGATTCGAGCGATGCCTTGCGGTTCGGTGGTAGAAGGGTGATGGAGGAACTAGTTCGAATAGTTCTTGAGCACACTCTCCGAAATATATCCTGTGGAATACCGACAGACAGGCAACCTTGCGCCGATGTTCCAGACTTTGAAGTTTGAAGTTAGTTAGCGATTCGTCGCCAATGAGTCTTCTGGCGCGTCTGTCCACCGAATCCAATGCAGCAAGCTGGTACTTGGCAGAGCCGTCCCATAAATGGCTGCAGTACTCCATGCATGATCGAACTTGTGCTTGATACAAGGTGACCGGTACGGATATATTTCGGAAAGTCGGAGTTAGCGGGAATGGACTCCGTTTGGCGGTGAATAAACACGCTTGCGTTTTGGTAGCATTAAATTTGACAAGGTTGGCATCACCCCAGTCCGATACCTCTTTCAAAGCCAAATT
Organism: Oeneis ivallda; assembly: GCA_029955525.1. Lineage (NCBI taxonomy): Eukaryota > Metazoa > Arthropoda > Insecta > Lepidoptera > Nymphalidae > Oeneis > Oeneis ivallda. Next base: position 21,701,579 of record JARPMR010000012.1, read on the forward strand.
TATGCGTTCTACCAAAGCCTCTCTATGCTCGAAAGTTTCAGCGCCACTAGCACGGGGACCGGACATGTATCTCTCCGTAACGGTGCTGTCATCCGCATACCCAAAGATACCGGGCCTGAGGAGATCATTAATGTGCAGCAAAAAGAGCGTTGCGGAGAGAACTGATCCCTGAGGGACACCGGCGTTAATCGCCATTAGATCAGACGAGGTGCCATCTATGACCACTCGAAATGATCGCCCACTCAGGAAATCTGATATCCAGTTACAAAGTCTAGTGGGTATCCCATAAGCTGAAAGTTTGCTCAAAAGGCCTTCATGCTAGACCCGGTCAAACGCCTTCGATACATCAAGTGAAACGGCTAGCGCCTCACCATGCTTATCGATGGCTTCACCCCAGATGTGTGTAGCATACACTAAAAGATCTCCTGTGGACCTGTTACGGCGAAAACCGTACTGCTGGTCGGACAGGAGGTCATTAAGCTCGAGGTATGCCAGGAGCTTGTCGTTCAATACACGCTCCAAACATTTACATAGTATGGACGTGATTGCGATAGGCCTGTAATTGGCCGGGTTGGCACGACTACCCTTTTTGGGTACTGGCTGTACGTTAGCTATCTTCCAAGCTTTGGGGACTTGAGCTAATTTTAAAGAGAGACGGTACAAGCGTGTCAGGACAGGCGACAACTCAGGAGCACAGGTCTTCAGGACTCTTGCTGGTATCCCGTCAGGACCGCTGGCCTTATTCACATCCAGGTTGCGGAGCACTTTCAAAACCTCAATTTGGCGAATGCGTATTTCGGACATAACAGTCTCGCAAGGTGGTATTCTAGGTGGTGAGGTGCTCCCTGCATCGAGGAGCGAATTTTCCGCGAACAGATTCGCTAAAAGGTTGGCCTTGTCTGTTGCAGTAAAAGCCAGCGATCCATCTGGTTTCAGCAGGGGAGGCAGTGAAGGACGGCAGAAGTTCGTTTCAACAGACTTCGACAGCGACCAGAAAGCTTTGCTACCACGCGGATAGGAAGCTAATTTGGCCCCAATGCGACTCGTGCGGTTGAAACGTGCCCTTTTGAGAACCTTTTTGTAGAACTTGGCAGCAGAGTTGAACGCTCTTTTCTTCATATTGATGTCCGGAGATTTAAGGGTACGAGCTTCAGCCCACGCTGCAAACGCTGAGTCCTTACGAGCTGCAGCATCAGCACATTCAGCATTGTAACACCGAGGAACCTTGCCATCTAGTGATACGTCAGCATATGGAATAAAGTACTCCATCGCTTGACGTATCACTTCCGATACGGCTTGCTCACAACTCGACGGATCATTAGAAGAGAAGCAGCTCTGCCGCCAAGGGTAGGACGCGAAAAAGTGTCGCATCTCATCCCAATCTGCCGACTTATATCGCCACACACGTCTGGTTCCGGTAGGACCGGTATCCAGAGGATGATAGTTCGATACCGACTTTACCACACAGTGATCAGAGGTGCCCAGGGGGGCCGCAACTGATACCGAAAACCGGTCTGGGTCGGTAGTCAACAGAAGGTCCAAACAATTAGGTGTATGGCCTTCAACGTCGGGTATTCGCGTTGCTTCTTGGACCAGCTGGGAGAGATCTAGCGACAGAGCAAATTTAAGTGCTTCTCTCCCGGCATGGTCGGTATTCTGGTATGGGAACAGCCAATCCTGATGATGGGCGTTGAAATCCCCCAGAAATACCATTTGAGCAGTCGGATACCGACGTTGGACGGTGTCAGCCGTCACACTGAGATGGTCAAACAACCGAGTTGTCTCCTGGTCACCGCTGTGCGACCGATAGGTACAGGCATACACGATCTGCTCCATGCCCGTGTCCAATAAACACCACATGATGGAAAGGCTAGGTACCTCTAGGTTACGGAGACGCCGGCAGCAGACGTCATTACGGGCGTACATACATACCCCAGCGCGAGGTTTAAAGTTATGCTCGAGCGTATACCCAGGATACTGTAGGTACGCTACGTCTGCTGGACTACCGATTTGCGTCTCCGTAAGAAAAAGTAAATGCGGCCTCTCAGTCTCTAGATGGTGGTGGACTGCGACGAGATTGGAGTGCAATCCTCGTATGTTGGTGAGGTGCACTTTGAGAGAGAGGAGGTGCAGCCGCTGCATAACTTTACTTTTTTTCTTGTAATATTTCATTTTTGTTCAAAGGGTGAATAGGAGGGAAATGGCAGTTGTACGAGGCGCTACGTTTGTAGACTCCGCAATTCATACATAAGAAGTGCTGATGGATGGCTCGATTGGAGACTGCGGGGACGCCCGAACCCCCCAGGGAATCGCCATCGGGTCCTCTCACCGGTCGCCAACCGGCACGATGGAGGCCATCCCTGGATTTTTCGCCAGGTGGCGGGGCAGCCTTTCATAGGTGGCGAACCTACTAATTGGGCCCCCAACTACCTGCGGTCGGCCAGCGGTGCACCGTGCTTCGGATCCCGCTACCCTCCAAATCGAGACATCCGGCACAGCCTCCGCACAAATCGGGTCCTGTCACTAAACGCAGCGCAACTGTACATACCCATTCCCCTTTGATTGGCTGGTACGAGCATCGCTCCGGAACACGACGCGCCCCACGACACAACGAATCGTGTCATAAGACGAATCGCTTGGCGGCGCGGCTTTGCTCGATGGGTGGTCACTCTAGCCACGGCCGAAGCCTACCACCTATGTTACTCGTTTGGCACCACCCAGGGGTCACGTGTAGGGTAGAGAGGGTTAAAACCTTACTTGGTACAGCCTACGGACGCGAGTAACCGCAACCCCCAAAAGTTACTAAAAGGATCTCTTCAGAAAAGCTCACGCTGAGTCGAGACTCAGTTAAACGCATCGTTTTAATAAAATATGACATCTCATTTTAAAGCTTTGAGTAAATACCCAAAGTTTTAGGGATAATTTTGTCAATTACTTATTTTAGTAAGTATACTTAGTTTCATGAATTTCCCTAAGTGAGTGGCATTCGGTAAAACAAACAATAACTAATTATTTATATTTTTAAATTTCCCTAAGTGCGGCAGGCAGTTAATAAACAATAATTTATTTTTTTATGAAGCATGAATATTTTATCTAAGTAAACATAGCATTACCATAAATTATAACACGACTGTACCAGTAAGCAACCTTCAACTTGACCTTTAAGCCTTTAGGTTACGTAAATTACGTCGGAAGGGCTTTTACAATTAATATAATTTTACTGGGTAGGTATTTATGTAAAGCGGCGGCTATGTAATAAACAGTTAATGTTATTTTGAACGTGGTAATCAAAATTGAAAGAAGTTTTAACGGGGCTTGTTTCCAAGGCTACAAACTGATGCCCGCGACTTCGTTTGCGTAGAATAATTACTTTAAGTAGGTAGCCCTTCGATAGAGTATCCTATTTCATCCATCAAGGTTTCATCTGTCTCCTATTACCTACAATTTTTTATAAAAATCTGTTCAGTGCTTAGGCGTTAAAAAGTAAGTACGTCTATCTACGTATTATTTTTCCACGGCTAGGTACTTATATTTTATTTTTTAGATTTACTTACTTTACTTTGTAAGGATATTTATTGTAAATGTTTCGTGGGAAAATAAAAATATCTATCTATCTATTAAAATTAACGTAAAGTATTAGAAGTTAACTGAAATATAAACTAAAACGAGATTTTAAATATCAAAAATGTTGGCCAACTAACTGTCCGGTCACCAGTGAACTCTACGAGACGGTATGACAGGCCTTTTGCCCCCGGCTTCGCTCACGTTAAGTTCTATTTTCCAAACCCCTATTTTACCCCCTTAGGGGTTTAGTATAGAATAAAATAGAAATATTTTTTATTCAAATAAACTTTTACAAGTGCTTTTGAATAGTCGATGAATCTACCACTGCTGGTCCGGAATGCCCTTCCCGCCGAGAAGAACCAGCAAGAAATTCGGCGGTTGCCCTTTTCAAAATAGTTTACAAATGTATGCAGTGTTTCCACTACGAGGGGAAGTTCCAAAAGTACAACCTTACAATTCAATACATGTTAAGATGGGCAGACAGAAAGTAGCCGCATTCCCGCCGGTGGTACCCGTTCACGAGCATGACGCATGACTCAGCCGTTGCTTCGCTCAACCATATTTGAGGGAACGTAGTGATTTGAGCTGTCCGATAATTAATAGATCAGTCATCTTTTCCTTTTATCTAATACTAGCTGATGCCCGCGACTTCGTCTACGTGGATTTAGTTCATAACATCCCGCGGGAAATCTTTGTCACCCTCCAGGTTCTCAACTATACCTATCCAATAAATCACGTCAATCCGTAGCTTTGTAGCAGGAAACATTTGATCGTCTTGCTCGCGGCATTGTTAATGATGATTCAAAGAGAAAACATATTACTGATGATATTTACGTTAAACTATAATTTTTATAATTGTTTTTACCATAATTTTTTACCATAATTAACCAAATACAAAATTACGTTTAGCTGTCATTTACGTTTTGTTCTCCACTGTCATTTTCGTTTTTTTATTCCATGTCAGATGCATTTTTGTTATACCAGGTTTTATATTGACTTGACGGAAACGCGGTCGAACGGGATAAAAAGTATCCTATGTCCGTCTCCTGGTTCTAAGCTACCTCTCCACCAATTTTGAGCCAAATCGGTTCATCCGTTCTTGAGTTATAAATAGTGTAACTAACACCACTTTCTTTTATATATATATAGATATATAGATATAAAATTCTCGTGTCACAATGTTAGTTACCTTACTCCTCCGAAACGGGTGGACCGATTTTTATGAAATTTTGTGGACATATCGGGTAGGTCTGAGAATCGGCCATCATCTATTTTTCATAGCCCTAGGCCCTAAATGATGAGGGTGACCAACCACTAAATATTTTTGCTGGCGGTACGAAGTTCGCTGGGTCAGCTAGTTTTATATAATATTCAGATTCCTATTTGGAAGTCAGATAAAAATATAAAAAATTGTATTGAGTTTAGACGTAAATTAAAAAATTTTTACTCAACTCCAGTCCAGTACTACGTAAGCGTATTGACAGTAAAATTAGCAATAGTTTATGTATCAATCGGGGGACAACGATTTTTATTTGTTTGCGCAATTATCGTTTCAATGTATTTGTACGAATTTTATCACCCTCTGACGCTGAACGTGAGCGTGGTTAGTCGCGTGACGTACTTCTGTGGAATGACCGATGATCTAATAAAATTTGGTGGAGCATCGTACAACGATTTAAAAGAGACCTAACCTAACCTAACCTAACCTAACCTAACCTTTAAAAAATAGACTAATCTTCTATCCACTGTTGAACAATGATCTCTTGCATGGACTTCCACAGGCATCGATCTTGCGTCGCCTATATCCAGCGGCTCAATGTGACTAGTCTGATGTCGTCGGTCCAGTTTTGGGGTCTGCCAAAACTGCCTTCCAAGATATTCATGTTACCATCTTAAACTGCGTCGACGCTTATCATCAGGTGAGATCGCAGTCCAGCTATCTTATCATACCCACCAGAGGGAATACGTATTAATGGATAATAGGCCTTAAAAAATGTCACGGTTAAATATCCTATAGGCCCAGCTTAATTTTAGTGAATTTATGTTATTATAAAGTAACTTTTGTTTTGTGTGGATTATTAACTAAGCTCATCATAATAATACCACCACCAACTATAACAACTTTTATACAGACAGTAACACTGTCTGGTTATTTAAATAGCTCGGGGCGTAATTATGTGGTATTGAATAGACATCAATCGATAATTTTAAACTTTCTCAGAATAGAACGCACCCATAAACTCACCTGACGGTACCTACACAGTAATCAATAGGTACCTATTAGGCACCCCTTAAAAGGTTTACTTTACATTACATTTTAATTTTTATAACTTTTAATTTATTCCAATAACTCGTGACCTTTCCCTATGACGCGTATAACGGCTAATATAATATGTTGGGCTAGTGGCTACGTCACACGTGACGACGTCATTCGTCAACTCACATGGTTCTTATAATGAGGTCATCCGAGGGTATCCAAGGGATACAAGAGACGAGCCAATTACAGGCCTAGCTCAAGCGATGCAATTCGTTTGGTAGCAACTGGACTTATCTTAGGTGTCACAAACATCTTCAAAAATTGAAATAATAGCCTAGGTAGGCTATTATTATAAGCGTTGGTCTATGAATGTTTCGTTCCACATAATATTATAATGATGCATTATTTCATTTCATAAAACAAAGGAATCTATTCAATAATATTTTATGACGTCGTAAGCGGTTTCCTCACGTGGCGCGAAGGGAATACTTTCTCATGATGCCACTCTTTGTTTAATGCTCATAATTATTTCACAAAGATTAATAATGCATATTGTACACACGTTGTGTATACCTAGGTATAATGATAATCCTTGTTTATAAAGCAATTGCTGTTCGTTAGTCTGGTTAAAGCTCAAAAACGGCTACTTTTAATAGATGGGGCAGTGAAGAAGAAGTACATAAATATAATCTCTATATATATATAAATCAATTGCTGTTCGTTAGTCTCGCTAAAACTCGAGAACGGCTGAACGGATTTATCTTATCTTGGTCTTGAAATGTTCGTGGAGGTCTAGGGAAGGTTTAAAAGGTGAGAAAAAAGTAAAAAAAAAGTAAAAAAAAATGACAGAGCAACAAAGAGAGCTTCGGATCGACGTGATTTTTTGCATGGGTATAGTTGAGGACCTGAAGAGTGACATATGCTGCTTTTTATCCCGGAAAATCAAAGAGTTCCCGAGGGAAGAGATTTTAAAAACTAAATCCACGCGGACGAAGTCGCGGGCATCAGCTAGTAAATAATAAATAATTAGTCTCAGCCAGTCAGTAAACAATTAGTTAGTTGAAATGCCAGTAATAAACAAGGTGAATATTAGGTAAGGGGCAGTCCCAGAACTATAGGATTTTATCGTCACCACCCACCTACTTGTTAAATAAAAATAGAGTACAAGACATGGAAAAGTTGATCTTCAGTATTTTCACAATTTTTTTTAAAACAAACTTACCACAATTACAATATAGTAGGTAGGTACTCGTACAACTGGTTAAAGAAATATACGTTTTCACAATATTGCGAATGTTATAGGCATTAAGCTAATATAAAAAGCGTGTAAAAATACATAAAAATTTCAATAAAACCAAATTTTATTGACGACGTACGCCGTTAATGTATCTCTAAAAAACCGTTAATGATTCTCTGAATGCGATCATACATACACAAAAGCGGTGGTTTTACTAACAGTAGATACAAATAAATCAGTATCTAGAAATAACTAAATACGAAAGAATCGTAAAAGTGTCAATAGGCGCAGAAACAATACGAGAAACGAAAATATCGAGCGGCACCAAAGCGGCTCACTATAGATGAACCTTCAAGGCCAGCCTAAACTACAATAATTTGGAGAGTGCGCTAAGGAACTTCACAACCTAGTTCTTCCTTCTCCTGTCTACCACAGAACTTGGAGAAGTCGTGAACGTTGGTATATACTTACGTGGTTGAAATGCAGTTCACTCGTACGAAACGCTTGTGCAAGGTTTCTGAAACGAACCGCTAGTTCAAGGTGTGGTGCCCTTCCGGCGTCCGTATTACATGCCACATATGATTTGAATACCAAGGCAAGAGTAAATAGGCATCTTCTAGGCAAGCGCGCTCCAACCTAGACCTCATCAGCGATTTCAGTCATTGATTGTCGCCAGCCTAACATGTAATAAAAAATACTAGATTTTCAAGCTGTGATAAATTTTATCACAATGATATATCACTTGCTTTGGAAACAAAACGGTGAAGGAAAACATCATGTGGAAACCTGCATGCCTGATAATTCTCCAGTATGTTCTCAAGGATGTAAATACCAATCCACCATCTTTCTTCTTCTTCATTCTGAGAGGAGACCCGTGACCATCGTGGTCCGACGATGGACTGAGATGATGACGATGATGCTGGTCATACACGTTTGTCACGCAAAAAAAGATAGGATAATATAGTGTAACTTCAATTTGTATAATAAGAATTTATATTTCACCAAGTCTTAGGTACTGTACACTAAAACTTCAAATGATTTTATAATCATGACATGTCATGACCCGAATGACTCGGTAAATGGTCGGTGAATGATACTTATAAAATGGTTTTTAGTTCATGTTTCCGCGTTTCACTGAAATTTGATTTCATAAGTATGAACGTCAGTGCCATTGTCTGTCAGTCAATTACCACTTTGTGTAACTTCCTGTGAACACAATATTGTTATTATCTTTAGCGGAAAGATAAAATAATTACTCGTATCGAAGCTGGGTGTTCGTTGACATCAAAAGATATTCTGCTGTTTAGGTAATCATTATTTGACAACGAGTGGACAGACGCTACTACGTACAGGCTCGATCCCAGGCAAGCTTTTCTGATTTGCCCAATGCCATTTTAGCTCCACAACTCGATGAACTATGCCGACAAATCTGGTAATTATCCCCAGTGCCTGAAGACCTAGGTCTTCGAACAGTGCATGTTGATAGTAATGACTTATGGATCCGAAACATGGTCGCTTATTAAGGGCCTCATAAGAAGGCTCAGGGAATAGGGTCTCTTAGCGGACGATGAATAGAGCTCGGAGTATCCCTGCGAAATCATATCAGCAACGAGGAGTTCCGTAGGAGAACCAGTCGAGTTACCAATGCTCCTTACCTTTATTAAAAAGGACAATTTATAAGCTGATCTCTTCATGGATTCGCACAACGTATTCCATTTCTGTAAAAGAAGTACTAAGTTCCTCTGTAAAGTGGTATGCACTTTACTGTTCAAGAATTCTTCACTAAATTACTTTTATGTAAATTATCAATAAGTTAAATTATTGAACCGAAAGGTGGCGGTTCTATCCTTTCCACCAACAAAAGCATTCCCAAAGACGGTTGACGTCAGGCAGGCGGCCGGTCGTAAAATGTCATGCCGAACCACTTACAGCGTGGCTTACAAGACATGTTGTACGTGCCTTACAAGACATGTTGTGCCGACATAGCGTGGGATAAGGACAAGGAGATGATGATCACTAACTTAAAGTAAATTATCTTTTACAGGACCACCTCACCACCCGGTGAGCCTCTAGTCCGCGCGCCAGTGGGCAAGCCGAGATGTCCACCGGCTATATCGCGGTTGAGGGTGGAGAAAGTGGAGGGCGGTTTGGCGGTCGCAGGGGTGGTCGTCGCCGCGAACTGCCAGATCATACTGCCGATATTCGGATTCCTGTTTATGCTGGTCGGATGCGTTCTTACCGGTAAGTGATTACTTATTACCTATTAAGTGGTCTAAATTAAAAATCGAAACACCCCTACCCCAGCTTTATCTTCCTAGATAAGGTAGGGGTTGAGTTTAGTTCATCATTAAACATAGCTAAGTATCATTCTAATGAAACTCACCTTCAAACGCAAAACTGCGTTTAAATCTTTTTGAGGTACAATGCCATACACAGACAGACAAACCTTTAGTTAAACCCTCTTTTCAGGGTTAAAATTAAATTTTGAGGACTTCCCTGTCACAGTGATATGCGTAGAATCCTATATACGTAATAAGATTCTATTCCGACAGAGAGGAAGTTCATAATATTACAAAACTGACTGCAGTATAATCTGGTGAAACAATGTCCATTGATAGGTACAGTTGTTTATTGGTATATTTATGCTGTACCATAAATTAAAGAAAACATTAATTAAAAAACGTGCATAAGGACATCTGTCCTTATGTTTATCTGTAAGATAATCTTATCTCTAAGGAAGAGATCAGAGAGTTATCAACCAACCAGGAAAGTCTTCACCAAGTCTAAAAAAACATTTGTTGATTTATATTCTTCTGAATGCATACGTTTTTAAAACATTAGGTCGACAGATGTGTACATAATCAGACTACCAAATGGATACACAAACAGAAAGTAACAAAAGTTTCACTAAGCATTTGGCAGAGATCCCATACCTTATATTGTTTACAAAAAATGACAAAACATAAATAGACAGACACTCAGGCAGACGTACCTATTAGGTAGATATTGATAAAGCTAAAGCATTACTCACCGATAAAATCTACTTGACGTAAATGAAAATGAACAAATAGACAGAGTGAAACAATAACATTTATGGGTCCATCAGACGGTAGGTTTTCATCAGTCAATTTCGTTAATCTTGAGAGTGATGAACGATGGAACAGTCGAGAATGTTGCAGATGTTTGTAGTGCTTTCATCGACATCGCGTTAGATCAAGGGTCATAACTCTTTCATAAAAAAATCTTGCCATGTCTTGTCATGGACCACTTCAGTAACGTATCGATTTCGATAAAATTTAAATGGGACTACCTGGGAAGTATACCCTTTCCAGCAAAAAAGAATGTTCCAAATCGGTTCAGTCGTCTTCGAGTAATCGGTGAACATACATATAAAAAAAGAAGATTCGGACGAATTGATAACCTCCTTTTTTGAAGTCGGTTAAAAAAGTGATAATAACATCATGATCGCAGATAGATAAACCTAGATCTAACTGGCCCTTTATGAGAACGACGGAGCAAAATCCTTTCATGAATCTATGAAGCCCTAAAAACGATCATCAATAAAATAATATTATGATCGTTTGGAATATTGTTCAAAGCCTTAAGGCCCTTTATCCGTACAAACTAGTTCAATGATCCCTTAGGCGATAGCAATTTTCTTATTTCTAGCAAATGTGGCTCTTGTTGACTAATAACTCATTTCGTCTGCCCATTCACTTTTTCCTTTGATATATTTCTGCTTTTTGTTTTCGAAGACAACTGGATAAGTGGATAAGCTTGCTAAATATGTAGGATCTGGTTGTTATTAGTTATAACTATACCTACACTTATACCTCTTAACATGAATCGTACTGGAACGCTTAATTGCTCGCGGTCCATCTTTCCTTGCAGCGTTGATAGCCTAGTAGTTATCACCGCTGCCAGCAAAGTTGGACCGCGAGCGATTTAAGTCTTGAGACTTGAGCTTCTTTTTCGATGGTTTGGGGTCTCAAATCCAAGGCACCTCTTACTTTTAGTTATGAGCTTTTTAGGAAATAAAATATCATTTGCTTTTACGGTGAAGGAAAATATCGCTAGGAAACCTACATGTCTCAATTTTCCACAAGGCTCTCAAATAAAAGCGAAGTTTGCCAATCTGTAATTGGTCAGCGTGATATTGTAGAATATTTTAAAAAAATATTAGCCATACTGAACTTAACATAATATATTCGCCTCTCCTCTCCAAATAAGCGGAGTGCTTGTGTTAGGAATGGGCAGTGCAACTGGTGGGGATCGAACCTGCGATCTTTCAGTTTCAGTCCGCACCATTTACCCGTTGGACTATTGAGGCTATTTTTTCAGCGGCCAATATTCTCATTCTGAGGGGACTCGTGCCCTGATGTAGTGGGTCAAGCTGACATCTTTGCCTATAGGATGTTAGTTAGCTAAAGCGGATGCATCCTGAAAGAAAAGAACTATTCACTAACTAACCATCCCCCTTGTACTGCCACAGACCTCAACACTGCACCGGATTGGTCAGTTTTCAATGCACCATTTTCTTTGTAAATGCGACCAACAACTAAAATTAGAGATGTGAACACTGAAAAGCTTTCCACTTTCTAAAAATATACCTCAGAAAAGCGTTCCGAATGCATTTTTATAAGCTTGTTGTTGAATCTAGGTTAGTCTATTTATCTCGACGGTAATACATATATTTTATAGTCTCTAGATAGGTAATCGTGACTTATATTAATTTAGGTTTTATTGTTATTAACTACTTATCATTTGCCCGCAAGTTTGTCACATTGAGTTAGGTTTTAAAACCCCGCGGGAACCCTCTGTTTTTCCAAGATTAAAAGTAGCCAATCTCAGTCATCAGGCCCTTAACTATAACATGTAAAAATTCACGTAGACCTGTAGCTTTGTTGCGGCGTGATTGAAGGGCAAACCAATAAACAAACACAATTTCGCGTTTAATTATATTAATTGAAGAATAAGTAGGTTATTTTGGCCGAAGACCGAATTTCGGCCTCGTCAACTAATCTCAACGAAATGTAGGCTATCAACGCAGCTGTTATTTATAGTGCCAACTCAAAGATTGTGCGCAAGAGCACTCTCAGTCTGATGGAAGGCCATACGACATGAACGGAGTGATATCAGTCGGTTTTAATAGTGCACTCCGAGGCACGAGGATCTAACATCGCCAACTTTTTAAATGAACTCAAAAATAAGGAGGTTCTCAATTCGTCGGAATCTTTGTGTTTTTTTTGTGTATGTTCACAGATTACTCGAAGGTGCCTGAACCGATTTGGAAAAATTTTTTTTTGTTTCAAAGGGTACTACCTAATATATATATATATATATATATATTATACCTACTTCCTAGGTGGACCCCATTCAAATTTTGTCGAAATCGGTCGAGCGGTTTTAAAAAAATCAACAATAAATTATATACTTTGTAGTGGCCCGGGCGTCTGAAGTCGGTTTTTTAAAAATATTTTTATTTTATTTTAGTTTATTTAAATCTTGACAAGATAGCGTTTGACTACGATCTCGTCTGATAGTAAGTGACAATGCAGTCTAAGACGGTAGCGCGCTAACTTGTAAGGTGTATGGCAGTGTAAATTAAACACATACCCCAAATCGGTTTCTATAAGGCATCGTACCGGAACGCTCAATCGCTTGGCAGCACGTCTTTGACGGTAGGGCAATAACTGTAGCTACTGCAAAAGCTTCCCGCCAGACTTATTCCATATCACTCTGACTGCTAGGGAAATTGCCATTTTCTCTTTGCGTTTGGTCGTTAAAAATAGAAGACAATTCCACTAAATCAAATCAAAAAGGCATTGCCTTTTATATGACTTTAAGGTCGTAGACATAGACTAGACGACGCCGAAACTAATTTAGACAAAAATCCCTTATAATAAGGATTAACATTATTAATATCGATCATCCTATGTTCTCACTTCCATATATCTCAGGTTCACGCATTTTGTAATTGAAGATACAGAAAATTACTCCTAGGTATTCCTTAGACTAATTTATTCTAATAGTATATGGGCCTAACAGCAGCTCCTGTTAGATATTGGATACAAGCAGTTTAACGGTGAAAGAAAACATCGTGAGGAAACCTGCATCCCTGAGAGTTCGCCGTAGTTTTACTGTGCTCAGTATATTTGGCCGGCGATGGGTTCAGATGAAAAAAAATTGGCAGTCATAGGGACTGCCAATAGAAGTGAAAACTAGATTTGCTAATAATTAAAAAAAATATATAAAAAAAAATGTGCAATATATATCGCCGGGTACTGTACAAGGTTGCTTGAGAATCTCTAAAATGTTGAACGCTTACTGAAATCTCCAGGTGACGATGGTGACGGTGGCGATTTCGCGAAATCCAGGTTTTTTGCTCACCCAAAAAGTGCTCAACTTGCCTAAAGAAGTTTTCACTTTAAAAATTAATTCAGTAATGTGATATCGATAATGTTTATGTTTCCAGCGGCATCATATCGAGGTTGCGGTGAGAACGAGGAACCTGACCACTATGCGGCCAGGATCGCCTTCACGGGAAACTCGCGTGTGCTTGGCCCCGTGTGCATCGTCGCTGGAGTTCTTATGACGTTAGCTGGTAGGTTCAAGTTTGCTTGGCAAATTTATGGTATAAGTGATAAAAATGGTAGATAGCTGGGGACCGAGTTTGCAGCGAGAATGAAAAAAAAAGACCACAACAGCAACGTCTTCACAGGAAACTCGAGTGTGCACAGTCACTGGTGCTCTAATGACGTTGATAGGTAAGGCTCAAATTCACTTGAAAAATATTTTTTTTTAATTCCTGTCAAGTTAGTTGCCTCGTCTCGACCCGATTGCGATGCCACCACATGTTAAGTTATGATGAAGTGGAAGCAGGTTAATTTGGGAGAAGGTATCTATTATGGATTTTTTACTAAACCCTCACCTACTTAGTAGATAATGTATCGTCAGTGAGTGCTATTAGGTACCTATTCTGTGGTTATGGAACTGGAACCACTACCACTGAATAGATAATATCTACTTTACTGACGTTCATTGGTAGGTTCAAATTCCCTTGGCAAATTTGCTCGTATTATATAGCGACTAGCTTATGCCAGCGACTTCGCCGGTTTAGTTTTTAAAATCCCTCGGGAACTCTTTGATTTTCCGGGATAAAAAGTAGCCTATGTCACTCTCCAGGTTCTCAACTATAACCATGCAAAAAATCACGTCGATCCGTAGCTCTGTAATGTTGCGGCGTGATTAAAGGACAAACCAACAAACCAACAAACAAACACACTTTCGCATTTATAATATTAGTTTGATAATATGCAAAATATCAAAAAAATCATTTACAATGAATAAGATATCTAGAGTAATGAACTAGTCTTATATAAATAAATTCAGTAAAAAGGTAAATATAGGAAACTAGCTGATGCCCGCGACTTCGTCCGCGTGGATTTAGTTTTAAAAATCCCTCGGGAACTCTGATTTTCCGGCATAAAAAGTAGCCTCTGTCACTCTTCAGGTCCTCAACTATACCCATGCAAAAAATCATCCGTAGCTCTGTTGCGGCGTGATTGAAGGACAAACCAGCAAACCGACAAACCAACAAACAAACACACTTTCGCATTTATAATATTAGTATAACTTTCACTGGCCTTATAGTCATAATAAAAGTTCAATCAACAGAATCCCTAATCCAGGATCCGGATACCTCGGATATCAGAAATAGTACCGTAAGCTTCTATATCCGGGACAAATCCGAGAAAATCCGGACGAATGACATTGTCAACCCTTTTCATGTTATACCTCCTTATTTTTTATCCATTGTATGTTTTGAATAAAGCCTTACTTTATTAGAAACTTGCAGGTTCTTTGCTTGTTCAGATATCTAATATCACCATAAATGCCTCACCTATTTAAACCTCAGCATTTAAGCACGAATTCTCAAAACCTTAGAGCTTTCGTTCAACATTTACGGGTTACCTATTACCTACTCAAGTGAGTCAAGATCAAAGTGCAGCCCCCGTAGCCATGTCACACTTACGATTGTCTATTTCTCTTTCTACGATTGCAAACGCTTGAAGGTTTGGCTAGGGATAGACTAGATGGCGCAGCCGCTGATCAAAGATACAAGTGTCTTGATAGTATTTCGCGGTATTCTGTATTTTATATGTTTTTTTAGCATTTAAAATGCATAAATTATTCACTGTAGTGTCCATTTAGAATGCACATTAAAATAATTAGGTAATTTAAGCGCCATCTAGTTTTCGATTTTGAAACTCAAACCTTTCAACATTGCTAACTAGATGGCGCTTAAATTACCTAATTATTATAATGTGCATTTTAAATGGACACTACAGTGAATAATTTGTGCATTTTAAATGTTAAAAAAACATTTGAAATATAAAATGCTGCGAAATATTATCAATACACTTCTGTCTTTGATCAGCTGCTGCGCCATCTAGTCTAGCTCTAGCCAAACCTTCAAGCGTTTGCAATCGTAGAAAGAGAAATAGACAAAACGAAACTATATTAGTTCGATAGCAGTAGCGACATGTCCGAAGCGAATCGAACAAAGGTTTCGTTTCGCTTCGCTCCCAATGTGGTCGGCACTTAAGACGAAATAAAATAAATAAATACGCTTTTAATCAGGAATAAACATAGCCACAGAATTGAACATGAAAGACGAACACATTTTGTAACTTAAAAATTAAAAACTAGAGGTGGGCTCGGCTGGCCCCAAGGCTGAATGACGCGATGCTATGACTAAGTAGGTATAATCTAAATAAACCAGAGAAATTCCTAATTTTGTATCACTACTAATACTGCAAGTATGTGACCATCTATAAATAATTCTTCATCCCCTGTTTTCAAAAACTTTTCATCGGCGAACGCAACGATGAATGCAAATGTTTTAGAAACTAACATAGCCAAAGCGACGACGTCCGACGTTAGAGAAAATACTTCCTTTCCTACAAATAGCTTTTAATGTCCAAGTCCAAGTCCTAAAGGTCGTTTATTATAATTAAACTAAACAAAAGATAAGCTTAAGGAATGAGTTTGTTACATTAAAAATTGTTTTACTAGGTTTTACCCGCGCGACTCCCGCGTTAAATTAGATTGTTGAAGTGAACCCTTCCTATGTCACTCTCTAGGCTCTAGACTTCCGTTCATTCGTGATTAATAAGAACCATCAAACATGGAATTATTATGTACTTACGTACAACGTAAGTACATAATAATTCCATGCCATCAAACAAACACAATGTCAGTAGCGTTTATAATATTTTTGGAACGAAGTTACTTATCGCACGGTAGGGACTTGACGGATTGGGGGCTAAGCGAAAATAAAAAATCGGCCAAGTGCGAGTCCGGCCTCGCTCTTTTAGGGTTCCGTTAAAAAAATTAAATTAAAATATTTTCATGTACCCATGGAAATATTTTAATTTAATTTTTTTTAATTTAATTTAATTTTTATTATTTTTTGTTATAGCGGCAATAGAAATACATAATATGTGAAAATTTCATCTGTCTATCTATTACGGTTTACGAGATACAGCCCGCTGACAGACGGACGGACGGACGGACGGACGGACGGACAGCGTAGGCTTAGTAATAGGGTCCCGTTGGTACCCTTTGGGTACGGAACCCTAAAAAGTGTAAGAATTTTTCCGTCACGACGTCTGTAATAAACAAAGGCAACACCTTTGTTTATTACAGACGTTCCGTCATAGCTTTGGTGGCGTAGCGGCTAAACGACGTAACTATCGGTTCGGGGGTTCGAATCCAAACTTCAGATTATTTTTTTTATTTTTTTATTATTAATTTATTATTAAAAGGAACTTCGTTCAACCGAGTGTTCCACGACACTCACGCATTTTTTGTTTCGTCTCAGGCATAGGGCTGTGCATGCTAATGCGCGCGGCGCAGCGCCGCCAGCGCCGGCTCGCCTTCCACTGCCCCATACACGGGGACTTCTACCCGCTCAGCCCGCAGAACACCAGGAAGTTTTCACGTGAGTACCTATACGTTCCCTCAAATATGGTTGAGCGAAGCAATGGCTGGGTCATGCGTCATGCTCGTGAACGGGTCCCACCGGCGGGAATTGGGCTACTTTGTGTCTGCCCATCTTAAGATAGAAGTTAGTCGGTATGCATTTTTGGAACTTCCCTCATTGTGGAAACACTGCATATATAGCATAGTATTTACTGTATTGTAAATTTGTTTTGAAAAGAGCAACCGCCGAGTTTCTTGCTGGTTCTTCTCGGCAGGAAAGGCATTCCGAACCAGTTGTAGATTCATCGACTATTCAAAAGCACTTGTAAAAGTTTATTTGAATAAAAAATAGAAATATTTTATACAATAGAATAGAATAGAACAGAATAGCCCCCTTAGCCAAGTTACACTTCGTTGTATCTATTCTCTTTCTACGATCGTTAACGCTTGAAGGTTTGGCTAGGGCTAGACTAGATGACGCTGCAGCTGAGAAGTGTGTTGATTATATTTCGCGGCATTTTGTAATATAAATGTTTTTTTAGCATTTAAAATGCATAAATTATTCACTGTAGTGTCCATTTCAAATGCACACTATAGTAAAATAGATAATTTTATTATTGTACCTTGTTCGAGTTTTAAAATCGCAAAATAGATGGCGCTGTTGCCCTAAACAAGCCAAAAGTTACCGATCATAGAAAGAGAATAGAAACGATCCAATGTAATTTGGCTAAGGGGGCGGAATAGTTTTTTATTCAAAGAAACCTTTACAAATTGTGCTTAAGAGATGTCAAGATGTACCCCTGTATAATCTATACTTATAAAAAGACTTGTCCTGACTGACTGACTGATCTATCAACGCACAGCCTAAACCACTGAAGCTAGAAACTTGAAATTTTGACAGTAAGTTCCTTTTATGACATAGGCGACGACTAAGAAAGGGTTTTTTGAAATTCCACCCCCCCGGGTGAAATGGGGTGTTGAAGTTTGTATGAAAGTCCGTCATTTTTCAAGTTATACTCATGAAACACAATATTTGGGCTTTAAATCAAAAATAAAGAATGATGTATTTCACAGTTTTTTAAAATTCTACCCCTAAAGGGGTTAAATAGGGGTTGAATGTTTGTATTGTTGTAAGTTATTTTTCAAGTTATGTTTATGAAACTTGGTATTTTTGCTCTTGATTAAAAACAAGGAAAGACGGATTTTACGTTTTTTGAAAATTCTACCCCCGAAGGGGTAAAATAGAGGCTAATAGTTTGTATACTCGTGAACGGGTTCCACCGGCGGGAATGGGGCTACTTTAAAAATATCCGTAGTTCAATAATTGTCGAAAATATTTTGTCAAAAGTATCTGAGATTTTTACAATAATTGAAAATATAAGAAAGTGCGAGAGAGAGGGATGCGAAATAAAATAGTCCTCTTAAAAAAATAAGAATTTGGTCTCTTGGTTGTTATATAAAAAAGAAGAAGAGTTCCACAAAGTGACACGTAGTGCATATGACGGTTGCAGGTAGCCCCGGCGGGCTGTGGCGCTGGCTGCGCGGCTGGCTCGGCATGATCGAGGAGGGCGAAGCGCCGCGCTGCCCGCGCTCCACGGAGCCCGCGTCGCCGGCGCGCGCCGACGCGCCCTGCCCGCCGCCGTTACCCTTCCTGGTGCCGAGCGACTCCGTTGTGTGAGTACCTTACCTGTGGCGCTGGCTGCGCGGCTGGCTCGGCATGATCGAGGAGGGCGAGGCGCCGCGCTGCCCGCGCTCCACGGAGCCCGCGTCGCCGGCGCGCGCCGACGCGCCCTGCCCGCCGCCGTTACCCTTCCTGGTGCTGAGCGACTCCGTTGTGTGAGTACCTTACCTGTGGCGCTGGCTGCGCGGCTGGCTCGGCATGATCGAGGAGGGCGAGGCGCCGCGCTGCCCGCGCTCCACGGAGCCCGCGTCGCCGGCGCGCGCCGACGCGCCCTGCCCGCCGCCGTTACCCTTCCTGGTGCCGAGCGACTCCGTTGTGTGAGTACCTTACCTGTGGCGCTGGCTGCGCGGCTGGCTCGGCATGATCGCGCGAGACTATGCAATAATGTAAAATTAGCGACATTATGAAAATATCTGATAAAGCACCCCACACCTTTTTACAATAAAATTTTTTTTTTACTCTATTCTATTTTAAACTTATTGAAAATTATTTCCTACTTTTCGTTCGGTTATCTAAAAAAGCGTGTTTTTTTTTGTTTCTTTAAACTATTATATTATTTTATTACTGTTATACTTAGTAATATATTTCATACTGCACCTGCTCGGAAAGTACCTACTGATTTGTGTCATATCGAGAAAGAGCGAGAGTGAAAATGCGTCTTTACGTGGAGACAAATCTGCGGGCTGTAAAAATGTATGAAATTTCATTACTTACGTGCTTTAGCGGGCTGAAAAGTTGTATGAAAATCCATTACATACGTGGTTGTCTTTTTTTAATTTTTGACAAAATTAGGTCAGTAATACAAATACAAAATGGTGGTAAGCAGGCTAATTTTAAGGTACGCAGGCTACTTTGGTGGTACGCAGGCTACCCGCGTACCTCTAAAGTAGTCGGCGTACCTCTAAAATAGCTGGCGTACCTTAAAAGTAGCCTGCGTGAGGTACGCAGCAAAAGTAGTCAGCGTACTTCTAAAGTAGCCGGCGTACCTCTAAAGTAGCTGGCGTACCTTAAAAGTAGCCTGCGTACCTCCAAAGTAGTCTGCGTACCTTAAAAGTAGTCTGCGTACCTCTAAAGTAGTCGGCGTACCTCTAAAGTAGCCGGCGTACCTTTAAAGTAGCTGTCGTACCTTAAAGGTAGCCTGCGTACCTCTAAAGTAGACGGCGTACCTCTAAAGTAGACGGCGTACCTCTGAAGTAAACTTCAATAATTAAAAAATGTGTGTTATTTTCCTCGTAGGTGTAGTATAAAGCACTATGTATCACTCGGGAGAAAGTGCGATTCCTAACTCGGGCGTATTGATACACTCGGCTTCGCCTCGTGTCTCAAATGCCGCCCTCGTAAGTAATGGGTCACTTTCACCCCTCGTAGAACAATGTACTATTATCCAACTGTTTTATTAATTCATTTTTCAAAATTTCTGACTCATCCCCTTTTAGTTTGACACCACAGATAATAGTAGTCTGAACGGTGTTTTATGTCAACGAATTTATTTCCAGTGGAATGGCGTCAGTTCTCGGAGCGCCATTAAGCCCCGAGCAGACGTTCGGCTCCATCAAATCACTCGCGATCTCTCGAGAGGTGGCCAGCTTCCCTTTGTCGCGGTCACCGACGCCGCCGCCAGTGAGGTATGTTAACTTCTGCTTTATCAACCGACTAAGTGATGCCCGCGACTTCGTCTGCGTGGATTTAGTTTTTAAAATCCCTCGGGAACTCCTTGATTTTCCGGGGGTTAACTCACTTTCCGTTCCATAAACTATCTCTATGCAAAAAATCGTGTCAATCCGTTTCTCTGTTGCTGCGTGATTGAAGGACAAACGTAAGCGTAAGCATATCTTCCCAAAGGAACTGTGCATTTTTTCGGCATAAAAAGTAGTCTATGTCACTCTCCAAGTCCTCAACTATACCCATGCAAAAAATCACGTCAATCCGTAGCTCTGTTGCGGCGTGATTAAAGGACAAACCACATAGCAAATAAACAAACACACTTTCGCATTTAAAAAATATAATAGTAAGTATGAAGTATGATAGACGTTTACACCCGGACAAAGGATTCCTGTATTGGTCTTCCACAGGTCTCCGTCTTGCGCCCCCTGTATACAGCAGCTCCCTGCAACTCGAGCTTACAGACATAGCTCAGCATAAATGCTAAGCTTAGAAAAATTGATCTATATAGATACCTACATATCTATATACACACATCAAAAGTGTCTAGGGATCAACATATATTTTTGCAATAACTTTTCTCCTGATTGATATTAATTAAAATTTTCTTTAAGGATTCATCAAATAAAGTGTTTTCGTTTGTCACAGTAATGATAAACCAAGTCACCTTTGCATTAATAAAGAAATTTGCCATTTTCCTAATAAAGGGATTTTTGACATTTGAACCACTAACATTAAAGTTCGAAAAAAAGACTGAAATAACAGTTTTCTTTAAAATTTTATTGGGTAACTTAAACAATTAATAATCCGTGTTTCTACCGCGAACACTAACAACACAAGAACATCGGTTTGGCATACTCAAAATGAGTTCATCCAAATCACGCTGTGGAATGGCCGCCCATGTTCGTTGCAACAACAAAAAAAGGTCTTCTTGCCACTGGATACCCTCCATATTCGGCAGAGCTCTTCTCTGTAGCATATCCCATGCATGCTCAATCGGGTTCAAGTCTGGCGACTGAGCAGGCCAGGGCAGGACATTGATGTTAGCTGCGGCGAGAGTCTGTCTTACAACTCTTGCGGTGTGCGGTCGTGCATTATCATGCATTAACTGAAATAAGGGACCGATTTGCACTTGTAGAGGAACGATGACGT
The DNA here is from genome assembly GCA_029955525.1 of Oeneis ivallda. NCBI lineage: Eukaryota > Metazoa > Arthropoda > Insecta > Lepidoptera > Nymphalidae > Oeneis > Oeneis ivallda. The sequence goes on from JARPMR010000012.1 coordinate 21,723,119, forward strand.
CTGATACAATCGTCTCAGCATAAATTTGAGCGTTGAGGTTGCCTCTGATCCAAATCAACTCAGTTCTTCCGCCGATCCAAATACCCGCCCATACCATGATGGTTCCACCACTATAAGGATGGACTTCCTGGCAGGATTTTAATCGCTGTTGGCGTCCAGGGGTTCTCCAGTGTCGTATACGTCTTGTATCCGGTCTCATACCAAAACGAGACTCATCAGAAAAGCACACGAAACGCCATTGTTCTTCTGCCCAATTTCTGTGTTCAAGAGCCCATTGATATCGAATCCTACGATTGTGCATTGCTATAGGTGGTACCCGTAGCGGTCTTCGGGAATGAAGGTTCACTTCATGCAAGCGGTTTCTGACTGTTTGGTCGCTAATTAAGTTTCCTGAAGAGTGATGAAGCCTCACGGCTAACATCATGGCGGTTATTGTTGGAGCTCTTCGAGTTAAGATTTGAATGTATCGGTCTTGTCTCCGTGTGGTGCAGCGATACCGTCCTCCATGGCGCTCAGCCACGGTACCAGTGCTTCGGTAACGTGTCCAAAGTCGACTGATAACACTCTGACTTGTATTCAGAGCTAAAGCCACAGTACGTTGCCGGGAACCAGCTTCTATCATTCCCACGGCTCTGAGCATTTCTTCCCTGCTTAAATGACGTCGCCGCTCCATAATAACGTTGGTTTTAATCAGTAGTAGGGAAACAGTAGCACTAATAATGTCTTCAATGCGTTGTATGTTTTTATAGGGAAAATATTGACAGCTGATTTTCATCTTTTACTCGAATTTGATTGACAGTTCCTGATTCAAATTATGAAATGCACCAAAAAGGATCCATATAAATTTATAAAATCATAAATTTATTACAAAGCCTCATCTCAATCTCAAGAAATCCGCATAAAAATGCTTGATCCCTAGACACTTTTGATGTGTGTATATAAAAGAAAGTGGTGTTAGTTACACTATTTATAACTCAAGAACGGATGAACCGATTTGGCTGAAAATTGGTGGAGAGGTAGCTTAGAACCAGGAGACGGACATAGGATACTTTTTATCCCGTTCGACCGCGTTTCCGTCAAGTCACTATAAAACGTGGTATAAGAAAAAACGCATCGTACATGGAATAACAAAACGCAAATGACAGTGGAATAACAAAACGTAAATGACAGCTAAGTATGTTGTCTTTGGTTAAGTATGGTAAAAAATTTGACAATTATAAAAAGTGTTATAATAAAGCATTACTGATATTATAAATGCGAAAATGTGTTTGTTTGTTGGTTTGTCTTTCAATCACGTCGCAACAGAACAGCGGATTGATGCGATTTTTTGCATGGGTATAGTAATGGATGTAGTAGTGGTTCCTCAGACCGGGAGAGCTACTTTTTATCTCGGATAATGAAAGAGTTCCCGCGGGATTTTTAAAAACTTAATCCATGCGGACGAAGTCGCGGGCATCAGCTAGTTTTAGATGAATATCACTGTTGTTTTGCACAGGTAGAGGTACTAACTCTGTAGCAGATAAATGAGTTAACTTTAATGTTTTTTTCTAAAAATAATATTAGCCATGCTTTACTCATATTCTTATCTCCCCTCCAAATAAGCAGAAAGCGGGTATGACTATGGTGCAACGGGTGGGGATCGAACTTGCGACCTTTCAGTTTTCAGTCCGCACCTTTAACTGAGTAATTGAGGCTTCAAATTGTACATGAAATACTTCGTTAACTCAATCTTCGAAAATAAATGGATTATGAAATGAAAAAAAAACCTGTGTGTCGTGGAATACTCGTTTGGAACGAAGTTCCTTTTAATAAATTATAATAATTATGGTACTTATTTATATTTAAACAATATTATGAAAATATTATCTTATAAAACATTACCTTTTAGAATCAACACCATCTCTCGCCACATGTTAGAACCATCTCGAAATAAATAAGCACGCACCTAATGAAAATATTATCATGTAATAATGAAAACATTACCTTCTAGAATCAACGCAATCTCTCGCCACATATCTACACTATAGAAAGGGGGTCGTGACGGAAAATTCTTACACTTTTTTTCGTCTAGCCCCATTCACCAAGTCCGTACCGTGCGAAAAGCAATTTCGTTCCAAAAATGTTTGCTTCTTTCCAGCTACCCACCACCATTCAACGATGAGTCGAAAGTCGAGATTATCCCGAACTCGGTGCCTATTAACTCCGACTGCGGGTCAACGACCTTCAACTACCGCGTAGTGGAATGTAAGATAACCAGCACAGACGAACTGTCCCGCAGCGCGCCTTCCGCGAGCTCGGAGAGCAAACAGAGACCTGCCACAGTGTGTATAACCATACCGAACGAAGGCAAAGGCTAATAAGTCGAAAATAGTATAGACAAAAAACAATTCAGTGTTCAAATTTGGAATGGCTGTCCGTGTGTACCAGACACACTTATAGCACGCCACCCGACTCGGCGCTTCGCGATGCGAAAGTCAATGTATTATCTAAAGACTAGCTGGTGCTCGCGACTTCGTCCGCGTGGGTTTAGTTTTTAAAATCCTCCGGGAACTCTTTAATTTACCAGGATAAAAAGAAGCCTATTTCACTCTCCAGGTCCTCAACTATACCAATGCAAAAAATCACGTCGATCCGTAGCTCTGTTGCGGCGTGATTAAAGGACAAACCAACAAACAAACACACTTTCGCGTTTATAATATTAGAATGAAGTATGATTTAAGCACATTGGGAGCGAAGCGAAACGAAACTAAGTTCGTTTCGCTTCGGTCATATTGCTACCGCGTGTTTTCAGACTTAGCGGTATGACCGAAGCGAAACGAACTTAGTTTTGTTTCGCTTCGCATTTTTGCTGTAAAAGCCCCTTAGAAGGGTTGTTCTACACCTGAGCATGATCACGATTTGCAAATGCGAAAGTGTGTATGTTTGTTGGTTAGTTGATTTGTCCTTCAATCACGTCGCAATACAGCTACGGATCGACGTGATTTTTTGCAAGGGTATAGTTGAGGACCTGGACAGTGACATAGGCTACTTTTTATCCCGGAAAATCAAAGTTTCCGAGGGATTTTAAAAACTAAATCCACGCGGACGAAGTCGCGGGCATCAGCTAGTATGTATTGATATTATAAAGACTTCACGTTGCGTTGAGTCGGGTGGCGTATTACGAGTGTGCTGTAAACCTATTATTATAGTATTAGCGTAAAACTAATTTAGTTGACGTCGAACATGGTCGGATCGGACCATCAGGTTAGGAAATGTCAACCCAAGTGTCATCGAATGTTTTTTTTTTCTAACTACAGTTACACTGTTCAACCTAATCGGCAGCAACTAAATTCATTAATCTGTTAATAGTTAAATAGCATTTGACTATCGACGTTAACGATGGTACTTTTTTATGTTAATCAGTGTATAAAATTAAGAAGTATGTTGACGACTTGTTTTGATCGGTCGTCTTATAACGACCATTCCATCGATGTGAAATTGCACAGGGCTATTATGAAAATACCAGCAAATACCTACTTTAAATATTAATTTTTTAAATCGCCATTTTCTATTTCTGCCGAATGTCAACACTGAACAAGACACAAAATAGAAAATGGTGTTTTAACACAGACATAAATAATGCTTCTAAGGAGAGTTCTCCGATTTGGTTGGGGTTGAGATAGAGTTAAGGGGAAACGCAAATATCTCCTGAAATAAATTTGTCTCGTTTTACATCATCTGTCTTGAGTGTGAGCAGAGTGAAAGCAGCCCTAAAAAATGATTTATACTAATATAAAAATTAAAAGTACCTTCCTATCTGACTAAAAAAAAAAACACTAAAACCAAGTATCTTTTTATTTTTACTTTATTTTATATGGGTTTGCTGGCATTTTAAATGTTATAACCCTGTTATCATGATATATTTTATTTTTCAACAACAATTAATTATTAATAATGTACTGTGAAAGATTCAAAACATTTTCGAATCTGCTCAATCACGTTGGTCTTCCGCTATCTTCAACCGCAGACTAAAACATAGGACATCGAAATTAAAAAAATATATATTTTCTGTTTTGGTTTATCATCAATCTTTATGTGTAACAAAATTAAGGAAAAGCGGACATTAGGGAGAGGGCACACTGGCCACTTTTAGGGGCAGCGATCGCGCGCTTTTATTGCCTTTAGCGTTTTTATGGCCTTTTGCGTGCATCGCGTTTCGCGCTCACGAAAATCGCGACTCAAACGCGTTCGGGTTTCGAACGCCGAATTGCGAAATCTAGCGAACCGCGCGAAACTCGATGCACGCAAAAGGCCATAAAAACGCTAAGGGCAATAAAAGCGCGCGATCGCTGCCCCTAAAAGCAGCCAGTGTGACCTCTCCCTTAACAAGCATAATTTTTTATACATATCTTTTGCACTTTTCAACCAAATAATGTAATAGAGAGTAATTTGGGCACTTAAAGCCTTTACGAGGAAATGTATTCAATATAGCGTGTTAATAACTGATATATAAGAGCAAAAAGTACTTCTTACAACGCGAGTTAAATAACAATATCAATATGACCTACCTTTTACAATAAAACATGCTTAAATATAAAGTAACAACATTTGCATTTATGTTAAAAATTCTCTTAATATCTACATCAAGCAGTATGAATACGATATGCTAATAACAAAAATTTTTAGTAAGCTTAAAAAGTATTATAACACGAGTTAAATAACAATATTTTTACTGCACCTTTTACAATAAAACATACGTAAAGATAAAAAACATTTGCATTTATGTTAAAAAAAATCGTGTATCTCTTACACAGTAAATAAGTCACTTTATTAACTACGAACACTAATTTTAATTGCACTTGTCAACGTCAATATAATAACACCCACCTAAGATTAATAAATACGCAAACGTACGTAACACCAGACGCATCGAACCATCGCGGTTGTGTCGATCCCACAGCCTTTGTTCCAAATTGGGTATATTTTGACTGATATTTTTTATTTATTTAAAATAAAGATTTTAAATATTATAACACAATGCCATTTTTCTTTTTAAGGTGGATTAAAAACTTCGCGGGCTGACCCGTATGGGCTGCCCGCGAAATTCAAATTTAATTTTTTTTTGGCAATTTGTAAACTTAAATAAGACAAAGTAGGCTTATGACATTCTAATTGCGACAGTGGCAGTATCATCTTCACAGGTTTATGTAAAAATCTTTACTTGAAAGTGTCCAGTTTAAGAAATTAGTCAGAATATCGAGGTGGACGTGAGTTACTCACAAATTAGTCAAACTTAACCAAATTATTTTTTTAATTTCGCGGGCATACCCGTATAACCAACTTTAAAATATCTTAACTAGTCTCGTAAATATAGAGCATTAAAGTTTCCTGACAGAGAAAGCGCTACTGAAGTGTGATGCCACAAATAAGCAGCTCCATACATGCTCCATAGAAAGTTTCGTTTTAGAAGTTCGGTTCTTTTAGTTTCGTTTTCGTTTTGAAGGCCACAGTAAAATAGCTTATAACTTACTTGTTTTCGGACCGATTCATTTTCTGTTTTTACAAATGTAACTCTCACATGTTACATTTTCGATTATGAATAATGAATATCAACATTTTGACAACAGTCAAATACCCAATTGGCTTGCACTAAAACAGAACCTCGAGAAATCGTGAGCGTTGGCATCCTGATGTGGTTGAAATCCAACCTACTCGCACGAAACGCTTTAAGTAGTTTAACGTGTCTGAAACGAACCGCTAAAGTGTGGAACGCCCTTTGCACGTCTAATTTCCCACCACTTGTAGAGTACCTACCTATTTTTCAATAGTTTTAGAGTCCTCTGGGTTCTGGGAAAGCGCGCAATGCATTCCAACAGGCATGCCAGTGCCGTTGGCTGTGGGTGGCCACCTGAGGCTATGAATGATCATGATTTGCCTTAACATTCATTATTTTATTACTATCGAAGTAGTAATTCAAACTTCTCGACACCAACATTTCAAAGCCGTGCAGAGGCTCGTAAGATGAAAAATAAGAAAAGCACCAATATTGGCGACAGAAATTATTTTGTATGAATTTCAAAGAAAGAAAATAAAATGAAATTTGATAGTTGTTAAACATTTTTATTAAATTATCATCATTCGATGCTTCTAATAGCATTTTTAAATTGGCAGGGTAAATTGCCCATATTGTGACTATGCTTGATTTGATTACACAATATCTACATTGCATTAAGTATTTTATTTTTATTATAATGGGATTTTGAAGTGTTAATAACTCTCCAAGTTGTGTGCGAAATATGTAAATCATACAATTCAATTTAACTATAAAAGTCACACTGAACCGTGCTATACTTTTAAAAGGTACTTGTATAATATATAATGTGTATAGGTTATCACAATTTTATAGTGAAAATATAATATTATTTTTATAACAATACAATTTTCATTGAATATTTGTTGGTCTAGTCCATAGTATCTAATTATATTTTGTAAAATCATTGAATAAAATCATCACTGTAATCTTTGTACTCGTAGAAAACTTTGTCGAGTGGTCTCGTACGATTTTTGGCTCAGTAGTATAATATTGTTCCTAATTTAACATTAACGCTTTTCAATTAATCTTTTTATTCACTGGTTATAACATAAAAGTGTTGCCAGATATCCTGCAAATACTGGTAACAAAAACTAACTTAAATATATCAATACTGATCATGTTATTCTTTTAAATAAGGTGAATGTAAGTATAGGTTATCTGGCAATACTTATCTGTATGAAACAATATAGATATTACATATAATTCATTAATGTTACTGTCTTATTGTTAGAATAGTTCATCGTAATAAGAAAATGTCCTAGTATTATACCCGAATTGTGATAATTTTGTTAATTTAGTGCTGCTATTGACTTTCAAATCTATAAATTTAAACCACTTTAACTAGGGCATATCCATTAATTATTTCACAAAAGAAAATAAAGTAAAATCTACAGTTTTCCTAACATTTTATACCTATAGTCTGGCCAGTGAATCGTGTATCTCAATTTTTTGAAAGTTTTAACATGGCAACCTTTAGATCTGTCAATTTCACGTTTCGTAATCTGTTGTGCCATTCTAGATATGTCTATCTTAAAAATATTACTAATTTTGAAACTGAAGATACAACTATGTATTAACTTTATGAAATCTACACAATGAACTAAAGGAAACCTATTATACTTATTTTTTTACAGAGGTAACTAGCAGATTTTAAAAATTTGTAAAATAATGTATTAGAAAACTATTCGTTTTAATTAGGTTCCATAGATTGCTTTTATTTGTTTACCGTCTTTACACGGTTGCTACACATACTTAAGACATACGCATAGACGAATTATATTTACTAAGGTTGAATTGTCAAAGGACATACGTGAAATCGAAGTACATAATATTTGTAATGTATAATGTGAAATTATTGAAACAGCAAAGATATTATCTTTGCTGTTTCAATAATTTCACTATCTACTATCTATCTATCTGTCAAAGCATGATAACTTAAATTTCAAGCATTGACACTGATTGACACTATTTACTGTCCAAACTATAAAAACATTAAAAAAAAATTATTATATTCTTTAAATATTTTTGTGGTCTATTCCATTTTTTATTAAAAAATCACTCGTCTCATTTACTTTGGGGAAGGAGCCAAAAATGTTGCCAAAATGCACGATTCATCACGTCCATTGCGTAGTTATAACCCGTCAAAAATATCTGTGCAACTGTGACGGCACTGCGCTATTTTTCCATTTTTTATTTATTTTTTTAGTTTAGGAAAATCAACAGCGAATTTTAGTAATATTAGACTTAAAAACTAGAGACAAATTATATGGCTAATTACAGATTTTCACAAAAAAAATACAAAATAATTTGTGAAATACGTGTGTATGTGTGTGCTCGTAAGTCTGAACGCAGTACTAACCACTAGGCTATCACTTTAAAAAATGTTAATAAACAAATATTATTTATCAATATCACAATGAATGAATCAAATTTTAGCGCAATATGAGTAGATACATTGGTGGTTAATCTGAAAAAGTAACTGGTAAAAGTAACGACAACTTAAACAATAAAATACGATTTATTAACGATTTCAACAATATTTAACTTGCAATCCTAGTAGCGCGATCTAGGATCATTTCTAGCGTAATTTGATATACACAAAGAGTTAAGCATAAGCAATTATTACTCACTAGCTGATGCCCGCGACTTCGTCTGCGTGGATTTAGTTCATAACATCCCGCGGGAAATCTTTGTCACCCTCCAGGTTCTCAACTATACCTATCCAATAAATCACGTCAATCCGTAGCTTTGTAGCAGGAAACATTTGATCGTCTTGCTCGCGGCATTGTTAATGATGATTCAAAGAGAAAACATATTACTGATGATATTATCAATTAGGTACGTTAAACTATAATTTTTATAATTGTTTTTACCATAATTAACCAAATACAAAATTACGTTTAGCTGTCATTTACGTTTTGTTCTTCCACTGTCATTTTCGTTTTTTTATTCCATGTCAGATGCATTTTTGTTATACCAGGTTTTATATTGACTTGACGGAAACGCGGTCGAACGGGATAAAAAGTATCCTATGTCCGTCTCCTGGTTCTAAGCTACCTCTCCACCAATTTTGAGCCAAATCGGTTCATCCGTTCTTGAGTTATAAATAGTGTAACTAAATAACACCACTTTCTTTTATATATATAAGATTTCATGTAAGCCGACTTGTTTCTCTTAAGACAAGTCACGACTCTACCAATGGTTCGGAAAGCAAATTCTGCTGATAAGAAGTGGGAATCTATCTATTTCTTCTTTGCTAATAGCACCAATGCTTTTGATAATCTTATACTTCTACTAGTCTATCTTAAACTATTTCTTTTTTTGATATTTCTTTCACATAATCCATGTTCTTCTGGTCCGCCGCATGGTTCACGAATTCAAACTGCGAGTGGTTTTTCAGTTTTATAAATTCACTTCTGACGAGAATTATCAGGTAGCCTTGGAAACCTGGAACATAAAACACTGTTATGTTAATGTTATGAATATTTTACCTAATTATAATATGTAATTATATAATTATTTATTTTAATTATATAATTACATCATACCTTAATATAATACCTTTAAACGAGCAATTCTTGTATATATGTATGTATATAATCTGAATCTCGGAAACGGCTCCAACAATTTTCATGAAATTTAGTATGCAGGAGGTTTCGGGGGTAATAAATCGATCTAGCTAGGTTCCATTTTTAGAAAAGGTCGTTTTATCCGTGTTTTCAGGCAATGAAAAACCCCTTACAATATCATTAGAATACGAAGGTAAATTTTGCTATCATCTATAAAGTTCAAATAACTCGGGAAAATGGGCGGTCCCGAAACCAGAAGACCTCGGTTCGAGTCCAGACGATTATAATACTTTCCCCTATTAATTTTATTATTATTATTTATTTATTTATTTTTCTTTTAATAAATTTCCAAAAAACACGATTTACCAAAAAAAAAATAACCGAGCAATTGGGAAGAAGTAAAACATAACGCTGAAAAATGGATAAATAGTCGTTCAATATAACCAAAACCAAATTTTTCTATTAGAACTCCAACGCAATCCCCTGCTGACTTTACCATAAAATGTCATTCCTGTCGCTATTACAAAGAAGACTCCTGTAATATAATAACATGGGAGAATAGGAGAATAGGAGACCGCAGTACTAAACACTCCTTTTAGGCTACTATCACTACTTTATACCTAAATACGTATATACAGTATTTGGTATTATAAACATATAAGTTTCTAAGTTTCCAGCTGCAATACTTACATATCAATAAGAAATACGTAATGATGGATGGTATCAAAATCGGCAATATTGGTCTCATATATGTGTAGAAAGTCCATGTGGCTATTATCAAAACAATTATAAGCACGTACAAGCACAAAGCAACTACGCTGTACCTATAGAATATTCTAATTTTCCTGTAGTCTTTCTGAAACACAAATCAAATTAAATTTGAAAATACAAAAGTATAATCCACAACCAATTTCAATGATACAAATTACAATATTATATTATTATTTCGAATTTTCGAATGCCTGCGAGTTCCTTATTTTCCCGGGATAAAATTAGCCTGTTTCGCTTTTTATTATGTTATTGCAATATAACAATCATTTTATGATAGCACCAAGAGACTACGCACTTGGTCGTTTATTAACATTAAACTTTGTTTAATAATAATACTTTATTCTTCTTCTTCTTCCGTTCAGTGGCTCCGCGCGTCGAGCGTCTGAGCCATAGTCCAAAGTGTTTATTAATTTTACAATTATAATTAGTGCATTGTATTGTTTTTCACAAAATGATCCTCTTCACTGTTTTTCCAAACAAAATTATGTAGCGTTTGAGCCATAGTCAAGTTTTTTAAAATTTCAATTAAAAAGAATATTTCAATAAATAATTATTTCTAACAAAACATTGTAAAAAATTTCCAAAAGTCTGGCGGCGGCCATTTCTTTGTACCGAGCCATAATACTTTATTATAAAATTATCAAAGACATTAAAGGCCAACGCACATATCAGTGCCGATATGTGACTATACGTCAACGCATCTGGTTCACAGAGGTCGTTGGTGCAGTACTATTAATAATAATATATCTACCTACATATTATATACTAACACTAGCTGATGCCCGCGACTTTGTCCGCGTGGATTTAGTTTTTAAAGTCCCTCGGGAACTCCTTAATTTTCCGGGATAAAAAGTAGCCTAGATGTTAACCCGAGTAATAAGCTACCACGGTATAAAATTTTGTAGAAATCTGTGCGGTAGTTTTTACGTGAAAGAAGGACAAACAAACAGACAAACAGACAAAAATTAAATAAAAATCTGTTTTGGGCTCAGTATCGATAGTAAAGCATCCCCCAATTAAAATTTTCAAAATATATTAAATGTACAGAAATCTTCCAGTTACAGTTTTATTATATGTACTAGCTGATGCCCGCGACTTCGTCCGCGTGGATTTAGTTTTTAAAATCCCTCGTGAACACTTTGATTTTCCGAGAAAAAGATTTGATTTTCCGATAAAAAGTAGCCTATGTCCTCAACTATAGTACCCATGCAAAAAATCACGTCGATCCGTGGCTCTGTTGTGGCGTGATTGAAGGACAAACCAACAAACAAACACACTTTCGCATTTATAATATTAGTATGATTAGAATATTAAATTGCATAGGAAAACACTGTAGCATTAAGTCCATACGATGTATTACATCATAGTATGTAGGTATAATGATCGTTTGGCAAAATCTGGACGCCTTTGGACTTGGAGTAGTTTGACTTTGACAAAATAGGGCTATCCACGATGGCTATATACGATAAAGTACACTTGCCAGCTTAAGATGAGCCGTTCATTCAAAGTATCTTGTAGATTCCGGGGTTCAAGTTATTTGGACATTATACTGAAGATCGTGTTGTCTATAATTTCTGAACTACGAAATTGACGACCTTGAAATAATTACAGGACAATCTCTAAAGAACCTGCTTTCTAACAAAAAAAGAATGGATTAAATCGGAATACGCCTTAATGAATTACAGTGAAATACCCATTTGGACTTTCAGCCCCTCTCCCAAGGGAACCGTGCTGAATTTCGGGATAAAAAGTATCCTATATTATACCTCGTAGTATTAACTTAAATCGTGCCAAGTTTCATTTAAATCCGTCCAGTAGTTTCTGCGTGATGCGCGGCCAAGATACAGACAGACAGACAGACAGACAGACAGACAGACAGACAGACAGACAAAAAATTAAAAAAAAATTGTTTTGGCTTCAGTATCGATTATAGAGTGCCCTCAAACAAAAATTTTCAAAATATCTTCAATGTACAGAATTGGACCTGTTACAGTTTTATTATATTACTAGCTGATGCCCGCGACTTCGTCCGCGTGGATTTAGTTTTTAAAATCCCTCGGGAATACTTTGATTTTCCGGGATAAAAGTAGCCTATGTCACTCACTCTCCAGGTCCTCAATTATACCAATGTAAAAAAATCACGTAGATCCGTGGCTCTGTTGCGGCGTGATTGAAGGACAAACCAACAAACAAACACACTTTCGCATTTATAATATTAGTAAGTAGGATATTAAATTACATAGGAAAACACTGTAATATTACGTCCATACGATGTATTACATCCATACCTACTATGTAGTATGTAGGTATAATGATCTTTTGGCAAAATCTGACGCCTTTGGAGTAGTTTGACTTTGACAAAATAGTATCCACGATGGCTATATACGATAAATTACGTATGCCAGCTTAAGATGAGCCGTTCATTCAAAGTATCCTGTAGATTCCGGGGTTCAAGTTATTTGGACCTATACTGAAGATTGTGATGTCTATAATTTCTGAACTACGAAATTGACGACCTTGAAATAATTACAGAACAATCTCTAAAGAACCTGCTTTCTAACAAAAAAAGAATGAATTAAATCGGAATATGCTTTAATGAATTACAGCGAAATACACATTTTGACTTTCATCCCCTCTCCCAAGGGAACCGTGCTGAATTTCGGGATAAAAAGTATCCTATAATATACCTCATAGTATTAACTTAAATCGTGCCAAGTTTCATTTAAATCCGTCTAGTAGTTTCGGCGTGATGCGCGGCCAAGATACAGACAGACAGACAGACAGACAGACAGACAGACAGACAGACAAAAAATTAAAAAAAAATTGTTTTGGCTTCAGTATCGATTATAGAGTGCCCTCAAACAAAAATTTTCAAAATATCTTCAATGTACAGAATTGGGCCTGTTACAGTTTTATTATATTATAGATAGAAGATTACTAATTTCTGATGCGCGTAAGTGGTTGTGATGGCAATAATAATATATCAAACGGAAAGAGACATGAAGTTCTGTATGGTATGGGGAAAAGTGGCGAGCGCGAGGTGCACAGATATTTCGGTTTATAACTTTTTGTAATACATAAATATTTTTATTAAAAAAAATTGTGCTCACAAAAGACAATCGATTAAGAATTTGTGTAGGTAGGTAGAGTTAGTAGATCATCCATATATACAGGGTTGTAATGGATATATTTCAACATTCACTATTTTGAACAGTTTTTTATTTGGTTTCTTTTTCGTATTTTGAGGTAGGTATTGCTCGAGTGCAAATCGCGTTATTTTATATAGGTTACAAATTTACAAATTATCACAAAAATATTTTTACTCTAAACATATTTGGTTTTTATTGAGTTTATTTCATAGCAATTATGAAATTATTTGTTTAGCATTCGTTACACTCTGTATATAATAAAAATTAGAATTTTTTGTAGGCTAGATATTTAAACAATTTTCGTTTTGTGATGAAGGCATTTACTGGCCGAGTTATTGGATAAAATATTTAAGGTACGTAATTTTTATAATAAAATAGCTAAGTGCCACGCCTAAGTAATCTATTAAATTGTATACATTAAGCATATTTAATATTGTTATAGATTTAAGGACGAAATGAAAATACAAATTTTGGTTTAAAATTGAGTTTCTTTAATGGTACACCTACCCTACTCTTCATACTTTATTGTCACAATTTTTGATTTAGAGATTAAAGATATTATCTCGATACTTACATAATTTGATTCTCTTTTACAATTTGAATCGAATCCAAGAAAAGATGGCGAGATGTCTACCTGATTAATTTTATTTCTATAACACTATACCTAAGTCTCAATACACCAACGGTTGAAGATGCGGACTGAAAACTGACAGATCGACGGTTCAATGAGTAATAGACGTCCAGTGTCCACTGCTGGACAAAGGTCTCCTGCATGGACTTCCACAGGCCTCGGTCTTACGCCGCTTGAATCCAGCGACTCCCTGCGACTCTTGATGTCGTCCGTCCACATACTACGTCCGTGGGGCGTCTGCCAACAATGCGCTTACCGGTGCGGGGTCGCCAATCACTCACCTATAGGGATTCCAACGATCATCAGCTCTTCGAACTATGTTAATTTCCAGCATGGCACTAATATTCTTAAAAAAAAAAAAGGTGATTAAGGCAAATCAGTCTAAAAATTTCGGAGAAGCAGGTGTACAATACATAGACAAAAATACCCCCGAAGGAGAGTGCAGATCGAGAAAATAAGTTTCAGTTCCAATGAACTTGAATTAATGTTTCCTTCCAAATAATTAAATTTGTGCAAGTTTATTTGCCATCGGCTTTAGGTAAATGTTCTTATTTATGGCAAGACGTAGTTGTTTGTGGCTTCGAACTTCTGTTGCACGTCAATATTCTAAAATTACAAGCCAATAACCTACTCGTACCTCCTAAATGCATACGTGCAACTTCAGTCGGTAGGTTTTCAACCTATCGTCACAACAATATGTTATCTATACAAGAAGCTTTATGCAGATTCGTAAGTTTTCAAAGTTTTTTGCCCTGTAAAATATGAATGAATGAATGAATGAAAAACACTTTATTGCACACCACATTAAAAAGAAATAAAAACTAAGAATAAACTTAAAAATAAATAAAAAAACACATGGTAGTACAAATGGCGGCCTTATCGCTAAAAAGAGAAATTGCCGTTTTGAAAACAGAAAAATATGTTATTGTTCCTTTTTTTAACCCCAACGCAAAAAGAGGGGTGTTATAAGCTTTTCGTGTGTGTATCTGTGTGTGTCGTGTGTGTGTGTGTCTGTTCCTTCGTAGCTCCATGACAGACAACGAATGGACCGATTTTGATGTGGTTTGATTTTGTTTGAAAACTAACGTGATCGATGATGGTTCTTCGCTATAATTTATGAAGATCTGCTCAGGTGTTTGAAGATCTTCAGCTCATTTTCTACTTGATTAAAGGGTCTTACAAGCTTTCACTGCACGCTGCGCCGTTCATGGCGGAGATGTGCTACCGCCCTGAATATTCTTACGTCTTCTTTCGTTTCAATGTAGACCTTTAGTTCAAATATCATAATTAACACAGCTGAGATTATATCTACTGACTTATTATAATATTATGCATTCAAAGGCGAGTGCATCACGCTTAGTAACGCCGAGTCATCATCATTCATATCATCAGTCATCAAGGAAACAATATGGTAAACGCAACGGAAAGTTCAGTATTGGCAGACCGCCATTTATTCGACCGAAGAGATCAAAAGTCGTTTGGAGCCGCTGGATGAAGGCGGCGCAAGACCGAGGCCTGTGGAAGTCCATGCAAGTGAGCTTTGTCCAGCGCGACGTGTATCGGTTGATAAAGAAGAAGACTGCGTGGACGCTGTATCGCCCTACCTAGTCTAAGGCTGAGATCTATTAGGGTGCGTTTATGCACACGCGGCGGCGTTGTGCAGTCGCCCGCCGCGCGCGTCGCCCGTGGCGTTCGCAAACCTACTACATGAACGCTCTCATATGTTTTCATTGTGTGGGGGGTTCGTCTCTGCCATCAAGAAATGCACATAATACAAGGCTTGATGGCAGGAGTGGACCCATCTCGTTTATGGTACATGTTTATTTATCTTTTATTATTATTATATTTTTGTTTACTAAAAGTTTAGGATGGACTCCCACCCAAAATATTGTATTTAACCAAAACGTGGAAACTTAACTGGCTCCAGTGATATCATTATTGTATTAGCTATATTTTATTTATTTAAGCTGTATGTTTTCCAAATAAATTAAAAAAAAAAATATTTGGCCATATGTCTGGAGCACGCGGCGGGCACCGAGGTCACGCGCCGCGCAACGCCCCGCGTGTGCATAAACGTACCCTTAGATCGTACTCTGGCTCTGCTCAAGACTCAAGACAGAGTTAAAATGAGTCACAAATATGTCCTGACATAAATCTGTCCCGTTTTAACTTAGTCTTGAGTCTGAGCTGAGTGCGAGTGCCATCTATAGTACTCACCCTAAGAACACAATCAAAGTGAGTGGACGAAGGAGATCAATACCTCCAGGTGGACAATGACAATGACCTTGTATGTAGGTTAATGGTATTTCGCCCACTATGTAGGTATCTACTAAGGGAATACAAGAGGAATCGATTTGTGTAAAGAGTTTGGACCTTGATACCTATGTATCTTTATACCTGTATGAAAATCCTTAAGGCGCAAACGCATTACCGTATTGTGGTTGCTCATGGCTTGTGCTGCGACAGAAAGGCGATTAGAGTTCATATTGGATGGATATATTCAGAGCGGTTGGGAGGATACTAGCGAAAACATGAAATTCATGATTTTCAGCATAATAGCGACAAGCTTCACAATTCAACGCTAGGAATATCGATCTCAAGAAGCATAACGTCGATTTTTAAAGAAACTGCATTCAAATATTTTCAAGAAGATTTTTCAAAAATAACCTAAGTGATTTCACTGTTTTAATGAGAAATTTTCACACAGAGTGAAATTCTTCACTATACAAAAATACAAATATTAATAAAAAAAAAAGTGTGTGTCAGCTCCGGCCTCCGACGCACGGCTGGAGTTTACGCGCGACGCTATATCCTTCTCTATGCGTGCGACTCGGGTCCGAGCGCGCCCCGACCGACTTTCGCACGAAAACCAACCTTATTTACTCAACGTTAGGGTAGAAATTTCAACGTTGTGAAAAACGTAACGAGGTCATTGATAAATTGATTTTACTGCCCGGATTTTTTTCATACCGGGCTGCTAAAATCGATTCTTAACGAGTAAACTCCGAAAACAAGACTAGGAAAGTAGAGTTCAAAAGGCGGCCTTACTCTAAGTAGGCGTATGTTAGGATTAGGAAAATAGATCTTAGTAATACCATGATCCCTCAGCTAAGTGGAAAACAGTAGATACGAATAATTTCGCACGTCATGCGAGAAATGTGTCAAAATGACGGTATTATAACTTTCAGAACGTGAGTGGGACATGCTCCTGTTGCGCATTGTGGGTGTCCAATGGACTCTGGCCGCCTTCTGTTCTGTCGCATCACGCATCACGAGTCGCGACACGCCACGACACGTCTGACGTCTCACAGTTCGTTCGCACCTTAAGCATCCCGAGTTCCATCAACCCCAAATCCCGAGAACAGTGTATTCGGGCGATCCGACCGCTCCACGCCAACCGGCTGCCGAAAACTAAAAATAACCGCACAATCCTCAGTACCGCCGAACCTCCCGCGCGCGACGCCCGCGCACCTCGCGTATTGCAACCATGGCGGAGACAATCGAGGAAACTTACGAGAGCACGGTCACCCGCAAGGTGGTCCGCAAGAGCCTCAAGATAGAGGAGGTGAGGACTGTTTTATGTAACCGACGACACAAATAGACCGCGCACGCGCAGCGCCACACCTGCTCACATAACAGACAACACATCTGACAGTGAACACGAATGTAAACACTGCGCATCCGCAGCACAAAGACACCAACCCAAACCTCCACAGCGACCCTCTTCAAACATCCCAATCCTACGGATTAGTGCACGAACCGGCTAATTCCGCTCGATGGTAAAACGGCTTCGAAATCGCAAACCTCACCAATCCGCGAAGGTTCCGTACGTCAGTTAGAGGAAGTGCGATACGCCACTTGTCATGCGGCGATGTAAATAGAACTGGCGGTTGAATGAAAATTTCCGTGCCCACCTTGACGCGTGTGCATCGACCTATCCCGTGATATGGACTGTAACCACGTGGGGCCTTGCAGTATAAAGCGAAACACAGAATGTTCACTAGCTATAGGTAGCGAACACATTAATTATAGGTTAAAGCTAAAGAACAGCAACAAAATATGTTAAACGCAGCAACGTTCTCAGTTATGCAACAGGCAGCAGTCGTTTCTTTTGAACGTCCAACCGGCTCGGCTCACTCATAAAAAACTGCAGATATTTCTGGGGATTAGATAATGTCGCTGTCGCGTGCACACGTGTAAGGGAGTTAGTAAAATCCTCTTATCGCGTTATCGCATACCACCAGCGGATTAACAATGGGCGTCAGTGTAGATACTGCCCGTTTCCAAAGCGCAAAACCAATGGAAAAACGCGCCGTGGCATATTTTCGTCTTGGCTCCCATCCTAGTTTATCTGCTACATTACGATGTTTATTCACAATACGAATGTGAGCATTAATGTGTGCGTCCGTGGCACTTGTGTTTAGGTCTCTGCAAATCAAAGTAACCGAAGCACGTATGTTGATGAGAGTCAAGCAGTCTTCAAGGATTGATACGCTTGATAAGTTTGGTGAACGCGTAATGCATTCTGTTCCAGTAATTTGTTTTTCGAGCGTTGGCCGTTTCGAAGCCCATAATTAAGCCTCATTTACATGAAGATAGTTTCTTACATCCCTGACACAGTACTTAGTTGGTTTTATCTGCCCACAAAATGGAAAATTATAAATGGTGTTTTTTAAGTAGGTGATGCGCAGACGTATAGCACGCTTAATTAATTTCTTACCGGCGTCTTTTGAGTAGAACCAGGTGGTAGAGTCATGATAATGATAATCAGAAAGACAATGGATATAAAGCGCTGCTTTGGAATAGACATTATAGTTCTTACACATTAAGTATTAGTGTTTATTAGTTCAAAATATAATATATGAACTGTACAATTGAAAAATGAAACGGTGCGAAATATAGCTAAAAAAGTGCGATAGTACGTTTTTAGGGTTCCGTAGTAAAAAAGGAACCCTTATAGTTTCGCCATGTCCGTCCGTCTGTCTGTCTGTCTGTCTGTCTGTCTGTCTGTCCGCGGTTTAGCTCAGAGACTATTGGTACTAGAAATCTGTAATTTGACAAGGGTATAAATATCAATCACGCCGACAAAGTTATGAAATAAAATTGTGGAAAATAATTTTTTTTAGGGTACCTCCCCTACATGTAAAGTGGGGATGAATTATTTTTTTCTCGTCTATCCCATAGTGTGGGGTGTCGTTGAATAGGTCTTTCAAAAATAATGTGGGTGTGGGAACATCATTTTTCAATTCAGGGATCCGTTTGTGAAATATGATATTTTAAAGTGCAAAATTTTATTAGAGTCAAGTGTCCCCCCCCTCTGCCAGCTAAACGGTTGTATATAGGATACAAAAAAAAATTCATAGCAGTAGTATATATAATGAATTTTAAAGGAAAACTATCACGGCTAAGTAGGGTTCATTAGTTAAGGAGTTATATCTGTTTTTTCTAAGTTAGGTATTACACGTAGTGTAAGTTGCATATTTTGTAGAATATTATAGTATTTAAACCATGGAACTCAAAATTTATTCAATATTTATAAATAAAACAAAAGCACTATCCTAGGTCAGCAATAATATTGGAGACTTTCAACTACGGAACCCTACACTGCGCGTGGCCCGACACGCACTTGGCCGGTTTTTTATAAATTGCATCGTAGGCAAGTTTTTATTTTTGCTGGACAGTCAACCTACATTCTGTCAGTCTCCGATCAATTGTTGCTAAAAACAAACTTACGATAAAAAACATGTTGTTCCCGGTGTTATAGTAAATCCGTCACTAAAAAAAGCAGTCATGTAGAAAGCACTAACCTGAGAAATCCTGTCATCCTGAATCCATCCATATTGTTATTAAATATCGTTTGAAAGATAAAATAAATGTATAATGTGTACCTAAGTATGTAGTTATATTTAGATAATAATATTAGTTTATTTCATAAATACTTATTAGGTACTTTGTGTATCAACCACTATCTTCGTATGTATTACTAGTTCCATATTAATGTGCGGGTTGCTTGTAAGAGAACACTGTCATATGGCCCTTGAGGGCCATAATAATTATGTTTCTTTGTTGTGTTGCAATAAAGCTTACTAAACTGTACTACCACTAGTACTCTGCTACTACTAAACTTACGAATCTCACCATGTGAATGAGGCTTAAAACACCAAGACGACTAGGTACACGAATAATCTACATTTTATCTCGAAGTGGTAAAAGCTCAGAGTGGTGCCAAATCATTAGTTTGTTTACTTGGCCATCGCATGCTTGCCAACGTGTGCGTTACGCAGCAAATCTGATCATCTGGATCTGGTGACAAAATTATCATCATCATCAACATCACCATCATCTCAACACAACGCAGGCTTACTAATGAACACAGCAGGCGCTGGTCTCAAAATGAGAAGGGTTACTGACAGACTACATACACCCCTGAAAACTTTATGGAGATCTCTGAGGCATACGGGTTATCATTGTAAAAATTAAGTGAACATAATAAATCTATTGAATATCGACTCTACTGTGTGAATACTCCCCATGATTGAAAATTCATCTGAAAAGTTATTTGAATTTATAAAATCTTCCCTGTCCTCTTTTGGAACCTTTTCTTGCAGATAAAAGTTCATTCACACCACATGGCTGCTTTCGTTTCTTTCACTTTCCGTTATTCCAGGTCATTTCTGCCTCATACTCGCAAACTATGGACCCAACTTTCACCCTATAAGTTCCCTCCAAACTACAATGTGGAGTTATTAATTCAAGGAGCGGATAAATAAACTTCTCAAGAGCTTCAGCATCTCTCAAATAATTATTCTAGTCCTACAAATATATAAAATCATCCTGCTAAAAATTGTATCTTTCTCTAATCTCTTACATGGTTAAACCAGAACAGCGTCTGTTTATTATAAAATTCTTTTTAGTTTCATTCAAATCAAATCGTGCCACCGTATAACAGCATGATATTCACAGCATTCATCCATCATACATCCACCGGTTGACGATGACGATGATGATGTTTATTTAGCAGCTTCACTTTCGTGTATTTGTTTAAAACCTTGTGGTTCAATTATTGCCATATAAGTAACTAAGTCTTACCAAAACCACAGAATACATAAACAATATAGATGCTACAGGGGTGATTATTCCCGAAATTTCATAGTTCTTTCCTATCATAAGTAGGTAGATATAGGTAATAGGTATATAGGTAGGTAAGAGGCAGACTAAAATTAGATACAACCTTGATTTTATTTTATTTGTTTTGATCCAAAGCGGAACTGTTTCTTTAAAACAAACACTTCAAACTTTTCTTGAACTTCGATTATATTTTTGTTTGGGCTCTTTTAATTTAAATATTTTGCAAATACTCACTACTAAACAAGCAACAATTAAAATACTTAACACAAAATAGTGTAATAATTTGCTATATTGTAGTGATTAAACTAGATATTATAACAGCTTACCTTTTGAAAGGGCAACTGATGAGTTTCTTGCTTGCTCTTCTCAGCAGAATTTGCTTTCCAAACCCGTGGTAAAAGGCTTGACTAGTGATAAGAGCCACAGGTTGGCCTACATGAGATAAATAATTTGAATTTCTGTTCAAATCAGTAATAATAACTATTATTGCTCAAGTAGATGATGCCCGCGACTTTGTCCGCTTGGATTAAGTTTTTAAAATTCCTCGGGAACTCTTTGATTTTCCGGGATAAAAAGTAGCCTTTGTCACTCTCCAGGTCCGCAACGATACGTTAACGTAGCTCTGTTGCGGCATGATTAAGGACAAACCAACAAACAAACACACTTTTCAATTATTGAAACATACTGCGAATGCCATTTATTTTCAGAACAGTCAACCAACCGGAGGGATTAATCGGGCAATGCCTTCAAAATTGAAGACGTCGTCTTACTTATTAATATTAACGCAAGGAGCGACACTCACTTTCAGAAAGCTTGTAAGCCTTTGTCCTTGTCAGGTCCGTTTTAGTCCCCTTGAAAATGATTTTTCTTTAATCGATGCATGATTTATTATAAGGTCACATGTTTGGACAGCGTGGTGGACCTAAACATTTCTTATTCTCATAAGTCATAGGAGACCCGTGACCAGTAGTTGGTTGGTGATGGGTTGAGGTGATGGATGATGAAGGATGATGGAATCGAATTGTACTGCAATATCACTCTTGACCAGAACTTACATAGGTATACATCCCACCCACGGTCATACGCAGTTTGTTTCCTCGTTCCTGATACGCACTGCAAAAATTTAGAATGCCCTCAAGTACCTAACTGCAATTTAAGTACCTTTAAATTAACAGCGAATATGCATTTTCTAGGCAAGCGCGCACCATCTTAAGCTGCATCTTCACTTACTATCTGATGACGTTGCAATCAAGCGCTAGTCTTTATATTAAAAAAAAGTTAGCAACTTAACTCATTGGATGAAGAAAGCTGAGAGCTTGAGCTAGCTTGAGAGAGAGTAAGTACTTAGGCTTTGGTCCTGAATCCGCTCAATTTACAAATTGAGGCGAAGACATAAGTCAAAAATTCGAGGCTCAGAAGAGATCACATTCAAATGATAAAACGTGGCCAATAATTTTAACTGGATGCAAGGCCGCTACATCCTGACCGCCGTGTTTCTCTGACTGTCATAAAACTAAAATTAAACTAACCAAATGATATCGACCGTTTATGTTTTCTACATTTAGCGGAGGAAATCTCTGATTCGTTTCTTATGGATGCATGCGTTTACTCAGTAAACTTACTTTGTTCTGCAGTAAAGTTTACTGCCATAGGAGAACAAAACAATTTCCATAATCATGACGCCTAGACACGAGGATCGGAGGTAGCTAAGCGGGCAGCGACCCATAGAGAGAGTTATGCTAGGGATTTCATTGCAATAAAGTCAGTCCGAAACGAAGTTATTCGTCAAATTACTTAGTAACTGACGTAGAATTGTCAAAGCTAGCACGTTGAAGTGGCAGTGAGTTCTATTCTATTCTATTCTTGATGTGCGACTATGCAGGTCCTGAGTCCCAACACCTGTGGCACGTCGACCGTCGCCGGTCTATTGTGCTCGGGCAGTGGGTTAGTCACATTTTTGTTGGAGTAAAATGAGAATTCGGAAAGAAAGAAAAGTTTTTTTTTTGAAAAATGCAAAATATGTTTGAAAGAAAGCGCAAAAAAGAATTTTTTTTGAATGGGCACAAAAAATGTGAGCCAAAAATGAAAACCGGGTTTTGTATCGTGTGTTGTTACGAGTACCTGAGTTGTAGATATTTTGTGGAATAATACGCAAAGAAAAACTGTTGTTATTGTTTTTGTAAAAGTACAAAGTAGGGTACCACCTCAAAGGACAGAGCAAAAAAGGAAAATTTTCTACAAAGATTGGTGCCAAAAATGAAAACCCGGTTTGAATCGTACGTGCGAGTACGTTGTATTTTGTGGAATAATACGCAGATAGGTACAGCGTGGAACTTGTCTATGACCCATTTCGATAAATGATCTTTGAGTAATAAACCAACACGCTGCGATCCATTTAGGGCGGCGCTTCATTTATAGTGATGTGTGACCGTGATATATTTTAAAATGAGCATCGTAAAATGCATTAACTGCCTACCTAATTCCCATTTGCGTGATTCAGTAAAAACAAAGATAATTTTCAGATTTTTCAAGTAAGCCTACCTATCTTTTTCAACACAAATCAGTTAGTTTTCAAATTAGCTAATTTTTTCTCATACATCAAGGCGTATTCAAATCTATTAATCAGCATACGTAATTCGGTCAGGTGCACTGCTGAATTAATTGAACAAATTAGTCATCATCATCATCATTAACAACCCATCAACGGCTCACTACTGAGCGCAGGTCTCCTTTCAGAGAAGGGCCATAGTCCACCACGCTGGCCCAATGCGAATTGGCGGTCTTCACACATCTTCGAGAACATTATAAAGAACTCTCAGATGTGCAGGTTTCTTCACGATGTTTTCCTTCACCGTTGAAGCAAGTGATAGTTAATTGCTTAAACGCACTTGACTCCGAAAAGTCAGAGGTGCGTACCCGGGATCAAACCTGCGACCCTCCGAATAGGAGACCACAGTCCTAACCACTAGGCTATCACTGCTTATCACATTACAAGAACAAATTAGTATTGGTAAATATTACCTAGGTTTAGCCAAGGTGAATAAAATCTACGGCGTCATAGTTTGATGGGTCCAAAATTATGCAAGCTACATAATATTGGACGTATTAATAATAGGTCTTTACCTATGAAATTGCCGTTTTGTATGCAATAAGTGAAAGTACTTATTTTTTCAAACTTTTTTATTTCTGTTATTCGAAGTAATCACCCATGCAATCGACGCATCTTTGCCAACGCATTGGCAGTTTATTGATGCCCTTCTTGTAAAAATCAGCTGGACGGGAGGCAACAAACTCTTCAAAGGTATTTTTTTACTGCCTCTCGGGAATTGAATTTTTTACCCACTAAAAAGTTAAGTCTAAATTTTGGAAAAAGTAATAGTCGGTAGGTGCAAGGTCTGGTGAGTATGGCGGATGAGGGAGAGCTTCCAACCCCAGCTCTTGCAGCTTGGAGACTGTCTGTTGCGCAGTATGGGGTCGCGCGTTGTCGTGAAGGAGCAGTGAGGACGACCGATTGACCAAAGCTGGTTGCAAATGTGCAAGCTTCTCCATCATTCTCTCCAGTTCTTCACAGTACACATCTGCATTAATGCTCATGCCGTTTTGTAAAAAGCTGTGGTGAATCACACCCGCACTAGACCACCAAACAGTGACCATCACCTTTTTAGGGGTCATTTTTGGTTAAGGGCATTGCTTTGGTGCTGAACCAGGGTCTAACCAACTTGCTGAGCGCTTTCGATTGTCGAACAGAATCCATTTTTCGTCGCACGTAATAATTCGTTTCAAAATTCCTTCATTTCTTTGCGTGTTGAGCAGCGCAAGGCAGGTCTCGACGCGTACGTTGCGCTGGCGATCGTTAAGGTCGTGGGGCACCCATCTATCAAGCTTTTTTACCTTGCCAATTTGTCGCAAATGGATCAATATTGTTTTGATGCTTACATCAAAAGCTGCTGCTAGCTCAGCTGTAGATTGAGTTTCGTCAACTTCCACAATCGCCTTTAATTCATTATTGTTAACCAAAGTCTCCGGACGACCACGAGCTTCATTTTTCAAGTCAAAATTTCCAGAACGGAACCGGGAAAACCAATAACGGGTTGTGCGATCGTTTGTACAGTTCTCTCCGTAAACGTTTTTGATGTAACGGGCCGTTTGTGTCTCGTTGGTGCCACGACGGAACTCATATTCCATAATTACACGAATTTTTAAAGTATCCATTATGACGAAAAATGTTCAAATGTAATGAAAATACAACGCTAATCAAAAAACAAAAGACTGAGTTTGTAAATAGAATGTTATGGTTTTAAAACAAAATTAATTTGAATTTAGAATACAGAGCCATTACAAACTTTTTTTTATTTGAAATGACCAGTACTGAAGAAAGGCAATTTCATAGGTAAAGACCAATAGAAGAAAATGAAAACCTTACCTTAATCATACCTTTCAAATTAACACCCCTTCTATTATAGTGACTGTACACCTCTTATACTCCTACCTTAAAACGTTGCCTTCTTTCACAATGAAAAAAAAAAATTAGTTCTTAATAATATTTTATTTATTTTATGATAAGTCTTTATTTTTGTTTATTAAATTAAAATCTTTTGTATCTGCTGGTATTCTAAAGAGTTAAGATCAGCTAGTAACATGGTAGGTAACAGAATGTCACATGTAGGTACATTTTAGCCATGGTAGTCGTAATTCCTACTTCCATGATTTTAGCCTTTATCTTAATATAAAAAAATCTTTTAAAAAAACCGACTTCTTAAACGCTCGCGCCACTATAAACTATATAATTTATTGTTGATTTCGATAAAATTTATATGGGACCACCTGGGAAGTATAACCCTTTCAAACAAAAAAAGAATTTTCCAAATCGGTGCAGGCGTCTTCGAGTAATCGGTGAACATACATAAAAAAAAAGATTCCGACTAACTGAGAACCTCCCCCTTTTTTGAAGTCGGTTAAAAATATTTGTACCAATCCTGGCGCGATTATAGTCGATCCACTGACAAGCCATAGAACATGGCAAGCTGTTAAACATCAATTTCGCACCATAGCCGACCGAATTCGCGCGCTATTCCACGCCGACGATTTGTCTGACCACATTTAATTATATCCGCAGTGTCCCATTTTCGCGTTGGGGCGAAACGTTTCGCTTCCGCGAGCTGACGCGGACCGATCGCCGCGGCTAGACTTGACATGATCGACAATTTGAATCACGAACGCTCGACGCACGCCAATTTACTTTTTTATAATTGCACAGCGTTCTGAAATGGTACTGAAAGCTGCATTCAGGTCACAATTACGTCTATTAGACCATAGCTTTCGCTGTCAATTTTAGGCTAAATAATTTAGTAAGGAATATTGTTTATGAAACTACCAGTCGTGGTATTCTCTAAAAATTATTCGTTACAAGATTACCCTTTTTACTACAGGTAGTTTGTTATTTATTCGATGACAAGCTAGTCCTTGACTGCGATCTCATCTGATGGTAAGTGACGATGCAGTCTAAGATGGCAGCGGGCTAACTTGGAAGGGGTTTGGCAGTGAACATTCAACCCATACCCCTAATTGGTTTCTACACGCCATCGTGCCGGAACGCTAAATCGCTTGGCGGCACGTCTTTGACGGTAGGGTGGTAACTAGCCGCGGCCAAAGACCAGACCAGATCAGAGACAATTCAGAAATTATAAATTCCCAAATTGACCCCGCCGGGAATCGAACCCGAGACCTCCCAGTTATAACAACAGCGCTGGCCACTGAGCCAGGGAGGTCTCTAGTGGTGGTCCTACTACCACCAGAGTGGTAGTACCACGGGTCATTTTTCTAACCCATGGTAGGTACATTACTACCGTTGCATCAGTGTAGCAATAGCCATGACCTCCGATTGGCTGAATTCATGGCGTTCTTTCTTTATCAAAGCATTTTAACCAATAGCGGGAGAGTACCAGCGGTCAGCGTATAATCAGAGTTCATTGCAATCATTGCACTAATGCAATCAATTTTAGAGAAAACATACCAATATAGGTACCTATAGGAAAAAATCAGACACGCGCCGGAACACCTTCACTATGCTTCGTCCATTTTATATAGAGCCTGCAACCTATCAGAATTTTGTATGTATAGATCCTGCAACCTATCAGAATTTTGTATAGATGCTGCAACCTATCAGAATTTTGTATAGATCCTGCAACCTATCAGAATTTTGTATAGATGCTGCTACCTATCAGAATTTTGTATAGAGCCTGCAACCTATCAGAATTTTGTATAGATTATGCAACCTATCAGAATTTTGCCGTTCCTTCTAACGCTCGATGGATTTAATAGTCTGAAACATGGAACTATTGGGAAATATAACATCGTTGGTCTGAAAGTAGAAAACTAGAGACAAGTTATGATAATTTATTACAAAGATATTCTGAAAATCATTTAAGGGTATTTTGTTAAAAATCAGTAACCTCTCTAAAATGGATTAGATTGCAATCATTTTTCAAACAGAGTTACCGACAATACCGGAGAGGCAATGGGCGGGACACGGCTCTAAAAACTGATGTGCTTTGGGGTCCCATTTCCCAAGGTGCTGGAATAGTAATCTCTCTCCGGGAGATGTAGCGTTGGTAGACCTTGCACTAGGTGAACTGTCGATCTCAAGTCACTAGTAGGTACCCGCTGGATACAAGCGCCGAGCGAGCGCGTTCTGTGGCGGTCATTTTAACCTATATTGTCCAGCAATAGAAGTCTATCGGTCGAAATGATGATGATGATGAAGGTAAACTATCCTTTAATACAATTCCCGATGCTTTCATGATCGATGGAATATTCTTTATATTCATGAATGACTGATACAAAACATAATATTATCGTCTGTCGGATCCCTAAGGATGTTCATCCGTTAATGTTGAAGTAATTATTTATTTCATGACTGATACAAAACATAATATTATCGTCTGTCGGATCCCTAAGGATGTTCATCCGTTAATGTTGAAGTAATTATTTATTTCATGACTGATACAAAACATAATATTATCGTCTGTCGGATCCCTAAGGATGTTCATCCGTTAATGTTGAATTAATTATTTATTTCATGACTGATACAAAACATAATATTATCGTCTGTCGCATCCCTAAGGATGTTCATCCAATAATTTTCAAATGAATCAAGACGTATTCTAAGCTTGACTGAATCTTGAATGGCGCCTACTCTAATTTGTCTGAAAATTGCATCGCGTTTTGCGTCTAGAAATTCGCATTGAGATCAAGGATTTGCTTCGACAAGTCGATTTTGCTTTGATCATGAACAGTTGAACACAGTCCACTTTACGTATAAAAATCATCATTGGGTCGAGTTACTTTCAGAAACTAAAACCTAAACCCCTGAACTCTGAGAGTCTTCTAAAAATTCTAGTTTCTCGTACAAAAACAAAACTCTTTTTTTTTATTTAGATATTTTTCATGTTTCAACACCAACAAAGGAATTAAACACAATAGGATGTCTGGAACTTTGCGCAAATGACATGATGGTGATGCTATACAATTTATAACGGTATCCACTGTATTAAGTTAGTCCATATTTTCGCTCTTGCAAACTAAAGTGTGTTTTCAAGAGCTACAACGACTCTATCAGTCTATAGTGATGACTTTCTTACCCGTTCAGTATAGCTGAAGCTCATGCAACCTGTAGGGAGAAGGATTATCTACCTAACTATTATTATTTCACAGTAAGGTTGAAGACAAGAGTCTGCCCGCGAAATTCAAATTTAATTTGGTTTTTCGCAATTTGTAAACTAATACGACAAAGTAGGCTTATGGCCTTCTAATTGCGCCAGTGGAATTATCATATTCACAGGTTTACACAAAAATCTTTACTTGAAAGTGCCCAGTTTAAGAAATTAATCAAAATACTGAGTTGGACGTGAGTTACTCACAAATTAGTCGATATTTTGATTAATTTCTTAAACTGGACACTTTCAAGAATTTTTTTTTATAAAAACCTGTGAAGATGATACTGCCATTGTCGCAATTAGAACGCCATAAGCCTACTTTGTCGTATTAGTTTACAAATTGCAAAAAACCAAATTAAATTTGAATTTCGCGGGCAGACCCTTGTCTTCAACCGTAAGATCGATTACCTACGTCTAGGCCCTATTACTCATGTGCTAGGGCGTCGCGTCGCCCGCAAAGTATTTTCAATTGACCGACACCGACAGCCGGCCGCCCGTCTTGGACTAACACGATCGACACCCAGTTTAAATTACGGATGCACTATTATACCTACTCGTAGTTACAAAAAAACTTATAGCTAAACTAATCTAATTACTATACAAATCATGCCCGCGTGGAATAGGTTTATAGGTTTAAAGAATTTATTCTCTAAGAACAAAACATGCTCACTTACAGAGAAATTAAAACTTAAATTATAACACATTATATATATTAAAACAAAAAATGGTGGCTCTTAAATAACTTAAATAACTATAAAACTAAAATATTTTAAGGTTTGCTAACTGTTTTTAAAAACTTCCTGAGTTTTCTTTTAAAAATTGGAAAAGATTTCTCGCATAATATATCTTTTGGCAGACCATTGTATAGAAGTGCTCCCTCAAATTGGTGAATTGGCTCAAATGGTGCCAAGAATACTGGCTGCATTTCCGCGCTGGACAGCCAGACTGATCCTTTGCGCAAAAATGAGCCAGCCCTTCTGTCACCAATTAACCGCGGTTAACTCGTAGTTCAATAATTGTTGCACAGATGTTACGGACTGCAAAGGTTTTAGCATAGAGTTTACGTCAACACTTTAGTAAATAAGACTTTAAAGTTAGTTTTTTTGCCTACTACCTACTCGGTTTTTTCCCGGCTGCATCTATCTTAGCATCAGTGTTTACTGTTTACGCCAATTCGTTTACTACCTATTATGTATCGATTTAATAAAGTTCATTATAAGAGTATGTTTAAAGCTTATGAATTACTACTACTCCAAGAAAAATTCACTGCTGCACTCAAAGACATTCATTAAATTATATTTAATTTAACTAAATATCATTAAATCTCCTAATAATAATATGTAGTTGTCAATACTGTTTATTAATGAAGCGTTTAGGGAGATCATTCTGAAGAGTGAACATTTTAAAATCTATACAAGGTCCAAAGGTCAATTTTTTTAAACCGGAAATAAGTCAGTAGGTATAATTGTAAAATCACGTCAAAGAAATTATAGCTGCATTGGGAGGGCAATGTTTTCGTGCATGAGAAAACATCGAGATAAATCAAGAGTGTGTTTCCCAAGTTTATTTCGAATCGGAAATCCGTCACAATCGTAAAATCGCAGGTTTCAATTGGGTCAGACGAAATTTATGACGACACTAATAAATAACAGCATTTGGAAACTATAGTTACCATAGTCTCGTTCCTATTCAAAAATCTGTTCAGTGATTCATGAATTTTCAAAAATAAATCCATCGTCTAGTCATTAATGATAGATAAAACTTTTAAACCTTAATTATAGACGGTCCACCGACTTTGGATGATAGACAGGGGGACCCAGCGGTTTGAGCTGAGCGTTGATAGATCAGTAAGTCTGTCAGTCAGTTTTTCCATTCATATGTTTAAATTAAGGCTTAACAAAATGTACAATTACAAATTAAGTGACAATCATGGTTTGTTTATTGGCCTACTGAACTCTGTATTATCCCAAGAAAAATTCCACTATAATTTCCTTTATTGGCGGAAGTTTTCTTGGAGCTCGAGTGCTTGCATTAAAGTACTTTGAATATTCTTTGTCTTGTTTCCCATACAACCAAACAATGTAACTAAGTATAGCGAACAACGTAAATCTGGCGAGTGTTTTATCCACGAGTTAATAGCCGTCTGGAGTGCGATCAAACGGCATGTAACCGCTCGTCAATTAGGCGCAAGCGCACATTTGGCATCCTTCCCGGACAGTTGTTCTGCAGCTACATGATGATTCGCGGAACAGACTGCGTCGGCCATGCCCTTATTTGGTCCTAACTTGTATGGTCATACGGTCACATCGGCCTTGTGCCACGGATACAGCTCTTATGTGTCATTTTATAAGTCCCCAGTCCATCTTCTTATCCTTTTTCTTCAACTGATAAACTCCTACAGCTGGACTTCCACTCCCAGGGGGCCGCTTGAAGTCAGCAACTTCATACTGCTCTTTTGGTGATGTCTGTGCACCTGTCTGTCAAAACTCGTATGGTCATACGGCCGAATCGGTCTTGTGCCTCGTATCCAGTGGATCTATGACTCATTTTATGTCGTCAGTACACCTTCTTCTCCTTCTTCTTTAACTAATAAACGTCCACAGCTGGATTTCCACTCCCAGGGGGTCGCTTGAAGTCAGCAGCTTCCTACTGCTCTTTTGGTGACGTCTGTGCACCTGTCTACCAAAACTCGTATGGTCATACGGCCGAATCGGTCTTGTGCCTCGTATTCAGTGGATCTATGACTCATTTTATGGTGTCAATTCACTTTCTTCTCCTTCTTCTTCAAGCTATAAACGTCCACAGCTAGACTTCCACTCCCAGGAGGTCATTTGACGTCAGCAGCTTCCTACTTCTCTTTTGGTGACGTCTGTGCACCTGTCTACCAAAACTCGTATGTTCATACGGTCAAATCGGTCTTGTGGCACGTACCTATCCAGTGGATCTATGACTCATTTTAAGTCGTCAGTCTACCTTCTTCTCCTACTTCTTCAACTAATAAACGTCCATAGCTAGACTTCCACTCCCAGGGAGTCGCTTGAACTACATCTAATATCTCCAGCTTTGAGATTGATGTGTGTAATTGACCGTTATCGTATTCGATGACATTAGCGTCAAAGTAAAATAAACCATTCAATTCAATAAACTCAATTTCGTGTATGTATTCTTATACGTTTAGGTATGTACCTACGGGACGCTCCATAAAGCTCCAAACTTCGGTTGTAGTGAATTTGTGAGTTTAAATCAATACTTTACTTTATCGAATACTAATACGATCAATGGAAAAACTTTTAGAAAATCGGGGGCAAATTGCTGAATGTTCTTGTTGCATCAATGTATTCTAACCAATAGCGAGAGAGTACTTATCGGCCAATCAGAATCCAGAGGTGATTGCAATCATCACACTGTTTAATCATTTCTAGAAAATTCCACAGCTGTTTACTGAACTACGTCCAATAGTCTTTTCTAGACGAGCTTAGATAGTTTAACAGGGGATTCTTATCAACCTACCTACCTAATAGTCACGCATTCTAATCAGGACGAAAACACTTTCTTTACAATAACAACATCAACTATTTACGTAGACTATTTTTTTTAATTAAAAACGTAGTCTATGGCTATTTGGCTCGGTTGGAATGGCATTCCGGACCAGGTGGTAGATTAATTTGACGATTCCAAAGTAAAAGTTTATTTGAATAAAAACTTGTATATACTACTTAGGGTTAGAGAAGCTTCAAAAATGTGGTGGATGACAAATTGGACGAATTTAACAACACATTTCTTAACTGTAGATTTTATAGCCTTTAATTTTCTCATGAATGAGAAAAGTTCCAGATGTGCATTTGGGAATCAATTTTCTTTTTTGGTGACCTTTTATCTTATATGTATAATTCTTATCGAAGTTCAATATATAGCCGAAAGCAAATGGATATTAGGCACTCGGGCGAAAAATATACTGACTACTAACAATAATTGGTATCGACTGTAAAATTTAAACAAATTGATTGAAACATGTTAGATCAATGGACCTATACGCCCACTTCTTATAGTAATCAGCGCCAAAATTATAATATTCTAGTTAGGTTAGTTAGTTCAGTTTACGACCCGTACAGCTTGTCTAGCATTCCTACTACTAATCATTCAATACAGCAGTATTGCAAAGTATTTCCTTAGTAATTAATATAAATGCATAAGTGTGTCTGTTTGTTGGTTTTTCCTTCAATCACGCCGCATCAGAGCTAAGGATCGATGTAATTTATTGCATGGATGCCCTATGTTGAGCACCTGAAGAGTAACAGTCGACTTTGTATCCTGGAAAATCAAAGAGTTCCCACAGAATTTGTAAAAACTAAATCCACGCGGGCAAGTCTCAAGATCAGCTCTAGTAAATTATTTTATTTTATCGCCATCCCTTTTTATTATATCTATGACACACTCCAGAAGGTTCAGAAGTACAGATGTAAGGTTAATTGCACACATTACTCTAGAAATAAATCACAACTTCCGTCATAGAAAAATTCCAAGCGTTTCATATGCGATGTCCCTATAGCTATTTATGCAACTGCATCGTAATGAGGGTCATTTTAATTCGAGTGCTGTTTTTTGATACGAGGCTTGCCGAGTATCAAAATAGGATAGTACGAGAATTAAAATGACTAATTACGGTCAGTTGCATACAAGATTTTATCTACGACAAGAAAAATAAAATCATTAACAAAATACGCCGCCGTAGGCTCAATAAAGTAAGAAAAAGTAACTCCGCAAGCCGCCACCAGCCGCCTGTGGCGCCTCTGTCAACAAAAAGTAACTCCGTAAGCCGCCACCAGCCGCCTGTGGCGCCTCTGTCATATGAACGGTACAAAAGTGCCAGAACCCAGAGCCTTACCTTTAGGTATCCTATTTTAAAAAGATAACCATTTCGATTCAGCTCCCATACAACGAGCTGCATCGAAATGAGAAGCAAAACCGAAAGAGGGTTCATTTCGATTCAGCTGTCAAATTCGAAATTGGAACTTTTCGATGCTGGAGTAGATAAATAACATTATGATTGAGTGGTTATTTTAGAATTCATCAACTTTTCCGAAGCTATACTTTTCAAAGTGAAAACCACCTTTGAGAACTTATGTAATAGAAAAATAATGTTAGAATAGTGTAATATATATAATAATAATAATAAGCCTTTATTTCCAATTATTACAAATTTCAATTCCAATTAAGTATTACAAATAACATTAATTCAGTTGTATCACATAAATTTTTGACTTTAAATTTTTACAAACAAAATAATATTACGATAAGTAACTAATTATAATCGAGTCAATAATATTAAGTAGGTAATAATTTTTCTTCATTAGCGTCATTTTCTTATTATTATTTATATATATAACTAGCTGATGCCCGCGACTTCGTCCGCATAGATTTAGTTTTTAAAAATCCCGCGGGAACTCTTTCATTATCCGAGATAAAAAGTAGCTCTCCCGGTCTGAGGAACCACTACTACATCCATTACTATGCCCATGCAAAAAATCGCATCAATCCGCTGTTCTGTTGCGACGTGATTGAAGGACAAACCAACAAACAAACACACTTTCGCATTTATAATATCAGTAATGCTTTATTATAACACTTTTTATAATTGTCAAATTTTTTTAGCTGTCATTTACGTTTTGTTATTCCACTGTCATTTGCGTTTTGTTATTCCATGTCAGATGCGTTTTTGTTATACCACGTTTTATAGTGACATGACGGAAACGCGATCGAACGGGATAAAAAGTATCCTATGTCCGTCTCCTGGTTATAAGCTACCTCTCCACCAATTTTCAGCTAAATCGGTTCATCCGTTCTTGAGTTATAAATAGTGTAACTAACACCACTTTCTTTTATATATATAAGATATTAATTTTAATAAATGTCAATAGTTATCATTGGAACGCCCATTTCTGGGCATAGGCCTCCTCCATCCTTTTCCACTCTGCTCTGTCTCTCGCCAGTCCCGTCCAGGTAATCCCCGCCGCCTCGGTGATGTCGTCGCGCCAGCGGCGCCGCGGCCGACCTCTCGGTCTGCGCTCGCCGCGCGGCCACCAGTGCAGCAGCTTCTCCGTCCAACGCTCATCATTTGCTCGGGCTATAAGTCCAGCCCAACGCCATTTAAGGAGGCATATGATAATAGTTACTGACAAAATATTTTTGGTCCGGCCAGACCATAAAATCAACAAGTAGGTAATCCACTAGTAACTTTATTGGCTTTAATCAATGATATAGGTACATAATATAAGTATGCTATATAGCCAATTAGTCTTTAATGACGTCAAATAATACATAAAGACTATGGATACTACCTACTCACTTCTTGGTACTACCTTACATTCACCACAAATAATTTCTTCATCATAACTTTAGCCTTTTCTTAGGATTAAGTTTGCTCTGCACAACGGGTCAATAGCGGAAAAACTACATCAATCATAGCTGCAGTCTCGATTATTGTGATTGGATGAATTTATGGCGTTAACACTGCAACAGTGCATTTTAACTAATAACGAGAGGGGATTGGCCAATCAGAGGTGATTACAATCGCAACACTGACTGTAGCAATCGCTGTCACATGTACGCGTGAGAAATTTTCCGCTAAATTTTGCGATTCCGGAAAAATTATGTGTCACTACGACGGAACACATAAACAATAATGATTCAATCATTCTTGATTTATTATCAAGACTTCCCGCCAAAAATTTTCGTTGCCAAAGGAACATTCTCTCCTACAAAAAAAAAAACAGCGATCTATGGGTACAATCACGGGGCTATGGACGTTTTACACTTGCTTTGAAGGTGAAGGAAATTATCGTGAAGAAACTTGCATGCCTGAGAGATCGTCATAATGTTTCTGTGATTGTCCTCAAAGGTGTGTGAACTCTACCAATCCGCACTTAGTCTGCGCGGTGGATTGTGGCTTACTGTGTATGGTCTGTATATGGTCTGAAGCAGTGATAGCCTAGCGATTAGTAGGTACGACGGTCTCCTATTCGAGGGGTCGCAGGTTCTGACCCGAGCACGCACCTCTGGCTTTCTAATTTATGTGCGCTTTCTATAGTCGATCTTAGGACTTGCCTTTACACAAGTTTAAGAAAGCAATTAAAACTTCTCTCATGGTAAAAGCATATTATACAATTGAAGACTATATAAAAGACAAAACAGTGTGGATATAATTCGCTCCAGCGAGTCATGAGACAGTAATGATTAACCTGTACTGTATTGTAATTTTTTTTTGAAAAGAGCAACCGCCGAGTTTCTTGCTGGTTCTTCTCGGCAGGAAGGGCAATCCGAACCAGTGGTAGAGCCAGACGATTCAAAAGCACTTGTAAAAAGTTTATTTGTAAAAAAAATATTTCTATTATTTTTCTATTCTATTCTATTCTATTCTATTCTATTCTATTCTACTCTACTCTACTCTACTCTACTCTACTCTACTCTACTCTACTCTACTCTACTCTACTCTACTCTTCTCTACTCTACTCTACTCTACTCTACTCTACTCTACTCTACTCTACTCTACTCTACTCTACTCTACTCTACTCTACTCTACTCTACTCTACTCTACTCTACTCTACTCTACTCTACTCTACTCTACTCTACTCTACTCTACTCTACTCTACTCTACTCTACTCTACTCTACTCTACTCTACTCTACTCTACTCTACTCTACTCTACTCTACTCTACTCTACTCTACTCTACTCTACTCTACTCTACTCTACTCTACTCTACTCTACTCTACTCTACTCTACTCTACTCTACTCTACTCTACTCTACTCTACTCTACTCTACTCTACTCTACTCTACTCTACTCTACTCTACTCTACTCTACTCTACTCTACTCTACTCTACTCTACTCTACTCTACTCTACTCTACTCTACTCTACTCTACTCTACTCTACTCTACTCTACTCTACTCTACTCTACTCTACTCTACTCTACTCTACTCTACTCTACTCTACTCTACTCTACTCTACTCTACTCTACTCTACTCTACTCTACTCTACTCTACTCTACTCTACTCTACTCTACTCTACTCTACTCTACTCTACTCTACTCTACTCTACTCTACTCTACTCTACTCTACTCTACTCTACTCTACTCTACTCTATTCTATTCTATTCTATTAAGAAATTAAATATCACAAGCTTCAATGGAAAACATCGTGAGGAAACCTGTTCACCTGAGAGTTCTTCTTGATGTTCTTGAAGGTGTGTGAAGGTGTGTATGGCACGTACGGGACGTGACCATACATACCTCATAGCATATTTTAATTCCGCGATAATTACCTTGTAATTTATTTCAACAACTTATAATAATATTAATCAGCAAATTTCGCACGTACATAATATCTGAGCACCAACTTCTCCCACCTTTATTTATAATTTTTATTAGTATAAAAGACCAAATATGTAATATATGCCACTACCATTAGACACTGCAGTCTGTGTTTCTTTATTCCTTCACCGGTCTCTCTGCAAGAACACGCTGTTACACTGCAGCCGCGGTCTAACGCAACAGTGGTGACCCCGACCGTGAAAAACCTCAACGTGATTCTGCTCCTCGACGTACGAAGCAGTGATCCTCGACCGACGTCATCCGACGCGATCATCCGACGAGCTCGTACCCAACGTGTCCAACCAACCAACGAGATCGGCCAACACATCAAGA
Organism: Oeneis ivallda; assembly: GCA_029955525.1. Lineage (NCBI taxonomy): Eukaryota > Metazoa > Arthropoda > Insecta > Lepidoptera > Nymphalidae > Oeneis > Oeneis ivallda. The sequence continues at coordinate 21,760,352 of JARPMR010000012.1, forward strand.
CATCCTCATCATTGTGAGTCATATTTTTTCGTCATCATGGCCCGTCCAACACCTGTCAAAGGTTTCGGCGCTGGCAACTCTTCAGACGAACAACTCAACGGCAGCACAGACTTAGTGGCATCAGTCTCAATAGCAGAAAGGATTCCGCAGTTCTGGACGGATTCACCGCGTCTTTGGTTCTCTCAATTTGACGCAATTGTGGCTCCGCAGAAGCAAGGTGATGAATACAAGTTCAACGCGGTCGTATCAAAATTACCCAAAGACGTCATCCATCAAGTCAGCGACATTTTAACGAGTCCGCCTTCAGAGAACAAGTACCACTGCATCCGGGAACGACTCATCAGCTGTTATGAAGAAAGCGAACATCGGCGATTCCATAAGCTTTTGTCTGAGATGGACCTCGGAGATCAAAAGCCATCTCAACTATTAAGAAAAATGAAAGAAGCTGGCTGCGGCAAGATTAATGACGACACACTACGTTTATTATGGATGAGACAACTTCCTCCATCCGTAACCTCCGTGTTAGCGATCTCCGAAAATTTGGCACTGGACAAGCTAAGCGAAATGGCTGATCGCATCTACGAGAACAGCCGCTGCAATACGAACATATCGTCTTCGGCATCAGCTGACATAAATTTAATCACCCAACTCACGTCACAAATTGCAACGATGCAGTTATAAATTGCAGCGCTACGCAATGACCGCTCGCGAACAATGCATCAACAGTTTTAGTCAACCTCGGTACAATAGACCTAGGTCAAGTTCACGCCTGCATTCACGATCGGAACAACGAAGCAATTTTTGTTACTATCATAAAAACTTTAAAGAAAAAGCTCGAAAGTGTGAAAAACCCTGTTCTTGGGTAAACAAACATTCGGAAAACTAGATTCAGCACAGCGTGCGGCGAGACTCTGTGCTATTTTTCCCTCAAATCGCCTAACGATTACCGACTCTAACAGTGGTTATCGATTCCTCGTGGATACTGGGGCGAACATTTCAGTCATTTCAAAGCCATCACAGAGCTCAAAAAAGGCAAGCGAGTTGAAATTATTTGCCGCCAACGGAACCATTATCAATACATATGGAGAAAAAACCCTAACCTTAAATTTGGGGTTACGCCGCCCATTCATCTGGACCTTCGTTATTGCCGACGTCAAGATGCCTATATTAGGAGCTGATTTCCTAGACCACTACCAACTTTTGGTAGACATACACGGGAAAACCTTAATCGCCAAAACGACTGAAATCAAGAAACCGATGAATTCTATACGAGTAAATATTCCGTCTGTCCGCTCCATCGACTACAACTTATCCGCTCCTCTCAAACAATTACTAGAAAAATACGAAAGTATTACAAGGCCAACTTCAATGAAAGGACCTACGCAACACAATGTTCAACATCACATCATTACGGAAGGATTTCCAGTATGCGCCAAAGCTCGTCCACTTCCTCCCGACAAGTACAAAATCGCCAAAAAGGAATTTCAAGAGATGATGGAGATGGGAATTTGCAGACCATCCAGTAGCCCATGGGCCAGTCCATTGCACATGGTAAAAAAGAAGAATGGTGAATGGAGACCTTGCGGTGACTACCGCGCCCTTAACAAGATTACTGTTCCAGACAGATACCCGTTGCCAAGGTTACTGGATTTTACATATATCGCAAACGGGAAAAACATATTCAGCAAAATCGACGTTCGGAAGGCTTATCATTCTATACCAGTAGCGGAACCCGAGAAAACCGCGATCGTTTCACCGATCGGTTTATACGAATTTTTAAAAATGCCTTTCGGTTTACGTAATTCAGGACAGACCTTCCAGAGATTCATGGATTCAATATTCCGAGATTTAGACTACGTTTTCATTTTTGTCGACGACATATTAATCGCAAGCAAGTCCGAAGAACAACACTACAAACATCTGGAAACAGTTTTCAAGAGATTGCAACAAAATGGTATTACAATCAACATGAACAAATGCGAGTTCGCCAAACAAGAACTAGATTTTCTTGGTTATCATATAACGAGCCAAGGAATAAAACCAACACAAGAAAAAATTCAAGCAATCATCGATTATCCCAAACCCAAAACTGTGAAGGAACTTCGTCGTTTCCTGGGCATGGTCAACTTTTACAGACATGCAATCAAGCAATCCGCCAATCATCAAGCTCCACTCAACATATTTTTAATAAATTCAAGAAAGAACGACAATACGCTGATTAAGTGGAACACAGAGGCCGAGCGTGCTTTTCAACAGTGCAAGCAAGATTTACGTGACATTGCAACGTTAGCATTTCCTGATGAAAACGCACCGATCGCAATAATGACCGACGCTAGTTTAAAATGCGTCGGCGCAGTTTTACAACAAAAGGTCAAGCAAAAATGGATACCTATTGCATATTTTTCAAAATCCTTATCAGATACGCAAGTCAAGTATTCAACTTACGATCGAGAGCTACTCGGAATTTATATGGCGGTAAAACATTTCCGACGACTGATAGAAGGTCGCATTTTTACAATTTACACCGACCACAAACCATTGGTGCACGCCTTCGACAAGAAGCCGTCACTAGATGACACTCCGAGGAGAATAAGATATTTGGATTTTATATCACAATTTAGCACCGATATACAGCACGTAAGCGGGAATCACAACGTAGTGGCTGACGCCTTATCTCGAGTTGTGGAAACTATTACGTTACCCACCGTTATCGATTATTCTGAGCTAGAAAAATACCAAGAGGGTGACATCGAGCTACAGCAACTCAAACAAAATAGGTCATTATACATGACGCGAGTAGCAGTACCCAATACAAATAGCAAGATTTATTGCGACATTTCTACTGGAATTACGCGACCATACATTCCGAAGCAACTTAGAAGAACTATTTTTGACAGCTATCACAACTTCAGCCATCCTGGCAAAAATACGACAAGGAAATTAATCGGAAGAAATTACGTTTGGCCTAAAATGAACACAGAAATAAATCAGTGGTGCGATTCGTGCATACCATGCCAACTATCAAAAGTGCATAGGCACACAGTATCGCCACTCGGGAAATTTATGCCTGCACAGCGTTTTGCGCACATACATATTGACATCGTCGGACCATTACCTACATCACAAAACAAAAGGTATTTAGTAACGATGATCGATCGATGCACGTCATGGCCAGAAGCTTTTCCTGTATCTGATATAACAGCCACCACTGTAGCCAGACTGGTGTATGAAGGATGGATTTGCAGGTACGGGACCCCTATCCATTTAACGTCAGATTTGGGGCTTCAAATGGAGAGTGAGATACTCAAAAGTCTCGCAAAATTAATGGGAATTGAGAAGATCCGGACCACACCTTACCACCCACAATCTAATGCGAAAGTTGAGAGATTACACAGGACGATAAAAACAGCATTAAGGGCTCGTGCAAACACAGCGAATTGGACAAAAGAATTGCCATCAGTTCTATTAGGCATACGTTCCAGTTATCGACAAGATACTGGCTATAGCGCCGCAGAACTCGTTTATGGCACAGCTATTCGGTTACCGGCAAGTTTTTTCGGCGACAAGACAGAGACCACATACCCCGAATTCGTTCAAGACATCAAAGAAAACATAAGTCGAGCCACGAACATTCCGCAAAGAGAGAGTTCAAATCGAAACGTTTTCGTCCGCCCGCGCCTGTCAGACTGTACGCACGTATTCCTGAGGTGCGATAGACTACGTCCATCTTTAACTCCTCCGTATGAGGGACCCTTCCGAGTAATCAGACGAAACGATAAAGTCTTCACCATTGAACGAGACGGCAAAGAATACAACGTATCAATAGACCGGATCAAGCCAGCATTACTGTTGAACGAAGAGATCGACGAGCGTAACAACAGCAACAAACGTGACATAGCAACAGATCACAGAGAGATTCAACAGCAGAAGGTTACGCGTTCAGGACGCATATCTCGTCCTACAGTTCGTTTTCAACAATGTTAATTAGTAGTACTTTTTCTTCCCTTTTGATGTATACGTCATTTTTTCCCTAAAAGGGGGAATATCTATGGCACGTACGGGACGTGACCATACATACCTCATAGCATATTTTAATTCCGCGATAATTACCTTGTAATTTATTTCAACAACTTATAATAATATTAATCAGCAAATTTCGCACGTACATAATATCTGAGCACCAACTTCTCCCACCTTTATTTATAATTTTTATTAGTATAAAAGACCTTTGTAAATATGTAATATATGCCACTACCATTAGACACTGCAGTCTGTGTTTCTTTATTCCTTCACCGGTCTCTCTGCAAGAACACGCTGTTACACTGCAGCCGCGGTGTAAGGCAACATCTGCCAATTTGCATTGGGCTAGCGTGGTGGTCTATGGCCTATAGCCCTTCTCTGAGAGGAGACCTGCTCTCAGTAGTGAGCCGTTGATGGGTTGCTGATGATGATAATGATGACGATGGCCTATAACCCTTCTCATTCTGAAAGGAGACCTTTGACGAGTAGTGCACCGACGAAAAGTTGGGATTACCGATAATAATTATGAGGGGTAAAGCTCTATAGCTTACAAAGTCCTTCAAAATATTAATATGACATTGTATGCCTTTGAGTTGTATGCTGATATAGTAAACAAGTCGTAAACCCTGAATAAATGTAATTACTAACCACCCAGTGATTCATGTCAACAACTCAACATGTCTCAGCATTCTCTAAACATGTTAATAGGTTCTTTGACACGATGAGCTTTTTTTCAATGTCACAAAGTTTTTGATAGGTACAGAAATCACTGAACAGTGTGTTATTAACCTATTCCTTTCAAAAGAAATTTTAAAACAGAGCGCAAATCTATATATTGTATCAAAAGAAAAAAAAAATAAGCCTCGGTAATAGTCCAATGGGACGGTAAAAGAGATGAGACCATCAGACGCACAGGTTGCAAACCAACGGGTTTTCTTACTCTCAGAGGCACGGGTATCATTGCCAATTTCTCAATCTCATGCTGCTACTGATAATTCTTAATTTAATATTTTAAATTCGAAGTTTGTTGATTTGTCCTTCGATCATGCAGCAACGGAGCCACAGATAGACGTGACTTTTGCATGGGTATAGTTGAGGACTTGAGAGTGACGGGCTAGTTTCGGAAAAACAGGGGGTTCCCGCGGGATTTTAAAAATATAACGGGCAGACGTCGTCCCTGCGAGGACGAAGTTGCGGGCTAAAAGCTAGACGGAAAAAACAGATTTCTTAAAATGAGATATACATTTTTGATTAAATCTTTAATCCAAGAAAACTATTTCCTCCCTAAAGACGTGAAGTAATATAAAATTTTAAAATGAGATAATATTTTTTTAATCGGAATAAAAATATTCTCAACTCAAATATTTTTCTCAGATATGCTAAACTAAACTTTAAGAAAAAAAGTTTTCAAACAAGAGTGAGTTTCATTTTCTCACTCTAAATAAATATTTACTCGATCAAATCCTTTTTTTCCGTGTAGTTTACTGATAATTTTTTTGGCCACACTGTGTCTGGGACTCTACGCTCAAAACTCAGGGACAAAGCCGAAACGACGTTAAAATTCGTATCACATCATTGGACGTTCGGGGAATTGGCCTTTCCGGGCCGTAAAGGTTTTATGCCGAGTTCTATACGGGTTATGAAACACCCAGTATTTGCCTCCTTCTTCTTCTTCTTTATCAACCTATAGACGTCCACTGCTGGACAAAGGTCTCCTGCATGGACTTCCACAGGCTTCGGTCTTGCGCCGCTTGAATCCAGCGGCTCCCTGCGACTCGTTTGATGTCGATTTCCACTTCAGTTTCGCGACACGCTGAGCTATGTCGGTGACTTTGGTTCTCCTACGAATCTCCTCATTTCTGATTTGATCTCGCAGGGATATACCGAGCATAGCTCTCTCCATCGCTCGCTGAGTGACCCTGAGCCTTCTTATGAGGCCCATCATAGTTAGCGACCATGTCTCGGATCCGTAAGTCATCACTGGCAACACGCACTGTTTGAAGAATTTGCATCCAATGCTGCCGAAATATTAGGTACTCGTATAGCAAATAGCTATTGCAATAATTGTCCAAGCTCTCAACGCCATGCGCTGAACAATCACCTCGACATTGGCGCTGCGTCGCGCGGTGCTATTTCGGAGAGCGCGATCGTTTTTCATTTTTGTGCGAGTATGAGACGATGACTTCACAACACAGCTTGTCATTGTTACAAGTTGCATCACTGCGCAATAATATTATATTCTGTGTCATGATTTGTTATTTGCAACGTTTGTGCCGAGTTCCTGTCGGTTACCACTCGGTAGTTTTCCCAAACTGGAGTGGAGTCATGCCCATTTTCATCATCATCATCATCATCATTATCATTATGATCATTTTATCCATAGACGTTCACTGCAAAACATAGGTCTCTTAAAAAGGATTACCAAAACAATTAAGGTAAAAAGTCTCTTACGTCTCATGATGCCCGCGACTTCGTCCTCGTGGATTAAGGTTTTAATTCCCCCGGGAACTCTGTAATTTTCCGGGATAAAAAGTAGCCAATGTGTTAATCCTGGGTATGAGCTATCTCCTATTCAAAATTTCAGCCAAATCGGTTAATTCGTTGTGGCGTGAAAGAGTAACAAACATTCATCCAAACATCCATCCATACATCCAACCTCACAAACTTTCACATTTATAATATTAGTAGGATAGGAAGTAGGATCTTAACTTTATCATAATATAATAATTATCTACTAGCTTTTCGTCCGCATGGAGTTACGTTTTAAAACCCGCAGGACCCCTCTGCTTTTCCAGGATAAAAGGTAGCCTATGTCACTCTCCAAGTCCTCAGCTATACCTAATACCTACCCATGCAAAAAAATTAAGTCGATCCTTGGCTCCAACGCTGCATAATTCAAGGACAAACAAAAAACAAAACCTACAAACAAACACACATTCGGGTATATACCTAATGATGATGGTGATGATGGATTATATAGGCGGAGTCACAGGCAAAAGCCAGTCAAATAAAACACTGAAACCAAACAAACAGGGCATGAGAAACCAATTAACGTCCCGTCTTCTACTAATTAAGATAATTAACTAATCAGATCAGAGTAGATTAAATCTACAGTTAATCCTCTTGGCAAAATATACACTAGCTAACCGTGCGTAGAAGCTCTGTTACACATTGTAAGGTTTGAATTTGTAGGTATTAGGCAATATAATAGACTTTAATGGGCTTCATAGTGAATATAGGTAATGTATATGTATCGAGATTCGAGAAACATATTATTATAGGAAGGAAAATTAGGTAGCTTAAGCTCCGCTTCAGATCCTCAATTATAGCTATAGATCCTTAAAAGGTGTCTTTCACCTTTTCAGACTGACAGTTAGTCTGTAGTTACTACAGACTAACTTTATTAGACCTAGTTCAAAATTGACGTGGAAAAAATGACCAACTTTAGGTATTTGAGGCCAAAAACTTATATAATCTTAATATTAACTATAAAGGGGAAAAGATCAATGAAGTAGAAGAATGTAAATTTCTAGGTATACAAATAGACGAACATTGCTCTTGGAAAAGCCATGTCAGCAACATATGCAATAGGTTAAACAGATTCGTGTATGTACTACGCAGATTAAGCCTTACAACTAGTACTCAAACAGCTCTTACAGCGTACCATGGATATGTATCTTCTGTACTCCGCTATGGACTTGTTATTTGGGGAAATTCAACAAGCGTTAATAAAGTATTCATTGTACAAAAAAAATGTCTAAGAGCAATTCTAAGCATGGCACCCTATGATTCATGTAAGCCGGCCTTTCTAAAACTTAAAATATTGCCGCTTCCATGCATGAACATCTTAGAAATTTCAAAATTTGTCAAATTAAATAAACATATTTTCCAGGCCATGTGCGAAACAACTCGAACTCGATCTTTAAGATTTCCGAATAAACTGGTGCTTACAAGAGCGCCACGGACAGCACTATATAACAGGAGTTGTTACGCCATGGCAGTTAAATCTTTAATAAATTACCATATGATATACAATCACTTCCAATGAAACAGTTTGCGCAGGGGCTGAGGAAATGGCTGCAGGGAAAAAACTTTTACTCTTTAGAAGAATATTTCCAGCATGATAAAAAGTGTTTCTAATTTTTTTTTTTTTGGTTTCTGACAATTTAAAATCTTGACATTTTAGTATTTGTAAGTTAAGTATGCCTATAATTATTATTATTAAGTAGTTCAAATGTATATTTCTATTGTATTGGAATGTGTAGAATTTCTATTGTATGTCGATATGACAAAGTATTTGTACGCCGCTACGGCTAATGTGTTGAACTTTTTTTAGCAATTAACATCCTATGTAAACACACATTAAGCAAATAAAGAATTTCTATTTCTATTTCTATTTCTAAACGACAGCATCCAGAGTGATGAATAAAGCACAAATAACTTGGGAAGTTCTTGACTAATAGTTTTTTTTTCGCCACACCACGCTCACAATGATTTGTTTTAGGGCCGGAAATAAAGCATTTTTGAACAAGGTATAATATCTAGTTTCACAATTACTTAGGTCTATATCACCCAAAGATATATCACCCTATAACGTAAATGCGAAAGTGTGTTTCCTTTTCGGTTTGTCCTTTAATCACGCCGCAAGAGAGTTAAGCGCGAAAAGGTGTCTTTGGCGACACCTTTTCGCGCTTTTATCATTCATTAACAGCAATCTCATCAAGATTAAAATAAGATAATTATGTTATGCACTTATTAGGCTTGAGCTGCTGGAAAAAAATGTGCACTCTATCTGCAATATTATGAAGAGAATAAAAAAAGCCGGCCAACCGAGGGTTCCGTACTCCAAAAGTAAAAGTAAAACGATAATATTATATTAATTTGCTTATTTATCGTTAACTTTGTTTGTAGAGGTTTATTGTTAATATAAAAAAAACTATGCTAGTTAGAGCGTTGCTTTTATTTTTCCTGTAAAATATACATAAACCTCTATTGAACATAATTATTTCAGATTTTTCGATTGGTAAACTCCGGAGATAAGGGGGGGGGGGGGGGGGAGGGGGAACGGTATTTTTTTCGACATTTTGGCCGATTAATCAAAAACTATTATATATAGAAATAAATGAAAAACTGTTTTAGAATGCACAAGCAAAGGCCTTTCATATGATACCCCACTTGGTATAGTTATTTTACTTTGAAATTTCGAACCCCCGATTTTCCCCCTTTTTTAATAAAACTAAAAATAATTTTCGATTTTTCTTTATTCCAATGATGTTGGGCCACTATTATACACAACTATGCCAAATTTCATGTCGATAGCTTTAATAGTTACTGAAATAATCGACTGTGACAGACGGACGGACGGACGGACGGACGGAGAAAGTCTCACCATAAGGGTTCCATTTTTACCATTTTGGTGCGGAACCCTAAAAACATAATATAATACGTTTTCCCTTGGTTTGAAAGCGTGGAAAAAACTCATTACAATTTTAGTTGCCCTTAATTGCCCTTAAGAAAACACGGTCTGTAGTCAACCAAAATACAAGTCACACAAACGTATCGTAATATGCTTGGCTTGCTTGCTTGAAGCCACACAATGACACTAATTTGACAGTCGATTGACTCGGAGGTCAATGACACATTTGTGACGAAGATCGCACTTCCTTTAACACGATCACACTAAAAATAGGAAGGAAAATTACCTACTGATACAGATGATGCCCGCGACTGCGTCCGCATCTTTTCCCCATGGGCTTAATATATTTTCTGGGATAAAAAGTCCGGACTGATGGTTTTAGTGTGCTGTAAGACCTAATATTTCAGAATTTTTTCCATTTTGGAGTTTACTCCTTAAGAATCGATTTTAGCAGCCCGGTATGAGAAAAATCCGGGCAGTAAAATCAATTTATCAATGACCTCGTTACGTTTTTCTGTTACGTTTTTCACAACGTTGAAATTTCTACCCTAACGTTGAGTAAATAAGGTTGGTTTTCGTGCGAAAGAGTCCCCGAAGTGAAAGTCATAGAGAAGGATATAGCGTCGCGCGTAATCGTAAACTCCAGTCGTGCGTCGGAGGCCGGAGCTGACACACACTTTTTTTTTTAAATCTTTCGAAAAACTGATGTTCGTTGGGGTCCCAAGTTGCTGAAATGGCGACCCCGCTTCGGAAAGCAGTGTTGGAAGACTTTCTACTAGGTGAACCGACGACTTTAGACGAATCGCAGGTAAAGTTGGCGCATGAGCGCAACCTGTGGAAGTCCATGGAAGAATCCTTTAGAGAGATCTTATTCCAGCAGTAGATAATGTTGAAAATCAAAATACTTTATTATGAGAAATATATTATGAATTACAATATTTTTAATTCTTGTCCTAGAAGTTAAATCACGCGTGTCATGTTTTGTACGCCCAATGAAATAGCTTTCTACTGAATTTTAGATTTCTCAATTAAAAGTAGACATTTTATTAATAAAACTAGAGCAACGACCTATTAGAGGTTACTGGAATATGTTTACAGTTGTTATTCAAATAATGGATGCCTTTGAATTATTACTCACGGACCCGAATATATTGTCACACAAATTAAATTAGTTGGTTTTAAATCTCTGAGAAGCCACCTAATGTCCGCTACTTCGTACACGTTGATTTAGGTTTTTTAGAAATCCCATGGAACTCTTTGATTTCTCGGGATATAAAGTATCATCATCATCATCATCACGTGGTAACGTCTTCAAACTGCAGCTCGGCGGTCAGTCGGAGAAAACTTTAAATTCAATTTTATTTATTTGCCCAGACTGAGTAATAACGATTTAATAGCGCTTCAGACTGGGTTTCCACGGCGCAGTTCGCGGTCCGCGCCCGCAGCGGTTGCGGGCCCGAGGCCTTCGTAGAATGATACTTATTTCATTAAATCATAATCCTTACTAATATTATAAATGCGAAAGTGTGTTTGTTTGTTGGTTTGTTGGTTTGTCCTTCAATCACGCCGCAACAGGATCGACGTGATTTTTTGCATGAGTATAGTTGAGGACCTGGAGAGTGCCATAGGCTAATTTTTATCCCGGAAAATCAAAGAGTTCCCGAGGGATTTTAAAAACTAAATCCACGCGGACGAAGTCGCGGGCATCAGCTAGTACTTTATAATATGGAGAGACTTCACCTCAAACGTTCGTGTAACCCTCCAGGTTCTCAACTATACCTATCCAAAAAATCACGTCAATTCGTAACTTTGTTGCAGCGTGATTGACGGACAAACCAACAAACAAACACACTTTCGCATTTATTATAATATTTATTAGTAAGAAAGAATTAATATTTACGATAATAAAGGCGATCTAATAAAATTATAAGTCCGCCAATTCGCATTGGGTCAGCGTGGTGGACTATGGCCTATAACCTTTCTCTGAGAGGAGACCTGCGCTCAGTAGTGAGCCGTTGATGGGTTGCTAATGATGGTGATGATGATGAATTAAATTTAAGAACACAAAAGCTACTATTGTGAGTTAAATATGATAGTTAGATATATTCCCTCGAGACCTTTTTTGTAGAGAATGATGAGTACTTTAATTATAGTACATATTTTTTATGTATCATCAATAGTTTTCTCAGCACACGCCAAATAGTGAATTTTATAGGCAAAATTTTGCTACTTTGGGTTACATTATTGCAATTTTCTTAAGGATCTCTAATTTTTTTAAATAAATTATAGCCTATGTTACTTCCCGATAACTTAGCTTTCTATTGGTGAAAAAATGGTTAAAATCGGTCCAGTAGTTACAGAGCCTATTAGGTACAAACAAACAAACAAAAAAATCTTTCCTCTTTATAATATTAAGTATAGATGTAAAATAACAGCTCTCGACAAATGGTCACTAAAGTAATCGGGTAAAAAAATGCATCTAGTACGATAAAGCCGGTTGGCTATTTAGACAACTGTATATGGAGCGAGCGTTTCCTCAGAACTAGTCCTTTGCAGGGCTTTAAAAACTTTTTAGTTTAGACTACGAATGTCCTTCGTCAATATGAGGCTTACTAGATTGTTACTTATCAAAAGGTAAAATTCGAGTCGTACCGACATAGGTCATCGAGTCGCGAAGGCACATTGTTCAAGAAACTGATGGTCGTTGGGGCACAGAATATAATAATATAATAGTACTACGTTGGGGTTCCAAGGTGCTGGAGTAGCCACCATTGGATCGTAAAGCGCAGTGTTGGCAGACTCCCCTCAAGGTAGTGGGGGTCTGCCAACACTATGCCCACAGACCAGTGAACTCGTTGACTGTGCCGTCTGTAACCAGTGGCTCCCAAAGACTCTCTGATGTCATCGGTTCACCTACCTAGGGGGTCTGCCAGTACTGAACTATCCTATTCTATTTGCTAACGGATTGCGAGGTTGCCACTCCAGCAACCCAACTACCATCAGTTCTTCAAACTATATGCCCCGCCCATTAGGTTATACTTCAAGATGCTCCACATTAAATATTTTTCAATGTTGAATTAATCGAAGAGGCTAGTGTGTGTTCGTTATATTTTGTCCCTCCCAGTACCGGGAGGGGTGTGACGTCACTCGCGTCGTTATAGCAATTTTACACCCGACCTACATGCACACTCGGGGCATGACTCACTCCGGAGAACGGTCACTGTACTTTTACGAATATTCATTACAAATGAGTAAGTGCCTCCGAAGACACTTGAAAAATGGGTGAAAGAGACTTCAAAAAGGCCAAAAACCGACATGATATTATATCAAGTTAGAATGAAAAATTGGGCAGAACAAGCGTACAAACAATTTGCATTATAGTGCAACAGTTTTCAAATTAAACAAAAATAAAAACCCGTGAAAATTTTCTAAAAAAAGACTTCTAAAAAAGAAGATGGATGGTCTCTATACAGCCAGTATCTTTTCTTACATAAGTACACATTTAGTTGGGGTCCCAAGATGCTGGAGTGGCGACCCCGCACCGGGAAGAACAGTGTTCGCAGACCTCCCTCTATAGGTGGACCGACAACAATAAGCCTCAATAGCCCAACGGTTAAAGGTTAAAGGCGGACTGAAAACTGAAAGGTCGCAGGTTCAAATCCCACCCGTTGCACTATTGTCGTACCCACTCCTAACACAAGCTTTCCGCTTATTTGGAGGGGAGAGGAGAATATTAGTCAACTACAACTTGGCTGATATTCTTTAAAAAAAAAAACACCAAATGTCTAAGTCTCAGGGGGCCGCTGGATTCAGGTGGCGCAAGACACCTGTGGAAGAACCATTGTTCAGCAGTGGACGTCTATCGGTTATTATAGAAGAAGAAGACACATTTAGTTTCTGCATATTAAGTACAGTCTATATTTTGCACCTCGCAAATCATAAAAGCAAGGCAAACAGTAAATTTATGGTATCAATGTTGCCAAAATTGCCAAAATTGCCAAAATTTGTCACGGTTCCTATGATTTACAACAGATTCAACATTAAAAATCGTTTAGTTGTCACAGATGAGGGACATAATTGGCCAAATGACCCATAAATCGCGCTGATGAAACATTTCAATGATGAAAGTTATAACTATCGAAACCTATTTATAAAATCGTTCCGTCTATTTCTGTGACCGTTGCATAATGTTAGGTCATACTAACAATATCATTGATGTATAAGATATCGGTTATTCTGTGTGTGTGTATTTTTTTTATATTAAAGTGTTAACCCACACTTAAGGAAATATCAGAATAAATTTGCACAGTTGCTTAAACTGAAAAAGTAGACACATATCACTAATTTCGATGCTGACGTGTGTGCGGTCATGGTGTAGCGGTAACACACTCGGGCGCGACTCCCAAGAGACGTGGAATCGAATCCCGCTGGCCTCGGAATTTTTGATATGTGTTTATAAATTTATTCAGTGTGTTTGTTTGAATCCTCTGGAAACTCAAAAACTAACATGTAGCTTCAACCATACCTATTCATTTACCTTCATTCTTAACCCACTGACTGATGGTTCACTACTGGACCCAGGTTTCTTCTCGAGTGAAAAGTATAAAGCCAAATCCACCACTCTGACCAAGTGCAGTAGAGTTCACACACCATTGAGAACATTATGGAGAACTATTAGTGCATAACAGGCATGCAACTTTCTTCGCGATGTTTAAATTGACCGTCAAAGTTATATCTTATATCACTAACTCGCTATAAGTATTTCATAACGCTCTCTATGTTTAAGGATAACCATAGATAATACAAATAACGCTTGATTTAGTCATATAATTTTCCGGAATAAAATGTAGGATATGTGTAAATCCAGGGTATAATCTATCTCCATTCCAAACAGCCAAATCCGCCCATAGTTTTTGCGTGAAAGAGTAACAAACATATACACAAACTTTGGCCTTTATATAAGTGTGATGAAAAAAGTGATTATGTACAACAAAATTAGCACTTTTACCAAAGTAAAATAAGTCTTATTTGAGCGTTTATATTTTAACTGGGTTTTCAATACAAAACCTGTCAGAACGTCTAATTTATACCTCGGATAAACGACACTCGATGTTGGTGAAATCAGCACTAAGTACATTTATCATCTCAAGTGATCCGTTTACCAATCGAAGATCTCCAACAAAGTTCCCAGTCCTTCACCACCCGTGCGAAGCCGCAGCGTGTCAGCTAGTCTTGTTATAGATTTGGTGTCTATTTTTGTGACCATTGCATGTGTCAGGGCATGCTAATTATATTATTTACGACTAGTTAACCGTAACTGCGTTCGTGGATTTCAGAATTAATTATAAATCTAGATTTTGTAGACGTGTATCTACAATGTTTTGACCTAAATATAAATGTAAGTGGCAGCTTTTATTCGTTGCCAGGCAAAATTCTTACTTACGGCACCTCTCTTTCTGTATCGCAGTATTCCTCATTAACATTTATTTTCATTAATTATGTAATGTAGGCATTGTAGGAGTTTCCTTATAAGTAACTAGATCATGCCCGCGACTTCGTCCGCGTGGATTAAGTTTTTTTGATTCCCACAGGAACTCTGTAATTTTCCGGGATAAAAAGTAACCTATGTTTTAATCCTGGATATGAGCTATCTTCATTCCAAATTTCAGCCAAATCGGTTCATTAGTTGTAGCGTGAAAGAGTAACAAACAAAAATCCACCCATACATCCATCCTCACAAACTTTCGCATTTATAATATTAGTAGGATAGTAGGATTAGTATTAGTAGGGTATTAGTATTCTATGGCTGAGATTTATATAGCATACTTTTACTTGGCTCAGATTTGGCTGAGATAAAAAGACCAAATAGGTATGTTCGACATAGATCTCTCTTTAACCTATAATATTAGTAGGATTAGAACAGGATTTTGTGGTGGCCTTCTATATTCATCTGCATATATAGCTTGCTTAGCATCAGTTTTTCTAATTCAAGTAATACCGAGATTCCGGAACAAATTACTCAGGGAAATATCCAATGCACGGTGGGACCTTTAATTAGAGTTCGTAAACAAGAGAAGCTCATCAACATCGACTGCGCCATAATGTGAATCTGGAAGCTGTTAAGCTTCTCGATAACACGGACATTAAAAGGAGACTTAAAAGAACAACACCGTTCGAACTAGTGTTTAAAAGTGCATAAGTGCAGTGTCAGTGCAGTGCTAGTGTTATTTGACTAGGTCACAAAAACAAAGTGAACTTATATATTATTAGAATTAACTAAGGACAGTTACTGGACTAACTAACTATCCAATAGGCTAGATTGTAGTTAAAAATAAGGCTACCGTTGTTACGTAATGGTGCTTTATGGTAGAAAAAAATAAGCGTCAGTTTTTCTAATTCAAATTCTAAATTATTTATTTGATAAAGGCCACCAGAATCTGAAACCAGATTCTATTGAGCTGCCACAGTTACCCTTTAAATCGACAAGTTTTACAAAGGTAGCTAGCTAACTACCTTCCATATCAATTAACCTATTATATCTTGTTCTTCTTCTTCTGTGTAAACCGATAGACGTCCACTGCTGAACAAAGGTCTATTGCATGGACTTCCACAGGCCTCGGTGTTGCGCCGCCTGAATCCAGCAGCTTCCTGCGACGACTCTTTTGTTGTCGTCGGTCCACCTAGTGGGGTCTGCCAACTAACCTATTAATTTAACAAAATTTTGCAGAAAGACATAGAGCTTTTTAAATCCGGAAAATAATAGATTTCCCTTAGGCTTTTTAAAAACTTAAAACGCAGACGAAGTCGCAAGTATTTACTTATCTATCGGTAAATAAAAAACATTTTGATATGTTTTGGTTTTGTAAGTAAGAATAAAAATAAAATGCAATAACAATAAAAAGGGATAAGGGGATATTTAGCTGAAAGTGGGTAAACTGGCTCATAATTTAACCGAATCACGTAGTTTTGACGTTCCCGGAGCTTTTATTTATTGTTGCTCCAGCTGCTTTCCGATGTTCAAACAATTCTTCAGCAAGTTTTTAAACTGTAAAGGGGATAGCACACGGCTGAAAATTAACCGCAACTTTGAACGGTGCAAAGACGATATTGATACGGATTGATACGGACAAGAAAAGGCATCATCATTATCAACAACCCATAAACGGATCACCACTGAGCGCAGGTATTTTCTCAAAGAAGGGTTATCAGGCCATGGTCCACCACGCTGGCCCAATGCGAATTGTCAGACCTCTACTCTACTCCCTATTATACGATGTTTGTGATCCCTATTTATACAGGAAATTATAAATTAAATGGTTATTCATTCGAGATATTCTTTTAATTTCTTCTTTACAGTCTAGTAAGTAGGATTTCTTTCACATTATTGACTAATCTACTTACTGATCTAATACTGAGCGCTTTCTAGCACGTAACTTTCGCAATATTTTGCAGTATACAATACTTATGGCTATAAATTGCAGAAAGAGACTTGCGGCGAGCGTTCTACGCAAGTTTCAAGTCTTTTGCACTATATATATATACAGTGCAAAATACTTGAAACTTGACAGAGCTGACTTTTCAAATATTGCAAGTGGACACTTTGCTTTACGGCTTATAAGAATCATTGATAAAAAATTATCATTCTCTCAGGATTCGAAATCATTGAGCAGTGAGATGTAGACATCTCATGGAGATTTCACGTGAATTCGTTTTTATTGCACCGGCAGTAAAACATCGCGATAAAGTTTTAAAAAGAACCCAAGATCAGGAGTGCCAGTGCTCGTAAAAATTGCGAATTTGTTGCCGGCCAAAAAACTGCCGACCGGAGAAACTTGTAAAGCGCTTTATAAGGATTATTAAAGCGTAAACCTGACTTGTGAGACTGTGCTTCGCTGCTTATAACTTTTTATAGCAGTTTAAATCAAACAAAATAAATCGTGTTTTCTTAAACCTTAATCGCATACCAAGCGACGCTTGCTGGACCAAGATGGAAAGAGAGTATAATCTAAAGAAGCGAATGGATGTCTTCATAAAGCTTTCTTAAGCTAAGTATAATTAGTTCCCGTTTGTTCTTTGGAACATGATGTTCATCATTGCCATCATCACCTCGGCTGGACATAGGTCTCTTGAATGAATCGCCATGGAATACGTTCCTGAGTATGTTACGTAGGATCCGCTCTAAGCCGTATTACATTATAGTGATTAATCGTCTACTATATGCCTGTGAAAATCCCGTCAAAATCGGTTCGGACATAGACGTAAACATAAACGGATAAAAGTTTTATTTATTAGTTAGTAATTATACTAAGTGAGGATTTCACCAACGTCGACTGTCGAGTGAGGTTTGTCCTAGGTATAAATTGGGCGTTCTGACAGTTTTTGTATTAAAAATACTGTCAAAATATCACGCACGGATAAGACTTATTTTACATTGGTGAAATCGGCACTAAGAGAGTTATTTCGACATCGCAGTTTTTTATTTGTATAGATAATATAGGCCTAGTGACTTGCATGCGTATGAGTAGATATAGGCATGCATGTATTTCGGTAATGCATGTTACGACATTACTAGTAAATAAGACGACTTGGGGCGTGTCAATGCTCTGATTGATGGGACGGGAAAGGTTATTGGCACTGGACGGCACGTGGTTTGATTTATAGGCACTTGCGACACTTGACTCTTCGTAGATTTTGGGGCACGCGACGCGACACGATACTCAAGACATTATAGTCTATTTTTCCTTTGCTGTCTTAAAAGGTAAACAAATAGGAGAAAACGTTTCAGAAAAAACGTGTAACTATGCCCGTACGTTTAAATTTTAAAGAAATATTGCTTATGTTAAAAGTTATTAGTGACTAAATATCCATATTTTTGACTAAAAAACTTCCTCGACTAATTTTATTTTTTTAAATTTAACTAAACTGAAATACTAAAAAAATGAAACGTACGAGCCTAGATTAAGGTGTACTGAATCTAATGAGACCAAAATTGTCTAATTTTGTAAACGTTTAGGGGGGTAAAAACGTAAAGACCCGAAACAATATTTCAAGAATAAAATTTAGGCAAATAACTCCGACTTGCAACTCTCTCTATCGCACGATGCGGGTCGGGCAGCGAAGCGTTGTGAAACAGATAGCATTTTGGAAAATACCTACTCGCGTCGCGTTTCGTCACTAGACACTACTCTTAAATATCACTTGCTTCAACGGTGAAGAAAAACATCGTGAGGAAACCTGCATATCTGAGAGTTCTCTATATTGTTCGTGAACGTGTGTGAAGTCCGCCAATTCGCATAGGGCCAGCGTGGTGAACCACGATGGCCTTAACCCTTCTCTGAGAGGAGACCTGCCCTCAGTAGTGAGCCTAGATGGGTTGCTGATGATGATGATGATGATGAAATACAATCCCTTACCCAATATTTTCCACCTTTAGGAGTCCTCTGAAGTTTCGGGAAAACGAAATTTACAGAAAGTGTTACCTAACTTAGATTAGGTAGCCCGTTTAGGGAACATTGGTGAAAACGAGATCTCATATCCCTACATTGACGCTGGAAAGGGCGTGATAGGCCCTTACCGGTCTGAGCATAAAACCAAGATCATCAGATACATCGCTTAAAAAACACGAATCCGAAAGAATTTGTGTGGATTTGCCTTTACACAAAAACAATAAAAAAATAGATAGACGTCTTTGAAAAACACATTATTAAGTCGAGAATAATACGCCACTAATGAACTTTGATGACACAGACACACTTACGCACAGTTGTTTATTTCCATTGCTGTGTGGTTAGTCCGAGTTTTAATTCGTTTGATCGTAAAAGTAAACTATGACATTATCATCAAATTAAACTGAACAATAATGTTATCGATTTAAAGTCACAAATTATTCAATACAGACGATTTTAATTTGGAGCGTTTTCGTTACATAAACAGGTTTCAAATTGGAGTGCATGCTTATAACTTCTGCAACGTTTCACCGCACTAGGCGTCCACCATATTATGGTATATGAGACCATATTATATTCTGAAGACCCGCAGCCGTAAAACCAGAAGGCCTATTCTGTGAAAGCTGTATCAATCGTAGCTACAGTCTCAGTTGTGGTGATTTGCTGAATTTATCGAGTTCTTACTGCAAAAATGCATTTTAGCCAATAGCGAGCGAGTATCGGCTAAATCAATTTTCACTATGTAAGTAGCAATTGTTTTTAGAATATCGCACTACAGCAGTCGAGTCCCAGTTGAAAAAAGACGCGAAATTCAAATTTAATTTGGTTTTTCACAATTTGTAAAAAAATACGACAAAATAGGGTTATGGCATTCTAATTACGACGATGGCAGTATCATCTTCACAGGTATATATAAAAATCTTTACTTGAAAGCGTCCAGTTTAAGAAATTAGTCAGAATATCGAGTTGGACGTGAATTACTCACAAATTAGTCGATATTCTGACTAATTTCTTAAACTGGACACTTTCAAGTAAAGATCTTTACTTATTATATACCTGTGAAGATGATACTGCCATTGTTGCAATTAGAATGCCATAAGCCTACTTTGTTGTTTTACAAATTGCGAAAAACCAAATTAAATTTGAATTTCGCGGGCAGACCCGTATAATCAGCCTGAACAAACTGGTGCTTAAAATGGCCTAATTCGGAAAATTGCAAATTAGAAAAAGGGTTTCGCTGTAAACATTATAGTTTTGGCTAAACCTAATGCTAAAAACATTAATAATTAGGTCGGTACATCTCAGACAGCTTTTATTAAAAAATGAGATTATATTAATTAACGGAACTCTGCTATTTTTAATAACAGTAATAAATCAATCAACAAAATTAGAACAACATACTTCGACACGAACCCGCAGTCGCTAGTTCATTACCCGCTGGATAGATGGCGCCACCCTTATTATTAACCCACATAAACACGTGTCTGATACGTCACTCACGCGCAGCTGCTGTCGCGATACAATTTACCGCCATTTGCCATTACGATGACAAAGATCTTTGTACACCTACGTCAAAATGCAAAAAAAGCTGTTGTTTTTACACTGTTAGTCTCTGTAAAGCTCTCATTGCAAGTGCAACGGTAAATTTTGTAATGTAGGCTGGTAGTATGTTTTGGATATTACCATAAAAAACTAAGCCGATGAATGTGAAATATTGCTAACTGTCTAAACTCTACATAAATACAGAAATGGCAACACTGATGTTGATACTAAAATATTTGATTTTGATTTTTGATGTGAAATTCCGCAAAATAACGACTGCTTCTATCTAGTAAGCAAGTTGCTTATTAACAGTTGGTCAAGTTTAACTTTGACCGTAACGAGAGTGAATACTATCTATTTCAAAATTAAAAGTTCCTATTTCACCAACTCACTGAGTAAGTATAGCATGATTTCACAATGATTAATTATAATTAATTAGTTCATTCATTTGATAAGTCATCGAAACTAGGTCAGACTCTCTCATCTCTGCATCGTTGTCCTCATTACTGAGGGTCGCGATCCTTTGCATGGATCACCTTCTCCCGTACGATGTTTCTCCATGTGGTTCTGTTCTCGGCACTGTGTAGAGCGGC
This sequence comes from Oeneis ivallda, assembly GCA_029955525.1. NCBI lineage: Eukaryota > Metazoa > Arthropoda > Insecta > Lepidoptera > Nymphalidae > Oeneis > Oeneis ivallda. The sequence goes on from JARPMR010000012.1 coordinate 21,781,369, forward strand.
GTGGAACGAAGTTCCGAGTGCAGTGCGGATCTGATCGGACCAACGCATGGGGCTACGTCCTCTTGGCCTCTTCCCTTCCACCTTGCCCGTGACCAGTAGTTTTTCTAAGTTTCCAGGGCTACGGCGGGCAATGTGTCCGAAGTATTCCAAGGTGCGCCTGAGACATATAGTCGACAGCCTGGTTTTTATATTAAGCCCTTTCAATATAGATGCGTTGGTTCTGAATGCAGTCCAGGGTATCTTAAGCATCTTCCTCCAGCACCACATCTCGAAGGCATCAATGCGTTTGCGGTCTGTAGCCCGAATAGTCCATGTTTCAGAACCGTATAAAAATATGGAGAAAACCAGCGCATTTACCAGTCTTTGCTTGGTGCGTATTGATATGCTCCTGCTACTCCAGATCTTTGATAGCTGGGACATGGCGTTCTTTGCCATACCAATGCGTCTGCGCACCTCTGGTTCACAAGATCCATTGTTGGTGATACATGAGCCTAGATAGGTAAAGCTGGTAACCACTTCTAGCTTGAGTGCTCCCGTGAGTTCAAGTTTGCCACTTCGATCCACAATCATGATCTTCGATTTAGATGGATTGATAGAAAGACCAAGTTTCTTGCTTTCATTTTCCAATTTGCCAAGGAGGGTCACCATTTCTGCTTCATTGGACGCCAAAAGTGTAGTGTCGTCAGCGTACCGTAAGTTAGTAATTTTGGTGCCACCAATGTTTATGCCCCCATCCCAAGCTTCACATGTGCGACGGATTATGTACTCTCCATAAACATTAAAAAGTATGGGTGACAAAATGCATCCCTGACGCACGCCTTTTTGGAAATGAAATGGGTTTGACATGGTCTTATCTATTCTAACGGAACCTCGGCTGTTTTTGTATAGGGTTTGTAATAGTACCACAAGATGTAAAGGTACGCCCAGTTCTGATAGTACCTTCCACAGACAGGTCCAATCAACACAGTCAAAAGCTTTGCTGTAGTCCACGAAACAGATGATGACAGGATTGTCAAATTCATAGCTCTTCTCTATGATCTGTCTGATGTTGAGTATCGAAACTAGGTCAGACTACCTTCATTCAAATAAATACCTAGTAGGAGCAATTTCATGAGATGAGAATCACATGAGAACACGCATTTACATCATGATTAATGTTTGAAAAATAAAAAGTTATTATTATACTGACTCACTCAGTCACTTAGGCATGATTCAACAATGATTAATTATAATTCATTCATTAATTTGATTAGGTGTCGAAACTAGGCCGGTCCGCCCTAATACAAATAACTATAGGAGCAATTTCATGAGATGAAACAATGCCCTACGTCATTGATAACAAATGCAATGATAGCTTCAGTTTATTACTCCCTAAAGTCAATTAATCTCTGTGGTCGTAAACCCCGTGCCAACGACGGATTAGCCAACTCATATCGCTCATATCAAAACATTGGGTGCCAAAGTAAAAGTAATACGCAATTGCAAAGTCGAAAAGCATACCGTGTGGGTGTATAGAATCAGAATTGGAAATTTTGTTCTTAGGTCACTTTACCTCTGAAGATCGGATGGAGGCCTAAAGAACTTAAAGAATGACATTAAGAAGAATATTACCTAAGGTGAATGGAAACATCGGTGGGAAGTGCATGCCTCAGAGTTCTCCATAATGTTCTCAAAGGTGTATGAAATCTGCCAATCTGCTTTAGCCAGTGCGGTGGACTATGGTATAAACCCTTCTCATTCTGAGTCAGTATAAAAAGTAAATAAAATTTCATAGATTGAATTTGGAACCGTAATGTAATAATTAAATAGGTCATGTCATCTATCACAAAGTTCGATAATTTTAACTGATGATGTTGGGACTTGGGAACCGATGTTTATAAAAAGTAGGTATTTTTAGAAGCACAATAAGGAAAACAACTAGTAAGCTTCTAATGAGTCAGACACTCACAAGACCCGCATTCGCCAACCATGCTCCGTGGGAGCACTACGTTTGCTACGTACGCGTTACCACAGTGAAGCAATCATACAGACAAGGAACGCCTTAGCTTCAGGGCCGGAGTGGCACCAATAAGAAGAGTGTTTACGCTGCCTTGCCTTGGCGTGGCAAATGCGCAATTCGTGTTTTGTTTTCATTATACCAATTTTAAACGTATGTCAAGGGTAAATAAAGCTGCCTGTCGGAGGATGATTGTGGTTTGTGGTCCACCTACTAGCAGTAAATTTCAGGGTAAATCTCCACTGGTCTTTTGAGATAAGCGTGACATAAGATAAGATTTATCATCATAAAGAGTGACTCACTACGGATTGTTAGTTATGGTTTACTAGATGACGTAGCAGTGATAGTGGTTAGGACTGTGTTCTCCTATTCGGGGGGTCGCAGGTTCGATCCCGGGTACGCAACTCTGACTTTTCGGAGTCAAGTGCGTTTAAGCAATTAAATATCATTTGCTTCAACGGTGAAGGAAAACATCGTGAGGGAACTGTACACCTGAGAGTTCTTCATAATGTTTTTGAAAGTGTGTGAAGTCCGCCAATTCGCATTGGGCCAGCGTGGTGGACTATGACCTATAACCCTTCTCTGAGAGGAGACCTGCGCTCAGTAGTGAGCCGATGATGGGTTGCTAATGATGATGATGTTGAGATGATGCCCCCGAATTCGTCCGCGTGGATTAAAGTATTTAATTTTCCGGAATAAATGTAGCCTATGTGTTAATCCTGTCCTTTCAGTCAAATCGGTTCATTCGTTGTGATTTAAAGGAGTAACAAACATCCATCCATCCATCCATGCATGCTCACAAACTTTCGCATTTATAATACATTTTATAATATAGTAGGATATTATATAAGTTTATTAAACATACGAGTACGTTTTAGCTGTAAAATGAAAACATTCGCATGGATGGTTCGCAGTTCTGACTTTGCCGCTTCGCCCCGTTGCTCTACTAAATAATCTACTCTACTGTATGGTGATTAAACTGTGATTTTACATAATTATACAAGTACATTATATTTGATTTACTTCTTATTTGTCGTAAATAGTCGAGACGTGACCAACTGATGAACGGTCTCGTAGAGTTAAAATTAATTTTCTTCATACAAGATAAAGCGTAGTTTCTTGGCGCGAACTACAAAAATACCATTTCCTGCATCTTGAAGAAAAGCTTTGTCTTGCAAACTTGCAATTTATTAAGTTTCAAGTGATTATAATACTAGACTTATTACTCTACGTACAAAGAATTGCCTTTATGTACATTGCTTGAGAAATAAATAAATAATATTCTTATTCGAAGTTTGGAAGTAGGTATTGGCACTGTATCTACAGTTTTGGCATGATCGTTTTCGCCAACCATACCTAAGTCATCCCTTAAGTTGAAGTATCTTTACGTAGGTAGCCCCTAAATACAATCTCTAACCTAATATCATTTCCATCTCTAGGTCTAGGTGTTCCCTAAAGGTTCGTGAAAACGAAATTGTCAGAAAGCGTCACCTAATGTAGCTTAAGTAGCCCGTGAAAGTTAGGAAACCTTGGTAAAAACGGGCATAAGTAACTTTTTAACGAGCAGTCTGTCGTTATAATACCTTCACTCCAAATTGCTGGCGATAGCTATCTCTAAAGAATTGGCCTAAGTTCAAAAACTTTTAATTAAAAATAATTGTTTACAGTTGTCTTACAACAAAAGCGGGTTTTAAAAGCATTTCGACTTCGAATAATTAAGGCCTCAAAAATCCAAAGGAAATGACGGAGCTGATTTTGTTTTTCTAATTTACAGAAAAACAAAAAAAAACACTAGTGTGTACACATGCCAGCTAACTATAATAATAATATCATACGGAATGTTTTATTTTAGGATCCCAATGTCACTTCGGATTTTACGAGCGGCGGCCCTATCATAATACCTAGCCATGTTTCCTCAATTAAGTATGATTTTAATGTAGTAGCAGGTAACTATAACTACTCGTATTGTAATCTTATCGCATAATAAGAAAATCACTTGAAAACCAGGTTACAGGAGTCATAAAAATGCAAATTCAGATATTCTGTTCAAATTCATAAAAAGAAAAACTTAAGGTGAGATCTGTAGATGGCTCTCTCACTCAGCTAAGACTCAAGACTGAGTTAAAACGAGACAGATTTATGTCAGGACATATTTGTGTCTCATTTTAACTCTATCTTGAGTCATAAGCAGAGCCAGAGCACGATCTATAGATCTGTCTTAGTGTCGACTTTCGTGGCGAAATGGTGAGCGTTGTGATCTTATTATTGTAGGTCCTGGGATCGATTCATGGTAGATGCAACATGAGACTTTACAATCTCTGTTATAATCAGCCTCTAGTCAAGTTACACTTCGTTGTGTCTATTCTCTTTCTACGATCGTTGTCACTTGAAGTTTTAGTTTGGGCTAGACTAGATGGCGCTGCAGCTGATCAAAGACAGAAGTGTTAATATTTTAAAGAATTGATAATATTTTTCGGCATTTTGTATTAATGTTTTAAATGCTACAAAAAAATACAAAATGCCGCGAAATATTACAGTGTAAACTACTTAGGGTACTAGGTTAGAAAAGAGAAATCGGTGGACATACCTACATAGGGAAAAAAAGATACCGGCCGAATTGAGAACCTCCTCCTTTTTGGAAGTCAGTTAAAAAAGTCAAAAGATTTTTTAAAAACGTAGATCACCGAAACAGAAATCAACAGAATCATCACCATTATCTTTCATCAACCCTCATTATACTTCATCTGAAATCAGAACAGATAATCAAAAAAGTCTGAATGTATATAGTAAATATTTTACTTAATTTGAGGAGTTTTTACGTACCATATTGCTTTCGATTACAGAAAAAAAATCTTATTGTGCATAATATAAATAAAGTTTTAAGGTAGGAACCATATAAAAATAACATATCGAAATCGCTCTCAATGCAAAATAAATTGTCGGGAAATCGATAGAAACGTGTACAACTTTCCATGGAAGTGTAGATCTCTAGGAATTATAATTCTATTCCACGTTTGACATTAGCTACTGTCATTTTGTAAAATAATGATACCACATAATTATGTGGTATCATTATTTTACAAAATGACAGTTTTGTTCTTTCTACCGAGCTAGAGATCGCTCTTCGCATCTACAGAGGGCTATGGCTGACAATCTCTCTTTATTTTCTACTATCTGATAACCACGACGTCGTCCGCGTGGGCAGAACCCGTTCAGCGATCAGGATTGAGGAGTTAAAACCCGAAGTTTTTATGGGACCATCTTGCAAAGTTTCTGTATCGATTAAAAAATCGGTTTAAGAAATCACGGAGATATCAATATACATAGTTAGAAAACAAACTCCTTTTTTGAAAGTTTAAAATGATAGCCCATGTGACATGTCACTCCTTACAATAGTAGCTATCTGTCAGTGAAAGTCCCTTCAAATTCGGTCCGGCCGTTCCCGAGATTAGCCTAAACAAACAAACAGACGGAACGAAACGGACAGAATTATTAATATTAAATTATATTAAATTAAAAATCTCGCTTAATAAAAATAATTTTTATAAAAAATTTAAATCAATATTTCTATTGCCGCTATAACAACAAATAATAAAAATAAAATTAGTTTAAAAATAAAGGGGGCTTCCCATACATGAAAAAGGAGTCGAAATAAAATTTTATTTTCTTACCCTGGCATGTGGGGTGTCATTGTCTAGAGCTCATTAAGTGGTGTTCAAATATATTTTTATTATTTTACCTTCAAAAATGAAGAAATGGGGGGGCCTTTAAATTTGTGACCAAAACAATCGTGCATTTTTTCCCCATATGCTAATTTACTACTATATAAGAACTAAGATATTTTAATATGTATCTAGTTAAAAAAAAGAGATTTGGTCATATTATAATATACGGAACCCTAAAAGAGCGAGGCCCGACTCTCACTTGGCCGATTTTTTTTATGTAATAAAAATCTGTGGCACTCGGGGACTGCCGCGGTAAAGCTATAGCATTTTTTATCAACTTATGCAATTATAATATTTATGCAATATTTTTTTTGCATAATAAAAATTATGCAAACAAATAATTAAAAAACAAACAAACAAGAAAAGCGCACTGTCACTACTTCGCGAGTGAGATTCGAACCTGAGACATCATACACCATACGGTAAAGAAAGCGGCCGCTCGCCCACTGCGCCGAACAGAGCTACTTGTGAACCTCTAAAATGTTGAACGCTTACTGAACGACGGTGTTAGGTTTATTTTCGTTACGGAATTTCTTGATTCGGTCGCCGCGCCGCGCTCAAAGCCCGCGATAAAAGCTATGCAATAGCTTAATATGTTCACCGATTACTCGAAGACACCTGAACCGATTTGGGAAATTCGTTTTTAGTTTGAAAGGGTATACTTCCCAGGTGGTCAGATTTAAACTTTTAACGAAATCGGTCGAGCGGTTTTTAAAAAATTAACAATAAATTATATAATTTGTAGTGGCGCGGGTGTTTGACGTCGGATTTTTAAAAATAATTTTTATATTAAATTATTTGTATAGAAGATAGAGAAGATAAATAAGGTGTAATGAACAGTTGTAGTAAAAAAGTTCAGATTACGGCTGCATTATTGCTGCCTTTATTTACCTACTATGTAAGGACATCCGCTTATCTGTGTGATGCGGGTTGTTACGTTCTCACAAATATGGTTGAGCGAAGCAATGGCTGGGTCACGCGTCATGTTCGTGAACGGGTGCCACCGGCGGGAATGGGGCTACTTTATGTCTGCCGATCTTAAGATAGAAGTTAGTCGGTATGCATTTTTGGAACTTCCCTCATTGTGGAAACACTGCATATATAGCATAGTATTTACTGTATTGTAAATTTGTTTTCAAAAGAGCAACCGCCGACTTTCTTGCTGGTTCTTCTCGGCAGGAAGGGCATTCCGAACCAGTGGTAGATTCATCGACTATTCAAAAGCACTTGTAAAAGTTTATTTGAATAAAAAATATTTCTATTCTAATCTATTCTATTCTATTCTATCTAATGACTTATCTCGACTATTATTGTGATTACAGGTAAGTCTTGGTTGACATCCAGGTGGAAGATGGGTGACACCACTGGAAGGATGGTGTGTGACTTTGCATTAATTTCGAAGAGGCAAGTACCCACTCACCTTCTTACTTATTTTTTATCAAAGACATGTTTAAGGGGTGACTCGATCTCCAAAGATAGCCTTTTTGCCTAGTTAGGGGTCTTATAATCCTTTGGGAACCTTTTGTTTTTGTGTAAAAGTTGTCACACTTCATGTTCTCAATAATACCTATCCATACCCATGCCAATATCACGTCGAGTAGTTCTGTTGCAACGTGATTGAAAGACAAATCAATAAACTAAACACAATTTCGCTGTTAAAATATTGGTAAGGATTTTGACGTCCTCTTTAATAATAATTATGTCCTCTAGAAATTGAACAATGGCCAACATTAAAAACCAAAGTGGCGTAGGAACACGATCTTTTATTATTTTTACAGAGTAGATGATTTTTTTTGAAGCAGTGATAGCCTAGTGATTAGTAGTTACTGTGGTCTCCTTTTCGGAGAGTTGGACCCCGAGCAAGTACCTCTAACTTTTCTAAGTTAAGTGCGTTAAAGAAATTAAATATCACAAGCTTCAACGGAGAAGGAAAACATCGTGAGGAAACCTGTTCACCTGAGAGTTCTTCATAATGTTCTCAAAGGTTTGTGAAGTCTGCCAATTTGCATTGGGCTAGCATGGTCGACTATGGCCTATATCCCTTCTCTGGGAGGAGACCTGCGCTCAGTAGTGAGCCGTTGATGGGTTGCTAATGATGATGATGATGATGATGAGATGAATTTTCCATTATTTGAAACCTTCAAATGATGATAACCCGAACTGACACTTAGTAAACACTTGCTGGCAAGCTTAGCTCTGCTGCTTACGCTGTTAGGAAGATTCGACAGTTAACTGACATAGAAACTGCAAAAATAGTTTATTTTGCATATTTCCATAGTATTATGTCATACGGAATCTTATTATGGGGTAAAGCAGCTGATATTGTAAAAATTTTTGTATTGCAGAAGAGGGCAATTCGCGCAATATATAATTTAAAACCGCGGGATTCCCTTCGAGAAAAATTTAAAGAAATAGGCATTCTTACAGTAGCTTCACAATATATTTACAACAATATAATATTTGTCAGACAAAACATCGTGAATTACAGAAAAAAGGGTGATTTACACGATAGGCAAGTTAGAAATCCAAACAGGCTCGTGATTCCTCGATGTCGCCTCAAGAGGGTCCGAAAGACATTTGTGGGAATGGGCGTGACGTTTTATAATCAAATTCCACAGTCGATCTTAGACTTGCCTTTACACAAGTTTAAGAAATCAGTTAAAACTAATCTCATGAAAAAAGCATATTATGCAATTGAAGACTATTTAGATGATAAAAAAGCGTGGACATAATTCTTTCCAGCGATTCATGAGACAGCAGGTGGTAATTGAACTGTTTAACTATTCTATTGAATGTAAACTTATTTTGAAAAGAGCAACTGCCGAGTTTCTTGCTGGTTCTTCTCGGCAGGAACCGCATTCCGAACCAGTGGTAGACTCATCGACGATTCAAAAGCACTTGTAAAAAAGTTTATTTGAATAAAAAACATTTCTATTCTATTCTATTCTATTCTAACGTCCATGACCTACCTTAATGGCATCAACAAGAGCACCTCGATGACATTTTCTTTCGAATGATGCTGCGACATGAATATTATGCATAGGACACATTACCGATGCATAAGGTTATATTTATTCATTAAAAATAGAATAGACTAAATAGAAAAGTTTTTTATTCATATAAACTTTTTCAGGACCGCTCAGCGGGCGATGGAGAGAGCTATGCTCGGAGTGTCCCTGCGGGATCGAATCAGAAATGAGGAGATCCGTAGGAGAACCAGAGTCACCGACATAGCTAAGCGAGTCGCGATACTGAAGTGGAAATGGGCGGGGCACATAGTTCGAAGAGCTGATGGTCGTTGGGGTCCCAAGGTGCTGGAGTGGCGACCCCGCACCGGGAAGCGCAGTGTTGGCAGACCCCCCACCAGATGGACCGACGACATCAAACGAGTCGCAGGGAGCCGCTGGATTCAGGCGGCGCAAGACCGAGGCCTGTGGAAGTCCATGCAAGAGACCTTTGTCCAGCAGTGGACGTCTATCGGTTGATAAAGAAGAAGAAGAAACTTTTACAAAGTTTTGAATCGTCAAGTTAAACTAGCACTGTAGCCCAGTCGACAGGTAGGAAAAAGTGGGGTTTGGTGGAAAAAGGTCGGAAGTTAATGAAACTTTTGGATGTTATTCAGGGATGGTTAATTAACATTTTCTCAAATTTTGGACCTATATAAAAGCATTTCTATACTTTTTGGCAGAGCGTTAAATTTCCTACAATTTTGACTATGCAATCATGTTTTCGTTACCGTGATATGGCTTTTTAAAAAATAGTCCAGTCGACAGTTAGGAAAAAGTGGGGATAGGTGGAAAAAGGTCGGAAGTCAATGAAATTTTGGGATGTTGTTCAGGGATCGTTAATTAACATTTTCTCAAGTTTTGGACCTCGAGGACCCTGTGCTAAAAGAGGAGGGTGGGAGGAAAGCTGCAACAATTTCGACCTTTCGACCCTTCTTTTTTTAGCACAGGGTCCTCGAGGTCCAAAACTTGAGAAAATGTTAATTAGCCATCTCTGAACAACATCCCAAAGTTTCATTAACTTCTGACCTTTTTCCATCTGAAACTACCTGCCTACTGGACTACTGGAAAAAATACTAAAATTAAAAATTTTCATAAAGTTAGAGTTGCTTCCTCCGGATTATCTGTTAAATTAAATAGATGGAAAGCGAACCTATGTAAACTGTTAATGTAGGATTTTAAATCGTACTGGGTGTTTAATCATTTTATAAAAATGCCAAAATTTGGCACATATGACCCATATTCGAGCGTCCCAAAAACATTATACGCTCTAGCACAAAGTTAACAAGATGCAATTTTGTGTTAGACTGAACCGTTACTAGGAAATCTTGTAATTTAAATAATTGGCTGCATTTGATTAAGGACTTTATCAATGAGTAGTTAGAATTGTTAATCGCATGAAAGCTTACGGAATTGTGGTACAGATTTATCGCGGAGTATTAGAAGAGCCGCGTATTTATATTAAGTGGAGAAGCTGTCGACTCCTACGCCGACGCCGCTTTTGGACGGCCACATACAAGATACGACCCAACTTTTTATCAAACCTATGAAAAATATTAAGTGGCACTCGGGGACTGCCGCGGTAAAGCTATTGCATAGCATTTTTTATCATTAAATTTTTTTGCATAATAAAAATTATGCAAAAAAATAATTAAAAAACAAAGAAACAAGAAAAGCGCACTGTTACTACTTCGCGAGTGAGATTCGAACCTGCGACATAATACACCATACGGTAAAGAAAGCGGCCGCTCGAACACTGCGTCAAACAGAGCTACTTGTGAACCTCTAAAATGTTGAACGCTTACTGAATGACGGTGTTAGGTTTATTTTCGTTACGGAATTTCGTGATTCGGTCGCCGCGCTCAAACTGTTTGTCCTAGTTCAAAGCCCGCGATAAAAGCTATGCAATATCTTAAAAATCGGTAATAACCACAGATAACAGAAACAAGGTGCTGTTATCTGTGGTAATAACACTTCTGCCTCCTTTTCTATGGGTAAAATCGCCGGGTTATGAGCATTTTAAGCAATCTAGCTATCACTTGTTTTAACGGTGAAGGAAAACACCATGAGGAAACCTGCATGACTGAGAGTTCTCCATAATGTTCTCAAATGTGTGTGAAGTCTACCAATCCACACTCGTGACCAGCGTGGTGGACTTTATGAGACTATGTTCTTAGAAAACCTTGTTATTTGAGAGGAGACCTGAACCTTGTACTGGATCGGTATGGGTTGAGATCATATTATGAATAAAAAATTGATGACAAAATCAATGTTATTCCAAAATCCAATCATGATTTGAACCATTTTTAAGATATAATGCTCAATATATCACCATTATCATAAGGTCTTAGAGTTCTGGCTCTGTGTCGAAGAACTCAATTATATAATATTTATTAGCAATCAAAGTAAAGTTGTAATAAAAAAGCAATTTATATCGTAGTAAATTCTGGCGTATACATAGATTCTTTAGAATTAAAAATATCAGGCGTAGGTATACATAGGATTCTTTAGAAGTAAAATAGCAAAAACACTTGAGTGAAGGACACCAATAAAGAATCAATCTGGCTGTATTGTAGAGGCCGCAGCGACACATCACTCTTTCGGCTAGATCGTCCAACTAATAATAATCGCGCATGTGAAATGTTTTGGCTGGTGCTTTTTGTTCGCCGCGGTTATTTCAGTTTTCCAGTAGATTTCTGAACAAGATCCACTGTAGCCGTCTCCACAGTGCAGTCGTGTTTTAGTATAAACCTGATCGATTATTTGCGAATCCCCATCAGACATGGATGTAAGGCTCGACGACCTGAGAGGACAAAACGAAAACGCTGTTTGAAAAATGTTCTAATGTGCTAGAAGAGTGAAATCCTGTGTGCTGTGTGTGTGTATAATCCTGGCGTATATTAGTGGTATCAGTGGTTAAAGGATCATTACTTAACATGACGGAATTTTTCGGAGGCTGGAGCGGGAACAACGATGAAGACGGCGAGATTGAAGAGGTGGTCGAGACTGTGGAAACAGTTACCACGACGACCACCACGAAGACGAGGAAACAGTCGGTGGTGCCTGACGTAAGTCCATGCTTACTACTCATAGCATTGTGTACGCCTGAGCCAGGTTATGCGCCCTTGATCATGACTGTTGCAGGTATATTTTTGCCACAAACGTTTATTTAGCACTGCGCACTGAATTCCGGCGATAATTTTCAGTCTACCTGGCTTTGATCTCTGGGAATCCTGTATCGCTTCCAAGCGTTCAACGTGGAGCATTCTAATTTAGGTGCCGGAATCATTGTTAAGGTGTTTATTTTGGACTAGCCGTTCGGGTGGATGTCACGGGCGTCGTCAATGCAAGTGATACAAACCAGTGTCCCGCCAAGGTGAAGGCAAGACGTGGAAGTCAACGGCAACTCTTTTATAAATCAACTGACGCACCGTCTCGTGAACTCTAAAAATACCATATTTCTAATTTGAAATGCTGAGTTCGCTCGTATTTAATACTTCTAATTCATGGACGGTTTCCACCTGTTTCACAAAATTTGTCTCTTTTACTTTTCTTAAAATCAACACGTTGCAATTACTTGTTTCTATCGGGCTCTTAAAATCTTGTAGCACTACGTTTTTGTGGAGACAGTGATAAGTATATAGTGAATTTTACTTTTAAATTACCCAAAAACTTGCCTTTGAAAGTTATAAGTCATGCTGGATTTTTAGTCATCAATAATCGACGGTTTTGTTCAAAAATCTTTTAGAATTAGCAACAAGTGCAGTAACTAATTCTTTTCGACACAATCTTTAAACCATACTAAACGCTATCCTTTTTCGCAAGGATCACTGTAAAAGGGATATTTAAACCTGTCAATTTAGTTTAGACTTTAGTTGAGAGATTATGTACCTACAACAGAATTAGCAACAATATTAACTATCATTTTACTTTAAGGCTGATTACACGGGTCTGCCCGCGAAATTCAAATTTAATTTGGTTTTTTGGAATTTGTAAACTAATACGACAAAGTAAGCTTATGGCATTCTAATTGCGCCAATGGCAGTGTCATCTTCAAAGGTTTATACAAAAATCTTTACTTAAAAGTGTCCAGTTTAAGAAATTAGTCAGAATATCGAGTTAGACGTGAGTCTACTCACTTAGTCGATATTCTGACTAATTTCTTAAACTGGACACTTTCAAGTAAAGATTTTTATATAAACTTATGAAGATGATACTACCATTGGCGCAATTAGAATGCCATAAGCCTACTTTGTCGTATTAGTTTACAAATTGCGAAAAACCAAATTAAATTAGAAATTTCGCGGGCAGACCCGTATAAGCCACCTGAACTGCCTATAGATGTTCGGGACAGGGAAAATGACGTCAAGTGACCTTTTCTTTTATCTGGAATAGTTCTAGGTTTATTTTTCGTTTGACGTTCTTTAGGTAAATGCTACAGCTTTATTATCAAAAGCAACAAATTATTTTGAATCAATTTCAAAGTTCTTCTCGAAAGTACCTGCCATTCCTCGAACTAGGTATTTTCATCTTAATATTCATATATAATTGTAAAGTTCCGCATAATTTTAATGTTTTCACTTAACGCCACATGAAAGTGTCAATGTGCCGTGAGACCATCTTTAATGATCGTTGTATATTATGAAAACATACAGTTGGTATGCTTTAAAGATTGTATTTATTCCTTCACACTTCGTGAGAAAAGCAAAAACAAACAAATGCCTTTGAAATTGTTCTTCTTTCTCTATAGAATAGGTGTTTAGTAGTTATTATGGTTTCTCTTTTCGCTGTATTAATCGATTTTTTCCTCAATTTAGAGAGTTCCATCTACTTGCAAAGTCATTTACGTGAAATCATAGTCAAGTTCTAACAGAATATGCCTGTCATCGATAAAAATATTAAAATACCATTAAACGACAAAACGTGATTATATACAAATCGTGAGATTTTAAAATCGTGACAAGATGCATTGATTGCAACAGCAACAATGCCTACACTGTCTTATTTGTATTCATAATTTCATATTCGTGTTGTGATAGTTCATTGTCTCTAGAGTTACTGCTTATATTTAGCAATATTTTGATTTCATTTTTCTTTTTAATTTTTTTATTAATTTTTACTCACACCAAGTTACCGATACACTCTACAAATCCAAAACAATTACCAAAATGGTGGTCACTTTTAACGTAATACACTTTGAATAATTACGGAATCGTCCTAGTTACAACTTGCAACCCAATTTCAAAATATATATTCGACCACTCACCTATCTGATCTTTGATAGCGTTATGGAAATAATATAATAGCGATATGAACCTTCTTAATTGTTTTATGTTCCTGGTTATAAGTCAGTTTTATTCTTTAATCTAAACATTTACAATTAGATTTTGGTTTAATTTCAATAGATATCTTTACGAAAATAATATTATGTTCGCACAGTTTCAACATTTTTAATCTTGGCAATCATCATCACCATAAGCCTAGGGCATATTATGCCTTCGATAGCCTCCCATGCATACACTAGTTCTCCGTCTTTTTCATTCGCTCGAGGTCAACGTTTTAACAGGCTGGTGGTCACTTAAGCTTCGCTTACCGATAAGTTCCTTCCACTGTGGAACACTGCACCAGTTGCATAAGATCTGGGAGACACATGCCCTGCCCATAACTACGTATTTCAGCTGGCTAATCTTATCCGCTATGTCAGTCAGTCACTTTGTGTACTCCCATAGATTTCCTCATTACATCTTTTGTCCCTCGGTAAATTGGCTGCTCGTTAAACACATTGAATGTATCATACCCAAGTGGAACTGTGTACTTTGACTTGAACAACATTTATGACTATCTCTACACTCATTTAAAATCAAATTACTGTAAATACGTAAATGGTCTTTTGTTTGTCCGAACAATGCTCACGCCTTGAGCTTGAAGAAAGGAATTGCTTAAAGGCAAACTTACACAAGCTTTATTGTCCATTCAATCTTTGTTTTCGACGCCTTGTGTGTTCTCACATGTTATGTGCCTTGAAGATCTACTTAACATTGTTAGTTGCGAAGTACCTTTAGATAATATGTGAAAACTGACTTTATCACTTGTTGGAATTTTTGATAAAAGGCCAATATGTGATAAAACCAAAGCATAGAAAGTGGTTAATTTCGTGACTCATTATAAAATATTCTTTATGTGAAGCTTAGAAACTTACTAATTGGAATTTTTATAGTAAATATAGAAGAAATATCCTTCGATGATGATAAAGTTAATATAATATTATTTATTACTTAGTACTTACGGTAGTAAATTAGGTGTATGACTCGATTTTTGACAATAATTATTAATAGTTTGACACCCCCTAAAATAAGTTCGAAACCATGGAAGTTTGAAATAGTATTTGAAAAATAAATATTAAATTGTTAAGGCATAAAAATAAATAATATTTAAAAAAATAATATAATTATAAAATAATTTAAAAAATTTAGTTTGAAATATTTTTATAACTCAAAGGTACTTACAGTTCTTAAGATTGAGGGATAGTGTAATTATTAATTATATTTAGAGCTTCTTAAAGAAATTTCTCCAGTAAAGATAAATTATTATTGTCCTTATGCACAAAGCATTAGGTAATATACAAAATGATATGGATATATCATTTTGTATATTACCTAATGTTTTAGATATGAATGTTGGTACATAAATAAACATTATCTGTTAATACAATGAGTACATTTCTGGTAAGCTTTTAAATAAAAACCTGTCTTGTTTTATCTTTAATATTATCACTGCCTTCTGTTATTGTTATTGTACATATTATTTGTTTGAAAAACAGTTTTGATCATGTTTTGATCCTTTTTTTGATATTTACGTACCTACGTCAGTTGCCGTTTGCATCTTGGTCCTGAATCCTGATATATTGGCTTTGTGTTTACAATTTCTTGTACTTATAACCGAATCGAAGGGCTTTCAGTGGCCGTGATTCAGATGTTTCCTCGCCGTTCTATTTGCGCCGCCGCCGCTGACGATATAAGGCAACATTTTGTTACTTCCTTTGTTATAGACACAAGAACATTCAAGGATTTGTTTAGTGAATATCGAAAGTTTTGAAAGAGACAGGTAATTGATGAGCGAGTTGTTTGAACTATATCTGGGATTTTCATCCCTCGGACTGCAACCTTTTTAGAATCTTTGTCATATTTCTGTAAGTTATACGGATTTGTTTTATAAATAGCGATAGTTTTGAAAGGTATAGGTAATTTTTGATCGAGCTGCTTGCACTTCAATTGCAATAGTTATCCATTGGACTGCATACAATTTATGACCTTTTTAACCGACTTCCAAAAAGGAGGAAGTTCTTTATTTCAATTACTTACCTAACTAGATCTTTAAGGTTACAGAAATTTGGTATTTGAATCATTGTGATATGAGATCAATTTTTTTTATTATAACTTCACTACTTGTATTACTTCAAATAAAGTACTATTCTAGTCTGATCATAAATTTTGAGTATCAATAAATATGTAAATGATGCATTTGATTGCAAAAATAAGGAAAAACAGATCTCGGAAGAACATTCCAAAAATCCAAACCCTAGCCAAGCGTATGAGGAATGACGTATTGGATTCTCTGCTAACTTTAGATCCTATCTTACAAATATTAAGATGAGACCTATTTATTTGATATTATTTCTACCTATTCTCTACCCACATTCGATTAAACTAGTAACACATCCAAGAATTTAGCTAAACCTATTTAGCCGTTGCGTTCTCAAACGAAGTTTGATGTGGAAAGGCAGTGTAAACACGGATTATTATGATTTATTGAATTCGCTTGTTCCACTTTACGTAACAGTGTAAGAACAATGTAGCAACAGTGTTTAAAATTGTGCATTCCGCCTTTAAATTGGTCCTCTCATTCGTAGGTAGAGCAAATATTCAGTTACCGTTGGAAATGTCTGTAAATAAGTATGAAACACTTCTAAAAACATTAAACTATATTTTTCAGATTTTTGGGGTTTAGGCTAAATTAGTTTATAGTTATAGTCCACCACGCTGGCCAAGTGCATATTGACAGACTGATGCAATCTACACTCTACACGGACATTATGAGAAATACTAACCTCACGAAGTTTTCCATCACTGTTAGAAACTGATATTTAATTGGTATTTTGAAGTTAATTAGATTGATATAAATGAGTAAATTAGAAACGCATAAAGCAATGAAATAGAAAAGAAGTAAGTTAATAATTAATGCAAAGATTGTGTAAGTGTGACACAAGAAGATGAAAAAGATCAGTACTCAACTAATAGACCTACTCGTACCAACCTACCTACCTACCATCTACCAATTTCAAAATAAAAAGCTTCATCATAACATAGTGTTACTGTTGGGTAATTTCGGCGGGAAAGGGGTTTGAATTTTTTTGTATGGAAGCTGGCATAGCGACCCGCCGCCATTTTGTTTTTTTTTTGTATAGTGCATAGAATTTAAAACATACCTATTTTTAGTGCCGATTTCAACAACCTCGAGTGACGTTTAACCGAGGAATAAATTGGACGTTCTGACAGCTAATGTATCTATGATGGAAAATCTGCAAAAATATCTGTACGCTTGGAAATAACACTTATTTTACGTTGGTGAAATCGGTCCTTAATGGGATATTTTCAATATTTGAAAAAGGTGAAATTTTTCCGACCCTTCACTACCAAAAATTTATTTATAGCTTTATCTAGATGTGTAGTAAAGTGATGTAGAAACATGCTCATTAAAACTGTAGACTAGGTAATCCTTTGGCTACTCTACAGTCTTTACAAGTTAAGGGTGAATATCAACGATGTTATATTTCCCAGTTCCATGGTGAATATTAATATTTTATTGAAATAGGTACAGCATAATTAAATATATTTTTTTTTTTAAAAACCGATTTCAAACACCCGCAACACTACAAAATTTATAATTTATTGTTGATATTTTAAAAATCGAAAAAGGAATTTCCAAATAGGTTCTAGCCTCTTCGAGTAATCGGTGAACATACATAAAAAAAAGATTCCGACGAATTGAGAACCTCCTACTTTTTTGAAGTTAAAAATATGACAAAAAACTCTGAAAACTTGCACTCATCATCTTCAACTCAGCAGCGGGGTCGACGCACCGGCGCCCTCAAACGCCACTGTTTATATTTGTGGAAACGCTAGAAATACCCCGGACATAAGGCATTCCACCATTAGCAGTTACTCGCTAACCCACTAGCGCGATT
Organism: Oeneis ivallda; assembly: GCA_029955525.1. Classification (NCBI taxonomy): domain Eukaryota; kingdom Metazoa; phylum Arthropoda; class Insecta; order Lepidoptera; family Nymphalidae; genus Oeneis; species Oeneis ivallda. The sequence goes on from JARPMR010000012.1 coordinate 21,799,339, forward strand.
GTCTGACACGCGTCTGAGTTCCGCAAGTTCAAAAGTACCGGTCTTCACCAACACCTAGGTGTCGTTAATGCTAGCTGCAACTTGCAACCATTTGTTCAAAAGTCTTGCAATGTTGCCAAGTATTTCTGCAATGTCATATCAATTTATATTCCCTTGACTCGATCGTATTTTAACTCAATGGTCTGGATAACATCAGTTTTTGCTTAAAATTTCATTCATATCAAGTCTGAACCCATCATCACTAGTCAACTATTAGGGCATAGGTCTTCTCTCGAAATAAGAAGGATTCTACAGGATATATTTCAGAGAGTGTGCTCAGGAACTGATCAATTTAATTCCTCCTTCACTTTTCTACCACCGAACTGCAAGGCATCGCATGACTCTGCACCCCCTACGTGGTTGAAATTCCACGATCTCGTACTAAATTTGGATAACTATGGCTTTAACTTAGGTATCTTTAAATTTAGAGGATTAAGAATCTTCTAGGCAAGCGCGCAGCATCTTAGGCTGCATCTTCACTTACCAAGTTACCATCAGGTGAGAAGTAGTCAAGCGCTAGTCTACATATTTAAAAAAGAGAAGGGTTCAGGCCATTATGGCTTAGTCTTGTAATATTATGTATACTGTGCCATAGTCCACCACGCTGATCCATAGTACCATGTATAATCGTGGACGTGTTACTTACCACAGAATAGGTATATAATAGTACTACGTGTGTTACTGTCTGTGTCTACTTGTTTACTTTACAACACGAATAAACTTCTATACCGATCATGACGTCATGGTAATTTGAAATAAACAATTTCACAAGAAGTTTTGAAGTTTATTTATTAAATATTAAGTTTCAATTTTGCTGCCCATCTTTAGAGTCGTTTCGTTCATGAGAAGTCATCATAGTGAATACGAGTACGTTAAAAGTCTGTTGTTCGCAAACTGTTGCAGTATCTCTTAGCATAAAATCAAAAGCTCATCTATAAGGCTTATCATGATAATGGTTATTGGGATTTCAATAGAACTGTAATGTCTGTAGACCTGATATTACTAAACAAACGGTCAGCATCTAACTCTTTACGCCAAATATCTTTCATTAACTCTCATCTAAGGACTATAACTGTCGGCGTAAGAGTATATTTCGTAGTTCCCTCTTTAAGATCGTTATCACGACAGTCTTGGCCAATGTCTTCACGCAATTCTGACGTCTTTGCGTGCGTATTACGGCTTATTTTTGTATGAATGAAATTGTATTTTTGGTGAAACATCAAAACGTTTCTACAGTCGTCGATGACAGCCGACGAATGTGCTAATTGCTTGCGACATCAAACTAATAAATACAATGTGCATTTGAGCCAAAATATTGGATTTTATGATTTATGTGGGCCTTTGCATTTGGAGGAATGGCAATTCATATTCGTCTCGTAAAGGTCGAAACCTTAGAATGATAATTATTTTGGACGAGACGTCCACGCGTGTTTCCGTTCTCAGACTCATTAAATACATCGATGCTCAGACTGATTATTCTTCTTTAATGAATGTTAATTGTATGACCTAAATACATTTTGAAGTAGGTACTGAGTCTTAATTTAATAGATGGATTGGACGGATGGATGGATTGGATTGGATGGATGGTAAAAGTGAATATCAATTGTGATGCGGGTTGTTACGTTCCCTCAAAATAATAGGTAAGTATATGGTTGAGCGAAGCAACAGCTGGGTCTTGCGTCATGCTCGTGAACTGTTGCCACCGGCGAGATTGGGGCTACTTTCTGTCTGCCCGTCTTAACAAGTATTGAAATGATAGTAGGTATGCATTTTTGGATCTTCCCCTCATTGTGAAAAGAGCAACCGCCGAGTTTCTGGCTGGTTCTTCTCGGCAGGAAGGGCATTCCGAAGCAGTGAGTGGTAGATTCATCGACTATTCAAAAGCACTTGTAAAAGTTTATTTGAATAAAAAATATATCTATGCTATTCTATCAATTGTGACGAAAAAAGTTTATAAATGTAATCTTTAGCGATGTTGGTGAAGTATACAAGTGTTGTTGGAGGTATGAAAAGTAACTACTAACAAAAGAGAAGTAGAAATGATACTTACTGCTCTCGAAGTTGCAGTTCTTACAGCTGGAATCAAAATTATATTAGGTCTTTACCTATGAAATTGTCTTTCTTCAGTACTGGTCATTTCAAATAAAAAAAGTTTGTAATGGCTCTGTATTCTAAATTCAAATTAATTTTGTTTTAAAACCATGTCTTTTGTTTTTTGATTAGCGTTGTATTTTCATTACATTTGAACATTTTTCGTCATAATGGATACTTTAAAAATTCGTGTAATTATGGGATATGAGTTCCGTCGTGGCACCAACGCGACACAAACGGCCCGTAACATCAAAAACGTTTACGGAGAGAACTGTACAAACGATCGCACAACCCGTTATTGGTTTTCCCGGTTCCGTTCTGGAAATTTTGACTTGAAAAATGAAGCTCGTGGTCGTCCGGAGACTTTGGTTAACAATAATGAATTAAAGGCGATTGTGGAAGCTGACGAAACTCAATCTACAGCTGAGCTAGCAGCAGCTTTTGATGTAAGCATCAAAACAATATTGATCCATTTGCGACAAATTGGCAAGGTAAAAAAGCTTGATAGATGGGTGCCCCACGACCTTAACGATCGCCAGCGCAACGTACGCGTCGAGACCTGCCTTGCGCTGCTCAACAGGCAAAGAAATGAAGGAATTTTGAAACGAATTGTTACGTGCGACGAAAAATGGATTCTGTTCGACAATCGAAAGCGCTCAGCAAGTTGGTTAGATCCTGGTTCAGTACCAAAGCAATGCCCTAAACCAAAAATGACCCCTAAAAATGTGATGGTCACTGTTTGGTGGTCTAGTGCGGGTGTGATTCACCACAGCTTTTTACAAAACGGCATGAGCATTAATGCAGATGTGTACTGTGAAGAACTGGAGAGAATGATGGAGATTGGAGAAGCTTGAACATCTGCAACCAGCTTTGGTCAATCGGTCGTCCCCACTGCTCCTTCACGACAACGCGCGACCCCATACTGCGCAACAGTCTCCAAGCTGCAAGAGCTGGGGTTGGAAGCTCTCCCTCATCCGCCATACTCACCAGACCTTGCACCTACCGACTATTACTTTTTCCAAAATTTAGACAACTTTTTAGTGGGTAAAAAATTCAATTCCCAAGAGGCAGTACAAAATGCCTTTAAAGAGTTTGTTGCCTCCCGTCCAGCTGATTTTTACAAGAAGGGCATCAATAAACGGCAAAGATGCGTCGATTGCATGGGTGATTACTTCAAATAACAGAAATAAAAAAGTTTGAAAAAATAAGTACTTTCACTTATTGCATACAAAACGGCAATTTCATAGGTAAAGACCTATTATTCAGCACGCGAAAAAGTTTTAACTATTACACTTTTGTCGGGACTGAATGAAAAAACTTTACTGGCAAACAAAGAAGAATGTGGACATTCGCCAAAAATACAGCACTAGGATGTGCAGTGCGAAAAGTAATAAATAAATTGCCTAGACGATAGGCCATCAACAGTTCAATAACTTTAAACTGTTGCTTTGAGAAAAACAATGGCTGCATCATCAATATATCTTAATGAAGATAATAAAAGGAGCTGTAAAATTGAGGGACCAAAGTCGAGAATCGATTGGCAGACTTAAATTTAGTTTCGACTTTGTTGAACCTCACTCATTCGCATCTAAAATAGATCGCCCCGCTCCGCCCCGCGAGATAGGTACATTTTTGGAAATCAAACAAAAGCGCCGGCTATAAATAGAGCAAAATAAAACAAGATTCGGTGAAAATAGAAAAGGAACGAAATGATTCATTTTCGGAAAGGTCATCTTTACGTTTTGTTTATCATCAACATCATAGTAATAAAAGAGTGGTCGAGGGCGTGACGCCATCGAAGCTTGTAATGAGCGAGTAACAAAAACTGAATACAACTAACAATTTCTAGTTGAGCGAAATTTCTAGTACTAGCTATAATAATTCGATTTTCAACGTCTAGATTTCTTCAAATAAAACCGTTTCGTAAAGTTTTCTAAATTGCAGTAAAAACACCAGAACTCGGTAAGTACTAAGTACCTACCTTCCTAACCTACTAACTGTTATTTCATTTTGCTTTCATCTTTAACTTTTTCTACTACGGTACCTTAATGTTCTTCAATTCAGGGATGACGGACGGCGTTGTTTTGTCCCGAAATAGGCACTCCAGAACTATTTCAGGAGCGCCTATTTCTTCTAACTATTATCATAATATGTATTATTATCATGCTCATGAGTGCCTATGCAGTCAAGAGCATGATAACAATATGATAATGACACTCTTTAATAGAACAAGATGTATCAATAATAAAATCGATAGATTAAAAACATTCTATCTCGATATATTTTAGTGGTTGAGAAAATTCTATCACCAATTCGCTACTTCTTTTGTAACGACCCGAATGCGGAACCTATTTTTTAATCATTCATGAGATTTAAATTGTTGGGCCCATTCGTGGAAATTTACGCATCGGAGTTCGCCAACGATTGCCAAATAATAACAATTAATTTCTAATGTTATGATTATAATAAACTATTCTAACTACGGAAGTCTGAAAGCGATCGTAAAATAACGAAAGCAGTACTACGTAGTTCCTTCTGTGTAGGAAGTTTGTTGACGGGCTGTGGCCTAATTTTAGTACTCTACATATTTTGCACTTTCAGTAAAGTTTCCACTTGAAGTACCGACTAATAAAATTAGACTTTAAATATTATCCAAAATAGCAATTTAGTAGTTTGAATTGGATCATCATCATGCTCCAGCAAGCTGCAGCGCTGGTTTTCAGTGGGAGCCATAAGTTAGTGCAATCACAGAAACGGCATCATACAGATGTTCAATTATTAAAAAATTAAATGAATAGAAAAATAAAATAAACGAAATGCAAAAAAAGAAATATAGGAAAACTGAAAAGAAAAAAACAATGGCACAAGCACAAAACAGACGGCATACAATACAGGAAGCACATAATTGCTGGAACGATTAGTTTTGACCATCGATGGTTTTGACAAATCGATATTCATAATAATAAATAATAATATAAATTAATTTTTAATATTCTAAAAGATTTAAGTTAAGATCTAAGTTTTTAATTTACTTTTAAATATAGCATTTGATTTTAGAGTTCTTGGTTTTACTGCTCGATAACTTAGGTCTCTTGCATGGACTTCCACAGGCTTTGGTCCCTCCCAATTCTACTTCAGCTTTACGTCTCGCTCTGATACGTCGGTAACTATGGGTGGTAACTGGTAACTAGCCACGGCCAAAGCCTCCCACCATGCACTTCATCATAATCTGACAGTAGCTCATATTCTGCCGAAACAGCCACAGTTTTCTTTGAAGTCCCTGCATGTTATATGATTTGAATTAGCTCCAATATATTATGTATGCCTAGTTCTACATTGGTGTAGGAAATGAGTCAAAATATTTATTGTTGGACTGGTGGGTGGACACAACCTTGGGAGCGACCGCGGCCGGCTTGGAATGTCCACTTTATTAGTTTATTCTGTAACCATTATCCATTGTGATGGATTTATTTGAGAAACTTTGCAATCAAACAAGCGCTAAACCTGTTTTTAACCCCCGACCAAAAAGTGGAGTATTATAAGTTTATGTATCTGTCTGTTCCCTCGTAGCTCAATGGACCGATATTGATGCGGTTTCTGTTTGAAAGCTAACGTGCTAGATCTGGTTCTTAGCTATAATTTGTGCAGACCTGTTCAGGCGTTTGAAGATCATCAGCTCATTTCCTACATGATTAGTGTCTTCTACAAACATTCACAGGTGCGATTTTTTATATCGCACCTGTTAAATTAATATCATTCTTCAATTCTTTGAACACATGCCTTCTATATGGGCATATTATTTTGATTTCTGTTACTTTTGGACTACTACCACAGTATAACGAAGAGAATCAGTAGTTCGACGCCTTTGATCTCGACGTAAATGCCGCCAGCGTCTAGACAAGCGTCGCGACAGTGTATTTATGGTAGGGTTGTCACAAAGAAACAATTTCTATTAATATTTATAATTTGTACTATATTTCAGATCAACATTACAATAAACAATAATAATTAATCAATAACCAAAAATTAAAAATAAATTAAAATTAAAATATTATTAGTTGAATCAACAACAAATCAGTTTCTTTGCTGGCCGCTTCAGCGGTCGTATGCAAATGAATTCCGCCGCATGCAAACATACTTATAAAAATCGGCCAAGTGCGAGTCCGGCCTCGCTCTTTTAGGGTTCCGTTAAAAAAAATTAAATAAAAATATTTCCATGTACCCATGGAAATATTTTAATTTAATTTTTTTAATTTAATTTAATTTTTATTATTTGTTGTTATAGCGGCAATAGAAATACATAATATGTGAAAATTTCATTTGTCTATCTATTAAGGTTTACGAGATACAGCTTGCTGACAGACGGACGGACGGACGGATGGACGGACAGCGTAGGCTTAGTAATAGGGTCCCGTTGGTACCCTTTGGGTACGGAACCCTAAAAACATATTTTAGACTTAAAAGCTATACTTTAAATGATAGTTGTATAGTTAGTTGTACACTTTAGCTGTTGTTAACAGAATGAATATATTGTATCAGCCGTTAATTTATGAAACATTATAAATGAGAGATAAATGTCACATAGACAACATGAAAACAAGAATTTTAAGCACCATCAACATGGGGCCGCGACCCATAGTATCGGAGATATAAGCTTTCAAAAATCTGATCACGTGGTCACATAGACAAAACGAAAACAAGAAGTTTGAGTACCATCTACATGAGTCCGCACCCCATAGTGTCGGAGATTTAAACTTTCAAAAATCTGATGACGTGGTCACATAGACAACACGAAAAAAAAAAGTTTGACTACCATCAACATGTGGCTACACCCCATAGTGTCGGAGATATAAGATTTGAAAAATCTGATCACATGGTCACATAGACAACACGAAAACAAGAAGTTTGAGTAGGTACCATCAACATGGGGCGGCGCCCCCATAGTGTCGGAGATATAAGCTGTCAAAAATCTGATCACATGGTTACATAAACAACACGAAAACAAGATGTTTGAGTACCATCAGCATGGGGCTGCACCCCATAGTTTCGGAGATATAAGCTTTCGAAAATCTGATCACATGATCACATAGACAACACGAAAACAAGAAGTTGGAGTACCATCAACATGGGGCCGCCGAACCCGAAGTTTTTAGGGTACCATCTCACAAAATTTCACGCAAATCGGTTTAGAAATCACGGAGATATGCATATCACATGCAGAAAGACACAACTTCGTTTTTGAAAGTCGGTTAAAAAATTAAGTTAGTAAGCCTAAGGTACTTCTTATAACATCAGCTATCTGTCAGTTAAAGTCCGGACAACACCAGTCCAGCCGTTCCCGAGAAAAGTAGGAACAAACAAACAAACAGACAGACAGATAGATAGACAGACAGATAGGCAAAAAGTACCGAACCGAGTATAAATTTAGTAAAAAATCTGTTATTTTGACATTACAAACAGATAGCTACTTCAATTTTATTTTTTTATATGTATGTCTGTATAGAGTATAGATATACTCGTAGATTTATAGATAATAGGTAATGAAAAAATTAATTTCAATAAATTAACCGTATAACAAGATTAAATATTTTACGCAAGCGTAATACGACAACCTTTAAATGTAGCTCCCATCTAAGCCGCGCTTACACGGGAGCTTACCTCGCTCCGCACTTACCGCACCCACCGCACGATTGCCCTGTCAAACCGGTTTCGTCGACACTCTGTATGAAACTATACTATCCTTACTCTGTGCTACTACTGTTGAGTAATAACATAAAATGATAGGGTACTATTATTACTACCTACATATCCACTTGTTCTAGGTGACATCTCTATTTCCAGTTATACATTGTGGGTTTTACAAAGGTCGAGAGATCGGGAGTTGGATATGGTAAATTAGTGGTAATAAATGCATTAGTTAGTATGACCTACTATTTCAAAAGAGCCATATTTATAAATTAGAGCCTACTAGCACAGAGTAAAAATACCTATTTTTACTCTGTACTAGTAGCACAGACCTCTGTGCTACTAGTTTTTGCCTAGGACTTCGTCCGCGTGGAATTAGGTTCTTGCAAATCCAGGGGTAGGCTTTGTTTTTCCGGGATAAAGAGAAACTATACAGCTACATCCATGCAAAAAATAAAGTCGATCCGTAGCTTCATTGCAGCGTGATTGGAGGACAAACAAACATAAGTTGCCATTACGTATTTTACAAAATTAGTATGATTTCAACATAATACTAATGTAAAGATGTAACAACATAATTTGCAATAATTTTCTCATACATACATACATACCTACATACATACATGCATGCATACATACATACATAGGCACATACATTGCAAGTTAAATAAAAGCTTTTAAAAACTATGTAACATCGGCAGATCTACATTATGTCAGCGCGTACAAAAGTGTGAATGACGATGGACTTCCGTTCCCATTGTCAAGGAGACTTCCACAAGAAAATGCTTGAAAATAGCGTTTTACTCGTTCTACCTCTAAACTATAATTCCACTAGGTAGGTACATATTTATCTAACCACTATCTTCTAACACGGAACAGCATAAAACACTTGTCCTGACTGACTGATCTATCAATGCACAGCCTAAATCATAGGAGTTAGAAATTTTTATGACGTAAGTAGGCACCCACTAAGATAGGATTTTTTGAAATTCCATCCCCGTCCATTCATGATAAGTATTTTGCCTTTCGATTAATAATTTAATATAAAAAATTATTTTTAAAAAACCGACTTCAAACACCCACCACGCCACTACAAAGTAGGTATATAATTTAATGTTGATTATTTAAAAGCTGCTGCTGATAAAATTTAAATGGGAAGTATATCCTTTCAAACAAAAAAAAAAGAATTTTCCAAATCGGTTCTGGCGTCTTTGAGTAATCGGTAAACATACATAAAAAATGATTACGACGAATTGATAACCTCCTTTTTTGACTCGGTTAAAATATAACGAAGACCGTGTTTTTCACAGTTTTTGAAAATTCCAATCCAAAACATAATTCCACGCAGACGAAGTCGCTTTGAAGATTGGTTTTAAAAAACCAATTGTTGGAACAAATTGGTTGGCCGGAAAAATAAAACCAACGCTCTAAGCTAACCAGCATAGTTTTTTGATATTATCAATAAACTTCTAAAACAAAAAAAACATTATAAATAAGCAATTTAATATAATGTTTTACTTGAATACTTGTATTTCTAGAGTACGGAACCCTCGGTGCGCGTAAATAATAATAAAATATATTAATAACGAGCGTCGCCCAACATTTCAAACCACCTAGAAGCTATTGGAGCTTCTAAAATCTATAGGCATCTCCATACCACGTATAGGTAGACCTACATTATAGAGCATATTGGTTCCCCACAGAAAACACCGCTGATTCATAGCTTGCCTCCACAGTAAAAAACATTGTTGCAATGTAAATAGCAGTTTTAGATTTATTATTGAGATATTATTGAGAATATAGGTATTTTAAATTTCTATTTAGAGGCACTATTAAACTTTGAGGTAGGGCCAAAACTTTGTACTCACAAAGTTGACAGCCGTTAAGGTGAACTAAATGGGTCTGCCCGCGAAATTCAAATTTAATTTGCTTTTTCGCAATTTGTAAACGAATACGACAAAGTAGGCTTATGGCATTCTAATTGCGACGATGGCAGTATCATCTCCACAGGTTTATATAAAAATCTTTACTGAAAGTGTCCAGTTTAAGAAATTATTCCAAGTATCGACTAATTTGTGAGTAGCTCACGTCAAACTCGATACTCGGACTAATTTCTTAAACTGGACACTTTCAAGTAAAGATTTTTATATAAACCTGTGAAGATGATACTGCCACTGGCGCAATTAGAATGCCTGCCTACTTTGTCGCATTAGTTTCACATTGCGAAAAACCAAATTAAATTAAAATTTCGCGGGCAGACCCATTTAGTTCACCTTAACGGCTGTCAACTTTGTGAGTACAAAGTTTACAGAAATGCTACGCAGTATAGGTGCATTTACCTACGTCTTAAATGCTATTCACCAGTACCTAATAGGTACTTACTGCTGCAATTCAGGTGCAGGAAAATATCATAAGGGAACTTGTATGCCTGAGAGTTCTCCATAATGTCCTCAGAAGTGTTTGCCGTCTGCCAACCAGCACTTTGCCACCGTGGTGGACTGTGACCACAAATAAGTCTATGTTACGGTGTGAACCGTATTCATACTGAATGATGTGAAAACTTCTGCCATTAGGTATTTTATTAGTGGAAAGGGCCACGATCCTCAGCAATGAATAAGACAGAGACCAAGATGGGCTGGGCCTAACATCTGAGTTCTGAGTTGCTTGCCGCCTCTTCTCAGAAGAATCTGCTTTCCGGTGGTATTAGATTCATGACTTGTCATAGTGCCAAAATTTGGCCTACATGAAATAAATGAATTTGAATTTGAGTTATGTTTGCGTAAAGGTTTATTCTTATTGAATGAAAGTGAACCTCTTTGGTATTCCAATCGTGACCGCTCGCTCTCCGAATTGAAAGTCGCATTAAGGAATTTCACAATAAACAAGATTCATGTCCTTTTCCTTCGAGTGTTTTTACTTCTTAATACTTACGAGTAGGTAGGTACCTACGTAATTCAGGCCGTTATTAAGTTTTTTTTAGTACTCGTAGCTTAGGCTCGTCAAATCTGAGGTTTGGGTGCAATTACCTACTTTGAGTTTAAATCTGTAAGCCATCATGACGTTTTTCCAAAATTTAATTTCTTTTTAACCGACTTAAAAAAGGAGGAGGTTCTCAATTCTTCGGAATCTTTTTTATATGTAGGTATGTTCACCGATTATTCGAAGACCCGATTTGGAAAATTCTTCTTTTGTTTCAAAGGGTTATACTTCCCAGGTGGTTCCATTCAAATTTTATCGAATTCCGTCGACCAGTTTTTAAAAAACCAACAATAAATTATATAATTATTCAAACAAAAAAGATTTTTTCAAATCGGTTCAGGCGTCTTCGAGTAATCGGTGAACAATGAACATACTTAGGTACATAAAAAAAATTGAGACCTTCTCCTTTTTTGAAGTCGATTAAAAATGATTATAAAACATCATAAATGGTTTTAGCAAAACCATTAATCGATTGTCCTACTTTTTTATTTGAAAGACGACCCTTGCCCTGTTGCACCATTAGGTCTAACCGATTATATTTACATAAATGTATAAATACACTGGCTGATGCCCGTGACTTCGTCCACGTGGATTAAGTTTTTAAAAAACTAAATAGGGCTAGTAAAAATAAAATAAAATAATTCGGGATAAAATGTAGCCTATGTCACCCTCCAGGTTCTCAACAACAAAACTACATAATTATCATTTATGCAAAAAATCACGTCGATCCGTATTGCAGCGTGATTGAAGGACAAACATGCTATGGAGATTAATGGACAACAATGGTTATCTATAAAGTTTTTTGTTATCTTATTTTTCTGTTAACAATAATTATACTCGGAATATCCAAACGATACACTGCACAATTATAACAAAATCTAGGTAACCGTAAATAGTTACGAAGTTTGATCAAAATCGGTTCAGTAGTTTTCGAGTTTATCCCGAACATACATAGTGGCACGAGATTTTTATTATAATAGATTTCATTATATAAAAGGAACGTACAGCATTGATGTGATGAATCGATTAGTGATGCCGGGTACTGCTGTTATCGATTATATGTATGCTATGTAATCGATTTACGGCCTTTTTCCGGATAGCGGAAAACTCATTTATCTGATCGTTTCATGTTTTTGTCGAATGGATTGCGTGAGCGTACTTTTTGAATACTGTTATGTAGGTGCTTTAATATACATAATATTATATGAAGTAATAATTAGGTATTATAATTTATTTAAGCAAGTATGTTAAAGTCGGGCAACGCTTTTTTTGACCGACAGACTTTATTTTAAGCCAAGTCATGAATTTTAATTATTTTAATACCAGCTGTTATGTATTATGCAAGCAGTGGTAGGCTAGTGGTTAGGACTGTGGTTTCCTATTCGGGGTCGCAGGTTCTATCCCAGGTACGCACCTCTGACTTTTCGGAGTCATGTACGCAATTAAATATTACTTGCTTCAACGGTGAAGGAAAACATCGCGAGGAAACCTGCACACCTGAGAGTTCTCTATAATGTTCTCGAAGGTGTGTGAAGTCCGCCAATTCGCATTGGGCCAGCGTGGTGGACTGTAGCCTATAACCCTTCTCTGAGAGGAGACCTGCGCTCAGTAGTGAGCCGTTGATGAGTTGCTGATGATGATTATGTATTATTATTGTACGGAGATTCTTTAACTTATTTTTTTATTATTTGTTGTTATAGCGGCAATAGGAATAGGTAGGTTACACATTCTGTGAAAATTTCAAGTATCTATCGGTTCATGAGATACAGGTACAGCCCGCTGACAGACAGACGGACAGACGTAGCATTTTTTTTTTCATTAATATGAGTATACATTACAATATAATTATACTCACTAAAATTACGATCTGGACTAATAATTTGGCTAATGAGTAATTTAACTTTAACCTAAACTTATAAATTTCATCTTAATACTAAGAAGTAGTCCACTGACGCATCTTAGTCTGATCTTTATTGACTGAAGACACTTTGTTCATGTGTTCTTTATATGTGTAGCATTTGTAGAAATTAATGTAGACAATATCCAACAGCGGGTCTTCTCTCGTGAGACCAAATTACAGTAATGTTAATATAAGTAATGTTCGTACATTGCCCTCTTTTTAGGGTTCCATACCAAAATGGTAAAAATGGAACCCTTATGGTGAGACTTTCTCCGTCCGTCTGTCCGTCCGTCTGTCACAGTCGATTATTTCAGTAACTATTAAAGCTATCGACATGAAATTTGGCATAGTTGTGTATAATAGTGGCCCAAAATCATTGGAATAAAGAAAAATTGAAAATTATTTTTATTTTTAATAAAAAAAGGGGGAAAATCGGGGGGTTGAAATTTCAAAGTAAATTAACTATATCGAGTGGGCTATCATATGAAAGGCCTTTACTTATGCATTCTAAAACAGTTCTTTATTTATTTCTATATATAATAGTTTTTGATTAATCGGCCAAAATGTCGAAAAAAATACCGTTCCCCCCCCTTATCTCCGAAGTTTACCAATCGAAAAATCTGAAATAATTATTGTCAATAGAGGTTTATGTATATTTTACAGGAAAAATAAAATGAACGCGAAAAATATTTTAGTTTAATTAAAAAAGGGGGAAAATCAGGGGTTTGAAATTTCAAAATAAGATACTTATACCGAGTGGGATATCATATGAAAGGCCTTTACTTGTGCATTCTAAAACAGTTTTTTATTTATTTCTAGATATAATAGTTTCTGATTAATCGGCCAAAATGTCGAAAAAAATACCGTTCCCCCCCCCTTATCTCCGAAGTTTACCAATCGAAAAATCTGAAATAATTATGGTCAATAGAGGTTTATGTATATTTTACAGGAAAAATAAAACCAACGCTCTAACTAGCATAGTTTTTTTTATATTAACAATAAACCTCTACAAACAAAGTTAACGATAAATAAGCAAATTAATATAATATTATCGTTTTACTTTTACTTTTGGAGTATGGAACCCTCGGTGCGCGAGTCCGACTCGCACTTGGCCGGCTTTTTTTGCACATTAGGAAGATAAAGGAAATGAATTGCGCATTTTTGTCGCAATAAAGACTTTCAGATTGTGCGTCAAGCGACTAGTTTCATTGGGACGCCCGTAGTCACGAAGAAGTTTTAATGATAAAAACTTGCTTAGCAACAAACTGTGTTTTAGTCTACGGGTACGTTTATGCACACGCGGCGCGTTCGCGGTGCCCTCCGCGTTCAACGCAAACGCTTCTGCATGAATGAACGCTCTCATACTTGGCCATAATTATGTTTAAGTTTACCGCGCGACACGACGCACAACGCGCCGCGCAACGCACCGCGTGTGCATTAACGTACCCTACCGCGGTAAGAATATGTGGTGATATCGAGACATTTTTTAAGCTATTGCATAGCTTTTATCGCGGGCTTTGAACTAGGACAAACAGTTTGAGCGCGGCGACCGATACAAGAAATTCCGTAACGAAAATAAACCTAACACCGTCGTTCAGTAAGCGTTCAACATTTTAGAGGTTCACAAGTAGCTCTGTTCGGCGCAGTGGGCGAGCGGCCGCTTTCTTTACCGTATGGTGTATGATGTCGCAGGATCGAATCTCACTGGCGAAGTAGTGACAGTGCGCTTTTCTTGTTTGTTTGTTTTTTAATTTTTTTTTTTTGCATAATTTTTATTATGCGAAAAAAAAATATTCCATAAATATTATAATTGCATAAGTTGTTAAAAAGTGTTATGCAATGGCTTTACCGCGGCAGTCCCCGAGTGCCACATAATTTACAGGCTTTTACATGTCTGTATGTCAGCCTTATCCAGGTATTATTAAGTACTTACTACTTAAATAAATTAAATAATACGTAAATTATATATTTTTTTTAGCCATACTGAACATGAATAATATCCCGTTTCCCCTTCAGCTAAGAGTGTAACTTGTAAGGTTTGAACTAGCGACCTTTCGTTTTTCAGTCCGCACGCACCTTTGAAACAGCATCGCATCAAAATCGGTCAGAGGGAACAGACAAACTCACAGATACACATATACGCAGATATAACCACATACACACATGAAAACTTATAACACCCCTCTTTTCTATAAGACTTAACTCAATAACTTAGGGTGAAATCTATAGGATGGCACTCTCTCAGCTCAGACTCAAGACTGAGTTAAAACGAGACAGATTTCTGTCAGGACATATTCGTGTCTCATTTTAACTCTATCTTGAGTCTACAGCAAAGCCAGAATATGATCTATAGATCTTAGAGCTTAATCTAGGTAAGCCCCGCAGTTGTTTCTTTATCATGGTGCGGCTACATTATCGGGATTCGGCGAATGTTCGCATTATCACGACAAGTTTAGTGTAGCCGGGTAGTTCGGCGAATGAGTTCTGGTGAACTCGCACGATAATGTAGCCGCTGTGAAAGAATGAGACACAGCTATGTCTGTCTTTCCGTCCCTCATTTATCGCGACATACCGACACGAATGTTTTTTTTTATTATTCGATGACAAGATAGTCCTTGTCTGCGATCTCACCTCATGGTAAGTGATGATGCAGTCTAAGATGGTAGCGGACTAACTTGGAATGGGTGTGGCAGTTAAAATTCAACCCATACCCTAATCGGTGTCTACACGCCATCGTGCCGGAACGCTAAATCGCTTGGCGGCACGTCTTTGACGGTAGAGTGGTAACTAGCCACGGCCAAAGCCTCCCACCAGACCAGACCAGAAATTATAAATTTCCAATTTGACCCCGCCGGGAATCGAACCCGAGACCTCCCATTTATAAGACCACAGCGCTCACCACTGCGCCAGGGAGGTCGTCAAGTACGATAGTGTAGGCACTAGACGCACCATAAGACCAAGACAATTAAGTCGTCGCTGTGAATGTGTTGACCCCGTCACGCTCAGCAAGTGCAACGATCATCGATTACGCAGCGCTACGCTACGGATATTATAATATTATTTTCATCATACCTATTCGAAAAACGAATATTGGCTTCAGAGGATAGCGGGAGCAAAATTTAATTTTAACCCCATGGGACTTTTCATTTCTCTCTTCTGATTGGACCGCGTTCGTGCTTTAGCATACTAAAGCACTAACGCGGACCAATCAGAAGAGAGAATTCAATAATCTATCGAAATTCAAAAATGTTTGAGAAGCTGTTATCTTCGATAAGTCACGTGATCAAATTTGTCGATTAGATATATACGCCCATACTTCCAACATAAATATTAATGTTTAAGTATTTCATAAAAATTTATTTTTGTTTTATTTAAACTTTCAATATACGTACGTATTGGTAATGTCTATACTCTATACATAGTAGGTTGATACTCCTAGCTTTTTCTCATAGGTAATGATGAAAAATAATGTGTGTCATTCGGGGCCAAAATTTTTTGTTCTCGGGCGGCGTATATTGAATTCCTCGTTACGTTCAGGATTCTACTTTAGAATCCCTCGCTGCGCTCGGGAGTCTACTATAGAATCCTTCACTTCGCTCTGAATTCAAAATAACGCCCTCGGGGAACAAAAAATTCCTTTGGCCCCATATAACACAAATAACTATTTCATCATACCTATTCGAAAAACGAATATTGGCTTCAGAGGATAGCGGAAGCAAAATTTCATTTTAACCCCATGAGACTTTTCATTTCTCTCTTCTGATTGGTCCGCGTTATACTGCTTTAGCATACTAAAGCACTAACGCGGACCAATCAGAAGAGAGAATTCAAAAATGTGTCGAAATTCAAAAATGTTTGAGAAGCTGTTGTCTACGATAAGTCACGTGATCAAATTTGTCGATTAGACATATACGCCCATACTTCCAACATAAATATTAATGTTTAATTATTTCATAAAAATTAATTTGTGTTTTATTTAAACTTTCAATATACGTATTGGTAATGTCTATACTCTATACATAGTAGGTTGATACTCCTAGCTTTTTCTCATAGGTAATGATGAAAAATAGTGTGTGTCATTCGGGGCCAAAATTTTTTGTTCTCGGGCGGCGTATATTGAATTCCTCGCTACGCTCAGGATTCTACTTTAGAATCCCTCGCTGCGCTCGGGAGTCTACTATAGAATCCTTCACTTCGCTCTGAATTCAAAATAACGCCCTCGGGGAACAAAAAATTCCTTTGGCCCCATATAACACAAATAACTATATTATAATAGTTACTCGTACCGGTGACTGCAAATCGCAATTCTTTTTTAAATAACTTCAAAAAAAGGAGGTTAACAATTAGACACGTTACACGTTTTAGTATCACACGTATCACAATTTTATTATAACTGCAAAATATTCAAATACTAACTGATGCCCGCGACTTCGTCCACGTAGATTTAGTTTTTTAAATCCCTCGGGAAATCTTTGATTTTTCCGAGACAAAAAGTAGCCTATGTCACTCTCCAGGTCCTCAACTATACACCCATGCAAAAAATTCACGTCGATCCGTAGCTTTGTTGCGGTGTGATCGAAGAACAAACCAATAAACCAACAAACCAACAAACCAAAACACACTTTCGCATTTATAATATTAGTACCTATCAAATATGATAACTATTAATAGGGCTTCCAAACAAATATACAAGCCTACAGATGAGCCGTGGATGAGCCTAAAGAGGAAGTCGCATAAACAAGCTATAACTTGTTTATGCGTCAGTAAATTGATTGGCGAAATTAAGCCGATTACATACATAATATATACATACCTACATAGAGTCCTAAAATCATGGCCTTTCCTTTTGCCGTTGCGTTGGCGCAGTCGGGTAAAAAATACCCATAAACTACAAAACTGGAGAGTCGTCAGTATATTAAAACTAAACTTATGTAGGTATTTTATTTTACAATGCTTTTGTATGTACGGGCAACGTTTGTGTGCTCGCCAGTCAGTTTCTTGAACTTACGAGTTTCATGAATAAATCATCACTCCGTCTTGTGTGAATGGGTTACTAGATTTCCCGGATTATGCGCAATTTTTAATTCTATACGTTATAGAGCCTATCAGAAAACCTTGATTTTCTACAAACACGGCTGTACATTATTTTATCAATAGATACCTATAACCTATCAATAGGTACCTAATCCTACTTCTTAATATTATAAATGCAAAAGTTTGTGAGGATAGATACAGATAGATGTTTGTTACTCTTTCACAAAACAAAACCAATGCAAAGATTTAGATAAAACTCACAATGTAATAGCACTTAGGCTACATTTTATTCCGGAAAAATTAAAGAAAACCCCAAAAATCACGTCCATCCGTAGTTCTGTTGCGGCGTGCTTGAAGGTCAAACCAACTAACCAACTAAGTATATAATTTTAGTATGATTAGTATTTATGATAGTAATAGTACTTACAGGTAGTCTATTTTTTCATAACTGTTAAGGCTAAACAAATTTCAAAAAACTTTTCAGAGAAACGCGTAACCAACCTACTACGTAGCCGGGCACTTACGACGTTCCTTTTGGGATTTTCATTCCTAGCATGTTTTCATCGTCAGTGTGCGGTAAAAACGACCTATTCGCTGTGCTTAGCGCGTCGCTTACGCCTTTCTGCAAGAAACCACTCGTTTACCTTTTGTGTACCGATTTCACCAACGTCGAGTGACGTTTATCCGAGGAATAATGACAGTTTTTGTATTGAATATACTGTAAAAATATAACGCTCGAATAAGACTTATTTTAAATTGGTTATTTTAGTTTAATTAAAAAAGGGGGAAAATCCGGGGTTTGAAATTTCAAAGTAAGATAATTATACCGAGTGGGGTATCATATGAAAGGCCTTTACTTGTGCATTCTAAAACAGTTTTTTATTTATTTCTAGATGTAATAGTTTCTGATAAATCGGCCAAAATGTCGAAAAAAATACCGTTCCCCCCCCCTTATCTCCGAAGTTTACCAATCGAAAAATCTGAAATAATTATGGTCAATAGAAGTTTATGTATATTTTACAGGAAAAATAAAACCAACGCTCTAACTAGCATAGTTTTTTTTATATTAACAATAAACCTCTACAAACAAAGTTAACGATAAATAAGCAAATTAATATAATATTATCGTTTTACTTTTACTTTTGGAGTATGGAACCCTCGGTGCGCGAGTCCGACTCGCACTTGGCCGGCTTTTTTTAAATTGGTGAAAGTTCTACAGTTCCTCTAAAATTCTTTGGTTATTGCTCAGTTATGTTTTGCGAGCGTACAAAATTATAATATGTATGTATGTATGTATGTATGTATGTATGTATGTATGTATGTATGTATGTATGTATGTATGTATGTATGTATATATGTATGTATGCATGTCTGTCACTCTCTGTAATATAAATGGTTAATAATAATAAGTATGTTAAATTATGTTAACAATGTAATACTCTTTAAAAACTTTATTAATGCCACCGAGTAAGACTGGGTTTCCACGGCGCGGTACGGCGACCGCGCCCGCAGCGGTTGCGGTGCCTCTAGTACCTACTGCGACCGCCGCGGGCGCAAGTTTATACAGATTTTTAATACAAAAACTGTCAAAACGTCAAAATTCATAGGTTTTTTATTCAGCGATTGCGATGTATGGGCCGTTAGATATGCATTATGTAAATATATTTAATCTTGGCGGATATCCATCGATTTATTTAAATTAGTATAGGTAATGCAATAGATTTATTTGAATTTCCGTTTGATATTTTTAAGGGCGGACTGGTTTTTGTTTTTTAGGGTTCCGTACCCAAAGGGTGCCTTCAGGACCATATTACTAAGCTCACGCCGCGCCGCGTCGGTTTCGACAAGCTTCTTAGCATCTGGGGGATATGCATTTCAATTTTGTCTGTTGAAGTTTATAGGTACCTTGAAGAATAGGCTACCGACTTGGTAATAAGATCTTACAAGTTACATATCTCTGATGTGGCAGTGAAATGCAAATGTGATAATTGCGTCGTTGTATGTATTTAAGCTTCTTGGTCGTTGCCCCCAATGCGTAACGTTGCATCGACCGTAGCATTAGATCTACGGTCTATATCAACGTAGGAAGATAACGATCTCTAAGGTAATTAGCTAGTATAGCTAGTAGCTAGGTACCCACTGAGGAAATCTTTATAGAAATTCAAATCACGACACATGATAATTGTCATGTTTAGAGTTTAGAGCACGTTCACTTTCGAATTGACGCGCGAAAGCCGCAAAAAGTGAGTTTTCTCCACACCATAGCTATACTTACGTAGGTTTTACTTATCAAGTTGTCGCCAGCACTTACCTTAAATGCTTAAGGCTCGCGCACATTACAGCTGCCGTACGCGCTGTATCGCCACATGAGTGACTAACCAAATAGAGAAAAGTTTCAAGGAACCTTGCTGTGATAGTGTGATTATCCCCTAGCGGCTAGTCGCTATTATAAGATATAGTGCACTTCCATAAGCTAATAGATAATATTTTTTCTGAGCGTAATAGAGCTACCAGGGCTTTGCATTGTGGCCCATCTCTAGTATAGCATGATTCATAAATGTATTATCACTCTGACGATTCCCGCGACTTCATCCGCGTGGATTAAGGTTCCCGCGGGAACTCAGTAATTTTCATGGATAAAAAGTAGGAACCCTAAAAGAGCGAGGCCCGACTCGCACTTGGCCGATTTTTTTTGAAGTAGGTAAGTTGAAAAATGTATGAAAATGACGCATGGGTAATTTTTGCGTTGCGGTGCGGACTGTGGACCTAATGTGCGCGGTTCTTTATAGTTTTTGTCATTACTTATAAGCTGTCTCTACTCTGTGAATTCACATGGTAAACTTTCTATCATACGCGTGAGTATTACTTCTATATATTGAATAGAAGCGGGCGTTACTTTACGGAATTCCATGATACTCAAGGATAGATCGTACTATGAATTGTAGCAACATACTTACTAGTAGTTACGCCGCTGGTATCTAGTCGGTGCGAGGCGACTACCAATCCTAAATCTATGCAGAAACAATCTGTATAGCAAAACGCGCCGCTCGTACTATACAGCGTAGCTCCTCCAGGTGTAGAAGAAAGTAGAAAAATAAGAATAACAACATCAACACGTGAAACCACACAAACTCTAAAACTGGGTTTCCACGGCGCGGTTCGGCGCCCGCGCCCGCAGCGGTTGCGGGCCCGCGGCCCCCGTAGAATGCAGATTTTTATGGAAAATGAAGTTTCAATTTCCACGGCGCGGTTTGCGCCCGCGGCGGGCGCAGTACTAGCGGTACCGCAACCGCTGCGGGCGCGGTTGAAAACCGCTCCTTGGGTACGGGGGCTGAAAGTAAAATTAATATAATATACCTACGTACGTTTCGCTCCGACAACGGAGCATCCTCAGGAGATATTGACTCAACAATGCACAATTTGCAAAGACAAGAAAGATTGCATTGTTGAGTCAACATCTCCTAAGTCATCTCCTATACCTACTAGACTGTAGACATTTTGTAGTATGACAATTCAACTACCTATCCCTACTACTAAAGACGGTTTAGTACCAGTAATTATTACCTAGTTGGTATTAATTCATTGTGAGGAAAGCTGCACACCTGAGAGTTCTTCATAATGTTCTCAAAGGTGTGTGAAGTTTGCCCAATTTGCATTGGGCCAGCGTGGTGGACTATGGCCTATAACCCTTCTCTGAGAGGAGACCTGCGCTCAGTAGTGAGCCGTTGATGGGTTGCTGATGATGATGATGATGATGCTACTTCCACACGGTCATCGTAACGGCCAGCCAGCATTTTCATTTAAGTACATTTATTTAATTAATTAAAACCATGACCATACGAGTAATAATCAGAAGCGGAGTAGGTTCTTACATAAGTTATATTTTGGCCATATGCATGGGTGATCGGGTCTGTCACCTAACTAGAGAACCTGTATTTCGGTTGACATTCCTAATTCCCGCGGGTATTGTGGCTGATAAATGTGTATCCCAGTCTTCCACATAAGAACAACAATGACACTACATAAATAAAGCATTATTGTACCGATAGACGTCCACAGCCGGATAAAGGTCTCTTGCATGGACTTCCACAAGCTTCAGTCTTGCGCCGCCTGCCTGTATCAGTAGGGGGTCTGCCAACACTGCGCTCGGTGCGGGATCACCAATTCAGTACTATTTGAGACCCCAACGTTACCTACTGGCAAGTCACCGTTCTTTAATTTTGAGCAAAATAAGCACTAGGTAAGTAGGTAATTGTCGGCTCACTCGTGAATCGTGATTGACTTTCGACCCACGTACCTACTACCTATAGCTAGTACTACAATGATTACCTATGATTTTTGCTAATATAGTAACGTGCAACGATTATATATAATAGGTATACCTATGCTTAGCTTACAAGCACAGCTCGCTAGTAAGTAGGTGTGGTAGGTACCTGGCTTGATATGAAAACATGAAAATAAAGTCCACGAGCAACCAAGTAATGCTTTATTTAAAAAGTTCCCCAGTTTCCAACAGGCGAACAGTCTCCTTCTCCTCCTTAGCTATCTTGGCTTTCAATATCGCCAGCTCCTTGTCTCTTATTATTTTTCTCTTAGCTTCCTCTTCTCTCCACGCATCTTCTTGAACGGAATAAATCTTCTGTTTCATCCTTCCGTACATTATTCCCGCAAGTAAAAATGCATATCTTGCACCTCTAATCAAAGGAGAGACTAGAACGGGAGGGCCGTAAGGCGACATAAATTTTAAAATACAAATGCAGCAGTATTTTTTAGATTTAAAATGATTGACGTTTCCGCCAAAATCAAAATCATTTTTAATGGCAGTTCAAATGAACAGATTAAAAATCGGCCAAGTGCGAGTCGGGCCTCGCTCTTTTAGGGTCCCGTTAAAAAAAATTAAATTAAAAGATTTCCATCTACCCACCTACCCATTTTAATTTAATTTTTTTAATTAAATTTAATTTTTATTATTTGTTGTTATAGCGGCAATAGAAATACATAATATGTGAAAATTTCATCTGTCTATCTATTACGGTTTACGAGATACAGCCCGCTGACAGACGGACGGACGGACGGACAATCGCATTATACTCACAATGGTAAGGCGGTAACCGTATAACTCTGTGCCCATGTTCTAATGCTATTTCGTCAATGACGTATCGGATCTTGGTTGGTTTGTTTTCTTTTAAAAGACGTACTAATTCCGCTTTTAACATATTCATGTTTGCATCTACGCCATTTTTACGAAGCCATGCGACGATATCAGCTTTCTTTTGGGATTGGGCAGGTGGCTTGTCAATTTGCATCTAGTGGTATGGGGCGTTGTCCATAATTATAATAGATGGTTCAGGGAGGCTACACAACATTGAGGTAAACCATTCAGTAAACTTTTCTCCATTCATGTCTTCATGATAGTCTCCAGTGGTTTTTGACGCAAAAGCCATGAGAGAACCTTCGACAAACCCGTTGATGGTTCCGGCGTGACAAATTATAAGTCGCGATCCTTTTCCTACAGGAACTTTGGAAGTAGATGCTGCTGTGTCATCGTTCCAAGAACGGCCTACAGTATGGTTAGCATTAAGCCATGTTTCATCCAAGAACACAACATTTTGCCAATTTTTGATTTCTTTCACTTGCCGTAAAAAAGTATACCTTGCCATCGCTATATCAAATCTTTCCATCAATATTTTGCGTTTGTTACATTTTTGGTATCGAAATCCAATGGTCTTCAAAATCTTCGTTAAAGAACTTTCCCCACCGAAGAATAATCCAGCTTCCTTCAGTGAATGCACCAACTTTTTTCTTGTTGGATACTCCTTCTGTAAATAGTAGCCGTAAACATGTCTTCGGATAGCATCGGCATCAAAGCTATCGATGCCTACGACTGGTTTTGCTCGTTTTCTCTTTTTTGGTGTGTGAAGTTTATTTTCTTCTGTGCCAGTCTCGCCATATTTTTTTTTAGTTATCCGTCTAACAGTTCGTTGTCCAATATTAAGCGCATCAGCTACGCGTTCAACCACTGACGTTATAGGTAAAATTGGCCCTCCATTTTGAGCTTCACGATCGAAATAGTTACGAAGGCGTATTACGAACTCACGTGTCTTACTATTTAGAACAGTTCTCTGCGTACGTTCGGTCATATCGACGAAATCCACAACAAAGGGCTTGAACAGAGTCCAAATTAACGAGCAAGGGTCAACAGTAATGCAGTATCAATATTTGAAATCCAAAGCCAGGTCAAAACTATATCACAATCGCATTGCACTGACAGTTTATACTTTTCGAAGCAACGTCAATTCGAAACTGCTTTGTTTTGCATTGAGCATTGACGCGAGTTTGCCGGAGGTAGTAGTTGTGCTAGCCAGCGATCCTATGTGACGATCGTATTAGATTCCATTTTTAAAAATTTTCAATTTAGAAAACCAAATGCCGAGTTGTGGTATATATCATATAAAAATAAAAATTTTACCTTTTGTATGAAACAGCTGATATTTTTTTGCGATTTCAGAGGTTTGTCCACATAGTGAAAATTGTTCATATTCACAAGTACATTCACCCCTTAAATGGTGCAAACTGATTTTTCTACACTTGTATACATTTTAGAAATCAATTTAATAAATAAATTTTGAGTCCTAAACCTAAAACTACATTCGATAAAATTTATGAATCTCTGCACATCACTATCGTCAATAAAGTAATACAATTATTTCCTTCAAAGTCGTTATCAATTAATACGGAACTTCATGAGCGGACAAACGTCAAACCGGCCATCATAGCGTGCCGCTAGTGTAGCGGCACGCTATGATGGCCGGTTTGACACATTACAATAGTGATGTGGAATGTCAATTTATTCTCGAACAAAAAACAATTAAGTTTTGTTTTTGTACCTGATTAAATAGGTTTAATAAAACAAAAATGTATATGTTTATTTAATTTATTTGAACGAACTGAATATTTGAATGAAAATGAATATACATACTTTATATGCACACAAGAAACATATGAATACAAAAGATACCAAAAAAGGTGCCACAAAAGGCCATAATTAATCAGATTCGTCCATACTACTATTTTCACTGTCGTCACTGCTATCATCACCTACATTAATAATTATATGTTCGTTTTCTATAATATTATCTATTTTCACATCTCTTTCATAATCTTTCCCTAAAGAACTTTCCCCACCGAAGAATAATCCAGCTTCCTTCAGTGAATGCACCAACTTTTTTCTTGTTGGATACTCCTTCTGTAAATAGTAGCCGTAAACATGTCTTCGGATAGCATCGGCATCAAAGCTATCGATGCCTACGACTGGTTTTGCTCGTTTTCTCTTTTTTGGTGTGTGAAGTTTATTTTCTTCTGTGCCAGTCTCGCCATATTTTTTTTTAGTTATCCGTCTAACAGTTCGTTGTCCAATATTAA
Source organism: Oeneis ivallda (assembly GCA_029955525.1). Taxonomy (NCBI): domain Eukaryota; kingdom Metazoa; phylum Arthropoda; class Insecta; order Lepidoptera; family Nymphalidae; genus Oeneis; species Oeneis ivallda. The sequence continues at coordinate 21,824,489 of JARPMR010000012.1, forward strand.
GCGCATCAGCTACGCGTTCAACCACTGACGTTATAGGTAAAATTGGCCCTCCATTTTGAGCTTCACGATCGAAATAGTTACGAAGGCGTATTACGAACTCACGTGTCTGACTATTTAGAACAGTTCTCTGCGTACGTTCGGTCATATCGACGAAATCCACAACAAAGGGCTTGAACAGAGTCCAAATTAACGAGCAAGGGTCAACAGTAATGCAGTATCAATATTTGAAATCCAAAGCCAGGTCAAAACTATATCACAATCGCATTGCACTGACAGTTTATACTTTTCGAAGCAACGTCAATTCGAAACTGCTTTGTTTTGCATTGAGCATTGACGCGAGTTTGCCGGAGGTAGTAGTTGTGCTAGCCAGCGATCCTATGTGACGATCGTATTAGATTCCATTTTTAAAAATTTTCAATTTAGAAAACCAAATGCCGAGTTGTGGTATATATCATATAAAAATAAAAATTTTACCTTTTGTATGAAACAGCTGATATTTTTTTGCGATTTCAGAGGTTTGTCCACATAGTGAAAATTGTTCATATTCACAAGTACATTCACCCCTTAAATGGTGCAAACTGATTTTTCTACACTTGTATACATTTTAGAAATCAATTTAATAAATAAATTTTGAGTCCTAAACCTAAAACTACATTCGATAAAATTTATGAATCTCTGCACATCACTATCGTCAATAAAGTAATACAATTATTTCCTTCAAAGTCGTTATCAATTAATACGGAACTTCATGAGCGGACAAACGTCAAACCGGCCATCATAGCGTGCCGCTAGTGTAATTCGCGACGGTAAAAACATTTTTTTGTTCCGGATTCACATTGATTCACATTTATGTTGTCCGGAAGGCCAGTGGCCGGGAGTGTAGCTAAGAATACCGTTTGTCTCTAGTGTGCCGACCACCAATTATAGCAGACTGGCGGTTCGCCAATGATTTGACTAGCGTAGCGTCGTCAATAGGAACAATCGTTAATCGGATCAATCATTGTGAACGATTTTTTTTAAAGAAAAACTTGATTGAAAAACGTAAAAAAGTTACATAATGGACACAGGTAGTATGTCCTAGAATTTGAAATTGTATAACATTCTGCCTCTGTCACACTTTAAAAACTTGAGAAGCTTTTTAGTTTTCAGTGTATATGTGAGTTTCTTGATTCTATAGCTTCTAAATTCCTGAACAGATTTTAATGTGTGGGGTTTAAAACCCTTACATCCTCCCGAGGCCAGTCGGGTTAATTATTCTATTTTAATAATTTTGCTTGTATAAGCATTATAAAAATTACAATACCTTCTGAAACCAAGCATAAATAGAGTCGATGATATCACTTCAACTTTCACTTTTATGAAGCTAACTTGCTAAATAGTGCTAAATATAAACATCAGGTTATGCTAATTTGAGAAACTTCAATAGATATCAGACAATGTTAGCACTGTATTTTAATTTTATTTCTAATCGACCATTCTATTGAAATTGAAATAATGCCTTAGAATGATGTCTTTTAAAAGATCAATCGAACTTGTAAGGTTCGATGTACCGTAGGTACCATATTATATTATGTCAGTGGGTTCGATCGTTATTTTATTCGAGTTGCATTATTCGAAGATACAAATAGTGTAGTCTGCAAATTGGTATTAATTTATTAAGTTCAGTTCTCTGAGGAGATAAACCGAGGGTTCACGTTACAAAAAATATTTTTAAATTAATAATTAATTTTAATTCAAAAATTTTATTTAGTAACTGGTGTATAATGTCAATAAAATTTAGATCAAACATAATGTTCAACATCTGAGTTTCAGCTGCAATATTTTATTGTTAATTATATCCAAATGCAGGTTCGATCCCGGGTACGCACCTTTGACTTTTCGGAGTCAAGTGCGTTTAAGTAATTAATTAATATCACTTGCTTCAACGGTGAAGGAAAACATCGTAAGAAAACCTGCACATCTGAGAGTTCTTCATAATGTTCTCGAAGGTGTGTGAAGTCCGCCAATTCGCATTGTGCCAGCGTGGTGGACTATGGCCTATAGCCCTTCTCTGAGAGGAGACCTGCGCTCAGTAGTGAGCCGTTGATGGGTTGCTAATGAATGAATATCAAAATTCAAAATAATTTATTTCATGTACGCCAACTTGTGGCTCTTATGACAAGTAAAGAATCTACCACCGCAACCGGTTCGGAAAGCTGATTCTGCTAAGAAGATTCGGCAAGAAACTCGACAGCAGTTGCTCTTTTCAAAACAGAAATATTACAAAATGTAGCTTATCTATCTTGTGGAAAGCCTTATCTAATTAGAATAGAATAGAAATATTTTTTATTCAAATAAACTTTTACAAGTAACTGGCGTTGCATGCCAATAAAAATGTACAAGTGCTTTCGAATCGTCAATTACTGAATCTACCACTGGTTCATCATCATTATCATTCATCTTAACCTATTGCTGGCCCACTAAGGGATACCAGGTCTTCTCTTGGATGAGAAGGGCTTAGGCCATAGTCCACCACGCAGACCAAGTGCGGATTGGCAGACTTCATAATATACCTTTGAGAACAATATTATGGCTCTCTCTCTCTTATAAATTATAATTGAACTCTCAGGCATTTAGAATTTCTTACGATATTTTCCTTTTCCGTTAAAGCATGTTATATTTAATTGCTTATAACATTTATATAGCTTTGAAATGTCACAGATGCATGCCTGGGATCGAACCTCAGACCCCTCGAAAAGGTAACTAGGCTATCGCCGGTTACTAAGCTATCACTAATTACGAAATAAATCTATTATAAAATTGTAAAATTGCTATCCCATTCAATCATGTTTGTTAAACGAAAGTCTTTATTAAATAATTATTGATATGTGAATATAATATTATATGATATAATCCGTTAGAAAGCTTGATAACGCGTGAAGATAGGTAACCAGTTTCTGTCACTTTTCAGACCTTCAACTATACCTACACTATGTAAAATATCACGTCAATCCGTAGGCGTATTAATAATTTTGGTATGTTTGAAAGAACAAACAAAGACAATTTCGCAATTCATAATAATACTATTAATTGAGCTCGACTTCAACAAATATACAGAGATTTTTTTCAATGTAATGGAAACTTGAAAACCGGTAGGTAGGTAATATCGTAATCGTAAATGATTCTTCTTTTCAATTTGAATGCCCTTCCCTAGCAATACTTTTGTCTCTGTCGCACACGTTGTTATCACGGGCTCTACTTCCCTTTCACGCAACTTCATATTTTTCCATCAGTTCAAATCTGTCATTCGTCGTGGAAGCTAGATTGGAATATAATCCACTTTTTCAAAACTAAATTTTTTTCTCAATCTCTTAAAAGTATGAATTTTATTTTATTTATCAAGTTAAAGTTGTACATTTTAAGTTCTGATAATAACAAATAGTCTTTTCGTCTATCTAATAGTGGAGTCATGTTTTATCGATCAATAAGTTAAGGGTGTGGTGGAAGTGGAACATTTTAGCTGTTTTATCTGATTAGAGCTATTTACCCATATAAATAACAAATGTACGGTTAAAGCGATATATTATCGGTTGATAGTGCTAGTTAAGACGACGAAATTTAAGCACTGAACACATAAACAATTGAAGTTACCAGAAGGATTGGGGCTGTATAGTTATCGATCTGTCTTGAAATCAAAGCGTTGTTTTTAATTCGTTTTAAAGTGACAAGTGATCAAGTGTTGTGCATTGTGTGTTGCAGAAGTCGTCCACGACGAAGACGACGACCATGACGACGCCAGCTAAGTTGTACGGACGAGAGTTGTCGGCTTACGACGAAATAGACGTCGACGAGCTGTTGGCCAAGTTGACGCAGGAGGAGCTCAACATGCTGGCGAAGGAGGTGGACCCAGATGTAAGCATTGAACCTCATAAATTATACTAGCTTTTGCCCGCGGCTTCGCTCAAGTTAAGTTCGATTTTTTTCTAACCCCTATTTTACCCATCTAGGGGTTGAATTTTCAAAAATCCTTTCTTAGCGGATGCCTATGTCAAAATAGCTATCTGTGCGCCAAATTTCAGCCTGATCCATCCAGTTATTTGAGCTGTGCCTTGACAGATCACTGATCAGTCAGTCAGTCCCTTTTTCCTTATATATCTTAGATTACTAGCTGATGAAAATCAAAGTTCCCAAGGGATTTTTAAAAACTAAATCTACATGGACGAAGTTGCAGGAACTTCGTCCATGTAGATTTAGTTTTTAAAAATCCCTTGGGAACTGATTTTCTGGAAAAAAACACCGCATGTCACTCTCCAGGTCCTCGACTCTTCATAAATCATATCGATCAGTTGCTCCACTGTTATGTAATTGAAGGATAAACCAACAAACACACACTTCCGCATTTAAAATATTAGTAAAAGATTACCTTTAATACCAGGCTACTCAAAAATTTTGATAAATGTTATAGTTCGCTTTATCATAGTAACCTGAGTGTATATGTCAAATGATGTCATGACAATTTATAAATATGGCAGATATACCTATTCCAAAACAACAAAAACATTAAATATCACATAATAATACTTATAATTTACATACCAAACAGGATGAAGCAAACCTTGGGTTCAATAGAGTAATGTTTCCTTATTTACTGTTTAGGTACATCATACCATTATACTAGGTAGTTACGGTCTAGGTATTATATTTATATGAAAATTGCAGATTATGTAATGTATCATGCATAATTACAGATTATGTATGTATTGCTCAAATTATATGCTATTTATAAATATCATAAAAGAGTAAAACTTATCGCCCGTTGAAATTTTTACTGTTCTATCTTAAATAGCCTGACTTGGCTAATTAAGTAAGAGTTTGAGATCTGTAAAAAGTGTTAAGTATCAAATATGCTCATGATTATTATCAATGTATAGTCAACAATATTAAACTTGCATATCACGTATGTTTTCAGGCTAGATTAAGACTATTAAAATAGCATAAAAACCAATTTTAACAGTGAAATTGTCTAAAAATGATTGCTACATTATGACGATCACAGTCATCTCTGTTTGGCTGAAATTATGGCATTTTTTTACTTCTTTTAGCATTAATGCATATTTACTAATATCGAGAGAGTACCAGCCAGACATGATTGCTTAATCATCATCTTGTCCTTGTCCCACACACAACACATCTTTTCCTTCTACTTGCTTCCTCCACTCCTCTTACACTCATAATATCCTTTTTCACACAATCCATCCATCATTCCTTGGGTCTTTCTCTACTCTTTTGTCCTTCCACATGCATAATATTCAACACTAGCTGATGCCTGCGACTTAGCATGGATTTAGTTTTTAAAAACCCTCGGGAACTCTCAGATGTTCCAGGATAAAAAGTAGCCTATATATGTCACTCTCCAGGTCCTCAACTATACCCATGCAATAAATCCATACAACGATCCATAGCTCTGTTGCTGCATGATTGACGGGCAAACAAACAAACACACTTTTGCATTTATAATATTAAGTATGATTCTCCTAGTAATATGGTTATATCCCTCCACATTACATGCCCATACCACCCCAGCCTATTACTCATCTTATCTACCACTGATGCTTCTTTCAGACTGCCTCTTATCTTAGATGATTGCTATCACACTGTATAAATAAAGTTTAGACAATTCTGCAGTGGTTATAAGGTAAGGCGCATACATACAACTTTTACATCGACTAAATTGTTTAGTGGAGTTGTGTACTTTGCGTGAATTCCACACAAATAAACTATAATCAAAAGCAATCGCACGGCTTTTTGATTTTTTTGTCGAGCAACTATCGTGTTGATAGTTTGCGCACATTCTATGATCACAGTACATTCCTATAAACTTATGAAACACAACTAAATAGTTGTTCAACTAAAAGTTGTATGTTTGCGCTAGGCCTTAGTCATTCTCAATGAGACCAAATCTACCAAGATAACAATTTTTGTAGTAGTCACAAGATTTTGAAGGTTAACTTCATTACAATGTGTGAGCTAATTGTTATGTTTGCATCTCGCCTCCGTAAGGCCGAAAAGTCGTGATCATTTCAACAACCTTGAATATTCAGAAGTTAGAATTGTATAAAGTAGTTAACCTTTTTGCTCATAAATACTTCAATTCACATTAGAACAATGGTATTGATGTAACTATTACGAATTGGTCATGGTATCCCATAAAATGTTATTGATTTTAGAAAATAACACCCAGAAACTATATAAAAAGTAATTGGTAATTTTCATACTTGATACTACTGCTTTGTTGATCTAGTGTTTGTATTTTGTATTGTTTATTTCTTCGATTGAGCCTTACAAAACCGCTTACGAATGTCAAAATGTTACATCATTGAATAATTAATTACAAATTCTAAAAAAAATACAACATCTAGCACTTACACAAATAAATAAAATTAATTAATTTGAAGTCATAAAATTTGGTACCTACTAGGTATGTTAAAGGATAAAATAAAAAAAAAATGTGTCAAACATGAATCATCATTATAAAATTATTATGTGAATGAGACCTAAACTGGGTTCTATTCCCCAAAACAATACTTGTTGGGGCAAAAAAATGTATAGGGTTTTTCTGTCAGAAATTCTCAGTACTAGCCTGGAGTTGGAAGGTTGGAGGTGTGTTATCCTCATCAGTCCTGGGTCTGATCGCTCTTTAGTCAGGTCGAATTTCTGAACCATAAGACTTTGAGAGTGAGGGAATAGAAAGTGCATCTGTATTGTGCATACATTTGTGCACTATAATATCCTATGCAGATGGTTAAGCTCTGTAGAGCTTGCAGCCATAGTCAGATCCTATCTTAATTAATGGAATAGGAATAACAAAAATGGAAACATCACTATGTCAGCTGTTTACTGTCCTCCAAAACACAAAATAACCAACGAGCAATTCTCCCAATATCTGACCAGCCTAGGGAATCGTTTTATTGCGGGTGGTGACTGGAATGCAAAACACGTCCACTGGGGATCTAGACTAGCGACAACAAGAGGTAGAGAACTTTTGAAGACAATAAACACTCTACATCTCGACACTAAGTCGCCATCTGAACCTACATATTGGCCTACTGATCTCAACAGACAACCCGATGTGCTAGACTTTTTTTATTACTAAGGGCTTATCACGTCTCTTCTTCAAGGTGCAAACGTGTCTAGATGGTTCATCTGATCATATTCCTGTCTTTCTCACCGTCAGTACTGCAGTGCTCAGCTACGACAAACCTCTAAAGCTATACAATCGTCAAACAGACTGGGATGCTTTTCGAGGACTGCTCGATGAAAAACTGCAACTCCAAGTAGCCCTGAAAACGGAAGTAGATATTGAAAATGCAACCAAAGAACTTACTATAACAATACAGGAAGCTTGTTGGAGATGTACTCCAGAGACTTCAAATCTGCAACCGCGACATAAGGTACTTCCATGGGAAATTAAGCATAAGATCCAGGAAAAAAGACGTCTCCGAAGAATATGGCATAACACTCGCCATCCAAATGACAGAACAGCATTCAATAGAGCAATACGTGAGTTAAAAGACATGATTATGGAAGCAGATGATCGAGACAACAAATCGGATCCACATTGAATCACTGTCACCTACCAGAGCTTCGGATTACTCTTTATGGAGGGGGTTTAGACACATCACTAGACCTGTTGCTCTTAAGCCCCCAATAAAAAATCCAGATAATAATTCCTGGGCGAGGACCCAACAGGAGAAGGCCGATATCTTTGCCACTCACCTGGCAAAAATATTTACGCCAAATGAGTCCTCACCAGATGTAAACGAGTCCGACATAGATGAGATCTTAAACCAGGACTTCCAGCTAGACCCACCTCTTCCGTGTGTTTCACCCAAAGAGATTCAAAGAACAATCAGGACTCTAAAAGATAAAAAAGCCCCAGGTTTTGACTTAATAGATAAAAAAATACTCAAGGAGCTTCCAAAAAAAGGCATCATGTACCTTACTATTCTTTTCAATGGCATCATCAGATTAGGATATTTCCCACTTTTATGGAAAGTTTCCCAAATAATAATGATCTGCAAACCAGGTAAACCAAACCATGATGTTACATCTTACAGACCGATTAGTTTGCTCCCATTGATATCGAAACTATTTGAGAAGATCCTGTTAAAAAGATTATTAGGAGTAATTTCCGAAAGAAAGATTCTCCCCGATCATCAGTTTGGATTTAGGAGAGAACATGCAACAATTGAACAGGTTCACCGTGTGTGCCAAGTAATTAGGAAAACCCTTGAACAAAAAGAATATTGTTCCTCCGTATTCTTAGATATAAAACAAGCATTTGATAAAGTCTGGCACAAAGGTTTGTTGTGTAAGGTTAAAATGCTTCTGCCGCACACCTATTTTGGCATAATTAAATCGTACTTAGCGGACAGAATGTTCCAAGTTAGAGAAGGTGAATGCACATCAAGTTTCTTTGATATCAAAGCTGGAGTGCCTCAAGGGTCAGTTCTAGGTCCAGTTCTTTATACATTATTCACTGTCGACCTACCTCAAAGTTCTGAAGTGACTGTTGCAACTTTTGCTGACGACACTGCAATACTTGCATCTCACAAAGATCCTGTAAAGTCGTCTGAAATCTTACAGAAAAGTCTTCAAGAAACTCAGAGCTGGATGGACAGATGGAGAATTACGGCCAGCGAGACAAAGTCACTCCATATAACTTTTACCCTCAGAACAGGAGATTGCCCACCAGTGAAACTCGGTGGTACCGAATTACCACACACAAACTGTGTAAGATACCTGGGCATGCACTTAGATAGAAGACTGACCTGGAACCAACACATCAAAGCGAAAAGAGAGGAATTGCACTTAAAATATCGAGGTTTATACTGGTTACTTTCTAGGAACTCAAAGCTGTCGATAGACAACAAACTTTTGCTATACAAGGCAGCACTTAAACCTATTTGGACGTATGGAATTCAACTGTGGGGCTCTGCTAGTGATTCCAACATAAAAATAATACAACGAGCAGAAGATTCCATTCTGAAACAAATAGCAAACACCCCATGGTTTATAAAGAACAGCGAGCTCCATGAACACCTTGGCATAACAACAGTGAAGGAAGAGATAAAACTCTGTAGTGCCAATTACAAGCACAGGCTGAAAAACCACCCAAATCAGCTGGCAGTACAACTCACTGTCCCTGACTGTATGAGCCGCCTGAAAAGAAAAAACATTTTAGATCTGGATAGACCTTAATCCAGCGTCTTTAGAAATAAGATTATGACTATTCCAATGGGAATAGTCATACAGACAAATAAATTTTCAAATCAACACATCTGCTCATAGTCGGAAGGCTGATCGCAGGATATTGCCCAGAAAAAAAAAAAAAAATCTTAATTAATATTATAAATATGCAAAAATGTGTCTGTCTGTTACCTTTTCAAGGCACTAATATTGAATTAAACTTAAAAAATTTGACACAGAGATAGCTGTCATGCCAGAGAAAAATGGGAGTTTGATGGATTAAGATGTTGAAGCCATAAAAAGTTATGATTAAAAAATGTGTGAGTGTCGTGGAACACTCTGGTTGGAACGAATTGCTGTATTATTGTTGGAATAAAAAAAAAGTAATAAATAATCTGAAGTCAGGATTTAAACCCCTGAACCGATAGTTTCAATCATTTTAACCGCTACGCCACCAAAGCTATAATGGAACGTGTATAATAAATGAAGGCAACAAGTGTCGCGAAGGAAAAATCTTACACGTTTTTCGCCTAGCCTCCATCTGCCAAACCATCCAAAAAGCAACTTTGTTCCAATTAAAAATTAAAACTCTTTCAACTGTGTCAAAATGTAACTACTACAAACTATAGAATTGCATTGTAATTTCCATTTATGCATAATTGCCTAAAATTTTATGCTCTACAAACTACCGTACTATGCATTTCATTTCACTAGGTTTTATTGGGGGCATTTTTAGCATAGTTCTTGGGCAATTTGTTTTTTGTAATAGTTAAGCACCTTTTTAAACTAGTTTATGTGTTACACATTGCCTTTTATAACTGTACAGATATAACTGAATACTTAACCATGCTTTAGCAACATTCTATCTTAAATGTTAAGTGAGTGTTTTTCTGACATTTTGTTTGTATCTACAAAATGTGTTAAATCAGAAATACTACATTCAGTTGACTTGAATTTTCTTACAAACATTGTTTTTCTTTAATATTTACAATCTACATGTTGTTAATGGGATGAATGATAAATTAGAGGTTCAAAAATGTGTTCCACTAAAAAAACCAAGTAGAAGTTTTAGGCTTGTCTATTTCTTTTCCTTGTTTTATTTTTTACAACAAAATCCAAAACCAATCTCTAAATTAGACATATTATATGTCTACACTGCTCACCCCAGTTAGATATAAATCCGACATTATGTTTCTAAATTAATGCAAAACCATGTTTAGGAAACTACTAAATGTTTGTTGCATATGTCCCTCCTACTTGATGTAGTTTTTAATATCAATTATGAGGTTGATATTACTGAGCTGATTAAAGCAAAAATAGACTTAACTTAAAACAGTAGACTTCTAAGTAATTTATTATGTTATCCATAGTACAGTAGTAACATCATTATGTTTTAAAATACAGCCATGCATATTGCATATATTATAGTTATACTTATAGTTTTGCCATATAGGGGTATCATTTAGCAGTATGAAAAATAAATGTTGGCCAATTCTCAGACCTATCCGATATGCACACAAAATTTCATAAAAATCGGTCCAGCCGTTTCGGAGGAGTTTGATAACAAACACCGCGACACAAGAATTTTATATATTCGATACATGCATCTAAAAATATAATATTGTAAAGAGTAATAATCTTAATACCTAAAACTCTTAAGTCTTAACCATAAGTAGGTACGAGTATGATATTAACATTTACAATAAACATGTATAATTTTCTAATCAATTAAAGTTAATCAATCACTTGACTGCATCAATGATAAATTGATAATAACTACCTAATTATTGATCACTAGCTAAATGCCCCCGACTTCGTCCGCGTGGACTTAGTTTCTAAAAATCCCTCGGAAACTTTGATTTTCCGGGATAAAAAGTCTATATGCTACATCTGGTCATCTCCATGTCCTCAACTATACTCATGCAAAAAATGGCGTCGATCTGTAGCTCTGCTACAGTGTGATTGAAGGACAAACCAACAAACTTTCGCATTTTTAATGTTAGTAAGATAAATTATTACTTAGATATAGTATATAAAACTACATAAGTATCAAAATTTAAAGTCAATAAACATGATAAGAATGTGTGAAGTTAGAAGTATTATAAACTATACAAGATTGTTTAATTATTTATCTATTCATTTCTTTAAGTATTGTAAAACTATTGACCTGATCCTTTGACCTGAAAGCATTGATCAATTTGAGCTTTTAATTTGACCTTTGCATCACACATAGGTAAAGTGTTGCAATAAAAAAATTATCTTAATATATATAAATTACGTGTCACGTTGTTTGTCCGCGATGGACTCCTAAACTACTTAACCGATTTTAATCAAACTTCGTAACTATCTGTAATTTGGTCCAACTTGAAAGATAGGATAGTTTTTTTTGGATTAGGATAGTTTATTTCTTTTATTTATATAGATAAGGTGGCGGTACGAAGTCCGCCGGGTCAGCTAGTATAATATAAAAAATCTTGCTTCATACTGCAGTTGTTTAGAATAGTCAATAGTCTTTTATTTGCATAACAATAAGCTATTAACGTTTTTATCTCACTGAAGTGTGTCAATGACATTAAATAGTATTGGCTACTTTTCTATTGTGATATATAAACATTACTAGTTGATGCCTGCGACTTTGTCCGCGTGGATTAAAGTTTTTTAATTCCCGCGGGAACTCCTTAATTTTTCGGGATGAAATGTAGCCTATGTGTTAATCCTGGGTATAAGCTATCACAATTCCAAATTTCAGCTAAATCGGTTCATTCATTGTAGCGTGAAAGAGACACAAACATCCATCCATCCATCTATCCATCCATACATCCATCCATCCATACATCCATACATCCATCACAAATTTTCGCCTTTATAATATTAGGAAGTGGGATTTTCTTCATTAAATTAACTAATACTTTTGAATATTATTAGTGAAAAATATACTTAAAAAAAATATTTAATAAGTTCTTATTATTTTAATACAGTACATTTGGAAAATATTAAGATGGTTTTCTAAAAACAAATTGTTCATTAATCATTGAAAACTGGTGTGAAATGAAACAATCATCATAAAATCTCTGAAAAATCATTTCCCAACTCTATCTGAATGATAAATTTATGGATACTTCTCTGTTTGCAGGATGACTGTCTCCCTCCTTCACTAAGGAATAACTATGCGTGTGAAAAGGACCCCACAGGTCCCTTAAACCGCAAGAAACTCATAGAACACATCAACAAACAGGCATTAGAAACACCAGATCGGCCCGAGGTCAAACCTTATGTAGCAGGCGTCATACGGGGGAAGAAGGTATGTGGCATTGTCCTTTTGAATTCACTGAAGAAAGATTTTTTAATTCGATGACAAGGTAGTCCTTGACTGTGATCTCACCTGATGGTAAGTGACGATGCAGAATAAGATGGTAGCGCTAACTTGGGGTATGGCAGTGTACATTCAACCCATACCCCTAATCTGTTTCTACACGCCATTGTGCCGGAACGCTAAATCTCTTGGGGGCACGTCTTTGATGGTAGGGTGGTAACTAGCCACGGTCAAAGCCTCTCACTAAACTAAAGCACGTAAAGTCCCACCAGTCAAGTCCGTAAGTGTGTTATATCCTTCAGTTAACAGGACTTGACACTAAAATGCAAAGTTTGACGACCTCCCTGGCGCAGTGGTGAGCGCTGTGATCGGGTAAGTGGTCTCAGGTTCGATTTCCGTTTAGGACGTTCTTAGATGTCTACGAATGGTTTACCGTATGACTGAGGTGTCAATCGATTCGTCATGATAATCCAGACGACATAGCCTACATTTTTAACCAACTTCAATAAAGGAGGAGGTTCTGAATTCCTCGGAATCTTTTTTTTGTATGTTCACCGATTACTCAGACGCCTGAACCGATTTGGAAATTATTCTTGTTTTAAACGGTCCCAGGTGGTCCCATTTAAATTTTATCGAAATCGGTCAAGCGTTTTTTATGTACAATGTTTCTTGCAAATAAATACATTTCATTTCATTTCAAAATATGAACAATAAATTATATACTTTGTAGTGGCGAGGGCGTTTGAAGTCGGTTTTTAAACAGAATTTTTTATACCAAATTATATAAAAATAAAATCTATATTATGATGGATGTCACATCCAATATTCCATAGTTGTGTTACAGTTTTTAAACTTTTTCCTTGTCATGGGCTTTCTTTACACAGTGTATATTTTTTATACTTAATAATTTGTTACTGACACAATATGTTCTTCAATTTTCAGTGGATCCCGCCGCCCGTGCCCGAGAAAGTTCGAGACGCGGAAGAACAAATCACCATCGACCTCGGCGACGAATATGAAACGGCCCTCACCACCGCTACACAGGAAGAGATCATCGATCTTGCTGGTGAGATACACTTCCATCATTCAGAGATCCAAACAGGCTCGTGATTCCTCGATTGCGCCTCAAGAGGGTCCGAAAGACATTTGCGGGAATGGGCGTGACGTTTTATAATAAAATTCCACAGTCGATCTTAGACTTGCCTTTACACAAGTTTAAGAAATCAGTTAAAACTAATCTCATGAAAAAAGCATATTATGCAATTGAAGACTATTTAGATGGTAAAAAAGCGTGGACATAATTCGTTCCAGCGAATCATGAGGTAATTAAACTGTATTACTATTCTATTGAATTGTAAACTTGTTTTGAAAAGAGCAACCGCCGAGTTTCTTGCTGGTTCTTCTCGGCAGGAAGGGCATTCCGAACCAGTGGTAGACTCATCGACGATTCAAAAGCACTTGTAAAAAAGTTTATTTGAATAAAAAAACATTTCTATTCTATTCAAATCCAAATTATTTATCTGAGCGGTTTGTTTGATATCTTCTTCTTCTTTATCAACCTTTAGACGTCCACTGCTGGACATAGGTCTCCTGCATGGACCTCCACAGGTTTGGATATTTATATTTATAAATATTAAATAAATATGTGACGAATAGTTTAGCCGAATATGGATCATTCGAATATTGGATAGAAGGATGTGACAAATAGTTTAGCCGAAAATCGATTATTCGGGTAATTGATGGAGCAAGGTGACGAATAATCTATGTTAAAATCGACTTATCGCTTTTGGATAGAAGGCGAGGGATAGGTAAGCCGAATGTCGACTATTCAAGTATTGGATAGATGAAGGTGCCGAAAGTTTAGCCGAAAATTGATTATTCGGGTATTGGATCTAAGCAAGGTGATGAATATTTTAGCCGAAAATCGATTATTCGGTTACTGGCTAGTAAAAGGCGACGAATAGTTCAGTTGAAAATCGATGATTGGAATATTGTGTAAACAAAGGGAAGGAATAGTTAATCCGAAAATCGATTATTTATTTTAATATTTTACAGGGCGACAAATAGTTTTGCCGAAAATCGTTTATTCGAATATTGAATAGAAGCAGGCGTTACTTTGCGAAAGTCCATGCATCATATTATATTACACAAGTGGCTACAAAAGTCTGGTACCAGCTTTGCCTGTGACTTGGTCCACATAGAGTTAAGTTTTTTTACATTTCCTCGATAAGAAGTAGCCTTTGTCACTGTTCAAGTCTTCAAATATACGTGATCATCATTAACAAGTAAATGGTTGTTACTATATTTTCGAAGCCATAAACTTTTTAAATTCTGTGAAAGTAAACGTCGGAATGATAAAATATGTTTCTTGCACCACACAACCGCTTACTTTGGAAAGAGTATTTTTGAGCGAGCGAAGCGAGGTCTCTGAGTCTACTAGAGTGAATTTGCACTTGTCCGTCCGTCCGTCCGTCCGTCCGTCTGTCAGAGCCTTATAACTTTTGAATTACTGAACGTAATTACTTCAAATTTAGATATAATATGTAAACTGATGGCCTTCAGCCGAATATTGGATAAAAAATTATAAAAACCTTTATTTCAGGGGGGCTCTCATAGAAGTGAATGCGAAGTAAAAAAAATTTTATCGCCTTACATAAAATTGTTACGTATCATTTTAAAGATAATTTTGAACCGAGTACAAAAATATTTTTTTTTAAATTTTTCCCTTAAAATTGACGAAACGGGGGGCTTTCAAAGTGGCGATTTTATACGCTCGCTTGAAGACGCTCTCTAGGAAAATCCGCTATGGATTTTCAAACTGATTTTATTTTTTTAGGTCACTTATATCCTGTACTTGAACAACAAATACTAATATTATATGAATATTATAAAGAAACGAGATTATTTAATTTTTAATGGGCATCAGTAATTCATATAGCATCAACATAGCTTCACAATAATGCTAATAGATGGCGCAGTCAGTAACTATTCCCATGGAACTACGAGTTACGACTACGACCTATCCCAAAAACAGTTTTGCGTCGACCATTATTATTTAGTTACTTATTATAATACAATAATTGTATTGTAATTTTTTTTGTACCATATTATTCAATTAAAATTATTTTTTAGTTAAATTTTAGTTAAATATTGTATATTTTCTATTCGCGTCGATAGATGACGATTTGTACAGATGCCCGTAACCCGGTTTCACTCGTTAGTACCTACATAATAATTCAATGTTTTCACTAACGTTCCCTAACCTTTACGGGCTACCTATAAGTTAGGTGATTGATGTTTTCTGTCAACTTATTTATCACGATCCTGTACGGGACACCTAAAAGGATATTGGGACGGATGTTAGGACTTAGGATTGTATTTAGGAGCTACCTACGTTAAGAGACTCCTACTTAGGGGATGATTTAGGTATGTTTGGTGAAAACGGGCATAATAATAATGTCAGTTT
Source organism: Oeneis ivallda (assembly GCA_029955525.1). NCBI lineage: Eukaryota > Metazoa > Arthropoda > Insecta > Lepidoptera > Nymphalidae > Oeneis > Oeneis ivallda. The sequence goes on from JARPMR010000012.1 coordinate 21,840,496, forward strand.
TGGTTATCATGTATCGATTGAATGAATAATCATGGGATACCGTTACCGCGAGGTCTCAGTTCGGGGCGAACCACTAGTTAATATGGCCCCACAAATATACAATAAATTACGAGCGTCATTGGCTGACAAGAATCTAAATATTAGACTATTGAAGCAAAAAATTTAAGATATTTTACTGAAAAAATGCTACTACTCAATGAAAGAATTTTTAGATGATAGTTGGATGGAAAAATGACATTGATGCATTGACATTTGTAATTTTAATGGTGGTGTATTGTTTCTTTTGACATTTAATAACATTATTAATACATACATGCATTGATCTTCTTCTTCTTCCGTTCAGTGGCTCCGCGCGTCGAGCGTCTGAGCCATAGTCCAAAGTGTTTATTAATTTTACAATTATAATTAGTGCATTGTATTGTTTTTCACAAAATGATCCTCTTCACTGTTTTTCCAAACAAAATTATGTATGTGTATGAATAAAGTTGGTTGAATATTTATGATTGATGGCAGGTTTTTTGCCTTTCGTTTCTAATTGGCTATACACCTTGTAATTTATTCCATCTGCACTGTTTTTGTGTTAGACGATTTCCTATAACGATGAAACGGTTTTCCGTTCGTACATGCCATTTGCATTGTATTCGTTCTATGGGTGTTTTACATAATCTAACAATAAATGCTGTAATAGAAATTTAGAGATAAAACGAAATAGGAAATAATTGTTTTATCTCGAAAAGTAATGATTTTACCTAGAATGTAGAAATATCGAGTTTTCTTAAGATATAACATGTCCATATTATAGCGGTCATACAAGATTTTCGAGTTAAATGTGCACATATATTTTTACTTCTCGCAAATAAAATTCTTGTAAACATCACGCGTAGGGACTTAAAAACAATGAAAATAAAATAGGACAAAAAAAACATGGAACATAATAATTACATTAAGAATTTTCGCGATGTTGAAGTGTTATAAAATTTGCCCCTTTGTTAAAAATTTTCTTGGGAATTTGCGACTATTTGGCGCCAATCCAGTATTCAGTAATTGATGGTCTTTGTCTTGACAATCTTTTAAGATATCATCTGTCTTGCTTGCCTGTTCCAATGTGTTATGATTTTTAGCATTTCTAGATTATTAATATTATTGCGAAATATATTTAATAGGTCATTCAATAATTGAGTCACCCAAATACGTTTTTTTAACTCGGCTAATCATGCTGTAAGTCTGGTTATTAATTATTAGTTAGGTACTTCTCTAAAATTACTGCTTTTGAAATATTGGAATGCGGAGATATTTATGCTAATTCTGCTGCACAGAATCTCTAAACTAAAATAAAATGACGGCTCTAAATGTATTGCTATCCCTTTCGAAATGCTCCTTGATGAAAAAGATGGCGTTAAGAAGGCTTGTGGATGAGGAGGAAGGAAGGAGTGCCAAACGGAACTATGTCACTCTCAGATCTGACAGATTTGGCTTAACTTAACTTTTTCAATTTTTATTTACTTTACTTTTAACATTGTATTTGACCAGTTTTTATATGGGTCCCTGGCCTGCAATAAAATGATTTTATTTATTTATTTATTAACTATATCCACGAAGAAATCGTCAAATCCGTTGCTGCGTGATCGAAGGACAAATCAACAAACAAACACACTTTTGAATATATAAGCAAAAATTATTATTAGCCAAGCTGAATTTGTCTTAATTCTTCCCTTCCCTCCAAATAACGGAAAGTTAAAAACAAGAGTGGATACTAACGGGATCGAACCGTTTAGCTTTCTGCATCTTTTAACGGTTAAAAATTGATGACAAGATAGCCCTTGACTCAATCTCACCTGATAGTAAGTGACAATGCAGGCTGAATTGGTATTGGGTTAACTTGGAAGGGGTATAGTACTGCTATGCGATTCTCTTACATAAAATACAATTTACATCGGTTGCGCATCGAGCGTTATTTTAGATGTTGCAAATTTGGTATTCTCTTTCGCGCCGTTGCCACACTAGCGCTCCATGAGCGAGCGTGTTAGATGTAGGAAACTCAATTTTGACATAAAAGTATGTTAATTGGTATTCTGCAAGACATTTTTGGCTCGTCTTCGACTGCATCGTAAGCCGTAGCCTTCGATTTTAAACGTCAAAATGAAAGCGTCTTGTTTTGTAGCTTTTCCTAAGATGTAGTGTGAGATGAAGAGTAAAATTTCTTTGTGAAATCAAAGAAATCTTTGAAAATTTTGAAAATGTGAATTTTCTTCTACCACAAAATATTATCTGAGATGGATCATGTAAAAAAGGTATGTAACTCTTTGTGAATATGCCAAATAAGAGCTGTATCTTAGTTAAATTATTAGAATATACATAACATATTATCTTGGAATATAATAATTGTTTGTCTTATTTTTAAAAGTATAATAAATTTAATATCGCAGTCATTAATAAAGTTCTTAGAGCATCTAAGTTTAAGTTACATTAGAAATAATAATTGCAGATGCATACTCATTGGCGAATAATATTTACTAAAAGTGCACAATGAATCCTTAATAATACTAGTGGTTCGCCCCGAACTGAGACCTCGCGGTAACGGTTTCCCATAATTGACGATCAAAATTGACATTATTATTATGCCCGTTTTCACCAACCATACCTAAATCATCCCATTTGTAGAAGTCTCTTTACATAGGTAGCCCCTAAATACAATTCTAACATCCCAATGTCATTTTCACCTTTAGTTGTCCCGTAGAGGTTCGTAATAACAAAGTTGACAGAAAGTGTCAACTAACTTAACATAGGTAGCCCGTAAAGGTTAGGGAACTGTTATAGTGAAATCCTCAAGGCCTCAATCAAACTTAGGTATAGTTTTTTGGAACATTCAAATTAAATTACTTGTACACAGCGTCAACTATTGACACGATCAGAAATATGTAAAAACAAACTGCAACGTGAAGTTTTATTGATGTTTGCTAAATGACTAAATAATAATCTTAATTGAATAATAGGTATGTTACATAAAGCTGCATTTGCTATATGAGATGAGAGCGCCATCTATTGACATCATTGTGAAGTTCTGTTGTTGCTGCTCATTAAAAGTTAAATAATTTAGTTTCCTTATTACATTTATCTAATTTTAGTATTTGTTGTTCAAGTACATGATATTACGCTAAAATTGTAAAACTTTCAAGCCCCAGCTTTCAATGGTTATTCTGTTCTGAGGTCAAATATAATCTCCACTTTGAAAGCCCCCCATTTCGTCAATTTTAGGAAAAAAATTAAAAAAAAAATACTTTTGTACTCTGTTCCAAATTATCTTTAAAATGACGTACTGTAACCCTATGAAAAGCAAAAAAATTTTTTTTCTTCGCATTCGCTTCTATGAGAGCCCCCCTGAAATAAAGATTTTTATAACTTTTTAAGCCATTTTCGGCTGGAGGCCATCGGTTTACATATTATATCTAAAATTGAAGTAATTTCGTTCAGTAATTCAGAAGTTATAAGGCTCTGACAGACGGACGGACGGACGGACGGACGGACAAGTGCAAATTCACTCAAGTAGACTCAAAGACCTTCGCTTCGCTCGGTCGATTATAAATGTGAAAGTGTGTTTGTTCGTTGGTTTGTCCTTCAATCACGCCACAACAGAGCTACGAATCGACGTGACATTTTATTCCGAAAACCAGAGTTCCTGAGGGATTTTAAAAACTATATCCACGCGGACGAAGTCGCGGGCATCAGCTTATAAGGAATAATTTGAATTTAATATCCAACAATACTACTTACTACTAATATTATAAATGCGAAAGTTTGCGAGAATGTTTGGATTGATGGATGTCTTTTTCCTTCCAATATCATTGGATGGATGGATGTTTGTTACTCTTTCACCCCACAACGAATGAACCGATTTGGCTGAAATTTGCAATGGAGATAGCTCATACTCAGGATTAAAACATGGGCTACATTTTATGCCGGAAAATAAATGATTTCCCGCAGGAATTAAAAACCACCTGACTGTGACATCATATGTCTAGCAAATCTTTTTAAACCATCTAAACATCTGTTGTTTAGATGGTTTGAAAATATTTGCTAGGTACGTGTTCTTTTATGCTCCCTACAGGGTTTATGTATGCCATAAATAGGTACTTATTCATATCATTTTTCAGATATTTCACATAGAGGCAACCCACATAATTGAAATTTCATGAAGTAAAACTGCAGATTTAGCAGCACAACATGTATAGGTACCTACAGCTTCTTCTTCAAAGGGATGTAGCAATGAATAGACAAGCAGTTACGAGAATTTTTGATACATTTCTAGAAAGCACTTTGTTCTAGCTAACTACTAGCCAACACAAACCTCAAAGAAAGAGTGAGAAAAAATAAAAGATATATATAAAAAGGAAACTGTTTTTATTTTTCAAGTTTTAGCGTTTAATAGCTGTGTTGTGTGTGTGTATTTTATTAGGGCTTGACTTGTGTCCTATCCTATATTCGACCGAGCGAAGCGAAGGTCTCTGAGTTTACTAGAGCGATTTGCACTTGTCCGTCCGTCCGTCTGTCACAGCCTTATAACTTCTGAATTACTGAACGTAATTACTTCAATTTTAGATATGATATGTAAACCGATGGCCTCCAGCCGAAAATGGCTTAAAAAGTTATAAAAATCTTTATTTCAGGGGGGCTCCCATACGAAATGGGGGCTTTCAAAGTGGAGATTGTATTCGAGGCTAGATTTCTAAAACCACTTTGTTTTAAAACTTGAAACTTACACATAATTTGAGTTATATTCTGTACTTGAACAACAAATACTAAGATTAGATAAATATTATAAAGAAACGAAATTATTTGAGTTTTAATGGGCATCAATGTTTTTAACAAAACTTCACTATACTGTTACTAGATGGCGCTGTCTTTAATATTGTAAATATGCATCCCATCCACGAAAGCAGATGACGATTGACGTCATCAGATTCGGCGCGTTTTAATTACAATATAATATAGTTAAAACTACCTTATGGGAATTATGGGATACCGCGAGGTCTCAGTTCGGGGCGAACCACTAGTATATTATAGGCGCAGCTGCTGGCCACATCTTGATTCCTTCTAAATGCACACTGAAAGCCATGGAGTGCATTATCCCGCATAATAATTCCAGCTGAAACATTTTGATTTAATATAATTAATTATGTAAATACATATGGGTAGTTTGAATTACTTAGGCTTAGGTATATTACATACAGATAACAAAAAAGTAGTGAGAAACTAGCAGCCTTTTATAAGTTCAATTTTTATAAGTTCAATCAAAACTGTTTTAGTAAAATTCGAGATATAGTTTGATGTCAATTTCAAGAGGGGAAGTCATAGGAAAAGACTAATAGTTCATGAATTAATAAAATATTTTATTATTGGGTAGTTCCTTTATATTGTGTTTAGTAAGTAAGTAACTTTACTTAACTTTACTTTACTATAGTTAGTAGGTACAGTTTAATAGTAAAACCCTTAGGAGTCAAAGTAACAAACCTTTTGCGATAGGTACTCTTCAAATTCTTGGGACAACTTCTATAGATGCTTATAATCCTTTTGGTCAATCCAAGAGTGTATCAACATCACCACTGAATGCTTCTTTCTACCAACTTTTCAAAATGTGTAGTTAATGCAGCATTATAAACATTGATTTTAGGTTAAATAACACAGTTTTTTGCACTCAATTATTTTCAAATCATCATACATCACATCTTACGTAGGTATCCAAAAGTAGTCCTTATACTATCACTTGTTGCCAGAGCGTCACGTTGTAGTATTGCAAGGATTCTAAAGGTATTTTAAGTGTTTCGTTTTGTTCTTATACTTGTATTGAGTTAGAAATACGATTACGATAGATACAGTCACAAGTGTTTGGTGTTTACAAACATGGATTGGGTCACGGGTCACCCTGCCGGTACCTCGGTCCTCAACGATGAACCTCATTTTTTAATTCGTCTTAATGTTATCGGCAACGGTCAACGAGCATTCATCCTAGGTCGAAGTTAAAACCTATATATAATGTTTATTTTCATGGTATTTTGTAATTCTAAATGTAATTTTGTATTAAAACAGTAAAATTTGTAATAAATCAATTTCTTAAGTATCAAAAAGGCTAAATTTCTCAATCGTAAACTTTTACCGAAAACTAAATAAAAATAGTACGACAACACCGGCTCGCCCGATAGAACATCGCAGCGTTCGTCTCGACAGTAATATCGTCGATGAGGTTTCGGCTGCTACAGAATACCAATTTTTACAACCGTTGTAAGTCAAGTCGATGTGAACGATGTAACATCGCAGCCCACATCGACGCTAGATGTTTTTAAGAGAATCGCACTGCTGTGCATTCAACCCATACTCCTAATCGGTTTCCACATCGCTTGGCGGCACGCCTTTGACAGCTAGGGTGGTAACTAGACACGGCCAAAGCCTCCCACCAGACCAGACCAGAGACAATTCAGAAATTATAATTCCCAGATTGACTCAGCATGGAATCGAGACCTCCTTTCAGAAATTATAATTCCCAGATTGACAGCATGGAATCGAGACCTCCTAGTTTATAATACCACAGCGCTCACCACTGCGCTAGGAAGGTTTTCATATAGCCCCCTCCTATGCAAAGTTTAATTTAGGGAACCCTTTAAGAGGTCTCAGTACGCTCGACCGAAGTTGCCGGCGCACGTGGGTAACCTGCTTGCTATTTCACCTAACATTGTGTGAGAAAGAGATAGACTAGTGTAGTGACTAGCGAGTGCATGCGCGCATACTTCCGTGCTACCGTCCCGCTCCCGCTCCGTTTTGGGTGAGATCCGCGACAATTTTCACCAAAATCAAGCGCGCGAAAAGGGTTGAACAGTCGTTTGGGAAAAGTGTTTTTGAGAAAAAACTACTTAATGTATGGTAGCAAAGTAAACTTATTTCAAGTAATGAATAAATAAACTATGTTTAAGACTGCGCCGAGCATAAGACGCGGGCGCTGTTTAGGTATTTCGCTAGACGTGTGCGTCAAGTCGTGAACGCACGCACACAACAGCGAGATTGCCTAGCTTAACCGGCCGACTGTACGCAAAAGAACGTAACTCATATTTTTTAAAATTGGTGGTTATCATGTAAACACAATAATTGTTAAGGCTAGGCATTTGTGCGCGAGGCAAGATTTTAGGAGGTGAGGTGTGGGCTGCCACCCGCTGAATTGAACTGATTGGCTAAATTTTAAAAAGTGACTACCATATTTAAATTCTTTGTTATTGGACAGATTTCGTTCAAAATCGATATTTAGGCTTCCCTGGGGTCAAGAAAAGGAAATGGTTGCCAAAATTTTAAAAAGTGACCGCCATATTGAATTTCTTTGTTATTGGACCGATTTCGTTCAAATTCGATATTTAGGCTTCCCTTGGGTCAAGAAAGAGCAAATAGATGCCAAAATTTTAAAAAGTCACCGCCATACTGAAATTCTTTGTTATTGGACCGATTTCGTTCAAAATCGATATTTAGGCTTCCCTGGGGTCAAGAAAAGGAAATTGTTGCCAAAATTTTAAAAGGTCACCGCCATATTGAAATTCTTCGTTATTGGACCGCTTTCTTTCAAATTCGATATTTAGGCTTCCCTTGGGTCAAGAAAGAGGAAATAGATGCTAAAATTTTAAAAGGGACCTCCATATTGAAATTCTTTGTTATTGGACCGATTTCGTTCAAAATCGATATTTAGACTTCCCTTAGGTCAAGAAAGAGGAAATAGATGCCAAAATTTAAAAAATGACCGCCATATTGAAATTCTTTGTTATTGGGCCGATTTCGTTCAAAATCAATATTGGGGCATCCCTTGGGTAAAAAAAGAGGAAATGGTTGCCAAAATTTAAAAAAGTCAGCGCCATATTGAAATTCTTTGTTATTGGACCGATTTCGTTCAAATTCGATATTTAGGCTTCCCTTGGGTCAAAAAAAGAGGAAATAGATGCTAAAATTTTAAAAGTGACCGCCATATTGAAATTCTTTGTTTTTGGACCGATTTCGTTCAAATTCGATATTTATAGGCTTCCCTTGGGTCAAGAAAGAGGAAATAAATGGCAAAATTGTAAAAAGTGACTGCCATATTTAAATTCTTTGTTATTGGACCGATTTTGTTCAAAATCAATATTTAGGCTTCCCTTGGGTCAAGAAAGAGGAAATAAATGGCAAAATTTTAAAAAGTGACTGCCATATTGAAATTCTTTGTTATTGGACCAATTTCATTCAAAATCAATATTTAGGCTTCCCTTGGGTAAAAAAAAACAAGAAATAGATGCCAAAATTTAAAAAGTGACCTCCATATGGAAATTCTTTGTTATTGGACCGATTTCGTTCAAAATCGATATTTAGACTTCCCTTAGGTCAAGAAAGAGGAAATAGATGCCAAAATTTAAAAAATGACCGCCATATTGAAATTCTTTGTTATTGGGCCGATTTCGTTCAAAATCAATATTTGGGCATCCCTTGGGTAAAAAAAGAGGAAATGGTTGCCAAAATTTAAAAAAGTCAGCGCCATATTGAAATTCTTTGTTATTGGACCGATTTCGTTCAAATTCGATATTTAGGCTTCCCTTGGGTCAAGAAAGAGGAAATAGATGCTAAAATTTTAAAAGTGACCGCCATATTGAAATTCTTTGTTTTTGGACCGATTTCGTTCAAATTCGATATTTAGGCTTCCCTTGGGTCAAGAAAGAGGAAATAAATGGCAAAATTTTAAAAAGTGACTGCCATATTTAAATTCTTTGTTATTGGACCGATTTCGTTCAAAATCAATATTTAGGTTTCCCTTGGGTAAAAAAAGAGGAAATAGATGCCAAAATTTAAAAAAGTGACCTCCATATTGAAATTCTTTGTTATTGGACCGATTTTGTTCAAAATCGATATTTAGATTTCCTTTAGGTCAAGAAAGAGAAAATTTTAAAAAGTGACCGCCATATTGAAATTCTTTGTTATTGAACCTATTTCGTTCAAAATCAATATTCAGGCTTCTCTTGGGTAAAAAAAGAGAAAATAGATGCCAAAATTTAAAAGTGATCGCCATACTGAAATTCTTTGTTATTGGTCCGATTTCGTTGAAAATTGATATTTGGGCTTCCCTGGGGTCAAGTAAGAGGAAATGATTGGCAAAGTTTTAAAAAGTCACCGCCATATTGAAATTCTTAACCCAATTATTCAATTTCAATATGGTGGTGACTTTTTAAAATTTTGGGATCCATTTTCTCTTTCTTGACCCCCAGCGAAGCCCAAATATCGATTTTGAACGAAATCGGTCCAATAAGAAAGAATTTCATAATGGCGGTCACTTTTTAAAATTTTGCCAATCAGTTCCTCTTACTTGACCCCAGAGAAGCCTAAATATCGATTTTGAACGAAATCGGTTCAATAACAAAGGATTTCGATATGGCGGGGACTTTTTAAAATTTTGACAACCATTTTCTCTTTCTTGACCCTAGGGCACCTTAGATATCGATTTTGAACGTAATCGGTCCAATAATATAGAATTTCAATATGGCCGGCACTTTTTACAATTTTGGCAACCATTTCCTCTTCCTTGACCCCAGGGAAGCCTAAAAATCGATTTTGAACGAAATCGGTCCAATAACAAAGAATTCCAATATGGCGGTGACTTTTAAATTTTGACATCGATTTCCTCTTTCTTGACCCCAGAGAAGCCTAAATATCGATTTTGAACGAAATCAGTCCATTAACAAAAAAATTCAATATGGCGGGGACAAGTAGGAAATGAGCTTCATCTTCTTCAAACGCCTAAGCAGATTTTCGTAAATCATAGCTAAGATCCATCTCGATCACGTCTTTCAAATATAAAAAAACAGCATCAAAATCGGTCTATTCGTTAGGGAGCTACGAGGGAACAGACAGATATACGGACACTAGCGTATTCTTATTCACTATAGGGCGAATATATAGTTATTGTGACATATCTGTAATAGTTTGATTTATGGTATTGCCGACTTTTTTGTAGATATTGATGTCCTCTATAAAACTTGTAGTACATTACTTTGCTCTATTGTCAATAGATTCCACAGCATACGCGATATAAGAATTTTTGTGTTTTTTCACAAAAAATACTTACATCGTTTTGTCGATAGACGTACACGAGATTACGATCGAGACGCGATCGGTGGGTTGTTCTGCAAAGTGACGTGGACTCACTCTGAACACTCGTGGACGACTGAATCACAGAGCACGAACGACGCGTATTTAAACCGGCGCGTGGCCGCCATACAAAAATGTATGGCAGATTTGAAGTGCTTTTTGATAAATATGTATCTTAATGGTCATACAGTAATTTAAATATTTGAGACGGATATATTATAATATAAATATTCATGCTTTGTTTGAACTGAAAATTACGTTAGATTTCTATTGTTATAATATAAATAATCGCTCAACGCCAGCATACGTTTTTGCAGTTTTCATCCAACTTTATGTAATTTTGTAGGCTAAAATATTAATTATTTTAAGTTTTTTCCACGGTGTAATTGTTAACGCATTCTTCGTTATGGTTAATGTATATATTATAGATGTATTGAACAAATGCTGTTGATTTTATCAACTTAACTGTGACTGCCTGTTTGGCACATTTCGCTCGGCACAGTCTTAATGATAAATTGTTTGAGATTTTCATACTCTTAATCTTATTTATCTACGTCCAAAATTGTCATAAATTTAGTGTTAAAATATGAATATTTCGAGGCTCGTAACTTTAAAATCACTATTTTTTTCTATGATTTATATATCAATAAACCTAGATAATGACGAGAAAAATCGATATTAAGTATACTTAGTTTTGAGTCTACCATATCAAATAATGCAGTAATGACCCTTCTACGTTTGTATGAAGAAAGTAATGGATTGGGTACCCTTAAAATGTTAAACGTCATCGATTGCAGCCATCCTCGGCTTCCACTCCATGATGAACCAGGACCAGTACCACGCGTCGCTGCTCAACAAGGGGCAGCCCATCGGCCTGGGCTGGGACGGCATCACGAAGGCCACCAAACAAAAGGTATGTATTGAATGTTGTGAGCAACCCATTAACGTCTCACAGCTCACTACTGAGCGCAGCAGGCCTAGACAAAGGGACATTCTACTAGCGATGTCGCTAGAAGAAAAGTTAAAAAATGTATGGGATTGACATTAGCTATCGAAATGTCACGTGGTCTAATAGAATCGAATCGAAATTTGCTATACAATGTTAATTTAATCGAATCCATCAAAAGAATCGACATCTGTCGAAAGACTAATTCCACAGGTCTCCTTTTCCGACAAGGGTTATAGGCCATAGTCTACCACGCTGGCCCAATGCGAATTGGTAGACTTCACACACCATTGAGAACATTATGGTGGACTCTCAGGAGTGCAGGTTTCCTCACGATGATTTCCTTCACTGTTGAAGCATGTGATATTTAATTTCTTAAACGCACATGCCTTAGAACAACGCACTTACCTCCGAAAAGTCAGGTGCGTGCCCGGGCTCGAACCTGCGACCCCCTAATAGGAGACCGCAGTCCTAAACACTGGGCTATCACTGCTTGTATTGTATTGAATGTATGTATTAGTAATGTATTGTTTAAAATCCGTATATCCGCGGATACGGATCCGAATACGGATATCTGGTGTCAAGATCCGCGGATACGGATCTTAAGAGCGCGTGTAACCCCAAAAAAAATCAGATTTCGCGATGAGATAAAACATAGAAGAAAGCGTTTTGCGCGGAATAGGAGTGTAAGCGCCAAATACTTTGTAACTCGTAAAATATTCATTTTCTTTTCAATTCGCTAGGCTACTCTCTTGATAATATCAATCGGAATTTAATGTAAAAATTTTGGCTCTGTAATATGCAACACATTGAAAATAAATGAATATTGGTTAAAAATTAGACCTAACTTCGCGATTTTTTATTATCGAACAAATTTCATCATTTTATGTTTTTGCCCAAACACGTCCCTTGGCAGTATGATGTAATTCTTGCGTGTTTTTTTTCGGATAATTGAAACTTGATCTACTACTGTAAAAATCAAATCTGTTTACTGTTAACGAGCGCACACCCACTCTTAACAATAAACCTCTACAAACAAAGTTAACTATAAATAAGCAAATTAATATAATATTATCGTTTTACTTTTACTTTTGGAGTACGGAACCCTCGGTGCGCGAGTCCGACTCGCACTTGGCCGGCTTTTTTTATTTATTTAAAATAACGTTTTTAAATTTTATAACACAATGACATTTCTCTTTTTTAATTAACTTTACTAGTCTCGGAATTATAAACTGTTTTACTGTGACTGTATCTGTCTTTTTCTAAAACGAAATTTTATAAGAAGCGTCAAGGGAGCTGCTGAATTGTGACATCACACTTCAGTAGCGCTCTCTCTGTCTAACAGGAAACTTTAAAGCTAAATTAGACCTAACTTCGCGATTTTTTATTATCGAACAAATTTCATCATTTTATGTTTTTGCCCAAACACGTCCCTTGGCAGTATGATGTATTTCTTGCGTGTTTTTTTTCGGATACTTGAAACTTGATCTACTACTGTAAAAATCAAATCTGTTTACTGTTAACGAGCGCACACCCACTCTTAACTTTCTTACTCAATCGTTGTCGATGCACGTAACCTTTAACGACAGTTGACGCCACTTGACACTTTGCTTGACTGGGCATGTTTTGACTCGCATTGCGCGGGTCTTTCTATTGTTTTGTTTATAGTTAAGTGTGATACTGGGCAGCATAGATAACGTTTGTATTTCGTGCATGAGTTAAAAATGTCTGCTAAGAAGTCTAGTAGTGTACTTTGGAATTATTTTGTGATATTTCATCTTTAAAAATTAATAAGATAGAGATAGATCCGCAAAAAGTAATGGATACAGATTTTTCTTCTCCTTCGGATATCCGCGGATACGGATACGGATACGGATAGCCGGCACATCACTAGTATGCATGCATGAAACTTTGAGCAAGTATAGCGGAAAAACAACGGAAGGTTTCTTCGGCGTCATTTAAGTTCAGATACTCCCCTAAAGTTCCCAATCCGTTCCTAAAGTTCCTAAAATCCCATCATCAGCAACCATCAATGGCTCACTACTGAGCGTAGGACGTCTCCTCTCAGACAAGGATTATAGGCCAGAGTCCACTATGCTGAGGAAATTCGAATTGAAAGACTAACATTCGCTTCTTCTTTGTCAACCGACAGACGTCCATTGCTGGACAAAGGTCTCCTGCATGGACTTCCACAGGACTCGGTCTTGCGCCGTCTGAATCCAGCGGCTCCCTGCGACTCATCTGATGTCGGTTCACGGTCTGCCAACACTGCGCTTCCCGGTACGGGATCGCCCCTCCAGCACCTTGGGACCCCGAGCGACCATCATATTAATTTATGTGCGTGGTTTTTCTGTTCCAGATTTACCCCATGGACCCCCCCAACGACACAGACCCGGAACAGACCATCAACAGGGTGAAAGACAATGACCAGACCTTCCTTGATCTCAATTGGAATAACATTAAGGTACAAACACATTAATTACAATACTAGTAGAGTACAGTAGAGAGAGTTGTGTCTGCCCGTCTTAACAAGAATTGAATTGTAGTACTTTTTTTTTTTTTTAACTTCCCCTCATTGTGGAAATATTATATTTTATTCTAAAAATAAAATGATTTATTTTTGAAAAGAGCAACTGCTGAGTTTCTTGCCGGCTCTTCTCAGCAGAATCCGCTTTCCAAACCGGTGGTAGAGTCATGACTTGTCATAAGAGCTACAGGTTGGCCTACGTGAAATAAATAATTTTGAATTTGAATTTGAATACAGACAGTTCACTATAACTTGTCGCTTCTCGTCATGTTGGCACCACTGCTTTTCTCAAGCCGGTTGTCAGGGTTTTCACTGTGTGAATATGTCAATATAATAACATGTAATTCAAACATATTGATGAGCAAGCGCGATCATAAGATATCAAATCGATCACCAAGAATCAAAATCAAATTCTTGAAAATAAAACGATTTCCATGACATTTCCAGAACATAAGCGATGAGAAATTCGAGAAGCTATTCGAAGCGTTAAAAACAAATACTCACCTGGAAGTGCTATCCCTGGTGAACGTTGGCCTCAACGACCGCACCGCCCAGCTGCTGGCCGACGCGTTGGAAGCCAACAGTTCGCTGCGCGTGGTCAACGTTGAGACCAACTTCATCAGCCCGGCAGGAGTGGTGCAGCTGGTCAAGGCGTTACTCACCACCAACACTGTTGAGGAGTTCCGCGCTTCCAACCAGGTAAGAAAGTCTACCCTCGACATTATTTGACAAATATTTGATCCAACGTTTGACATCAGTATCACAGTAAAAAAAACATTAAAAGAAAGCACATGATGTGTATCTAATAGTAATTAATAGTAGATCTATAGATATGACTAATTTCATTGCTGACGTGTAGTTCGTTCTTGGCTGTGGTGTAAAGTCGACACACTCGGGCGCGATTCCCAAGAGATGTGGGTGATATGTAATTAGAAATTTGTTCGGATATTTCCTTAAGTGTAGGTTAACACTTTAATAAAAAAGTAAATGATAGTAATTAGTTTTAAAATCCTTCAAGAAATGGCGGAGATATAGATAAACAAAATTTAAATTTAAGGGCGGAATGATTGTTGTGGATGTAGGCATTTGACGTCACTTCACACTTGCCTATGTTCCAGCACCATGTAAAACTATTTTTCATTTAAATCATCAAAAAAACAACGGTTTGACCGGTCATCGATGACTCGCTTACAATGTTGCTATAAAGCTTTTTCAATTTACGCATGTGAACTGACTTATTGAACAGACTATGAAATGACTCCAAATTTAAATATTTTTTAAAGATACTATATTCATGGTTAATTTGTCAACAGCGATCGCAAGTGCTGGGCAACAAAACCGAAATGGAAATCACACGATTGGTGGAACAGAACCCAACACTACTTCGACTGGGCCTTCACCTCGAGTACAGCGACGCTCGCCATCGCGTCGCCTCGCACCTGCAACGCAACATCGACAGAAGTGAGTATCCGCCGACTGGTCGCTCGATTAGTCTAGTTTCAGATCGAATGTGGAACAAAACTCTAAGCTGTTTTGAATCAGCGCCTAACTCGTGCAATTGGCGTCTGCAACGGAGCACCGACAAAAAGTGACTTCCGCTGACTAGTCGCTCGATTAGTCTAGTTCCAGATCACGTGATTGTGGAACAAAAGTTCACACTGTTACGGCTGCAGGCATACTTTATCTACCTCAGAATGGATAGAAGCTACTTTCGCCAACTAGTCGCCCGATCAGTCTATTTTCAGACCACTCGATTGATGAACAAACACTCAATTCTCCACCTCGAGTCAAGTTTGCACTGCTAATACAACACCGATGGAAGTGCGTATTCTCCTATTAGTCGCTTGATAAGTTTAAATGCAAATCATGCGGATGGAGTAAAATCGCACTTTTCATCGAATCGGCTGTTACCTCGAGTGCAAATATCTGCTATAACACACATAATAATAAGTGAGTAACGTTCGACTAGTCGCCCGATCAGTCGAGATATAGATCATGTGATTTGAAAAGCAAAACCTCACATTGCTTCTGCACAGCCATAACCTCAAATACACTTTGCGCATGCACAGCAACAGAGACATGTGAGTATCCGTAGACTAGTCGCCCGATCAGTCAAGATGCAGATCACCCGATAAAGATAAACGCTCACAGCTTCGGCAAAATACATCGAGTACACCTGCACTTGAACTGGTAAGTAATCTTAACTAGTCGCTCGATCTGTCGAGAACTCAACTATTCTGCGGATCGTTCTCTATCGCCCAATCAGTCGAGCAATTTGTCGATCGGTTGGACAAATATTGTTAAATGAATGTAGATTTAGACGAACAGTGATAACAGAATATGTAATGATAATTTTAATAGTTTTGAATAGTAAATTGAAAGTAGTATTACCATAAAAATATATTCGTTACTTTTATATTTATTATCAACTTATAATTTTGCATAAAATATTTATTAATTTAATTTAATTTTTTTGTTCAATTTGTAATATTATCTTATTTTTCTTATTTCCAATGTGTTATTCACACTGCGCTTCGCCCATATCATGTCATCATAGCCATAAAACATACATTAAACGTCAAATATGCCATCCAACAGTTACATTATCAATTCACGGTCGAGGCAGCAGGCGCTCCGGACTACGCCACACACGCCAGTAAAAAAAAAACCATTTAATCTCGTTCCGATCCCATAGATAACCATAGGTGCAAGTAGATAACGCATAGCGATTTCGCGTCCTAGCTTACTAACACTAATTGAAAAATCGATTAATATCGATTTCGATCATGACACAAAATATTCGTTTAAAAGCACTCTAACCTCACTATGATCGGGAAAAAGAATCGATATCTATGGCCTCAATAGTGTAGCGTACCAACGAACGAAATGCAGTACACTAGTTCGATTATTATTATCACCGCGTTGCACTATTGTGGTACCACAGACTAAAGAAGTAGAGTCCTTAGAAAGAATAGAGTTATAGCATGGTTATGGTTCTATGAAGTAATTGGCTTCTCTTTGTATTACAGTTTTTCGTTGTAACATTATGCGGGTGATAGGTCAACAGAACTTTTTTTGTATCGTATAACATATTGTAGCAATCATAAGTTTCAAATTCACACCATTAAGATCAATTTAGACTACTATTTTTCAGAAAATCTGTTTTTTGTACTTTGAACCTTATTATTGCATCCATATGGCACAAAATTGGTTATATTCTATTGACCTGTCACATGCACCATGCTGCAACGAAAAACTGTGATATAAGCTGCTTTAAGGTACCCTTACGTTTTGTAGTTATAGGAGCTGCTTTAGTCTGTGTGTGGTACGAAAACTTATCGATGGTTTAAAAATTATCGTTCAGTTTCCATAGGTCTACTCCATTGTAAAAAAACCTTCGTGCGTGTGTAGAATCTTTAGTGGGGGGACATAGTCGATAAACTGATATCGATATTGTCAGATTGCCGTTTGCAAAAGCGGGCTACTACGTCCCTAAGCTTGCGGTTGCCCAGAGGACGACCGCCCGCCGTAGGGGTTGACAGTAGCTTCTTTAACCTCACACCGCCAAGCGCTGAGACCGCCACGCCCACGAGTGAGAGAAGAATAACCGATAAACCGATTCCGGTAACCGGTAATGAATCGGTATTGGAATTACCGAATGGAACAGACAGGTTCGTGAAGGCTACGCCGCCTGATATACATCCAGAGCCGCACTCGTGAGTACACACGACTCACACATATGCACATCACGCGTTACCTCTCCTACCCCCTTTTTGTGTTTAGAGATGTTAGATATCGTGACGTTGAACAATTGATCGATGAAGTTTCGCAAATTAAACCTACCATAACCTTGCATCATAGAGGCAAAAAACAAAAATTACGTTTATATATATTTATTTCATTTTAACATTCAAAATTATTTATTTCACGTAGGCCTTTTGGCACTTATGTCTAGAATCTACCACCGGTCTCACTATATTTACTAGAATTACTTATGGCAAATTATTTCGGCGCTGTCCGCTGACAGATAGTTGGAAGTTGGTTGTAGTGTAAAGGTCAACACATTCAGGGCGCGATTCGGTCCCCGCTGTCCCCAACAATTTTTGATATATAAACATGTATTTAGAAAGTCTTCGATCTTCAAGTGTAAGTAAATAAGGTAGACGTGTGGCAGAGTTATGGCAGCGCAGTGAGAGAGTGGCTAAGGCTCTTTCCGCACTGCATCAGATCCGAATCTAAGAACTCTTGATCCGAAGTAGCCTTAGAGCGGGTGCACTGCATCCGTTCCGATCCGAATCCGTGAAAATACGGATATAAAAAACTCGGACCGAATTCGGATATTGCTTACGCACTAATTCGATCTCCGATCCAAATCCAAGCTATTCAGGGGACATCTTTGGCCGCAACCCGCTGTTGAGCTGCGCGAACATGTCCGATTTCAATCCGAGGCACATCCGATTTATTCTCACGGATGACAGAATTCGGATGACGGAAGTCGGATCTAGTGCGTAAGCTACCATATAAATAGTTCTACGACAACTTCGGAACGTATTTTCACGGATTCAGATTGGATGCAGTGCGTAACCGCTCTAAGGCTCTTTCCGCACTGCACCCGATCCGAATCGGAGAACACTCGATCCGAAGTAGCATTTTGTGTGAAGGGTTGCGTTTTCCGAATCCGAGAATATCTCCAATTCACGGATCGAATTGACCACAATACCACTTATATGAACGCTTGTGGACTGCGTCCGATCCAAATCCGAGCCAATCGTCCAGTTGGTGGCGGCGTCAAAACGAACGCAGTGTAAAATCGACATCCGGATTCGATCCCGAGTTTTCTCAATCTGAATTGAATCTCGGATTCGGATCAGATGCAGTGCGTAAAATACCTAAGTGAACATTTTAAGAAAAATAAAGTTTTATATAATTTTTATTATCGGCAATTCATATGATTGATCAATTGTCCAATATCTCGGTAGACTTGTTTGTCAATGATTGTGTGACAGGACACGTTTTCCCACAGTTACAGTATTTTGTTCCTTACAGTACGGAAAGACCTAACGCTGCGGCTTCAGTTCCGATTCTTTAACAACCTTCAAAAGGGGGCTCGTAGTCAGTAATTACTATACAGGTCAGACCCCGTACGGGGTTCCTCAACTTGGCACGGCAGCGTACATAACAAAACTTCGCTTCGATTAAAGCTTATTTACAGTGTCGATTGAGTTTCATCACTCACAATTTAATATAATATGGATATCGGCGCAGACAGAGCGGGAATCGGCGCTTGGATTTTTCTTTCTCTGGATAATTAAATATCATCCTTATGTGATTCAAATAGAGTTGCAAATAGAATGGGGTGGGATGCCTTTGTTTGATTTTTATGATCACTTTCTATGCAACAGCGAATACTATTATGGAGGAACCTTTCTGAGAAAACAAAATATAAATAATAATAACTAGTGGTTCGCCCCGAACTGAGACCTCGCGGTAACGGTATCCCATGATTATTCATTCAATCGATACATGATAACCAAAACTGACATTATTATTATGCCCGTTTTCACCAAACATACCTAAATCATCCCCTAAGTAGGAGTCTCTTAACGTAGGTAGCTCCTAAATACAATCCTAAGTCCTAACATCCGTCCCAATATCCTTTTAGGTGTCCCGTACAGGATCGTGATAAATAAGTTGACAGAAAACATCAATCACTTAACTTATAGGTAGCCCGTAAAGGTTAGGGAACGTTAGTGAAAACATTGAATTATTTATCAAACATTGAATTTAACTCGTAGTTCCATGGGAATAGTTACTGACTGCGCCATCTATTAGCATTATTGTGAAGCTATGTTGATGCTATATGAATTACTGACGCCCATTAAAAATTAAATAATCTCGTTTCTTTATAATATTCATATAATTTTAGTATTTGTTGTTCAAGTACAGGATATAAGTGACCTAAAAACATAAAATCAGTTTGAAAATCCATAGCGGATTTTTCTAGAGAGCGTCTTCAAGCGAGCGTATAAAATCGCCACTTTGAAAGCCCCCCATTTCGTCAATTTTAAGGGAAAAATTAAAAAAAAAATATTTTTGTACTCAGTTCAAAATTATCTTTAAAATGATACGTAACAATTTTATGTAACGCGATTTTTTTTTTTTTACTTCGCATTCGCTTCTATGAGAGCCCCCCTGAAATAAAGATTTTTATAACTTTTTAAGCCATTTTCGGCTGGAGGCCATCGGTTTACATATTATATCTAAATTTGAAGTAATTACGTTCAGTAATTCAAAAGTTATAAGGCTCTGACAGACGGACGGACGGACGGACGGACGGACGGACAAGTGCAAATCGCCCTAGTTAACTCAAAGACCTTCGCTTCGCTCGGTCGATAATTAGTTGAAAGAAGCAATGGCATAGAAAAAAGACAGTGGGAAAAAAATAATGTTCCCACTAATGTCTAACTCCTTTGATTGTTCACATGTCCCAAATGTCATTTATCTCTGTTTAATTTATGAATTCCTTTCTATAATTTGACAAGTACCCCCTGCCATTGTGCATTGGATTAAAAATGTTTTTAATTTTTTTTTTGAATGCATATATTTACCTACAAAAATTAGTCTATTTCAGATATTTAAAAATGTAATAATTTAATTTATTAATTATTACTAATAATTTAGTTGAATAGGTAATAATAATTCAATTTATTTTAGATAAATAATTAAAAATCAATAAATTAGTCGACTTTCCTATGTGTTATACAGTATCAGGTTCCTGTGTGATATACAGCATCAGGTAGTTTTAGTCGTGAATACTATTTTCAACTCTTTGAATTGGATAATGTCTATTTAAATATCTGGGAGGTGCATGAGCAATTCGAGTGTAGTTTGCAGCTCTGTCTGTTAGCTTAGTACGAGTTTGCGCGTCTCGAAAACAGTGATAGATTACGAGTATCGAAATACTATAACGTCAAATAAGCCTTGTTTTAAGCCTCAAGTTTGTCCACATATATCTACAGGTGCACACCAATCAAAAACTTGGGGACATAAAGGCCTGTTAAACAGAAATTACAACCTTAGTACAAGGACTTTGGTCCATTATGTTTTTATGTTTCAATACTCGATATCATTTAATGTTTTCGCTATGGGGTTAAACTCTTACTAAATTTACTGAACGATCCTGACGGTGCAGTTTTTTATACATATTTTTCAGCAACAAATTTTTTTAAAATAAAATTACTATCTACCCTGATCCCTTATTTAGAACTATATCATAGTTCTAAATAAGGGATCAGGGTATGAAACTGCTACCGTTACGGTACGTTCCTAAAAAACACTTTTTAAACTCTAGTAGTTAATAATACACTTCTTTAACATAACTTTAAATTGTTTAAAAAAACATTTAGTGTCTGTACTTAATTCTTTAATACACTGAAAACACTTCATATTTTTGTTAATCATGAGGACAACTTTACTTTGTATTGACAGATAATAATTGAATTTTTAGCCGAACGTGGAACGTAGAATCAAATGATAATATGTAGATTCATCATCCAACAGCCGGTAAAGAATCCAATTCTATTTGGCGCATATTATGCCGAGGTCAAATAAACCGTTTTATTCACCGATAATTTTTAGAGCTCTAATATAATAGCCACGAGGTACAATGTTCAAAGCGAATGCTCTGCGCTGCAAGCGTCAAAAACAAATGTAGGTATTAACCACCAAAAAATTCATACTTTAACCACAAAAAAGCTCTACGAATTGTAGCGGTATTTTGTGGTCTCAAAGTAGGTATGAATAGAATAGAATAATATAATTTTTTTATCCAAATAAACTTACAAAGTGATTTTGAATTCTCAAGTGAATCTACCACTGGTTCGGAATGCCATTCCAACCGAGAACCAGTAAGAAACTTGACGGTTGTTCTTTTAAAAAAGAAAATATTAATTTTTTAACGCCTATCGCTGACGCTTTCAGCGAATTGAGCGGAAAATTCGCTTGGAGCATTGCTGCTCGTGGCCTTAGGGTAAGGCCTGAGTGATTCGCGTTATGCGGGGTGCAACTCTGGGCCTATATTCAATGACATTTTAGGCCAAAAGCAATCTAGTGGCGCATAGAGTGTTCGCCAATTAGAGGTGACTGCGATTGTCACAATGTCTTCGAACTAGGGCACCAAGGGGGCAGGACGCCTTAGTGTGGAAATGCGATAGAGACGCACGAGTCGCACCTAACCGCAAACTGTTGACTATAGCGGGAACTCGGGCCTTACACGAACTGCGCATTTCAACCAAGGATGATCCAGGATGCGTTGTAAACACTGATACCTATAATTAATCTATGATTATCACTGGATTAGTGGTGCCTATACAAATGACAGCATAATTAAGGATCAATTTGAAGCGCCACATTTGACATACGAGTGTCTCTGGAACTAATAATGGAATCTGGAAATAATATTGCAAATGGTGTACCGACCTCTACAATTAATGATTTATTATATTATGATTTCATGACCGACCCCTTTAATTAATCCATGTTTTCATATGAAATTATCAATTGAAGGGGTCGGTCATGAAATCATAGAATATTATAGAGGTTGATGCGCCATTTGCAATATTATTAGTTTCATTGACACTCATATAATATATGCCTACAGTGCCATAATGGCGTCAATCAACGGTAGCCTCTCCAGTGTTAATCTTAGATCAATTTATAGAGCTAAGTGAATGCAAAAGATGTGTGTGAAACCTGTCTTTAGGTTCGCTTCAGTTTCATAGCTTCTCATTCTAGTTCCAGTGGAAAGGGGTACGATAAGTTAAGCTACAGTAGCATTCGAGCTTGATGGGCAATGGGCACCTTTAGCCCGAGGGCAACCAGGGTTGGACTTTTTGCCTAAATCACGATCTTGTTTACTTACAGACAATTTTATATGACATTATGTACCAATTTTATTATTATTTATAATGTGTAGGTTAGTTACCACCATGAGAAAAATAAATAAAAAAGAGTATTATTTTTTGTTCCATTTATTAGATAACTCTTTAATTCTTATCTAAATCACAAGATCGTTTAATTATTTATCTATCTAAAATCAGAAATAATTCTATAGATGATTAAATTTTCGTGATTAAGCCCACTTCACACACATTCTTAGCTACGCATCCTCTTATATCCCTATTGAAATTTTTGGAAAGAAAGGCTTTGCTCAGTGACGCTTAGATTAGGCCTTCTACGAATGAAGTGGTCTCGAAAGCGCGGATAAACTTACTATCTAATGTTTTATTCTGTGTACTTTTAAATATTCTCATACGAATATTATTACTCTGTGTGCGAATCTTCACTAACGTTCACGCATGAGTGTGCGAACTAACTGAATGCTAGTTTCAAGAATGTTTGTGAATGCACTAAGTGCCTTCGCATGTTTTCGCGCAGTTAACGCGCGTTGTACATATACGCATCTATATCGCTGGAAAACATTTAGTACAAGTTTTTGCGTCTCGACAACGTTGATAGATTTCGAGTATCGAATTACCATAAAGTTAGAGTATAGTGGACCTATATCACCTTGTTTTAAAGCTCTGCATCGACCATATCATATTATGTCGACATTCAACATTCCCACCGGAAACTTAATGGAGTTTTAGTCGGTGGTATAGAATGTATTCGTAGGACCTTAAAACATAAACCCAATAGGCCCATTTTACGCTAACGTTATAGTTTTTTGATACTTGTCATCCTTTGTAAGTGTAGCCAAATAAAATTAACAGCTTTATTTGCAGCCCAAAAACACATAAACATGGCAAGGCAACAAAAATAACTTTATACCTATTACCAAGTTATTTTTGTCGTTGCATTGTTTTAGCAATCTATGGATGGTTTGTTTTTGGTAATTTTGTTTACTTTTTTCGTCTATACTTTATACTGCCGAGATGTGGAAGCTTGTTTTGTTGCACCCGATGCGTTTTAACTGCGTTTGAAAAAACGTCCCATGCAAAGGCGCAAGTCATACGCGTTAGCATGAAATCAAAACCTACAAGACTATTTTTTGGTAATGTAATAATTTTTCTTTCCCGTGTGTTTTTTATAATATGAATTCCAACTTTTAACATTAGTTTTGTTAAGCGAACCCCGAAAAATGTTAACGATATTGCCTTCAAAAATGACGCCATATACAAAATGGAAATGAGCCTGGACTAGTAACTTTTTAAATAAACAAATTCGACGTTGTAGTTTGCGTTTATCTGTCAATTTGTATAGCAATGTGTCAATCAACCTCATAAGAATAACGCAGAATCCAGTATTGGGGGTTTTTACTTCAGAAATTCAAAAACTTCACATAGAAAAAGTCGGTTCGAAGGACCAATTTCTTGAGTTTTTTTGTTAACATTTATTTACGTCCATTAGAGCTTAAACAGCTTTCATATTTTGAAGTCAAGAATATCGTTAACATTTGGATGTATGTGTGTATATAAAACATTGACACTGTGCGTGTGTGTGCATTACAGTACGCCAGCAACGCCGGAGCCAGAGCGGCGCTTAGACAGCTAAACGACACACGCGGTGAGTATGGTCAAACTTGAAGCAATCTTTTTAAACGAAGCAGTGATAGCCTAGTGGTTAGGACTGCGGTCTCCTATTCGAGGGGGTCGCACGTTCGAGCCTCGGCATGCACCTTTGACTTTTCGGAGTTATGTGCATTTAAGCAATTAAATATCACATGCTACATCTGTGAAGAAAAACGTCGTGCGGAAACCTGCACACCTGAGAGTTCTCTATAATGTTCTCAAAGGTGTGTGAAGTATTCCAATTCGCAATGGGCCAGCGTGGTGAACCCTTCTCAGGAGTCCTGCGTTCATTAGTGAGCTATTAATGGGTCCATCCTATTCTACTTAACTGGACATTACAAATACAAAGACAAGGATAGAATATAAACCGATATGCCAAAATCGCTTGAAAATAATATCATTTTAATAAAATGGTCGTAGTGTTTTAACAAAAAATATTTATTTACTTTCCTTAATTTTCGCCTTCCGCTGTTGGAAAGTATAGATCCATATTATTATTCACTACGCTGTAGTCCAGAGTTCTATTTTAGTTTTTAGTTGAAGCAAATAAATAATCGCCATTATTTGTGTACAAATTGAGACTGACTACGTTAGCCATTTTTTATTGCGGTTTACAAAAAACACAACCTAAAAAATTACCGGTTTTTCTATCCCGGTTTCGTTGTTTTATCCCTATAGTTTAGTTAACTAATGTTTGAATACCAATACCGAAATAAACTAACTAATTGTGTTCAAAACTACTGTAATACCAAAAACACGAATTTTACAAAATATACACTATCAGAAATGAGCCTAGAACTCGACACATTTATTTTTTGAATAGAAACAACAAAACAAAGGTATATAAACATAAAATGAGGGTACTTAAAAGTTATTCAGCAGTAACTTAAAATACCCTCATCCCTCATCAATCAATATTGAAATAAAATTATTAAAAAAATATAAATAAAGCTCTAGATTCTGCTATAAAATCTGTATTCTAACCGGTCCGTGTACTCTATAAAACTTAGGTTTTAAGTGCTTAAATATTAGCATTTTTATGGTTGATTTCACCAGCGTCAAATAGGTCTTTCCGAGAGTAAATTTGATATTTTGGCAGATTTTCAACGCAAAAACTGTCAAAATATCAAAACGCTCGGATAAGACTTACCTATTATACGTTGGTGAAATATATCTGTTCAAAGGGCATAGTATAGTCACTTCAAATGAAATAATGGTTGTAATACCCATCAGGTGGGCGAATCCGGCGCTTGAGCCAGTTCACGCGCAGCCCCAGCTACGTGGCGGGATGGATCCCATGACCGCCACCACACCACACGACAGTACCGTCACGCTCTTTGTCACTGTGTAGCCGACTTACCCGCGCACCACAAACTTTCCATCCGATAGTTTTGCAGGCCCAACATAGGGCGTTTCTTCACGGCACCGACACCGACAGTGCGCAACGACACGACACCGACAGCTACATTCTTCGTTTGACCGACACCGACACGCTCCGACCCGACACGGCAGCTGTGTGGCTGTGGCGCCTCGGAAGTGCGGGGCGGGGTTACTGATCACGCCCCTCGCATGCACACTTGAAACTTGTGCATGCGTACACAACACGTATAAGGGCTAATTTAGGCGGTGCCTCGTTCATCGTTCTTTTTTGCGAACATTTATTGCGAAAATGAACACTAAGACCCTTTGCCCTAAGGGCGAAATTAGACGGTTCTTTTTCGATGACTCCTCGATGAAGCCTCGGAAATGAGAGCAAAAATCTCGCAAAGACGGTTCATTTTCACAAAAATGTTCGCAACAAAGAACGATGAACGAGGTACCGTCTAAATTGTCCCTATCGATGCCGAAACGACACCAATGGGAGCCTTGCTGCCGACATGTCGGGACAGTGAGACAGCGTGCCATACAATTCCATAGAATTATGCGTCCAACAATGTCGGTGCCGTGCCGGAGCCGTGCCTTGCAGTGAAGAAACGCCCATTCATTGGTCCTCGAAGACACGTCCAAGCAATTTATTCACTGAACAACAATAGGGGTGTAACCAACTAATCTAACCGGACACTTTAATATTAAACGTCAATATGCTCGTATAGCATAGAAGCTAATATGAAATGGTGAAATGTGTTTGACGTCATAAACATTTGACGCACTTTTTGTAGTTTAACCGATGATTTAAAACGGTTATCACCACGTTATCACACTAAAAACTAAGAGTAAACCTACCTATATTTAATAACCGGTAAGAAAGAATTAATTTTTAGCATAGACAACATCTTATTTGAACCGCAACAAGTGACGCCATGTTTGGAAAAGCTGTTAGCGTTGTCAGATGAGTGACATCAATTGTTACTTCAAATAAAAGTTTCGCGTCGTCACATGTTAGGCTACATGTTTTACAACATTTGTTGTTTAGTGAATATAAATGCTTAACGACGCACAGAGTAGACTGATTTGAAGCTCTGAGGCTGATCGTACTCTGGCTCTGCTCAAGACTTAAGATAAAATGAGACACAAATATGTTATGACATAAATCTGTCTCGTTTTAACTCAGTCTTGAGTCTGAGCTGAGTGATAGTGCCATCTATAGATCTTAGCCTGAGTCCCATCTGTGATCTATAGAGCTACTTCAACTTGACTCAGACTTAGCTAGAGTGAAAAAAGACATCTTGTTTTAAGTCTGAGCAAAGTCAAAG
The DNA here is from genome assembly GCA_029955525.1 of Oeneis ivallda. Classification (NCBI taxonomy): domain Eukaryota; kingdom Metazoa; phylum Arthropoda; class Insecta; order Lepidoptera; family Nymphalidae; genus Oeneis; species Oeneis ivallda. The sequence continues at coordinate 21,867,367 of JARPMR010000012.1, forward strand.
TACGCTCCGTAGATCTGTGCTAAGTCTGCAATCACATTAGGTATATAGATTGCAGCTGACTCCGAACAGAGTAGTTTCTTAGCGGTAAAAGGTCAAATTATGCGACAAAATTATCGATCGATCGAAAATCTGTGGTATGCGGGTGCATTAGAACTGCCTAAGCTATTTTAATCTGATTATACATAAATGAGTTTTTGTGTGAATTAAATGTATTATGTTTAGATGTAAAGTATATATCGGCAATAAAATAGTTGTACAAATATTTCATTCTTTAAAAAGATATTCAAACAATTGTTAACTAATCGTGTCTAGCTTGCCAGTGTGGCCTTGTCTTATTAATAGACTTCTTAAATTGCTGATGTAATGCAAACAGCAAGCATTGACGTTAAACTTGATTTTAATGACGCATCATTTAATGTACAAGCTGAATGCTAAACGTATATTATTGCATTATCATAAGATGGCATCGACGGTGCTGTAAGCGTTTATTGATGGTCTATCTTTTAAATTGACTAATGGCAATTATTGGGACATTTAGGGCCTGTATTACCACCTTCTGATAAGTGTTGGATAGCCTAACCGTAAATTTTGTCACTTTCTTACTTATGTCAAGTGATAAAGACAAAATATGCGAATGAGCTATCCAACACTTATCAGAAGGTGGTGAAAAAGGCCCTTAATCTTCTTGTGTAATATGTATGCATAAATTATGACTAATTATAACTTTACGACCTTAATGTATTGACTACACATTTACAAAGATACGGACGGATAAAAACGTATGCTCGATGAAGGAATATTGTGCGCCAACAAGAATTATGATTTCATTCTGAAACCGAAAGATCATACAATATCGATAACGCAACTAGATGGCAGGCCCATCACTAGTTGCAAGGGACAGATAAATGTTAAGTTCTTGTACACTGGCGATGAAATCATAAATCTTGTTCATATGTGATTGTTTCGTAAGTTTATATAATATTAATTCTAATTTTAGCGTACTAATGAAATCGTATTAATTTTTATCATTAAATAATTAAATAAATTTATTAATTAATTGTAATATAATATGTTTAGACTGCACATTCCATTAATGCATAACAGGCTTCTCTATATAAGTAAAAAACCTGACTAATTTTATTATCATAAGTCCTTATATATTTTGACGTGTTTTATTATTATTATGTGTGTCAAAAGAGATTTCTAACGTTATTTTGTCCCATATTTTTTAGAATTTATTTAGAAATCTGACAGATACATCCGTTTAATTTGACTTTATCTATTTGACGTCACAGTCGATTTTTATCGATAATATGTATCGCACGACACTAAATCACAATGTCAAATTGAAAATAGTGTAGTGGACAAAGTATACAGAACTGTCAGTACTCGAAATACTGCCAATTGATTAACAAGTATTGAAGAGAAGTCATGTTTTGTGTCAATGGATTTTAATTCTTTAACGTTTTCAATAAAGCACTAGGTTTATGGCGGTGCTATAGAATAACGTTGAACGCTTTTAAACACTGCGTCTGAAGACTAAAGGCAGGTGTAATAAAATTGACGTCAAAATATTTTAGCATGAGTTGTAAAATATTCTTACGTTCACGTAGACTGTGTATTTTTACGTCTACGTGAGCCGTGAAATATTTCACTTCGACGTGAGTTGCGAAAACTATTTACTTCCACGTGTACGGGTGAAATAAAGCCGACTAGAGTTGTGAAATATTTTACGTTCACTCGAGCTGCGATATATTTTACCTCCGTGAGCTGTAAAATGCCGTCCATATAAGCTACGAATTATTTTAACGTAAATTCACGGTACACGTAGGTACCGTGAATTTTTTACGTCTTCATGATCTGTGAAATATTTTACGTAATCATGTGCTGCCAAATATTTCACGCCTGCGTTACAGTAAGTTACTTTACTTCCACGTCCGCTGTGATATATTTTACGTCCACCTGAACTTAAAATTATTTAAAAGTCTTTTTTCACATCTTCATGAACTGTGAAATATTTTAACGTAATCATGAGCTGTCAAATATTTTACGTCTGCGTGAGCTGTAAGTTACTTAACTTCCACGTCAGCTGTGATATATTTTACGAACACCTGAGCTGTCAAATATTTTACGTCTGCGTGAGCTGTTACTTAACTTCCACGTCAGCTGTGATATATTTTACGAGACATAACACCTGAGATGTGAAATATTTTACTTCCACATACATAATCTTAGAATTATTTTAACGTCTACGTGTACCGTGAATTTTTTACGTCTTCATGAGCTGTGAAATATTTTACGCAAGCATTTTTTGTTATTACCAAGTCTAAACGTCTTCTAGCTTACAGTAAAGTAAATAACCTTTTGCTTTCTTGAAATAAATATTTGCTTACCTTTTAAATTGTAACTTTATGTATATTTGATTGTGAATATACTGAGGAATGGGAGACTAGTGTCCATAATAATGTGATAAACATCCTGTGTTTCCATTAAAAGAAAATGAAATATTGCTTTGTTTTTTTTTTTCATTATAGTTTCAATTTAAGAGAGATTATTTGTATATGATTTTTTTAGATTCTTAATGTATTTTTTCTTTGTACCAAGCAATGAAATTTAAAAATTAATATAAATTATAATTTTTTAAGTAATAATGTAATAGTTTTATTTATGTGGATGTAATTTTATTATGTATGGAACATTTTGGTCCAAAAACTTGAGAGTAGGGTGGCAGTTATGTAGTTCGTGACAAAAAAATTAAATAAAGCACTTTCAAATTTTTACATTTATTTTATTTGTTTCTGTTAATTCGTTTGGTCAAACTTTTTTGTTCCTAATACTAGCGCTTGTACGTGATTAGTGATTACCTACACCGAACTGAACCGTTGGTTGTTTGGAATTGAGTTATATGAACGTTAATTCACGTGGACGAAGTCGCGGGCATCATTTAATATTAAAATAAATAGTTACTATGTAGAGAACGCTTTCTGGTCTTTCCAAGATAACAAATCGTCGAGCACAGCTTCCATTTCTGGGTTTCCACCAAAGCGTGCCAGCTGCAAAAAAGACGTAATTACAATTTAATGCTATAGATTAAATAAACGCATGGAACAATAATTTATTATTCGAATAAACTTTAGACGTACCTAATTACTAATTACATTTTAATGCTATATATATTAAATAAACGTAGGTATAGAACAATATAGCTATTTATGCAACTGCATCGTAATGAGGGTCATTTTAATTCGAGTGCTGTTTTTTGATACGAGGCTTGCCGAGTATCAAAATAGGATAGTACGAGAATTAAAATGACTAATTACGTTCAGTTGCATACAAGATTTTATCTACGACAAGGAAAATAGAATCATTAACAAAATACGCCGTAGGCTCAATAAAGTAACAAAAAGTAACTCCGTAAGCCGCCACCAGCCGCCTGTGGCGCCTCTGTCAACAAAAAGTAACTCCGTAAGCCGCCACCAGCCGCTTATGGCGCCTCTGTCGTATGAACGGTACCAAAGTGCCAGAACTCAGAGCCATAGCTTTAGGTATCCTATTTTAAGAAGATAACCATTTCGATTCAGCTCCCATACAACGAGCTGCATCGAAATGAGAAGCAAAACCGAAAGAGGGTTCATTTCGATTCAGCTGTCAAAACTCGAAATTGGAACTTTTCGATGTTGGAGTAGATAAAATAATTTTTTATTCGAATAAACTTTAGACGTAATTACATTTTAATGCTATATATCAAAATATAAACGTATAGAACAATAAATTATTTTCCGCAGCTGTAAAGTGTAAACAAGTAGTTTCTCATAGAAAGAATTATTATTATTATTATTTTGTATTGTTTTTTTAGTATTTAAAAAATTTATAATACAAAATGCCGCGAAATATTATCAATACACTTCTGTCTTTGATCAGCTGCAGCGCCATCTAGTCTAGCCCTAGCCAAAACTTAGTGACAACGATCGTAGAAAGAAAATAGATACAACGAAGTGTAACTTGGCTAGAGGATTATTCTGTGATGCAGAAAGCGCTTTACCTCTGCTCGTGCTGCACTGTCGAGGTCCTGCAGCACGTCACGCGTGTACTGCAAGCTGCCCGCCTTCTCCAGCAGCGACAAGCAGTATTTTTTCACTTCTACATCACGAGTGCGCTGACGCAGAATATCTTTGTTTTGATAAGGATAGAAAATTTCCTTTTTTTTCATATTAATTATCAAAAAACATATTATCAGACAAAGTTGTTGCAATTCACGAGCGCACGACGTGAGTATTAACCACGAGTATACAGGGTGGAAAAAAATTATGGGCCCTGGAGGGGAACTACCTTAAATCCTCAAGTTAGATAATTTTACTTAAACGAAACATTCCCTTATTTTTAAAAAGAAACAAAACTGCATTCAAAGTTTTTCAAAAATTCGCTTGTCTCACCCGGGAATCGAACCAGCTAAAAATTCAAAAAATAAACACCCGCTATTTTAATGCACTAGTCGATACAATCGATGTTAAAGATAAAATTTCTCCAAGAAATATTATGTCTTTCACTCGTCTGTCGTACAAGATATCCATAAAATCGAATTTCTCTAATCAACATTCCCTAGAACTCTTCACCGTCAACAAATAAAAGACACGTTATAATTTTCTTATAAGTCTAACATCCAAAGACATTGTATGAAGTATAAGCTTGCTAATTATCTCTAAGTACCTTGTGGAGATTTAAATAACATCCTTTTTATGAGAATTGAAAAAAAAAGAATTACTATTTAACTTCTACACTTTCGAGATAAATTACAATTCTTGTAGTTTGAAAAGTACTTAATCTTCTAATAAATCGAATTATTCTTGATAGGCCATTATTACACAATTACTAAATGGAAGCAAAACAAAACAAAATCGATAAAAATGCTCAAAATGCGACATTGAATTTCAAAATTGCTGTCCCGCACCGCAAAGTTAAACGTTTAAATTTTTAAACTTTTCGTAAGAAGGAAATGTGCATAGAATTATTATTACTATTAAACGATTTTCTTATCTAAGTCTTCCAAAAGGTACTTAGAGATAATAAAACTAGCAAGATTTGTACTTCATACAACGTCTTTGGATGTTAGAGTTATTAGAAAATTATACCTAAAGTGTCTTTTACTTGTTGAAAGTGAACAGTTCTAGGTAATGTTGACCAAAGAACTTGTATACTAAATATTCGATTTCATGGATATCTTGTACGACAGACGAGTGTAAGACATAATGTTTCTTGGAGAAATTTTATCTTTTACATCGACTGTATCGACTAGTGCAATAAAATAGCGGATGTTTATTTTTTGAATTTTTAGCTGGTTCGATTCCCGGGTGTGACAAGCGAATTTTTGAAAAACTTTGAATGCAGTTTTGTTTCTTTTTTAAAATAAGGGAATGTTTCCTTTAAGTAAAATTATCTAACTTGAGGATTTAAGGTAGTGCCCCTCCAGGGCCCATAATTTTTTTCCACCCTGTATACTTGTGGTTACGTCGTGACTCGTGTAGGTAATTGCACATTGCGTAAGTGTGCGTGTCTGTCGGAGCCTAGGTGGGAGCGGTCAGGCGCCAGCAAGCTCTCGCTCACACTTATTCAGATACGCCTTATACCATAGCCGTCTCTATCTCCTTTAGAGAGCCATGAAGTAGAAGTCTGGCAACGTCGCAGGTAGGCCGTAGGTCTATCTATGGCTCTGTCAGTCGACATTGACAAGTTTGTGTTTGGTGTTTGGTTTTGCTTCGCGTCGTGTTATTTTGTATTTAAATCATAATTAATTAACAAAAGATACAATAATTTTGGTGTTTAATGTACGGTTTCACTCAAGGTGGATAGAAACCTTTTAGAAATACATCAGTTATGACGAGATAAATCCGTTTTCGTGGTTAACTTTATATCGACTGCAAAGTATAAACAAAGCTGCTAAGGTAAGAAAGTTAAGTTTATTACTGACTGACTACTGTCAATATGTTTTAATGTAACTAATGAAGATATTTTCGATTAAAGATGTGTAGTAACTTACAATTAAGTGCCAGACTCATAATTTAAATAAGTATCTAGGTTTGAAAACATAACCTACAAAAGAAATACTCATATTATTTCATTTTGTTTGTTTATAAAAGTTATTTTAACCGTTTTAGATGCCAAGGAAATGCTGTGTGCCAGAATGCAAATCAAATTACGCCAGTGTTATCCGCATTGAAGGAGCTAAAAGTACATTTTCTTTCCCGAAAGATGCTCATCTCTCTCAAGCGTGGTTACGTGCGATTTCTCGAAAAGACTGGGTAGGTACCTACAAAACACTCAGTTGTATGCAGCAACCATTTTACAACCCATGAAATCCCGACTGAGGAAATTGTCATTGGAAGTGACGGACAAGTGTTTAAACAGCAATTGAAATACCCACGTTTAGTCGAGGGTGCAATACCCCATATATTCAATAATCTCCCATCATACATGTCGAAGAGCACTCCACCTCCAAGAAGCAACCCCGAAAAAAGGAGACAACGAGCTGAACTATTTCATGAGGAGCAGGTGTCTAAATTTTTAGAGAGTGACATAATTACATCATTCGAAGACTTAGTGCATAAATTCCAAGAAAAGTTAGGAGACTCTAGTCTCTAAATGGTTATATCGAGTGATACCTAATAAGAGGATTTATTTCTATTTGTTAAATCTTGATATTGAAAGTAATAATGGTGACAGTGACAGCAGTGTGAAAGTAGTTAATAGTGTGTTGGTGGATGAAAATCTAAGCATTCAGGTATATGTAAAAGGACATTTAATGTGTCATGAAGATTTAAGCTGGATATTACCTAGTGAACTTAAGCTATGCAGATGGTCACAGCTTGAAAATATACTATCTCGTTATTATAACAATAGTTGTGAACCAACAAAGTCATTTGACTATTGTCTTGATAGGTCTATTAATTATTTGAACGAAGCAGTTAATATTGAAAATGATAATTTTGCTGCAGAGCTTGTTCTAGACCAAATGAAATTGTTAAAAAATAAGCAACGTAGATATAGTGTTGCTACACTTATATTTTCATTTGTGATATTTAGTATTTCCTCCTGTGCCTATAATACTTTGAGGCAATACCTAATCTTGCCAACTGCAAGACATTTGCAGCAAATAACTTCGATGACTGGCCTGTGTCCGAATTCACCAGAAAATAACTATTGTTATTTAAAATCAATATGCTCTACGTGGGTAGAAAGGGAGAAAGTTGTAAATTTATTGATTGATGAAATTTATATAAAATGTGGCCTAGAGTATAAGTCCAAAACTATTCTAGGTTACGCAGAAAATAATCCAAAAAATCTTGCCAAAACCGTACAGACTTTTATGATTAGCTCTGCATTTGGTAACAAAAAAGAGGTTGTTAAGTTGTTACCAGTACATAATATATCTGGGAAATTCTTGTATGAAAATTTATTGCTCATTGTAAATTACATACAATCATTTGGACTGAAAGTACTTTCAATAATTTCTGATAACAATCGTGTAAACCAAAATTGTTTTAAGTTATTAACAGATGAATCAAATTGTAGCTTCAGTAATCCTAAATATACAGATGAAAAAATATTTGTCTTGTATGATCCAGTTCATATCTTTAAAAACATTCGTAATAATTGGATAAATTTAAATAATTGTACTTTTACATATCCTGACTTACATGAAGATAATATTATAAAAAAAGCATCCTTTCATCATTTGCGAGAATTATATAGGACTGAAAAAAATAAGTTGTGTAAAAAAGCTTTTAAATTAAACAATAAATCTATCAATCCTAATACATTTGAACGGCAAAATGTCATGTTAGTAAACAATATTTTTCATGATACCACTATCGCTGCTGTAAAATCTGAGGGTTATGTGGAAACATCAGATTTTCTACAAATTATTAGGGACTGGTGGGATATATTGAATGTGAAAAACACAGTCGAAGGTCAAGTATTAAGAAAACATAACTCTACGCCAATATTTCATAGGGATGATGATAAATTGAAGTTTTTGAAGTCAGTCTGTATTTGGCTAAGAAAATGGAAATCTTTAGAAACTTGTGTAGGTTTGACAAGAGATACTTATGAAGCTATGTTGCATACCACATCTGTCATAATTGATATTTCAAGGTATTGTTTTGAAAATTTTAATTTTGTGGTGTACATACTTCTTGGGAAGTTTCAAACTGACAATATAGAAAAAAGATTTAGTAGGTACAGGTCACTTTCTGGATGTAATTATAATGTAGCTTACAGACAAATTGTTGAGTCTGAAAAAAAAATAAGACTTCAACACTTACTAAAGCAGCGAGATCTGGTCTTTCTCAAATCTTGTACATCAGCTGAATGTTTTCAAGATGAAGTTAATATTGAGAAATTTATGTTTATAATAAACTGCAGTAATTATTTGGAAGCATGTGAAATCGATATTTCGTCTCAAATTTATGTATGTGGTTATGTTTCACATAGTTTACTAAATCGGTTTTCCTGTGAACATTGTAGAAATGTTTATATTGATGAAAATACGGCGGTAAATGATGAATATTTTAATTTGTTGCAAAGAGGGGGTTTATGTGCACCGACTGACCAAATCATGTTTATTTATTATCACATGACAGCAATTTTGGAATATATTATTAATGATGTTGATTTAGAAGTATCCTTCCTGGAATTTGTGCAACACAAAAGTTTACTTCATAATTTAACACTGTACAGCCTTCAAGCTGATACTTTTTATGTAGACTTTACAGCAGTGTGTAGTGTATGTGGAAAACAGAATAAAGAATATTATAGCATTGCTGCAAATATCTTGGCAAACATTATGCTAAATAATTATACTAAGCATAAGAATGATGTTGACAAGACAATTAATTATAAACGACGTAAATTAAACACTTTGATTTAGTATTAAGATAGAATATTTACTGCACATACCTATTATTATTTTTATTTAACCAATTTAAAAAAGGAGGTTATCAATTCGACCTGTATGTATATAATATTGTTTGAAATGTACAATATTCATATAAGTTTATCTCTGTAGGTTTCAAAACAGATGTCAAATTTCATAAGTGTTTTATGTATGTCTACGTATTTCTCAGAAATTTGAAATCAAATTGCAACAAGTAATTCTCTTTTAATTGGGTTAAGAATCTTTTAACTTAGCGATCATTGCAAGTTTCATCAAAATCAGTTCAGTAGTTTAGTAAGATATGGACTATAACTTTTGTACTTGCTTGTAAATGTGCTTGCTTTGATTATTTTTATAAGAAACTAGCTTATGATTAATTTAGTTTTAAAATCCCTCGGGAACTCTTTGATTTTCCGGAATAAAAAGTAGCCTGTGTCACTCTCCAGGTCCTCAACTATGCCCATGCAAAAAATCACGTCGATCCGTAGCTGTTGTGGCGTGATTGAAGGACAAACAAACATACGAACAAACCAACAAACACACTTTCGCATTTATAATATTAGTATGAAGTATAATGTATGTGTTTTACCTACAAGTTATTGCGTTGACTATAGGTTGACTACTTTTGTACTTGCTTGTAAATGTAATTTCTTTGACTATTTTTATAAAAAAAATTATATTGTGTATTACCTAAAAGAGGAATTAGATAGAGATTTTATTAAGTCATTTGTTGACTAAATAGGTTGACTATTTTTATACTTGCTTTTAAAGTTGTCTACTTTTTTATAAAAATACTAGCTGATGCCCGCGACGTCGTCCGCATGGATTTAGTTTTTAAAACTCCCGCGGGAACTCTATCATTATCCGAGATAAAAAGTAGCTCTCCCGGTCTGAGGAACAACTACTACATCCATTACTATACCCATGCAAAAAATCGCATCAATCCGCTGTTCTGTTTTTTTTTTTAAAGTATCCTATGTCCGTCTCCTGGTTCTAAGCTACCTCTCCACCAATTTTCAGCCAAATCGGTTCATCCGTTCTTGAGTTATAAATAGTGTAACTAACACCACTTTCTTTTATATATATAGATGTTTTACTCTATAAAGACTCTATGACATTGTTTTAACTAAATTTTTGCTATTATCGGCTATTTCATAGTGATTGTATGATGTAATCTAAATTATGTTGAAGTTGATAATACTCTTAAATATTGTTTTTTCTTTTAAGTAATAATGCATAGACGCTGCCGAGTTTCTTGCTGGTTCTTCTCGCTAGGGTTAGAGCAGCATTCCGAACCAGTGGTAGATTCTTCTTAAAAAGGCAATGAAATAAAAACAAGCTAAATAATAAGAAACCATTAAATAAAGAGAATATTCGCTTTGTGAAGAAGTTTTATTTTATTTTTTGATATACCTACCTACCTACCTACTTTATCATTACCTATCTAAATATCTTCCTTAATTGTTTTAAGAATCTTTTAACTTAGGGAACAGTGCAAATTTCATCAAGATCGGGTCAGTAGTTTCAAAGATATGTACCATAATGTCGTTTACATTGTAACTTTGTTACATCATTACCTTTTCAATTCACTTTTCGACGTTTCTAAAAACACAAAATTATGTAATTATTTAATATGTTAGTTCTCATTCATGTGGACGCCTTAAAAATAAAGCAGCTAATTAGTATAAGTAAATAATTATCAACACCGAAGACCGAAGTCTATACTGATCTATACATTCGTACTGATTTTTCATTTTACCCATGGGCCTACCAGTGGCAGTAAATTACGACGTTGCCACATTCACTTCATGGCTCCCTACAGGAGATAGATACGGCTATGCTTATACCCTGTCTCACATAGTGAGAGTGAGTGAGACTGAGCTGTCAAAAAGAAAATAAACGGTTGGACAGGGTATAAACAACCGCGAGCCAGCCAATAGGAAAACGGACATAGAAAAGTAAGGTAGGTATTTTCTGAAAGAAAAATTTCAAAAGGATACCCAATACTTGCCCACCCTCAGAGGTTTTGAGTGCATGAATGATTGGTAAAGTGAACTTCCCCTCTGTAAGATCTTCGCAAAAAGTAACCTCGGTCACCTTCAACAAAAAAAAACCAAGATTTTAGTGCACAGGGTGCCAAAATGGACCCTGTACCTCGGTACTAATAAAGTTTGTCGCTCACTAACCTACTCGACACCCGACCAGCATGATGATTGATGGCCCCTACGCTTGGCGTCCACTCGTTCATCACCCGGCCGGTAAGTGGACGTCGCGTGATCGGGTCTGCCTCGCGGGCACAGGTTTTTATAAAAATCTTTACTTGAAAGTATCCAGTTTAAGAAATTAGTCGGAATATCGACTAAGGAGGTTGGCGAATTTAGACCCAGCATTTTTAAAAACTGTTCAGATTCAGAAAACATTTAATTTTAATAATATAAATAAATTTAATTTTAAAATATAATTATTCGTAGTTCCAGATGGAAAAAGGTCAGATGGCTAATTAACATTTTCTCAAGTTTTAACCCCCCCCCCCTTGGTTTCTTGCCAGAAGCTTAAGCTTGCATAAAAAACCTTGAAAACTAGCGGTACGATGCATTACGATTTACGGTAGTTTTAAATTACCAACCTGTGCTTCCTCGGCGCTCGGCCGTTCATCTAAAGCCTGAAAAGTTAGTAAAAATAATTTTACATAATTAAATATTAATACTTATTAAAATTAAATTTTTGGAAACTGATAGAAAAACTAGATTAGATAAGTAAGTAGGTAGGTACATAATATCACTAATTTCGTTGCGGTCGTACTTATAGTTCGACTTGGCCCTGGTGTAAGGTCGACACAATCAGGGCGCAATTCTCGAGAGAGTAACTAAGTACCTATTTAAAATGTATTCGGATTTTTCCTTAAGGTGGATTTTATGGGTCTTCCCGCGAAATTCAAATTGAATTTGGTTTTTCGCAATTTGTAAACTAATACGACAAAGTAGGCTTATGGCATTCTAATTGCGACGATGGCAGAATCATCTTCTCAGGTTTATATAAAAATCTTTACTTGGAAGTGTCTAGTTTAAGAAATTATTCAGAATATCGACTAATTTGTGAGTAACTCACGTCCAACTCGATATTCTGACTAATTTCTTAAACTGAACACTTTCAAGTAATGATTGTTATATAAATCTGTGAAGATGATACCACCATCGTCGCAATTAGAAAGGCATAAGCCTACTTTGTCGTAATAGTTTACAAATTGCGAAAAACCAAATTAAATTTTAATTTCGCGGGCAGACCCGTATAATCAACCTTAAGTGTAGCTTAACACTGGTAAAAAAATAAAAAAATAAACTTTTTGAGAGAGATAATTGCGCTTGGCGATAAATAAATAATCAATGATGGAAGGATGAAGTCTAGTTTGGAGCGAGTGCCTAGAAAATGCTTACTCACTATTCTTGCCTTGAAGGTAGGTATTCAAATTATTACCTACGTGGAAATATGGGCGCTGGAAGGGCATTCCACACCTTAGCGATTCGTTTTCAGAACGTTGAACGACAGTGTTCGTGCGACTATAGGTTGGATTTCAACCACGTAAGGATGCCAACGCTCACGACTTCTCGCAGTTAAGTATATACATATAGCTTAGGAAAGTAATAACCTCTTGTTGGCTGAGGTTACAGTAGTCGTCTCTTATTTGATAGTAAAGCCCGAGAAGCTTAATGAACTCTGTATAGTCGGTCTGGTCTTCACTAAACAGTTGAAGTGTACGGACAGCCATAACGTATGAAGATCCCGTTTCTGAAAGAAATATCTATTGCAGATCAAACAGAATATACCTATTAAGATAAATTACGCAAGTTCTTATCAACATAAGACTAATTTAATTACTTACTAAACAATAACTAAGTTATACATAAGTGGGAGGTCATACAGTTTTCAAATTTCAGTCGTGAAACATGATTCTGGATTGGATTGGATTTCTCTTGGATTCTACAAGCCATATTGAATACATTCGCACTCATCTAATACAGAAATAGAATCTAATTAAAGTAAAAAAGAATTTATAAGGTGTTACACAATTGGGGATTATTTATTGATCATAAAAACCCGATTAGACTCGCTGCGGTACTTCTTACTTTATACTTCAAACGGCAAAAAATAAATAAAATAATCATATGTAGCTAGCTAGTTATTACACAACTCACGTACTTACGTAATACTTATAGTTACATATTGTTTTATTTTTTAAAAAAGCAACCCCCGAATTTCTAGTTGGTTCTACTTCTACAACTAAACTATAGGTTTAACATTTAATTATATTTATACAGACAAGTTTTGCCAATTTCAAAGTACTTAGGTACTAAACTGCAGAAACAGGAGTTTATTTAGGACCGATTTCACCAACGTCGAGTGACGTTTATACGAGGAATAAATTGGGTGTATTGACAGTTTTTGTATAGAAAATCTGCCGAAATATCTTTACGCTCGCCTGTAGGCGTGAAAAGACAACAGATAGATAGACATACTTACAGAATTTGTATACCTAAGACAGTTGATTCGCAAACGTTATCATTATTGAGAAACCTGAAAGTTAATCATCAACCGTTATCAGTGTTGAGAAACCTGAAATTTGTTCGGACTCAGTGACCTAACCTTCTAACTTCTACTTCCTTGACAACCTTGAACATACTTAAGTCTCTAATTTATTAGACATCTACTTCAACGCGGATGAAGTCGCGGGATTAGCTACAGCTAGTGCTCCATTTATATCATTTCTAGCCCCCCTTTGTCCATTGGCTGTTGACGCCTTAACGCTCGGCGACTTATTTTACGTTGGTGAAATCGGCCCTTAATTTTCAACATTGAGTCGGTATAGGTAGGTAGTAGGTACAATACTTACTTCGATGGACCATATCTTTAAATTCTTCTTCAGTCGGGCATATGAAATTATCTCGCCAGTACAATTCAAGACCCTGTCCACGAATAAGGTCAAGATATTGTTCTGAAAATATTTTTCCCGCCTAAAAGGAATGATTTGATAAATAATTATCTTATTTTACTAAAAATTCATAGTTAATTTACATATTTGTGAATACTTACCGTAAATTAGAACTACCGTAAAATAATTACGTAAAATTATAAATAGTTAAAGTTACGTACTAACATCATCTAGCTTTTCCTGACGACTTCGCTCAAGTTATAAGTTCGATTTTTCAAACCAATATTTTACTCCCTTAGGTGTTCCCTTCAAAAATCATTTCTTTGCGGATGATTACGCCTTAAGGTGGTTTATACGGGTCTGCCCGCGAAATTCAGATGTAATTTGGTTTTTCGCAATTTGTAAACTAATACGACAAAGTAGGCTTATGGCATTCTAATTGCGACGATGGCAGTATCATCTTCACAGGTTTATATAAAAATCCTTACGTGAAAGTGTCCAGTTTAAGAAATTAGTCAGAATATCGACTAATTTGTGAGAAACTCACGTCCAACTCGAGCCTAGTTTGTCGTATCAGTTTACAAATTGCGAAAAAACAAATTAAATTTGAATTTCGCGGGTAGGTAGGTATACCCGTATTACCGCCCATTGATTTGATCTGGGCGTTGATAGGTCAGTCAAGCAGTCTGTCAGTCACCTTTTCCTCATAAATATTTAGATTATAATAGCATTTCATATTCTATCACAGTGTGGCGTACGCGTATATTTCAAACTGTAGATTATGCCAGCGACTTCGTCCGCGTGGATTAAGGTTTTTTAATTCCCGCGGGAACTCTGTAAGTTTCCGGGATAAAAAGTAGTACCTAGTGTTTATTCTGGGCATGAGCTATCTCCATTCCAAATTTCAGCCAAATCGGTTCTTTCGTTGTGGCGTGAAAGAGTAGGTAGTTAGGTACCAAACATACATCCTCACAAACTTTCACATTTATATTAGTAGGATTATTTTTATGTTCAGATCTGATCAAAATATAATTATATTAAGTATGGGTTTAATTTACACTGCCAATCATACCCCTTCCAAGTTAGCCCGCTACCATCTTAGACGGTATCGTCACCTAGACCATCTAGGTCACAGGTGAGAAGTTGACGATTCAATCAAGGGCTATCATGTCATGAATACCGCCGACATAGCGCGTGTCGCGAAATTGAAGTGGAAATGGGCGGGGCACATAGTTCGAAGAGCTGATGGTCGTTGGGGTCCCAAGGTGATGGAGTGGCGACCCCGCACCGGGAAACGCAGTGTTGGCAGACCCCCCACTAGGTGGACCGACGACATCAAACGAGTCGCAGGGAGCCGCTGGATTCAAGCGGCGCAAGACCGAAGCCTGTGGAAGTCCATGCAGGAGACCTTTGTCCAGCAGTGGACGTCTATAGGTTGATAAAGAAGATGTCATGAAAAAAAATCAAAACTTTTTAAGTTACCTTAGGGCTAATATTCATAATTTTTTCCAAAGCCAAAACAAAGAGATGGAGGGACGCGTTTATTGTTAAGGGTAGACCGTACACGCAGTGCGCTGCTGGCAATCCTCGCCTTGCTAGGGTGTCATCTTGAATATCGTCGATTCTAAATTCAATTCAGTTCAATTCTTTATTTGCTTAAATGAGGGTAGGTAGGTATATAGGTACATATATAAAGATACAGAAAAATATAATTAATAATTGCTAACTACGATCGCGTGCAAATTTTTTTTTGTTTTTTATAAGAATAGCGAGCAAACGCATTTGTAGTATAGGTATCTACTACAAATGTACCAGAGGCACCACTAATGCGATTGCCGGCTTTTTAGGAATTTGTTGTAATTAAGCGGGAACACAGTCGATAGGAGTTGGTTTGGTAGTGCGTGAAAAAAAGATCTGGACGGATAGTCGAAGTGCTCCAGGCATCCAGGTGGTGTTGGTGAAATTGCCTTTGGTGGCGTGCACCGGTAATTCAATAAGACATATTCAAAAAAATATTCAGGATTAGTGTAAAAATATCTACCATAAAATCAGAAGTACCTACCAAGTTCTTGTTAGTTCGTGAATTGTTATTATGGAGTGGCCTACCTTAATTGCACGCTAATATGGTAGGTACCTAACTACCTACCTAAATAAAATCTGCCCCATTGGTCTAGTGGTTCGCATGTTCGACTGCGTATGAGGTCCCGGGTTCGACTCCCGGGTGGAGTCAGAGTTCTCTGTTAAGAAATTCTCAATAGACAGGTACCAGCCCGGAGTTGGCGATGTATCATTCCCATGTCGGATGTCCGTCCCATCGGACTATGAGATTGAAGGAATAGAGAATGCACCTGTGTATGCGCACGCGCACATACTTGTGCACTATATTAATATCTCCCGCGCAAATAGCTTGTCTCTTAGGGAGAGGGCAGACCGGCTACTTTTAGCGGCAGCAATCGCGGCGTTTTATGGCGTTCAGCGTTTTATGGCCTTTTGCGACTGCATCGCGAAAATCGCGACTCAAACGCATTCGCGTTTTTATGGCTACCGATCGCAGAATCGCAAAGTCGCGCGAATCGCTCGAAACGCGATGCACGCAAAAGGCCATAAAAACGCCGCGATCGTTGCCGCTAAAAGTAGCCAGTCTGCCCTCTCCCTAAGAATGGCCGCCCTGAGCGCATTCGGTCGTAAGGACGTCATTATTATTGTCGTACTCCTCAAGCCTCACTCTAACTGGGAGCGAAGCGAAACAAAACCTATTGTTCGATTCGCTTCGCTCCCGCCGCGTCTTTTCATACTTCGCGGCATGGGCGAAGCGCATCGCACAATAGTTTCGTTTCGCTTCGCTCCCAATGGGGCCTGCGCTTAAGAACGCGTATAACGCCAAAAAAAGTCAGATTTCGCGATGAGATAAAACATAGCCGCAACCTCATGTGAGACGTGACAAAAGAAAGCGTTTTGCGCGGAATAGGAGTGTAGTAAGCGGCAAATACTTTGTAACTCGTAAAATATTCATTTTCTTTTCAATTCACTAGGCTACTCTATTGTTAATATCAATCGGAATTTAATCAAAAAATTTTGGCTCTGTAATATGCAACACATTGAAAATAAATGAATATTGGTCAAGAATTAGACCTAACTTCGCGATTTTTTATTATCGAACAAATTTCATCATTTTATGTTTTTGCCCAAGCACGTCCCTTGGCAGTATGATGTAATTTTTGCGTGTTTTTTTCGGATGGTTGAAACTTGATCTACTACTGTAAAAATCAAATCTGTTTACTGTTAACGAGCGCACACCCACTCTTTTAAGGCGAGAGGAAGATATCAGTCTTAGATTAAATACTAGTATTCATTCTAAGATATTAGTCAAGTTTAGCTTACAGACCGTTCATTATAACTTGTCCCTTACCGTCATGTTGGCCCTTGGGTAGGGTTGCCATCTCTAAAATTTGGCAACCAGGACGCGTGAAAACCCCGGATTTTAGAGCCCAGAACCCGGACATATCAACAGGTTTTTTTTTAACATAGTCAGTGTAATAAAAAACTTAGTCTAATAAAAATTTTGTCATCCTTTATCATCATTTTAAATGTAGGTACCTAACAAAACAAAATCTTATTACAGTTTGTTACAAATTGTTTTAATTATCAGTTAGAATTTTTTTATTCTTATAATAAAACACAAATTATTAATATACCTACTCTATTTTGAAAACAAAGCCTTATAAAAATATTAAACCTAACAAAATTCAATTAAATTTTTAAACAAAAATCTTAAAATTACTGAGTCGCGGGCGGCCCAAGACTAAGTTTTTAAACCCGGACTACAAATGAAACTCCGCCCGGACGCTCCCCGGATGCCCTCTAAATTAGGACAAATCCGGGGAAACCCGGACGGATGGCAACCCTACCCTTGGCACCATTGCTTCACACAATGAAAACCCTGACAAGTGACAACCGGCTTGAGATAAGCAATGGCGCCAACAAGGTGAACGTCTGTAGCTGATATTCTTTTATAAAAAAGAAAAAAATATTATAAAATGGCATACAGTAATCCGCCGTTATGAAGAAGATTCAAAGCGTCAAGGGCATATTGTAGATTCTCTTTGGGCACTTTGAGCCAGTGGTTGAAGGCAAGGATGATCTTAACTCGGAGGTTTCGCTTCCCCTTCACTTGTTGGATGTGGTGATAGGGCGCCAAGAGCTCCTGATAAGGACATTAAAAGGACTATTTTACATTCCGCATCCCTCTCGCACATTCTAATATTTTCAATGATTGTAAATACTCGGATTACTTTTGACAAAATGTGATCAATCTTCAACAATAAATTACGGTTCATTGAGATAATTAATATAGTTTTTTTTGATAGAGAAAATGTCGAATAAGTTCTATTTACTTTTATCGCTTATTCTCTCTCAAAAAAGCTATATTATTTAAAATTTCCGTAATTTAATTTTCAACAGAATCTGAGATTTTTACAATCATTGAAAATATTAGAATGTGAGAGAAAGTATCCTCATAAGGGCCTTTAAGCATTGCATTACATTACATTTGAATCCGATCAGAATCCAAAACAAGATATATTAAAATTCTCGGATCGAATCCGGATGTCGATTTTACACTGCGTCTGTTTTTCCGACTTTCAACGGATGTTCGGCTTTCAACGGACTTTCAACGGATGATGATCGGCTTTCGCCTTTCGGAAAACGAAATTCGGATCGGACGCAGTTTCGGGCGAGCATTCAAACAAAGGTACCCAGTTTGTGGTTGATTCTGTCCGTGAACAACTCTCCGAATTGGAGATACCCTTGAATTGTCGAAGGAAGATTTAGATACCTATTCTCGGATTTGAAATATGAAATTCGGATAGTGCGCAACCCTTCATACAAATAGTAGATACCTACTACGGCTACGTCGGATCGAGAATTCTTGGATTCGGATCCTTTCGGATCGGATGCAGTGCGGAAAGAGCCTACCATCTAATACATGAGTTGTCATGTGTGGAACACCTAACTATTAGTTAGGTACTATCCACCCACGACAACTCAGTAAATTATATAATATAACTCAGTATAATACATAATAGTATAGTCAAAATACTATATTTCTGAACAAGATTTCGCTCGCGTTTTTTGAGCTGTCTCCATTCCTTTCAGCCAAATCGGTTCATTCGTTGTGTCGTGAAGGATTAACAAACATTTTTAAATACTTAATATTAGTAGGCAGAAGAGTCTTGACGGGTGCCACCGGCTAGAATGGGGCGGGGCTGGTTTAGGCTTATGGCTAGGGCTAGGTTTTTAAAAATCTCGCGGGAACCCTTCGTTTTTCCGAGATAAAACGTAGCCTATGTCACTCTCCTAGTCCTCAATTATACCCATGCAAAAATCACGTCGATCCATACCCACTAGTTCTGTTGCAGCGTACCTAATTGAAGGATCAACCAACAAACAAACACTTCGATATTGAACCGACGAGCTGCTATTATTTTGAATAAAACCTCTCTAAAAATAGTTAAATAAAAAATAATAATATTGTACAAATGATTATTTTGAAGAGAGTAACAGTTGAGTTTCTTGCCGGCTCTTCTCAGCAGAATCCGTTTTCCTCTAGCCGGTGGTAGAGTCATAACGTGTCATAAGGCCACAGGTTGGCCTGCGTGAAATAAATAATTTTCAATTTTGATTTTTTTTTACTTGTCACAAGTTGGTCTACAAAAATAATTTTGAATTTACTTACTTTTTCGAAATAAAAATCACTATACACTTTTTCTTCAGTCATATTATTAATAATATAAATATTATATCACTTTAAATGCCACTATGACTACAGCTATTATTATTATATATTATTATTTTTACTAAATTATTTATTTTATTTCACACGCTGTTCAATTGAAAGAGTGACTCGAATGGCTGATGCGATGAATAATTGAATATTACCAATGCACTGGCCACTGACAGAGTTTGAGGTTAATAAGGTAATACGATTCTTCACAGTTTTCCTCATTCGTCTCAAAGGTCACTGAACGTAAGGTCGGTTGCCCCCATAAACTTAGTACCCAATTTAGGTACTAGTGAACCCGCCCCGGCTTCGCACGGGTGCCTACCCGTACAAAACAAACACAATGGTATAATCATCTAGGGCCTAGAGGTTAATGATAAAGTCTATGTCTATGGCTAAAACCCCCATATAAATATGGAATGGCTGTTGTCGATCGTTGTCCCTTATGTGAGTGACTTTTGCTGCTACCCGTGAAGCATTAGGTATGTCCCCTATCTCCTATAATATGTATCTGATCTTCATCAAAATTAGACATACTATGCCTGATATTATACACTTTTAAATTAAAAAAATAATGATTAAAATCGGTTCAAATTTGACGGAATTATGAAGTAAAACCGATAAAAACATTCATCCCTTATCCTGGAAGAACCTTATTGTTTATCAGGATAAAAACTATGCTATATGTTGACCCGGAGTATCACCTACTACTATACCAAATTTCATACAATTCCGTTCAGTAGTTTTTGCGTGATGCCCGGACAGACAGACAGACAGACAGACAGACAGACAAAAATTAAATAAAAATCTGTTTTGGGATCAGTATTGATAATAAAGCATCCCCCGGTTAAAATTTTCGAAATAGATTAAATGTACAGAAATCGTCCAGTTACAGTTTTATTATAAGTATAGATATAGATATAGATAGATTACCGTAAGAAGACATACAAAGTGGGAGGAGCGAAAAATCTCTTACGGCAATTCCTAAAGATAGAAAACGAAAGGGAACATGGATACCAATTGTCTAAGTTATTCTATTGAATATTGATCGTATTCGTATTCGAACATTAGCGTCAAAGTATAAAATCCTTGATCGTATAAATTTAAAGTCTTATATTCAGTACGACCGATTTTAATATGGAGCGTTATGGAGCGCATCGTAGTTCGTACATACGTAAATATATTATAAGAATGCATACACGAAATTGAGCTCTAATTCAATGCTCTTATGGACGCTAAAGTCATCGAATACGATTACGATCAATGGAATAACTTTAGACAATCGCACCTCTGATATAGCTGTGACCAGATTTCAATGAAAAATTGATCAAATTGGTTACGTCAAAATAAATGCTATGGACATTATTATAAGAACTATATTTCTTTGAAATTTTACGGTTACGTTAGTAAATTATTACGTCTATGGTTGCGCCAGTCCTCATAATCTTGGATATTTAGGTACAGGTGCTAAGTGCTAACTGCTAACGAAAACGGAAACAGACAATGTATTTTTAATATTCACAGCAAGGAATCAATTACATAATCTATCTAAACTTGATTTTAATTGAAAAACAACAATTAATGTTAATAATTTTATTAAACTTAAAACCGCAATGTACTTACAAACTTTCGTAAACGCGTAAAGTTAAGGAAATATCAGAATTTTATGATATTTCCATATTGGGTAGGTTAACACTTTAAAACACTATGAAAAAAAAATTCTAAAGGTAGGTAGGTAGTTAGTTATTTCAGTTGGATGGATCAACTCTTATTTTGCAACACCGGCCAATAATTTTAATAACAAATAAAACCAGCCAAGTGCGAGTTGGACTCGCGCACCGCGGGTAACGTACTCTAGAAGTAAAAGTAAGACGATAATATTATATTAATTTGCATAAATATTAATCGTTAACAAATTTGTAGAGGTATATTGTTAATATAAAAAAACCGGGCAAGTGCGTGTCGGGCCACGCGAAGTGTAGGGTTCCGTAGTTGAAAGTATCAAATATTATTGCTGACCTAGGATAGTGCTTTTATTTTATTTATGAATATTGAATACATTTTGAGTTCCATAGTTTAAATACTATAATATACTACAAAATATGCAACTTACACTACGTGTAATACCTAACTTAGGAAAAACAGATATAACTCCTTAACTAATGAACCCTACTTAGCCGTGATAGTTTTCCTTTAAAATTCATTATATATACTACTGCTGTGAATTTTTTCTTTTATCCTTTATACAACCATTTAGCTGGCAGAGGGGGAGGGGGCACTTGACTCTAATAAAATTTAGCACTTTAAAATATCATTTTTCACAAACGGATCCCTGAATCGAAAAATGGTGCTCCCACACCCATAATATTTTTGAAAGACCTATTCAACGACACCCCACACTATGAGATAGACGAAAAAAAAAATTCATCCCCACTTTACATGTAGTGGAGGTACCCTAAAAAAAATTTCACAATTTTTTTTCACCACTTTGTCGGCGGGGTTGATATTTATACACTTGTCAAATTACAGATTTCTAGTACCAATAGTCTCTGAGCTAAACCGCGGGCGGATAGACAGACAGATAGGCAGACAGACGGACGGACATGGCGAACTTATAAGGGTTCCTTGTTTACTACGGAACCCTAAAAAACTATGCTTGTTAGAGCGTTGGTTATATTTTTCCTGTAAAATATTTTAAGTAAACTTCTATTGACCATAATTATTTCTGATTTTTAGATTGGTAAACTTCGGTTATAAGGGGGGGAACGGGGGAACGTATATTATATTTTTTGACAAATAGGTATAGATAGCTAAAATTCCTTCTTCCTCTTTCTCCAAACATGGGCGAATACCTTTTGTCCTTCCTTTTATTGCTTCCAAGTCATTAGCTCATCGAGACAAGCCTCCATTTGCGGGTTGCCACCTAAACGGGCAATCTAAAAAAAAGAGCATGAATAAAAATGCCGATCTAATGTGTTTCCGTTTCTATGACACATTTTAAAAAATCTTACGTGAAGTAAGGTCTACATGTAGACCTTGAAGAAAAACTATGCATAGTTTTTATCTTTTTTAATTCATATAGGTATTTACCTACAGTCATCATCACTATTGAGCGCAGCGTCTCCTCTCAGAGATGGGTTATAGGCCATAGTTCACCATGCTGGCCCAATGTGAATTGGCAGACTTCACACACCTTTGAGAACATTATGAAGAACTCTTGGGTGTGCAGGTTACCTCACGATGTTTTCCTTCACCGTTGAAGCTTGTGATATTTAATTTCTTAAACTCTTTTTTATTCAAATAAACTATTTTACAAGTGCTTTTGAATCTTCGATGAGTCTACCACTGGTTCGGAATGCCGTTCCTGCCGAGAAGAAACAGCAAGAAACTCGGCAGTTGCTCTTTTCAAAAGTTTACAATATAATAGATATTATGCTATGTATGCAGTGTTTCCACAATAAGGGGAAGTTCCACAAAAGCATAACTAATTATATCTAATTATAATTCAACACATGGGAAGACGGGCAGACAGAAAGTAGCCCCATTCCCGCCGGTGACACCCGTTCACGAGCATGATATGTATGATACCTACCCAACACCTTGTTACCCAGGTTGTTGCTCCACCATTAGATCCGCCTAACCCCTTCTCATTCGAGAGGAGACGAGCTCATACCTAATTTAGGATTTGTAGTCGCTTCGCGCACTACACTGGGCACAATCCTAAATCTATGCTACCAACGCTTTTATTAACCGATTTAAAAAAAAGGAGTTTCTCAATCTGACGCGTATTTTTTTTATGTCGATGTTACTCCATAACTACTTACTTCTACTTTATTTGTGTCTAAGTGATGTCTTAAAATGAGTATTTGAATATTAGTATTCAATTCGATGCCTCATCATGGGTAGCATAAGTATGTCACGCACTCTTTAAACATTTCTGTGGTGGTGTCGTGTGATGAGGGTTGAATTACGTTCCCTCAAATATGGTTGAGCGAAGCAACGGCTGGGTCATGGGTCATGCTCGAGAACGGGTGCCACTGGCGGGAATGGGAATGGCTACTTTATATCGGCCCATCTTAAGATATATTGCATTGTTATTAGGTATGCATTTTTGGAAATTCCTCATTGTGGAAACACTTCAACCATAGCATAGTATTTATTGTTTTGTAAACTTGTTTGGAAAGAGCATCCGCGGAGTTTCTTGCTGGTTCTTCTCGGCAGGAAGGGCATTCCGAAGCAGTGGTAGTCTGACGATTCAAAAGTACTTGTAAAAAGTTTATTTGAATAAAAAATATTTTTCTATTCTATTCCATAACTCCGTCCGGTTCGGAATGCAGATTCTGCTGATATGAGAAAAGTCTGCAAGAAACTCAGCAGTTGCTCTTTTCAAAACAACATAATACATTATTGATGAATAGCTAATAAGAAAACAAGTTACAATGTAATCAGTCGCACCATCTCGTGGCAGGATGCCAAGCCGATTGTTTCCATGCAACTTTGTCACTAACTTTGTAGGTAGGTAGACAGATAATCTCGATAGTGTTTTATTTAACACATTGTCTTTAAGCTATTGCATAGCTTTTATCGCGGGCTTTGAACTAGGACAAACAGTTTGAGCGCGGCGACCGAATCAAGAAATTCCGTAACGAAAAAACCTAACACCGTCGTTCAGTAAGCGTTCAACATTTTAGAGGTTTTCAAGTAGCTCTATTTGGCGTAGTGGGCGAGCGACCGCTTTCGAGCGCCGATGTCACAGGTTCGAATCTCACTCGCGAAGTAGTGACAGTTCGCTTTTCTTGTTTGTTTGTTAGGGTTCCGTACCCAAAGGGTACCAACGGGACCGTATTACTAAGCCTACGCTGTCCGTCCGTCCGTCCGTCCGTCCGTCCGTCCGTCCGTCTGTCAGCGGGCTGTATCTCGTAAACCGTAATAGATAGACAGATGAAATTTTCACATATTATGTATTTCTCTTGCCGCTATAACAACAAATAATAAAAATTAAATTAAATTAAAAAAATTAAATTAAAATATTTCCATGGGTACATGAAAATATTTTAATTTAATTTTTTTTAACGGAACCCTAAAAGAGCGAGTCCCGATTCGCACTTGGCCGATTTTTTTTTAGTTATTATTTTTTTGCATAATTTTTATTATGCAAAAAAATATTGCATTAATATTATAATTGCATAAGTTGATAAAAAATGCTATGCAATAGCTTTACCGCGGCAGTCCCCGAGTGCCACTTAATTTTTTTTGTGTAGTGTAGGCCCAATGCCTAATAGTGATAGTAGAGTAAGATGATGATGATAATCCTTACTAATATTGTAAATGCGAAAGTGTGTTTGTTTGTTGGTTTCTCCTTCAATCACGCCGCAACAGGGCTACGGATCGACGTGATTTTTGCAAGGGTATAGTCGAGGACCTGGAGAGAGACATAGGATACTTTTAATCCCGGAAAATTAAAGAGTTCCCGAGGGATTTTAAACACTAAATCCACGCGGACGAAGTCGCGGGCATCAGCTAGTTACTTAATAAAAAGATGAATATGTACCTCAGCTCTTGCGCATCGGTCCAGGTCCTGCATCACGTCTCGCGTGTACTGCAAGCTACCGGCCTTCTCCAGAAGAGACACGCAGTATTTCTTCAAATCGACGTCACGTGTTCTTTGACGTAGAATATCTTTATAATTATTATCGTTCAGAAAAGTAATTGTTGTATTGTGAAAATTGTTACCCATTTATTAATTAATTAAACTAATAGCTATTATTTTCTTTTTAGAAAATTTTACTAGGTATATTTATCGGTTTTTTAATTCCCGCGGGAATCTGTAATTTTGAGGGATAAAAAGCCTATGTGTTAATCCCGGGTATGAGCTATTTCCATTCCAAATTTCAGCCAAATCGGTTCATTTATTGGCGTGAAAGTGTAACAAACATCCATCCATACATCCATCCTCACAAACTTTCATATTTATAATATTACTAGGACTAGGTTAGGTAATAGGATTAATACGATAGTAGGATGGAACTCCATAGCAAATGTTTGGTATAAAATTTGCTCTTTTCGTTTCCACCACATACCTATACCTAACCAAGAATTTTAGGAGGCTAAGGTTCTCAAGGACTCAGGACCAGATTACCCGTTAGGGCCTTTAAAAGGATACTTGATATCGGTCCTCTTTCAGGAGTGTTCATCGCGTGAACTATCGGAAAACTGTACTTTCCCTCAGTCAGATCTTCGCAATAACTGGTGTTCTTCTCTGCCTTCTAACAAATAAAAACAAACATTACCCATGGCGTCAGGAAAAAGAGCGCAGAAGGCGGATTGCGTAAAAGAGTTCATTGAAATAATTGCTAGTTTCAATTGTGGCAATTAGCTGTATTTATGGCATTCTTTTAAATCATTATTTGATATCAATATATATCACAAGCCAAGCTAAGGTGAAGGAAAACATGCATCTTGAGGAAAACTGCACACCTGAGAGTTCTTCATAATGTTCTCAAAGGCGTGTGAAATATGCCAATTTGCATCGGGCCTATGGCCTATAATCCTTATCTGAGACATAGTCTGAGGGGAGACCTGCGCTCAGTAGTGAGCCGTTGATTGGTTGCTGAACTTGCCGATGATGATAATGATGATGATGGCATTCTTGATGTAATCATGCATTTCAGGCAATAGGAAGAGAATATTGGCCAATCAGAGATGATCAACGGCGCTGGTATCCTCTTATCCCCTGGTATTCTCTGGGTTCTAATCTAAAAAGATAAAGTACAATTTCCTGTAACAACTTGAGTTTGGGTGAGAGAAGGAGCTTTTAATTGCTGTAAACACCCTTGCCTTTGCAAACAGCAATTGCCATAAACTTACTGCCTTTACTGTTAAAACTTACTGTAGGTACCTCAACCCCATTTTTCACCCACCTTACCTAAATCACCTTCTAAGTAGTAGTGTAGTAGTAGTACGTAGGTAGTCCCTCAATACTATCCCTTACCTAATGTCATTTCCACCTGAAAATCACTTAAGTTTAGGGAGCCCGTAAAAGTTAAGGAACGTTGGTGAAACGAGCATAAGTCCTTCTTCGGTTACCTACCTACCATAGTGGAGGACAAAACGTGAAAACAGGGGTGTTCCCTTCGAACTATAACGTTAAGAAGCGCATTAGTCAACGTGGGAATATGTCATTTTTAGTAAGCCTTTAAAAGCCGACTACGTACAGTGCGACAAGTATAATTTGGCGCGGCTGTGCGCCACTGTGCTCAACATTACTATTGCCATTGTATAGAACATGAGACTTTTAGGGAAAAAACATTTTTAATTATTTTACCAATAAACGTAACAGGCACAGCACACAATGTATCCAATAGTGAATTTTCAAGATGGTAATGAACAAAGAGTGCAGAAATTGGATGACCGAATTAGTTCCTCAAAATGCCACCGCCAACTTATATATATTGTGGCACTGTAGTATCGTCACATTAGTAAGACGAGCTCACAGAAAATTATTGAAAAATGACGTTCTGTGGTGTGAAAGAAAGGGTGTCATAATTCATCACAAGGACCATATATATATAAGAGAAGTGACGCCTCAATATATTATATTTATTTTTATATTGCGCCATTTAAATGAAATCATTGATTTACCTGTTTAATATTAATATCTTCTACTCCCGGCCATTCTTCTTGCTCCTTCAAAACAAAATAATAAAATTAAATAAAACTGGCCAATTATACGAGTTTCACTAGGATCACCTACGTACTTTGAGTATTAAGTGCTGGTTTAATACTCAAAGCCTACGTACAATATATGGGCACAGTATAAGGGGACAGACCACGTCAGACTCTGTGATATATGGGTAAGGCCCTTTTTTGCCCTGTTGCACAATGGAAATCACAAAGTGTCAAAGTGTGCCAGCGTCTCACCTGAGATGGTCCGTCTACCGTTACTAGGTGCATTTAAAAATATAGTCTTGTGCAGTACATATACTAAGTACTATTATTGATAATGAAATACCAACACTGTACAAGAAGGAACTATTCTGTATGCTAAAATAGTACATCCTTCTTTCAATACACTCTCCGTTCGCTCGGCTCGAAACGAGCGGAATACAAGGAATCAGACGATTAGAACATCGTTTATTTAGTTCTTCGTTACTTGCTGACATAAGTATTTAGTCTGTGATTCTTTCGCTTGACTCCGAACTACTGTACTTATAGTATTGGAACTTGGAAGTCCGAACTAGTACATTCAAAAGAATGTACTAGTTCGGGGCGCTTCGGGGGCGTCCATAAATTACGTGAGATATTTATGGGGGGGGAGGGGGTCGAGTCAAATCTCATCTAATCTTACGTTGGAGAGAGGGGGGGTCTCGGCAAATATCGCGCAATTTTTCTTCTGATTGAAACAAAAAAAAGTATACTATTTTGGTCCATTTAATCCAGATTGTACATGCTTAAGATTTAATCTTAAGCGTACCTAATCGTAATACGATTAAGATCATTCTAATTCGTTCGAAAGAAAATAATTTCATTCACACTTCGACGTTACACATTTACTGACTGTCAAACCACCATATTTGTTTTATACCAAATAGCTCAATTTAATCTGAATTACGTTTACGTAAGAAACCCACATTTTGAAAAATCTCACGTGAGATTGGGGGATGGGGGAGGGGGTTGAATAAAATCTCACGACATCTCACCAGGGGGGGAGGGAGGGACAGAAAATTTAAAAAAACACCTCACGTAATTTATGGACGCCCCCTTCTTGTAGTGACCGAGCGAGAACAAGCCTACTTTAAATTGTGGAAAAATTCATAAAAAATGTTGAAATTATAAATTAAAGTAATTATACTGTACCTCCTGCTGTATCAAATTGCAGTAGTCATCTCTAATCTGGAAGTAAAGACCGAGGAGTAGGGCCAAGTGGCACAAATCAGTTTTGTACTCGCTGAATAGTTGACACAAGCGAACACCCAGCGTGAACATTCTACCAGTTTCTGCAAAGAACAACAATAGGGTATTTGACTGTTGTCAAAATGTGGATAGTATTAATTAATTAATTATTTAACCGCAAGTATTTAACCGACGAATAAAGTTCACGTTTTGACAGTTTTTGTGTCGGCAATCTGTCAAAACTTCAACATTTGTCAAAGTTAAACTAAGTTGTGTTAAAGTTTACTTGAAGGTCACGAAGGTGGGAAACTGGCCCATAATCGTAAATATAACATTTAATTAAAAAGGTTAAAAATTAATCACTCCATCACTGATATAAATGTAGTACCTACCTACTGATGTTTTAAATCATGTAAACTTATTTTTTTTAAGATCTTTATGTACGAGTAGGTATTAATGCTAGTGTATGAAAACTAACTGCGTTTGGCCATGTTTTTGTACTCCTCTTCGGTGGGGCACAGAAAATTGTCACGCCAGTATAGATCGGAGCCTTGGCCTCGGAGGGCGTCAAGGAACTCTTCGGCGTATATTTCTGCTCCCTGAAACAATTACAGGTATAAGGGCCGATGTCACCAATGTAAAATAAATCTTATCCAAAACTGTCAAAATATTGTCATAAGACTTATTTTACGGCCCTAAGGGCCAATTTCACCATTCGCTATAGAAACCTAGTTTAATAAAACCAAGTTTAGCTTACCTACCGTACAATTTGACCTCGGATTAAGTCAAACCGATTTAACCAGCTCTATACCTACTAATCGCGTTTAGTAAAACTAAGTTTACATGAAATGTTGTCATGATAATAGACAAAATCATGGAAATAGTAAAGCAAAGTTAAATGCATTAAAGTTTCTGTGTTAGTTAATTTGTTTTCTAGTTTATTTTGTACCAAAATGTCCACTTTAAAAAGAAAAAGAGACCCCAGTTTTGCCGCCAGCGACACTTGCTCTTTAAACTCGTTCAAAGGAGCTATACGTCGAAAATTACGTATTTAGAATTTAAACCGCGTTTAACTTTTTAGGGTTCCGTAGTAAACAAGGAACCCTTATAGTTTCGCCATGTCCGTCCGTCTGTCTGCCTGTCCGTTCGTCCGCGGTTTAGCTCAGAGACTATTTTGGTACTAGAAATCTGTAATTTGACAAGGGTATAAATATCAATTACGCCGACAAAGTGGTGATATAAAATTGTGAAAAATCATTTTTTTAGGGTACCTCCCCTACATGTACAGTGGGGATGAATTTTTTTTTTCTTGTCTATCCCATAGTGTGGGGTGTCGTTGAATAGGTATTTCAAAAATATTGTGGGTGTGCGAACACCATTTTTCAATTCAGGGATCCGTTTGTTAAATATGATATTTTAAAGTGCTAAATTTTATTAGAGTCAAGTGTCCCCCCCTCTGCCGGCTAAATGGTTGTATATAGGATACAAGAAAAAATTCACAGCAGTAGTATATATAATGAATTTTAAAGGAAAACTATCACGGCTAAGTAGGGTTCATTAGTTAAGGAGTTATATCTGTTTTTTCCAAGTTAGTCTTTACACGTAGTGTAAGTTGCATATTTTGTAGTATATTATAGTATTTAAACCATGGAACTCAAAATGTATATTGAGACTTTCAACTACGGAACCCTACATTGCGCGTGGCCCGACACGCACTTGGCCGGTTTTTCTTACATATGGTCAAACTCATGTTTGATCATACAGATTTTTTCTGTTGGCGGATTATAGCAAAATAATTTTAACCTTTTCTTGCTAATATTGAAATAATTATATGTAGGTGTAGCTACTTTCAGCGTTGTAGCACCTCTGTGATGTTGGTTGGCGCTCACTAATCAACCCAGCACCCGTTTCGTATTTATGGGCTCCTATGTACCTAAATGTTATTGCAAAAGCCCGTATATTGGTTAATCCTAGGTTTCATTTGTAAATCTGGATTTACCAACATGAGTTGATAAATGTAAGGATTTTCTTAAAGATACTTTAAGATACGAACATTTTTTTATGTTTAGTGAAGTTGTCCTACCTTAGGGTGTAACTTCACAACTTTCTCCAAAAACAAAAATAATACGTGAACTGAGGTGTTGATGGTAAGGGGTATTCCAAAAACCCTATGGGCTGCCGGTAGAGCCCGCCGTTGAAGAGCGTTGTCTTGTACATCGTCGAACCTTGAACAAATTCGTACCATTAGGTAAGAGAAGAGACGTATAACAAGAGTAAAATAAAAATTTTAAACACCCCCGACATGTGAATCTATGGCCAGACTATGTATGATATACAGTTTACTGCTCCATCATTAGATCTTCCTCCTCGTTCCTCGATCATCATCCATCGAGCGAGCTCAAACACACTATAATATCTGCTGTAAGTTACTGAGGACTTGGGATCCCGCAGACTATTTGATGCTGCAGCATCAGCACAAAGTTACCATTTGGAAACAATCCGAAATAATAGTAGGTACAGCAAATTTCAAATCAATTGGAGCAGTGAAAGCTTGTAAGACTTTAATCAAGTAGGAAATGAGCTGATGATCTCCAAACGCTTGAGCATATCTCAAAGATCCACCTCTATTACGTTAGCTTTCAAGCGTAAAAATCCGCTTCAAAATCGGTCAATTTGTTAGGGAGTTATGAAGGAACAGACAGACACACAGACAGTCAAACTTATATTCATGGGTAGCCTAAGTATGTCACGCTCTATTTAAACATTTCTGTGGTGATGTCGTGTGATGCGGGTTGTTACGTTCCCTCAAATATGGTTGAGCGAAGCAATGGCTGGGTCATGCGTCATGCACGTGAACGGGTTCCACCGGTGGGAATGGGGCTACTTTCTGTCTTCCCGTCTTAAAATGTGTTGAATTATAATTAGGTATGCTTTTGTGGAACTCATTGTGGAAACACTGCATAGTATCTATTATTAGGTATTATAAACTTGTTTTGAAAAGTGCAACCACCGAGTTTCTTGTAGGTTCTTCTCGGCAGGAAGGGCATTCCGAACCAGTGGTTGACTCATCGACGATTCAAAAGCACTTGTAAAAAAGAAAACATTTCTATTCTTTAACACCCCTCTTTTTGGCGGGGGCTAGGTAATAAACTGACTCACAACAGCGTTCCAACATGCAGCAGGTTCACAAGGTCTACGACCTGGTGGAGTTTCTGGTCGGGCAGCCTCAGCCAGTGGTTGAACGCCAGCGCGATCTTCGTACGCAGCTGCTTGCCTTTGATCTGCAGGAGATGCGTGTAGGGCGCGAGGATCTCCTAGAAACAGAACCACAAAAATTTAATATAAAAAATATTTTGAAAACCGACTTCAAACGCCCGCGCCACTTCTTCTTTATCAACTGATAGACAAAGGTCTCATGCATGGACTTCCACAGGCCTCGGTCTTGCACCACCTGAATCCAGCGGCTCCCTGCGACTCGTTTGATGTCGTCGGTCCACCTGGTGGGGGGGTCTGCCAACACTGCGCTTTCCGGTGCGAGGTCGCCACTCCAACACCTTGGGATCCCAACGACCATCAGCTCTTCGAACTATGTGCCCCGCCCATTTCCACTTGTTTCGCGACTCGCTGAGCTATGTCGGTGACTTTGGTTCTCCTACGGATCTCCTCATTTCTGATTCGATCCCGCAGGGACACTGCCGAGCATAGCTCTCTCCATTGCCCGCTGAGCGATCCTGAGCCTACTTATGAGGCCCTTAGTTAGCGACCATGTCTCGGACCCGTAAGTCATCACTGGCAACACGCACTGTTCGAAGACTTTAGTTATCAGGCACTGAGGACCTCAACACAGCCCAAGTTTCCACCGAATCGAAGGCTTTCTCATAGTCCACAAATGCTAAACAAAGTGGCCGTTTATACTCTTCCGTCTTTTGTATAACCGCGCCACTACACAGTATATAATTTATTGTTCATTATTTAAAAACCGCTCGACCGATTTCGATAAAATTTAAATGGGACTACCTGAGAAGTATATCCTTTCAAACAAGAAAAGAATTTTCCAAATCGGTTCTGGCGTTTTCGAGTAATCGGTGAACATACATAAAAAATAGATTCCGACGAATTGAGAACCTCCTCCTTTTTTGAAGTCGGTTAAAAATTATTCATAATTTGAAGTCTCAATGGCCCGACGGTTAATGGTGCAGACTGAAAACGCAAAGGTCGCAGATTCGAACCCCACCCACTCCTAGCACAAACTCCCCGTTTTTTGGAGGGGTAGACATTAGTCAACGTCAGTTTGGCTGATATTAAATAGTTGACCGAATCCGGCCACGGTGGCCAATCTACTCCGAGTTTAGCCATATTTTGTGCGGGAGATATTATAGTACACGTGTGTTTGGGCAAACACAGGTGCTCTCTATTCCCAAACTCTCATAATCCGGTGGGACGGAAATCTGACACGATACGACGAAAGGATTTTTGAAAATTCAACCCCTGAGGAGTAAAATAGGGGTTTGAAAAATCAAACTTATAGTGAGCAAGTCGAAGCCAAGAGCTAGTCTATCTTTTCTTTTCAAATTAACGCATACCAAGCTTATTTTGTCTTATTTTTAAACGACTTCGAAAAAGGAGCAGGTTCTCAATTCGTCGGAATCTTTATTTTTCATGTAGGTATGTTCACCGATTACTCGAAGACGCCAGAACCGATTTAAAAAAATCTTTTTTGGTTTCAAAGAGTATACCTCCCCGGTGCGTGGTCCCATTAAAATTTTATCGAAACCAGTCGAGCTGTTTTTAAAATAACAACAATAAATTATATACTTTGTTGTTGCGCGGGCGGTTGAAGACGGTTTTTTAAAAAGAATTTTTATATTAAATTTATTACTAGTGGTTCGCCCCGAACTGAGACCTCGCGGTAACGGTTTCCCATAATTACTTATTCATTCAATAGATACATGATGATCAAAATTGACATTATTATTATGCCCGTTTTCACCAACCATACCTAAATCATCCCCTTTGTAGAAGTCTCTTTACGTAGGTAGCCCCTAAATACAATCCTAACATCCCAATGTCATTTTCACCTTTAGTTGTCCCGTAGAGGTTCGTAATAACAAAGTTGACAGAAAGTGTCAACTAACTTAACATAGGTAGCCCGTAAAGATTAGGGAACTGTAGTGAAATCCTCAAGGCCTCAATCAAACTTAGGTAGGTATAGTTTTTTGGAACATTCAAATTAAATTACTTGTACACAGCGTCAACTATCGACACGATCAGAAAACATGTAAAAACAAACTGCAACGTGAAGTTTTATTGATGTTTGCTAAATGACTAAATAATAATTTTAATTGAATAATATGTTACCTATAGCTGCATTATTTGCTATATGAGATGAGAGCGCCATCTATTGACATCATTGTGAAGTTCTGTTGTTGCTGCTCATTAAAAGTTAAATAATTTAGTTTCCTTATTACATTTATCTAATTTTAGTATTTGTTGTTCAAGTACATGATATTACGCTAAAATTATAAAACTTTCAAGCCCCAGCTTTCAATGGTTATTCCGTTGTGAGGTCAAATATAATCTCCACTTTGAAAGCCCCTCATTTCGTCAATTTTAGGAAAAAAATTAAAAAAAAAATACTTTTGTACTCTGTTCCAAATTATCTTTAAAATGAGCCTACTATAACTCTATGAAGCGCAAAAATTTTTTTTTTCTTCGCATTCGCTTCTATGAGAGCCCCCCTGAAATAAAGATTTTTATAACTTTTTAAGCCATTTTCGGCTGGAGGCCATCGGTTTACATATTATATCTAAAATTGAAGTAATTACGTTCAGTAATTCAGAAGTTATAAGGCTCTGACAGACGGACGGACGGACGGACGGACGGACGGACGGACGGACGGACGGACGGACGGACGGACGGACGGACGGACAAGTGCAAATTCACTCAAGTAGACTCAAAGACCTTCGCTTCGCTCGGTCGATTAGCTATCAATTCACATAAAATTTCATCATGGGGCTTTCAATGTTAAAGGCTGCCGGTATAACAAGCTTACCCTTGACTAGTATACTCCTTTCCCCTCCAAATAAACGGAAAGCTTTGGTCCGACAATAGTATATCCGGTGGGGATCGAACCGTCGACATATCGTTTTCAGTCCGCACCCTAACCATTGAGCCATTGAGGCTATATTATGGGAGAGCTAAGCATATTGAGGACAACGAACCTACCTCTTCTAATTCAAATTCCTTGTTGGTAATTTCTGAAGCTTGCGACATATTAACTCATATATATATCTTCTTCTTATGAATAAAAATCAATTTGCTCTTCGTCAGTCTGAACTAAAAGTGCTGGCTAAAACTCAAAAATTGTTTTTTTTTGTTTTGTTCGATTCGAGTGGTTTAAAAACAAAAAAGCCGGCCAATTGCGAGTCGGACTCGCGCACCGAGGGTTCCGTACTCCAAAAGTAAAAGTAAAACGATAATATTATATTAATTTGCTTGATTATCGTTAACTTTGTTTATAGAGGTTTATTGTTAATATAAAAAAAAGAGCGTTGGTTTTATTTTTCCTGTAAAATATACATAAATCTCTATTGATCATAATTATTTCACATTTTACGATTGGTAAACTTCGGAGATAAGGGGGGGGGGGGGGCGGTATTTTTTTCGACATTTTGGCCAATTACTCAAAAACTATTATATATAGAAATAAATGAAAAACTGTTTTAGAATGCACAAGTAAAGCCCTTTCATATGATACCCCACTCGGTATAGTTATCTTACTTTGAAATTTCAAACCCCCGATTTTCCCCCTTTTTTAAGCAAAGTAAAATAATTTTCGCGTTGTTTTTATTTTTTCTGTAAAATATACATAAACTTCTATTGACCATAATTATTTCAGATTTTTCGATTGGTAAAGTGGGGAGGGGGGAACGGTATTTTTTTCGACATTTTGGCCGATTACTCAAAAACTATTATATATAGAAATAAATAAAAAACTGTTTTAGAATGTACAAGTAAAGGCCTTTCATATGATACCCCACTCGGTATAGTTATCTTACTTTGAAATTTCAAATCCCCGATTTTCCCCCTTTTTTAAGCAAACTAAAATAATTTTCGCGTTGTTTTTATTTTTTCTGTAAAATATACATAAACTTCTATTGACCATAATTATTTCAGATTTTTCGATTGGTAAAGGGGGGGGGGGGGGGAGGTATTTTTTTCGACATTTTGGCCGATTACTCAAAAACTATTAATAAAAAACTGTTTTAGAATGTAC
Source organism: Oeneis ivallda (assembly GCA_029955525.1). Taxonomy (NCBI): domain Eukaryota; kingdom Metazoa; phylum Arthropoda; class Insecta; order Lepidoptera; family Nymphalidae; genus Oeneis; species Oeneis ivallda. Next base: position 21,903,170 of record JARPMR010000012.1, read on the forward strand.
AAGTAAAGGCCTTTCATATAATACCCCACTCGGTATAGTTATCTTACTTTGAAATTTCAAACCCCCGATTTTCCCCCTTTTTTAAGCAAACTAAAATAATTTTCGCGTTGTTTTTATTTTTTCTGTAAAATATACATAAACTTCTATTGACCATAATTATTTCAGATTTTTCGATTGGTAAAGGGGGGGGGGGGGGGGGGGAACGGTATTTTTTTCCCGATTTTCCCCCTTTTTTAATAAAACTAACAATAATTTTCGATTTTTCTTTATGCCAATGATGTTGGGCCACTATTATACACAATTATGCCAAATTTCATGTCGATAGCTTTAATAGTTACTGAAATAATCGACTGTGACATACGGACGAACGGACGGAGAAAGTCTCACCATAAGGGTTCCATTTTTACCATTTTGGTACGGAACCCTAAAAGCACTACTCCGGATTACTTTTACTAATAGATGGTGGGCGCGAAGCCACGGGTAAAAAGTGCGTGTTAATAATAAAGATCGACCACAAAATGACAGAAACTTAGCAATTCTTACCTCTTATATAATTACTTAAGGTACTTATCTACCTACTCGTATCAATCCACAAACAGGTAAAGTCATAGCCGTTATGGTAAGTAAATGAGTCACAGTTGATCCGTTGATATTTTTTTAACGACCGTTGAACCCTCTCCTTACTCTTCGTGCTATACATCGATGGTGCTTCAGGTTGGACTTCACGTAAGGGTGCCAACGCTCACAAATTCTCAAAGTTCTATAGTAGATCGGTGAAGGGGGCACAAGGTGGTGAAGCGCTATAGGTACATAAGTAACTACTACTAGTTCATTCCAACTTGGCCGCTAACTCGCTTTGCGCTTTTCCAAACTATTGTTATTGTTATGGTATAACTGCGTTGTTACGTTTTAAATGTTTTTCTTCCCTTCCCTGTCAACCGATAGACGTTAGACTGCTGGCCATAGATCTCTTGCAGTTGCATGGACTTCTTGACAGAAACAGAACTCGGTCTTGCGCCGCCAGAATCCAGCGGCTCCCTGCGACTCTTTTGATGTCGTCGGTCCACATAGTGGGAGGTCTGCCAACATTGAGGTTCCCAGTGCGGGGTTACCACTGTTGTGGTCTTCGAAGTATGTTTTTGGTTGTAGGTAGGTAAGTAATTAGTTATTTAGCTTTTTATACTAAAAAATTTTTTTTTTTTTATTCCAATGTTGTTGGGCCACTATTACAGCTCGCTGCATGCTAAGCGTCGCCGCGCGCTGTCGTCGCCGCGCGCTACGTCGTGCCGCGTTCGACATTTTTTAAATTAGTCAACTGGCAATAGTCCAGGAGTCACGGACAAAATTTTTTTTATTCAAAATTATTTATTTCACGTAGGCCAACCTGTGGCTCTTATGACAAGTCATGATTCTACCACCGGAAAGCGGATTCTGCTGAGAAGAGCCGGCAAGAAACTCAGCAGTTGGGCAATTCTCCTAAATGTTGGCTAAGGCATGTCCCAGGCTGGAGAACGTAGGTTAAAACTAACTCAGCCTTGTGTAACTTTTTTTGTAGATACTAGATAGTGTCCTCTATATCGTCCATCAAGAAAAAGAAGATAAAAGAGGTGAGATCCAGCTTAAAAAAAAATTTAAACCTCCATTTTCTAACCTCCATGACTGTCCCACTGCTTATGTTGTATGTAACAAACTTATTTATTTAAAAACATAGTCGATTAAAAATTCTCAAAAAAATATAGTTCAATAATGAATAATTAATCTTTAAAATAACAACAGTAGCGTGAGGTTACGTCTTAGAATTAGTTTTCGACCGAGCGAAGCGAAGGTCTTTGAGTCTACTTGAGTGAATTTGCACTTGTCCGTCCGTCCGTCCGTCCGTCCGTCCGTCCGTCCGTCCGTCCGTCCGTCTGTCAGAGCCTTATAACTTCTGAATTACTGAACGTAATTACTTCAATTTTAGATATAATATGTAAACCGATGGCCTCCAGCCGAAAATGGCTTAAAAAGTTATAAAAATCTTTATTTCAGGGGGGCTCTCATAGAAGCGAATGCGAAGAAAAAAAAAATTTTTGCGCTTCATAGAGTTATAGTAGGCTCATTTTAAAGATAATTTGGAACAGAGTACAAAAGTATTTTTTTTTAATTTTTTTCCTAAAATTGACGAAATGGGGGGCTTTCAAAGTGGAGATTATATTTGACCTCACAACGGAATAACCATTGAAAGCTGGGGCTTGAAAGTTTTATAATTTTAGCGTAATATCATGTACTTGAACAACAAATACTAAAATTAGATAAATGTAATAAGGAAACTAAATTATTTAACTTTTAATGAGCAGCAACAACAGAACTTCACAATGATGTCAATAGATGGCGCTCTCATCTCATATAGCAAATAATGCAGCTATAGGTAACATATTATTCAATTAAAATTATTATTTAGTCATTTAGCAAACATCAATAAAACTTCACGTTGCAGTTTGTTTTTACATGTTTTCTGATCGTGTCGATAGTTGACGCTGTGTACAAGTAATTTAATTTGAATGTTCCAAAAAACTATTTGAGGATTTCACTACAGTTCCCTAATCTTTACGGGCTACCTATGTTAAGTTAGTTGACACTTTCTGTCAACTTTGTTATTACGAACCTCTACGGGACAACTAAAGGTGAAAATGACATTGGGATGTTAGGATTGTATTTAGGGGCTACCTACGTAAAGAGACTTCTACAAAGGGGATGATTTAGGTATGGTTGGTGAAAACGGGCATAATAATAATGTCAATTTTGATCATCATGTATCTATTGAATGAATAAGTAATTATGGGAAACCGTTACCGCGAGGTCTCAGTTCGGGGCGAACCACTAGTTTATTAGTATTTAAAGTCTGTCCCACGACTTTTTAATCATTACCGTGCTCTTGTGCAAACACTATCGTAACTACCCACATATCCATACAATCCGCATCGTCGTCGCGTCTAACGTACAAAGTCAGTTGCCTTGAGCAATTCATGTCGAATGGAGTTGTGTATTATATGTCGTCGGGTTACTGAAATATTTGGCATTCTCCAACGGAAATTTCATTTTGGCAACTTTAATCTCTCATTCATAGGACTCTCACCATACCGTAAGTAGTTATCACATTTATATGTTTGTATTTTTTATATATTTCAAACATGTTTTACTTTCTAACAAAGCACATTAAAAAAAATTACTATGTTTACTCATCAAGTAAAAATTTAATTACTAACCAATTCTAATTACCATGATCCTAATTACCATTATTACCAGGGCCATTTTACGTACCATGGTAATTGGGCATTAGCTAGGTAATTAGAGTAATGCTTGAATGTATGGGATCTTCTAGATTTTAACGACCTCCCTGGCCCTGTGGTGAGTACTTTGGTCTTAAAAACTGGATCTTCATGGGTTTGACTCCCGGCTGGTGCAATTTTGGATGTTGTAAAATTGTCTCCAGTCTGGTCTGGCCGAGGCTAGTTACCATCCAATACTCTACCAGCAAAGATGTGCCACGCCATGTGATTTAGCGTTCTGGTACGTATCAGCGTAGAAACCGGTAAGTTGTTTAAGTTTAATACCAGGTAAGCTCGAAACCATCTTAGACTGCATTCACCACTTACCCCAGATTATCGCAGTCAAGGAACAACTTGTAGTAACATATAAAAAGTTATAAGTAATCTGTGTTGAATGATTATGGCTGTATTTTGATACTGTTTGGGTGTTGGTAATGACAACATCGTTATATTTACCAACAATAAAATTAACTAAACCGAAAAAGATGGGCAAAAAGGCTCGAATGGTATGTGAAGATAAAAAAAGCCTATATTATACCGAAAAAGATGGAGAATAAATCTTAATTCTTTTTATAGCTCAATCGCAATCAAACTCGCAGCATTGCAGCGTTGTATGGCGATTGACGACCTTTGGACCAGGTAAACCCCAGAACGTGGATCGCAGCCCCTTCACCTTAACCAACGGCCGATATCGTGCAACAATCGCTTAGCTTCCAGACTCCAGCATTCCGTGGTCTCCACTGCCAGACGGACAAAAAGGTAGCTGTCCAGAATAGGGGCATCTTTACACCTTTTTTTAATGCAACGGACTCTGCAGCTTCTACCTGTGTTTTCCGGCTGAGATGACATGGTGCGAATGTACTCATGCACGTCGCGTCCCTCAGCATGCATTTGCTATTTTGCCATGGGACGAGTGTCAAGCCATCAGGATGCTTGCCATCCATGTGACCCAAACCGGGTGGCTCGAGTACTCACTACGCAGGGTACGTTGACCGAGACGAGGGCTGTGCGGACGATATCGTTTAGAGAGTGGTGACGAGAGAATCTGGCCACACAACGACTGCAACTCAATGCGTGGTGGCCGTTGGCTTCCACCATGTAACCGCAGATGCATCGATGGAATTCGCAAACAGGCATGCAACCATGTTGGGAAGTCCTCAGCAGATATGTAATCTTCGGCACAGCAAAATAGTTTTGCAAGAGCGTAAGCGTAACATGGGCCGAAAGATCTTTCCAATGCTCTTGAATAGCGGAGTGGCCTCCTTACCTCAGTGGCTTCCGGGATAGCATAAGAAAAGATAGGAGACCCCAAGAGGAAAAAATTGTCAGCGTTAAACTCCTTGAGCGCAGGAACTAGGTCTTCAAAGTGAGGGAACAGAAGACGGGACTCTGGATTACAGGGGAAGAACTCTCACTTAGGCATGTTCACCTTCAACCCCAGCTCCTTCAAGCAATGTATTAAAAGCAGTAGGTCACGTTCCACAACTTCAGGTTTGCCTCCTATAATACCTACATCGAGTTACCAGATATTAAGGGGGGATTTGAGGTCGCGAAGAACTTTCTGAATGCTGAAGCTGAAGATGAGAGGTCTAAGCGGATCTCCCTGTTGGACATCAATCTGCGAAAGGATAGAGGTTTGGTTATAGAAGACATTGGAGGGGGAATGTTAAAATTGCTGAAGAAAAGGATACAGAGTAGGAATCATAACTTTGCTTCGCTCAGTAGAATGTCCTTTTCCAGTGTATTGAAAGCGTTATGTACGTCATGCTCCATGATAACACAGTCCTTGTTGCTTGGGTCTATAGCGAACAAATGCGTTGCGTGGATAGCCTAGCTTAGTGTCAAGACCTAACAGGTGCGGTCGCAGGTAAGTCACTATTTCCCCCAAAGGCCCTAGACCCTTATTTGATTAGAAGATTACCGACTATATAGATCTCATCAACGACACTGACAATTCTGTATCAAATTTTATATTATAATAATAATTATTAATTATGTTATTTGAAGAATATTTTGTGTACATAGAGCTATCTTATGTTAAACTCATAATATAATTAGACGCTTTTTGTAGGTAAGCCTAGGTAGGTTTGATAGGAAGATAACTGAATTTATTGATCTCGTCAGCAAGGCAGACTTTTGTTATGAATCTTTGTACGATTATGATTGGCATGCCGTTTTTACGAGATTTACTTAGACGCTTCTTCTAGGTAACTAATTAACTATAATAATTAATCAATAAATAATCGGAATTGAATCAAGAAAATTTATGAGTGACATTTTTATCTGTTTTGTAAATCGTGATTGATACATTTGATTTATCAATTTTGAGGACTATTAATAAGTACCTACTTACCTAAGCAGATTTTTTTTTATATTTAAAGAAATACTACGATATTTCTTTTAGTTTTATAACTGTATTTTTCCACATTTACAGATTAAATAGATTTTACTAACAAAAACACTTATGTTTTATTTATGTTTCTCATTCACAAAATTTTAACAAATTAACATATAGCATATTCTAATCACCATATTCCGGACCTCATTACCATGTCACAATTTATCCTTACCATGGACACCATAATTACCAAATACGCTATTTCTCCAAGAAAACTAGGTTCTGGTGGAGGCCTTCGTCATCACTGTGATAAATGAAGGCACCTTTCTGTCAAGGCATACTTAAAAAACTAATAACTCAAAAAAAAAAATTTATTTTTTTCGTCGGACGTTTTAGCCAACAATTAGGAGAACTGCCCAGTTGCTCTTTTCAAAATAATCATTTTACAATATTATTATGAAGCTATTACATTGTAATAAGTTTTTTATACTATTTTGTGGGCAGCTGGATGCCAAGCCGATTTAAACTATGCAACTTTGTTAGAATAAAATATAATATTTCCGCAATGAGGGGAAGTTCCAAAAAAAGAAAAGAAAAGAAAAGTACCTACTACAATTCAATTCATGTTAAGACGGGCAGACGTAAAAATAAAATGCGCTCCATGTCGAAATTGATGTTGAATTACTAATTGTGGCGATAAAGAACAATCCTTGTATTTCGCAATATATATTACAGTAATAAAATAGCCATTAGCATTTAGCTCATCCAAAGATGCAATTTTCATTCGAAAGGAATTGAAATTTTTTTATTCGTTTCTTCGGAAAGTAGATAATTAAGTGCAAAAATATCCATCTCGGCCCATATACACGACAAAGTAAAATCAATAATAGTGTTTCCTCTTCGGGTTTTTCTCGACTACACGCAGAATCAGAATCAGAATTTATTTATTTCAATACACACTAGTAGCATGAGATCGTAGGTGCAATAGATTGTAGGGCATAGTAGGTATATTACCAACCTAATGGGGTGCAATAACAATAGAAAATTATACAATTAAATTTAAAAACTGGATATTTCACAGTACACATTTAATTATATCGATAATAAATTAGTATATTGTTCAAAATCGTTTATCAAATCTAGCGCGTCACGAGCGTGCCGCCGACGCACCACGGCAGCTATCGCGGGCTTCAGTTACCTCCGTTGGCAACTTGTCGCTAGTTGAGTCCCTAGTGGGTAACATGGTACGGTAACAGTTATAAATCTAGTTTATAAATTAGGTATCTAGATGATGCCCTCGTACTTTGTCTGCATGGAATTAGGTTCTTTGAAGATCCGTGTGGAACTCCTGGTTTTATCGGGATAAAAGTAACCTGTAATACAACCATACCCATGAAAGAATCACGTAGATCCGTTACTCGATATGACTAACTCGAAAAATTATAGACTTTCATACAAACATGCAACCTCTATTTAACCTCTTTGGGGGTAGAATTTTCAAAAACTGTGAAAAACTTACTTCTTTGTTTTTAATCGATAGCCCAAATACAAAGTTTCCTAGATAAAACTTTAAAAATGACGGACTTTCATACAAACTATCTACCCCTATTTTACCCTTTTATGGGTAGAATTTGCAAAAAATGTAAAATACACGGTACTTCTTTATTTTTAATCAAGAGCCAAAATACCAAGTTTCATAATCATATAGCTTGAAAAATAATGAAAGACTATCATACAAATATTCAACCCCTATTTAACCCCTTTGGGGGTAGTGTGACGATGTATATATTATGTACATATTACGTATTATGTACTGTAGAATGAATGGGATTCTACATACATTAGTGACCACGTGACGACTGGACGTCACACGTGGAATTTTCAAAAACTGTGAAACACTTAATTCTTATTTTATATTCAAAGTACGGATTATGATGGGTATACTTAACTTGAAAAATGACGGATTTTCATACAAACTGTAAACCCCCATTTAACCCCTTTGGGGATCGAATTTCAAAAAATCCTTTCTTAGTGCTAGCTTCAGTGGTTTAGGCTGTGCGTTGATAGATCAGTCAGTCAGTCAGAACAAGTCTTCTATACTATATACTAATATTATAAAGAGGAAAGATTTTTTGTTTATTTGTACCGAATAGGCTCTACTACTGGACCGATTTTAACCATTTTTTCACCAATAGAAAGCTAAGTTATCAGGAAGTAACATAGGCTATAATTTATTTTCAAAAAATTACCCAAAGTAGCAAAATTTTGCCTATAAAATGCATTATTTGGCGTATGCTGAGAAAACTATTGATGATACATAAAAATTATGTACTACATGATTAAAGTACTCATTATTTTCTACAAAAAAGTTTCCTACAAAAAGGGAATATATATATATATATATATATATATATATATATATATATATATATATATATATATATATATATATATATATATATATATATATATAAGTAATATTAATTAAGTCGTAGCTTTGTGTTCTAAAATTTAATTAAATCGCCTTTATTATCGTAGTAATAATTATTCCTTACTAATACATATTATAAATGCGAAAGTATGTTTGTTTGTTGGTTTTTCCGTCAATCACGCTGCAACAAAGCTTCGGATTGACGTGATTTTTTGGATAGGTATAGTTGAGAACCTGGAGTTCCTGCGGGATTTTAAAAACTAAATCCACGTGGACGAAGTCGCGGGCATCAGCTAGGTTTATATAAGTATATATTATATACATAGATTGATGTACATTTCAGATTGGATTGCATATTATTGAATTTTTATTCTTTGAATAAAAATATATTACAGACTATAAAAAAATGACGTAGGAGGATAAGTTACATAATTATGTTCGTAGGTTGTCGGGAAGTAATAGGTAAAATAAATACCAAAAACATTCCCATAGTTTATTTTGTTGTATAAAAATGGATCTAATAAGTTAAATAAATACAATTGTACGAACTCACTAAGGATATCAATACCTACAGCCAAACCTATAAATAATAATAAATAACCGCTGTTCGATATAAAAAAAACAAATAGGTATGTATTTCTATTTTAATTATTAAGTAGAAAGGTGAAGAAAGCGTTTGTAAGATCGCGAAGCGTATTTTCGAGCAATTTTCAGGGGGCTTGAATGAAAACCTCGTTTTCATTTTATATTTCTAGGCAAGCGCATTCCATCTGTATCAGGCTGTATCTTCACAATTACCATCACGTAAGCAGTCAAGCGCTAGTCTATAATTTAAATCGTTGAGAGTTGAAGAAAATCATAGCCTTGAGCCCACTTAGTTACTTTTTTTTAAAATATATATGTAGACCAGCGCTTGACTGCAATCTCACCTGATGGTAAGTGAAGATGCAGCCTAAGATGGATCGCGCTTGCCTAGAAGATGCCTATTCACTCTTGATTTAAAGGTACCTAAGTTATAGTCAGTTTGAAAAACGGAAGCCGGAAGGGCATTCCAAATATTAGCAGTGCGTATTAGGGACGAGGAAGCAAAGCGCTTAGTGCGGGATCGTGGAATTTCGACCACGTAGCGGTGCAGATTCGAGCGATGCCTTGCGGTTCGGTGGTAGAACCCCCCTTACATGCAGTTCCTTGAATTAAAAATTCCAGATGTTTACGGTTTAGGCTTTACGGTCTTGGTATTTCCAAGACATAAGCTCATCAAGAACAGCCTCCATATCCGGGTTACCGCCGAGGCGAGACACCTGAAATATAAAATGGGTAACATTAGGATTTCTCATTACTAAAAAAAAATTGGTTGTCTGTAAAGTCGGTTTACGCGTAGTTTTACGTGACAACGTCATAAAGAAACATTGACGATGACTGGCGGGCGGCGGCGGGCGCTCTTGAGCCAACGCTTGGGCCGATCGTGCCTCTCTATCGCTTGTTCCGCGGTCTCGCTTGCACGCTCAGGTGCAGGCGGAACGTGACACTTTTCCGTGCGTGCAGCCGGTGTTCACCGATTTATAAGACGTTACCACGTCAAAAGTATATTAGTCGCGCGCAGAAGGTTTGCCGGATGGAACGGGATGGGATGGGTCATGGGATGGGATGGGATGGATTGAAATGGAATGGAACGGGAATGGAACGGGACGGGAAGGGACGTTTCCGGTGTGTTGGGTGTCACGTCTTCTCCTTCGTGGCACTAATGCCTCAGCCCAAGTCAGGAGGCGGCATTAGCTTGGTAGGTAAGCAGGAGATCGCGAGGCAGAGGACGCCCGTCTTGTCTATGTATTATAATACATAGTACAAGTTTAATTAGCCCCAATGTCAATAAGTACGTAATTAAAATAAAATTAAGGCGGTACCAGCAAGATGTATAGAGTGAGTACATGTATACCTTGACCGTAAAACCAGACAGATTGGCATTACGGGATTTAACAAGCACGATAAAATTTTCCCGTTAAAAGTAGGTGGCTAGCCCCAATTAATTGACATTAATTATCCTCGCTATTATACCTACCTACCTACTTATTAAATTTTGTATAGCTTTTAAATTCTCATACCTACTTTGTGGCCTGGCTTAGGTTAAATTGAAGGCCTGATTCCTTCTATAGTATAATTTTTTATAAAGTAGATAAAGTTAATGTATCCTGACCCAGATCACTGCTGCAAAGCACCATGCTTCGATACGAACAAAATATTATATTATGTATACTAAACTTATCTTCTAATATATAAAATTCTCGTGTCACAATGTTCGTTCCCGTACTCCTCCGAAACGGCTGAACCGATTATTATGAAATTTTGTGTGCATATCGGGTAGATATGAGAATCGGCCATCATCTATTTTTCATACCCCTAAATGATAAGGGTGACCAACCACTAAATATTTTTGCTGGCGGTACGAAGTTCGCGGGGTCAGCTAGTCTAATATATAAAATTCTCGTGTCACAATGTTCGTTCCCGTACTCCTCCGAAACGGCTGGACCGATTATTATGAAATTTTGTGTGCATATCGGGTAGATATGAGAATCGGCCAACATCTATTTTTCATACCCCTAAATGATAAGGGTGACCAACCACTAAATATTTTTGCTGGCGGTACGAAGTTCGCGGGGTCAGCTAGTAATATATAAAATTCTCATGTCGCGGTGTTTGTTACCAAACTCCTCCGAAACGGCTGGACCGATTTTTATGACATTTTGTGTACATATCGGGTAGGTCTGAGAATCGGCCAACATCTATTTTTCATGTCCCTAAATGTTATCATTTAGGGACCCTTATGGGTCACCAACCCCTAAATATTTTTGTTGGCGGTACGAAGTTCGCTGGGTCAGCTAGCATACGACACAAAGCTGGATATGACTCGCTCCAGCTATTCATGAGACGGTATATTAACTGTTAAATGTACATAAACAACATACCTACATAATATTTTAACAAGCAAATTATTAAAATACATTAATATATTATTCAATTAAAATTATTATTTATCAAACACCAATTTCTATTAATTACTTAATTTTGTATGTTTTCTGTTATATGACGCTGTGCACAGATAATTTAATTTGAAATGGCGCTTTGTTAAATGTTCCAAAAAAGAATAAGTAGGTATGATGCCCGATCTCACTAAACTTCCCTAACCATTACGGGCTACCTGTTAAGTTAGGTGACGCTTTATGTCAGCTTCGTTATCACGAACCTCGGCGGGATACCTTGATGTTAGGACTTCGGATTGTATTTAGGCGCTATCTAGTATCTACGTAAAGAGACTCCTTCTTAGGGGATAGTTTAGGTATGGTTGGCGAAAACGTGCATAATAATAATGTCAATTTTGGTCGTCATGTATCGATTGAATGAATAATAATTATGGGATACCGTTACCGCGAGGTCTCAGTTCGGGGTGAAACACTAGTAATTATAGACTGATTAACACATAACCCTGTGCGTTACGCAGTCGAGTAAAAAGAGCAACCCCCAAATTTCTTGCTGGTTCTTCTCGGTTGAAACGACATTCCGAACCAGGCAGTGGTAGATTCAGTTAAGGTTGACGACAAGGGTCTGCCCGCGAAATTCAAATTTGATTTGGTTTTTCGCAATTTGTAAACTAATACGACAAAGTAGGATTATGGCATTCTAATTGCGACAGTGGCAGTATCATCTTCACAGGTTTATATAAAAATTTTTACTTGAAAGTGTCCAGTTTAAGAAATTAATCAAAATATCGACTAATTTGTGAGTAACTCACGTCCAACTCAGTATTTTGATTAATTTCTTAAACTGGTCACTTTCAAGTAAAGATTTTTATGTAAACCTGTGAAGATGATAATTCCACTGGTGCAATTAGAAGGCCATAAGCCTACTTTGTCGTATTAGTTTACAAATTGCGAAAAACCAAATTAAATTTGCCTTTCGCGGGCAGACCCTTGTCTTCAACCTTAAGACACAAAAGCACATTATCTGAATAAATAAATATGTAGGTATATACCTTTATTCAATTCTATTCTCTGGTTTTACTGTACCTACCGCTACATACCTCAGCTCTGGCAGATCGGTCCAGGTCCTGCATCACGTCTCGCGTGTACTGCAAGCTACCGGCCTTCTCCAGAAGAGACACGCAGTATTTCTTCAGCCCCACGTCCTCAGTTCTTTGCCGTAGAATATCTTGGAAAAGTTCAGGAATCTAACAAACTAATGCATCTCTCGCTCTTGAGTCGCTATTTATTGTGTTCTCAGGTATGAAATATTTTTATTTATTCACATGAAAAACCAGCCAAGTGCGAGTCGGACCCGCACACAAAGGGTTCCGTACCATCGTACAAGATTCGACAGCAGCTATTAAATTATTAATGATCGTGCAAAAACAAAAGTGTATTGTATGGAGAGCGGAGAAACCCTCTTTAGTTGTTTATTTATTATGTCTTTATTGTTGTTACAGCGGCAATAGAAATTCACATTCTGAGTTTTCAAGTATCTACCTATCATCTAGCTCATCAGATAGACTACAGCCCACTGACAGACGGACGGACGGACAGAAGGACGGACAGCGGAGGCTTAGTACCTAATTGGGTCCCGTTTGCACCATTTGGGTACGGAACTCTAAAAAGTGAGTTTTCATCGAGTTCGACTAAAAGGTCGATGCATTATTTTTAAAGAAAGCATTGATTTGCTTGGTTAAGGGCCTGTTTCACCACTTGCTGATAAAGTGCCTGATAGCCTATCCACTACTTGTCTGACAGATAGCGTTCAAATTTCTGTTTCACAAGTGTCCGTTGAGACAATCTAGCAGAAAAACTCTGATAACCTAAAAAAATATCAGACAAATTTAACAGCTATTTTATCTGTTAGATATATTATCTCAGACACTTTAACGGATAGTGGTGAAATTGGCCCTAAATATTGCGCATCTCAAGTATAATCCGCTCGTAAATAGAAATCGACGTGGCATTCTTTACGTACGAGTATGGCTTCGAACTACTGAGGAGCCAATAAGCCAAATTTTGGGCAGCCATTGGTCGAATTGGCTGACAAAGCCTGGGAATGCTTAATGTGCAGGGTCTTTTAAAGGCTGCTAAGGGTTGTAAAGGTTTCAAAAGGATACTTAATATTTCTCTCCTTTCCGGAGACTTCATCGCATGTATGATCGGCAAACTGAATTTGCCCTCAGAAATGTCTTCGCAAAAGCTGGAGTCCTTACGGGCCTGGAAAAAAATTGTTTAGTAGAATGTTAATTTGGATCTTGAAGATTGGTTGTGGGTTGTGGCTCCTACCAGAATTTCGACTACGGCAAATCTTATAGAAATAGAAATAGAAATAGAAATGTTATTTTTCAAATAAACTTTTTTACAAGTGCTTTTGAATCGTCGATGAGTCTACCACTCGTTCGGAATGCCGTTCCTGCCGAGAAGAACCAGCAAGAAACTCGGCAGTTGCTCAGACTTAACTGCGACTATCCAACTACGTATCAGGAGATGGGACGGTAAATCGAGGTGAACAGAAAAATCAGGCAAGGCAGGTATTCTTCCAAGCACTAAGGGTATCTTTGTAAAGTCTTTCGGTGAAATAGAAATCCCAAGCTTACCTGCTTATCTTCCAAGCCCGGCCACTCTTCTAGGCCCTGAAAGTTAAATGCATTATCATCAACATCATCAGCAACCCATCAACGGCTCACTACTGAGCGCAGGTCTCCTCTCAGAGAAGGGTTATAGGCCATAGTCCTCCATGCCGGCCCAATGCAAATTGGCAGACTTCAGACACCTTTGAGAACATTATGAAGAACTCTCAGGTGTGCAGGTTTCCTCACAATGTTTTCCTTCTTCGAAGAAGCTTGTGATATTTAATTTCTTAGACGCACTTAACTTAGAAAAGCCAGAGGTGCGTGCCCGGGATCGAACCTGCGACTCCTGAATAGGAGACCGCAGTACTAATCACTAGGCTATCACTGCTTAAGTTAAATGCATATTATTGCAATTTATTTCTTTCTTTTTTAAGGTTCCGCACCGGAAGGTTACCAACGGAACCCTATTACTGTGCCTCCGCTGTCCGTCCGTCCGTCCGCCCGTCTGTCAAAGATTCATGGGATTCTGAAATTCTATGTAGATAGCTGAAATTTTCACAGAATGTATATTTCTATTGCCGCTTTATTAACTAATAAAAAACTCTCCATACAATAAACTTTTGTTTTTGCTCTTTGGGTATCTGACTATTGGGTATTTGACTGATATTTTTTTATTTATTTATAATAACGTTTAAAAAATTGTAACACAATGTCATTTCTCTTTTTAGGGTTCCGTACCCAAAGGGTACCAACGGGACCCTATTACTAAGCCTACGCTGTCCGTCCGTCCGTCCGTCCGTCCGTCCGTCCGTCCGTCCGTCTGTCAGCGGGCTGTATCTCGGTAACCGTAATAGGTAGACAGTTGAAATTTTCACAGATTGTGTATTTCTATTGCCGCTACAACAACAAATAATAAAAATTAAATTAAATTAAAAAAATTAAATAAAATATTTCCATGGGTACATGGAAATATTTTTATGTAATTTTTTTAACGGAACCGTAAAAGAGCGAGGCCCGACTCGCACTTGGCGGATTTTTTTAAGTATATCTTTAATTGTCTCGGGATTATAAGCTGTTTTACTGTGACTGTATCTGTCTTTTTCTAAAACGAAATTTTCTATAGAGCATGTATGGAGCTGCTAAATTGTGACATCACACTTCAGTAGCGCATTAACTTATTTGTTTTTGGCCCGATTTATTTTCTTTTTTTACAAATGTTATTCTTACATGTTACATTTTCGATTACCTACTTATAAATAACTAGCTGATGCCCGCGACTTCGTCTGCGTGGATTTAGTTCATAACATCCCGCGGGAAATCTTTGTCACCCTCCAGGTTCTCAACTATACCTATCCAATAAATCACGTCAATCCGTAGCTTTGTAGCAGGAAACATTTGATCGTCTTGCTCGCGGCATTGTTAATGATGATTCAAAGAGAAAACATATTACTGATGATATTATCAATTACGTTAAACTATAATTTTTATAATTGTTTTTACCATAATTAACCAAATACAAAATTACGTTTAGCTGTCATTTACGTTTTGTTCTTCCACTGTCATTTTCGTTTTTTTATTCCATGTCAGATGCATTTTTGTTATACCAGGTTTTATATTGACTTGATGGAAACGCGGTCGAACGGGATAAAAAGTATCCTATGTCCGTCTCCTGGTTCTAAGCTACCTCTCCACCAATTTTGAGCCAAATCGGTTCATCCGTTCTTGAGTTATAAATAGTGTAACTAACACCACTTTCTTTTATATATATAGATGAATATCAACGTTTTGACTACAGTCAAATACCCAATTCCCAGGAAGAAGAGGAGAGAAGAGCAGAGAAGAGGGGTATGGGTTATTGTACACTGCCGTAACCCTTACCAAATAGCCTGCTACCATCTTAGACTTTTTTTTATTTGATTTGATACAAGCTAGTCCTTGACTGCGATCTCATCTGATGGTAAGTGACGATGCAGTCTAAGATGGTAGCGGGCTAACTTGGAAGGAGTATGGCAGTGAACATTCAATCCATACCGCTAACTGGTTTCTAAACGCCACCGTGCCGGAACGCTAAATCGCTTGGCGGCACGTCCTTGACGGCAGGGTGGTAACTATAGCCACGTCCAAAGCCTCCCACCAGACCAGTCCAGAGACAATTCAGAAATTATAAATTCCCAAATTGACCCCGCCAGGAATCGAACCCGAGACCTCTCAGTTATAAGGCAACAGCGCTCACCACTGAGCCAGGGAGGTCGTCAAAAACTGATCGCGAGATTATAGCTAGAGATACCTCCTGCTGTCTGATGTTGCAGTAGTCGTCTCTGATCTGGAAGTACAGCCCCAGCAGCAGCACCAGGCCGCTTAAGTCGTATTTGTACGAGCTGAACAGCTGGCACAGGCGGACGGGCAGCAGGAACATGTGACCGGTCTCTGCAAAGTGAATTGTATAAATACTAGCTGAATTTTCCGGGATAAAAAGTACCCTAAAGACGTATGTGTTAATCCTGGGTATGAGCATTCTCCATTCCAAATTTCAGCCAAATCGGTTCATTCGTTGTGGCGTGAAAGAGTAACAAAAATTCATCCTCACAAACTTTCGCATTCATAATATTAGTAGGATTAGTTCTTACCAGTTTAAGAAATTAATCAAAATATCGACTAATTTGTGAGTAACTCACGTCTTTTTTTTTTAAATTTCTTACTGGTCACTTTCAAGTATAGATTTTTATGTAAACCTGTGGAGATGATAATCCCACTGGCGCAATTAGAAGGCCATAAGCCTACTTTGTCATATTATTTTACAAATTGCGAAAAACCAAATTAAATTTGAATTTCGCGGGCAGACCCGTGTCTTCCACCTTAATCCACGCGGATGAAGTAGCGCGGGCATCGTCTAGTAATATAAATTATGAGGCCCGCGACTTCATCACACTATATACTTTACATTATATACTTACATAAACAAATTCTTTTCGAAAGAATGGAAACTTCAAACGCAAGTACACTTATCCTTATATTACTTAAGTTCATTCAAACAGGGACACCATTCATTCAAATGAGCCCAAAGACACTAAACCTATCTGTTGTACGCTCTACCGTCCCCTCTCAACCCCTGAGGTCGCGCTCTAAAATAAAATAATAAAAAAATTCAGAACTAACTTTGTTTGACCATATTTTTATACTCCTCTTCAGTGGGGCAGATGAAATTGTCCCTCCAATAAATGTCGATGCCCTGACCGCGAATCATCTCCAAGAACTCATCAACAAATATCTCTCCAGCCTGAAACAAGTGGACATTTTATTGTAGACTAGCTGATGCCCGCGACTTCGTCCGCCTGCGCAGAACCCCTGCAGCATCAGTCTTTGAAACCCACAACAACTATTCATAATCGACAGTTAATAAATAACTAGCAAAAAGCCGAGCTTTGTGAGGGCTCGCGTAGTTTTTCTATTTTTTTTTATCTTTTCCCATTCGGGAATATGGCGCCACACTCAGTGTACTTAAAAGTTAATAACGGGAAAGCACTTTCCCGTCAAAACTCCGCCGTTATTTTACAACCTTATTCTAGTGGTGTCATCTAGTATTAATTAGATTAACTACGATGTATTTGAATAAAGAGTTTAGTTCTGTTGCAGCGATGTTTACTCTTTGGCTGTCTAACAGATAGCGTTAGTAGTACAATAACATTCTATCCAATGAATAAAAAATTATTAATTTTAATTTTTTAATGGTTATAAAATTATATTTTTTTGACAGATAACACATTTGGATATCAAGTTAAATTACTATGTTAAAGCACAAATCAATAGGCGTGATAGTTTTCCAGTAAAGTCTACCACAAAATGCTTTTGTCAAAATGCTCAAAAATTGTTGGAGTGATACGGGCTCGCTTCGCTCGCCCTAATAATTTAAAACACAGTATACTATAACGACAGTTAATAGTTTAGGTGGGCAGTAACCATGCAGCATCAGAATTGAGGTTAGAACCCGAAGTTTTTATGTGACCATTTCGCAAAGATTCTGTATCGATTAAAGAAACATTCACGCAAATCGGTTTAGAAATCACGGAAATATCGATATACATAGGTAGAAAAAAATAACCCCTTTGAAAAGTAGCCTATGTTACTCCTTATACATCAGCTATCTATCAGTGAAAGTCCCGTCAAAATAGGTTTAGCCATTGCCAAGATTAGCCTAAACAAACAGACAGACAGACAAAAACAGAAAATAGATGTATAACAGATATACGGCGGTACCTAACTCTGATGCCCCAAATGTTTATGGGCGGCGGTAATCACTTAACATCAGGTGACTCGCCTGATATAATATATTATGTATATGTCACCGTAAGATTGTAAAAATCGTTAATTCGTAAACGAACTAGTCATATTGTAAACGGGCGTAAGATCGTGAACTCTGCGAACAGTATCATCATCATCATCATCATCAGCCTGTATTCGTCCACTGCTGGACATAGGCCTTTCCGAGAGCGCGCCACCAAACACGGTCCTCCGCCTTCCTCATCCAACCGCTTCCCGCCACCTTCTTAAGGTCATCGGTCCAACGAGTTGGAGGTCGTCCTACACTGCGCTTGCCGGTACGCGGTCTCCACTCCAGAACACGTCTGCCCCATTGGCCATCGGTTCTGCGACAGATATGACCTGCCCACTGCCACTTCAGCTTGCTAATCCTCAGAGCTATGTCGGTCACTTTTGTTCTTCTACGAATTTCCTCGTTCCGGATTTTATCCCTGAGAGTATCGCTTAGTTTATAATTTATCGTACATAAAATTGTAAGCTACAATAGGGTGGCCACTGATTGTGACAAAAAGATGAAATAACTGTCATTAGAAATTGTTCATTTAAGTAATTTAAAATATAACATTATTATATTTTTTGGTAATCACGTGTTTGTTTCCTAAAAACAAAATGCTAGCGCCCCGACTCCACGCAGTCTTGTCAGTCCTAGCCCTAGTGTTTTATAGCGCGGAGCCAGAAGCTCGTGAAGGAAGAGAACCTACGACGCCGAGTGGAGTGAAGGGGAGAGGTGGCGAGCGAAACGAGCCGGTGACTTTCATAGCGAAACGAAGGTCCAGTAGGTGAAGCTGAATGAAGGGGCGACGGAGCGAGTCTTCAGGCGTAGACCATTTGATTTGTACTGTACACTACTAGTACTGTGTTGTATTGCAAATACAGTTATTTACAAATCTGCGTGGAGTCGGGTCGTTAGCATGTCGTTTTTAGGAAACAAAAACGTGATTACCAAATAACAATAATAATTTTATATTTTAAATCACTTAAATAAACAATTTCAAATGACAGTTAGGATTTCATCTTTTTGTCACATGATCAGTGGTCACCCTATTGCAGTTTATAATTTTACGTACGTTCAATTATAAACTAGCGATACTGTCCGCAGGGTTCACAATTTTGCTACAAGCTTAACAGTTTTTTTATAAACACGAATTTCACAATCTTACGGACCGTAAAATCTTACGGTTTATATGATTTGATATAAAAATTATGTCGTTGTAAGTTACGGTGACTTATATCTACTAATATAAACTTCCATTCAGGCGTTAACTTGTCATTGATAAAAAAAATACCTCAGGGCCTAACTTCGAAACTCGTTGCAATGCCAGGAACACAACGTGCATAGACGTATTGATGGTGAGTGGTGCTCCAAACACGCAGTGGGCGGCCGGCAGACCGCGTCGCACGCGCGAGTTGTCCTGAATATCGTCGATCCTTGAACATAGGAAGCATTGTTATAATGTACTTATTATACACTAGCTGTTGCCCCCACATCCAGAATCAGGTTCTTTGAAAATCCCGTGGGAACTCCTGGTTTAATCGGGGTGAAAGTAACCTTTAACTCCGCAGGTCCGCAACCATACTCATTAAAGAATCACGTAGATCCGTTGCTCGATATAACTGAATTGAAAAATGACGGACTTTCATACAACATTCAACCCCTTTTTAACCCCTTTGGGGGTAGAATTTTCAAAAACTGTGAAATGCGTATTTCTTTGTTTTGAATGTAGTGCCAAAATGGCAAGTTTTGTAGATATAACTTGAAAACTGACGGACTTTCATACAAATTTCCATCCATCATTTAACCCCTTTGGGGTAGAATTTTACAAAGTCTGTAATCACGTACTTCTTTGTTTTTAATTTAAAACCCAAATACCGAGTTTAATGGGTATAACTTGAAAAATGACGGACTTTCATACAATAACCCTCCATTTAACACTCCATTTTCCATCCCCGGAATTTCAGTAGATCCTTTCTTAGTGCTCCCCTGCGTCATAAAAGAAACCTTACTGTCAAAATTACAAGTTCCTAACTTCAGTGGTTTAGGCTGTGCGTTGATAGATCACAGTCACTCAGTCAGGCAAGTCTTTTTATAAGTACCTATCTAAGATTATATTGGAAGTTGGAACTATCAATCCTAACAAGAAGAATCGAATACTATATCTTCAGGAGATTTTTTCGCGTAAAAAAAAAATTCCTATGAGGAAAAATCTACGATAATAATTATTTAT
Organism: Oeneis ivallda; assembly: GCA_029955525.1. Classification (NCBI taxonomy): domain Eukaryota; kingdom Metazoa; phylum Arthropoda; class Insecta; order Lepidoptera; family Nymphalidae; genus Oeneis; species Oeneis ivallda. Next base: position 21,923,385 of record JARPMR010000012.1, read on the forward strand.
GTTTGTGTTGTCTTCGTACAGCAATTTTATTGCATGCATCATAGGACGCAATCATCGTCCATTAGGTAGATACTAGGTATGTAAGGGGTGTAAACGCCCGTACTCACGGCGCGGTTCTCACCCGCGCCCTCAGCGGTTGCGGTACAGTTAATTTATGTCAATACTCACGACACCGCAGGTTTATTGCGGTCTCGAAGCCAAAAAAGGAAAGGAGGGCAAAAATGGCGTCGGAAAGAGAGAACACTTCTCACCTACGTCGCGTCGCCCTGCGTCCGCGCAACCGATCGTAAAGTTCGCTGGCGACGACCGTGAAGCTCGCGTTTCTACGACCCGCGTTTCTACTGCGGGCGCGCGCCGCGAGCAACCGCGCCGTGAAAATTGCTACTTCATTTTCCATACAAATCTGTATTATATGGAGGTCGAGGGCCCGCAACCGCTGCGGGCGCGAGTGAAAACCGCTCCGTGGGTACGGGGTTTACTCTACCTACTCGTATCTCTCTACAGTGTATTCCTCAATATTGGTAGAAGATATTTACGGTATCAACCAGAAGGTACCAGAAGGTAGAAGGTACGGTCTTTCAATTAATGAAGTTCATACAACATGTTGGGAGATGCCTTTAGTCCAGTAGTGGACTGTAATATAGGCTATTGATGATGATACAACATGTGCACCTGCATGAACTCTGCATAACGAAATGTAGGAGTTGCACAATTTAAAATAGTAAACAGAAAGCATATAAGCTAAGTACCGACCTAGAACAGTCTTCGACCCCCATGTCGAGGGAAAAAGGGACGAACACACAAAAAAACATTTGCACAGTGTCCGCGATATATTGCCTTTTGTCCTGGGGAAAGTGCAACCAGCAGTGGTAGAAGGCAAGAACTACATGAGCAGCTGCTGCAGGCATAGAGCCAGGTTGCCCAAGCCAGTTCAGTGTAAGTGTGTAACTCACAGCAGAGTTCCTTGGTGCAGCATGTGCACAGTGTCGACGATGTGGCGCAGTCTGTCCTGGGGCAAGCGCAGCCAATGGCTGAAGGCGGGGACTACATGAGCAGCTGCTGCAGGTATAGAGCCAGGTTGTCCAAGCCAGTTCAGTGTAAGTGTGTAACTCACAGCAGAGTTCCTTGGTGCAGCATGTGCACAGTGTCGACGATGTGGCGCAGTCTGTCCTGGGGCAAGCGCAGCCAATGGCTGAAGGCGGGGACTACATGAGCAGCTGCTGCAGGTATAGAGCCAGGTTGTCCAAGCCAGTTCAGTGTAAGTGTGTAACTCACAGCAGAGTTCCTTGGTGCAGCATGTGCACAGTGTCGACGATGTGGCGCAGTCTGTCCTGGGGCAAGCGCAGCCAATGGCTGAAGGCGGGGACTACATGAGCAGCTGCTGCAGGTATAGAGCCAGGTTGTCCAAGCCAGTTCAGTGTAAGTGTGTAACTCACAGCAGAGTTCCTTGGTGCAGCATGTGCACAGTGTCGACGATGTGGCGCAGTCTGTCCTGGGGCAAGCGCAGCCAATGGCTGAAGGCGGGGACTACATGAGCAGCTGCTGCAGGTATAGAGCCAGGTTGTCCAAGCCAGTTCAGTGTAAGTGTGTAACTCACAGCAGAGTTCCTTGGTGCAGCATGTGCACAGTGTCGACGATGTGGCGCAGTCTGTCCTGGGGCAAGCGCAGCCAATGGCTGAAGGCGGGGACTACATGAGCAGCTGCTGCAGGTATAGAGCCAGGTTGTCCAAGCCAGTTCAGTGTAAGTGTGTAACTCACAGCAGAGTTCCTTGGTGCAGCATGTGCACAGTGTCGACGATGTGGCGCAGTCTGTCCTGGGGCAAGCGCAGCCAATGGCTGAAGGCGGGGACTACATGAGCAGCTGCTGCAGGTATAGAGCCAGGTTGTCCAAGCCAGTTCAGTGTAAGTGTGTAACTCACAGCAGAGTTCCTTGGTGCAGCATGTGCACAGTGTCGACGATGTGGCGCAGTCTGTCCTGGGGCAAGCGCAGCCAATGGCTGAAGGCGGGGACTACATGAGCAGCTGCTGCAGGTATAGAGCCAGGTTGTCCAAGCCAGTTCAGTGTAAGTGTGTAACTCACAGCAGAGTTCCTTGGTGCAGCATGTGCACAGTGTCGACGATGTGGCGCAGTCTGTCCTGGGGCAAGCGCAGCCAATGGCTGAAGGCGGGGACTACATGAGCAGCTGCTGCAGGTATAGAGCCAGGTTGTCCAAGCCAGTTCAGTGTAAGTGTGTAACTCACAGCAGAGTTCCTTGGTGCAGCATGTGCACAGTGTCGACGATGTGGCGCAGTCTGTCCTGGGGCAAGCGCAGCCAATGGCTGAAGGCGGGGACTACATGAGCAGCTGCTGCAGGTATAGAGCCAGGTTGTCCAAGCCAGTTCAGTGTAAGTGTGTAACTCACAGCAGAGTTCCTTGGTGCAGCATGTGCACAGTGTCGACGATGTGGCGCAGTCTGTCCTGGGGCAAGCGCAGCCAATGGCTGAAGGCGGGGACTACATGAGCAGCTGCTGCAGGTATAGAGCCAGGTTGTCCAAGCCAGTTCAGTGTAAGTGTGTAACTCACAGCAGAGTTCCTTGGTGCAGCATGTGCACAGTGTCGACGATGTGGCGCAGTCTGTCCTGGGGCAAGCGCAGCCAATGGCTGAAGGCGGGGACTACATGAGCAGCTGCTGCAGGTATAGAGCCAGGTTGTCCAAGCCAGTTCAGTGTAAGTGTGTAACTCACAGCAGAGTTCCTTGGTGCAGCATGTGCACAGTGTCGACGATGTGGCGCAGTCTGTCCTGGGGCAAGCGCAGCCAATGGCTGAAGGCGGGGACTACATGAGCAGCTGCTGCAGGTATAGAGCCAGGTTGTCCAAGCTAGTTCAGTGTAAGTGTGTAACTCACAGCAGAGTTCCTTGGTGCAGCATGTGCACAGTGTCGACGATGTGGCGCAGTCTGTCCTGGGGCAAGCGCAGCCAATGGCTGAAGGCGGGGACTACATGAGCAGCTGCTGCAGGTATAGAGCCAGGTTGTCCAAGCCAGTTCAGTGTAAGTGTGTAACTCACAGCAGAGTTCCTTGGTGCAGCATGTGCACAGTGTCGACGATGTGGCGCAGTCTGTCCTGGGGCAAGCGCAGCCAATGGCTGAAGGCGGGGACTACATGAGCAGCTGCTGCAGGTATAGAGCCAGGTTGTCCAAGCCAGTTCAGTGTAAGTGTGTAACTCACAGCAGAGTTCCTTGGTGCAGCATGTGCACAGTGTCGACGATGTGGCGCAGTCTGTCCTGGGGCAAGCGCAGCCAATGGCTGAAGGCGGGGACTACATGAGCAGCTGCTGCAGGTATAGAGCCAGGTTGTCCAAGCCAGTTCAGTGTAAGTGTGTAACTCACAGCAGAGTTCCTTGGTGCAGCATGTGCACAGTGTCGACGATGTGGCGCAGTCTGTCCTGGGGCAAGCGCAGCCAATGGCTGAAGGCGGGGACTACATGAGCAGCTGCTGCAGGTATAGAGCCAGGTTGTCCAAGCCAGTTCAGTGTAAGTGTGTAACTCACAGCAGAGTTCCTTGGTGCAGCATGTGCACAGTGTCGACGATGTGGCGCAGTCTGTCCTGGGGCAAGCGCAGCCAATGGCTGAAGGCGGGGACTACATGAGCAGCTGCTGCAGGTATAGAGCCAGGTTGTCCAAGCCAGTTCAGTGTAAGTGTGTAACTCACAGCAGAGTTCCTTGGTGCAGCATGTGCACAGTGTCGACGATGTGGCGCAGTCTGTCCTGGGGCAAGCGCAGCCAATGGCTGAAGGCGGGGACTACATGAGCAGCTGCTGCAGGTATAGAGCCAGGTTGTCCAAGCCAGTTCAGTGTAAGTGTGTAACTCACAGCAGAGTTCCTTGGTGCAGCATGTGCACAGTGTCGACGATGTGGCGCAGTCTGTCCTGGGGCAAGCGCAGCCAATGGCTGAAGGCGGGGACTACATGAGCAGCTGCTGCAGGTATAGAGCCAGGTTGTCCAAGCCAGTTCAGTGTAAGTGTGTAACTCACAGCAGAGTTCCTTGGTGCAGCATGTGCACAGTGTCGACGATGTGGCGCAGTCTGTCCTGGGGCAAGCGCAGCCAATGGCTGAAGGCGGGGACTACATGAGCAGCTGCTGCAGGTATAGAGCCAGGTTGTCCAAGCCAGTTCAGTGTAAGTGTGTAACTCACAGCAGAGTTCCTTGGTGCAGCATGTGCACAGTGTCGACGATGTGGCGCAGTCTGTCCTGGGGCAAGCGCAGCCAATGGCTGAAGGCGGGGACTACATGAGCAGCTGCTGCAGGTATAGAGCCAGGTTGTCCAAGCCAGTTCAGTGTAAGTGTGTAACTCACAGCAGAGTTCCTTGGTGCAGCATGTGCACAGTGTCGACGATGTGGCGCAGTCTGTCCTGGGGCAAGCGCAGCCAATGGCTGAAGGCGGGGACTACATGAGCAGCTGCTGCAGGTATAGAGCCAGGTTGTCCAAGCCAGTTCAGTGTAAGTGTGTAACTCACAGCAGAGTTCCTTGGTGCAGCATGTGCACAGTGTCGACGATGTGGCGCAGTCTGTCCTGGGGCAAGCGCAGCCAATGGCTGAAGGCGGGGACTACATGAGCAGCTGCTGCAGGTATAGAGCCAGGTTGTCCAAGCCAGTTCAGTGTAAGTGTGTAACTCACAGCAGAGTTCCTTGGTGCAGCATGTGCACAGTGTCGACGATGTGGCGCAGTCTGTCCTGGGGCAAGCGCAGCCAATGGCTGAAGGCGGGGACTACATGAGCAGCTGCTGCAGGTATAGAGCCAGGTTGTCCAAGCCAGTTCAGTGTAAGTGTGTAACTCACAGCAGAGTTCCTTGGTGCAGCATGTGCACAGTGTCGACGATGTGGCGCAGTCTGTCCTGGGGCAAGCGCAGCCAATGGCTGAAGGCGGGGACTACATGAGCAGCTGCTGCAGGTATAGAGCCAGGTTGTCCAAGCCAGTTCAGTGTAAGTGTGTAACTCACAGCAGAGTTCCTTGGTGCAGCATGTGCACAGTGTCGACGATGTGGCGCAGTCTGTCCTGGGGCAAGCGCAGCCAATGGCTGAAGGCGGGGACTACATGAGCAGCTGCTGCAGGTATAGAGCCAGGTTGTCCAAGCCAGTTCAGTGTAAGTGTGTAACTCACAGCAGAGTTCCTTGGTGCAGCATGTGCACAGTGTCGACGATGTGGCGCAGTCTGTCCTGGGGCAAGCGCAGCCAATGGCTGAAGGCGGGGACTACATGAGCAGCTGCTGCAGGTATAGAGCCAGGTTGTCCAAGCCAGTTCAGTGTAAGTGTGTAACTCACAGCAGAGTTCCTTGGTGCAGCATGTGCACAGTGTCGACGATGTGGCGCAGTCTGTCCTGGGGCAAGCGCAGCCAATGGCTGAAGGCGGGGACTACATGAGCAGCTGCTGCAGGTATAGAGCCAGGTTGTCCAAGCCAGTTCAGTGTAAGTGTGTAACTCACAGCAGAGTTCCTTGGTGCAGCATGTGCACAGTGTCGACGATGTGGCGCAGTCTGTCCTGGGGCAAGCGCAGCCAATGGCTGAAGGCGGGGACTACATGAGCAGCTGCTGCAGGTATAGAGCCAGGTTGTCCAAGCCAGTTCAGTGTAAGTGTGTAACTCACAGCAGAGTTCCTTGGTGCAGCATGTGCACAGTGTCGACGATGTGGCGCAGTCTGTCCTGGGGCAAGCGCAGCCAGTGGTTGAAGGCGAAGACTACATGAGCAGCTGCTGCAGGTATAGAGCCAGGTTGTCCAAGCCAGTTCAGTGTAAGTGTGTAACTCACAGCAGAGTTCCTTGGTGCAGCATGTGCACAGTGTCGACGATGTGGCGCAGTCTGTCCTGGGGCAAGCGCAGCCAGTGGTTGAAGGCGAGGGCTATCTTCACGCGCAGCTGCTTCCCGCGCACCTGCACGAGGTGAGTGTACGGAGCCAGCAGCTCCTAGAAACGAAAGATACCTTCAAATATGTTATTTTATTCGTGGCAAGCAACCGCCGAGTTTGAAAGAAAGAAGTAGAGTGAAAAGAAAATTGCTTAATTTTTTTTTAAAGAATATCAGCCGAGTTGAAGTAGACTGATATCCTCCTAGTAAGGAGTAAGTAATCGGCATCGGCATCGTACGTACTCGACCCATCACACAATACAAGAATTTAAAAATTCATGGTCAACATAGTTGTCGATTTAAGCTGGAAACAAACTATCAGACGCGGCTGACGGACGCGGCTTACGGACGCGACTGATAAGTGTGCACAGTCGTAAGACGCGTCTTGCGGATTCGTCCGAGCGCCCACAGACCCAACCCCAGAATATTCTACAGACACAGTGTTTATTACATGGAACAAGGAATTACGACTATTTCTAATCGATCGTCTTGCTGTTGACGAAGATTCTTCGTCGAAGAAACATGTCTAGTGAAATGGCATTAATATAATATAGTGAAAATGCATTAAAAGGATCTTGTGACGGCTTGCCCGCAGAATTTAATCACTAATGTCACGCACGTAAAATCGTAGTGTACTTTATATTGTCTTTGGCACTAACGTGCGAGCTCCCGAATATCATTAAAGTCCTTCTCTGTGGTCATTCTGATGCACGGACGCGTCCGCACCCCGTGCATAGCGTCCGCGGACGTTTTCGCATCCAGCGGGCCAGATTGCTCTCGGACGTCCGAACGCTCAAGGTCACGTCCGCGACTTACGTCCGATAGTTTGCACAGTTCAGTGTACATGTAGTAACCAGATCCCCTATAAGTCGCGTCCGTAAGTCGCGTCCGTCAGCCACGTCCGATAGTTTGTTTCCAGCTTTAGCGTTCACGTTTTAACGGGTTGCCGCTCGAAAAAAATAGACTAGATAAAAATTATATTTTCTTTTTTGTTAAGGAATATATCTATCGAAATTAATGCAATTAAATACGGTGACTTAAAAATGTTAAAATAAAATTAAAACATGTGTCTCAACTGAGTTTTTTGAGCCAAAATTTTTGATCAAAATCATTTTTTTAGGTTGGCAAGATGAAAGAACGCGACACACGGCCTCCGTTATTACTATCCCTCTCGGCTCGGATTAGCCTCTTTATCTACTTGTTATAAGGTTCATTTTCGTAAATACAAATTTTCCGAGTTATCAGTCCTGTTTGTATAATAAGTTCATGATGGCGGGGATGGCGGGTACTGTTTGCCGTTTCGCATATTTGTACCATAGACAAAAAAGTGAAAACTTTTTGTGAACTGAAACTTCCATTGCCCGATTCCTTATAGCCTAAACTATCCTATTTTTATATTTTTAGATTATTTCTTACTAGGAGTAAAATACCCTATTCAAGGGGATAACGAAGAATTTGTTAAATCGATTAAGTCGTTATATTGAGGTACCTACGTTATATTAAGGTTGCACTGTAATCATAAGGATAAAATCCGGCTACGGAAACTTAACTTTTCCTTTGCTTTACTGTAGTCGGGTAACAATAACAAACACTTACTGTTTCTAAATATAACTCGCTATTTTCACAATGTGTTCCGTCGTCCATTTTGTCAAAATAAAAAAAATGGAACTCTTTATTTGAAATACGATACCTAGTCCTAGTAGTCTTTTTACAACACCTATAGTTACGACGCGCGAGAACACGAAATATTATAATGTAAAAATTATACGACGCGACTTTTATATTTAACCTACCTACTCACTAAGAAAGGATCAATTACTTAATTTACGACACCCGCAAGCCGTTGCTTCGTTAAGTGGTAAGTAACGAATTAAAATGATAACATTAAGAATCAAATAAACGGCCAAGTGCGTGTCGGCCACGCGCAAGGGTTCCGTAGTTGCACATTAAAATATGCATATTTGGAAGGGTATTACTTATTCAGTGGTATAGTGGTATACATAACTTTACTTATACGTTTGTAATAAAATGATTATTTTTTTACTTTTAAAAATAATAGTTACTTATACATAACCAAGTTGTAAAACACCTAGTTTTTGGCGTCGTCCTAATTGGCTAGCGATCGTACGATCAAACGATGCGATTTACAATAGCGAATAGTGAAATACTGATAGTGTAGTGTAAGTGCTGCCTGAAAGAACACGTGAACAAAGTGTCTCTAAAAACTATTATCAAGAAAGACTAACATGTGTCATTGGACAATCTCTTAGTTTAAAAGATAATAATTTATAAGTCTAGGTTAAATTAAAATTACTCATTAGCCAACTAAGTTAGGCTAGATTGTAATTGAATTGAGCACCACTTTGGTACTTAGTATTAGGAAAAAAAACAATGACTTGTGATTTAATTAGGGCTCCCCTAAGAGATCCCCTATGTTTAAACGCAAGTTTGTACATCGCGCGTTGAAATCGCATCGTCTGCTCGTACGACTGTTGGCCAATTAGGGTGACTGCAATTAGGGCAACACCAACTGCATAAATAACATATAAATATACTAGCTGACTCGGCGAACTTCGTACCGCCAACTTACCTATATAAATAAAACAAATATCCTATCTTTCAAGTTGGACCAAATTACAGATAGTTACGAAGTTTGATCAACGAACGTGGACAAACAACGTGACACGTAATTTATATATATTAAGATAAGATAGGATTAGGTACAAAGTTGCATTTGCAATTGAATTGTGTGTTGTTTTTCTACAAAAAGAAATGAGATGCCATAAAAAACATAACTTGTAAAAAAACCAAGTCTCCCAACTCAGTTCTTCTACCGTAAAAAGTTGTGAGATCCATGAAATACCAATTCGGTTAATTTATTCAGTCCCTACTTAAGGGTCCTTCTGTCTCAAGCTATTATATTATATAATTAGCTAACCTAACAACATCTTATAGTGACCATATCAATATTAAAAAATTGGTTGCCTGTAAAGTCGGTATACGGGCGAAAGTTTTACGTGACAACCGAAATAGAAGCGCAAGACATGAACCGGTGTGTATGCCTATCTCTCTCACTCTCTCTCTCGCTCTGTCTCTCTCGCTCTTAGGCGGGCTAACTGTGCTCGAGTGGAAGGGACGCGTGCCTTTCACTTTTTATGTCTGTCTCTCTCGCTCTTAGGCGGGCTAACCATGCCTCTCACTCGCTCTCATTGTGAGCGCATAACGTGAGCGGAGCGTAACGCAGTTTCTTGAAGTGTCACCCGGCAAACCAATTTATAAGACGTTGTCACGTCAAAATGTTTTGTTTTAAATAAATAGAATGACTTGGCCATCGCTTGAAAACACGATGTATCTCACAAGTAATACATAAATTAAATTAGATTATTTAGTGCGATTGCCAAGTCGATCTATACAATGAAAACAAAAGATTTTTATATTGATATGGTCACTATAAGATGTTGTTAGGTTAGCTAATTACGTAATAACTTGAGACAGAAGGACCCTTAAGTAGGGACTGAATAAATTAACCGACTTGGTATTTCATGGATCTCACAACTTTTTATGGTAGAAGAACTGAGTTGCGTGACTTGGTTTTTTTACAAGTTATGTTTTTTTATGGCATTAAGTATAATGTATAATTTTAACTTAACTTACTAATATGAAAATTAGTACCAAAGTGAAGTTAAAAAAAATAGGAGCATCATACATAATACTAATTTTCATTAATAAAAATGTTAATAAGTAATTACTTTATCATTGTTTTAATTCTTCATTCATATATACTATATTTATATAACATCATAAACATGCGCATCCGCATCCGCATCCGTGGATGTGAGCCTTAAAAAATCACAAACATCCCGTACCTACCATATCATGTTTTTGAGATTCCGTACCGCTGTCCATCCGTCTGTCAATGGGCTGAACCTACCTATCTCATGAACGTGATAGGTAAGGTATGTAGATAGGTACTTGAAATTTTCACAATATGTATATTTCTCAACGATGTTATGATATTTCTATTGCCACTATAACAACAAAATAAATAAAAAAATAAAATTGAAAATTATATAGCTAACAAAAAGTTTTTTTGCTCGATCCTATAAAAAAATTTTGCTGATATTAAATCTTGTACGATGGCACAGAACCCTTCGTGTGCGGTTCCGACTCGCACTTAGTCGTTTTTTCGCATACGTGCATTTCGCATAGGTGGAAGACACGGTTCTGCCCGCGAAATTCAAATTTAATTTGGTTTTTCGCAATTTGTAAACTAATACGACAAAGTAGGCTTATGGCATTCTAATTGCGACAATGGCAGTATCATCTTCACAGGTTTATATAAAAATCTTTACTTGAAAGTGTCCAGTTTAAGAAATTAATCAAAATATCGAGTAATTTGTGAGTAACTCACGTCCAACTCAGTATTTTGATTAATTTCTTAAACTGGTCACTTCAAGTAAAGATTTTTATGTAAACCTGTGAAGATGATAATTCCACTGGCGCAATTAGAAGGCCATAAGCCTACTTTGTCGTATTAGTTTACAAATTGCGAAAATCCAAATTAAATTTGAATTTCGCGGGCAGACCCTTGTCTTCCACCTTAAGTCCACGCGATGTCATGGTCATTCGCATTTAGTATATCCTTGAACTTTGAAAATGTCTGTGTTCACTTACAATTTTATTAAACTAGCAGATGCCCGCAACTCCGCCAAAAGTTCGTGTTTGTTCGGCCTAATCTCAAAAATTACTGTACGGATTTTTCAACTGTTTTCACCAATCTGAGAAGTTCTAGGCTAAAGTTTATGGATATTTTGCGAAAAAATGCTACCGGCACTTTGTAAAACTCGTACAGTAGTTAGTTCGTACACCTTCTCATTTATTCCCTCTTTCTATTAGAGAAAACCGTATGAAAATTCGTACAGTAAGTTTCGCGACTCGAACTATATGTCAGTGACTTTGGTTTTCCTGCGGATCTCTTAATTTCTGATTTGATCTCGCAGGGATACCCCAAGCATAGCTCTCTCCATCGCTCGCTGAGTGACCCTGAGCCTTCTTATGAGGCCCACAGTTAGGGACTATGTCTCGGATCCATAAGTCATCACTGGCAACACGCATTGTTCGAAGACTTTAGTCTTCAGGCACTGAGGAATTTTAGACAAGAGGACCTTGGGTTACATATTATTGCAATATTCGCAGGGATCTCTAATTTTTGGAAGGTAAGTAGTGGTCACCCAATGTCGGAGAAGGGCCGGTCCCTTCTACAACATTGGTTGACCCGGATTAAGGAGGTACCGTCACGGGCGAGTGACCTGTAGGACTATCTCAGTGGCTGTCGAAAGTTGCTAACTAAGAAAGTAAGAACTGCATTTTGTATAGCGAAATGCGGATGCGCTTGACGACAATCAATGCTGGAAAGCACTGATGAGGTCTAGGTTGGAGCGCGCTTGCCTAGAAAATGCCTATTGACTCTTGACTTGAAGGTACTCAAATTATAAGTGGCTGAAACTTATAGACGCCGGAAGTGCGTTCCACACCTTAGCGGTTCGTTTCAGCAACGTTGAACTGCGTTTTGTGCGTGTAGGTTGGAGTTCGACCACGTAAGGGTGCCAACGCTCACGATTTCTCAAAGTTCTGTGGTAGAACGGAGAAGGTTGCACAAGGTTGTGAAGTTCCTGAGCGCACTATCCAAAGTATATCCGATAGAAGATCGATAGACAGACACCATTGCGTCGGTGCTGTAGTTTTAATTAGTGTAATTTTTTTGTACAGTAAACATTTGGCGTTTGAAGTCGGTTTCATTAAAGGAGTTTTTATTTATTACTATTTCAAGCTTTAGTGGTAGCTTCATAGGATCAATCTTCACATTCTCTGATCGTGAGCGATTTGCTCTTATTGATTGAGGAGTTCCGTCGTCCATCACCGAAGATATTCATCAGATCTTCACCAAATTTAAATAGGACCAACCTGCTGGTATGTCCTTTCCAATAAAATAAAAATGATTGAAAACGGTTCAGATTTGACTGAGTTATGTTATGGAGTAATATCGACAAAAATTGAGGAGTTTCGTCCTCCATTACCGAAGATATTCATTAAATCTTCACCAAATTTAAATGGGACCAACAGTAGGTATATCCTTTCAAATAAACTAGTGGTTCGCCCCGAACTGAGACCTCGCGGTAACGGTATCCCATGATTATTCATTCAATCGATACATGATAACCAAAACTGACATTATTATTATGCCCGTTTTCACCAAACATACCTAAATCATCCCCTAAGTAGGAGTCTCTTAACGTAGGTAGCTCCTAAATACAATCCTAAGTCCTAACATCCGTCCCAATATCCTTTTAGGTGTCCCGTACAGGATCGTGATAAATAAGTTGACAGAAAACATCAATCACCTAACTTATAGGTAGCCCGTAAAGGTTAGGGAACGTTAGTGAAAACATTGAATTATTTATCAAACATTGAATTTAACTCGTAGTTCCATGGGAATAGTTACTGACTGCGCCATCTATTAGCATTATTGTGAAGCTATGTTGATGCTATATGAATTACTGACGCCCATTAAAAATTAAATAATCTCGTTTCTTTATAATATTCATATAATTTTAGTATTTGTTGTTCAAGTACAGGATATAAGTGACCTAAAAACATAAAATCAGTTTGAAAATCCATAGCGGATTTTTCTAGAGAGCGTCTTCAAGCGAGCGTATAAAATCGCCACTTTGAAAGCCCCCCATTTCGTCAATTTTAAGGGAAAAATTAAAAAAAAAATATTTTTGTACTCAGTTCAAAATTATCTTTAAAATGATACGTAACAATTTTATGTAACGCGATTTTTTTTTTTTTACTTCGCATTCGCTTCTATGAGAGCCCCCCTGAAATAAAGATTTTTATAACTTTTTAAGCCATTTTCGGCTGGAGGCCATCGGTTTACATATTATATCTAAATTTGAAGTAATTACGTTCAGTAATTCAAAAGTTATAAGGCTCTGACAGACGGACGGACGGACGGACGGACGGACGGACAAGTGCAAATCGCCCTAGTTAACTCAAAGACCTTCGCTTCGCTCGGTCGAAAATATTGAAGTCGGTTCAGATTTGACGGAGCTATGGAGAACATCGACAAAAAAAATACGCGTCGAATTGTGAACCTCCTCCTTTTTTGTGAAGTCTGCTAAAAATTAATTTCCAATTAATGTAGGTAACCATTATGCTGTGCTACCATTTGAAATGCCAGTTGCTTTTGTAGTAGCCTCACAATATTTAATGAATTTTTTTATTATTTTGTCGTTATTTAGGAGAATTTTCAAACTGCTTCTGGTGATATCCAGTTCTGTCTTTCAGCCACTAAATCTTTCCTTTGCGATCCAAAACTTGGGCGTGTCGTTATGACCTGCTCCACATCTTCAGTCACCGGGTTCACTACTGAGCGCAGGTCTTCTTTCTGAGAAAGGTTATATAGGCCATAGTCCACCACGCTGGCCCAACGCGAATTGGAGGATTTCACACACCTTCGAGAATATTACAGAGAATTCTCAGAGGTGCAGTTTTCCTCGCAATATGTTTTCCTTCACCGTTGAAGCAAGTGATATTTAATTGCTCAAACGCACATGACTCCCGAAAAGTCAGAGGTACACGTACACGGGATCGAACCTGTGACCCCCGAATAGGAGACCACAGACTGCTTCTGATAATAAGAAATTCTGCGTAATAGGAATAGGTACAGTTAACTGTTAACTGTAATGGAAAGTGCTACTTTCCATGATCACTGGAAATGTCAAAAATAGAGAATGCAGCAGCTGATGACTCGACCCCTCTGCAATTATTGATGGAGGATCTCGGCTTGAGCAGTTCTTCGCCAAATGGACGTAGTTATGCATTAAACGTTCCAAACTACAAGTCTGTCAAAATTGAGTTAATGGCACTTTAGGCTACTTTTTAGGACACCCTTCATCATATATACGAGTACTAAAAACATTCCAGTCTTTACGTCATTATTGTTTTATTTCCAATGTTCCAATCCACAATGCGTAACATATTCGTAGCTAAAAACAGTTAAAACCGCATCAATCTGACTGAAAACTTGCTGTGAGTTGGAACGTTTTTGCACAACTACGTCCATTATTATAATTATGGAACCCTAACTTTAATTGTGTTCTCACATGTGTTTGATCAGATTAAAATGAAGCAAAGTACCTTACCAGTCATACCTACTAATTACGATAATTAATGAAAAGCCTTATTACCTAGGTACACTGCAGTTGAATAAATTATCAAGGCTTTTAAGTCGTATCTACTTAGCAATTAGGTTTTAACAATGTTTGTTCGTTAAAACTAGTCGTTCGGACCTAACGTCCTATTTAGTTCGATGTCCGTTTGTTTTATATTCAAACAGCTTCATCTATTTTCGAATTTCAAACTAAATATTTGGATACCTACCCTACTGATGGTCATATTAAAAATGAAATAACTTCGTTTCTTTATAATATTTATCTAGTTCTAGTATTTATTGTTCAACTAAAGGATATAACTGAAATTATACACAAGTTAGAGCTTTTAATTTATATAGCCGTTTTTTGAGTCAGCGCCTCGATATCAATTTCTACTTTGAAAGCCCCCATTTCGCCAATTTTTGAGAGAAAAATTAAAAAATATACCTATATATTTTCTTACTCTGTTCCAAATTATCTTAGAAAAGATACTCCACACCACAAGCCTATATGTAACCCCTAAACCCATTAAAATATTTTTCTTCGCATTCGCTTCTATGAGAGCCCCTGAAATAAAGATTTTTATAAGTTTTTAAGCAATATTCGCTGTAGGCCATCGGTTTACGTATTATGTTTAAATTTGAAGTAATTACATTCACTAATACAGAATTTATAGGGCTCAGAGACGGACGGACGGACGGACAAGTGTGAATTTACTCAAGTAAGTAGACTCAGAGACCTCGCTTCGCTCGGTCAAATCGTGTGATTAATGATTACCTATGCAGTAAGCGGGTAAGTTGACCATTATTTCTTCTGATGACTTACCTCTCTCTACTCCAAGCAAGTCATTAGCTATAGTTAGTACTTAGTTAGTTAATATGCAGCTAGGTAGGTACTAGGTAGCAATTCAGTAGTAAATAGTAATACTAAGCAACTCCCAATAGGAAATCGCATTGTCGGGGCTTTAGCACATACCTACTTACCTACCTGTCTTTTACCGCGAAACTGTAGTACTTAGTAGACCAGGGTAGATAATTTTTGAAACCAAAAAAAAAATAACAGTAGGATGAAATCCATTGGAAAAGGAAGAGAATATAACAAAAATGAAAGTAAAAATAATTTACGGACGATCTGAGGTCGGGAAGTGGGGAGGGAGGGGGGGTTTAAGGGTAAAAAAACGGTTTATCTCGATTTCCGGCAAAAGTCTTCAAATTATTAGGAAAAAATCAAATAACCAAGTTTTTGGTTTTTTATTTTTATCTTTTACAAAAATAAAATTTTTTTTCACGAAATTTAGTGAAAACTTACTTTTTTATGTCCCAAATACACTGTAATTTTTTTAATTAAAAATATTAATTATTCTTCACCTTATTTTGACTTAATATCGAAAAAGCAGCCTAATTTTCAATCGAAAATTCTCACGTCAAAATATCTGCTTTTTTAAAAGTCAGCGAGCTTTTTGTTCGTTGAAATCTCTACTTTCTGATGGTGTTAAAAAAATATATACATTACTATGCTTCCTATAAATGCTCCCGGAAAATGCAGAAACGAAATATTATAACGAAATAACAGGTAGTAAGGCCCAGACCCTCCTAGCCCCTATGAAATACCTTTTATTATATGGGTAGATGCCTATTTATTGCTATTTTAAGATAACTTATATACCTGAGTGACCTACGGAAAATTTTAGCCCATCAAAAGGTATTTCATAGAGAAGTGGGGAAGGGGCCTATGACCTAGGTATGTAGGTACATCGTAGGGGATAAAATGAAAATCAAACAACACATTTTAAAAGCTTTATTTCAACTAGGTAGGTACTACGAGTACATAGTAAGTCTAAATTCACTCCTGTGCCTGTACTTGGTATTTCAACTAAGACAGTATCTAAATTAAAAAAAAACCGGCCAAGTGCGAGTCGTACTCGCGCACCGAGGGTTCTGTCGAAATGAACGCAGTGTTAAATCGACATTCGAATTAGATCCTGTCTGCGCCAAACCACTCCGTTTTACTTAACCTGCTATTTTTAATGTAATGACAGTGCCAATACCAAATTTTAACCATACGTCAATCGTCAAGTTGTCACTGTCAAGAAATTACCTATGTAAATTCGAAATATAACGAGTACTCCGCTGGACTACACTGTAAGAAGCAGTTTCATTTCTTCGGACCTACATTTCTTGAGGACCTGCTAATCAGGCCCTCGTGTGTCGATTACAATAACCGACATAAGTGGCGACCGTGACAGGACGAAGAAAGAAGCTTGCTAGCCAGCGAGGGTCGCATTCAAACATCGCGGGAACGAAAATCTGACCGCGCCCAACGAAATAAATCCCAGAAGATCGTTGTAGCCATCGCCGGGACGACAATCGGACCGCAGCATTCGGCACAACTCAAGAAGAAGTCTGAAGCCAACGCCGGGACGCTAATCGACCGCAGCATCGGGCTCAGGCAGAGGAAGCACTCATCGCCGGCATCGTAGTCGAGGCCGGACTAATTCAGATAAGTGTCCTTCCCAATTACAAACACATCACATTCGTCCAATCATCCGTAAATCCATCTCACGAACAATCAATCCCACATCCTTCGATCCATAATCATCCATATATCACGCACTGTTCATATAGTCATCCACTAGTTCACATTTCAAATCATAAATTCAAAATTTGCACGTCATTTTCAAATTCATCCGTTAGCCAGTAGTTTGAAATTATTCATTTCAGCAGCGCGCGCATTCACATCGACTGCGCGGGCGACTGAAAACAGGTTCACTCAAACGCAATTTTCATACGCCGAAGCAAGGAGCGTAGGTAATTGCATACCTATTCTAACGGTAAAACTGATAGTGATAAGAAACAAGTTTGACGTTCGCTTACAGCTGAGTTATTGCGCTTCAGTATGTCTCTGAAGGAATTAATTTTAAAACGTAGCAGCGTCAAGGGACGTGTTACCAAATTTAAAAACTATATTTCTAAGATTAATAAAATTTCAGTGTTAGACTCATTGCAATTAGGCGAATTAAGACTTAAATTAGGTAAAATTGAGTGTTTAGCGAGCGAGTTCAGTGACATTCAAGGTCAGATCGAGTCTTTGAGCGGTGACACGTTGGAGGACGAATTGGATATTCGCGAGGAGATCGAAAATGAAATCGATAGTGCAACGTCATTAGCTCAAGACATTTTGTCGCGTAATAGTTCTAAGGTTCCGTGCTTTGAGGACGCGCAAAGTAATTTGAATTGTCATCAAGGTCAAGGCGGCTCACACGCGATCGGGTTTAAATTACCTTTAATTCAAATCGCGAAATTTGACGGAACGGTTTTTCGTTGGCTTGAATTTCGAGATACTTTCAGGTCACTTATTCACGATAACGATCACTTATTACCGATTTATAAATTTCATTATTTAAGCTCTTATTTAGAGGGAGATGCCGCGCGTGTTATTAGCAATCTCGAAGTTTGTGCTTTGAACTACGACAAGGCTTGGAGTTTATTATGTGAGCGATACGACAACAAAAGGCAGTTGATTAGTAATCACCTCAACGCTTTATTTAACATCGAGTCACTGTCCCGCGAATCGGAACAGTCATTGCGTGCGTTAATTGATAATGTGAACAAAAATTTACGTGCTTTAGCGAGTCTAGGCCAACCTACCGACCAGTGGGATACGCTTATCGTTCACATGGTCAGTTCTAAATTAGACAGCCAGACTAGTATGAAATGGGAGGAGTATCGCATCTCTTTAAGTGATATGCCAACTTTAGATCAATTCCATAAGTTTCTTAAGGATCGTGCTGACGTTTTAGAGTCGTATAATAAAAATAAAATTCAAAATAAGCGAGTTTCATCTAGCGCCGCGCCAATCGCGAGCGGTAGCAATACCAACAATAAAAATTCAAAACAGAATAAATCATTTTCATACGCTACTTCATCAGGTTTCAACAATCCAGATAGGCATCGCGCTCGTTGTGTGGTTTGTAGTGGTGATCATAAAATCTACACTTGTCCTACGTTTTTAGCTAAAACTCCTGAACTCAGAATAGCTGAGGCTCAGAAGCTTAAGCTTTGTATGAACTGCTTAAAAAATAGCCACCGGACCAGGCAGTGCTTCGGAGGTAGGTGCCGTGAGTGTAACAGACGGCACAGCACACTGCTCCACAGAGCTGCATCAGAGGATCCTGCGCCAACGGCCCAGGATAGTTCAACTTCTGTTCAGGTTCCCGTTGAAAACCTTAGTGTAAACCTATCTAGGCAGTCCGTTTCACACGTTATGCTGTCCACGGTAATGATAGAAGTTCAGAACCCTCTCGACAACAAAACCGAAGTCATTCGAGCGCTTCTAGACTGCGGAAGCCAGTCTAGCTTTTTAACTAAGCGTATCAAAGAAAGTTTGGGGTTAAAGGCGATACCCACGAGCCTTACCGTAGTCGGTAGGTATAGGCAATAATTCAAATAATTCTATTACAGAGAGATGTCTAGTTAGTCTCAAATCATTACATAGCGACTTTTACGCTAATTTATCTTTTTTTATTATGCCAGAATTAACAGGAAACATTCCAAAATCTTATGTAGACTATAAACATTTTAGTCTTCCAGAAAACATTCAACTTGCTGACCCCAAGTTTTACAGCCCTGCACCTGTAGACGCGCTAATAGGGGCAGACTTATTCTGGGACGTGATAGGTAACATCATTAAACCCCTAGGTGAAGGAAAACCATATCTGTGCAGCTCACAATTTGGTTGGGTCATCTCCGGTCCTTTAACGTTAAACTATGAATCTGAACAAACTCATTGCAATTTTGCATCTAGCGAGCCTCGCGACGATCACATAAATAATCAAATATCTAAATTTTCGGAGCGCATACAAGCTAATACAAACATTTTGTTCACAATCGAAATCCCGAGATATGTACTCTGTGATAATCACGTTAAGGTCGAACTTCATTCGTTTTGCGATGCTTCAATCTGCGCGTATGGCGCGTGCATATTATTATATTTGAAGGCAATCGACGCGTTCGGTAGGTCGAGCGTCAATCTTTTGTGCTCGAAGTCGAGAGCAGCACCAGTCGGAAAGTTCCTTACGATTCCGCGACTAGAATTGTCCGCGGCGCTGCTCGCCGCCAGGCTTTGCGTGGCGTGCCTAGACTCACTTCGCATACCTATATCGAACTGCATGCATTGGTGTAACTCGAGCGTCTTACTCGGATGGATCAACACTAGTCCTAATAAATTAAAAATGTAGCAAACATAGTCGCAGAGATTTGCGAGAACACGCGAAGTACATCTTGGCGTCATGTACCTACGAATTTGAACCCTGCGGACATGATATCTAGGGGTGTCGATGCAGTTTAATTAAAAAATTCGGAGCTATGGTGGAACGGCCCTGATTTTCTACTCATTTAGCCTATTAAAATTAATTCTAAAGTAGTCGAGGAGCTGCCCGAATTAAAAATACACTCAGCCACAATTGAACCAGATTTGATCAAATTCGAAAATTTTTCAAGTTTCATTAGATTAAAACGCAGCTCCGCGCACGTAATAAGATTTCTATACAATTGTGCAAATTCTAACACAAAACGCACGGGTAACTTAACGCTAACAGAATTAGATGAATCGTTTTTGAAACTCGTCATCTTAAGTCAGCGAGACTCTTTTCAAGACGAATACAATAATCTGTTGAAGAGATTACCCATTAGCTCAAGAAGTAAGCTATCATCTCTTAGCCCTTTCCTAGATGAGCGTAAAGTCATGCGTGTAGGCGGGAGGCTCGACTCGTCCGCGTACGAGTACGAAAAGAAGCATCCGATTATACTTGACGGTGCACATCAATTAACGAAGTTGTTATTTCGTTTCGAGCACACGCGTCTGTTGCATGCGGCGCCGCAAGCGTTATTATATTCTATTAGATAGACTGTGTGGCCACTGGGGGGAAGGACTTTAGCAAGACTAACAGTTCGAGATTGCATAACATGTAGGCGTCATAAAGGTCTAACTATGACCTCCGTAATGGGAAATTTACCTGCGCAACGTGAGATGCCTGCCTATCCCTTTCAGACGGTTGGAATTGACTTTGCGGGTCATATTGTAAAAACATTTTTTTCCGATAATAAACGGAATCTGGTTGCCGCAGTCAAAGAAATAACTCAGTTTCTCAAAGATAACCCCGTCATATCCGACTTTGCAGCTGACGAGCAAATTAAATTTTCATTTATACCTGCCTACGCTCCTCACTTCGGCGGGATATGGGAAGCAAGAATTAAATCCGCCAAACATCATATTAAACGATATCTAAGAAACAACAATTTCACGTTCGAAGAATTGAGTACACTTTTTACGCAAGTGGAGGCTATACTGAATAGTCGTCCCTTGTACCCAATGTCATCCTCTCCTGACGACTTTCTCCCTCTATCCCCAGGGCACTTCCTGATTGGTCGGCCTCTGACTGCGCTGCCATCACCGAGCTTCGAGGACTTCAATTCCAGCAGCCTCGACCGCTACAAGCGTCTGGAGAAGGTGCGCCAGCAGTTCTGGCGCCGATGGCAACGCGACTACATCAGTGAGCTGCAACAGCGCACCAAGTGGCGCACAAGCCACGAGAAGCTGCGTGTGGGCGATCTCGTGCTAATTCAAGAAGACAACGTCGCTCCCCTCAACTGGCGCCTAGGCAGAGTCACTATGCTTCACCCGGGCTCTGATGGAATTTCCCGCGTTGCGGATATCCGTACTGTTAGAGGAGTAGTACGAAGATCATTGACACGCATTTGTCCATTGTTTTCGCCTGATTCTTAAACGCTTAGCGTTTCAGAAGGGGGGAATTTATGTCTGCGCCAAACCACTCCGTTTTACTTAACCTGCTATTTTTAATGTAATGACAGTGCCAATACCAAATTTTAACCATACGTCAATCGTCAAGTTGTCACTGTCAAGAAATTACCTATGTAAATTCGAAATATAACGAGTACTCCGCTGGACTACACTGTAAGAAGCAGTTTCATTTCTTCGGACCTACATTTCTTGAGGACCTGCTAATCAGGCCCTCGTGTGTCGATTACAATAACCGACAGATCCGAATTTACTAGATAATTAATTGTCTTCGGATTCGGATCGGATGCCGTACGTATACGTGGCAGTCCATTAAACGCGAAGCGCGTCGCTTACGCGGTTCTCCGAGAAGTTTTCTGCTATTCGTTTACCTTTCAAGTCAGATATGGAAAAATTTAGAGATTATTTTTACTCTCGGACTCCTCTGGGATACATTCCAACACGATCGGCCAGAATCCCTCCTAAGCTGATGTCGTATTAGGGTGGAACCACATTTGTGAGGATCGATTCGGATTTTGCCTATACAAAACTGTCATTTTCCATGCATTCGTGTACGCATCGAAAAGCCGATTTGATCCGTACACGTTTCTATGGAATTTGACAGTTTTGTATGGGCGAAATCCGAAACGATCCTCACAAATGTGGTTCCACCCTTAGGTTCTACTTTTATTCTTAAACGTACGCCACACGGCCAACTAAGCTAATCTAGATTAGCTTTAGTTCATATAATAGCTAGTTGGTCTTGGGCTAAATATAAAAAGAACGAGCTAAGTTAAGCTTAGTTACCAGTGACACTTCAGTTCTAGAGCAAGATCCCAGTGCCGCCAGACCTAAGTTATTTTCTCAGCAATTATTTGTGTACGATAGAGTTCTGTTCGAATGTCCTTTCAGTATATGCGTACCAGCTAGATTGTGCCAACGGCCAATTTCCAGATACCAGGTGCTAAAGGTAGGTAAAAACTAGAATAACTTATCTTAAATTCTCAGGGCTGATTTTCATATATGTTTTAAAGAATATTGTAAAAATTAATAAATTAATACTGCCAGACGCTTACCGCCGGCGGTTACTTTAGCCAGACGCTTTGAAGCTCCCAAAAATATATATAATTTAAGTTAACTTATATTCTCAGTTCTGATTTTTATACATGATACTCAGGGAACTATTGCGATATTATCTGTAAGCTGCCAGACCTATTGGAAGGGTCAAACATCCCCCCAGACACACATTATGCGTCCTCATATGTATGAGCGCTAGAACATGATTCACTTGTTTAAGTGTGTGAGAGATAATATCATCATACTATAATGTTATAAATGCGAAAGTGTGTTTGTTGGTTTGTCCTTCAATCACTCTGCAACAGAGCTACGGATCAACGTGATTTTTTGCCTGGGTATAGCTTGCAGAAGATATTGCAATAGTTCTCTCTCTCTAGATCCTAAGCTATACCCAGGCAAAAAATCACGTCGATCCATAGCTCTGTTGCAGAGTGATTGAAGGACAAACCAACAAACACACTTTCGCATTTATAATATTATAGTATGATGATATTATCTCTCACACACTTAAACAAGTGAATCATGTTCTAGCGCTTATACATATGGGGACGCATAATGTGTGTCTGGGGGGATGTTTGACCCTTCCAATAGGTCTGGCAGCTTACAGATAATATCGCAATAGTTCCCTGAGTATCATGTATAAAAATCAGAACTGAGAATATAAGTTAACTTAAATTATATATTTTTTTGGGAGCTTCAAAGCGTCTGGCTAAAGTAACCGCCGGCGGTAAGCGTCTGGCAGTATTAATTTATTAATTTTTACAATTTTCTTTAAAACATATATGAAAATCAGCCTTGAGAATTTAAGATAAGTTATTCTAGTTTTTACCTACCTTTAGCACCTGGTATCTGGAAATTGGCCGTCGGCACAATCTAGCTGGTACGCATATACTGAAAGGACATTCGAACAGTACTCTATCGTACACAAATAATTGCTGAGAAAATAACTTAGGTCTGGCGGCACTGGGATCTTGGACCATTCGCACCTTTAACCGTTGGACTATTGAGGCCTCAATAGGCACGCAAACCACTATGGAACTAGGACTTACGACTAGTCTTCCTAGTTCCATGCAGACCACAGACAATAGAATCGTCACACTGATTATAACAGTATGGTTAGACTTAGTCCGAGTTTTAATTCGTTTGATCGTAATAGTAAACTATGACATTTGCAACAAAGTAAAATGAACCATAAAAGTGTCGATTTAAAGTCACAAATTCAATACAGAAGATTTTAATTTGGAGCGTTTTAGTTACGTAAACGTATAACAATACATACACGAAATTGAGCTCTAACTCAATATTGCTATGGTTTATTTTACTTTGATGGTAATGTCATAGTTAACTATCAAATCTTGTACTAACCGCACAGAGTAAACGACATTAGCGTAGGAGAAATTCCAGCGTCAAAATCAAAGTTTCCCATGTTAATAGCGAATGCGTTGCACAATTGCTTTCGCAATCACATTGGTTGTAATTTTATATTTATTATCTATATTATACTTAGACAGCAAAATGGTATTGTCATAATATGTGGAAGACTTTTATTATACATAATTACTCAGGCAGAGGTAACAAAAAGAAACAAAACAAAATCATAATAAAAAATATTAATTTCTTTTCAATGATGCAACAAGCGGATTTAAGAATGAAGAAACCGTTACACCTTGCGGGGAAAACCGTTCCAATTTGAGTTATATTCACTAATTAATGGTACCGTTATTTTAATATTAATAGTGATGTCTTTAGAAAATAACGTAATCATCATTTATATCCTTTGAGTAATAAACCAACACAGGAGAGGAATTGACCCCTAATTTATTCGCAAAAAAGTCTGTCAATTACGGTGGGGGGCGAGGTAGCACACATGAAAACTTGCTTACTACAGTTGCATTTTTCCATCACGTCGCTATGCACGCACACAATATAATTAGCAAACAGTACCTTAAAGTATATGCACACTATCACATTCACACACAGGGACGCTCTATCATTACATGAAACAATCGCATCATTTGTGTAAGCATTTTAGGGATTTGACACTATCGATTATCGACTTTCGATAAGTTTTTCTAATAATTATTTACAACAGAGTTACTTTATTCAAGAGTAAATTTTTTTGTTCGAGATCTTTAACATGGTAGGTATATAGAAGCGCTAGGAAACGAGACTCTTGCCGTTATTTTAGTCATAATATGCCTTTGCTATTAGATTGACTCTTTGTAGGCTTTTAGTACTTGCGTAAAGATACAGCTAGAAACTTTGGACTATATTGACGCTGGAAAGCGATCTAGCTTATTTCGAAAAATAACAAAATGACTTTTTTATATATTTGGAAGAAAAAGATACTGCGTCGGATTGTCGGATTTTCGTTTTCCTATGACATTATTTTTCTAAGATACTATGTTGACCTTCTCTGCATGTTTATATATATTTTTTTGTTATTCATATTTTTCAACGTACTCAAAAATGCTGTAAATACTAAGATATCATCTATTTTTCAATATTATACAGATACTTCAAAAAAGTTATCAATACTTTTTAGCAGTGCAGTGCACTTAGGTGTACCTACTGTTAGGACTTAGGATTATCTGATTATTAACAGATTTTGTAGATACCAAGGTATTTACTCCGTCACTATACTCTCAATCTCATGCTGAAAGCATGCTGTAGGTACCACAGTATATCACCTTAGAGCAGCTGTTTAGTTATGATTTAAGGTTATAAGCCACCAGGGAGTGCTGTACTTTGTCATAGGTTTTTAATAATATTGTTTATTAAGTTGAGAGACATTTAATTTTTATTTGAATACGTAGTGGGTATTAATATTGAACACATTGATTTTTTAAGTAATCTTGTTTAAATAAACATACAGCATTTTAATGAAACATCATTTGTTTTATTTATGTTTAAAGCGAAATTTACGGTGTATCTATTTCTAAAAAGTATATTAAGTACAAACTGTTAGGACTACATCATGTTTCCTTAAAAATAAATACAGCATAATTAGCATTTCAGAGTTTAGAGTTATTTCGTGGTTTCATATGTATCAAATACCAAGTTACAGCAACATTGCTTCTTGAAATTGAAAAACTATTAGTCGAAATTGATATAAAACTAATGTATAAAACTAAAGTAATTCTACTTTAGAATTATATAATTAGTATCATCTGATGTGTTACATTAAAAAATATGCTTTTTGAAAAAAATCTGCTCCTGATAGCTTATTATGAGCTGTTATGATTTTTTAAAACGTTATTGGCTCTGGTTTAAAGTTCACTTTTTCGATTTACAAGATCGTTTTCCAGCGTTGAATAATATTCTCTCAGTCCAGTATGGAGGAAACATAAAAAGGAAAAACTGAACCCTAAAAACAAATTTATTTAAAGTTA
Source organism: Oeneis ivallda (assembly GCA_029955525.1). NCBI lineage: Eukaryota > Metazoa > Arthropoda > Insecta > Lepidoptera > Nymphalidae > Oeneis > Oeneis ivallda. The sequence continues at coordinate 21,948,744 of JARPMR010000012.1, forward strand.
TGATTGGTAAGTTAAAACTTGTACCTACATACTTTACTTGGAAGGCTTATTTTTTTCATCTACTTCATCTGAACGAAGTGTATATTTGTTTGTAATGCTAGGCTGCCGCCATGGCTATAGCGGCCACCCCATCTGTAATAAAACACCGCCAAGCTATTTAGCTTTCCGGTAAACCTAGCGCGATGAATAAGAAGTATGGGTACTTCAATTCAATTGCCAAGTTTTAATGAACCAAATAATATGTATAGAATTTAAATTATTTTTTTTCGTCAATGAACCATTAGTAAGACGATAAAAATATCTCGGTATAAATAATTTATACAATCCCCCCACCAATATCGACATATGAAATCTTGCTGTCCAGCCCTAATTTTATTGCGGTGTGGCCGACTTCATAAAATTAAAGTCCTAATTTTCGACTAAGAAAGACTTACGTGGAACTAATCATTATTATTAAACAATTTTTTAGTCTCGTTTTCATTATTTTTTTTGTATTATATTTGTAAAAATCCTTTCTTAGCGGATGCCTACGTCATAGTAGATGTGCGTTGATAGATCAGTCAGTCAGTCACCTTTTCATTTTATATATTTAGAAAATTATATCACACTGGTTATATGGAAATATATACCTATAACTTTTGAAATCATTGAGTAAAAAAACTAATTTTATGAATTCGCTGAGTTTATGGAGCTCTAGCTGCATCAATGCATTTTAAACAATAGTGGGAGAGTACCAGCCAATCAGACACCATTGCGATCGTTATAATAATGCAATCATTTTAACCGACTTCAAAAAATGAGGAGGTTCTCAATTTGAATTTTTTGTATATTTGTTACCCAATTATTCCGCCAAATAATGAATGGAATTTGATAATTTTTTTTTTGTTTAGTAGGGCATACTTCAGAGGTGGTTCCCATATAATTTTTTGTTGATATAATGTTAGATGTTACTCCATAACTACGTCAAATCTGAACCGATTTCAATTGTTTTTGAAAGAACGCATAATAAGGTTGGGCCTATTTAAAAGGTGAAGAGAAGGTGATTCATATCTTCGGTAATGGAGGAAGGAACTCAATGATTAAGAGCAAATTGCTCGCGATCAGAGATATACACAAAAAAGCTTAAAATAATAATGTAAAAAAAATATCTTTAAAAAATCGGCCAAGTGTGAGTCGGGCCTCGCTCTTTTAGGGTTCCGTTAAAAAAATTAAATAAAAATATTTCCATGTACCCATGGAAATATTTTAATTTAATTTTTTTAATTTAATTTAATTTTTATTATTTGTTGTTATAGCGGCAATAGAAATACATAATATGTGAAAATTTCATCTGTCTATCTATTACGGTTTACGAGATACAGCCCGCTGACAGACGGACGGACGGACGGACGGACGGACGGACGGACGGACGGACGGACGGACAGCGTAGGCTTAGTAATAGGGTCCCGTTGGTACCCTTTGGGTACGGAACCCTAAAAACCGACTTCATACGCCGATCGGGCAAAGTTGGGCTACCGTCGCGCATTAGTTTCATCATTTATATTTAGGCCCGCCCGACTTCAACATACATGTACAAATTAAAATTGTTTTATACTTTGTAGTGGCGTTTAAAGTCGGTTTTATACAAAGAATTTTTTATCATTATTTGATAATCCCACAGACGATCAAAGTTCGTATTTATATATCTAGTCATATTTTACTTAAAGCTTATAAATTAGTCGTTCACCCCTTCCTATTCTATCGTGATTTTTATTCTATGGGATCAATTTATAATGCAGTTCATGAAAAAGTTCTCTAAACGAATAGTAAGTAGGAAGATTAATTTTCAATATTTTCCCCAAATTATTTCATGTACGATTAAGTAGCAACATTTTCAGATCGACAGTTTTCTTAAGTTTTCTGCATAAGTATTGCATTATTTGGATAAAATAATACATCAGAAGTAAATAAATGTTATCCTTTAGTAAACTGGATGTTTTAAATATTTTTTTTAGAAGAAAATACTCTCATATTCGGCATTTATAGCGGAGCTCATTCCCCGCTAACCATACGTAGTTGACAGGCGCGTGACTCGAGTCAAACAGTTTTATATAACGAGTAGGACCACTGCTCATACCCAACTTACAGAGGGGTACGCGCGTCAAGTCTTCTCCTGTGTTGGTTTATTACTCAAAGTTTATATCGGTATTTAAAGGCTTGAGTCTACCAACTACTGAATCAGCAGAGCTGGCAACATTGCTGTTTGAAACAGAAGAATCGGAAAGTGTAGCGATTTAGAATTATAGAGGGTTAAGGAACCCTCTATAGTAGGGGAGCCCACGATGCTAAATGGGGATTTACTCGAGCGTCGTAAAGACCTATTGGGTTGCAAAGCTTAGATGATAAGAAGAAAAAAATGTTATTATAATATATATAGCTCGATTACCACTGACTGACACACTCACTCACTCACTCACTCACTCATTGACAGGGTTGTTCTCCTAGAAGGAGACGGAAATCGATATAATGATGTAGGGGAGATATGTCCAGGTGGGGGATTCGAGTTGGGGAAAATTATGACATTTCGGAAAAACAAGATGGCGGCCGACGTGAATCTTGCAACTCTTTTGTTTTCCAACCGATTTCTTTGAAATTTTGGATTATTGTAGAAATTAGTAAACGATTAACAGAAAAAGTGAAAAAAATTAAAAAAACAAGATGGCGGCCGAGCTGTGACGTCTCAAATTTCAGACCCCTCTCCTGTAAAATTTTGTATGAAAAAAATTTTTTTCACCCATGGTGTCGTATAGAGCTCAAAGAATGTGACTCGGAGAAAGGTGGCGAGAGCTGATGAGTGAGGAGTTCGGAGACGGGCGAGGGGCACGGCCAGGGTATAGTAGATAGGTGGAGGGTGCTCGACCAAATGTCATTCGAAATCTCGAGCAGTTGCCAGTGAGTTGAAAAAAAATTCCAAAATGGCGGAAAAAAAATGGCGGCAAATTTTGTCCGTCTCTCTCTCGGAGACTATAAAAGATGGAGGAGCGGTTTCTCGACAAAAGATGATCGAAACCCGGAGGTCTACCTGGTGAGTAGGAAAAAAATTCAAGATGGCGGACTTTTTTTTCCATACTAAATGTATGGGGAATATTGAAGGGACTAGAAGTTGGGAACTATGCAAGACATTGGTTTTGATAGGTTCATAGGGCTTTTCTTCTTTTTCTTTTTTTTCATTTTACATTTGTTTTTTTTTTTGTTTTTTTTTCATTTTTTTTCTTTTTTTTTCTTTTTCTTTTGTGAATGAGGAGCACGGCCAGGTTATTACAGATAGGTGGGGTGTGCTCGAACAAATTTTTTGGCAAAAGATGACCAGAATCCGAAGGGCTACTTGATGAGTAAAAAAATCGCGGTCCGCTTTAGCGGGCCGCGCACCCACGCGCCCTACTTGTAGTAATAACACTTCCCGCGAGCTGCTTTAGCAGCTCGCGCACCGAGCGAAATAAATAAAGCCGAACAATCGCGGTCCGCTTTAGCGGGCCGCGCACCCACGCGCCTTACTTTTAGTAAAACACTTCCCGCGAGCTGCTTTAGCAGCTCGCGCACCGAGCGAAATACTAGTTAATATTTAAATAGCTGCTCGTGCTGATTCACTGACTCACTCATTGATCACCTCTCCTGTAAAATTTTGTATGAAAAAATTTTTTTTCACCAATGGTTTTGTATAGAAGACAAAAATTCATGGAGAGGAAAAATATGGAGAGAGCTGATGAGTGAGGATTTCCGAGACGGGTGAGGGGCACGGCCAGGGTATTGAAGATGGGTGGGGTGTGCTCGAACAAATGTCATTCGAAACCTCATCCAATTAGCAGAGAGCTGAAAAAAAATTCAAAATGGCGGAAAAAAGATGGCGGCCATACAAACTTCGTCGGTGTCTATCTCGGAGAGGATAAAAGATGGATGAGTGGATTCTTGACAAAAGATGATCGGGACCCAGAGGTCTATTTAATGAATAGAAAAAAATCCAAGATGGCGGTTTTTTTTTCTCCATACAAAATATATGGCGAATATTGAAGAGGCAAGAAGCTGAGAACTATGCAAGACTTTGATACGGTTCCTTTTCAAGTTTTGTTTTTATAGAAGAATTCTCATTCTGACAAATGATGAGATATGATGATCGAGGGTTTGGAAGGTGGATGAGGAGCACGGCCAGGGTATTGAAGATAGGTGGGGGGTGCTCGAGCAAAAGTCATTCGAAACCTCATCCAATTGGCAGTGAGCTGAAAAAAAATCCAAAATGGCGGATTCAAGATGGCGGCCATACAAACTTCAACGGTGTCTATCTCGGAGAGTATAAAAGATGGAAGAGTGGTTTTTTGATAGAAAATGACCAAGACCTAAAAGTCTACTTGCCGAGTAGAAAAACCGCGGTCCGCTTGCGGGCCGCGCACCCACGCGCCCTACTAGTATGATATATACCTTTACATCGGTGGGGGAAGCGGCTATAGATTTTTAAATATGTAAAAAAAAAACTGTTGCATGGACATCCTCGAGCGCGTCAGATATTGATAGCATCAATCCCCTACGTATTGTTAATAATGTACGTATGTTAATCTGATCGTTTGCATGATGCGGGTGGTTGTATGTAAGGGTTGAAAATGAAAAAAAAAAAAATTTAATCGAGCGCGTCAGATTTTCTAAGGGAGTGTTAAGTGCACCAAAAAAAAGCTCTCATTCACTAATCTGACAATTTCGATGGGACGCAAACTCGCGGCCATTTTCATAATGTGCAAAAAAAATTCGCCATTTTGAAATACTCAAGCGCGTCAGATTAAGATATATATGGTTCATCTTTATGTTCTAAACGTACTGTCTCATAATCTGACGATTATCTAGAGGGATTCGACTGATCTGACAAAAAAAAAATTAGAAAAACGGTTCACCTTAAAGGCTATCCCTGCAACTTCCCGCTAATTCCATTCCTGGGCGCTTAAAATTGTACTTATGACATTTTTGAGCTCAAAATATAATTTGTGTGATATTTTGAGCTCGCTGAGTTCAAAGAAATAATATTTCTATGCATTTGAGCTCTCTCAGCTCGAAAGTCTGATAGAAGTTTCATAGAACACTATATTTGGAATTTTCAAACCGTAATAACTTTTGAATAGATCAACCAATTTTCACGCGGTTGGCACCATTCGACGCAATTTTATCATCCTCATAAGTGATTTTCAGATTTTAATTGATCGAACCGAAAATTTTTGAGTAATCCCGAAAAAACACTTTTTTCGGTTTTCTTTCGTTCATGATATCTCTCGAACGAAACAAACGATTTTGACCGGATTAGCTACCATCGGCGTGGTTTTTTAAGCTTAAGGGCGGATTAGTTTTTGAAGTTGATCGATAAAGCCGTTTAAAAGTTATTCCAAAAAAACCACTTTCAAGAAAATTTTTTTTTCATTTTTTTGAATCATTGAACTTAATTAATTGAAAAGCTCAGGAAATAGCATGCAAATAAATAAGTGTATGCTTTTTTAGTAGAATACATGTATTTATAAAAAAATAACTTAAAAAAAAGCTTTAAAAAATTTAATGTTTTATAATTAATTGATTAATCATCATCTTCATCAGTAGAATCATCTTCCTCTTCTGGCTCTATTTCATCCTCAGATTGCGTATCTGTAACAAAAAATTATTAAAATATTAAATCATATTTTTTTGTGAACAACGTGTTTTTTTAATTATTGGAGAAAAGAAATACCTGATTCTGGAGTATCTTCAAGAATATCAGGTGTTATGACTACATCTTCGTACGCTTTCGGCAATTGGTCACCTGCAAACCAGATCATTTTACATTTCCCGTCGACAATTTTCCATCCATAGTCCGTTGGTAAAAGATCAGTAATTTTTGCATTATGGGCATTACTCCATAAGCATGCAATGAATCTTGTGCGTAACACTTGCTGGAGTAACTCCGATTCACAGGGTGGCAAGTTGCACGCATCGTAATTCCGGACACTCAAGGAGAAGGGTTGCGATTTGTCTTTTACTTTGTATGTCCTATTGAAGATGATTGGCATCCTGGCTTGATTGACATCGTCTAAATTTTTCAACCCATACAAGTGGCAAGTAAAAGACTGTATAATGTTAAAAGAATCCTGCATATTATGCTCCTTTGATCCCAAATCCAGAAATGCTTCTTGGAAATAATTTATAGCACTGTGCGTGATATAAATCATTTAATGATGATTCCATCGAAAATTCGAGGTCATCATATGTTCCTCGAGACTGTCGGAAAACCGGCTTGCTCCGACGATATTCCAAAATATTTACACATTTTTTTAATGTTTTTACCGTAAATTTTATTGTTTTTTGTGAGGTACTTTCACCACAAAATACACATTTTAAATTTATATCACTCATATTAAATATTTATAACTTTTAATTCACACAAATAATACTAAAATAACAAAAAAAGCCAAAACGTTGGAAACACGTTGTAAACAGCATGCTACGAACGAGTCTTTATGATCAGCTGTGATGGCGTCATGGCAGCAGAAATCAGAGTGGGGACGGAGTGAGAGAGTAATAGATAGAGAAAGAGTGAGAGAGGAATAGAAACGTGGAGAAGGAAATGTAGGCATCACGCAGCTGCACGCATTTAACTTTATCGACGAATTTTTGTTATTTCGGCTTGCGGAAATCGTCAGATTATATATTTTTCATTATTCTTGAATTATTTCCTTCAAAATAAAAAAAAATTTAGCTACGCTCGAGAATGTCGAGATAACGTTTTTTTTTACAACTTTGTTGCCCTCCCCTTTCTTTACGTCACTCTCAAATTGTCAGATTAGTGGAATATATACTTTTTAGGATGTAATTAACTCACCCTACCTTAATCTGACGCGCTCGAGAATTTCTGATGGTCAATTTTTTTTTACTAATCTGATCCTGTATCCTTCACGGGCGGCCTTATATTTATGGGCCTCATGTTTCGTGGAGGTACTTTACCGGGTACAAGGTATCCCCCTGTATATTAATCTGCCGCGCTTTAGTAAATCCCGAAATCCCCGCTTGGGCTCCCCTACTACTATAATTCTATAAAAAAATACATTTCAATCTATTTACATTTTTGTCTACAAAGTTAACGGTTTTTTAAATAATAAGTTGGAGCTAACAAGTAGCTGATTTCTCTATTATTACATTACTTTAAGCATGCACCTGTACTCTATAGTCTATGGTATCATTTTTTATATTATGCACTAGAAAACCCTCCTTAGCACCGAACTTGTGACAGCTACAACTGCAAACGATGATTACAACTGTCTTTGTAGGTACATGGTTCCAATAGGTATTCAATCTATCTGTAATCTGTCGATAAGTTATACAACGTAAATCGGCCGCTGAGAGAATGCGTTCCTGAAGTCTGTCAGTTAGCTGTGGGATAGTATAAAAATGTTTGCTAGAGTATGACTATGGCAATCACCTGATCATCATCATCATCATTGGCAACCCATCAACGGCTCACTACTGAGCGCCTCCTGAGGTCTCCTCTCAGGGAAGGTTTATAGGCCATAGTCCACCACGCTGGCCCAATGCGAATTGGCGGACTTCACACACCTTCGAGAACATTACATGAAGAACTCTCAGATGTGCAGGTTAGATACCTAGGAAGAAGAAAAATAAAAGAGAAAGGGCAATTATTATCTGCAGAACTATGTCGGTGCGAATATAATTATGTATTAAGCAAATAGCTTCATGTAAAGGTACGATTATCGCATTGTAACTATCAAAGTTTGGTGCTAGACCGTCATATTCATTAATACTAGTTATAAAATATGTCAGATATAAACTCTAAGTACTTTGCGGGCTTAATATAAGATATAATTGTTGTTCATACAGTCATACATATATTAATTAAGTTAATAGTAATAATTTCCAAATATCAAGCATTCTTGTTCTCAATGTATGCATCGTTTAGACGACACATATGATCAAAATCTTGGTCGCAGAAACTCATACGCTCATTTGAACACTCACAAGAGTACAAAGTTTGGTTGTTGCCAGTTAGAGTAAGATCACTCGGTATTGTACTGCACGTTTATTTGCAGGATAAACTTTATCGAAAACATAATGGCGCATATGTCACCACTATGATAAATGAAATTCGTTAGTTTATAATTATTTTCGCGATTATTGAGACACGTATTATTTTCTCGATAGTTTTTAATCTATTATCATCACTATCAAATTGTGAACTGATTACAAACTGGCATGCGACGGAACGCAACTAGCACGCTAATTGATTAAACTTTTAAGTGTCCTATCTTATACATGAGCCACCGAACCGTTCACACGTCGCTTCGTTAATATTGCAATCTTTTTTTGCAGTATTAACGACGTGTGAACGTGCAGCACAATGCCGTGTGAACGATGCCTTAGTCGCAACTGGACGTGGCGACTGATTGTGGTCTTAATCGGGTAGTGTACGAACACCCTTAACAATATTTTGTTTTATTCGACCGCTCTCAAAGGTCGCAAAGCTTAATTTAGTGTGATTAGTACGAGTTCGCGCATTTCGACAACGATGGTAGATTTCGAGTATCGAAACAATATAATTACAGAGCAAAATTGCTCTAAATACCCTAGAACACACAGGTGAAATATACGTAATTTATGGCCAAAATCATAAAAATCGGCCAAGTGCGAGTCGGGCCTCGCTCTTTTAGGGTTCCGTTAAAAAAAATTTAAATAAAAATATTTCCATGTACCCATGGAAATATTTTTATTTAATTTTTCTAATTTAATTTAATTTTTATTATTTGTTGTTATAGCGGCAATAGAAATACATAATATGTGAAAATTTCATCTGTCTATCTATTACGGTTTACGAGATACAGCCCGCTGACAGACGGACGGACGGACGGACGGACAGCGTAGGCTTAGTAATAGGGTCCCGTTGGTACCCTTTGGGTACGGAAGACTAAAATAGAAGTTACTCTGATTAAATTCTAGTAAATTAAAGTATCAACTAGACAATGTATCGTGCCACCTACTAGTAGTAAGTAAAACGTTTGACACTTTATATTTCACTAGCTGATGCCCGCGACTTCGTCCGCGTGGATTTAGTTTTTAAAATCCCTCGCGAACTCTTTGATTTTCCGGGATAAAAAGTAGCCTATGTCACTCTCCAGGTCCTCAACTATACCTATGGAAAAAATCACGTCGATCCGTGGCTCTGTTGCGGCTTGATTGAAGGACAAACCAACAAACACACTTTCGCATTTATAATACTAGTATGATTTCCTACACATTTGATTTAACAGACATTCTTCACAGAGTAATTTATGTCAATTCATGATGTTCTCTTAAAAGAACCAGAAATCATAATTTAATTTTTCTTTTCACATATTGTTATGATATCAAAAAAGCTTAATTTTTCATTATTCTCATTTAATATCTATATTATATATATAAAAGAAAGTGGTGTTAGTTACACTATTTATAACTCAAGAACGGATGAACCGATTTGGCTGAAAATTGGTGGAGAGGTAGCTTAGAACCAGGAGACAGACATAGGATACTTTTTATCCCGTTCGATCGCGTTTCCGTCAAGTCACTATAAAACGTGGTATAACAAAAACGTATCTGACATGGAATAACAAAACGCAAATGACAGTGGAATAACAAAACGTAAATGACAGCTAAACGTAATTTTGTCTTTGGTTAAGTATGGTAAAAAATTTGACAATAATTATAAAAATGATAGCTAAACGTAATTGATAATATCATCAGTAATATGTTTTCTCTTTGAATCATCATTAACAATGCCGCGAGCAAGACGATCAAATGTTTCCTGCTACAAAGCTACGATTTCCCGCGGGATGTTATGAACTAAATCCACGCAGACGAAGTCGCGGGCATCAGCTAGTTTTAGATAATCTAAAGCAAAATGCAGGCGTAAAAACACATAGTGAAAATTGAAATATTGGCCAACATTTAGGTAAATTTCACCTGGGTTTAGAAGTCGACTGATTTTTTCCCCTAGGTCTCCACTTGATGACGGACGAATTCAAACCTTAAACAAGGCATTTTTCATATATTTTCCTATGAGGCTAGTGTTACGAGATTCGAAATCTATCAACGTCATCGAACAAAATCGTAATAAGCCCAAAGGTAGATCGGAATGTTATAAATTCATACGTTAATAACAGTTAAAACATACTTACAATACAACAAAGGCAGTTGAAAATTACAATTACACAAAATCATTACTAAGTACCTATTCCTAATTATAGAAATAACATAACGTTATGTTCGTTTTTAGGAACAATAAAAATACAAAACTGAGATTGCTTATATTTTTCAATTTTTTTTAAACATTAACAAAAATAAACTTAGTAAATTATTTACTATTATTTTTTGTAGCAATCAATGACTAGCTTACAATCTCCTTTAAAATTAATCTTTTAACTCAATACAGTGTTAATACCTAAACAACATTTTGTTCATTCGATTTTCGAAAATCGAGTAAGTACACTAGCGGCACGCTATGATGGCCGGTTTGACACATTACAATAGTGATGTGGAATGTCAATTTATTCTCGAACAAAAAACAATTAAGTTTTGTTTTTGTACCTGATTAAATAGGTTTAATAAAACAAAAATGTATATGTTTATACTTTAGTTTATACTTTTCGAAGCAACGTCAATTCGAAACTGCTTTGTTTTGCATTGAGCATTGACGCGAGTTTGCCGGAGGTAGTAGTTGTGCTAGCCAGCGATCCTATGTGACGATCGTATTAGATTCCATTTTTAAAAATTTTCAATTTAGAAAACCAAATGCCGAGTTGTGGTATATATCATATAAAAATAAAAATTTTACCTTTTGTATGAAACAGCTGATATTTTTTTGCGATTTCAGAGGTTTGTCCACATAGTGAAAATTGTTCATATTCACAAGTACATTCACCCCTTAAATGGTGCAAACTGATTTTTCTACACTTGTATACATTTTAGAAATCAATTTAATAAATAAATTTTGAGTCAAAAAACCTAAAACTACATTCGATAAAATTTATGAATCTCTGCACATCACTATCGTCAATAAAGTAATACAATTATTTCCTTCAAAGTCGTTATCAATTAATACGGAACTTCATGAGCGGACAAACGTCAAACCGGCCATCATAGCGTGCCGCTAGTGTAGTAATAAATAATCGAACCAAAGCTAAGCCAAAATTTATAAGTACTTATCAAATTTTAAGTAAAATTTATAACAATAATAACTAATAAGGGGTTATTAAAGCTTTGTAACACACATCTTATACAAACAATTAATTATTCACCTCTACTTGGTACCAACATTATTCCAACCACCAAATCAAAAATACAAAAAAAAAATAGAAGCTATTGTTCAAATGATAGATAAAATTATTGTTTGTGTGTCATTACTTCCAAGCAATAAAATAATTCGGACTATAGGGTCGTTAGGGCCACATCACACATGATTTCCTTCATCAAACGCGGCGATTAAAGCTAATTCAACCTTTTTTCTTTATTCAAGGATACCCAAAGAACAACAAATTCAATTATAGCAAGCATGGCAAATTGTAGCAAAATATATATCGGTAAAGTACGGCCACCGAGAGAATACGTTTTTGACACCTGTCAGTTTGCCATACAAAACAAAAATATCCGGTTGACATAACCTTGTAATAGCGCAGTTTAGATTTAGAAAAATATTGTTTACCAAGTTATTTGACACTCAGTTTGGCACAAAATTATAACATTAATTGATTATTGATATAATAATGTTGTTTTAATGCTCATCAATTGTTAAAACGGTAAACAACCAGCAATAATATTTTTATCGTAACTGCAACGCCATTACAAAGTTACGTCGTCAGTTCAATCGCGACGTGTCAAGAACGCATTCTCTGAACGGCCGTAGTTTAGTAGACATTTTAGTCAGATTTTTTTTCTGACTTTTTTGTATTAATTATTTTCTTTTTTGCGCATTCTTTCGTTTTGTAGTTGCCTGAAAAAAAGTGCGGACTGTATGTGACTGGCATTCAGAATTCAATTACAGCTTACGAAAAGTGATCCAATCGTCGATGCTTGAAAACTATCGTGTGTGTGGTGGCCCTTAAATATACCATATTGGTGTGAGACCCAAAACAAGTGTGAGGTAAAGTCAAATCTCTACGAATGGTCGTTTACTCTTCGTTATTAAGTTTTTTGGTGTCCCGTCGCCAACTCAGAAGTTCGTCGAGTAATTCTTCTAAATGCGGATTACCTCCTAGACGTTTGACCTGAAAATAAATTATATTAAATGCTTAACCTTTTTTAGAATAGAAAATAATTAATTGCACACGAAAACAAGATTATTTCTTATTTTGGCAATAGCAGAAGTGTAAGTAAAATTTCCTACCCTGCACAGTGCACAATCTGCTTTCGTACCAATAATACAAACATACTAGTGATGTGCCGGATCGTTAAAAATGTATATCGCGGATACGGAACCGAATACGGATATTTGTTGTCAATATCCGCGGATACAGATACGGATCTTAACTTTCTTACTTAAGGTTGATTATAAGGGTCTGCCTGCGAAATTCAAATTTAATTTGGTTTTTCGCAATTTGTAAACTAATACGACAAAGTAGGCTTATGGCATTCTAATTGCTACAATAGCAGTATCATTTTCACAGGTTTATATAAAAATCTTTACTTGAAAGTGTCCATATAAACCTGTAAAAACAGCAAATTTTTCAACGGACAATTTCTTATATTATGCATCATCTCAGACGATAGGAATGCTTACCTCAGCTCTCGCCTCGTCGTTGAGCTGTTGCAATCGTTCCCTCGTATACTGGAAGCTGCCAAACTTCTCCAGCAAAGAGATGCAGTACCTCTTCACTTCCACATCGCGAGTCCTTTGTCTGAGAATGTCTGTACGCGAGGTTAAGGATCTATTTGGGCAACTCTCAAGTCAGTCAATTTTTAGGGTTCCGTACCTCAAAAGGTAAAAAAGAACCCTTATACAATCACTCTCTTGTCCGTCTGTCCGTGTTTCACCAACAATTTTCTCAGAAATGGGTGGATCTTGCAAGTAGAAATTTATACCAGATACGGAGGTCTACAGTTCCTATACGTGTATAAAAATCAAGGACCTGAGTCAGTACCATAAAAAGATATTATGGGCAAATTTAGATTTTCGCGAAAAATTGTAAGCACTAAAATTTACCTTAATTTTCAACTTTTTATTTGTTGGAATTTTCCCTTTACTTGTGTTCTAAGCTGCTCTTTAATTTGCTTTTAACCAAAATTGACAATTATAGGTCAACCGGAAGCACCCTATGGGTTTTGGGTCGAAAACCTATATGATAGTTCCCATTGACCTAGAATCACGTTTGGCAAAAAACAAGGTCTTAACAGCACAAATAAAGGAAAAATTCCAAAAATTAAAAAAGTTGAAAATTATATATAATAATACTAGCTGATGCCCGCGACTTCGTCTGCGTGGATTTAGTTCATAACATCCCGCGGGAAATCTTTGTCACCCTCCAGGTTCTCAACTATACCTATCCAATAAATCACGTCAATCCGTAGCTTTGTAGCAGGAAACATTTGATCGTCTTGCTCGCGGCATTGTTAATGATGATTCAAAGAGAAAACATATTACTGATGATATTATCAATTACGTTAAACTATAATTTTTATAATTGTTTTTACCATAACTAACCAAATACAAAATTACGTTTAGCTGTCATTTAAGTTTTGTTCTTCCACTGTCATTTTCGTTTTTTTATTCCATGTCAGATGCATTTTTGTTATACCAGGTTTTATATTGACTTGACGGAAACGCGGTCGAACGGGATAAAAAGTATCCTATGTCCGTCTCCTGGTTCTAAGCTACCTCTCCACCAATTTTGAGCCAAATCGGTTCATCCGTTCTTGAGTTATAAATAGTGTAACCAACACCACTTTCTTTTATATATAATAATATAATGGCGGTATATTGGGTAGTTACGGAACCCTCGGCGCACGAGTTCGACTCGCACTTGACCGGGTTTTTTCAAGTTCATAAATAAATAATAATGTCCTCCCGACCGGATCCGGGCACGGCGGTTATTTCTCCTCAGATGTGAGTCATCTGCGCGGGAGATATCATAGTGCACAAGTGTCTGCGCAAACACAGGTGCACTCTCTATTCCCTCACTCTCATAGTCCGATGGGACGGAAATCCGACACGACCGGAGAGAGATCAGGCGCAGGACCGACGGCTTTACGTGCTCACCGAGGCACGGGGGTAACACACAGATATTGTTGTTAGTTGTGTTGCAATCATATTTAGATTCAAAATACGAACACTAATTTTGTGAAAGTGAAGGTGAGAATTTGAACCTTACGATACGCACGCACAGAGTTTAACTCACAATACGCGTGCTGATTTGTTCCTAGCCTTATAAACACAAAGATTATTATCAATACAAAAAGGATACGAAGCACTTGGTTGTCGCCCTTCTGGTTCTGTATCGCGTGGATGATGGGGAAGCTGAACTTGCCTTCCGTCAGGTCTTCACAGAAGCTCTTGTTCTCCGAGTACTGGGACAGACCAAAACATACAGCACCATCCACAAAACTTGACGTATCAACCGCAAAACTACAGTACCAACCGCAAAACTGGACAGTATCAACCGCAAAACTTGACAGTATCAAACGCAAAACTACAGTACCAACCGCAAAGCTGGACAGTACCAACCGCAAAACTGGACAGTACCAACCACAAAACTTGACAGTATCAAACGCAAAACTACAGTACCAACCGCAAAACTGGAGGAAAATATTAGTCAAGTTCAGCTTGGTTGATATTCTTTTTAAATTAAAAAAAATTATCCGAAAGATTTAACCTGACCCTGTCATTTTTTTGACTGTTACCTATTGATAGTTGCTTCCAGATAATGAATTATTATTATTACTAGCTTTAGCCCGCGGCTTCGCTCACGTTAAGGTTTTTCAAGCCCCTATTTAACCCACTAAGGGTTTGAATTTTAAAAAATCCTTTCTTAGCGGTTGGATACGTCATAATAGCTATCTTCTTCTTCTTTATCAACCTATAGACGTCCACTGCTGGACAAAGGTCTCCTGCATGGACTTCCACAGGCTTCGGTCTTGCGCCGCTTGGATCCAGCGGCTCCCGGCGACTCGTTTGATGTCGTCGGTCCACCTAGTGGGGGGTCTGCCAACACTGCGTTTCCCGGTGCAGGGTCGCCACTCCAGCACCTTGGGAACCCAAAGACCATCAGCTCTCCGAGATTGTTGCGGCGTGATTGAAGGACAAACCAACAAACACACTTTCGCATTTATAATATTTTGTCCCTTTTAATAATAAATTAATATTTATTATTACCTCTTGTAAACAAAGATTACAATAGTCGTCTCGTATCTGGAAGTACAGGCCCAGGATCGAGGACAGTTTGCTGAAGTCAGACTTGTTTTCACTGAACAGTTGCATCAGACGGATCGCCAGCATGAACAGACCTCCCGTTTCTGTAACATACATGTACTTCTTATAATGGAGAAGTTTTTTGTGATTATAAATCAAAATATAAGCAAAATAAACACAAGTAAAATCTCTGAGAACACAAAAGTTACTATACGCGCGCGGTTCGCTCTTATTCTTTATCAAAAACCAGGTATAGGGTATACCAGGTATATAGGGTAAAAAAATATCCGTAATTTAATTGTCGAAGATAATAATTGACCACATTTTGTCAAAAGTATCTGAGATTTTTACAATCATTGAAAATATTAGAACGTGCCAGAGGGATGCGAAATGTAATAGTTCTCTTAACTGACACGAGATTTTGTAAGAATGTATAATAATATAGTGTAATGAAATGTATAATCGCGGATGAGAATTGTATACTTAGCTGTCGCATAGGATAATCGCAAACAATTTCTTTCACTCTCGAATTCGAGAAATTCTTCTTGTGTAACTGACGCCTTAGGGTACGGAACCCTAAAAGCTAACTTACTCTTCATGGTCATGTCGCTGTACTCCTGCTCGATGGGGCACTGGAAGTTGTCCCGCCAGTAGATCTCGATGCCCTGCCCGCGGTGCAGCTCCAGCAGCTGCTCCGTGTACACCGTCGTGGCCTGCAACAGGCGTGCTAACACTAACTTACTCTTCATGGTCATGTCGCTGTACTCCTGCTCGGTGGGGCACTGGAAGTTGTCCCGCCAGTAGATCTCGATGCCCTGCCCGCGGTGCAGCTCCAGCAGCTGCTCCGTGTAAACCGTCGTGGCCTGCATCAGGCGTGCTAACACTAACTTACTCTTCATGGTCATGTCGCTGTACTCCTGCTCGGTGGGGCACTGGAAGTTGTCCCGCCAGTAGATCTCGATGCCCTGCCCGCGGTGCAGCTCCAGCAGCTGCTCCGTGTACACCGTCGTGGCCTGCAACAGGCGTGCTAACACTAACTTGCTCTTCATGGTCATGTCGCTGTACTCCTGCTCGGTGGGGCACTGGAAGTTGTCCCGCCAGTAGATCTCGATGCCCTGCCCGCGGTGCAGCTCCAGCAGCTGCTCCGTGTACACCGTCGTGGCCTGCAACAGGCGTGCTAACACTAACTTACTCTTCATGGTCATGTCGCTGTACTCCTGCTCGGTGGGGCACTGGAAGTTGTCCCGCCAGTAGATCTCGATGCCCTGCCCGCGGTGCAGCTCCAGCAGCTGTTCCGTGTACACCGTCGTGGCCTGCAACAGGCGTGCTAACACTAACTTACTCTTCATGGTCATGTCGCTGTACTCCTGCTCGGTGGGGCACTGGAAGTTGTCCCGCCAGTAGATCTCGATGCCCTGCCCGCGGTGCAGCTCCAGCAGCTGCTCCGTGTACACCGTCGTGGCCTGCAACAGGCGTGCTAACACTCACTTACTCTTCATGGTCATGTCGCTGTACTCCTGCTCGGTGGGGCACAGGAAGTTGTCCCGCCAGTAGATCTCGATGCCCTGCCCGCGGTGCAGCTCTAGCAGCTGTTCCGTGTACAACCATCGTGGCCTGCAACAGGCGTGCTAACACTAACTTACTCTTCATGGTCATGTCGCTGTACTCCTGCTCGGTGGGGCACTGGAAGTTGTCCCGCCAGTAGATCTCGAATCCCTGCCCGCGGTGCAGCTCCAGCAGCTGCTCCGTGTACACCGTCGTGGCCTGCAACAGGCGTGCTAACACTAACTTACTCTTCATGGTCATGTCGCTGTACCTACTCCTGCTCGGTGGGGCACTGGAAGTTGTCCCGCCAGTAGATCTCGATGCCCTGCCCGCGGTGCAGCTCCAGCAGCTGCTCCGTGTACACCGTCGTGGCCTGCAACAGGCGTGCTAACACTAACTTACTCTTCATGGTCATGTCGCTGTACTACTGCTCGGTGGGGCACAGGAAGTTGTCCCGCCAGTAGATCTCGATGCCCTGCCCGTGGTGCAGCTCCAGCAGCTGTTCCGTGTACACCGTCGTGGCCTGCAACAGGCGTGCTAACACTAACTTACTCTTCATGGTTATGTCGCTGTACTCCTGCTCGGTGGGGCACAGGAAGTTGTCCCACCAGTAGATCTCGATGCCCTGCCCGCGGTGCAGCTCCAGCAGCTGTTCCATGTACACCGTCGTGGCCTGCAACAGGCGTGCTAACACTAACTTACTCTTCATGGTCATGTCGCTGTACTCCTGCTCGGTGGGGCACTGGAAGTTGTCCCGCCAGTAGATCTCGATGCCCTGCCCGCGGTGCAGCTACAGCAGCTGCTCCGTGTACACCGTCGTGGCCTGCAACAGGCGTGCTAACACTAACTTACTCTTCATGGTCATGTCGCTGTACTCCTGCTCGGTGGGGCACTGGAAGTTGTCCCGCCAGTAGATCTCGATGCCCTGCCCGCGGTGCAGCTCCAGCAGCTGCTCCGTGTACACCGTCATGGCCAGCAACAGGCGTGCTAACACTAACTTACTCTTCATGGTCATGTCGCTGTACTCCTTGTCGGTGGGGCACTGGAAGTTGTCCCGCCAGTAGATCTACATGCCCTGCCCGCGGTGCAGCTCCAGCAGCTGCTCCGTGTACACCGTCGTGGCCTGCAACAGGCGTGCTAACACTAACTTACTCTTCATGGTCATGTCGCTGTACTCCTGCTCGGTGGGGCACTGGAAGTTGTCCCGCCAGTAGATCTCGATGCCCTGCCCGCGGTGCAGCTCCAGCAGCTGCTCCGTGTACACCGTCGTGGCCTGCAACAGGCGTGCTAACACTAACTTACTCTTCATGGTCATGTCGCTGTACTCCTGCTCGGTGGGGCACTGGAAGTTGTCCCGCCAGTAGATCTCGATGCCCTGCCCGCGGTGCAGCTCCAGCAGCTGCTCCGTGTACACCGTCGTGGCCTGCAACAGGCGTGCTAACACTAACTTACTCTTCATGGTCATGTCGCTGTACTCCTGCTCGGTGGGGCACTGGAAGTTGTCCCGCCAGTAGATCTCGATGCCCTGCCCGCGGTGCAGCTCCAGCAGCTGCTCCGTGTACACCGTCGTGGCCTGCAACAGGCGTGCTAACACTAACTTACTCTTCATGGTCATGTCGCTGTACTCCTGCTCGGTGGGGCACTGGAAGTTGTCCCGCCAGTAGATCTCGATGCCCTGCCCGCGGTGCAGCTCCAGCAGCTGCTCCGTGTACACCGTCGTGGCCTGCAACAGGCGTGCTAACACTAACTTACTCTTCATGGTCATGTCGCTGTACTCCTGCTCGGTGGGGCACTGGAAGTTGTCCCGCCAGTAGATCTCGATGCCCTGCCCGCGGTGCAGCTCCAGCAGCTGCTCCGTGTACACCGTCGTGGCCTGCAACAGGCGTGCTAACACTAACTTACTCTTCATGGTCATGTCGCTGTACTCCTGCTCGGTGGGGCACTGGAAGTTGTCCCGCCAGTAGATCTCGATGCCCTGCCTGCGGTGCAGCTCCAGCAGCTGCTCCGTGTACACCGTCGTGGCCTGCAACAGGCGTGCTAACACTAACTTACTCTTCATGGTCATGTCGCTGTACTCCTGCTCGGTGGGTCACTGGAAGTTGTCCCGCCAGTAGATCTCGATGCCCTGCCCGCGGTGCAGCTCCAGCAGCTGCTCCGTGTACACCGTCGTGGCCTGCAACAGGCGTGCTAACACTAACTTACTCTTCATGGTCATGTCGCTGTACTCCTGCTCGGTGGGGCACTGGAAGTTGTCCCGCCAGTAGATCTCGATGCCCTGCCCGCGGTGCAGCTCCAGCAGCTGCTCCGTGTACACCGTCGTGGCCTGCAACAGGCGTGCTAACACTAACTTACTCTTCATGGTCATGTCGCTGTACTCCTGCTCGGTGGGGCACTGGAAGTTGTCCCGCCAGTAGATCTCGATGCCCTGCCCGCGGTGCAGCTCCAGCAGCTGCTCCGTGTACACCGTCGTGGCCTGCAACAGGCGTGCTAACACTCACTTACTCTTCATGGTCATGTCGCTGTACTCCTGCTCGGTGGGGCACAGGAAGTTGTCCCGCCAGTAGATCTCGATGCCCTGCCCGCGGTGCAGCTCTAGCAGCTGTTCCGTGTACACCATCGTGGCCTGCAACAGGCGTGCTAACACTAACTTACTCTTCATGGTCATGTCGCTGTACTCCTGCTCGGTGGGGCACTGGAAGTTGTCCCGCCAGTAGATCTCGATGCCCTGCCCGCGGTGCAGCTCCAGCAGCTGCTCCGTGTACACCGTCGTGGCCTGCAACAGGCGTGCTAACACTAACTTACTCTTCATGGTCATGTCGCTGTACCTACTCCTGCTCGGTGGGGCACTGGAAGTTGTCCCGCCAGTAGATCTCGATGCCCTGCCCGCGGTGCAGCTCCAGCAGCTGCTCCGTGTACACCGTCGTGGCCTGCAACAGGCGTGCTAACACTAACTTACTCTTCATGGTCATGTCGCTGTACTCCTGCTCGGTGGGGCACAGGAAGTTGTCCCGCCAGTAGATCTCGATGCCCTGCCCGTGGTGCAGCTCCAGCAGCTGTTCCGTGTACACCGTCGTGGCCTGCAACAGGCGTGCTAACACTAACTTACTCTTCATGGTCATGTCGCTGTACTCCTGCTCGGTGGGGCACAGGAAGTTGTCCCGCCAGTAGATCTCGATGCTCTGCCCGCGGTGCAGCTCCAGCAGCTGTTCCGTGTACACCGTCGTGGCCTGCAACAGGCGTGCTAACACTAACTTACTCTTCATGGTCATGTCGCTGTACTCCTGCTCGGTGGGGCACTGGAAGTTGTCCCGCCAGTAGATCTCGATGCCCTGCCCGCGGTGCAGCTCCAGCAGCTGCTCCGTGTACACCGTCGTGGCCTGCAACAGGCGTGCTAACACTAACTTACTCTTCATGGTCATGTCGCTGTACTCCTGCTCGGTGGGGCACTGGAAGTTGTCCCGCCAGTAGATCTCGATGCCCTGCCCGCGGTGCAGCTCCAGCAGCTGCTCCGTGTACACCGTCGTGGCCTGCAACAGGCGTGCTAACACTTACTTACTCTTCATGGTCATGTCGCTGTACTCCTGCTCGGTGGGGCACTGGAAGTTGTCCCGCCAGTAGATCTCGATGCCCTGCCCGCGGTGCAGCTCCAGCAGCTGCTCCGTGTACACCGTCGTGGCCTGCAACAGGCGTGCTAACACTAACTTACTCTTCATGGTCATGTCGCTGTACTCCTGCTCGGTGGGGCACTGGAAGTTGTCCCGCCAGTAGATCTCGATGCCCTGCCCGCGGTGCAGCTCCAGCAGCTGCTCCGTGTACACCGTCGTGGCCTGCAACAGGCGTGCTAACACTAACTTACTCTTCATGGTCATGTCGCTGTACTCCTGCTCGGTGGGGCACTGGAAGTTGTCCCGCCAGTAGATCTCGATGCCCTGCCTGCGGTGCAGCTCCAGCAGCTGCTCCGTGTACACCGTCGTGGCCTGCAACAGGCGTGCTAACACTAACTTACTCTTCATGGTCATGTCGCTGTACTCCTGCTCGGTGGGGCACTGGAAGTTGTCCCGCCAGTAGATCTCGATGCCCTGCCCGCGGTGCAGCTCCAGCAGCTGCTCCGTGTACACCGTCGTGGCCTGCAACAGGCGTGCTAACACTAACTTACTCTTCATGGTCATGTCGCTGTACTCCTGCTCGGTGGGGCACTGGAAGTTGTCCCGCCAGTAGATCTCGATGCCCTGCCCGCGGTGCAGCTCCAGCAGCTGCTCCGTGTACACCGTCGTGGCCTGCAACAGGCGTGCTAACACTCACTTATATTACTGATGCTAGCATAAGCTAGCTCTACATGTTGGCCCATCGCGATGGCCCACTATGATGGGCCATCGTTTAGAGGGCGTATGGCGTCTGATGGCTAGTGCGATGGTCTTGTTATAGCGTCGGTGTCGGTTTTTCGACCGTACATCAAAGGATAGTGGGCCAATGATGGAGGTACGCATCTACACCTGGCACTACTCAGTGTTTGCTCGAACGTGATTGAGAATTGAGATCTCACTCCTTTTTTGGAAGACGGTTAAAAATAGTATGCGCTAAATAAATACAATTCCGCATTCCGCCGCGAGCTGTCATAGCTGTTGCGCGTGTCTACTTGCTGTTAGATACGTTCCGCACTCAATATTGCACTGTCAATTAGTCCGCTGAATAGTGATGGCTAGTTTATTTATCGATATCCGTATATCGATAAATCATGGAAAAGTTTTTGGTTAAATCCCAATCAAACCCATCACTTACCAGTAAAAGACCTGCTGATGATGAGATATTTAATCCGAACGACTGGAAGATACCAAAGCGAGTTGTTCATCATGTGTCGCAACAACAACCTGACCGTCTGGCCACCTCGAATAGGTTCAACGTGCTTTCCTCGTCGAACAAAGCATCCGCTCCATCTGGTTCTTCTACAACACGGCTTCGTGAAGCGACTGCAGTGAAACTGACAGCTGGTAAGATACCTCCGATATTCCTTGAAGCTAATGGTTGGACTCATGAACAATTAAAAACCGTCATCTCTCGATATACTAAGCAGTATCATCTGAAATATACCGGCAATAATAAAATAGCCATCAATTGTCATAATCCTGAAGCACACAATTTGCTAAAGGAAGGCTTACGCTCTGAAACCGCCGCTTTCCATACATTCTCGCGTAAAGACGAAAGGACGACGAAGGTGGTTATTCTGGGTCTTCCTGCCTATGTTGAGGATTCGCTTGCTGATGAACTAGCCTCCCTTGGTTTCAAAGGGGTTTCTATCCGCCGGCTCAAATCTGCCAGTGGTCTTAATGCATCGTGCCCTCCATTCTTAGTGCACCTCCCATCAGGAGCCGATATCGCTTCATTCAAGCAGATTAAATATTTATCCCATTGCGCTATTCAGGTGCGCAGATTTCGACCAAACAACAATTACGGAACCCAGTGCTATCGATGCCAACTTTTTGGACATTCATCTAGAAACTGCAATTTGCCCCCAAGATGTGTTAAATGCGAAGGTGGAAGGTTTCCCGAAACCGTCAACCTGGAATGCGTTGGTATTAAAGTAGCTCTCAACGGTAAATATGTTGCGATTGTGTCTGCCTACCAATCTCCCAATTTAAGATTACTAGAAAATGATCTCGACATTCTGCTAGGTATTGAGTGTAGTAGCTTAATTATGGGAGATTTCAATTCCAAGCATGTCTACTGGAATTGCCCCAACAATAACTTGCATGGTAATACACTTTATGAACACATGTTTGTTAAAGATTTCGATGTTCATGCCCCTTGTGAACCAACTTTGATTCACTACCATGGTAATTACAACCCTTCCACGCCAGACATTGTAATAGCTCAAAATGTCCATAATATCTCTGACTTAAAGACACTTACAAGGCTCTCTTCTAATCATTTACCTGTATTTTTCACTGTTTGCCAAGAAATTAATCGTAAATCTTATGTCCAATACGACTACTCTAAGGCTGACTGGAATAATTTCAAACAGTTCATTGATAATAATATTATTCTATCGTCTAGGATCTTTAGTACCTGTGACGACATTGATGTCTCCATTAATCACATAACTTCCCTTATTGAACATGCCCGCAAAACCTTCATCCCTCGGGTTACCATCAATAATATAAAAATAGATTACCACGTGATATCAGAAAACTTATACGTAAAAAAAATCACTTACGCAGATCTGCACTCAAAACGTTTGACAAAAATTGCAAACGTAAAATTCTAACTGACGTATATTCTCTCCAGCAAATTATCAACAGTAAAATAAAGTTTAAAAATGATATCAAATGGCAAACTAAGCTTTCGAGAGTGGATAATGCTACCTCAGAATTATGGCGTACAGTCAAATCTTTAAAGAGTAAACAAGATACAATTCCCCCCTTGAAACGTCCTGATGGAACTTTGGCCACTACTGAAGTTGAAAAATGTGAAGCATTAGCTGATGCATTTCTAAATAGTATGAATCTTACCAAAGATTGGGTTAGTGATGATGATACTGAAAGCAAGGTTCAAATATCCATGAGCCAACTTAATTCAGCTACCTTCTCAAGTAGCCTCCAGCTTGCTACGCCTGCAGAGGTCAAAGAATTAATTAAAAAACTAAAAACTAGAAAAGCTCCTGGCGTTGATAATATAAATAATATTATTATCAAAAATCTTTCCCATAAAGCAGTTGTATATCTGACAAAAATTTTCAATGGCTGTTTCACCAATTGTTATTACCCATCTGTTTGGAAAATTGCCAAAATTATACCAATTAAAAAACCTGGTAAGGATGAAACCTTGCCCTTAAGTTATCGTCCAATTAGCCTATTATCCTCCTTAGGTAAGCTCCTTGAAACCCTTATATCTACAAGGTTGCTGAAAACCATTAACCATGCAATAATTCCAGAACAATTCGGATTTCGACAAGGTCACTCAACTGCCCAGCAGCTAGCCAGGGTTACTGAGCATATTGCACTGAACTTAAACCAAAACAAGTCAACTGGTATGGTTTTATTAGACGTTGAGAAAGCATTTGACTCGGTATGGCATTCTGGCCTACTACATAAACTCTCGATTCCTGAATATAATGTCCCCCTGGAACTTGTCTGTCTTATTAGTTCTTATCTTCTTAACCGATCATTCCGTGTACACTTAGGTGATAGTTCTTCACAGCAGCGCCTTATTCCAAGTGGTGTTCCGCAAGGTTCCATTTTGGGTCCGCTTTTGTTTTTGGTGTACCTGAATGACATTCCTATACAGCCTCGTACGCATATCGCAGGATTTGCTGACGATGTGGCTACATACACATCATCACCGGATACTGATCTTATTATTTCCCGGCTTCAGCTGTCACTGGATGTACTCCATTCTTATTATAACAAATGGAAGCTCAAGCTTAATACAGCTAAGACTGAAGCTATCCTGTTTACAAGAAAACGTGCGATCCCAATTAGAACTCTCAAAATTAATGATTATACAATACCATGGAGTAAGTCAGTAAAATACCTCGGCTTACACCTTGATCAAAAATTAAACTGGACTGAAAATACAAAGGCATTTAGATTAAAGGGAATGAAAGCCCTAAATGCACTTAGTCCTATCTTAAACCGTAAAACTAATTTAAGTCCGACTACAAAAACTAAAATTTATTCGTCCCTAGTGCGCCCATGCATAACGTATGCGGCACCTGTATGGAGCAGTACCTGCGATACTAACAATAACAGTCTTCAAGTTATCCAAAACAAAGCGTTAAAAATTTCGTATAATACACCATTCAAAACAAACTTGAAAAAGCTACATGTCCACATTAAATTTCCATTAATTAAAGATTTTGTTTTAAAACTAACACGTAAGTTTTACCTGTTCAAAAACCCCAGTAACACAAATAAACTCGCTTCATCATTAGGTTCAAGTCACCACTCCGTACGACTCGATAAATATGGTCGATATAAATTTCCGCATCACTACGTCCTAACCGGTTATCGGTGACGAAGGCGACCCGACGCGCTGACCGCCTGCATCACTCGCGATTGACTTCATATTTTTTCGCAAACCCAATTATGTCTTTTTTGTTTTTACCCTTCACTGCATATTCTTTTTAACTATGTAATATGTAGTTCTTTTTAATATAAAATTAATTGTATGTTTTAGATCCTTGTTTTGTAATGTGTAGGCAATAAATATTACATCCTGCCTGCAATCATAGTTCCGACGGTATTTTTTTTTTTATCAATTAGTGACCATTGTAATAATATTGTATTTTTGTTTTCATTTCAAATGTTTGTAAAGGCGAATTGTTTAGCCTGATTAACATTATAGCCCTATTCTTGTGTTTTCTTAGTTTATAAGAATGCCCATAATTGTAACATGCTGTAAAATAAAAATAAATAAATAAATAAAAAAAAAATACAATGTTGTCACAGCAGCAATAGCTTCTACGTCCGTCGTTGTAAACTACAAACTAAAAAACGTCGCCATCATGTAGATGCGTTACAACCGTCGCATAGCCATCTGACCGACCATTAATTGATGGGTCAGCGATGGGTCAACATGTTCAGCTAGCATTATACTTGAAGCAGTGACAGCCTAGTGGTTAAGACTGCGTTCTCCTATACGGGGTTCATGGATTGATAGCCTAGGCAAAATAAATAAAATTCATTTTCTCATCTCATTATTTAAATCTTCAGGTTTTACAGCTACTGTTTTAGGTTCTTAATAAAAATTATATATAATTTATTCAAAAATATGTATTTTTTGTTATATTAAGTTACCTTGACGGGATAATGAAGACAAATAGGTATATTTTATTTATTACCGTTTATCATAATGCATGTTTTGTTCATCAAGGTTAATTAATGAAAGAATGATTGAATATATTTTTATTGTACACAAAAAAACGTAAAAATTGATACAATTAATAATTTTTTAGGGTTCCGAAAAAAACGGAACCTTGATGGAGACGGAAAGCGGCAATGGGAACTTTGTAATGAAACTTCGTAACCCTTTGTGCTCTTTTGATTCGTTTTGACAAGTACTCAGTTCCTACAAGGTATCTAGATACTGATGATGGAACCGGAAGGCGGCTATGGGAACTCTTTAATCAAACGACGCAACTCTATCGAGTTTGGTTTCTTTTCATTCGTCTTGACAAACTCTGGTCCTAGATGATAGCCAGGAACTGATGATGGACCCGAAAGGCGGCTATGGAAACTGTATTCATGCCATTTCATAACGTAGTCCCATCGAGGTTCGGCTCTTTCATTCGTATTGACATGTACTCTGGTCCTAGAGTCTAGGACCTAGACGATAATTATTCCAGGGTCTGATGACGGAACCGGAAGGCGGCTATAGGCGACTCTTCAATAAAACTGCGCACTTAAGCTGGTCATCTAATTATTAATATAATCCTCGCAAGATTCGGAACCCTCAGTGCGCGAATATGACTCGCACTTATACAAGAAAATAAGACTGATTTTCAACTAACGAAAAAAAGGATGTTC
Organism: Oeneis ivallda; assembly: GCA_029955525.1. Taxonomy (NCBI): domain Eukaryota; kingdom Metazoa; phylum Arthropoda; class Insecta; order Lepidoptera; family Nymphalidae; genus Oeneis; species Oeneis ivallda. The sequence continues at coordinate 21,975,234 of JARPMR010000012.1, forward strand.
TCAAGTCATCATGCATGTTTTTTAACTGAATTCAAATAGGAGGAGGTTGTCAGTCAATTCTTCGGAATCAATCTTACTCGAAGACGCCAGAAGGCTGCTCGCACGAAAAAGTGTCACGTTCCGCCTGAGCCTGAGGGTGCAAGCGAGGGTGTGGAACAAGCGATAGAGAGGCACGATCGGCCCAAGCCTTGGCTTGTGCCGCCCGCCAGTCATCGTCAATGTTTCTTTATGACTTTATCACGTAAAACTATCGTCCGTAAACTGACTTTGCAGACAACCAATTTTTTATATTAAATGATTATGAAGGGCATTTGTTAAGGCTCACTACAAATCTGAGTCATATTTTATGTCATCTACTCCAGTTAAAAAAGAATGCTAGGAAGGAGTTACCATAGGATGTCCGAGCTGCAAGGTCCTATCTAACGCGATGATGACGACAAAGTTCGCTGCATTTATGGTACTGGCGATGCCATAGATTGAGTGCGCCACTGGTATGCCTCGCCGCAGGATTGAGTTATCTTCTATGTCGTCTACTCTGTAGTAACAAAGAATGATCATGTTAACTTTTATATTTATTATGAATTACAATAAAAATAGAAGAGAAGCAGTGATAGTGGTTAGTACTGCGGTCTCCTATACGGGGGGTCGCATGTTCGATTCTGGCATGCACATCTGGCATTTCTAAGTTAAGTGTGTTTAAGAAATTAAATATCACAAGCTTCAACGGTGAAGGAAAACATCGTGAGGAAATCTACACACCCAAGAATTCTCCATAATGTTCTCAAAGGTGTGAACTTTGGCCCATAACCCTTCTCTGACAGGAGACCTGCGCTCAGTAGTGAGCCGTTGATGGGTTGCTGATGATGAAAATAAAAATAACAAATCTCTATAAACAGAAAAGTTATGGAACAAAATAAAGCATAGTGTGGCTCTGGGTGGACTGGAAAAATGACAAATGAAGGGTACACGACAAGATGTTGCTCATCAACATGTTTTTTTTTTACAAAATCAAACAAAGAATCATGAACAGGCCTTCTGTATGGTCATATTCAAAACAAACAGAAGGGGGTTCATTTCTTGATAAAACGGTTTGTTATGTACCCTTCAAATCCCTTCATTTCACTTTAAAAACAAATTTGATAATCTATATTGTCTGTTATTTCTTAACAGATTCCAAAATAATTTCCAAAAAAAAAATCCAGCTTGATGTTAATATGAATTTAACAGTTATTTCAACTGGGATAATATAAACCAGCCTTAATTAACATTACTCATGTTCTCATTAAGTCATTCAAACCCCAGTTTATTGTGAGAACAGAACAATTGCTTTAGATTGTTTAATTGAAAGAGTCCTTGATAACTCATTATTCTTGACAAGTGTGTGTTTGTTTATTGGGCAACTAAAAGACTAACTTTAGCAATTAGTTGTTTTAATCTTGATACATAAACAGTAGAAAAACGAATGACATTGCATATAAAATTAAGTATGGTGTCAAGAGATGCCTGTTCTGCTTTAAAATTATTGTATAGCCTACAGTAGTATCTAAACAACAACAAAAATAACAAACGTAGTTAATGGTGTCAATTACTTATGATTATTATTTGTCGTTGCACGCAATCATGAATTTTTTTCCATCTTGTGATAAAAAGTCGAAACATATTGAATTAAAACAAAAGAATATTAACTATGCTGAGCATGACTAATATTTCCTTTTTATCCATCAACTAAGCCTTACAAGCCTTAGCAAAGAGTGGGCACAACAATAATGGCCACATGTGGGGTTTGAAACATTGACCTTTCAATTTTTAATCCACTACTTCACGGTTGCAATATTGAGGCTTTTTAATTTACATGTTTTATTAACAATCATAGCTCAGGAGGGCAACGAGACACCGGAACACGTACTGCTCAAATGCAGAAGTGTATCTGACCAACAACAAAAATACATTGGCTCTCCAGCTCCAGCATTGACACTTCCAAAAGTCCTCGCCGACCTGGGTGGCCTGCTCCGATTCTGGAGTGAGCTTGGCTGGCTGGAGCGATCTGGGGGGAGCCGTACCAGTGGAATCACGCAAAACAGGCGAACATCGCCTATTTGCGGAGACAATTCCCAGGAAGAAGAAGAAGAAGAATCATAGCTCAGCGAGTCACGAAACTGAAGTGGTAATGGACGGGGCACATAGTTCGAAGAGCTGATGGTCGTTGGGATCCCAAGGTGCTGGAGTGGCGACGCCGCACAGGGAAACGCAGTGATGGCAGACCCCACACTAGGTGGACCGACGACATCAAACAAGTTGCAGGGAGCTGCTGGATTCAAGCGACGCAAGACCAAAGTCAGTGGAGGTCCATGCAGGAGACCTTTGTCCAGCAGTGGACGTCTATAGGTTGATAAAGAAGAAGAAGAAGATTAACAATCAAATACTGCTCAGTCCTACTTACTACCAGGTGAGATTTGCGACCTTGACATGATAATAAAATCGGCCAAGTGTGAGTCAGACCTGCACATGTTCCTTAACATATTATAGTACAAGATTTAACACCAGCTATTATTAAGCTCAATCAAAAACAAAAGTTTATTGTATGGAAACCCTCTTTAATTTTTATATCTATACTTCTTTACTAATATTATAAAGGGGAAAGATTTTTTGTTTGTTTGTTTGTACCGAATAGGCTCTGAAACTACTGGACCGATTTTAACAATCAGTTAATCAAGTTATCAGGAAAGGAAGTAACATAGGCTATAACATATCTTTGAGTAATAAACCAGCAATGGAGAGGAATTGACGCCTAATTTATTTGCAAAAAAGTCTGGTCAATTACGGTGGGGGGCGAGGTAGCACACATGAAAACTTGCTTACTACAGTTGCATTTTTCCATCACGTCGCTATGCACGCACACAATATAATTAGCAAACACTACCTTAAAGTATATGCACACTATCACATTCACACACAGGGACTATCTATCATTACATGAAACAATCGCATCATTTGTGTAAGCATTTTAGGGATTTGACACTATCGATTATCGACTTTCGATAAGTTTTTCTAATAATTATTTACAACAGAGTTACTTTATTCGAGAGTAATTTTTTTTGTTCGAGATCTTTAACATGGTAGGTATATAGAAGCGCTAGGAAACGAGGTTCTTGCCGTTATTTTAGTCATAATATGCCTTTGCTATTAGATTGACTCTTTGTAGGCTTTTAGTACTTGCGTAAAGATACAGCTAGAAACTTTGGACTATATTGACGCTGGAAAGCGATCTAGCTTATTTCGAAAAATAACAAAATTACTTTTTTATATATTTGGAAGAAAAAGATACTGCGTCGGATTGTCGGATTTTCGTTTTCCTATGACATTATTTTTCTAAGATACTATGTTGACCTTCTCTACATGTTTATATTATATTTTTTGTTATTCATATTTTTCAACGTACTCAAAAATGCTGTAAATACTAAGACACCATCTATTTTTTAATATTATACAGATACTTCAAAAAAGTTATCAATACTTTTTAGCAGTGCAGTGCACTTAGGTTTACTGTAAGGAGTTAGGATTATCTGATTATTAACAGATTTTGTAGATACCAAGATATTTACTCCGTCACTATACTCTCAATCTCATGCTGAGAGCATGCTGTAGGTACCATAGTATATCACCTTAGAGCAGCTGTTTAGTTATGATTTAAGGTTATAAGCCACCAGGGAGTGCTGTACTTTGTCATAGGTTTTTATAATTTTTAATAATATTGTTTATTAAGTTGAGAGACATTTAATTTTTATTTGAATACGTAGTGGGTATTAATATTGAACACATTGATTTTTTAAGTAATCTTGTTTAAATAAACATACAGCATTTTTAATGAAACATCATTTGTTTTATTTATGTTTAAAGCGAAATTTACGATGTATCTATTTCTAAAAAGTATATTAAGTACAAACTGTTAGGACTACATCATGTTTCCTTAAAAATAAATACAGCATAATTAGCATTTCAGAGTTTAGAGTTATTTCGTGGTTTCATATGTATCAAATACCAAGTTACAGCAACATTGCTTCTTGAAATTGAAAAACTATTAGTCGAAATTGATATAAAACTAATGTATAAAACTAAAGTAATTCTACTTTAGAATTATATAATTAGTATCATCTGATGTGTTACATTAAAAAATATGCTTTTTGAAAAAAATCTGCTCCTGATAGCTTATTATGAGCTGTTATGATTTTTTAAAACGTTATTGGCTCTGGTTTAAAGTTCACTTTTTCGATTTACAAGATCGTTTTCCAGCGTTGAATAATATTCTCTCAGTCCAGTATGGAGGAAACATAAAAAGGAAAAACTGAACCCTAAAAAAAAAATTTATTTAAAGTTATGATTGGTAAGTTAAAACTTGTACCTACATACTTTACTTGGAAGGCTTATTTTTTTCATCTACTTCTGCATCTGAACGAAGTGTATATTTGTTTGTAATCCTAGGCTGCCGCCATGGCTATAGTGGCCACCCCATCTGTAATAAAACACCGCCAAGCTATTTAGCTTTCCGGTAAACCTAGCGGGATGAATAAGAAGTATGGGTACTTTAATTCAATTGCCAAGTTTTAATGAACCAAATAATATGTATAGAATTTAAATTATTTTTTTTCGTCAATGAACCATTAGTAAGACGATAAAAATATCTCGGTATAAATAATTTATACAATCCCCCCACCAATATCGACATATGAAATCTTGCTGTCCAGCCCTAATTTTATTGCGGTGTGGCCGACTTCATAAAATTAAAGTCCTAATTTTCGAGTAAGAAAGACTTACGTAGAACTTATCATTATTATTAAACAATTTTTTAGTCTCGTTTTCATTATTTTTTGTATTATATTTGTAAAAATCCTTTCTTAGCGGATGCCTACGTCATAGTAGATATGCGTTGATAAATCAGTGAGTCAGTCACCTTTTCATTTTATATATTTAGAAAATCATATCACACTGGCTATATGGAAATATATACCTATAAATTTTGAAATAATTAAGTAAAAAAAACTAATTTTATGAATTCGCTGAGTTTATGGAGCTCTAGCTGCATCAATGCACTTTAAACAATAGTGGGAGAGTACCAGCCAATCAGACACCATTGCGATCGTTATAATAATGCAATCATTTTAACCGACTTCAAAAAAGGAGGAGGTTCTCAATTTGAATTTTTTGTATATTTGTTAAACAATTATTCCGCCAAATAATGAATGGAATTTGATAATTTTTTTTTGTTTAGTAGGGCATACTTCAGAGGTGGTTCCCATATAAATTTTTGTTGATATAATGTTAGATGTTACTCCATAACTACGTCAAATCTGAACCGATTTCAATTTTTTTTGAAAGAAAGCATAATAAGGTTGGGCCTATTTAAAAGGTGAAGAGAAGATGATTCATATCTTCGGTGATGGAGGAAGGAACTCAATGATTAAGAGCAAATTGCTCGCGATCAGAGATATACACAAAAAAGCTTAAAATAATAATGTAAAAAAAATATCTTTAAAAAACCAACTTCATACGCCGATCGGGCAAAGTTGGGCTAGCGTCGCGCATTAGTTTCATCATTTATATTTAGGCCCGCCCGACTTCAACATACATGTACAAATTAAAATTGTTTTATACTTTGTAGTGGCGTTTAAAGTCGGTTTTATAGAAAGAATTTTTTATCATTATTTGATAATCCCACAGACGATCAAAGTTCGTATTTATATATCTAGTCATATTTTACTTAAAGCTTATAATTAGTCGTTCACCCCTTCCTATTCTATCGTGATTTTAATTCTATGGGATCAATTTATAATGCAGTTCAAGATAAAGGTCTCTAAACGAATAGTAAGTAGGAAGATTAATTTTCAATATTTTCCCCAAATTATTTCATGTACGATTAAGTAGCAACATTTTCAGATCGACAGTTTTCTTAAGTTTTCTGCATAAGTATTGCATTATTTGGATAAAATAATACATCAGAAGTAAATAAATGTTATCCTTTAGTAAACTGGATGTTTTAAATATTTTTTTAGAAGAAAATACTCTCATATTCGGCATTTATAGCGGAGCTCATTCCCCGCTAACCATACGTAGTTGACAGGCGCGTGACTCGAGTCAAACAGTTTTATATAACGAGTAGGACCACTGCTCATACCCAACTTACAGAGGGGTACGCGCGTCAATTCTTCTCCTGTGTTGGTTTATTACTCAAAGTAACATATTTAAAAAAAAGGAAAGATCCTTAAGAAAATTGCAATAATGTAACCCAAAGTAACAAAATTTTGTCTATAAAATGCATTATTTGGCATGCTGAGAAAACTATTAATCTATAATATAATAAAACTGTAACAGGTCCAATTCTGTACATTGAAGATATTTTGAAAATTTTTGTTTGAGGGCACTCTATAATCGATACTGAAGCCAAAACAATTTTTTTTTAATTTTTTGTCTGTCTGTCTGTCTGTCTGTCTGTATCTTGGCCGCGCATCACGCCGAAACTACTGGACGGATTTTAATGAAACTTGGTATGATTTAAGTTCATACTACGAGGTATAATATAGGATACTTTTTATCCCGAAATTCAGCACGGTTCCCTTGGGAGAGGGGATAAAAGTCAAAATGGGTATTTAGCTGTAATTCATTAAGGCGTATTCAGATTTCATTCATTCTTTTTTTGTTAGAAAGCGGGTACTTTAGAGATTGTCCTGTAAATTTTTCAAGGTCGTCCATTTAGTAGGTCAGAAATTATGGACATCACAATCTTCAGTAGAGTGTCCAAATAACTTGAACCCCGGAATCTACAGGATACTTTGAATGTACGGCTCATCTTAAGCTGGCAATCTTACTTTATCCAATTATAGCCATCGTGGATAGCCCTATTTTGTCAGTCAACTACTCACGTCAGATTTTGCCAAACGATCATTATACCTACATACTACATAGTAGGTATGGATGTAATACATCGTATGGACATAATGTTACAGTGTTTTCCTATGCAATTTAATATTCTATTCATAAATAAATGATAATAGAAAATAGAAAATTAGAATTAATATTCTAATATTATAAATACGAAAGTGTGTTTGTTTGTTGGTTTGTCCTTCAATCACGCCACAACAGAGTCACGGATCGACGTGATTTTTTGCATGGGTACTATAGTTGAGGATCTGTAGAGGAACATAGGCTACTTTTTATCCCGGAAAATCAAAGTGTTCACGAGGGATTTTAAAAACTAAATCCACGCGGACGAAGTCGCGGGCATCAGCTAGTCTATACTAATATTATAAAGAGGAAAGATTTTTTTGTTTGTTTGTTTGTACCGAATAGGCTCTGTATACTATTTTCACCTATAGAAAGCTAAGTTATCAGGAAGTAACATAGGCTATAATTTATTTTCAAAAAAATTAGAGATCCTTAAGAAAATTGCAATAATGTAACCTAAGGTAGCAAAATTTTGCTTATAAAATGCATTATTTGGCGTGTGCTGAGAAAACTATTGATGATACATAAAAATGAAGTACTACATGATTAAAGTACTCATTATTATCTACAAAAATGTCTCCGAGGGAATATATCTAACTATCATATTTAAGTCACAATAGTAGCTTTTGTGTTCTAAAATTTAATTAGATTGCCCTCTTCCTTACTAATACATAATATTATCAATGCAAAAGTGTGTTTGTTTGTTGGTTTGTCCGCCAATCACGCTGCAACAAAGCTACGGATTGACGTGATTTTTTGGATAGGTATAGTTGAGAACCTGGAGGTGACATAGGCCTCCCGGAAAATCAAAGTTCTCGCGGGATTTTAAAAACTAAATCCACGCGGACGAAGTCGCAGGCATCAGCTAGTGATACATAATTATGTACTGCATGATTGAAGTACTCATTATTCTCTACAAAAAAGTCCATGAGGGAATTCATCTAACTATCATATTATTTAAGTCACAATAGTAGGTTTTGTGTTTGATTAGATAAAACTGGTAAAAAAAGTTTGGTTACATTCATATCATAGTATTAATTCTTCCTTAATAATACATATTATTATAAATGCGAAAGTGTGTTTGTTTGTTGGTTTGTCCGTCAATCATGCTGCAACAAAGCTACAGATATTTTTTTTTCTGATACTGAGTACCAAAGTGGTGCTCAATTCGATTACAATCTAGCCTAACTTAGTTGGCTAATGAGTAATTTTAATTTAACCTAAAATTATTATATTATATACTAAGAGATTGTCCAATGACACATCTTAGATTTTCTTGATAATAGTTTTTAGACACTTTGTTCATGTGTTCTTTCAGGCAGCACACTACACTATCACTATTTCACTATTCACTATTGAATTTAACTGTACACCAACTGATTGACATGATTTTTTTGGATAGGTATAGTTGAGAACCTGGAGGATGACATAGGCATCCCGGAAAATCAAAGAGTTCCCGCAGGATTTCAAAAAACTAAATCCATGCTGACGAAGTTGCGGGCATCAGCTAGTTAATATTATATAGCAGTAATAGAAACACATTCTGTGAAAACAAACAGATAGATGGATGAATGGACAACATCATCATCATTATCATCAGCAACCCATCATCGGCTCACTACTGAGCGCAGGTCTCCTCTAAGAGAAGGGTTATAGGCCATAGTCCACCACGCTGGCCCAATGCGAATTGGTGGACTTCACGCACCTTCGAGAACATTATGAAGAACTCTCAGATGTTGCAGGTTTCCTCACAATGTTTTCCTTCACCGTTGAAGCAAGTGATAGTTAATTGCTTAAACACACTTGACTCCGAAAAGTCAGCGGTGCGTACCCGGGATCGAACCTGCGACCCCCCGAATAGGAGACCACAGTCCTAACCACTAGGCTATCACTGCTTTTGGACTGGACAACAGAGGCTCAGTAATAGGGTCCTGTTGGCACCCTTTGTGTATGAAAATGTAAAAACAATGGAACAGTGGCAGTGCTACTTACAGTAAGCTGGAATTGTGCAACATCTGCACAATTTCTCCGATGGCGCGCAGTTTCTCGTCGCTCACTTTCAACCAATAATTGAAAGCCAGGGTAAGTTTTGCCCGGATCTGCTTGCCGGGCACTTGTTGGATATATGTGAACGGCATCAACAGTTTCTTTGGGGAAAAAATAGGATATATATTAATTATTAATCTTCTTCTTCTTCTTCTTCGGTCTTTCTTATCTCAATCTCTCTGCACCCATTACTCTGACTTCGGAGTTACTCCGTTAAGTGAATTTTTTTGGATAGGAAAGGGTTGATTATAAATTATAATAGCTATATCCTCAAATAGGATAATAATTATTATCATCTGAAGATTATAGACGAGTTACCCAAGCCTAGTCCAAAAAACTTTATTAATTCTATGGGTTTCAAATTACTTAAGTATTTAAATAACTTAGGGTGCTTACATAAAGAAGCAGGTTCCCGGTACCGACAGGTCGGTGCTGGTCGGTACCGATCGGTGCGGGTACAATAGCCCCGTGTTATCATATGCACTCTCTCATAAAGAGACAGGTTGAAGGTTTTGTGAGAGTGCATATGATAACACGGGGCTATTGTACCCGCACCGATCGGTACCGACCAGCACCGACCTGTCGGTACCGGGAACCTGCTTCTTTATGTAAGCACCCTTAGTAGACAACTAATAGGGATAAAAAATATTAATTTATTAAGCTCACCTCGTCCTGGCTCGAATCGCCGCTTCTAGTTGCCATTAGAGACATTTTATGTATTAAAATTAATTATTGCTTTTTCATAGATATGAAAATTCGGAAAAAAGAAAATCGATACGACTTGTACATACAATAATACCACACCATAGACCACGAACCATCCACGAACACAGACCCACAGAGTACATTATAATATACTGACTCACAGACCAGAGTAGGACACAGACCAGGAACAACAAGACACTAGTACGTTAACAAACTCTTGTTGTTCCTGTCAGGTCTGTGACTCAAAACATATGAACCCTAGACCACGAACACTAGGAACCTTAAAACACCACAGACCAGGGCCCAGATTCTGTAACTCAGGTTGCAAAAAATGATAGCCACTGACATATATTTTTATCCATTGAACTTTGACAAATGAACCACTAGTAAATATCATTCGTCTATGCCATTGAAGGTTTGCTACGAAATTGATACTTTTTTTTCATAGCAAACCTTCAATGGATAAAAAATATATGTCAGTGGTTATCATTTTTTGATAGCAACTGAATTACTTAAAACTTAGTTGCTATCAAAAAATGACACTAAAGAATCAGCCCAGGGCCCAGGGCCCTGATTCTGTAACTCAGTGGCTATCAAAAAATGATAGCCACTGACATAAAGTAAGTCCAACGAGTCGAGATCCTACATATAAACAAACCTACAGGGTTTTGTAACCTTTTTTACTTACAGTAATTTGGAAAATGTAAAATAAAATATTTTGTTATGTAATACTATTTAAGAAGTATTAAATCTTATATAATTACTACATATATAGCTGCTCGTGCTGATTCACTGATTGACTGACTTTATTTTTATCCATTGAAGGTTTGCTATGAAAATGATACTTTTATTTTCGTAACAAACCTTTGAATGGTTACTGTATACGGAACGCAGTCCACTATACTGTCATCCCCATTTTTTCAAATCTGCGCTGCTTTATTTTTTGATCACGTGATCAAAGTACTGAGAGCACCTCCTCCATGGTAGGTAGGAAATACCTTCATGACCTCCTCGCACTGTCACAGACAGTCGAAGAAGACAGTACAAAACTACAAAAATAGCGGCGAGTTATGACGTCATACATTTCCCTAAAGTCGGAATTTTAATTCGATTCCAGATTTGACAATTTCAGTGTTGCAACGTTATGACAAGTACTAAATAGTGACGTTACGAAATTATTCGATACGGAAATGGAATATTTCCGAATCGATTCCTCTCGTTTATAGTAGTAATATCTAAACAACTACTACTTTAATAGAAACTAAGTATATCAGGAAATTAAATATTTCTGAACGGATAATTTAGTTATGACGATTAATTTTATTAAGGATCTGAGAGTTTTCTATAATAATTGTGTGTGAAATAAATAAAAAAATGTGATCATGAAGGAACATGAGAAATAAAACAAATAGATGTATTATGGTAATATTTTATTTTATAAATCGTCGCCGTCTTCGCTATCGCTGTCACTTTCTGTAACATGTATTATAAATGTGTCTGTGATATTGTCAATTAAAATATCTAGCCTACTCATTTTTTCCTCTTCTTTGACAACATGGGATACGCATTTAGACCATTAGGTAGCCGTAATTTTTTGAATGCCTTCCTCAAATAAATTTCTCACGTCTGTCAATTTGAAGGTTTTATTATTTTGAGCTACATGCCCCTTTACCTGCGCCCATATCAATTCGATAGGGTTCAGCTCGCAATGGTAAGGGGGCAGTCTTGAAACCGTGATCCCATGTTGTGCTGCCATTTCGTCTACAGCGTACTTATTAAAAGACTCGTTATGTGGAATCAGTTCTAAAAGCGTAACTTTAACCATATCTGGTTCGTAATGAATATTTTTATTTAAAAGCCAGTCTTGAATGGCAGCTTTTTTCCAGCTCATTTTTGGTGCCGTTTCCAATTTTCGGGAGTGGTAAGGTGCATTATCCATCACCACAATTGAGTTTGGTCTTAATTTTGGTAAGACTCCAGCGAACCACTCCTCAAAACAAACTGCGTTCATCTCATCATGGTAATCTTCACAATTTTTCTTTGCTTCAAAAATCATGAGCCCCTTTTCCAGGAAGCCTTCTTCACTACCTATATGGCTAAGTATGAGACGTTTGCCTTTTCCAGATGGATTTTTTAATCCACTGGTCAGTCCCTCCAAAAACGCTTGCCTAGATTATGTGACTTTCTTGTCCACCCAAGTTTTTTTTACAGTATGACCTAAAAATAAATATAGTACATTAACATTCAATATTACTATTAAATTTAATGTAAAATGTATATAAATTCAAAATGTTAGCCTTACCTGCGTTAACCCAAGTTTCATCTTGATAATATATATGTCTCCCTTCTCGTCGAAACTGACATATATATCGCAAGTAACGCTGGCGCCATGTTATTATATCATTTCGATCAATAAGTGTGCTCTTGAGTGACCGTGCAACAAATTTAAAATTAAGATGCTTCAAAATTTTTCTGAGGGTGTCTTTGGAAACCTTGGGCATTTCTGGATCATCGTTCATCACTTGTAAAATCTAAAATAGTAAATTTTATAATAGTTTGGAATCATTACTTATATATATATAAAAGATGTAGGTATAAAATAATACTGTCTGACTGATTGACTAACCTTTGCAATCGTTGGAGGTTCATTTCGGTAAAAGAACTGATGAACAAGTCTTCGTATTGCGTAGAATGTAAATTCATCAATTTTGTCTTTGAAACTTCGCTTTGGTCCAGTTTTTTTAGGAGGAGTTGGCACCGCACCTTTATTTACTTCCTTCAAAACGTTACAAACAGAGCGTGAGGTTATTCCCAATATGTCAGCAACTTTGCTCATACATTCATTTTCTTCCACTACTTCAAAGGCCTCCAATTGCGCAGAAGTTTCATTTTTCACGTACTTTTAGGCATTGCGGATCATTACTTTTTCAGTAACAGTGAAAGCTTTTCGTGGACGTTTTTTTCTTGGGGACAAGAAAACATCCACGTCTTTTTGTGATGTACTTGGCTGAGGATCCATTTTGATGGAAAACCAAAACAAATAGATTCACTCAAAGTTCACAAAAAAACTATAAACGTAACAACAAACACAACGTAACAAAACTTTAACAAAAACCCAACAAAATAACAAAATATCGATTCGCAATGAAACAAGATATTCGTGCAGTCAGACTGGGAGAATGAAGCCGAATGACAAGATAAACAAAATGGCGATAGCTGCACGAGCGCGCACGGGTTGCCAATACAGAAAACTATCTAGGTTCTTTTATTATAAGTTTTGTTTTTAATATAAAAAACAAAAATATTAACTTTTTATAAAATAAAGCAGCGGTTACTAATTAATAAATAATTATTATGAGTAATTATGTATTTATTTATATAAAAATCAATAATTTAGTCTTTAATTGGTACACCAATATTATGATTACATAAACATAAATCGCGATTGTTTATCGATTTTTGTGTTCATCACTACACTAATATGTGGTATCATTATTTTACAAAATGACAGTAGCTAATGTCAAACGTGGAATCGAATTATAATTCCGACTATAGGGTACTGCCTACGAATTTTTCCCCACTGAGCAGCGCTCGCAGTGTATTTCGGAACACACCCTGCTATGGTCCTATACAGAGAAATGTTAAGGTAGAAACATACTTATGTGTCGTGGCGTGTCGTGACGCGCCAGAAGCATATCGGTTTCATACATTTAGTATGGTTACAAACACATTTGTATGTCGTGGCGTGTCGTGAGTTCGTGACACACTCAGTCGTGGCGCCGACTGCTCGCTACCGATCTGCGCCAGAGCGGTGGTGGGGGTTATGACGTAACACGACACGACAGGTAAATGTGTTTCTATACCGCGTGGCTCGTGGTGCATCATTCAACGACGCGAACAAACTACAAGATGCTTGTTTGCTGCGTGTTTTTTTACCTACTGATGGAATTTCTCCTCGTCAGTCTCTAGTTCTTTAATAAGACGAAGAAATTCACCTTTGTTCTGTCTCCCTCTGTTTATAGGGTGAACCCAGTACCTTCTTTTCTTTTTTTATTCTCAAGAAGTTTAATTGCTAAGAGAAATTGCAGGTTTTCATCAAAATAATTATCCGAATCCGAAGAAAACATCATATGTACGTTAAAACGCTGCAAAGGTTCGATATACTTATTATACTGTTCAGAAATAATGCTAAGTACGCCACGACACGACAGCTTAGTGTGCACACTCACCGTCACGACAGTAAGCACCACGACACGTAAATATGTTTCTGCCTTTAAGAACGTAGTGGCTATATTCTGTGGTTATAGGTCGAAGCTAGCTTCTCTGGTATATAGTGTATTATCTATGGGTCGAAGTTTGTTGTCAATTGTCAATTATTTGTCATTTTGTGTTGATCTAAAAATTCAAAATACGGATTAACTTATAACTATTTCCTTTTCAAACATAGTATAACACAGATTTAAATCTAATATTTTACTGTTGTTAACAAAAATTTTAGGTGATATTGTTTAAAGAGTGAATATATAGCATGGAAGCTGAAGAAATTAAGAGTAGTCAATAAGACGACGTATCATGTCTGCTCGAAATTACATTTCGTCAGCTCGCGAGAGAAATATTAGTAAACTTATTGACTATTTACCGCAAATAAACCAGCAGAAGATTGGATATCGTTCCAGGCAAGAGCTACCGACGTTATCGGCAAACGGTGGTAATTTGAACAGGAATATAATATTTTCCTATAAGATTCCGTCCTTCACCGCGGAAAGCTTGGAACGAGCAAGCACGCCCTTTTCCGACTTTTTCTCTGAAAGTGAAGCAGGTAATATTCTATTTTGTTTAGAATAGAATAGAAATGTTTTTTATTCAAATAAACTTTTTACAAGTGCTTTTGAATCATCGATTAGCAATTTTTGCAGTTTCTGTCAGTTAACTGTCGGAATCTTCCTAACAGCGTAAGCAGTAGAGCTAAGCTTGCCAACTGCTGCTATATGGGTGCCCCATTGCAGCTTTGAGTCCAGGGGTTAATCCCATGAACAGTGTGGAGTCCTCAGTTTTCAAGGGTTCATGACTTATCTTTAAATTTTTACTGACAGTTCTGGTGTTAGGCAATAAAAACTAGAAACTAAGGCTTTGGGCCGTGGAACTCTTTTAATTTTCCAGGATAAAATGTAGCCTATGTGCTAATCCTGAGTATGAGCAATCTCGATTCCAAATTTCAGCCAAATTGGTTCATTAATTGTGGAGTGAAAACATAACAAACATCCATCCATCCATACATCCATCCTCACAAACTTTCGCATTTATAATATTAGTAGTAATATTAAGTGTATTATTGTAGGTACCCCAGACTTCCACAGTGAAGAAAGTGATAGCAGCTCTGGGTCGGCATTCCGACGGAATACAGCTGAAGCTACAAAGAGCTTAGCAGAGGAGTGGGCGAGGATCGAAAGGACTTTGTATGATGAAGATGGGGAGAAGTGTACACGGAATCAGATGCTTGAGGAATGCAGGCAGTGGAAAGAGCTACATCCACACCTTAGGTATACCAAATACATGCCTTAAAATATATTATTGTAACACTAGCTGATGCCCGCGACTTCGTCCGCATGGATTTAAGTTTTAAAATCCCTCCGGAACTTTTTGATTTTCCAGAATATAAAGTAGCCTGTGTCACTCTCGAGGTCCTCAACTATACCCATGCAAAAAAATCATGTTGATCCACTTTCATATTTATAATATTAGTATGAAGTATGATAGTATGTGTAATAAAATAACTTATTTTCGGATTTATTCTTACAATTTTATTTAAATCTTTCAGGGTCGTTGGCAAAGCTGTACCATTACCTGAAAAAAAATTGTGCTATAGACAAATGGATCATGAAGAGGTTATTGCATTGCACTACAGCAACTATGAACAATTTAGCGAAAGTGAGGACAGACTATCGCAGAGTAGTACAGATGTCACACCACAAAACTCCCCAAGAATATCTGTTACTGATGAATTTGAGGCTCCAAAGTCGACTAGGATCTCTGTTACAGATGAAATTCACGAACCAAAATTGTCGCGTGAAAAGGTGTCATTCAAGCTTCAAGAAGAAATTGAGTTACCTGATACCTTTTGTTCTTTACTACATATTACTCCAATACAAATACGAAGCCCCATATATAAGAAAAAAATGAACCATTCCATACTTCGATCAGATTTAGCATCATCAAAATGGATGAGGAATAGACCAGAATCCTCTATTTATGAACGAAATAGTGCTAAATCCTTTGTCTCATTGGATACTAGAAATTACTTGAGGCCTGATAGTAAAATAGTTAATGCAAGAGTTTTAACAGCAAGGCATAGAGAATTGAGCAGACTAGAGCCTTTATATACACCAGAGTCACAAAATGACAGCACTAAGTTAAGTAATGGAATGCAACATTTTCAAATAAGAAAAGTATCTCTGCCTCCTTTACTCTTGGAAGAAGAAAAGAGAAAGGTTACAAACGGTTCAGCCAGAAAGCTTACTAAATTTAGGAAGGGGACTTCGAAAATCAATTTGGAGAAAGCAAAGCATTGACATAGTTCCTCTGCAATTTTTTTTGAGTTTATGAGTGCTGTAAAGTCAAGTCTGCTTGGTAAGTTTTGCTTTTGTTGTAAATATTTAATAGAAATTATTGTAGAAATTTTATAATTTTTGGATTTTTTTCTTTTTGTAAATAGATTGATTTCAATTTATTTCTACAATACAAATGCTGGCGAAATTGTTTAAGTGCCTGCGAATGAAGATATTGCCAATTTAGTTGTTTACAATCTCTAACTTAATTGACAGGTTTTAAAATAGGTATATTGCTTTCCTTTTCAAAATGTTACCTTTGGAAAAGGACAGCATTACATTTATATCTGTCAATTCAGCTTAAACCAGTTATAGCCTTGTGACTTTTGGAGTTATGGTGTTTTTTAAGCAATTAAATGTCACTTGCTTTAATGGTAAAGCAAATTATCGTTAGGAAATCTGCACTCCTGAGAGTTCTCCATAATTTTCTCAAAGGAGGGTCATCATCATCATTATTAGCAACCCATCAACAGCTCACTACTGAGCGCAGGTCTCCTCTGAGAGAAGGGCTATAGGCCATAGTCCACCACGTTGGCCCAATGCGAATTGGCGGACTAAACACACCTTCGAGAACATTATGAAGAACTCTCAGATGTGCAGGTTTCCTCACGATGTTTTCCTTCACCGTTGAAGCAAGTGATATTTAATTGCTTAAACGCACTTGACTCCGAAAAGTCAGAGGTACGTACCCGGGATCGAACCTGCGACCCCCCGAATAGGAGACCACAGTCCTAACCACTAGGCTATCAATTATAATTATCAAATATAATATTCAATTTGGGAATTGAATTGAATTGACTTTGGCCTAAACCCTTCTCGTCCAAGAGTATCTGCTCAGAAGTAGCCGGCGATAGGTTTAGAATTTAGATGAATGAAATGAATGATGTAATTTCTATTTTTGAAAATTGTACTTTTTATTTCATTGAAATATTGATTTTAATTTGTTTTTAAGCTATTGCATAGCTTTTATCGCGGGCTTCGAACTAGGACAAACAGTTTGAGCGCGGCGACCGAATCAAGAAATTCCATAACGAAAAAAACCTAACACTGTCGCGTTCAGTAAGCGTTCAACAGAGGTTCTCAATTAGCTCTATTTGGCGCAGTGGGCGAGCGGCCGCTTTCTTTACCGTATGGTGTATGATGTCGCAGGTTCGAATCTCACTCGCGAAGTAGTGACAGTTCGCTTTACTTGTTTGTTTGTTTTTTAATTTTTTTTGCATAATTTTTTGCATAATTTTGGGGTCCCAAGGTGCTGGAGTGGCGACCCCGCACCGGGAAGCGCAGTGTTGGCAGACCCCCCACGAGGTGGACCGACGACATCAAACGAGTCGCAGGGAGCCGCTGGATTCAGGCGGCGCAAGACCGAGGCCTGTGGAAGTCCATGCAAGAGACCTTTGTCCAGCAGTGGACGTCTATCGGTTGATAAAGAAGAAGAAGAAGAATTTTTAGTATGCAAAAAAAATATTGCATGAATATAATTGCATAAGTTGATAAAAAATGCTATGCAATAGCTTTACCGCGGCGGTCCCCGAGTGCCACTTAATTTTTTATTTTCTTGACAATTCGTTAGATTCCCTCGCACTCAGCGAGGGAGATGTGTTCGTAAATTATTGTAATATTATTTTAATTTATTGTATAAACGTATCCTTGTAAAATAGTATTTATTTTTATCACAATAGTAATTAAATAATGGTGTTATTATATTGTTAAATATTTTGTTTTGTATTAATCCCCTTATAGTGCCCACATCGTCTTTTCGTATATTTTAGAGCATTCTTGCCAATGTAGTAAAGGTTTTAAAGGATTCGATCCCAGGCACGCATCTCATCACTTTTGGTAATTAGCTAAGGTGGTATACCTCAGTATCAGTTCATTTTGGAAAAGGGAGACCCCTTTTCCAAAATAAACTGATTCCTCAATATAGTTTGGGAATCCCTGGTCTAAACCCTCCTCATTTCGATAAGAAACCTGCTGCAGTGTACCTAACGATTGCAAAGAACTCTGCTTGGGCGGTACTCTCCCGCTATTGGTTAGAAAGCATTGAGGCAGCAGAACGCCATAAATTCAGCCAATCAGAGGTCATTGGTTAGAGGTCATTAAAGTCACCGACGTACTCGTAGCTCAGCGTGTCGCGAAACTGAAGTGGAAATAAGCGGGGCACATAGTTCGAAGAGCTGATGTTCGTTGGGGTCCCAAGGTGCTGCAGGGGCGACCCCGCACCGGGAAACGCAGTGTTGGCAGACCCCCACTAGGTGGACCGACGACATTAAACGAGTCGCAGGGAGCCGCTGGATTCAAGCGGCGCAAGACCGAAGCTTGTGGAAGTCCATGCAGGAGACCTTTGTCCAGCAGTGGACGTCTATAGGTTGATAAAGAAGAAGAAACGGTCATTGCGGTCGTTACAATGATGCAATCATTTTAGTGAATCGACATTCGACACACTGCCCGGTAGAGGGCCGGAGGATCGGTTGAGGTGAACGACATCACAATACAGAGCTAACTCGTCTTCGATTACAAAAATATGAAGTACCTAATATATTGTACCTAATTTAGGAATGGACCAGTGAAACCACACATTCAAATACAAATACAGAATTTATTTTGATATTTACATTATTTGCATTTTATTAACAATCAACATCAACAATATTAAATATTTTGTTTGCTGTGGTAATACATTTTGTCGTACAGTCGGGGGTAATATTACATCATACCACGTGTTGTGCAGTCGATTCGATTCGCATTACTCGGTCACAGACTAACCCGACGGCCATGATATTAAACGCTCAAGCGTCGATAACAAATGAATTGCGTTCATACTTTGGCCACGAAAAAATGCTGCAATCTGTACCGCTGTTTCGTGGCCTTATTTTTGATGCTCGATGCTGACGCGTGCATAGAGCAAGTTTGCTTTGAACGTTGGATGTCGTGGCCTTCGGCTAAGGTACGATGGCATTGAGCGATGTACAATTTTTCCTTAGCTGATTACAAAAATGTGAACAAGTTTCGTGTAGAAATGCGTAAGCGATCCACTGTGCATGGCGCTTAAAGAGTCTTATTCCTATCGCGATGTAACATTGATACCTACTGTGATTTAAGTGAAAAACAAAATTTCTAAATCGCCTGAAATCGCGCTGTTTACATTTCAATCAGCTGAGGAAAAATTGATTATAGTTTGCTGCTGACGAAAAGTACAGACATACCGCAATTGTGGCCGTTGACGCATCGATTCGAACGTACCTACGGTACGCATTATGCCACAAATTGCGTACGGTAGCTACTTTGCGGCAAATTGCCTATGGTACACACTGCAGTAAATTGTCTACGGTACTAACTTTGCAGTAAATTGCGTACGGTATTTTGCGGCAAGTTGCGTAGGTACGGTACACACTTTGCAGTTTGCAGTACATTGCGTACGGTATCCAATTTGCGGCAAATTGCACACGGTATCTACTCACTTTTGCAGACTATTTATTCCGTGATTCGTTTCATTTTGTGAATTTCTCTGAGGCAGCCATCAGCCAGTCAGCCTCAAACTATACTCCTGTTGTGACACCGCGCCCTACTTAATCAAAGAAAAATATAGACAAGAATAGCGTTGTTAAAAAGTGTAACACATCCGGAATAAAGCTTTTGTAATCCTTCTAGCTTTGATTATATAAACTCTAGATAGAGTCACGGCGGCGCAAAAGCGTCGATAAAAATATCAGTGAACTGTTCTCCTCTAAAGCGTTCACCGCATCTCAGTGTCAATTGTAACGTCGAGTGATACGCACGTACGGCTTATTTTTTGCGATCGATTATTTTGCTGAAAATGGCAAGTTGCGCGATCAAAATTTGCAGAAATTACAAAGGACGGTTAAAATCAACTAACAAAATCTCCTACCATCGGTAAGTAACTCAAAACTAATAGTAATATACGAAAACAAAACTAATAATTTGATACCTTTATTCACAAAACCATCGCGTCATTTTGTGGTGTTGCCAGTCTTGGATTGGGAATTTCCTGGTATAGTTGTCTTTAAACCTGTTGTACATGTTCATTTTTCCCGACTGACCAACAGTGTTGAGTTTTTTAGCATCGGCGTTCCGCGATTTTAAGCATAGGGGTTTTGCGATTTGTGAAGCTCTGTACAGGGATTGAATGCTACACTCCAATCACATTCAAATGCCGCAAAGTTAATGATAATAATGTCCTCCCAACCAATTTCGGCAACGGCAACCAATCTATTATAGTGTTCAAGTATATTGTGTGTGTGTATTGTGTTACAAAAGTGCAATATTCCGCCATATTGAAATTCTTTGTTATTGGACCGATTTCGTTCAAAATCGATATTTAGGCTTCTTTGCCGTCAAGAAAGAGGAAATGGTTGCCAAAATTATAAAAAGTCACCGCCATATTGGAATTCTTTGTTATTGGACCGATTTCGTTCAAAATCGATATTTAGGCTTCTCTGGGGTTAAGAAAGAGGACATGGTTGCCAAAATTATAAAAAGTCACCGCCATATTGGAATTCTTTGTTATTGGACCGATTTCGTTCAAAATCGATATTTAGGCTTCTCTGGGGTCAAGAAAGAGGAAATGGTTGCCAAAATTTAAAAAGTCACCGCCATATTGGAATTCTTTGTTATTGGACCGATTTCGTTCAAAATCGATATTTAGGCTTCTCTGGGGTCAAGAAAGAGGAAATAGTTGGCAAAATTATAAAAAGTCACCGCCATATTGGAATTCTTTGTTATTGGACCGATTTCGTTCAAAATCGATATTTAGGCTTCTCTGGGGTCAAGAAAGAGGAAATAGTTGCCAAAATTATAAAAAGTCACCGCCATATTGGAATTCTTTGTTATTGGACCGATTTCGTTCAAAATCGATATTTAGGCTTCTCTGGGGTCAAGAAAGAGGAAATAGTTGGCAAAATTATAAAAAGTCACCGCCATATTGGAATTCTTTGTTATTGGACCGATTTCGTTCAAAATCGATATTTAGGCTTCTCTGGGGTCAAGAAAGAGGAAATAGTTGCCAAAATTTTTAAAAGTCACCGCCATATTGGAATTCTTTGTTATTGGACCGATTTCGTTCAAAATCGATATTTAGGCTTCTCTGGGGTCAAGAAAGAGGAAATAGTTGCCAAAATTATAAAAAGTCACCGCCATATTGAAATTAACGCACAATTTGAAATACATCGGTCAAATTTAAAAAAAAAAAAACTAAAATTTTGCGGTTTCAGGATACCTATTGATCCCATATTTAGCAGTCGATGAGTGGAAATAATAAGAAAAAGCCGTGGAGAAGAGTATTGGAAACCATCCAAATCCACGGTGATATGTTCCGAACATTTCCGTGAAAAAGACTTGTATTTTTCAAGTAATCAAGGACGTCAAAGATTGAAAAAGGATGCGATACCGAAAAAAGTATGTTTTATTACGTGCAGGCTCATGTATTTAAATTTTATAATATAGTTACCTTCGTTAGTGTATAAGGTACACTAGCGATTGTAATTCAGTGGTAAGAGCGGCGAACTTTCAACTTGAAGTACCGCGGTTCGTTTCTGTTGGCATTACCGATAAAATTCATATTTCTCACTTTATATGAGGACTTTATGATTATTTACATGTTCAACATTCTTTTTTTTATCATCAGTGAAATCTGACGAAAGTGATATCACTGATGAAGACGTTGGAGTAAAGTTGGAATATAATATTGAAAAACAGAAGTCTCAGAAGTTCGTAAGTTTTTGTTATGATACCTATAGCAAATAATAAGTAAGCAAATAATATATACTTGTCGGATTCATGTATGTTAGGAGTAACGTTAATTTAAAATTAGTCCTTAACAGAACCTATTCCTAGAAAATATTATCCCATTAACAATTATGTTGTCTGTACTTATTTATACGCTTTAAGATCTGGAGAATTACTGCTTGATTATTCAAAGTAGAATTTTATGAGGTTTCAATTTTACTATCATCTGTTATTATCGCTTCTTTAAGATCAGAATCTAACCCATATTATATTATATGATGAAAAATATTTGACCATACGGTGTTACCATATAGCCAAATTAGATAATTTAAAAAGTGATGCAACCTCTAAACGCAAATTATTTAAAAAACAAATTCAAAGAGATGGCCATTAAATTAGTATTTACAAACATGAAATTTCGGTTATGGGGTTTTTTATAAATAATGTACCTACTACGGAAGGGTTTTTATATGACAGTTAAATTTTGGCAACCACTCTTTCTTGAGCCCAGAGAAGCCTAAATATCGATTTTGAACAAAATCGGTCCATTAACAAAAAAATCCAATATGGCGGTGACTTTAAAATATTGGCAATCATGTCCTCTTTCTTGACCCCAGAGAAGCCTAAATATCGATTTTGAACGAAATCAGTCCACTAACAAAGAATTCCAATATGGCGGTGACTTTTTATAATTTTGGCAACCATTTCCTCTTTCTTGACCCCAGAGAAGCCTAAATATCGATTTTGAACGAAATCGGTCCAATAACAAAGAATTCCAATATGGCGGTGACTTTTTATAATTTTGCCAACTATTTCCTCTTTCTTGACGCCAGAGAAGCCTAAATATCGATTTTGAACGAAATCGGTCCAATAACAAAGAATTCCAATATGGCGGTGACTTTTTTAAATTTTGGCAACCATTTCCTCTTTCTTGACCCCAGAGAAGCCTAAATATCGATTTTGAACGAAATCGGTCCAATAACAAAGAATTCCAATATGGCGGTGACTTTTCATAATTTTGGCAACTATTTCCTCTTTCTTGACCCCAGAGAAGCCTAAATATCGATTTTGAACGAAATCGGTCCAATAACAAAGAATTCCAATATGGCGGTGACTTTTTTAAATTTTGCCAACTATTTCCTCTTTCTTGACGCCAGAGAAGCGTAAATATCGATTTTGAACGAAATCGGTCCAATAACAAAGAATTCCAATATGGCGGTGACTTTTTATAATTTTGCCAACTATTTCCTCTTTCTTGACCCCAGAGAAGCCTAAATATCGATTTTGAACGAAATCGGTCCAATAACAAAGAATTCCAATATGGCGGTGACTTTTTATAATTTTGCCAACTATTTCCTCTTTCTTGACGCCAGAGAAGCCTAAATATCGATTTTGAACGAAATCGGTCCAATAACAAAGAATTCCAATATGGCGGTTACTTTTTTAAATTTTGGCAACCATTTCCTCTTTCTTGACCCCAGAGAAGCCTAAATATCGATTTTGAACGAAATCGGTCCAATAACAAAGAATTCCAATATGGCGGTGACTTTTTATAATTTTGCCAACCATTTCCTCTTTCTTGGCCCCAGAGAAGCCTAAATATCGATTTTGAACGAAATCGGTCCAATAACAAAGAATTCCAATATGGCGGTGACTTTTTATAATTTTGGCAACTATTTCCTCTTTCTTGACCCCAGAGAAGCCTAAATATCGATTTTGAACGAAATCGGTCCAATAACAAAGAATTCCAATATGGCGGTGACTTTTTTAAATTTTGGCAACCATTTCCTCTTTCACACTATAAGTTAAATAATAAAACATATTTTGTAAATACGTTATTGACTTTTATTTGATAGTATTTTTCTATACATAATACATAAAGTGAAACTGAAGTGGAAATGGGCGGGGCACATAGTTCGAAGAACTGATGGTCGTTGGGGTCCCAAGGTGTTGGAGTGGCGACCCCGCACCGGGAAACGCAGTGTTGGCAGACCCCCCACCAAGTGGACCGACGACATCAAACGAGTCGCAGGGAGCCGCTGGATTCAAGCGGCGCAAGACCGAAGCCTGTGGAAGTCCATGCAGGAGACCTTTGTCCAGCAGTGGACGTCTATAGGTTGATAAAGAAGAAGAAGAATACATAAAGTAAAAAAAAATCATTTAAATAGTAAAATATTTCAATTTATGTTATTATATTATTAACATAATTTTACAGTTTTCCCCCATTTTATCGGGATAGATTCATTAGCTGGTAACTCCAAGATCCAAATGACGCTGGTGTAAGACATAGCCACTGCTATGCGTGTGTGCGTGCCTCACGCACACACGCTCGTAAAAGCTGGCCTGTTTGTGTCGCATCGCTCATTGCGTGATGCGGTATCTAGAGTTTATATAATCAAAGCCTTCTAGATTCTTTTGTAAGCCTTCTCTGAGGCCTGAATTTTGCTCTCAGATATGCGTTGCGTCTAAGAATGATTCACGTTAGATCGAGACGCGTCACATTGCGTCGTGCTAGATATCGGTTAATCTTCAGCTAACATATAAAGTGCCGATTTCACCAAAGTTGAGTGATGTTTAGCCGAAGAATAAATTGGGCGTTCTGACAGTTTTTGTACTGAAAAAATATCAAATTTACGCTCGGCTAAGACTTATTTTACGTTGGTGAATCGCCCTATATAATGTATAATAGTTGCGTTTCAGGCCATACAAAAAAAAAAACGATTGCGTAATACTACAACGCTATGTCCGCAACGTAGGAAGTGTTTTCCCGATCATTCTTGCGATTCTTGTCTAGACTTTTTGCATAGTGTATGGTTTTTGGTGCACACAGCAACATTTCCGTCTACAAAATAATGAAAATCCGATGGCGTTACCGGCGAATACTCAGGCTGAAATCTACAGAACTTGCTCTGACTTGCCTCGGACATGTCATAGAGTTTTAAGGATGATTATACGAGTCTGCCCGCGAAATTCAAATTTAATTTGGTTTTTCGCGATTTGTTAACTAATACAACAAACTAGGCTAATGGCATTCTAATTGCGTCAGTAGAATTATCATCTTCACAGGTTTACATAAAAATCTGTCCTTGAAAGTGACCAGTTTAAGAAATTAATCAAAATACTGAGTTGGACGTGAGTTACTCACATATTAGTCGATATTTTGATTAATTTCTTAAACTGGACACTTTCAAGTAAAGATTTTTATATAAACCTGTGAAGATGATACTGCCATTGTCGCAATTAGAATGCCATAAGCCTACTTTGTCGTATTAGTTTACAAATTGCGAAAAACCAAATTAAATTTGAATTTCGCGGACAGAACTGTGTCTTCCACCTTAACTCGAGACACAAATATGTATATAGGGCTGATGTCATATTTTTGGACCTACTTGATTACCTCTAGAGACCTCTATAATTAATCTGTGATTTCATAGATTAATAATTATAGAGGTCGGTACGCCATTTGCAATATTATTATTATTATTATTTTTAATACCTATATAGACTAGCGCTTGACTGCAATCTCACCTGATGGTAAGTGAAGATGCAGCCTAAGAGGGAGCGCGCTTGCCTAGAAGATGCCTATTCACTCTTGATTTAAAGGTACCCAAGTTCCAGACACTAGTATGTCAAATGTGGCGCTTCAAATTGGTGAGTCTAAATAGAGGTCGATCTATAGATTTCAGCTTTAAACTCCACTTATTGGAACGCACTTCATTAATGTCCATTGATGGTTTTTTGACCTTTGCTCTATGAACAAAATGCCGAAAAAATTCAATCAAAATTCAAGGTGTGCTTAAATTTTACGAAACGTTTTAATATTCGGGGTTTATTCGGTTCCACACAAATCGTAAACTAAATTAACACTGCTAACTTAATATCCTTTTCTGTAGAATTTGGGAATTTGGGCTGAAATTTATATGTCATGCTTCCACTTTGCGTGTTTTAACTGTCTCAAATCAGAACATGCTATAAAGATCTCAGCCTTAGAGCTATTAAGTGCACAGAAATTGTTCTATTTTTGTGCAATAAAGTGAATTAAAAAAAAGTTTACAGGTATCTTAAAAGTAGTGCCATCCTTTTTTAGTTAGGTAGTGTTTTTACAAAGGACGGTATGATTTTAGTAGGTACTGCCCTGCCTAACAATGAGCACTTTTAGAGATGTATTCTTAGTAGTTAGATGCATATTCAAAAACTTATGATTTTCGTTAGGATATTACCTATTAACCCAGAGTTAGCTGCGGCTTTGATAGATTTCGTATAAAGCTTCTGTCAAAAAATTCCCTAAGTAACTACGGTAGGGACGGGCCTAAGTTAACGGTAGGGGCGCTGATTTTAGAATTCTCTTGAAATGGAACTCGAAATCGAATTTCGTTTTCAAAACTTTCTATCATGTCAATTCAGTTAAGTTTTGTGTAGAACCGAATTAGCATCATTAATTAATTTTATTTATTCTATTTCTTATGCTGTAAGAGCTATAATATTATTTAATTTGGCAGTTTGTATGGGAAGTGTTGCTATTGTACAAATGTCAACGCTTACAATCTTTTTTAATAATCTCGGAGCTATCTTTGTAATGTTCGAAAATGGTAACGATTAAAATATTAGGTATATCACAAACTATCGGTCTACACAAATTAAACAACTTTACCTGATAGAGTTGGTCGTTTGACAGTGTTTGTTTAAAACTAAGTTTAAAATGAATAGCTGTTACTTTACTTTACTGTTGAGGTTTATTGTCAGTAAAAGTCGCCATTGACTTACCGTCTTTCCAAACTGACAAGTTGTGCCGTTCATGAAACACAGGGGGTCTATCGCGTAATTTTTTCTCAGTCCTCACAGGACTGCATCAATGTCAAAATATGATTTTGGGCTTCTCCTATTGGCAAAAACCACGTTTTGACATTGAAATAGTCCTTTAAGGACAGCGATGAGAGTTACGCGATCGCCAGGCTGGACATTGTGGGACTCGACTTAACAGACACTTAGGCTGAGATCTACCTATAGATCGTACTTTGGCTGTGCTCAAGACTCAAGATAGAGTTAAAATGAGACACAAATATGTTCCGACGTAAATCTGTCTCATTTTAACTCAGGTTGCGATCTATAGATGGCACTCTCACTCAGTACAGGCTCAAGTCTGAGTTAAAACGAGACAGATTTATGTCGGGAAATATTTGTGTCTCATTTTAAATCTATCTTGAGTCCTGAGTAGAGCCAGAGTACGATCTATAGATCTCAGCCTCACTCTTGAGTCTGAGCTGCGTGAGAGTGCCATCTATAGATGGCACTATCTATAGATCTATAGATCTCACCCTTAGCATACTAGACATGATATGAGACACTATAGTCACTTTCAGCCAGAACGGTGAGTTAGTGGCAATTCAATCTCAACTCAACCCGCTTTTGGATTTTCCATTGTACGAAAACGTTAAGTTCGAAAATACAAAGATAGCCAAACAGCACTATTAATTAAGATTTACAGTATGTATTTATTACTTTAGAACGGCAATACACAATATTCGACTCGCTAATCAGGTCTAGTTATACTGTCACTATAAAAACGATAATATCCGTCGCCTTTCGATTTTACAGTGCCAGCAAATTGGTCTAAGGGATTATACAAGTTTCCGTTTTAAATGACAAGTTTGGCTTTAAAAATTATGTAATTTATACGTGGTTTTATGTGAGAGAGAATTAATGTGAGAAATGGAAACTCGTAAAATCCTTCAATAAGGTCAACACTTATCAACGCCGCTCTGCTCAAGCAAAGCAAGCAAGCTCGTTATTCAATTTCGCTAGCCTTAAAGCTGTCATGTTCTGTATTTACCGTAGTTATATTTATGATTTAACATTGACAAGAAAAGAGTATTAGTGCCTTGCTTACTTACGTTGCGTTACGTAAGATACCCACGGTATCTTGTCTAATATAACTAAACTAACCTTTTGTGTAGTCTACCTATTCATTTTGGTCGAATTAGTTTGGTTGGGTATACTTATTTTTTGTATCGAAAAGTAGGCCTTAATGAATTTGGGTCTTAAAAAGTGGCCACATTCCATCTTGGTGCCCTAGGGACCAAAAACCTAAGCTGGCAACACTTTTTTTCATTAATTTACAATGTACATTGTTGAGACAGAGTTAGTGTTAGCTTCGTAAAGCGATCGCCGTTTTGTCATTACGCTCTGTGACCGAAGCCGAAGGCAGTCGATGTTAAAAACTTACTGCCAGGTACAGTATCCTAAGAACGCGACTATCCCATATTTAAATGTTGAACTGTATGTCCGAGCTTGAGCAGTGCTGCACAAGTAGGTGTCGACCTTTAAGCGTCTCGTTTTTGTATCCAACCGTATAACTGGTGATTTTAATCTTATAGGTAAATGGTATTCTAAAAGCGGTGATATTATTATGGAGTTAGATTATGAGCAATTTGAGCAACTGCGAAGAAAGCTGTGAGCTTGAGTTCCTGGGCTGCCATGAGTTAATTGTTGTCCATTTAAATCAAATTGAAAAAAATAATTTTTTTCATGAAAAAAGGATCTTATATTTCAGGCCATGAAATAAAATTTGTAAATGATCGTAACCTTTGAAGCATGAGGTCGAATGCAACAATATTATGGCAACCCGCGACGTACAATGGCGGTCCAGAGTTACACGTTTATGGACAATTTAATTGGACTTATTGATCTGTCTCGACACTGGCGTTACTTGAACATTATAATAATTATTATTTAATGATATTAAACGTACATAAAGCATTTAATATATTACTTAACATCTAAGATTCATAAGTGACTAAATATTGCCTTAGGTTTTATCGACCATAATAACTTTAGGCAGTCTAGTTTATTTTTGTGGACGCCTAATTCTAACTACACATTTCGT
The DNA here is from genome assembly GCA_029955525.1 of Oeneis ivallda. Taxonomy (NCBI): domain Eukaryota; kingdom Metazoa; phylum Arthropoda; class Insecta; order Lepidoptera; family Nymphalidae; genus Oeneis; species Oeneis ivallda. Next base: position 22,004,211 of record JARPMR010000012.1, read on the forward strand.
CAGGTAAAAAGAACTTTGCACTTTCTGTGAAAGGTTAAAGTCCCTACCATCGCACCTCACTTCGCCAAATACACCGATAAATAAATATCTCTGCAGGACGATTCTACATTCTTAGTTGTGGTTATTGGCTGAATTTATCGCTTTCTATCTATAACAACGCATTTCAGCCAATAGCAAGTTAGAAGCCAATCAGAGGCGTTTGCAATCCCCACACTGTAGCTATCATTTTTAGAGAATCGACCACAGGTTAAAGGACTTAAGGTCAGTGTTCTTCAAAGACTACAGTGTAGTGTTCTTTTAACCTAACGCAATGCGGGTATACCGTACGTCAGTGCCGATGCAGATCACGTAAGCTTCTGACCGGTGCGATAATATAGCGAAATGTTTCCTTACTATCTTTAATATTTTCATTTACACAATATAAATTTAAATAATTACAATATTTACCTCACAGCCATCATTATATATTTGATTCTACGTTTTAATTAAGAGAGGACTATGCGTTATAAGTTATAACAACACGACAAGATGGCATTTGCTTACAAAAAGGGTCTAGCGTACGTAATATAGAGCGTTAAGACTTTTTTATATTTTAAGTACGTATATTATATAATACATAAAAAATTCATCATACTGTTTCTAAAAACGTTAACAACCTCAAGCTATTAGCAATAGTCAACAATGTTGTTAATTCTAGTTTCCAACTCAATGCACACAGAACATGTAACTAGTCATACTATTACAAGTTGCGAATAGGCATTTACGACCCCTGCACACTACAGACTTTAGACAAGAGAGACTTTCTTTTAAACGAATCGAATCAATTTTATAAAGCGAATTTGAGAGAATGAAGAAAACATCTTCATTCAGCAACGTATAATGGTGTCACGTACAAAATAAATATTAAAGTTGCGTATCTACTAAGCAACAAATAAGGCGCAACATTTGTCGCTCAATATATTTGGCGACACTACACAATATCGCGCGACGTGGCCAGATATAGCGCAGTGTCGGCATAGACTAATACATCAATTACTACACAAATGTCCGACATTAATGTATTTACTAGGCTACAAATGCCATTGATGCTCAACATGTTAAGATCTCTTCCACGTCATTTGACGTGGAACTTTTGCTTTAAAGTAACAATGAAACGCGCAACATCTGGCAACATCACGCGCTGTTGTGTATCGCTGCCAAGCATACTGAGAGTCACGTGAGATGCCTCAATTGTTGCTTAGTGAATACAAAGCTCAATATTTTTTTGTGCCTGTTACACCACCCACAATGGGTGTAGGCGTAGTAGAAACATAGCGTAATGCCCTGCATCATAATCGTATGCATGCATACAATGCAGCGCGCTGATTTTTGAACTAAGCCCAGCCTAATTGAACTAAAACTGAGTAAACTAAAACTGCTACTCAATTTTAGTATCGGCCGATCAAATGTTGGTAATGTGAGGGGTGTTTTTAATTTTGATTTAAATTTTCGTGAAAGTAAGTCATTTAACCGCAGCACAATGAGGAACTAACACACCACCGGTTTTTTAAATTAAATTCCGCTTTTTTGCTGTCTCTACTGCTGTTCTTTGTGCGTAGGCACAGGACATCGTTTAGGCAAAATAAATGTAACTTACTAAGTTACACTCGCATCTTTGTATTTGTTGTTATTCTTCCACCCCCGACACATACCTATTAAGAGTGGCAACATGTGACAAAGAAATAATTCTTGGAAAGTTAATTTTTTTTTAAATGTTGGTGTTTAAGTACCTTAAGTACGATTTACATCTTACGAAGCGCATCGGACCGCTATGACATTGCAAAAAAGAAAATTGATCGGTTTTGGCGATGGGTCAGTCACTCATATCCATCTCCTGCCCAAAACTTTTTCATATACTTTACGACGTTCTCCCTCCCGACATCTCCCGTCCCTTAAATGTTGAGTCCTTCCTAATGCGTTATTTTATTTAACCTATTTTAAGGTTTTTAATAGGTTTATAAACCTATTTTAGTCGTTATGTAAAGATTGTCTGTAAATTACACACTAACAAAATAAAAGAGTAGTATATTTGTATATGATGATTATTTATCTTCCCTGTTTATAATTTGTGTCCTTTTTTCTTCTGTTTTACATAATGTAATTAACAAGATTACACTACTGCAGTGTAATCAAAATAGTATCGTTATTATTTTAACATCCCCACTGTGGCTCTTCCATTCAACGTGACATTGGGGAAGTTGTCTGAACTGGCACTAAATAAAGCCAGAAAGCTAAAACAAAACAAGAACAACATGCATTTGTCGTTTAAAGTACCTACCTACCAACATAATTGCATTTATCATACGTATATAATAATACATTCGCGACTACTTGCGCATTCCGCGGAAATATGCATTTGGCACATGTAAATATGCACTTTAAAGGTCAAATTTGACTTTTTTTTTATTGCATCGTTAATAATTTACACTCCACAGCGGTCATGCTCCGTTAGATGTGAATCGTACTTGACGTTTTGGCGTATGAAGCTTTGCTAAGAAGTAATGTTATGACCTAAAGAAATTATAGAGGACTCACGTAGTTTTAAACATTCGTAATGTTTATAATTATATTATGTTTGTAAGGGTTTGGAGGAAGGCGATGACACCCGTAACAGAAGTATGACGATACTAGTTATACATATATTAATATATATATATATAGCTGCTGGGGCTGATTGACTGATTGACTGATTCACTGACTCACTCATTGATCACCTCTCCTGTAAAATTTTGTATGAAAAAATTTTTTTTCACCGATGGTTTTGTATAGAGGACAAAAATTCATTCGGAGGAAAAATATGGAGAGAGCTGATGATTGAGGATTTCGGAGACGGGTGAGGAGCACGGCCAGGGTATTGAAGATAGGTGGGGGGTGCTCGAACAAATGTCACTCGAAACCTCATCCAATTCGCAGTGAGCTGAAAAAAAATTCAAAATGGCGGAAAAAAGATGGCCGCCATACAAATTTCGTCGGTGTCTAGTGTCGGTGGTGAAGAAACCACTCTTCCATCTTTTATACTCCCCGAGGGGAGTATAAAAGATGGAAGAGTGGTTTCTTGGCAAAAGATGATCAGGACCCAAAGGTCTATTTGATGAATAAAAAAAAATCCAAGATGGCGGAATATTTTTTCTCCATACAAAATATATGGCGAATATTGAAGAGACTAGAAGTTGGGAACTATGCAAGATTTTGATACGGTTCCTTTTGAAAATTGGTTTTTATAGAAGAATTCTTATTCTGACAAATGATGAGATATGATGATCTAGGGTTTGGAAGGTGGGTGAGGAGCACGGCCAGGGTATTGAAGATAGGTGGGAGGTGCTCAAACAAAAAATACTCGAAACCTCATCCAATTGGCAGTGAGCTGAAAAAAAAATCAAAATGGCGGATTCAAGATGGCGGCCATACCAATTTCATCGGTATCTATCTCGGATAGTATAAAAGATGGAAGAGTGGTTTCTTGAAAAAAGATGATCAAAACCCGAAGGTCTACTTCTTGGTGAATAGAAAAAAAAATCAAGATGGCGGAATTTATTTTTCCATACAAACTATGCAAGACTTTGATATGGTTTCTTTTCAAATTTTGTTTTTATGGAAGAATTCTTATTCTGACAAATGATGATCGAGGGTTGGGAAGTTGGGTGAGGAGCACGGCCAGGGTATTGAAGATAGGTGGGAGGTGCTCAAACAAAAATACTCGAAACCTCATCCAATTGGCAGTTAGCTGAAAAAAAAAACCAAGATGGCGGATTCAAGATGGCGGCTTTACAAATTTCATAGGTATCTCGGAGAGTATAGAAGATGAAAGAGTGGTGTAGTGGTGTGGTACTTGCCGAGTAGAAAAACCGCGGTCCGCTTGCGGACCGCGCACCCACGCGCCCTACTAGTTATTATATATAATAATACATATAATATAATTTTAAACAGTTCGTTAATAATATACTAAACGTCCGCTTCAAGTTGGCCGCCGACGACCGTTACAAAATGACGTCATACTGTACCTACCGTTGACAAAAACAAATGATTGTATTTTTTACTGTTACCATGACTGTGACGTTTTCTTTTCTGCCAATGCTTTTCATGGCAAGGACGTCTTGAATGTCGCAGAGCGTGATTTAAAATTTCTCATTTTTCTCCCCTTCGGCCCTTCTCCTCTTCAAAGAAAGTCGTTAATTAAAGTAATAAATAGTCTGCGCTATGCTTTTTTCCCTTTTTACTCATCGTAGAAAACTACACACGAACAGTAGGTTACTATACAACAATAAATAACTAATTGAACCGACCATTTGACAACCGACGATTGAACCAACTTGAAGCGGTCGGTAGTATCTCAAGTCTCAACCCATCACCGCTCCATTACTGGGCACAGAGGTCGATTGTCTAAAAGTTGCCGATGAAAATCGTATTCATTTGATGGCATTAGCGTCAAATTAAAATATTCCTTGATTGTATTGATTTAAAGTCACAAATTCAGTACAATCGATTTTAACATGGAGAGTTATGGAGCGTATCGTACATACCTAAACATATAAGAATGCATACACGAAAGTGAGCTCTAATTCAATGCTGTTATGGTTTATTTTACTTTGACACTAATGCCATCAAATGAATACGATTTTCATCGGCAACTTTTAGACAATCGGAGGGCAGGTCTCTATAAATATAATAAATCAACTGAAGCTGAAATTGAAATCGGAAACAGAAGTATTACGGCAATGGCTACCCTGATATTTGTAGTTTCGTTGTGTTACGTTGTTAATTATATTAATATAACCATAGTCCATAATCAATTCGGAATGAAGCTAGATAAATCGATCACAACCACGTAGTCAGTGTCGGGGGCTTAATTATTAATTACTAATGTTTTAACCATAGTATCCTCTAATCTGTGGTTTTAACTAAATTGAATTCACATTTTCACTTTGATCACGCTTTCTAAGATCCGATTTGTGTCGACTTTTCGTCTCTTACACTAGCGGCACGCTATGATGGCCGGTTTGACGTTTGTCCGCTCATGAAGTTCCGTATTAATTGATAACGACTTTGAAGGAAATAATTGTATTACTTTATTGACGATAGTGATGTGCAGAGATTCATAAATTTTATCGAATGTAGTTTTAGGTTTAGGACTCAAAATTTATTTATTAAATTGATTTCTAAAATGTATACAAGTGTAGAAAAATCAGTTTGCACCATTTAAGGGGTGAATGTACTTGTGAATATGAACAATTTTCACTATGTGGACAAACCTCTGAAATCGCAAAAAAATATCAGCTGTTTCATACAAAAGGTAAAATTTTTATTTTTATATGATATATACCACAACTCGGCATTTGGTTTTCTAAATTGAAATTTTTTAAAAATGGAATCTAATACGATCGTCACATAGGATCGCTGGCTAGCACAACTACTACCTCCGGCAAACTCGCGTCAATGCTCAATGCAAAACAAAGCAGTTTCGAATTGACGTTGCTTCGAAAAGTATAAACTGTCAGTGCAATGCGATTGTGATATAGTTTTGACCTGGCTTTGGATTTCAAATATTGATACTGCATTACTGTTGACCCTTGCTCGTTAATTTGGACTCTGTTCAAGCCCTTTGTTGTGGATTTCGTCGATATGACCGAACGTACGCAGAGAACTGTTCTAAATAGTCAGACACGTGAGTTCGTAATACGCCTTCGTAACTATTTCGATCGTGAAGCTCAAAATGGAGGGCCAATTTTACCTATAACGTCAGTGGTTGAACGCGTAGCTGATGCGCTTAATATTGGACAACGAACTGTTAGACGGATAACTAAAAAAAAATATGGCGAGACTGGCACAGAAGAAAATAAACTTCACACACCAAAAAAGAGAAAACGAGCAAAACCAGTCGTAGGCATCGATAGCTTTGATGCCGATGCTATCCGAAGACATGTTTACGGCTACTATTTACAGAAGGAGTATCCAACAAGAAAAAAGTTGGTGCATTCACTGAAGGAAGCTGGATTATTCTTCGGTGGGGAAAGTTCTTTAACGAAGATTTTGAAGACCATTGGATTTCGATACAAAAAATGTAACAAACGCAAAATATTGATGGAAAGATTTGATATAGCGATGGCAAGGTATACTTTTTTACGGCAAGTGAAAGAAATCAAAAATTGGCAAAATGTTGTGTTCTTGGATGAAACATGGCTTAATGCTAACCATACTGTAGGCCGTTCTTGGAACGATGACACAGCAGCATCTACTTCCAAAGTTCCTGTAGGAAAAGGATCGCGACTTATAATTTGTCACGCCGGAACCATCAACGGGTTTGTCGAAGGTTCTCTCATGGCTTTTGCGTCAAAAACCACTGGAGACTATCATGAAGACATGAATGGAGAAAAGTTTACTGAATGGTTTACCTCAATGTTGTGTAGCCTCCCTGAACCATCTATTATAATTATGGACAACGCCCCATACCACTCGATGCAAATTGACAAGCCACCTGCCCAATCCCAAAAGAAAGCTGATATCGTCGCATGGCTTCGTAAAAATGGCGTAGATGCAAACATGAATATGTTAAAAGCGGAATTAGTACGTCTTTTAAAAGAAAACAAACCAACCAAGATCCGATACGTCATTGACGAAATAGCATTAGAACATGGGCACAGAGTTATACGGTTACCGCCTTACCATTGTGAGTATAATGCGATTGAGTTGGTGTGGGCTCAAATTAAGGGATATGCTGCAAGACACAATACAGAACCCCCATTTACCACAAAAAAAATGCTAAAATTATTAGAAGAAGCTTGTGAACATGTGACTAAAGGAGACTGGGAAAAGGTTGTGAATAGAACTGTAAAATTAATAAGGGAAGATTATGAAAGAGATGTGAAAATAGATAATATTATAGAAAACGAACATATAATTATTAATGTAGGTGATGATAGCAGTGACGACAGTGAAAATAGTAGTATGGACGAATCTGATTAATTATGGCCTTTTGTGGCACCTTTTTTGGTATCTTTTGTATTCATATGTTTCTTGTGTGCATATAAAGTATGTATATTCATTTTCATTCAAATATTCAGTTCGTTCAAATAAATTAAATAAACATATACATTTTTGTTTTATTAAACCTATTTAATCAGGTACAAAAACAAAACTTAATTGTTTTTTGTTCGAGAATAAATTGACATTCCACATCACTATTGTAATGTGTCAAACCGGCCATCATAGCGTGCCGCTAGTGTAATATTATTCCTGTAATTTATGCTAGTGTCAATATTTAAAACGTAAATTCGTCCGAATAACAAATAGGGGTATCTAATAATTTTATTTTTATATATTTTATCTACACTATATACCTACTAGTCATTAAAACTCTGTTAGTGGTGTATCCAAGGCATCTATTGATATGGTGTTAAGAGTCAAGCGATTCGCAGGTAAAGGATAAAGTACATAAAGGGATAAAAATTTCGAGTTAACAAAATTTTAGAGTGTTCTAAATTAGTTCTAAAATATTTAGATATTTATAACAAATCGGATCGTGGTAAGTACAAATTTACCAACGCGTCAACCACACGGACGTGTGACGTCAGTCGTGTTAGGGGGCATGCACACCGCATGAACACCGCGCAATTCGCAAGTCGCGACGCCGACGTGACTATAACATTAGACCTCAAGCAACCACACGCAGAAGAACTCAGCTATATTCTCTCTCATTAAGGCGATTATACAATTAGATACTATTCAAAATTGCACACTGAACCACCCCTATAAACTTTTAATTGCGATAAATACTTTGTAATGCTGTATAAAAATATTAAAGGAAAAATCGTCATTTTAATAATTACCCTTAATTATTGACATTCATAATTAGTTCAAAATACCTATTAGCGTGTATTTTACATTTTTACAATGAGACGTCCGAACACTATACCTAACTAGTTAGCATACAGTGACATAGAAGCCTAATTCACAACAAACTACACACGACAGTATCGAATATAAATTTTAAAGCAGCCGTAGCTTCTATTTTTTATGCAAAGGAGTGTGTATTTGAGAAACTCTTAGGTAACATACGAAATTACATTTTTACTATTTACAACTAGTTAAATGTTGAATAGAATTTCGAGCGGAGCTGATGGCAGTACTCTATTAGTTGAAATAGTTTGGCGTCTACGGCCACCTGTGGCATGCATGACTCTACGAATCCAATGAAAACAAATTATTTTATGACTTAAGTGTGTTTTGAAGCGGTCGTGCCCTTCGTCTTTGACCAGTCTGATTTTGGATTTGTTAAACTAAGAACCAAAATATTGCTTGGTATCCATTTAGAAATTAAAAAGAAGAGCTATCTTTGGACATACCAATAGGGAATATGCATGATTTTTTTTTAATTTCTTAAATTAATCATTTACATCTTTATAACATATAAAAAATATAAATAGGTTTGAAAATAGTCAAATAATTTTTAAAAGTGAAATTTAAAACATTGAATAAATTTGAGCCGTTCAAACGCCACCATTAGCGCGCGCTTTTGATGACGTCATTCGACATGTCCCGTGTTTGTTTATCTTATCTTATCTCCTCATTTCTGATTCGATCCCGCAGGGACACTCCGAGCATAGCTCTCTCCATCGCCCGCTGAGCGGTCCTGAGCCTACTTATGAGGCCCTTAGTTAGCGAAAACAAATTAATTTGATATTATCCTTTCACTTTTACTACTAGAGTACGGAACCCAACTAGAGTACGGAACCAAAAAGTATATAAACATATCAAACTTGAGTGAGCTTCAATAACATAATATTACGTATAAATTATCATGTTATAGACGTAAATTAGGAGTTTAGGAACACAGATGGTTATTTAAAGGTTATGTTTTGTTTTAAGTATTATTTAAACATCTTCTATATATATAAAAGAAAGTGGTGTTAGTTACACTATTTATAACTCAAGAACGGATGAACCGATTTGGCTGAAAATTGGTGGAGAAGTAGCTTAGAACCAGGAGACAGACATAGGATACTTTTTATCCCGTTCGACCGCGTTTCTGTCAAGTCACTATAAAACGTGGTATAACAAAAACGCATCTGACATGGAATAACAAAACGCAAATGACAGTGGAATAACAAAACGTAAATGACAGCTAAACGTAATTTTGTCTTTGTTGGTTTGTCCGTCGATCACGCTGCAAAAACCTACGGATTGACGTGATTTTTTTGGATAGGTATAGTTGAGAACCTGTAGAGTTTAAAGCATCCCGGAAAATCAAAGAGTACCCTCGGGATTTTAAAAACTGAATCCACGCGGACAAAGTCGCGGGCATCAGCTAGTATAAGAATAAAAATCTATGTTAAGGACTAAAATATACCATGTAACATGATAATTACATTGCAGCTTTCACTCCTTTGATCTCTGCGCTCGTAAAATCGAGATTTGATACATAATATGCTGACATCATAAATGCATCTATTTTCAGTAGATTATCCGACTGTGCTTTGACAAAACCAGTTTCAGTCATCGACCTAGATTGACTACAAATATAAATTCACAAGTAATCAGTCACACAGGAATACAGTTTTAAACAATTTTTCTCACAAACACTGTATGAATATCGACGCCGTAAATCAACCGTAAGTCAAATGACGTCACATTTCGTTTCGACCAATGGCGACGCGTTTTGTAAGTTTGAATTTCCCTCCTTTATTTTTCACTTTCTATATAATATTTTCTGGGTTTAAATAATAACTTAATAAAAAAAAATACCTTTTAAGTATAATGTTAAGGCAATAAAGAATCTAGAAAAAAATATTTGAGACAAATTTAAATTTTATGCATATTCCCTATTACTTTGATTCATTTATAACTATCGTGCACAACCATCTCATTTTTTTAAATAAATTTTTACGATTGATAAAGATTTATTTTGCATTTATCACCTACAATAATTTCGCGAATTTACATATTTAATTTATAATTTGCCAATCCATTTACCTACGTTCATGATATTATTATGATTTATAGATTTCGTTAGTTCATTTAGTACCTACATAATTTTGGCTTCATATTACAAGTCGACATTACCTTGTGAATCTTAAAAACTATGTGCAAAATTATTTCAGTTAAAGTAAATAGCCCCGAAAAGCAAATTCAAAACGACAATCTTTAGTCAAATTATTTAAAATCCGTACGTAGATATCATTGTTATTATAAATTACTCCACAAGCACAATTTATGTTATTATAAAATGCTCTTACCTTTTTCTTCGTTATTAGTTTTTTTATGTTAACCGACATAGAGATATTTCATGTTTTAATTGTATCTCAGGCAGTTTGTTTAAATTATTATTATTGATTAAGTAAAATAACTGTTAGGGAGTGTTTGAACATTACAATTTTTACCTTTAACATTTTTTATACGTTTTACATAATATAATAGGGGACATCATATTTTGCCCAAGAATCTTCAGCGTTCGAAAGCATTTTGTACTTTAAATCTTTCGCGTAGTCTAAGAAACTTTACAAAAATATGGCAGTATGTTTTCACTCAATTCCTTTACGAATTTAGTGACGCACTTTTCTTTGGACCGTATTTTAAGTTGGTACACAGAAAAAATCGATTTCGTTAACCTACGTAATTATAAGGCCGGTTTTGCCTATCCTATTTTAATGATGAACCTATTTATTTATTTATTTATCTAAAATCTCCAAACTTGTTGTTTATTTCTCATTTACACTTCTTTTTAAACATAGTTGAAGTCATAGAATTCGTAGTCATTTTTATGTCTTTTAACCAATCTATAGAATACTAAATTGGTTCATAATAATAAATAATTAATTAATAGGCAACTGACCAAGAATGTGGTTCGAATTTTTCGGTGTTCAGAGAGCGTTTTCAGTACCAGTGTAAATGCTCTTTTAAATTAATGTTACTCCAACTGTTTCCTCTTGTAAAGGTTTTTCGTATTTTGCGCTTCATTTTTTTCTTATACAATGTTTTGCTAATTATTTCGATAACAAAATGAAGAACTCCAATTCAGTAGTTCGCGGAGGCTTGTACAATCAGCTAAAGATACGATTACTAAATCGGTAAGTCAATACCAGAAGCTGAGTGTACATTCTCTTGATCCTTGAAATCCCGGAATGTCATCACGAAACCCCGACAGATCTCAGATTTATACAGGATGTTTGACAAAATAACCCTATTAAAAGTTTTAACATTAAAAACGAAATCTACGATTTGAGGTATTTTATTCGTTAACGGCTAACGTGGAGTAATTGGCGTGCAAACGCGCTTAGCATTATATTGCGATACCTATTACTCTAATTAATTAGGACGGAAACATATTTACAACACGCCACTCGATCCGACGACGCCACGCGACATTTACTGAAACCCTGTCGGGTGTTAGTAGTGACGTGTTTCTGGTCAGGATTCTACTCTACAATCTGACCAATCTGTGCACGTCTCTAGCGTCACTGCACTATGACTGACGATTGTGCGCGTCAAAAAGTCTTCAGACAAAACAGTAGTGTTCTGTGTTGATCTCAACATGGGTTGCGTGACATCCGATTGAGTGGCGTGTTGCAAATATATTTCCACCTTTATTTATCTTTATCAAACATCTTGTAACTTGGTTTAGTAATAAATTATTGCATAACGTTCGATCACTAGATGATGCTATAATGTATGAGCCACTAGTCGCGTGAGGCGAATCAGACTAAGTAGTAAATACTAAAAAAAACTAACTCTAATTAACTGCCCGTTGTGATTAGTGTAATTATCAAGTTAGAATTTAGTTTCCAGTGCAGTTGATTAAAGTTTTCTTATCTAATACAATAAACTATGAAGTGTCCACAATCGTCAAAGCACCCGGAATTAAACTCTAATTACATTGCAGGCTTCAAAAGCCATATAATAACAACGACGATTTCAAATAAATATCACACATTTACAGCAAAATTACACTTTGCACTCATTCCACGTATAACCCATTGGCTCTGTGAACATACTCGCAATGGCAATTTGTAGAAGTTTATTTTCATTCAGTTTAATAATTTGTTTCAGTTCTCATTTTGTTTTTAATGTGCAGCGCCGCAAATCACGTCCACTTTGACAATCCCCCGCCCTAGTTTGGGAAATAAAGAACCAAAAAGAAAACGAAAAGAATTTCTAAAGATTTATTTATAAAAAAATAATAAACAAAAAATACTATAATGGTGTGGTTCAATAAAATTTTAGGTAAAAGTTGATATTTTCTGTGCAGATAGCGTTAAGCCATGTACCAGATACCTAAACACAGAAAATATAAAGCAATCACCTAGTCAACTACTCTACGATTACATTAAAATATTATAGAATATAAAGAACTAAATATGAAACAGGAGTGAGCAAATGGAAAACATAATTGCGTACTACCATACCGTGCATTATTTGAAAGCGATAACAAATATAATATCTGTAGCACTGACGCCCTTGCAAGATTTTAATTGTTAGGTGCACCAAATATGTGCTTTGCAGCATTACCGAAAACTTAAACTTGATGGGGAAAAACGAATAACTATATTGAACGAGTATTGCTGAAAAACTACAATCGGTATTATAACTTTCGTAATTTGGTGCCCAATTTGGGATTGGTGCCCACTGCCCAGTTTGGGGACAAAACGTTTAACTTCCTAAACGGTAACAGCAGTTTAGTCCCAAGAACAGTGTTAACAATGCCCATATGGTGTGAATTTGCACAAACATTGAGGTAAAATCCTGGCGAAATGCATCAGTGCTACATAATCTTAAAATAGGTGTCCAGTTCAATATGATATAAACTTAGATGTGACAAAAGGTAATGTAAATTAATGTAATGTATCTGGAGATGTAAGTAGTTGAACTTTGATCAGTCGACAATGATATTATAAATGCTTAAAATAATCTACGTATTATAAATTTAAGAAATAACCTTACACCGTGAGTACCTACGGAAATAGTCTACTGGATAAGGAATGGACAATCTAAACGATAGACAAAAAATATGCAATACCTTATATTAATAGGTCGTCCTGTTAAAACCGGTCTTGCAATTAAAAGTTTAAAAGGTTCTCTTTTTCATTGAGCATTTGATTACATAGTCCAAGTAATACACACCTATCCGTTAAAGTATGCCTACCCTCACTTTTGTGTTTGTGTGCAGTGTTCCTTTCATAGGTGGGTATATACAAGGTTCAAGATTCTTCCTTACGTTTACGTTTTTGCTATAATCTGACATGGCACAATCTACATTCACGACTAAATATATTGAAACACCGAAAGCTTTTCTATCTATGATGACATTGCCACCCTGTATATACACACTATAAAGTGTTCAGTGTATATTTTATGTACACGTATTATAATAATCCGGTGTAATTTTGACTGTTCCAGAATATTGTTTTGTTATCCGAAAAACAAACACAACAACGAAGCAACACGGATCCTAGAATCCTCTAACATGTGCTGGAAGTGAGTGAAAGTATTGCAGTGCAGTGTCCGATCGAAACCAAAATAAAAATTAAAAATAGAGGAGCCCGATTTAGGTGTTTCATAAGGTAGAGGAGACAAACGCGTCGGATCCTACCGCGAATTAATATGGTATAAGGTATTTAGCATTTACTAAACACAATCAAGAATAATATTGGTTTTCCAAAACGACTTTCGATAGAAGTTATGGTAAACAAATAGAAGATTATAGAGTAGAGAGCAGTTGTTAGAAAACAATAAATTATGAAACTGATTTAAAATAGAAAACCAAACCTACTCAGAATGCGCGTAAAAAGGTAATAGAACTGCATATTATTTCGTGCTAGGATCCGCGAGCACGGCTAATATCGGTCTTAGATGTAGTGTTGAGTAGAACTTACAAGAGTCAGCGATTCTCAATTCCATGTTGACAGGAGGAGAGGTTACTCTGTTATTTTTATGACAGTTGCGATTTGTTCGTGCCATCTGCCATTTTCACGCAATCGCATGGTAATGTGCGCTTGCCTAGAAAATGGGTTTTTCTCTTGACGTGGAAGTGATATCATAAGTGGTTAAAAACCAATTTTAGTCGGAAGGGTATTCCTTACTTACTGCGACAAATTAGCAACTGTCACGAAAATTACAGGACATGAGGGCTGGTCTCGATTAAGATTCCTACTCATCACTATTCCGCTCGGGTTACAAAAGGGCAGGAGTTTTCGGGTATCGAATGTAAGGGGCTGTATTAGGGGCGGTTGGGGGCTGTTAGGGGCTGGTGGGGCAGACGTAGGGCGTGTCGGGTCGCGGCGACGGGCCCGCCCTAGATGTAGGAGTAGGGCCCGTCGGTGAGGGCGCTGCACAGCAATAGTCAGGACGCGTCGTCTTTGCCGCCCGCCGCTGCGCGCCGGTGCGAGCGGTACTCGACGCCCGGGTCGAACTGCATCAGCACAAACACCTGCCGACACATTATTATGCGTTTGAGTATTTGAATATTAGTATCCAATTCGATGCTTTAACATGGGTAGCCTAAGTATGTCACACTCTCTTTAAACATTTCTGTGGTGGTGTCGTGTGGTGCGGGTTGTTACGTTCCCTCAAATATGGTCGAGCGAAGCAACGGCTGGATCATGCGTCATGCTCGTGAACGGGTGTCACCGGCGGGAATGGGGCTGCTTTCTATTTGCCCGTCTTAACATAAATTGAATTGTGAAAGCTTTTTTGAAACTTCCCCCTCATTGTGGAAATATTATATTCTATTATAACAAAGTTGCATGGTATCCAGCTGCCCACAAGATAGTATACAAACTTATTAGTACAATGTAATAGCTACTTATTAATATTGTAAAATGATTATTTTGAAAAGAGCAACTGCTGAGTTTCTTGCTGACTCTTCTCAGCAGAATCCGCTTTCCGAACTGGTGGTAGAGTCATGACGTGTTATAAGAGCCACTGGTTGGCCTAAGTGAAATAAATAATTTTGAATTTTGAATGCCTCAGTAAACTTCTACGGGTCAGACAGACGAAATGCATATAGACTGCAAAATCGCAGATTAAGACTGGAATTCAAAATCCCGTTGCACTATTGCGGTACCCACTCCTAACACAGGCTTTCCGCTTATTTGGAGGGCAGACCCGAATATGAGTCGAGTTCAAATATAGGGAGAACTTTTAAGTTTAACAGTATTTTTAAAAGCCTAAGTTGACACGGACGTACTTGATAAAAACCGGCCAAGTGCGTGTCGGGCCACGCGCAGTGTAGGGTTCCGTAGTTGAAAGTCTCAACATACATTTTGAGTTCCATGGTTTAAATACTATAATATACTACAAAATATGCAACTTACACTACGTGTAATATCTAACTTAGAAAAACCGATATAACTCCTTCACTAATGAACCCTACTTAGCCGTGATAGTTTTCCTTTAAAATTCATTATATATACTACTGCTGTGAATTTTTTCTTGTATCCTATATACAACCATTTAGCTGGCAGATGGGGGGGACACTTGACTCTAATAAAATTTAACACTTTAAAATATCATATTTCACAAACGGATCCCTGAATTGAAAAATGGTGTTCCCACACCAACAACGTTTTTGAAAGACCTATTCAACGATACCCCACACTATGGGATAGATGAGAAAAAAAAATTCATCCCCACTTTACATGTAGGGGAGGTACCCTAAAAAAATATTTTTCACTATTTTATTTCACTACTTTGTCGGCGTGATTGATATTTATACCCTTGTCAAATTACAGATTTCTAGTACTAATAGTCTCTGAGCTAAACCGCGGACAGACAGACAGACAGACAGACGGACGGACATGGCGAAACTATAAGGGTTCCTTGTTTACTACGGAACCCTAAAAAATACCGCTGCCCTAAAAATACCCTAATAAATGCTGGAGTCCCGCAAGGTGGCGTGTTGTCACCCCTTCTTTTTTCAATCTTCATCAGCTCAATAACTCATCAATAATCTTCTCTCTACCACCTGTACGCTGATGATCTCCAAGTCTATGCTCAGTCTAAATTACAAGATTTGCCCAAGACTATTGAACAAGTAAATCAGGATTTAGATACCATTGTTCAATGGAGCAATTCATTTGGTCTCAAGGTAAATCCTTCTAAAACTCAAGTAATTGTAGTAGGCAGCCAAAAGCTAGTGTCTCGGATAGATTGGACTTCTCTACCTTGTGTTGTCTTTGATGGAGTTCAACTTCAGTATAGTGACACTGTAAAAAACCTTGGTATCATTTTTGATAAATTTTTCTCCTGGGCCCCTCAGATTTGTGAAGTGAGTAGGAAGATGTTTGCAGCGATTGGTTCTCTGAGAAGACTCAATTACTTTCTACCCATACCTACTAAAATTGCGCTTGCACAGTCTCTCCTCTTACCAATTCTAGATTATGCTGATACTTGTTATTTAGACTTAAATGTTGAGCAACTTAATAAACTCGAGCGCATCCAAAATCTCTGCATACGGTTCATATTTGGGCTTCGTAAATATGACCACGTTTCCGAATTTCGCAAAAAACTCGAGTGGCTCCCAATTCGCCTTCGCAGGAATACACATCTTCTGTCACTTCTGTACTCTGTTCTATTCAATCCATCCACCCCTCCTTATCTGAAAGAGCGGTTTCAGTTGCTATGTGATTCTCATTCAGGTCGATCTCTTCGCTAAGATGAAAACCTTCTACTTAAATTTCCCTCACATAGCACCACATTTTACTCCAAATCATTCACCGTAGAAGCTGTTCGGCTTTGGAATTCCCTTCCTGTTGATATTAGGCGTGCGAAATCGCTGCCTATTTTTAAGCGGCTACTCAATAAGCACTTTATGCCTGCTTAATCCTTATGTAATATATCTATATTTTATAATGTATAATGATATTGTGTATCTATACAGTTATATTTATTTATTTATTTATTATATTGTATTTATGTATTATATATTAGGTATATGTTATTATATTTTATATATTTTATGTATGTATTTATTTACTACTTTTTGTACCTATTATTGTGTTAAATATTGTTACTTTCAGTTTCTAATGGCATTTGTTTTCTTGTATTTTTCTATTTTGTAAGCTATTTGAAATTTTGTGTACACCCTTCCCTGTGTTTTTGCTTAAAACTCTTTCTTTTACCATGGGTTGCCTGGAAGAGATCGCTTTTCAGCGATAAGGTCGCCTTTGTACTCTGTGTTTTTTTTTTATGTATGTATTAGTCATGTAAGCTGTTATCCTGTGGTGTACAATAAAGAATATTTCATTCATTCATTCATTCATACCGACAACTCATTTACCAATATTCTTATTGTCCAAAGGAACAAATTGAGGCTTAAATTATCCAAAATCATATCAGCAGTCTTGCTCACCTGGTCAGTGGGCAGCAAGCAGAAGTCATCGGGCGGGTTGGTGATGACGTAACGTTTGCTGCTCGCGTCGCAGGAAGATGAGGTGTCGCGGAACCGGTACAGGCCGATGCATAGCATGCCGTACGTCCTGAGAGCCGCCACAAACAGGTCTCCGTATTTACCGGCCTCGCCGAACTGCGCCAGTGGGCCGTCGTATAGGGAAATCTGGCCCACTCTACACCGATCCCTGGAACAAGAGAGACTTTTGGAACGAAGTTCCTTTTCAGATGGGGGTTAGACGAAAAAATGTGTAAGAATTTTCCGTCAACACCCTTGTTGCCTGCGTTTATTATACACGTCCTATCAAAGCTTTCTTGGCACAGCGCTGTAAACGAAGGAGTGAAACTATCGGTTCGGGGGTTCGAATCCTGACATCAGATTATGTCTCTGTGCTTTTTTTAAGTTTTGGAACAAAGTTTTATAGAAGAGAGATTCCGAACAAAATATTTGCATCAAAATTTCATACAAGAGAAATTATGAACAAAAGATTTTTGGCAAAATTAACTAACGCCATCTATTGTGGGCAGCTTGAACTTGCTTTTTTTACGAGATGGTTCTTACATGCGGCGAGAGATGGCGTTGATTCTGAACTTCATTCCAGCCGAGTGTTCCGGGACACTCTTTGCTTCTTGAAATGATTATTTTATCTCACAAGAATGAAAACAAAGCCAAGTCGTACCTGTTAGCCAAGCTTTCGGGTGTGGAGTACCCCCCTCGGAGACCAGCTCCCTCGGCGAGGATCAGCTCCAGCTCGGGCGTGGCTCCGCCCGTGATCAGCGAGCGGATCAGCGTTAGCGCGTTCTGGTTGAAGTATGTCTGCAACATACATAAGATAGTCTTAACTTAGTAGTTACGTTCCCTCAAATATGGTTGAGCGAAGCAACGGCTGGGTCATGCGTCATGCTCGTGAACCGGTTCCACCGGCGGGAATGGGGCTACTTTATGTCTGCCCATCTTAGGATAGAAGTTAGTCGGTATGCATTTATGGAACTTCCCTCATTGTGGAAACACTGCATATATAGCATAGTATTTACTGCATTGTAAATTTGTTTTGAAAAGTCTTGCTGGTTCTTCTCGGCAGGAAGGGCATTCCGAACCAGTGGTAGAGCCAGACGATTCAAAAGCACTCGTAAAAAGTTTATTTGAATAAAAAATATTTATATTCTATTCTATTCTCTATTCTATTCTCTATTATATTCTATTCTCTATTCTCTATTCTATTCTATTCTCTATTCTATTCTATTCTAGGAAAACAGAAGGTGACATGAAAAACATATGAAACTATTACATCATGTATTCATCGCCTATTTTAGATCAAGTCTCTCACGAAGCCTCTATGCGTTGGACCTATGACTCCGCGTGAATTTAAGCCCGGGCTTTGTCCCGTGAATGTACACATAATATGAAACATATTAATAATAAACATTTTTATTCAAATAACGGACTTCAATCTATGCAAAGATAAAATCAAAAGCAAAGATTTTGAAGAAACCCTTAGCACATATCTAAACTGTTGCAGCAAACGAACGATTTGTGAAGTAATCATGTTCATTTGTCAGGAGGCTCTGACAGACAGACGAACGAGTGCAAATTCACCCAAGTACACTGAGAGTTCTCACTTCGCTGGGTCGAAATATGGTCGAGCGAAGCAACGGCTGGATCATGCGTCATGCTCGTGAACGGGTTCCACCGGTGGGAATGGGGCTACTTTCTATCTGCCCGTCTTAACATGAATTGAATTGTAGTAAGTACCTACGTTGGACCGACGACCTTAAGAAGGTGGCGGGAAGCGGTCGGATGAGGAAGGCGGAGGACCGTGTTTGGTGGCGCGCTCTCGGAAAGGCCTATGTCCAGCAGTGGACGAATACAGGCTGATGATGATGATGAAGTAGGTACCTACGCTTTTTTGGATCTTCCCCTCATTGTGGAAATATTATAAGTATTCTATTCTATTCTAACAAAGTTGCATGGGTTAAATCGGCGTGGCGTCCGGCTGTCCACAAGATAGTATAAAAACTTTACATAAAAACTAAAAAACATTACAATGTAATAGCTACATAATAATATTGTAAAATGATTATTTTGAAAAGAGCAACTGCTGAGTTTCTTGCCGGCTCTTCTCAGCAGAATCCGCTTTCCGAACCGGTGGTAAAGTAATGACGTGTCATAAGAGCCACAGGTTGGCCTACGTGAAATAAATAATTTTGAATTTTGAAAATGAAATGGACTCACAGTAGACATGAGGGAGTCCAGCACGCTGACGGCGAAGGCGGTGCCGCACGCGAAGGGTTGCGTGAGGTAGAGCTCCGTGTCGGGGTCGTCGTCATCGTCCTGGTCCAGGAACTGGACGTTGCTGTCGTTCACTAGCTCTGGATCAGAACAAATACCAACATCATTATTGTGTTGACATTCGAGAAACTAATGCTGAAGAACGTTCTGGAATTAAAGCACACGATAAAACACTGAAAACTTGTAGAACTGTCGCACAAAACCTGTGAGTTGTGACAGACATTATTAATAATCTTTGTCCCGTTATATAATAAATTCTTTATCGGGGCAACCACAAGACCCCTTTTGTTAGTAACCCATTTTGTTAAGACTATTAGTAACAGGATATTTATTGCAATTAATAATTGATTTGATAAATTACGCGTGAAGTAAATACAAAAAATATGTACATGTTTTTTTTTTCACCGAATGAGCATTTTTACAAAGTGCTCTAGGATTGGTGAAGCAAACTTTCCCGCTAACCATTTTTAGGGTACCATTGGAACTCGAACGCAGTCTTATTAGAAGTGATGATGTTTTCTTTCGTATCATGGCATAGAAGCAAACATGCCTAATGCCGTGCAAACCGCGCCAAGCCTAATAGTATCCTGTAACCGTTATTGTATTGTACCCTCAAGGTGTCCATAGCCTTTTGAGTGTATTATTTTCACTAAAGTTAAAAAAAATGATAAACAGACAATAAAAGTCTATCCATGACAGAACCTGGCAAATCTGGACATACTCGTAACTTATGATACTTTCTATTTATGTTGTCGTCTTCCCGCACTTATTGGTACGCGTCTACGTGGTATGCAATCCAGCATGCGACAGCAACCATGCCACAACGGCGATGCGATCACAACGGTCGTTGGTTCCGTACTCACCCGTAATCATAGGCACATTGGCACCATACACCGACCCTCTCCTCTGCAGCAGCACCGGCGCGGGGTTTCCCCCGGGAGGCGGCTGCGTGGTCGCTCCATTCGTCACACCAGCGCTCAACACTCCAATGGTGTCGTCGAACGTCATAGCCTTGATGTTCAACGAAGCCAAGATAGCTTCCTTGTCGGCCAGCGTCGGGTCATCGTTGGATGGCACCTTCGCTGACAGGATGCAGCACATGTCGCATAAGTTCACATTAACTGCACGCAAGTCGGCCCGGCTTAGCGGTGAACCCTGTCAAATATGCAATGAATCAGTGGAAACACTCTAACATTGTACAGCGGAAAATAGAGCTTCAGGGGTGTACTCAAAACCGAAAGGTCGACGCTCCTCCACTAACACAAAATTTACGTTTTTACGAAGAGGGAATATTCGACTAGGAAAAAAAAACAGAAATACAGTAACAAAGCAAGATAGAAGTTACACTGTCTTAAATACGGTCAATTAGCGTCTAAAATACCAATGATTGAATTGCTGTCCGCCCTACATGTAGTTGATGGAGTATGAGATAAACCGCTTATTCCCGCGTGGTAGAGCCAGAGAATGTCACATACCCATCTGCGCTCTTTCTGGCCAAGTGAGGGGGGGGGGGGGCTAAGTTCAGGCTTTACAATAGGTCAGTCCACTATCCGACTTTAATTTGAATTCCTTTATTTACCTACGCTAATCAAAAACTCACATTCAACACAGATATCTTCGGTAGATTCTGCAACATCTTCCACTCCCGCCGGATGTAGTCCACGCTACCCACAATCACCACATGCTTCAGCTCGTGATAGTGGAAGTTGGAGGCTCTCAGTGGCATCACCAGGTTCCTCAGCCCTATCAGAGGCGAGTCTGGGTCGGCGAAGAGACAAACTACCACGTGGCCGTTGAGCACTGTCATCGCCGCTTGATTTCTGTCCTGAAGAGGGTAAGTGAAAAAAAAAACATTTGTTAGTTTATTGTTAATTTTTTTTGGCCTTTGGGATTTGAGTTTAATCGTTTGCTTAGTAAGTATTTATAAAAATGCGTAAATTGCGGTTTACCGACCGAGTCTTGCTACTACTTGCGTCATTCCGTCCTTTCGGAAGTCGAGATGAAACGTTCGGGACAGTTCGGAAACCTCTTGTGGAAACCAACAGTTCTTACTTGCACTCGGCGTAGACTCAAGACAGAGTTAAAACGGGATAGATATAGCCATGTCAGGCTCAGGACATATTATTTTATTCATGCTTCATGGATTTCCGACTCCGAGAAGTTTTATCTTCTTTAAACGTTATGGCCTTATTACATGATGTATGTATTAAGTTCTATATCATAATAATACATGATATCAGGTAGTTGGTAAAAGGAAACTTCTATAGAAATCAATGAGTCACATAAATTCAATACGTACTAATATACAATCCTCTAGATTCCTCGCGGGACTCCAATGGAACATTCCAGTAGAGTCGTACTTCATTTCAGTCTTTTCAAAGTCGAAGTCCTTCGACTGGTCGTCCGCCAGGCCCGCTGGCAGACTGACTCCGTTACTATTCTGGTTACCCCCACTACTTCTACTCGTTGGCCTGGATCATAAAACGATACTTTTAAATAGATCACTTAGGCGATACTGCCATCAGCCATGCGATTGTCTAAAGTTATTCCATTGATCGTTATCGTATTCGACATTAGCGTTAAAGCAAAATAAACCATAAAGCATTGAATTAGAGCTCAATTTCGTCTATGCATTCTTATACGTTTACGTATGTACGATACGATACGCTCCATATTAAAATCGGTTGTAATGAATTTGTGACTTTAAATCAATACATTCAAGGATTATTTTACTTTGATGCTAATATCATTTAATACCAATACGATCAATGGAATAACTTAGACAATCGGGGGGCAGAGCTGCGAGTGTAAATTTTTGCGTTCACAGGACTCGTCACTTGCGTTGGCGTTATTTAGTCTGACGATGGTGCTAATTTGACTTGTGTCATAAGGTTTTAGATGAAAATTATAGCACTACTTACTTTTTAAACTAGCCAATTTAGTTTGTGGGCTTTGTGTGCATAAATGGAAAATAAGACTAAGGGTGGAACCACATTTGTGAGGATCGTTTCGGATTTTGCCTATACAAAACTGTCATTTTCCATACATTCGTGTACGCATCGAAAAGCCGATTTGATCCGTACACGTTTCTATGGAATTTGACAGTTTTGTATGGGCGAAATCATAGCCGTCTCTATCTCCTTTAGAGAGCCATGAAGTAGAAGTCTGGCAACGTCGCAGGTAGGCCGTAGGTCTATCTATGGCTCTGTCAGTCGACATTGACAAGTTTGTGTTTGGTGTTTGGTTTTGCTTCGCGTCGTGTTATTTTGTATTTAAATCATAATTAATTAACAAAAGATACAATAATTTTGGTGTTTAATGTACGGTTTCACTCAAGGTGGATAGAAACCTTTTAGAAATACATCAGTTATGACGAGATAAATCCGTTTTCGTGGTTAACTTTATATCGACTGCAAAGTATAAACAAAGCTGCTAAGGTAAGAAAGTTAAGTTTATTACTGACTGACTACTGTCAATATGTTTTAATGTAACTAATGAAGATATTTTCGATTAAAGATGTGTAGTAACTTACAATTAAGTGCCAGACTCATAATTTAAATAAGTATCTAGGTTTGAAAACATAACCTACAAAAGAAATACTCATATTATTTCATTTTGTTTGTTTATAAAAGTTATTTTAACCGTTTTAGATGCCAAGGAAATGCTGTGTGCCAGAATGCAAATCAAATTACGCCAGTGTTATCCGCATTGAAGGAGCTAAAAGTACATTTTCTTTCCCGAAAGATGCTCATCTCTCTCAAGCGTGGTTACGTGCGATTCCTCGAAAAGACTGGGTACCTACAAAACACTCAGTTGTATGCAGCAACCATTTTACAACCCATGAAATCCAGACTGAGGAAATTGTCATTGGAAGTGACGGACAAGTGTTTAAACAGCAATTGAAATACCCACGTTTAGTCGAGGGTGCAATACCCCATATATTCAATAATCTCCCATCATACATGTCAAAGAGCACTCCACCTCCAAGAAGCAACCCCGAAAAAAGGAGACAACGAGCTGAACTATTTCATGAGGAGCAGGTGTCTAAATTTTTAGAGAGTGACATAATTACATCATTCGAAGACTTAGTGCATAAATTCCAAGAAAAGTTAGGAGACTCTAAATGGTTATATCGAGTGATACCTAATAAGAGGATTTATTTCTATTTGTTAAATCTTGATATTGAAAGTAATAATGGTGACAGTGACAGCAGTGTGAAAGTAGTTAATAGTGTGTTGGTGGATGAAAATCTAAGCATTCAGGTATATGTAAAAGGACATTTAATGCGTCATGAAGATTTAAGCTGGATATTACCTAGTGAACTTAAGCTAAGCAGATGGTCACAGCTTGAAAATATACTATCTCGTTATTATAACAATAGTTGTGAACCAACAAAGTCATTTGACTATTGTCTTGATAGGTCTATTAATTATTTGAACGAAGCAGTTAATATTGAAAATGATAATTTTGCTGCAGAGCTTGTTCTAGACCAAATGAAATTGTTAAAAAATAAGCAACGTAGATATAGTGTTGCTACACTTATATTTTCATTTGTGATATTTAGTATTTCCTCCTGTGCCTATAATACTTTGAGGCAATACCTAATCTTGCCAACTGCAAGACATTTGCAGCAAATAACTTCGATGACTGGCCTGTGTCCGAATTCACCAGAAAATAACTATTGTTATTTAAAATCAATATGCTCTACGTGGGTAGAAAGGGAGAAAGTTGTAAATTTATTGATTGATGAAATTTATATAAAATGTGGCCTAGAGTATAAGTCCAAAACTATTCTAGGTTACGCAGAAAATAATCCAAAAAATCTTGCCAAAACCCTACAGACTTTTATGATTAGCTCTGCATTTGGTAACAAAAAAGAGGTTGTTAAGTTGTTACCAGTACATAATATATCTGGGAAATTCTTGTATGAAAATTTATTGCTCATTGTAAATTACATACAATCATTTGGACTGAAAGTACTTTCAATAATTTCTGATAACAATCGTGTAAACCAAAATTGTTTTAAGTTATTAACAGATGAATCAAATTGTAGCTTCAGTAATCCTAAATATACAGATGAAAAAATATTTGTCTTGTATGATCCAGTTCATATCTTTAAAAACATTCGTAATAATTGGATAAATTTAAATAATTGTACTTTTACATATCCTGACTTACATGAAGATAATATTATAAAAAAAGCATCCTTTCATCATTTGCGAGAATTATATAGGACTGAAAAAAATAAGTTGTGTAAAAAAAGCTTTTAAATTAAACAATAAATCTATCAATCCTAATACATTTGAACGGCAAAATGTCATGTTAGTAAACAATATTTTTCATGATACCACTATCGCTGCTGTAAAATCTGAGGGTTATGTGGAAACATCAGATTTTCTACAAATTATTAGGGACTGGTGGGATATATTGAATGTGAAAAACACAGTCAAAGGTCAAGTATTAAGAAAACATAACTCTACGCCAATATTTCATAGGGATGATGATAAATTGAAGTTTTTGAAGTCAGTCTGTATTTGGCTAAGAAAATGGAAATCTTTAGAAACTTGTGTAGGTTTGACAAGAGATACTTATGAAGCTATGTTGCATACCACATCTGTCATAATTGATATTTCAAGGTATTGTTTTGAAAATTTTAATTTTGTGGTGTACATACTTCTTGGGAAGTTTCAAACTGACAATATAGAAAAAAGATTTAGTAGGTACAGGTCACTTTCTGGATGTAATTATAATGTAGCTTACAGACAAATTGTTGAGTCTGAAAAAAAAATAAGACTTCAACACTTACTAAAGCAGCGAGATCTGGTCTTTCTCAAATCTTGTACATCAGCTGAATGTTTTCAAGATGAAGTTAATATTGAGAAATTTATGTTTATAATAAACTGCAGTAATTATTTGGAAGCATGTGAAATCGATATTTCGTCTCAAATATGATATGATTAATTTAGTTTTAAAGTCCCTCGGGAACTCTTTGATTTTCCGGAATAAAAAGTAGCCTGTGTCACTCTCCAGGTCCTCAACTATGCCCATGCAAAAAATCACGTCGATCCGTAGCTCTGTTGTGGCGTGATTGAAGGACAAACAAACATACGAACAAACCAACAAACACACTTTCGCATTTATAATATTAGTATGAAGTATAATGTATGTGTTTTACCTACAAGTTATTGCGTTGACTATAGGTTGACTACTTTTGTACTTGCTTGTAAATGTAATTTCTTTGACTATTTTTATAAAAAAAATTATATTGTGTATTACCTAAAAGAGGAATTAGATAGAGATTTTATTAAGTCATTTGTTGACTAAATAGGTTGACTATTTTTATACTTGCTTTTAAAGTTGTCTACTTTTTTATAAACATATGTTTTACTCTATAAAGACTCTATGACATTGTTTTAACTAAATTTTTGCTATTATCGGCTATTTCATAGTGATTGTATGATGTAGTCTAAATTATGTTGAAGTTGATAATACTCTTAAATATTGTTTTTTCTTTTAAGTAATAATGCATAGACGCTGCCGAGTTTCTTGCTGGTTCTTCTCGCTAGGGTTAGAGCAGCATTCCGAACCAGTGCACAGTGGTAGATTCTTCTGAAAAAGGCAATGAAATAAAAACAAGCTAAATAATAAGAAACCATTAAATAAAGAGAATATTCGCTTTGTGAAGAAGTTTTATTTTATTTTTTGATATACCTACCTACCTACTTTATCATTACCTATCTAAATATCTTCCTTAATTGTTTTAAGAATCTTTTAACTTAGGGAACAGTGCAAATTTTATCAAGATCGGGTCAGTAGTTTCAAAGATATGTACCATAATGTCGTTTACATTGTAACTTTGTTACATCATTACCTTTTCAATTCACTTTTCGATGTTTCTAAAAACACAAAATTATGTAATTATTTAATATGTTAGTTCTCATTCATGTGGACGCCTTAAAAATAAAGCAGCTAATTAGTATAAGTAAATAATTATCAACACCGAAGACCGAAGTCTATACTGATCTATACATTCGTACTGATTTTTCATTTTACCCATGGGCCTACCAGTGGCAGTAAATTGCGACGTTGCCACATTCACTTCATGGCTCCCTACAGGAGATAGAGACGGCTATGGCGAAATCCGAAACGATCCTCATAAATGTGGTTCCACCCTAAATGGGCTTGGACAGAATATGTTTTTGGCTTACGCTACACTAGCGGCATGCTATGATGGCCGGTTTGACGTTTGTCCGCTCATGAAGTTCCGTATTAATTGATAACGACTTTGAAGGAAATAATTGTATTACTTTATTGACGATAGTGATGTGCAGAGATTCATAAATTTTATCGAATGTAGTTTTAGGTTTAGGACTCAAAATTTATTTATTAAATTGATTTCTAAAATGTATACAAGTGTAGAAAAATCAGTTTAAATCAGTTAGTACGTCTTTTAAAAGAAAACAAACCAACCAAGATCCGATACGTCATTGACGAAATAGCATTAGAACATGGGCACAGAGTTATACGGTTACCGCCTTACCATTGTGAGTATAATGCGATTGAGTTGGTGTGGGCTCAAATTAAGGGATATGCTGCAAGACACAATACAGAACCCCCATTTACCACAAAAAAAATGCTAAAATTATTAGAAGAAGCTTGTGAACATGTGACTAAAGGAGACTGGGAAAAGGTTGTGAATAGAACTGTTAAATTAATAAGGGAAGATTATGAAAGAGATGTGAAAATAGATAATATTATAGAAAACGAACATATAATTATTAATGTAGGTGATGATAGCAGTGACGACAGTGAAAATAGTAGTATGGACGAATCTGATTAATTATGGCCTTTTGTGGCACCTTTTTTGGTATCTTTTGTATTCATATGTTTCTTGTGTGCATATAAAGTATGTATATTCATTTTCATTCAAATATTCAGTTCGTTCAAATAAATTAAATAAACATATACATTTTTGTTTTATTAAACCTATTTAATCAGGTACAAAAACAAAACTTAATTGTTTTTTGTTCGAGAATAAATTGACATTCCACATCACTATTGTAATGTGTCAAACCGGCCATCATAGCGTGCCGCTAGTTTAAGCATCGACGTGAAATTGTGTGACAGGAAATGTCATTCCATACAATTTATTGACGCTTGATTAGGGTTAGTGGATTTTAATTTTATCTGCAGGGTTTGTGGTATTAATGTAACTCTTCAAGTTAACCTTAACTGTACATAAATCTGTCTAGTATGGAATTAACTTTCAAGTGAATCTTTTGATTTGACATCGCCATATTGAACGAAGGATTAACGCACAGTTAGCGTTATTTTAAAAACTTACACTTAGACCCCTGAACTTTTCAAAACGCCCGGTGCGATGTTTACTTTCCAATACACAATGAAAATAATTCTTGCTAACTCGAGCTAAAAGTGACGAGTATTCCGGCAAAAAGGTATACTCTACGCTCTATTCACCTAGTGCAACTTGTACAGTGTGCGTAGATAAAAAAAATTATATCATTTTTATCATGTGCATATTTTATTTGCATGTCGAATAATTACAGTTCGTAGGCATTTTTGTATAGAGTCTCATATAATCAAGTATTGGGTCAATTTAAAAAAAAGATTGTCGGCAGAATTAATTCTCCAAGAATTTTTATTACTATCACACATTAATCTATACTGAGCAACTAGCCGCTATAAGCACACGCGTAAATGTCTAGGTACTTTTTGATATACCTAACTTGGAGTATTATTCGTGAAAATAATAAATAGAAAAAGTATAAAATAGTTCAAACGATATTACAAGCAAATAATATAATAATTGCATAATGCATTGTAAATTATATCTGGAAATGTAGACATAAGAAATGCATTTTTTATAATTACAAGTGCAAAAATGATTTCTAAGTAGACATAGAAACATAATATATACTGTCGCATTACCTTGATAATTATGTAACATGAAATTTATAGATTGTAGGTACATTTAACAATCAAGCAATTGCAATGATAGCAATTCTGTTGTAGACAAAACTACTTGTAGGTACGTAAAACTATCATAAACAAGACTAAAAAAACCGGCCCATTGCGAGTCGGACTTGCGAACCGAGGGTTCCGTACTCCAGAAGTAAAAGTATTCAAGTAAAACGATAATATTATATTAATTTGATTATTCATATATATTTTTTGTTTTTATTAATCTTTAACTTTGTAGAGGTTTATTGTTAATATAAAAAAAATATGATAGTTAGAGTTGGTGTTTTATTTTTCCTGTAAAATATACATAAACCTCTATTGACCATAAATATTTCTGATTTTTCGATTGGTCAACTTCGGAGATAAGGGGGGGGGGGGGGGGTATTCGACATTTTGTATGATTAATCAAAAACTATTATGTATAAAATCTGTCTTAGAATGTACAGGTAAAGCCCTTTCATATGATATCCCACTCGATAGTTATCTTACTTTGAAATATCAAACCCCCGATTTTCACCTTTTTTTTTAATTCCACTGATGTTGTATTATGTACAACTATTCCAAATTTGTTATCGATAGCTTTACTAAAATAATCGACTGTGACAGACGGACGGACGGAGAATGTCGCACCATAAGGGTTCCATTTTTACCATTCTGGTACGGAACCGTAATTAAGACACTATTAAGAGTAGTAAGTATAAGGCATACTTACTACTCTTATTAGTGTCAAGTTTTATGTATCTACAACAAAATTTATCAGGTTAAAATTGACTGAAGCGAAGCTTTAACTTATGATAAAGAAAAAATGGCATTGAAAATTTCCTTCAGTTGAACACTTTAATAAAAACATTTAACTTCCCTTAATTGGTAGTTATCACGGTTTTTAAAGCTTTGAATGATAATAAATATAATAATGTATGTAATAATTGTGCCATATTTTCTATATTTTTTATCCTAAATTGCCTACAATTTGATGAAAATTTTAACAGAGTCGTGCTTAAACTTAGTGCAAAAATTATTTTATAAGAAAATTAAAGTATCTACGATATACCTACTAAAATTAATCAAGGCCCCACTTGTTACTTTTGTCACAGTGGCAAAAAATCACAAAATATTAAAATTTAAATAAAAAAAATTACGATTTTGAAAATTAAACAAAAGTGATAGTAGGGTCTTAGACAAAACTAAGTATAAATAAAAAGGTAGGTAGGTACTAAGTTCTACGCACTACACATAGGTTCATTCTCACTAAAAACAGAACGAAAATACATCACTGACTGCATAACCAAACTACAGACCAGAAAAATATCTAGGTGATATATATAATTTTATGAAATTACATGAGTTTTTTCACTTCGTAGGCTAGATGATAGGCTTGGTAATTCGTATCTTGCTCTTGCGTATTCCTGAAAACAGGGCCAGAGTTCGTCTCCATTGTTTTAAGGAGTCGTGGAAGTGAGACAAAATATTAGACAGAGATAGACATAGATAACGTTGTGCCGTGCATACATAGTGCACTTCGTGCTAACAGCAGACATCAAATGCTTGTAAAAAGCAACAATAATATTAACTTGACATAATAAACGGAGTTTATACAGGGTTGTTTTGAGTTTTAGACGGAGGTTTCACGCTGATTTTGACATCAGTACCCACCCTGCGTACGAGTGTTTGGGAACAAAATTTGAGGTGGAGTTACATTTACAGCTACTGAAAACTTTGTGAAATAAAATCGGTAAACTGAATGTAAGAGTTTAAAACAATAATCTTAAGGTCCATATTTTACTTTGACGTTAAAATTAAGACCATCAAAGTTTTCGAGCTAGCACAAACCCGTACTAAGGATATGGTTTAGTTTATGATCACGGTATAACTGATGATATGAGACGGGCATCAGTTCGCGTGTCATGATAATAATTTAATATCCTAAAAATCCATCAAAATGTTAACGTTGTTCAGAAAACAATCATGGATTAAACTAACGCCAAAATTAACGTGTAACTTCCGTCTCAAATTATTTGGGTAATTTAGAGGCGTGTCAAGTAAGGTGCCCACTAATGACATTTTGTCACGGTGACAAAAAATAACCTTCCATTTTGTATGAAAATAAGTCGCTGTCACTCTTAATGCTTGCAGCTTCATGACATTCCATATAAAATTACAAGGTGATCTTTAGCCAGCGAATGTGACAAAAATCACTAGTAGGATCTTAGTTTCTAATAGTGTTAGTTTTGTAATTATTATACTCCTAGCAATAGAAGGAGCATTTCCAGTGCCTCTTACCTCTACAATGCATTTAGCATTACACTAAATAATTATTGGCAAAATGAAGGTACATGAACATTATCCAGCCGCAATGATGCGAGAAATATTATTGGTTAATATTACGGTACAATTAGGTACCTACAAGAAATGTTTAGCATTCACTGACTTATATTACTGGGTAGTACATTTAAATCTATAGCAACATTTAAACATTCATTCAATCAATTTAGAATATCAATCATTAAATTTAATTTCGTCGGTACATACCTACTCATTTCAAATAAGCATCCGAATAATTATTTTACTTTCAAACTGAGCGCAATAGTCGCAAACTATCATGTTAGGGACTCCCAATTTGTGTTTATAATTTCAAAACTATTAATTGCGATAAAGACGATTGCGAAGATTTAAATCGACTAGTCTTCTGCCATCCAATGTCATAATATTATCATTAATGAATCAGCTGATCACATTTATATGTGATCAGCGCGCATTTAGTTGCGCGACCTTCAATTCTACAAATAGGCTGGGCTCACTTTAGAAACAGCTCCCTTGCAGTAAACTTGATTTTTCTTAGTATCTAGACTTATATAGACATCCTATTATGGACTGCAAAATTTGGATGCAGTTCATTGCAGTTCGCACAGTTGCATCGTAACTGAACAACGCCCACTTCACGCGGACTAAGGCGATTGCGATGCGATGGTGACAAGATTTAAATCGTGTATCCGCATTGCAGTGGTGATAAATTTTAAATTAACAATTTCTTCAACGCAGACACTTTCATTAGATTTAGCAGAACAATATAACGAATGATTTCAAAACAAATTCTTACGTCTCTGACGTGAGCTTGTTGCGCAGATGTGTAGTGAAACATCAATGCATGTTATAGTAAAACTAGACGTAATTGCAAAGCGTTACAGTTAAACTTACGTTGCTTTGGTTGCTAGAGTTATGTGATTTCAAATCGATTTCGAGTCAGTTGCTAAAACTCGGCGACATGTTACGCCATCCCGGCATTAGAGACTGCAGATACCATTTCTATAACCTTATTTAGGATTCTGAGATGTCAGTCAATCTAGGATTGAATATGTCGCTTTGAATCATTGTCCCTTTGGTGCTAAAGTTTTTATCAAATGGGAAGTATCTCCATCATAATTATCATAAAAGTAAAATGCATTCCGATCACGATATCTAACATCTCGCTTTCATATTGAGTTATTCATATTATTCATATTGATTCATATATTCATATTAAATATTCATATTCATATGAATATTTTATTCATATTCATATTGATCTTAATAATTTCTTATATTTATGCGGAGATATATAAATTGATTTATTAGATAAATCGATTGAGTGAGTTGATTTTTTATTTAAGAAACTTTCCAATTCATGTCTTGTAACTATCAAATGTACCAAATGGGAATTTCTACATGAAAAAAAAAACATTAGGGGTATAAATGGCTGTGTAGTGGACAGATAAAAACCAATGGATCACTTACGTATCGGGTGGTGCTCTGTTCACGTTTGGCTTCACCTTGTTAACCTGCCTGGTGGTTGTGGTGTTCATCAACTGATTGGCCATGGGCGAGAGCAGGGCATTCGGTGCTGCGCTTCGGTGATTGCGGTTTATTACTGGAAGTATAGTTGAAGCTTATGTTTAATCTCCGACACTAGTAGATTTTACTTATAAAACTATTCAGTTATTTTGAAAATATTTGTTGACGTTTGTTAAGTTTTTAACGTTTTGAGAGTGTAAATGTTATGCAGCAAACTGCAACGTAAGCGTAACTTATGTTAGAGAATGTTATCTGAGAAACACGTTTTGTGGGAACTGCTGCTAAAGCACCATTAAAAAAAAATTAAAGTCAATTTGCTCTTTTCGGTGCGCAGTGAAATAACTTTGGTGCAAAAAAATAATAAAAAACAAATAAATTTACAATTTTTTATAAATAAAAATAGTAAATACTTGATACTCACAACTGATATCTTCCCCTCTCTCTCGAGCAATTTCACCTTAAACAATAATTGGGATTAAAGATTAGATATTAAGTTATAAGCTTATTTAACTTGAATCTTTAAGCAACAATTATTGTATTTTAACTGGTGTGAATTTAAGTATAATATTAAACATTTATCATTTGAAATCGAAAGAATACTTTCAAAATTCTACAACAGAAGCTTTTTACAGAACATTCAGTATGGATCACAGATACAATATACAAAAGAAACAGTAAGATGCAAAGTCATGAGAGAGGTCTGCAAGGCTTAGGATACAAACCAGAAAAATATGATGAATATATCCGCTGTAGAGTTAACCAAGAAGCATAGATCAATGAAACTTTTCCAATTCGGAATTGCAATTTCTTCAAACAGAAAATGCGATGCAAACAAACAATATAATATTGCAGTTGAAATCGTGATAAAAGTGTTCAACTTTAAGAGACCTAAAACTCTTTGCATAGGAAGTTTCTGCTCGCAAAGCGACAGCTATACCAGCGAACACTGAAAAGCATCTTATTTAAGGGGATTAAATTTTAATTGACGTGTTTTTGGAATTTTGTTCTTACAACAAACATCAAATAACCGTCAATATTTGAGGAAGCTTTAATAATTAATTGCAGTTCCAGTATTCGGCTGATATCGATAGTCTATGCCGGGGTCATGCTTGATGGAAGCAAAAGTAGACCTTTCGATGGTCGTTCTCAGTTTTGTTCTCCATCCATTGTGCTCGCTATGAAAAGGCGTGGTGAAGCATCTAAGTGCGTTTAACTTTTGTTTAGTTTTGTAAACCTATGGGTAAGCAAGTCTGGCTGTTATGTGTGGGCCGATGAAATAAAAAGAAAATAATAAAATCACTCAATCCTTTGAGCCTGAGAAGTACCTCGAACATGGACCTTCTTGGGCAACTCTGGCGGCGTGAAGGTGGGGGGAGGATGGTGGTCATCTGCAAAACATCAGCACAGTTCGCATTCCGATACACCACTCAATGAAACGACCTACACATCGCATAATGTATCAAAGTTGTATGACATTTTGGATGATACACATTTATATACAGTAAACAGAGATCATACGGCTTCACCTTCTCTTCAAAATGGATGCAAAATTTTTAATTGATCACCTATTTAAAATTCGGCTGGACTAAGAATTTAAAATGAAACCAATAATGTCAGAAAATAAAATAGATCAATCATATTAATATGACCTTTATTATGACAAAACTTCCAAGATGTTATCAAATAGCTGATCAAATAAAAAAGGAGTAGATATTTACGAGAAACTTCTTGAAAAATTTAATTTTACAGAAAATAAAGTATGTAGTAATAATTAATTGGAAGAGAATTCTTGTTATGAGAATAATTTTGTAATTTATACATTTTCAGGCAACAAATATCTAGCAGATTTAGGTGTTAAAGGTGAAACTGATGTATCAGAAGAAGAAAGAAATTATTTTAAAAAAACACCAATTTAAATTCTTATTAGATTATAATATTAGAGTTTAGTTTCAATAAAAACATACACATGCAACACACTACATACTAAAACAAACAACATGAATCATTTGACAAGCGCTGTATGATTCTAAACA
Organism: Oeneis ivallda; assembly: GCA_029955525.1. Lineage (NCBI taxonomy): Eukaryota > Metazoa > Arthropoda > Insecta > Lepidoptera > Nymphalidae > Oeneis > Oeneis ivallda. The sequence continues at coordinate 22,038,759 of JARPMR010000012.1, forward strand.
CTACACTACAGTTGAGTTCAGTTACTAAATTAAATTGTTTTTAAGATATGAAAATGACTAATGTGAGTGGAAAATGGAATGAGATTTTAATAGGTGATAACCAGGAGATGGCACCGAGTGTTCTAGCATTCTAGAATTAATGAGTTTGAGCTCTAGTGTGAAATTCAGATATCTTACACGATGGACAGTAGCGTATACCAAATTATCGACGGAATCTGAGGCATTGATCGACCACTGCAAGGTCCTTGCAAGTTGCAATTCTATGGAGGCGGGACCATCTAATTTTAAATTATACTTTCCCTATATAATGAATAAGAATTAGAAAATCTCATCGTAAGAAATTATAAGCACGTAATCTCAATCTATAACGATACAACATCAATTTCAGAGGGGCTATTTGTATAATCAATGCACAAAATTAAGGATCAAAGATACTCCTAGAATAAATGCCTGTTAATATAAGATTTGATATTAACAATAACAAGACCAAAATAAAACGACATCACAAAATACGACCCTCTATGTTTAAGGCTAATAGAGAGGCGGAACATCTAACTGCTGTATAAAATGCACATAGATAACGTATACAAGACAATGATAACAGGACACGGTATTGCTATAACCGGTGCGTGCGACCACCGACACCATCGTCGTACACGACATCGACATTTACACGGAAACGTATGCTTGATTTACGTACTTGCCCGGCCAACCATCTGGACGGCCCGTACGCCTTTCCTGAATGTAGCCACTGGATCGAGAAACAAAGGTTTATAGCTTACTCGTTACATTAAACCAATTTTATCCTGTCTATAAACTGAAATGGGAACAGGAATAAGGCAGACAATAGATATACATTGCAGACAGAGATGCAAAGCTTGGACCTTTATATAGATATTATAGTTTGACTCATTACGTGGGCAAAGGTGTAGCTACTTTTGGTAACCAATATCCATAAAGAGCACGATTAATTTGTTATCAGAAAAGGGTTAGGTATAGGTGATTGGTATCCAAAAGCGTAATCTATAGTGTCTCTAATTTGGAAGGTTCTTATTGTTCTATTACTGCTAAGCAATAATAATATATCTCAGTTAACATTCGTGATGTAGCATTGCCGCTTTCTATTTGCGTGTATTTAATTGTTCTTCGGTGAATTAGCATACTTTAGCCCAATTTTATAATAGTTTTGAGCGATTGTTAGTCAATGCAAAAAATACTATTATTGTGAGGTACGGTTTTTGGGAAGTCAATACGTTCCGTACCATCGACACTTCGATATGTATTACTTTGTTTCACCATCCCCGTCTGCATCATCATCATTCCGACATCTGTAAAAATGTAAACACTGACATACGAAGGCACGCTCCTGTTCGACTGATGGGGAATTGATGCCTGAACTTAGTAGAACCAAATTTAGAACTGTACCAATATCTAACATTGAAATCATTTAGCTGCGTTTAGCGGAATTTCAGAATGGCAAAATCATGAAATTGATTCTACTAAATGCGTATGATGAATGAGTAGCGACCGGATCTCTCGACCGTGCGTTAGTCACTGTCATTAGCACAGACAAGCCTGAACTGTCCTATGAAGCCTTTGTATCGTTTCAAAGCTCACTCCCCATGAAATTTTTAGCGTCCTCGAATCACTCTGATTTTCTGAGACATGCTTTCATGGATTTGCATTTTAAATTGTGTTTAAACTAAGTGTTCGGGAATAAATGAAAGTGCAAATTGCGTTGCGAGTTTCAACTCTACTTTAGTTTCATGCAGTAACGCCTCCTCGGGCTTGGTAGTGCATCATATCAATTTATATCTACGGCTTGATTTGAATATGTAACAGTGTGCTTTTCAAAATTTGGCTAAACTGTGAAAGTAAGCAAGTATCGCTACGTACTTGTGATATTTGTACAATATTGAATGATGCACTGGAAGGCTCTGATTGGAAACAAATCTGAACAGAGCGAGAAACGTTTCAAGAGGCATAAGTGAAGTGTCAAAGTGCTTTATTGTGTCGGGCGTATCCATTCACGAGCGAGCAGACAAACACAATGATCTCTAAATATAGGGTGTGAACGAGCACGGATCGAGAATGGCTTGCAGCCGATCCAGTCAGTGAAGTACGGACGCAACACCACTAAAGCAACTCAAAATCATATAGACACGAAAATAAATTGAAAAACGTCAATCTGTATGCTTATTGTGTGGTGCAAGTTACCTATGTCGGCTCCGACCTTCCGCTGGTGCGCGGTCACTAAAAGTTTAGCCGAATTTATCATTAGTGTTTCACAGATACAAGAACACATGGCGTGGCGTTAACATTGCGCTTTACATGGTCCTACGTGTAACACAAGTGACATCGATAGATACATTGGCAACAAGACTTTAACAGAGATAGTGTTTTGTGGTCACAGACAGCAAGTGATGTTAAAAGAGTCCCAGAAAGAATGTCACAGAGTTTTTTTTTTTAAACTAATGTAATTAAATTGTTTTATTTTACTTACAAATTATACAAAAAGGTTTATAAACCTGTCAGGGTTCTCTTTGAAAACAGTAAAACAATTGATTATTAAGTACACAATTAGTAAAATATCAGTAAGTACAATACTTAAATGAAACTTACAATTTTTACATTTGCATTTTTTGATGAGTGTCTCGTCTTTGATATCTTCGTGACATGCTTTGCAATAAAACCAAGCTCTGAAAAGGAAAACATAACCAAATAATTACTTATAAATAGTGCAGGAAATGGTTTTCGGTTCACTTTTTGCGTGATTATCTTATCAACAAAGGATTTGTATATATATACTAGTAGGGCGCGTGGGTGCGCGGCCCGCAAGCGGACCGCGGTTTTTCTATCGTCAAGTGGACTTTCAGGTCCTGATCATTTTCTATCAAATAACCACTCTTCCATCTTTTATACTCTCCGAGATAGATGCCTATGAAATTGGTATCCGCCATCTTGAATCCGCCATTTTGAAATTTTTTTCAGCTCACTGCCAATTGGATGAGGTTTCGAGTATTTTTTGTTTGAGCACCTCCCACCTATCTTCAATACCCTGGCCGTGCCCCTCACCCACCTTCCAAGCCCTCGATCATCATATCTCACCATTTCTCAGAATGAGATTTCTTTTATAAAAACAAATTTTCAAAAGGAACCGTATCAAAGTCTTGTATAGTTCCCAACTTCTAGTCTCTTCAATATTCGCCATATATTTTGTATGAAGAAAAAAAAATCCGCCATATTGGATTTTTTTTCTATTCATCAAATAGACCTTTGGGTCCTGATCATCATTTGTCAAGAAACCACTCTTCCATCTTTTATACTCCCCGAGATAGACACCGACGAAATTTGTATGGCGGCCATCTTTTTTCCGCCATTTTGAATTTATTTTCAGCTCACTGCGAATTGGATGAGGTTTCGAGTGACATTTGTTCGAGCACACCCCACCTATCTTCAATACCCTGGCCGTGCTCTTCACCCGTCTCCAAAATCCTCAATCATCAGCTCTCTCCATAATTTTCCTCCGAATGAATTTTTGTCTTCTATACGAAACCATTAGTGAAAAAAAAATTTTTCATACAAAATTTTACAGGAGAGGTGATCAATCAGTCAGTGAATCAGTGAATCAGCACGAGCAGCTATATATATATTAATACGACATATACTTTATTTTGCCGACACAATGAATTTGTGAATGACTAAGTTGCATGGTGGATCCTAGAGGATTGAGCCGAAGGAATTTTTTTCCATATACCCAAAACAATATAATTTCTTAAATTGATGTAGCTACCTACTTGTATCACTTGTTGTCTTAAAATGAGCAACTGCTGAGTTTCTTGAAGGCTCTTTATAGCAGAATCTGCTATCCGATTCGGTGCCCTTTTCAAAAACCCACAAAAGTTGGCCTACATAAAATAAATTTTGAATTTGACATCCCGAAAATCCGATAAGTAGATATTAAATACGATAACATGGCTCGCCCCTCCACTACTGTTTCAATGTGTGTAGTCACATCCTTAAGAAAGAGTTTGTATGTAGTTGTAAGTGTTCGTCTTCAGTAGCAGGCCGGCACGGCCGGAGTAATGGCGCTTTGTAAATACTTTCACAAATACTTTCAAACGTTTTGAATTTTACAGGGGCGAGCCATGTTATCGTAGTTAATCTCTATCGCAAAGGTTTTTTACCTTTTAACCTCATCCGCGGACTGTGCAATGAAGAAGCCTTGTGTGTTCGCATGTATCTTCGCGTTGCGCGGGTTTATCGAGATCTTGCTGTCCGCTCCCTCCTCGCCTTTTATCTCGATGGCCAACAGGAGCAATTTCAATTTCGTAAAACATAACCTGCAGGTAACGTATTACTTTATGAATCGAATATTTTTTTTTATAAAAAAATAATTATTGCTTTAATAAATTCAATTACACTCTTTCTAGCTGTTAAGGCAAGTATTTACTGATCCAGTTACTGTGAGCAGGAAAAAGTGTTTCACATGTGTGTGTTGTGAACACTGCACCAAAACCATGCCAGTACGGGCATGCTAGCGATGCTGTCTACACTCTTCAGCATAAACGGTAGATAGTAAGAAATACTATGTTTATGGTCTACAGCTGATGGATCAATAAACCCTATCCATTATATTAAACGGATTATTCCAATAAACTGAAAGATAGAACTTATAGAGATAAAACAGAAAGATTAAAAGGTTATTGAACATAACGAAAAGTCTATTATAGATTTTACAACATATTTACATGTTAGTGCAATAAAAAGAAAAAAGAGTTATTATAAAGGTACAGGGAAGAAGCTTATATTTATATGATTTTATATTGTACACAATAGTTAAACCAAAGCGTTTTTAAATAAAATTGTCCGTTACAAAAAGTATAGAAAAGTTACTAAATATTATATCCATATTAATAATGAATGCGAAAGTGGTGGGTTTTAATGTTTGTCACCTTATCACGTCTCTCTCACTTTACCAATCTTGACGAAATTTGGCATAGGGATAGCTTGCATTCTTGAAACGTTTTATCATACTTTTAAACCGAAAATCAAAGGGTTCTCACGATATTTTAAAAATCTAAATTCACGCGGACGAAGTTGCTGTGATGTCCTAACTAGTTCTTAATAAAAAGTGCTCAAAAGAAATTAGTAGGAGAGCAAAGTAGATTCATTAATCTTACTCGCTAGCTTGTGAAAAGGTCATTCCCGTAAAGGAAGTCGACAGTGTTTCGGTGTACATCTCACAGCCCGTGCCTTGAAGGTAATCGTTCTGCCAAGCCTGAGTGTCGGGGGACTGCAAACAACCAATGAGAAATGCTGAAGCTCGTGCCGTGTTAGTCACAGCCAATCACAGTCCTGGTTAAAGTTCCTATAGCACCGGGTAGGTAAAGCCAATGACGTAACAATGGAAAGGGTTCTGGCAATACGCTTTGATCTATTCGAGAATGACTGGGAAAATAAGTGGGTTAAAGACATGACTCAGGGAGTTAAACGACGGTCAACGTCAGAATCCAAGAAGAGTCTGCGTCTGTGGACAATCGTTACTAATATTATGAATGTGAAAGTGTGCTGGGTTGTTAGTTTGTTCTACAATCATGCCGCAACAGAGCTACAGATTGACGTAAATTTTTGCATGGGTAGTAATAAAGTTTAAGGAGGAAGGAGTTTGGAGAGTGACATAGGCTTTAATATGTTTTTTCGTTGAACGCATAATAGTTAGACCTCCTAAAATCCAGAGAACAATGTATTTCTATTTATGAGGGTAGTTTCAAAACAACATTGGTCACATTATAAATTGTTAAACGCCATGGGACATACGAGTAATGTTTCAGTTTGTCGCTTTACCAAAACATTGTTACGCCACTGACGTATTCATTTAGCGGGCATTTAGCTTCTATATTAGTATTGTATTCTAGACTTCTAGTCTATTTATCAGGACTGCTATAATTATTCATTTCTATAGCTATGTCTAGAAATGGACCTAAATAAGTAGATATCTTAAGAGTCCCTGCAAATTACAAACTTTAAACTGGCCCACAATTCAGATATCTAATTAGATGGGAAACCTTTAGAGAAGTAAAAATCTCGATACGAAATTTAGGCGTAGGATAATACTAAACTATCGGCCAATGGTTTGGTCTGTAGGTTGCAGGGGCCGTAAGCTTGCAAAAAAACGAAGCTATGGGTACGTTGTTTTTAGTTAGTGACGTCTTTCGTAGGCCACGTTATGGGTTGAGATTGAACCGGTACAAGAGTTCAATTGACGTTGCTTCACAGCCTGTAAGCGTTTCTTAATCCACTTACTCCGCTGCATGTTTGTACAGCATTCCAATAAAACTTGGACCAAGAGTGTCGGTGTACATCTCCATTCCGGTACCTCTTTTGTAGTCATATGTCCATTTAGCCTTTTTCCGTGACTGCGAAAATGCCGCATATAGGGTTTGTTAAACATCAAACAGATGGAGACATTATTGGAATTGATTGAACTTTTGCTTGCAGCCGTAACGACCTCGAGGTAGAACTTAAGGTATATGTTGCAACTTTTTTTTGCCAAAATCTTTCAAATTAAACATTTAGATAGCTACATTGGAGTTTATTTTTATAGTTTGCTCTAAATAAAATTGAAGAATGCTGAAGTTTTTGCTGTAAAATATAGCTACAATTTAAAAAAAAATTATTGGAAGCATTATAAACTGTGTTCCTTTTTTCACGGATTTTTTCATAACAATAAAAATTCCTTGCGCAATTTGCCAATCTTACAGCAAACATTGGCAGGCATAAACAGAATGTTATGTTCAGAATGTATGTAAACGCGTTTTTAAATTCTTACAAACTAAGTGTCAAGTTACTGAAAGAACGCTGACCGTTTTGAAACTTCGCATAGCGAAGAGGTTGGCCATCATAGTGGAGAAACCGGGTGCCAGACAGGATTGCGCGATAAAACCCAACTTCAGCTCAGCTAAACAAATTACGTCATCTCCCTGTTTCCAGTCCCAGGATGGAATGTTTAGAAGGTAGGCCTAGAATTGAAGAAAACATAAAAGTTAATCAAATACAGTTCTTAGAATACTTAGGATTCATCAGCGAAAAGGTGAAGATAGCGTAAACCAACAAGAAATCTTGTTCGAATAATTGACGACTATAGTTACAGAATACTGACTGGATAAAATTAAAAGCTCTAGAATACTATCTCGTAAAGGCTTTCAAATCCATCGAGGTAGATCGAGTCCAGCCTCAAGGTACAGAACCACAACATTCTCGTCTCGCTCAGCGTCCGAGCGAACAAGAAGGTCAGAGTGACCTCTTACTGACCTTGTTGCGCTTCTACATCAGTTATTGTAACCATTTAGTTAAACATAACCCAGATCTCGTCGAAGTAGTTCTTAAAGGATCTGCCCTTCATTATGTCGGCCATATCTTCAGCATCCGGGTCTTTGTAGTATATTTTGTTGTCTTTGTTTGTCTTACGAGACTCGGAAACATTTTATAACACTCGCTAGAAGTTTGGTGTGACCTTTCACTGACCTTGTTGTGGTACTGCATCAATTGTATGATGACCCTGATGTCGTCGGAGTAGTTCTTTATGGATATCACCCTCATTATGTTCGCCGCATCCTCAGCGTCAGGGTCTTGGCAGTATTTGTTGGCCAGAACCAGACATGCGTCAGCTTCGTGGACCTAAACATATGTAATGGTTTTAAAAAGGTATTGCCATCTCGAGATTAAGGTATTTGTGGGTCTTTAGTTTTAACTGTTATTTTTGTAATTTATTCAAATAAAGATAAGAATTTCAATCAAAAGGGAAAAAACTTTGTTTTAGTGATTATATGCGTTTGGGTAACATAATGCCCGATTTCCCCACCATTTTATATCATCCACAAAGTTTTTTTAAGACAGTCGTCGGTATCCCCCAAATGCAAACTATACCTAATATCATTTTCACCTCTAGGTGTTCCCTAAAGGTTGTTGGAAACGAAATTAGGAATTAACTTACACAGTGCCCTTTTTAGGGAACTTGGGTGAAAAGTGAAAACTGACATGCAGCTCATTTTAAAAGGAATTATTCGATTTTGAATTTTGTAAACTTTTAGGTAGGTATTTTAGTGGTTAGGACTTAGGAGCACGTTGTAAATTTTTATTAAAATAATTTAAAACCATACCGTCATGATTACAACAGATAACTTTGATATTCGGGCTAGGTATTTAATTAGATATATTGAAGTAGGCAACAGATTCCAATTAAAGGATAAGATTTTATTGATTCATGCAATCGAAATTATCTAGCTTTGGTCTTAATGAAAAAGAAGACAAAGAACTAGCCACAAATAGTAAATACATTGGTATCTTTACAGGGTAGGCTGTTAATCAGATTATTTATTTACAATTTGGTAAAAATATATCTATCTAATATGTATTTAAGTACATGAACGTTTAACCATAAACAAACAATACAAAACATAATGACAATAAGTGCGATGTTTTACAGCTCTAGTGTAACGCCTTAGGTATACCTACTCTTAAATGCGTTTATAGGTCGAGGCGTCTCATTAATGTTGTTTCTGTTTCACAATAAATTATTGATAGATATTAGTACCTATTTGCATATGAAATAGTTACATAGTATAGTCATGTGCTAGTAATTATCAGCTTTTGATGTTATGTAAACTAAAAGAATAATATTTTCCCACATTTGGTTCTACAGCTTAGGTCCACAGTTTTACATAATAATTTACGAAGCAATTATGTTTTTACTAACTCGGAAGTTGTAAGGCTCTGACAGACAAGCGCAAATTCACCGAAGTAGATTCGGTCACATCGCTTCGCTCGTTCGAAAGGTTAATTCAGTGCCAATCAAAGTAAAGTTCATATTACACTAGAGCCTTTGGTTGATGTGTATTTAAACAGCGCACTAATCGTTTATTAAGAGGAAGCAGATGGTTCTACACGTGACATGCAACTGCAAGTGGCGTTCCGCTCCGCAACCAAGCCATGCATCTAAGACTTACCGTAAACACTCGACAATACCGACAATCGACATCTGTACTTCGATCTACTGAATAAAAGCCAATTTTGTAACGGAAACTCTTTCAGCGGCAACCATTAATGCCAATTTATCTCGTTAGTGAGTTAGCACTGTTTGGAAAGTAAATGCAAGTTGTACAGCAGTTAATATCGATTGTTTAGAGCACACACAGTGGGCAAACGCGCACACAACACCCAGTTTAGGTACAACAGACACGGAGGCGCGTCGGGTCGCGGGAGCGACACACACATAGCGAGGCACACACACAGCCCACTCATGGCACAGAAGGGAACTGTACATCGATCCGACGGCAGGGCGCCGTCTCGTCTGCGAGGGTACGGAACGAGCAATGAGCATCGCCCTACTAGAACGTCTATAGGAAAGACAGTCTGCACAGCCTCAAACCGACACCACGCCCAAAGATCACATCGCGGATTGTGCAGTGCTACTTACTTTCACCCTCTGTAGGTCGATTGGATTCATAATGGTGCCTTGAAAGAATTCCACAGTGGTAAAGTGTCTCTTGAACAGGCCCTCGAGCTCCAGGTCGGGCGGTTTCCTGCCATCAACGCTCAGTTAGCTAGGGCCCAGGCCGGCGCGGGCCGCGTTACCATGCACTCTAGTACCATACGCGTGCGGTGGGACCAGCGCGCGCGGCACCGGCCCCGCCGTGAAGCAATGATTGCATTAAAGGAACCACAAGATCAAATTACCAAAGTGATAAATCCTACTGTGACTATGAAACAGCATAAGAAAAGTTCCGACTTATGCACATAAATGAATAATAAAAAATACTGGTTCGATCGGACGCGCATCAATGATATAAAGTAGGGCCGTGCGATAACTAACTGCCAGCGCTATTCGGTTACGCTAACCTTGACTCGCTCAAGGTCGACGGCATTCATCATTGTACCCTGAAAAAACTCCACCGTGGTGTAGTGGCGCTTCAGGAGGCCTTCCAGCTCTAGGTCAGGCTCCTTTCTGAAAGCGCCGTTCGTCACGTGACTGCTCGCTCACACTCCCGTCACAATTATATCAACGACATGTAAGCTTTATTCTATATTATCATAATTGTTCAAAACTTAATATATTTTTTTGCAAAATCAAGGCGACAGACACAATGCGCGACGTAAACTGTATGTAACAATAAGGGAGAGGGCAGACTGGCTAATTTTAGTGGCAGCATCGCGTTTTTTTTTTGGCTAAAAAACGCTAAAAGCCATAAAAACACAAACGTGATGCAATCGCAAAAGGCCATAAAAATGCCCGAATCGCGCATCAGACGCAAGAGGGCATAAAAACGCTCGATCGCTGCAGCTAAAAGCAGCCAGTGTGTCCTCTCCTTAAACGCGTGCATCAACGTACGATTTCTGGACTATAATATAAATTGGGCATGGGTAACTCCGGATAGGTACATCAATATGTTCGTAACTCTCAAAGCAAAATATATAGGTGTACAAATCTCTCCAAAAAAGAAACAATATCATAGATATATCCGGATATAAGAATAATAATGCCAACTCAATTCACGTGAATTTCCCGGATTATTTAAATAATGCCAGGTAAATATTGCGAAAACGTTAAAATGTTAAAAAAAAAAATAATCATGTATTTTTTTATGGGCGGCGCGCATTCGTCTTTCTCAGGCTTTAAGGAGTTAATTGCATAAGGTCGGTCATATTACCTGTGTAAAAAAACAACCTCAACATCCACATCCTCTCTGTCTTCATGTAGGAAGTCTTTTAAGAAATGGCTCACTGATTCGTACGTTATATGTCCACATACGACTATATGCCTGAAATCGTACAAATATATTATATCATCTATTCGCACAGCTTACTCATTCATCTACTATATGAAAATAATTGAAGAAGCAGATAAAGCGAATTTATTTTTCAGAAATAGCCTTTATTAATTCATTTGCAAAATTTTATTACACAAAATAGCCGAAAATTTCAAAGTATCCAAAGCTCAAGTGTCTTTATTTACTGCTTTAATTTATTAATTATAATTGTAAAAGCAAAGTTACACAAAAGCATAGTTCTGACAATAAAGGCAGGAAGGAAGAAGTTCAGCAATTCGAAGATTTGTCTAACGTCCGGGACCTCTCTAGAATTTAAAATGTTCGAATTAGACAAAACGAAGTCACACCAGATGTTAAACAAAACTAATGATTAAGCGTGTTACAACTACAACAAAATTTTAACAAGGTCTTCATTAAATTTCCAATCGCTTTTAATAAATACTCAAATCCAATTAATACAATTGATAAAAAAACACAATCTAAAAAGATTTAGAAAAAATGAAGACTTTGCTGTTTGAATTTCCATAAATCGCAATCAGCTTTGTTCATTAATTTGTGGTAGCATTATGTCGATCAATTTAGTTAAAGTTAAATCAGTTACAATACAATATTACTTAGAAAAAAATAACAATACCATCGTCACAAAGAAATGAACAATCTCAGTTTCGTACAGGATATAATTATATCTATCTACCGCACTAAAAACAAAAATAAAACACAATATTATTAACAAAATAAAAATATGTTTTACAAAACGAATAAGGGACTATCGTAACATTTCTGTAGATCCAAAGCGTATAGCTTGCTTAATAGGGCGGATTCGTATGTATGTTTACTTTATAGTCAAAATATATCATTGATATCTTTTTTATGAGTCAAGGATATGTGACTTCAAAGTGAATGTCAAAGTTTGGTCTAAAGACAATATGAAAATGTAACTAATTATAACACTTTTACTGTTTGATCCAAAACATCGGATTGATTTATCGAACTAGGTACATTTGTAATTGTCTTCAGATAGCAATTGAACGTAAAATATAATATTTACAGGATGTGCGTAAATACACGCGATAAGGCTTGCCTCTCAGTACAGTTTTTAAAAGAAATAAAAACATTTAATGTATGTTTTTAACAATTATAGATGGATTTATTTATATGATCGAGACTCAATTCTTTATAAGTTCAATCAAAGGGGGTTAGGCACGGCATGTGATTAACAGGTGTGGTGTAGGTATATGTAAAGACAATGATGGAGGTCGGTGAGTCAACTCATACAAACATATAAAAGAGAGCAGCAAATGTTAAAAAATGCACCAAACACTGAAGAGGGTTTAGTAGTCGGAAAATAAATAAAATTAGAAACAAACAAGTTGCCAACTAAATACATCATGCAATCTATGTATTCATCTAAGGTGTGGCAAAGGAACTGAATTCATTTTGATCATAAAACGTAACAAATCTCTACATCATTAGATATGGCTGCATAAATTCGCAAAATAATTTTCAAAATTATTATTCAAAATTCTGTATGAATGATTCGTGTAATCTCTTGGCTAAGATGGAGTCATTTACGGATGGTATGCCGAGAACTAATCTAAGTTGGCATAGTAATGTCCTCAATGCACACAGCCTTGCCACGCTCTATGAATGTATACGTTATAAATACATACACTAAACAACCGGAGTCGAGTCAAAAGTACATTACATATTACAAAGTATGATAAAGAGGGGCAACATTACTCGTACAGTACATAGACGTGCAGGCAGGAGTCGGAGCAGGGTACAGGAAGCGCGGAGACTAGGCGTCCGCCCCCGCATGCGGCCTGCGTGGGCTGCGGGCGCGGCTACGTACCAGTTACCACTCAACATCGACTCGCCCAACTACGCTTACGTTACCATACATACGTACTAACAGAAATAAATACCTACCTATGACACGAGCGATTACACTAGCCACTATCTGCTGGTACTATCAACTGATTCATAGATAATTACAATCAATACCGACTCAAAACACAGACAATAAGCGAGACTCGCGTCCCGCAAAGATAAAGTGAGAACACAGAAGCGTGCTAAGAGAGGAAAAGGAAGATATAGATACAACACGGAACACATTCAACGGACGGAGTGAAGACAGCGGCTCACCTGCGTCCCCGCTCATTCTTGAGGGTGCCGCCGTACTTGGGTCTAGTGCCGATTAAGTCAATTATCTCTGGGATACAACTGGCAAATATCGCCTAAACGCCGACAGACAAAACAAGACATTCACGTTCAAGTCTCGTGGCTCGGCGGCCGGAGCTCGCCGCGGCTCGGCTCTTGCGGCGGCGGGAGCCGAGCCGCGGCGAGCGCCGGCCGCGCGGGGCGGGCGCGGCACTGGCTGTGTGTGTCGCGGGACTGGTGCCGGAGCTAGCGCTACAGCGTGGCACAGGCATCGTGTGCAAGCGAACAAACCAAACACTACGTCATCGACAGCATCACACAACGTTACATCGGCTCTCTCCTGGTCTAGTCTCGTTAGAAGGATTAAAAAGCTCATGGTGTCTCGAGTGATTTACGAAAAGGCATGTAGTAGTGCGTCGGTCGGCCGCGCGCCTGGCTCCCTGCGGGGCAGGGGCGCGGCCGCCGGAACTAACTCCGAGCATGCGCCACGGCACCGAGAGACCGATTCTAGTGAAGGATTAATAAGTTTCATTAGCAAACTCCGCATTCAATCAACCAAGTCATCGAAACCGTGAGAGGAGGCCCTCGGAGCGGGGGCGTGAGAGCAGGGTACCTGCGGCGGACGTCCTTGTTGTACCGGCCGCCGTATTTGTTGCGCTGCGCCGCCAGCTCCGTGATCTCGGGGATCCAGCTGGCGAACACAGCCTATACACACAACACGCAGTGAGCGACCGCCCCGCCCCGCCCCGCCGGCCGCGACCCGCGCGCGCAAGGCTGTGTCGACTCGAGAAGTCGTGAGGTGCGGGAGGTGCCGTGCCGAGCTACCTAGCGCTAGTGCAAGCGTGGGGGACGGGGGCATGCAGGCTCGCTAGCTATCGATGAACAGAACTTAAAAAGAAACGGTATCGCCGACTAGACTAGCGCGTAGCGCGGTATAGACGCATGGTAGTGCGCGCACACGGGCCGGCCGGGCGGCGGCTCGCTCGGCGCGCGCGCGCCGCCGCCACCCCGCTCCGCTCCGGCCGGGGGAGGGGGTGGCGGGGGCGCGGCGCGCGCCTGGCTCCCCGCGCGCGGCGGGCGGGTGTGCGCGAGTAGATGACGCAATACATCTGACGGCACTGAGCAAGCTGCGGTGAGGGAGAGGCGCAGCGAGCCAGCGCGCCGCGGCGCCCGGACTCGCTGCGGCTCTCGTCGAGTTATACATCAATCTGATACCTTTTTCCGTGTTCGCGCTTCAGCTCGCCACTGTACTTGGACCTACTTCCTACCAGCTCTATAATTTCGGGAATGCTACTAGCGAACATCGCCTGCAACAGACCACGGTGTCGGTCGGAGGCGAGTCTGCGCGCGGACGCCGTCGTGGCCGCAGGCGCACGACGGGGCCCGCCTCGAGTCTCGGTATCGCTAGGTGTCGGAGAAGTGAGGCCGATAGCGGAGCGAAAATAAAAGAAAAGGAACGGGTGTGTGTCTACCGTGATGTGAGCAACTGAACACAGCCAGGCACAGGTGCGCATGCACGCGAGGGGGAGGGGGACGCGGCGCGGGCCCGGCGCGCTGCGGGGCGCGCTACGGCGCTACGGCGCTACGGCGCTACGGCCGCCTGCGGGTGCGCGCTGACGCGGCGCGGCGTGTATGGCGCGCTGCGAGACGGATCCCCTGGCAGCACGTCGGTGGTCATCACGTAACAAAGCAAAAGAAAAAGAAAACATCCATGCAATAAATCATCGATCGAAGGGAAGCTCGTCTCGTACGATAGATGCTCCTCGGAAAGCGTTAGAAGGTTGCACATAGAACGGCGACCGGATCGGCCGGATCGGTGACCGAGCGGCGGCCGGCCGTCGTCTCCCGGCCGGGTCGGACATGCTCTAGTGAGTGCACTAACAGGCTTACGGTCATTCAACGAGCTGTGCGTTAAACCAGTAAGTACAGATCTCTACCAAGTCCCATGTGAATTGTTATGGTAATCTTAATATGATAAAGAATCGTTATATTTCCTTTTGCTTTGTTATTCAATACGGCTCTATGCAAGGAGTTGCAAGCGCAACGCGTAGCCCGTTAAAGTCTTCCAAGTACCCTCGTTTCGGCACAGACTGACATATCGAAAGACTCGAAGCGATACAAATAAGGCACATTAAAATAGTTACTCTTACTTGCCCTTCCTTGCTTTGAATTTTTAGAGATAGTAGTGAATTGAAGTTTAATTAGAATAGATATTGTTAATGTTAGTAGAGGTATATGGGAATGAAACTTACCAAGCCGACGAGAAGAAAAAAAACCAAAAATGTTCTGCCAAGCACAGTGTGACAGAAAACATCACCGTAACCTACAGTGGACATGGTGACAATCAGAAAGTACACACAGGTCCAGTACGATAATGATTGCGCATTGTCAAACTCCATTGGGTCACCAGAATTTTCCAACTGAAACAAGCCAATTTATTGTTATGGAGGAATCTGTGATACTGGAAAGAAGTCGACCAACGTCAACGTCCTTGGTTTTGATGGTATACATAGGTAAATAAATACAACTTCATTATATTTTGTTAGTTTATCCCATAGACATAATATTACTTACTGCCGTAAGGATTTATCCAGTTAGCCAATGATTTCGCTGTTTCTGTGCCTTTAAAAGGACCCAAAAAGTTGGAACTTTTGAGTCCATTTGCACATTTTGCAAAATAGCTTAACCCTTGACCACAATCATGCCTGATAGAAAGCAATGATAATATCTAGATTTAAACTTGAAATGCAGATGTCTAGAGAACGCTTATTAGCTTTTCTATCAACAGTCAAACTTATTCGTTGGTTAAAGTCATGTTTATTGATTTTTGCAAGCTTTTATTTAGCTTGACCAGTTTATTTATTTATTTGTTTGGGTCAAATCTTGTAAGATGAATTAGACCCACTTCCCGGTTTCTGATCGAGCTGAAATTTTGCATTTATGTGTAAATCGGATGACAATGCAATATTATTGTGACATGGAGCTGATCTGATGATCGAAACGGAAGATGGCTATCGGAACTCTGTAATAAAACGACGTAACCCCATCGAGTTTGGGCTCGTTTGATTCGTCATAACAAGTACTCTGATCCTAGATGGTATCCAGAGTCTAATAATGTAGCTACTAAAAGCTTGCATTTAAAAATAAAATTTTTAATTTCCACTTGTTTTAATTAAAGACTATTTAGTTCTATTGACTACTTATATATACATATACTAGCTGATGCCCGCGACTTACTTACGACGTCTGCGTGGATTTAGTTCATAACATCCCGCGGGAAATCTTTGTCACCCTCCAGGTTCTCAACTATACCTATCCAATAAATCACGTCAATCCGTAGCTTTGTAGCAGGAAACATTTGATCGTCTTGCTCGCGGCATTGTTAATGATGATTCAAAGAGAAAACATATTACTGATGATATTATCAATTACGTTAAACTATAATTTTTATAATTGTTTTTACCATAATTAACCAAATACAAAATTACGTTTAGCTGTCATTTACGTTTTGTTCTTCCACTGTCATTTTCGTTTCTTTATTCCATGTCAGATGCATTTTTGTTATACCAGGTTTTATATTGACTTGACGGAAACGCGGTCGAACGGGATAAAAAGTATCCTATGTCCGTCTCCTGGTTCTAAGCTACCTCTCCACCAATTTTGAGCCAAATCGGTTCATCCGTTCTTGAGTTATAAATAGTGTAACTAACACCACTTTCTTTTATATATATATAGAAGATATATAGATATATAGATAAGATAGATATATAGATATCGGAAAATGACAACTTACTAAATGAATGATGCCGGCCGCCGTAAGCCACACTGATATAAAGATAGAGACTAATTGCGCCAACCGAATTGAGCTCGATGTCTTTAATATATTGAGGTACTGCAAAATATCAGGCACGGTCATTAAGCGTAGAGCACGAAGAAACCTTAGCCCTGCGGAAGAAAAAATGAGGGTAGGTGTATAATAGAACATAACAATTGCAATAAAAGACGTGTAAGGTGATGAGTGGTCAGCGAGCGAAAATTAAATCTATTAGAGTTTGTGTTAATACTTAACGTCATTATTATGACGTTGATTTGAAATAAAGAAAGAAACTGCATTTAACTGGTATTCAAATCATCGACTTGGTAGGTTATAGAACTTAATACCGCGAACTGCACCCAAGAAATACAGAATTGTCCTTTACTTTTTTACAGTTCTAATAGCTTAAAATACTGCTGCTAATTTACTATTGTAACTAAGTGATATACATACAGCAGTAAAAGTCTTGAGAATACCAATTTCTTTGTCTACTAATGGCGATAGACTGCCTGCAGTCAAAAACCGCATTTGATGAATTCAGCCTTACTATATTTGTAGTAGTGTAATCTGAGTCATACTATACTAAATAGGACACATTTCCATCTGTCTGTCGTGCATTGTGTATATGGCTTTAATTTTCGACCCACTGACCTCATCCAAAATCTCATTATAGCAAAGACTTACCTATCCACGTTCTATCCAGGTATATTGATACAAAGGATGGGGGTATCGTGAAATAATCTACAAATGAATACATCTCGAGCATGAACCATAGTTTGTCACTAGCTGCTATAAACTGAAAAAAAATAAAAACAAGTGAATATATCTGATTAAAAAATTTATAAAACCTACGACGAAATGCAGCGCCTTTGGTGGCCAATTATAAAGAACTCAAGATTAAGCTTCAAAGATTATAGGTATTTAAAAATATCTAAGAAACTTCTCCAAGGTACTACCTGTATAATGCAAAAATCCGGATAAAATTGGCCCAACAGTTTTCAGATCAAATCACTTTATTTGATCATCACATGTCAATACAGGCGTTGCAAAATAATTAATTGTTTTGAACAAATGATTTACCTAATACTAGGCAAGCTTCCCTAATACCAGGCAAGCTTTGGAAAATGGTATGTCACTCAATTGCAGCGCCGGCATAAGACTTAAGGTGGATTATACAGGTCTGCCCGCGAAATTCAAAAATTTGGTTTTTCGCAATTTGTAAACTAATACGACAAAGTAGGCTTATGGTACTCTAATTGCGCCAGTGGCAGTGTCATCTTCACAGGTTTATATAAAAATCTTTGCTAGAAAGTGTCCAGTTTAAGAAATTAGTCAGAATATCGACTCGAGTAGACTCACGTCCAACTCGATATTTGAATTTGTATAATGAATATTGAAACTTCGAATTTGAATTTCGCGGGCAGACCCGTATCATCAACCTTAAAATATTTAAGAACCTGCTCACATTCTCACTTACTCGTATAAAAAAGTAGACCATAAAAAATATGTTAAAGGCAAGGTCGATTTGCTGAGTAATATTGTCACTCCATTTCTGGCATCGCTCCACCTCCTCGCTAGAAACAAATAAGAGTATGTTTACAGGAAGAAGACACAAAAGGGTATACAAATATACACTCCAACATACGGGTAAGCTTCTAATACAGATACCAGCTGTAGTTGAGGGCTAGCGGACACTAGTCAAGAGAGATTTAAGGGCCGTAACACAATACACAGAAATAGAACCTCTAGTAGGTCTTTGCACATAGTTGTTACCACAGCTGTACACTGTACAGTCCACATGTTCTTCAACACATTACCAAGACATATGAAAAAGACCTGCAGGCCTAGTCAAGGTGCTTTATGAAACTTAATTTTGTCATCTTAGTTTAGATATTTTCTTAAAACTGTAGTTATAACATTGTACATATTGTAAATAACTGATCGTTTTCTTGTCTAGGCCTTAATACAGGTGTAGAAACTGTAGATACAGATTTAAGGGTCAAATTAGATGACAGCAAAGTGACTTTTAAATCACCTGTGATACGGCACTTAGATAGCCTAGACTTACAAAATTCTTTAGCGACCATAAATATAATTTAGAAATAGCAAAGGCTACTGAGGAGTATGGTTACAATACTTAGCAGAATTTCGAAGAAATATGTTAGTATCTTGACTACTATCAGCACAAGCCCAGATACAGAAGCTAACATTTACTATATCCAGCAAAACATTTGATATCACATTGATTTGTGGGACTCACGTATTCCTTATGAATTCAGCATTACAAGATATTTTATAATTAATATAGTAACTAAATTTTGCAACTAATCTAGTTAAAGGAATGGGTGTTACCTGGACGCGTCGATGAAGTAGATGATGAGCGATGCTATACTCAGAATGAACACCAACACTACCTGGAAAAGTGAAAAGATATCTGGTAAGATCATTATCATTTGGAATAGGTATTATCTGATTTTAAGGTTAAGGTGATTTTTTTTTATTCTCTCTTTTTCTTATTAAATTAAAATATTTTCATGTACCCATGGAAACATTTTAATTTATTTTTTTTAATTTAATTTAATTTTTATTATTTGTTGTTATAGCGGCAATAGAAATACATAATATGTGAAAATTTCATCTGTTTATCTATTACGGTTTACGAGATACAGCCCGCTGACAGACGGACGGACGGACGGACGGACGGACGGACAGCGTAGGCTTAGTAATAGGGTCCCGTTGGTACCCTTTGGGTACGGAACATTAAAAATGAACTTAAACTACTCTCGATTTTGTTTAAAAATTCTTAATATTAAACCATAAGAGATCTCGCGGCTGAGGAAAATGGCGCCGCGAGAACACTTTGGAAAATACCCACATCTGCTAGATTTAAATTATAATTATTCATCATTGAGGCTCGCATATATTTACTCCGTGTACCTACACTCCATTAAAAGATGTTGTGTGTCTGTGATTTCTTTATAAATATTTTTATTAGTTCTCCTATCCCCCTTTTCTCTTCTCTTTCGAGAAAAATTTGACTAATTTTTTTAAATTATTGTGATAGGGTTAGATGAAAACCAGATTTGTATAAATAGGTACTTAATTGGAGCGCAAAATAATAATACGCGGAGTTAGGGCTTAAAAATCCCACGCGAATCTTCTGATTTTCGAGGAAAAAAGGTAGCCTAGCTCACTCTCAAAGCAAAAAATCACGTAACTCCGTTGCTCTATTACTGTGTGATTGAAGGACAAACTAACACACTTCGTGTTGAAGTTTGGTGTTCATTATTCGAAAATCTTTTCTATTTACAGACGCCTCTTTTAATTTTGAAAAAGCCCTATCCAGTGTCAACCCTCTATCGCTCAACCACTTGTGTCTTTGGCGACCTGGAGCTCTCTTGTCTGCAATCCTCCCTCCCAGTACTGGTTTAATAATACATATTAGTAAGCATGTTTACTTTACCACACCTAATACTGACACGAAGGCTACTTTTTTTGTATGTTTTGCTGGTAATCCTCCGGCATGGTTAGCATAGGCATAGGAGACATAGAATAGAATACAATAATTTATCCAAATAAACTTTACAAAGTTCTTTTGAATCTGGCACTGGTTCGGAATGCCAACCGAGAATAATTCCAACCATAGAAATATAATATTCATTGCACATACCTTCAGGTAAGATTTTTATTGCCGATGGCTATTAAAATCGTGAAACAACAGCTCTTATTCAGAGATGCGGGTGATTCATATTATGATCGTATCAAATCATAAGATTATCAAGATTAACGTCTTAGTTTAGTACCTATTCGTGGTTTGCAGAATGACTCAACTTTGTGTAAAGCGTTATAATATTATGGACTCTCACTGCGAGTTCCAAATTTATGGGTCCCTAGCTATAAATCCCTTTTAAGTATCTTAGGACAGGGTGTTTTAGAGTCTATTATGTACCTATATGTCGCAGTATCTTACTGCGACATATACGTATGTCGCAGTAAGATAGTTGAAGCCGTGTTATAGCTATAAACCTAGGTTTATAGCTATATGAAAGGGATTTATAATATAGCTATAATACGAACGCGATCTAGTAATATAGCTATCTGACTAGACTAATTTAGTAAAATGGTTATAAAAGTATTTTGCCTAGGCTATGCCTGGCTGGCTTTGCCTAACTTGATGGGGTTACGTCGTTTTATTGCAGAGTTGCCAAAACCACCTTCCGGTTTCATCATGAGACCCTGAATATAAATAATCTAGGACAAGACTACTTGTCAACACTAATCAAACGAGTCTAAACACGATGGTATTACGTGATTTTATTACAGAGTTACCAAAACCGCCTTCCGGTTTCATCATCAGACCCTGATCAAATCAGACCCTGGTAACCATCTAAAAACAAAGTACTTATTCGTCAAGACGAATCAAATGAGCCGAAACTCGATGGGGTTGCATCGTTTCATTACAGAGTTCCTATGACCACCTTCCAGCTCCATCATCAGATCAGCGCCATGTCAAATTAATATTGCATTGAAAAATTTCAGCTCAATTGGTAACCGAGAAGTGGATCAAATTTAATTTGCAAGATTTGATGACAAACATCGTTGATGACAAACATCGGGACAGGTTAAACTAAATAAAAGTTTGTAATAAACACAATCCCATTTTCAATAATTCTAAGGATTACGCGTAACTTGATATGCATGAAGGCGATGCATGTTCATTAGTTAATGACTGTGATCATGATCGTGTTTTCAATTAGCGTTATGGTGACGCGGTATCAGGAAGACTTTATCGAGTAAATAATTTAGGAGCTGGCGTTTGGCCACAGTTTTCAACCTTCGTTATAATAATTCCAATTACGCATTTACTTCAAGATATGTCAGCAATGCAAATCATGGGAAGTATCTAGTATGTAACTAGCGAATATATTATGGTAGGATATATTAGGGTAGCGAATATATTTTGTCTGGTGGAAAGACAAAGACATGGCGTGTATAATTCGGGTTGAATGTTATTGCCATAGCCCTTCCATAGCCCGCTACCATCGTCACTTACCATCAGGTGAGATCGCAGTCAAGGACTATCTTGCCATCTAATTAAACAAAAAAGGGTTATCTACGAGGGCCTTTTTAAGACCTCCCTGGTCAATAGCGAGCACTGTGGTTTTTTCATAAGCGGGAGGTCTTGAGTTCGTTTCCTGGCGGTGAAATGTGGAAATTAATAATGACCCGGCCTATTTCTGATTGTCTGTGGTCTGGTCTGGGTGGGAAGCATTGGTTCTGCCTAGTTGTCACCCTATGGGCATACACGTGCATTTAAGCGATTTAGAATTCCGTTATCCCTTCCAAATTAAAACGATTCCTTCTATCTTAGATAACGCAGTCAAGCTTCTGTCATCGATTAGGTAATTAAAAGAACCGAGTGTAAGCCTGGTTTGTTTGAAGGAAATATTCCTTGAGTAATACAGATTGAAAGTCCACTCCTGAAGGGATGAACATGGGTGGTGAAGTTTGTTTGAAGATACATTTTTTTTTAATCCACGTGGACGAAGTCGTGGCTAGCAGCTAGTGTTAATAAAATGATTCAATTAGCATAGAGCCACGCGTATTGCATAGGTAATAATTAATATTAATAAAGAACACTTATTATTCACTTCGCGAACCCGTGCGGTGTGAGCTCATGATTGCATCCAATAAGGTGGTTGATGTAATGTTCTAAAATTACTGCAGGCGTTACTCTTGACTCCTATGATTGAAGCAGGGATTGAATTACCGGAAAAAGATACCCCTATTAGTGTTGTCTATCTCGCAAAACGGGCGGTCACCGCCTTATTGCGGAAATAATTTCCAGGAAGAAGAAATGATAGGTATCAAAATAATTTTCGGTATGAATGGATACTGTATCTCTTCGTTACCTCTGATAATTTTACAATTTCCCAATTTTACGAGACATTTCACCGCGTTTAAATTTCCTTTTATGATGACAGAAGGTCTGGCTTATTTCTCACGCAATGGATCAGCCTGGCAGTCCAAAATGTGAAATGCAACCTGCAGTATGTTTGGCACCATTCCATGCGGGCACGATATGTATAGGAGGTAATTATGTAGATTAGGCGTAAGTTTTATTGTAACATTTTATTTCAACTCACATATTTTTTTAATATTTTCATAGAAAAATTCTTGGCCCTGCCAAATTTTTTTCAAATTTAATCTCAATCTAGGTCGTGGCGCTAGCGGATGGGTGACGATGAAATCAATCCGTCAATGTCGTTCACTCTTGACCGGTCGGTTCTTTGATGAAATTTTTTTATGAATTTAGCCTCTCAATGGTATTTTTGTATTTGCTCTCAATAAATTGCTGAGCTCACGTCGCTCTGATCGATCACCTTATATATTTTCTGTTCCTGAACTGGATTTGTAAAGCCCAATAAATTATTATCTACTAAGTACTAACATACGTAAAGCCACGTTTTTTTAGTGACGAATAATCATGTTCCAATTTTGATATGTGCTTGGCTTTTGAGCTTATGCATAACTCGCAAGTTAAGTTGTACTTTTTAGGCCCGCTTGCAGAGACGCCGGGTTATGCTTAACCCAGGAATAAATTTGTAATTTTGACAGAAGCTTTATACAAAATCTGTCAAAGCAGCAGCTAACTCTGGGTTAAAAGGATAACCCAGCGTTTCTGCAAGCGGGCCTTACACAAGCAAACATAATATTGTTTATGTTATTTCTGGTCCTAAGACATTCTTGGACAACTTGGCAATTGTCTATAAATGTGTTGTAATAATTAACATATTATACTTATACTCGAAAAAACTATCGAGTCGAGTTTGGATTCAGGTTTTTGTCTTTAGTAGGTAGTTTTCAAATAAAAATGATTGGAACGGTTCAGATTTGATGAAGTTATGGAGTAACATCAACAAAAATTGAGGAGTTTTGACTTCCATCACCGAAGATATTCATCAGATCATCACCAAAATGGGACCAACCTTACTTATATGTCCTTTCAAATAAAAATAAAATTATTGAAATCGGTTCAGAATTTCAGATTTGACGGAGTTTAGAGTTACATCGAGAAAAAATACGCGTCGAATTGATAACATCCTCCTTTTTTGATGTCGATTAAGAAGCAAACCAGAGCCTTGCTCACAAATTACATAGCACAAATCTTAAGACACACAATTTAATTACCTATCAACAACATGAAGCACCTCAACCATTGTAATTTGGATGACATCAGAGTCTAGTGTAGGTATAGGGTATGGTATAGTCATACAATTCATCATGCCATCGAAGGTCATTGCACTTTCGTTTGCCTAGAATCGTGTAGGCGGTATCTATGAGTAATTTACAAACTGCTTGACTACCATGGTATTAGCTTTCTTAAATTTTTACTATACTCGCACTCGCAAGTTTAAAAAAAAAATTAAGTGGCACTCGGGACTGCCGCGGTAAAGCTATTGCATAGCATTTTTTATCAACTTATGCAATTATAATATTTATGCAATATTTTTTTTTGCGTGATAAAAATTATGCAAAAAAAAATTATTAAAAAACAAACAAACAAGAAAAGCGCACTGTCACTACTTCGCGAGTGAGATTCGAACCTGCGACATCATACAAAAAGCGGCCGCTCGCCCACTGCGCCAAACAGAGCTACTTGTGACCCTCTAAAATGTTGAACGCTTACTGAACGACGGTGTAAGGTTTATTTTCGTTACGGAATTTCTTGATACGGTCGCCGCGCTCAAACTGTTTGTCCTAGTTCAAAGCCCGCGATAAAAGCTATGCAATAGCTTAAAAAAAGCAAGATATTACTTCCTGCATTTACTCGAATGGGAACCAATATTATTCGAAAATTATAGTAGATAGTAAGTAATACCAACTTTTGTACACAACACTTAAACTCTACAGACAAAAAGGATTCCAAACAAAAAGAAATTCTCCATAAAAGTTTTATTCAAGAACCACGAAGCACGTTAATGAAAAATTTACGGCTATAATTTATAGCCTATAAATCATGAGGTTTTTTACCAATTTGTCGCAGCGAATACTTGATTTATTGCAAATGAAAATACGGAGGGACCGGAGACTTTTTGCGGCCATTAGCTAAGATGGTATCGTAGAGTTGCCAAGTGGGCGGTACTTCACTAAGTGGGGGCAGTTGCTAACTTTTTTCTCTCGTAGACATTTTAAGTTGGCACAATGAATGCTCGATTGTAGTTTTTTTTATGAATGAAGCCGTCTTTGGTATTTTGTTTAAAGATACCGTTGAGTTTTTGTATTTTTTTAAATACCTATTTATTTGAGGCGCAGCGCAGGACAGTGGGATTCTAAGATAAAGAAACCATTTCAGGCCGGCTCATATTGTATTTTGATTGTACAGATCAAGAACCTCCTTAGGTTATACAGTAGGTACAGTACAGTACGGTTGTACCTACAATGCTGAAATCTTCATAAAAACTTAAAAAGTCACACATTTTAAGATGTAGGTCGAATTACCAAATCACATTACATAAAATATGAAAATACTAGTCTGTTGACTAATTAACGCTTTCCAAAATTTGGATAGTTACAATGATGAAAAGGAATAAAATCAATAAATCTTTAACATTTTTAAAGAATTACTTATGTAGGTCAAATACTCGTATTATTTACCAGATCGCATAATATCATTGATAGTCCAGGGTAAAACCAAATCAGGTTGGGTTGCCGTTGACCTGCTTGTTGTTTTCGTTTTGCTATCGGAAAACTTTTCGAAAACAACGCGCTGTGGCATTTGTATTGAGACGGAAGTTGTTCCAGATTCTCATAATTGTAACTAAAAATATTGTGCCACTTTACCTACCGAAAACTAAAGTAGAAATTCCAATTTTTCTAATGGAAAATAATTACAAAATAAACGCATTATCAATAAAAATAGTAGGCTCAAAAAGCAACCAGAAATCCTGATGAAATAGCGATGACATATTATTATTAATGACTCCGAGAACTACTAACTGTTAAATATTGGATAGAAGCAGACGTTACTTTGCGGAAGTTCATGATTAGCAAGAAAAGGTTAGAATTATTTTGTAGCAAAATAATTCTAACCTTTTCTTGCTACTAACTGTTATCCAAGTTTTCGGAATCTTGTTTACATTACACTTCGTTATGCTTGAAAAGCTTCACTGGTTTGGACATTTTAAAAATTGGTAGAGGATTTAGCAGCTAAAACCGCATGAAGAGACGTCACCATAATATGCGAGAGATGACAAAGTGAACCTAGATAAACTCGAAATCTTAAAGTAACGGCAGATTTTGAAATGATGCTAGTTTCCGGAAATCCACTACCTACAATATTAAAATAGTTTTAGTAACGTCAGTAGCGTTTGGGTTAGTAGACAAGAAGTGTTTCTTTTTAACCGACTTCAAAAAAGGAGGAGGTTCTCAATTCGTCGGAATCTTTTTTTATGTATGTTCACCGATTACTCCAAGATGCCTGAACCGATTTGGAAAATTCTTTTTTTGTTTCAAAGGGTATGCTTCCTAGGTGGTCTCATTGAAATTTTATCGAAATCGGTCGAGCGATTTTTAAATAATAAACAGTGAAGTATATTATAATACCGTTTGAAGTCGGTTTTTTAATAATTTAATATAAAAAATTCTTTTTAAACAACCGACTTAAAACTCCCGCTTTAAGAGTGGGTGTGCGCTCGTTAACAGTAAACAGATTTGATTTTTACAGTAGTAGATCAAGTTTCAATTATCCGAAAAAAAACACGCAAGAATTACATCATACTGCCAAGGGACGTGTTTGGGCAAAAACATAAAATGATGAAATTTGTTCGATAATAAAAAATCGCGAAGTTAGGTCTAATTTTTAACCAATATTCATTTATTTTCAATGTGTTGCATATTACAGAGCCAAAATTTTTACATTAAATTCCGATTGATATTATCAAGAGAGTAGCCTAGCGAATTGAAAAGAAAATGAATATTTTACGAGTTACAAAGTATTTTGGCGCTTACTACACTCCTATTCCGCGCAAAACGCTTTCTTTTGTCGCGCCTCACATGAGGTTGTGGCTATGTTTTATCTCATCGCGAAATCTGATTTTTTTTGGGGTTACACGCGCTCTTAAGCTACATTACACGCACACTATACAAAGTATTTAATTTATTGTTGATATTTTAAAAACCGCTCGACCGATTTCGATAAAATTTATATGGGACCACCTGGGAAGTATGCCCTTTGAAAACAAAAAGAATTCTTCAAATCTGTTTACACGTCTTCGAGTAATCGGTGAACATACATAAAAAAATCCCGAGGAATTGAGAACCTCCTCCTTTTTTTGAAGTCGCTAGTCGGTTAAATATAATTTTTTATATTAAGTAGGTGCCGATTTCACCAACATCGAATAACGTTTTACCGAGGAATAAATTGGGTGTTTTGACAGTTTTTGTATTATAGAAAATACTGTGAAAATATCAAATTTACGCTCGGATAAGACTTATTTTACGTTTATGAAGTCGGCCCTAAATTATCGACCGAGCGAAGCGAAGGTCTTTGAGTCTACTTGAGTGAATTTGCACTTGTCCGTCCGTCCGTCCGTCCGTCTGTCAGAGCCTTATAACTTCTCAATTACTGAACGTGATTACTTCAATTTTAGATATAATATGTAAACCGATGGCCTCCAGCCGAAAATGGCTTAAAAAGTGATAAAAATCTTTATTTCAGGGGGGCTCTCATAGAAGCGAATGCGAAGTAAAATAATTTTTTTTGCATTTCATAGGGTTACAGTACCTCATTTTAAAGATAATTTAGAGCAGAGTACAAAAGTATTTTTTTTATATTTTTTTTCCTAAAATTGACGAAATGGCGGGCTTTCAAAGTGGAGATTTTATTCGAGGCTAGATCCCTAAAATCACTTTATTTTAAAAATTGAAACTTACACATAATTTGAGTTATATTCTGTACTTGAACAACAAATACTAGGATTAGATAAATATTATAAAGAAACGAAATTATTTAAGTTTTAATGGGCATCAATGTTTTTAACAAAACTTCACTATACTGTTAATAGATGGTGCTGTCTTTAATATTGTAAATACGCATCCCATCCACGAAAGCAGATGACGATTGACGTCATCAGATTCGGCACATTTTAATTACAATATAATATAGTTAAAACTACCTTATGGGAATTATGGGATACCGCGAGGTCTCAGTTCGGGGCGAACCACTAGTTACCCTAAATTATTATTTGACCATTTATTATGAGTGACCATTGACATTGAAGATACTTATTATTTAAGCTTTTTACATACAGTGCGACATGCATTTAGGTTTTAGCATATATTGCAACAGCCATAAAGAACAATTGCGTAAACTGTTCTTACATATTTATAAAATTCCTAATTACTAAAACAGCAGACCAGTGCAAATAATTCAGCTTTATTTCTGCATTATCTATTTAAATTTCCGTCTGAAGGCAGTACTCCCAGGTACCTTAGTCTGTTATTTATTGCGCATCCGGATTCTATAAGAGAAAAAGAAATATTGTTCCCCAGAGGAGTTTACAAAGTGCATTGTTTAGTTCTCTAGGATAGGTAGGTACTGCAGAATAAATATTTGAATCAAGCATTAATTACTTAAAGAACAAATCTCAACTAGGATATTATACATAATATCTATACATATAATAAAACTGTAACTGGAAGATTTCTGTACATTTAATATTAGTATAGGATCCCGATATAGAACGACCTTCACCGAGCTGTTTAATGGATCAAACATATTTTTTATGTAATTTAATATATCAAAAAATATATTGCATATGGGTTGCCTAGCAAATTTCAGTCCAGGATATTTTTAGCTACCTAATTTAAAAAAAAAAATATATCACCGGTTTGGTTAATGGATAAATTCTACACCAATCGAAATTAAGCAGCCCATAGTATATGCAAAAGTTAGGTTGCCTATTTTTTCCTGTCACAACCCTTGGGTTGCCAGGTATGAACAGGTAAATCGATACTAGTAATTACCTACCTAACTACCTAACTTTTGCATATACTATGTGCTGCATACTTTCGATTGGTGTAGAATTTATCCATTAACCAAACCGGTGAAATATTTAAAAAAAAAATTATTAATTAAAAATATCCTGGACTGAAATTTGCTAGGCAACCCATATGCAATATATTTTTTGATATATTAAATTACATAAAAAATATGTTTGATCCATTAACCAGCTCGGTGAAGGTCGTTCTATATCGGGATCTTAGACTATATATTTTGAAAATTTTAATTGGGGGATGCTTTACTATCGATACTGAGCCCAAAACAGATTTTTATTTAATTTTTGTCTGTTGGTTTGTCCTCCTTTCACGTAAAAACTACCGCACAGATTTCTACTAAATTTTATACCGTGGTAGCTTATTACTCGGGTCAACATCTAGGCTACTTTTTATCCCGGAAAATCAAGGAGTTCCCGTGGGACTTTAAAAACTTAATCCACGCGGACAAAGTCGCGGGCATCAGCTAGTTTATTATATTTAAATAAATGTGCAGCTGATTATAGTTATTTGAAGGGCACATAAATGTTGTGATATCCTTAAAAAAAACAAAATTATTTATTTCCTATTGACTATTTTGTGGCTATTATGACAATTTAAGACTCTTCCATCGGTTCGGAAAGTAGATTCTGGAAGGAAATTAGAGCTGAAAAGAGCCGGCAAGAAACTCAGCGGCAGCGGCACTTGCTGGTACTAATGTGTATTCTTCTCAGAAGAAACAGAACATTCTCTTCACTCTCTTTATCAACCGATAGCCGTCCACTGCTGGACAAAGATCTCTTGCATGGACTTCCACAGGCCTCGGTCTTGCGCCGCCTGAATCCAGCGGCTCCCTGCGACTCGTTTGATGTCGTCGGTCCACCTGGTGGGGGGTCTGCCAACACTGCGCTTCCCGGTGCGGGGTCGCCACTCCAACACCTTGGGACCCCAACAACCATCAGCTCTTCGAACTGCCCATTTCCCCACCCCTTCCATTCCTGCCCCGCCCATTTCCACTTCAGTTTCGCGACTCGCTGAGCTATGTCGGTGACTTTGGTTCTCCTATGGATCTCCTCAATTCTGATTCGATCCCGCAGGGACACTCCGAACATAGCTCTCTCCATCGCCCGCTGAGTGGTCCTGAGCCTACTTATGAGGCCCTTAGTTAGTTAGTTATTCTGTATTGGCGGATTATTATCAATGTTTAGGCAAAGGAATATTAATTTTTCTTTGAATATCATGGAATTCCGCAAAGTAAAGCCTCCTGCTCTTATCCCATATTTCTACACAACTTAAGTACCTAATTGAAAATCTACTTATTCCCTGCAGGGAGGGAACCAACTACATAAGAATTATAACATTTTTAACCGACTTCAAAAAGGGAGGAGGTTCTCAATTCGTCGGAATCTTTTTGGTTTTTTATTTTTTATGTATGTTCACCGATTACCCGAAGACGCCTGAACCAATTTGGAAAATTCTTTTTTTGTTTAAAAGGGTATACTTCCCAGGTGTTCCCATTGAAACTTTATCGAAATCGGTCAAGCGGTTATTCAAATATCTATACTTATAATAAAACTGTAACAGGAAGATTTCTGTACATTTAATATATTTTGAAAATTTTAATTGGGGGATGCTTGACTATCGATACTGAGCCCAAAACAGATTTTTATTTGATTTTTGTCTGTCTGTCTGTCTGTCTGTCTGTCTGTCTGTCTGTCTGTCCGCGCTTCACGCGAAAACTACTGAACGGATTTAAATGAAATTTAGTACAGCGGTAGCTGATACTCCGGGTCAACATATAGGATAGTTTTTATCCCGATAAAACATAAGGTTACTCCAGGATAGGGGATGAAACTTTTTGTTGATTTTACTCCATAACTCAGTCAAATCTGAACAGATTTTAATAATTCTTTCTTTATTTGAAAGTGTGTACGACAAGAAATACAATGACCAATTTTGGTGAAGATTTGCTAGATATTATCGGAGATATAGGACAAAACTTCTCTCGGATAGTTCCAGGTCACTCGCATACGATATATACGTATATAGATCTTATTGACCTGAGCTATTCATTACATACTAATTTTAGACTAAGTATATCACTGACTTCCAGGCCCTAGCTCCTCAATCCTGATGGTGCAGTGTACTGCCCACCTAAATCATGGATATTTACGAACTGTCGATTGTGAATTGATATTGTAGGTGCCAAATATTTAAAATATAATAGTGTAGTGGAGCCGTAAAAGAGGACTCAATTCTGATGCTGCTGGGTACTGCTCACCAATGATAGGTAACAATTAGTATGAACTACTTAGCGTAGTGGCATAACGCAGCCGTAAAAATTTCGCGTCTTCGTTTTCCGTTTAATAAAATTTCCCACAGTAGCTTTGTATTCTTAGATGGCATCAATCTATTCAGCTAATTTAATTATCGCTCGGTTCGGTTTAGGAATCATCCACCTCCCTTCTCCTCCCCATGCTACAACTACTAATGGTACCAACTTCTCAATCCCGATGCTGCTGATGATAATACCCACCTAAATAGTGGGTGTTTACAAAATGTCGATAATGAATTCATATTGTAGGTACTAACCAAGTGAAGACTACAAAGTGGCATAGTGCAATCGTAAAAAATGTCTGACTCGCTTCGTTTGCGAGAATGTCGATTGTAGATTTCTTTTTAACCGACTTCGAAAAAGGAGCAGATTCTCAATTCGTTGGAATCTATTTTTTCAATTTTTTTATGTATGTTCACCGATTACTTGAAGGCGCCTGAACTGATTTGGAAAATTCTTACTTTTTTGTTTGAAAGGGTGGTTTTTAAATTTTACCGAAATCGGTTGAGCGGTTTTAAAAAATTAAGAAAAAAAAATATATACTTTGTTTTGTAAAAAAATTATATTAAATTATGTACTCATTAGTATATGGACTACACAGAGGCGTAGTGCGATCAAAAAAACCTTCGTGCTCGCTTCGCTCGCGAAAATATCAGTTTTCAGTTGCTACTGCGGGTGCCAAGTATGAACTACAAAGAAGCGTAGTGCAATCGAAAAAATTTGCGCTCGCTTCGCTCGCTAAAATGTGTCTTCTTGATTGGTATTGTAAGAACCAAGTATAACAAACCAATAAAGCAACGAAAACTGCAATATCTGGGACATATAATGCGTGGCGATAAGTACAAGTTGCTCCAACTAATAATACAGGGGAAGATACAAGGTAGGAGACCCCCTGGAAAAAGACGGACCTCTTGGCTCAAGAATCTCCGTACATGGTTCGGACTGAGTACTCGATCCTTATTCCGCGCAGTTGTGTGTAAGGTCCGAATAGCCAATATGATAGCCAACCTCCGGTAGGAGATGGAACCTCAAGAAGAAGAAGAAGAAGAACCAAGTATGAAGGAAACAGTTATGTAGTGCAGCCCTAAAGAATTTTGCGAAATGTCTGTTTTGGATTGCCAAGTATGGACTACATAGTGATGCAATGAAATTGTAAAAATTTTCGCGCTAGCTTCATTGGCGAAAATTTCTTAATTGTTGTTGTGAGTGTAATGTAACCAAGTATGCTCGCTTCGCTCGCGAAAATATCAGCTTTCAGTTGCTACTGTAGGTGCCAAGTATGAACTACAAATATGCGTAGTGCAATCGAAATTTTTTGATTGTAGATTGCTTTTGTCTATACCAATTAGTATGGACTACACAGAGGCGTAGTGCGATCAAAATATTTTCGCGCTCGCTTCACTCGCGAAAATTTTGGTTTTCGCTAATGTAGGTGCCAAGTTTAAACTAAAAAGGAGCGTAGTGCAATCTAAAATTTTTGCGCTCGCTTTGCTGTTGCTCGAAATTGTGTCTTTTCTTGATTGGTATTGTAAGAACCAAGTATGAAGGACACAGTTAAGTAGTGCAGCCCTAAAAAAATTGCGAAAATGTCCGTTTTCGATTGCCAAGTATGGACTACATAGTGATGCAATGTAATTGTAAAAAATTAGGCGCTCGCTTCGCTCGCGAATATGTCTTTTCTTCTTTGTTGTTGTAAGTGTAAACCAAGTATGGAGTACATAGTTAAGTAGTGCAGTCCTAAAAAATTTCGCGCTCGCTTCGCTCGCGAAAATATCACTTTTTAGTTGCTACTGTAGGTGCCAAATATGAACTACAAATAAGCGTAGGGCAATCGAAAATTTTTGCGCTCGCTTCGCTCGCGAAATAGTCGGTTTTGGATTGCTTTTGTCTATACCAATTAGTATGGACTACACAGAGGCGTAGTGGGATCAAAATATTTTTGCGCTCGCTTCGCTCGCGAAAATTTCGGTTTTCGCTTGCTAATGCAGGTGCCAAGTAGAAACTAAAAAGGAGCGTAGTGCAATCTAAAATTTTTGCTCTCGCTTTGCTCGCGAAATTGTGTCTTTTCTTGATTGGTATTGTAAGAACCAAGTATGAAGGACACAGTTAATTAGTGCAGCCCTAAAAAATTTGCGAAAATGTCCGTTTTCGATTGCCAAGTATGGACTACATACTGATGCAATGTAATTGTAAAAAATTAGGAGCTCGCTTCGCTCGCGAATATGTCTTTTCTTCATTGTTGTTGTAAGTGTAAACCAAGTATGGAGTACATAGTTAAGTAGTGCAGTCCTACAAAATTTCGCGCTTGCTTCGCTCGCGAAAATGTCTTTTCTTCATTGTTGTTTTGAGTGTAAACCAAGTATGGAGTACATAGTTAAGTACTGCAGTCCTACAAAATTTCGCGCTTGCTTCGCTCGCGAAAATGTCTTTTCTTCATTGTTGTTTTGAGTGTAAACCAAGTATGGAGTACATAGTTAAGTAGTGCAGTCCTAAAATATCGGTTTTCAGTTGCTACTGTAGATGCCAAGTATAAACTAAAAAGAAGCGTAGTGCAATCCAAAATTCTCGCCTGCATCACTGGACTGTAGTCCAGTGATGCAGGCGAGAATGAAGACCAGTTGCCAATCCATCATTGAAGACCAGTTACCAACTCCTCAATCCTGATGCTGCTGGTCCTGCCTAAATTGTGGGTATTTACAAAATTTCCATTTTGAATTGATATTGTAGGTTTGCAGGTACCAAGTAGGTACAGAATATTATATAGTAGCGTAGTACAATCGTAAAAACCCCACGATTAACATAAAACAATTCTTTTTTATTACTTTTTCCACGCGGACGAAGTCGCGGGCATCAGCTAGTCAACAATAAATTTTATACTTTGTAGTGGCGCAGGCGTTTGAAGTCGGTTTTTAAAACATTTTTTTTATATTAAATTATAATCAATACAGTTTACTGATCACCTAATTAATACTCAGAAACTTACCGTGATAGATTGTGATCAGTAAACTGAATTGATTCTCAAATGTACCTACTGTTATCTACAATAAGCAAATGAAAACAATAAAATTAAACATTCCCATCACATGTATGGTTATTAGATTAAGCTGAGTACGCATGCACACACTACAACCAACGCAATCCAATTAAAGGAATCCAATTATGCAGATCCATAGCACGCCACGCCATCTTGCAAGGTTGTAGCCTTGACTTAAAAGGGCTGACGATTTGCGATCAGTCGTAATTTCATGTCTAGTAAGCAACCTTTTCCTTACTTTGACGACCTCCGAGTATCGAGTAGAAGTTGTAAACTTGCCTAAGAACTAACAAGGATTTTGTTTTGACATTTATTTGTTTTATGCAAATGGTATTAAGCATGATGACCGATTTTGAAAATGGATGAATGCTTGGATGCTTTGATCTAGGTAAGTACTAAGTATTTCGAAAACCTTGACCAAAAATGTCGAAAAAAAATAACGAAACCCCTCCCCCCCCCGACTCGCACTTGGCCGGTTTTTTATATAAGTTTGACAAAGTTTAGGATAGAAGTGACGTATCGCTCTGATTGGTGTTCAATCAATATGGCGGATTGCTGTATTTTATAGTTTTATACTAGCGGCACGCTATGATGGCCGGTTTGACGTTTGTCCGCTCATGAAGTTCCGTTAATTGATAACGACTTTGAAGGAAATAATTGTATTACGTTATTGACGATAGTGATGTGCAGAGATTCATAAATTTTATCGAATGTAGTTTTAGGTTTAGGACTCAAAATTTATTAATTTATAAATTTTAAACCGGCCATCATAGCGTGCCGCTAGTATAGTTTATGTCAATCTCGCTCAAAATAGAAAAATAAATACGTACGTTTTTTAGGGTTACGTACTCCGTACTAAATACGGAACCCTTAGAGGATCACTTCGTTGTCCGTCTGTCTGTTTGTCTGCCTGTTTGTCTGTCTGTCCGTCCGTCAAGACCCTTTTTCTCAGGAACACGTGGAGGTATCAAGTTGAGATTAATACCAAATACTCAGGTATGCAATCCCTTGCAGCAGTAAAAAAATCTAACTTCTAAGTCGACGCATTCAAAAGATACAGCCTTTTATGCTCCGTTTATGCCGCATATTTTGACACTTGCAAGGGAATCCAAACCTATAGGGTACTTCCCGTTCACCTAGAATCATGAAATTTGGTATGAAGCAATGTCATGTAGCACAAGTAAAGGAAACTTACGAAAACCGTAAGTAAGAAGAAGTAGTAGCATCACAAAAAAAATTTTTTTTGCGATTATAAACTTATTTGCAGTTGGTAAACTAACCGCTACCTCAAAGTTTGTACGGAACTTTAGGTGCGCGAGTTCGACTCGCGTCTCGCACTTGACCGGTATTTTTAGGGTTCCGTACCCAAAGGGTACCAACGGGACCCTATTACTAAGCCTACGCTGTCCGTCCGTCCGTCCGTCCGTCCGTCCGTCCGTCCGTCCGTCTGTCAGCGGGCTGTATCTCGTAAACCGTAATAGATAGACAGATGAAATTTTCACATATTATGTATTTCTATTGCCGCTATAACAACAAATAATAAAAATTAAATTAAATTAAAAAAATTAAATTAAAATATTTCCATGGGTACATGGAAATATTTTTATTTAATTTTTTTTAACGGAACCCTAAAAGAGCGAGGCCCGACTCGCACTTGGCCGATTTTTTATAATCCATGAATCCTATTTAATCGACCGAGCGAAGCGAAGGTCTCTGAGTTTACTTGAGTGAATTTGCACTTGTCCGTCCGTCCGTCCGTCCGTCCGTCTGTCAGAGCCTTATAACTTCTGAATTACTGAACGTAATTATTTACTTCAATTTTAGATATGATATGTAAACCGATTGCCTCCAGCCGAAAATGGCTTAAAAAGTTATAAAAATCTTTATTTCAGGGGGGCTCTCATAGAAGCGAATGCGAAGTAAAATATATTTTTTTGCATTTCATAGGGTTGCAGTACCTCATTTTAAAGATAATTTGGAACAGATTAAGTACAAAAGTATTTTTCTTTTTATTTTTTTTCCTAAAATTTCTTTCTTAGGCTTTCAAAGTGGAGATTGTATTCGAGGCTAGATCTCTAAAACCACTTTATTTTAAAACTTAAAACTTACACATAATTTGAGTTATATTCTGTACTTGAACAACAAATACTAAGATTAGATAAATATTATAAAGAAACGAAATTATTTAAGTTTTAATGGGCATCAATGTTTTTAACAAAACTTCACTATACTGTTAATAGATGGCGCTGTATTTAATATTGTAAATACAGTTTTGCGTCAGCTATTCTTATTTTGTCTATTACTAATTATGTTATTCAATTAGCAAATTATTATCAATTAAAGTATCACGTTGTTTTTGCAAAAGTAAATCCGTTTCTATTTACAATAATTAGACGTTAGCACCTATTTACTACCATATGATGGTACTGTGTCTATGAATGTAAAGATGAGCGCGCATCTAGAAATGCTCGCCGCAGAAGCCGCAAGCGCGCAGTCATGGCAGTTTATAATTTTTTTTTTATTATGAAATCGTATACTACGTAACACCCGTTCAGCGAACCAGCTGAATTTTAGTAAAATACTGTAGGCATACGCATCCCATCCACGAAAGCAGATGACGATTGACGTCATCAGATTCGGCGCGTTTTAATTACAATATAATATAGTTAAAACTACCTTATGGGAATTATGGGATACCGCGAGGTCTCAGTTCGGGGCGAACCACTAGTTAGATAAATTCATAATTTCGTTGATTCTTGGTTGCTGTCATCGTGTCTAATGGAAACTTTTAAACATTAATTCTTCTTCTTCTTCTTTATCAACCGAACCAATCAATCAATCAATCCATCATATAAACTCATCGTTGCGCACTACTGGACAAAGGTCTTCTCTCAGACTGCAAAGTTAAAGGCTAGTACTTGCGGGTTAGCGCACTTTACACACATTTGAGAACATTATGGAGAACTCTCAGGTAAACAGGTTTCCTCACGATATTTTCCTTTACCGTAAAAGCACTTTACTCCGAGATGTTAGGGGTGCGTGCCTGGATTCCAACCCCGGACATCACGAAAAGAAAATAAAGTATCAAAGTAAAATTTAAAAAAAAAATCAAATTAATTAGAAAAAGTCTCAAAGAAATATCTACTATTCAATCGGATATACTCGTAAGTATGTATAAAACCGTTGGACCGATTAAACATGAAAGGGCCCGATTCGCTCTCATTCAACATCAGTGGCTATTGAGATCAGAGTTTATGATTTTTATATTTGATTGCAAACTCTTTGATTTATCTATATTTAGCTTCATATTATATTACTTGCCTCCCGACCTATTTAGTTTACACATAGTACTATAGGATTGCATGGTAATAATCTTAATATATATAAATTACGTGTCACGTTGTTTGTCCGCGATGGATTCCTAAACTACTGAACCGATTTAGATCAAACTTCGTAACTATCTGTAACTTGGTCCAACTTGAAAGATAGGATAGTTTTTTTGATTATGATAGTTTATTGGTTTTATTTATATAGATAAGTTGGCGGTACGAAGTTCGCCGGGTCAGCTAGTAATAATATAAAAATATTAACAATTTGCTTACCTCTTCCGTTCAAAGTTAAGTTAGCAATAAAAATTCATGGTAAAAAGAAAAAGTTCAAATCTTCGTTTACACTGCGTAATGAAGAAAGTTTTGTGTAGTGTAGGTGTAAATACCTACTACGGTGTGCTAAATAAACCCAACACAGTACTACCTATTAGCTTTGGGAGTATATTAGCGGCACTTCTGGCATAACGTGTTGCCAGTTGCCACTTATGCCAGCCAATACAGCCATTGGTTCTTGAATAGTGTCTCTTAGGGCATTATGCGATTAGGTTTCCTAATTTGGGATACTCTTGCATAATGTTATGACATTGACTCCAGCTAATACACCCTGGAGAATGTCTCTCAGGGCAGCCGCCAGCCGGCAGTATTAGGTTTATAGGTAGGTAAGCTACTTTCGTAGGTGCTGGTGTATTTAGGGTCTCTTACGTCAGCGTGGGAATAGATTTATATTAAGCTAATTTATTTCTCTTTTCCAAGCTGAAAACATATAAAAACGTTGAAACACATTTAATTTCGAAACCGTAACATTTTAAAGTCGAGAAGCGTATTAAATTGCATCAAAATCAACAAAACTCCGCGGGCGCTGAACGTAAAATAACATTTCCGCGGGCAATTTAATAAATACGTACACTTATAACCTCCGTTACAATTTTAAGAGTGTTTCGCGGAAAATCTATGAGGAAAAAGCAAATTTAAAAAGTTTTGAGTGTCGTGGAACACTCGGCTGGAACGAAGTTCAGAATCACCGCCATCTCTCGCCACCATGTTAGAACCTTCTCGTAAAAAACAGACATTATAGACATTATTTAGTCGCAAATATTTTGTAATTTGTTCGGAATTTCTCTTCTATAAAACTTCGTTCCAAAAATTAAAAAAAATGCATAGTGACTCTGAGCACGGAAGACTTTATGAACCGTTTAGTAACCGTAATCACAGAATATATAATAGTACTACGTACAGAAGTTTCACTCCTTTGATGTTGACTACTTGCCGGCGCTTTAATAGCCTACATAATTATTATTAAATAGATAAATCACGCACGCAAGCTAAATTAGACTTTATCGCTTAGCAGGAGGGTCCATATTGCTTTGGATCTTTTCGCCTTCCTACGTCACGGACAATGTTACGTGGTTGCCTGGGGCTGTCAACAAAGAGTAAAAAATTCAGTAGGTATAACTTTTAACTATTTATTTATTTCACATCAGCTATTTAACTTTAATATAATGTCTTTAACGATTTTTTCTGTCTTTAAATTAACAATTGTTAAATTTAAGGGTTGAAAAAACTCCAAGGCAAACATATAATTTTAGTAAATATTGGGAGGGAAAACATGGACATGGACTCAAAAAATTAATATTAGTTAATAAGTAACGTAAAAAATGATAAATTAGAATCCTTTTCTGTGCTCATTAACCATCCATCCACAGAACAATTATGGTACCAACTACTTTTTGCCATTATTTCATTAGATAGATACCTATTTTAATGTTTACAACTATATCTTATAACAAATATACTAAACACTAAACGTAAACTATTTAAAGAAATATTTACAAAAACTATTTACGTAAGCAATGTTAAATTCACTAGTACGTCACTCGCCTAGAGCGCGCTAGCCCCGACCGCGGATTCAACCTGAGGGTGCGCGCGATTGTAGGTATTTAAATCGCGTAAGTACCAAGAGTGACACAGGCCTGCCGTAATAGTAGGTACTAAAGTTGTGAAGTTGTTTTTTATCCATAATCCCATAATCGTACCTATTATTATAAATACCCAAGTAAGTAGGTAGGTATGCCCACTAGAAGTGTATAGTAGGTACAACCCTATTCTATTTACCATTTACCAAAATATTGTTCGTCCGCGAATATTTATAAATGGGCAATAAAACGCAGGGGTGTGTAATAAAATTATCGAATAAATTTTATCGGTCAAACAAACATCGTTCCGTGCCTTTTTATAATTTATAAACTCAACCGTACGAATACTAAAGTCAGTACTAACTCCGTTTATTTTAATACGTACGAAAAGCATCACGGTATCTATGACATAAAATTATACATTCAAATCAATTTTGGGAAATGCTTGTGGTATTGGTTTAATTAAGAAACTGCCAAACCCCCTTTCAAGTTAGCCCGCCACCAACTCCTATAGAGTTACTTCTGTTAAATCACCCACTGTGCAGGTTTCAGCCTTTTTACTTGACGCCAACTGCATCGAAATTCGTAAATCATATTTTATAGTTTTTTCCGTTCTTATCACCAAATAGATCAATAAATCATCGACAGCATAGGTTCTTAGAAGCCTTTTTGCCAGCTGTCTTCTTCTTTATCATCTGATAGACTTCGTTTGCTTGACAAGGTGTCTTGCATAGTCCACACGATGTAGACGCCAGCAGCGTTATTTATGTATTCGGTGGGTACTTGTACCCTGAGACTGGTCTGATGTCGTCGGTCCATTTCGCAGGGGGTCTGCCAGCACCGCGCTTTCCAGTGCAGGGTCGCCACTCCAGCACCTTGGAACCATCAGTTCTTCGAACTATTCTACTTTCATGTGCAATTAACACAAACTGTATCCGAAGACATTTGTATTATTTGCAATGCAAAAATCAGGGAGACAGCATCAAGACCGGGAGCCGCAGCTGAAATGGCTGAATTCTGTAAGCGGCGCAAGTATGCCTCTCTAATCGAGAGTTACATATTTGTTCAGTTTGCTGTGGAGACCCAAGGGCCATGGAGTCAAAGTGCAAAAAAATTTTTACGATACATTTAACCGCGGTTAATTGCCTCATCTGGTGACAGAAGGGCTGGCTCATTTTTTGCGCAAAGGATCAGCCTGGCTGTCCAGCGCGGAAATGCAGCCAGTATTCTTGGCACCATTCCACGCGGGCATGATTTGTATAGTAATTAGATGAGTTTAGCTATAAGTTTTTTTGTAACATTTTAATAAAAAAAAATTATAAAAAAAATGTAAAAAGATATGTTTAAGCGCGTATAGGTTTTCAACTTCCTTGACCTCTTCCATTAGGAGGTTATTAGTGTCGGGTATCGGAGTCGGAACTCGGTGACGCTCACGCCTGTCCTCGTGTTTGTTCCACTTTCGCAGCGTTAATGCCAATCTAAGTTAACGCCTATATTAAGTTAGCGTTGGAATTTTTATCTAAGCGGCCTGTACATGTAACACTAACCTTTGCAACGTTTATTTCATTAATCTCATACCTCAACCTTTCTCCGGTCCACTAAAGTAGGACACAGGTCTTCTCTAGTAATGAGAAGGGCATAGTCTACCTACCCAGATCCCATCAGGCAGGCATCTTTGACTGTTCGAAAAAGTGCGATTTAAGTAATTAAATATCACTTGCTTTAACGGTGAAGAAAAACATCGTGAGGAAACCTGCATGCCCGAGATTTCTCCATAATGTTTTCAAAGGTGTGTGTGAAGTCTGTCCATCCGCATTTGCCTTAGAGCATTTAACCGACAACGTAGTGGACTGTGGTCTAAATCAGAACCGGAAACCTGTGCCCACAAGTGGATCGGAGCGTGTTGCGATGAACGAATGAACGAATAGGCAGGTTCTATTGTACCAAATACGAATTCTTCCTCACAGTCTGTCTGTGAAGCCTATTTGGATTGGGTCCAAGTGGATCGTATTTGGCGCTTCGATCAAGCCAATATTTACGGCCGAGCTGCCTTTCACAAACGAACTGTGTCAGGAAAACGACGACTCATAAAATTATATCGTGGGGTTTTACGGAAGAAGAAATAGCTAGAATTAATAGAGAAGACTAGACGGTACCCTCGACTTGTGCGCGTATTTAATATTTATCTATTATCTAT
Organism: Oeneis ivallda; assembly: GCA_029955525.1. Taxonomy (NCBI): domain Eukaryota; kingdom Metazoa; phylum Arthropoda; class Insecta; order Lepidoptera; family Nymphalidae; genus Oeneis; species Oeneis ivallda. The sequence goes on from JARPMR010000012.1 coordinate 22,080,406, forward strand.
TTATATAAAAATCAATTACTGTCTGGCTAAAAAAAACTCAAAAAAAAAAGGCTTGACCGATAATTTTTTTTTGTTTTGTTCTTTCTAGATACTATAGGGGTGGTTTAAAAATAAAAAAAAAATCGGGAAAACCCAAAAGAACGCGTACATCTCGAATAATACTTTAATAGATGGAGATGGCGAATAGATTCATATTCATGTAGGTTTTACTGTGCGATTCATTCTCCACAGCTGCAGGTGATGCCTATTTGGATGGCTTCCAAGTTAAATCTCAGCAGGTAGTATTTATGGCTATGCTGTACTGGGCGTAAACTTGCGTGGACCAAGTTCATCCACTCTCTCTCATTCAGTCCTGATCAGGATCCAAACCAGAGGGTTTGGATCCTGATCAGGACCTCGGAATCCAAATTAGTATTAAAAATGTTAACCAGTATCAAGTAGTCTAACCGCAGGTCTCCTCTCAGAGAAGGGTTATAGGCCATAGTCCACCACGCTGGCCCAATGCGAATTGGCGGACTTCACACACCTTCGAGAACATTATGAAGAACTCTCAGATGTGCAGGTTTCCTAACGATGTTTTCCTTCACCGTTGAAGAAAAGTCAGAGGTGCATACCTGGGATCGAACCTGCAAACTCCCTAATAGGAGACCAGAGTCCTAACCGCTAGGCTATCACTGCTTCTTATCTGAGAGGAGATCTGCGCTCAGTAGTGAGCCGTTGATGGGTTGCTAATGGTGATGATTAAAAATGTGAAAGTTTGTTGGTTGATTTCTTCTTCATTCACTCAGAAATGAAGCAACGGATTAATGTAATTTTTGGCATGGGTTATAGTTGGGGACTTAGGCTGGGATTTATAGATCGTACTCGACTAGCTCTGCTCCAAACTCAAGATAGAGTTAAAATGTCTTGACATAAATCTGTCTCGTTTTAACTCAGTCTTGAGCCTGAGCTCAGTGAGAGAGCCTTAGAAAGTGACATAGGCTTGTATCCCGAAAACACATAGAGTTTTAAACTCAAAAGCTAGTAGTTCCATGTTCCTAAGACAAATTGGAGTCACTGTAGACATGTTGCCATATCATCTGGGCGCCTGTGAGCCTAAAGTACGTTTTCAGAAGTTCAGGCCCGACTCCCGCTCGTATTGTTCAAAGCTCTGATATATCACAAGCTCTTTGTGCAATCGCGCTGAACGCCCCAAACGCGCCTAATTTAAACCTTTTGTCAAAACTCAAAAGGAAAAGCTCTCCAGTAGACACTGCAGAATGTTCATTCGTTTTCTGCATGAATTCCCTTTTGTATAACAAAAAGTACGTTACAAATAATGCTGAGTGTTCTTGAAATTATATTTTGACACTCTTTATGAGCTATAGTAACAAGGATTCTATACATATAATAAAACTGTAACTGGAAGATTTCTGTAAATTTAATATATTTTGAAAATTTTAATTGGGGGATGCTTTACTATCGATACTGAGCCCAAAACAGATTTTTATTTAATTTTTGTCTGTTTGTTTGTCCTTCTTTCACGTAAAAACTACCGCACAGATTTCTACAAAATTTAATACCGTGGTAGCTTATTACTCGAGTCAACATCTAGGCTACTTTTTATCCCGGAAAATCAAGGAGTTCCCGAGGAACTTTAAAAACTAAATCCACGCGGACAAAGTCGCGGGCATCAGCTAGTATTTACTAAGTTAGGACCTAAAGTACGGCCACCGAGAGAATACGTTTTTGACACCTGTCTGTTTTCCATACAAAACAAAAATATCCGGTTGACATAACCTTGTAATAGCGCAGTTTAGATTTAGAAAAATATTGTTTACCAAGTTATTTGACACTCAGTTTGGCACAAAATTATAACATCAATTGATTATTGATATAATAATGTTGTTTTAATGCTCATCAATTGTTAAAACGGTAAACAACCAGCAATAATATTTTTATCGTAACTGCAACGCCATTACAAAGTTACGTTGTCAGTTCAATCGCGATTCGCGACTTGTCAGGAACGCATTCTCTGAACGGCCGTAGTTTACCACAAAATTCTAAACAACGTATCTATCGTTGATTTCTATAAAGCTTTCCTCTACCGATATAACTTCATCTGTTTTTACAATAACGCGCCTTGGTGTTTCACTACACTTCAACATATCTAATGTTGAAAGCTGCATAGATTTAGGATTAATAGTCGACCTACCCTCGACTATTGGTTAGATCCCTAAGTCTAAGCCAGTAATTCCCAAAGTGGTCCAGGTGGACCCATAGGGGTCCACGGGAGACTCGACGGGGGTCTACGTTGGCGTGACAGAAAAATGGGGGTTCACAATTCGTAAGCGGGGGTCGATAGTGAAGCCGCCGCCGACGCGCCGTCTGCAACGCTTGTTCAGACGTGCAAAGGGACCAAATACGACTTGTGGGTGGTGTGTGTGCTTGCAATCTTGCATGAACTTGTTTGATTCTTCACCAATATAAATACGAATGCCAAGAATAAACGTTACTCATTTGTTCCCGGAATTTCGGAGAGAAAAGTACCTAAAGTGAATCGATCTTAGTGATTGCCAGCGACGGAAAAAGTAAGTAGGCTGCCTTTTGCTATACATACTTTTATTTTATTTATTACTTATTTATTTATTTAGAACAGAAATCCGAGAAAGGTAGAACTTTTTGTCCCTAATTTATTAGTAATTGTTTATTTCCCGACTGTGTGGTGTTTCACTAATATAAGTCATCTTTATTATCAACCCAGCGTGGTCTCCTCTAAGAGAAGGGTTACAGGCCATAGTCCACCATGCTGGCCCAATGCGAATTGGTGGACTTCACACACCTTCGAGAACATTATGGAGAACTCTCAGGTGTTACGTGTACGTTATTAATGTTTAATTTTGATTGCAGGTACAATTATATTTTGATTTACTATACTTACTTAATATAATATTGTAAAATATGATAACAATAATAATAATTAATAGTTACTTACATAGTATTTGAATAAATACAACACAAGAAAATATACAATTTTTTTATTTTTACCACTCCGAGTTTTCTAAATAAAATAAGTGAGAATTGATTGGTTTTTGTGCTGTGAGTAGATGTCAAAAATGTAAGCTTGAGATGGAATCACTTCTTTTTGAATGGTCAACTTTACTTTTGACATCCACTCACAGCACAATCAATTAATTAATTTACCAATCAATTCTCTTTTTTTTTCAAAGAATGTTGTTTTCGTGGTTGGAACTCACTCGCAACGCCAATTTTCATAATTTATCTTCACATTTTTTGTCGACTGGAAATATGATAGAAATTTAGCTGCAGGGGGTCCACCGGAACCAGCAAACTTTTGAAAGGGGTCTATGAGCAAAAAAAGTTTGGGAACCTCTGGTCTAAGCCATGTATTGCTGAGCGATGATTAGCGATTGACGTAAATAATAAAATGTTAATCAGCAATAACGGCTTTATAACGGCTTTATAACGGCCTTTATAACGGCTAAACGATTCCAATTCTTTCAGTCGTTCTGGTAATTAGCCTAATTGCTGCCGAGCTACGGACCCAGAAGTGCGATTGTCTAAAGTTATTCCATTGATCGTAATCTTATTCGATGATATTAGCGTCAAAGTAAAGTAAACCATAACAGCATTGAATAAGAGCTCAATTTCATGTATGCATTTTTATAAGTTTACGTATGTAAGATACGCTCCATAACGCTCCATATCGGTTGTACTGAATTTGTGACTTTAAATCATGTATTGATTTAAAGTCACAAATTCAGTCAAGGTTTATTTTACTTTGACGCTAATGTCATCGAATATGATTACGATCAATGGAATAACTTTAGACAATCGCACCTCTGGTTTCTGCCGGCCGGTCTGGTGCAGCAAGAAAGCTATGGTCCTGAACCCAGTCGCCAAAAGACTTTTTGGAAGTCCTCGCGAGTCGCGTTCTTATAATCAAAGAAGTGATTTGAGTAGTAGGTAGACAATAAACATAGTTCCGCTACCTACTCGTTTGTGTTTTTTAAGACCACCGAGTGCTAGAGACAGATCGCAATAACCTCTGATTGGCTTAATTCATGGCGTTCTTGCTGAATCAATGCATTTCAACCAATAGCGAGAGAGTACCAGCCAATCATCGGTGATTGCGATCGTTATAATGTACCGATGTTTTTTAAATAATCCCACAGCAGGCTACTCCTGGACTGAAGATGTGGAAATCTCTACTAGCTGATGCTCGCGACTGCGTCCGCGTGGTTTTAGTTTTTAAAATCCCTCGGGGACTCTTTGATTTTGGATAAAAAGCCTATGACACTCTCCAGGTCCTCAACTATACCCATGCCAAAAATCACGTCGATCCGTGGCTCTGTTGCAGCGTGATTGAAGGACAAACCAACAAACAAACACACTTTCGCATTTATAATATTAGTATGGTAAAGGGTAAAGGTGCTATAATACAGACAATTCGATAGCAAGTTACTCATGAACTGAATCTTCTTCTTCTTCTTCTTTGTCTACCGATAGACGTCCACAGCTGGGCAAAGGTCTCTTGCATTGACTTCCACAGGCCTTGGTCTTGCGCCGCCTGAATCCAGCGGCTCCCTGCGACTCGTTTGATGCCGTCGGCACACCTAGTGGGGGGTCTGCCAACACTGCGCTTCCCGGTGCGGGGTCGCCACTTCAGCACCTTGGGACCCCAACGACCCTTCAAACTATGTGCCCCGTCCATGAACTGAATAAGTAGACATAAAGGTTCAAGGCGCTAAACATCGTAAAGTCAATGGGAAGAGGAATTCTCTTACACTGAATATTTTATAATCAAAACCGGAGACCACGCCACGGTCCATGTGAGTGCGCTATATTTATCCGCCTATATTTACACCGCGTGTCACAGCGCGCGACATCGCTGCACGTCGATATAATCTTCGGCAAACAAATGACAACCTTATTTACAGGTGGAACACACATTTAATAATAAATTTTCCCTTGCACTGCAATCGGCGTAAATAGGCCGCAAAAGTAGGATATTTAAACGTTACATTAGCGACAGATATGATAAACTGACTTAAGTATAACCACAAGTCTTTTCCACGAACCTTTAGCTTTTCTGGAATAAAAAGTACACTATGCCACTCTTCAGGTCCTCAACTATACCCATGCAAAAATCATTAATGCGTGATTGAAGGATAAACCAACAAAAAACCTACTTACGGATAATATTAAATGGGGATTCCACCAGCTTGATACTGATGCTACTCCGCTTAAAGCGGCTCCTCGACTTCTAGTGCATACGAAGCAATAATACCTATAATCAGAAAGTCATCGATATGGGAGCAAGAGATTTGTGTTCACGAGGTAGGAAGAAGGAAGTTTAGGTATCAAATTGTTCCCAAATAGCCGCTCTATTCTGTCAACAAATCGCTGCTTCATGATTATATACCTAGGTATGCCGATTCCAGCATTATACCTACCTTTTTGCAAATTCATTGTATAATATTAAGCATTCTCACTATAATAACTTTGATTTGTTCAGCTCAGCGGTGTGTTTAATTAAAATTAAAGCGTTAATATTTTGTAAAGAAATTTAGTAGGTAATAGATATTTGGCCAGGCCAATTTTAGTATTTAAATTGATTTTAAATACTAAAATTGGCCTGCCTAGAGGTAGGTACACCTGCTTAGAGCTGATTGCCCTGACCCACGTTTTACAGAAAGCTTTTAGCACTTGCAATCCCATTTAGGATTTAACTTGTTTGCTTAGAATTTAAAATACTGACAAATAATGAACATCGAAACGATTACGGGCATCCAAGAAGATGAAGACATCAAGCTTGCAACACCCAATGAAGTAATCAGAGAAATTAATTTTAAGTTGGGTCCTAAAAAAGCTCCAGGATACGACTTAATTACGAGGGAAATTTTACTTAATCTTCCACGAAAAGCCATAGTTAAACGTACCACATTGATTAACGCTGCATTTAGACTTAAGCACTTTGCCCTTTGACAAATGAACCACGGGACCAGCAACGCGCCTAATGCTACGAACAAAAAAGTCTGCCACTTTTGGTGCGGGGGGGGGGGGGGGGGGGGGGGAGGAAACACTACATACACAGAACTGCACACTTTATCAATTCCATTTGTGTCATTATGGCACACAAAAGACAAAATCTCCAACACTATTATATTTACGCAGCACTTGCAATCCCATTTAGGATTTAACTTGTTTGCTTAGAATTTAAAATACTGACAAATAATGAACATCGAAACGATTACGGGCATCCAAGAAGATGAAGACATCAAGCTTGCAACACCCAATGAAGTAATCAGAGAAATTAATTTTAAGTTGGGTCCTAAAAAAGCTCCAGGATACGACTTAATTACGAGGGAAATTTTACTTAATCTTCCACGAAAAGCCATAGTTAAACGTACCACATTGATTAACGCTGCATTTAGACTTAAGCACTTTGCCCTTTGACAAATGAACCACGGGACCAGCAACGCGCCTAATGCTACGAACAAAAAAGTCTGCCACTTTTGGTGCGGGGGGGGGGGGGGGGGGGAGGAAACACTACATACACAGAACTGCACACTTTATCAATTCCATTTGTGTCATTATGGCACACAAAAGACAAAATCTCCAACACTATTATATTTACGCACACATATAGGTTAAATATAGTGTAAGACAGACAAAATAATTGCGATGCTACCATATCGATATTTTATATCGATAGTTTTCCTAAGAAAAAACAGAAAATTTCCTAAGCAGCAAAACGCACTCAAACAAAATTTTAATCATCTAACTCTTTACTTGGTTAGCGTAACACGTCTTTTTTAGGGTTCCGTAGTAAAACAACTACGAACCCTTACAGTTTCGCCAAGTCTATTGGTACTTACTGTGATAAGTTAGAGACTATAATCATTATATTATAACTAGCAAAAAGCTGAGCTTTGTGAGAGCTCGCGTAGTTTTTCTAACGGGTAATAATTTTTACGTTAATGGTTATAAAATTATATTTTCTTTGACAGATAACACATTTGGATATGAAATTAAATTACAATGTTAAATTACAATTTTAAATCACAAATCCATAGGCGTGATAGTTTTTCAGCGAAGTGTACCACAAAATGTACAGTTTGTGGGATAGTGATAGGTCTCGCTCCGCTCTTAAAACTATTAAACTTACTAAAACTTATTAACTAACTATACTAAAAATTATCTTAAAACTTGCTCCTCCGCATCATATGCCGATGCCGTGACAACTTATTCAATAAAATCATAATAATATAACGTAAAGAGGAAAACATTAAAAAAATGCAATATTTATATTTTTTAATCTTTACACTTTTTAGGGGTTCGAAGTAAAACAACACGGAACCCTTATAGTCTAGTCAAGTCCGACCGTCTGTCCACCTAAACATTCGAACCGATTAGGGTACTCTCAATTTACACAATATAGGCTATATATTTTATCCTTAAAACTTAAAAAGTTTCCGCTAAAATCAACATTTAGTTAATAAACAATACATTAGCGTTCGGCATAAGTTAAATAAAATTGAAGGGAGCTTTAATATATACATATCAATATTCCGATATTTTTGTCGAATTTATTTAATGTAATGAATTGGTTCATTTACATTTTATTAGGGCGAGCGGAGCGAGACCTTTAACTATCCCACAAGCTGTACATTTTATGGTACACTTTACTGAAAAACTATCACGCCTATAGATTTGTGATTTAACATAGTAATTTAATTTCATATCCAAATGTTATCTGTCAAAGAAAATATAATTTTATAACCATTAACTTAAAAAAATTCTTTTCAAAAAACCGACTTCTAACGCCACTTCAAAGTATAAAAATAATTTTAGTTTGTCCACGTTTGTTGAAGTCGGGCGGGCCTAAATACAAACTATGAAACCGATGCGCGACGCTACACAATATGAGAGACTCGTTAATAGAAGTCGAGCGAGCATCGCGAGTCGGTTTCATAGTTTGTATTTTAGGCCCGCCCGACTTCAACAAACGTGGACAGTTTGTCCACGTTTGTAGAAGTCGAAAATTATTTTTATACTTTGTAGTGGCGTTAGAAGTCGGTTTTTTGAAAAGAATTTTTATTTCAAGCTTTTAAGTGTAGTATCCTATGATTAAGGAGCTAGGACCTGGAGCTCCATGATGTAGTCCATACTTGTTACCTACAATAATAATTCGTAATCGACATTTCCTAAATCTCTTTATTTTAGGTGAGCAATATCCCTGCAGCATCAGGCTTGAGGAGTTGAAGGTGAAAATTTTTATGGGACCATTTCGCAAACATCCTCTGTCGATTAAAACAAAAATCACGCGAATCGGTCCAGTAATCCTGGAGAAATCGGTGGACATACATAGAAAAAAAAAAGAACCTCCTCCTTTTTGGAAGTCGGTTAAAAATTATTACCCGTTAGAAAAACTACGCGAGCCCTCACAAAGCTCAGCTTTTTGCTAGTTATAATCCTCTTTAGTTTATTGCTTGCTGATGAATTTCGATGCTTCTTCAATGAGTAATAATTTTTTTATCGTTATCGATCCGCACCGCAGTCACATCACTTTTACTAAATTTAAAAGTTTGCAACCTTGTGCACTATGTAACAAAATCTAATTTTGCAAAATGATAGGGTGTATAGTACGAGATCTGGCTGCAGAATATACATCTACGATGTTGCCTATCAGAATGTGACCGCTAGTATTTTTAATTAAATTAGGTACCACTGTACTTTATTTGTTCTACCGTACGTATGTTTGTTGTTGTTGTTGTTTGGTGGTCATTCTGTTACTACCGGTGCAAACAGTAGTAGAAACGACTTAATAAATAGGTACTCCAAAAGAAATCTTCCTTTTCAAAATAACAAATTTTAAAATTACAACAAAAATCAATATTGATGAAAAACAAAACCCCTTGGTTTTTACTTATATAACTTGGTTGGTTTACTTATATAAAAGAAAATATTAGATTTTATTCAAGTATTCAACCGTCTGTTACCTAATAATTAAACATTTAAGCAAATTAAAAATTTAAAAAAGTATCTTATATTTCCGTGACTCTTATTTAAAAAATCATCGGAGCCCTCATTTACACTATCATCGCAGCTATCACTTTCATCGCTACAAATATCAGATTCGTCGACATTATCGGAAGATTTGTTCATGAAATCACACAGCACACTCTTAACTTGCGTTGGAATCGAGTCTCTCAGGAACCATGTTGGTTTTAGAAAACTATCTAACTAATAGCAGCCAGCCATTATTTTCGCGCAAAATCTGATACATTCCGACTCAGTGGCATTTAAACACATCGAATTAACAGATTGTCCATAAAAATTGTTGTTTGAAAGATTTCCAGAACGGTGGAATGTGCGTTGAGTCTAAACCTTTAATTCTTTTTATGTTGCGTTTTTTTATCTATATAAACTAGTGGTTCGCCCCGAACTGAGACCTCGCGGTAACGGTATCCCATGATTATTCATTCAATCGATACATGATAACCAAAACTGACATTATTATTATGCCCGTTTTCACCAAACATACCTAAATCATCCCCTAAGTAGGAGTCTCTTAACGTAGGTAGCTCCTAAATACAATCCTAAGTCCTAACATCCGTCCCAATATCCTTTTAGGTGTCCCGTACAGGATCGTGATAAATAAGTTGACAGAAAACATCAATCACCTAACTTAAAGGTAGCCCGTAAAGGTTAGGGAACGTTAGTGAAAACATTGAATTATTATGTAGGTACTAACGAGTGAAACCGGGTTACGGGCATCTGTACAAATCGTCATCTATCGACGCGAATAGAAAATATACAATATTTAACTAAAATTTAACTAAAAAATAATTTTAATTGAATAATATGGTACAAAAAAAATTACAATACAATTATTGTATTATAATAAGTAACTAAATAATAATGGTCGACGCAAAACTGTTTTTGGGATAGGTCGTTAGTCGTAACTCGTAGTTCCATGGGAATAGTTACTGACTGCGCCATCTATTAGCATTATTGTGAAGCTATGTTGATGCTATATTATTACTGATGTACATTAAAAATTAAATAATCTCGTTTCTTTATAATATTCATATAATTTTAGTATTTGTTGTTCAAGTACAGGATATAAGTGACCTAAAAACATAAAATCAGTTTGAAAATCCATAGCGGATTTTCCTAGAGAGCGTCTTCAAGCGAGCGTATAAAATCGCCACTTTGAAAGCCCCCCATTTCGTCAATTTTAAGGGAAAAATTAAAAAAAAAATATTTTTGTACTCAGTTCAAAATTATCTTTAAAATGATACGTAACAATTTTATGTAACGCGATATTTTTTTTTTTACTTCGCATTCGCTTCTATGAGAGCCCCCCTGAAATAAAGATTTTTATAACTTTTTAAGCCATTTTCGGCTGGAGGCCATCGGTTTACATATTATATCTAAATTTGAAGTAATTACGTTCAGTAATTCAAAAGTTATAAGGCTCTGACAGACGGACGGACGGACGGACGGACAAGTGCAAATCGCTCTAGTTAACTCAGAGACCTCGCTTCGCTCGGTCAATAAAAATGAATGTTGGTAAGCGCATAACTCAAGAATGGATGGACCAATTCGGTTAATTTATTTTTTTGTATGTTCCTTAAGTTCCACGGAAGGTTTTAATACAAAAACAAAAAAAAACTAAATTCACGCGGACGAAGTCGCGGGCATCAGCTAGTGTTATAATAAAAATATCGCAGCTGTTCAGTTGAGAACACTAGCATTCGACGCATGCGCAGTGACTTTAAGGCCGACTTGCACCAAACTGCTTAATCATGTTTAGTTAAATTTTCTATACCTGTCCTTCTCATGTCCACTCTGAAATAGTATTGTCAGAAAGTGACAGCATTACAAAATTTAACTAAACATGATTAAGAAGTTTGGTGCAAGTCGGCCTAAATCATCGCGGTCGTACAGCTGGCAATCGCTATCCTCGTCTGACTAGTTAATGTATACGCGCTAACTCTCTTTCACTCTACATTAAATTAATATTTACCATCTTTAACAACCAGCAACCCTTATTTGCGGCCAGATTTAACTAAGCAATCGTATATCATAATAAACAGAAATAATTAGCTTTAATTTGATATAATATAAATAATAAATATACGTTATGAACGTATAAATGTATCAAAATCATACCTGTATATACTTGGCTACGAAGAGGAGCGGCCAAGTGCACAACGGCATCCGTGATTTTTCAGTCTTTATATAGGTATATTGCCGTGAAGAGGACGATATTTTATTTAAAAAATCAGTGAATGAATTTTTTTCCGAAAAATCAATTAACAATAATTTAATTAAAAATAATAGCAACCACATTTTGATAGGCAACCTGGTAAATGTTCTCTTCATCATAAATATATGCGTAAAAATTTGGTTTATAGCAAACCCTTGATGAGTGCACTCTTGAGAGGGAATTCTGCAGCCGGATCTTAGACTAGTAGTCTCGTGTACACAGTTTTGCTTGTCAATTTGTTTTTTGTTATTCATTTTTCGAATCTGGACCTAAGTTCTATGTAGTGATGGTTGAAATTGCTATACAAGAGTAAAATAGTAGTAAGTAGTCTCGTGTTGTACTTGCGTGTTCAAATTTAAACCTTATTTGTAGCAATCAAAGGTTGAAATTGTTTAAAAAAGAAACAAAAAGTAGTCTCGTGGGGAGTGTGGTTACGTCACAACTCAACTTACGATTATCACTCCGATTTTAACGAGATATTACGTACTAGATCACCTAAACGATGAAATTCTCGATTATTATTTATGATATTACTTTAAATATTTTTAATAGAAAGAAAGAAACAATAAAAATACTTCCAAATGGAATGTAATTCCCTATTTTTGTAAATTTGAGGTATTCATCTTATTCCTGCACATGTTAAGCGCTCAGATCAGCATTATTCACGGAGCACCTACGAGTGCGAAAACGATTCATGTAATGATATAATCGATTCGAAAACAGTTTTTATAAGTGCACAAGATTTGAATCCATTACATTGTGGCAGAGGGGAAGGATCTTGCGAGGCGAGTCCAATTACGGTAGTAAATATCATTCGTCTATGACTTTGCCTGACCTGTGGAAAGTTGCAGAAGTCATTATGATAGCTAAACCGGGAAAGCCTCCTCATGAAGCGACATCATATAGACCTATCTCCTTGCTGCCTATTATGTCAAAGCTGTTTGAAAAACTCTTACTTAAGAGAATGAAACCAATTCTAGATACTAAAAACCTGATACCAGATCATCAATTTGGCTTCAGAGAGAAACATTCAACAATTGATCAAGTCCATAGAATTGCCAGTATTATAGAGAAAACAATTGAAGAAAAAAAAGTGTGCTCCACTGTATTTCTTGATATTGAAAAAGCGTTTGACAAAGTCTGGCATGAAGGTCTTATTTATAAAATTAGAAATATGCTACCCAAGGCGTTTGGAGATATATTAGAATCTTATATTACAAATAGAGCATTTAGAGTAAGATAAGAAGAAGCCTACTCTGAACCTAAACCTATAAAAGCTGGAGTTCCGCAAGGAAGTGTTCTAGGTCCGGTCCTGTACCTATTATATACCTGCGATATCCCAGAACTCGAAAATAATACCATTGCCACTTTTGCTGATGATACAGCTATTATGGCTATAGGAGAAACGCACAGTGAGGCAGTGGAAAAAGTACAAACAGCGCTAAATAAGGTGTAAAATTGGACCAAAATACGGAGAATAAAGTTGAACGAAGCAAAATCAGTACATATTGATTTTACTAATAAAACAGGAAATTATCACGCTGTTTTCATTAATGACAAACAAATTGCATACGTGGATACAGCTAAATATCTAGGAATGACACTTGATGTGAAGTTACGCTGGAGGGCTCATGTCAAGACAAAAAGAAAAGAACTTGACTTAAAGTATAAAACGTTGTATTGGTTACTGGGAAGACATTCCTCACTATCAATACACAACAAATTAATTATAAACAAGTCCTGATGCCGGTTTGGACCTATGGAATACAGCTTTGGGGCTGTACCAAAAAGACTAATATTCAAATTATACAAAGGTTCCAAAACAAAGTACTGAGGAATATTGTAAAAGCTCCTTGGTACATCAGAAATGACGACATTCATCGGGACCGGGAAAATTGAATTCGTCGACAAAATTATACCAAAATTTGCCGAAGCCCACGATAAACGGCTTCACCATCATGTTAACGTTGAAGCAATCCAGCTGCTTGACGTAACAGAGCTAGTGAGACGATTAAAACGAACAAAGCCTTTTGAGTTGGTGTACAGTTAAATTAAATAGTGAATAGTGAAATAGTGATAGTGTAGTGTTAGTGCTGCCTGAAAGAACACATGAACAAAGTGTCTCTAAAAACTATTATCAAGAACAACTAAGATGTGTCATTGGACAATCTCTTAGTATATAAGATAATAATTTATAAGTTTAGGTTAAATTAAAATTACTCATTAGCCAACTAAGTTAGGCTAGATTGTAATCGAATTGAGCACCACTTTGGTACTCAGTATCAGGAAAAAAAAAAAGAATTTATATTGAAACTTTGTGACTTGAGTAACGATATAAAAAGTTAAACTTACGTACTTCTAGATTGAAGCAATCAAGATCATGCTTAGACAAACTATGTCGCTCAAGCTTAACCTAACACAATCTAATTTTCACTACCCGACTAACGGACGGTTTGAAGTAGGTAGTTTGTGAAAATCTATTAGCGTTGTAGTACCTCTAGTGTGTAGTAGTAGTAATGTGTGTAGTGTAGTATCTAGTACTTTGTAATTGTCGGTTTTAATACATCCAATATCAGCATCACTATTAAATTTTAACGCAAGTTAAATACGTACATAAAAATGAGGGTAGGTACCTACTTGAAATAAATTTAGCCGTTATACGGCCATTAAAGAGTAAAGACGGGTTTAATGACGTTTACTTTTCTACTTTTATCGTAGAAGTACGGAGGCTAAAATGTGTTTAACTGTTCGAATACCAATGACTTGCGACGATTAATTTCTTTTGGTTAACGACTATAACTCTTGCGCATTAATTGTTTTTTTAACCGATTCCAAACAAGTAGGAAATTCTAAATTCAGTCAGTATTCTTTTCTCTAATCATGTCATGCCACGCCAAATTCTTTCAGCCTTAAAAAATTTGGAAGTTCTTAATTCAGCATGACGTTATTGCTGAAACGATTTCACCAATTTGTTTTGTACTGTAAAGGCTACAGATATTTTTACGATCCAATGGAGCATTGAAATGTACGAAACCTTTCAGCAGATACAAATCTCTTAATAGCATCTCAGGTAAATGAGAGATTTTTCTACGGCCGAAATTATCAATCCAAAATCAACAGCTTTTAAGGCGAAATATCAAGCCAGATATAAACGCGCGATTAGACGCGTAGAGATTGCATTCCATTTGCCAATTTGTAAACACTACATAAAAATTATATTGTCGACTTCAATCAATAATAATATAATAATGGGACGCAACGTGCGCCGACACATTGGCTCCGTGTCATATCAGGGAGACAGCATCAAGACCGGGAGCCGCAGCTGAAATGGCTGAATCCTGTAAGCGGCGCAAGTATGCCTCTCTGATCGAGAGTTACATATTTGTTCCGTTTGCTGTGGAGACCCTCGGGCCATGGAGTCAAAGTGCAAAAAAATTTTTACGAGACATTTCACCGCGGTTAATTGCCTCATCTGGTGACAGAAGGGCTGGCTCATTTTTTGCGCAAAGGATCAGCCTGGCTGTCCAGCGCGGAAATGCAGCCAGTATTCTTGGCACCATTCCACGCGGGCATGATTTGTATAGTAATTAGATTAGTTTAGCTATAAGTTTTTTTTTGTAACATTTTAATTAAAAAAAAATTATATAATAATAATTTAAGATTAGATTATTAATTTTTGCCGTAAATAGTTCTGGAGCAGCAAGTCTTCAAACTACAAAGTAATCAAAGAAGGCAAGCCGATACCCCATCTTAAAAGAAAATAAACCCCTTCAGTAGGTAATATGTTATAAGTACATGCAAATCCAACGTCTAGATCACTTCAGGTTTCTAAACATTCACTTTCAAGTGCACTTATCTCATGAGGGAAGTAATTAAGATTTTGCGAAGGCTGAACACAAGATATGTAGGCATATTATAATATATCTGATAGAAACATAATTATATACCTGAAAGATGCTACAGAAAATAGAAATGCTACATTTAACTCCAATATAACAGCTGATTTTAGACTGATTGATTTCTTACTTGCATTTTAATTTACTGCTTGGCCGGTATACAAAAATAGATGATTACAAAGTCATTATGTTACAAGTAGGATCAATGCCATCCAACAAGATAAACTTTTCAATAAAGCAAAAAATCGAAGCTGATTGAAAAAATTTAAATAATAGTTGAATTTATAGCAATAGGGAATACTTAGTTATCTATGCAAGATTTTTCATTAGGCTTACTTTTGTATAGGTAGCCACTATTGATACCTTAATAAAAATTATACCTACCAAGCATGTTCGGGTGGTTGGGACATTTTACTGAATGGGATTTATTGGCAACCGTTTCATTAGCACGTAGTTGGCTATCAATAATGGGTATTCACTCTTGTTTTAAAGATACTTAGATTGTATGTATCAGGAACACAGATCTCGGAAGAGAATTCCAGACCATAGCCCAGCGTATGAGGAATGGAGACTTAAAGCGCTTAGTGCGCGTAGATGAGATATCAACTACGTAAACATGGAATCGCACGTGCTTATTTTTATTGACTGGTTGGACCCTGTTGTTTGCAGACTAGTTGGAACGTCTGTAAATGTATAAAAAGATGGCAGATTTTACTGAGATGCTATAGAAATGCGATGCGCAAT
This sequence comes from Oeneis ivallda, assembly GCA_029955525.1. NCBI lineage: Eukaryota > Metazoa > Arthropoda > Insecta > Lepidoptera > Nymphalidae > Oeneis > Oeneis ivallda. The sequence continues at coordinate 22,096,327 of JARPMR010000012.1, forward strand.
AACATTCTTTATGAATGCTCAGCGAGCAGTGCCCTTGTGGGCGGATGAATGTCGAGTGTTCGGGGTAGATCTTAAGCTTTAATGTTAAATGTTGTAAAGTTTTAATGACAAAGTTAGGTAAAATTTCTTCTTCTTCTTTGTCAACCGATAGACGTCCACTTGGACAAAGTCTCGTGCATGGACTTCCACAGGCCTCGGTCTTGCGCCGCCTGAATCCAGCGGGTCCCTGCGACTCGTTTGGTGTCGTTGGTCCACCAGTTAGCGACTATGTCTCGAATCCGTAAGTTATCACTGGCAACACACACTGTTCGAAGACACTGTCTTCTGGCACTGAGGGATTTTGGACGAGAAGACATCTCCAAGCTTCCTGAACGCTGCCCAGCCGAGTTGGATTCGGCGGTTGATCTCTTTCTTGAAATTGGACCTACCTAGCTAGGTAAAATTAATAACATTTTAATTACGAAGATGAATAATTAGAATGACAATAATATTATATAAGACCAAATCAAGTATAAAGAAGTGCGGAACCAAACTCTTGTCACAGAGATATAATCGGATAGTGAGCTTTCTGGAAATTTTAAAATTTAACTGTCTTGTTATACCTACTCGTATATTCGTCACGCAAGTCAGTGAAACAAGTGAGCTGTGAGGAAACTAAGTTCTTACTGTACAAATACCGGGTATGAAATTTAAATAGGCCCCTGTGACTTGGAACGAGGGCATTATACGATTGAAAATTTTAGCAAGCTTTTGCTATCTGCCGAGTATAGGTAGGTAGTTTATCAAACTATTAATAATGGCAGCCTGAAGCCCTAGTTCCCTTTGTTCTGGCTCAAAATGGTTTGCGAAACGATTTGTATTATGTAGCCAATGACCTCGGAAAATAGACACGCAAGCAAAGTATGGCAGGATTTGGAAGACATAAAGACACATGTCTTTCGTTTAAGGCGGTAGCGTGACACTAAGTCTCACTTGATGGTTTCTAGCGATCATAACTTTTCTCTGTTTTCAGTTAAATTATGAGTAATATTATGAAACTGAAGAAATGCAAAGTTAGCACTTTATTAGCTTTGCTAATTTCAAGTTAACGTTAAATGCATGAAAATCTGCCAAGTAGAAATTAAACTTTTGAGAAAATGCCATGATTTGATATCTTCTATGGGTACTAAATGACAGATGCACTTTAAATTGAAAAGTTACACTAGGTACCTGCCTACTAAAGTCCACAAAGGAAAATACTTAAGTAGAAACTATAATGACAAGAATAATATAACTTGCTACATCGTCGACAATGCTGTAAGAATAAAGCGGAGCTCTTTCTTAGCAACTGCGGGACCGATAAACTTGTCTTTAAAGTCTAAGTCTTTTAAGGGGTTGATAAAAATTTCAGGTCAATTCCAATAGGTACTTACAATTTAATGTTAAAACAAATTTCATCAAGTTTTTATAAAATTTGTTTGATATCAGTATGTTTGCATAACTTTTTATGTAAATTTTTTGGGACGAACTTCCTTTTCAGTCGATTTGGCGAATGGAGGCTAGGCGAAAAAAAGTGTAAGAATTTTCCATCACGACACTTGTTACCTTCGTTTATTACGCACGTTCCATTATAGCTTTGGTAGCGTAGCGGATAAACGAAGGAGTCAAACTATCGGTTCGGGGGTTCGAATCCTAACTTCAGAATATTATTTTTTATTTTATTTATTGTTATTATTAATTTATTATTAAAAGACACTTCGTTCCAAGTGTTCCACGACACTCATGCATTTTTGTTTAGAAAAGTATGATAAGGGTGCGTTGGGCGTGCAACCTAACCACCCAATTCTCAATATTCGGCACGCATACCTACCATAAAAAGCTCCACAAGGAATATCATATGAATAATAAATTGTTTTGTGATGGTGCAAAACTTCAAGGTTCTTGCGGTTGACGGTAAAAAGTTGAAGGACGAACAAGGTCGTTTAATAATTTATTTCCTACTTGGAAGGTATTGATCAATATCTAAAGTCTAGACATATATTCTATAGTATAGTAGTGTAGTATATCTATTTATTTATTTAGTACCAGTAATATAAAACAATGTAAGAAAGATATAAAGGACGTGCACAAGGACAGCTTATCTCTAAAGAAGAGATTTCTTCCAGAAGCCCTCGAATGTGAGAAAAGTGAGAACATACAGAGGTAGGTAGGTACTAAAGACTAATCTTTAAAAATTAATAAATGGCTACAGATAATATAATACATATTATGTTAAGATACTAATATATAATATACATGATATTATAATCATTAAGTATACAATTTATACTACATATATACTTAATAAATAGTAATAATAATATAATAATAATATAATACTATAATACTAATATACCATACATAATACATAATATACTATATATTATATAGGGGGGGAAAAAAAAATACCGGGCATATTAAAGATGAAATTAGGAGGAAAGATAATGCTGCTTCAGTTTCGACTTAAAAACAGCAACAGATGGACTGTTGCGGATATTCTCAGGAAGAGAATTCCAGAGGCGCGCTGCAGTTACCGCAAACGATCTTGCGAAGAAAATGGTGTTGCTGTGGGGCACTTTTAGTATTTTCAACTCGACGCAGGATCGGAATGGTCTGGCTCGCGGAGGAGCATCCAGAAAATACTCACGTAAATATCCTGGTGAAGAAAACTTAAAAATTTTGAATATTAAGGTTAGAATGTGAGCATTCCGGCGAAGTCGGATAGGGAGCCACTTCAGTTGACGACGGAACTCGGATATATGGTCGAATTTGCGCAGTCCGAAAATAAAACGGATGCACAAATTCTGAAGTCGATCTAATTTATCAAGTAGCTCTTCAGTTGTATCTAGATAGCAAACGTCAGCATAGTCAATGAGAGGAAGGAGAAGAGATTGTGCTAGCATTATTTTAGTGCGTAAAGGCAAGAAACTTTGAAGTCTCCGGAGGGAATGTATGGAATAGTGCAAACGTCTACTCACCTCATTGATATGAGCGGACCAAGAAAAGTTAACGTCAAAAATTAAACCCAAGTTTCTAGCTTTGTCAGAGAGAGGTATAGGTATATCATCGTAAAGAATGTGAGGTAAAGTATTAAAATTAACTTTACAGCGCATCCTGCTGCTACCAATTATGAGAGCTTGAGATTTTGTAGGATTGACAAGCAGGCCAAATGACGCTGCCCATTCTTTAATTCGATTAAGGTCAATGTTAATAGCATCCACTGCAGATGGAAGTTCGGATAATGCCGCGTGCCTATAAAGCTGCAGATCATCGGCATAGAGATGGTAGTGAGAAGAAATTACTTTAGAGATTTCGTTTATAAAAACAGAAAACAATAAAGGAGATAGTACACCGCCTTGGGGTACACCAGCTGAGAGATCAGCCCAGTCCGAAGAGGCTTCGTCAGTGCTGATTCTCTGTCGGCGACCACGAAGATAGGACTTAAACCAGTCAATCACGGAAGGAGAAACATTAAGAGAGCGAAGGATAGCTAGCATTACATCGAAATCAACTGAATTAAAAGCGTTACTGAAGTCAAGAAGTACAAGAACAGTAAGCTTCTTACTATCCATAGCAAATCGAATATCTTCAGTTACTTTGAGCAATGCGGTTGAGGTACTGTGAAAGGGACGGAAACCAGACTGGAGAGGGCTTAGAAGATTATTGCGAGATAAATATGTTGAAATTTGCTTGAACACTAAGTTTTCTAAAATTTTAGACAGAGTGGGAAGGATAGAGATGGGACGGTATTGAGAGAAAGATGTGGGGTTAGGTGATTTAGGTAATGGAATAACATTAGCCATTTTCCACGCAGTAGGAAAATGGCCTGACATTAATGAGAAGTTCAGGATGTGAGTGATGACAGGTAATACGTAGTCGATTACTAAAAGAAGCATATCACGACTAATACCATCATCACCCACTGCTTTGGAAGTAATTGATAGGATACCTCTCCTAACGTCGCCCTCCGTGATACTAGTGAAAATAAAAGGATCACAATTAGGTGGGGCTAAATCGTACAGTTTGCGAAGCAAGGAGTTTTTGCTACTGTCAGCTATTCTGACAGGGGGCGTAGAGAAGTGTTGGTTCAGTGAGTTCAAGTCAACGGATTGACTTAAAACTTGAGATGATTTACCCACACCCAGTGATTTTAAAAAACTCCAAGTCTGAGTTGGAGAGAAGTGTTCGATAGATGAATGTATGAAACGGCGTTTAGCATCCCTACACATTCTATTACAGCGATTACGCAGCCTTTTATAGGACGCAACATTCTCTCCGGTGGGTCTCTTTTTACAAAGTCTTTTGGCTTTATCCCGTCTAGACATAAGAGATTTAATGTCAGGTGTCAGCCAGGGTGCTGGTAGGTATTTAACCCTTACAGGACGAGCAGGAGCATGTGAGTCAAATAATTCTGTTAGGGTCGTGTTTAAGAGTCTCACCTTATCATCCACAGTGGACGCATCAAATAGCGGGCCCCATTCCAACAAAGAAGCATCCGATTTAAAAGCCTGAATGTTAATATTTTTTAAATTGCGTCGCAAAATTGTCTTACCTTTACGCCTAGCAACTGAAAGATTATAGCGTATGAAAAGAAGATCATGGTAGGAGAAAGGAGCATTGAGCTGACCATGGTGTAGCACATTCTCACTTTTACCGACCATGATAAGGTCCAAGAGAGAAGGAACTGAGTTAGGCGAGAAATGCGTTGCAGACAGAGGAAGAAAAGAAAGATTAAAAGAAGTAACTAAAGATTTCAATTTATGGGCCCTATGATTGTTTTTAATAAGACAGGTGTTTAGATCTCCCATAATAATTATGTGATCATAAGAAGGTGAAATATCTTCAAGAAGTGATTCAAAGGTGTTAAAGTAGTTAATATTAAGAGAAGGACTGTATGCAACGCCGAGAAGTACTTTGGAATGGTGAGTGATAATTTCGAGAAAAAGATATTCAAGGCTGTCAGAGAACAGGCTGGGGGACTGTTTAATTATATTGAAAGCTATATTATCCCTGAGGTATATACAGACACCTCCACCGCCCTTACCGATTCGGTCATTGCGAATAAGTGTAAAGCCGGGCAGATTGTAGAGTGACGATGGTAAGGATGGTTTAAGCCAAGACTCTGACACCAGAATACCATCGACATGGACGCTGCTAAAAGATGCTAGAAGGTCTGAATAGTGTGCCGGAATGCTCTGAGCATTGATGTGTACCAGATTGAGACTCGAGTTGTTCGAAAATATGGACTTGAGTCCAGAGTCCAGGGAATCATCATTTAAACTTTCAAAGGAAGTATTACTGCAAGCGCTGTGAAAATCGTCGGAAGAAGAGCACGAAAAGAAATCGTCATTAAAATTACTAACAATATCATCCATAAGTTTCTAATAATAATAAAAAAAATATATATACTTATATAAATAATAATACAAATAAATAGACTAAAATACTAATATTATAAATATTATAATATAATAAAAAATATATAAATACTACTATAATAATTGTAAAACTATAAAACCTTACAAACTTCACCATTACCCGCAATCAATGGCAAATCTGGAGAAAATCATCAAATTACATCTAGGGTACAAAACTAAACTTAACAAAAAATGACTAATTAACAAACAAATGGATACTGAAGGAAACCAAAAAAAAAATTTTTTTTTTTTTGGAGGTATAACTTGAGGTAGGTACTTTATATAAAAACAAAAAAATACTCAAGCAAGATTAAAACGGAACGCAACAGTTGATACACGCCACAGCGTCAAGTGTTAACACTGACAGCTGACAAGTGACAGCACACGAGTGACGCATGCACATGCAGCAAGTCTCCAATGAATGTCAGTGTCACACGTCAACGTAACCTATCAAAACAAAATGAAAAGAAGCTATGTGGGTACCAACCGACAAGTTAAATTATTTCTTGGTTCGTGAGTCGTGGCGTAAATGTCACTGAATTACCTACTTAGGTAGTAATTAGTATCATCTACACGGCGATCACGATAACCTAATGATACGACACTATTATGACTGCTGTTCAAGTTATCACTTAGTTGTAGCTTTAGCGTTGCGACGAGGTCTTGCAAGTTTCTGTTCCTGTGAGGCAGACACAGAAGGGAATTTTTTAATCAGCGTGTCCAGTTCCGACATAGATACGATTTTGGCACGACTTTTATCTGGCAAGGCAATAATGATGGTACCATCAGACGTCCAACAACTTCTCAGTCCGAAGTGTTTTCTGGCCAAAACAAATAGTTCTTGTCTAGGTTTCGTCAAGAATTCCGAAATCGTTATGCCAGAACCTTTAAGAGCAGTTTTAGAGTTCCAAACTGCAATCCTGTGCTTTAATCCTGTAAAGCGAACGAGTATGGGTCTGGGCTTATCAACTTGCTTCACACCCAAACGATGACATACATCCACACACAAGTGATCAACACTGGGCAACTTTAATTGTTCACTAAATATGGAGCTTAACTTGGTGTCCAGCTGCTCACTGCTGTCTTCGGGGACGCCATGGAAAAGGAGAACCTTTCTCCGGGAGGCTGCTTCGTGCTTGTCAAACCCAAGTACAAGGAGTTGTAACTGTTGTCGCAACATAGCCAATGTTTTGTAGACTATGGACTTGAACTGTGCGTAGTCAGCGGCCAGTGAAGCAAGATCTCCGGAGGTGCTGGAAGTTCCTGATGTCTTCACTCCAGAGTGTTGTGCAAGTGCTGTGTCAAACTGGTTCATTCTCTCCTCAACCATTTTTGCAATGTCATCCATGCCTTTTGCTAGTTGACTGTGCAGATCCATTATTATGATGTAACTTGAGTTTTAAGTGAGTGAAAACAATTGCCAGGTGATGCAGGTAAATATTAGAACATTGATAACTAAATTATGTGTTCAATTGATTGATTAAATATTTTAAAATTGCGAAAATAAAGAGCACAATTATTTTAGCTGTTAACTTTTCAACCTACCCACCGAAAAAAAGTTCTTTCACCGAAATCTAGTTAATTTAATAAATACACTAAAATAATTAAACGCTCATAATCTTGCATTTTGCAAGTTATAAAAGTTACCTAAATCTATGATTTAGGATTGGTAGTCGCTTCGTACACTACTAAGCTACGAATCCTAAATGTATGACTCAAATCTACTAAATCGTAGATTCCACAGAGACATCACTTCCCACGTTTTTTGCTCATTACTCAAAATTATGTTTTTTCTGCCTATGGTCTTTTGGTCATCGGACCAAATTATGGGAGTTTTGTTCTCATCTGACCGACACTATCTATTATGTAGCGACTACCGACTTCGAAGTCGAGATAGCACTTGCAAATTATTAACAAGACAATTCTTGCAACGGCGGAGTCGACAAGATAAAATATTCATTCATTTTAGACATGACAGGATGTCTTGCAATATTCAGCGACTCCGTACTTTTGACATCCTCTAGGTACTTTCATTGAAAAGGCGAATAATAGGATGGTATGTGCATTTTGACATCTTTATACTTTATCATACCCCTATCAAATTACCCCGCTTCCATCGTCATTTACCTACCATCGTCGATCGATCGTAGACATGCAGCCATCTTGTCATCGAATGCAATAAAATCATTTGCGAGTCTCGATAGCTCAGTAAGTTAAGGGCGCGGACTGGAAACTAAAAAGTCTACGGTTCAATTCCCACCGTTGCACTTTTATGGTACCTATACCTACCCGCCAATTCGCATTGGGCCAGCGTGGTGGACTATGGCCTATAGCCCTTCTCTTAGAGGAGACCTGCGCTCAGTAGTGAGCCGTTGATGGGTTGATAATGATGATGATTATACCTACCCACTCCTAAAAAAGCTTTAGGTACGGTTATTTGGAGGGGAGAAGGGAATATCAATTAAGATCAGCATGGCTAAATACGAAGAGAACCGTTAACGAACTTGCAGAATTGTTTTCTAGATGACTGAACATGTTTACAGACGTCCAGTGATTAGTGTATAGGTTAGGTACGCAACAAAGGGCTTATTTCAACAGAGGAATTCCCTTTCCACTGCTCACTAGTTCACAACAAAGGCTACAAACGGGGACACTACGCAGATCCTTACTATGAATGGACAAAGAGAAACGTCTATTTATATACAGTTTTTCCTTTTTAACTAAAAATACGGAATAAAGGGAAGTGTTGGACAAACACTCGCGAACAACGGCGAATTTGTCAAGACTGGTAATAAAATAGCTTTTATCTACTCCAGCATCGAAAAGTTCCAATTTCGAATTTGACAGCTGAATCGAAATGAACCCTCTTTCGGTTTTGCTTCTCATTTCGATGCAGCTCGTTGTATGGGAGCTGAATCGAAATGGTTATCTTCTTAAAATAGGATACCTAAAGCTAAGGCTCTGAGTTCTGGCACTTTTGTACCGTTCATATGACAGAGGCGCCACAGGCGGCTGGTGGCGGCTTACGGAGTTACTTTTTGTTGACAGAGGCGCCACAGGCAGCTGGTGGCGGCTTACGGAGTTACTTTTTGTTACTTTATTGAGCCTACGGCGTATTTTGTTAATGATTTTATTTTCCTTGTCGTAGATAAAATCTTGTATGCAACTGAACGTAATTAGTCATTTTAATTCTCGTACTATCCTATTTTGATACTCGGCAAGCCTCGTATCAAAAAACAGCACTCGAATTAAAATGACTCTCATTACGATGCAGTTGCATAAATAGCTATTAGTGTCGATGAAAAGGAGATATTTTGAGAAATACGTTTGTTACGTGCCAGCCCTAGGGGAAACTGCTAACGCAACAACAATAAGTGTTCTCAGCAACTGGACACCGGCGATCAACGAAATCATCAGACACCGGCTCGGGTTCCCGATGGATTCCCACCACTCCGTACCTACCATCGGACGGGGTCATACGCTTTAGCTAGTAAGCTGTTAGCTTAAGTTGTAAGTAGTTAGCTTTAGGATGTGGCTTCGTCTCTAACATCGAGTGAAGTCACGTTAGGTTAAACTATATTACCTATCTATACATCTATACATATAATAAAACTGTAACTGGAAGATTTCTGTACATTTAATATATTTTGAAAATTTTAATTGGGGGATGCTTTACTATCGATACTGAGCCCAAAATAGATTTTTATTTAATTTTTGTCTGTTTTTGTCTTTCACGTAAAAACTACCGCACAGATTTCTACAAAATTTTATACCGTGGTAGCTTATTACTCGGGTCAACATCTAGGCTACTTTTTATCCCGGAAAATCAAGGAGTTCCCGAGGGACTTTAAAAACTAAATCCACGCGGACAAAGTCGCGGGCATCAGCTAGTTATTAATTGTAAGATAAAGACAGTAAATGTAATTCTAAGTGTATCCAGACTTTCCTTGTGTCCCCAACTACGACCTATAACTCGTTTATAAATAAAAACAAGTTTTCCTAACTTTCAGGAAAATTTTCTAGATAACCTGAAAGGAGTCCTTTGAGTACGAAATAAGTAACCAAAACCAAGTAATATTTCGAGGTCACAAACTAGCAGATAAAAGTTATTGGGTATTTGACTGTTGTCAAAATGTTGATGTAATAGTAGATAGTTGATATAAATTCCCAAATTGCTCTCTCCGTGATTGAACCCGAGACCTCCCAAACTACATAATATTATCTAATAGGAAGGTAATAATTTAATAGGAAATCGTGCTAAACTTGATAGGATTAAGCGGATTTTGTTGTAGTAAGTACGTATAACCCTAGTATCGAATGGGCAAACAATTTTCGCGTGCTATTAAACGCGACATGTAGTTTAACATACCTACTGATACAACGCCCAGCTTTTGATAAAATGTCCACATAGTTTCACAGGTTTTCCGAGCTCGGATTTTACATATCCCAACCAATTTGCTTGCATTACTTCGTTAAATCGTAACACGAGTAATAAACACCGATCACATAAATTCCTACTAATATTATGCGTAAATTCACCCAGCAACGGAATGATGCGACTTTTTGCATGGGTTTAATATACGATACCTAAGCTAATGGGTATAAATAGGTAGGTACTAGGTAGGTATCTTTTTTTACCACCAAAAGGTATATCTCTCACTAGGTAGGGTTTTAAGACTTACGATGCGCTTGAACTGCGCTAGGCAAATGACGATGCAGTCTAAGATGGTAGCAGGCTAACTTGCAACGGGTATGACAGTATACATTAAATCCATACCCCATAACGGTTTCTACACGCTGGGGAAGGTGCCAGAAGTCAGAACGCTAAATTGCTTGGTGGCATGTCTCGTTGAGTTGGAAACAAGCCCCGGCCAAAGCTTCCAACTTGACAAACACACAGGTTTCCGTGCAATAAGGGCCTACCATTTAAGGCGTGCTTCTGCCAAAGTATCGTTGCATGTTGGAAACACGCCGTTACTTACTATATTTGTCTGCCATTTTAAAATATGGCCTACCAATAACCGGTGACATTTAATGTGAATGTAAACCGGATGCAAAAATATAAATTCAATAGAGAATGCCCAAATATTTTTAGCATGTCGATAGTTGTCAGTAATCCGATTGGGACGTAAATTGGAACTGGGTACTCCCAATGTTAACGTTTAATGAAACTGTCGACATATTTTATCTAACATTTATACGGGCTTTTATATTTTCCTGTTCCCGAGTGCAATTTTTTTTGTTCCGCACACAAAGAACATTGGTACAATACAGCTGTTTGGAATATTTATTTTTTATTTTGCAATTTCATGTTATGCTATTCGGCTATATATAATTTTGTCAGTCTATATTATTACTACTACATACTAATGCGAAAGTGACTCTGTTCGTATGTTACCTTTTCACGAATCAACCGCTAAAGAGATTTTGACGCTCGCATCACGAAGATTGACGCACGATAATTTTTATCCCGAAATAGGTATAATATTTATTACGTTCACGTTAGAAACGCTTGGGTAAATTTTTTGATAGTTAAGTGGGCAAGAATTCAAGACGATTACCAAACACTTAAGTTTAGAGTGTCTATGTTATAGCACACAGACTCTGTGTGCACACAGGCTTTTAGACTAGGGTAGATAATTTTTTAAGTTTCTCGGCAGGAACGCGCATTCCGAACTACAGTGGTAGATTCATCGACTATTCAATAGCACTTAAGTTTATTTGAATAAAAAAATATTTCTATTCTAACATACGAGTAGGAAAAATACCCACGTTTTTATGTCAGAAATGTTTAAGTAAGTAACTGTTTTCTCAACTGCCTACCCCACTTGTAATAAGAGCTGGGATACTCGGTTAGATGGCGAGGGAAATCTAGACCGCGCTTTAGCATCTAAAGTGTTTTATTTACAAAGGAATAAAGGATTCCCACGTGTTAAGTCCTATTTTCACATCGACTCGACTATGAGTCGCCTAGGGCGCTTCAACTTATATTGCCTAGTACGTACTATATACTTATATATTACTAGCTGACCCAGCGAACTACGTACCGCCAACAAAAATATTTAGTGGTTGGTCACCCTTATCATTTAAGGGTATGAAAAATAGATGTTGGCCGATTCTCAGACCTACTTGATATGCACACAAAATTTCATAAAAATCGGTCCAGCCGTTTCGGAGGAGTAAGGTAACTAACATTGTGACACGAGAATTTTATATATTAGAAGAAGATACTTAGAATACTTATTTAGAATTCGTAGTAAAACATTAACGAATCTTTAAACTGGATGACATTTTCCAGCATCTCGGAAAAAATATGGTGTGATAAGTTAATGGAGTAGAAGCCCATGACATCATTCTTTTCGCAATATTGATAGAATTACTAGCTGATCCAGCAAACTTCGTCGCGCCAGCAAAAATATTTAGGGGTGGGTCACCCTTATCATTTAGGGGTATGAAAAATAGGTGTTGGCCGATTCTCAGACCTACCCGATATGCACACAAAATTTCATAAAAATCGGTCCAGCCGTTTCGGAAGAGTTTGGTTACAAACACATGACACATGGACATGAGAATTTTATTATATTAGATTTTATATAATATAAGAAGAATCATAATAAGTTAGTAAAACTAAAAAAAAAATAACGATGCCATTAGCTTCTATTCCATTTACTTATCACACCCTATTTTTTCCGAGACGCTGGAAAATGTCATCCGATATAGATAATAAATATATAGATAACTTAATATCCCCTTTGCTATCATAGTCATACTAATATTATAAATGCGAAAGTGTGTTTGTTTGTTGATTGTTGGTTCGTTGGTTTGTCGGTTTGTCCTTCAATCACGCCGCACCAGAGCCAAGGATTGACCTGATTTTTTAAATAAATTATATTATATTATTTGAATAATTATAGTATACTAGCTGATGCCCGCGACTTCGTCCGCATGGATTTAGTTTTTAAAAATCCCGCGGGAACTCTTTCATTAACCGAGATAAAAAGTAGCTCTCCCGGTCTGAGGAACCACTACTACATCCATTACTATACGCATCAATCAGCTGTTCTGTTGCGACGTGATTGAAGGACAAACCAACAAACAAACACACTTTCGCATTTATAATATCAGTAATGCTTTATTATACACTTTTTATAATTGTCAAATTTTTTACCATACAACCAAAGACAAAATTACGTTTAGCTGTCATTTACGTTTTGTTATTCCACTGTCATTTGCGTTTTGTTATTCCATGTCAGATGCGTTTTTCTTATACCACGTTTTATAGTGACATGACGGAAACGCGGTCGAACGGGATAAAAAGTATCCTATGTCCGTCTCCTGGTTCTAAGCTACCTCTCCACCAATTTTCAGCCAAATCGGTTCATCCGTTCTTGAGTTATAAATAGTGTAACTAACACCACTTTCTTTTATATATATAGATTAGTTGAAGCAGTGATTGTATTTGAGCTAGTGGTTAGGACTGTGGTATATTCAGGAGTCGCAGGTTCGATTCCGGATACACACCTCTGACTTTTCGGAGTCAAGTGCGTTTAAACAATTAAATATCACTTGCTTCAACGGAGAAGGAAAACATCGTGAGGAAACCTGCACATCAGACCTGCGCTCAGTAGTGAGCCGTTGATGGGTTGCTAATGAATAGTTGAGGACCTGGAGAGTGACATAGGCTACTTTTTATCCCGGAAAATCAATGAGTTCCCGTGGGATTTTAAAAATGGAATCAACGCGGTAGAAGTCGCGGGCATTAGCTAGTAGTTTATAAATCTTATAAGTAGGTAGTTTCGTCAAGTCCGTCCGTCTGTCCGTCTGACCGCGGTTGAACTCAGAGTTTATTTTGGTATTAGGGAGAGGGCAGACTGGCTACTTTTAGCGGCAACGATCGCGCGCTTTTATTGCCTTTAACGTTTTATGGCCCCTTGTGTGTATCGCGTTTCGCGCGATTAGCGATTCTGTGTTCGAAAGCCATACAAACGCGAACGCGTTTTAGTCGCAATTTTCACGCGCTCGAAAAGCGATGCACGCAAAAGGCCGTAAAAACGCTAAAAGCAATAAAAGCGCACTATCGCTGCTGCTAATAGTACCCAGTGTACCCTCTCCCTTAAGGATGATTATACGGGTCTGCCCGCGAAATTCAAATTTAATTGGGTTTTTCGCAATTTGTAAACTCATTCTAATTGCGCCAGTAGAATTATCATCTTCACAGGTTTACATAAAAATCTTTACTTGAAAGTGACCAGTTTAAGAAATTAATCAAAATACTGACTTATTTGTGAGTAACTCACGTCCAACTCGGTATTTTAACAAGTGTAAATTTAAAACAGCCGCGACATATAAATCTATGGCCGGTCGATGGACGATATATCTGACCTCCTGTTACCCAGTTTTCTGCCCCGTTATCAGATCCTCCTCCTCGATCCTAGATCATTATCTATCTAACACCAACTCATTAACACCAACTCATTGAGGCCATTCTAATGAGCCCAAACACACCATATCTGCTGTAAGTTTCTGAGGAGTTGGATATCCCGCAGACTACTTGATGCTGCAGCATCAGCTCAAGGTTACCGCGTCTTGGAAAGGCGTACACGTTAACAATAAACCAAATTTCAAATCAATCGCACCATTGAAAGGATTGTAAGACCCTTTAATCAAGTAAGATATGAGTTGATGTTCTTCAAACGCCTGAACAGATCTTATTAAATTATAACTAAGATCCACCTCGATTACATTAGCTTTCAATCTGAATAAACCGCATCAAAATCGGCCTATTCTTTGGGAAGTTATGACGGAACAGACACACAGATACACACGTCAAACTTATATCACCCCTCTTTTTTGTCGGGGGTTATTGAGACATTTTTGGCTGACATCCACTTAAAATTCAGTTACTGCAAAATTATACATCCAGCCAAACCAAAAATTAAGTGGCACTCGGGGACTGCCGCGGTAAAGCTATTGCATAGCATTTTTTATCAACTTATGCAATTATAATATTTATGCAATATTTTTTTTTGCATACTTAGTAAAAATTATGCAAAAAAATAATTAAAAAACAAAGAAACAAGAAAAGCGCACTGTCACTACTTCGCGAGTGAGATTCGAACCTGCGACATCATACACCATACGGTAAAAAAGCGGCCGCTCGCCCACTGCGGCAAAAAGAGCTACTTGTGAACCTCTAAAATGTTGAACGCTTACTGAACGACAGTGTTAGGTTTATTTTCGTTACGGAATTTCTTGTATCGGTCGCCGCGCTCAAACTGTTTGTCCTAGTTCAAAGCCCGCGATAAAAGCTATGCAATAGCTTAACAATAGCTTAACGATTGTGACGATCGCAATCATATCCATAATGCAGCAATTGGCAATTTAACGAGAGAATATCGAACATACTTAATATAGGTCAATGGATATAAAATGAAAATGACCCATAAATTATAATTATTATGTTGCCAACAAATAATACAGGCTATATATTCTGAATATTGTTTTTCAGTGAGTGTTTAATTGAATTGATGTTTCACCGCAAAGTGAGCGATAAACTTTAATTAAAGTGTTTACGTCTCGGTACTTTTATAATTATTTTCTTTCAATAACAGTCCTTGGCTTTGATTGGCGTGTTTACTTCGCAGGGTAAGCGTAATAGACGAAATTTTTCTTGATCCCATTTTTAACCGACTTCAAAAAAGGAGGAGGTTCTCAATTAGTCGGTTTTTTTTTTGTGTTCAGCGATTACACGAAGACGCCTGAACCGATTTGGAAAATTCTATTCTTTGTTTCAAAGGGTATTGGTATTACCAGGTGGTCCTATTTAAATATTATCGAAATCGGTAGAGCGGTTTTTTTAAAAATAAACAATAAATTATAATTACCTACTTTGTAGTGGCGCGGACGTTTGAAGTCAGTTTTTTTTAAAATAAGGATTTTTTTATTATTAAATACTAGATTATGCCCGCCCGCGTCCGCGTGGATTAAGGTTTTTGGATTCCCGCGGGAACCCATTAATTTTCCGGGATAAAATGTAGCCTATGTGTAAATCGAGGGTATAATCTATCTCCATTCCAAATTTCAGCCAAATCCGTCCAGTAGTTTTGTACTTCGCGTGAGAGTAACAAACATACACACACACACACACACACACAAAACTTTTGCCTTTATAATAAGTGATAAAGACCTGTTGGTTAGCGAAGATGCAGATGCGTTAGATGGAGCGCGCTTGCCTAGAAATAGCCTGTTAAAAATCCTACAACATTAATCCGAGTATTTTATCACTATGCGAGAAATACTATTCAAACCACAACGTGACTACAATTTTAGTTAGTAGGGGAGAAGGTCTCATTGAGTATAATAGGAGCGCTGAATGGAAAGCTCAGCGCGTTGTGTTCTTTAATGAGGATACGCGAATAAAATACTGAAGTGCCTACAGTCAGCACTCGAGTACCTGTAGTTATTCCTCGCCTTTTATTTAATACAACGTGTATAGCTATAACTCTTTTTACCGTAGGTACTTATTTTTTAATTTCATTAAAGGAGTTTGGCGAATTCCATGGAGTTTCTGACCCAGACGAACTGAACCGTGGGCCTCAAGCCTACGTTCACGAATCAAACTTCTCATGCTTGTTCTTGTAAACCAGTCTAACAAAAAAGTTCATCAAAGTCTATCAAATAAAGTTGGGAGAAAAAAGATATTCACTTGTATTGCCATGTAATGGTTATTTATAATGTGAATAATTATATTTTTGATCCCCATCTTCTAAAAATATGGGGTTTACACATAAAAATACTCTGAAAAATATTAATTAAAATTAAATAATTTCTGAATCTGAGCTGTTTTTAAAAATGCTGGGTCAAATTCCGCCAAACTCCTTACTATAACTCCTTACTCCTTATTATAATTGCAAAAATGTGTTTGCTCGTTGATTTGTACTTAGAAGCGAATATTAAAGAAAATATAGTGAATTTTCGAATGGAGAACTGTACATCATGTAAACTACCTATCAGCCGCAAACAACTAAGTTCGAACCCGTATGAGATTAATTTAGCTTCCTCAACATAAACGTAAAGTTTCTTAGAGGATGACAGATAATATAATGTTAAAATGTATTTGTTACAGAGCTTGATCAATAAAAAAAAAAAAACTACCGGGTCTTTCAGTGAAACTCGAATCTATCTACGCGTAGGTACTTTATTTAGTTAAAATAATAATTTTACTATTTGATGACCATACAAACTACATCGCCTACATGTAAACTTTCCTACCCCTATTCACACTTTCAGGTACGGCATTTCGAGAACCCTTCTTAAGCTGGAATCTCTAGTGTATTCTGACTTTAAAGTTTTGACAGAGTTAAAACGAGATAAATATGTCCTGATGTAAATCTGTCTCGTTTTGACTGTGTCTTTGATTTGAGCAGAAAACATCACGCTCTATCGATTTCAACCACCTCTATGAGTACCCATAGGGACTATTTCCAAATCTCTAGGTCCAATAGTGTAAGGCATAGCAACTAGTACCTAATCTGTGGTGTAAGTCTGTGCGTTGTCTCTTTGACAGTCAGTCGGTATTGACCACAGAATACAATATACTTGGTATCGACTGACGGTATTATTTATATGTATATATTTAAAATTTAAATATTCTATAGTCCTTTTCAGCACAGAAAGCACATACAACCGCAAACAATACAAATGGGATACCAAACCTTGACACGGGATACGAAACTAGAACACCAGCCGTGTTATCCTCGACACTGCTTTTCTCTTTTCTTTCACTTTGAAAGTAAACGTCATACTTAGAATCTTTTTCAGTTTGTAAATCCCCCTTACCTCCTTCAACCTTTTCATGGTTTCATGGAATCAGATTCCAATTCACCGGTTTTTCATCCATAACCTTTGCGATGGGAAGACTACTTAATTTTTCTTATTCAGCATTTCTTCCAAAGCAAGTAGTGATAGCCTGGTGGTTAGGACTGTGGTCTCCTATTCGGTTGGTCGCAGGTTCGATCCCGGGTACGACCTTTGACTTTTCGGAGTCAAGTGCGTTTAAGCAATTAAGTATCACTTGCTTCAACGGTGAAGGAAAACATCGTGAGGAAACCTGCACATCTGAGAGTTCTTCATAATGTTTTCGAAGGTGTGTGAAGTCCACCAATTCGCATTGGGCCAGCGTGGTGGACTATGGCCTATAACCCTTCTCTGAGAGGAGACCTGCGCTCAGTAGTGAGCCGTTGATGGGTTGCTAATGGTGATGAATGATGATTCAATGACCCACGTGGTGAGCCTATTCTACGTATAACAAATTCTTGCAGAAAATGCAGTAACACAAATTCTTAAGACACATTTGTGTGACCTTTTGACCTTTATTTACGCAAACGCAAACTGTGTCTATAAAACCAGACTCAGCCAGGTGTATTATCGAATCATTCCCCTCCACGGTGAATCCGCATTTCGCTTCATATTATTCTAATGTAGCGGCATTTTCGACCAGCCCTACCCCATAATCAATAAGTGATGGGGTTACATTAGTGTGGGAAAACACGCGAACTGTCTACTCCCGTCGATATGCGGCCTTGTTTGCCATGATTGATTAGTGATGGTTACTTCATCGCCTCCGCTAAAACGGTGACGGTGAAAGATTGGGCGATTCCGAATTTAATAGTCTTTTGATGTTTGGGTTCGGATCATAATACTAGGATTAATGGATTGCGATACTTTGAGTTTCTTACTACATACTATGTGTAAAAATAGAGTGTTTTCAGTTTTCCGAATACGTTGTAACTAACTGCTTGTGGTGGTTGATTTCGCATCACGAGGTCCTGAGGTGATTTCCCGGTCCAAAAATGTATTGGGTTTTTCGGACAAGAAACTTTCACCAATTGCCCGGTGTTACGAAGTAGGCGGTTTTTCAGCCCAGTGCCTCAGAAAGTAAGTTGGCCCGCCCGACTTCAACATACGTATACAAACTGAAATTATTTTATACTTTTCTGTGGCGTTTGAAGTCGGTTTTTTTTAAAGAATTTTTATATATTATTATCAAACCTCTATTTTACCCCCTTAGGGAATGGAATTTCAAGAATCCTTTCTTAGCGGATGCCTACGTCATAATAGCTACCTGTATGTCAAATTTCAGCCCGATCCGATCAGTGGTTTAAGCTGTGATAGATCAGTCAGTCAGTCATTCAGTCACCTTTTCCTTTTATATAGAAACTATTACTTCTGGCATTTACTGGAGTAAAACCACTAAGTACTTAAAAGGGCAAATTAAAGGATTTTTTTGATTATTATTAAATAGTGAAAGATTGAGATTACAGTCGACTTCTATGAACTTCTGCAGGACAGCAAGAGCCAAGTTGTTTTTTGTCGGCAATACTTGTTAGAAAGTTATTAAAAAGTTCACTATCGAAACATTTTTTTAAATATTTATTTAAGTCATCCGTCGGCATCTGACAAAGTGACAAACTAATCAATGCTAATGGCGATTGCATTTAATTTATAATTACCTATCGTTCTGATTGATCTATCAATTCACTAAAGGCACTTAGGTACTACTGAAATCGGTACTCTAATAAATTAGAGCATTGATTCCAATATTAACGTCAAGTTATCAATAAGACTCTAATAATAATAATTAATTAAGGCTAACCTCCATTAAAGATGAGTTTCGCCTGAATATATTACTACCCTATACTTCGGATTATACCTACACGCAAAGTTTTTCCATACAAATTTTTTTTCAAAAAAAAAATCGTAGCAATTTCCTTTCTATTTCCTATATTTGTGGTAAATATATTTTTTTAAATATCAGGGTGTCTCCTTTCATAAATAGAGTCCTTATTTGCCTGTGTTTTATTTTCTTGAGTTGTTATTTTTAGTCAGTTTACGTTAAGTTTAAGATATCATTTTTACAATTCGTCAGTTCAATAATCATTATTAATTATTCAAAGTTTCTAGTTTATAATTCGTATTACTAAAATAATCTAAGAAAGGTGTGGTCGTACTTCAAAGCTCGGAGCCCGGA
Organism: Oeneis ivallda; assembly: GCA_029955525.1. Lineage (NCBI taxonomy): Eukaryota > Metazoa > Arthropoda > Insecta > Lepidoptera > Nymphalidae > Oeneis > Oeneis ivallda. The sequence goes on from JARPMR010000012.1 coordinate 22,115,791, forward strand.
GTAAGCAAAATAGGAGAATCTTTCCGGCTTTTGCCAGGAGCAGAGCGACGCGAGTAATGTGGTAAATATTTGAGCTAGGTACTTCAGAAGTTATAAAGCTCGGACGAAAAAAAATTAAACGAGTCGCAGGGAGCCGCTGGATTCCGGCGACCTGAGGCGGCGGAAGATAGAGGCCTGTTATAGAAGTCCATGCAAGATACCTTTGTCCAGCAGTGGACATCTATCGGTTGACAAAGAAGAAGAAGAATGCTCAGACAGACACACCGAAGAGTGCAAATCCACCCAAGTAGACAAAGACCTCACTTCGCTCGGCCAATAACTTTATCTACTGCAATTCTGCCCTGCCCCACTAGCCAAGTTACACTTCGTTGTATCTATTCTCTTTCTACGATCGTTGTCACTTGAAGTTTTGGCTAGAGCTAGACTAGATGGCGCTGCACCTGATCAAAGACAGAAGTGTATTGATAATATTTCGCGGCATTTTTATTGTATTTTTTTTAGTATTTAAAACATTTATAATACAAAATGTCTAGAATGTAAAGAGAAAAATGTAAAAAGAATAGATACAACGAAATGTAACTTAGCTAGAGGGGCTGATAGATTGATTGGTCCCCTTACATAATTTACACCGAGCGACGCCGCGCGGTATTAATCTGGCGAGCGTGTCTTCACCGGCAACCGAGTGCCGTGACGAGGTAATCTCGCACAGAATTAAGCCATTAATTCATCAATATGCCACCGGGAGACATTACGTCAACACTCGATCCAAAATATTATTACCTAACCCCCGAGGTCCCGACGCAAAAAGAGGGGTGTGCATCTGTGCATCTGTGTATGAGTTCATCTGTGTATCTGTCTTTTTCAAAATCGATTCCGGCGTGTTCGAGTAATCGGTGAACATACATAAAAAAAATACGTGTGGCACTCGGGGACTGCCGCGGTAAAGCTATTGCATAGCATTTTTTATCAACTTATGCAATTATAATATTCATGTAAAAAATTTTTTTTTAATAAAAATTATGCAAAAAAAAACAAACAAGAAAAGCGAACTGTCACTACTTCGCGAGTGAGATTCGAACCTACGACGTCATACACCATACGGTAAAGAAAGCGGCCGCTCGCCCACTGCGCCAAATAGAGCTACATGAGAACCACTAAAATGTTGAACGCTTACTGAACGACGGTGTTAGGTTTTTTTTCGCTACGGAATTTCTTGATTCGGTCGCCGCGTTCAAACTGTTTGTCCTAGTTCAAAGCCCGCGATAAAAGCTATGCAATAGCCTAAAAAGGTTCCGATGAATCGATAACCTCCTTTTTTTGAATTCGGTTAATAAAGTGGCAATCGTTTTAAAGTTTTTTTTAAATATGTATCTTAATTTTTGAGGGGCTTTCGTCCTACACGGACACGCCAGCCCCATCGTAACCTAACTTACAATTTTCTAAAATTAATTACTTAAAATTGTGTATTTAATTTTTTTTTATTATTTATATATATATTAATTACTGAACAAAATTACATAATATATATACCTAATACTACATTAAAACTAAATTTATTCTAAAATTAAAACTAAAATAAAAATTAAATAAAATCTAAAACCCCATCGAAGTCACTGCAGTGTGGCATAGTACCCAAGATGCTGGCAGCATTACCCCTTTGCATGGCCAAGCTAAAATTATTTAAATTTACTTAAAAAACTGATTTGAAACAATGAAACAAGGTGGAGTCAAATAGCAAACGTAATAAGTATGAATAGAAATCGAAAAAGGTAGGTACCTATCTATATTGGTGTTCTGGAGAAGTCACGTGCTGATGACAGTGTGCTGTGTGATTATGATTCAAAACAAATATTTTATAAATAGATACGCATTATAATATGATCGTGAGTGGACGCGTGCGGACAGCTGACGTGGCGCCAAGCCAAGGAAAAACTGTAGTATAATATAATGCCAAACGTACAACTATGGCTTAGAACGGTTGTTACTTGTTGGAACCAAGCTCCTTTTCGGACGGTTTGGCGGATGGAGGCTAGCCAAAAAAAAGTGTAAGAATTTTCCGTCACAACACTTGATGCCTCCGTTTATTACACGTTGCATCATAGGTTTGGTGGCGTCTGTCTGGGGTTCGAATCCTGACTTCAGATTATTATTATTTATTTTTATTATTATTTAATAATAATATATAATTATTAAAAAATTAAAAATAATTACACTTATTCACGCACACTTTAGGCAGACTAATGACTTTAGGAGTGAAACTATCTGACTGACTTGAGATAATTATGTTTTATTTTATTTATTTTTTATTATTAATTCATTATTAGAAGGAACTTCGTTCCAACCGGGTGTTTCACGACACTCAACTTTTTTCTTTTAGTAGAAGCTACCTTTTGCAGTGTATAATCATAGAAGTATAATCATTTATTAAAGATTTTAAAAATTGCCAGCTGCCATTAGTTTTTTTAAGAACGTTAACCAACCTGAACTCTCCTGTAAAGTGCTGATTTTTGACTTGTATCACTCAGCACAGGAGGCGCAAATATATATTAAAGCTTTTGCCAGCGACTTAGTCCCTTAGAGCCCTTCGCTTTTTCGAGATAAAAGTAGCTTATGTCACTCTCCAATTTCTGTAAGATTTTCTAAAAATGATGCCTTCTGATTGGCTGGCAAACTCTTACTATTGGTAAAAATGCATTGCAGCAGCAACAACGCCATAAATTCAGCCAATCAGAGATGATGGCTATCCTTACACTGATGCAATAATTTTTAGACAATTCCTTGGCTCTTCACAGTATACCCATGCAAAAATCAAGTCGATAATTGCCCCGTTGTTGCTTGTCTGAAGGACAACAAAAGTTGCAAGTAAAGTATTTTTGTCATCGGATTAAATATTAAACAAATATGCATAGCGCCCATAAATGTCATAAGAAAAGGGCTTAAAACGTTGCGTTGTGAGAAGCGATTCGGAGATCTTCTCGAAATCTTAAGTATTTAATTCATACAACCACAAATGTTGGAGACACTTTCCCAGTAAAAATTTTAGTAAGAAGTAAAATAATCCATAAAAGTTTTATGTTAGCGCACAAGTTTTACGACTATTGACAATATAAATAAAGGGTAAAGTAGGGCAAGAAGGATTTCTTCTTACATAATATCTTCATTTTGATCCAACAGACGCATGAACATCTTGAAGGTCATTTCACTTCCGTTAGTAGATTCCTACAACCAATTTGTTAAATCTTTGAAATAATGAGACTTTTTATCCCAATTGTTGGACTGTATATTATATATATATCTTTTGAATAATAAGAATTGAATGATTTTTCCAAAATAGGAGTAGATACCTACACCCAATTTGTTAAATCTTTAAAATAGTGAGACTCTTTATCCCAAATGTTCTACTGTATATATAAATCTTTTGAATAATAATAATTGAATGATTTTTCGAAAATAGGAGTAGATACCTACACCCAATTTGTTAAATCTTTGAGATAGTGAGACTTTTTATCCCAATTGTTCTACTGTATATACATCTATACATATAATAAAACTGTAACTGGAAGATTTCTGTACATTTAATATATTTTGAAAATTTTAATTGAGGGATGCTTTACTATCGATACTGAGCCCAAAACAGATTTTTATTTAATTTTTGTCTGTTTGTCTGTTTGTTTGTCCTTCTTTCACGTAAAAACTACCGCACAGATTTCTACAAAATTTTATACCGTGGTAGCTTATTACTCGGGTCAACATCTAGGCTACTTTTTATCCCGGAAAATCAAGGAGTTCCCGAGGGACTTTAAAAACTAAATCCACGCGGACAAAGTCGCGGGCATCAGCTAGTCTTTTGAATAATAATAATTGAATGATGGTTCCAAAATAGGTGAACTCACAGAAACTGGATTAGATAAGTAATGTTTTCATATTGTAATGTTTCAATTGTTTCAACCAAATTTTAATCTAAATCTGAATAGGCAGACGTGAATGGTATTCATTTCTACATCATCATCCTTAATAAAACTGTTTTTTTTTTATAGTAATAACCGTTCTATATAGATTTAGTGGTAGATACATTAATTCCGTACACAGAGAAGTTCTACGCAATCTGTAAAAACTTTAGCTTACCTTTTGGTGGCTACCTAAGTAGCACATTTTGGTCCGAAGAACCATGTATTAGAAACGTTATTCGAGGTCTGCAAAAAGCCTTCCTCTCGACGAAAGTACACAACAACAAAGGCAAGAACTTAGACTAAGAAATACGAGTTGTACGCTTGGGAAAAGCTTAAATGTTTCACCCCTTTGCTTGTACCGTATTTCGTAGACATCGATGTACAGTTGAGAGCGGACGCGCCGTAGCGGATCAAACTGTAACATTGTACAATGTACCTACATGGTATCTTATAGATAACATGACTATTTAAGATGGTAGCGGGCTATTTTAGACTCCATATTAATTTCAACACGCCATCATGCCGGAACGTTAAATCGCTTGGTGGCACGTGTTTGAAGGTAGGGTGATCAGGCCAGACCAGACACATTTAAGCATACTTAAGCCCCTACTGAGAACCGAACCAAGGACCTTCCAATTAGAGATCACAACGCTCCCCACTACGCCGCCGGGGAGGTCATCAAAAAACTAAAAACATTTATGCAAGACTAAAACTGGACGTAATTATGCAAAAACGTTCCAACCCACAGCAAGTTTTCAGTCAGATTGATGCGGTTTTAATTGTTTTTAGCTACAAATATGTTACGCATTGTAGGTTGGAACATTGGAAATAAAATAATAATAACGTAAGGACTGGAATGTTCTTAGTATATGATGAAGGGTGTCTTAAAAAAGTAGCTTAGTGCTATTAACTCAATTTTGACAGACTTGTGGGTTGGAACGTTTTTGATAACTACGTCCAATTGATACTAAAATATCACGATACGTTAAAGCAATATTTTCCGCGTCCGCTCATTACATGATCGCAGTCTAAAAACGTTCCTGTGAACCGCACAAGTGGTGGCAATCGATAGGACTCCACCCATTGACCTATTTAGAGATTAGGCTCGCTCCAACCCTGTCTTGGGTTTTTGTCTTACAAACTGCTGAGTAGGTATTACGGTGAAATCGTGGCTGCAAAACGTTGCGGGATTTGGAAATTATACAGTTATTTAGTTAGAAAACTATGTTATGTCCTTAGGTACTGTTTTACGGGATTTTGTTTATGTTAGCTTGACGTTTTAGGTTATTTTAGCACTCTTATTAGGGCTGCCAGATTGAGAAGCCAAAAGTTTTGGACACTACATAAATCAATAGGTACTTATTCGATTAAAGAGTAATTATTTTTAATGAATTTAAATAAATTTTCATTGATAATCTTCTTAATATATTTAGATTACGTGTCACGTTGTTTGTCCGCGATGAACTCCTAAACTACTGAACCGATTTTTTTCAAACTTCGTAACTATCTGTAATTTGGTCCAACTTGAAAGATAGAATAGTTTAAGTAGTTATTTGTTTCATTTATATAGGTAAGTTGGCGGTACGAAGTTCGCCGAGTCAGCTAGTATAATATAAAGTATTATTAAACAGCATAGCATATGGAACATGACCGACTATTCGGTATTCGGCCAGAGGTCAAAAAACTACTAATATCTTCTTCTTCTTCTTGTGGGGTCGGCACAGCATATCTTCTTCTTCTTCCACTAACTTCTACGTCGCCAGCCGTCAACTCACTGATCACTCTTCTTACTCGAATGCTTTTTCACATCATCCATCCATCTCTTCTTTCTTCTTATCTAGCAACCGATAGACGTCCTAGAAGATAGACTTTCGCGTTCATAATATTAATAAGGATTTGACCTTCGCGATCGAAATCGCGGCATAAATTCATCAACATTAACAACCTCTCGCAGGTCTCCTCTCAGAGAAGGGTTTTAGACCATAGTCCACCATGGTGGTCCATTGCAAATTGACAGACTTCACACACTTTTGAAAACATTATGAAGAACCCTCAGGAGTGCAGGTTTACTCGCGATGTTTTCCTTTGACCGTTGAAGGATACTAAGATATTTAATTGCTTCAACGCACATAGCATCACAACTATTACATCCATTGACAATTAACATTCACAATACTATTAATATTAAAAATGTTTAAGATAAATAATATAATATTTATACATGATATGGATTTATAAGCATTAAAGTTCGGCCGTTCAGAGAATGCGTTCCTGACACCTGTCAGTTAGTCACGACAACTGTCACAAAATTATAACATTAATTAATTATTGATATAATAATGTTGTTTTAATGCTCATCAATTGTTAAAACGGTATACAACCAGCAATAATATTTTTATCGTAACTGCAACGCCATTACAAAGTTACGTCGTCAGTTCAATCGCGACGTGTCAGGAACGCATTCTCTGAACGGCCGTAGTTTAGTTAATGTGTGCCTATAATTATAATGAATAATTAAATACTATAATATTGTACACCGGCAACGGTCGAACATGCAGATATTACCTACTATGTTAATGTAGCATCTATAATATGTAACTATATTAAGGTATTGCATAGCTTTTATCGCGGGCTTGAACTAGGACAAACAGTTTGAGCGCGGCGACCGAATCAAGAAATTCCGTAACGAAAATAAACCTAACACCGTCGTTCAGTAAGCGTTCAACATTTTAGAGGTCCACAAGTAGCGCTGTTTGGCGCAGTGGGCGAGCGGCCGCTTTCTTTACCGTATGGTGTATGGTGTGTTCGAATCTCAATCGCAAAGTAGTGACAGTGCGCTTTTCTTGTTTGTTTGTTTTTAATAATTTTTTTGGATAATTTTTATTATGAAAAAAAAATATTGCATAAATATTATAATTGCATAAGTTGATAAAAATGCTATGCGATAGCTTTACCGCGGCAGTCCCCGAGTGCCACTTAATTTTTTTTATAATGTACCATGTTCTGGACATTAAATGAATTATGAATTAGCTCCGAAAAGTCAGAGGTGCGTTCGCGGGATCCTGCGACCTCCCGAATAGGAGACCCATAATATCACTATTTACAAAAATTTGTAGGTACCGCGAAAAACCTATACAAAGCCAGCGGTAGTAAATATAACATGTCCCTGAAAGCCAGTAAGGGTAACGAGAATAATGAGTTTTCATACGGCACGGAGCGCGAATAAATAATTTAAGCAAATAATTTCAGCTGGTAGGTACCTTCTTTATGAGTAGGTAGCTGTGACCTATTTCTCACTTTTATGTAACTCGCGTATCGATTATCTTTTAGATACGTGGATAGGTATTGCATTCTTGCGTCGATAGTGGGACTTGCATTAAGCTGTCGAATAAATTTTTCTAACCGAATACTATTGGAGAGTATCGGAAAAGCATTTATTTATTGGGAGCTTAAAGCAGCGGAAGAATTAATTCGTTGGCGCGACGAGTAAAATAAATTCTTGTTAGAGTTTCAAGACTGGATAAAAGTCTACGTATCTTTACTATACGTATAGTATAGTAAAGATACGGGGGAATCTATATTATGAAGATTCTTCTTCTTCTTCCTAGCGTTTGTCCCGGCATACGCCAGGGTCCGCTTTCCTGCTAAGTTTCTTCCACTTTGCACGATCTAAAACATCCTCTTTACGAAGACCGTTGGCACGTGGCATATATTATGAAGATTGTAGGTATATGAAAAAGGCATGTCCTGACTGACTCTTCAACGCCAAGCTGTAATTTCTGAAGCTAGAAACATGAGATTCTGAAACGTAATAGTTTTCTTTTAAACAACCAGTTTTCTTTTAACCAACCAGTGGTAGATTCTCTTGACGATTTGAAAGCACTTTGTAAACGTTTATTTGAATAAAAAATTATTCTATTCTATTCTGTTTTATAACGTAGACTCAGCAAAAAGAGATTTTTCGAAATTCAACTCCATAAGGTGGTGAAATAGGTGGTGGTGACAGTTTGTGTGAAAGTTCTCCATTTTTCAAGTTTCGTCTATTATGATTGATATTTGGGCTTTCGGTTGAAAAAGAAGGAACAATAATTCTTTCCCGAATATTAGCAATTCCATCCCCAAGAAGATTAAATAGAGGATAAAATTATTGGTATTGGGATTGTTAAAATGTAGCACGGATTCACGATTTTTGGAAATTCGACCCCCAAGGTAGTTGAATGGGGGATGAAAGTTTGTATAAATATCTTTAAGTTATACTCATGAAATTTTTTGTAGGGTGACACGGTGGTATAAGATAAAGGGCTTAAATTCTGCGCTGTGGACCTTTTAGCTTTATTTAAGACGAATTACGATTTTAAACCGGCAAGATTATCCCTTGTGCAAAGAAGGAGGGAATTTCAAGATCATCTTTTTAATTCTGGTCTATGGTCGAGTGAATTTAAAATTATTTTTAGTCATATAAAGAATAATTAAAATTCGTCTGTACATTGTAAGCAAAAAAAATTGTATGCGTCATTGAATACTCAGGGTCTTTCAAGATGCTGCATTCAATATACAAACAAGTGTCTTAATACGTAACTCAGAGGAGAAACGTCCGGGCTCTTCAGAGACATTCAAAACCCATCTTACAAGGGATTTCCGAGGCTTTAGGGGAAGTAGGCAGTATTTAGCTATACTTACCTAGTGATTATACATACCTCGTTAATCTGTGGAACCCGGTTCTGTTTAAATTATTTACCTATTAGCGAGAAATAAATTTTATTAAACTATCTATTTATGTTATGGAAATAGACTTTATTCCAATAAACCCTTCCCGTTAAACGTTCCCTCAAATATGGTTGAGCGAAGCAACGGCTGGTCATGCGTCATGCTCGTGAACAGGTTCTACCGGTGTGAATGGTAATGAAACTACTTTCTGTCTGCCCGTCTTAACATGTATTGAATTGGAAGTTGGTATGCTTTTGTGGAACTTCCCCTCATTGTGGAAACACTGCATACATAGCATAGTATCTATATTGTAAACTTTTTAAAAGAGCAACCGCCGAGTTTCTTGCTGGTTCTTCTCGGCAGGAAGGGCATTCAGAACCAGTGGTAGACTCATCGACGATTCAAAAGCATTATTTAAATAAAAATATTTCTATTCTATTCTTTTCTATTCTAAAGCAAAATCACAGTACCTACCACATTTCTGATAATACAGCCCAAGATTTTTCTGGACTGTTTGATAGTGTATAACATAACGGATCGTGGGTCAGGGCTCTTTTGTCTGTGTCTGCATTTAGGACCGATAAAATCGAGCCTCCCGAAGATAAATTAGGGTTGCCTTTAAAGTAAATTCGGACTCGTGATCGAGTGTAGGGCCTTTCATAAGGATTGCTTCCGATTCGGATCTCTTATTTTCATGAATGATTTCTTTTACTTTGCTCGTAATGTATATTTATACAAGCTTCTGGTTTTACCTTTATAAAGGCAGGGGGAGGCACATCGTACAAATGTGTATGAAGTCTACATCTACACTTATGTTAGGCTAAATACGCACTAGTCTTTACTGTGGTGCGATTTTCTAAAAATGATTGCTACTGTATGAGGATGGCAAGCACCTCTGATTGGCTGATACTCACTCGCTATTGGCTCACTCGCTAATATATATCGCCGGGCACTGTAGTAATGATTGATACGGCTTTTGCAGAATCAGCCTACGGTTTCTTTGTTACTGTTACTTAACTTATAGGTAGCCCGTAAACGTTAGGGAACGTTGGTTAAAAGGGGTACGTTCCAGTATTAAACCGTCAGTTCCATAAAACAACAAATTTGATAAATGTATTAGGCAAGCGCGCACAAACGGCTCATTCCCACTGCAACTGATTAGTTCAACCGTTGAACTAGTGAGAATTTTTTTCCCAGTATTTCAATGGCTGACTCAAATGCCACTTGTGACAAAGTCTCACCAGTAGGGCTATAATTTAATATAAAAAATTCTTTTTAAAAACCGACTTCAAACTCCCGCGCCACTATACAAAGTATATAATTTATTATTGATATTTTAAAAACAGCTCGACTGATTTCGATAAAATTTATGTGGAGCCACCTGGGAAGTATACTTACACTTAGAAAAAAAAAAAAATTCAAATCGGTTCAGGCGTCTTCGAGTAATCGGTGCAAACATACATAAAAAAAGATTCGGACTAATTGAGAACCTCCTCCTTTTTTGAAGTCGGTTAAATATGCGCGCCACGAGAAAATCTTGTCCACCTACCCGTTAGTAGGCACAATAATTAGAGTAGACAAAATTTTCTCGTCGTGCGCATGTTAGTCTTACAGGTCGTCGCACAACATAAGCTTACTGGCCCATAAAATAACAATACAAAATCGTACGACTCAAAATTAATGTTAAAGCTCCATCCCGATAGTTATTCAATAAAAATCTGTTAAAAATAAACGCAAAGACAGCCTTCCTAAAGCCCCAGTTTCCAACATAGCCTTACTAAGCGGCGTCTACGGAAATAGCCCGATCCTCATTCCAAAAGGTCACTCAATTTCCCAGACAGAACTCAGGGTATATAAATATTAAATTATGAATTCCATTTTAGGAATCGTTTCGGATGATTCTGTTTGGGTCACGGATTTGGTATCTATCTTTAGGCACAGAATAGAATAAAGTTACCTTATATTATTATTCTATTATTATGTATATATTTATTCCGTTAGCTGTAATAACTACAAAACCATTAAAAGATACTTAACTTACCTATTACCCGCTCGGATAAGATTTATTTTACGCTGGTGAAATCGGCTCGAAGTCAGATTTTGGTTTATAATCTGGTTTTTGCCTTAGAATCTCTTGATGAATGCACTTCTTTGCTTCGAATACCAATGGTGGCTCATAGAATGATGCCGTCGCTCTACGTGTTTTTGTCACTAATTAGTTGCGAAACGTTCATGCATCTTTGAATAGCTCTTTGAGCAGCGAATTTGAACCGACAATTAATATCTAATTATCTAATTAGAGACTGAGTTTTTACGCAGCGGTTGCGGTACCGCTGTTTTATTCAATACTAACGATACCGCAGGTTTATGCGGTAAACCCGCTAAAATGGTATCGGAAGATGAGTGAGTACACGTGGCGTGGCCCTGTGTCCGCGCGACCGATCGCAGAGTCCGCGGGCGACGGCCGCCATGCTAGCGGGCGACTGCGACCCGCCGTGAAAATTGCTACTTCATTTTCTATACAAATCTGCATTCTACGGAGGCCGCGGGCCCGCAACCGCTGCGGGTGCGGGTGAAAACCGCTCCGTGGGTACGGAGGCTAACGTGCCAGATCTAAGGGAGATCACCACGGCGACTTTTTGCAGCGATTCAGTGGCACGTTTTTTTGAGCGTCTTTATCGCTACTTTTGGCGGTTCATCACATTTGCAACGCGCGACAGAAGCGATTCAGTAGCGATACAATCGCATAGTATCGATTCAGCATTGCTTCAGCATCGCTACTAACGCGTGACTGTGACGTTCACAGAAAACTACTACAGTGCCCGATTGTATCGATGCTGTATCGAGATAGTAGAAATGCAGAATCGTTGTTAAGTGGGCAAAGGTATAGGACGTGCGACAGCATCGCGACTGTATCGCGGTCGTTTTGTGACAGTATAGCTACTGAATTGAAGCAAAAAGTCACCGAGAGCGACCTCGCTCAGACTAGACCGCTTTCACATCAGCGACGCTAGCAGCGCGACAGCCGCGCGGCAGCAGCAGATGTCTTCTCATTACAACTATAGTCGCGCGGCGATCGTTACCTAAACTAGCGGCACGCTATGATGGCCGGTTTGACACATTACAATAGTGATGTGGAATGTCAATTTATTCTCGAACAAAAAACAATTAAGTTTTGTTTTTGTACCTGATTAAATAGGTTTAATAAAACAAAAATGTATATGTTTATTTAATTTATTTGAACCAACTGAATATTTGAATGAAAATGAATATACATACTTTATATGCACACAAGAAACATATGAATACAAAAGATACCAAAAAAGGTGCCACAAAAGGCCATAATTAATCAGATTCGTCCATACTACTATTTTCACTGTCGTCACTGCTATCATCACCTACATTAATAATTATATGTTCGTTTTCTATAATATTATCTATTTTCACATCTCTTTCATAATCTTCCCTTATTAATTTAACAGTTCTATTCACAACCTTTTCCCAGTCTCCTTTAGTCACATGTTCACAAGCTTCTTCTAATAATTTTAGCATTTTTTTTGTGGTAAATGGGGGTTCTGTATTGTGTCTTGCAGCATATCCCTTAATTTGAGCCCACACCAACTCAATCGCATTATACTCACAATGGTAAGGCGGTAACCGTATAACTCTGTGCCCATGTTCTAATGCTATTTCGTCAATGACGTATCGGATCTTGGTTGGTTTGTTTTCTTTTAAAAGACGTACTAATTCCGCTTTTAACATATTCATGTTTGCATCTACGCCATTTTTACGAAGCCATGCGACGATATCAGCTTTCTTTTGGGATTGGGCAGGTGGCTTGTCAATTTGCATCGAGTGGTATGGGGCGTTGCCCATAATTATAATAGATGGTTCAGGGAGGCTACACAACATTGAGGTAAACCATTCAGTAAACTTTTCTCCATTCATGTCTTCATGATAGTCTCCAGTGGTTTTTGACGCAAAAGCCATGAGAGAACCTTCGACAAACCCGTTGATGGTTCCGGCGTGACAAATTATAAGTCGCGATCCTTTTCCTACAGGAACTTTGGAAGTAGATGCTGCTGTGTCATCGTTCCAAGAACGGCCTACAGTATGGTTAGCATTAAGCCATGTTTCATCCAAGAACACAACATTTTGCCAATTTTTGATTTCTTTCACTTGCCGTAAAAAAGTATACCTTGCCATCGCTATATCAAATCTTTCCATCAATATTTTGCGTTTGTTACATTTTTTGTATCGAAATCCAATGGTCTTCAAAATCTTCGTTAAAGAACTTTCCCCACCGAAGAATAATCCAGCTTCCTTCAGTGAATGCACCAACTTTTTTCTTGTTGGATACTCCTTCTGTAAATAGTAGCCGTAAACATGTCTTCGGATAGCATCGGCATCAAAGCTATCGATGCCTACGACTGGTTTTGCTCGTTTTCTCTTTTTTGGTGTGTGAAGTTTATTTTCTTCTGTGCCAGTCTCGCCATATTTTTTTTTAGTTATCCGTCTAACAGTTCTTTGTCCAATATTAAGCGCATCAGCTACGCGTTCAACCACTGACGTTATAGGTAAAATTGGCCCTCCATTTTGAGCTTCACGATCGAAATAGTTACGAAGGCGTATTACGAACTCACGTGTCTGACTATTTAGAACAGTTCTCTGCGTACGTTCGGTCATATCGACGAAATCCACAACAAAGGGCTTGAACAGAGTCCAAATTAACGAGCAAGGGTCAACAGTAATGCAGTATCAATATTTGAAATCCAAAGACAGGTCAAAACTATATCACAATCGCATTGCACTGACAGTTTATACTTTTCGAAGCAACGTCAATTCGAAACTGCTTTGTTTTGCATTGAGCATTGACGCGAGTTTGCCGGAGGTAGTAGTTGTGCTAGCCAGCGATCCTATGTGACGATCGTATTAGATTCCATTTTTAAAAATTTTCAATTTAGAAAACCAAATGCCGAGTTGTGGTATATATCATATAAAAATAAAAATTTTACCTTTTGTATGAAACAGCTGATATTTTTTTGCGATTTCAGAGGTTTGTCCACATAGTGAAAATTGTTCATATTCACAAGTACATTCACCCCTGTGCAAACTGATTTTTCTACACTTGTATACATTTTAGAAATCAATTTAATAAATAAATTTTGAGTCCTAAACCTAAAACTACATTCGATAAAATTTATGAATCTCTGCACATCACTATCGTCAATAAAGTAATACAATTATTTCCTTCAAAGTCGTTATCAATTAATACGGAACTTCATGAGCGGACAAACGTCAAACCGGCCATCGTAGCGTGCCGCTAGTGTACTTTTTAGTATGAAAATTAGCCACTTCTGAGCAGTGCGATAGTCGCGCTGAGAAAGCGCACTTATGATTGTCGGTACTCATCAAACGAAATTCTTTCCATGAATTGATTTAGGACATCTCTTATTCGTGACCTGTTCATGACCCCCAATTCCGTAAAACGAATGCAAAAATTGAAAACATAAATATCCAAAGTTCCATAAAACTACCTTCGTTGGGTTATACCTACGTAAAAAATATCCAAAAAACAGAGAGAAATGTTTATCCTTACTATAATATTATACAGTGAAAGTGTGTTTGTTTGTTTGTTTGTTGATTTGTCCTTCAATCACGCAGCAAACGAGGTAGATTGACGCGATTTTTATTGCATGAGTATAATAGTTGAGGACTTGGAGCGTAACATAAGCTACCTTTTATCCTATAATCAGAAAAATAAAGGGAAAATTCTCGCGAGACTTTTACAAACCTAACTCCACGCGGACGAAGACGCTGGCAAAAGCTAATACAGAAATAATATCTAAAAGAAAAAATAAAAGCGTGATCCATATACGTAAGGGTTTGCATCAAAACCGCTGAAATCGAGATAAAACCGCACCTAAGTAAATGTGGAAATTGATTTCAAAAGTTCTCTCTCGAAGCCACAATTCCAGATATAGCCTTCAGAAAATGTCCGACCGAAGTAACTTAGACGAAAATAGCCTGATCCACTTTCCCAGATCAAATTGTAAATGCGGAACCACTCTATACCTACCTTCATCGAATACATATTTAAAATGGATATTTCTAGAATCTTTTAAAATAACCTTTATACTCTAATGCCCATTTTCACCAACGTTGCTTATAACTTTTACGGGCTACCTAAGCTAATTTAGGTGAAACTTTATATATATATATATATATATATATATATATATATATATATATATATATATATATATATATATATATATATATATATATATATATATATATATATATATATTAAGAACTATGGTATATATATATACCATAGTTCTTAACGCTCCAAGTGCAGATTGGTAGACTTCACTCTCAAAATTGCAAGTTTTAAATACCCCCAATTAAAACCATATTTTAGAATAATTTAATGATTGTCAACGTTTTGGGAACTGCGATTATCCGAAATAGAATAAGTTGTTATTGTGAAAGTATACCATATCATAACTAATAGTTATTAACTAAAAACAAAAATAATCTAACTTTACATATCTTTGAATATCCCGAAGATCATTAGTTTCTACTTAAAATAATGCAAAATCTAATAATACTACCAGGTGCTTGATATAATTTATAATAAGAATTCTTTTAAAACGAGTTGTAAAATTACCGTGCTTTGAGTATATAATTATATACTCAAAGTTACCGTGTGTTAAAAGTTAAAACAATTTTTAAGTTCGCAGAATACACAGTTATTCAAAGAATCAGGGATTTAAATTTTATTTACGGATTCACGGAACGAAATATTCAAATAAACGATAAACGTTGATATTAACTAGGTCAGGTTGTATTATTCTATAATTAAATAGAACATGGGCAGAAGTCTAAAGCGATCGTTATGGACCAGATGGATGCTTCTAAACTTGTTGGAAGAATGGAAGGTCGGGCACATATTATTAATTATTAATACAAGTATAGTTTTTAGTCGAATATTATAAAAATACTGACCTTGACTAATATTCGTCTCTCCCTTCCAAATAAGCGGATAACTTTGTTAGGAGTGTTTACGACCATAGTGCAACGGGTACGCATCAAACCTGCGACCTTTCAGTTTCAGTCCGCACCTTTAACCGCGGTTTGGCTATTGAGCCTTAAATTAATTAATTTGATACGACCAGAACGTTCGTGAGTTAGTTGTCTTACATATCGCTAGGAAGAATAATTGATTATTGTGATGTTAACAAAAGCCAAGAGATATAAAACAGATAGGTAAGAAGGCGTCTTGTGGCTGTGGAAACAAGGAAGAGGTAAGCAAGAGGCAAAGCTTCCATATCATGGGTTTATGGCCTTTTTATAATTGTGGGCTTATCAGCTCTGAATTCAGCCTCTTTTTCATCCGGGCAAGCACCTCACTCTTCAGAGTCATGTACGTTTTAAGCATAAGCGATTCGGAAAACATTGCGAGGAACCGTTCTTGCCTGAAAGTTCTCTTCAAAAAACGCATACACTTCTTGACATCTTGCAAATGTATTATTATATTGTGTAATCAATTAAGAATATAATAATTATATACGGATAATTAATTAAATTTTGATAATAGGTACCCACCAATTCAATATAGAGTAAATTAATTAAGGAATAGTTTAAGTTATGTTTAAGTATGTTGCGCACCAGACATTGGTAAACTTTATGAGCTTATTATATTTGTAAGACCTTTATTGAAACACAGTTTATGCAACGAATAAACGAAATGAAAAAAAATATCATGCTTTAAAGTCTGCCAATCCTCGGCGTGGTGGACTCCACAGTCCACCGCGCTGCCCAAACGTGCCCACGTGTGCCCAAGAATGGACCGACGTTGATGATGATGATGAACTTATCATCAAAGAGAATTGAAATTCCAAATCGTTACATTTCCCAGAGAAGTTGAGACATAAATCCGCTGTCAACGGAATCGATTTTCGTAATAAGCAAAGAACACAAAAGAAAGTCTTGGTGTTTGTACACAAAGGTATTGTTAGTCTTTTACTTTGATATAAACGCGGCGATCACGCGATCCTACTCATCGCGGATTACTTAAAGAAACGAGGGGCGCTTTTAGTTCGTTCGTGCTTTAAAAATATTTTCTGTAGTACTTAGGTACTTATTTCTCTTTTTATTTGGTGTTTTTCAATTTTCTTTACTTTTCTGTATCATCAATAGCCTTTAACAGTCCACAGCTGGACCAAAGGCCTCTCCCAAGGGTAGGGTTTGCCCATAATCACCACGCGGGGCAGACGGGTTGGTGATCGCAGTAGATGGTAGTAGTGGCACAGAGGACGCTGCTGTCCGTTCTCCGTTATATTCCCTTAGTCGCCTCGTACGACACCCGCGGTAAGAGGAGGGGTGGTGACAACTGTATTCTGATCTGCCGTCACCACACGGCACTTTTCTGTATAATACCTAATTATTTACTAATAATCAAGCTTTTATTTACTAGACTTGGAACTGATGAGGTTTTTGAATTAGTCTGTGACGTAACAAAATTTCTTCATTCATTCATTTATTTTCATCTCTACTCATAGCTGGTTACGCTGGTCAAGTGCGGATCGGCATCACATACCTCAAAGAACGTTATGGAGAACTCTCACGCATTCACCGATTTCAGCCCATTCTTTGGGGAGCAACGAGGGAACAGACAGACACATAGACACACGTCAAACTTATACCACCCCTCTTTTTTGTCGGGGGTTAAAAAAAATCAGCCAATTACAAACATAATTGAAATTAGCAAGAAAAGGTTAGAATTATTTTGCTATAATCCGCCAACAGAAAAAACCACCACTCACCTTCCCAAGCAAGCAAGAAAGCAAAGTTTCCAAGCAAGCAATGCCACCACCACTCACATGCACCACCACACAAGACTTTTATACTACTCTCGGATTATAGCAAAATAATTCTAACCTTTTCTTGCTAATCATGAACTTCCGCAAAGAAACGCCTGCTTCTATCCAATATAATTGAAATTGTTGTAGGTACTATTATAATCACAAGTTTCGTGCTAAAGCTGAAGACGCGTTTGGCTCAAAACACCTGTGCAACAATTTGGAATTATCTCTGGTCTGCTATTTGGCTAAAGGTGCAGTAAATATCTATCAATGGAGTTTTAAATCTTATTTCGATGAAAGTGCAAACGTCTGGCGGCCAAACGGGAAGTGTTGCCAAGAACATGGGTTCAGGTTAGTTCAAACAAATTACGTTATTACGAGTCCAAAACCACTACGGGGTCATGTTATTGTGTATAATCTATTTTTAACCGACTTCAAAAAAGGAGGAGGTTCTCAGTTCGACGGAATCTTATTTTAGCCCCCGACGCTAAAAGAGTGGTGTTATAAGTTTGACTTCGATGTCTGTCCGTGGCATCGTAGCTCTCAAATGGATGGACCGACTTCGATGCGGTTTTTTCATTAGAAAGCCAGTTTCCTAGCGGTGGTTTTCAGCTATGTTTGGTTAATATCGGTCCAGCAGTGTAAGAGTATCAGCTCTTTTCCAAAATGATGCTTTTTGGCGTATTATATTACCCTATTAATTGCTTCACGTGTGCCTGTATAATCGTTAAATGACAATTAATTGATAACTTCGACCTGATGCTGCAACCAGAATGGTCTCCAGAGAACCCGACTCTTCGAAAACTCACAGCAGACATATCGTATTTGGGTTCAATAGATTAGTTTTAATGAGTAGGATATATGTTATATATTATATATTATACTAGCTGATGCCCGCGATTTCGTCCGCATGGATTTAGTTTTTAAAAATCCCGCGGGAACTCTTTCATTATCCGAGATAAAAAGTAGCTCTCCCGGTCTGAGGAACCACTACTACATCCATTACTATACCCATGCAAAAAATCGCATCAATCCGCTGTTCTGTTGCGACGTGATTGAAGGACAAACCAACTAACAAACACACTTTCGCATTTATAATATCAGTAATGCTTTATTATAACACTTTTTATAATTGTCAAATTTTTTACCATACTTAACCAAAGAGAAAATTACGTTTAGCTGTCATTTACGTTTTGTTATTCCACTGTCATTTGAGTTTTGTTATTCGATTTCAGATGCGTTTTGTTATACCACGTTTTATAGTGACTTGACGGAAACGCGATCGAACGGGATAAAAAGTATCCTATGTCCGTCTCCTGGTTCTAAGCTGCCTCTCCACCAATTTTCAGCCAAATCGGTTCATCCGTTCTTGAGTTATAAATAGTGTAACTAACACCACTTTCTTTTATATATATAGATGTAGTTATATGGCCACGTTGACCTGGTGCTGGTATCTAGTTTGCGGGATACCCAATTCTTCATCAACTTACAGCAAATATAGTGTGTTTGGCTTCATTAGAATGGTCTCAAGCAATGAGTAGTGTGCTAGATAGATGATAAGAGGATCGAGGATCGAGAAGTATCTGATGATGGAGCAGAAAAGTGGGTAGCAGTTTAGTACATTAGTCCGGCCGTAGATTCACAAGTCGGGGGTGATTTAAATTTTCAATTTACACTTGTTTTATGTAGGTTCACCGATTACTCGAAGATGCTGAACCGATTTGGAAACTTCTTTTTTAGGGTTCCGTATCCAAAGGGTACCAACGGGACCCTATTACTAAGCCTACGCTGTCCGTCCGTCCGTCCGTCCGTCCGTCAGCGGGCTGTATCTCGTAAACCGTAATAGATAGACAGATGAAATTTTCACATATTATGTATTTCTATTGCCGCTATAACAACAAATAATAAAAATTAAATTAAATTGAAAAAATTAAATTAAAATATTTCCATGGGTACATGAAAATATTTTAATTTAATTTTTTTAACGGAACCCTAAAAGAGCGAGGCCCGACTCGCACTTGGCCGATTTTTTGTTTAAAAGGGTGTATTTCCCAGATCAGGTTACTTATTTAAATTTTATAGAAATCGGTTGAGCGGTATAACTTGTCTTTTATTCCTCGATTTGTGTAATGATGCGGCTACGTTATCGTGCAAACATTCATGACGAGTAATCGCGATAAATAGCTGTGTCTCACTCTATCACAGCGGCTACATAATCGTGCTAGTTCACCCGACACAACGAACTACCCGGCTACATTTGTAACAAGTGTTGTGTTCGTTGTGTCGGGTGAATAGCACGATTATGTAGCCGCTGTGATAGAATGAGACACAGCTATTTATCGCGACAACTCGACACGAATGTTCGCACGATAATGTAGCTAAGCATGAGACTATGATATTAACCTCAGCTGATTGATAGGTAAATTATGAAATAGGTATAGTTAAGTTGCACTTGCAGAAAACTCGATAGCGTAACGGTTGAAGTTGCGAACTGAAAACTGAAAGGTTCGATCCCCACCCGTTGCAGTATTTCCGCGGAAGTATGCTTGTGCAGAGATATACATCAATAGATATGACGTAGATGGGCTTACGAGCCTTCTCTGTCTTCCTCCGACAGAAGGCTTTAAACTTAGAATAAATGCTCCTAGAAACGCAATAGTCAACGCACTGATAAGCCATTTTGAGGAAGCCGAAAGCATAATTCCTGAGTATTATCGTCGCGTTAGTACGATGAGCTCGCAGAATATTATTAAAAAATAACGTACTGTGCTGTGAAAGGATGTCATAATGCATCACAATAACCATCATAAACGTAATGAACAGTACCAGTACAGAAAATAATTGCATGGCACTCACACATTCATTGCTTGTTTTGAGCCTACGTTTGGAGCGGAACTTTGTTAGAAACTTCCGATCTATGAGTAATAATTATTAATCTAAGACTTTAAATCTATTGTTGAGATATATCTGCACAGTCAGTGACTTTGGCTTCAGTTGCTTCTGATACAATTCCACCAGAATTATTTGTAAGTTAGGCTACAATGTGTTTGGCGTTTCAGTTTCTGACGAAAGCCCCTTAAAAATAGAATAGAATCGAATAATATTTTTATTCAAATAAATTTTTATAAAGTGAGTTACAAGTTTTAGTGACTGGTTAGGAATGCCATTCCAACCGAGCCATTATTACTTGAGATACTAAACATTAAATTAAAAAAAAGATTTCCGCTTATTTGGAGGGGAAAGGAATATGAATAAGTACACGAATGGTATTATCTAATGTTGCAACTTAGACGAATTATATTTACTACGTGTTTGCAAACACATTGTGAAAAAAAATAGTATAAGTTACCAAATCATGACGAAATCGGTAAGATCAAAAACACAAAGAACAAAGAAAATAATCAATCAAATATGAAGACGAAAATACCTTTACGATTGTCGATATCCAATAAAACTAGGCACATCCGTTGAATGGGGAAAGCGAACGTACTTGAACCAGGGGGTGGCACATCGATAAAGGAATTGGGTCAGGGTCTATGGGACGCTTCACAATTGAACGGCGCGTCGGCGCCTTCGGGAGCGCGTGTTGTTATGTAATAGGATGAAAATGACAAAGATTCCTTTTCTTGGCGTTTATATTTAGTTACAATGAGTTACGGAGACAAACACCTTATACTTCGTGATTAAAGAAACAGAAAACTTGGTTATTAAGCTATTGCATAGCTTTTATCGCGGGCTTTGAACTAGGACAAACAGTTTGAGCGCGGCGACCGAATCAAGAAATTCCGTAACGAAAATAAACCTAACACCGTCGTTCAGTAAGCGTTCAACATTTTGGAGGTTCACAAGTAGCTCTGTTTGGCGCAGTGGGCGAGCGGCCGCTTTCTTTACCGTATGGTGTATGATGTCGCAGGTTCGAATCTCACTCGCGAAGTAGTGACAGTGCGCTTTTCCTGTTTGTTTGTTTTTTAATTATTTTTTTGCATAATTATGCAAAATGTTATGCATTTTTATTATGCAAAAAAAAATTATTGTATAAATATTATAATTGCATAAGTCGATAAAAAATGCTATGCAATAGCTTTACCGCGGCAGTCCCCGAGTGCCACTTAATTTTTTTTGTTTTGAATAA
This sequence comes from Oeneis ivallda, assembly GCA_029955525.1. Lineage (NCBI taxonomy): Eukaryota > Metazoa > Arthropoda > Insecta > Lepidoptera > Nymphalidae > Oeneis > Oeneis ivallda. The sequence continues at coordinate 22,137,450 of JARPMR010000012.1, forward strand.
AATAGGTCAAGTACGACATAATTTGATTTGACTCCAATTCCAAACCATTTAAGTCAATTGAAATAATGATTCACATGCATACTAAAATAAAACTTTTCTCTCTGCAACAATGTATTTTAACCAATAGCGGGGGAGTACGAACCAACACACACTGATTTTTGATGATGCAATCATTTTTAGAAAATACCACCACAATCTCCTTAACATTGATTTTCTTTGATACAAACAAGTGTGAATCGTCCCCTAGCATCACGAGCTCAGGGCACGGGACCCGGCTAACGAATCGCTTCATGTAAATAAGGTGAGGCTTATTTGTCATTCTCTTTTGCCGTAGCATGACAATCTCTAAAATTTACAGATCTAAAAGTAAAAGGTAACCTTTTACTAATATTTTTCTGAAAGAGTACCTCTATCAAAGAGACTGCAAATCAATGATCAATTGACAGTAAAACATTTTTAAAATACATTTTTATTTTTTATTTTTACGGCTTTTTAACTAGTGGTTCGCCCCGAACTGAGACCTCGCGGTAACGGTATCCCATGATTATTCATTCAATCGATACATGATAACCAAAACTGACATTATTATTATGCCCGTTTTCACCAAACATACCTAAATCATCCCCTAAGTAGGAGTCTCTTAACGTAGGTAGCCCCTAAATACAATCCTAAGTCCTAACATCCGTCCCAATATCCTTTTAGGTGTCCCGTACAGGATCGTGATAAATAAGTTGACAGAAAACATCAATCACCTAACTTATAGGTAGCCCGTAAAGGTTAGGGAACGTTAGTGAAAACATTGAATTATTTATCAAACATTGAATTTAACTCGTAGTTCCATGGGAATAGTTACTGACTGCGCCATCTATTAGCATTATTGTGAAGCTATGTTGATGCTATATGAATTACTGACGCCCATTAAAAATTAAATAATCTCGTTTCTTTATAATATTCATATAATTTTAGTATTTGTTGTTCAAGTACAGGATATAAGTGACCTAAAAACATAAAATCAGTTTGAAAATCCATAGCGGATTTTTCTAGAGAGCGTCTTCAAGCGAGCGTATAAAATCGCCACTTTGAAAGCCCCCCATTTCGTCAATTTTAAGGGAAAAATTAAAAAAAAAATATTTTTGTACTCAGTTCAAAATTATCTTTAAAATGATACGTAACAATTTTATGTAACGCGATTTTTTTTTTTTTACTTCGCATTCGCTTCTATGAGAGCCCCCCTGAAATAAAGATTTTTATAACTTTTTAAGCCATTTTCGGCTGGAGGCCATCGGTTTACATATTATATCTAAATTTGAAGTAATTACGTTCAGTAATTCAAAAGTTATAAGGCTCTGACAGACGGACGGACGGACGGACGGACGGACGGACAAGTGCAAATCGCCCTAGTTAACTCAAAGACCTTCGCTTCGCTCGGTCGATAAATTTTAATATTAATTAATTTACATATAAAATTTTAGATTCCACATGAGGGACTTTCAGTGTTACCGGCTCTTAGACCATAATGCATGTCGGTACATCATGTGTAAATACTTGCCATTGTTGCAGAAGTGTACTAGGTAAAGCTAGGTATTGCTTCTGAAATATTTTTATCCTAGATAAAGGTGCAGGTCATAAGTAAGTAGGTCAGGAGAAACGGTTTATTTGTTTTAAACACGAGACCAGTGGCAGAAGAAAAATCCATTTTCCGATAAAACTAGAGGTTTGGTGTAACTTTCCAAGTTAAAGTGAGTTATGTAACGGGAAAATTACGAGGTAGGTCTTTAATTATTTACACGGCAAACGCAATTTGTCGAGTATCACGTTTTTTTAACATAGGTAAAAGCTTGCACTAGAACTATGCGAAATTAAATGACATTTTATTGTAAGATTGTATGTACAGAAGAGTGTTAGGGTAGGCTGGTCTAAGAGCACGCATCCGATAAGAGTACGCAATGCCAACACTCGTGACGCTGTTAACGATACGCGGCTAACTACAGAGTTATTTTCAAGTGCAAGCTATTGGCAAGTGCTGTGCGAAAAAATAACAAAAAACATGCAAAAACACAAAATATACTTAAGTTTAAACATTTTTACCTATTTTCTTAAATAATTTTAGCGTTTTGGGATTATGTTTGTGAAAAAACTACAAAATTTTAAACAAAAACGATAATACGGCTTGATCGGCAAGGAATTCCCCTAGAGGTCACAGCGACAATGATTCCGGTCGATGCTAATAGATGACGTTACACTTCGCTCGATTATAAAATCGTTAATGTGTGAAAGAATACGCACTTGTGTATGTTACAAGAGTACGCGCGTACTCTTACACACATTATTTTATTTTTATATTTGTCACATGTATTTTAATATTTATTTGTATGTTTAAATCCGCTTTCCGGTATAGCTCAACTACCACGAGCTGAAGTAATCTCAAGATCGAACCGCAAAAGAGCAAAGTTAGACATTTTGAGTTGACCTCCGTTCTAGTTGGCTCTCGAAGAGGATTCGGCCTCAAAATAAGCACCAGTGAAAAAAAGACTGCGAAATCTATTACTAAAGGAGATATAAAACTAAAACTTCCAAAGAATAAACCCAAAAAGAAAATGTGGGGATGTCCCTCATGACGTGGTACCTCCAAATGAAGACTGAATAGGATGTTCCAAATGATGAGGTGGCATGAAGCCTGTATGATCTATGAAGCTGAAAATATGTATAATTGTGAAATCTGCAAGTAGCATGGACACGAATGACAATGAGTTAAGAAATATGAGATAATTTTTCCTGCGTACTCTTATCAACTTACATGCGCACTCCTATCCAATAGCTCGTGTAAGAGTAAGTATTTACCACTTTTGTTATTTTTTTTATTTTTCAAATATATGGCACATTACTGTTACATTTCATGTTACTTTATGAAAGTTGTATAAATTGAGTACCAAATAAAAATTAAGCTGATAATCTACAGTTAGTGAATTTTATTTCAAAACAGTTTGAACCTTAAGTGCGTGCTCCTAGACCAGCCTACCCTATTTATTCACATGGTTTACAAATAAATTATTTATGTAGTAATTAATTAGTGCATGTACAATGTAGTACATGTGCTGATAATGACATATTTAATTATCATAAATTAAATTACATAAAGTTACTGGTCTTTTAATGGATTCGTGTAATGTTCAATTTGATTATAATCATTGTATGTTTGGTATTAGAAAACGATAATTATCATTTAATTTTGATACCGCCACTCGTATCAGCATAAAATTTCACCCTCACCACCTGGGTGGCTGGTGCACTTCGACCATCCGCTGTGCTAGATCTTTTTTCTACGCACTACGGAACTGTGGAACTGTGGAACCAACTTGTTGCGCCGCTGTCCCTAAAACTAAAATACAACATGGGCTCTTCAAGGGACGGACCAAAAAATTCCTAAAAAGGCGGCAACGCATTGGTGGTGCCTCTGTTGCTATAAATGTTCCTGCTCGTATAAAAACATATAAAAAAAATTAAGTGGCACTCGGGACTGCCGCGGTAAAGCTATTGCATAGCATTTTTTATTCAACTTATGCAATTATAATATTTATGCAATATTTTTTTTGCATAATAAAAATTATGCAAAAATATAATTAAAAAACAAACAATCAAGAAAAGCGCACTATCACTACTTCGCGAGTGAGATTCGAACCTGCGACATCTAAAGAAATTCAACAATTATATGATCATTACGATATGAAGAGCTGTCTCATAAACTAAAAATAATTTAGACTAAACTAACTTAATCTAAATTAGAAATGCTTGAGTCTTGAGTTCACAAACAAAAGGTAACCGTTGAATAACTGATTTGATAAAGATCGTCAGATTGGCAGTCCTAGGCAATCAATAACGTATGACGTCACTACAGATCTACAATTGGGTACAATATTAAAAGCCTTACAACTCTTTTAAATTCATTGTGCTATCAATAAGCTCATTGTTAAGTAGATAAATGTATTATCTCCATGACAATCGTCCATAATGAAGTGTAGTTTAAAGTAGTCGTAATTCCTAGTTCCATGAGTTTAAACATAACCTTTTTTTAAATTTATGCTTAAGAAGTATTGAGTTCTTTGAAAATGTTTTCAAAAATTTAGATGAAAAAAGAGTAAAAGAACGTCAATGTTGACGTTTTTAGGGTTCCGTACCCAAAGGGTACCAACGGGACCCTATTACTAAGCCTACGCTGTCCGTCCGTCCGTCCGTCCGTCCGTCCGTCCGTCCGTCCGTCCGTCTGTCAGCGGGCTGTATCTCGTAAACCGTAATAGATAGACAGATGAAATTTTCACATATTATGTATTTCTATTGCCGCTATAACAACAAATAATAAAAATTTAATTAAATTAAAAAAATTAAATTAAAATATTTCCATGGGTACATGGAATTTTTTTTTTTAACGGAACCCTAAAAGAGCGAGGCCCGACTCGCACTTGGCCGATTTTTTTACTCTTTTTTCATCTAAAAAGATTTCCTATAAACGTAGAAGCTATGAAAAAAAGAATGAAGACAAAAACATTCGAAAATATTGACCGAAATACCTAAATAAATTGGGTCAAACCTTAGGTCACTGCCATTATAAAACGCGTATTAACTACAGATTGGTATCCTTCAAGAATTTCATAGCCTTATTAAGTATAGAGTATCGATAGGCACATTAGTGGGAAATTTTATCGAATACCTAATTAAATTAACTGTTTTAAAAATTACTATCACAAAACATGCGCCATAATGTTAATTTTAACCGCAATAGTGGGTAATTTGAAAATTAATTTGTTCTCGAAAGAACGTAGGTTCCTAATTATATTATGAGTGTTAATGATAGCCATAATAAGAATTCTTTATAATAATCATTATAAAAATTTATATTTACAATGAATATTTTCATACTAATTTAGGATTTTCATGACACAACGATAGGAGTAGGGTGTCTGGAAGAACCTCAATAAACTCGTACACTTTTTGATATAGCTATCCAAGATATCTATCGGATCACGGTTGGGCCCTGATTGGCTATGCAATTCAAATCGACAACAAGTAACAACAGACAGTCTTACAATATCTTTCAAGTTTAAAATCGAAAATTTGACAAAAGTTAAATAATTTATTTCATTTTTCAGGGCCGAGTCATCAGAACTCGTGTCAGTCGGTCGGTAGTTTACGGAGCGCGACCGTCAGAGGTTGCGTTGTTATCACTTATCACTCACCAGTATTCGTCCGGTGGTGGTCTGGCCGGAGATGAGCTCGCCGGCCCAGTCCTTGGCCTCGGTCATGAAGGTGCCCTCGAACTCCTGTTTTCCCTGGCGCGCCGCTTTCTGCTCCTTCTGCTTGGGGTCGTTGGGCGACAGCTCGGGCTCGCGGCGGCAGCACACGTAGGCGCACGCGCGCCACACCAGCACCACCATGAGCCCCGCGCCGAACGTGATGATCGACGACAGCAGGAAGCACCACCATTTTCGCACGCTGAGGCAGTCATCTTCATTATTCGGCGCGGTTGTCGCCTCTTCCTCGGACGAAGCCATTCCCCGAGGGCGCGAGGCATCCAGACAGTCGCGCCATGCACGTGCAGCAACGCGCGGCTCGCACGCCGACCCGCGCGCGACTGAGCCGAGCCCGCGCGCGCCCTGTGGCCTGCCCTGCGCTCGATGCCGCGCGATCGATCCGCGCACGCGCGCGCCCGCTACCGCGCGCCCATGCCGCCCCGCGCGAGACCTTCGCTCCGACCCAGCGCCACCGCCAGCTCCGACCCTCGAGCGGCCGCCCTGAGCCCTGGGCCTCCGCCTGCCCGCCTGCAGGTGCCTCCGATGCCACGCGCGTCGACTCCAAACTCCTGCGTCTTTCCACGTCCACCACGTAGATCGAAAACCGTTTCTTATACGTAAGTAGGTACTATTATTCTGTATCACTTGTCGTTGTCACTTAAATTTTATTAAACCGCCGGAACGTACATAACGGTATCGTAAGCTCGCACTGCTCGCGCAGACTGTAGTTACGTCTGTGAGGGATTTCTGTTGTCGTAACACTGCTCGGATCCGATTGGCCCGAGATTTTGCGGCGCTCTCATTCGTTGCTACGTTCGGATCGGTGTTGCAATCGCAAAATAGTGGTCGTCTCGACTCGACATTCGGTGGGGAATGCCAGGGGTCAATGTTTTCAGTAGCTACGACGCCCTCTGCGTGCGTCACTGCGCGCTACGAAACTTGTAGAGAGCTACAGGCTACAGATTCTACAGAGCTGCTACGGACAATAGAGGAAAAGGAAATATCGGAACCTATTGCGAACGTCAACAATACGCGTAGCTCGAGTCACTTTGGCCGGCGTGAACAATACGCCTTTTAAAACTTTTGAAGTTAGTATTTGCTTCTAGTTATTTCAAACAAAGTTTCCGAGTGCCTATATTTTAAATTATATTATAAAGATTTATGAATTATTTTTTAGACTATGATTTATGAAGAATAATTTATTATATATAGAAAAATTTACGATGATGATATTTTTTATGAATCGATCTACGGATCGACGTGATTTTTTTTGTATGTATATTGAACCCGGAGACAGATTATTTATTTTGCTTCATCATGAGCAACCCATTAATTTTCTCACTACTGAGCGCATGTTTTCTCTCAGAGAAGGATTATAATGGCCTGTAGACTGTAGTCAATCAAGCTGGCCCAGTGCGATTTGGTAGACTTAAGACTTCACACACCTTTGAGAACATTGTGGAGAATGGCGTGCAGGTTTCCTCTCGATATTTTCCTTCAACGTTGAAGCATGTGATATTTACCTACTTACCTACTTTTTATTCGGGAACAACAAACATTGCCCGCAGAATTTTTGAAAACATGCGGTTTAATTGATTTACGCAAATTTTCACTATTTTTCGTTAGATTTTTGTCGTGAAGGTGATATTGAGTGGATGATACATGTAAGGATAAAGCTGTATTGGGATTAAAGTTTAAAAACTATAACCCGACTACAGATAATAATGGTTGAATAAATATGGTTGAGCGAAGCAATGGCTGGGTCATGCGTCATGCTCGTGAACGGGTTTCACCGGCGGGAATGGGGCTACTTTATGTCTTATTACTTTACTTTATGACAAAGACGGGCTTTGACATGAATTGAATTGTAGTACGTTTTGTGGAAATGTCATATTCTTTTCTAACAAAGATGCACGGGTTAAAACTCATTGTGGAAACACGGCATACATAGCATAATTTATTATATTGTAAACTTGTTTTGAAAAGAGCAACTGCCGAGTTTCTTGCTGGTTCTTCTCGGCAGGAAGGGCATTCTGAACCAGTGGTAGACTCATAGACGATTCAAAAGCACTTGTAAAAAAGTTTATTTGAATAAAAAACATTTATATTCTATTCTATATACATATAAAAATTATTTTTAAAAAACCAACTTCAAACGCCACTGCAAAGTATAAAATATTTATTATTTTAGTTTGTACACGTATGTTGAAGTCGAGCGGGTCTAAATGAAACGATGAAACGAATGCGTGAAGCTAAGCCCGACTTCAACATATTTGTGTACAAATTAAAATTATTTTTTTTAACTTTGCAGCGGCTGTCGGTTTTTTTAAGAATATTTATATGTTATTACTTATTTTAAGCTTTTTAGTGTAGCTTTCATCGGATAAATCTATACATTATCTGATTGCGAGCGATTTGCTTCTTTTCATTGAGGAGTTCCGTCCTCCATCACCGAAGATATTCGTCAGATCTTTACCAAATTTAAATGGGACCAGCCTGACGGTATTTCCCTTTAAATAAAAACAAATATTGAAATAGGTTAAATTTGACGGAGATAAGGAGTAACATCACCAAAAAATAAAATATAACTATATACGCGTCCGCGTCGATTTGACATCGTCCTCCTTTTTTGGAGTCGGTTAAAAATTGTGTAACATCTGTCATATTAATTTTTGTTTTTATAAAATGTAATCCACCTAATAAAACCTTAAAATAACCCTTCTCTACGAAACCTACTCTGCAGTGAGCCGTTGGTAGTGTGCTGCTGCTGCTGCTGCTGCTGCTGCTGCTGCTGCTGCTGCTGCTGCTGCTGCTGATGATGATGATGATGATAATGATAATGATAAAAATGTAACCTATGTCACCTGGACCATTATAACGAATCGATTGGCACCTCATTCATCTAAATCGGCTCAGTACTCAGTAGTTTACGCGTTACGGTGGAACATACGTAAATAGAAACTACATACATCTAGGCTGCTAAAATCATAGCCCTTCCTTTTGCCGCAGTCGAGTAAAAACCGGCCAAGTGCGTGTCGGAATCGCACACGAAGGGTTCCATACCATCGTGCAAGATTTTGTTGTTGAAGAATTCAAATAACGAACGACCTAATAAGGTATATGAGATTACAGCCCGCTGGCAGACAGACGGACGGACAGACAGTGGAGGCTTAGTAATAGGGTTCCATTGGCACCCTTAATGGGGTATGGAACCTTAATAAATCGGCCAAGAACGAGTCGAGCCTCGCTCTTTTAAGGTTCCGTACATATGACCAAAACACTTTTTTTAAACTAGATATTTATAGATATCTTAGTTCTCAGATACTAAATTAGCGTATTATGGGGAAAAAAGGCTCGTTTGTTTTGGTCATAACTTACAAACCGCATTATAAAGCGGTGTTTTCAGTATTTGTGGTTTAATATAATACATAATAATATACAGAAATTTCGTATTCCTGTTCTTTAAACGACAAATTTGACGGCCTCCCATTTCTTCATTTTTGAAGCTAAAAAATAATAAAAAAAATATTTAAACTCCACTTAGTGAGCTCTAGACAATGACACCCCACATGCCAGGGTAAAAAATTGGTTGTCTGTAAAGTCGGTTTACGGACGATAGTTTTACGTGATAACGTCATAAAGAAACTTTGCATGATGAACAGCGTGCTACTAGAATAGCTCGCGACACATCCGCTAACCACAGTGCGCACAAGCCAACGCTTGGGCCGATCGTGCCTCTCTATAGCTTGTTCCGCGCTCTCGCTTGCACGATCAGGCTCTGCGGAACGTGACACTTTTTCGTGCGCGCAGCCGGTGTTCATTGATTTATAAGACGTTATCACGTAAATTATATTTCGACTCCTTTTCATGTATGGAGTCTTATTGTTATAGCGGCAATAGAAATAAACAAACTGTAAAAATTTCAACTGTCTACCTATTTTTTTTTTTAATTCCATTATTTTAAAAGGAAGGCTGAGCTCCTCTGACAGAATCAGAGACTTTGTTTTTCCATTTTAATTTTATTTCTGTTGCTATTTTATTCAATAGATAAGTACCAAAAAAATGCATTTAAAATTTGCCTTTTAAATTTCCGCGCGTAAACGCTAGACGCCTCACGTCAGATGAAGTGGTGACGTGTAGTAACGTCTTAAGGACAGTAAATTCGTTCGCTCAAATGGTTGGCTCTCTTTGTAAAGCCGACACACAGCGACCGCCACGCGCCGCCGTGTACTTTAGTGTGTCACGCTAAAAATGTTTGTGTGCTGTATTATGATGATAGTATATGTATATAAAGTGATGAATCAGATCTAATACTACCAGTATTTTGATTTTGTATTTTTCATTAATCTAAAAAAATAATTAACATACATTAATTTAAATAAATGATGGTACTAATTGATTAAATAATGTATTTATTTATTTTCACATAGTTTCTAAAATACCGTGTATTTGTACTGCAAACTATTTGAGCGGATGAACTTTATAGACCCGCCATTACACTACGTCAAATGTCAGTACATTTGACATAGTGTAATGGCGGGTGTTGCGTTACAGCAATGGTTGCAGTGTAACAGCGTGTTCTTGCAGAGAGACGTCGGGTGAAGGAATAAAGAAACACAGACTGCAGTGTCTAATGGTAGTGGCATATATTACATATTTACAAAGGTCTTTTATACTAATAAAAATTATAAATAAAAGGTGGGAGAAGTTGGTGCTCAGATATTATGTACGTGCGAAATTTGCTGATTAATATTATTATAAGTTGTTGAAATAAATACAAGGTAATTATCGCGGAATTAAAATTTGCTATGAGGTATGTATGGTCACGTCCCGTACGTGCCATAGATATTCCCCCCTTTAGGGAAAAAAATGACGTATACATAAAAAGGGAAAAAACTAGTACTAATTAACATTGTTGAAAACGAACTGTCTTCTTAATCTTGCTGTGGTTAGTTGAGGTAGGGAATGGTCCTGCGATATCACTTTGCTCATGCGAAAAATGCTGTGCAGGCATAAATTTCCCGAGTGGCGATACTGTGTGCCTATGCACTTTTGATAGTTGGCATGGTAAGCACGAATCGCACCACTGATTTATTTCTGTGTTCATACTAGGCCAAATGTAATTTCTTCCGATTAATTTCCTTGTCGTATTTTTGCCAGGATGGCTGAAGTTATGATAGCTGTCAAAAATAGTTCTTCTAAGTTGCTTCGGAATGTATGGTCGCGTAATTCCGGTAGAAATGTCGCAATAAATCTTGCTATTTGTATTGGGTACTGCTACTCGGGTCATGTATAATGACCTATTTTGTTTGAGTCGCTGTAGCTCGATGTCACCTTCTTGGTATTTTTCTAGCTCAGAATAATCGATAACGGTGGGTAACGTAATAGTTTCCACAACTCGAGATAAGGCGTCAGCCACTACGTTGTGATTCCCGCTTACGTGCTGTATATCGGTGCTAAATTGTGATATATAATCCAAATATCTTATTCTCCTCGGAGTGTCATCTAGTGACGGCTTCTTGTCGAAGGCGTGCACCAATGGTTTGTGGTCGGTGTACATTGTAAAAATGCGACCTTCTATCAGTCGTCGGAAATGTTTTACCGCCATATAAATTCCGAGTAGCTCTCGATCGTAAGTTGAATACTTGACTTGCGTATCTGATAAGGATTTTGAAAAATATGCAATAGGTATCCATTTTTGCTTGACCTTTTGTTGTAAAACTGCGCCGACGCATTTTAAACTAGCGTCGGTCATTATTGCGATCGGTGCGTTTTCATCAGGAAATGCTATCGTTGCAATGTCACGCAAATCTTGCTTGCATTGTTGAAAAGCACGCTCGGCCTCTGCGTTCCACTTAATCAGCGTATTATCTTTTTTTCTTGAATTTATTAAAAATATGTTGAGTGGAGCTTGATGATTGGCGGATTGCTTGATTGCATGTCTGTAAAAGTTGACCATGCCCAGGAAACGACGAAGTTCCTTCACAGTTTTGGGTTTGGGATAATCGATGATTGCTTGAATTTTTTCTTGTGTTGGTTTCATTCCTTGGCTCGTTATATGATAACCAAGAAAATCTAGTTCTTGTTTGGCGAACTCGCACTTGCTCATGTTAATTGTAATACCATTTTGTTGCAATCTCTTGAAAACTGTTTCCAGATGTTTGTAGTGTTGTTCTTCGGACTTGCTTGCAATTAATATGTCGTCGACAAAAATGAAAACGTAGTCTAAATCTCGGAATATTGAATCCATGAATCTCTGGAAGGTCTGCCCTGCGTTACGTAAACCGGAAGGCATCCTTAAAAATTCGTATAAACCGATCGGTGAAACGATCGCGGTTTTCTCGGGTTCCGCTACTGGTATAGAATGATAAGCCTTCCGAACGTCGATTTTGCTAAATAAGTTTTTCCCGTTTGCGATATATGTAAAATCCAGTAACCTTGGCAACGGGTATCTGTCTGGAACAGTAATCTTGTTAAGGGCGCGGTAGTCACCGCAAGGTCTCCATTCACCATTCTTCTTTTTTACCATGTGCAATGGACTGGCCCATGGGCTACTGGATGGTCTGCAAATTCCCATCTCCATCATCTCTTGAAATTCTTTTTTAGCAATTTTGTACTTGTCAGGAGGAAGTGGGCGAGCTTTGGCGCATACTGGAAATCCTTCCGTGATGATGTGATGTTGAACATTGTGCTGCGTAGGTCCTTTCATTGAAGTTGGCCTTGTAATACTTTCGTATTTTTCTAGTAATTGTTTGAGAGGAGCGGATAAGTTGTAGTCGATGGAGCGGACGGACGGAATATTTACTCGTATAGAACTCATTGGTTTCTTGATTTCAGTCGTTTTGTCGATTAAAGTTTTCCCGTGTATGTCTACCAAAAGTCGGTAGTGGTCTAGGAAATCAGCTCCTAATATAGGCATCTTGACGTCGGCAATAACGAAGGTCCAGATGAATGGGCGGCGTAACCCCAAATTTAAGGTTAGGGTTTTTTCTCCATATGTATTGATAATGGTTCCGTTGGCGGCAAATAATTTTAACTCGCTTGCCTTTTTTGAGCTCTGTGATGGCTTTGAAATGACTGAAATGTTCGCCCCAGTGTCCACGAGGAATCGATAACCACTGTTAGAGTCGGTAATCGTTAGGCGATTTGAGGGAAGAATAGCACAGAGTCTCGCCGCACGCTGTGCTGAATCTAGTTTTCCGAATGTTTGTTTACCCAAGAACAGGGTTTTTCACACTTTCGAGCTTTTTCTTTAAAGTTTTTATGATAGTAACAAAAATTGCTTCGTTGTTTCGATCGTGAATGCAGGCGTGAACTTGACCTAGGTCTATTGTACCGAGGTTGACTAAAACTGCTGCGTCGATGCATTGTTCGCGAGCGGTCATTGCGTAGCGCTGCAATTTCTAACTGCATCGTTGCAATTTGTGACGTCAGTTGGGTGATTAAATGTATGTCAGCTGATGCCGAAGACGATATGTTCGTATTGCAGCGGCTGTTCTCGTAGATGCGATCAGCCATTTCGCTTAGCTTGTCCAGTGCCAAATTTTCGGAAATCGCTAACACGGAGGTTACGGATGGAGGAAGTTGTCTCATCCATAATAAACGTAGTGTGTCGTCATTAATCTTGCCGCAGCCAGCTTCTTTCATTTTTCTTAATAGTTGAGATGGCTTTTGATCTCCCAGGTCCATCTCAGACAAAAGCTTATGGAATCGCCGATGTTCGCTTTCTTCATAACAGCTGATGAGCCGTTCCCGGATGCAGTGGTATTTGTTCTCTGAAGGCGGACTCATTAAAATGTCGCTGACTTGATGGATGACGTCTTTGGGTAATTTTGATACGACCGCGTTGAACTTGTATTCATCGCCTTGCTTCTGCGGAGCCACAATTGCGTCAAATTGAGAGAACCAAAGTCGCGGTGAATCCGTCCAGAACTGCGGAATCCTCTCTGCTATTGAGACTGATGCCACTAAGTCTGTGCTGCCGTTGAGTTGTTCGTCTGTAGAGTTGCCAGCGCCGAAACCTTTGACAGGTGTTGGACGAGCCATGTTGAGACGAAAAAATGTGACTCACAATGATGAGGATGTATTGATGTGTTGGCCGATCTCGTTGGTTGGTTGGACACGTTGGGTACGATCTCGTCGGATGAACGCGTCAGATGACTCGGTTGAGGATCACTGCTTCGTACGTCGGAGAGCAGAATCACGTTGAGGTTTTTTCACGGTCGGGGTCACCACTGTTGCGTTACAGCAATGGTTGCAGTGTAACAGCGTGTTCTTGCAGAGAGACGTCGGGTGAAGGAATAAAGAAACACAGACTGCAGTGTCTAATGGTAGTGGCATATATTACATATTTACAAAAGTCTTTTATACTAATAAAAATTATAAATAAAAGGTGGGAGAAGTTGGTGCTCAGATATTATGTACGTGCGAAATTTGCTGATTAATATTATTATAAGTTGTTGAAATAAATACAAGGTAATTATCGCGGAATTAAAATATGCTATGAGGTATGTATGGTCACGTCCCGTACGTGCCATAGCGGGCACATGGCGGGTCTGGCGGGTACTGTATGACGTTTGGCATATTTGTAGCATAGACAAAAAAAAGTGAAAACTTTGAAATTAAATATAAAATTTAATTTATAGTTTTGTGAACTGAAACTTCCACTTCCCGATTCCTTATTGCTTAAACTATCTTATTTTTAACCGACTTCCAAAAAGGAGGAGGTTCTCAATTCGGCCGGTATTTTTTTTTTCTATGTATGTCCACCGATTTCTCCGGGATTACTGGACCGATTCGCGTGATTTTTTTTTAATCGACAGAGGATGTTTGCGAAATGGTCCCATAAAAATTTTCACCTTCAACTCCTCAATCCTGATGCTGCAGGGATATTGCTCACCTAAACTAAAGAGATTTAGGAAATGTCGATTACGAATTGATATTGTAGGTAACAAGTATGGAGTACATGATGGAGCTCCAGGTCCTAGGTCCTCAATCCTGATGCTGCAGGGTACAGCCTACCTAAAACTATGGGGATTTAGGAAATTCTTTGTAGGTACCTATCTAAGAGGTGATTTGGATCTTATGAATATATACTACACTTAAAAGCTTAAAATAAAAATTCTTTTCAAAAAACCGACTTCTAACGCCACTACAAAGTATAAAAATAATATTTTAGTTTGTCCATGTTTGTTGAAGTCGGGCGGGCCTAAAATACAAACTATGAAACCGACTCGCGATGCTCGCTCAACTTCTACAAACAAGTCACTCATATTGTGTAGCGTCCCGCATCGGTTTCATAGTTTGTATTTAGGCCCGCCCGACTTCAACAAACGTGGACAAACTAAAATTATTTTTATACTTTGTAGTGGCGTTAGAAGTCAGTTTTTTGAAAAGAATTTTTATAGATTATTTCTCTTACCTATAGGAGTAAAATACTCTAATATCCATTTCTGCATTAATAGCCGTAATACAGGTTTTAACAATTTGACGTGAAAAGAAAATGGCGCACGCAAAGCAAATTAAAAAAAAAGTACACCAAGAAGGTTCCGAGTCTGAGTTTTTAACAAACTAAAAAAGGTTGTAACTTGTATGATAAATTCGGCACCATGGAGGTAGAAGTAAATAGGTTTAATGATGTTTTGAATTCACAAACTTAGTGCACACGATGTTCTAAATTCAATTTACTTTATCCTCTAGCGGATAAAAACGGCTTTTGCACTCAGATATCAAAGAGCAATCCGAGATGGGGAGATGAAAAAGGTATAATTTGACAATACGGTATTTGACTATATTAAAAATATCGTTTCATTTGGTGTCATCCTAAAAGATTATTATCTAAAAACATTATTCCATACGACAAAACTAAAAAATAAAGTTTTATTTAATTAGAAAACATTAAATAAAATTGCTATAATTCCGGCCATGGTCACGTGATCGAAAACGTTCCGTGATCTCGAATGACGTCACAGTCCACGCCACCTATGGGATGTGGCATTGTCATTGTTTGAAATGTGAACTGTTACGTCATGAGAGCAAATGGAACGTTTCGGCGGCAATTTATTTTTTTGAATTTATTTCTCGATTCTTATCAAAAATACTGAAAATTATGCCGAAATATACGTTTTGTTAGCTTCAGCATAGCATTATTAACAATTTAAGATGATTTTCTAAAAGTAGTCAAATACCCTATTCGAACCTAGTGACCAGTTGATAATCGAATAAACACAAACGAGGATATTTTGTTTCACTCACGCGACACACGCGATGGTAAAACAAAATTAGGATATAAATTATGTATAGGTAACTATACTTAGTTTTTAATATTTTGATCCTACTTCCATCAGACGAAGTCGCTCCTAGTTCCATGGTTATTACTAAGTACGAACCTTTAAGGGACAACTAAAGGTGAAAATGACATTGGGATATTGTATTTAGGGGCTAGGTACCTACGTAAAGAGACTTCTACAGAGGGGATAATTTATATGGTTGGTGAAAACGGGCATAATAATAATGTCAATTTTGATCGTCATGTATCTATTGAATGGATAAATAATTATTATGGGAAACCGTTACCGCGAGTTCTCAGTTCGGGGCGAACCACTATTTATTTTAATTTAACTCAATTTCCATTTTCCATTTAAATTAACGTTATAAGCGCAAGCCTAAAATAAAGCTATTAAAACATCATAAAATCATTTGTTTTTAGTGACAGCTATGAGGTGACCAACGATCGCTATTGATATTTCTCTGTTAATTCAAAGCACAGAGTACATCTACCTACGTTAGAAGCGAGGAACAGGAAGTAAAACAAATGAATAAAAAATTAAATGGTTTTGTTTTTGAACGGTACAACTCGGTTTTGACTTTTGACTCTAATGTCAGAGCTTCTTGGTCAGAAGATTTTAGTAGCCAAAAAATAAAGAAAGAAGAAGAAGATTAGAAATAGTAACTTCATAGTTCATACCAAAGAGTATTTAAACACTAGATTTCATACTAACCTTGTTTGTGGTCTATGCTTCATACCGCTTCTGACCACAGAGCCATAGAGTTATATTTGTACACAGAGCTTCAGGGCCCTGATTCTGTAACTCAGTTGCTGAATTGGGCGGGAAACAAGAAGCGCGTATTTTTATTTAAAATTTTAATTATCTCTTTAAAATATCCACTTTTGAAGGAAATTTCGGAAATTTTTCATTAAAAAATAAATAGAAATGCCGTCCGACAGTGACGGCAATAATACAGGCACGGACTACGAGGCGGGCTGGAAAAGGAAACCGCCAAGGCGTAGCCAAGACATTCACAAGGAAAATGATGATTTCTATAAGCCATACTACAAATCAAATTATAAAAGGGTTTTCCCTGAATCAGTAGGAATGGCTGAATACACGGTTTATATTGAAAGTCGTAAAGAAGAAGTGAAACTTGGAAATACGAATCCCTTAATGTTGGCGGGAATTTTTAAAAACGAAATTAAAGGAGTCATCAATATCAGACGAATAAACGCCTCTAAAGTAGGAGTGATGTTTTCGAGGGCGATCAACGCCAACGACTTTTTAAAAAATGAAAACTTCTTAGAGAAGTATGATTACAAGGCATTTATTCCAGCAAAGGCGGTGGAAACAATCGGGGTATTAAGGTATGTTCCCATCAGCATAAGCAATGAAGAACTATTTATAAAACTGTCGTCAAAATATGAGATCGTCGCCGTGCGTCGCTTTACAAAAAAAGTTAATGGACAGATCAAACCCTTTAGTTCTGTAAGTATTACTTTTTTGTCGACCAACTTACCCGATTATGTACATCTGGACTTATTCCAATATAGGGTGCATCAGTATGTTGCCCCACTATTACAATGCTTTAAATGCTTTAAGTTTAACCACGGAGCAAAGATTTGTAAGTCGGTGCAACGGTGTTCAATTTGTGCAGAGGAGCATCGTTACACTGAATGTGCGGAAAATGCGGTAGTTAAATGCATAAATTGTGGTGGCCCTCATGTCGCAATCTCTAGAGATTGCCCAATAAAGAAACAAAAAATGGATGAAAAGTTTAATAGGTCTTCTTATGCAAAAGTTTTACAAACAAAACAAACTCAAAATTTATTTAACAATTATAATGAAAATTTCCCTTCAATACCAAAAACAACAATGAATCCAATAACAGTGGACCAATCACAAGTTAATTCTAATGACACTCCTAAAGTACAGAAATCAAAGACGGAAACTCCCCAAACTAATACCACAAATAATAATAATGAAACACTTATTGACCAAATTATAACAAATGACAATATTTTGAAAGCACTTATTGGAGCATTGGTAGCCATGGGTAACTCAGGCCGTAAACTTACAACATCGATTGTAAAAGAAATGCTTATTACTAATCTTAAAAACAATGTATAAACAATTTATTAGAATTTCACAATTTAATATACAATCTATTAATAATAAAAAGCCTTTGCTTATTAATTATCTAGTTCAAAACGATATAGATATCTGCTTGTTAAATGAAACATGGCTGAGAAAAAATAGACTTATCAATATTCCTAACTACAATTTCATTAATCAAAATGGAAAAAATGGACGTGGTGGAGTAGCAATTTTAATTAAAAATAATTTCAAATACTTTGTTGTCCCTACACCATTCTATGATTATATGCAGTCAGTAGCTATAACCCTTACTACAAGTCTAGGTAATATCTCCATTTTATGTGTTTATGCTCCACCCAGTGGGGGTCGCTTTAAGGTCAGAATATTAAAACAAATAATTAACAGTCTACCTGCGCCAGTTCTGCTTTCAGGTGATTTAAATGCTCACCATATTGCTTTCGGATGTCTCACAACAAAAACTAGAGGTACTGATATCTATAACATGTTGGATGAAAGTGATCTTTGTATATTAAATAATGGAAGTCCAACTACAGTAGGGAGCATTCATTTTAATCAATCTTCTATTGACATTTCATGTGTTACTCCTTCTTTAGCTCCTTTATGTGATTGGCATGTACATGATGATCCTATGGGTAGTTATCACTATCCAACCATAGTTGACTTATATACTTCTATTGAAAAGTATGATATAGGAGAACCTTGTGAACGTTTCAATTATAAAAAAGCAGACTGGTCAAAGTTCCAGGCTGAAACAAAAAAAATGTTTGAAAACTTCACAATTGATACATCCAATATACTTGGTACCTACTTATGAAAACTTCTGCACCTCACTTCTAGAAATAAGGAAAGATTGTGTACCTATAATTTCCAAACCTAATAAGTTTGTTATGAGAAAACCAGTTCCTTGGTGGGACACAGACTGTTTAGAAGCTGTAAAGAAAAGTAAAAATGCTTTAAGATTTTATAAATTAAATCCTACAATAGAAAATTACATAGAATATAAAAAAATTGATGCCTTCAAAAAGAGGTTAATTAGTGAAAAAAAGAAAACAAGTTGGAGACGAATTTGTGATTCATTTAATAGATATACTCCAATAAGTTATATCTGGAATTATATTAGGAGATTTAAGAGGGTACCTGTATATAAGCCACCAAAAAATGATGATTGGATTCCTTCTTTCTTAGATAAATATGCACCCATAATAGCACCAACTGAAAAAGAAATCGATATTTTAAATTTAAATTCAATATTTAATCAGATAGGTAGTGACAGTAGCTCTTTTGTCTTGAAAGCATTTACTTGGCATGAATTTACTGCAGCCATCCAATCAAGGAGAGATTCCACTCCGGGATTGGATGATATTACATACAAACTTATTAGCAACATGCATGTTAATGGACAAAAAACTCTTTTAAAAATCTTTAATTTACTTTGGGACATTCAATGTATACCAAAATCTTGGAAAACGCAATGTGTGATACCTATTTTGAAACCTGATAAACCAGAACATGACTTCAACTCCTACAGGCCAATTTCACTTTCCTCTTGTGTAGGAAAATTATTTGAATATATGTTAAAAACTAGACTAGACTATTACATTGAAGCGAATCATATTCTACCTGAACAACAATTTGGTTTCCGGAAAGGTAAAAGTGCAGCAGATAGTTTTTGCCTCTTTGATCTCAGATATAAATCATTCATTTATCAGTCATACAACCACAGTTTGTGCATTTATTGATATACAAGGCGCATTTGATAATGTAAATCCTTCCATATTGGCTAGTATTCTGTGTGAGATTGGTATTCCTGGAAAAGTTTGTAAATGGATTTTTAATTTTCTATATGACCGAACTATGTATGTTAAATTTAATAACATTATACATGGCCCTAGAAATGTATATAAAGGCACCATGCAGGGTGCTACTATATCTCCCTTGTTATATAATATATATACATGTTTAATAAGTAAATATATTACAGATCGAAATATAAACTTTTTGCAATTTGCTGATGATCTCCTTGTATATACTGTAAATAAAGATGTAAATATAGCTGTAAATAATTTAAATTTAGCATTAGAACAAGTTTACGAATTCTATTCAAATAAGTTAAAATTAAACATTAGTCCTAGTAAAAGTGGAGCTATAATATTCTCCAAAAAAACTGATTCATGCGACAGTTTTGTAAAATATAATAACACACCATTCCCTTGGTTAATGAAAAAAAAATTTTTAGGAATAATGCTTGATCAGAAGTTAACTTTCCAAGATCATGTAAATAATATTATGTAAAAATGCCTATTATGGTCTCAATGTTTTAAAATCGCTAGCAGGTGTACATTGAGGAGCTGACCCCAAGTTGTTATCAATGCTTTATAAAAGTATAGTTCGAAGTCATTTTGATTACAGCACATTAGCATACATAAATGCAAATAAATTGATTTTAAAAAAATTAGATATAATTCAGAATAAAGCATTGCGTATAATAACTGGGGCTATGTGCTCTACACCAATCCATGTAATGGAAGTAGAAAGTTGTATTCCTCCACTTTTACTAAGAAGACTACAAATTGCTGAGCGGTTTTGTGTTAAATTAATCAGTTCAAAAAATAATTTAGTTTTAAAGAAAATACTTCCCTATGAAGTGCCTGACTTTGATATAAACTCATATATCGATGTAAATATGCTTTTATCTGGTCGATTACCAGACATTCTAAGGATTGTTCTATACTCACAGACCCAAACCAAAAATATGTATAAAAGCAATCCATGGCCTTTATATAAAATAGAATATGACGCTTTAATAAACGTTAATGTTTCTATATGTCAAGAAAAAGTGAATTCTCAAGTAGAAATGTTAAGATATTTAGCTGATAATCATTTTTATACAATTTATACAGATGGCTCAAAATCCGAAGAGCATACAACTTCAGCATTTTATGATCCACAAAAGAAAATATCTAAAACTTTTAAAATTCAAAACTTATGTTCTATTTTTATAGCAGAGTGTTATGCAATCTACTTATCTCTATTGTACATAAATAATATTGTGAATTCACAGTTTCTAATTGTAACTGATTCAAACAGTGCTATACTTGCTATTGAATCCAACAAAATAGATTACAAAAAAAATTACATTATATATAATATAAGAAACTTACTAAACAATCTTAATATAAGAAAGAAGACTATTACCTTTATGTGGGTTCCTTCACACTCTGGAATAACTGGGAATGAGGAAGCAGACATTGCTACTAGAGATATATGCTCATCAACATGCTCCGATCACTCCTCAATGCTGGAAATACCATTTACAGATATATATGCCTTGTTAAGCAATGACTTGAGATCCTTATGGAAGTCATACTGGGAAGAAATAAGCAAATCCAAAGGAATTTGGTATTATGAAATACAGAAAAGCCCGCCAGTCACTCCTTGGTATAACAAAAAAGGGATTAATAATAGAAAATTCATTACGACTATAAACCGAATGAGATTTGGACATAGCAGAGTAGCCACCCACCTACATCGCTTGGGGTTGAAAGAAAATGCAGATTGTGAATATTGTTATTGTGGTGAAACGAATGGAGACTTGAATCATCTTGTTTTTCAATGTCGTCAATTTGGTACTTATAAATAGATTGCTCCTCATTAGTTCCATTCAAGATATCAACGACGATAAAGTTCCTGATAATCTTCAAAGTATTTTAGCTGACCAAAAATTCTTTCGACTATTATATTCATTTATTTCTGCTGCTCAAGATATATAAAAATACTTAAAACCACAAAAAGTTAGAATAAATTGTAACTTCAGGCTCAGAAGGGCTGGAACCCAGAGCCGTAAAGCCAGATAAAAAAAAAAAAAAACTCAGTTGCTATCAAAAAATGATAGCCACTGACATATATTTTTTATCCATTGAAGGTTTGTTATGAAAATAAAAGTAACATTTTCATAGCAAACCTTCGATGGATAAAAAATATATGTCAGTAGCTATCATTTTTTGATAGCAACTAAGTTACAGAATCAGGGCCCCATAGATTAATATATAAACTCTGCAGGGCCCTGACGGCTGACCGCTTCATCATACCAGACTAGTAACTAGTACCTAATCTGTGTCATACACACCAATACACACACTGGAAAGAGGAAAGGATAATATTTTTTGTTTTGTCCCGCTATTCTTACAATGAAAGTTTGGCGAAATGGGGTCAAAATAGTAAGGTATATCTAGAGCTATTGCTTGCTAGTTGCTTACCTTTTTAAAACCTACGTTCCTCATAATAATTCAATGACGTTCCTTCATCGTGCTATGGTACTCTGCAGTTGTTTACTATCTCAAAGTTGTAAACAAAATTTAAATACATTATTAATATGATTTTCCTTTTTCAGTTGTTATTATGGTGAATAGTACGTTCGATACATTCTAGCTGAATTATTGAGTCAGATATAATTTTGTTGTCATTCATCTGCGTATCTATATTGTACCTAATATGGCTGAAAAGAGGAAGAGAAGCCCCAACTGGCTGGCTGCAGAAAAAAATTTGTTAGTAGAAATAGTGCAACGGCATTTTTCAATCGTCGAAAATAAAAAAACGGACACGATAACAATAAGACGGAAAATCGCAGAATGGAAACTAATAAGCGATGAGTATAATTCGCAAACTTTATACACTCACAGAACTGGAGAAAACCTCAAAGCTCAGTGGGAGAGTTTGAAGAAGACTGTGAAGAAGGAAGAGGCAAAAAAGAGGATGCGTTTCATTCAAACAGGTATGTACTCTTTTCTAGCTTCCTAGTATCTACATACATCAATGTACCTACTTACTATAAGTTAAAACATAGGAAAAAAGTTTTTGTTCGACAAGAGAGATGGTTTGTTTTTATTGTGTGCCAAGTTATTTTTTATATTATAGAGGACTAGCTGACGCCCGCTACTTCATCTGCATGGATTCAGTTCTTAAAACCCTGCAAGAACTCCAATGTCTATCAATGTCAATATCTCCATGTCCTCAACGATACCCATGCAAAAGATCACATCAATCCATAGCTCTGCTGTAGCGTGATTAGAGGACCAACCAATCAACCAACAAACAAACATATCGCATTTTCATAATATTAGTGAGATTGCAGTGGCAAATCTTTTATCCTCTGTATATGACTGTTTTAGAATGTAATTCTTACAAGATAGTTACATAGAACCTACCTATAATATTATTACGAGGACAAAGTCCTAGATGAGCTAATTGACAAAACAGAATACAAATACAGTTACAGTTTAAACTAATCTTTATTTTTTACAGGTGGGGAACCTCCAAAAGATAAGTCAGATGATCCGATTTATAATCGCATCCTAAGTCTAATAGAACTTAGTTGTAGTAGAGTTGACTTGTTTGATCCCCTTGAGAATGATTATCAGTATACCGGAGCTGACAGTTTAGATAGTCAAAGTACTGATTCCGAGGTTAAAGAGGAGATGGATACACTGGAAATTCAGAACATGGCACATGTTGATGTTATTGAGGTTGAGCCGCAGGTGCTAGTCCGCAACCAGGTGCCTATTGCTGTTGTAGATCCCGATTGGAGTAACTACACACGGGCAGGCATGCAATCTCCTTCCAAAAATCAACAGGTAGAGGACAGAAATTGTACGCCAAAAGAAATGGTGCCGTCAAAAAGGCGCTCAGATATACCTGTATCTTCCCTAGAGTTCCTCGATACTAAAAAAGTTGGGGCAACTGAAACTCAAGAGAATATCAGTGACGAGCGACGAGAAGCAAAAAGATTATATGACATCAACTTGCTAATTAAACAAGAAGAACTCAAAATAAAACGAGAAGAATTAAAACAAAGTAAAATTAGAACAAGACTGCTAATGTTAGAATTAAAATTGAAAAAAAAAAGATCCAAGTTAGAGATGGACATTGTTGTTGACAATACTCCAGATTCTTGAAACTGTACAGAAAAGCTACACCCATGTGTAGATAGTGCAAATTATATTTTAAGTATCCAGATTCCAGAGGAGAACCAAAGTCATCGACATAGAGTTGCAAAACTGAAGTGTAAATGGGCGAGGCACATAGTGAAGAGCTGATGGTCGTTGGGGTCCCAAGGTGCTGGAGGAGTAGCGACCCCGCACCGGAAAGCGTAGTGTTGTCAGACTCCCCACTAGGTAGACTGATGACATCAAACGAGTCACTGGGAGCCGCTGGATCCAGGCGGCGCAAGACCGAAGCCTATGGAAGTCCATGCAGACCTTTGTCGAGCAGTGGACGTCTATCAGATGACAAAGAAGAAGAAGATTGTAAGTAATCATTTTTTCGTAGCTGTCTTATACAGCAAACCAGTAGTTTCTCGCAGAAAGGCGAAAGCGACGCGCGAAGACTTGCTTACCGCACTGGAGCTGTGCTACAACTGGAATATCAAACACAAGAGCCGACGTCCTTACGACCAAGCATCCAGCTACGTTCATACGAGTTTCTCCTAAACATTTTCTGGGATTTAAGACTGCTATGAAAAATATTATAGATACACTTATCACAGCTGCATCTTCTTGAAGATGAGGTCCCTGATTTCTTAAGTCCGCGTCGGACGATGATGCCACAGTCTGGGAGGTGTACAGACTATGGTCCGAGAGCTGGTAATGAAAGTTCCCTCATGCAGACTCGAAAATTATTTACTTGATGTATGGTAGGCATGCAAGACTGTTCCAGCCAAAAAGTGGTTTGTGTAATTTTTTCGTAAAATAAAAAGAAATTTTCTATCGAATGCACAGAAAAAATCAACACCCCCAATGAGGGTAAAACATTTTTTAATTTTTGAAAAAATTGTTTTTAACATTGTTTCACAGCTTTTCAAATTAACACATACCAAGCTTATTAAAAATGTTTAATGTTTAACAGTTTAACTATCTATTCGAATACAAAATTTTCGAATCCGCATGAGGGGATTTTCAATGTTACTGGTTCCTGGAACACTAGTCAAGTCCAACCAATCCTTGTCCTAACGTCATTCAAAGCCGAGGTTGAAGCTTTACAGAATACTAAAATGTTTACTCCAATATTGAACAATTACAGGAACTGCCATTTAAGCTCAACATCTGCAGAGTTCCTGTGATTGCCCCCTTAATCCTGTAGCGGCTAAAGTGAGTCTACGCAGAATAAGTCGAAAAAACTATACCTACCTATCGCACCTTTAGAATCATAGAGACTTATTTCGGAGATTTCGCTTTTGGGTCATAAAACATCCTTTATAATATATATTATAATGAGTTATAGTACAGGTATTATAATTTAGAATTAATAAGATTCTCAAAGAAGAAAGAGATAAGTCGAAATCTCAATGTCGAAATATAATTGGGTATTTGACTGTAGTCAAAATGTTGATATTCATTATACACTCGCGAGCAAAACTATGGAATCACCTGCTTGTGATTCGCTACGAGCGATCTTAAGATCTAAATGACTAATGAAGATTAATAAAAGTGGTACCATATTAAAGGCTATACTGTAACCTTTAAATTGATACCATATTCATTTCAATTACACCCGTATTTCAGGAGCTATCCTGATTTAAGTGAAGGAGTAAGGAAAAGTGAAGGAATTGGGGTTCAGAAAAAAGAAAAATTTAAAGAAAAATCTTTATTTGATCTCGAATATTTAGGATCAGTATTTGGTGTTGCCTCCCCTGGCCCTAATGACAGCTCGAAGATGATTCCTCATAAACCTAATCAGCTTCTTGATCGAATCTTGCGGGATACCTTCCCACTCCTCTATTAAAGCTGATTTCAGCTCATCAGTATTTGAAGGAGCCGGATTTCTGGATCGAACCCACTTTTTAGCTCATCCCACAAATGCTCAATAGGGTTCAAGTCCGGGCTGAGCGCTGGCCAGTCAAATGTGGCGATACCAACTTCACCCAGGAATTGAGCTGTAGCACGTGAAGTGTGACAACGGGCGGTATCGTGCATTAGGAGGAAGTTATCACCGACATACCCCGCATAAGAAACGACATGTTCCAGCAGAATATCGGTGATGTATCGGTCTGAAGTTAGACCGCCTCCTCGTCCCCCACCAGGCACGAAAATAAGCTCCGCTTTTCCGTCCAATGAAATGCCGGCCCACATCATACAGGAACCACCCCCAATGGCTACTGTTTCAGCGAAACAGTACTGAGAAAATCGCTCTCCAGGCCGCCTGTAGACCCGGTCCCTTCGGTCACTACCGTGCAAGCACATTCTGCACTCGTCTGAGAACAGAACTCGCCCCCATTGATCGGCTTCCCAATCAAGATGGGCGCGAGAAAATTGAAGGCATGCTTGTAGGTGACTTGCCGTCAGTTTTGGGCCTGTGGCAGGCCTTTTTGGAGTCAAGTTCGCTTGCTTGAGTCTTCGCCGAACTGTCCACTCACTTACAGCCACCCCACGAACTTGTCTGAGCTTCTGCTGGACGTCGACACCAGTCAAATGGCGATTTCGAAGAGAAGTTGACACAATATAACGGTAATTTCTCTCCGAAGTGCACCGGCGCCGTCCAAATCTTGGTCTCGGGATGAAGCCTCCAGTCTCCCGAAAGCGTTTGTAAACTTTCGAGATACAAGATTAGCTTATGTGCAGCTGACATGCGACAGCCCGCTGGCTAAGTCCTTGTTGCAGCAGGGCAACATTTTGTGCTGCTTCTGCAGATGTTGTATCCATTATCTTCCAAGGTCGCAGGTCAAATTAACACAGATGTGTATCGGTCAACGTTTGACAACCGACTGATACGAAAATTCCGGTACCATGCGCTTTTACAGGGTGTCAAAGTCACACAACTCGCCAGGAATCAAGAAATTGAAGCAGTCTTTTTTTCTTATTCTTTCACTTTAACCAGGATATCTCCTGAAATACGGGTGTAATTTAAATGAATATGGTATTCATTTAATGGTTAAAGTATAGCCTTTAAAATGGTACCACTTTCAATAATCTTCATTAGTCATTCAGGTCTTATGATCGCTCGTAGCGTATCACAAGTAGGTGATTCCATAGTTTTGCTCGCGACTGTAGTACCTACCTGGCTGATGAAGCTTTGCTCGTTTTTTTTTTTGTAAATCGTGATGTTTGGTAGTTATAATATTTAGAAGAAAAAAAAATAATTAAAAAATAAATAATAATAATAATAAAATTCATAGGGGAAAAAATAATCGTCTGGACTCGAATCGGGGTCTTCTGGTTTTGGGACTGCCCAATTTCCTAACTAAGTTATTGGAACTTTATAGGTGATGGCGAAATTTACCTTCGTATTCTAATGATATTGCAGGGGGTTTTCATTGCCTGAAAACATGGACAAAACGATGTTTTCTAAAAATGAAACCTTAGCTAGATTTCAATTTTAGAAAACGTCGAGCCGTCGCGTTTCTGAGATTCAGATAATCTATACATATAATAAAACAGAAACGAAACCAATTCTGTACATGAAATAGATTCAAAAAAGGGTTTATGCTTCTAATTGTGTTCAAAATTTAAAAGCTAAATTTTTTTTTGTCTGTTTTTGTCCTTCTTTCAGTAAAAACTACCGCACAGATTTCTACAAAATTTTATACCGTGGTGGCTTATTACTCGGGTCAACATCTAGGCTACTTTTTATCCCGGAAAATCAAGGAGTTCCCGAGGGACTTTAAAAACTAAATCCACGCGGACAAAGTTGCGGGCATCAGCTAGTACATAATATACAAGAATTGCTTGTCGAAAATGTAACATGTAAGAATAACATTTTAAAAACAGAAAATAAAGCTTTAAAGTTTCCTGTTAGACAGAGAGAGCGCTACTGAACTGTGATGTCACAGTTCAGCAGTTCCATACACGCTCCATAGAAAATTTAAAAAAGAGATATGTTGTTGTGTTATAATATTTAAAAACGTTATTTTAAATAAATAAAAATAGGTATATCAGTCAAATACCCAATAATTTTAAAGGTGTGCTATGTGAAGTCTGCCATATTGCAATGGGTTATGGCCTGTAATGAGTTTTTGAAAGGTCTCCTTAGGCGCTCAGTAGTGAGTTGTTGATGGGTCATAATGATGATCACTATCAAATGAGTGTATTTATTAATCTAGAAGTGCTAGTTTAATTTTATTTAAGTAGGCTAATAATAATGGTTATGTAATTTATAGCGAATTCTGTTGGTATTATTTACACCATGCTATTGTGGGTGTAATCTCTTTATGTAGGTACTGTGTATTTAAATTAGTTTCTATTAGCTATACCTATTAGTTATATGTGGCCTATAACCCTTCTCTGAGAGGAGACCTGCGCTCAGTAGTGAGCCGATGATGGGTTGATAATGATGATGATGATGATGATTAGTTATATTCTAATATTTTATTAAAAAAGTTATTAAAATGTACTTAATTAGGTACAACTTATTTTATTATTATGTGCAGGTAATTAAGTTAATAAAATAATAGCTGTAGATATTGTGTATGGTTTTTATTTAAAAAAATATGGTACCTAACTACAAATATGGAACTTCTGATGAACAGCATTCCGAATCATTTCTAGATTCTTTTGACGATTAGAAAGCATTTTGTAACAGGTTATTTGAATACAAAATTATTGTATTCTAATTTCTATTAAAAAAAAAACGAAATTATTTATTTGATGTAGATTGTGGGCCAACTTGTGGCTTTGATGACAAGTCGAGAATCTACCACCGGTTTGGAATGCTGATTTCTGACTTGAGGCTCGGTGCAGGGAACGCGACGCGAGGTAGCGGCCAACTTGAAGTAAACAGTATACTACTATTATATCTACAACATAATACAATTATCATAAAAACAAGTTTACACAATACTCTAATTCTGCTCTGGCACAGTATCACCAATCCACTTCAAATACGGTGGGTTTCCATTCTTGATGGGCAACGATATCACTTCACACACCTCATATGGATGAACAGATCTCACGTATTCTGTTAGCTTGTCTACTTGGGATGTGCGTGTCTTTATCATTAGTAGAGCCTGTAATTTTGAAAAAGTACACGAATAAATTTAATATCTTGTTCACCTTTTCAAATAATAAGTTAATTCGGGTATTGAATAGTAATATGCATTTTTGGAACTTCCCCTCATTGTGAAATATTCTATTCTATTCTAACAAAGTTGCATGGGTTAAATCGGCTTGGCATCCAGCTGCCCACAAGATAGTATAAAAAACTTATTACAATGTCATAGCTACATAATAATAATAATAATGTAAAATGATTATTTTGAAAAGAGCAACTGCTGAGTTTCTTGCCGGCTCTTCTCAGCAGAATCCGCTTTCCGAACCGGTGGTAGAATCATGACATGTCATAAGAACCACAGGTTGGCCGTATATGAAATAAATTTGAATTTGAATACACTCACGCGTGGAACAATGCCAGCGTGAGCTCGCACTTGATCATAGCTTAGAGGCGAATATACATTGGCGTTTACTTTTTGATTCTAAACACACTCCGATTGAATAAGGCTACAACAAATTCTGCGGAGTTTCATTTTTATTATCATTTGCACGTTTTATGTTTGGACTTAAGTTTAAATTAAAATTAAACACCATAAAATAAGCAGTGGGTTTTCCATGATAGTATTTTTGTACCTCTGTTGTCAAACAGTCTTTTTGTATCATTATTATTAAATTACCCTAACTTGTGAAACCCAGCAGGTTTTTTGGCCAACTAAATTTATTATTTGTAATTCTAACCATGTGATATTATCAAAAAATTTTTAGTTAAGGATGATTATACGAGTCTGCCCGCGAAATTCAAATTTAATTTAGTTTTTCGCAATTTGTAAACTAATACGACAAACTAGGCTAATGGCATTCTAATTGCGCCAGTAGAATTATCATCTTCTCAGGTTTACATAAAAATCTTTACTTGAAAGTGACCAGTTTAAGAAATTAATCAAAATACTGAGTTGGACGTGAGTTACTCACAAATTAGTCGATATTTTGATTAATTTCTTAAACTGGACACTTTCAAGTAAAGATTTTTATATAAACCTGTGAAGATGATACTGCCATTGTCGTTCGCGGGCAGAACTGTGTCTTCCACCTTAAAGCTTCTCCAACTCTGTATTAACATTACCTCACTATCTTCATTGATTTCATCCTTCCACTCATAAATGGATGTAACTTCAGGCACAATGTTGACACAGGCAGCCAGCTTATTCTTCACCAAGCCATGTCCTATGGTTTTACCCACATCCTTATTGGGGACAGTGACATAAGCCACTGAGTATTTATCTGAAAAATATATAATTTATATTTTTACTCTCGTGAATGGGTTCCACCGGCGGGAATGGGGCTACTTTCTGTCTGCCCATCTTGGCATTTGCATTGAATTGTAAACACCATTCTGAACCAGAGATAGTTTCATTTATATTATTCATAGACACAAAAGCACTAAAAGTTTGTTTAAATAAAAACTATTTCTGTTACAGTCTAATAAGCTTTGCTTCAGCTGTCCACAAGATAGATAAGTTACATTTTGTAACATTTTTGTTTGTAAAAGAGCAACTGCTGAGTTTCTTGCTGGCTCTTCTCAGCAGAATCTGCATTCCAAACCGGTGGTAGATTCCTGACTTGTCATCAGAGCCACAAGTTGGCCTACATGAAATAAATGATTTTGAAATTTGAATAATATAGACTAGCGCTTGACTGTGATCCCACCTGAAGAAGTTAGTGAAGATGCAGCCTAAGATGGAGTGCACTTGCCTAGAAGATGCCTATTCATTCTTGATTGAAAGATATCCAAGTTATAGTTAGTTGCAATATCTATCGATTCTTTTAATGACAGTCACTCACCTCAAAAAGAAAAAGAAATCCATAATATGCTCTTCATACATATTCAATACAATGGCAACTTGTTTACCTCAGCCTACCCTTACAAATGCCAACATGTGGATGTATCGCGAGTAGCGGTGTATATAGTATTCTCTTAGCTCTAAGGGTGCCTGTCCATTGAAGCGGAGTGGACCGGAGTTGTGTTTGGTGGATTAATGATACTATCTATGTATTATCATATGATGTGATACAATTATCGCGTCATGTATGAATGACCTGCTTGCTCTAGGTAGCACGTCCCCCCTTCAATGGACAGACACCTTAAGGAACCGACACGGACCTGGTTAACCCCCAACTTTGGCGCTATTTTGTTCATCCTATTGGGCAAAGTAAACGTGCCAGGTGTTGTGGCTAACAGTAAAGCCAGAGTTAAGGGATGAACAAAAGTGTTGAATATGCAACATTGATTGGCCCTAGCTGTAGTAGACAGTTCTAAATTCTAGATTACTTTCTAAATATTTAATTTATATTTACCGGCGTCCACACAGCCTGAAGACATATTCATTTGAGCTAATACGAAACAGGGCCGAATAATTGACAAATACAACGTAAAAAGATATTTCTCATTAAACCTTCGCAGCATTTTCTTCTCCGTCTAGCTGATAATTTTAGTTCATTTACATTTCAAAATTCAAACAATTTACTATTTTATTTTTACCATAGAGTAAAGTAATAGAAAATAGAAACCATAAACGAATACTAGAATACCTAAAAACGTAGACAAAAAAAAAGGTCACAAACAAAAGGCACAACACTAGTACACAGATTCCGATTCACACCGACGCGGACGATGGCAATTCAATTTCATTTGATTCAATGGCAGCGGCCGGCAGCGGCGTGGTACACTGTGTGTACACGTAGTCGTAATTCCTAGTTCCATGGTGTGGATACCTTTAGCATAGCCGTCTCTAAGAGAGCCATGAAGTAGAAGTCTGGCAACGTCGCAGGTAGGCCGTAGGTCTATCTATGGCTCTGTCAGTCGACATTGACAAGTTTGTGTTTGGTTTTGCTTCGCGTCGTGTTATTTTGTATTTAAATCATAATTAATTAACAAAAGATACAATAATTTTGGTGTTTAATGTACGGTTTCACTCAAGGTGGATAGAAACCTTTTAGAAATACATCAGTTATGACGAGATAAATCCGTTTTCGTGGTTAACTTTATATCGACTGCAAAGTATAAACAAAGCTGCTAAGGTAAGAAAGTTAAGTTTATTACTGACTGACTACTGTCAATATGTTTTAATGTAACTAATGAAGATATTTTCGATTAAAGATGTGTAGTAACTTACAATTAAGTGCCAGACTCATAATTTAAATAAGTATCTAGGTTTGAAAACATAACCTACAAAAGAAATACTCATATTATTTCATTTTGTTTGTTTATAAAAGTTATTTTAACCGTTTTAGATGCCAAGGAAATGCTGTGTGCCAGAATGCAAATCAAATTACGCCAGTGTTATCCGCATTGAAGGAGCTAAAAGTACATTTTCTTTCCCGAAAGATGCTCATCTCTCTCAAGCGTGGTTACGTGCGATTCCTCGAAAAGACTGGGTACCTACAAAACACTCAGTTGTATGCAGCAACCATTTTACAACCCATGAAATCCAGACTGAGGAAATTGTCATTGGAAGTGACGGACAAGTGTTTAAACAGCAATTGAAATACCCACGTTTAGTCGAGGGTGCAATACCCCATATATTCAATAATCTCCCATCATACATGTCGAAGAGCACTCCACCTCCAAGAAGCAACCCCGAAAAAAGGAGACAACGAGCTGAACTATTTCATGAGGAGCAGGTGTCTAAATTTTTAGAGAGTGACATAATTACATCATTCGAAGACTTAGTGCATAAATTCCAAGAAAAGTTAGGAGACTCTAAATGGTTATATCGAGTGATACCTAATAAGAGGATTTATTTCTATTTGTTAAATCTTGATATTGAAAGTAATAATGGTGACAGTGACAGCAGTGTGAAAGTAGTTAATAGTGTGTTGGTGGATGAAAATCTAAGCATTCAGGTATATGTAAAAGGACATTTAATGCGTCATGAAGATTTAAGCTGGATATTACCTAGTGAACTTAAGCTAAGCAGATGGTCACAGCTTGAAAATATACTATCTCGTTATTATAACAATAGTTGTGAACCAACAAAGTCATTTGACTATTGTCTTGATAGGTCTATTAATTATTTGAACGAAGCAGTTAATATTGAAAATGATAATTTTGCTGCAGAGCTTGTTCTAGACCAAATGAAATTGTTAAAAAATAAGCAACGTAGATATAGTCTTGCTACACTTATATTTTCATTTGTGATATTTAGTATTTCCTCCTGTGCCTATAATACTTTGAGGCAATACCTAATCTTGCCAACTGCAAGACATTTGCAGCAAATAACTTCGATGACTGGCCTGTGTCCGAATTCACCAGAAAATAACTATTGTTATTTAAAATCAATATGCTCTACGTGGGTAGAAAGGGAGAAAGTTGTAAATTTATTGATTGATGAAATTTATATAAAATGTGGCCTAGAGTATAAGTCCAAAACTATTCTAGGTTACGCAGAAAATAATCCAAAAAATCTTGCCAAAACCGTACAGACTTTTATGATTAGCTCTGCATTTGGTAACAAAAACGAGGTTGTTAAGTTGTTACCAGTACATAATATATCTGGGAAATTCTTGTATGAAAATTTATTGCTCATTGTAAATTACATACAATCATTTGGACTGAAAGTATTTTCAATAATTTCTGATAACAATCGTGTAAACCAAAATTGTTTTAAGTTATTAACAGATGAATCAAATTGTAGCTTCAGTAATCCTAAATATACAGATGAAAAAATATTTGTCTTGTATGATCCAGTTCATATCTTTAAAAACATTCGTAATAATTGGATAAATTTAAATAATTGTACTTTTACATATCCTGACTTACATGAAGATAATATTATAAAAAAAGCATCCTTTCATCATTTGCGAGAATTATATAGGACTGAAAAAAATAAGTTGTGTAAAAAAGCTTTTAAATTAAACAATAAATCTATCAATCCTAATACATTTGAACGGCAAAATGTCATGTTAGTAAACAATATTTTTCATGATACCACTATCGCTGCTGTAAAATCTGAGGGTTATGTGGAAACATCAGATTTTCTACAAATTATTAGGGACTGGTGGGATATATTGAATGTGAAAAACACAGTCAAAGGTCAAGTATTAAGAAAACATAACTCTACGCCAATATTTCATAGGGATGATGATAAATTGAAGTTTTTGAAGTCAGTCTGTATTTGGCTAAGAAAATGGAAATCTTTAGAAACTTGTGTAGGTTTGACAAGAGATACTTATGAAGCTATGTTGCATACCACATCTGTCATAATTGATATTTCAAGGTATTGTTTTGAAAATTTTAATTTTGTGGTGTACATACTTCTTGGGAAGTTTCAAACTGACAATATAGAAAAAAGATTTAGTAGGTACAGGTCACTTTCTGGATGTAATTATAATGTAGCTTACAGACAAATTGTTGAGTCTGAAAAAAAAATAAGACTTCAACACTTACTAAAGCAGCGAGATCTGGTCTTTCTCAAGTCTTGTACATCAGCTGAATGTTTTCAAGATGAAGTTAATATTGAGAAATTTATGTTTATAATAAACTGCAGTAATTATTTGGAAGCATGTGAAATCGATATTTCGTCTCAAATTTATGTATGTGGTTATGTTTCACATAGTTTACTAAATCGGTTTTCCTGTGAACATTGTAGAAATGTTTATATTGATGAAAATACGGCGGTAAATGATGAATATTTTAATTTGTTGCAAAGAGGGGGTTTATGTGCACCGACTGACCAAATCATGTTTATTTATTATCACATGACAGCAATTTTGGAATATATTATTAATGATGTTGATTTAGAAGTATCCTTCCTGGAATTTGTGCAACACAAAAGTTTACTTCATAATTTAACACTGTACAGCCTTCAAGCTGATACTTTTATGTAGACTTTACAGCAGTGTGTAGTGTATGTGGAAAACAGAATAAAGAATATTAAAGCATTGCTGCAAATATCTTGGCAAACATTATGCTAAATAATTATACTAAGCATAAGAATGATGTTGACAAGACAATTAATTATAAACGACGTAAATTAAACACTTTGGTCACAGGGTCACCAACGCGAAGTGCAGAAAAAGTAGTAGTAGAGTCTGTCAATAGAGGGCGCTAGAGGTAGCGATTTGAGATTTATTTCATAAAATTCAGCTTACTAGCGACAAGCGGCAATTATTTGAACTACATTGCAAGATGAAATTATGAATAGTTAGGTTAACAGATGGCGCTTTAAAAATTATATATCAGAAGATTAACAGATGGCGCTTATTAAAAAATTGATATTTTATTTTATTTATTCATTTAATTTATATGTTTATTTTGGTTCTTTCACATGTATTATAATACTATTGGTACGTTTCAGAGTTATTTTTAAATTTCGTATTACCTAATCCCCTAACCACAGATATTATAACATCTATGTTTTGCCTGTGGTTTTACGATCCCCGTCGATGACAAAGCAATATTGCCAGTGTGACCACTTTTAGTAGATTTCATCTTTTATAGTAGATTTGAAGCAAATAAGACGATAATCTAGTAGGATATTTTAATGTCTGAGTAGAATTTAGTAGAATTAATGAGAAACACATCAGTAGGTTTTGCTATTAATTCGCTATCAAAGAATATTAGGCATCCATGTCCAAAAAGTTTTACTTAATTTTACAGTTGGCAACACTTGAAAGTGATTTGGGGGATTCCCTTATTATTGAATGAACGTTACTGTGGGCACAGACCTTATAATACTGACGTACTGTGGGCATAGCAAATTGAATTTAATTGTCCAATAGATAAATACAATTTTTATAAAATACCTAGGTCTTTCAATCATTTTTAAGTTGCTCCTATAATGACAACATAATAACAACAACATTTTTATTTAGTCGTTTGCATTCGCAGAATCATACATTTATGTATTTAAAATGCGACCTAGTATATTTCAGTAGATTTAGCAGTGTCTTTGGTAGATTCCCTCATTAAAAAGTGGTCACACTGAATATTCCCCAATGTCCATTCTCTTTGGTCTTTGAACTCGACCGCGCTTTTAACTACATAAAAGTTATAGTCGTTTTATTTTCAAAACAACAATATTGATAAGTAATTATTTGTGTTTAACCCTGTGACACAGTTTAACGAAATGCAAGAAACACACAAGCGTAATAAAGCGTATAAATACAAATGTTCATATTACAACTGCTCATCGGTAAATGGTGAAAAAACCATGTTTATATTTCCATCGATGGACGCAAATCGTTTAAAAAAATGGCTGGAAAATAGCGGTAAGTAATTATTTTTCCACGACGTATATGCATTTATCATAACACTAACAGCACACATTAACTATTATAATATCTATGACCAATGACTATACAGTAATAGTCGGAGCGCGAGCGACGACCTATATAAATCTATGATTTAATGGTTTAAGTATATTAATAGATATCTCCCATAATTAAAATGCTTTCAGTGTACATTGCATTCCATATTACCTATATATCACAATATGCTATATTCTTATTACCCGACTGCAAGAAGGGTTATGTTTTTCGCGCAATTTCTTTATTACCTCGTAGGTATCTTCCAAACAGCTGGATGGATTTTGACGATTGAGGCATTGTTACGAGTAGATTCGTTTCAGCTACCCAAGTGTTCTTAGATAGGTTTTAAAAAAAAATATATCAATATGCTGGGTTTTTGGCGCCAAAATGTAAGTCATTCAAAAAAATATATTACATATCCAAACCTATCGAGTG
Organism: Oeneis ivallda; assembly: GCA_029955525.1. NCBI lineage: Eukaryota > Metazoa > Arthropoda > Insecta > Lepidoptera > Nymphalidae > Oeneis > Oeneis ivallda. Next base: position 22,173,843 of record JARPMR010000012.1, read on the forward strand.
GTGTATCAAAATGAAGGGAATTAAAAGGAGATTACAAGAATATATATCATATATTTAAATGTACCTAATTAGGAACTTGGAGTCGGGTTTTTAAAATTTACAGACTTAAATGATTGCCATAGAATCTAGATCTTATATAATCTAGATCTTATAGTAGTAGAAACACATAAAGTAAGTATAACGTATCTATTGTTGCTAGCTGTAGAATGGTGTTTTTTTTCTACACTTGCTATATACCTAACTTTCCTCGCGTTTCATCATCAAACTTGAATTGCTTAAGGCCCGTGTATTTCTCAACGGCCTTGAGGGTCTGGGCGGAGCGAGATGTTCTCCCCGCGCCAATCACGCATCACCTCGAATGATAAATTTAAAGTATAACCACAGACTTTATAATAACAAAACAGAATTTTTTCACTATGGCACAGTATAAGAATATAATATACTAGCTGATGCCCGCGACTTCGTCCGCGTGGAATAAGTTGTTTTATATATATAATATACAATAGGCGGAAATAGCTGTACAATAGGCGGCCTTATCGCTAAGAAACGATCTCTACCAGGCAACTTAAAGAGGAAATAATAATAGAAATATTCGACGATAATATTGGACGTAAATATCTATGATAAAATATTGGTGTTTTTAAGCAAAACTAAAAAATAAAAAATACGTGTTAATTCAATTTCAATAATATATAATATATTGAAATTTGAGCACTAAAAACCAATTTCCTTTTAAATTTCCGTTATATTTCTTGTATAATAAATAGTTCGTCCTTCTGTCTATCTGCCAAGTAAAATGTTTTACAATATAACTGAATTTAAAACAGTCTGAATATTGCTACTGTTATTTTTGCCTGTACATCTGAACATGAATAAGTTTGTTTCAGGCAACATGACTATTGACCATCTACCTCCTAAGTGTTTGGAAAATAAACGCATATGTATTGATCACTTTGATGCAAAACACATAATTCAGAATGGCTTTAGAAAACTCCTGACACCATCAGCTGTACCCGAACCATATCTGAATTCTCAACAACCTCATGGTTTACATTCACGAACTCCTTCACCAGGTACCTATTCATTTTTTAAATTTATAGTTTCAAAAAATCTGAACAAAATTTTTTAAAATTTTAAAGATGTAACCTTTTGAATGCAAAATGAAGAGGTTATTTTCTTTAACAATGTTGAATTTTTTTTACAGTGAATTATGATGACACCAACCTACAAAGGCAACCTCATGAACATTCACGAACTCCTTCTCCAGGTACCTAGGCATTTAAATTTATAGTTTCAAAAAACCTGAACTAAAATTTTTTGAATTTTTAATTATTGTAACAAATATTCTTTCAATGCCCTTTACACACCCAAACCACAGATATTATAGCCCAAACACACACTCACTCACACCCACACACATGTACACAAAAACCACACCACCACCACATCAACCCATTGACGGCTCACTGCTGAAGACGGGTCTCCTCTCAGAACGAGAAGGATTATGCCATAGTCCACCTCGCTGGCCCAATGCGGATTGGTAGACTTTACACACCTCTGAGAACAGTAAGAACTCTCAGGTATGTAGGTTTCCTCACGATGTTACCCGTTCACCGTTCACCGTTAAATCAAGTGATATTTAATTTCTTAAAACGCACATAACTCCGAAAAGTCATCGGTCGTGCCAGGCTCGAACCCGCGACGCCCGATTAGGAGGCCGCGGTGTGTAACCACTCGGCTACCACGGCTTTTTTACACCCGAAATTACGTTTTCACATTATATTCAGTTCATGGCCTTATTTAATGACTTTAATGTTATTATAAAACCTAGAGTTTTTCTAGTCCTCATTTTTGACTCGACTCTTAAAATTTATTAGTGTTTTTAAAGGTTGGTTGGATCACTTTTTTGTTTCGTTATTATTATTTGTAGGATCACCAGATCTAAAGGTTCTAACACCTAAAAAGGTATATAGTAATAAGCGACGATTTCACGAAGTCGCAGTCGACACAGCTGACGAATCACATGAGGAACTGATTTGGAGCACACCTAAGAAAAGACGGACACGGGAAAAAGATGAGTATACAGATACACCTAGATGTAAGAAACTAAAAACTTTATTAAAAGACACCAATAACAAATTAAGACGTTCTATTATGAAAAATAAATATTTGAGACATAGGGCTATAAATAAGAATATTGTAGATTTGTCAAAACACAAATTTAGAAGTGAATCGAGCAAGTTATTAGCTTTGATGCAATTTAAAAAACCTAGGACAAGTTGGACTGAAGAAGAGAAAAAATTTTGCATGTCCTTGTATTATAAATCACCTGCTGCGTATAAATACATGTTAAAATCGGGGACTGTCTTAGCTTCTATAACGTCAATACAGCGTTGGTTACAAGAAACCAATTGTCTACCTGGTATTAACGAAGAAGTTTTTGAGAATATTAAAAATAAATTTTTACATAAATCTATTAAAGAGCGTGCTTGTGTAGTATGTTTTGATGAAATGAGCATCATGACTAATTTAGAGTACACATCAAAATATGATTTAATTGAAGGGTTTGAAGATTTTGGTAATGGTGAGAGAAATGGAAAAGAAGCTAAATACGCGTTAGTATTTATTGCCAGGGGCCTTTATATTAATTGGAAGATCCCAGTAGCATACTTTTTGGGGTCAAGAACTATTGAGTCCAGTAAATTAAAAACAATAATTGAGAATGTAATTAGTAAATTGTTTGAATCAGGTTTATTACCTAAAGCAACTGTTTGCGATCAAGCAACGACAAACGTAAAAGTAATTAAAGATTTAGGTGCCACTATTAATTACCCTTTTTATTTCTTAAATGGACGTAAAATTTTTGCAATATTTGATGTCCCACATTTGATAAAAAATGTGAGGACTAATTTAATTAATAATAATTTTTATTTAAATGGAAATCAAATTTCCTTTTCCGACATAGTTTATGTGTATAATACAGATCAAAATAATAAAAGCAAATCTGTACATAAGCTCTCAGCTGCGCACATAAGCCCTAATAATTTTCAAAAAATGAAAGTCAAGCTCGCCACACAAGTTTTAAGTAAATCTGTGTCAGCGGCAATTCAAACTGCCATCCAAAGTGGAGAGTTGAATAACGACATTGCACAACACACAGCTCATTTTGTTAATCTCTGTAATGATTTATTTGATTGCCTTAATTCTAAAAATAAATTTAATAGAAATCCGTACAGATGCGCGATCACAAAAAACCGAAACTCGGAAGTAAATCTAACTTTGATTAAAGGCAAAAAAACTTTTTGTGAATTACAAAAAATAACAATTAATAACAAAAATGAACGGCAGCTAACTCGCCCCCCTTGTTTTGATGGTATGGTTCAGACAATTAATGCCGTTCTTCAACTCTCTGCTGAAGAATTTACACCGGGCACTGGCAATAAATTTTTATTAACATATCGATTAAATCAAGACGTAATTGAAAATTTGTTTGGAATTTACAGATTAAAAGGAGGTTGCAATAGAAACCCCACATCAAGATCACTACGATCAACGTTTCGTTCCAATTTGTTAAATAACTTGATGACATTTGAAAAAACAAATTGTGAATCAGATCAGGATTTGTTCCTACCTACAGCCACTACAAACCAAGAAAATACACGACAGTGTGATTCCATACCGTCAACATCAATGCAACAAGGTTTTATAGGTGAAAATATTGAAGGCCCTTTAACAGAACTTCCAATCCTAACTCAAAGTAGCAATATTATAGAAATTACGCAGTCTCAACAAAATTTATCATTAGAAACGTGTTCTGTTGTGTATTTTGCTGGGTGGATAGGTAAATCTTGCATAGATAAATTTGATTGTTCAGATTGTAAAAAAATATTATTGAACAATCAAGTTGATTTAAATGATAAAAAACAATTACTGTTAATCAACAAAACATACTCCAATATTTCAGTGCCAACACTTAAATCTCCCACTGAATATTTAGTTAATTTAGTTGATAAAATGTTAGACTGTTTTCAGGAAAATATTGACCAATTACATAAAAGTAATGTAATATCTAACTTGATGAATAATTTTAAAAATAAAATAAACTTCCATACTCACTACCATAACCTTGATCATTTTGATTACCTAATTAGGAAATTAATGGAAGTTAAGATTCACGACTTTTGTAAAAGTCGGAAAAAATCTTTACAGTCTGCATCTAAATTAAGAATTCTTCAAAACAAATAATAAATTGGATCGATATGTTGATGGTTACATTTCTTATTTTATTTTAAATTCCGTTACAAAATTTTTAAACTTATCATCTGCAGTATGTCGTTATCGATGGTACGTGTTTCTTATATCATTTTATAGTTTAAAGGTACAGATCCCCCATTTTGCGTGTAGGACTCGCATAGACAAGTTTCCCAAATTTTTTTTCTATTAATTATGAAAATTAAAGTAAAATTATTTTGTGAAAATATGAACGATTGGATATCCTAATCCTAATATCCTAATATCCTTACTAATATTATAAATGGGAAAGTGAGTTTGTTTGTATGTTTGTTCCGCTTTCACGCCGTAACTACTGAACCGATTTGGCTGGAATTTGGAATGGAGATAGATTATACCCTGGAATAGGACATAGGCTACTTTTTATCCCGGAAAAATCCTCGGTTCCCGCGGGAACCAAGTAACCTCAATCCACACAGGCGGCGCCGCGGGCATCATCTAGTTTAAAATATAAGAAGCTATTATAAGTTATTAGTACACATTAAAACACAATATTATGAGTTTCAGAAATTTGCGACGTAGTTCACACCGTTTAGATGGTTTAGATTTAGACAGACGATCGAGATTGGAAGCCGAGGACATGCCGAGGAAGACTAGAATAGGATGGAAGTCCTAATGTGTTGTTTAACGCAATGATTTAATATGTTACTGTCGTAAAAGCTCACTGGTTTAACGTCTGATTAAAGTCATTTGAGAATTTACAAATCAAATTAGAGACATAGTTGTGCCCTTTGATGATAAACCACTGTAATATGGGCCTTATGGGTAGTTTAAACTAAAGGGTAGATGCCACCCAGTTTTCTTGCTGGTTCTTTCTGGCTAGGTTAAGTGGCAATTCCGAACCAGTGTAGATTTAGTTAAATCAAATTAATCAGTAAACCTTGTTTTTTTTTTGAAGTCGGTTAAAAAAAACCTTCTGTTTTCACTTTTCACTGAGGTAGGCCTTACCGGATTAAAAGTTCAAAATTGTACGTGATTGTATAAAGAAAACTACTGTTTATTATCAAATAATATTTATTAATTATTTTAATTCAGTCAGTCCTCATTGGTACCTGTATTCTTAATAAATAGTTCGTAAGCTTAAATTATATTCAGGACAGTTTATTTGCCCACTATACCACAAATTTTGATTGATTATTATAATTATGCCTAAACAACATCAAGCATTGATTATTTATGATTTATGACATTTCTACTTAAAAAATCTACTTAAAATAATTTCTAAACATTAACACAGTTGAAGAAAACACTTGAATTATTTTGTTAATTAAACTTTTAATTTAACAGTTTATCTACGCATTGTTTTATTTCTGAAAGACCTCAATTATATCTTTTATTTTTTCATAGCGCTTACCGCCTTCATATTTTTCTAGCTCTTTTGCAACAAACTGACCAATAAGCGTGTTACCCATCTTTATGTTTTCAAAATTTTCATTGTTGAATGATACCATTATACCGACGTCATTGGATGTTTTCTGCAATGCTAATTTAACTGTACAGCCCGTAACCTTACTAGAATCATTTCCATCTTCCGAATCTGACCACTTTTGGGCGTTATGTCGAAATTCTTCACAATCATTGTTATCGGCCTTTTCGGGGCTCGGTGAAGAAAGACAGTGTGATGAATTTATTAATTACGATTATTATCGAATCGAACGATGGTTTACGACGGCTCTACTTGTAAGTTGTAATGATGAATCATGAAAATGAACGCGCGAGGCGGCGCGGTGAGAGGTGGCGGGCGGGTGGCGGGCGGCGCGGTGTAGAAAACATTTAAGGCTCCTATATTTCCCAACGGCCTTGAGGTTCTGGGCGGAGCGAGATGTTCTCCCCGCGCCAACCACGCAACCCCCTAAATTTTTGGGCGCGCAGTCGGCAGGTATAGAGGTAATGTTTATAATATAATAAGTAAGGTGAGTGGGGGTAAGTCGAAATGGTTTTTTGATGAGATAAATGTAAACGAATTGCGTTTTGCATATTTTTACGACGTAAATGGCATGTTTTCTTCTTATTTGTTTCATAATAAAACCAACGATATCTTAGCTCAGGAACATAGCTTATATTGTTAAGTTACAAAATAACAACACGAAGTGAAAAACACAACAAATTTTCATTCATCATTTTTGGTATTTACGGAAAAAGACCAAATGTTTAACAAATTCGGACGCTAAATATTGCTGTCGCACCAAGCATGGAGCCGCCTTTCTCAGCCAAATAGAGATAGCAATATACCGGCCGATTTTTGCACGCGCCTTGAATAATTGGAGTTGCGAACTATGTTCGCCGGACCCTTAATTGAAAATTATAGTTATAATACATGTCTGCTAAAATTAGGTACTTACATAGAAGTTTTATTATTATTGTGATTGCAGGTTAAGTTCAATAATGTTTTTTTTTCACATCATGAAAAAAAAATGGCTGATTTTATGTATAATTCGTAAATGTATGATTGGTAGGTATATGATGAATAATATTATGGCACTAAAAACTATATTAAATATGAACGTTTTGTTATTTTCAATAATTAAATTATTTTAAGTATTATTAGTTTTTCGTATTAAATCAAGTGGTCGCCGACTAGACAAGGGGTCGGTCGTAACTCGTAAACTACCAAATGTCGTCGCTAACTTGCATTTCACGTAGTTTTTATAATTTAACTAGCTGACGCCCGCGACTTCGTCCGCGATGTTTAAATAGGTAAATGGGATAAAATGTAGGCTAAGTATGTGTTAAGTCAGGATATAATTTAGCAGGCTATCTCCATTCCAAATTTCAGTCAAATCCTATATAAACATGCTACATGCTCTAAAGGGCCATATTGATCTATATTAAATGCACAATTTATTTAAGGTACATAATGGAATAAGGATTAATACTGTATTGCTTAAAATCGCTTCGTAAATAAGCCATTATTTCTCGTAAAAAGTACCTAAAGGCTAAAAAATGGTTATTGTGAGTTATCCCTAAGAGATAGACATAGTTATATAACTTCGCGGACTTTTTTGTAGACCTTTTTAAGGTGTACAATACTGTAGTCACAGACCTTATAATACTGCTGTAGTACATTATTTTGATCTATCTAGGGTAGGGTAGGGTTCAGCCAGCGTTTGCAATGTAAGCGCAAAAAAATGTGTTTATTTACGACATCACATTAAAAACCTCTAAAATTATCAGTGTTTCTCTACTATATTATGCATGTTATAAACATAAAAACCTTCCTCTTGAAACACTCTATCTATTAAAAAAACCCGCATCAAAATCCGTTGCGTAGTTTTGAAGATCTAAGCATACATAGGGACAGACAGACAGACCGACAGACAGACAGCGGGAAGCGACTTTGTTTTATACTATGTAGTGATAAGTAGGTACATTGACCTAAAAAGTTGAATACTGCGCCATATATTATCTGCGCGACATCTGCGCTAATCCTATTTTGCCTATTTTCTTACTATCTTGCGAAATTGCGAAAAACGAAATAATTGTGATATTGTCCGAGCTGGCAACCTCGCAATACGTTCTAGGTATATCGTATACGAAAATAGACACTATTTCCATTCATGTTAGAACGATATCGCTGTGAAAAAAATACAAACACTTCCGAATATTCTATTGTAGGTACTTGCATACGCCATCTATTAGCGTTTTCATAACTGCAACGACAACAAAAGAACGTCATCTATCGGGGCTCGATCAAACTGTTCCCTAGAGCGCCATCTAATTGTAATCATATTAACTGTTATGAAGCTGCTCGCTACAACAGCGCCATTAATTCCCGTTTTAGCCATCGGGTGGTCCACCCGAGCAATTTAACAGTGTTTCGTTTTTTTGTTCCTGATGGAGTATCTGTACGTCAGTATTATAAGGTCTGTGCTTTGGTTTAGTATTAAGATAGAATAGTTACTGCACATACCTATTATTATTTTTATTTAACCAATTTAAAAAAAGGAGGTCATCAATTCGACCTGTATGTATATAATATTGTTTGAAATGTACAATATTCATATAAGTTTATCTCTGTAGGTTTCAAAACAGATGTCAAATTTCATAAGTGTTTTATGTATGTCTACGTATTTCTCAGAAATTTGAAATCAAATTGCAACAAGTAATTCTCTTTTAATTGGGTTAAGAATCTTTTAACTTAGCGATCAGTGCAAGTTTCATCAAAATCAGTTCAGTAGTTTAGTAAGATATGGACTATAACTTTTGTACTTGTTTGTAAATGTGCTTGCTTTGATTATTTTTATAAGAAACTAGCTTATGATTAATTTAGTTTTAAAGTCCCTCGGGAACTCTTTGATTTTCCGGAATAAAAAGTAGCCTGTGTCACTCTCCAGGTCCTCAACTATGCCCATGCAAAAAATCACGTCGATCCGTAGCTCTGTTGTGGCGTGATTGAAGGACAAACAAACATACGAACAAACCAACAAACACACTTTCGCATTTATAATATTAGTATGAAGTATAATGTATATGTTTTACCTACAAGTTATTGCGTTGACTATAGGTTGACTACTTTTGTACTTGCTTGTAAATGTAATTTCTTTGACTATTTTTATAAAAAAAATTATATTGTGTATTACCTAAAAGAGGAATTAGATAGAGATTTTATTAAGTCATTTGTTGACTAAATAGGTTGACTATTTTTATACTTGCTTTTAAAGTTGTCTACTTTTTTATAAACATATGTTTTACTCTATAAAGACTCTATGACATTGTTTTAACTAAATTTTTGCTATTATCGGCTATTTCATAGTGATTGTATGATGTAGTCCAAATTATGTTGAAGTTGATAATACTCTTAAATATTGTTTTTTCTTTTAAGTAATAATGCATAGACGCTGCCGAGTTTCTTGCTGGTTCTTCTCGCTAGGGTTAGAGCAGCATTCCGAACCAGTGGTAGATTCTTCTTAAAAAGGCAATGAAATAAAAACAAGCTAAATAATAAGAAACCATTAAATAAAGAGAATATTCGCTTTGTGAAGAAGTTTTATTTTATTTTTTGATATACCTACCTACCTACTTTATCATTACCTATCTAAATATCTTCCTTAATTGTTTTAAGAATCTTTTAACTTAGGGAACAGTGCAAATTTCATCAAGATCGGGTCAGTAGTTTCAAAGATATGTACCATAATGTCGTTTACATTGTAACTTTGTTACATCATTACCTTTTCAATTCACTTTTCGATGTTTCTAAAAACACAAAATTATGTAATTATTTAATATGTTAGTTCTCATTCATGTGGACGCCTTAAAAATAAAGCAGCTAATTAGTATAAGTAAATAATTATCAACACCGAAGACCGAAGTCTATACTGATCTATACATTCGTACTGATTTTTCATTTTACCCATGGGCATAGCCGTCTCTATCTCCTGTAGGGAGCCATGAAGTGAATGTGGCAACGTCGCAATTTACTGCCACTGGTAGGCCCATGGGTAAAATGAAAAATCAGTACGAATGTATAGATCAGTATAGACTTCGGTCTTCGGTGTTGATAATTATTTACTTATACTAATTAGCTGCTTTATTTTTAAGGCGTCCACATGAATGAGAACTAACATATTAAATAATTACATAATTTTGTGTTTTTAGAAACATCGAAAAGTGAATTGAAAAGGTAATGATGTAACAAAGTTACAATGTAAACGACATTATGGTACATATCTTTGAAACTACTGACCCGATCTTGATGAAATTTGCACTGTTCCCTAAGTTAAAAGATTCTTAAAACAATTAAGGAAGATATTTAGATAGGTAATGATAAAGTAGGTAGGTAGGTATATCAAAAAATAAAATAAAACTTCTTCACAAAGCGAATATTCTCTTTATTTAATGGTTTCTTATTATTTAGCTTGTTTTTATTTCATTGCCTTTTTAAGAAGAATCTACCACTGGTTCGGAATGCTGCTCTAACCCTAGCGAGAAGAACCAGCAAGAAACTCGGCAGCGTCTATGCATTATTACTTAAAAGAAAAAACAATATTTAAGAGTATTATCAACTTCAACATAATTTGGACTACATCATACAATCACTATGAAATAGCCGATAATAGCAAAAATTTAGTTAAAACAATGTCATAGAGTCTTTATAGAGTAAAACATATGTTTATAAAAAAGTAGACAACTTTAAAAGCAAGTATAAAAATAGTCAACCTATTTAGTCAACAAATGACTTAATAAAATCTCTATCTAATTCCTCTTTTAGGTAATACACAATATAATTTTTTTTATAAAAATAGTCAAAGAAATTACATTTACAAGCAAGTACAAAAGTAGTCAACCTATAGTCAACGCAATAACTTGTAGGTAAAACACATACATTATACTTCATACTAATATTATAAATGCGAAAGTGTGTTTGTTGGTTTGTTCGTATGTTTGTTTGTCCTTCAATCACGCCACAACAGAGCTACGGATCGACGTGATTTTTTGCATGGGCATAGTTGAGGACCTGGAGAGTGACACAGGCTACTTTTTATTCCGGAAAATCAAAGAGTTCCCGAGGGACTTTAAAACTAAATTAATCATAAGCTAGTTTCTTATAAAAATAATCAAAGCAAGCACATTTACAAGCAAGTACAAAAGTTATAGTCCATATCTTACTAAACTACTGAACTGATTTTGATGAAACTTGCACTGATCGCTAAGTTAAAAGATTCTTAACCCAATTAAAAGAGAATTACTTGTTGCAATTTGATTTCAAATTTCTGAGAAATACGTAGACATACATAAAACACTTATGAAATTTGACATCTGTTTTGAAACCTACAGAGATAAACTTATATGAATATTGTACATTTCAAACAATATTATATACATACAGGTCGAATTGATAACCTCCTTTTTTTAAATTGGTTAAATAAAAATAATAATAGGTATGTGCAGTAACTATTCTATCTTAATACTAAACCAAAGTGTTTAATTTACGTCGTTTATAATTAATTGTCTTGTCAACATCATTCTTATGCTTAGTATAATTATTTAGCATAATGTTTGCCAAGATATTTGCAGCAATGCTATAAAATTCTTTATTCTGTTTTCCACATACACTACACACTGCTGTAAAGTCTACATAAAAAGTATCAGCTTGAAGGCTGTACAGTGTTAAATTATGAAGTAAACTTTTGTGTTGCACAAATTCCAGGAAGGATACTTCTAAATCAACATCATTAATAATATATTCCAAAATTGCTGTCATGTGATAATAAATAAACATGATTTGGTCAGTCGGTGCACATAAACCCCCTCTTTGCAACAAATTAAAATATTCATCATTTACCGCCGTATTTTCATCAATATAAACATTTCTACAATGTTCACAGGAAAACCGATTTAGTAAACTATGTGAAACATAACCACATACATAAATTTGAGACGAAATATCGATTTCACATGCTTCCAAATAATTACTGCAGTTTATTATAAACATAAATTTCTCAATATTAACTTCATCTTGAAAACATTCAGCTGATGTACAAGATTTGAGAAAGACCAGATCTCGCTGCTTTAGTAAGTGTTGAAGTCTTATTTTTTTTTCAGACTCAACAATTTGTCTGTAAACTACATTATAATTACATCCAGAAAGTGACCTGTACCTACTAAATCTTTTTTCTATATTGTCAGTTTGAAACTTCCCAAGAAGTATGTACACCACAAAATTAAAATTTTCAAAACAATACCTTGAAATATCAATTATGACAGATGTGGTATGCAACATAGCTTCATAAGTATCTCTTGTCAAACCTACACAAGTTTCTAAAGATTTCCATTTTCTTAGCCAAATACAGACTGACTTCAAAAACTTCAATTTATCATCATCCCTATGAAATATTGGCGTAGAGTTATGTTTTCTTAATACTTGACCTTTGACTGTGTTTTTCACATTCAATATATCCCACCAGTCCCTAATAATTTGTAGAAAATCTGATGTTTCCACATAACCCTCAGATTTTACAGCAGCGATAGTGGTATCATGAAAAATATTGTTTACTAACATGACATTTTGCCGTTCAAATGTATTAGGATTGATAGATTTATTGTTTAATTTAAAAGCTTTTTTACACAACTTATTTTTTTCAGTCCTATATAATTCTCGCAAATGATGAAAGGATGCTTTTTTTATAATATTATCTTCATGTAAGTCAGGATATGTAAAAGTACAATTATTTAAATTTATCCAATTATTACGAATGTTTTTAAAGATATGAACTGGATCATACAAGACAAATATTTTTTCATCTGTATATTTAGGATTACTGAAGCTACAATTTGATTCATCTGTTAATAACTTAAAACAATTTTGGTTTACACGATTGTTATCAGAAATTATTGAAAGTACTTTCAGTCCAAATGATTGTATGTAATTTACAATGAGCAATAAATTTTCATACAAGAATTTCCCAGATATATTATGTACTGGTAACAACTTAACAACCTCTTTTTTGTTACCAAATGCAGAGCTAATCATAAAAGTCTGTACGGTTTTGGCAAGATTTTTTGGATTATTTTCTGCGTAACCTAGAATAGTTTTGGACTTATACTCTAGGCCACATTTTATATAAATTTCATCAATCAATAAATTTACAACTTTCTCCCTTTCTACCCACGTAGAGCATATTGATTTTAAATAACAATAGTTATTTTCTGGTGAATTCGGACACAGGCCAGTCATCGAAGTTATTTGCTGCAAATGTCTTGCAGTTGGCAAGATTAGGTATTGCCTCAAAGTATTATAGGCACAGGAGGAAATACTAAATATCACAAATGAAAATATAAGTGTAGCAAGACTATATCTACGTTGCTTATTTTTTAACAATTTCATTTGGTCTAGAACAAGCTCTGCAGCAAAATTATCATTTTCAATATTAACTGCTTCGTTCAAATAATTAATAGACCTATCAAGACAATAGTCAAATGACTTTGTTGGTTCACAACTATTGTTATAATAACGAGATAGTATATTTTCAAGCTGTGACCATCTGCTTAGCTTAAGTTCACTAGGTAATATCCAGCTTAAATCTTCATGACGCATTAAATGTCCTTTTACATATACCTGAATGCTTAGATTTTCATCCACCAACACACTATTAACTACTTTCACACTGCTGTCACTGTCACCATTATTACTTTCAATATCAAGATTTAACAAATAGAAATAAATCCTCTTATTAGGTATCACTCGATATAACCATTTAGAGTCTCCTAACTTTTCTTGGAATTTATGCACTAAGTCTTCGAATGATGTAATTATGTCACTCTCTAAAAATTTAGACACCTGCTCCTCATGAAATAGTTCAGCTCGTTGTCTCCTTTTTTCGGGGTTGCTTCTTGGAGGTGGAGTGCTCTTCGACATGTATGATGGGAGATTATTGAATATATGGGGTATTGCACCCTCGACTAAACGTGGGTATTTCAATTGCTGTTTAAACACTTGTCCGTCACTTCCAATGACAATTTCCTCAGTCTGGATTTCATGGGTTGTAAAATGGTTGCTGCATACAACTGAGTGTTTTGTAGGTACCCAGTCTTTTCGAGGAATCGCACGTAACCACGCTTGAGAGAGATGAGCATCTTTCGGGAAAGAAAATGTACTTTTAGCTCCTTCAATGCGGATAACACTGGCGTAATTTGATTTGCATTCTGGCACACAGCATTTCCTTGGCATCTAAAACGGTTAAAATAACTTTTATAAACAAACAAAATGAAATAATATGAGTATTTCTTTTGTAGGTTATGTTTTCAAACCTAGATACTTATTTAAATTATGAGTCTGGCACTTAATTGTAAGTTACTACACATCTTTAATCGAAAATATCTTCATTAGTTACATTAAAACATATTGACAGTAGTCAGTCAGTAATAAACTTAACTTTCTTACCTTAGCAGCTTTGTTTATACTTTGCAGTCGATATAAAGTTAACCACGAAAACGGATTTATCTCGTCATAACTGATGTATTTCTAAAAGGTTTCTATCCACCTTGAGTGAAACCGTACATTAAACACCAAAATTATTGTATCTTTTGTTAATTAATTATGATTTAAATACAAAATAACACGACGCGAAGCAAAACCAAACACAAACTTGTCAATGTCGACTGACAGAGCCATAGATAGACCTACGGCCTACCTGCGACGTTGCCAGACTTCTACTTCATGGCTCTCTAAAGGAGATAGAGACGGCTATGCCCATGGGCCTACCAGTGGCAGTAAATTGCGACGTTGCCACATTCACTTCATGGCTCCCTACAGGAGATAGAGACGGCTATGCCTTTAGTAATGGTATCCTTAGGGCTCGTTTCTTGACACGCGGCGCGTTGCACGGTTAACTCAAACATATGGCCAACTATGAGAGCGTTCTTGCAGAAGCGTTTGCGTTGTACTGTACGCGGCGGAGCACGCGGCGGGTCTCGCGGACCGCGGCGCATTGCGCGTCGCGTGGTGCGTCGCGTCGCGCGGTTAACTCAAACATAATAATATTATGTCCAAGTATGAGAGCGTTCTTGCAGAAGCGTTTGCGTTGTATGCGGTGGCGCATGCGGCGGGCACCGCGGGGGGCGCCCCGAGCACGCGGCGCGCAACTCACCGCGTGTCCAGAAACGACACCAAGTTAGAGTAAAAGAGATGCGGATATGCCAAATGTCAATGTGTGGAAAAAGAGTGGAAGTGTGACACACGCTACAATATTTTGTGCCTTTCAGCGAAGGTATTTAACATTAGACTATAACGTTGTAGCAATTACTGTAATTATTATAAAGTTATTTTTGTACACTATGTTTAAAGATCTCTAATTGAGTAGGTAGTTCACAATCTTGCGCCAGTTTACAATCTGACTGGCTTCTTACTAGTTTGTTTATAAACTAACGATTTTCACAATCTTACGGTGACGAGTATACTTAATAGTAGATGATTCAATATGGGGATCCTGTGAAGCGCGGAGTTAAGGGCCGCCCAATACAAAGACAGCATTACCCTTGCGTTGAATACACTACTTTTCACACCTCGCGAGGCAATAAAACCAAGGTTGATAAATAGAAACTATGAAATAATCATCAAAATCAATTCATATCGTTTATTACACTTTGAGCATCTACTATGAAAAACTGCTGCTATCGCTGTCACTCGACATTCTAATTAATTTCTTCACCACAATAAAACCGTTCGGAGATTAGTTTCGGAGGGAATTTTCAATAAAATATTTATAAATTAATATTTCGCGGGCTTTGGCGTATGAAAGAGTCGCCATCATACATCGAAGCGAGAGAACAAAACAAAGCTTGCGAGTGAGAGGGGCGCCATCATTCGTCGAAGCGAGAAAGCTGTAGGTATTACAGGATCTGCCCGCGAAATTCAAATTTAATGTGGTTTTTCATAGACGAATAATATATTACCGGGTTTTTCAAGGGTTTTTCGCAATTTGTAAACTAATACGACAGAGTAGGCGGCAATCTAATTGCGACGATTGCAGTATCATCTTCAAAGGTTCATATAAAAATCTTTACTTGAATGTGTCCGGTTTCAGAAATTAGTCAGAATATCGAGTTGGTTCTGACTAATTTCATAAACTGGACACTTTTAAGTAAAGATTTTTGTATAAGCCTGTGAAGATACTGCCATCGTCGCAATTAGAATGCCATAAGCCTACTTTGTCGTATTAGTTTACAAATTGCGAAAAACCAAATTAAATTTGAATTTCGCGGGCAGATCCGTATAATCAACCTTAAACAGCCGTAAAATCTACGTAACACACATATAATTACAAATATTATTATTTATTTTACAATACTTATTATTAATGCATTTAATTAAATACGAACTAGCTTACAAGA
Source organism: Oeneis ivallda (assembly GCA_029955525.1). Lineage (NCBI taxonomy): Eukaryota > Metazoa > Arthropoda > Insecta > Lepidoptera > Nymphalidae > Oeneis > Oeneis ivallda. The sequence goes on from JARPMR010000012.1 coordinate 22,189,962, forward strand.
ACAACATATGGGTACTTTGAAATAGCTTACTGCACTTTGATTTTTATCATCGACGTAGATCATTTCACGTAGAACTGAATTCTGGATACAAATTCCTTTGTACTTTGGTATAAATCCAAGTGAATTGGTGCATTTTTCTTCTCCAGAACTAAAATAAAACAAAAAAGTTACGTATGTAAATGTTCTGAAAAAAAGAATGCCATAAAGAAACATAACTTGTAAAAAAAACAAGTCTCGCTACTCACTTCTACCGTAAAAAGTTTTGAGATCCATGAAATACCAAGTCGGTTAATTTATTCAGTCCCTAAATAAGGGTCCTTCTGTCTCAAGTTATTACGTATTTACTTAGCTAACCTAACAACATCTTATAGTGACCATATCAATATTAAATATTTTTTGTTTTAAATAAATAGATCGACTTGGCCATCGCTGAAAACACAATGTATCTCACATGAGTAAGTAATACATAAATTAAATTTGCGATTGCCAAGTCGATGTATTTATTTAAAACAAATGATTTTTAATATTGATATGGTCACTATAAGATGTTGTTAGGTTAGCTAATTACATAATAACTTGAGACAGAAGGACCCATAAGTAGGGACTGAATAAATTAACCGACTTGGTATTTCATGGATCTCACAACTTTTTACGGTAGAAGAAATGAGTTGCGAGATTTGGTTTTTTTTACAAGTTATGTTTCTTTATGGCATATATCTCATTTCTTTTTGTAGAAAAACAACAAACAGTCCAATTGCAAATGCAACATTGTAATCCTATATTATATTTATATGGGATTACATGGGATAATATGGGAGGTGCGGGATCGAACCTGCGACCCCCCGAAAGGGAGATCACAGTCGTAAGCACTAGGCTATCACTGCTTTTACTGCTTGGAAATTAGTAGCAATTAAATAGGTGTGGATATATGTGACTTGCGCTTAATTAAAACCTTTTTTCTCCGTAATCATTATCGAGAAAGATTTGGAAAAAATATATGTTAATCTATACTATATATGGAATGTCGTCTTCTACTCCAAAAAATTAAAAAAAAATTTGAAATATCATAAATAAATACGCAAAGTAGCCTCTGTTTTTGAACTTATTACCGTTTTACTCCTAAACTATCAATCACAAAATTTTTTTGTTGCCCTCATAATATTTAATAATACAATATCAATGTAGCCTTCTGCTTATTTTTGTAAATAACTTTTCTAATTACTTGTAACGATTTTTTTCCGTAATCGATACTCGCAATTCGCGTGGACAACCCCTCTGTCGCCCGATAAATCAGTGCGGGACGAGACGTTGTGCTGAGTGGACCTGTGCACTTTTCAGCCCTAACAGTAGGTACTTTCGACTTTCAATAGTGGCAGATCAATTTGCAAAATATTGTATAGTTTTAGCGTTTCATAATAGTAGGCGGGATTATTTGTGAGTGTAAATATTAATTCTTTTTTAGTGTGTATATTATAGGTAGGTATCTTATTATAAGGCTGTACATAATAATTTGTTATTATTGTTATTAATTTTGTTACTGTGTGCATTATAAGTTTCAATCCATAATTGTTTTTTATTTTACTTTAGCTATTGTGCAATTCGTAAAATTAAAAATACTACACTGCTACACACACTAATTTACACTAATTTCTCTAAATTTTATCTTTATTATATACTGGCTGATGCCCGCGACTTCGTCCGCGTGGATTTTCGTCCGCGTGGATTTAGTTTTTAAAATCCCGCGGGAACTCTTTGATTTTCCGGGATGCCTATGTCACATTCCAGGTTCTCAACTATACCTATCCAAAAATCACGTCAATCCGTAGCTTTGTTGCAGCGTGATTGACAGACAAACCAAGAAAAACACACCTTCGCATTTATAATAATTAAAACAGGAACTAAGAACTAGGAATAGAAAACTTATTAGAATTACAAACAAAAGATAAACAAAATTATTATCAAATTAACATTGCAAATTAAAAAATTAAGAGCTAGGAATTAACTTATAATAATTATATTTATATTTATAATAATTATACACACATCAAAAGTGTCTAGGGATCAACATATATTTTTGCAATAACTTTTCTCCTGATTAATTAAAATTTTCTTTAAGGATTCATCAAATAAAGTGTTTTCGTTTGTCACAGTAACGATAAACCAAGTCACCTTTGCATTAATAAAGAAATTTGCCATTTTCCTAATAAAGGGATTTTTGACATTTGAACCACTAACATTAAAGTTCGAAAAAAAGACTGAAATAACAGTTTTCTTTAAAATTTTATTGGGTAACTTAAACAATTAATAATCCGTGTTTCTACCGCGAACACTAACAACACAAGAACATCGGTTTGGCATACTCAAAATGAGTTCATCCAAATCACGCTGTGGAATGGCCGCCCATGTTCGTTGCAACAACAAAAAAAGGTCTTCTTGCCACTGGATACCCTCCATATTCGGCAGAGCTCTTCTCTGTAGCATATCCCATGCATGCTCAATCGGGTTCAAGTCTGGCGACTGAGCAGGCCAGGGCAGGACATTGATGTTAGCTGCGGCGAGAGTCTGTCTTACAACTCTTGCGGTGTGCGGTCGTGCATTATCATGCATTAACTGAAATAAGGGACCGATTTGCACTTGTAGAGGAACGATGACGTCTGATACAATCGTCTCAGCATAAATTTGAGCGTTGAGGTTGCCTCTGATCCAAATCAACTCAGTTCTTCCGCCGATCCAAATACCCGCCCATACCATGATGGTTCCACCACTATAAGGATGGACTTCCTGGCAGGATTTTAATCGCTGATTATGAAATTATGAAATGCACCAAAAAGGATCCATATAAATTTATAAAATCATAAATTTATTACAAAGCCACATCTCAATCTCAAGAAATCCGCATAAAAATGCTTGATCCCTAGACACTTTTGATGTGTGTATTTCGTCGCTTCATTCTTCAGATATAAAATTTACCAAGTAGTCCCTTTGACCTACAAGCAACGACGCACGCTTTAGATACTTCTTATTTTAGTATAATGACAAAATTCTCCCACTATAGTATCCCCACTCCTCCACCTGTTTACCTGTTCACCATTCTTTCGTCATTCCTTTTTCGTGCGTAGCAACGATCGGACGTATAAATGAATTTTAAGTGAATATATTAGTGAACTTCAATTCAAGATAATATAATCATGCCGAAGCGGTCAGCAGAAGAAAAAATAACATATTAAAAAAAAAAAAAAAATCAAGAAAATGACAAGGAAGACGTCGGATTATATCGGAGTCGGACGACAGTAAGTCTTATAATTTAATTAAAACTATGCTGCAAAATAGAAAAGGTTTACCGGCGGACTCCATAGATCTAATGCTTGCATCTCTTTTGATAACACCAAAAACAATATAATGTAAACCTTTGGTGGAATTTTTGTCAAGGAAACAATTCAGATAGCTATAAAAGTACAGTGGCTCAGGTTATTTCATATTTAATGCAAGAATTTATAAAAGGAGCTAGTTATGGATCACTTAATACACACAGGTCAGCTCTCTCCTTATTATAAGGTAAAAATAATTATAGGTTCTGATGAGTGTTAAGTCCTTAAAGGAGCTTTCAAACTCAAACCTACCACTCCCAAGTACACATATACATGGGATCCTAAACTAGTTCTCAATCATATCACAGATTGGTACCCTAATACAACACTTAGTCTTGGAAAACTGACTAAGAAAGTGGAAGCTTTGTTGGCTTTGTGCATGGCCCAAAGAGTTCAAACCCTATCACTCATAAAACTTAGTAGTATCCTAAGTCTTGTCCAATGGCATTAACATAACAATAACGGATATAATAAAAATGTCTGCTCCAGGGCGAGAACAGCCCCTTCTATTCTTGCCGTTTTTCAAGGAAAAATTCAGTATCTGCCCGGCTACTGTGCTTTTGGACTATATGTCTTACACCGAAAAGCTTCGTAACGAAAACTGTACGAAACTTATTATTACAACTAGACGGCCCTACAAAAATGCCACCTCTCAAACCATAAGTCGTTGGATAAAATTGGTGTTGTCAGAAAGTGGTGTAGACGTAGCCACTTTAGGGCGCATAGCACACGACATGCACCCACCTCAAAAGCCAGTTCCATAGGTGTATGCATCGACACAATACGCAAAACGGCTGGATGTTCAAATTCTCATACTTTTGCGAGATTTTACAAATTAAATATAGTTAGTAACAATCAATTTGCCAAAGCAATATGCTCTGAAAATTACGAATGTATTCACTTACTTTATATTTGTTGATTCTTTTAACCTAATGTTGTATAATTTGTAATAATAACAAATTATTTGCTAATTTATTCTTCCATACTTTATAATACATACATATACTTGTAGATACAATTCTTGCAAAAATTTAGATCTCTAAACATCTACTTGGTAAATTTTATATCTGAAGAATGAAGCGACGAAATATAATATATGATCAAACGAAATTACCTGTACGTGAAGTTCGATCATTATTATATGAGTCGCTTCATTCGAAGATATAATAACCCTACCCACCCATCCCGAAAAGTATTTTTTGCAAGAACACATCTCTAAAAAAAATGACGAAAGAATGGTGAACAAGTAAACAGGTGGAGGAGTGGGGATAGTATAGTGGGATAGTTTTGTCATTATACTAAAATAAGAAGTATCTAAAGCGTGCGTCGTTGCTTGTAGGTCAAAGGGACTACTTGATAAATTTTATATCTTCGAATGAAGCGACTCATATAATAATGATCGAACTTCACGTACAGGTAAGTTCGTTTGATCATATATTATGTATTAGTAAGGGAGAATTAAAACTACGATAATAATGGCGATCTAATTAAATTTTAGACCACAAAACCTACTATTGTGACTTAAATATGACAGTTAGATGTATTCCTTCAGGGACTTTTTGTAGAGAATAATGAGTACTTTGATCATGTACTACATAATTTTTATGTATCAATAGTTTTCTCAGCACACACCAATTAATAATGCATTTTATAGGCAAAATTTTGCTACTTTGGGTTACATTATTGCAATTTTCTTAAGTATCTCTAATTTTTTGAAAATAAATTATAGTAGTTACTTCCTGATAACTTAGCTTTCTATTGGTGAAAAAATGGTTAAAATCGGCCCAGTAGTTACAGAGCCTATTCGGTACAAACAAACAAACAAAAATATCGTTCCTCTTTATAATATTAGTGTATATTATGTTGTGTACATATTTTACTTACAAATACCTAGATATTATAGTTAAGTAATTATTATTATTTCGTAAATTATCATTAATTCTTAATTATTTTAAACTTTAATTCAATTAGCGGCCCTTGAAATAAAAAAGGTTGAAGACCCCTGTATTTGTGGCGAACGACCGCTTGTTGCGATGCGACGGACAAAATAGGTACTCCGCGCTGCGCGTAATTATTGTGAGGTGCGGGCGGCCGCGGCTGGCGCGGGGCATTTTCATCGGTAACGCCCAATCGAGCAAGGTCAACGGCGTATATCGGACTCTTAAAGGGATTATATTTTCATCTTGGGCCAGGTACTTGTACGCTATACCAAAAAATAGTATAAAATCATAGAAATTAAAATGAAATATGCTGTGACCCAGTGGTCTTCGGCCAGCTATTTTCCCTTGTATATGAGCTGCTCAAGCTTCCGCACTTTTATGGTCTTAATAATTTCAAGATCTTTGCCTAGCCTCTGCAGCACAGTCGTGTTTTTGACACGCTGAACTCACGAAATTCTCAACATTCTTCTGTAAACCCACATTTCGTAAGCTTCGATCTTTTTACACAAAGTTTCCGTAATTGTCCAGGCTTTGACTCCATATAAAAGAACGGAGAAAACGTAACAGCGTGCGACTCTTATGCGCAATCGGAGGCTGAGATTACGATCGCAAAGTATCTTGTCCATTTTACGGAAAGCTGCCCGGGCTTGTTCAATTCTGCATTTGATCTCTATGCTGTAATCTACTTGATCATTGACTATAGTACCTACCCAAATATTTGTATTGGCTTACCCTGTCTATGCTGGAGTTATTAAAAAAGCCGGCCAAGTGCGAGTCGGACTCGCGCACCGAGGGTTCCATACTCCAAAAGTAAAAGTAAAACGATAATATTATATTAATTTGCTTATTTATCGTTAACTTTGTTTGTAGAGGTTTATTGTTAATATAAAAAAAACTATGCTAGTTAGAGAGTTGGATTTATTTTTCCTGTAAAATATACATAAACCTCTATTGACCATAATTATTTCAGATTTTTCGATTGGTAAACTTCGGAGATAAGGGGGGGGGAACGGTATTTTTTTCGACATTTTGGCCGATTAATCAGAAACTATTATATCTAGAAATAAATAAAAAACTGTTTTAGAATGCACAAGTAAAGGCCTTTCATATGATACCCCACTCGGTATAATTATCTTACTTTGAAATTTCAAACCCCTGATTTTCCCCCTTTTTTAATTAAACTAAAATAATTTTCGCGTTGATTTTATTTTTCCTGTAAAATATACATAAACTTCTATTGACCATAATTATTTCAGATTTTTCAATTGGTAAACTTCGGAGATAAGGGGGGGAACGGTATTTTTTTCGACATTTTGGCCGATTACTCAAAAACTATTATATATAGAAATAAATAAAAAACTGTTTTAGAATGCACAAGTGAAGGCCTTTCATATGATACCCCACTCGATATAGTTATTTTACTTTGAAATTTCAAACCCCCGATTTTCCCCCTTTTTTTATTAAAACTAAAAATAATTTTCGGTTTTTCTTTATTCCAATGATTTTGGGCCACTATTATACACAACTATGCCAAATTTCATGTCGATAGCTTTAATAGTTACTGAAATAATCGACTGTGACAGACGGACGGACAGACGGACGGAGAAAGTCTCACCATAAGGGTTCCATTTTTACCATTTTGGTATGGAACCCTAATAAAAATGGAAGATGAAGGTTCTGGTGCTCTACTAATTATCATGTAGTTGGTCTTTTTACAATTTATGTTAATACCATATTCAGTGCTGGTTTTATGTACAGTGTTTACTAATGCTTGGAGTCCTGAGAGAGTATCAGCTATTAAAATCGTATCATCCGCATATATCTCATGTTGTTAATTAACCGGCCATTCACCGTTATCCCCTCATTGATTTCATGTAATGCTTCAGAAAAGATTGACTCTGCATAAATATTAAATAATAAGGGGGAGAGTATGCATCCTTAGGGGGAGAGTATTTCGATGTCTTCTATTTATAAGGACAAAGTCAATTTGGTTTCTAATAATTTTGCCAGATTTGGAGGTAATTTGTAAAATGTATTTGTGATGACAAGGTTCTGTTCCTGACAGAATTGCACAAGCCTATCTCCGCGTTCATTTCTAATTCCTAATCCAAAATCGCCAACAATACCTTCAACTTTGCCATGTCCTACTTTGGCATTAAAGTCACCCATGATGATGTTAATTTCATGGTTTTTTCTAAGGCTGTATTAATTTGCTCATAAAAGTTCTCGATTTCTGCGTCGCTGTAGGCGCATATACTTGTATAAGATTAACGTTAAGGGCCGATTTCACAAACGTAAAATAAGTTTTATCCGAGCATAAATTTGATATTTTGACACTATTTTCAATAGAAAAACTGTCAGAACGCCCAATTTATTCCGAGGTTAAACGTCACGCGACGTTGGTGAAATCGGGGCTAAATGTTATAATTGGGTACATTTGTAGAATAGCAACTCTCGGAGTGGATCCATCTGCTTTCGTTGTCTATGTTTGTATGACATTACGTCATCTTAATGTCATTTCAATTGTCAAAAGTCAATTTCTTTTGTGTCAAATGTCAATTGTGGTTATTTTTATGTCAAACTAGCTGATGCCCGCGACTTCGTCGGCATGGATTTAGTTTTTAAAAATCCCGCGGGAACTCTTTCACTATCCGAGATAAAAAGTAGCTCTCCCGGTCTGAGGAACCACTACTACAAACATTACTATACCCATGCAAAAAATCGCATCAATCCGCTGTTCTGTTGCGACGTGATTGAAGGACAAACTAACAAACAAACACACTTTCGCATTTATAATATCAGTAATGCTTTATAGTCCAGGGTAGATAATTTTTGAAAACAAAAAAAATTATAGTAGGATGAAACCCATTGGAAAAGGAAGAGAATGCAACAAAAATGAAAGGAAAAATAAATTACGGGCGATCTGAGGTCGGGAAGTGGGGGGGAGGGGGGGTTTAAGGGTAAAAAACGGTTTATCTCAATTTCTGGAAAAACTACAAGTCCTATGGAAAAAAGTTGAATGGCAAAGTTGTAGGTAATAAAAAGATCTACAACTTTTGTATTTAGACTTTTTTCACATAACCCCAAATGTATGTGAAAAATTCAAATAACCAAGTTTTTGGTTTTTTATTTTTATCTTTTACAAAAAAAAAGATTTTTTCACGAAATTTGGTGAAAACTTACCTTTTTATGTCCCAAATACACTGTAATTTTTCTGATTAAAAATATTTATTTTTTTACCTTTTTTTTTTGACTTAATATGGAAAAAGCACCTAATTTTCAATCGAAAATTCTCCCGTTAAAATATCTGCTTTTTTTAAAAAGTCTGTGAGCTATTTTTTCATTGAAATCTCTACTTTCTGATGGTGTAAAAAAAATATACATTACTAAGGTAAATGCTCTCAGAAAATGCAGAAACGAAATACGAAATAACAGGTGGTAAGGCCCAGACCCTCCTAGCCCCTATGAAATACCTTTTAAATTACATGCGTAGATGGCTATTTATTGCTATTTTAAGATAACTTATATACCTGAGTGACCTACGGAAAATTTTAGCCCTTCAAAAGGTATTTCATAGAGAAGTGGGGAAGGGGCTAGGAGGGTCTGGGCCTTACTACCTGTTATTTCGTATTTCGTTTCGGCATTTTCTGAGAGCATTTACCTTATTAATGTATATTTTTTTTTACACCATCAGAAAGTAGAGATTTCAACGAACAAAAAGCTCACCGACTTTTTTAAAAAAGCAGATATTTTGACGGGTGAATTTTCGATTGAAAATTAGGTGCTTTTTCAATATTAAGTCAAAAAAAAGGTGAAAAAATAAATATTTTAAATCAGAAAAATTACAGTGTGTTTGGGACATAAAAAGGTAAGTTTTCACCAAATTTCGTGAAAAAAAATTTTTTTTGTAAAAGATAAAAATAAAAAACCAAAAACTTGGTTATTTGTATTTTTCACATACATTTTGAGGTTATGTGAAAAAAGTGTAAATACAAAAGTTGTAGATCTTTTTATTACCTACAACTTTGCCATTTAACTTTTTTCCATAGGACTTGTAGTTTTTCCAGAAATTGAGATAAACCGTTTTTTACCCTTAAACCCCCCCTCCCCCCCACTTCCCGACCTCAGATCGCCCGTAATTCATTTTTCCTTTCATTTTTGTTGCATTCTCTTCCTTTTCCAATGGGTTTCATCCTACTATAATTTTTTTTCACTTTTTATTATTTTTTAAGGCTTCTACCCTGGTCTATTATTATAAATTAGAATTTATAACACTTTTTATAATTGTCAAAGTTTTTACCATATACCTACTTAACCAAAGACAAAATTACGTTTAGCTGTCATTTACGTTTTGTTATTCCACTGTCATTTGCGTTTTGTTATTCCAAGTCAGATGCGTTTTTCGTTATACCACGTTTTATAGTGACATGACGGAAACGCGGTCGAACGGGATAAAAAGTATCCTATGTCCGTCTCCTGGTTCTAAGCTACCTCTCCACCAATTTTCAGCCAAATCGGTTCATCCGTTCTTGAGTTATAAATAGTGTAACTAACACCACTTTCTTTTATATATATTGATTGATGATGTCACATGTTCAATATTCATGACTCGTTTATGTACGTGAATAGTATTTCCTACCTTCATGGTGTACTTTCACAGCCTCATTTACTGTACTAGAGTAAAGGAGGCTGTGGTACGTGTCATTATTAAAAAGAACGCCATATTGTTGTTGCGCTTTTTTTATACGCTTTTTATTAGCTTCACTTGTATGTTTGTAACAATGTTTGTAACCGACTTCTTTGGACGCGATTTTGACCCACTTTAAACGGCCAGATTTCGTTCAAACTTTGTAGATTTATCGAGGACCGATGACAATACACTAATTTGATAAAAAAACAAAAAAAAACTTGTATGTTTGTAACCGACTTCTTTGGGCGCGATTTCACTTGTATGTTTGTAACTTGTAACCGACTTCTTTGGGCGCGATTTTGATCCACTTTAAACGGCCAGATTTCGTTCAAACTTTGTAGATTTATCGAGGACCGATGACAATACACTAATTTGATAAAAAAAAAAAAATTAAAAATAAACCAAACTAAAAAGTAGAAAATAAATAATAGTTTAAAAAAAACTAAAAACACGCTTTTTATAGAAAACCAAACTAAAAAATAGAAAATAAATTTTAATAAATTTAAATTAAGAATAGGGTCCAAAAATTTCAATAAATATAAATTAATAATAGTGTAAATAAAAAAAATGTATTTTATTTTAAAACAAGCGTGGGGTGCTTTTTAAGATATTATCAAAATGATAATCACTCTACTCATATCTGTCAATAAAATATTTATAACTATTGACAACATGCACCCCACGCTTTTTTAAAATAAAATACATTTTTTTTATTTACAATAGTGTAATTTAATTAAATTAATTTAAATTAATTTATATTTATTGAAATTTTTGGACCCTATTCTTAATTTAAATTTATTAAAATTTATTTTCTATTTTTTAGTTTGGTTTTCTATAAAAAGCGTGTTTTTAGTTTTTTTAAACTATTATTTTTGCAAAATAATTTCGCATTGTATCTCGTAAAAAAACCGTTTTCCTGAGAAATAAAGAAAAAATAATCACTGGTTATTACCGTCATCGCGTATATTATTGACTGTTTGCATTGTATGGGATAGAAAAATATTCGTACTTTTTCAGAAATACTCTATGCACAAGATCACGGAGAAACTTTATCCCTCGTACACTTAACTTAGGTCTGGCCAAAAAGTTGTTTGCGTAATGTTTTCCTGAATAAGTACGAAATTTTCTATCGAATACAACGCAAACAATCAGATGACGTTTATACATTTTCGTGCTGTTTTTTTTTAAACATTTTTTCGGCTATTTTAATTAACACATAGGTACCAAGTTTAGTTTAAGGCGACGCATTGATAAACTATTGTTTCAAAAAATCGAGTACCGCTCTCTCTCTCGCACTCCCCGCTCACCCTGACTTGTTTTACGCGTCGCACTCGAACGGACCGTGCCAGCGGGTTACTTTGACTGGATTTTTATGTAATTAGTAATTACCCATAACATAAGCATAAAATAAAATGTCTTCTCGATCTATGAAATAGAATAGCGGTCTGGCTATTTTATTCGTAAAAAAATAATAGGATGTTGTCGCTGATAATTCCAAGCATTTGAACTTTTTTGGTGTGAAGTTTGTACTTTTTTTTTAAATAAGTCAGACTATTTTTAAAAATTGTGTCCGATTTAAGAAATTATACAGGTTTTCCCATTTTTTACGATATTTTTAAAATTCTAATTATATCATTCGTTGCACTCACACTACGCATTCAAAAGTACTCGTTTTCGTGTTTTTTGGTCCAAGGCGTCATCTTAACCGTGTAATTGTTCCCGGTTCCGGGTATTTAGGTAAGTATATTATTAGAAAACAAATTAATGCTACCTACCTCTTGAGCATACTATTATTATATAACTGAAAAACTTACTTGCAAGTTGCAATATTAAATCTCTGTAAAGGATTATCTTTATCATTCACAATAAAACGCATTTTCCCATTGACATCTTTCGCTTTCTTAGGAATCTTGGGCTGCAAACGAGAGACATGTTAAGGTTGATTATACGGGTCTGCCCGCGAAATTCAAATTTAATTTGGTCATGGAACTAGGAAAACGAGTCTTCCTACTTCCATGACTTTAATAATTATTATGACATCTCAAAACCCGCCTGGCGATCGCTTATCTTTTATCGCTGTCCTTATAGGACTATGTCAATGTCAAAACATGGTTTTGGCCATGGTAGGTAGGAAATGGTAGGTAGGTGATGGCATTCTAATTGCGCCAGTAGAATTATCATCTTCACAGGTTTACATAAAAATCTTTACTTGAAAGTGACCAGTTTAAGAAATTAATCAAAATACTGAGTTGGACGTGAGTTACTCACAAATTAGTCGATATTTTGATTAACTTCTTAAACTGGACACTTTCAAGTAAAGATTTTTATATAAACCTGTGAAGATGATACTGCCATTGTCGCAATTAGAATGCCATAAGCCTACTTTGTCGTATTAGTTTACAAATTGCGAAAAACCAAATTAAATTTGAATTTCACGGGCAGAACTGTGTCTTCCAGCTTAAGCGTTGGTGGCAGGTGGCCTGGTCACTGAGTCAGGGAAGTACGTTTAGTAAGAATTTTAGCTGTCTAATAGAGTTTACCTGTAATGTGAAACCACAGAGCTCTCGTCTGTAATCATTGAATCTGGACACCAGACTCACATCATCGCCATCGTAACTGAATAAAGTGTTTTTGCTTTTGAGCTGAAATCAAAGGTATTAAACATGAAATCAATAAAAATAAGTAGTACTATGATAAAAGCAGGGGCTAGGTACATTGTGGAATTTCAAAATACTAATGGAAAAACAATTGTTTTTGTTATAATCCGCCAAACCAGTCTGGTTTTCATTTAAATTATTTAATAATCTATATTATATGCAACACCAACACGCAACAACAATTAATAGGTAAAACCCGAAATACCTACACTGTACGCTAACTCTACGCATAGGTACCCTTACGTAGGTACGTTTTAAATACTCCCACACCAGGCAGCGCCGGCTTTACCTATGGTGCAAGGCTTGTGCAAGGTGTGCAGCGCACACGGGCGCAGCATGTCAGGGGGCGCCGCACCGAGCGCCGCTCGCGACACCTCCAAAGAGCATGCGTCACTCGCGGCGCCGACGACGTTCTCAAAGACCCTGCGCCCGTGTTAGTGGTGTTCAAAGTTGCTTTAAAGCAAAAGCTTGCTTAATGCTTTTTGCTTAATTTTTTAAACATGCTATTTTACGTGCTTTTTTAAGCATGCTTTTTTTAGAGATCCAATTAAAATGAAGCAGTAAACTCAATGAACTTTCCTTCATACTTTCACAGGCCTAGGACTGTCTATAATATTGGGTCAACAACAACAAAAATTGGACAATCTTTTAATCAATCGTCATTACACAATTATAGACAATACTGCGTGTCCTATTACTGCTTACACTAAAAAACGAGTCTACGAGTACTAAGATCGCAAATTCGTAGGTAGGTACGCTGCCTTGCATAAACAATGAGACACGTGGCCTAAAGCAATCGCAGACATGCGACGACTGGCGCGGGCGTCTGGCTCTGGCCGCCCTGCATCGTAATGAGGGTAATTTTAATTCGAGTGCTGTTTTTTGATACGAGGCTTGCCGAGTATCAATATAGGATAGTACGAGAATTAAAATGACTAATTACGTTCAGTTGCATACAAGATTTTATCTACGACAAGGAAAATAAAATCATTAGCAAAATACGCCGTAGGCTCAATAAAGTAACAAAAAGTAACTCCATAAGCCGCCACCAGCCGCCTGTGGCGCCGCTGTCAACAAAAAGTAACTCCGTAGGCCGCCACCAGCCGCCTGTGGCGCCTCTGTCGTATGAACGGTACAAAAGTGCCAGAACTCAGAGCCTTAACTTTAGGTATCCTATTTTAAGAAGATAACCATTTCGATTCAGCTCCCATACAACGAGCTATTTATATGATATGATAAAAGCTATTTATCTACTCCAACATCGAAAAGTTCCAATTTCGAGTTTGACAGCTGAATCGAAATGAACCCTCTTTCGGTTTTGCTTCTCATTTCGATGCAGCTCGTTGTATGGGAGCTGAATCGAAATGGTTATCTTCTTAAAATAGGATACCTAAAGCTAAGGCTCTGAGCTCTGGCACTTTGGTACCGTTCATACGACAGAGGCGCCATAAGCGGCTGGTGGCGGCTTACGGAGTTACTTTTTGCTGACAGAGGCGCCACAGGCGGCTGGTGGCGGCTTACGGAGTTACTTTTTGTTACTTTATTGAGCCTACGGCGTATTTTGCTAATGATTTTATTTTCCTTGTCGTAGATAAAATCTTGTATGCAACTGAACGTAATTAGTCATTTTAATTCTCGTACTATCCTATTTTGATACTCGGCAAGCCTCGTATCAAAAAACAGCACTCGAATTAAAATTACCCTCATTACGATGCAGTTGCATAAATAGCTATTATGCAACTGCATCGTAATGAGGGTCATTTTTTTGAGGCTTTGGGTGATATCAGGTAGTAAAGGTGCATAAATTCTGAGTATACTTTCGTCATAGTATAAAAGCTGAGTTTTACATATGTTACTTGAGGACCTATCAGAAGATGTTTCCTCAGCAGTCAGACACTTCCAATAGTTCCTCCCCGTGTCAGACACCCTTAAACTTTAGTAAATTATGAGTATACTTTCGTCATAGTATAAAAGCTAAGTTTTATATATGTTACTTGGGGACCTATCAGAAGATGTTTCCTCAGCAGTCAGACACTTCCGATAGTTCTTACGCCCTGTCAGACGCTTTAAAATTCTGCCGTAGGTAGGTAGGTAGGCAAACTTTGATGAAACCATCAACTTTTACGGGATATAAAGTAGCCTGCGTGTTAATCCAGGCTATAATCTATCTTCATTTCAAATTTCAGCCAAATCGGTTCATTAGTTGTGGCGTGAAGATACAATACAATACGTGAATTTCTGTTGTTCAAAATATTTCGGGTACCATGAATTTTTACGGGATAAAAAGGAGCCTATAAGTTAATGAAGAGTTACGCCCTGTGAGACGCTTAAAAAATCTGCCGTAGGTGGGTAGGTAGGCGAACTTTGATGAAACCATCAACTTTTATGGGATATAAAGTAGCCTGCGTGTTAATCCAGGCTATAATCTATCTTCGTTTCAAATTTCAGCGAAATGAGTTCATTAGTTGTGGCGTGAAGAAGCAATACTTGAATTTCAGATATTCAAAATACTGCGGGAACCATGGACTTTTTATGAGATAAATACTAGTATATGTGTTAATCCAGGGTATAGCTAATCTACATTCCAAATTTCAGCCAAATCGGTTCATTAGTTGTGGCGTGAAGAAATAATAGCTGAATTTCAGGTTTTCAAAATATTTCTGGAAACATGAATTTTTACGGTATAAAAAGTAACCTATAAGTTGAATTAAAGTATAGTCTATCTTTGTTCCAAATTTCAGCTAAATTAGACCATTAGTTGTGGCGTGAAGAAGTAATGCGTGAATTTCAGGTTTTTAATAGTTATTTGTGTTATATGGGGCCAAAGGAATTTTTTGTTCCCCGAGGGCGTTATTTTGAATTCAGAGCGAAGTGAAGGATTCTATAGTAGAATCCCGAGCGCAGCGAGGTATTCTTAAGTAGAATCCTGAACGTAGCGAGGAATTCAATATACGCCGCCCGAGAACAAAAAATTTTGGCCCCAAATGACACACATTATTTTTCATCATTACCTATGAGAAAAAGCTAGGAGTATCGACCTACTATATATAGAGTATAAACATTACCAATACGTATACGTATGTAATTGAAAGTTTAAATAAAACACAAATCAATTTTTATGAAATAATTAAACATTAATATTTATGTTGGAAGTATGGGCGTATATGTCTAATCGACAAATTTGATCACGTGACTTATCGTAGACAACAGCTTCTCAAACATTTTTGAATTTCGACACATTTTTAAATTTTCTCTTCTGATTGGTCCGCGTTAGTGCTTTAGTATGCTAAAGCACTATAACGCGGACCAATCAGAAGAGAGAAATGAAAAGTCCCATGGGGTTAAAATGAAATTTTGCTCCCGCTGTCCTCTGAAGCCAATATTCGTTTTTCGAATAGGTATGATGAAAAATATTTTTGTAACCATGAATGTTTACGATACAAAAAGTAACCTCTATGTTGATGCAAAGTATAGTCTATCTTCGTTCCAAATTTCAGGTAAATCAGAGCATTAGTTGTGGCGTGAAGAAGTAATGCGTGAATTTCAGGTTTTTAAAATATTTCTGTAACCATGAATGTTTACGATATAAAAAGTAACCTCTATGTTGATGCAAGGTATAGTCTATCTTTGTTCCAAATTTCAGCTAAATCAGACCATTAGTTGTGGCGTGAAGAAGTAATGCGTGAATTTCAGGTTTTTAAAATATTTCTGGAACCATGAATTTTTATGGTATAAAAAGTAACTTATAAGTTCGTTCCAAATTTCAGCTAAATCAGACCATTAGTTGTGGCGTGAAGAAGCACTACGTGAATTTCAGTTTTACAAAATCCTGCGAGAACTATGGTTTTTTATGAGATAAATAGTAGCATATGTTTTAATCCAAGGTATAACCATATATATAGGCTTCTTTCAATTCCGTAAAAGTCCATGGTTCCTGCGGAATTTTGAAAACCTGAAATTCAGCTATTATTTCTTCACGCCACAACAGATGGTCTGATTTAGCTGAAATTTGGAACGAAGATAGACTATACTTTGTATCAACATAGAGGTTACTTTTTATATCGTAAACATTCATGGTTACAGAAATATTTTAAAAACCTGAAATTCACGCATTACTTCTTCACGCCACAACAAAATATGGTCTGATTTAGCTGAAATTCGGAACGAAGATAGACTATACTTTGCATCAACATAGAGGTTACTTTTTATATCGTAAACATTCATGGTTACAAAAATATTTTAAAAACCTTAAATTCACGCATTACTTCTTCACGCCACAACTAATTGTCTGATTTAGCTGAAATTTGGAACAAAGATAGACTATACTTTGCATCAACTTATAAGTTACTTTTTATACCGTAAAAATTCATGTTTCCAGAAATATTTTGAAAACCTGAAATTCAGCTATTATTTCTTTACGCCACAACTAATGAATCGATTTGGCTGAAATTTGGAATGTAGATTGGCTATACCCTGGATTAACACATATACCTACTAGTATTTATCTCATAAAAAGTCCATGGTTCCCGAAGGATTTTGAATATCTGAAATTCAAGTATTGCTTCTTCACGCCACAACTAATGAACTGATTTCGCTGAAATTTGAAACGAAGATAGACTATACTCTTCATTAACTTATAGGCTCCTTTTTATCCCGTAAAAATTCATTCAATACCCGAAATATTTTGAACAACAGAAATTCACGTATTGCGTCTTCACGCCACAACTAATGAACCGATTTGGCTGAAATTTGAAATGAAGATAGATTATGGATATATATATATATATAGATAATATTAACATTTAACGCAGGCTACTTTATATCCCGTAAAAGTTGATGGTTTCATCAAAGTTTGCCTACCTACCTACCTACGGCAGATTTTTAAAGCGTCTCACAGGGCGTAAGAACTATCGGAAGTGTCTGACTGCTGAGGACCTTTACTACCTGATATCTCCCAAAGCCACCGAGATCCAAACTTCATAGTCGGGGATCGTTCTGATCTCTATTGGGGACATACACAGAGGAACTTTCAGCTTTTATAAAATAACGAAGGTCTGAAACGTGCTGGCTCCCGGTCCATTAGGAAAATGTTATTTCATAGCAAACCTTCAATGGATAAATAATATAAATATGCTTGTTATATCAGTGGCTATCATTTTTTGATAGGCACTGAGTTACAGAATCGGGGCCCAGAGCATTATGTTGACTTCACAATGCACATTCTAATCCTCATAACAGACAAAACAGGAGTTTCAGTCACAGAAAGTTGGAGAAAAAAAAAGTTATTGTGTAAAGTATCAACCCGGCTGTTCAGCAACATTAATTCTAGGTACTATAATTAATAGCAAATATCTCATATTATTATGTAGTATGTACCAACCTCTTGAATCAAGCCTCTTACTAACTCTGTAGGGTAATCATCAACATCCTCACAGATTCCAGTTTCTTCGCACTCATCGTAAGCAAAAACCTGCAGTAGAAACGTCTGAAAATAAGATAATGTAACAATAAGTACGGAGATATCAATAAACAATGCTTTAATTTTAATTGTACTTAATAGGTGTCTACGTGGAATAACGAGTAGTAATCTAGACCAAACTCTTAAAAATAAATGTACCTATAGTACCTACCTTTGACAATTCAACCTCGTAGTAAATATAATTCGTCTATGGTACCTACCCACCCAATCTAAATCTGCCTTATTTTATTTTAGAAACTAGCGGCCCGTCCCGGCTTCGCACGGGTAGACATAAATAGGTACAGATATTTAAGTTATAAGCATGCTAATTAAAACGACCATGAATCACTAAATTAGAAAAAAATTGTATGCTTATTTTAAAGCCTCCCTGTACACTACGTTGGCTGTGGTATTTGTAATACTAAAACTAAGTAGCTCTGAAAAGAACTTTTTAAGTGAAGCATAAAAATGTGTTAAAAAAACTCGAAATATTCAATGTCGCTTGCGTCCACTGCGTAAAGAGCCGACATATTATAATGTACTCTGTGGAGCCGACCGCGCGAATGAGCCGCGCGGCTACCTAGTTCATAATGGTGCACCCCCTTCTCCCGCACTGCCCCTCTCACGAAGAGTTAGGCGACGTTTTAGCAATAGCATAGGCGTGGCGTTGCGCGGCGCGTGCGTCGTCGAGTCGCGCGTGAAACTCAAACATATGGCCAAGTATGAGAGCGTTTACAGAGAGGCGTCGGCGTTGGACGCGGCGGAGCACGCTGCGTCGACACGCGGCGGGCGCCGACGCGGGCACCGCGGCGGGCACCGCGGCGACGCACAGTGGGTCGAAACAGCTATATGAGGGACATAGGATTTTTGTTACAAATTCCATTAAAAAAATACTTATCGAAAGACCTTGTCATTCTGATGAATAATTGTTATTAAAAGTTTTTCTCTAAAACTGATAGTTGTCTCTAAAACTGTAGTTGCTCGGAAAAAAATATTTTCGGTTTTTGTTGTATGGAATGAAACAGAAACTGCTATAATGTGCTAATAATAAGCTGATGCCCGCGACTTCGTCCGCGTGGGTTTAGTTTTTAAAGTACCTCGGGAACTCTTTGGATTTCCGGGATAAAAAGTCACTCTCGGGTCCTCAACTATACCCATGTAAAAAATCACGTCGATCCGTAGCTCTGTTGCCGCGTGATTGAAGGACAAACCAACTGAAAATATTTTTTTCCGGGCAAACTATCAGTTTTAGAGAAAAACGTTTAATAACAATTATTCATCAGGGAATGACAAGGTCTTTCGATAAGTATTTTTTTTAAATTGAATTTGTAACAAAAAATCCTATGTACCTCATATAGCAGTTTCGACCCACTGTGCGTCGCCTCGGTGCCCGCGTCGGCGCCCGCCGCGGTGCCCGCCGCGACTCGACGCCGCACGCGCCGCGCAAAGCCACGCCTATGCTAAAACGTCGCCGTTACTCGATAGTCGATGCGCTGCGTGGCGGCCGCCGCCGGCATGTGTTTTTATTTTAATTTCATGATATCTTTTGAATGGAATGTCCGATTTCAATAATTCAAAAAGTAATCATCAGGTATTGAGACAGTCTTGAATATTAAATTATTTATTTGGATAAAAATGTATAAATGGTATGGATAACACGGTCTGATTTTGATCGGCATTTCTAAAAGTAGTTATAGTGACGTAACTACAATAGTTAGACACATGGTCTCGCGAAGTTTTTTGTAGATATTGATATATTCTATAATATTGTCGAACATTTTTTTGTCCTATCATTAATACTCTTCGCAGCGTATGCGATGAAAGACATTTTATGGCTAATTTTTTTACACCTTCGGTTGGTTTTAATAGGAATTTCTAAAGATTTCTATAGTAATCTAGTACTAAATATAGCCTATGTTACTCAGTGATAATGTAGCTTTCTAATGAAAAAAAAAATTATTAAAATCGGTCCAGTACTTTTTGAGTTTATTCGTTACATACAAAAATACAAAAATACAAATCTTTCCTCTTTATAATATTAGTGTAGATGGCTATTTTAAGAAATACTCAGTTTTATACAAGATTTGTCGTTTGTTACGTATAACGTATACTTACCTACTAGCTACTTGCTAGTAGGTAAGTATACGTTATACGGTACATTACCAATCTCACATACCCAAAAAGCCTAAATCCAATCTAATGTAATATTATTATTATAAATTATGCGAAAAAGATTACATAATATAATAACTTTGTTTGTGTTCTTTGAAATACGCGCGGGGAACAAAGTCGCGGGCATTTTTGTTAGTTACCTGTCTCTGATATTATTTCTAATATTTTTTGTTAATACAATAATTATTAATAATCTTATAGTACCTACTTACTATTAGAAACGTTGCAACAACAGCACGCGACAAAGCCATGGTTATCCTTCAAATGCTCGAGTACGTCTAGATTTCCTTACTTGAACATTCGAGTAAACAAACACCTCTTGATATGAATATCACTTATTTACACACCAACCACACATTTTGAACTACGTATAACTGTCTAGATCTGTTCATTAAACACGTTCGTTACTATTTACACCAAACATTGCTTCGAATTTACCATTATAAGATATTTATTTTCTCAAAACCGAAATATTTGCAGAACTCATTTGCACAGATTAGGAGAAAGTAACATTTCGTAACCCTAGATTGTCTATGAATCGTTGAGGTGGGGACAGGCGAATGAGTGACCTTAGATGAATGGATTGAATCCATGGAAGTAGGAATTACCCATATATAAAGAAATTGATAAATTGATATTTTGTTTTCTTTATAGTTTGGAAATCTAAAAACATCTTTTAGACATCAATTTTATCCAAATTATTATTACTACTGATGCTTAAAAAATTGCCTAGGTAATTGTAATCCTTTAAATTGCCTAATAACATCTTGGAATACCCAATTGCACAAATCATACAATTGCACACCATACTTACGCAAATTTTTGGCATCCTAAAAACGACATCTGTGATACCAATGTTACCCACCTCGCCTGTAGTAGTATTGTCAACTTACTATATTTTCAGACTGCCAGGGATTAGAAAATTGCAATACCCATACCGGTATCGAAACAATACTCTTACCATACGTTATTTATGAATTACCGATAGTTTTAAAAAAGCGTTAAAAAGAATCAATCTTTTTAAGGAAATCATATTTTACTATCACCCTTATGCCTTTAACGATATCTAGGCGACGTTAAGTGTGTATATAATACAATAAATGAGCCAATAAAGTTGATGATAACGTTAAAATTATTTTTAACGTTATCATCAACGTTATTTTAACATTATAAATACTATAATTGAGTTATATACTGTTGATGTTGAGTTGTTGTTGTCTGTTGATGAAGTCGTTGATGTAATAAATTGCCAAACCTATTCATTGTCTCGTTATCATTCCGCCATTATTATTTACTGAAGAGAAAAGGTAAATAAAAATACACTACTGTTTTTTTTTCAAGAAAATTGTTTGTATCACAATGTTACCCACAAATATCCCCCATTTGTGGGTTTCCATTTGTCCACTTTCGAATAAGACAAAAATCTGATTTGTAGTAAATCTACGTTATTTTTTTCTTGTATATTCCTCTTTTTAATATAATTACGAAAAAGATATTGTTTAGTTACTTTTTACGTCAAATTTGTAGTAATGGTACACATATATGACCGTATTTGTAGTAATGATCAGTTGGGATAAAAATCATTCAGTTTTATAATGCTTTCACATTCGTTCAATCACTCATGCGATAACTTCGCAACCCTATAAATTGTCTTTGGTTAACATTCGGCCATTATTGTTTACTCGAATGCTCAAGTAAGGAAATCTAGACATACATCTATTTAGGTACGTACCTACCTCTAACCTTTAATTAACCACAATGAGTTACGAGAGCAGTGATCGCTATATTATTATAATAATAATATTATTATAGTGGTTAGGATTGCGGTCTTCTATGGGGGTCATGGGTCCGATCCCTACTACTGACTTCTAAGTTATGTGCTTTCAAACATTTAAAAATATCACATGCTTCAACGGTGATGGAAAACATCTTAAGGAAACCTGCAAGCCTGAGAATAGAATAGAATAGAATAGAATAGAATAGGATAGGATAGGATAGGATAGGATAGAATAGAATAGATTGAAATATTTTTTATTCAAATAAACTTTTTACAAGTGCTTTTGAAACCCCTGACTCTACCACTGGCTCGGAATGCCCTTCCTGCCGAGAAGAACCAGCAAGAAACTCGGCGGTTGCTCTTTTCAAAACAAGTTTACAATACAATAGATATTATGCTATGTATGCAGTGTTTCCACAATGAGGGGAAGTTCCAAAAATGCATACCTACTAACAATGCAATATATCTTAAGATGGGCAGACATAAAGTAGCCCCATTCCCACCGGTGGCACCCGTTCGAGCATGACGCATGAGTCATGACCCAGCCGTTGCTTCGAGAGTTCTCCATAATTACTTGCGCTCAGTAGTGAACCGTTTTTGAGTTGATGAGGATGAATAAGTTACGTCATGACATAAATATAAGGATTGAAATTTGAAAAACGCTATTGGAAATAATACACCACAAAACAATACAATGACGTTCGATTGACGTTTTTGAACATTACATTATTGTTATTTTTGTTACATAAATTATTATTATGAGGGTTTCCCAGTGCTCTATTTATTCATAATTATTAGGTAACGGCATAATTATTCCTTTATTGATAGTAACAGGAAAATGTACCAAAGATCACGAGGAAGGAAGATGGTGGACGAACGAAGTTTACTTTACTGTCCACTATTTTAACTTATGGTTGATTATACCGGTCTGTCCGCGAAATTCAAATTTAATTTGGTTTTTCACAATTTGTAAACTAATACGACAAAGTAGGCTTATGGCATTCTAATTGCGCCAATGGCAGTATCATCTTCACAGGCTTATGTAAAAATCTTTACTTGAAAGTGTCCAGTTTAAAAAATTATTCAGAATATCGAGTTGGACGTGAGACTCACAAATTAGTCGATATTCTGACTAATTTCTTAAACTACTTAGACACTTTCAAGTAAAGATTTTTATATAAACCTGTGAAGATAATACTGCCATTGGCGCAATTAGAATGCCATAAGCCTACTTTGTTTTATTATTTTACAGATTGCGAGAAACCGTCACGTGATCGTGCGTGAATGCTATTATTTCAGTCAACATTTATCACCTAACTCTATTTTTCAGTCAGTTATTCAATAAATGAGCTTTTAGTGTTCTATAAGTCTAAATCCCAAATGAAATAAACGAGATTTTTTTAAATTATGTAATATTAAAAAGTAATAATATTTCCCTTTCCCCTCCAAGCGTATAGCTTATTCTAGGCATTAGTGCAACGGATGAAGTTTGAACCGTCTGATTAGGTACATTAATTAGTGTTTTAGTCGAGGGGAGAGTATTTTAGTAGCTAAATACTCGATACTGCCCAAAAATCGAACGAACTCTTAAAACGAAAGGTTATACCTACTTGTTTAGCGTAGCGTAAACCAGAGAGGCAGTGACACGTGATTAGAGGCGCTACTCACCCAAAAATAGAACAAAAAAAAAAGAGATACCAGTTACCAGCCGAATTGAGAACCTCCTCCTTTTGGGAAGTCGGTTAAAAATGGATCGACTTGACTAAATAATTTACTAATCTACTCGACTAAATTTTCGGTGTTCAGACACACATTTAGTAGTTACTAAATTACTCGCTTCTCGACTAAAATACGAATGTAGTCCGAACTAGCCTTGGTTTCAGTAGAATAGAATAGAAATATTTTTTATTCAAATAAAATTTTTACAAGTGCTTTTGAATCGTCTGGCTCTACCGCTGGTTCGGAATGCCCTTCCTGCCGAGAAGAACCAGCAAGAAACTCGGTGGTTGCTCTTTTCAAAACAAATTTACAATACAGTAAATACTATGCTATATATGCAGTGTTTCTACAATGAGGGAAGTTCCAAAAATGCATACCGACTAACTTCTATCTTAAGATGGGCAGACAGAAAGTAGCCCCATTCCCGCAGGTGGAACCCATTCACGAGCATGACGCATGACCCAGCCATTGCTTCGCTCAACCATATTTGAGGTAACGTAACAACCCGCATCACACGACACCACCACAGAAATGTTTAAAGAGTGCGTCACATATTTATCTCATTACTCAGTCCGCGTGTGGTCCGCGTCATAGCCGCTGCGTCATCAAGGCTTACCTCAATTAATTACTTTGAGATAATATTATAATTCCTTGTAATTCCTAGCTTTATTCAAAATATTATGCATTCGATATTACGTATTTTGCTGTGATGGCCTGGACTTTGGTTCATCTTATCTTTCCCCTGTAGGTAGGTAAGAAGGTGCAGTGCAAAGTCGAAATATAGGTACGTCATTGCTTCACGGTAAGAACCGGTTAAAGGTGCTTTTATCTGCAAAAAGCAGTTTAAACTTTGAAGTACCAACACTGAACTTTAGGCTTTGAGCAAAAGAAGTTTTGATCGATTTTTCGGTCAAAGTAACTTTTGACCACTAGTTTAGTATTTAAAATTACAAGGGAAAACCAAATGAAGTTTTTGTACATAATAATATTATGTATTTTGTTTTACTACTTAGTATAGCTTTTTGCCCGTTCGCGTCGAGTAAGGTTTTCAAAAATCACGCGGGAACCCCCTGTTTGTCTGGAACACATGTTTAAACATGTGTCCCAGACACAGTTGTGTCTTAGTAGTCTATATGTTTTATCCCGGACCACAATCGTGGTCCGGGATAAAACATAATATAGACACTATAGACTACTAAGCCTATGTCACTCTCGAAGTCTTTAACTATGGAGTCTTTTATCTACCCATGCAATCACGTCGATCCGTTGCTTCCGTTGCTCCACTGCTGTGTGATCGAAGGACAAACCAATAAACAAACACATTTTTATATTTATGATATACATCCTACCTCCGAAATAATATGTATCTCAAATTGATTTAAGTATAAGAAATCTTAATGCTTACTACTACTACTATTGAGATTTATAGATAAAGCTCTACTGTAATAATTCATGTTTCCTCAACTTTGAGTATTATACCAACTTAATACGTATACCTATACTCAAAGGTATATGTATATCTCAAATATAAAGTCGATGGTCAGACTGGAACGTTACGTTTGATTTGTCGTCTTTAAATCAGAAAGGAATTTATTCCTGTTTGTTCACATTTTCAATTTCAGGGACAAACAGCAATTTTAATTCCTTGTCACGTGGAGACAGACAGAAAACAGACCCCGCGACCCGGCCGCAGTCCTAACCACTAGCCTAGGCTATCACTGCTTTTTCAACAGAGAAGGAAATCATTTTGAGGAAACCTGCAAGTCTAAGAGTATCTCCATAGTGATGCAAGACCAGCGTTGTGTTATAACCTTTTCTGGGAGAGGACCTGCGCTCAGTTTAACCATTGTTTCTGATGATGATGATGATGATAATCATATCTCTCGCGCAGATAGATGGCTTGTCTTGGGTTTAACTTTTGATAAAGAAAGTTTGCTAAAGGTGCCAATAAAAAAATCTGGCTCCAAATCCTCAATCGGCTTGAATGCGTGCTGGTGGAAATTGCAATGCATTCGAGATTTAGGTAATAAAACAAGCTTTTATTTAGCAACGATTTATTAAAATAGAGTATTTACAAATATTACAATAATAACTGCACATCAGTATGAAATATATTTGACCTATACACCATTAAGGTTTATAGTGGTTTGCGAAAATATTTCAACTCGATTGCCTTCTGAAAACATAAATAATAAATAATTACCTACTATAGGTAAAATAACAAAAGGCGAAATAACCTACGCAATAATTTTTTTCTAACTCTACAAATTAGAAATGGGGCAGCTATGAACCTAATAACTCTGTTTTTTCGAATTTCCTTAAGTACTTAAATAGTTATTTCTAACAATTAGGTAGGTACTAGGTACTTATGTTAATATTATTTTTATCTACTCCAGCATCGAAAAGTTCCAATTTCGAATTTGACAGCTGAATCGAAATGAACCCTCTTTCGGTTTTGCTTCTCATTTCGATGCAGCTCGTTGTATGGGAGCTGAATCGAAATGGTTATCTTCTTAAAATAGGATACCTAAAGCTAAGGCTCTGAGTTCTGGCACTTTTGTACCGTTCATACGACAGAGGCGCCACAGGCGGTTGGTGGCGGCTTACGGAGTTACTTTGTGTTACTTTATTGAGCCTACGGCGTATTTTGTTAATGATTTTATTTTCCTTGTCGTAGATAAAATCTTGTATGCAACTGAACGTAATTAGTCATTTTAATTCTCGTACTATCCTATTTTGATACTCGGCAAGCCTCGTATCAAAAAACAGCACTCGAATTAAAATGACCCTCATTACGATGCAGTTGCATAAATAGCTATTTCACGTTGGTTCTAAATAGCACAAACAGCAACTCGGCACAACAAAATAGCCCGTTTCAACGACTCTCTTCACAAGATTAAGGTAGACCATTTCTCTTTTTGTGTATTGTTGATCGCATACTAAGCTTAAATTGATGTCCTTCACGTAGGCAGCATCGGAGCAAGACATTTCTGGAGCGTCGCTGAAAAAAAATTGGTTGTCTGTAAAGTCGGTTTACGGACGATAGTTTTACGTGATAAACAAGTCACAAGCCAACGCTTGGGCCGATCGTGCCACTCTATCGCTTGTTCCGCGCTCTCGCTTGCACGCTCAGGCGCAGGCGGTGACACTTTTTCGTGCGTGCAGCAGGTGTTCATCGATTTATAAGACGTTATCACGTCAAAATGTTTGAGGTTAATTATGCACCGAAATTAAACTAAATAAGACATGAAAAGTTTAAATTCATGTTTAAGGATGATTATACGAGTCTGTCCGCGAAATTCAAATTTAATTTGGTTTTTCGCAATTTGTAAATTAAAACGACAAACTAGGCTAATGGCATTCTAATTGCGCCAGTAGAATTATCATCTTCACAGGTTTACATAAAAATCTTTACTTGAAAGTGACCAGTGTGCGCTCGTTAACAGTAAACAGATTTGATTTTTACAGTAGTAGATCTAGTTTCAAGTATCCGAAAAAAGAATTACATCATACTGCCAAGGGACGTGTTTGGGCAAAAACATAAAATGATGAAATTTGTTCGATAATAAAAAATCGCTAAGTTAGGTCTAATTTTTAACCAATATTCATTTATTTTCAATGTGTTGCATATTACAGAGCCAAAATTTTTACATTAAATTCCGATTGATATTATGAAGAGAGTAGCCTAGTGAATTGAAAAGAAAATGAATATTTTACGAGTTACAAAGTATTTGGCGCTTACTACACTCCTATTCCGCGCAAAACGCTTTCTTTTGTCGCGCCTCACATGAGGTTGTGGCTATGTTTTATCTCATCGCGAAATCTGATTTTTTTTTGGGGTTACACGCGCTCTATTCAAAATACTGAGTTGGACGTGAGTTACTCACAAATTAGTCGATATTTTGATTAATTTCTTAAACTGGACACTTTCAAGTAAAGATTTTTATATAAACCTGTGAAGATGATACTGCCATTGTCGCAATTAGAATGCCATAAGCCTACTTTGTCGTATTAGTTTACAAATTGCGAAAAACCAAATTAAATTTGAATTTCGCGGGCAGAAGTGTGTCTTCTACCTTAAAAGCTTTCAGTAAGCTAGTGTTTATGTAAAGACGTAGGCTTGCTTTGATTTAGAAACTATCCATGTCGAATTGATTTCAAACTTTGCGACATCTTTGCGAATAGAATGGGGTGAGATATTAAATCAAGAGTGTTTTAAGTAGTTTTAATTTTAGTACTTATTCATTAATTTGTTAATTTCGATTTGAGTTTATTTTTTAAACTATTGGGTTTGAAATTGATTTTGCTGTGAAAAATAAAACAACTTAAGTAGAATAGGGGAAGGTAATATTTAATATTTTATTTTCCCTTTTCACATAAGTAGATCTACATATTATATAAAAGCGAAAAAATTACTACTAATTATATTTACAAAAAATACACGCCGTCCAAGTGATCGCTAATGGGCATGGTGCCCAAAACACTGGCGCTATTACCTCTCTGAATAGCGAGGCTAAGCCTTTGGGCTAAATAAGCGCCAGCTCTTTGGTCACCAGAGGCGTGGATCAATTTTTGGGACACGACATTTACAAAATTTTTCGTGTCCGATGACCATGGACCCAGAGTCTCAAAAGCAAGCGTCGCAAAAATATAATCCTTAGAAATGGCAGAGTATTTGCGGCGCTTAAGCAACTGAGCGGATTCGGCAGCTGCACCCGCCTTTTGGCACGAGCCCGGAAGGTGGGACGCAGCCAACGTATCAACGCAAGTCACGTCCCACACCAGTGCGCGACCCATCGTCCACGGTACTATAGTCATCCCGTCCGGCCTCTTGCCGTCATCCCTGAACAAACCGGAGGGTTCCAGTTGTGCAGGGATGGAGGCAGTGACCAGAGCGCGACGGACTATATCATTGAGAGCACCGAGGCGATACAAGCGGCCCGCGCTCCGATAACAACTGAGTCCATGGTGACCAAAACGATCCACTTGGCTGCCGCAAGGACAGCGATGAGGCTCACATACCTTAATCCCCAAGCGTAAGCAGACGGCCACACGAAGCGCTGTCCTGTCGAGAATCGTCCCCAGGCTATGAGATGGCAGAGCGTGTAGCCAGTGACCCGACTCCTTTTCGGAAACGGCTAAAATACGGGCTTTATCCGTATCTGAGGTACACTGCGCTACGAGATCTGCATGTGTCAAAACAACACGCGGTTTGTCCCAAAGACCCTGACATCCCACAGCCGAAGGAAAACTCTCACTAGGACAAGATGCACTCCATGCTAACTTCGCCTCTGCAAGACTCTCCACTACATCATCATCCGGATTAGACAGATTAAGGATCTGACTGATGAGAGTGATAGAGCCAAAAGCAGAAGATAAGAAAGCCGGAAGCGCTACGTTTGAAATGGAACGTATGCCTAAGCCACCGTATTTAACAGGTAGGCTGGCTTGAGTCCAGGTGCGGTCATCAAACTGTAAATTTAGAATTTTGCAAAGAGTATCTTTAAGAGACACGTCTAGATTATAAGTTAAAACAGGATATTTCCAAATGGGACTGCACCGTAATAAATACATGAATTTTGGCGCAAATAAACATAACCGTAAAATATATATGGCCATGTGTGGCTTTATATCTAAAAGGCGAGGCGAAAATTTATTAAAATGATCTAATTTAGAATTTAGCAAATGGGAAAATGCGACGTCAAATATGGGGGCTCCAAGAAGGGTTAAATCATCTTTTGTAATATGAAGATGAGAGAATAGAAGATGAGATGTTGGGAATCAAAGAATTTAGACTATTTTTCAAAATAGTTTTTTCATTTAAACTAACCGAGTCAGGAATGTATACCTCACACTTTGAGAAATTTAGCGAAAGGCCGATTTCAGAAAATTGTTTAATTAATATTTCCAAATCCTGGAGCACTTCCGCCGCACTTCCTCCCAAGGAGCCATCATCAAGGTACCATAAGTTAAATTTGGAATTTAGATTCGAAATAACTGGTTGTATTGCTAAACTGAAAATTGCGGGACCAAGTGGATCACCTTGCTGGCAACCCACAGCAGAATCCAGGACATTTTTGCCGTACATTAATTTTGAGGAGGAGCCATAACATTGCCACATATAATCTAAAATTTCAGGAAACTGTTTTTGAATTTCAGTTAACATGGCTCCCCTATCAATTGAATTGAATGCATTACGCACGTCAATTTTTACAAAGACATCGTAATCACAAGTGTTTAAAAATGTCCTGGCTGCATGCACAGCTGCCTCGCAACCTCCCCTGACGCCAAAACCAAGTTGTTTGGGTTTGAGGATGGCCGATGCTTTGTCTTTTAAGAATCGGCAGCAAATCCTAGAAGCTAATCTACGGAAAGTGCTGCCGACTGCAATAGGACGGATCCCACCATCTTTTTTGGTGAGAGCCACCAAATTAGCGCCGTATAAAATTGGCACTATTTGTTGTGGCACTCGACCAGAAAGCATCAAATTAATGTTCTACATTGTGAAGGTAAAGAAAGGAACGTCAAAATTTTTTAATTCGTGGCCTCGCTCGGAACTCAACGTTTTAATTTTAGTACTTATTCATTAATTTGTTAATTTAGATTTAAGTTTATTTTTTAAACTCTTAGGTTTGAAATTGATTTTGCTGTGAAAAATAAAACAACTTAAGTAGAATAGGGGAAGGTAAAGAAAGGAACGTTAAAACTTTTTATTTCGTGGCCTCGCTCGGAACTCAACGTTTGAGTTAGCGTACGGAAAGACTAGTGTCTTTCCTTACTCGTCAATTTCACTTATTCACCAGTTTACTCGTTAGAAAGTTTCTGAATTCGCCAATTTCCTTATTTGCCAGTTTAACTAAGTTGTCAATTTCCCTATTAAATTGGTATCCTTGTTCGCAAGTTTTCTTGTTCGTCAGATAATTTAGATTATGTTCAGATCGCAGTTAAAGACATTGACATTGAATAAAAAAAGAAAAAAAAAGTCTTTTCTCAGAATAAGATAAAATTTATATACTTACATATATTATTATAATATTATGTATTGTTATTAGCAGTGATAGCCTAGTGGTTAGGACTGTGGTCTCCTATTCGGGGGGTCGCAAGTTCGATCCCGGGTACGCAGCTCTGACTTTTCGGAGTCAAGTGCGTTTATGCAATTAAATATCACTTGCTTCAACGGTGAAGGAAAACATCGTGAGGAAACCTGCACATCTGATAGTTTTTCATAATGTTCTCGAAAGTGTGTGAAGTCCGTCAATTCGCATTCGGCCAGCGTGGTGGACCATGGCCTATTCTCTGAGAGGAGACCTGCGCTCAGTAGTGAGCCGTTGATGGGTTGCTAATGATGATGATGATGATGATTGTTAATATTTTTTAAACTTACAGACATTCATGAACTCGAAAGCTTTGAAAATGGCGTCCCTGCATATTCAGGATGAACTGCCAGTTATTGTTTTGATCTTTTGCAGCTCGTGGATATATTATCTGAAAAATATATTTTATTAGAATTAAAAACTATCATCACAGAGAGATATATATATATTATACACGCACAGTGCATAGGTAACGTGTATGTGTGTGTATAAATCTCTTCGTCCGCAGATAAATCCAGAAAAAAACTCTTTGATTTTGTGGGATAAAATGTAACCTCTAGGATTGAATAAGCTATATTATCTCGTTAAGAAGATCGGTCTTTTGACCCGTGAAAAAGTGTAGATGTACCTAGTTGAATGGAAATAGTAGATAGCATGTTTATGACACTGGATATGGATTGGCGGCGCAGAATTGCCGAAAAAGGATTGGTCCGGTAGCCGGTAGCATTGGAAGTTCCTTCATAGCGGATTCGAAAATTTTGTATTCGAATATATTAAACGTTTATAATAAGCTCGGTATGTATTAATTTGAAAATCCGTAACAATATATAAAAAACTGTTTTTCAAATACCATTCAAAAATGTTTTACCCTCATCGCGGATGTTGATTTTTTTTATAGATTGTTGCTACAGGGTAATAACTGTGGCAATAATCTCAATGACCTCATAGTTGCAACAAGAACGCCATCTATACCTACATGTTATATATTTATAAATGTAATTATATAATTACATTTATAATTAAAAAGTATTTATAGTTGAATATTTTAAATTTAAAGTTTTATTTCAACAATTTTTGTCTTGTGTTTATTACTAGGATAATATTGCTTACACTAATTTCTTACCCTCTCTGGCTTGGTTTTGCACAAATCTAGAATCTCCTGGAGATTGTTAGAATCTAAAATTTCATACAATTTGTCGTTGGTGAACCTTGTGATGTTTTTCAAGCTGAGCTGAAAATCGAAAATGTACCTATTTATTTAAGGTTGAAGACAAGGGTCTTCCCGCGAAATTCAAATTTAATTAGGTTTTTCGCAATTTGTAAACTAATACGACAAAGTAGGCTTATGGCCTTCTAATTGCGCCAGTGGAATTATCATCTTCACAAGTTTACATAAAAATCTTTAATTGAAAGTGACCAGTTTAAGAAATTAATCAAAATACTGAGTTGGACGTGAGTTACTCACAAATTAGTCGATATTTAGATTAATTTCTTAAACTGGACACTTTCAAGTAAATTTTTTTATATAAACCTGTAAAAATGATACTGCCATTGTCGCAATTAGAATGCCATAAGCCTACTTTGTCGTATTAGTTTACAAATTGCGAAAAACCAAATTAAATTTGAATTTCGCGGGCAGACCCTTGTCTTCAACTTTAATTATTAAACCTTGATTAATTTTATCATTATTATTATGATTAATATAATTAGTAAGTAGGTAGTGGTTTTTAAATTATTTTTTTCTATAATTATAATTTCTTTATAAGTTAGTAACTGTCTTACGATCAATTATAAGCTTAATAAAATAGTCATACAACAATAGGTGAAAAAATATTATTACCTACATAATATTCACCAGCATTTGCTCGTGACTTCATCCGTGTGGAGTTAGGATTTTAAAAATCCCACCGGGATCCTCCGGGATAGAGGTATTTCACTCTCCAAATCTTCAACTACCCATATAAAAAGTCACGACAGTCCGTTACTCCGTTGCTACGTGATTGACGGACAAACCAACAAACATACACACTTTCGCATTTATAAAAGGTACTTATTAGGAGTAAGGGTAGGAAAAAGGAAGTAAGAATAAAGATAACAAATAAAATAGGTACCTACTATATACCTATCCTTACTTCCTTACTAATCTTAATATATATAAATTACGTGTCACGTTGTTTGTCCGCGATGGACTCCTAAACTACTTAACCGATTTTGATCAAACTTCGTAACTATCTGTAATTTGGTCCAACTTGAAGGATAGTATAGTTTTAGTAGTTATTTGTTTTATTTATATAGGTAAGTTGGCGGTACGAAGTTCGCCGAGTCAGCTAGTAATATCATAAAAGCGAAAGTTTATTTGTTTGTTGGTTTTTGGTTTGTACTTCAATTACGCAACAGCCAACAACGGAGTAACGGATCAACCTGTTAGATACCCAATGGGTATAGTTGAGGACCAGAAGAGTGACATAAGCTGCTTATATCCCGGAAAATCAAAGAGTTCTCGAGGGATTTTTAAAATATAAATCCACGCCAACGAAGTCGCGGGCATCTGGTATAGTTCTTGCAATTCACGAGGGCGACTGACTTATGGTTGTGTGTGTGCTGTGGTGTGTGTCGTATCTGTATAAGTGTGAGCGAGCGCAATGCTCGCTCCTGCCCGCTCCCACCTAGGCTTTGACAGGCACGCACACTTATGCAATGTGCATGTACACGAAGTAACCACAAGTAAAGCTCACTCGCCTTCGTGAATTGCAAAAACTGTAGCTAATTAATAAATATTTTCTCTTTCATGAACTCTCACCTTATGTATTATCGTCGCAACCAGCTCGGTTGGGTAGTTTCCCACATTTTCACACACTCCAGCGTTTTGGCAATCATCAGGTATCGACGGGGCTTCCCCTGGTAATATGAGGTCGTCCAAGGACAAAAGGACTACAGGGTCTATAAAATAATATTCAAAATACATTTTAGTTAAGGGAAGCTCCGAGATGTCTTCTCGTCCAAAATCCCTTACTGCCTGAATACTAAAGTCTTCGAACAGTGCGTGTTGCCAGTGATCTTACGGATCAGAGACATGGTCGCTAACTGTGGGCCTCATAAGAAGGCTGAGTCACTCAGCGAGCGATGGAGAGAGCTATGCACGGTATATCCCTGCGGGATCAAATCAGAAATGAGGAGATCCGTAGGAGAACCAAATTTACCGACATAGCTCAGCGAGTCGCGAAACTAAAGTGGAAATCGGCTGGGCACATAGTTTGAAGAGCTGATGGTCGTTGGGGTCTCAAAGTGCTGGAGTGGCGACCCTGCACCGGGAAACGCAGTGTTGGCAGACTCTCCACTAGGTGGACCGACGACATCAAACGAGTCGCAGGGAGTCGCTGGATTCAAGCGGCGCAAGACCGGAGCCTGTGGAGGTCCATGCAGGAGACCTTAGTCCAGCAGTGGACGTCTAACGGTTGATAAAGAAGAAGAAGAAGATTTTAGTTAAAATTATAATACATCAAATACAATAGTTCCACGTTTTTTGATAATTTGGATTTTTTATCTACAATATTATACCAGCTAATAGCTCAGGATTATTCTTGATAGAATTGTCTTTTACCCGGCTAGGGCAAGACCGTTATGATTTTATGTATGTATGTATCTTTATCCGTATGTTCCACCATAGCACATAAAGTGATAAACTACTGAGCCTTTGATGAATGAGGTGTCAATCGGTTCGTTACATTTATTAAACTTTTTTCTTGTTGTGTGATCTATTTTTTTCTAAAATCGAAACTGTTAAAATAGAGCAATACAATTTCCATTCACATTATTTTAATAGTTTTATAAAAAATTTCGATGAGGATTAATAAAAAATATTATTATGATTTCATTGGACTTCGAAAAACTATTTATGTTGTTTACACATTACGCTTATTAATTATAAATGTATAGTTAAGTAGTTCAACGGAGAGCGCCTGACTCAATAACAGAGCAATCTTAGATTTGAACGCAAAGGCCCACATAATTTTGGGCTTATTAATAATTCTTATTATTATTAATACTTTTTATGCCTACGAATTCTTACTATCAAATAAATTATAATATGTTACTTCACATTTCTTTGTAGTAACATAATTTATTGAAATTTGTGATAGGTATTATTAGGGCGAGCGGAGCGAGACCTATCACTATCCCACAACCTGAGCATTTCGTGGTACACTTTACTGAAAAACTATCACGCCTATAGATTTGTGATTTAACATAGTAATTTAACTTCATATGCAGATGTGTTATCTGTTATACCATTAACTTAAAAATTATTACCCGTTAGAAAACTACGCGAGCCCTCACAAAGCTCAGCTTTTTGCTAGTATTATATTATATTGATTGATATTTTAGTATTGAATTATGCACCTATAAGATATAATAATCTATTTTTCCTAGATGTCAAGTAAACAAATTGTAGTAAACGTTTTGAGGAAACGCGTAGCCGACGGTACGTAGCCGGGCGCTTAAGATTTTCACTTGTAATACGGTTTACTGCACATAAACGAAACCGCACTCTAATGTGGAAAGAATGAGGTGCTAAGCGCGTCGCTTACGCCAATTTGCGAGAAACCACTCGTTGACCGAGCGAAGCGAGGTCTCTGAGTTTACAAGAGCGATTTGCACTTGTCCGTCCGTCCGTCCGTCCGTCCGTCCGTCCGTCCGTCCGTCTGTCAGAGCCTTATAACTTTTGAATTATTGAACGCAATTACTTCAAATTTAGAAAACGGGCATAATAATGTCAGTTTTGGTCGTCACGTTATCGATTGAATGAATAATCATGGGATACTGTTACCGCCTCAGTTCGGGGCGAACCACTAGTTTACCGATAAGGAAGAATATTATAAACAAATATACTCACTCACCATTATTAAACATCGTCAGAACTCTTGCGTGCACTTGAATGAATTTGGTTGCAATCTGGAAAAAAATATTTTGTAGCAATATAAGGACACTAATAGAACAAAAAATATTAATAACAAATTTTTTTGAGTAATTCTTAAAACTACCTATGTAGTCCATTGTTTATTAACAAATTTTTAATTTTTTATAACGTGACTCACGAAAAAGCCAAAAAGTTAAATGAAAAACTTTGCGACTCCTTCACAATAAAATTATAATTACCGCGTGTGCAGGTAAATCATTTGTGAACTCCTATAACAAACGCGACCCAAAGGGTCGCAACCCCCAGGTTGAGAAACCATGCTGTACAGACCAATTAATCGAATACTCACCACGACACCTATTACAGTAAATGTTATATTGTGTACAGTTAAATGAATATATTTTCCTAACATGGTTACACCACATGAAGTAACGTTATTAAGTATGAGACTAATATTTACTAATGCCCTAAAATGTTCTGACATGTGTGTTATATGGGTATTTCATGTGTTATCATGAGGTCGATTTTCCTCGTCATATGACGTATTTCTGTTCAATTAATGAAATTATTTGATTTCGATAGGTACTACCTACTTCGGTGGTAGGTGGTAGTGTACTGCTACCTAGTAGAAGATACTTCATAATTGAAAGCCAGATAATTATACGCTGAACAATCGCTGAACAATTCTTCAGACTTCAACTGTGAAGCTAAAAAACTTAGCTAGCTTTTGCCCCCGACTTCATCCACATGGGGTAAGGTCCCCCCCCTGGCCATCGGCTGGCGACGCTCTTGAGTGTACCTACGTAAGATATCCACAAGGAATTTATTCTTTGTTTAGAAAACATTTGCAAGGAACGTTGGGAATACCAGCAGCCAGCAGTGTGATAAGTTTGACGTTATAATGACGTCCCTGGTAGATGGAGAGATAGTAGATAATTTAGAGGAGGTGCTTGATGGTTTTGTGGTGCTGAAAATTTTGTACGGTCTGATTCGTCACGCTCATCATCTTTATCAATTCAACTTAAAAGGTGACCATCGTGCCATGCCTTATCCAGCGAATTCCTCCACCTTCTTGAGCACAGGTCTCATCTTAGAGAAAGGTTATAGCCACCACACTGGCCCAATATGATTTGGTAGGCCTCAAATACTTTTCAGAACATTATGGAGAACTCTCAGGTGTGCAGGTTTCCTGCAATGTTTCCCTTCACCGTTGAAGCATGCGATATTTAATTGCTTAAACGCATCGAACGGGATCGAACCTCCCCCGAATAGGAGACCGCAGTCATAACCACTAGGCTGTCACTGCTTTCGTTGTAGTAGCGGCACTTTGATGTCTGGAATAGTATGAAACATTAGGTGCTGTAAATAAGGAGCTTCAATACAACAACAGGTGTGAGTGGGCTAAAATCTGAAAGTTCCTTTGCATTATTTATTAGGTATTCATGTTCCACAAGACAAATGTCCTTTTCTAATATTAATTTTTCGTACCATTAATAATATTATTATCACACCTGCCATTTATTAGAATCGATATAAGTAGACCGTCTGTACCTGACGCCTGACCGACTGAAGGAAACCAACTGTATTAAAATATCAAGTAGTAAGTAAGTAAGCTTTCGGTTTATAAGTTTCAATTAGTTTGTAATAGCTATTTATGCAACTGCATCGTAATCATCATTTTAATTCGAGTGCTGTTTTTTGATACGAGGCTTGCCGAATATCAAAATAGGATAGTATACGAGAATTAAAGTGACTAATTATGTACAGTTGCATACAAGATTTTATTTACGACAAGGAAAATAAAATCATTAACAAAATTACGTCGTCTTTATAATTTTTTACTTTCCTTTACAGTTAATAAAATAGAAATCAATACAAATTGCACAAGTTGCAAAAGTAATCCGTTTGCCGTAAGTATAAAGTTTTTTTTTTATTTTTTTATTTATTTTTAGTTTTGATGTTAATATTGAGTGGCAGTACCAACCATAGAGTGGGTTAGGTAGATACAAAAGTACCCAGAACTCAGACCCTCTTAGCGTAAAAGATATCCTATTTTATGAAGATAACCATTTCGATGCAGCTCCCATACAGCTGCATCAAAATGAGAAGCAAAACCGAAAGAGGGTTCATTTCGCTTCAGCTGTCAAATTCGAAATTGGAACTTTTCGATGCTGGAGTAGATAAAGAAGGTTAGAGTTCTTTAATTACAAAAGAAAAGAGTATCAAATAATGCACAGCAACTATATATTAGGTACCTACTCGTGTGTGTTTTTAGCTGTTTCAAGCACCTCTAAAAAATCATATATGAGCTCTCGTGCATTAATTATTGTGCATTGAATAAAACTAAGCACGCGCTCAGTAAATAATAACAGGTAATAAGTTTAATTAATAATAACATTATTGAATTTAATTTGTTTAACTTTACTGTAACATTTAAAAAATAAATGAAGTGAATTATATTAATAAATTGTATTATTTTCCCTAAAATCCTTACTAATATTGTAAATGTGAAAGTGTGTTTGTTTGTTGGTTTTTCCTTCAATCACGCAGCAACGGCACTCCGATCGACGTGATTTTTTGCATAGCTAAGGACTTGGAGAGAGACATAGGCTAGGTACCTTTTATTGCACACACACACACACACACACACACACACACACACACACACACACACACACACACACACACGCGCGCACACACACACAC
Source organism: Oeneis ivallda (assembly GCA_029955525.1). Taxonomy (NCBI): domain Eukaryota; kingdom Metazoa; phylum Arthropoda; class Insecta; order Lepidoptera; family Nymphalidae; genus Oeneis; species Oeneis ivallda. The sequence continues at coordinate 22,228,458 of JARPMR010000012.1, forward strand.
ACACACACACACACACACACACACACACACACACTTACACACACACACACACTCACACACACACACACACACAATAAGCATGTTTTATTATAAGAAGTTTTAAACTAATTATTATTATGAATGCTTTTTATATTAGACCTAAGAATGTTTGGATGCTTGACTATATCGGGGAAAGCACTATAAACTCAGTTTAGCTGCCAGGGCCGCATTACGTTTACTGTTCATAATGTACATTCTTTTTGTGGCAAATAAATCATTATTATTATTATTATTGCGGAAAACCAAAGGGTTTTTAAAACCTTACTATACTAGACTATAAGTAGAGGCGATAGAAGTAAAAAGCTGGTCTTCAAAATAGTTGTAGATTATAATAATTAAGTATTATACATTTCTACGTACATAGTCATTTCCGAGGTTTTGTTTTTATAATTAGTGTAGTACTATTTCTTCATAGTGCGGCTACATTATCGTGCGAGTTCGCCCGAATTGATTCGTGATTCAACGAACTAGGTACCCGGCTACACTTCTCGCTACAATGCGAACATTCGCCGAAACCCGATAATGTAGCCGCAACATTATAAATTTTACGGAGTTCTGCTTTTTATGACATCCTATTTTCATTGTTCTAAGATGTTCGCCTTGCCACACAAGCGCAGCAGCTGGGAACTTCGAAAAGTGTTTTAATCACTCCGTTGAACTCGCTATTGAGTCCGTACATCACTCTCTTCGCAAACTTCTGTACGCACGCCCCGTGGTAGAACGCTTTCGAGAAGTGCGCAATCTTGGAACAAACTGGATAATTAGGCCTGCAAAAATAAATAGGTATAGGTAATATCTTTAAACGAGCACTTCTTGTATATATATACCTATATATATAATCTGAATCTCGGAAACGGCTCCAACGATTTTCATGAAATTTGGTACGCAGGGGGTTTCAGGGGCGACAAATCGATCTAGCTAGGTTTAATTTTTAGAAAAGATCGTTTTATCCGTATTTTCAGGCAATGAAAACCCCCTTACAATAAATCATTAGAATACGAACGCAAATTTCGCCATCATCTATAAATTTCCCATAGCTCGACGGTAAGTCGGGCAGTCCCGAAACCAGAAGACACCGATTCGAGTCCAAGACGATTATATTTTCCCCTATGAATTTTTTTATTTATTATTTTTTTTAGTATATAATTTCCAAAAAACACGATTTACAAAAAAAAAAAAACACCCAGATATTAGGTATTTAGGAGAAAAACAGTGGAAAACAATATTTGAACCAGTTCTGCGAAACTTAGTATTTATTGTATCATCATCATCACCTTGTCCTTATCCCACGTTATGTGGGGTCGGCACAACATGTCTTATATGCCATGTTGTAAATGATTCGGCATGAAATTTTACGACCGGCCGCCTGCCTGACGTCAACCCTCTTTGGGAACGCTTTTGTTGGTGGAAAGGATAGAACCGCCACCTTTCGGTTCATTACGGTAGTGCTGGAATCCCTTTTTAGGGTTCCATACCAAAATGGTAAAAATGGAACCCTTATGGTGAGACTTTCTCCGTCCGTCTGTCCGTCCGTCTGTCACAGTCGATTATTTCAGTAACTATTAAAGCTATCGACATGAAATTTGGCATAGTTGTGTATAATAGTGGCCCAAAATCATTGGAATAAAGAAAAATCGAAAATTATTTTTAGTTTTAATAAAAAAAGGGGGAAAATCGGGGGTTTGAAATTTCAAAGTAAGATAACTATACCGAGTGGGGTATCATATGAAAGGCCTTTACTTGTGCATTCTAAAACAGTTTTTTACTTATTTCTAAATATAATAGTTTTTGAGTAATCGGCCAAAATGTCGAAAAAAATACCGTTCCCATTCCCCCCCCCCCCCCCCCCCCTAATCTTCGAAGTTTACCAATCGAAAAATCTGAAATAATAATTATGGTCAATAGAGGTTTATGTATATTTTACAGGAAAAATAAAACGAACGCTCTAACTAGCATAGTTTTTTTTATATTAACAATAAACCTCTACAAACAAAGTTAACGATAAATAAGCAAATTAATATAATATTATCGTTTTAATTTTACTTTTGGAGTATGGAACCCTCGGTGCGCGAGTCCGACTCGCACTTGACCGGCTTTTTTTTAATCTCTAGACTCGAGCGCCAGGCCTCGAACTTTGGACTGTACCACGGAATAGATAATGGACTGTACGCTGGCACTATGTAGGTTATGTGTATTAGTACCTATATTTATTGTATATTCCGGTATATTCAACTTTGGTCACATGGGTGATAAACCCATGGCATAGGAAAGGTTGCCTTGAGTAAGCCCCAGTACGATCAGAGTTCAGACGCGACTCCGCGTGATTTAGCTTTTCAAAAATCCCGTGGAAAACCTCTGTTTTTTTAGAATAAAAGGTAGTCTTTGTCACTCTCAACTACATAATTTTTTTGGATGAACAAGTATTAATAAGGAATTGTAAGTTATAATATCTAAGACGGATCTAGATATGCATTGAAATTTTATTATGAACTACGGGCCAACGTAAAATAAGTCTTATCCGAGCGTACAGATTTTGACGACCTCCCTGGCGCAGTGGTGAGCGCTGTGGTCTTATAACTGGGAGGTCTCGGGTTCAATTCCCGGCGGGGTCAATTCGGGAATTTATAATTTCTGAATGGTCTCTGGTCTGGTCTGGTGGGAGGCTTTCGCTGGCCGTGGCTAGTTACCACCCTACCGTCAAAGACGCGCCGCCAAGCGATTTAGCGTTCCGGCACGATGGCGTGTAGAAACCGACTAGGGGCATGTGTTGAATTTTCACTGCCATACCCCTTCCAAGTTAGTCCGCTACCATCTTAGACTGCATCATCACTTACCATCAGGTGAGATCGCAGTCAAGGACTATCTTGTCATCCAATAAAAAAAAAAGATATTTTGACATATTTTCAATACAAAAACTGTCAGAACGCCCAATTTATTCCTCTGTTAAACGTCACTTGACTTTGGTGTAATCGGCATTTAAAAATAACTCTTACTCGCACTGTTCTCCGATGAAGTTCTGAGGCGTCTCTGCAGAGTTCAGTATCAAACTCCATCTATTGCTGACATCCCGTGCGGCTTGCGGAAAGTATACCTAGATCATTGTAACAAGAAAAATAAAATAAGTGGCACTCGGGGACTGCCGCGGTAAAGCTATTGCATAGCATTTTTCATCAACTTATGCAATTATAATATTTATGCAATAATTTTTTTTCATAATAAAAATTATGCAAAAAAAAAATTAATAAACAACAAACAAGAAAAGCGAAATGTCACTAGGTACTTCGCGAGTGAGATTCGAACCTGCGACATCATACACCATACGGTAAAAAGAAAGCGGCCGCTCGCCCACTGCGCCAAATAAAGCTACTTGAGAACCTCTAAAATGTTGAACGCTTACTGAACGACGGTGTTAGGTTTTTTTCGTTACGGAATTTCTTGATTCGGTCGTCGCGCTCAAACTGTTTGTCCTAGTTCAAAGCCCGCGATAAAAGCTATGCAATAGCTTAAAAGATTAGAAACTATAACCCGATTGTAGAAAACAACATCCGTCTTATTTTATTGTAGCCTATATTACCCGGATCATAATAAAAAATTGATTGAATTGATGAATGATGTATTCATCAATTCATGATAAAAAGTGTTCCTAATTTTTTTTTGGTTTCCGACAATTTAAATCTTGACATTTTAGTATTTGTAAGTTATGTATGCCTATAATTATTATTATTAAGTAGTTCAAATGTATATTTCTATTGTTTTGGAATGTGTAGAATTTCTATTGTATGTCGATATGACAAAGTATTTGTACGCCGCTACGGCTAATGTGTTGAACTTTTTTTAGCAATTAACATCCTATGTAAACACACATTAAGCAAATAAAGAATTTCTATTTCTATTTCTATTCTATTCAAAATCGGCTCAGTAGTTTTCATACGTAAATATAGACATATATACATACTTAGATTGATAAAATTTCCCTTCCTTTGGCTTCATCATGGACCAAGATTTTCCTTTGACAAAACGGCCTGAAATTGCCTTAAAGTCCTTGCAAAACCCATTGTAAGGAAGAAGGAAGGTGCCACGATATAAGTACTGTATGTACCATAAACATTGTATTCCTATGGTATGTATTACAAGGTAAATCTTCCTACCTTAGCTTTACTCTTGCAAAGATCTTCGTACTCGTAAAGATCGTGGGTACTTGAGGCCTTCTCTAAGAAATTTGTGTAATCTGCCCATTGCTCTACATCTCTATTGAATGTTATGTTTTGCCTTAAAAGCTGTAAAACATGGCGTCGCTTTTAATGTAAAAACTGCATTTAAAGATTTAAAAAACATTCACAAATAGAGGTCACAATAATTCTCAAAAAAAATTCATACTTATATACTATATTATACATATCTACCCTAAAATTAAAAGAATTATTGAGATTTTTCAGTTATTAAATACCCTCTGCTGTTACTCCTTCGAAATCGGTCAGTTACTTTCAATTTTTCGACTATTTGTTTGTGATAGGTAGAGTGTGGTCTATGGGCAAAGGCTTTGATTTTAAAGATGAAGAAAACTATATTATAGGTATAGTTCTTGCAATTCACGAGGGCGACTGACTTATGGTTGTGTGTGTGTCGTATCTGTATAAGTGTGAGCGAGCGCAATGCTCGCGCCTGCCCGCTCCCACCTAGGCTTTGACAGGCACGCACACTTATGCAATGTGCATGTACACGAAGTAACCACAAGTAAAGCTCACTCGCCTTCGTGAATTGCAAAAACTGTAATTCTTTAAAAAAAATTACCTACTAAGGGATTTTAGTCGCTTTTTTGGAAGCTCGATTCCGAACGGCGCAAAAACCGCCTTTACCTACTCATGTAAAATAGCAATAGAAAATCATCCCAGCAAACTAGGAAAATAGTAAATATTAGCCTTGCAGTTTATTCTAGAGAGTTTTGTAGAGTTACTTTACAACATACTGATATTAAAACTAGGTAAGATATACTCACTTTCATAATTATCCTCCAAACTAATTGTTGAGGATAGTTAGGGACGTGTTCACAAATACCCAGTTCTTCACACTTTTTAGGAATGACGAGAGTAAAGTTTTTGATAAATTTGATTGGAAGAAATACTTTTTCTGGAATAGGTACATATTTTAGATAATATAATAAAACTGTAACTGGAAGATTTCTGTACATTTAATATATTTTGAAAATTTTAATTGGGGGATGCTTTACTATCGATACTGAGCCCAAAACAGATTTTTATTTAATTTTTGTCTGTTTGTCTGTTTGTTTGTCCTTCTTTCACGTACAAACTACCGCACATATTTCTACAAAATTTTATACCGTGGTAGCTTATTACTCGGGTCAACATCTAGGCTACTTTTTATCCCGGAAAATCAAGGAGTTCCCGAGGGACTTTAAAAACTAAATCCACGCGGACAAAGTCGCGGGCATCAGCTAGTTTTAGATATTCTGTAAACTAGTAAGTAAGAAGTTCAAAGATTTTTCATAAAATATGGATTGTTAAGTAAAATTAAAAAGTAAAATTGGTAAAATCATTTCTTGTTTCTTATTGGTAGGCATCGAACTTTTATTAGACTATTTAATTTCAGATGATAAAAAAGCGTGGACATAATTCGTTCCAGCGATTCATGAGACAGTAGGTGGTAATTAAACTGTATAACTATTCTATTGAATTGTAAACTTGTTTTGAAAAAGCAACCGCCGAGTTTCTTGCTGGTTCTTCTCGGCAGGAAGGGCATTCCGAACCAGTGGTAGACTCATCGACGATTCATAAGCACTTGTAAAAAAGTTTATTTGAATAAAAAACATTTCTGTTCTATTCTATTCTATTCTATACTTAGTTCGATGTTGGTAGGTATAAATTGTCATTCAAAAAAGGATTTCCAAAATGGAAGGATGTAAAAATAAAACAATCCAACCTTTGGTTTTGTTTGAGTATAAGTTTGTTTTCCATTTCGTTGTCTTCACTGGAATCCCCAAGTCAGCTTCATAGCAATGTGCTATCGTCTGAAAGTTGATGTTCATTTTGGATCGTATGTTTTTTTATTTAAATTTTGAGATAACTAATAGAGTCTGTTCAATAAGTCAGTTGACATGAGGAAATTGAAAAATAGGTTGTGTAGCGCGACTATCATAAAAAAACCCGGCCAAGTGCGAGTCGGACTCGCACACCGAGGGTTCCGTACTCCAAAAGTAAAAGTAAAACGATAATAATAATTAATTTGCCTATTCATCGTGAACTTTGTTTGTAGAGGTTTATTGTTTATGTATCAAAAAAACTATGCTAGTTAGAGCGTTGGTTTTTTTTTGTTTTTTTATGGGTTTTATAAAACCCATAGGCAACTCTTCAAATCATGCAGTACTCACCGGAGGGATTCCGGGTTGGCATACCGATGACCAAGAGTCGACGGATAGCAACCCTGGCCGACACATCCTTCCAAAGCAAGAGGTACCTACTCACCGGAGGGATTCTGGGTTAGCATACCGATGACCAAGAGTCGACGGACAGCAACCCTGGCCGTCACATCACCCCAAAGCAAGAAGTACTCATCTTGGTAACGCGCCTTCATTTCCTTACCAGCGAAGGGATTCCGGGTTAGCATACTAATGACCAAGAGTCGACGGACAGTAACCCTGGCCGTTACATCCCTTTAGAGAGAGAAGCAACCATCAGGCTAGCATACCTTAACTAAAACGTCTACTGGACATCGAAGAACAGCAGACCTAGGATCGTACCCATTCAGGGAACCCCGCCGTCACAAGTAAAAGTGAAACCAATAAGACTTAGTCGTGACGTTTACATGTAGAAGTTGAAGCCCGCTTGCAGAGACGCCGAGTTAGTTAACCCAGGAATAAATTTGTAATTTTGACAGAAGCTGTATACGCAATCTGTCAAATCTGTCCTTTTAACCCAGAGTTAGCTGCTAACTCTGGGTTAAGATGTTTCAGCATGCGCGCCAATGAGTGACCTCTACATTGAAATTGTATCTATAAAATCTCTGTAACTAAGCTGTGTGTGTAAATAAACCATTTTCATCTAGTGACCGATCCGTCTTTTATCTGTCTCGCCTGGCGTCACCCTCACCGGCTCTATCCGTTGAGACCTAGTTCTACAGTTGTAGCAACAGGAAGAAAGAGTCATCGATGTATCAAACAGTTTGATAATAATTTACATAAAAATAAATCTGATTGTAGTTCAATAAAAATAAACTATGCACACATTAATGTGGAAATGTTGACTAAATGGAAAAAGTGACCTACGTAGGTATGTAAACTGACTTATTGAACAGACTTTATACTGGGTATCTAAGTAAAAATTAAAAAAAAACTCACCAGTAAAATTACTACCACAAAAAACTGTAAATTAAACATTTTATAGGAAAATACAACAACTGTCGCACATTCCTGTTGAAAAATGTTTAAAAATAACTTATCAGTAATATAAGTAGTAGGTACCTAATTAATGTAACGATTGTGTACCTACGTATTAGGTGCTGGCTTTATCGCGCGATGCTGCTATGGTTTTAGGTTTTTGAAATAGCTCGTCTAGTGGGATAACAGGAGTGGATCACTTCTTGCATTGTCCTCTTGCATGGACTTTTCCATATAAATCAGTTCACCTGTTTCGAGCATTAGCACGAAGAAACACAGTGGTACTATTTCTGTTATAAATATAATTATTTTAATTGTAGACGAAAGCAACTTGAAGCGATGCTTCTATATGACTTGTGTCATAATAAATATGATTGTATTGCTTTAACCCGGAAACTTTTCTATAGAGTACCGTTTAGAACACCTATACGAAGTTGTCGAATACATCAGCTCTTTGCCACTACAAAATGTCGTACCAAATGCGGGCAAGCGATCTCCATTACATCGAATGACGCAAGCATATAATGACTACTTCAATGGTATTGACATCTTTTCTACGCGTATAGGCACTTTTAAGAAGTTGGTTATAGATAAATTAAAACTTAAAAGTTAAGATAATTTAAAATTTAAATTTAAAAGTGTGTAACTGTAACATTTCCTTTTTTCCTATTTTTTGTTTGTTATTTTTGTAAATTAAGCTAAATTTAACTATGTCCACTAATGTTTTTTTAATGTAATCTATGGTTTACGTTGTTGACGTCACAGTTAACAAGACTCTTATCTAAACCTGTTAAAACTATAGGTATATTGTAACTTTGTTTGTAAACCTACAAAATAAAAATAAATAAATAAATAGACATAAAAAACAAATTGACAGATAAAAAAAATAGTGTTTTTTTAAGGAATATCATCACGATGTTTAGAGCTGACAATTTGGTTTAATTCTAGATATGTATGCCAATAACAGTTTAACAGAATTATAAAATATTAAGGCCAACTGCAGATATTTTATTAACTAATTAACAAACAAATTGAACCGAGACCGACGATAGAAGTAAAAAATCGGCCAAGTGCGAGTCGGGCCTCGCTCTTTTAGGGTTCCGTTAAAAAAAATTAAATAAAAATATTTCCATGTACCCATGGAAAGATTTTAATTTAATTTTCTTAATTTAATTTAATTTTTATTATTTGTTGTTATAGCGGCAATAGAAATACATAATATGTGAAAATTTCATCTGTCTATCTATTACGGTTTACGAGATACAGCCCGATGACAGACGGACGGACGGACGGACGGTCGGACGGACGGACGGACAGCGTAGGCTTAGTAATAGGGTCCCGTTGGTACCCTTTGGGTACGGAACCCTAAAAAGGCAAAATAAAATAATCCTTTTTAGTCTTGATAACTAAGCTCTTAAACTAATGTAAGTAACTAATCGAAAAACTAACTAACTAGGTACGAGATTTAGTTTAGCATGGCAGCAAGATTGCTTAAAAAAGTCTAGTCATATTCACGTTTTTTTGTCGGGTGAAAAATGATGTTGGAAAGATGATGTGTAAGTAACCATACCAATTCTGAACTTAACATGTAGACAGTAATTTTGAAATCACAGATATAGACTTCATTTATAGAATATAGTACATAGGTATATATACAGAAACATTTATAGAATATAGTAAAACATTGAAAATTATGTTTGTACGTTGGTTTTGAAAATTTAAATTGTGACCGCAAGTTTTTTCATGGTGCAAACAGTGATATTTAATATGTGTGGTGCAATTGATAAAATCGTCTTTTAATTTCAAACACCACACTTGCAATCTTCTCAATCTTCTTGCAATCCGAGTTTTTTGCTGGTTCTTCTCGGCAGGAAGGGCGTTCCGAACCAGTGGTAGATTCATCGACTATTCAAAAGCACTTGTAAAAGTTTATTTGAATAAAAAATATTTCTATTCTATTCTATAATATTGTCATGTACCTATACTATACCCACTCCTAAGTCGCTAATAATAGGGAGAATATAAGACATGGCCAATCAATATTCCTTAAAAAAACTGATGGAAAGTGTCAAATATCCTTTTAACAAAAATGACCATTAAAAAGTGCGACTCTTTTTTTATGAATTGACAAGTAATTATTATTAATGGCCGTTATTGTACTATTAACGATTGATAAGCATCGTAATTCTAGTTTAGTACCTATTAATTAATTGATGGGTGCTGGTTTATATTAACATGGAACTACGCAACAGAATAATTTTATCACGACCAGAATCTCGACTAATTTATATAACCGACGGATTTGAACCGTAACATAGTTGTGTAAAAATCAAGGTTTCCAAAACTTGCTTATATTTTTAAGGATTAATTTTCAATCCAAATAAGACAGCAAGGAGCTAACTTTTTTTTAAAGATGCTAAGACGATAGATGATAACAAAATATTTATTCTCCTCTCCCCTCCAAATTAGCGGAAATCTTGTGCTAGGAGTGGGTACGACAATAGTGCAACGGGTGTGGATTGAACCGTCGAACTTTTTAGTTTTCAGTTTGCAACTATCATTGGGCTATTAAGGTTTTGCCAAATAACATCAAGGCAAGAGTGAATAGGCATCTTCTAGGCAAGCGCGCTCCAACCTAGACCTCATCAGTGCTTCTCAGTGTTGATTGTCGTCAAGCGCAAGCCTATCAATAAAAAAAATGAGCCATTGCCTTGGATGTCTCCCGTTGTCAAACCTTTGACTTATACAATGCCCCTGTCCATTTTTATTTTTTACAAGCTTTTATTTAGCTTGACCAGTTTATTAATTTGTTTGTTTGGGTCAAATCTTGCAAGATGAATTAGAACCACTTCCCGGTTTTCGATTGAGCTGAAATTTTGCATGTATGAGTAAATCGGATGACAATGCAATATTATTATGACATGGAGCTGATCTGATGATGGAGACGGAAGATGGCTATCGGAACTCTGTAATAAAACGATGTAACCCCATCGAGTTTGGGCTCGTTTGATTCGTCATGACAAGAACTCTGATCCTAGATGAATCTAGAGTCTAATGATGTAGCTAATAAAGGGTTGTATTTAAAAATAAAATTTTTAATTTACACTTGTAAAATAAAATTATTAGATGAGACCAGCTGAAATCTTTTAATTTTCCAAGTAACTTAAGCCTACGGGCACATCGTTGCACTCAGCAATTAACTTTTACCTGTTTATTGTAATTATATTTTGTCAAACTCTATTTTATTGAACTACATATTATCTAATTTCCCTGACTTTTTCCGCGTTGGGGTTATATAAAATGTACATCGTTTTAATTTTTTTAATTTAATTATTTTTAAAACACATCACACAATTGTTTCTTCGAGCGATACAGGTACACGAAGTAGTAAAATAATGGCTTAAGTAAATTCTTTAATTTTATAAATTATATTACAATATGATACAGAGTTGGTCCTTCGTGCCGGATACAGCATTCTGATACCAACGTAATGTCACTTCAAAAAATATCATCATAATTTATCATAATACAATATTATGATACAGGGTTGGTCCTTCGAGCCGGATCCCGCAACTGGTCGCTACAGTCAGTTCTGTCTTGCGAGGCAGGAGCAGCAACTGGGCACTCGGAAGGCTTTTTCAACTGCTTCGTTATTTTTGTTTATAGCTATCATATTTCTTAGCATAAATTTTTGGACGCAAGTCGCCTTGTACCCATTTTGAAAGTACGCTATCGCAGAGCACGGTGACTCTTTGCCCCTGAAAATAAAATTATAATAATTTATTAAAGGCTAAAAAGCAGTGATAGCTTAGTGGTTAGGACTGTGGTCTCTTTTTCGGGGGGTCGCATGTTCGATCCCGGGCACGCGATCCTCCTCTTAACCTCTGCCTTTTCGGAGTAAAGTGCGATTAAGCAATTAAATCACTTGCTTCAACGGTGAAGGAAAACATCGTGAGGAAACCTGCACACCTGAGACTTGAGAGTACTCCATAATGTTTTCAAAGGTGTGTGAAGTCTGCCAATTTTCATTGGGCCAGCAGCGTGGTGAACTATGGCCCTTCTCTGTGAGGAGACCTACACTCAGTAGTGAGCCATTGATGGGTTGCTGATGATGATGATTCATCATCATTATCATCATGAGCAACCCATTAACGTCTCACTACTGAGTGTAGGTCTCCTCACAGAGAAGGGCCATAGTCCACCACGCTGGCCCAATGCAAATTGGTAGACTTCACACACCTTTGAGAACATTATGGTGAACTCTCAGGTGTGCAGTTTTCCTTACGATGTTTTCCTTCACCGTTGAAGCATGTGATATTAATTTAATTTGAAGCCTCAATAGCCCAACGGTTAAAGGTGCGGACTGAAAACTTGAAAACTGAAAGGTCGCAGGTTCGAATCCCACCCGTTTCACTATTGTCGTACCCACTCCCAACACAAGCTTTCCACTTATTTGGAGGGGAGAGGAGGATATTAGTCAACTTCAACTTGGCTAATATTCTTTTTTTTTTAAATTCTTAAACGCACATAGCTCCGAAAAATCATAGTATTAGTGGTTTACTTTGAATTTTTTTATTTTTTATTTTTCTTACTTGCATATTTCGACTCGAAACGTTTGCTGAGGATTCTTCTTGTCATTGAGTATCACTTGCCACTCCATGTCTGCATCCAGAGCTGCCCGTGGAGCATATAGCTGAAATAGGGAACAGACTATCTTTACTTATGATAAATAGAAATACCATTAAAACGTGACCCAAAATCTTGAAGGCATCTAAATACTTTTAACTTATTTAGCTTTCGGACGACAGGTAGTTTCAGATAGAAAAAGGTCGGAAGTTAATGAAACTTTGGGTTGTTGTTCAGGGATTAACTGTTTATCAAGTTTTGGACCTCGAGGACTCTATGCTAAAAACAGGAGTGGGTGAAAACTGCATCGACATTCCTTCGTTTTTTCCTCGATAACTTTTTTTACCTTACGTCCACGGCAAAAGTATTTCTATACTTTTTAGTAGAGCGTTACATTTCCTATAATTTTGACTGTACAAACATGTTTGTATATCAATTCGTTACCGAGATATGGCGCTTGGAAAAAAGTTAATTTTTCAAAATTCTCTAAAAACCTTTTTTGAATTGGGGTTGAGTGGGGGGAACAGGGGACGGGAATGTCCAAAGTTGGTGATTGTAACCAGGTACCATAATTACAACATTTGATTATAATTCAGGAATAACAGAAGAATAATTAAAGGTGGAATTCTGCATTTTTTAGCGAATTTTGAAAAATTACCTTTCGAGTTTTTGAATTTTCCGTCACGAGTATGCTATATTACGAGATGGTTCTGATATGTGGCGAGAGATGGCGTTGATTCTAAAAGGTAATGTTTTTGTTCCAACCGAGCGTTCCACGAAACTCACGCATTTTTATTTTTATAAGAGTTAATCTTAACTATTGCTTACCCTTTCTTGAGTGTCACATAGCTCAATATAGTCATCCTCCGGGCCTATTCTTTGAGCTATTTGCGGGATTTCCAAAATATCCTTGTTGAACCTCGTCTTGTTATGTCTCGATAACTGAAACATTCATAATAAGATTTTATTTTTAAAATAAGTAATACAATTTCTTTTATTATAATAATTATAATCCCAGACGGAGTTACCGTCTGTTTGTAGTAAGTTTTTAAAAATCCCGCGGGAACTCTGTTTTTTTTTCGAAATAAATTATATCGGTCACCTGCGAGAACCTCAACTATACCCATGCAAAAAATCACGTCGATCCGTCTCTCCGTTGCTGCGTAATTGAAGAACAAACCAATAAACCAACAAAAACACTCTTTGTATTTGTAATATCAGTAGGGAAGAAGAGGTATTAATTTCAACCGATGAACGTTAACGGTTGGACATATTTCTCTTGCAACCATCGCCATAGAACACGATCTTGTGCCGCTTTTATCCTATGGCTTCCAGCGACACGCTTGAGTTCATGTAGTCTTGAAACGCTACTTTTCCCGGAGCAAAGGCACACCTTAGGTCTAGGATCTCAAATCTTAAGGTGTGACAATCCTCTCTCTTAAATCCTCGAGCTATAAATGCTCTTCCATTATATACCACTTCAGTTTCTAGACTTGATGTGTTCTGTGGGTGACTCTGGATCTCTTAATGTCTGATATCATCCCGCAGGGATACTCTGGGTACCAATTATCTGAAAGTTATTCCATTTATCGTATTCGTATTCTATATTAGCGTCAAAGTAAAATAATCCTTGACTGTATTGATTTAAAGGAACAAATTCAGTACAACCGATTTTAATATGGAGCGTTATGGAGCGTATCGTATATGCGCAAACGTATAAGAAATTGAGTTCTAATTCAATGCTGTTATAGTTTATATTACTTTGACGCTAATGTTATTGAATACGATTACGATCAATGGAATAACTGGAATAATGGAATCGCACCTCTGAGCATAGCTCATCAGTCGAGTATTTCTGAGGCTTCATTGAGTTAACGAGTTTCGTACAATTCACAGCACGCTATGTTCGAAGACTCGCATCTATAGACACCTAAGGATTTATAGACGAGCTTGAAGACATATCAAAGCTTACCAATGCCTGAAAGTTTTCCATAATCTCAAATGTATAAAGTCTCTAGGTATCTCTACTCATTTTGAGAGCACACCAGTACCTAGTATAGTTTTTGCAATTCACGAAGGCGAGTGAGCTTTACTTGTGGTTAGGTACTTCGTGTACATGCACATTGCATAAGTGTGTGTGCCTGTCAAAGCCTAGGTGGGAGCGGGCAGGCGCGAGCATTGCGCTCGCTCACACTTATACAGATACGACACACACACAACCATAAGTCACTCGCCCTCGTGAATTGCAAGAACTGTATTGGGCCAATAAGATGATGATAAATTACTACAATTTCGTAGAGCAAATAAGTCTAAAGACTTACATCATTAATCAAGTTGGTGACGAGTTCTTCAGGATAGTTGGGGATGTCATCGCATATGCCAATCTCCCTGCATTCTTCGGGAATCACAGGCTTTTCGAACACCTCGCGCTTGTGGTATTCACTGGGGAATACGAACCTGTCCTCAACTGAAAAATAATAAAACTTTTAGGATCATTATCATCATTAGCAACCCATTAACGGCTCACTACTGAGCGCAGGTCTCCTCTCAGAGAAGGGTTATAGGCCATAGTCCACCACGCTGGCCCAATGAGAATTGGCGGACTTCACACACCTTCGAGAACATTATGAAGAACTCTTAGATGTGCAGGTTTCCTCACGATGTTTTCCTTCACCGTTGAAGCAAGTGATAAGTATTTAATTCCTTAAACGCACTTGACTCCGAAAAGTCAGAGGTGTTTGGAATAAGAGACCACAGTCCTAACCACTAGGCTATCACTGCTTATTGTAAAAAAGCTTAGGCGTCTCGGGACTCCCGGCAGATCTCAGATTTTCAACGATCACCCTGGCGCAGTGGTGAGCGCTGTGGTATTATAACTGGGAGGTCTCGGGTTCGATTCCCGGCGGGGTCAATTGGGGATTTTATAATTTCTGAATTGTCTCTGGTCTAGTCTGCTGGGAGGCTTTGGACGTGGCTAGTCACCACCCTACCGTCAAAGACGTGTCGCCAAGCGATTTAGCGTTCCGGTACGATGGCGTGTAGAAACCGATTAAGGGTATGGGTTGAATGTTCACTGCCATACCCCTTTCATCAGATTGCATTGATTGATCTCAGATTGCATCGTCACTCGCCATCAGGTGGGATCGCAGTCAAGGACTATCTTGTCGCTTCGAGAGCGCACTTTGACTTGGCTTGGATCGGTTAAAATTAGACGCAAATATCTTCTTCTTTATCAACCGATAGACGTCCACGGCTGGACAAAGGTCTCCTGCATGGACTTCCACAGGCTTCGATCTTACGCCGCCTGAATCCAGCTGCAACTCGTTTGATGTCGTCGGCCCACCTAGTGGGGGTCTGGCAGCACTGCGCTTACCAGTGCGGGGTCGCCACTCCAGCACCTTGGGACCCCGTAACTAAGGTGGAAATGAGCGGGCCACATAGTTCGAAGAGACACAATTAATTTATCTTCACATAAATCTATCTCATCTTGAGACTGAGCAGAATAAGAATGAGATCTATAGATTTCAGCCTCAGACTTAGGTGATCGGGCAGCGTATCTATCTATTTAAAAATTACCACCTGTAGCGACTGCTGATGCCAGCGGTTTCGCCGAGAGGCTTTGTGAAAACGTTTTGTACTGGCGTTAGTTTACCAACTGTAGCCAGCGCTTTCGCCAAGAGGCTTTCTGAAAACGTTTTGTACTGGCGTTAGTTAGTTATCCCGTAACCACCGCCAATGACTTGTCCATTGTTAGGCTCTTGTATAGGCTCAGTCAGTATAAATGTAAAGTTAATTAAATATTTAAAGTCAAGGACTAACTTCTTTAGTATTTCCTTTTTTTTTATTCGATGACAAGCTAGTCCTTGACTGCAATCTCACCTGATGGTAAGTGACGATGCAGTCTAAGATGCTAGCGGGCTAACTTGGAAGGGGTATGGCAGTGAACATTCAACCCATACCCCTAAACGGTTTCTACACGCCATCGTGCCGGAACGCTAAATCGCTTGGCGGCACGTCTTTGACGGTAGGGTGGTAACTAGCCACGGCCAAAGCCTTCCACCAGACCAGACCAGAGACAATTCAGAAATTATAAATTGACCCCGCCGGGAATCGAACCCGAGACCTCCCAGGTATAAGGCAAGAGCGCTCGCACCACTGTGCCAGGTAGGTCGTCAAATAATTTAGACAGCGCTACATATAGATTCGTGGGGATTCCATCACCGATACCTCTACATAGCTGAACCATCTCCACATTGGTGACGTGACTTCTCACATGGGTGCCCCGACGTTGCCCACACCAACTTTATTTCATGTCCATTATCAAATCGTGCCTACATGGCGGAAAAAACAAATTTGTATTACCAAGTTAATTCTGCTGTTATTTAGCTCTCGCAATCTATGTATGGCGTGGTTTTGGTCAGCAAACAAAGTTTTTCCAAGTAACTTTTTTCACATCCATTTTGAGTAAGGAATAGATGATGGATGGATGAATAGGACGCAGCAGTGACGCCGCAACGCACTGTGTGTCATCGATTTAGAGACAGCTAAGTTCAATTTTTATTGCCTAATTAGGTTCATTACACATTTGACGTCAATGCCTATGTTGATTCAGCGAGTTATTCGGCAAACACAAACAGTACGGACAGTAGGTACGGTATTTTTAAACGAGCCATGGAACCTGCGTAATAGTCATTAAGCATTATTAAGCAAACGACTGACATATGTGTATGTATTACAATTATTTTAAGAATTTGATGTTTATTTATTTATTTATTTATTTATTTATTTCATATGATACACCATCAATACACTGTATAAGCATTAAAAATATTACATTGCGTTAAGTTTTCTAGTCCTAGTACAGTTATCATTACAGGTGTACACAGCATTAAAAAATTTGTCCGGTTAACAAGTAGCGCAAATATGCGGTAAGTACCTTTACAGTTACAGAAACAGAGAGTTATAAATTACTATAATAATAATACCTAATAATATTGTCAATTGTTGTAATTTTCTTTGGCTTCTTTCGTCTGAGTGAGTTAGCCATGCTGAAAATGTCAAATATTCCCCTCTTCCTTCCATAAAGCGTAAAGCTTGCGTTAGGAGTGAGTACGATAAGAGTGCGTACGGGTGGGAATCGAACCGTCGACTTTTACGTGAGTGTTTAATCATAGGAGATGCCAGTGGTAAAATTTAAAAGGCATCTTTTTAATAGATTAGTAAATGAATCTATCTATGTAGTAAATGATTTTTTTATTACACAGTTCATTTCATTATTATATTATCAATGATATTATTTTTTATTTTTTCATAGATATACGATTTCTGACATTAATATCTAATAATTATGGTATTTGGACATTTCTACTTTTGTTTTTATTTAAACATTTCTTTCAAATTAATTGACACCATATGTAGCTGGTAATAATTAGCTTTTAAATAACTCTAATATTTTGCATGCCTAAATTGAGGCAAAACATGTTTGGTTGGAAATATACGTACTCTACTTAGGTATGCCATATTTTTATTACCAATGTTAAAGCAAATATTTCATTTCATTACTTATTTTTAACACATTGTATATGGCAGCAATTTTTAATATAATTATAATTATTGACCGAGCGAAGCGAGGTCTCTGAGTTTACTAGAGCGATTTGCACTTGTCCGTCCGTCCGTCCGTCCGTCCGTCCGTCTGTCAGAGCCTTATAACTTTTGAATTACTGAACGTAATTACTTCAAATTTAGATATAATATGTAAACCGATGGCCTCCAGCCGAAAATGGCTTAAAAAGTTATAAAAATCTTTATTTCAGGGGGGCTCTCATAGAAGCGAATGCGAAGAAATTTTTTTTTGTTTGCGATTCATAGGTTTTCTGTGTATCATTTTAAAGACAATTTGGAACAGAGTATAACCGTATTTTTTTTTTTTTTTCCTAAAATTGACGAAATGGGGGGCTTCCAAAGTGGCGATTTAATACGCTCGCTTGAAGACGCTCTCTGGGAAAATTTTCTATATATTTTCAAGTTGTACTTATTTTCTTACTTCACTTGTATCCTGTACTTGAACAACAAATACTAAAATTATATGAATATTATAAAGAAACGAGATTATTTAATTTTTAATGAGCATCAGTAAATTTCACATAGCTTCACAATAATGCTAATAGATGGCGCAGTCATTAACTATTCCATTGAACTAGGAGTTACGACTACGATTTATCCCAAAAACAGTTTTGCGTCGACCATTATTATTTAGGTACATAATATAATAACATATTATTCAATTAAAATTATTCTTAAGTTAAATATCATTTTGTATATTTTCTATTCGCGTCGATAGATGACGATTTGTACAGATGCCCCTAACCCGTTTTCACTCGTTAGTACCTACATAATAATTCAATGTTTTCACTGACGTTCCCTAACCTTTACGGGCTACCTATGATAAGTTATGTGATGATTACTGTCAACTTCTTTATCACGATCCTGTACGGGACACCTAAAAGGACATTGGGACGGATGTTAGGACTTAGGATTGTGTTTTGGAGCTACCTACGTAAAGAGACTCCTACATAGGGGATTATTTAGGTATGTTTGGTGAAAACGGGCATAATAATAATAATGTCAGTTTTGGTCGTCATGTATCGATTGAATGAATAATCATGGGATACCGTTACCGCGAGGTCTCAGTTCGGGGCGAACCACTAGTTATTTTAAAAGGTGAACTATGAAAGTTTCTGTTACTCTGGTCTCTGTCTACTGAATGTCCGGGTTGAACATGCTGGTCGTCTATTGTTCGAACTGTCAGAAATTAATTACTTTTGTAGAAAAGAATAGAATAGAAATAGAATAGAAATATTTTTTATTCAAATAAACTTTTTACAAGTGCTTTTGAATCGCCTGACTCTACCACTGGTTCGGAATGCCCTTCCTGCCGAGAAAAACCAGCAAGAAACTCGGCGGCGGTTGCTATTTTCAAAACAAGTTTACAATACAATAGATACTATGCTATGTATGCAGTGTTTCCACAACGAGGGGAAGTTCCAAAATTGCATACCTACTAACAATGCAATATATCTTAAGATGGGCAGACACAAAAGTAGCCCCATTCCCGCCGGTGGAACCCGTTCACGAGCATGACGCATGACCCAGCCGTTGCTTCGCTCAACCATATTCGAGGGAACGTAACAACCCGCATCACACAGATTTATGTTCACATTAATTGCACAAACGTCAGATAATAACAACTAGACGAGTTAAAATTATTTAGCCAGAGCCAGAGCTACAACGCAAAATAATAGTTAAGTAAGTATATGTAGGTAATTCGCGGGCATCAGCAAGCAGATTAATAACTTTAATATTGTTAGTCAAAATTTTGGCCCCGCAGTCGGTGTTCTCGGCCTATACCAACCTCGTTTAGTGACAAAAGGCCTCACAAGTCTATTCAGGATTTTGTACGAACCGTTGGACTTCTGGTTGGCGGCCCTCTCGCCCTCCCGCACGGAGCGGCCCCCCGCTATCTCAGAGGCGTGCGACGATATCTGAAACTGACAACGCAAATATATGACATACATGGAACAAGGAATTACGACTGGTCTTCCTATATTTTCTATGATGAAACACGAGCTTTTACTCCCATGACGTTGCGCGTCCGCGTGGGATTTTTTGGGGAACATTCAAAAACAGTGGAACATGTAGGTAGGTACTTCTTTATCTTCAAAGGACTATGCAAAAAATTGTATGGGAACTGTCCCCACCCCCCAACAGACGTGGCACTATTTTTAATATTATAACCAACTTATAACCATTTTCAATCCAAAAATCATTTGGGGTTTTAAAAAAAAAAAACACGAAAGAAGTACACGCGCGCGACGCAGGCGACAGGCGACGCAAGGGTCCCCCCAGAGGTGGTCAGAGGGAGCGCGGGCAGCGCGCGGCGCGGGTTTTTCTCTGTGTCTCAGAAACGTATCTACATCTTACAAAACAATAGCTTTTTTTGCTCCTGTATGTTCTTTTAATAGTTGTAATTTATATAAACTGGTATCCAAAACGAAGTTTGCTGGGTCAGCTAGTTAATAAATAAAAAATATTTTTAAAAAACCGACTTTAAGCACCCGTGCCACTACAAAGTATATAATTTACTGTTGATTTTTTAAAAACCGCTAGACTTATTTCTATAAAATTTTAATGGGACTACCTGGAAAGTATACCCTATCAAACAAAAAAAGAATTTTCCAAATCGATTCAGGCGTCTTCGAGTAATCGGTGAACATACATAAAAAAAAACCGACGAATTGATAACCGCCTTTTTTGAAGTCGGTTAAAAATGAAGAAAGAATTTACTAAGAAAGGATTTTTTGATTTTACATCCCCGAGGGGATTCAATAGGGGGATTAAATAGTCGCAATGAAAAAAGGTAGGTAGTTAGTAGGGGCTATAAAACCTTGAAAGAAGTTAGAACGTCGGTATAGACCAACGCGGTGGGTTCAGAAATGTCAACGGTTTACCCACTTGCACTGATCTCAACCCGTTGCACTATTGTCATATTATATCTATAGCAAGATTTACGCTTATGAGGGGAAAGGGGAATATTACTCATGGGTGATATTCTTTATAGGTATAATATTATAAAGAAATAACTATAACATTAACATTGCATTAAACTGTATGCCAGCAACTGTTATCTTGCGTTTTAATTGTACGCATATAATGTCCAAGCCGTTAACCGGTCATAAATCTTAATGTAATTATTAGCGGCTGACATCATTTGCGCCAGTATCGCCCGCCGATAAAATACTACGTATTTATAGAAAAAAGGTCAAAATAAATAAACTTTACCTCAGAGATAGTTTGTTGATTTTTCCTTTTAAAGAAATTAATCAGTAGGTATCACGTGATCGTGGATGAGAAAAGACTATTGAAGTTCAAACAACATTTACTCAAGAGCGAGAGTCACAAATCATTAAATACCTAACTCATTAATCATTAGAATGTCTTAAAAAATTCGCTCTCTCTCCTTTTTTTTATACGCTTTTTATTAGCTTCACTTGTATGTTTGTAACAATGTTTGTAACAATGTTTGTAACCGACTTCTTTGGGCGCGATTTTGACCCACTTTAAACGGTCAGATTTTTATTAAAGTGTTACAATAAAACTTATAGCTAAATCTAATTACCTACTATACAAATCCCGCGTGGAATGGTGCCAATAATTAACTGGCTGCATTTCAGCGTTGGACAGCCAGGCTGATCCTTTGCGCAAGAAACGAGCCAGTCCTTCTGTCACCGGATGAGGGAATTAACCGCGGCGAAATGTCTCGTGAAAATTTTTTGTTTCTCTTAGACTCCATGGCCCCAGGGTCTCCACAGCGAGACAAATATGTAACTCCCGATCAGAGAGGCATACTTGCGCAGGATTCAGCCATTTCAGCTGCGGCTCCCGGTCTCGATGATGACTCCCTGATATGACACGGGGCCAATGTGTCGATGCGCGTTGCGTCCCACATTAGAGCCCATCCCCGTTCCCAGGGAATTAGAGGCCCTTCTGGCTACATCATTAGATCCCAGATATCATGTAAGACCCTCTACTTGTTAAGACGAATTAAACTTGCACAAATTTGACGGGGTTACGTCGTTTTATTGCAGAGTTTCGATAGCCATCAGATCAGCTCCATGTTACAATAATATTATGTACATTGTCATCCGATTTCATGATAAGTTCATGCAAAATTTCAGCTCAATCGGAAATCGGGAAGTGGTTCCAATTTAGCTTCCAAGATTTGACCTAAACATACATACATCGTCATATAAATAAAAGCTTGTAAATGCACAATCTCGGAATAAAATTATTATTGACCGAGCGAAGCGAGGTCTCTGAGTTTACTAGAGCGATTTGCACTTGTCCGTCCGTCCGTCCGTCTGTCAGAGCCTTATAACTTTTGAATTACTGAACGTAATTACTTCAAATTTAGATATAATATGTAAACCGATGGCCTCCAGCCGAAAATGGCTTAAAAAGTTATAAAAATCTTTATTTCAGGGGGGCTCTCATAGAAGCGAATGCGAAGTAAATTTTTTTTTTTTTGCTATTCATAGGTTTTCTGTGTATCATTTTAAAGACAATTTGGAACAGAGTACAAACGTATTTTTTTTTTTAAATTTTTCCTAAAATTGACGAAATGGGGGGCTTTCAAAGTGGCGATTTAATACGCTCGCTTGAAGACGCTCTCTGGGAAAATTGGCTATATATTTTCAAGTTGTACTTATTTTCTTACTTCACTTGTACTTGAACAAAAAATACTAAAATTATATGAATATTATAAAGAAACGAGATTATTTAATTTTTAATGAGCATCAGTAAATTTCACATAGCTTCACAATAATGCTAATAGATGGCGCAGTCATTAACTATTCCATGGAACTACTCGTAGGAGTTACGACTACGATCTATCCCAAAAACAGTTTTGCGTCGAGCATTATTATTTAGGTACATAAACTAGTGGTTCGCCCCGAACTGAGACCTCGCGGTAACGGTATCCCATGATTATTCATTCAATCGATACATGATAACCAAAACTGACATTAATTATTATGCCCGTTTTCACCAAACATACCTAAATCATCCCCTAAGTAGGAGTATCTTAACGTAGGTAGCTCCTAAATACAATCCTAAGTCTTAACATCCGTCCCAATATCCTTTTAGGTGTCCCGTACAGGATCGTGATAAATAAGTTGACAGAAAACATCACCTAACTTATAGGTAGCCCGTAAATGTTAGGGAACGTTAGTGAAAACATTGAATTATTATGTAGGTACTAACGAGTGAAACCGGGTTACGGGCATCTGTACAAATCGTCATCTATCGACGCGAATAGAAAATATACAATATTTAACTAAAATTTAACTAAAAAATAATTTTAATTGAATAAAATGGTACAAAAAAAATTACAATACAATTATTGTATTATATTATGTAACTAAATAATAATGGTCGACGTAAAACTGTTTTTGGGATAGGTCGTAGTCGTAACTCGTAGTTCCATGGGAATAGTTACTGACTGCGCCATCTATTAGCATTATTGTGAAGCTATGTTGATGCAATATGAATTACTGATGCCCATTAAAAATTAAATAATCTCGTTTCTTTATAATATTCATATAATTTTAGTATTTGTTGTTCAAGTACAGGATATAAGTGACCTAAAAAAATAAAATCAGTTTGAAAATCCATAGCGGATTTTCCTAGAGAGCGTCTACAAGCGAGCGTATAAAATCGCCACTTTGAAAGCCCCCCATTTCGTCAATTTTAAGGGAAAAATTAAAAAAGAAATATTTTTGTACTTGGTTCAAAATTATCTTTAAAATGATACGTAACAATTTTAAGTAACGCGATAATTTCTTTTTTACTTCGCATTCACTTCTATGAGAGCCCCCCTGAAATAAAGGTTTTTATAATTTTTTATCCAACATTCGGTTGAAGGCCATCAGTTTACATATTATATCTAAATTTGAAGTAATTACGTTCAGTAATTCAAAAGTTATAAGGCTCTGACAGACGGACGGACGGACGGACGGACGGACGGACGGACAAGTGCAAATTCACTCTAGTAGACTCAGAGACCTCGCTTCGCTCGGTCAATAATATAATAACATATTATTCAATTATAATTATTCTTTAGTTAAATATCAAACTTCAATAAACTATTAATTGCTGCATTTTGTATATTATTTTCTATTCGCGTCGATAGATGACGATTTGTACAGATGCCCCTAACCCATTTTCACTCGTTAGTACCTACATAATAATTCAATGTTTTCACTGACGTTCCCTAACCTTTACGGGCTACCTATGATAAGTTAGGTGATGATTACTGTCAACTTCTTTATCACGATCCTGTACGGGACACCTAAAAGGACATTGGGACGGATGTTAGGACTTAGGATTGTGTTTTGGAGCTACCTACGTAAAGAGACTCCTACATAGGGGATGATTTAGGTATGTTTGGTGAAAACGGGCATAATAATAATGTCAGTTTTTTTCGTCATGTATCGATTGAATGAATAATCATGGGATACCGTTACCGCGAGGTCTCAGTTCGGGGCGAACCACTAGTTTATAGTGTACCAGCTTTTTTACATAAAAAAAAGTTGTATACGTAAATAAAAAATACATCGCCGTGTAGTATGAAATTAGTAATTTAAATAATAAACAAGAAGTAATATCTTATCGATCAGAACTTAGACCTAATATCAAAGGTGTACCACAAGGAAGTGTACTAGGTCCACTTCTATTCATTATTTACATAAACGACTTACCGAGCATTACTACATACAACTGTACACTCTTTGCTGATGACATATCTATTGTAATTAAATGTAACAATGATTTGACATACAATTTAGAAATTAATAAAACAATAAATGACACAATTGAATGGCTTACCAAAAATAACTTGGCTGTAAATATTAAAAAAACAATGTATATGCAGTATTATAACAAAAATGGGAAAGGGAAAGATATTAAGGTTCATTATCATAATGAGAATATTAAAGAAGCGCAATTTGTCAATTTTCTAGGAATCACTTTAGATAACAACTTGTCCTTTAAGTCGCATATTGAAAAAATTGTCAAAAAAATTAACCAACATGTATATTATGTCCTCAGGCGCCTATCAAAAACAGTAGGAGAGAAAACGGCGCTGATGGCATATCACGCATTTGTGGTTTCAGCCTTACGATATGGACTAGTCGTATGGGGCAACTCTGTTAGCATAGGTCGTTTATTTATTGGACAGAAGAAGTGTATCAGGGCAATCTGTGGAGCCGGCCCCCTTGATTCTTGTCGCCCTTTATTCAAAAAATTGAAAATTCTCTCGCTCCCATGCCTGTACATTTTTGAGATAAGCCTATTTGTTCAAAAACATATGTCTGATTTCTACCCAAAAAAAAGCCAACAGGTAAATTTCAATACAAGGTATCCTAACAGACTCATATTTCCCTCCTCTAGAACTGCATCTTTTAGCAAAAGTTGTTATAGCATGTCTGTTAAGATATATAACAAATTGCCTAATGATTTGAAAGATTTACCATTAAAAGTATTTAAAAGGAGACTGCATCAATGGTTAATGAATAAATGCTTTTATAGTTTAAAAGAATTTTTCAATACAAAATAAGTTACAAATTAGTTTCTTTTTTGACATTGAATTTATTAATTTATTGACATCATACAGATAATTAAATTACATACTTTTTATATTTATTGTACATTTTATATTTTAATTGCTTTGAATTTCAATTTGGGTACTATAAAATAAGCTAATGGTAGGTAATAAGAAATCTAATTTTATTTTCTATGTATGACTATTATGTGTACTTGAGCCTAATAAAAATTACCAGAACTGTATAAAACTAAAGTATCAAAAATAATTATATTTTGCATGTCAATTGACGAAACATACTGGATATTGAATATTATGTTAACATCTATTACGTACAATGTTTCTTGCAAATAAATACATTTCATTTCATTTCATTTCATTTCATTTCATATGCAGAAAATAAAAATAACAATATTATTATCATATTACGGTTTCACTATCGTTCAAACGATAAAAGTAAAAGTAACGGACAACTTTCTTCCTTCGAATAATGTTACGTGCTCGCGATCATATCAAATGAATAATGACTGACCAGCGACAAATCTTCATACTACCGTGCTGTGATAGATACGGTCTATATTATTATTTATTACAAGAGTATGCAGTGCCTATAATATCGTGTCCACTCGCAGCTCGCGCAGTATAGGAAGATCTGGTTTTATTAAGGCCAGTGGACAAACTTTGGGTCTGGTTAAAAAAATATTCTATCGTTTTATCCAATTCTGTTATTAGTTTGATTTATGTATTTTTAAATTCTCCTGAGATAATTCTACCAAAAGAGGTAACTAGAAGTTTCGCACGCAGCTTTGATTCTCTTTAGTTATCTAATCATGTTGTCTTAATATGTCTTAATGTCGTATGTAATTAATTATTAAATTTGTAACTTTCTATCTAATAAAAGGAAATACTTAAATATAATTATCATTATTATGCCAGAGACCTTTGTCCAGCAGTGGACGTCTATCGGTTGACAAAGAAGAAGAAATATAATTATCATGAAATAAGCTGTCATTAGGTTTATTGAATTTTTATTCAGGCGAATAACCTAAATTCGTAACAAACATTAGTATTCATTAATCGTTTTTTCCGAAATAAGTATACCTATCTATTGGTATTCTTATTTTTTAGTAACTTTTTTTAGGGTTTTTTTGTCATACCTACCTACTTACCTATAACTATTTAATAAGTATAAAAATTATTTTTAAAAAAACTGACTTCAAATACCCGCGCCACGATATAAAGTATATAATTGATTGTTGACTTTTTAAAAACCACTCGACCGATTTCGATAAAATTTAAATGGGACCACCTAGGAAGTATACCCTGTCATACAAAAAAAAAGAATTTTCCAAATCGGTTCAGGCGTCTTCGAGTAATCGGTGAACATACATAAAAAGATTCCGACGAATTGAGATCCTCCTCCTTTTATGAAGTCCGTTAAAAATAGCAAATCTTTGCTATTATATTACTTACCTACAATAGTAAGGATAATAATCTTTAAAGAATCTTTTTATTATAAGTAAACGAATCGTAACTACTTAGTAGTCATAAGACATAAGGCCAACGACCGATCTACTGTAAGTTGCTTGCGGAAATTATCGCGTTTTGTTTTGTCTGCAGTGATGTGACGCATCCCTTTCCGCAACATTTCGATGCTCCAACAGCAGCGTTGGAGCAGAATTGGAATAATGGGAAATGTAAGAATGTACGGCATCCAGGTGGTGTAGAAGTTTAATTGTCTAAGCGATGTAAGGTGTGAAAAGAGAAAAACGAACGTGATAGGTGCAGAAACTTTTCAGAGCACTCGCCAGTGTACAGTCGATAGCCTCTCCTAATAGTCTCTTACGGGTCATTTGACTTGTCACTTGATGATAATAATATGATGTGGGTATAAGATTAAATTAAGTTTTAAACACAACATAAACTTTTATTACCCATTGTTTTGCTACGGTTCGATAACATAATTTTATTATTTGATTCCAAATTTTTTGCCGACTTCTGGCCCACATAACTTTAAGATAAAAACTGTTGTTTACAAACGCAACTAAGAATAATTAAATGCGTACCTACTAAAAGGATTTAAATAAAAAATTACGAAGCTTAGGCGGGTTCTAAGGCCTAGCGCAAACTGCTATTTTAAAATGCTAACCTTGAGACTAGAACTGTTTTTGACAGTTAATTAAGTATATTATTCGAATAGAGTTGTAGTAGTTAAGTTAAAAGTAGAATTTACAGAATCTCTATATACCTAACGTTTTTCAAATGTCCTAATATTCGAATGAAGTTGCCAATTGAATTGGATAAGTTTGATATCAGAAACTGCTCGCGGCATTTGCAGATCTATCTGCGCTGGCCCTAACGCACGTTTATTTATTTATAAAACTGCTTATTATACGGCATTTACACAACATTAATAAATTAATGAGTTTTATTGATTAAAGGTAGAGTCTTGATATCAAAATACCCACGAGTTAACGAAATTTAAATTGGCGTTCTCGAGTGTTTGTAGGTCATTTTCAATATCAAACATTTCAATCGATCGCCGGTCAACTACTAGGCGCAGGTCTATTCTCAAATGAGAAGGGTTTTGGCCATAGTCCACCATCACGCTGGCCAAGTGCGGGTTGGCAGACTTCACACACCTTTGAAGAGTATTACGGAAAATTCTCAGGCATGCAGGTTTCTTTACAATTGTTTCCTTCACCTTTAAAGCACGCTATTTAATTTCTTAAAACGCACTTATCTGAATTTAGGTACATACTTTCAGTCTAGGTATAACAAACTAGCACTCTGCACTTACCAATGAAACCCAAAGAATGCAGTAAAGAACCCAGGCCATTTCTTATTGGTTTATTACCATATTCCGTCCACATACACCTCAGTAAATACTCAATCACTATATTAAAATCATTTTCCCACTCCACTTAGGTATTTACATTATAACGTGAGACGTAAAATGGAACTCAGTCTTGAAATTACACAAGCGTTTACTTCTGTGGCAAAATAACAACTGGTTAAGTCGATAGCGACTATAGCAAGCCGGCAAAGGCTAAATTGTATGCCATTAACACTGACCAGTTTACCTAGACCTGTACTTTTGATTATGACACATCCTTTACCGTCTTCGATGGAGGGGTTAAAAGGGGCGGAGAAGTTCAATACATTTTGGATGTTGACATAATATGACTGTTTTGTTTCCCGATTCTCAACTTTTCAAGTCCATTTACGTTTGGGTGGGCAATTAAAATCGATAGTTCCTTATAACTTATGCCAAATATAGCATTCATTAAAATCCTATATGACCTATGAACATGTCCCCCCAATAGGTCAGTGCGTTCACTTTCCCTGAAGACTGGCGAGCCTTGAGTTTCGGATTTGAGTAATCAGTAAACAGCTGAATTCGTCACCCAAAATCGCGTCAATGAACAAACAGTTGGTAAGCGTAGGTAGTGTTTGACACCTCCATACAAAAGTTAAGATAGAGTACCTACCTACAATTTAATGGTATGAATTAATGTGGTCATATCGAAGGATACTCCGTCGAACTGGACGGCTAAAGTGTCTGAGGTCTTTGAACGTATAGAAGAACACCACGTTAGAAAAAACTTGCTAAAAAGTAAAAACCATCAAGCAACGTAAAAACTGTATACAGGTAGATAGATTACGCAGAATCGGGATAGGACTAGGACGCTTGTACCTGTGGACACAATCGATTCCGTCGAAACTAGCAACCCTAAAATTCTAATTTGAACACGACGGTAAAGCTTTGTCGATGGTTGACAGTTCGCGTTCAAATTAGAATTTTAGGGTTGCTAGTTTCAACGGGATCGATTGTGTCCACAGGTATAATCATAGGAACAGCACTTGCCCATACCTATCCATTGGTAGAACCCGGATGAAATGCCCTTTCCAAATTCCAAAAAATAAAGAGATTGCACAAGCAGACCAACTAGGTGGAAGGGACTTTATTTTATAATACTTATTATCCATTAAAACTTGGTATAGGTAATTATTATAAATAAACCAAAACGCATTAAAGTATTTTTCGATTATTTCTATTCGCGAATCGAATGAAGAAATTCGCTTACAAACTTTAGAACGGCCGTTTGGCTATTTTTTTGTTTATAGATGTTTATACCCGTTAACAGAAAAATTGGAAAGTTGCCAGGAGAATTTTCAAATTTGCAATTTTATCAGCAAAATGCTAGAAGACGGTACTTTCTGGCCCAGAATGTTGTATTCCTAAAATGTTGAATTTTATAAAGTTGAATTCCGCCATTACGTAAACTTACAAAACAATTTAGCGCAGTTTATAATATTTCATTGAAATTTAAACCATTTTTGATTGTAACTTACATTATGCGACATTAAATTTTGGTTGTTTTTTTTTGTTTTGTTTCATAAAGCTCAATTTTTTCTCATTTTTACCATTTTCCAAATGCTTTTAACAAACTCATAAAAAGATCACAGATGCTTACATTATAATAATTTATTAAAATATATTTTATTATCTTATAGTTACCTAATTAAGTGAGTAGTACAGAAAACCCAAACTGCTCTTAAACTACGAGTATGGTATTTAAACCTGTATCTAAGCGACATTACATTGAAAGATTGACCCTACGATAACCCTTAGCTACTTATGTACCTATTGGTGATATTTAGGTTCAATAGTTCAGCACTTAAATAACATAATTTTTGGAAAAGATAATTTGGAATTTTCAATGCATGTCATCTCTACAATTAATATAACTAAGATAAGCGCTTGCTAAAATCGCGCATGAACCCTCAGTTTTTCCGGAATTTAAGGTAGGGCCTAATACGTCACTCTCCAAGTCTTCTACTATCATCATCATTAGCAACCCATTAACGGCTCACTACTGAGCGCAGGCCTCCTCTCAGAGAAGGGTTTTAGGCCATATAGTCCACCACGCTGGCCCGATGCGAATTGGCGGACTTTACACACCTTCTATTATTATTTACATTATCACAGACATTTTCGGAGGTCAAGCTAACTGGTGGCATTTTGAGTGATGACGTACGTCTAAAATGATGACGTACATCCGCTGTATGACTCGAATTAAAATCATAGGTTAAACGCTAAGGTATTTTTGTATCGATAGCAGTATACACGTAGAGCCTTTTACGTCATTCAAAATAATGCATTTATCGGTTGCGAATTGCGATGCCGACTTCAAGACAGCTCCGGGAGCCGGTTACACTAAAAGCCCCGTTTTGCGGAATCGATAACTCTTAATGGGAATTAGTAGTTAACAATTATACCTACAGTTAAATTAAGCTTGGTAGGTATGTGTTAATTTAAATAGACAAAAAAAAAGTTAAAAAGTTTTTAATTAATTAATTTTACAGAAAAACATTCTGCAAATGCACAAGATGACGGAGAAACTTAACCCATATCGTACACTTTAAGTAGGTATACGAAATCGGTCCGGCCAAAAACAGTTGTTCGCGCAATGTTCTCCTGAAAGAGTAAGACATTTTCCATAGAATATAATGCAAACATAACCGCGATGAGGGTTATAAAGGAAATTGGCCAATTCCATAGAGTTTCTGACTCAACTGAACGCCCACGTTCACGAATCAAACTTCTCATACTTGTCCTAGAAAACCAGACTAACAAAAATTAATCAATGTCTATCAAATAAAGTTGGGAGAAAAAAGATATTCACTTGTATTGCCATGTAACGGTTATTTATAATGTGTAATTGTGATCCCCATCTTCTAAAAATATGGGGTTTACACAGAAAAATACTCTGAAAAATATTAATTAAAATTATATGTTTTCTGAATCTAAACGGTTTTTAAAAATGCTGGGTCAAAATTTGCCAACCTCCTTTTTGCACTTTTTGACTTCATGGTTGAATACCAGGTCCCAACCCTCAACCCTGATGATGCAGGGTACTGCACTCCTAAGCCGTTGGGATTTAGGTACTGTTGACGGTAAATTGCGATTCGTCGCTTGAGTCAGCTAGTATAAGCTATTATAGGTAGGTAACAGTTAACTAAACTAATAACCTGACTCGTACCAGCTTCCCACGATGTAGACCAAGAAGGGTGTTATATAGGTACCTCTACCTACCCTCACAGCCGTTACAGATAGTGATGGGATTTCGGCCTACTTTTCGGGGGATCCGAGGTTTGAATAACATCATCATCATCTTCAACATCAATTGGATAAATCAGATATTGGATCGGCCAATCAGAGGCGATTGCAATCGTTAGCACTGTATCAATCATTTCTAGAGAATCACTAGATCACTAGACACGAGTCATAAGCCACTAGCAGTAGATAGTGAGAGTCAAACAGGTTGCAAGATTCGCACTTTCACCCTACTCGAGGTGGCGGGTATAACTTGTCTAGTCGGTAGATATTATTTACAAAAAAACCGGCCAAGTGCGTGTCGGGCCACGCGCAGTGTAGGGTTCCGTAGTTGAAAGTCTCAACATACATTTTGAGTTCCATGGTTTAAATACTATAATATACTACAAAATATGCAACTTACACTACGTGTAATATCTAACTTAGAAAAACCGATATAACTCTTTCACTAATGAACCCTACTTAGCCGTGATAGTTTTCCTTTAAAATTCATTATATATACTACTGCTGTGAATTTTTTCTTGTATCCTATATACAACCATTTAGCTGGCAGAGGGGGGGGACACTTGACTCTTATAAAATTTAGCACTTTAAAATATCATATTTCACAAACGGATCCCTGAATTGAAAAATGGTGTTCGCACACCCACAACGCTTTTAAAAGACCTATTCAACGACATCCCACACTATGGGATAGATGAGAAAAAAAAATTCATCCCCACTTTACATGTAGGGGAGGTACCCTAAAAAAAAATATTTTTCACAATTTTATTTCACCACTTTGTCGGCGTGATTGATATTTATACCCTTGTCAAATTACAGATTTCTAGTACCAATAGTCTCTGAGCTAAACCGCGGACAGACAGACAGACAGACAGACAGACAGACAGACGGACGGACATGGCGAAACTATAAGGGTTCCTTGTTTACTACGGAACCCTAAAAAAACGATTCTGTCAATCCTTATTGCTAGTCAATCTTACTATCCTACTAAAACTAATCCTTTTAAATACGAAAGTTTGTGAGGATATATGGATGGATGATTCTTTGGACGGTTTGAATGTTTGGATGGATGGATGTTTGGATGGATGTTTGTTACTCTTTAACGCCACAACGAATGAACCGATTTGGCTGAAATTTGGAATGGAGATAGCTCATACCCAGGATTAAAACAAAGGCTACTTTTTATCCCGGAAAATTTCAGAGTTCCCGCAGGAATTAAAAACCTTAACCCACGCGGACAAAGTCGCGGATATCTTCTAGTGATATAAATACTTAAAAATATAATTGTTACTACGTAGTATCATAAATCTGATAGCGTGTTTGTTTGTTGGTTTGTTGGTTTGCCCTGCAATCTCGTCGCAACGTAGCAACGGATTGACGTGATGTTTTGGATGGATTCCTCTAGTTAAGGACCTGGCGATGGGATCTTTTTATCCTGGAAAATCAAAGAGCTCCCACGGGATTTTAAAAATTAAAACCACGCAGACGTAGTTGCGGGCATCAGCTAAGTACCACATTATAATTTCTGCATCTCAGTGGCGATGGAGTTGAGCTACGCTCGGAGTATCCCTGCGGGCTGCGAGATCAAATCGGCAATGAAGATCCGTAGAAGAACCAAAATAGGGTATTTGACTATATTAAAAATATCGTTTCATCTGGTGTCATCCTAAAAGATTATTATCTAAAAACATTATTCCGTACGACAAAACTAAAAAATAAAGCTTTATTTAATTAGAAAACATTAATTAAAATTGCTATAATTCTGGCCATGTTCACGAGATCGAAAACGTTCTTGAATCTCGAATGACGTCACAGTTCACGCTATGTTTGGGCTTTGGAATTGTCATTGAACTGTGTGTGAACTGTGACGTCATATAAACAAATGGAACGTTTCCGCGGCAATTTATTTTTTTGAATTTCTCGAATTTTACGAAAAATACTGAAAATTATGCCGAAATATACGTTTTGTTAGCTTCAGCATAGGATTATTAACAATTTAATATGATTTTCTAAAAGTAGTCAAATACCCTATTACCGACATAGCTCAGCGAGTCGCAAAGCTGAAGTGGAAATGAGCGGGGCACAAAGTTCAAAGCACAGATGGTCGTTGGCCCCCCCACTAGGTGGATTGACATCAGACGAGACACAGGGAACCACTGGCGGCGCCAGACCGAGGCCTGTGGAAGTCCGTGCAAGATACCTTGATCCAGCAGTGGACGTCTATCGGTTGATAAAGAACGAGAAGACATTTCTGCATTAAGTTCTTTGAATTTCTTACACAGCCTTATTTTCATACATTTCCTCAAATCTTGCGAACATTATTTTTCAGCTACTGAATAGATTCGCATAGAACTTAGGTGACTTATTCCCCTGATTCCCAAAATACGTAAAATACAGGTTCCGACACCATAATCCTGATGCTGCAAGGGAACAGCCCTTCAAATGCACGAGGATTAAGGGTCTGTCGATTATAATAAATTGATTTGTAGATTATTGAAGTGCTGATTACAATTCCTCAATTCTGGTGCTGTAGTGGTTATCCAGCCATAATATTAGTATACACCGAGCTCTATTTGAATATGCATCAATTTAGGTATAATCTATACTAATATTATAACTTAGAGGAAAGATTTGTTTGTACCGAAAAGGCTCTGAAACTACTGGACCGATCTTAACCATTTTTTCACCAATAGAAAGCTTAGTTATTAGGAAGTAACATAGGCTATAATTTATTTTCATAAAAATTAGAGATCCTTAAGAAAATTGCAATAATGTAACCCAAAGTAGCAAAATTTTGCCTGTAAAATGCATTATGTGGCGTGTGCTGAGAAAACTATTGATGAGACATAAAAATTATGTACTACATGATTAAAGTACGCATTATTTTCTACAAAAAAGTTCACGCAGAAAAATAATATAATACCTATCTAACTATCAGTCACAATAATAGCTTTTGTGTTCTTAAATTTAAATCGCCTTTATTATAGTAGTATTAATTCTTCCTTACTAATACATATTATTATAAATGCGAAAGCGTGTTTGTTTGTTGGTTTGTCCGTCAATCACGCTGCAACAAAGCTACAGATTGACGTGATTTATTGGATAGGTATTAGGTATATTTGAGAACCTGGAGGGTGACAGGCATCCCGGAAAATCAAAGGGTTCCCGTGGGATTAGAAAAACTAAATCTACGCGGACGAAGTCGCGGGCATCAGCTAGTTTAATATAAATACATTACACACATGTATCCCTCCTCCCATCCTCTTCCCCCCCGACTTTCAACCGGTGTGGACGTGTCGTACAGATAGCTGACTTCAAATTGTGAAATAGTACAAAATTTATAAATATTTTTACCAGCAATTATATTACTTATACAGTGCAGTGGAAAAAGATCACAAAGTGAAAGGATTTCGAAATACTTACAGGTATTTTAATACAAATCAAGCTTGAAATCCGATATTGTTCCTCTTGACCCCGTTTGACGGTACCTAAATCAACTACATATTTTGGAATTGACCGCCAATCGTACCTACAAGGCGCCAATCGTAACAACAAATTGTCGAAGGTTCGTTTGCACGACGACACTATTTAATACACGTCGTGTTAACACTCAATTATTAGTGCTACATTAGAAATGGATACCGGAATGGATAGATCATTTTCGGACTCGGATATTCACGTGACAGGTACACAATCGGTCATAACGCCACCTAATTTTCAATCTCTGCGGAACAAAAGAAAAAGAGACGAAGATATTGCCCAGGAGCTTATCAATTTCAAGGAGGAAGTGAGAAAAATGATTTTAACTCTAATGACAAGTCAAGATAATGAATTTAAGAAAAATGCATCTACCCTCAAAGAAATACAGCGAACTAATACCAATATTGAGAATTCGGTGGCATTTCTGACTGCTCAGAACGAAGAATTTAAAGCCAAAATTGAGAAATTGGAATTGCAGGCTAATAAAGACAGGAAAGGAATTATATTATTCTTTTGGAGGAAAAAATTGAAGACTTACAAACAGGAAGTAGGAAAACAAATTTTGAAATTAAAAATGTCCCAAAAAAATTAAACGAAACAAAAGAGGACTTAATTGAAATGGTCAACTGTTTATCTAAATGTGTTGGTAGCAATATCACAACAACTGATATAAAAGATATCTATAGAGTGCGCAGTAAAAGAGAGGGAATATTAAATACACCTATTGTTGTAGAGACTTCGTCTACTTTACTGAAGACAGATTTGCTAAGGATGTGTAAAAACTACAATATCAAACATAAATCAAAACTGTGTGCAAAAAATCTTGGGTTCCGTACTTCAGAAGACACGCCCATATTCATCTCTGATCAGCTTACTCCCAAAGGATCCCGCCTCTATTTTCTAGCACGTGAGCTGGTAAAAACGAAAGCATACAAATTCTGTTGGACAGCTTATGGTAAAGTTTTGGTAAGGAAGGATGAAAACTCCCCCATCGTCGCAATCAATAGCGAGGCTCAAATCACCCATCTGCTGAAAGGAACGTGACTATGTCTGGTGGAATTTTATATGAAACATACTTTCTTTAGTCATTTTAACGTGACTCTGCTAATTTTACTTACCTTAACTGTAATTTTAATGTTAATTTCTGATTCTACAAATACCTACACTTGGGATATAATAATATGTTTTTACCTCTCAAATACACACACACATTATAGTAATAATATCAAGTCTTATTCAATAAACACATTATGTATATTTTACATGAATTACACTGACATGACTTCATACATAAAAAGCTACATTATATTATCATCAACATCATTTTTTACGTGCAACCTGGTCATATTTCCAATACTCACCAATATTACATTAATACGTCATTCATGCAGACACATACACACAATATTTAACACAAGTTTTGATAATAACCTGAAAAGTAAAAATACTCTAAGCGTAGCTTATTTTTACAAGTTGATCACGTACTTCCAACTAATAAACTTTTTAATTTTATCGAATATTTACTATTTGAGATTTATTTGCAGTTCTTCGAATATATATCATTATGGATAGCTCTCTTATTACTATGAATGAATTAGATGATATACAAGTTGGTCGGGCAATTAATTGTAATATTGAGGACTTAATGCAACACATACCTGTTAAAAATAAAGACTTAACTATTATCTCACAAAATATAAGAAGTATATATTGTAACATGCAAGACTTATATTTAAACCTTAATTTATTAAAATTTGATGCAGATATTATCATCCTAACTGAATGTAGACTTAATCCTTGTAAAGTTATTCCAAATATTGTGAACTACACTACACATGCAACAACCAAACATATAAACCAAAATGATGGCGTTGTAGTGTACGTAAAACATGGTATTGCTGTTATGTCTGTTAAAGAAATTAATCTACAACTTGCATCATGTATACAAATAGACTTATGTGACTGCGTAATTCTAGGGGTATATCGTTCCCCTTCCAATACTAACGCTGAGCAATTTATTAATTCGCTGAATTTACATCTAGAAACTATAAAGACCTGTAAAACTATCATATTAACTGGGGATATTAATATAAACCTAATAGCAAAGGAAATGGAACAAGCTTATAAGCGTAACAATAGACTAAACTATCTTAATATGTTATCGGTACATGGTCTAATGACAGGTCATACCCTACCAACTAGAGAAAGTAATTGTCTAGACCATTTTATGATAAAACTTGATAAAAATAAATTAACTACACAAATAGCTGTTCTAAATACAACTATTACAGATCACTTTATGGTATTCCTTAGTTTGACTTCACCAACTAAATATAAAGTAAATCATAAAGTAAAAACTATTACAAACTTTGACGCAGCACTTGAGAGCTTGTCACATAAAAATTTATCACAATTATTACTCTGTTATGACCCACACCTTGTAACAGATAAATTAATAAACAGTATAACTGAATCGTTAGTTGAAAATACCAATATTTTGAAAGTTCCTAAAAGTAAACGTGTGATAAAACCATGGATTACTGATGGTATTTTGAGGTGTATAAGAAACAGAAATAAAATGCAAAAAAAAGTCCGATTAGATCCGCATAATGAAATTTTGAAAATAAGCTATAAAAGATATAGAAATTTTTGTAATAATTCAATTAAAAAATTAAAACGCAACTATGAAAAAAAGCAGCTGGAAGCGTCACTTAAAAATTCAAAAATACTATGGCATAATATAAAATCATTCACTAACATGAGTAATAAAAAATCCGATAATACACAATTACTAAATATAAAATCTTCTCCTACTGAGTCAGCCAATTACATAAACAATTATTTTGTCAATATTGGTAAAACGTTAGCAGAAACCATTAAAAGGGGAAATTCGTTGGATACTGATGTGATACATAAGAACCAGTTAAACTCCTTTGGCTTGCTGGATACTGACTATAGTGAAGTGAATAATGTGATTATGAATCTTAAGACCAATAGTGCCCCTGGTTGGGATAATATTCCTTCTGAGTTCCTTAAGCTAGCTAAGATGCAGGTGGTTCCTATTATCTGTCATTTAATTAACCTTTGTTTTAATAAAGGTATTTTTCCCTCTCCGCTTAAAAGATCCAACATAACTCCTGTTCATAAGAGTGGAGACAGAGAAGATGTAAATAATTACCGACCAATCTCTGTTTTACCTTCAATTTCAAAAACAATGGAAAAGATAATGAACATGCGGTTGCTGGATTATTTGAACAAGTACCAGCTTCTGTCTGAATCTCAGTATGGTTTCAGGCATGGAAAATCTACAGAAGATGCAGTCATAGCACTAACCTCGTTTATTGATAAACAACTTGACAGTGGTAAAAAATGTTTAGCTTTATTTCTCGACCTTAAAAAGGCATTTGATACCGTCTCTGTCCCCATTCTTGTGAAAAAGTTAGAAAATCTTGGCATAAGAGATGTCCCTTTGGCTCTGTTTAAGGACTACCTCTGTGGTCGCACGCAGAGAGTGAAAATTGGGAACTACACTAGCCAGGACCTCAATATCTCTTATGGTGTACCACAAGGTAGCGTTTTAGGACCTACGTTGTTTTTAATTTACATAAATGAGCTCTGTAATTTAGAAATAAAAAATGCCAAAATCTTTTCTTATGCAGATGATACTGCCATCGTCTTTTCGGATTCTACGTGGGATAAAGTTAAAAAAGCAGCTGAACTAGGACTTGCAAGGGTCGCTCTTTGGCTGAGGACTAATTTACTAACTCTTAACACGGAAAAAACAAATTATATTTGTTTTTCTATTTACAATAGCTCTCAGCCGAAAAGTAACTATTGCATTACATTGCATGCTACAGACTGTAATGGTACTTGTGATAATTGCTCCAGCATCAACAGAGTAAATTCGATTAAATATTTAGGCGTTATTATAGATCAGAGACTTTCATGGCAGGGTCAAATAGAAGCATTAAGTGGTAGGATACGTAAACTCATTTGGATTTTCAAAACTCTCAGATACATAGCTCCCAAAACCCTATTAAATAAAATTTACCTTGCTCTAGCACAATCCATACTAAGCTATTGCATTCCAGTTTGGGGCGGTGCGGCTAAAACAAAGTTCATTGATGTAGAGAGAGCTCAAAGATCTTTGCTAAAGGTTATGTATCAAAAACCTTACAGATTCCCTACACACTTGCTTTACTCAAATAGCCAGATTTTAACTGTTAGACAGTTATATATTTTACAAACTATTTTAAAAGTACACAAATCTACTAATTTCGAACCTAAATTTGAACCTACTATCATACGCAGAAGACGGAAACTAATTAATATCATCAACGTGTCTCCATCAAAAACGTCATTTTCTCGCAACCAGTACACCAAAAAATCTGCACACTTGTATAATAAAATTAACAAAATTCTCAATATTTACCCCAACAAACTATGCGAAGTCAAAAAAAGGCTGACTGAATGGTTAAAAACGAAAAACTATGAAGAAACTGAAACGCTTTTAGAAATATTATCAAAAATATTTTAAGGTTATTATCGTATATATAAAAAAAAAAAGAATACACACACACACACACACACACACACACACACACACACACACACACACACACACACACACACACACACACTCTCACCCACACACACACTCACTCACACACACACACACCACCCCACACACACTCACGCATATACGTGCACATTTGTATACACATATGCACTCACCATTACATGCTTGTTTAATTTTACGAATTTTATTTATAATTTAGAAATTTCAATGTATATTTTATGATAAGTACCAATAAGTAAACATTGTTATAGAAGAGCGAGACCACCTGATACAGGTATTTCAATATACTTAAAAGGTGGTCTCGGCCCCTAAAAACCTGATGTGTAAATTTTTTTAAAGAAATAAAATTATTATTATTCGAAGCGAGGTCTCTGAGTTAGCTAGAGCGATTTGCACTTGTCCGTCCGTCCGTCCGTCCGTCTGTCAGAGCCTTATAACTTTTGAATTACTGAACGTAATTACTTCAAATTTAGATATAATATGTAAACCGATGGCCTCCAGCCGAAAATGGCTTAAAAAGTTATAAAAATCTTTATTTCAGGGGGGCTCTCATAGAAGCGAATGCGAAGTAAAAAAAAAATATCGCGTTACATAAAATTGTTACGTATCATTTTAAAGATAATTTTGAACTGAGTACAAAAATATTTTTTTTTTAATTTTTCCCTTAAAATTGACGAAATGGGGGGCTTTCAAAGTGGCGATTTTATACGCTCGCTTGAAGACGCTCTCTAGGAAAATCCGCTATGGATTTTCAAACTGATTTTATTTTTTTAGATCACTTATATCCTGTACTTGAACAACAAATACTAAAATTATATGAATATTATAAAGAAACGAGATTATTTAATTTTTAATGGGCATCAGTAATTCATATAGCATCAACATAGCTTCACAATAATGCTAATAGATGGCGCAGTCAGTAACTATTCCCATGGAACTACGAGTTACGACTACGACCTATCCCAAAAACAGTTTTGCGTCGACCATTATTATTTAGTTACTTATTATAATACAATAATTGTATTGTAATTTTTTTTGTACCATATTATTCAATTAAAATTATTTTTTAGTTAAATTTTAGTTAAATATTGTATATTTTCTATTCGCGTCGATAGATGACGATTTGTACAGATGCCCGTAACCCGGTTTCACTCGTTAGTACCTACATAATAATTCAATGTTTTCACTAACGTTCCCTAACCTTTACGGGCTACCTATAAGTTAGGTGATTGATGTTTTCTGTCAACTTATTTATCACGATCCTGTACGGGACACCTAAAAGGATATTGGGACGGATGTTAAGACTTAGGATTGTATTTAGGAGCTACCTACGTTAAGAGACTCCTACTTAGGGGATGATTTAGGTATGTTTGGTGAAAACGGGCATAATAATAATGTCAGTTTTGGTTATCATGTATCGATTGAATGAATAATCATGGGATACCGTTACCGCGAGGTCTCAGTTCGGGGCGAACCACTAGTTAATTTATTGTTGATATTATAAAAACCGCTCGACTGATTTCGATAAAATTTATATGGGATCACCTGGGGAGTATACCCTTTCAATCAAAAAAGAGAACTTTCCAAATCGGTTCAGGCGTTTTCGAGTAATCGGTGGACATATATAAAAGAAAAAAAAAAGATTCCGACGAATTGATATCCCCTCCTATTTTTAAGTCGGTTAAAAATAAAAGGCTCACACATCTTATTAAGCTATATTTTATTTACTTATTATTAAAAAATCGAGCTCATTGAGAAGAGAAACGTTTGGAATGTATCTTTTCTCGGGGGACTAATCACTGTTGTGGAAAGTTAAGTTTTGCCGAAACACGAATGTATCAACACTTACCGTTGATGACTTCTGTTGTTTTCTATGGGGTACCCCAAATCTTGAGTCCATAGGCCTTCGGCTGGTTTGTGCACTGTCTGGCTATCTCCAGAAGAAATTTGGTTATGTAGATTCGCGCCGCGCCGAATTGAGAAAAGGGGCGGTTACGTCGGTTGTAAAGAAATGTAATTCGAGTCGTCTTCGTCGTACCGCCGCGCCGTGAGTACACACTGTCATAAGTGTCAAGCGAACTGAAGTTGGCGTGATTTGCGTTCGGAATTAATGGTGTGAAGATACATCCGTTTATTTAGAAATTGAATTAGAATTTGGAAAAGTAATGCAAAGAAAATTATTTGTGTTGGCACACATAATGAAAAAATGAAAAACTGATGTCCTACGGAACATGCCGCCGACCTTAAAATAACTAGCTTATTTTAAAGGGAAAAATACATTATACTAATAAAACTTAATGAATATTAAAAAAAAAGAAAAGAGAAATAGAAAATTGAATGTTAATCTATAGGCAAGGGACATACCTTGACTACAGGCCTTTTGGTGAGAGTATTACCCATGCGAACAGTTTCTCGAGCTGATAAAATCCAGTAATTCTGAGAAATTAAAAATTGTAATGTTTGTGGTCCAACGTGTAGATGAATTTTATGAAAATGATCAATCAGCAAATTAGTAAAGACATAATTTTTAGGTAAAATTATTTGATGTTTAGCATCATAAGGAATGTTAGCGTTTTGTATCCTCCCGCCGACCCTGAGAAGTCCAGCGTTATCTAGAAAAGGTTTCAACTTTTGCAATTGATTAGAAAAGTTTTCGTTATTTTTTAAGTGTAAAATATCTTCTGAAAATTGGTCATTCTGTACCAGTGTTAATACTCGTTGGAGAGCAAATTTGGTTTCGTGGACTGTAATTTGATTGGAAGGATAGGATTTGGTTTTTCGACATTTATGGTAAAATCGGAAACACAAAGATACTACACGAAGTAAAACAGACAGTGATGAAAATCTTTCCAGAAATTGTAACTTCTGAGGTTCGTTTTGGGACACCAAGATATGCTTACGACGTTCTTCATCTGTTTGCAGGTCTATATGAGATGTAGGCCAGTCCTGCTGAGGCAGTTTAAGCCAAGACGGACCGGTGAACCATATTTCATGATTCAATTGCGAAGGCATAACACCTCGAGATGCTACGTCAGCAGGATTGTCTGCTGAACGGACATGCCGCCACTGTGAAGCTGGTACACGACTTGTTATTTCAGTAACACGGTTGGCTACATATGTACGCCATTCGTGAGACGGGGATCGGAGCCATGCAAGAGTAATCGAAGAATCACTCCAAGCAAAAACATTTTCGAAGGGTAGGATG
Organism: Oeneis ivallda; assembly: GCA_029955525.1. NCBI lineage: Eukaryota > Metazoa > Arthropoda > Insecta > Lepidoptera > Nymphalidae > Oeneis > Oeneis ivallda. The sequence continues at coordinate 22,271,057 of JARPMR010000012.1, forward strand.
TTTCCATAGGTTATAAGTACCTTTTCAATAAGTTTCGATACTAAAACAGGACCACATAATTCCAAACGTGGGAGGGTAATCCTTTTAAGTGGTGACACTTTAGTCTTTGCAATAATAAGAAATGTATGAATTTTGTCTGTGTGATCAGTCACACGTAAGTAGACGCGACCAGCATATGCCTTTTCCGAGGAGTCGGAGAAGCCGTGAATTTGAATTTCCTTATATGAAGGTCGAAGAATGTGTCGAGGCAAAGAAACATTTTCAAGCAGTTTAAATTCTGAAATAAAATTAGCCCATAATTCGCATATGCTTTTAGGAGGCTGTTCATCCCAGCCTACACCAGAAATCCACAGTAGTTGAATTAAGTGTTTTACGAGCAATATTATTGGACTAAGAAAACCCAGTGGGTCGTAGATTTTGGATATCTCGGACAACATAATACGTTTAGTACATTTGTGTGAAGGCACATCAACATGATAAGAAAATGTATCTGTTTTAGGATTCCATTGGAGTCCTAAGATCTTAACGGAAGCATCATCATCAAGGCCAGACAGAATTATGGCATTGTCATTACTACGACTATCTCTGCTAATAGTGGACAAGAATTCTGTACTATTAGAAGTCCATTTACGAAGTTCAAATGTTCCTGCTTTGCAGAGAGCAGTGAGCTCGCGCTGTAACAGTAAATCTTCCAGCGTAGCCGCTCCTGTAACCACATCATCTACAAAAACATCATTGAGTAAGACTTGTGATGCAAGGGGAAAGGATGATGCTTCATCAATGGCTAGCTGGTGAAGTGTTCGTAATGCTAAGAAGGGTGCGGATGCAACGCCAAATGTGACTGTGCATAAGCGATATTCTTGAACAGGATCACTAACACATTTTCGCCAAAGAATTCGTTGAAAGTCTCGATCTTCGTTTCGAATTTGAATATAACGATACATCAATTTTATATCTGATGTGAAGACAATGTTATGTAGACGATATTTCAACAAAACTTCTATGATATCTTGTTGGGGCTTTTGTCCAATTAAAAGGTTATCGTTAAGCGAACGTCCAGACGTCGTTTTACAAGAAGCGTCAAAGACCACTCTGACCTTGGTCGTTGCAGAAGATTTTTTTACCACTGCATGGTGTGGGATATAGTAAGGTTTTGCGCTAGTACTTGAAGAGTTTTGAACAAGTTCCATGTGACCCATGTCCACATACTCTTGGAGGCATTGAACATATTCTGCTCGTAAAACAGAATTACTTGAAAGTTTAGATTCAAGTTTATGAAGTCGCGAAAGTGCGATTTCAGGGGAATCACCTAGCGGAGGTGCATTATCTTTGAATGGGAGAGACACAGTATATTTACCAGTTGAATCTCTCGAGTGTGTGTTAACAAAAATTGATTCGCAAAGAACTTCCTCTTTGGTGAGAGGTTTCGTTTCAGGTACAGACTCAAGCTCCCAAAATTTTTGTAGTTCCATATCTAGTTGATATGTGCTCACGTTTACACAAATTTGGGTCGCAGGTGCTATTTTACCATTGAGAAGATAGCCAAAAATACTGTTTATCGCCACAGGCGTACCTTGTGGACCTTTGATAATGTTGTGAAGTAGGATACGGTCAGTATAGTCAGCTCCTAACAATAATTCAATAGGTCGGGACGAACTTAAATCAGGATCAGCTAAAGGCAAATTGTGTAAATGGGAAATATTTTCGAATGACTTAGGAATTGTAGGGATATAACTGGTAATTCTGGGCAAAACGAGCGCTTCAATAAAAAGTTTGGGTTCTGTTCTATTGTATGGTGTTATTTCGCACATTACATAACCGCGAGGTTGATTATCTTTGTCACCTATACCTGTAACAGTTGCGCTTGGAGAAGTTCGAAATCGTTTGAGACCCAGTCGCTGAGCACAAGACTCAGTAATTAAAGTTGCCTGTAATCCCTGGTCAACTAGCGCACGTATAATATTTGGACAGTGGACAGAATTCGAATTGATTGGATTAATATTGATTAAAGCTGTGGTTAGAAGAACCGTCGAATAATTCATAGTATTTTCTGGATACTGAGGAACTTCAGTGAGTAAGTCATGCGTCGAATTACTGTTGTTTTCATGAATGGACGTGTGATGGCGCTGTGAGCAGATTCTACAGCTGTATTTAGAGTAACAGGTCCCAGATTTGTGCCCTAAGCAGTTCTCGCAAATCTTGTTTTCTTTAATAAACTTCAAGCGCTCACTCAAATCTAAATTATTAAAAGAGTCACATTTACTCAATATATGAGCTTCATCTTGACAGTAACAACAAGTACGTTTAGTTGTATTAGCAGAACTGTGAAAAGTCACTTTGCGTGTAGGACGTGTAGTATTCGCATTGTAATTATTTTTAGTATCAGAAAGCGCACGAGAAAACGCAGGTCGAGCAGAACTAGTATCAGGAAGCGCACGAGAGAATGTAGGACGAGCAGCAGTAGGAGGCTGGCGCGAGGAACTAGAAGTAGTTGCAACGGGTGCCCTGTCCCTAGCAGCTGACATCACTTCTAACGCGGATAATTCCTTGTCAAGAAAATCCAGCAAGTCGCTGACCGGCGGAATCTCGCTTGACGATTTTAACGATAATTCAAAACGTCTGCGAATACTGGGAGTTATTTTACGGAGTAAAATATTCAAGAGTGGGAAACTCCATTCTAAAACTGGTAAATCTAGCGATTTTAAAGCGGTTAAATTTTCATGGCATATATTTAGAATATTTTTTAAACTTTGTTGTAAGTATTTATCATTAACGGATGGTGCATCAAAAATCTTATCAAAGTGTTTAGTTGCAATTATTCTCTTATTTTCGTAACGATTTATCAAGATTTGTAAAGCATTTGAATAGTTTGAATCAGTTACCGGAAATGATTTTATAAGGTTCAATGGTTCATCACGCAATGACAACAATAAATACCTAAAACGTTGAACATCAGATAATTCCTCATTATCATGGACTAAAGATTTGAACAAATCAAAGAATGCATTCCATTCAGTAACATCGCCGCTGAATGTAGGTAGCGAAATTGTAGGTAACTTTATCTTCGGTGAATGACTATGACATAAAGGAGGTGTTACATTAGCCATACTATTTTTTCTGATATTAATTTTTAAATTGTCCAATGCAACTTGAACGACGTAATATAAGTTATCGAATTTGTCACGAATGGCTAATTGATCTTCCTGGTTAAACTCACCTTTTTTTGCTAAATTTTTTTCAATTTTACCTTGAATAGCATGAAATTGTTTTTTAATGGTATTTAGGTCCCTTGAACGAACTCTAAACTCTGCTTCATTATCAATGCAATCAGCCATGCGTTGAATACTATTTAGAGAAATTTCTCTCTCAAACATTAATTGAACTACACTAGCGGCACGCTATGATGGCCGGTTTGACACATTACAATAGTGATGTGGAAAGCTATCAAAGCTATCGATGCCTACGACTGGTTTTGCTCGTTTTCTCTTTTTTGGTGTGTGAAGTTTATTTTCTTCTGTGCCAGTCTCGCCATATTTTTTTTTAGTTATCCGTCTAACAGTTCGTTGTCCAATATTAAGCGCATCAGCTACGCGTTCAACCACTGACGTTATAGGTAAAATTGGCCCTCCATTTTGAGCTTCACGATCGAAATAGTTACGAAGGCGTATTACGAACTCACGTGTCTGACTATTTAGAACAGTTCTCTGCGTACGTTCGGTCATATCGACGAAATCCACAACAAAGGGCTTGAACAGAGTCCAAATTAACGAGCAAGGGTCAACAGTAATGCAGTATCAATATTTGAAATCCAAAGCCAGGTCAAAACTATATCACAATCGCATAGCACTGACAGTTTATACTTTTCGAAGCAACGTCAATTCGAAACTGCTTTGTTTTGCATTGAGCATTGACGCGAGTTTGCCGGAGGTAGTAGTTGTGCTAGCCAGCGATCCTATGTGACGATCGTATTAGATTCCATTTTTAAAAATTTTCAATTTAGAAAACCAAATGCCGAGTTGTGGTATATATCATATAAAAATAAAAATTTTACCTTTTGTATGAAACAGCTGATATTTTTTTGCGATTTCAGAGGTTTGTCCACATAGTGAAAATTGTTCATATTCACAAGTACATTCACCCCTTAAATGGTGCAAACTGATTTTTCTACACTTGTATACATTTTAGAAATCAATTTAATAAATAAATTTTGAGTCCTAAACCTAAAACTACATTCGATAAAATTTATGAATCTCTGCACATCACTATCGTCAATAAAGTAATACAATTATTTCCTTCAAAGTCGTTATCAATTAATACGGAACTTCATGAGCGGACAAACGTCAAACCGGCCATCATAGCGTGCCGCTAGTTTAATTCCATTTTGATAGTAAGAAAAATTAAATTAAATTGTAAAAATAGTACAAATAAGTAGCACGAAAATGCGTAAGTATTTGTTATATTGGTACGAAAATACGTATATATAATATATAACGTATGTAAGAATTGTATGTATGTTTGTGTAATTAGCATGTAATGCTTGGGTATGAAAGTAGTATGTACTAATATAAATTACGCGTTACAGTACGAAAATACTGCTTGTTTTATTCGAAGAAATAAAGCAAGGCGCAACTTATATAGTATAAATAAGTAGCACGAAAATGCGTAAATATTTGTTATATTGGTACGAAAATACGAATATAACGTGTGTAAGAATTGCACCTATGTATGTTTGTAATTAGCATGTAATGCTTGGGTATGAAAGTAGTATGTATTGAAAAAACGATAGCAAACCGTTTGTATGACGAAATGAATATCGAAATATTTGAAATATGTGTAACCGACTAGTATGTATGCTCCTTTACGTATACTACTGCAATGGCGGGCGCGTGGTGACGCGATGGATTCAACGTGAAAAAAAATACATCTAAATAGCGAAATACGTTATAATTTTCTTAAATAATTATTGAAATAGTTATAATTAGTAAATGGAACACTGTACGCATAGGTAATTTGTAAAAATAATACGTAATTAACGAGAAATAACGCTCGAAAGCGGTCGGTATTGTAGGTAGTTTTTACGAATGATGGACAAAGAATATGTATGATAATATGATTTTGTGATCAATTTATGATGAAATCATGAGTGCCAGCACAAATACACAAAAGCCGTGGTAATTAAATGATCCGGTTCGTAGGAAATATGTTGTGGAAAGTTAAGTTTTGCCGAAATTCGAATGTATCAACACTTACCGTTGATGACTTCTGTTGTTTTCTATGGGGTACCCCAAATCTTGAGTCCATAGGCCTTCGGCTGGTTTGTGCACTGTCTGGCTATCTCCAGAAGAAATTTGGTTATGTAGATTCGCGCCGCGCCGAATTGAGAAAAGGGGCGGTTACGTCGGTTGTAAAGAAATGTAATTCGAGTCGTCTTCGTCGTACCGCCGCGCCGTGAGTACACACTGTCATAAGTGTCAAGCGAACTGAAGTTGGCGTGATTTGCGTTCGGAATTAATGGTGTGAAGATACATCCGTTTATTTAGAAATTGAATTAGAATTTGGAAAAGTAATGCAAAGAAAATTATTTGTGTTGGCACACATAATGAAAAAATGAAAAACTGATGTTCTACGGAACAATCACATTTCCACATATTTTGTCTTCAGAGAGTTTTTTTCTCACTATTTATGTATTATAGGTAATTTCACTTTCAGCCTCTATGTACGAGCAGGTGCCTTCTTAAAACATACGTTCACAAATAATAATAATCACAATTATATTAGGTAGGGCATCAAATATAAAATATTAAAATATAATACTAGGTTTTGCCTGCAGCTTGGCTCTTATGAAGTTTCAAACCCTTTTCAGATTTTTCAAACCCCTATTTTACTCACATAGGGGTTGAATTTTTAAAAATCCTTTGTTAGCGGATGCCTACTGTATTGTATACTAAATGACAAAAAAGCGTGGATATAATTCGTTCCAGCAATTCATGAGACAGTAGGTAATGATTAACCTGTATAACAAAATAATTCTATTCTATTCAGTGTTTCCACTTTATTTGTGTATAAGTCATGTCTTAAAATGAGTAATTGAATATTAGTTTCAATTCGATGCCTTAATATGGGTAGGCTAAGTATGTCACGCTCTCTTTAAACATTTCTGTGGTGGTGTCGTGTGATGCGGGTTGTTAGGTTCAAATATGGTTGAGCGAAGCAAAGGCTGGGTCATGCGTCATGCTCGTGAACGGGTGCCACCGGCGGGAATGGAACTACTTTCTGTCTGCCCGTCTTAATATGTGTTGAATGAATTATAATTAGGTATGCTTTTGTGGAATTTCCCCTCATTGTGGAAACACTGCATACATAGCATAGTATCTATTGTATTGTACACTTGTTTTGAAAAGAGCAACCGCCGAGTTTCTTGCTGGTTCTTCTCGGCAGGAAGGGCATTCCGAACCAGTGGTAGACTCATCGACGATTCAAAAGCACTTGTAAAAAGTTTATTTGAATAAAAAACATTTCTATTCTATTCTATTCTATTCCTACGTCATAATAGCTGTTTGTATGTCAAACAGCCCGATCCGTCCAGCAGTGATTTGAACTGTGCGTGGAGAGATCAGTCAGGCATTCACCTTTTATATATTTAGATCTACAAGTACTTATAATATTATATCACACCATTTCTATTTCAGCTATTTTATCGGCAAGAGATTTCTTATCTTAATTATTAAAATATTAGGCACTGATTGGATAGGAAACTCCGATCACAGTGACACTTTCGCATTTAGGTATCTATCTATGCATATAATAAAACAGAAACGAAACCAATTCTGTACATGAAATAGATTCAAAAAAGGGTTTTTGCTTCTAATTGTGTTCAAGATACAGATATCAAAACAGAAGCTAAATTTTTTTTTTGTCTGTTTGTCTGTTTGTTTGTCCTTCTTTCACGTAAAAACTACCGCACAGATTTCTACAAAATTTTATACCGTGGTAGCTTATTACTCGGGTCAACATCTAGACTACTTTTTATCCCGGAAAATCAAGGAGTTCCTGCGGGACTTTAAAAACTAAATCCACGCGGACAAAGTCGCGGGCATCAGCTAGTATTATAATACACGCTATAATGGATGGAATTAATTCTTAATATTATTTTCCGGAACTCCGAATCTGGCGAAGTCGAGCGGCCTGTAGTGGCAGGAGCAGCAAATGGGCAGTTCGGCTTTAATTTTTTCCGTGTCGTTGTCACCTTTCGCGACTAAAATCTCCCAAGTGGTCACTTTCTGTTTGCAGAACGTGATAAACTCCGGCGACTGAGGGAAGTTGGTAAAACACGGCCCGTCTGGTTCTCTGAAAAGGAAAGAGAAAATGTTTTCACCTCATTAAGGGCAGGATCTCCGGGCGCAGTAGGCATTTAGAGCAACCTCAGTCCCCGCGCGGTGAGGTGCGCGTAGGCGCTTTTCAAATGAACTCACTCACACCAAATTTTACATCATAGATTAAATAACTTTATTGTACCTAACAGTACAGGGACACTTGTAAGTTTAAGAAACATTTATTTTATTTTTTATTCATACATTTATATTATATAAGTGTGATTGTTATTTTGCATATTACGTACATAGGTACATTTACCTACTTTTTTTTTTGTTTTTTTTTTTTGTTATTTCTTTCGAACTCGATATCTGGGGTTCCCTGTACTTATAAAATACGTAACCGTTGCCAAAATGTCGGCCATTTTCTCTTTTTTTGTTATTGGGCCGATTTCTTTCAAAATCCATATCTGGGGATCCTTGTACTAATAAAAGCGGTAACCATCGTCAAAATTAGAAAAAGTGGTGGCCATATTCTTTTTTCTTGTTATAGGACCGATTTCTTTCAAAATCGATATCTGAGGATCCCCGTGCTCATAGCAGTGGTAACCAATGTCAAAATTAGAAAAATGGAAAAGTTTTTCCCTAACCTATTTGGGACGAAGTTCCTTTTGTTATTGGACATTTTTTTGTTATTGGACCGATTTCTTTCAAACTCGATATCTGGGGTTCCCTGTACTTATAAAATAGATAACCGTTGCCAAAATGTCGGCCATTTTCTTTTTTTGTCATTGGACCGATTTCTTTCAAAATTGATATCTGGGATTCCCAGTGCTAATAAAAAAGGTAACCATCGTCAAAATAAGAAAAAGTGGTGGCCATTTTTTTTCTTGTTATGGGACCGATTTCTTTCAAAATTGATATCTGAGGATCTCCGTGCTAATAGTAATGGTAACCGATGTCAAAATAAGAAAAATGGAAATTTTTTTCCCCAGCCTATTTTGGACAAAGTTCCTTAGCCATTTTTTTTTGTTATTGGACCGATTTCTTTCAAACTCGATATCTGGGGTTCCCTGTACTCATAAAATAGTTAACCGTTGCCAAAATGTCGGCCATTTTCTTTTTTTTTGTTATCGGACCGATTTCTTTCAAAATCCATATCTGGGGATCCTTGTACTCATAAAAGCGGTAACCATCGTCAAAATTTGAAAAAGTGGTGGCCATATTCTTTTTCTTGTTATGGGACCGATTTCATTCAAAATCGATATCTGAGGATCCCTGTGCTCATAGCAGTGGTAACCGATGTCAAAATTGGAAAAATGGAAAAGTTTTTCCCCAACCTATTTGGAACGAAGTTCCTTAGCCATTTTTTTGTTATTGGACCGATTTATTTCTACCTCTATATCTGGGGTTCCCTGTGCTTATTAAATAGTTAACCATCGTCAAAATAATAAAAAGTGGTGGCCATTTTTTTTCTTGTTATGGGACCGATTTCTTTCAAAATTGATATCTGAGGATCCCCGTGCTCATAGCAGTGGTAACCGATCTCAAAATTAGAAAAATAGAATAGTTTTTCCTTAATCTGTTTGGGACGAAGTTCCTTGGCCATTTTTTTTGTTATTGGACCGATTTTTTCAAACTCGATATCTGGGGTTCCCTGTGCTTATAAAATAGTAACCGTTGCCAAAATGTCAGCCATTTTCTTTTTTTTTTGTTATTGGACCGATTTCTTACAAAATCCGTATCTGGGGATCCTTGTTCTCATAAAAGCGGTAACAATTGTCCAAGAAAAAGTGGCGGCCATTTTTGTTCTTAATATGGGGCCGATTTCTTTCTAAATCGATATCTGAGGATCTCTGTGCTCATAACAGTGGTAACCATTGTCAAAACTAGAAAAAGTGGCGGCCATTTTATTTTTTCTTGTTATGGGACTGATTTCTTTCAAAATCAATATCTGAAGATCCCTGGGCAAGTTTTGGCAACATTTACCTGTTATGACACAGTGGTAACCGTTGCCCGAACAAAAAAATGGAAAAGTTTTTCCCCCAACCTATTTGGGATGAAATTCCTTATCGGAATAGCAAAGAATAATAAAAACACCTATTTAATATTTGACAAATGTTTATAGTATAAAAAAAAATTGCCGACACTTTTTCTAATTTTGACGACGGCGACCTCTTTCATGAGTATGAGGAATCTCTGATATTGATTTTGAAAGAAATCGGTCCAATAACAAAAATAAATAAAATGGCCGCCACTTTTTCTTATTTTGACGATGGATACCTATTTTATTAGCACTGGGAACGAACCCCGAATATCAATTTTGAAAGAAATCGGTACTATAACAAAGAAGAAGAAAATGGCCGCCTTTTTTCTTATTTTGACGATGGTTACCTCTTTTAATAGCACTGGGAACCCCAGATATCAAATTTGAAAGAAATTGGTCCAATAACAAAGAAAAAGAAAATGTCCGCCTTTTTTTCTTATTTTGATGATGGTTAACTCTTTTATTAGTACTGGGAACCCCAGATATCAATTCTGAAAGAAATTGGTCCAATAACAAACATAAAAATGACCGCCACTTTTTCTTATTTTGACGATGGATATCTCTTTTATTAGCACTGGGAACCCCAGATATCAATTTTGAAAGAAAATGTTCCAATAACAAAAAAAATTAACCGCCACTGTTTCTTATTTTGACGATGGATACCTCTTTTATTAGCACTGGGAACCCCAGATATCAATTTTGAAAGAAATCGGTCTAATAACAAAGAAAAAGAAAATGGCCGCTTTTTTTTCTTATTTTGATGATGGTTACCTCTTTTATTAGTACTGGGAACCCCAGATATCAATTCTGAATGAAATTGGTCCAATAACAAAAATAAAAATGGCCGCCACTTTTTCTTATTTTGACGATGGATACCTCTTTTATTAGCACTGGGAACCCCAGATATCAATTTTGAAAGAAATCGGTCCAATAACAAAAATAAAAATGGCCGCCACTTTTTCTTAATTTGACGATGGATACCTCTTTTATTAGCGCTGGGAATCCCAGATATCAATTTTGAAAGAAATCGATCCAATAACAAAGAAAAAGAAAATGGCCGCCTTTTTTTCTTATTTTGATGATGGTTTCCTCTTTTATTAGCACTGGGAACCCCAGATATCAATTTTGAAAGAAATCGGTCCAATAACAAAAATAAAAATGGCCGCCACTTTTTCTTATTTTGACGATGGATACCTCTTTTATTAGCACTGGGAACCCCAGATATCAATTCTGAATGAAATTGGTCCAATAACAAAAATAAAAATGGCCGCCACTTTTTCTTATTTTGACGATGGATAGGTACCTCTTTTATTAGCACTGGGAACCCCAGATATCAATTCTGAATGAAATTGGTCCAATAACAAAAATAAAAATCGGCCAAGTGCGAGTCGGGCCTCGCTCTTTTAGGGTTCCGTTAAAAAAATTAAATTAAAAGATTTCCATCTACCCACCTACCCATTTTAATTTAATTTTTTTAATTTAATTTAATTTTTATTATTTGTTGTTATAGCGGCAATGGAAATACATAATATGTGAAAATTTCAACTGTCTATCTGTTACGGTTTACGAGATACAGCCCGCTGACAGACGGACGGACGGACGGACGGACGGACGGACGGACGGACGGACAGCGTAGGCTTAGTAATAGGGTCCCGTTGGTACCCTTTGGGTACGGAACCCTAAAAATGGCCGCCACTTTTTCTTAATTTGATGATGGATACCTCTTTTATTAGCGCTGGGAATCCCAGATATCAATTTTAAAAGAAATCGATCCAATAACAAATAAAAAGAAAATGGCCGCCTTTTTTTCTTATTTTGATGATGGTTTCCTCTTTTATTAGCACTGGGAACCCCAGATATCAATTTTGAAAGAAATCGGTCCAATAACAAAAAAAAAGAAAATGGCCGCATTTTTTTCTTATTTAGACGATGGTTACCTCTTTTATTAGCACTGGAACCCCAGATATCAATTTCGAAAGTTTTCGTAATTTAAATCAAGATATTTTGTTCTTTCTTCCATTTTTATTCCCCATATTTACGTTATTATATTATTCTTATATTATAGTTTAACACTATCTATACAATAAGACTCTAAACCTAAAACCTATAATACTAATATTTACAGATTTAGAATAGAATAGAATAGAATAGAAAATACTTTATTGCACAACAAGAAATAATGGTTAAAATACAACAAAAGAAAATAAGTACAAGGTGCAAAGGCGGCCTTATTGCAAAAGCAATCTCTTCCAGGCAACCCTTGTCTGGAGAGGAAAACACCAAAGAAAATGGGATAGTGCAAGCTAAGATCGAGGAAAGTTGTAAACATTATAGACTATTATTATTATTATTATAGACTATAGTAAAATAAATAATATGACATAATTATACATATAGATTTATTAATAAATACTAAAAATTACAACAATATTAACCCTCTGATTTGATTTAATCTATGATAAATGAATACGGAATGAAAATAATAGGTATCTATGCAATAGATCGCTTGATCAGCGGGGGATCGCAGTGAGCCAGCGAAAGCGATACGTCCTACCTCGATGATACTTTGCGGGCTACTGAAGTGAAGCGCACGAGCCACTTTGTTATATAAAAAGTAAAAACGTCGTGATTAAAAAAATACAAATTTTTTAGAGAAAAAGTAATCACAAAAGAATCTTCTAAAAGTGTTTGCCTATTTTATGAAATTGGTTTTTTTAGTCTAACTTTAATATTCTATGAACACGACCTGAAAAACGATAAAAATTACACTGTTTTCGAAATTATTTTTGATCGGGTGAAGTTGTAAATATAGAGTTTTGAATCACAAAAGAATTAAGAACATACATTAAACTACAACATATATTTTTAACCGATCAAAACAAAGAATATTTCATTGTTTACGATTCAATCAAAAATAGGTCGATGTCGAAGATCCCGCCGTTAACTCAAAAAAAAGGGCGCCTTTGCTGTCTAAAACCAGTAAGCAAAAACTCACCCAGTGAGGAAAAGTATTTTAAATTTAGAAAACTATGGATTGGCATTTCTTCAATTCATCATTCAGTCTCATAAAAGTTCGAAAATCGTGCGATACATATACTCAAAGACATCAATATATCGATATATATATAATGGGATTTATGAATACTTTCGTACTTGTGAAATAAAAACTAGTTTGAGTTGCTCTGAAATTAAAAGAGTTGTTTTATTTAATGCCCTTGTTTACAATATAGTAACGCGAATATCGCTAAGTGTTAAATACAAAATTACATACCTGAAATTAAAAGAGAAACAACAATAAAAGCTATTATTTCACTTATTAAATTAATTTATAAATTTTTAGTTGCCTATAAGTCCGACCGTTATATTTCGAATGTCAAACCTGTCAAGTGTCAAACTTGACAACCGCAAGACGGCCACAGAGCTAAGTCATAAAATATGCGCTGTGTGACGTGTACGGCGCGGCAATTTCAAAATGAAGAACGCTGAGGCTTCATTTACATCTCCCCGCTGCAGTAGACCTTACTTCAACACTGGAACCAGCTTTGTTATATGGAAGATGTTTGATTCACATTTCTTATGTCCTGTGTTTATTTTGTAGATGCAGTTAGATATTTTCTCTAAAACTTCATATGGCCCTATTTTCAATTCGTCTAGTTTTCTCCTGTTCAACCGGTTTCCGTTTTCAACATATACTAAGTCTCCCACTTTGAATTCAAATTGTCTCCTGTTCTTGTCAAAGACTTGCTTATTATAATTGTGTGATTTTAGTGTGTTTTCTAATGCGGTTGTTCTATCTTGAAATAACTCATTCTGTGTATTATGCTGTTTCAATTCTTCTGGTAAGATGTCCACATTTTTTCCTTCCAGTAGGTATTTTGGTGAAAATCCAGTCACCGTGTGTTCCGTTTCATTGTACTTTTCCGTGCACTCATGAGCAATAGTCGTCCAGGCTAATTTATCTTTTCGTTCATTTATCTTACATCTTATTTTATTAACCAATGTTTGATTTAACCTCTCATTCAGACCATTTGAAAATGGTGTATTTACTGCAGTAAAGACAATGGGTATATTTTCTTTTTCTAAAAAGTTTTTAAACTCTTTTGAGTTAATGCCTGGGTATTGATCAGACAGAATTAAGCCAATTTTATTTTCTTTTGATACTTTTTGAACTAGCTTTATAAAATCATATGAACTTTGAGTTTTTGAAGTCAAAATATAAGCATACCTTGTGAAGTGGTCTACTAGAAGGTGTAAATATGTTTTTGTAGAACGTGAACCACCAAATCCACCAATAGTATCTATAGATACAATTTCAAAAGGATAAGTAGCCGGTCCTAAGTGAGACATAAGTCCAAAATTATATTTCCCTCTGGATTTATTTTTTTTGCAAACTTCACAGGTATCACAAAGTTTTTTTATATTAGCTGATAAATTTTTCGCCGCATAAAATGGGTTTATTTTCTTTTTCATTTGCTGTATACCTATATGACAGTATGTGCGATGTACGTTCTCAATAAATTTCTTACTGAATTCTTCAGTTAGCAGTATCTTTTCCCTTTTCCCACTCTTACAATAGTAAATATTATCTTTTAATGTTAGTTTATCTCTATTTTGTTTTATATCTCCATTTCTTTTTTGATCACTTTGGATATCTTCTATTTTAATCAAATTTATAATCTTTAAAATCTCTTTTTGATTTTCCCATGGCTCTAAAACCGCATTTCTGCTCAAACTATCTGCCTCCAGGTTGTATTTTCCTGGAGAATATTTTATCTCAAAGTTGAACTGTGATAGGTAATATGTTAGCTCTCCTAGTTCTTCATCCGTCCTTGCTTTTATGTTCATTTTTTCCAAAGGTTTATGATCAGTAAAAACCTTGAATCTTTTTCCTATTAGCCAGTATTGCCAATATTTTACTGCTTCCTTAATGGCCAAACATTCTAAATAAATAGCTTTTCTCTTTTTTTGTGTTTCATTTAATTTCTTTGAAAAATATGCGCACGGTTTCTCTTCTCCATTATTTTGAGGTTGTTTTAAAACCGCGGCGATTCCTTGTATGCTAGCATCGGTATAAATATGTATTGGGAGATCTGGGTCAAAGATTGCTAAAATTGGTTTCGAACAAAGTAATTTTTTTATTGTTTCAAAAGACTCTTGACATTTTTCTGACCAAATAAATTTTTGTCCTTTTCTTAATAAATTATGTAATGGATCTAGTATAATTGATATTTTTGGCACATATTTCCCATAAAAGTTTATCTTACCTAGGAACTGTCTAACATTTTTCTGAGTTTTAGGGACTGGGAAATCTTTTATAGCAATTAAATTATCCTTAAGTGGAGTGATTGTATTATTTTTTATAATGTGACCTAAGTATTTTACTGAATCTTGTGCAAAGTTACATTTTGAGAATTTTAATCTAAAGCCTTCTTTTAATATTGCTTCTAACAAAAGTGATAAGTGTTTAATATGATCTGTGAATGTCTCAGAAAATACCAAAATATCATCAATGTAATTCACTGTGAAATCTGATAGTTTATGTTTCCGTATAATATTACTCAATATTCTTTGAAAAATTGCAGGTGATGTTTTCAAACCGAATGGTAAGCATGTCCATTGGTAGTGCCCTTCTTGGGTAACAAATGCAGTTTTTTTTCTGTCTTCAATCTTCAAAGGAATGGACCAGAATGCTGAATTTATATCCAGTGTTGAGAAGTATTTACATTTTGTCGTCTTTACCATCAAGTCTTCAATAAGTGGAAACGGTTGTGACTGAGGAACCACAATCTTATTTAATTCACGAAAATCTATACATAATCTTGATCTCTTTCCCTCTTCTTTTTTATAGGCCAGTGTTACTGGCGCAGCAAAAGGACTATAGGACTCTTCAATTAGGTTCTCTTGCAATAGCTTTGCTACTTGTTGCTCAATTTCTTTTTTATCTTCGATAGTGCACCTGTAGGGTCTTTTAGAACAGTATTTATCAATTAGTAAATCAATATGTGCCTCATAGCCTTTCACCGTGCCTATATCATATCTGTCTTTAGCAAAAAGCGATTTATATTTGCATAGTAATTCATCTATTTCTGTCTGCTTTTGAAGATCTAGATGATTTACAGAAATAGTAAAATTAGTCTCTTCTATGTGTTCATTAAAGTTTATTTTATATTCATGCCATGAATTATTCTGGGCTTCCATATTTTTATTGCATTTTTCTTCAATCTTACTACTCGAAAAGTCAGCCAAAATTTTTTTGTTTGTGAAATTTGTTTCCTCTCTATTATTCTCTATTTGGAGACTGGGGATATTCTGAGTAATTTCTAACTTCTCATTTTGAATAAGGGGAAATTCTTTTATGCAGTCTAGTCCAATTAAAAAATTATAATCAAAGTTTTCTTCATCGATTACAAAAACATTAATTTTTTTTTCAATATCAAAAATCTTGATCTTTAATGTTACCAACCCTTTGGTTTTTTTCACACCATTAATCGTCTTTAAGTTTGCATTTTTAATAGATATACTATTATTGTTAATGGAATTTTTTTTCAATGATAGCAATCTGGAATTTACCAAAGATACATTTGATCCGGAGTCGTAAATCCCCATTGTTTCTAAGGTATCATTTAATAACAATTTAATCTTGATTAATGGCGGAATCACTAGTTTTTTGGGTTTATTTCATTTAATTCTGTTTCTAATTCTGAATTATTAACCGTTCTAATCTGACCTCTTTTTTGTCTATCATTATTTTTGTTTTTGAACCAACACAAGGACTCAGGATGATACCGGCTGCCTTTGTTTTCTTTTTCACAAATTCCACACGGTTTGTAGTTTCCGTCTTTTTCCTTTATTTTATTTTCCAAGCTTTCCACTTTTTTCCCATAATTCTTCTTATTTACTAGATGTTCCAAGCTCCTGATATTATTAAATAAATCCTTAGTTTCCTTTAAGCTTTTTCTATCAATTTTGTCCGAAATAAAATTTGGGAGACCCGTAGCGATTAAATCAATTAAGGTAGTATTATCCATAGATTTATTTATCTCTAATAAAAGTTTTTCTTTCTTTAAAGCATATTCCAATAATGATCCCTGTCTATATTTGAATAGCATTGCATATCTGACCGGAGACCATCCACGGTCCGCATAAGTTTCACAAAAGTTTTCTTTCCATGTTGGCCATTCCGAATTGACTGTATATTTTATGAGCATTGAGCTATACCAATCAAGGCATGAACCTTCCAAGAATAATCTCAAAGCCTCAATCTTCCTAGTATCTCCTTCTATTCCTATACGAGTACATTCTGATTCAAAAATAGCCATCCACTGCGATGCATTTGAAGTTTTATTATTGAATTTTTCTATAACACATTTCTCTGTCAACTTTTTAATGTTGTCGGACTTTGATGTGTCATTCTTCCTTTCAGCAAACTTTTCCAAGATTCTTGTTAAAACCTCTTCTGAAATTCCAGAAGTAGAAGCCTGTTTCTGTGTTTCTTGTGTTAATTCCTCTAATAAATATCCTTTAAACTGCATATTCCCATACTCATCTATGTAGGTATCACATAGCTCTGATGTTAGCTCAATCCAAACTTGTCTTCTATCATTCCTCTTTTGCAGTGTAGTCTTTACTTTTTGAAATGTTTGTGTTTTTATCACTGTATCATGCAGTTTTGAAGGTTGAAATTGTTCAGGAATCAGAAAGGTACGATTATTGGCATCAGTAATTGAAGTTATACAAATTACATTTGTTTTTGGATCTTCAATGGCTTTTAGCACTTTAAATTCAAATCTTAACTTTTCCATGTTCAATTTTCGTTAAAAACCGCTGTAATATTGTTGTTTTATAATGGGATTTATGAATACTTTCGTACTTGTGAAATAAAAACTAGTTTGAGTTGCTCTGAAATTAAAAGAGTTGTTTTATTTAATGCCCTTGTTTACAATATAGTAACGCGAATATCGCTAAGTGTTAAATACAAAATTACATACCTGAAATTAAAAGAGAAACAACAATAAAAGCTATTATTTCACTTATTAAATTAATTTATAAATTTTTAGTTGCCTATAAGTCCGACCGTTATATTTCGAATGTCAAACCTGTCAAGTGTCAAACTTGACAACCGCAAGACGGCCACAGAGCTAAGTCATAAAATATGCGCTGTGTGACGTGTACGGCGCGGCAATTTCAAAATGAAGAACGCTGAGGCTTCATTTACATATATATACATATATATATATATATATATATATATATATATATATATATATATATATATATATATATCGATTTATATTTATATATCAATTTGTATATCGATATATAATTATATGTAATATTTTATACCTCGACATTTTATTTCATTAAAAAAATTTTAAACTCTCTATTTTGTTATTTACACTATTGACTTTTAATTAAAATGTGTTTTCTTACAACTTGTATTTTTTAGCTGTTGAAGTGAAAAGTTGTATACGTATCACACGATAGCAAATAATATAGGTCTGTATGAGTGACAGACACGGCGCTTTACGAATCCGAAGGTGCCAGGGCAGGTATGCAACAGAAACTTACGAGCATCTCTCCAATCGTACGCGTTGCACGAAGTCTTGCCCAGGCGCTTGGATCACCGTGCGCCACGGCTCGTCCCTTTTCTGTCTCACGGTGTACAGGGGCTCGTACTAAAATGAAGCAACATAAAGAAAGAAAGAAAGAAATAAAGAAAGAAAGAAAGAAAAAGCATTTATTTAAAAAAGTTGTGCTGTGGCACAACTTTTTTAAATAAATGCACATCACTATACCACAAGCTAGATAAACCCGGCGCTTCCATCTCCCAGGCATTTATCTAAAAATCCCAAGCAACAGAAGCACCGGGTTAACATAATTATGTCATGTGTGGCACAACCCGAAAGAAGGTCCAAGCTCAGCAAAAAGCTGTAGGTACATCTTTATTATACCTATATATATAACCTAACACTATCCCACAACCTGAGCATTTTTGTGGTACACTTTACTGAAAAACTATCACGCCTACAGATTTGTGCTTTAACATAATAATAATAATAATAATAATAATAACAGCATGCGGACCGCCAGTCACACCAGCCGGCCGCCACTACCATCCCGGCGGCCGGCCAATCCATCATCCCCACCAGAGGGCTTGGCACCGACAGGGTCCTCAAGGACCCAATCTTCGGAGCCCGCCGCTGGTGGAGTACGCCGCATGAGATGGACATCTCCAATGAACAGAAATGTCATGCGTGCGTACTACAGGGCGACGGGAGGGGAAACCGGGCGGACTGGCTACCGAGCGGCAATGTACCGCGAGTTCTTGCTGCTTGAGCCGAATTTAACTGTCACGGAGCAAAACCTGGCAGACCGGGCTCGGTATATTCAGCGCTCGAACATCTTTAGCGCTACCGAGCTCGAACGGTTGCGACGTGAGGCTGTTCCCGAGGTGACAACCCCAACCACAGAGCAAATTATCTCTCTGGCGGAACCCGGCCGCGAAGAGACCGACGCTAACGCGCAAGATTTGCCTGTGGAGGAAGACACGGAGGAAACAGTTTCCCTTGATATAGAGCGGATGGGAAGGATTTTAGAAGAGGCGATTTCGGAGATCCGGAGTGCTCCTCTAGAGAATCGTCCGCGGCTCTCCCGACTCACATTAAATGTAGCGACGCGGGATGTCATTGAGGCCATAAACCAAATGCTGCCTCAATACCTTGAGCGCAGCACTGGCCTGGATGATACGGCTTCTGTTCTCTTTGGTGCGGCCTTAGCTGTTCATCGTTTCATGGGTGTCAAGACCCAAGAACGTGGACGCACTACTCTAAGGCGCAGCACGGAGCCAGCCTGGAAAAGGAGAATAGAACACCGTATCACCCTGGCCAGAGCTCTCATTGGCAGACTGCAGAGTTTCAGGTCGGGCAACACTAGGCCAAGGATTGTGCGCTCCGTTAGAATAGCCTTTAATGGGCTTGGGGTGCGGCTAGATCAGCCCGATATAGCCCAAAAACTAACGGAGCGCATCGACGACCTGAAGCAGAAAATCGCTGCATGGGGGAACCGCATTCGACGATACTCGGAAAGAGTTGAGCGCTTTCAGCAAAATCGCCTCTTCTCGAGTGATCAGAAAAGGTTCTATAAAAAACTGGAGTGCCCAGCAGTCTGTTCTACCTCTCAGCGGCCGAGCCCGGCAGACCTCGTCGCCTTTTGGCGAAATGTATGGTCAAGAGAGGTGGAGCATGAGGAGGGCCCTTGGATTGCGGCGGTTGAGGAAGCATGTGCCTCAATAGAGCCGATGAACCCCGTCGCCATCTCTTCGGAGGATGTAGCTGGTGCGGTGCGCCGGGCCCCGAACTGGAAAAGTCCGGGACCCGATGGGCTGCATCACTACTGGTTGAAGGGTTTTTCGCTCTGCCATGCTACTTTGGCTCGACAATTCCAAGATGCTCTCGAGCAAAGGGCACTCCCGAGCCTTTTCACCACCGGGATCACTCATTTAGCTCCTAAGTCAACCGATACCGCTGACCCAGCTAAGTACCGCCCCATCACATGTCTTACTATCATCTATAAGACATTGACATCCGTTCTGAGCCTTAAGATTTCCCGTCACGTAGACGAGAACAACATCATGTCTCGGGCTCAGAACGGATGTCGGGGCGGTGGTCGTGGTACTAAGGAGCTCCTTCTCATCGACTCCGTCGCGGGCCAACTGGTCAAACGCAATCGCCGGAATTTCTCTGCCGCTTGGATTGACTATAAGAAGGCATTCGACTCGGTGCCCCATTCATGGCTCTTGAGGGTCCTTGAGCTGTACAAAGTCGATAGTGCAGTTCGAGACTTCCTCGGAGAGTGTATGGGGCAATGGAGTACGATTCTTTGTCTCCATGGCGAGCGGTTGGCGGCTGCGGGTGACCGGATCAAGATACGGCGGGGTATCTTCCAGGGCGATTGTCTGAGTCCATTATGGTTTTGTCTGTCGCTGAACCCTCTCAGCTCTTTGCTGGAGAGATCAGGGACAGGCTTCCAGTTTCGGAGAGGAGGGACAAAAGTGCCTCACCTTCTCTACATGGATGACCTCAAGCTGCTAGCACCCAATGCCACCCGCCTGAGGGAGTTGCTGAATATCACCACTGAGTTCAGTAACTCCATCAGGATGGAACTTGGACTAGACAAGTGTGCGGTCTTACATGTGGAGAGGGGACAGGTTACTCATTCGGCCGAGATCAATCTCGAGCCATCCAAAATCAGGACCCTCTCTGAAGCTGAGTCATACCGGTATCTGGGTATGTCACAATCCGTGGGGGTAAAGGAGGCGGACGTGAAACAGTCAGTTTGCGAGGTCTTTTTTGGTCGCCTGACAAAAGTTTGTAAAAGCTATTTGTCGGGCGCCAATAAAATAAATAAAATAAAATAAAATAAAATAAAATAAGCCTTTATTGCTGTTAATTTATGTACATTGGTTGAAATCTGATACCTATTACCTAATACATTTTTAACTTACATTCTAAATTTAATACATTTTTAACTTACATTCTAACTTTAAAACATAAAAACTTTTAATGGAAAATAATTATTTGAATTTTTGTTAGGAAGTTTATATTTAGAAATAGGGTGGTTATATATATTAATTACATCGGTAAACGGTTATCTTATTAGTATTTATCATGTAACAGCTTGTCCTCTGACAAAGGCCTCCTCCAAGGATTTCCATTTGCTTCTATCTTTTGCAGTCCGAGTCCATAGTGGACCGGCTACTTTTTTAATTTCGTCGTCCCATCTCTTATATTGTCTACCTCGGTTCCTTTTCCCATCCCGTGGATACCATTCTGTTATTTGTGCAGTCCATTTCTCTTTCTTCTCTCTCATCATGTGTCCTGTCCAACGCCATTTTAGTTGTTTATATATTGTGTGTGCATTTTTAAATTTTGTTTTTCTTTTTATTTCCTCTAATTTTACTCTGTCTCTTCTTTTTACTCCTATTACACTCCTTTCTATACCGTTCTGGCAGACCTTTATTTTGTGTGCGAGCTGATCTGTCAATGCCCAAGCCTGGCAACCATATAATAAGCACGGAAGAATGCACGCATTGAAAACCTTCCTTTTTTCTTTCATAGGCATGTCTTTGTTTTTCATTATCTCGCTAAGAGACCAGAATCTTTTCCAGGTGTTATTTATTCTTCTCGTGATTTCTTTGTGCATGCAATCCTCAGTGGATATAAGTTGTCCTAAATAAATATACTCTTGTACATATTCAATCTTTTCATTATTTACCATTAAAATATATATAGCTGCTCGTGCTGATTCACTGACTCATTGATCACCTCTCCTGAAAAATTTTGTATGAAAATTTTTTTTTTCATTGATGGTTTCGTATAGAGGAAAAAAATTCATTCGGAGGAAAAATATGGAGAGAGCTGATGATTGAGGATTTCGGAGACGGGTGAAGAGCACGGCCAGGGTATCGAAGATAGGTGGGGGGTGCTCGAACAAATGTCACTCGAAACCTCATCCAATTCGCAGTGAGCTGAAAAAAAATTCAAAATGGCGGAAAAAAGATGGCCGCCATACAAATTTCTTCGGTGTCTATCTCGGGGAGTATAAAAGATGGAAGAGTGGTTTCTTGGCAAAAGATGATCAGGACCCAAAGGTCTATTTGATGAATAGAAAAAAATCCAAGATGGCGGAATGTTTTTTCTCCATACAAAATATATGGCGAATATTGAATAGACTAGAAGCTGAGAACTATGCAAGACTTTGATACGGTTCGGACTTTTCAAAATTTGTTTTTATAAAAGAATTCTCATTCTGACAAATGATGAGATATGATGATCGAGGGTTTGGAAGGTGGGTGAGGAGCACGGGCAGGGTATTGAGACAGGTGGGAGGTGCTCAAACAAAAAATACTCGAAACCTCATCCAATTGGCAATGAGCTGAAAAAAAAATCAAAATGGTGGATTCAAGATGGCGGCCATACCAATTTCATAGGCATCTATCTCGGAGAGTATAAAAGATGGAAGAGTGGTTATTTGATAGAAAATCATCAGGACCTGAAAGTCCACTTGACGATAGAAAAACCGCGGTCCGCTTGCGGGCCGCGCACCCACGCGCCCTACTAGTTATAGTATATGTTTGCAAGGAGTTAGTCATTATCTTGGTTTTACTGGAGTTCATTGTAAGACCTGCCTTGGCACTTTCGTTAGCTAATTGTTGTAACATTAACTCTAAAGTTTTTGGGGAGTCAGAGAATAGGATCAGGTCGTCAGCAAAGCGTAGGTGATTAAGGGTTTCCCCATTTATATTCAATCCAAACTGAGTCCATTCTAGATTCCTGAATATCATCTCCAGGACCGCCGAAAACAGCTTAGGCGAAATAGGATCTCCCTGGCGTACACCTCTTTCGATGGGAAATTCCTGTCCTGAATATTCCAGCTTTACATGCGCTGTACTTTTTGTATATACATTTTTTAGTAATGTTATATATTTATTTGGTACCCCTTGTGTTTCTAAAGCGTTCCATATGTACCCATGATCTAACGTATCAAAAGCTTTGTTAAAATCAACAAATGCTACATAATATATTTTATTATACTCTTTGTATTTTTGGATTACTTGTTGTAGCGTGTGGATGTGATCTATTGTAGAGAAATTGCTACGAAATCCAGCTTGTTCCTTCGGCTGGTTTTCTTCGAGTATGTTTGTGATTCTAGATAGTATAATTTTTGAAAATATTTTGTAAATATTTGACATTAAACTAATGGGTCTATAGTTTGCTATATCTCCCTTGTCACCTTTTTTATGTAGCAGAATGATTGTTGATTTGGTCCAGTCTTCGGGAATCACTTCTGTTTTTATAATGTCGTTGAATAACTCCGTGAGTTTCGGGGCGAGAACAGGTACTGTACTTTTTAATAATTCATTTGTCACAAGATCTGACCCAGGCGCCTTGTCCAATTTTTGTGTGTGAATTGCTTTTATTGTTTCTGCCTGTAGTATCGTGGGTATCATTTCTGTCTCTGCTCGTGTATACTCTTTTAACTCTAAATCCACATTCTTGCCTTTGTATAAATCTCGATAATAATCAGTTGCAATTTTAAGTATATCTGGTCTTTTAGCTGTGGTTTTGCCCTCTTTATTTATCATATTTGGTATCCATTCTTTTTTACATTTTAACTCTTTTATCGCCTTTTTTATTCCTCCAGTTCTTTCTATGTGTTTTTTTAGCGTATCAAACCTGTTTTTCTTTCTATCTTTCCTTAGTTGTTCATAAATGTTTTTGCTGATTTCTGCAATCATTATGCGCTTATCCTTGCTATTTACTTTATCCCGCAATAGTTCTTTCCTTTTTTGTAATAACTGTCTACTTTGAAGTGAAATTTTTCCTTTGTTGTTTATATTTATTCTTTTTGTTTCAGTTTTTAGTTGATTCAGTAACCTGTCGTATTTCTCTTGAATTGATATACATTTTCTTTTATCCCTTTTTAACGCTAAGCTGAGATTATTAAGGAGTAAGTCGATGTTGCCAGTGCACTCTATACCTGTTTGCATAATTTGATTATGGAATTTTCTTGGTTTTTTACAATGTATCCCTGTCAATGTTGCTCTAACCATTCTATGGTCTGTATTGAAATTAAAGTTATTTATAACTGAAACATCTGTAAAAACTTTTTTGTTGTTGGATAAGATATAATCAATTTCATTTGTATAAAGTCTATTTGGAGAGATCCATGTCCATTTTCTTGTTGGTTTCTTCTTGTAAAAACTGTTCAGAATACTTAGTTTATTTTCTAATGCAAAGTTTACTAGTCTTGTACCATTTTTACTTCTTGTGCCTAGTCCATGTTTCCCTATAATATATTCTTCTCCTCTGTTCTGTGTTCCGATTTGTCCATTAAAGTCACCCATAACTATAATGTTTTTGTGTGCGTTTTCAATTGTAGTTCTCAGTTCTTCATAGAAATTTTCAATTTTTATTACATCTTCCTTCTTGTTTGATTCCGTAGGTGAATATGCCTGTATTATAGTCCAAACTTGGTCTTTCTCTCTATGCATGGGTAGTTTTATATTGAGAACTGCAATCCGTTCTGATACTCCTCTGATTTCTTCTATGTATTTATCAAGATTCTTTTTAATCATGAATCCAACTCCATATTGCCCAGGTGTCTCTCCAATATGATGCATTATATATTTTCCATAATCCTCTATGCCTTCCCCTAGTCTTCTCATCTCGCTTATTCCCAATATATCCCATTTAACTTCTTCTAACGCTATTTCTAATTCTTGGAGTTTCTCCTCATTTCTTAGTGATCGACAGTTGAGTGTGGATATGTAAATATTTAAATCTTTACTTATATGTTTATTTGTGTTTTTATCTTTATATTTATATGTTTTTTTATCTTTATAGTTTTTACTTATCCTTGGAGGGTGGTGGTCATTTTCCCCCTCGATGACCAGTCGGATTGGGGGAGGTTGCTGTTTTATACTTTGTTTACGTTCTTTTCTATCAGATAGTTGTTTTTCCTGTTTACCGATTTCTAATTGTTATTGTTTACGAATTGATGTACAAGATGAAAAAGAATTGGATCTTTCCCTTAACAGATCAAATGCGTTAACTTTATTATTATTTTTCGAAGACATCAACGATTGTTGTTTTTTTGGCTGATTATTAACTTGCGGTGATGTTGAAATTCCTCTTTTCCTTTTCTCTTGGTTTCTATTGCCTTCCTTTACTATTAATTTGTCGTACCTCAAAAATGCCAAATTCCCTTTCTTCCTTTCTTCCATTAATTGGCCTTGTAAAGCTTTTCTCTTTTCTAAAACATCTTTAGTGTAATCCTCTGTAATGTAAATATCCTTAAGGTTTTTCTTTGATTTCATTAATTCGTTCTTCTTCCATTCACTAACAAAAGACAGCAGTATGGGTCTTGGTTTTCCGCCTGAATTATTTTTTCCAATTCGATATATTTTGTTTATTTCAAATTCTTGTATGATTATATCTAAATCGGTTCTAAAGATTTTCTTTACGTTCTGTGTCAATTCTTGACTGTTCTTTTCTTCCTCTTCTACTCCGAAAATAACTATATTGTTACGTTTGTTTTCTCTTTTCAAATTTTCTAACTCTCTTTCAAGATAATTTGTCTTTATTTTTAGGTCTTTGTTTTCTTCTTTAATAATTTGTAATTTTTCTTCAACTTTCTCCATTATTGTTTTAGTTATGGAATCTTTTAATTCTGCTATTTGTTTGTGCATCTCGGTTTTCATATTCTCAAATAGTAATTGAAACTGGTCCTCCATTTCCTTCTAGTTTACCTAGAATGGAACGTATCACTAAATAGTAGTTTTTTATTTTGCAATGGCAGCAAGACCTAATGTCAATGACGCTGTCTGTGTCAGTTGTTGACGTATTACAATCACATGAACTTGTGACAAAAATTTTTTTTTTTTTCCTCGGAAAAAATCACTGCGATCTGTTCCAATATCCAGATTCTCTTCCAGAAAATATATTTTCACTCCCTTTAAACCACTGTAGAGGTTGATTTTAAGAATGGAACATTTATAATATATATCTATATATAAACTTTGATACAACATACATACGTTATTTAGTTTGTCGTTACAACCATTTTCACAGTCAGGTTATTAAATATTTAATGATAATTGCAAACACTCAACTTCCTATCTCATTAGTTGTCATACAGATCTAGTTAGGTGTTTTGTAATTTAAATTCTTTATTTTTCAATTTATTTAAATGCAATCCAATACTAAATCTCAGTCAAAACAGAGCTATCTTAACAAACTTAAGCTATATTATATGCTTGCAAAGATTTTTAACTTATAAATAATATTGTCTTATATTATTATGTTCAGGTATTGTGAGGTCTGAGTTCTGACATTATATTTAAGTGCTATCCCATTAGAATACAAGTTTTATGTTCTAATACCTATGTATTTTCTTTACAGTTCGACTTTTATAGTTATTAGTTGTATTTTATTAGGTATTAAGTAAATTGCAACCGCTATATTCTGTTACACTGACCCAAGGCAAGTATAAGGCAGTTGTGTAGGATCAACTCAACATTAACTAAGTTCTTAGTACCTAGTAATCAAGTTAAACATTGAAACTCCCCTTAGTTCCTTTCTTTAGATGTAGTCCTTTACAATGCAGTCTTCAGCAATTCCATATACTACTTAACTAATTAGAGTTCACACACAGTAGCATTCAGTTCTGAGCGTTATATTCCAGTGTATAGCAGTCCCAAATATTACCTAATTTACTACCAACCACACATAATATTTGCACTCAATCTTGAATGTTTAGCAGTAAGTCTTTATTACTTTCAAGTTTCAGTAGGTATGATCAGGTAGGTACACTTCCTGCTGAAGGTCACAGTTCACTACACTAGTCTTGCAGAATACAGCAGCTTCGTTTTCATGTACTCAGGTGTAATTTGAATGTCTACAGAATGTAATAGTTGAGCTGTGGGCACGTTATCTAAAGCTTTGTGTAGAAAGTAGATGTTTGCATACATACTTCGACTCAGACGAGTAGTGGATGGGCATCTGAGATGGTGCTATACATGATTCTTGGGTAACTGTGCCGCCACTTGGTTTGATTTGCCTCTGTGAGTGATGGCTGATGACCTTGCTTGATCTCACTTACGTATAGCCGATTTTGATTGTTTTTGGTACTTTGTTGACACTTTATCACTATCCTTGAGCCTCAAGTAGTTCAATAGGGTGTCGTAAGTAGTTGGGTTTAGACTTAACGACGGGCGCCAATAAGGTCCGAGCATATAACGGCTGGGTCATGCCCGTTCTCATGTACACCTTTGGCGTACTCAGATGGACTCAGACCGAACTAGACGCACTGGATAGAAAAGTCCGCACGACTATGACTCTCTACCGCATGCACCACCCCAAATCGTCTGTTATGAGGTTGTATGTACCCCGAAAATGTGGTGGTCGAGGCGTATTAAGCGTCAAGACCATGCATAATCGGGAGATATCCAGCCTCAGAACCTACTTTGAGACGAAAAGGGAGTGTCCAATGCATAGAGACGCCATAGAATGTGATAAAGGACTCACTCCCCTATCTTTGGCCAAACTCGGGTGGCAGAAACCGGTGGTACTAAGCACCTCTGACCGGGAGACCGTATGGAAGGAGAAGGAGTTGCATGGACGCTTTTTTAAAGCTCTTAATGAGCCTCACGTAGATAAAAAAGCGTCCGTGCAATGGCTGCGCTTTGGTGACCTCTTTGGGGAAACCGAAGGTTTTGTGTGTGCAATACAAGATCAGGTGGTTAAGACGCGGAACTACCGAAAGTACATCCTGAAGGATGGCACTCACGACATCTGTCGAGCGTGTCGCCATCCCGGTGAGTCACTCAGGCATGTGCTCTCGGGATGTTCGGCTCTTGCTAACACTGAGTATCTGCACAGACACAACCAAGCGGCCAAAATCCTTCACCAAGAGCTTGCTTTAAAGTACGGTCTCCTGGATGAGAGAGTGCCGTACTATAGGTACACACCGGTGCCGGTACTTGAGCGTGACGGAGTCCGGCTCTATTGGGACCGGTCTATCATCACGGACAGGACGATTCTGGCGAATAAGCCTGACATCGTGCTGATGGACCGGGCACAGTCGAGGGTGTTTTTAGTGGACATCACCATCCCACATGACGAGAACCTCGTGAGAGCGGAGACAGAGAAAAAACGAAAGTATCTAGATCTGGCTCACGAGGTTACTGGCATGTGGCATGTGGAGTCCACTGAAACCATCCCAATCGTCATTTCTGCGAATGGGTTGATCCCAGTCAGCCTCGCTCACCATCTGAGGCGACTGGGGTTCCGTGGCAGTTCGCTCGCGGCCAAGATGCAGAAAGCGGTGTTGCTAGACTCGGCTAGGATAGTCCGTCGGTTTCTCAGCCTGTCGCCCTGACCCCCGGCCGTCTGGTCTCCCCTGCCGGGGCGTAATCCTCCGCCCGCTACAAGTATTTATTTATGTAATCTATATGTAAGTTTATTATATGTATATATATTTATGTTTATTATATCTCTCTTTGGTTTTATATGTATTTATTTTGTACGCGGGTGTGAGAGTCAAAATTTATAGCAAAATAATAATAATAATAAGTGTGGCAGTGTAATTATATTAGTGTGTGTGTGTAGTGTAATAATAGTGGCAGCATGCGATCCGCCAGTCACGCCATTCGACGGCCTTTACCACCTGGCCAGTAGACAGATCCATCATCCCCACCAGTCGGCTTGGCGCCGACAGGGCCCTCTAGGACCCAATCTTCGGAGCCCGCCGCTGGTGGAGTGCGCCGCATGAGATGGACATCTCCAATGAACAGAAATGTCATGCGTGCGTACTACAGGGCGACGGGAGGGGAAACCGGGCGGACTGGCTACCGAGCGGCAATGTACCGCGAGTTCTTGCTGCTCGAGCCGAATCTGACTGTCACGGAACAAAACCTGGCAGACCGGGCTCGGTATATTCAGCGCTCGAACATCTTTAGCGCTACCGAGCTCGAACGATTACGACGTGAGGCTGTTCCCGAGGTGACAACCCCAACCACAGAGCAAATTGTCTCTCTGGCGGAACCTGTCCGCGAAGAGACCGACGCTATCGCGCAAGATTTGCCTGTGGAGGAGGACACGGAGGAAACAGTTTCCTTTGACATAGAGCGGATGAGAAGGATTTTAGAAGAGGCGATTTCGGAGATCCGGAGTGCTCCTCTAGAAAACCGTCCGCGGCTCTCCCGACTCACATTAAATGTAGCGACGCGGGATGTCATTGAGGCCATAAACCAAATGCTGCCTCAATATCTTGAGCGCAGCACTGGCCTGGATGATACGGCTTCTAATCTCTTTGGTGCGGCCTTAGCTGTTCATCGTTTCATGGCTGTCAAGACCCAAGAACGTGGACGCACTACTCTAAGGCGCAGCACGGAGCCAGCCTGGAAAAGGAGAATAGAACACCGTATCACCCTGGCCAGAGCTCTCATTGGCAGACTGCAGAGTTTCAGGTCGGGCAACACTAGGCCAAGGATTGTGCGCTCCGTTAGAATAGCCTTTAATGGGCTCGGGGTGCGGCTAGATCAGCCCGATATAGCCCAAAAACTAACGGAGCGCATCGACGACCTGAAGCAGAAAATCGCTGCATGGGGGAACCGCATTCGACGATACTCGGAAAGAGTCGAGCGCTTTCAGCAAAATCGCCTCTTCTCGAGTGATCAGAAAAGGTTCTATAAAAAACTGGAGTGCCCAGCAGTCTGTTCTACCTCTCAGCGGCCGAGCCCGGCTGACCTCGTCGCCTTTTGGCGAAATGTATGGTCAAGAGAGGTGGAGCATGAGGAGGGCCCTTGGATTGCGGCGGTTGAGGAAGCATGTGCCTCAATAGAGCCGATGAACCCCGTCGCCATCTCTTCGGAGGATGTAGCTGGTGCGGTGCGCCGGGCCCCGAACTGGAAAAGTCCGGGACCCGATGGGCTGCATCACTACTGGTTGAAGGGTTTTTCGCTCTGCCATGCTACTTTGGCTCGACAATTCCAAGATGCTCTCGAGCAAAGGGCACTCCCGAGCCTTTTCACCACCGGGATCACTCATTTAGCTCCTAAGTCAACCGATACCGCTGACCCAGCTAAGTACCGCCCCATCACATGTCTTACTACCATCTATAAGACATTGACATCCGTTCTGAGCCTTAAGATTTCCCGTCACGTAGACGAGAACAACATCATGTCTGGGGCTCAGAACGGATGTCGGGGCGGTGGTCGTGGTACTAAGGAGCTCCTTCTCATCGACTCCGTCGCGGGCCAACTGGTCAAACGCAATCGCCGGAATTTCTCTGCCGCCTGGATTGACTATAAGAAGGCATTCGACTCGGTGCCCCATTCATGGCTCTTGAGGGTCCTTGAGCTGTACAAAGTCGATATTACAGTTCGAGACTTCCTCGGAGAGTGTATGGGGCAATGGAGTACGATCCTTTGTCTCCATGGCGAGCGGTTGGCGGCTGCGGGTGACCGGATCAAGATACGGCGGGGTATCTTCCAGGGCGATTGTCTGAGCCCATTATGGTTTTGTCTGTCGCTGAACCCTCTGAGCTCTTTGCTGGAGAGATCAGGGACAGGCTTTCAGTTTCGGAGAGGAGGGACAAAAGTACCCCACCTTCTCTACATGGATGACCTCAAGCTGCTAGCACCCAATGCCACCCGCCTGAGAGAGTTGCTGAATGTCACCACTGAGTTCAGTAACTCCATCAGGATGGAGCTTGGACTAGACAAGTGTGCGGTCTTACATGTGGAGAGGGGACAGGTTACTCATTCGGCCGAGATCAATCTCGAGCCATCTAACATCAGGACCCTCTCTGAAGCTGAGTCATACCGGTATCTGGGTATGTCACAATCCGTGGGGGTAAAGGAGGCGGACGTAAAACAGTCAGTTTGCGAGGTATTTTTTGGCCGCCTGACAAAAGTTTGTAAAAGCTATTTGTCGGGCGCCAATAAGGTCCGAGCATATAACGGCTGGGTCATGCCCGTTCTCATGTACACCTTTGGCGTACTCAGATGGACTCAGACCGAACTAGACGCACTGGATAGAAAAGTCCGCACGACTATGACTCTCTACCGCATGCACCACCCCAAATCGTCTGTTATGAGGTTGTATATACCCCGAAAATGTGGAGGTCGAGGCGTATTAAGCGTCAAGACCATGCATAATCGGGAGATATCCAGCCTCAGAACGTACTTTGAGACGAAGAGGGAGTGTCCAATGCATAGAGACGTTATAGAATGTGACAAAGGACTCACTCCCCTATCTTTGGCCAAACTCGAGTGGCAGATACCGGTGGTACTAAGCACCTCTGACCGGGAGACCGTATAGAAGGAGAGGGAGTTGCATGGACGCTTTTTTAAAGCTCTTAATGAGCCGCACGTAGATAAAAAAGCGTCCGTGCAATGGCTGCGCTTCGGTGACCTCTTTGGGGAAACCGAAGGTTTTGTGTGTGCAATACAAGATCAGGTGGTTAAGACGCGGAACTACCGAAAGTACATCCTGAAGGATGGCACTCACGACATCTGTCGAGCTTGTCGCCATCCCGGTGAGTCACTCAGGCATGTGCTCTCGGGATGTTCGGCTCTTGCTAACACTGAGTATCTGCACAGACACAACCAAGCGGCCAAAATCCTTCACCAAGAGCTTGCTCTGAAGTACGGTCTCCTGGATGAGAGAGTGCCGTACTATAGGTACACACCGGTGCCGGTGCTTGAGCGTGACGGAGTCCGGCTCTATTGGGACCGGTCCATCATCACGGACAGGACGATTCTGGCGAATAAGCCTGACATCGTGCTGATGGACCGGACACAGTCGAGGGTGTTTTTAGTGGACATCACCATCCCACATGACGAGAACCTCGTGAGAGCGGAGACAGAGAAAAAACGAAAGTATCTAGATCTGGCTCACGAGGTTACTGGCATGTGGCATGTGGAGTCCACTGAAACCATCCCAATCGTTGTTTCTGCGAATGGGTTGATCCCAGTCAGCCTCGCTCACCATCTGAGGCGACTGGGGTTCCGTGGCGGTTCGCTCGCGGCCAAGATGCAGAAAGCGGTGTTGCTAGACTCGGCTAGGATAGTCCGTCGGTTTCTCAGCCTGTCGCCCTGACCCCCGGCCGTCTGGTCTCCCCTGCCGGGGCGTAATCCTCCGCCCGCTACAAGTATTTATTTATGTAATCTATATGTAAGTTTATTTATCTGTGTGTATATATTTATGTTTATAATACTTTTTGGCCCTATATCTATTTATTTTGTATGCGGGTGTGAGAGTCATAATATATAGAGAGATAATAATAATAAAGCTTTTTATTTCCATTATTACATTTAACAGTTTCACAAATTAATAATACAAATGGAATACTAATTTCCTGGTTATCTTCAGTCAGTAATAATGGACCCCATATTATGGGTATAAGCCTCCTCCAATTTTTTCCATTTATTTCTGTCTTGGGCATATCTCATCCACTCCCTACCCACTAGCCTGATAATATCATCTGCCCATCTTTTCTTCGGCCTGCCCACATTTCTCTTGCCTAATGGTCCTACCCATATTGTCGATAGTGAAGTCCATCTACTATCTCTGTATCTGGAGATATGGCCAGCCCATTGCCATTTTAACCTTAAGGCATGTTCAAGAGCATCTGTAAGCTTAGTTTTTGTCCTGATGTCAGTACTCCGTACCTTTTGTATTTTTCTTAGCTTTAAGATGCTTCTCTCCATAGCTCGTTGGCAAGTAGTTATTTTATTTTTTATTCTATTGGTGTAAACCCATGTTTGACTTCCATATGTTAGACTCGGTAAGATACTAGTGTCCATTACCGTTTTTTTCAGACGTAGATCGTACTTTCCTTTTAAAATTTCTTTCTGAGCCCAGAATTTGTTCCATGCAATTTGAATCCTTCTGTCAACTTCATCTTCATTGTGATTTAAGCTAAATGATATTTTTTTCCCTAGATATATGTAATCTGGCACATATTCTATTTGGCTACCTTCTACACAGATAGGAGTTTCAGTTCCATTTGTCATTATTTTAGTTTTAGTAGTATTCATTTGCAATCCTACCTTCCTGCTTTCAGTAACTAACTCTTGGATCATCTTCTCTAATTCCTGTGCAGTTTTAGCGAAGAGTATTATATCGTCAGCAAATCTTAAATGATTTAGTCTTTGGCTTCTGATAGGAATACCTTTGTTTTTCCAATTTATCTTTTGAAATATTTCATCTAAAACTGCTATAAAAAGTTTAGGCGACAAAGGATCTCCTTGCCTTACACCTTTTTCTATTGGGAAGTAATCTCCAAATTTTTCCAGTCTAATTCTGCTTACGCTATTTGAGTATATGTATTGTAATATGTGTATGTATTTTTGATTTACTCCACATACTTCAAGTGCTTTCCATATTGAGTTGTGCGTTATGCTGTCAAAAGCTTTTGAGTAGTCTATAAATGCTGTATACAGTTTTTGATTATACTCTGTGTATTTTTCGATGCTTTAACATAGTAATTTAAATTCATATCCAAATTTATTATCTGTCAAAAAAAATATAATTTTTTAACCATTAAAAAAATGTATTCATTGTATAGAATGTTATTGTACTACTAACGCCATCTGTTAGAAATTTAGACTCAGGGCCTTTATTACTATACTATTTTACTAGCCCACTAACTTAGAAAACCAAAGAGTTAACATCGCTGCAACAGAACTTATTACCCGTTAGAAAAACTACGCGAGCCCTCGCAAAGCTCAGCTTTTTGCTAGTAAAATAGTATAGTAATAAAGGCCCTGAGTCTAAATTTTCAATTTTAAAAAGATAAGCTTTAAAGCCTCCGCATTTGGAAGTTTTACGACCTCCCTGGTGCAGTGGTGAGCGCTTATGACTGGGAGGTATTCGATTCCCGGTGGAGTCAATTTGGGAACTTATAATTTCTGAATTGTCTCTGGTCTGGTCTGGTGAGAGGCTTTGGCCGAGGCTAGCTTCATGCAGTCCGTCATGCAGTCAAGGGGTTGTCTTGTAAATTGATTCCTAGGTACAGTGTGGCGATTGCGGTCACCTTTTATTGGCCCATCCTCTCTCACTATTGGCTAAAATGTATCGTTGCAGCAGAAACGCCATACATTAATGTTTGATGCAGTGAGAATGCCATAAATTCAGCCAATCACGAAGCTGTTGCAACAACTTTTCCGCAATCGAGGAGCAAGCAGTTGGGTTGGAACTTGGAGTGTTGCAAGTGTGGTTTGGTTATGTAAATTATGTATTTATTAATTATTATACATTAAGTGATATTATACTGTGTACAGCTTCTTGATGACCTTGGATTCTATTTCCGCATCAAGTTTATTCGAAAAATGTTGTCAGTCCAGTGGTATGCTACAAGGATAATTGTTAATCTAATAGTGCATCAAGATCTTAAAATTAATCGGTAGGTGTATAAGTATTATAATATTACATAATCTATTACTGTTTATAGTCTTAATAGGTATTACTGATATCTACATACTACAGTAAGTATATTAAACTATGTTTTATTTAAGTGGAGCAGTCAGAAAAATTGGTATCTTAGATGACATTTGACCTTTTCTTACGCGAATTAAATTTATTTCCATTTCAATAAAATTCTACATAACTAAAATTATTGATATTTCTGCGCTCATCGAGCCAACAGGGATTAGACGAGATGATGGCAAGAGATCTGATGGATTGACGCTGGTTTCCTGGGAACTGGGACGGGCTCTAATGTGGGACGCAACGTGCGTCGACACATTGGCCCCGTGTCATATCAGGGAGACAGCATCAAGACCGGGAGCCGCAGCTGAAATGGCTGAATCCTGTAAGCGGCGCAAGTATGCCTCTCTGATCGAGAGTTACATATTTGTTCCGTTTGCTGTGGAAATAGGGCCATGGAGTCAAAGTGCAAAAAATTTTTTACGAGACATTGCACCGCGGTTAATTACCCCATCTGGTGACGGAAGGGCTGGCTCATTTTTTGTGCAAAGGATCAGCCTCACTGTTCCGCGCGGAAATGCAGCCAGTATTCTTGGAACCATTCCACGCGGGCATGATTGGTATAGTAATTAGATTATTTTAGCTATAAGATTTTTTGTAGAATTTTCATTAAAAAAAACTTCCAGCGCTCTACCAGCCTCCAGTCACCAGTGGACTCAATGAGACGGTGTGACAGTATTTTTGTATATTAAGAGATAGGTTTGCGCTTTACGATAATCAATGGTGGAAAGCATTGATGAGGTCTATGTTTGAGCGCACTTGCCTAGAAAATGCCTATTCATTCTTGCCTTGAAGGTACTCAAATTATACGTGGCCAGACGCCGTAAGTGCGTTTACATAAACGTAAAGTTTCGTGCGAGTAGGTTGGATACTTGAAATAGGGTTTAGTATCCAATGACCCCAGGGTTTCAACACTTAACGTCATAAATATGAAACTCTATACGTTTTTATATTAATTAAGCGCCGTTTGGCACTTAATTAATTATTTTTTTAAGCAGTGGGAGTTAAACTTACTGTCACTATACTTTGGCAGTCATTTTCATCATCAGGATTCCCTTGTCGATTATCTTCAGCCTTCAAGTCCTCGATCAGAGTTGGTTGAGGCAATGATTTCTGAAAAATATGGTGTTGAACTTATTAATTGAGGCTGTAACATTTTGTAAAATAGTCACAAAATAATAGCTCAAAGTAATTTTGAGAAGCAACCTGTGCTATAAGTTCTTTTTGTAACATTTTAATAAAAAATCTGTAAATAATTTAATATAAAAAAAAAAAAAAAAAAAAAAAAAAAAAGCAACCTGTTATTTTGAGTTTACACCCATACAGCTGTAGTAGAATTTAAAACAGCCACGTTTAAGTGTCATCTAGTTCATCATCATTAGCAGCAACCCATCAACGGCTCACTGCTGAGCGCAGTTCTCCTCTCAGAGAAGGGTTATAGGCCATAGTCCACCACGCTGGCCCAATGCGAATTGGCAGATTTCACACACCTTTGAGAACAATATGGAGAACTCTCAGGTGTGCAGGTTTCCTCACGATGTTTTCCTTAGTAGTACGTATAGCCGATTCTGGCTCACTGGCGGGGGTCCACAAAGTAGAAATAGCGCCGCAGGCGAAAAAGTAGTACGTATAGCCGATTCTGGCTCACTGGCGGGGGTCCACAAAGTAGAAATAGCGCCGCAGGCGAAAAAGTAGTACGTATAGCCGATTCTGGCTCACTGGCGGGGGTCCACAAAGTAGAAATAGCGCCGCAGGCGAAAAAGTAGTACGTATAGCCGATTCTGGCTCACTGGCGGGGGTCCACAAAGTAGAAATAGCGCCGCAGGCGAAAAAGTAGTACGTATAGCCGATTCTGGCTCACTGGCGGGGGTCCACAAAGTAGAAATAGCGCCGCAGGCGAAAAAGTAGTACGTATAGCCGATTCTGATGTGTATTAACGCAGCATAACCTAAGTCCCCGGCCTCCGACCGGGCACATCGATATTATATGTTCTAACCCAACCTAACCTAACATTTTGAAGCTTTATTATTATTTAATTTCCCCGTTGTTAAAAATTAAAAACCCCATATACATTTACAGTATTTTTTCACTCTTTATCGCCCCATTATGTCTGAGTAGGTATGTGGATACAAAAAAGAATACTGCTTGCAGGTGGATTTAAACATGTCCATTCATGTCTAAAAACATCATGTGTGTATAAAAAAGGGACGAGCCTGGTTGATTTATTTTTCCACTCTTTATAGCCCCCATTATGTTTGGGTAGCTGTTATGTAGATACAAAAAATAGGGGCTGCATCAAAGCATGTCGATTCATGTCTAAAACATGGGTGTATAAAAAGGGTCCATCCTAATTTTGTGTCACAAGTTTTCTCAGTGCCAGATCGTTAGTATCTCGGTGTTATAAGTCTTAAATATTATTTACCAGTCTAGAAGCATTGTGTTGTGAATCTGCATATTTCCATTCATCATGGCGGTAAGTGTGTAATTGTACCGGTTATTTAAATTATATTTGTAACTAACATCTTGATTCGTTATTGATAGAGTATTTTAAAAAATTGAAGTTAGCATAATTAGTTTATGTGATTCTATCAGTTGCAATATCACCTTTTTTATTGCAGGACTCGCAAAATGACGAACTCACTTTTAAGCATTACTATTATCCACTCAATGTGTCAGATGATCAAGATACGAGTGATTGTATGACAAATAATAGAAAGACTGCTTCAAAAAGGAGCAAAACAATGGAGCAAAATAATATAGATGTATTTTTCGAAAAACCAAAGAAAAAGAGGAAAACTACTTTGTGTTCATCGGTAGCGCAAGCGACTGAGGGAGGTTTATCCTATATCTCATCCAATGATGGTGACGGTACCAGTGCAACTCATCTCATCAAAATAGATGTCTATGACATGAAGAATCTGAAAGGGGTTTCACCTCTTGAGTACTGGAAATATGCAGATTTACGATTAAAGTACTACGTGAATTCAGACGCTGATAAATTTTATCACAGCACTCGGGATATTATTTACAACATAACAAAGCAGATCGCCGGAAGACAAGATTGTAAAAAATATTTTGTCGAGAGAGATAACAAGCAACAATAGCTATAAATTATTCCGTCGCAAAAAATATGACCATTTAAAACATGTTCAGACGAGCTCACAATGATCGGAGCATACACGTGAGTTTTTTGATGAATTCCTTAACCGAGTCCCCCACTCTTTGACAACAGAACAAAGTATAAAAGTGTTTTGCCGTGAGACGCGAACTTATATTCTATTTCACAACGTCCAACTACACGATGCTGTCTCAACTGTGTGAACTGAACGAGACCATTTATGACGAAGAAATGGTTTCGCTATGTGAAGAAATGGAAGTGCAATATACACTCAATTTTGAAGATTTCGAAGAAGAAGAAGAGGCCAAGTTGTGTGAGGATTTAAAAGATGGGGATCACTGTTCCTGTCTAAGTCCTAGTCCAAGTCTCTACAGCCCGGTTGACTTCGTTGTGATGGAAGATGCTTTGTTTGGAATACGAGGACCAGCAACTGATAACGAAGACTCCGAGCAAGATTCGCAACACTCGCTCTCATCACAGTGCACACTTAAGTTATAGTTATATAGGTACTCTTAAGTTTATTTTTAGTAAAAATGTTATTTAAGATGTGTATGTAAATAAAACTATAATTATTCAACGCAATATTTTTAATTTCATCTCCTTATAAATAAAGTCTTAAACATATATTGTACAAGTTGATCATTATACAAAGTATTATCAGAAAATATATTAAGAAATTGTGACATTGAGATATTGTTATATTTAAAATATATATAAACTAAACAATACATTCCGCAAAATGAGCTGAAATAGTTCTGAAGTACATTGTTATTATGAGTCCACTTCTTACAGTTGGTTTTTAGAAACATTTCATGATAATCCGTTGGTTTTCGACCAAACGAGTCAAAATATTCACCGACACCATTAGTACCCACGTATATTGCTACCCAGTGAGATCCAGGTTTTGTATCAGGATCTAAATTGGAAATTAAATACGTTGGTGGTGTTAAATATATCGGTATCTTATTTGCTGCAAACACATTGAATTGAATATTTGGATCGATTATTTTTAAATATTTTCCAATCTCAGTGGTGTTCATTGTAACTTAAATAGAAATAAATTAAAAGCAAATAAGATGATAATCTTCTTGATACAATGAGTGGTTAACAAATGACTTCAAAATTAAATATCTCCATTTATATTAACTTTTTAACTATTGTAGTCTAAACTAACATCTCGATTTTTATTAATTTCAATTACATTATCAAACTCTGCGTATACAATACAATTAAGAGTTGTAGTTAGAGCTCTTTCAAATCGAACTTCAAATCTTACACTACCCCGTTTTATGAGATTCCAGTGGGAGTTTGAATTAGCGGATAAATCAGGAGTTAAATCAAAGGCAAGCAGACAATATCCATTATTATACTCCTCCTTAGAGACATCATTTCCATCATTCAAAAAATGAATTCCTGTTCCAGAGAATAAAGTATGATATGCACTTGTGAACATATTATCATCAAAAGAGGGTGTTAATGTTTTGGATGGTATAGATTGACCATCCACATATAAACCGAACAGGTTAAGCCCGTGATTACCAAAATTAAAAGGATTTGTATTTAATGTTCCATTGAAAGCTGAGTTTCCTACGAAACCAACTATACATCTTTTGGGAATTTGACCTAAAAACACATTATCAAGCATTTTTCCCTGGATTCCTGATGGGATCGTTAAGACTTTAACTTCAGCACGAGTGACAGGATATTTTGCAGTTGTAGTAGCTAATACTTTCTCATGTGCAAGTAATACACTGGGATTGATCCGAACTTTGCGCATTATAAGGCTAGCACTAGATATATGAACTTTGAATTTACTATCTGCAGTTGAACACATAAGATTAAAAGTATCTTTAGAACGTACTAGTTTTAGACGCATTTCAACACCGTTGATTAAAAACTTATCTTGATTAAAAATATCAGCGTGTATGTGACCAATCATTTCAATAGTTTGACTTTCCTTTGCTAATTCTTCTCTTTTTGCATATCCTTGGTTTGAAGCATCACATGAATCCATTTTTGAGGCTGTATCTTTATACCAAAGGCCACAAGTAAGATGAGATTTCTTAGCGGCTGTACCATAATTAAGCAAAGTTTCTATGTAAGCTCGATACCCATAAGTGTTGTTTGGAGGTGATACGAGCTTTTGATTTAAATATATATCAACCTGACTAAAAAGTGAGTGCAGCCAATTGTTAACTGGAGCAACATTAGACGTCGCCGTAATCTTAGTTGCATCAGTATTCTGAATTTTAGCTTTTATGTGAAGTAGGGTATGAGATAAATCAATGTAATCATCTCCATTTCCTGGCACTAAAAACTCAATGGGTCCATCATCGGTCAATGATGAAATGGGGTTGTAATGAATCCACTGACCTCCTTCAATACTAGTTTGAGTTGACGGTAGAGCAAACAAATCCAACTCAGATTTTACGCATTCACAGGAGTTATGATGTAAAAATGACATTTTTTTAATTTTTAACTTTTATGAAAAATATCCTGAATATTACTTTGTTTAATTTTCTTACTACCGTTTCGTTTGAGAGTGGTTTTAGGAGTGATACGTTTCCTTTTTTGTCGCCTAATTTTATATCCTGATCCTCTCATTATTGAATCAATTTTTTTATCAGCCTTTTGTTTTAAATTCGAAGTCGCTGTTTTTAAACGTGATCTGATAGCTTCATCCATTGGTTGAACATTCAACATATCGGATAATAGACCCACACCAGCATTCAAAGCTTCTTTACCCACAACTTTTGCACCACTTTTCAAAAGTGGAAGAACAGATCTAAATAGTCCTCCCAAAAAACTACCAATACCATGACCTCGCTGATAAGGTGCACCTTTATAAATTGCACCTATACCTGTACCAGCTTGATGAGAATAATAATGTAAGTACGGACATGGCATTGTAAATACACGTTTTCACTTGATTCTCTTAAAATGTACTTTAATACACGTTGTCCCAAACTGGAATGGTACTTTTCGACCTGTACTCGTTCTTATATCTATTTCTATCACATCGAACTCTCTACGCATGACAGGTACGTAATGAGGCGGTGAAAAAATATGCATTTTATTTGCCCCGTATACATAGACTGCAGGATCTAGTGGTGCGATTCTGAGAAGTGGGGCCATAACATCTCCTACAATCTGTGGTTCTATTATATCACAATAAATGAACAATTGAGATGGCAATCCTAATTTTAAATTATAAGGATATGTTCCCGTTTTATTTTGAATAAGATTTGTATTTGGTTCAAAACCGAGTTGTAAATATAACTTCGTTGACAACTTAAGTACATCAATTGTGTTATCTGCACACAATACTGATACTTGCTGCTTTATTTCATCATAATTGAACATTATTCCAGTATCAGTATTTTTATTTAATTCAGCTACAATATGTTCAATGCTATCATAGTTCTTGGCAGGAATACGGTTTCTATAGTGCACTAATGAGTTTATATCTTCATCGGGTATTGTAATCCACTTTGATGTATATATAACATTTTCATAATCTCGAACCGTATACATGGTGCAAGGATATTGAAATTCAACAACTCCAACGTGCCATTCTCCTTCCAAAATAAGCGATTTCGGTAATTTTGTTGAGAACATGGTTGTCGTGTTTTCAGGGAAGTATTCCATTGAACTATTACTAAGTAAAGTTAAATAAAAATTGTCTTCCATCATCCTATCTGACTAAGGCTTGATTCTAAAATCCAACTGTTAAACTTATCAGGATAACCTTTCCACTTGACAAGTACTTCTTTTCTGTTACCTGAGTAGCGAGACCGTAGTATTTTATCAATTTTATATTGAGTGGTGGGGTTATATGTAACTTTTTGTAATTCATTCTCATAAAAAGTACCAACAATAGGTTCACTTTGAAGATCTTTAAGTGTATAGACTACTCTAGACATGTTATTTTTTATACCAGATATAATAAATATTTCATCACTCCAATTTGTTTC
The DNA here is from genome assembly GCA_029955525.1 of Oeneis ivallda. Classification (NCBI taxonomy): domain Eukaryota; kingdom Metazoa; phylum Arthropoda; class Insecta; order Lepidoptera; family Nymphalidae; genus Oeneis; species Oeneis ivallda. Next base: position 22,312,561 of record JARPMR010000012.1, read on the forward strand.
ATATCCTTTTTGAAAAATGTGCTTATATTTTGTTATCCTTACATGATCTCCAATTGAAAACTTAGACTGTTGTATAGCACTGATTTTATTGTTTATTTTTCCATATAAATTATTCCAAACTGTCATAATGTTATTAAAATTAACTTCAAACGGACACATTTTTATGCTTGAATGAAAGCTATGATTATAAGAATAGAGTAAATCTTGTAAAATGTTAATATAAGTATAGGTATTTTTATGTGTAAAATAACGCCACATTTTAGTTTTCAATGTCCTCTGAAATCTCTCAACTATACTTGCTTTAATATCCGGGTTGTTGGTTGTGTAATAATTTACATTTTTACTTTTAAAGTATTGTCTAACATCTTTTGATACAAATTCAGAACCTTTATCTGATTGTAAGTGGGTGGGAGTTGTATTAGCTTCAGTAAATATGCTTTCAAATGCTTGTTTTATACTTTCTGAATTTTTCTTTTTTAGTGCTCTAGCGAAAGCGTATTTACTAAAAACATCAATAACACAAAGAATATAATTAAAACCTTCATTATATTGAGAATAAGTACGCATATCACTTAAATCTGCTTGCCAAAGTTCATTAAGATTAGACAATATATATTTATTTCGAGGGAATTTTCGATGCACAGGCTTATGTAATGTATAAGTTTCCTGAGCTTGTAACCATTCTTTCACTTTCTTTCTATTCACTTTACCTTTTAATGCTCTTATTAACTTCTCAGCACTTCCGTAACCAGCAGGATTGGACACATCATAATATATATCTTTGATGTCTAATATGGATTCCATCTTTCCCAAATGTCGTGTTTCTTCCTTAGTCTGTATGATGTTAAAGTTTTTGGACTTTTATCATCAATTGGAGAACTATGTCTTCTGACTTTTGGAGATATATTACTAATATTTTCAGAAGCTTGAGTATTACCAATACATATTAAGGGAACCCCTATATCTTTTATAGTTTGGATAAATTTTTCCCACCCATTAGGCTTGGGGCGTTTTAATGGCCTTAGGGTATAATTCACTAGATCGACTATATTACTACCATCTACAACTTCATTATCTACGACTATCAATCCATCTTTTTGCCAACTAATTTTTTCTTTATTATTTAGCAGAGTATTTAATAATATTTCACCTTTTTTTCTATACGTTTTTGGTATGAGTTTGTTAATATAAGTAGGGGTATATAAAATATCAATGGGTAGCCCCCGTGCGTGCTTATCATCCTCTGATTCTTCATTAACTGTTGATTCATTGTCTTTCATTTCCTTTTTAAATATACTGATATTGTCATAGTCTCGTTCGTCCTCCACAGTCACTGGTAATTTAATTGGTTTTCTCTCTCCTTCAGTAATATGGAGATATCTTTGTAAAATCTGTGTGTACAAAGACCATTTTTCACGATCATCCAGTTTACTTTTCAGTATTTTTTGCATTTCTTTATCTAATCTTGACAAGGAATCCTCAGGTGCAGAATTTCTTGTTTTTAGCCTTTCAATAACTTCTGGTTCAATAAGAACCATTTTTTTTGCATGTTCCATTTTTATATTAAATTAAACAGACCACTTAAAACAGCCCCCAAAATAATAGGCAGAAATGCTCCTCCTTGCTGAATGATAATACGTTTTCGTGATTTATTTCTCCCTTTCTTTATTAATTTTCTCAGAATAGTTTTGTGTTTTTTTAACTTAGCCTTCTCACAATCCTTTAAAGGTAGTTTACCATTTAGTATATTGAAGATACACTCACAAATACAATTGATTTCCTCGTCCTTACAAGCTTTCAATAAGGCTATGCGAAATTTTGGCTGAAGTGTGTGTAAAGCCTTCAGTAAATTTTTGTGGGCTTTTACTCGTGCAGACATTATTTTAGAGAGAGTCTAAATACATTCATATTTATATTAACTTTGTAGAAAAGAAGCAATTCAGTTTTACAGAGGATTCTCTTGACTCTTTATTGGGGGTATTTTCTTTAAATATTTCTTTGATATACTCACAAACACGATTAATTTCTTCTTTCTTAAGAGAGCGAATTAAAATTTTACGATATTTTGGTTTAAATGTTTGTAATGCACACCTTAACTTTTTCGTATCTAGCGTGCTGTTTCCTTCAACCATTATTTGTTACTGACAAGAACTGAGTTATGCAAACCATATTTAAACCCCTTTTTAGGGATGTATACCACACAATCATTAGATGTATTGTCTATCTTAGTTTTAAAACGACACGAATCATTTGTATTTTGCTTTAAATCAATCATTAAATAACCATGAGGCTCAGTAGTGGCATCTTTATAAGCCTCTTCAACAAACTTTGAATTCTCTGGAAATACTTGACGTGCTAAATGACGAATTTGTGTTCGGTCTCTGGGATTTTTAAAGTAAATTATGTAACTGGTATTCAGAGAAATATCCCGTTGTCCTTTCCCTTGATGAAAAAGATTTTGTGTGATATAAAATACACTTAAATTTCTGTGGTGACTACCCTTAGTAAAAATATCAACGATACGACCATCTGATTCCCTCATCAGATCATCAATTATGACTAATCGAGGATGTTTTCCATCAAACATACTCATTTCAGGAATTCCTTGAATGTAAGTTACATTTTCTAGATTATATAGAGGCTGCATTTCATCGTAACACCACAAAACTTGATCAAATCGTGTATTACATATATCATTACAGTGTTTCAAGAAAGTTGTCACAAAATGTGATTTACCACATCCACTCGGTCCTGCAACTATAGCAGTAAATGGATGGAGAAAATGATACATGTTCAAAAAATACGTGTAGTTTTAGTAAAACTCTATATAGAAATGGGGAATAAAGTAATACGACATTGATTTAAGTAATACATTTATTTATAATTAAAACTTAATTTTCTATACAATTTATATAACTTAAGGCTACATTTATACATTCTAATACTTAATTAAAAATAACATCAATGAGTCTTACCGCAAATCATTATTAAACGACTTTATTTTGTAATGACCCCAAGCTAAAGTGTTGGTAGAGTTTTTAATTAAAAACCGTTTTGTATCTGAATGTGATAATGATATTTTATTATTTTTTTGAGTAAATATTATATGCTTTATCGATCTGAATCTATACATCTCACACAGTTCATTTTTTTGTTCAAATAAAACTGTTTTATAATTTTGCATATTAAAATTTTTGGTAACCGATTTATTCACACCTTTTGCTTTAGCAATGAATTTATTTTGTGTATTGAAAGCATAAACTTTTGATCTCAGACCAACAAATTCAGTCATAATGGTACCGTTATTTTCATCCTTAAAATAACCAATTTTTTTTTTATTTATCAGAGGAATATCAAAACTATTATTACGGGGATAATCCGAAGTATCAAAGTATTTATTTAAGTCAGGTTTAATGTCATCATAAAAGTCATCAGTAAAAATGTGATATATGAAGCTATCTGTGTCTGTATAAAGCATTTTACATTTTGAACCGTATTTCTTTTTCATATAGTTGTAATGGAAATCGTACATAAGTGTTTTAGAAATATCTAAAACACAAAATCCTAAATAAATAGGTTTATTATAAAGTAATTTTGTTTTCTTCAATTGTATAGCAACCAGATTTTCCGAAAATATTGAGACACTATGAAATTCAGGTCTCGCAATAAGTTTTTGAGCACCGACAGACTTACCCTTATCTTCCCAATGTGTACATAGTTTAACATCTACTCGTTTCTCAATGTTCTCCATTGTTTTCCCAAATATTGAATTATTCATTAACTTATAGAAATCCTTTTCAAAATCTGACTGTGCAGATGTACTTAACTGTGTATTTAAATCAATATATTTTTGCAACCAAGGACTTTGATTAAATTTTAAAATCCGATGTATTTTTTTTAGTTTTAAGCCCATTTCTAGACACTGTATAAGATTTCTATAATGAATCACGTACTTAGTTTTATCAAATAGATTTGGAACTAATTTCAAAGTTTTACTCCCTCCAGCAAGTATATTCTCTGGACAAAGAGGAAAATCGGTATGTAAGTCATGTAAAGTTTCGGGGTATTCTAAGTCTACTTCTAGAATATAACCCACATCAGAATCAATTGGTATGTTAAAATTAGTCTCACCATTTACCCATTCAAAACCACCCGTGGGAAGGTATTGAGACATAGCCCAACCATATAAATTATTAGCGTCTAAGTATGCGAGATAAGATGATTGGATTTTATCATCAAAATTAGCCATGTGCTTATTATTAGCTTGCGCATATCGGTTACTGCACTGTGAAACACCACCGCGTATACCTGATTTTACGAATGCAATTTTTTCAAAATCTGTTAGTAAATCTAAGGTTATTTGCGTGTACTTTAACATTGCATCCCAACTAAGACCTGGTGCTGTATAATATCGAGCAGGATCTAAATCATAAGTTTTAATACATACGTTTCTAAAATTTTCAAATATATCTGCTAAAAGTAACACATCCGTTTTGAGGTATAAATCAGAGTAATCACACATATTACGACACTTAAAATGATTCCAAACATTTGTAGCATGTTTATAATCTTCATTTGAAACAGTGCTGTTTGTAAGTGTACTGAAAAACTGATCCTGTGTTGGGAGTGACGTTAACTTTAATGAGTCAAATGATGTCATATATTCGTATGGGTATACGCCCTTACGTTTTAAATAATAGATATCTTTTTCACTTTGAAAATTTCTTCGCAATTCGATGAAATCTTCATCATTTAAATTATTTGTTAAGGTTTCTAGACTACTAGATAAAAACTTAAAAGAATCAATAAACCTCAATTCAATTTCGTTGTTCGTGATTTTTATCTTTTTTGAAAACGAAATATATCGTTCTTTATTTTGGGGTATGACATTTATCCCACCTTCTGAGAAATTCAATGCATGCACAATGAAATGAGCATCATAGTTACAAAGGTTATGTAAAATTATAGGTATAAATTGGGGAGTTTCAAACTTTGTACTACAACTTTTGTGACAGACACCTACAAAAACTCCAGTGTATTTATTATATGCTATTTTACGATCCGAGTTTAGTTCTTTTTCACATATATGACATGTGGATGTCGCAGATAATTTTTCATTGTCATTTATTGTTAGAGGCAGTGGATTAACTTCAATTAAATGTTCATCATAAATTAGTTTTATATCATCTTTTAAAGTCTCCATAAACACTTTAGCACAATCAGTACCTGTATATGTTTTATAAACTGATAATCTATCATTGAATGTGCATTTGATATAGTACCCAAAACTATATACTTCATGCTTTTGAAAATTTGTTGTATAAGAGGTAGATGGATTATTAGCACACCCTTGTATAGGATTTAAAAATGCTTCGAAATCTGCATATACAACAAAAGGCAATTTTAACTTCCTTTCGTACTTATTAAATGTAAGTTTAGCTTTGCTAATGTCTGGTAAATCTGTTCTAATATGATTACAATCGAACTCTTGGTGAGATTTTAATTTACACTCCGTTTGAAAGCAAAGCAAGCAACCATCGCAAATATAGTTCACGTGTTGATGTTCATTTAATTGGTGACTAACTAGTCGGGAGAGGTTTTTTATATAACAATAATGACCGGTAGGTCCGTTACTTATGTAAAGTAAATTTATATGTTTTTGTTTTCGGCATTTTGTGAAATAGAGAGGACCAATTATCTTTGTGGTATTACTTTTAGTTTCATGCTCAAGTCCAAAAACATTAATACTAATATTATTTAAGCTCTCAAATTTATTTATATCTTTCAACTTTACCGGAAATGGAATATCTGTAAAACTTAAAGAGTTTTGTTTAGATATATATGAACTCACTCTGTCTGCATTTTTTTTAACTGGAAACAATGCAGAAAGCACTGCCCATTGAAAACATTGATAATCGTTATTTTTTACATTAATCACAGCATGCTTATGTTTGATATCTATTGGTAAATCTATATAAGAGTTCCCTTTTAACGGGTTTAATTTATTTATATTTAAATCCACATAATTAATTTTTTTAAGACTCCATCCACTATCTTTCTTTTCAAAATTACAAACTTTACTCGAAGTTTCAACTACTAAATCCGAGTAAATAGTATTAATTTCATCACCTAAACAGAATGTATAGTTACAAGTTTGAAAGTCGAAGGAATTTTCTAAATTTTTTGTTGATTGAATAAAATCTGCATTTAAAATGAAGTTAACTTTAATCAAAGTATACTCTTTCAATAGCGTATGAAGCAAGTCATGAACAGTATTTCTAATTGGATTAAAAAAAGCTTCAGGTGTCTCAAATTCTGAATTATTATTGGAAATCCTGTATGTTGCTATACGTCGACCGAAAGTATTTTCTATCAATTGTACATTGGTTAAGTTTTGAATGGGGCTATTAAGAAGTACATTATTCATATGTTTCTTGCTCTTTAGGTGGTTTGTATAATACCTTTTACTAACATTAATTTTACAGTAAGGACACTCGACACTATGATATTTTGTAGAACTTACAAATGAGGACGATTCCTCCCCAGTTGATATTGGTGTCGTCAATAGCCCCGTAGATGTAGAAGGTTCTTGACATGGTCGCTTACTTGTAGATTTTGTGACTGCAGTAGCTTTTCTTTTCTTCACTCCGGCTCCAGTTTGCTTTGAACTGAAAATTAAAATAGAATAATAAAACATTTTCTATAAAATAAACGTTACACAAATCTTTATTTAAAAATAATTTACCATTTGTAGCACACATATTACAATATGCTTTCATAGGAAAAACACCATCAATTTCATCAGAAAGAGGGCAAATGGAGATACGATGACCACTACATGGTGTATAAAACGGTTTAATTTCTAGGTCATCTAGCATCCATCTAGGGAGTCTACCAGAGATATACCACAACCGTATGTATCTATGCATCTTATTTAACACAAATGATTTAGTAAATACACTTATTTCGTCATTGGAAAAAGCTTCCATGATTAATATGTTTCTATCACAACTTGTCTCTGAATGAGTGTAGCTAACGCTAAAACCGAATATTTATACGTTGATAGGTCCTCCCCCCATGAGCGTTATGTTTGAACAAGTTTAAACTGGTCAGGGTCGAATGTGGCGGCCGATACATTAGTAAAAATTATAGTCGTGCACCTTATCTTCGATCAACCGTTTGAAATATAATAAATTAAAATAAACACTGTTCGTGGAAAAATGATGAATTAAAAATACTCACGTATTAACTTGATCTCGGTCGGCTTCCACACATATGTTAACTAACTTGGCGTTCAATTCTGCTTCTTCACAATTTGCAGCTAATTCTTCATCGTAAACAGAGTCGTTAAACGCACACACTTGACACAGCATCGTTGTGGATAGTGGGAGGAATATGACTCGATCGTGTTACGACAGGACTCTTTTATAATTTGTTTCGATTGAAAGATGGTAGGGAGAGCGAAAACTATTTTAAAATATATTAAGCTAAAGTGACATGGGGACTTTTGTTATTTATCCGCAGCAGGTAAGGATGTTATCTTTTAAAAAGTGATATTTTTTGCGACGGAATAATTTATAGCTATTGTTGCTTGTTATCTCTCTCGACAAAATATTTTTTACAATCTTGTCTTCCGGCGATCTGCTTTGTTATGTTGTAAATAATATCCCGAGTGCTGTGATAAAATTTATCAGCGTCTGAATTCACGTAGTACTTTAATCGTAAATCTGCATATTTCCAGTACTCAAGAGGTGAAACCCCTTTCAGATTCTTCATGTCATAGACATCTATTTTGATGAGATGAGTTGCACTGGTACCGTCACCATCATTGGATGAGATATAGGATAAACCTCCCTCAGTCGCTTGCGCTACCGATGAACACAAAGTAGTTTTCCTCTTTTTCTTTGGTTTTTCGAAAAATACATCTATATTATTTTGCTCCATTGTTTTGCTCCTTTTTGAAGCAGTCTTTCTATTATTTGTCATACAATCACTCGTATCTTGATCATCTGACACATTGAGTGGATAATAGTAATGCTTAAAAGTGAGTTCGTCATTTTGCGAGTCCTGCAATAAAAAAGGTGATATTGCAACTGATAGAATCACATAAACTAATTATGCTAACTTCAATTTTTTAAAATACTCTATCAATAACGAATCAAGATGTTAGTTACAAATATAATTTAAATAACCGGTACAATTACACACTTACCGCCATGATGAATGGAAATATGCAGATTCACAACACAATGCTTCTAGACTGGTAAATAATATTTAAGACTTATAACACCGAGATACTAACGATCTGGCACTGAGAAAACTTGTGACACAAAATTAGGATGGACCCTTTTTATACACCCATGTTTTAGACATGAATCGACATGCTTTGATGCAGCCCCTATTTTTTGTATCTACATAACAGCTACCCAAACATAATGGGGGCTATAAAGAGTGGAAAAATAAATCAACCAGGCTCGTCCCTTTTTTATACACACATGATGTTTTTAGACATGAATGGACATGTTTAAATCCACCTGCAAGCAGTATTCTTTTTTGTATCCACATACCTACTCAGACATAATGGGGCGATAAAGAGTGAAAAAATACTGTAAATGTATATGGGGTTTTTAATTTTTAACAACGGGGAAATTAAATAATAATAAAGCTTCAAAATGTTAGGTTAGGTTGGGTTAGAACATATAATATCGATGTGCCCGGTCGGAGGCCGGGGACTTAGGTTATGCTGCGTTAATACACATCAGAATCGGCTATACGTACTACTTTTTCGCCTGCGGCGCTATTTCTACTTTGTGGACCCCCGCCAGTGAGCCAGAATCGGCTATACGTACTACTTTTTCGCCTGCGGCGCTATTTCTACTTTGTGAACCCCCGCCAGTGAGCCAGAATCGGCTATACGTACTACTTTTTCGCCTGCGGCGCTATTTCTACTTTGTGGACCCCCGCCAGTGAGCCAGAATCGGCTATACGTACTACTTTATCGCCTGCGGCGCTATTTCTACTTTGTGGACCCCTGCCAGTGAGCCAGAATCGGCTATACGTACTACTTTTTCGCCTGCGGCGCTATTTCTACTTTGTGGACCCCCGCCAGTGAGCCAGAATCGGCTATACGTACTACTTTTTCGCCTGCGGCGCTATTTCTACTTTGTGGACCCCCGCCAGTGAGCCAGAATCGGCTATACGTACTACTTTTTCGCCTGCGGCGCTATTTCTACTTTGTGGACCCCCGCCAGTGAGCCAGAATCGGCTATACGTACTACTTTTTCGCCTGCGGCGCTATTTCTACTTTGTGGACCCCCGCCAGTGAGCCAGAATCGGCTATACGTACTACTTTTTCGCCTGCGGCGCTATTTCTACTTTGTGGACCCCCGCCAGTGAGCCAGAATCGGCTATACGTACTACTTTTTCGCCTGCGGCGCTATTTCTACTTTGTGGACCCCCGCCAGTGAGCCAGAATCGGCTATACGTACTACTTTCCTTCACGAAAAATTTTTACGACAATGAACCGTTTTTTAGGGTTCCGTACCCAAAGGGTACCAACGGGACCCTATTACTAAGCCTACGCTGTCCGTCCGTCCGTCCGTCTGTCAGCGGGCTGTATCTCGTAAACCGTAATAGATAGACAGATGAAATTTTCACATATTATGTGTATCTATTGCCGCTATAACAACAAATAATAAAAATTAAATTAAATTAAAAAAATTAAATAAAAATATTTCCATGGGTACATGGAAATATTTTTATTTAATTTTTTTTAACGGAACCCTAAAAGAGCGAGGCCTGACTCGCACTTGGCCGATTTTTAAATTTATTAATTCGCCGTAAGGGCGAATTTAGCTTTCGAGATTTTAGCTTTCATTTTCGAGGCTTCATCGAGTCATCGAAAATGAACCGTCTGCCCTTAGGGCAAAGGGCCTTAGGGTGCATTTTCGCAAAACTTGTTCGCAAAAATGAACGATGAACGGGGCACCGTCTAATATCGGCCTTAGTGTTTTGGATTCACAGGGTACCTATCCTATGCTAGTATATAGTTTAAGCCTTAAGGTGGAAGACAAGGGCCTGCCCGCGAAATTCAAATTTAATTTGGTTTTTCGCAATTTGTAAACTAATACGACAAAGCAGGCTTATGGCATTCTGGTTTATGGCGCAATTATAATGCCATAAGCCTGCTTTGTCGTATTAGTTTACAAATTGCGAAAAACCAAATTAAATTTGAATTTCGCGGGCAGACCCTTGTCTTCAACCTTAAGGAGTGTACACACTTACATAGCCCTTAAACATTTTGTTGAATTCCTCCTCAGGGTAGTCGACAGGTTTGATGGTACAAAAGGTCAGGTCTTTGCAGGTGGCGTGGACCTTGTCATCGAAGGCGTAGTGAACGGGACCCGGATATTTGATAGGAATTTCATTTTTCGCTGAAATGAGAAAAGCGATAGTGTTTAACGAAGTTCATTAAACACGTTCCGTCATAGCTTTGGTGGCTATGTAATGCTCTACATTCTACAATAATTCAAAAAGTTATTGCTTAGAACGAGCCACAATTTGTAATCTACAATAATTAAAAAAAAAGAATTGTGTTTCAAAATCCCGGCAAATAAAAGGGCATCGGTTCGAAAATCAGGGCACCAATTAATTGTCTAAAATTTATTTCGTTGATCGTATTCGTATTCGATGAAATTAACGTCAAAGTAAAATAATCGTTAATTGTATGGGTTTAAAGTCACAAATTCAGTACAACCGATTTTGATATGGAGCGTTATGGAGCGTATCGTACATACGTAAAGGTATAAGAATACATACAAGTTGAGCTCTAATTCAATACAGTTATGGTTTATTTTACTTTGATGGTAATGTCATCGTTTACTATTTATAGTTAACAGCTGTCAAATCTTGTACTCAAAGGGCCTCATAAGTAGGCTCAGGATCACTCAGCGGGCGATGAATAGAGCTATGCTCGGAGTGTCCCTGCGGGATCGAATCAGAAATGAGGAGATCCGCAGGAGAACCAAAGTCACCGACATAGCTCAGCGAGTCGCGAAACTGAAGTGGAAATGGGCGGGGCACATAGTTCGTAGAGCTGATGGTCGTTGGGGTCCCAAGGTGCTGGAGTGGCGACCCCGCACCGGGAAGCGCAGTGTTGGCAGACCCCCCACCAGGTGGACCGATGATATTAAACGAGTTGCTGGATTCAGCGGCGCAAAACCGAGGCCTGTGGAAGTCCATGCAAGAGACCTTTGTCCAGGAGAGGACGTCTATCGGTTGATAAAGAAGAAGAAGAAGAAATCTTGTACTAAGCGTACTGAGCATACAGTACTTTGCTTTTGGTACTTACGAGAACGCGTAGTCGAAGCTGCTGAGCTGTACGATATGTATGCGGTAACCTGTTGGGAAAATAAAAAATACTGGAAGCTAGTAACGTTCAAAGCCCCATCAAGCGTGATGATTTTTTTTATGTGTATTATCAATACATCATCATCATCAGCAACCCATGAACGGCTCACTACTGAGCGCAGGTCTCCTCTCAGAGAAGGGTTATAAGCCATAGTCCACCACGCTGCTGGCCCAATGCGAATTGGCGGACTTCACACACCTTCGAGAACATTATGAAGAACTCTCAGGTGTGCAGGTTTCCTCGCGATGTTTTCCTTCACCGTTGAAGCAAGTGATATTTAATTGCTTAAACGCACTTGACTCCGAAAAGTCAGAGGTGCGTACCCGGGATCGAACCTGCGACCCCCCGAATAGGAGACCACAGTCCTAACCACTAGGCTACCTCTGCTACCGCTATTGTCAATACAATGTAATGTAGTAATAAATGTTAATAATTAGACGAAGAAAAAAAGATACTGGCCGAATTGAGAACTTCCTCTTTTTTGTAAGTCTTTGTAAGTCGTTTAAAAATAAGCTTGGTATGCGTTAATTTAAAAAGCCGAGAAAAGGTAAAAAAACATATGCATGAATGTTTTATCGTCATCGCGGTAATTGATTTTATTTACAATGTAATTACACTGTAAGAAATATCACTTGCTTCAACGGTGAATTCTCAAAGGTGTGTGAAGTCTGCCAATTCGCATTGGGCCAGCGTGTTAGACTGGCCTTTATTATAACCCTTCTCTGAGAGGAGACCTGCGCTCAGTAGTGAGCCGTTGATGATGATAATTTAATATAAATCGTCATCATCAGCATCATAAAAAAAGAATTTTCCAAATCGGTTCAGGCGTCTTCGAGTAATCGGTGAACATACATTAAAAAAAAAGATTCCGATGAGTTGAGAGCCTCCTTTTTTGAAGTCGGGTAGTGACAGTGTATTCGATAGAAAGCTTCGTACTATTTCAGAAAAACACTACGCAAACAACTTTTTTGGCCGAAGAGTTCACGCATACAATATGTGATCTCCATCACCTCGTGTATTCGTGTATCTTTTATGTCAACTTTTTGTCACATGATCAGTGGTCACCCTATTGTAGTTTACAATTTTACGTACATTAAATTATAAACTAACCGATACTGTTCGCCGAGTTCACAATCTTGCGCCAGTTCAATCAGTCAGTCAGTACAATCTGACTAGTTCGTTTAAGAACTAACAATTTTTAAAATCTTACGGTGACATAATTATTAGTCGCTTTGGATAAAATAACGATCAAAATCAAACATAGGCTGATACTATGTTTAATAAATAGTTAGTGGGTGGTTTGATATGAGTTCTCACGATAAAATTTCAATCTCCCATAATAAATTATTATAAAATAGGTAGGCGGTTTCTACCTGCTTTGGCATTTTGGCTTCATTATCTAAATTGCTATAAGGATTGCAATTGGAAATAGGTATGTTATTATGTGATTTATTAGCAGTTTTTTGACGTGGGCTTATGTTGCTTAACAATAAAGACCCTTTGTTGTGAGTTGCTCAAATTAAATAGCGTTTAGCGAAAAATCTTATTATTGAGTTTGTACCAGCAAGCCAAATTTTTAGATGAGTAAGATATGTTGACCTTACAGTATTATGAAAACAGTAACTTGCTTTTACATAATTAAAGAAGATAAGTTGATTAGCCACATATTATAAGATGTATAACTTGTATGTGAAAACTAGCTAAGATAAAGCTTCAATTTATCCTAAGTTAAGTTGATAAGTATCTGCTTTGTGAAAATAATTCAACTGTTCAAAAAGTTCTACTGTTCAAAATATTCTTTCATTTTTGTAGCAGAAAAAACAAGAAATATGTGTTTTAAATTTATTTTTAACCGACTTCAAAAAAAGGAGGACTTAATATTGAAATTGTCCATTTTCACGTTTATGTTTTTGATGGGATAATAATTATTATCACTTTTAGGTACCTCTCTAGCCAGGCGATTGAAGGAAAAACCAACAAATAAACACACTTTCTTTTTTATAGTAATACCTATTATGTATTAGTAAGTATAGAACTAAGGATAGGTAATATGTAATTATAATATTTATTTATAGTCATTCAAAAAGTATAGGTAGTAGGTAGTAGGTTCAAAGTTTATACATAGTGTAAACTTTGAACATAAATAGGTAAAAGATTTTTCCTTAAGAATTTTGTATGATTCATTCCCATGTAAATTTCGAGGTAAGCTGAATTTTTCGTGTTTGAGGAAATTGCCTTTGTTCTACCTAATTTCAAGCGATGCAGTAGGTATAGGTTTATTTTTTGCTATGAACTATGCTTTCATCTCATCATTTAGTCATTTCGTTACTAACAAATAATATTATGTAAATAGGGAAACTAAATTACATTTTATATTATAAAAATATTTTACTTACATTTTATTTTAAATTTGTATAAAATATAATTAGTATAATAGGTATGTACAATGTACATATTACTATACTATAAAGGAGAAGGCAGACTGGTTACTTTTAGCGGCAGCGATCGTGGCGTTTTTGGCCTTTAGCGATTTTTTGGCCCTTTGCGTGCATCGTGTTTCGCGCGATTTCGCGATTCTGCGATCGAAAACCATAAAAACGCGAACGCGTTTGTAGTTTGTACGCAAAAGAGTAGTCTACTATCACCTACTACAGATACTCTAGTAGGTATCTAGAGTAGAGTTAGTTGTGAGTTTTGACATGCTTGACAATTTTGTTTTGGCTACATGTATGACCCATCAATGACTATCGCTAACCTTATGGCAGCCCGCACACAGTCAATATTATTGTCAATATTTACGAATATTGACAATATTATTGTCGAAGTCCGGAAATTTCGTCAATATCGGGGGGAGGCAGGGATATTGACAATAATATTGACAGTGTGCGGATGCGCGTCAATATTTTAGTTGAAAAAAGATTTCAAGGCAGGAGGACGTGCGCTCGCAACCAAAACTGGAGGACATCCCCAGTGCAACAAGCAATGAAAAAGAATATTTAATAGAATTTATTAGAATGTGGGAGACGTAACGATTTTCGCATCAGTATATTTTGTTTTTTTAAGTAAGGGGTTACTAAAGATAGTATTTTTTGAAAGCTACTACCTTTTATTCTCATGTAATTTTTAAAATCATCTTTCTCTGTATTTCAAAGTTCTTTTATTAGATTGAAATGATTTAATTCCACTTTTCCACTTTGTCATCCAGTATTTAAGCCATCGTTTCTTTCTTTTTTAGGGTTCCGTACCAAAATGGTAAAAATGGAACCCTTATGGTGAGACTTTCTCCGTCCGTCCGTCCGTCCGTCCGTCCGTCCGTCTGTCACAGTCGATTATTTCAGTAACTATTAAAGCTATCAACATGAAATTGGGCATTGTATATAATAATATATAATATAAAATATATAATATATTGGGCATTGTATATAATAAAATATAATATATAATAATGTATAAAAGTGGCCCAACATCATTGGAATAAAGAATAATCGAAAATTATTTTTAGGGTTCCGTACCCAAAGGGTACCAACGGAACCCTACTAAGCCTACGCTGTCCGTCCGTCCGTCCGTCCGTCCGTCTGTCAGCGGGCTGTATCTCGTAAACCGTAATAATGGATAGACAGATGAAATTTTCACATATTATGTATTTCTATTGCCGCTATAACAACAAATAATAAAAATTAAATTACATTAAAAAAATTAAATTAAAATATTTCCATGGGTACATGGAAATATTTTAATTTAATTTTTTTTAACGGAACCCTAAAAGAGCGAGGCCCAACTCGCACTTGGCCAATTTTTAGTTTTATTAAAAAAGGGGGAAAATCGGGGGTCAATCGCCTTACTGAATCACTTTTTGTTAGAAATATTGACAATATTAATGCGTAGTGTGCGGGGTCAAAATATTGACGAAAATATTGTCAATATTTTCGTCAATATTTTCGACAATATTATTGACTGTGTGCGGGCTGCCTATGTTTTAAAACTACTAATATATTAATAAAATTATTCCTACTTTCATGTATTTTTATAAATTTTGTTTTAATATTTCGCCTTATCTATTTGTATTTTGGCTCATAGCCAAGCGAAACCTAACCAATGATAACAAGTAATGAATACATTCGCGGATCAAAACAAATTGCAATCTAGTAAAAAATTTACCGATCTTGACAAGATAATGATATTATTATTTCTTACCTATCTATTTCGATATTAAAATACAAGAGTAAAGATTTGAGAGCACAGAAGAAAGAAACTTACAAAGGAAACAAAGGAAGCAGCCAACATTTTACACAATCAACAAGTTCACTCGGTATCGAAGTATCATTTAATTACTTGAATTAAGTATAATTATTGTAAATAAACTCGTTCTGAGAGACGACGCGAGTGCGCGAGTACATCGGATATAAAATGTAAACTAATGAATGAATGAGATGCAAAAGATCATTAGGCTGCGTACCCACCAGAGATGTGTGAGGTAGCATGGCGATGGGCGAGGAAAATATCCACCAATATTACCTACTTTCCCGACTTGACGCCGACCTCGTCATCTGCAGTCGAACATGATAGCTCAGATTCCTAGCTCTCTCCATTGGCAGTAGAACTCGTTACTGGATACGCGGCGTGTGGTGCGTCGCGTCGCGTCGCGCGCGGTAAACTCAAACATATGGCCAAGTATGAGGGCGTTCATGTAAAAGCGTTCTGGCGTAGTACGCGGCGACACCCGCGCGACGCGATGCACCACGCGCCCCGCAACGCGTCGCGTGTCCAGAAACGAGCCCCCATCTCCACGGGCGAGGGAATCGCAACGAGTCCGTCCTACTATTGTCGGATAGTACACCAGTCGTATCGCCGCGATAGTATCGCCCTGTGGAGATAGGCCTATAGAGTTTGTATCGAATTTGGTGGCACGGCGAGACTATCGCCGCGATACTCTCGCCCGTGGAGATGGCGCCAAGTTTTCTTTACGAGGCCCATAAAGCGGCCATAATGAATCTCTGAAGTTTTTGTATGTATGTCACTGGCAGCACACATCGTTTGAAACCTTTTGTCTTTAGGCACTGAGGTATTTTTGACGAGAAGAAAATATTTTGAACTAACTGATACTCACGACTTCGTTCGCGTAGATTTAGTTTTTAAAATCACGCTTTAATTTTCCGGGATAAAAAGTAGCCCATGTCACTCTCCAGGTCTTCAACTATATTCATGCAAAAATCACGTCGATCCGTAGCTCTGTTGCAGCGTGATTTAAGAACAATACCAACAAAAAACACTTTCGCATTTATAATATTAGTAAAAAGTAAGATATTATGTACTGTTGCACAAATTGAGTGTGACAACCCTAACATTTTAGATAGGTACATAAGTAAGTATTGTGTTGTATCCATCATATAAGTAATAAATATTATAATAATTTATCCGTGTGACACCAACTTCTCAATTTAGTTAGGTATTAAATGATTAATATCTAGTCTTAACAAAGTTTTGCTTGAACAAGAAACGTAACATTTTCCTGTACCTACCTACCTCGTCGTTTATTCACTGCAATAATATTATGTACAGTTGTTAAAGCTTCAATTATTATTTATTCTGGAAACATATTTTATAGCCATACTATAATGGTCCGGGATTAATGCATAATTTATTGTAGCATATTATATTTGTTAATTAATGCATAATTTATTGTAGCATTTATTGTAGCATCAATGTTTCTATAAGACGTTATCACGGAAAACTACCGTCCGTAAACCGAGTTTACAGACAACCAATTTATTTCTACCAAAAATCTGCATGTGCACTATACACAATAAAGGGCCTTTGTACGTAGTCATGGGTAAAACTTACCCCCTCCAAGTGTACCTTTAGCATTCTATGCTCTGCTATAGCATAGCATCTGGAGAAGGTAATTTTAATCCACAATCTAGCTGCAATATAGAAAGGGCTTATGTATAGCCTCAATCTGTAAAAAGAAAGAGAATAACTTAAGAAAAGTGATTTCCTCCTGAATGAAAATTTATAAGAGGATTGTTAACATGCATTAGTAAATAATGAAAAAACTCAGCTAGCTGTAAGTCAAGGGAAAAGTCGTCAGCTGATAAGATTCAGTAGGTGATAGATGCTGCTGCGTCACACCTTTCAAGGTACCAGCTGACAAACTTTCCACCGCGATACAGCAAGCTGAAATTAATTTTCATTCATAGTAGCATGTAAACGATCACCAGGTAAATTTTTAGTTGAGAGGAAATCATTGAAAATATAACTATTTTTTTCATGTTCAAGCAGCCAGCTGACGTATAATCCACCATGTTATGGTCAGCTGAATTTATTTTTCCTTCAAAATATTAGGTAAACTATAATCTGACAAATTTTCAAATGGGAGGAAATGACTAAAAAACTTTTTTTTTCTCCATGCGTTGGAGGCTGCCACTGCCCTCCCCACCCACGGAGTCGCAGCTGACGGTCGCGAATATTCATAATATAAATCCCTAATGCATTTCACGAAGTTTCGCTCGAGAGGAAATAATTGACCGAATTTGTACCTGGCTCCCGGTCCATAAGTAGATTTCGAGGGGTTTATCCTTATTAAGGGTGAGGGCAGATTAGCTAATTTTAGCCGCAGCGATCGGCTTTTAGCGTTTCAGCGATTTTCGATCGAAAAAACCCCAAATCGCGCGATTTAACTTTTCTGCGATTTTTGATAGCTGATTTCTGCGGACGTATCGTACATCAAATGCAGAAATCAGCGATCGCAAAATCGCAGAAACACTGAATCGTGCGGTTTGGCGAGAACGTAAGAGGTTTATTTGCTTGTTTTTGCATTCATAATGTTCCTGAAAAAAAAATTGGTTGTCTGTAAAGTCGGTTTACGGACGATATTTTTACGTGATAACGTCATAAAGAAACACTGACAATGACTGGCGGGCGGCAGCGCGGCAGGCGCTCTCTAGTCACAAGCCAACGCTTGGGCTGATCGTGCCTCTCTATCGCTTGTTCGACGCTCTCGTGCGTTTTTCGTGCGTGCAGCCGGTGTTCATCGATTTATAAGACGTTATCACGTCAAAAACTACCGTTCCGACTTTAATACGACTTTTTACATAGAAGATCTCAGCATCATACATACACCTCAGATCAAGTTCTTAGAAATTTTTTAAGGTTATAGACCTCTCACTACCATCAGTAACCCATCAACGGCTATTCGGGCAGATCTCCTTTCAGAGAAGGGTTATATGCTGGCCCGACGCAAATTGTCAAACTACACACGCCTTTAAGAACATTGTAAAGAGCTCTCAGGCGTTCAAGTTTCCTAAGGATACAAATGTTTTCCTTTATCAGTGCTCTTAAAGGCCATTGCACTTCACGCAATTCGTTGTGGGGTTTTTAGCTTTTAATTTGACGACCTCCCTGGCTCAGTGGTGAGCGCTGTTGTCTTATAACTGGGAGGTCCCGGGCTGAATTGTCTGGTCTGGTCTGGTGGGAGGCTTTGGCCGTGGCTAGTTACCACCCTACCGTCAAAGACGTGCCGCCAAGCGATTTAGCGTTCCGGCACGATGGCGTGTAGAAACCAATTAGGGGTATGGGTTGAATGTTCACTGCCATACCCCTTCCAAGTTAGCCCGCTACAATCTTAGACTGCATCGTCACTTACCATCAGGTGAGATCGCAGTCAAGGACTAGCTTGTCATCGAATAAAAAAAAATTTTGTCTGTAAATGTAAAACTAAAATTGATTATTGCTTTAAAGGAGGACTTTATGCATAATTGCGTACCATACGCTATTGCACATAAAGGCCTCCTAACAAACCACCTACAGTTAATCATAAACTAAGCGACTAACTAAATAAATATTAGTCAACTTATTAACTAATCGATTTTAATTTGGCAAATGGCAATGGTTTATCATAATTTAGTAAAAATAATACAACTGTAATATAAAAATTAAAAAATCGTTTAATTTAACAAGCAATTAAGTAGAATAATAATACGAACTATCAGTAAATTCTTCCAAAATAAGTTATTCACAAAATAACAATGACGAAATAAATATTATAAAATAAATAACTTATGCTCTAAAAAAAAGAACTAGAATAATTTAATATAAAACATTATTTTTAAAAAACGACTTCAAACGCCCGCGCCATTACAAAGTTTATAATTTATTATTAAATTTAAAAAAAAAAAACGCTCGACTAATTTCGATAAAATTTAAATGGGACCATCTGGGTAGTATGTCCTTTCAAACAAAACAATAATTTTTTAAATCGGTACAGGCGTCTTCGTACATTAAAAAAAAAATGATTCCGACGAATTGAGAACCTCCTCCTTTTTTGAAGTCGGTTAATTAAAAATATGTAGGTGGACTGTAGAATAATTTGTAAATTTTTAGGGTTCCGTACCCAAAGGGTGCCAACGGGAGCCTATTACTAAGCCTCCGCTGTCCGTCCGTCTGTCAGCGGCCTGTATCTCGTAAACCGTAATATATAGACAGTTAAAATTTTCACATATTTTGTATTTCTATTGCCGCTATAGCAACAAATAATAAAAATTAAATTAAATTAAAAAAATTAAATTAAAATATTTCCATGGGTACATGGAAATATTTTAATTTAATTTTTTTTTAACGGAACCCTAAAAGAGCGAGGCCCGACTCGCACTTGGCCGATTTTTAAATTTTAATATACGCAATTGCGCATTATTATATTATTAATTTATTATGTTGCTTGTTATAGAAAGACCGCATCTATATCAATAATTAGCACGGAAAAAATATTCTCGGAAAAAATGATTTCCTACTTGTAAACACTTCAAGTCTTTTCGTTCTTTAATAAAAACTTTTTTTTTTAATAATTAAAAGATGTCTTTTAACATCATCGTCAAGTACAACAATATAGAAGTTGCCTGTACAGTAATACATGGTTGATGCTATTTTAAAATTCCTGTATATATGAATACCTATTGTAATTGTATATTTTATTTGTATTCATATCTTAGAGATCTTAGAAAATTATTCAGCCAAACTATCCAAGGTTTTGTATAAATGTATTCTGTACCTTCGGAAGCTTTCTTCAGTTCTTAAAATAAAATCTTAAGCAATCAGTCTGTATGACTCGAAATAATAACTATTACAAGTTTAATAAATTATTATAATAATTTAACCTAAAATAAATACATAAGACTTTCCAGCTGCGGGAATTCTCTAAAAATTGTGGCTTCAGTATGTCGATCACAGTCTCTCTGCCTCCCCGATTGTCTAAAATTTGCCGATCAAAATCGTATTCATTTGATGGCATTAGCGTCAAAGTAAAATAAACCACAATGACATTGAATTCGTGTATGCATTTATATACGTTTAGGTATGTACGATACACTCCATAACGCTCCATGTTAAAATCGGTTGAACTGAATTTGTGACTTTAAATCAATACGATCAAGGAATATTTTACTTTGACGCTAATGCCATCAAATGAATAAGATTTTGATCGGCAACTTTTAGACAATTGCACCTCTGATTAGCTAATCCTCTATCGCAAGTCGCTAAATTTTTGATGCACAAGAATGCCATAAATTCAGACAATCACCACAATTGAGATTTGAGACTAGCAATGATAGATGTAGCTCTTCCGCAATCGACACTGCTGGACATACTTGTATATGTATGTCACCGGATTGTGAAAATCGTTAGTTTAGAAACAAACAAGTGAGAAGCTTGTCAGATTGTAAATTGGCGCAAGATTGTAAACTGTATCTACACTAGCGGCACGCTATGATGGCCGGTTTGACGTTTGTCCGCTCATGAAGTTCCGTATTAATTGATAACGACTTTGAAGGAAATAATTGTATTACTTTATTGACGATAGTGATGTGCAGAGATTCATAAATTTTATCGAATGTAGTTTTAGGTTTAGGACTCAAAATTTATTTATTAAATTGATTTCTAAAATGTATACAAGTGTAGAAAAATCAGTTTGCACCATTTAAGGGGTGAATGTACTTGTGAATATGAACAATTTTCACTATGTGGACAAACCTCTGAAATCGCAAAAAAATATCAGCTGTTTCATACAAAAGGTAAAATTTTTATTTTTATATGATATATACCACAACTCGGCATTTGGTTTTCAAAATTGAAAATTTTTAAAAATGGAATCTAATACGATCGTCACATAGGATCGCTGGCTAGCACAACTACTACCTCCGGCAAACTCGCGTCAATGCTCAATGCAAAACAAAGCAGTTTCGAATTGACGTTGCTTCGAAAAGTATAAACTGTCAGTGCAATGCGATTGTGATATAGTTTTGACCTGGCTTTGGATTTCAAATATTGATACTGCATTACTGTTGACCCTTGCTCGTTAATTTGGACTCTGTTCAAGCCCTTTGTTGTGGATTTCGTCGATATGACCGAACGTACGCAGAGAACTGTTCTAAATAGTCAGACACGTGAGTTCGTAATACGCCTTCGTAACTATTTCGATCGTGAAGCTCAAAATGGAGGGCCAATTTTACCTATAACGTCAGTGGTTGAACGCGTAGCTGATGCGCTTAATATTGGACAACGAACTGTTAGACGGATAACTAAAAAAAAATATGGCGAGACTGGCACAGAAGAAAATAAACTTCACACACCAAAAAAGAGAAAACGAGCAAAACCAGTCGTAGGCATCGATAGCTTTGATGCCGATGCTATCCGAAGACATGTTTACGGCTACTATTTACAGAAGGAGTATCCAACAAGAAAAAAGTTGGTGCATTCACTGAAGGAAGCTGGATTATTCTTCGGTGGGGAAAGTTCTTTAACGAAGATTTTGAAGACCATTGGATTTCGATACAAAAAATGTAACAAACGCAAAATATTGATGGAAAGATTTGATATAGCGATGGCAAGGTATACTTTTTTACGGCAAGTGAAAGAAATCAAAAATTGGCAAAATGTTGTGTTCTTGGATGAAACATGGCTTAATGCTAACCATACTGTAGGCCGTTCTTGGAACGATGACACAGCAGCATCTACTTCCAAAGTTCCTGTAGGAAAAGGATCGCGACTTATAATTTGTCACGCCGGAATCATCAACGGGTTTGTCGAAGGTTCTCTCATGGCTTTTGCGTCAAAAACCACTGGAGACTATCATGAAGACATGAATGGAGAAAAGTTTACTGAATGGTTTACCTCAATGTTGTGTAGCCTCCCTGAACCATCTATTATAATTATGGACAACGCCCCATACCACTCGATGCAAATTGACAAGCCACCTGCCCAATCCCAAAAGAAAGCTGATATCGTCGCATGGCTTCGTAAAAATGGCGTAGATGCAAACATGAATATGTTAAAAGCGGAATTAGTACGTCTTTTAAAAGAAAACAAACCAACCAAGATCCGATACGTCATTGACGAAATAGCATTAGAACATGGGCACAGAGTTATACGGTTACCGCCTTACCATTGTGAGTATAATGCGATTGAGTTGGTGTGGGCTCAAATTAAGGGATATGCTGCAAGACACAATACAGAACCCCCATTTACCACAAAAAAAATGCTAAAATTATTAGAAGAAGCTTGTGAACATGTGACTAAAGGAGACTGGGAAAAGGTTGTGAATAGAACTGTTAAATTAATAAGGGAAGATTATGAAAGAGATGTGAAAATAGATAATATTATAGAAAACGAACATATAATTATTAATGTAGGTGATGATAGCAGTGACGACAGTGAAAATAGTAGTATGGACGAATCTGATTAATTATGGCCTTTTGTGGCACCTTTTTTGGTATCTTTTGTATTCATATGTTTCTTGTGTGCATATAAAGTATGTATATTCATTTTCATTCAAATATTCAGTTCGTTCAAATAAATTAAATAAACATATACATTTTTGTTTTATTAAACCTATTTAATCAGGTACAAAAACAAAACTTAATTGTTTTTTGTTCGAGAATAAATTGACATTCCACATCACTATTGTAATGTGTCAAACCGGCCATCATAGCGTGCCGCTAGTTTAAGCTCGGGTGACCATGAGTTCTGGACTGCGATGATATTGCCCGGGCATTAGGGTATACATAATGGCTATCACCTATTGGGTAGAATAATAATTTTACTACTAAAAATCATAATTTCGAATATCACCTAAAAACTACCTAGTCGGGGCGCTAGCATTTCGTTTTTAGGAAACGAACACGTGATTACCAAATAACAATAATAATAATGTTATATTTTAAATTACTTAAATAAACAATGTCTAATGTCAGTTATTTCAACTTTTTGTCACATGATCAGTGGTCACCCTATTGTAGTTTACAATTTTAAGTACGTTAAATTTTAAACTAACATAATCTTACGCCTAGTTCGTTAATGAACTAACAATTTTTACAATCTAACGGTGACATGTATAAGGGACTTCTAATAAAATATCTTGTCATTAAAAGTCTTGCTGTTAGGGTGTCTAGTTTAAGGGTGTGTTCACACTTAGTTCCCAGACAGTGGCATTTTTCTGCCGCCCGATTCTAAGGCGCAAATCAAGTAGGTAGGTAGCATTAGGTAGGCATTTTCCAGCGCAGCAGCCTGAGTTAGCTGCAAATAGACTGTAGCTCAGCAATCTAACGTGCCTACTGAATTAGTTGTTATTCGTGGGACAAGTTAGGGCAAGTGTCACCGCCCGTCTGCAAAAATGCGATTGGAATGAGTCAGAGACCGTTTAACCACACACTGCTTAGGTCACTACTTTAGTAATAGAGCTTTAATGTTCTATATCTAGTAACTAGGTTATAACTAACATTGTGAGTTATAGTTGCAAATTGGAAGTGTAATTTGAACACGCCTATAAGTTTTGGAACATAGTTCCTTATCGCGCGGTGCGGAACTCGGAAGGGGGCTAGACTAGGCTAGGATCGGCACTTTTTTGAAACCGACACTTTTTTGAAGGCATTGTGTTCGGTATTTTCGCGGTACAATATTGGGTCTCCGTAGCCTTGTTTGTGGCTTCTGCAGTCGCCTAACAGTTAAAAGTCGATGGTTCGAATCCCAGCTCGACAGACTGAATTTTCTATTTTCAATTTTATTTTAAATAATTTCTACATGAGGAATTTTTCCCTAATTTTTTATACCTTATAAGTTATAAAACCATCGACCTTTGGCTGTTAGGCGACTGCAGAAGCCACAAGGCTACGGAGACCCATTATTGTACCTTGCCGAACACAATGCCAAATTAATTAATCGAAAGGAACTACGTTCCATCCGGGTGTCCCTTGACACCTCTCAAGTTTTTTTTTATTTACGGCTTATTGCTACCACCGAATCTGGAATAGAAGTCAAGTTTCACGGCCGTACAGGAACAAGAGATGGGCAGCTCCGTTTTGATCTTTTCTGTCTCGTTATCTCCCTTGGCCACCAGCACCTCCCACGTGTTAACGTTCTGTTTGCAGACCAGCTTCTGGGCCGCCGGCATGCAGAAGGACTCGAAGCAGGGTGCTCCGACGTTGCTAGAAAAATAAACATTCTTCCGTCATGCTACGGACTAGGGAATACAAGGCCTTTAGCTACAGCCTGCATACTTGCGTGAGCGAAGTGAGCGTGGAAAGTTTATTTTTTTTATTTATCAATACAGTACTTAATTAGCTTACAAAATAAGAAAGGAAATAGAACTATGGAAGACTTTTAAGGAAACATTCGTGAAAACTGTTCTTTAGCTTAAATAATTATAAGTACGTAAACTGGGGGCCTACCAACGCTTAAAAAGTATTATTTCAATATAAGTAGGTACATAATGTTCTTATTTTTTCGAAATGTCATATTACAATGACAACTTTAGGATATGGAGGAATATTAGACTCACTTCATTTTCATAGCTTGGTTCATTTAAGGTGGATTATACCGGTCTGCCCGCAAAATTCAATTTATGACTAATTTGTTAGTAACTCACGCCCAACTCGATATTCTGACTAATTTCTTAAATTGGACACTTTCAAGTAAAGATTTATACATTATTAAACCTGTGAAGATGATACTGCCATTGGCGCAATTAGAATTTCATTTAAGCCTACTTTGTCGTATTAGTTTAAAAATTGCGAAAAACCAAATTAAATTTGAATTTCGCGGGCAGACCCGTATAATCCACCTTAAGTAACTCCTTTCACAACACAACCTTCACACAACAATTGCTCTAAGGGTGGGGTTTATTCGTTGAATCTTTGATCGATGAGCTTTTGTGGCTCTACAGCTTACCATTTACCACTAGGAGCATCACTCCTAGTGGGAACTGGTAAGCTGTAACACGTGGGTAAAAAATTCTTTCAACAAGTTGCAAGTTACCTGCAGGTTTCAAGGCGGACGCGTTGTATGTAGTCGTGGCCCGGCGCTTGCACCACCATACGCCAGGGCTTGTCCCTCTTCTCCCTCACTCTGTACAAAGGCTCATACTGAAAACAAAACAAATCTTTGTATTAAACCCCGGTGCACTCTTGGCAGGTCGTGGTCATCGCGAAGTGACGTCCTTAGCGGCAGATGTGATACGCCTGACGAGCATTCACCACTTCTCCCTGCTAACCGACAACCTGGTACACTCGTGTAATGGACCAACCATGGCAGGCTTATTATATTTTTCATTTTATCGTACCTTTCTCTTTTGCTGGTGCCCTCCACTTTGCCCTGCACGACAAGGCGCTCGATGGACGCACTCTCACGTCAAGAGACGTGTCCAAAGAACTTTAATATGCGACTCTGTATACAAACGCTGAAAGGCGTGTTCTTGTTTAATTTCCGAAACCGCTGCCGCGCTGTATACAAGACCGAGGCAATGTATTACCTAACTTAATCAATGTTGAAACCAGTGCTGAAACTACAATTTTTAATGGGACAAACCATAGATGCGGATATTAATTATTCTATGACAAAGAGTGCCCATAATACCTTGAGTTTGATTGGTAAATATTAAAAAAGAATATGGAACGTGCTCAAGATTTATCTACTCTTCTGAAATTATAAGTAAGTACTAATTTTTATTAGTAATAAGTATACGTAAATAAACTTACGGAAGGAACCGAAGCGCAGTTTTCTTCGTCTCCTTCTCCTACCCTGTTGGTGAGGTCCACCATCAGTTCAGGCTGTGGCATGGCTTTCTGTAAAATTAAACTCTTATTAGAAATTATGGCGGGTAAAAATTAGCTATTAAAGGTGTCTTGAAAAGGTAAAGAGTGGATTAGAAGATACGAGTATAATACACCTATATCCACATTATATTATAATTATGGCGAAGTGTAGGTTAATTGGGTAGTTCTATCTTCGAGCTTTATGAATAATAAGCGAAACGTTGTCTATTTTGTCGTTTGCGATGGGCTGGATATGTGTAATGAATGGATGATCACTAGATCCCCAAAAATTATTGATATCAAACCACGACGGTCCCAGAACTATCGGTTGGCCAAATCGTCGCTGTTAACCAAGACGAAAAGCGTCTAGGGCCCGCTTGCAGAGACGCCGGGTTAGTTAACCCAGGAATAAATTTGTAATTTTGACAGAAGCTTTATACGAAATCTGTCAAATCTGCTCGACGTTTCTGCAAGCGCGCCTTAATATAAGAAGCAAGCAGCTAGCTAAGCAGGGCTAGCGCGAATAAGAGAGACGGGTGACGAAAACTTCTAGAGAAAGCTTAGGCTAATAAGGGGGTGTAGCGCCATTGATGATGTTGATGATGGGTTAGACACTAGTCGGGTATATTCCGAAATACCTATCTACCTGTCCACGTGAGCCTAATCGTTTTGAAACGTTAGTATATCTAATATTAATCTCACATAGTCTTTGAACATCTCGTTGAACTTCTCTTCAGGATAGTTTGCAGGCTTCACTGTACAGTACGTCAGGGCTCTGCAAGAAGCCGGCACGTCGTCATCTTCAGCAGCAGTATGAAGCACAGGCTCCGGGAATTGGATTGGCAGCTCACCTTTACGGATAGAGACAATATAATCATCATTAGCTTCATCATGTTTAGCTCACTTCTAAACAACTCCAGGTAAATATTTCGGAGCTTCCGATCATGTTTTTACCGTTGGAAGGTTTAATGTTTGTTTAGGATTTTAGCCAGATGGTATGAGTTGTTGATATAAGGTATGTTTGGACAAAAATGTGAAAATGCTATTTAGAGAGGCTGGGGTTATCCACCAACGCGAATCCAATTGCACAGTTCTTCTGCAGCAAGATTATCTAAAATGATTGTTCTCCTCAGACACTACTGGCTAAAAAAAAATCTTTTTAAAAAACCTACTTCAAACTCCCGCGCCACTATACAAAATATATAATATATTGTTGATATTTTAAAAACTGCTCGACCGATTTCGATGAAATTTATATGGGACCACCTGGAAAGTATACCCTTTCAAACAAAAAAAAAGAATTTTTCAAATCGGTTAAGGCGTCTTCGAGTAATCGGTGGACATACATTAAGAAAAGATTCCGACGAACTGATAACCTCCTTTTTTTGAAGTCGGTTAAAAATGGCCTGTTGTAGCAAGAATGCCATAAATTCACCCAATCACCACCATTGAGACTGTTTGGCAGCCACTTGGAATTTGCCGCCATTTCAAAGGAGCAAGAATGCCCCATTAGAGAAGAGTGGAAAAGCTATAAGTGACTGGAGGACCAAGCGGCTCGAAACGCAGTCAGTCAAAGGGATAACGGGTTCGCAAAGTAAGTGAATATCCAGTTTTTCATGATAGAGGTAAGGATTAGTTTAACTTCTTCGGTAACAGTGAGGTAGGTACGAAATCAATCAAGGAAATAGGATCAAGGTAATAGATATTGAGGGTATCTTAAAATACATATTATATCTTGTTTTTTTTTTTCAAAGTAAAAATATTAACTTACGCGACTTGGCGACGTTGGCAGATGTCGTGTGAAGGTTAAGAACAGTGACCTGCGAAAGATAATGATGTCGATATTAAATTATTTGTATCATCCAATTATGGGACAAAATAATGTACCTCATGTTTATTTAAAGCAGGTGAACCTAAAATGTTTCTAATAATATTAATATAGTAAGTAATAAAGCTAAACTAATCTAATTACTATACAGATTATGCAACGTGGAATGGTGGCAAGAATACTGGCCACATTTCCGCGTTGGACAGCCAGGCTGATACTGTGCGCAAAAAATGAACCAGCCCTTCTGTCACTAGATGAGGCAATTAACCGCGCGGTGAAATGTTTCGCAAAATTTTTTGCACTTAGACTCCATATGAGGGAATATTATATTTTATTCGTCAGCGTGGAAAGTTTTTTTTTTGAAATCCCACAGGAAAATTTTTTTCCCGGGATAAAAATATCCTTTGCCCTTCCCTAGGTGAGCGCCGGATGTGGTAGTTGGTCTGTGAATGTACACATTCAGATGTGATATATCATGACAGGCAACTTTCACCCTCTTTAAACACGTTTGTAAAAAAATTTCGTTTGTTATTCTGCTAGTCTGTTTGTTTGGTTTAAACTTCAGAAGGACTGAATAGATATAAACGAGACTTTCTCAGGCCGGTAGAGATAGGTAGAGCACGAAAAAACCAAAATCCGCGCGGACGAAGTCGCAGGAATCAGCTGCTTAATATATTGTTATAATTATAAACGTGACAGAGTTTTTTGATCATAGGTACCATAAAACACAATCGTGATCATTTTTCCGACGTTATAAATCACTAGGCTCTTCATTTATTAGACTACAAAGTGCTCTACCTCAGGAATACACAATTAAATGATATAAAATGTGCTGTCATGGTGTTTTATAGCATTTTTTTTAAAGATTATTGGCCATGCTGATCAAGACTTATATTCATAGGTACTCTTTCTTCTCCAACACCAGTCAAGCTCAAATAGATCAAAAGTTTCGTTGATACACAATTTTGGTACCTATTTCTACCTACTTAATTAAAACTACCTAGCTTTTGTCCGTGACTTCGTCTATTTTAATAAACCTAACGTTAATTTAAAATCCCGTGGGAACTCTTTATTTTTCAGGGGAAAAAAGTCTTAAGTTCTTTAAGTCTTCAACTATACCCATGTTATAAATCACGTCGATCCGTTGCACGCTGCTGCGTGATTGAAGAACAAACCAATACAGAAACACAGTTTTGTATGTATATTGTATAATATTAGAAAGGATTTCTATTCCTAGTAGGTAGCACAAAACCAGGTTAATCTAATGAGAGGACAACTTCACTCTCCCTTTTAAGAGAAATCGCATGCACCATAGAGAAAGTAAATGCATATAATATACCTTACGTACGGACGTGCATTAATATAATTATATATAATTATATGTAGTAGGTATATATACTTATCTTACTTATTTACTTTCTAATTTAAATGCATATTGCGAGGGGAGTACGATCTAATTGGCGCAATCGCGATTACGCTGGGTAAGAAATATTGACCTAAGGCGGTTAATGGATGGGTAACCGACTTTCAAGGTCAAAGCTGACGATTCCTCCGTAGGTACCTCAGAGAGCACAAATATCTTTGTTGGAACGAAGTTCCTTATCGCGCGTTGCGAAAGGGGGCTAGACGGAAAAAGTGTCGTTACAACTTTTGGTCTTAAAAATTAAGACCAAATTGATTCCCTAAAAAAGATCTTATATAATAATTTCAACAAGTTGTGCATCGCTCCCGTGGCGTAATTGGCTGGCGTGCGGCTGTTAACCGAAAGATTGGTGGTTCGAGCCCACTCGGGGGCGCGCAATTTTATTTTCATTTTTTATTTTATAAAATTACTTTAATTTTAATATTTTATAAAATCGATATTTAGGCTTCCCTGGGGTCATTTTGATTTTTATCGATAAAAAAATCATGATAAAAAATGTATACCCGAATAATTATTTTCTTTATACCTCGAATAGAACTTGAAATTAATATTTTTATAATAATAACTTCGTTCCGATCTGGTGTCCCACGACACCACGCGACTTTTATTTTTATTGTTATGGACAGTAAAACCAGAGTTTACGCAGTACCTACTTAAGATCTTATCTAATGCATGAAATAAATCACGTTACTCTTAGTTGCGTCGTGGGATTTTTGAGCCTATTACATTATTATTCTAAGAAAACGCTACCATTTTGTGATAACTAGCAAAGAGTTTATCATTGTTGCGAACAGTGTTACGCTGCGCGCTGTTGTAAACCGCTAGCCGCTGGATAAGGTTTCTTGCTTCCACACGCCGCAGTCTTGCGCCCCATGTATCCAGCGGCTACCTTCTATTTGCTTGATGACTTCCGTACGACTAGTTGTCCGTTGGAACTTCCCCTCATTGTGGAAATATTATATTTTATTCTAACAAAGTTGCATAGGTTAAATCGGCTTGGCATCCAGCTGCCCACAAGATAGTATAAAAAAATTATTACAATGTAATAGCTTCATAATAATATTGTAAAATGATTATTTTGAAAAGAGCAACTGCTGAGTTTCTTGCCGGCTCTTCTCAGCAGAATCTGCTTTCCGAACCGGTGGTAGAATCATGACCTGTCATAAGAGCCACAGGTTGGCCTACGTGAAATAAATAATTTTGAATTTGAATTTGAATTAGTGGGTTTCCTTGGTTTCCGCCAACACTGCACATCCTTGTGCGAGGTCTCCATTCCAGTACCTTGGTACTCCAATGACCTCTATCGGTTCTTTGAACTTATGTGCCTCGCGTTTGCCACTTCAGCGCCAAGCGAGAGGGTTAGATAAAAAAATACTTACGAAAATAACAAGGCACGTGACAGGTAGCATTTTGATCACTTTATTCCCTCGTTCACTTGAAATCTCAGAAATATAGTCAAATTATGAATATCAAAATAATTTGTTCTTAGATTCTAGCGACGCGAATTTAAATTAATATAGAATGCGCGTACTGATTCGAGAGCTATTTGAATAGATATTGTATATAAATAAAGTTGTTTTAAAATATTTGTTCCGAGTTGCGTGTGGTAGCGTCGGGATTAAAACGCGAATTGTTCCGGTGAATGAAACGCGGCAATATAAATAACACGTCTCTCCGAGACGGCTTACTATAACGAAGGGATCACTGTTTTCATTGGGAACACTCATTGCGTTGATAAAACGCCGCACGCTCGCGTTCGAACGTTTAATGACGAAGGAAAATAAATTGGCTAGAGACACGGATTTCACGCTGAATGCAAATTACAGTGATGCAGTTGACATAACTACATCTCAACTGCGAACAAGTGAATCGAACCAAATTGCGTAGTCCGCGTGCAGTTAGCGTGTATAGGTGTTCTCTTCTAAGACTAGGCAAGCTTGGAACCGTCGTAATTTTAAGTTAGTAAAATTAAGAAGTTGCCGGCACAACTATTTGAGGTGTGTAAAAATATTTAACTGAGATGTACGTTATTTAACAATTAATCTCGAAAGCTCTTTTCTCTTTTTTCTTCATTACATTCGGGAAAACTCGGAGAATGTATATCTATAGGTGCTTCATCATCATCATTAGCAACCCATCAACGGCTCACTTCTGAGCGCAGGTCTCCTCTCAGAGAAGGGTCATAGGGCATAGTCCACCACGCTGGCCCACAGCGAATTGGCGGACTCTACACACCTTCGAGAACATTATAAAGAACTCTCAGATGTGCAGGTTTCCTCACGATGTTTTCCTTCACCGTTGAAGCAAGTGATATTTAATTGCTTAAACGCACATGACTCCGAAAAGTCAGAGGTGCGTACCCGGGATCGAACCTGCGACTCCCCGAATAAGAGACCACAGTCCTAACCACTAGGCTATCACTGCTTATATAGGTGCTAAGTTGAATGTAATGTCTCCAGCGTAGGTACTTGATTAGTCGTCGGTGAGATGGGGCATGTAATGGATAGTGATCTGTTTTGGGTCATAAACTTATATAATATACTAATTATGGACCGGCCTTTGTAAATTTTAGCAAAGTAGCATCGGCTAGCCGGTGCTTGAACTTTTTAAAATCGTCTACTTGCCGAACAGTGAATTGTTTCTAGGCTGTAACTAACCGATGGCTGTCATTTAGTTGTTAGTAGAAACGTGAATATTTTTGTTCGGATGACTTTTTCTATAGCATTTATAATAATATATTTCAATGGTTTGGGTCGCTTTTTAGGGTTCCATACCCAAAGGGTGCCAACGGGACCCTATTACTAAACCTCCGCTGTCCGTCCGTCCGTCCGTCCGTCCGTCTGTCGAAATTTTCACATATTGTGTATTTCTATTGCCGCCATAACAAAAAATAATAAAAATTAAATTAAAAAATAAAGGGGGCTCCCATACATGGAAATGGAGTCGAAATAAAATTTTATTTTTTTACCCTGGCAAGTGGGGTGTCATTTTCTAGAGCTCATTAAGTGGAGTTCAAATATATATTTTTTTATTTTTTACCTAAAATGAAGAAATGGGGGCCGCCAAAGCTGTCGGTTTTAGGCCAGTTTTGTTAGGGGGTATCTCAAAAACTAAACTAGTTAGGAATTTGTAATTTTGGAATAATATTATGTATTATATAGTGTATTTAAAAAACAAATACTGAAAACACCGGTTTATAATGCGGTTTGTAAGTTGCGACCAAAACAAACGAGCATTTTTTTCCCCATATGCTAATTTAGTACTTACGGAACCTTAAAAGAGCGAGGCCCGACTCGCACTTGGCCGATTTTTTTTACTTTTTTAATGTTAAAGTTAAACTATCTCTGTGTACGTCTCTTCCAACATGCCCATTTACAGTCATAGCGGGCAACGTCGTTACTTGTGACGTGGTTCTACTTTGGATATGGGAAGGAAAACCCCTTAGCTAAATCGTAATAATATGACATAGCTAGTAGTAGCGTTAGACACTATGACACCCGCAGGCCTCTTTGTTTTGTAAACGTAATAAAGGATAATTCACAATTGCATAATTTTTTTGAATCACCAAATCCACGGGAAACCCAGACGCGGTTTCTGTAATGCATTGTTGTATAATATTTCCCATATTATTATTGTAATTGTCTTAATTGAATTATGATTTATTAGATTGGAAATCATTTTCTTTAGACTTTTTTGTAAGACGGGAATTTTGAAAAATTTACCTTATTTGTAAGCTATTGCATAGCTTTTATCGCGGGCTTTGAACTAGGACAAACAGTTTGAGCGCGGCGACCGAATCAAGAAATTCCGTAACGAAAAAAAACCTAACACCGTCGTTAAGTAAGCGTTCAACATTTTAGAGGTTCTCAAGTAGCTCTATTTGGCGCAGTGGGCGAGCGGCCGCTTTCTTTACCGTATGGTGTATGATGTCGCAGGTTCGAATCTCACTCGCGAAGTAGTGACAGTTCACTTTCTTGTTTGTTTGTTTTTTAATTTTTTTTGCATAATTTTTATTATGCAACTAGCTGATGCCCGCGACTTCGTCTGCGTGAACTTAGCCTTTAAAATGCCTTGGGAACTCTGACTTTGCGGGATAAAAAGTAGCCTGTCACTCTCCAGGTCCTCAACTATAGGTACACTGCAAAAAATCACGTCGATCCGTAGCTCTGTTGGTCTCAACTTTCTTATGAGTAAGAAAGCGGTCGCTCGCCCACTGCGCCAAATAGAGCTACTTGAGAGCCTCTAAAATGTTGAACGCTTACTGAACGACGGTGTTAGGTTTTTTTCGTTACGGAATTTCTTGATTCGGTCGCCGCGCTCAAACTGTTTGTCCTAGTTCAAAGCCCGCGATAAAAGCTATGCAATAGCTTAAAAATTGGTCTAAGGAATGGTACAGATGAAGACATCGTTTCACACATCATCCTTAGAGAATAGAGAGTGCTCAATATCTTCTTTCGTCTCCTCTTCGTCTGTCATCTTCGCCGTACTCAACCTCAAGCCACAAAATCCAGCGCAAACTGAGCCGTGTTTGTTCAAACGCATCAAAAGACGATCAAACGACGCGTCACACGCAACAAAAATATGTTTTATCAAAAAAGCTTCTAACCCGTGAATGTTTGACAAACCTTTCAAACTATGTTTGTAAACGATCAAAACGGTTTGAGACATATCGAAATGTACGTGTTTGAATCAAACCGTTTGACCGTCTCAGGGGTCGCTATAGCGAACCAAGTTTTCTGGAGACAGTTTTTAATACGTAATTAAAAATTAGAACTCTTAGAGCATCTTCTTGACTACCACATTTATATAGAGACTAGATGATGTCCGTGGCTTTGTCCGCGTGGATTAAGGTTTTTTAATTCCAGCGGAAACTATTTCTTTTTCCGGGATATGTAGCCTATTACACATAGGCTAATCCTGTGTATGAGCTATCTCCATTCCAAATTTCAGGCCAATCGATTAATTAGAATAACGAAGATCCATCCAGGCATCCATCCTCATAAACTTTCGCATTTATAGATAATATTAATAGGATTAATAGGACGTTACAATATTTATCTACCCTCGTGCTCTCGTGATGATGAAAGATGGGGACAGTTGAGGTTGGTTACGTTTTTTGTGTCAACCTAGAGAGACCTCTACTATTATAGTGGTATCATCATCATCAACAACCCATCAACGGCTCGCTACTGAGCGCAGGTCTGCTCAAAGAGAAGGGGTTTATAGCCTATAGGCCATAATCCACCACGCTGGCTCAATGCGAATTGGCGGATTTCACACACCGTATAGAACATTATGAAGAACTCTCAGGTTTCCTCAAGATGTTTTCCTTCACCGTTAAAGCATGTGATATTTAATTTCTTAAACGCATAGGGTATAGGTAACTTCGAAAAGTCAGAGGTGCGTGCCCGGTATGGAACCCGCGGCCCCCCGAATAGGAGACCACAGTCATAACCACTAGGCTATCACTGCTTCATATTATAGTGGTATACTTATATTATAATCTAGCTTTGCCCGCGACTTTGTCCGCGTAGAACTAATTATTTTTTATTAAAGTGTTTACCTACACTTAAGGAAAAATCAGAATAAATTTTTATAAACACATATCAAAAATTCCGAAGCCAGCGGGATTCGAACCCACATCTCTTGGGAAACGCGCCCGAGTGTGTTAGCCACTTACACTATAGCCACGGTCGAACTACACGTCAGCATCGAAATTAGTGATATGTATCTACTTTCTCAGTTTAAGCAACTGCTAGCGACATCTAGTAGCAACACGTTACAGTTATTGATCTATTTTCCAAGACCCCATATTGCAATGGAGCTCGTTAGGAACTAGAGATGCCACGTGTAGTTCGACCGTGGCTATAGTGTAAGTGGCTAACACACTCGGGCGCGTTTCCCAAGAGATGTGGGTTCGAATCCCGCTGGCTTCGGAATTTTTGATATGTGTTTATAAAAATTTATTCTGATTTTTCCTTAAGTGTAGGTAAACACTTTAATAAAAAATAATTAGTAAAAAGCAAGGTGGCATCTCTAGTTCCTAACGAGCTCCATTGCAATATGGGGTCTTGGAAAGTAGATCAATAACTGTAACGTGTTGCTACTAGATGTCGCTAGCAGTTGCTTAAACTGAGAAAGTAGATACATATCACTAATTTCGATGCTGACGTGTAGTTCGACCGTGGCTATAGTGTAAGTGGCTAACACACTCGGGCGCGTTTCCCAAGAGATGTGGGTTCGAATCCTGCTGGCTTCGGAATTTTTGATATGTGTTTATAAAAATTTATTCTGATTTTTCCTTACGCGTAGAACTAGTTTTTAAAATCTCGTGGGATCTCTCTGATTTTCCGGGATAAAAAGTAAGCTATGTCGCTCTCCAGGTCCTCAAGTATACCCAAGCAAAAAATCACGTCGATCGTAGTTCTGCTACAGCGTGCTAGAAGGACAAACCAACAAATTAACGCACGTAATTAGTAAGCATAATATTCTAAAGATAGAACACTGTAGCTAATCTTTAGACGTGTCCTGAATAGGTAACTATCATTACCCTTCATGAATGCATTAAGGATAATAAACTACAATAAAATAACTAAGTAATCTAATTAAGTTATTAAGCTATTGCATAGCTTTTATCGCGGGCTTTGAACTAGGACAAAAAGTTTGAGCGCGGCGACCGAATCAAGAAATTCCGTAACGAAAAAAAACCTAACACCGTCGTTCAGTAAGCGTTCAACATTTTAGAGGTTCTCAAGTAGCTCTATTTGGCGCAGTGGGCGAGCGACCGCTTTCTTTGATAATGTCGTAGGTTCGAATCTCACTCGCGAAGTAGTGACAGTTCGCTTTTCTTGTTTGTTTGTTTTTAAATTTTATTTGCATACTTTTTAGTATGCAAAAAAAAAAATATTGCATAAATATTATAATTGCATAAGTTGATAGAAATGCTATGCAATAGCTTTACCGCGGCAGTCCCCGAGTGCCACTTAAGTTTTTTATTTTTATAATAAGTATATGTATAATAATATGTGGAATGAATTTCCGCCGTAGGTAGTCTTCTTACGCACAACGTTTGATTAATGCAATTCCCATGTGCAAAACATTCACAATCTTAGTTTTTTTACGTCATATTATATTCTAATTAATAGTTAACAGGACAATGTTGTTGTGTACACACTACAGTAACAACATAAGCCATACAAAAATTCCGGGTAATTGATATCAAGAGCATGACATAATTAAACTTGTTACATTTTAGCATTCAAAGTTTCTAAAAGGTAATTTTTGCAGCTACATTATTTATCGCTGTGAACTCAAACAAAAACCATCATAATTTTTGAGCTGTAGTAGTTAGGTAAGAAGTTTTTGTCCAGAAAATTGCGATTTTTCAATTTCCATTGATCCAAAAAGCATAATTATGTTTAAACTAGCGACCCGACCCGGCTTCGCCGGGGGTGCAATTTACTAATCAAGAAATCATACAAAAATAACATAAAAATTTCTGACATTACTGGTAGATTTTCCAAAAATTTTCATTCATAAAAACCTTGTCTTAACAATATCGATCACAAAAAAACAGCCAAATCGTTCGAGGTGTTCTCAAGTGATGAGCTTTTATGCGGTCTTTTTAAATAAATCAATAGACTTCGTTGGCAACAAATGTGGGGTAAGGAAAGCCTTATTTCAAGAATAGGCTTTATAAATTGTGGTATTCGCATATCGTCGCTGTAGTTGGAAAATTAAATAACTACTCTTTTTGCGAAATCGACTTTATTGCATTTCCAGAAAGTCCAATTAAAGCCGCATCTATCTGTAGTTCAAATTTTTGATTATCATCATTAATTAAAAAGAAATTATATTACTAATGAAATTAAATTATAGGATAGTAGTATTAGTTTAAAGGAAAAGTTTATCTAATTTAGTGGGCTGTAACCACTTATGATTCTATGTAGATTTAAGGTAGGTTTATTAATTAGAATATATAATATTTTTATATTAAAAAAGAACATCTCCTGAATGAATTATCAACACAAACTAAAATAGATTAAAACTGTAACTCAACTACTGTACCCGACTGGGCGGTGCACATAGTTCGAAGAGCTGATGGCCGTTGGGGTCCCAAGGTGCTGTAGTGGCCACCCCGCACCGGGAAGCGCAGTGTTGGCAGACCCCCCACTAGGTGGACCGACGACATCAAACGAGTCGCAGGGAGCCGCTGGATTCAGGCGGCGCAAGACCGAGGCCTGTGGAAGTCCATGCAAGAGACCTTTGTCCAGCAGTTATCGAAGGACGTTTGTCCGTTGACAAAGAAGAAGAAAAAGACGACTACGAAAAATTGTATATATAACATCCGTCATATTACTTTAGTTCGTGTAAAATGTAGCCTATGTCACCCGGACCATAATGACGAATCGATTGAGAACTGATTCATCAAAATCAACTCAGTAATTTAGGCGCCACGGTGGAATATTCATTAATAGTCACATACATACATACATAGACTTAAAATCATAATCCTTCCTTTTGGCTTTGTCATAGTTGAGTAAAAATAATAAAATTGTGAGGCGTTGAATGGAGTATTAAAATTATTTGTGTGAAAATCCGTAGTAGATTAATTATAGCAGTGATAATACTTAGGAGTTGGGACTGCGGTCTCCTTATTCGGGTGGTCGCAGAATCAATCCCGCGCACGCATCTCTAACTTTTAGGCATCATGTTTGTTTCATCATCATCATCATTAACAACCCATATCAACGACTCACTACTGAGCGCAGGTCTCCTTTCAGAGAAGGGTTATAGGCCATAGTCCACCACGCTGGCCCAATGCGAATTGGCGGACTTCACACATCTTCGAGAACATTATGAAGAACTCTCAGATGTGCAGGTTTCCTCACGATGTTTTCCTTCACCGTTGAAGCAAGTGATATTTAATTGCTTAAACGCACTTGACTCCGAAAAGTCAGAGGTGCGTACCCGGGATCGAACCTGCGACCCCCCGAATAGGAGACCACAGTCCTAACCACTAGGCTATCACTGCTTATGTTTGTTTAAGGCTAATTATATACCAAAAACATCGTGAGGAAACCTGCACGCCTGAGTTCTCCATATAATGTTCTGAAAGGTGTGTGAAGTCTGCAATTCGCATACCAGCGTGGTGGACAATGGCCTATCCTTACTCTGTGCTATAACACTTCTCTAAGAGGAAACTCGCTCAGCAGTGAGCTGTTGATGAGTTGCTGATGATGCTGACTCATATCTACCTTACAGGCACATTTTCCTTTTTTCTATTTACCTACCTTTAGTGCGTTCATTTCTATTTTAGGTAAACATTAAAGTATTCAAATGAGCCTAATTAGGACGTCCGCGTCAGTAATATAAGGCCATGGGCTGTTTACCTCATGCAAAATCTGATAAGTTATATGTAGTACAGTGGAGATGCCAGTACAATATAGTATGATAATAATAATAATTAATGATTCCGAAGGAATAACCCACTAGAGTTGCCACTACACAAATTTATACAATGTGTAAAAAGTCATTTGCTAAGTCGCGGTTATTACAAAGTTAATGAATTTCTTAATGACAAAGTTGCATGGGAGAAATCGGCTTGGCATCCAGCTGCCCACAAGATAGTATAATAGCTTATTACAATATAATAGCTACAAAATTATACCTATTTGTTTGAAAAGATCAACTGCAGAGTTTCTTACCGGCTCTTCTCAACAGAATTTGCTTTTTGAACGGTGGTAGAGTAATGACGTGTCATACCTAAGAGCCAGAGGTTATCCTACGTGAACATTTTGAATTTGAATGCCTGCCTATTAGTAGGGTCCACCACAATTGTCGAAAATAGAAATATTTTTCTATCTAGACGCATTTATACCAGGTATCTGGTACATAATAATATGTACCTACTACATACTGAAATTAAGAGAGCTTCTAAAGTTCGTTGAGTCAAGACAGTTACTGATTTGTTACGAATTTCCAAAATTTCTTTAAAGGAATACAACCAAAACCAAAAGGTACGCCAAGATTAACTTGAATAATATTCTCCACTCCCTCTAATAAGTATATTACGCCAAGCTTGACATGACTAATATTCTCCAATCCCTTTAATAAGTTTAGTATGCCAAGCTTGACTTGACTAATATTCTCCTTTCCCTCACAAACAAGCGGAAAGCTTATGCTAGTATTAGGTATGACAATTCGAAAGTTTGTGAGGGTGGATGGATGGACGGATGGATGTTACTTGTTAATTTTACTCTTTAACGCCACAACAAATGAACAGATTTGCCTGGGAATGGAGATAGCTCATACCCGGGATTAGCATATACCTAGGCTACATTTTATCCCGGAAAATTGAAGAGTTCCCGCGGGAATCAAAAAACCGTCGATGAAGCCGCGGGCGTCCTCTAGTGTATTAATATTTGTGGCAAATTCCCAAATTGCTTCAATCTGGGAATAGTTAATCCCAATGGTGAGTTAATTAGTTAAACGAGTTTAGTTGGTTGGATTGAAAGAGGAGTTTAAATGTCAGACGCACTTTGACCTAAGAACACGTTTACCGTGCGTACGAGCGGTTTGATTGACGCAAGCCCTGTGACGTCACAGGACGGTTTGACGTCATCTGCGCAAGAATTTCAAGATAGACTCCTTGAAATGCTACTTTGAAATAACAGGTAAATTACCTCAGGATTACTCCTACAAAGTAATTCCCTTACTGGAGCGTATAATATTTATATTTTACCAAGTGGCAGGGCAATCCGAACCTACTAAAATTTGAGAATACAATATTTATACCGGTTGCATTGAAGATATTATAATAATAAATTTTATTATTATTGTTATAAGCAGTAAAGGCATAACGCCTACGTAATTATTAAATGCAATGCCTAGTTGGTTTTTATTTTTGAAATGTATCAGGCGCGAGCACCTTATTTCTGTTTTATCTCGTAATATAACCTATTTTATTAATCATTACAAACCTATTCAACAAAAACCGACCAAGCCCGAGTCAGACACGAAGGGTTCCGTACAAGATTTACCTAACACCGGCTATTATTCATCATCATCATCATCATTAGCAACCCATCAACGACTCACTACTGAGCGCAGGTCTCCTCTCAGAGAAGGGTTATAGGATATAGTCCACCACGCTGACCCAATGCGAATTGGCGGACTTCACACACCTTCGAGAGCATTATGAAGAACTCTCAGATGTGCAGGTTTCCTCACGATGTTTTCCTTCACCGTTGAAGCAAGTGATATTTAATTGCTTAAACGCACTTGACTCCGAAAAGTCAGAGGCGCGTGCCCGGGATCGAACCTGCGACCCCCCGAATAGAAGACAGTCCTAACCACTAGGCTATCACTGCTTCGGCTATTATTAAGATCGAGCAAAAACAAAAGTCAATTGTATGGTGACCCTCTTTAATTTTTAAGTTTTTTTTATTTTTTGTTCTACCGGCAATAGAAATACATATTCAGTGACAAGTATCTACCGGACGGTTCATGTCATGACTCATGAGATAGCCCACTGGGCCACAGAATATAAACTTGCCGACATATTAAGCGGAACATAAAAAAAAGGTCCATAATTAAAAAAATATGGTTTTATTTTAAAATCTACTTACTACACTTCTTTTGTTATTTAAAGTTTCATTTGTTTTACTTAAAATGAGATCACATTAAGAACAGATTTTGCGAGTAAAGGCTATTTGTGAAAAATTGTACATTTTTGAAAAAACTAACAAAAAACAGTATTTCAATGAAATTTTAAATCAAACTCAGAAGGAAGAAATACTCGACGTTCGCTCCAGATAAGGTGTATTTGAATAAAATTAAAACAATTGCATAAAATGTGATGTTCAGTTGTTTTCTTAGTTTGAAAATATTTCTTTTTAAATTAAATGACGTATAAACCAGCCAGCAACCTTATATGATACTGATATCAAACCTTTTTTTTATGTTCCGCTAAATATGCCGGTGTGTGTATAATAGTACTACGTAACTGGGCGCTGATACGGTGTTCCCACGAGGCGATTTTTGTTAATAATATTATGTTCCTGCCTGTGAAAGTTTTGTCAATAGCGCTTTACCAAGTTTAAACTTTTTGATAAGTTGTTTGGGTTATGCTATAGACCAAATCATGATAACTATTATTGTGATTTTATTACAATATTTTAACTTGCAATGTATGTATGTTTAGGTCAAATCTTGCAAGATGAATTAGAACCATTTACCGGTTGCCGATTGAGCTGAAATTTTGCAAGTACATGTAAATCAGATGACAATGCAATATTATTGTAACACGGAGCTGATCTGATGATGGAAGCGGAAGATGGCTATGGGAACTCTGGAGTAAAACGACGCATAGGTACCCATCGAATTTGAGCTCGCTTGATTCATCTTGATAAGTACCAACTCTGGTGCTAGAAAATATTTTTTTTATATTTACACTTGCAGTTATGAGGCAGTTATTTATAAATAGAATAAAAAAATGGTCATTCAAATAAATTTTTACATAGTGCTTTTGAATCGTCAAGTGAATCTATCATAAGATCTAAATCACAGACAGACTGTTCAATATCATTTATTTGTATAGAAATAACTAAGTATGGATTTTCGAACACGGAACAATGATTTATATTATTATCTTCCTGACAAGTTTATTTCACGAAAATTGCTCTTCTTCAAAGTTACGTAAATTAACCTACTTCTAAATCAGTTAGTGTCGAGTCTAGACAATAGAAGGTTGTGACAAACTAACAATCATAAGTGGACGGATCGACTCGTTTAGGTAAAGTCGTTATAACCAAATTATTTTCAAGAGGTGTACCTAGATACCTATCTGTGGAATAAAATCATAATTATTATTACCAATCGCTCGAATTTCCTGCAGAATTGTCTTATCCTACTATTAACCTATTAACTTACCTAGTAACGTAGAAAAAACACCGTCATTTCATGCTCTAAGAAAACTGTACCTAGTTGAAAAGTAAACTTACAGAAAACTACTAAATATAATATTTTTTTAAGTACCATTTTACAAAAATTTTGTAAAATGGGGTCACCATTATGCCATTAGACAATTTTTGGAACGAAGTTCCTTTTCGGACGGTTTGGCAGTTGGGGGGCTAGACAAAAAATGTGTAATAATTTTCCGGCATGACCCTTGTTGCCTTCGTTTATTAAACACGTTTCGTTAATGCTTTGATGGCAGTGGTAAAAAGGAGTGAAACTATGGTTTCGGGGGTTCCAATCCTGACTTCAGATCATGTCTTTGTTCTTTTGTTTAATTTTTGGAACGAAGTGTTATAGAAGAGAAATTCCGAACAAAGTATTTGCGGCAAAATTTACTAACGCCATCTATTGTGGGCAGCGTGAGCTTGCTTGAACTTGCTTTAATGTCTGTTTTTTACGAGATGGTTCCTAACATATGGCGAGAGATAGCGTTGATTCTGAACTTCGTTCCAGCCGAGTGTACCACGACTGACGACACTCACGCATTTTTTGAAATATCTTGATTTTTGAGACAAAATTGTTGCAGCAAATGAGCGCAATGTCTTTTGTAATTACTGAGTAAAAAGTTTCCTATTAGAAAGTTTATGGCGTCAAATGAGTTTTAGCAAGTGAATCGTTTGTATGGTGGTGGTTTTTACTCTTTATCAGCCAAAGTAAAAGAAACAAGCGTGAGAACTCGCTCACGGAGGGTTGAATGAAAACGTTTCTAGAAAACACTGAAAAATTAGTGAGGGCACTAGTTGACTACAGCATGCTTAGCCCCAGTTTTAATTCGTTGTATAAGTAAAATGAACCATAACAGTTTTGAATTAGAGCTCAATTTCGTGTATGTATTATACGTTTACGTATAAGAAAACGGTCCAAATTAAAATTGTCTGTATTGAATTTGTGACAACCAATACCATTCTGGTTCATATTACTTTGATCGTTTACTATTACGATCAAAACGAATTAAAACTCGGACTGAGGATGCTGATAGTACCTAGATACTTTTTGGTGCTACCTGCATACTTATATTATTTAGTTCCAGAAAAACTAGTATTTCATTTATGTGGCGCTCCAAATTGATCCATAATTTAATTTTCTTGTTCGTACGTTGATCCACGCGTGGGGATCCGCCACATTGTCATTTGTTGTACTCCAGTGTTAAATGCTAACAATAGTTTAATTGTAGAGGTCAGTGGTAGGAAACATTCCTAGTCCTCCTTGACGACCTCCCTGGCTCAGTGGTGAGCGCTGTTGTCTTATACCTGGGAGGTCTCGGGTTTGATTCCCGACGGGGTCAATTTGGGAATTTATAATTTCTGAATTGTCTCTGGTCTGGTCTGGTGGGAGGCTTTGGCCGTGGCTAGTTACCACCCTACCGTCAAAGACGTGCCGCCAAGCGATTTAGCGTTCCGGCACGATGGCGTGTAGAAACCGATTCGGGGTATGGGTTGAATGTTCACTGCCATACCCCTTCCAAGTTAGCCCGCTACCATCTTAGACTACATCGTCACTTACTATGACTAGTTTGTCATCGAATAAAAAAAAAATAGTACCTAGGTTATATTATAACCAAATATTTGGTTACATTATAGTAGTTTATGCAACTGTCATATAATGAAGGGTATTAAAACACGAGTGTGAGTTTATGAAACGAGCGCAGCGAGTTTCATAATAGTAACGAGTGTTTTAATACCCGTGTTATATGCAGTTGCATACACTACTTTATCTTCACTAATGCAATTTATCAAACAACAAGAGTAAAAGCTGACAATAGTTTATTTATAATAATTGTTCAAATTTTGGATGGTACAATTTTGAAAGTTAATGTTAATTATTGATCCAGCAGCTGTAGCGGCCGCGGGGCAAGCAGTAGAGCTCG
The DNA here is from genome assembly GCA_029955525.1 of Oeneis ivallda. Lineage (NCBI taxonomy): Eukaryota > Metazoa > Arthropoda > Insecta > Lepidoptera > Nymphalidae > Oeneis > Oeneis ivallda. The sequence continues at coordinate 22,357,183 of JARPMR010000012.1, forward strand.
TAGACGGAGTCGGAATATTTATAATTACTTCATTCGTCTTGTTTTCTATACTGTTCAAGATCGTATTTGAGACTTGAATTTTATTCATTAAAGACTCATCAATGTAGCTTTCAGCCACAGTAGAAGACTTCCACCCCCCGTGTCGTTTCAGTGCGGTCAAATCACCACCGCTATCTATGAGAATGATGTAGTTTTCTTTTCGATCTTCCATGCCAAAAAGTTATTATATTCTTTTTCATATAATTTTCTAGATTTTTCTGGCAAAAGATTGTGAGTTACTTTTGTTGCCAATTCTAGAATATCCGGAGGCGTACAAATATCATCGTCGCTATCCATTTTTAACTTTTAATTTGTATTTTAAAAACAAAACACATTGCGAAACATTAAATTCACGCGTACGTGTATTGTCACAGTGAACTTGCCGCCATTAAAATCTAACCAATGAGAGCGCAGCTGCGCGCGCAGGGCCAATCAGGAGCTAGCGCGCGCTGTTCGTTTTTTATTTAATTGGCACAAGATCTTACCAAAGAGTTTTGTGTATGTAAGTTTAGTAGTTTCGACGACTGGTTTATTACTCAAAGTTCGACGAAGTTTTCACGTATAACCCAACTGTTTTCAAAAGCCAGCCTAATATCAAAATTTTATACAACTTGTATGAGGATTTTGACATAAGGCTCGCCAGGTTAATTGGTCGCGTTTTATTGATGTTATAATGAGATTTTACGATATCGATGTGGATATTATACCATCATGTGAAATTGCTTAAATTGAGTGTTTTGTTATCTGCGCTATAACAGTAGTAATTATAAGTCAAGTATTGGAAACATAAGTAGAATGTTATAACATTAGTGTAGATAAACAACATAATAAAATGGGGAGCAGCAAAAATAATACCATGGCTAGTGAAGATATATTCAACCTGTATAGCCTTCGGATACATACCTCTATTATGGAGAGAAGTCAAAGTAGTATTCCTACCAAAACCCGGTAAGAATGACTACACACAGCCGAAATCATTCAGACCTATCAGTCTTACATCGTTTTTGCTGAAAACATTAGAAAGACTTGGTGACCGTTTCCTTAGAGACGGGGCACTGAGACACATACCAATACATCGAAACCAACACGCATACAGCACTGGGAAATCCACGGAGACAGCGCTCCACTCTGTAGTATGCAAGATAGAACACGATTTGGACAACAAATTGTCAACTTTAGGAGCCTTCATAGACATTGAGGGAGCCTTTGACAAGACGACTTTCAGAAGCATTGATAGCGCTCTTGAGAGATACGGAACACCACCGACACTTCGAAAATGGATAAGAACCCTACTTGAAAAAAGGGTAATCCAATTGAACATAAACGGCACAGCTAGAGGCATAGTAGCCAGGGGCTGTCCACAAGGAGGAGTATTGTCCCCAATCCTGTGGAACCTCGTAGTTGATGACCTGATAACAAAATTAAACAATCGTGGCTTCTTCACAATAGGATACGCGGATGATCTAACGATCCTCATAAGCGGAAAACATGAAAATACGCTGAGTGCGATAATGCAAAACGCACTAAAACTCAAAGAGAAATGGTGCAAAGAAAACGAACTGACGGTTAATCCTAAAAAAACAGAGCTCATTCTGTTTACTAACAACAGGAAGCCGGACATCCCAAACATGCCAACACTGTTTAGCACAAGTCTAGCACTATCAAAAGAAGTGAGATACCTTGGGGTAGTGCTAGACAGCAAGCTAAACTGGAAAACACACGTAGATACAAAGATACAAAAAGCTACAATAGTCCTAAATCAATGCAAACGCATGATTGGGAAGACCTGGGGTCTTAAGCCACAGATAATGAAGTGGCTCTATGTATCAGTCGTAAGAAGCTCCCTAACATATGCGTCACTAATATGGTGGCCACGAACACTCCTTACGACAACCCAACAGGAACTACAAAAATTTCAAAGACAAGCGTGCCTAGCTATCACAGGCTGTATGAGCAACTCACCATCAAACGCATTAGAGGTAATAATACTGGGAATCCCACCTCTACACCTATACATAAGGGAAGAAGCAACCCTTGCAGCCCTCAGAATAAAAACCTACGGGCTGTGGAAGGAAACTATCACACCACACACCCGGATACTATCACATGAACAAATGAAGTGTCCACAACTGGGGTGGGTTTGTGACAAAACACAAAAGATACATGTAATAGAAAAAACTTACAAGATCAACATGGAAGACATAACAACACGGTCATCTAACATAGATACCATCGAAGTGTACACTGATGGATCCAAAACAAGCTCGGGCACCGGGGCTGGTGCCTACTGTCCCGAGCTAAATATCAACATTGCCTACGCCCTCGGTAAGAACAACTCAGTTTTTCAAGCAGAGTGCGTCGGCATCACAGCAGCAGCCATTGCTATGGCCCAGAGGCAGGTAACAAATTTTAATATAAACATTAATACAGACAGTCAAGCAGTTTTAAGAGCCCTAGCCAAAAATACGACCTGCTCAAAACTCATACTTGACTGCCAAAATGCACTACGAAAGATTACAAAGTCAAACATTGTCACACTACGCTGGGTAAAAGGTCACAGTGGAAATATCGGAAATGACGCAGCCGACGAACTAGCACGGCGAGCCGCAGAAATGAAGGTGATGGGACCGGAGCCGATTGTTCCCATACCCTTCTGTGAATACAAAACGTGGTTGCATAACCAAACAGTAAGTACACATGCCGAACTTTGGGCAAATACTACAGACTGCAGACAAACGAAAGAGGCGTTTCCACGCCTCAATCAACGCCTCACAGCGAAACTACTACAACTAAACCGAACCAAGCTAAGGGTAGTTGTAGGTACGATCACAGGACACTGTTCGCTTAACAAACACCTTTTTATTTTAGGTATTACCGACAGTCCTCTATGCAGAGCATGCATGGAGGACGACGAGACACCGGAACACGTACTGCTTAAATGCAGGGGTGTATCCAACCAACGAGAAAATTACATTGGCTCTCCAGCAACACTTCCGGAAGTCCTTGCCGACCTGGGTGGCCTGCTAGGATTCTGGAGGGAGCTCGGCTGGATGGAGTGATCCGGCGGAGGGCCGCACCAGTGGAACCACGCAAAACGGGCGGACACGCCTACTTGCGGAGAAAATTCCCAGGAGTAAAGAAGAAGAAGAAGAAGAACATAACAGCCGCAGTAGGCATATCAATGGCATAACACCAAGACTCGTTAATGCCTGAAAATTACCCGCCAAGTGCCTTAAATACCGTCATTATGTCAAAATAAAGTACTGAGGAACACGTCGCAAAACTTCAAACATTGTTGCAAAATTGGCAACAAACACGATGGATTCTGAACTTTATTCAGTTTAAAGAAAAGTTCATATTAAAATAAACTCTGTTGGAAGAAATTTTCCGCATACGCCACGCACTGTTTCCATTAAAAATTGTCAACATCAACACAATTGAATGTGTTAGTAGGGGTCTTGAAGACATAACTGAAACGCTACTAACTTATTGGGTCTATTTTATAATCGCTGAGTAGGTAGTGTTAACCGACGAATAAAGTTGACGTTTTGACAGGTAAAATCCACGGTAAATACATAAATGTTCTGAGTGTGAACCTTATCGTTCCCATCCAGAGGTGCGATTCTCTAAAGTTATTCCATTGATCGTAATCATAATATATGATGACATTAGCGTCAAAGTAAAATAAAGCATAACAACATTGAATTAGAGCTCAATTTCGTGTATGCATTCACATACGTTTAGGTATGTACGATACGCTCCATAACGCTCCATGTTAAAATCGGTTGTACTGAATTTGTGACTTTAAATCTTGTATAGATTTAAAGTCACAAATTCAGTACATCAAGGATTATTTTACTTTGACGCTAACGTCATCGAATACGAATACGATCAATGGAATAACTTTTAGAGACAATTATTGGTACCCAGTTTAGAATGCTGTCATCACAAAGTCATTATGCGTGTTTATTGTTTTTCTTCTGTGTAGGTTTTAGGTTTTTAAAAATCCCGCAGGATCCCTGTGTTTTTCAAAGATAAAAAGGATATGTCACTGTCCAGATCCTCAACTGGGTAAACCCATGCAAAAAGTCACGTCGAACCGTCGTCCTTTGCTCCGTTGCTGCCTGATTGGAGGACAAACAAACAACATTACAGCACCTAACTAGCGACTTTGTTTATGTTCATGTGAAATCATTATCGGGCCTATTTCGATAGAGTTAAATCCGGAATCTGCGGAACCAAACGAAGGTCGCCAATTTACGCACTTCCTCCATGTAACTGTCACATAACTACAATTATTTCATAAAAGAAATAAGTGACTGTGTTATTTTAGGTGCCATTAAAATATTTCAAACAGGTAAGTGGGCATACTATTATGACAGATGCAGTAAAGCTTTTCACTTAGTGGCTGATTCTGTTGTAAACAATTTCTGGTTGACAGCTCTAAAAAAATTAATGCTATCCTTCCGTAGACATTGTAGATATTGTTTTTTTTATTCGATGACAAGCTAGTCCTTGACTGCGATCTCACCTGCTGGTAAGTGACGATGCAGTCTAAGTTGGTAGCGGGCTAACTTAGAAGGGGTATGGCAGTGAACATTCAACCCATACCCCTAATCGGTTTCTACACGCCATCGTACCGGAACGCTAAATGGCTTGGCGGAACGTCTTTGACGGTAGGGTGATAACTAGCCACGACCAAAGCCTCCCACCAGACCAGACCAGAGACAATTCAGAAATTATAAATTCCCAACTTGACCCCGCCGCCGGGAATCGATCCCGAGACCTCCCAGGTATAAGACAACAGCGCTCACCACTGAGCCAGGGAGGTTGTCAAAAGTATTGTGCAAAATATCTGCACTATTTTTGGACTGTACTTAGTTTAGTCAAAATATTGTTTATAACAGAATAAGCAGTAAGCACTACGTGAAAAACGATAATTATCTTTATCTATTCCAGCATCGAAAAGTTCCAATTTCGAATTTGAAAGCTGAATCGAAATGAACCCTCTTTCAGTTTTACAGTCAGCAGCTCCATTCACGCTCCATACATGAATTCGTTTTAACAATCTGTGGTACAGTCACAGTAAAACAGCTTAAATAACTTATTTGTTTTTTGACGGGTTTATTTTCTGTTCTTACAAATGTTATTCTTACAATACATGCTACATTATAAATAATGAATATCAACATTTTGACAACAGTCAAATACCCAATTGTCGTACTCTTAGTCTTACCACATCTGATACAAGATTTACATTTATTTGGAGGGGAGAGGGAAATATTAGTCAGGTTCAGCATGGCTAATAAATAATTCTTTTCATAAGAAAGTGACGAAATACTTATATTGAAAGCTTAGATAAGTTAATAAGGGCCGATTTCACCAACTGTTTTGATATTTTTGCAGATTTTTCATAATGTTCTCGAAGTTGTGTGAAGTCCGCCAATTCGCATTGGGCCAGAGCTACGTAGTGGACTATGGCCTAACCTACGCTCAGTAGTGAGCCTAAATGAGAAAGGGTGTTTGTTTGTTGGTTTGTTGGTTTGTTGGTTTGCTGGTTTGTTGGTTTGTTCTTCAACCACGCCGCAACAGGGCTACGGATCGACGTGATTTTTTGCATGGGTATAGAGGACCTGGAGAGTGACATAGGCTACTTTTATCCCGGAAAATCAAAGAGTTCCCGAGGGATTTTAAAAACTAAATCCACGCAGACGAAGTCGCGGGCATCAGCTAGTAAGTTAAGAAGTATTAGGTATAAGTTATTAAGTATAAGTTATAAGTTAGCACAAGAGCTGAGGTTAAGTGCTGTAAAATTACAGCACTTAACCTCAGCTCTTGTGCTAACTTAACTCTGTATTGAGTCTGTCATTCCAGCAACTTTTAATTACACGGTACAGGTTAAGCTTTGCGACTGGTAAGTGGTAATGCTATATTTACAACACTGGTTCTTATAAAGATACCCTCTTGCATAGTTGGATTATGAAGTAATAAACAAATTAATATTCTAGTAGTGCAATCAGATTATCTGATTCATTGCTAACATACCATATTATGTCAAAATTACTAAAAAGTGTTTCAAAAGTTTATTACACAATAACCTACTTAGTGTTAGGAAGGATAGATATTATAATGTTGAGCGCTATGTCCAGCCAAGCACAAAATCGCATTTTAGAATATTATGCAACTTTTTGCAACCAAAATTGTCTGCACTCACATAAATTATTAATTTTTATTGTGTAACGTACGATATTGGGTGAACTGAGTTCGTAAACGTTTTTCGACATCAATAATAATAATCTATTAATAAAAAAATATTTTTAAAAAACCGACTTCAAACGCCCGCGCCGCTACAAAGTATATAATTTGTTGTTGATTTTTTGAAAACCACTCGACAGATTTCGATAAAATTTAAATGGAATATAATGAATTTTCCAAATCGGTTCAGGCTTCTTCGAGTAATCGGTGAACATACATTAAAAAAAATCCGACGAATTGAGAACTTCCTTCTTTTTTGAAGTCGGTTAAAAAGGTTTGAATACTACCTTTTGACGGCGCAAAAGGTCACCAGTATTCGCACCCAATTCACGACAAGAATGGTACGATTGTCGTATGCTAATTGCTAACGTATGTACGTTAGCATACGACAATCGTACCATTCTTGTACCTACTTTAGATACTTTTGTATCTAAAGTGAGCGCGGCCTAAACATGTGAACCGATTTTAATGATTCTTGGGGCGTAGTCGTACGTTCACCATAAACAAGAAATGCAATAATTAGTGATTGTCGTGCGAGTAGCCTTAATTGATTTCTTACATAATATTATTTATTTAGAATTTAGATGACTAGTTGATGGGCGCGACGTCATCAGCGATGATTTAGTTTTTAAAAATCCCACGGGAACTCCTTGATTTTCCAGGATAAAAGTTACCTAAGTATGTCACTCCGTCGTCGGTCCGTAGCTCTACTCTGTTGCGGTGTGATTGACAACGGCTGGATCATGCGTCATGCTCGTGAACGGGTGCCACCGGCGGAATGGAGCTATTTTCTGCCTGCTCGTCTATTTGGAACTTCCCCTCATTGTGGAAACACTGCATACATAGCATAGTACCTATAGTAAACTTGTTTTGAAAAGAGCAACCGCCGAGTTTCTTGCTGGTTCTTCTCAGCAGCAAGGGCATTCCGAACCAGTGGTAGACTCGCCGACGATTCAAAAGCACCTGTAAAAGTTTATTTAAATAAAAAATAATTCGATTCTACTCTGTTCTATTCTATTATGTAGTGTTTTTTGGAAAAGGTATCTATAAAGTCGGCGACCTATACACTAAAGATACATATTTATATAGATGATTTGTGAAATCGAGCGAGCCAGATTTATAATTAAGTATCCTGCACCCAAATAACTGTTACAGCGAAAACACATCATCAACTCTTGCGCAGTCGGATGTAGTGAAGGATGTGGTTAGATAACCACTCCGTTTTATCGCTCTACATTTACTATTAACCTAGCGATTAAATATAATCATATGCATGCATACAAAAGAAATATTATTTAACTAGGGACCCGCCCGGCTTCGCACGGGTAGTAGAGTATATTACGCCTATGCTTTGCAAACTCCTTGGAATGTTCCGTAAGATATACCTTGAACAGCATATTGAACAGTAAGTAGACTTATTAAAAGAAGTACCTATCGCTCGGAAGCACTCGGCTTACAGTATACCCACGGCGCGCGGCTGAATTTATTTTGGCGCGGGATCGTTTTTATTTTGCGACAACTTCTAAGATATTCATTTAAATTATAGGTGTAAAGGATATTATCATAGTGTTCATGAAATGCTTATGGTAAATAACGTACGAGTATTTAAGTTGATTTAAGGATTAATACTGTATCTGTCTAAATATATTTCCAATTACCTCATGGTACGTGACCACTTTATCTATAGTCAGTGTACGTGCCCATTTTTTAGAAGTTAAAATGGGTTTAGAAAGCTATCCTTAAAAGATAGATATATACCATCGTGGACTTTTCTGTAGAGAGTTATCCCACCATACCACCACCATACATTTTTTTGTTATATCTCAAAGGGAGTAGGCAGCGTTTTCGATGAAAGCTCCCGGGCGGCGGCTTGAATTTTTCCCACATCGCGCATCGTCAACAATTATCGGCATATTTCAACCAATTTACACAAAATCTTAACAAATTATACACTTAAACCATCCTCATGAATCGCCCTATCTATTGGTGAAAACCGTATGAAAATCCGTTCAGTAGTTTTGAGTTTATCGCGAACAGACAGACTGACAGACAGACAGACGCGGCGGAGGACTTTGTTTTTTATTATGTAGTGAATTTATTGAAATATTTTGACCTGCTAAAGTGGAAAATTGGGTGTCTGATACTTTTTTTTATTTCGAGAAAAGTTTTTATAATATATGTTATTATATAAGGAACCTTTAGTTTCGTACTGCAGTCCTTCCGTCCGTCTGTCCATCTGTCAGAGGTCTAGCGCAGAGACTATTGGATTATATTATATGCTGTGCTATTGGCAGATAATAAAAGAGCTGTAATTTGGCATGGTTAGTTTAGACATTTACTTAGCGTATTTCCACTTCAGTTTCGCGACTCGCTGAGCTATGTCGGTGTCTCCGGTTCTCTTGCGGATACGCCGAGCATAGTTTAGACTTTAGCAATGATTAAGGCAGCTTTTCCGCATCGACCAGCTGTTTTATTCATTTCTAATGTATTTTTCATTTCATAAAATTATCTTACGAATAGCTGATATCTATCGTAAGTAAGAACATCTGGGGAATTCTACCGAAAGACATCTAATACCTTTAGACGAGCAATTCTTGTATGCAATTCTTGTATATATATATATAATCTGAATCTCAGAAACGGCTCCAATGATTTTCATGAAATTTAGTATGCAAGGGGTTTCGGGGGCGATAAATCGATCTAGCTAGGTTTTATTTTTAGACAAGGTCGTTTTATCCGTGTTTTCAGGCAATGAAAAACCCCTTGCAATATCATTAGAATACGAAGGTAAATTTCGCCATCATCTATTAATTTCCGATAGCTAGGGAAATCGGGCGGTCCCGAAACCAGAAGACCCCGGTTCGAGTCAGACGATTATTTTTTTTTTTTAATATGAATTTTATTATTATATATTATGACTCTCACACCCACATACAAAATAAATATATATAGGGCCAAAAAGTATTATAAACATAAATATATACACACAGATAAATAAACTTACACATAGATTACATAAATAAATACTTGTAGCGGGCGGAGGATTACGCCCCGGCAGGGGAGACCAGACGGCCGTTATTATTATTATTATTTATGTTTTATTATTTTTTTTCTAATTATATAAATTCCAAAAAACACGATTTACCAAAAAAAAAATAACCAAGCAAAGCTCGGTAACCCAGATATTACCTAATAAAGAAAGTAAAAGTTTAGCGCCAAATATGGTAATAATTTGAGACGGAAGCAAAACAAAAAGGTCAAATCAAAACAATTTTAAATAATTATATAATTTTTACAAAAAAATAAATAACATAAATTCAAATGCAGCTGCAATAAATATTTATTGGAAAGTAGGTACTTAATTAATAATTAATCATAATAAAAACGGCTCCCTGCGACTCGTTTGATGTCGTCGGTCCACCTGGTGGGGGGTCTGCCAACACTGCGCTTCCCGGTGCGGGGTCGCCACTCCAACACCTTGGGACCCCAACGACCATCAGCTCTTCGAACTATGTGCCCCGCCCATTTCCACCTCAGTATCGCGAGTCGCTGAGCTATGTCGGTGAATTTGGTTCTCCTACGGATCTCCTCATTTCTGAATCGATTCCGCAGGGACACTCCGAGCATAGCTCTCTCCATCGCCCGCTGAGCGGTCCTGAGCCTACTTATGAGGCCCATAGCTAGCGACCAACCCTTTGGCTTTAACCCTTCTCATATTTCTGAGAGGAGACTCAGTTGATGATCAGCGAAGGATTGAGATGAATGAATGAATGTTTTTTTTTAAATTAAAAAACAAAAGACCTACATAAAAATCTGTGAGCTAAGCTACTCATAAATTATAAACTTTAGTTCCTTATTAATCTACTTGATACTGTTCAAACCAGAACGATGGAATTGAGATGGCATTTCCGTTTATGATGTAAGCACCCACTGAAAGATTATATGATCGTATAAATTATAATAATTACTAGTTGATGCCCGCGACTTCTTCCGTGTGGATCTAGTTTTTAAAATCCCTCGGGAACACTTTGATTTTCCGGGATAAAAATTAGTCTATGTCACTCTCCAGGTCCTCAACTATATTCACTTTGTAAAGCCCGTTTTTAACCCCCGACGCAAAAAGAGGGGTGTTATAAGTTTGACGTCGATGTCTGTCTGTCTCTCTCTCTCTCTCTCTCTCTCTCTGTGTGTGTGTGTGTGTGTGTGTGTGTGTGTGTGTGTGTGTGTGTGTGTGTGTGTGTGTGTGTGTGTGTGTGTGTGTGTGTGTGTGTGTGTGTGTGTGTGTGTGTGTGTGTGTGTGTGTGTGTGTGTTGTGTTGGTTAATATCGGTCCAGCAGTGTAAGAGTATCAGCTCTTTTCCAAAATGATGTAAGGAATTTTTGGCGTATGATTACTCGATTAAGTGCTTCACGCGTGCCAGTATATAATCGTTAAATGACAATTAATTGATACCTTCGACAGCCATAGATTCTCATGTCAGGGGTTGTTTTAAATTTTCAATTTACACTTGTCACCAATGTTCCTTAACTTTTACTGGTTACTTAAGCTAGGTTTAGGTGATGCTTTCTGTCAATTTCATTTTTACGAACCTTTAGGGAACACCTAAAGGTGGAAATGACATTGGATAAGGGATTTTATTGAGGGTAAAGAAGCTCCTACTTAGGGGATGATTTAGGTGTTTAGTGAAAACGGGCATAAGCCTACCTATACATAAAATAATTATATGAAATGAAACTTCTTTTTTTATTTAGGTACTTTAAATAAATAGATATACAGATAATAATAATTATGCATTCAAGCAAAAAATCGCCTTTGAAAATAATAAGTATAATGGCTTATTAGGTTGAATGCAGGCACGATGGGATAGTTTAATCCACATTCGTCAAATTATTCAATACTAGCTGATACCCGCGACGTCGTCCGCGTTGATTTAGTTTTTGCTTTCCGGGATAAAAAGTAGCCTATGTCACTCTCCGGGTTCTCAGCTATACCCATGCAAAAAGTCACGGCGATCCGTAGCTTTGTTGCAGCGTGATTGAGGGACAAACCAACAAACACACTTTCGCATTTATAATATTACTATGATACCTACTTACTGTTATAAATTAATAAAAAATAATTATTAAATCGATTGTTATGCGTTGTACTGTTGTACACAAATAACAAAAAATAGTTATAATAACTGACCTTTAAATGGAGAGAATTCATGAAGTTTTCCCAAAAGTTAATTAATGTTAAAAATAACATAGTATGATTTAAGTACAATTAAGGTTAACTTGAAGCCACCCAGGTCTCTGCGCTTTCCGAAGCTCAATACTGAGCACACTTGTTGGTCGTTTCCAGTTCAAAGACCAATGCCCAGAGCTATCAGATGTTCCAAATAAAGTTTGATAACATTATTATGAGATAATACACTCGCGAAAAGAGCGGGGATTGTTATAAATAAAAAGAAAAAACATTTCCACCGACCAGTGAGAGTTGCAGCGACCGAAGCACGACGTACGCGTATTGACGCCCGCGAGAAAGTTCGAAATTCGAAACAAACTTTGGCGCCAACGTACGCCACTTCGAAAATTCGTGATCAATCGATATTTTTTATAGACTGTGTAAAATCGATTCTATTAATTTTGAATCTGTGTGTGGATTGTGCGAATCGCTAGTGACTTTCTCGTAACACACGTTCTGCAGGATGACTAACACACGCAATATCAAGGTGAGGGGAAATTTTAATATCGTATTCTATTCACGTTCGATTGTTTGTCTATGTCGCATTAAAAAAAGCTAACTGTCAATGTCAAATCTGTGATGTAAAAAGCCTGGAAAGCTAGAAAGCAATTTATTATAGATCTTCTTTTCATACGTCTGGCTTGTTCCTTCCGCGTTATTTGACCGGGGTTACTTTTTTGCTTTATTATTATTTAACTTCTCACTGCAAAAAAATTTTGAGGTTTTGACTTTGGGTTACGGGCCGATTCCAATAACGTTAATTATGTCTTATCCGAGCTTTTTCATGTCTTGGCGGATTTTGAATACAAAAGAGTTTTTGTATTGAAAATCCAAAATAACGCTCGGATAATATTTATTTAACGTTGGTGAAATCGGTCCTAAGACAGAAAAAACAGAAGCCAATTTGACTGGTTGATAAATCTATTCAAGCTTTGGATTTATCTGAAAGGTCTTTAACCTCAGGATTAAACTAGTTCTTAATAACATGATCTAGAAAAACTTTCTATAACTACATACACATTAAAATACCCCATAACTCACTTTCACAGACGATTATAAGTATGTAGTCGAATTTGATCGATTCCAATGCAAATCAGATTTTTGTTGATATTCGCCTACGATATACTTACTGTCTCTATGACAGTCGTTTGAAGTGAGAAAGTGTTTTTTTGCGTCAGCTGTAAGGTTTAGTTAAATAATGCTCATATGAACAATCGGTATTATGCGTATAGCTATTAAACGCACATTCCGAAATAACCGCTCCCTCAAAGAGGCATATTACCGCATTTTACAGAACTGAAATTAATGAGCTTTAATGATCTTACTAATATTATAAATGTGAAAAATATGATTGTTTGTTGGTTTGTCCTTAAATCACGCTGCAACAGAGCGACGGATCGACGTGATTTTTTACATGGGTATATTTGAGGACCTGGAGAGTGACATAGGCTTCTTTTGTGGGATTTTAAAAACTAAATCCACGTGGACGGATTCGCGGGCATAAGCTAGTTATTAATAAATGAATAAATAATGAAACAAATATTTGATTGACTTGACAGTGACTATTTTAGAAAAAAAAAATCTCTCTCTTCTGCTATGACATTTTGCGTAGGGTAAAATTCTGAAACACCTTTATCCAAAACCCGAATACACTATTGAAAATTATGGAATACTCTGGTTTGTTTTCAATATGTAGGTACCTATCTACTCTAGAAAGATATATTTAAGTCCGGTCTAAGTCAAAGTATAAAATGCCTAAATTAAGTCAATGACTTGTTATAGTATATCAAAGTACCTAATCTTAAATCGAAGTCATGATATTATTAAGATATCATGATAGTTTTCACTTTAGGCGAACAATGGTTTTTAAGTAAAAAGAGCGAATACGTCGAAGCATTGTTAGAGTGTGCATTTTCCTCAGTAGGTAGCAACCTATTCAATAGAAAACTGCTGAATTGAAATTATCTTTATAATATCTATAATAATATACTTATGCTGTTTTACTTGGTAAACTTCTTAATGTATTAATGTCTAATACTCGAAATTTAATGGTTCTTGGTATTTTTATTCGTCTCTTGCTATGTATTATGTTTTACACCTTTCAGGATATTGCTTATAAATACCTAAACGACCAACTTGACTCGTCCGTGCTTCGCTTGGGTGGAATAGAAATTCCTGAATTTCCAAAAGGGAAAAAATTTTTTCTTCATGAAAAATCTCCGTTCAAGTTTTGAGTTGATTTTGATATATTTCAGTCAGTCAGTTTTTTTTTATGTTTTGATCAAGCTAATCTTTGAAACATCTGAATCCATTTTGAAGGTACTTTCGTAAACTGAGCAATATGCAAAGAGTGAACTAGAATACTTTTCATTTTGGGAAAACAATCGATACTACTAATCTAATAAATCTTCTTTGATAAAGTTACGCATCTTATAATTCGTGATTTGGTGCGAATCTTTCGTAAATATTGTAAAAAAAGAACATTGAACTTTACGTAAGATTACATATAATAATTCCTCTAGGTATAATAAGAGGTATTCTTATGTTAGCACATTAAAGTAACAGTTACTTTCACATATTTGACTCATCGCGTAGAGTACACACAAAAGACATACCTACATAAATAAATTGTAAGTATGAACTCACTAAATATCTTACTAATATTACTTATAAATGCAAAAGTGTGTGTTATTGTTGGTTTGTCCTTCAATCAACAGAGCTACGGATCGACGTGATTTTTGCATGGGTATATAGGTGAGGATCTGGAGAGACATATTCTACTTTTTATCCCAGAAAATCAAAGAGTTTCCGCGGGATTTTAACACTAAATTTTGATTTTTAAAACTTAATCTACTTGGGCGAAGTCACGAGCATCAGCTAGTAAAACATAAAATAAGCTTTTAACTAAGATGTCAGGAGTTTAGTAGTGGTATTCACTAAAAATGATTCCATCAGTGTAACGATAGAAATGGCCTCTGGTTGGCTGGTACTGTCATGCTATTGGTTAAAATGCATTGATGCAGCAAGAACACGATAAATTCAGCCAATCAGAAGTCATTGCGATCGGTAGGTACTCTGATGCACATGATGACATGGCACGCTATCTTAACCTATTATGTATAATGCGTGTACGTATAGACCCTATGCTGTCTGTGCTACTGTTTATTTGTTCTTGGAAGCTTTTTTTGGTGGGAGGCTTTGGCTATGGCTAGTTACCACCTTACCGTCAAAGACATACCGCCGAGCGATGTATGATGGCGTATAGAAACCATTTAGAGGTATGGGTTTAATTTACACAGTCATGCCCTTTGACTTAGCCCGCTACTATCTTAGACTCGTCACTTACCATCAGGTGAGAACTTGTCATCAATAAAAAAAGCTCATAAGCACCCTGCCACTTTAGAATGACGTCTTTGGAAACAATCGTCTTGGCATCCAACTGTCCACAAGATAGTGTAATATGTATTACACTGTAATAAATTATGTATCTATTATGTATTCATTGATATTGTTACATTTTGTTTTGAAAAGAGCAACTGCTGAGTTTCTTTCCGGCTCTGCTCAGCAGAATTAGATTTCCGAACTGGTGGTAGAGTCTTGACGTGTGTGACGTGTGTGTGAGCCACAGGTTGGCCTACGTGGAATAAATAAATAAATTTGAATTCGACTCCACTAGGTCCACTAAAAATAAGTACAAATTTACTATCACATCTATTAGCATATGCACCAAAACATACTCGTAAATAATGTGCACCAACCTGAACCTGTCAAACAGAAACACATTCACATCTGACACAGTTGAGTTACACAACCGTCCATCGGTGAATGTTTACTGTTTTATAATATTCCACTTATTATTAATGCTGGCACCTTCACTTGATACACTTTTCAAATCTAAATACTACGCATTTCAAATAAGTAGCTACGCAATCCCTAATAAGTATTAATAACTAGTTAATGCGCGCGACTTCGTCCGCGTGGATTTAGTTTTTAAAATCCCTCGGGAACTCTTTGATTTTCCGGGATAAAAGTAGCCTATGTCACTCTCCAGGTCCTCAACTATACCCATGCAAAAAATCACGTCGATCTGTAGCCCTGTTGCGGCGTGATTGAAGGACAAACCAACAAACCAACAAACCCACAAACCAACAAACAAACACACTTTCGCATTTATAATATTAAGTAGTAAGGATTTGTCGAGTCTAAATGTAGTGCTATTCTTTTCCGCATGCAGTACCATGAAAGGTAAACAGCATTTACGAGATTTAGACCTGTCAACTTAGTTTAGAGACTCTGTACAAGAAACAAGAAAATAAGTCACAACGTGAGTTGTTCATAGCGCGCACCCACCTGTCAAACTCTTGTCACAAGCAAGTCACAAGCAACAAAAAAAACTCGCAATTTTTGTTTCGCAAGTTGG
Organism: Oeneis ivallda; assembly: GCA_029955525.1. Taxonomy (NCBI): domain Eukaryota; kingdom Metazoa; phylum Arthropoda; class Insecta; order Lepidoptera; family Nymphalidae; genus Oeneis; species Oeneis ivallda. The sequence continues at coordinate 22,373,123 of JARPMR010000012.1, forward strand.
CGCTAGCCAATGTATCTCCCATTAATACAAGCTAGAAGCCAAACCCTTTTTCCGAGTAAGAACAGCTTTCTTTCCGGATGTTCGTCCGGTAAAGGGATTTTGTAATATTTTCCTATAGAAAAAACATTTTAATCACTTTGAGCAAAGATTGAGCAGTAATAGCCTAGTGGTTAGGACTGTGGTTTTCTATTCAAGGGGTCGCAGGTTCGCACGGTCGCACCTTTGACTTTTCGAAGTTATGTGCATTTAAGCAATTAAATACTTTTACTCAAAACAAAATAAAAAAATTCAATTTCATCAAATGACTATGCAAAAGAGCGTCCCCACCCATTAACAGATTTCAAACCTATCTCAGTAAATCCATCCATCATGGCAGCCTGAGGATTTTTACTATGACGACATCCGCCAAATTGGCAGACTTCACGCACCTTTGAGAACATCAATTAGAACTCTCAGGCGTGCAGGTTTCTTTACGATGTTTTCTTTCGCTTTTGAAGCTTGTGATGTTAAATTGCTTAAACGCACATAACTCCGAAAAGTCAGGGGTGTATGTTCGGGATCGAACCTACGACCCCCCGCACAGGAGACCACAGTCCTAACTACTAGACTAACACTACTTAGAATAGTTTAATTTTCATTTTTAGCAACTCAACTTCCGGGTTACCTACTTGTGCATTCCTTGAGCTCCGCGAGGTCTGATTAGTTGAGCAACCACTTGTTGTTTTGGTGTTTCCCTTTTTTTAGAAAAATACCGCCAAAATGCCGTAGATTGGGCCTGATTCTAATAATTCAAGAAAAACTAATAGTGTTTATAATGTAATTTATGGTGTAATTTATGGTTTTGTGTGTGTAATTTATGGTGCCAGTCATCAATTGGTCCAATCGCCCTACTTATTTGCATTCCTACCTACTTAATTATTGCAAAGATTTTAACTAAGTGCATAGTAAAACCACTTAACGACAGGTATAAAAAATAAAAAGTTAACCGTCAAGTTCCGTTTTAACCTTTTTGGGTAACGTAACGACTCGTCTCGCCTCCGGAGTTTGACACGAGGTTACGTAACGCGCGCTCATTATGACCGTCGATTATTCAAGTCTATGAAAAGATTAAAATCTCGCGAACTATTACGTGCTATTACTCTGCTTGCAGCTTCACCTCTTTGTTGTTTGTTTTTATTTTGTCGGATTCCGAAAGATAATGTAATATCAATTCAATTACCTTTAATTCAATTTACGAGTTCGTAAGTCATTCAACAAGACAACTGATTGCTAACTTGATAGAAGATAACAAGTAAAATACTAGTAGCACAGAATATATAATAGTACTACGTAGTAGATACACCTCAAGTTAGTTATCACCGAGGCGTAAGTTTTTTAGGAATCCATCGGGAACCCTTTATCTTCCGAGATAGAAAGAAGCCGATGTCCCTCATATGTCCTCAACTACTTACCATACAAAAATCACGTTGATATGTTTTTGTTGTAAAAAAGGTCTTCTTTACTCTTTTGGGACGTCAATTGTTGCTATTTTAGTGACTATACCCCCTCTATACAAAGCATGCTTCTGATCAGGTACTAGAAGCTAGGGTTACTTTAAAAAACTCCTGTGAGGAACTCAGCTGTTACTTTTTTACAACAGCGAGTTATAGTAGATTGTTAACCGAGGGTCGAAAGAATCAATTCCCGAGGTATTTAGACTATAGTCCGAGTAGGAATTGATTCTTTTACCCGAGTTATTACACTCTACTTTTCATTTCGAATATGAGGAAAATAAAACTAGTTGTTTATCTAAACTGTTTATTGATAATATATAATAATATTAGTAGTATGTACCTATTTAAAATTAATTGTCAAATTAGGACAATTCGTGAAATTGAAAGTAACATTTTTGTTTGGAATGTTTATGCTGTTTGATATATTATGACAAATTTGGCTGTTATGGATATCTGTAAAAGTAGGAGACTCTGGTATTTCATCAGACGATGGATTACATGGCGGATACTCCCTGGAAGTTGTCGGCTGAGGCGAATTGGGGCGTATTTTTATAGTTTCAGTTAATTTGGTTGAAATTTTAGTTTTATTTTGGACTGAATCCTCAATGTAGCCTTCGGCAACTGTGCTGGATTTCCAGCCTCCATGTCTTTTTAACGTTGTCATGTTTGCCCCTGAATCGGCTAAAAGTGTTGTTGACGTTCGTCTATAACAATGTCCGGTATACTGTTCACAGTTTGATAAATTCAAATATGTTGCTATCTGCTTCGGCATACCTGAGATTTTATTTTTACCGATCACTTGTTTATAGCATTTTCCCTTCTGATAGTTGAGAAAAAAACGGTCCGTTTTTACATCACTAGGTCTCATTTTTTGATATTTCTTTACTATTCGTGTAAACTCTTCTTGTACTACAAACGAGCGCTCAATATTTGTTTTTGTTTTAGTCAGTTTTACTAGTAATAATTGGCCTTGACTTTCAATGTCCTTAATTGTCAAATTTGTGAGTTCACTGCTTCTGAAAGCGCCGCTTATACCGAGTATCAATACCACCTGTGAAAAACATGTAATTTTTTAGTATTTATGTAATAAATACGTTCATTTTTAGAATAAATCCATGAATACTTAGGTAAACTTACCTTCACTGCCAAATATTTAGGAGTCAGGAGCATCATTTAAAAAAGTTTCCACTTCATGAGAGGTGTAAACCTTAGATTTCTTACTTACTCTTGAACCCCTGAGACTGTCTTTTCAAAAATGATGTTAAATTATGGAATTCTTTCAAATTTACATTGTGTTTTACACTAAGTGTACTTTTGAGCATTGAATATCGGCTCCATAGCGTAGAAGGCTGTAGTTTACTACACAGTCCATTAAAATATGTAAGAAATACACTTTCGGAAAACGATTTTATACTTTTCTCTGCTCGCCACTTCATAAAATTATTGTATGTGTTTATATATCTCTCTTTTGACATTTCTGGCAAAAGATTTTCAATAACACTGTTTGCCTCGTCTTTAATCTAATCTGGTGTCAACATTTCAGAATCGCTTGAACTCATTTTTAATATTCAAATCTAAGATTAGGTACCTATTACCTATTTTTTGAATTCCGTCACAAATACATAACAGATTAGTATCCCGCCAATTTATGTCGACTTTTTAAATTTAAAATATGGAACTCACCGCGTAATTATTGTTGCTGTTTATTCCGCTCAAAGAAGTTTGCGCTAAGTTCACACTGGCTGTTTAGAAAGTCACATGGCTGCAGCATTTTTTTTAATTAGTTTTTTTTTACATAAAAACTCTTTACAGCTGACAGCAGTTCTATTTTGAAAGTTCATTCCGGCCCTTAAGTGGGAAGTAATTTGTATGAGTTTTTCCCTCCCTATGGAGGGAAGCAGCATTTTCCACCCAATAATCAGATCAAAACAACACTACTTTCCGAGTATGAGAAATGAAAAAAACATTTTCCAATGTAAATTGCTAAAATAAACATATTTTGTTGTTTCATTTTTGTGAAATCTGTACCGATACCTGTGGCCTATAAGCACTTATTTAAAATCTCCTCCTACGTGAAGTTGTTAAAAATGATGAATCCATAAAAGTCTTCTTTCGCTAGTGATGGGCGTCACCGCTTTCAATCGATAATAGTCACATATCAAACACAACAAATGTGACAAATGCAGACAATTTGTGGCACAGTTGTGGTTCAGAAAGCAAAACGGACTCACTTTCGTTCATATGGTTACGTTATATAAGTCATTGCCCGCAACTTGGCCTGCGACAAGGCATAACGTCTACTCGTTTTATACAAAAGAACCCGTTATACGCGTCGATATCGACGCTTTAAGTATATATTTGTTTTACAGCACTATGAAATTAACACGTGGTATGTTAAATGTTTCAATTTAATGCTTTGAACACGAAACAAACTACTTAAGTAAAAATAGCTATTTGATGATAGTCCTACGAATTACCAATCAAAATTTAAATCTCTTTACCTTTCAGTTAAACGTTAACTTGCTTGAGTAAATTTGCTGCTGCTACCAGTACGCGTATAACTTTTTTTAAAAGTCATGATTTGGTACTTACTACTACTACTTACGTTACAATAATAAGTACAATATTAGAAGAAAACTATCCATAGAGATCAGTTTTCATAAGTCATTATGAAAAAAAAAAAAATGTTCTCTTCGAAAATGAAAATTTCGGATAGGTATGTTAAAATACCAATATATAACCTTTACGTCACGCCTGTTTTCTCCATTTACAATGTCAGCGTCTTACTTTCTTCGTCTGCTAATTATCCCATCTTGTCGGACAAAATGGATGCATTGTTATACTACTAGATGATGCCCGCGACTTCACCCGCGTGGATTAAGGTTTTTTGATTCCAGCGGGAACTCTTTAATTTTCCGGGATAAAATGTAGCTGTGCTAATTCTGGATATGAGCTACCTCCATTCCAAATTTTAGCCAAATCGGTTCATTCGTTGTGGCGTGAAAGAGTAACAAACATCCATCCCTCCATATACCAATAGGATTAGTAGGAAGCAGGATAATAATAATAGTCTTTCCTTTGCCTTTCTCTTCCGAGCTGTCGATAAAAAAAAATCGAAATTGTACCAGCCGAATAATAGGGTATTTGACTACTTTTAGAAAATCATCTTAAATTGTTAATAATGCTATGCTGAAGCTAACAAAACGTATATTTCGGCATAATTTTCAGTATTTTTCATAAAAATCGAGAAATAAATTCAAAAAAATAAATTGCCGCCGAAACATTCCATTTGCTCTCATGACGTCACAGTTCACATTTCAAACAATGACAATTTCACAGCCCATAGGTGGTGTGGACTGTGACGTCATTCGAGATCACGGAACGTTTTCGATCACGTGACCATGGCCCGAATTATAGCAATTTTATTTAATGTTTTGTAATTAAATAAAACTTTATTTTTTAGTTTTGTCGTATGGAATAATGATTTTAGATAATAATCTTTTAGGATGACACCAAATGAAACGATATATTTAATATAGTCAAATACCCTATTGAGAGCCTCGTTTTTGGAAGTCGGAAAATTCTAGCTTTGCCCGCGACTTCATTCGGCACGTTTTGGCCTACAACGTTTTTTATGAAAACAGATAATAATATTAAATAAATATTTATTTTTATAATCTAAATTCATAATTGATAATTTATCATTGTATGATCTATCTGCCTATAACATAACTCTTGGGTTTTTAGAGATAAATAATAATTAATTTATCATTCCATTTACCTACTGTTGTGTTTATTCCTATTCAAACTCTTTCAGTTCTAGTGAGGAAACTCTAATATTATGTCAACAAACCTAAGCATCAGTATATTTACACCATACAATCTCGTTGATGGGCCAAGCGTGCATAAAAAGGTGCATACAACCTACACTACACATTGGCCATTTCCTTTATGTCATTTTTTCACCTTAGGTACAGTTCGAGAATATGAAAATTTCGCCTTTTGACAGTGAATAATTATAGTACCTATTCGAGAGCCTTTGAGTATTAATGGTTTAAATAATAATAATAATAATGTCCTCCCGACCGAATCCGATCACGGCGGCCAATCTGCTCAGAGATTAGCCATCTGCGCGGGAGATATTATAGTGCACAAGTGTGTGCGCAGACACAGGTGCACTCTCTATTCCCTCACTCTCATATAGTCCGATGGGACGGAAAATCCGACACGACCGGAGAGAGATCAGGCGCAGGACCGACGGCTTTACGTGCTCTCCGAGGCACGGGGGTGACTCACCGCCAACTTTCCTAACTCCGGGCTAGTAATGAGAATTTCTGGACAGAAAAACCCAATACCTTTTTTTTTCCGGCCCGACCCGGGAATCGAACCCGGGACCTCGTCATCCGTAGTCTAACGTGCTCACCACTAGACCAACGAGGCAGTTGGTCAACGAGGTAATTAATGGTTTAAATAATACTCAAAGTACTGAGCAATTTCTCTTTTCGCCATATATTTCTTATTAATTTCTTTAGGTCCGTTCTTCTTAAAAACTTTCTCAAATATTTTTACTGACGTGTTTGATTTGTGAAAATTCCAAAATTTTTTAAAAATAATCTATTTTGAGGAAACATTGATTAATTGAATCTCTACTGAAAAGTGTGTCTGATTGAAAGAGTTATCTCTACTGAAAAGTTTGTCTGATATAATCACGCAGCAATAACGGAGTAGCGGATTTAAGTGATCTCTTGCACATTTTAGGACCTTGAGAATGACAAAGATTTAATGACTTTTAATCAAAGAAAAACAAAGGTGAAAATAAAATTTCACCATACGCGGACGAAGTCGGGGCAAAAGCTAATAATAATTACCAGCAATTAATAAAGAATATTAGTTTCCACTTTGGAATCTTCTATTTTGTGAAGCAATTTTTACGGATAGCAATCAACATAGTATCTTGCGCAAAAATTCACACAATTATTGAGATCTAGAGTCTAGACGTATTTACGTAAGTTGCTAACATGAACAACTATCCTTTCTACATAATTACCCCACAAAATTATTGACAAACAGGAAATGATACTCTTAGCAAAAAATGGATAGAGTAGAGAGAGAGAATGGATAGAGTATCTATAATATAATAAAACTGTAACAGGTCCAATTCTGTACATTGAAGATATTTTGAAAATTTTTGTTTGAGGGCACTCTATAATCGATACTGAAGCCAAAACAATTTTTTTTTAATTTTTTGTCTGTCTGTCTGTCTGTCTGTCTGTCTGTCTGTCTGTCTGTCTGTCTGTATCTTGGCCGCGCATCACGCCGAAACTACTGGACGGATTTAAATGAAACTTGGCACGATTTAAGTTAATACTCCGAGGTATAATATAGGATACTTTTTATCCCGAAATTCAGCACGGTTTCCCTGGGAGAGGGGATGAAAGTCAAAATGTGTATTTCGCTGTAATTCATTAAGGCGTATTCCGATTTAATCCATTCTTTTTTTGTTAGAAAGCAGATTCTTTAGAGATTGTCCTGTAATTATTTCAGGGTCATCAATTTCGTAGTTCAGAAATTATAGACATCACAATCTTCAGTATAGGTCCAAATAACTTGAACCCCGGAATCTACAAGATACTTTGAATGAACGGCTCATCTTAAGCTGGCATGCGTACTTTATCGTATATAATATAGCCATCGTGGATACTATTTTGTCAAAGTCAAACTACTCCAAAGGCGTCAGATTTTGCCAAACGATCATTATACCTACATACTACATAGTAGGTATGAATGTAATACATCGTATGGACGTAATATTACAGTGTTTTCCTATGTAATTTAATATTCTAATCATACTTACTAATATTATAAATGCGAAAGTGTGTTTGTTTGTTGGTTTGTCCTTCAATCACGCCGCAACAGAGCCACGGATCTACGTGATTTTTTGCATGGGTATAATTGAGGACCTGGAGAGTGACATAGGCTACTTTTATCCCGGAAAATCAAAGTGTTCCCGAGGGATTTTAAAAACTAAATCCACGCGGACGAAGTCGCGGGCATCAGCTAGTTACAAATATTATTATAATTGAATTGCACAATATACTGGGCCGATCCTTTCAAGAGATTTATGATGTGATTCAACGTTATTTGTAAATTCTAAGTTAATGTACGTAAACATAGATGTTAAGAAATATAGTCGATTGTTATAATCACCACGAATGGCCATACACAATTTTGCAATGGTGTGCAAAACTTAATAAACAATTATAATAAAATTGAAGAATCAAGATGATGATGATAATTGGATTATTAAGTTACAAACCGTTCAATATTAGTGTTAGACTACATCGTCGAAGGTCACAGCTAAGAGCTAATTTATACAGATAAAAGTAATTCCTTTACTTATTGGTAGAGAATAGAGATCTCCTAAAGAGAGAAATGTTTCGTTGTACACCATCTTTTTTTCTTTATTTTATACGTTGTTTGGTACATAAAATGGGCTGCTGCTATTAAAAGCGACTTCTGATCGCCGTAGCAGCTAAAATCATCTTGTCTGCCTGGGTCGCACGTGTCAATTAATAATGAAATATTCACCGATATAGCTCAGCGAGTCGCTCAGAGAGCGAGAAGTGGTAATAGACGGGGCCGCATAGTTCGAAGCGCTGTTGGTCGTTGGGGTCCCAACGTGCTGGAGTGGAGACTCCGCACCAGGAAGCGCAGTGCTGGCAGACCCCCCACTAGGTAGACCGACGACATCAAACGAGTCGCAGGGAACCGCTGGATTCAGGCGGCGCAAGACCGAGAACCACGTAAAAGATCTTTGTCCAACAGTCATGGACGTCTATCGCTTGATAAAGAATAAAATATTCGGTTGGTTTGTCGCTCGTGTAGTGGCCGCAGCTTGAGCAAGCCGTAAGCGGAAGCAGCGCTGCGGTAAGCGGTACGCCAACGCCGCACGTATCACTTTCGCTTTTCACTGCCAAGGCGAGTACTCTCGGGATACTCACGAGGCGAACTATGGGGCAATGATATCCTTCAGGTGGATTATACGGGTCTGCCCGCGAAATTCAAATTTAATTTGGTTTTTCGCTATTTGTAAACTAATGCGACAAAGTAGGCTTATGGCATTCTAATTGCGATAATGGCAGTATCATCTTCACTTCACTTATATATAAAAATCTTTACTTGAAAGTGTCCAGTTTAAGAAATTAGTCCGAATATCGAGTTGGACGTGAGTTATTCACAAATTAGTACTAGTAGTACAGTAAAATTTTAGTACAAAATTCCAAGCAGTACATGAGTTTATATTATTTTACCTTATATTATGTATAGTACAAGCGCAATGTCTGGAGACGTTATCCTCAAATTCGTTACCTACTACAATAATATTGATAGCATAACATATTAGCCAACATTACTCTGATCTAAGCAAACACTTCTAAAACATAGAAGTCTTTAGATCTAAGTTCTACTTTAGCTGATGTTACCTCCACGTGAATTCAGTTTTTAAAATTCCAGATATTATGTGATATACAAGAATTGCTCGTTTAAAGGTATTAGATTAGATAGATAGATTAGTGAGGGAGTATGGAAGACTTAATAATATGTAACATGGGAAGATCATCGAACTTCTAACGTTAATAATATTTTAAGTACTTAACTGTAATATTATCTTTCCTGTGACTAACACCAGCACCTTAGGACGGCGACGACCAACGACCATCAGCTCTTCGAACTATGTGCCCTACCCATTTCCACTTAAGTGTCGCGACTCGCTGAGCTATGTCGGTGCCTTTGGTTCTCCTACGGATCTCCTCACTTCTGATTCGATCCCGCAGGGACACTCCGAGCATAGCTCTCTCCATCCCGCTGAGTGATCCTGAGCCTACTTAATTAATTTGTAGCTATTCTTAACTAAAAAGAAATCCCTACGAAAATTTGGTATCATGCAGGTTTCCTTGGCACGATGTTTCCCTCGCCGTTAAAGCAATTAATTTAATTTCTCATAATACAAATATCGAAAAGTTTGTGGTGCGTAGCGTGGCAGTACCGTGGTTGTAGTGTAAAGTCAACGCAATCAGGGCGCGATCCCCGGAAGATGTCGGTTCTAACCCCGCAGGGCCCGTCATTTTTGATTTGTATTTTAAAAGTCCGGAAGTTGTCAACGACTTTACAAACACTATATTGATGCTACAAACATTTTTTCCCAGGTTTGGATATGCTTGGTCTGCATGGCGACGTCTATGGCCGCCCCAGCACAGAAACCTCTGGAGCTGGACATCATTGACATGGCAGCAATCAGCAGGATGACTCCCGAGCAGCTAGAAGCACTAGCTGAAGGGCTGGCGGCAGAAGAGGTTATGAGGTAAAGGCATCAGTTTTAGAGTAATGTTCAATCGAGGAATATGGCAGATCTTCAATACAAAAACTGTCAAAAGCTCATAAATATTTATTCCTCAGTTAAGAGCTATATGTTATTATTAGATGCTCTTCATGATAAGCAGATATTACTTCATACCTGCTTACATCCAAAATAAGGAATTAGTGAAAAGCAATTAATTGCTAAGTGTCACCTAATTGGGCTTAAGTGTTTTCTAAAATTAAGGAATTTGTCGGTGAAGATATATTTTTTTTATAGACACTGTTAGTAGGTAATCATTTTTAGCATATAAAATATAAATACTCATCTATTATTTTATTGTCCTTCTACAGACATAAACGATCATCAGCTCATGAAATCACATCAGCAGTTGTTTCCAAAGCGGCCTCAGGATTGCAAAGTAAGCTTGGTCTACTGGGACAGGCGTCCGCTTTCATCTCCTCGGCATCTAGCAAGACTGGACATTCTGAAGACGTAGGATATTCTTATGAACCGGTAAATATTTTTTTTGCAATCGATAATAATGAAGGCTACCAATTTTATGCTCCTTTATCCTCTGTCAAAATTTGTTACCACGCGCGTGGGAACAGAGTTCAGTTCACAGACCAGGAACGATTGTTAAAACTCATTTATATACCGTAAAAGTAAAATAAATAAAATATCGAGCATGCCGCAGTGTTGCGCAGTGCCGTTTTATTCCGAAAAAAAAGGGAGGATATGAGTTTCCGAAAGACAAAACACGCTCAAAGCAGTGGTAGCGATTCGCAGGGACACCTATACCCCTTCAAAACATTCAGTACGTAAATATTTTATCAATTATATAGACCTGAGATAAAAGCAGTGGTGATTGACATACATTTTGGGGGCCTCACCACAGACCAGTACCTCACAACCTCTAATTCAAACCTCGAATTCAAATGCGTTAGCCCTCATTGATGAAGAACGTCCTAACCATTATGATGAAGGTATGGTTGAGAATTGAGATACATAAAGAACTCCTATCGAAAGATATAAACGATACAGAAATAAGTGAACATTAAGAAAGAGACGTGTTAGTGGTGAAACAAGACAAACGATTTGAGGTCTAAAATATGTTTGTGTATCTTGTATGTATGTTACTTTTACATGGCTCAAACAGAGAAGCAATTTTATAAAAGGCGAGTTAGCTTTTAACCTAGATACTGATGTTGGCTACGTTTTATCCCAAAAATATCTATTCCCGGGAAAATACATTAAAGTTTAAAAGAAATAATTTTTATTAATAGAAAGCTACATTTGTTATACTTGAGTATGTGAATATCAGCTTTGTAAAACAACATTAGTATCAGCCATTTTGAATACATCCTGTATTATGATGTTAGGACTTAGGATTGGGAAAACGGGCATAATAATAATGTCCGTTTTGGTCGTCATGTATCGATTGAATGAATAATAATTATGGGATACCGTTACCGCGAGGTCTCAGTTCGAGTCGAACCACTAGTTTTATAGTGTTGAGGGACAAAAAGAGAACAGACATGATATTTTTAAACTTAGTGATACTTTATTGCTCGGACCTTAACTTCAATTAATTTTACAGCACAGTGAAAAATTGGAATTCTTGGGTCTAAAGAAATCTATCCTGCACACTCTCTTCCAAGCCGTGAAAGCCATCACCGGTGGAGTCACTATCCTGAAGGGTCAGCTTATTAAGGGCGGTGGAGCCTTAGCAGCTAAAATAGGCAGTGTTATATCATCGAAGGGAGATACTGTGAGCAACATTGGGAAGAAGATCGTCACTTCTGCTGCTTTGATTCCTACTAAACATGTCGGTAAGTATTCTCTTCATCTTCATTATTATTATTGGACATAGTCCTGCTCATGTGCATGCCATTCTTCCCAATATAAGGTGTCGCTTCTCAAAGTTTTTACCGCAAGCTTTATTTTCATCATCCATCTTTCAATGTCGTATTTTTCTGGTACGTGGTCTCCATTCAAGTTGCAATCGTATCCAAGAGTCATATTTTATGGTCCCGTTCCTTTTCAAATGGTCCACCCATTTCTTTTTCGACTGAATACTTCCAGCACAATGTTTGTGTTAATAGATATGCTGATGTCTTATTTTTACAAATACCTATTCGTTTAATTATAGTATCTCCTACGAAATATCCCTTTGAATGTGATAATTTGGGTCAATTTTACATTACGAGTCGACACCTTTGACTGCAATATCATCATTGTTCACACAAAATAGCACTAGACATGGTCATGAATATATTAAATTTTACGTCAACCTGTATTTGAATCGGGTCGACTCGTGTAGTAATACGTTTATGACTCGACTAAACAGCTATAATTTATTGCTTTGAAAAGTCCTTTACCAATTAATAATTACCGTCATTAAAGTGTTTGAAACATAGGAACTATGTCAGTGTCTTCCATAATGTATGTAAGAGTACTTACCTTTCTCTATGGATAACATTTTATGAGATAGATCATAAATGTGCGAGGTTTAGCAAGCATAAAATATTGTGAGGTTAAAAATGATAGCTTATATTTACATCGTTTTCTATATTGTGTTCAGTCACTAGTTGTTTGATCTTCTGTTTCGTTCTTGGCCTCTATCCACCGTCCTTACGTCCGTGGTTGGAGCGTCTTCCAGATTTTCTTTATCTTTTCAGCCACTAAGAGCTTTGCAATAGTTGCTTTACACAAGTTTAAGAAATCAGTTAAAACTAATCTCATGAAAAAAGCATATTATACAATTGAAGACTATAAATGACAAAAAAGCGTGGATATAATTAGTTCCAGCGATTCATGAGACAGTAGGTAATGATTAACCTGTAAATTCTCTTTTTCCTCATTGTGGAAACACTGCATACATAGCATAATATCTACTATATTGTAAACTTGTTTTGAAAAGAGCAACTGCCGAGTTTCTTGCTGGTTCTTCGCGGCAGGAACGGCATTCCGAACCAGTGGTAGACTCATCGACGATTCAAAAGCACTTGTAAAAAAGTTTATTTGAATAAAAAACATTTCTATTCTATTATATTCTAATAGTATTTTTATTAGGTGCTAAGATATTCCCTATATGATTTCCAGCTACAGCAGTATACGGCCCACCTCCCACACACGTCGAGTACGGTCCACCGATCTCGTACGGCAGCATTGCCCCTGCCCATTATGTGCACTCAGCGCCCGCTGGACCCACGGGATTTGCTGCTCACAAATACGTTTCACAGATAGATGGTATAACACTTTTATAATATTCTTAGTTAAGCAAAAGTAGAACCCTGTAAAGGCAGTAGAAAAACATTCATATTTCGTATGCTTCAATTATTGCAGCAAGATCGATTCGTAGAAATATCTCAACTCGTTATTATTTAAACTCGTTATAATTTATTATGATAGTTATCTCCCACGAGCATGTAGTCGTTGTGCAAGTGGACTACTAATATTGGATGCCAGTTGAATTTCAAAATTCATGTCTTTTTGGTCAAATGACTGGTTATCGGATATTGCAATATGTTAATCACATTCATACTTTCATTTTCTAGACATTTATATATTATTGCTTACAGAAAATGGATTTAAGTTTGTTTTTTTTTTTTCACATAATTTTTCACGTAACCAATAGAAATTGTTGCTGTCCTATCAAATAAGTGCATGAGAGTTGCAAATAAGAGAAAATGTTGAAGATATATTTTAAACAGTTTTTTATGTACTCACATGAACAATGATTCTATTTATTAAAGAATATGCTTGAAATGTGGGCACTTTAGATAAAATGAGAAATTGTTTACTAACAGTTATTATTTTATAAATATGATCTCAATTAGGAGTTAAAAGCTAGAACTGTTATTTTATGAAAAAAAGGTAACAATGTGTATAATTGAGCCGTAAAAATTAACAGACAATAGAGAATAATTAAAACTGTAACAATTAGGTACGTTGAATGGTCAAAATGATTTATTAAATAAGTAAATCCAAGAATCATCAAGAATTAAATGCAGTGAAAGTTTTAATACTAACTTAATTATGAATTGAGGTCAAAACACACTGTGAAAACAATTAACGCCTCAAAAGCTCACAAACGTGATAAAAAACTTGTCACGCTTCACGCAAAGACATGAGTTTCATAGTTTTTAATACTGATTTGCAGGATAGACTAACCTCCATTTAACCTACCTACCAACCAACAAAATACCAATATAAATGAAATTATAATGCAAAACTTATTAATAAAAATTGTTTCCTAAATTTTTATTACGTGGAATTACGCCAGTGGCTTCTTATAATAATCACATAATGTTTTGATAGAAATGGAATAGATTGCATTGATTCAAATGTAGAACAAATTCACACTTGCGTAAGATTAGGTTAAAGTTCTATACCCGCTTTTAAGGGAGTTATGTAACTTAAAGCTAAGTGAGGTTGAACTGGGCTTAATTGTGGGAAAACCGTTTGATGGAAATATCTGGGAATGTTTGGATTTGTCCAGATTCATTGTTGAAGTCTAAATCTTGACTTGGACTTGGATCGTTTTAACTATATTTTGAGTCTGAGGAGAGTAAGAGTATAATCTCAGTCAATATTTTAACATAAACTTAAACGTATATAAAAATGATCTAACAATAAATATTTATAGCAAAATTTATTGAGACATCGCTATAAAAAGGGAAGACACGAGACAAATGAATTTATAAACCACGGTTTTAGTCATTAACTTACTATAATTTGGAGTACTTTGTTGATTGTAGGATATACCTAATAGGAAAGAAATTATTACCACAGAACATAAGTAATAATAACTAGAACGTAAAACGCAAAACCATAACAAGTTTTACTTAATGGAATGTTACATAAATATCAAATTTAAATATTACATAATGTAGGAAGTTAGGTACTGATGCAATAAAGTAATAATTAATCAAAAGCATCTCTCACATATTTTTTGTAAAATAAAAATGTAAAGTGTCCAAACTCTCCAGGACATCTCCATTAAATTGTTTAGCTTGAAAGTTAAATAAATATTTTGTTGAATTATAATTTGGAAACGACTATTTATAAATTGCATTAACTGCTGACCTAAATGTAAACATAGATACAACAATAGGTGCAGTAAAAACGGAAGTTTGTCTGTCACCTTTCACGTCTACACCGATGATCCGTTCTAAACAAAATTTGGCAAAGAGATAGTTTGCATCTTGGAGGCACATATAAAATACTTTTTATCCTGGAAAATATATAAACTAAGTTCAGCTACTTCTATATATACCTAAAATACTAAGCAACTAAATAAAAATTTGTAGTAATTTGAGTATTGACGTAAAATATTGGCTTTCGTTTGTTGAAATATCTTATCATTTATCTAAATTGACTGGTCAGTTTCCCAACGGAAAATTTTATTATGACAGTTTGGTGTAGAAAGTTCACAACGAAAGCTGTCAGTTTGTCTAAAAACGCACAAGTTACTTTGATTAATGGAAATAAATAATCAAAGTCAAGTTAAGATAAACTTAATATTATAACGTAAAAATAATATGAGTTCTTCATAACTGTTACATTTATACCTAAATTGAATCTAAGCACAAAATATCATTTTTATTCAACCCATCGAATTAATCATCATCGCCATCATCATCATGACTGTGAAATTAAAGAACATAATGATTATAATTTTGTTTAACTTATTACCTTATTTACTAACCGGTAGAAAGTAACTGTTGTACTAGCAAGTACGTATTTCTCTGTACTAGTTGAATATAATTTACTTTTCAGAGTTTATAGTGACTTCGTCAGTAATAGACGATGAGGTCATTTCAGAGCCATTTCTGTCGATACCAGAACCTTCGGAAGAGCTTCTGTATCGATATTACGATTTAATAAATTCGCTGTGGTAAGACCTTTACCTACGGTCAAGTTTTATAAGTCCTGTAAATTTTGCTTCTCTGATGCTACTTTTTCTGTCGGTGTTCTACTGTACATAAGATGCAAAGTGATCGTCTTTTGCAAAACAATATACGTATCGTTTTCATGCTTGGATATTTTCAGAATTTTATGTAATAAGTTCGATTTTATAGCTGTAAATACATTAATATTTTATTCTAAGGAAGTATATAGATAAAAATATACTTCCTGTAGTTATGATTAACTATGTAATTTATACAAATATACTACAAAGGATTGAAAGTCTACAGAAATTTTTATTAGTCTATAATTTTAACAGTTTTGAGGAAGGTTTTGTTTTTATTTTGTTGATCTGATATTATGTTTGAAGTTTTTATCTGATTTCACTTAGTCATGCATTGTTAGTAAAAATATAAATTAATTTTAAATTCAAATTAACTGTTCTTAACTGCATGGTGTCCCAAAAGCCTTACCTTATTAGCATTTACTTTCCTTTTTGAACGGAAACCGGCATTCGTTATCGTAGCTTGCGTCAAGTAGCATCATTTATTTAACGTTAACATTTTGGCAATACAATGCTTGTTGGGTTATGTAAGATTCTATTGTTTTGTGTTTCATGATCTACAAACAGTTTTTATATATTTTTATAACAAATTGTAGGTAGGTATTGTTCTTCGAATTGGGTAAGGAAAGCTTATAATGATAGTGCAATTGCAATATTGGTATCGCAATAGATTTATAAAATCCTAGCTTAGTGTTCTAAATAACTATATATAATATAATATATAATATAATAATAACTGTGTTTAGGAACTAAATTAGTTTTTTTTTCAAATACCTACTTTGTTCCTTTTATATAATGTTATTATTGATTGATTCAGTATCTAGTGTTATATAACTCGATGGAATCCAGAGGTCCAACATGACATAGATTTGTAGCATTGATGGAACACCTTCCTCCTTTCACGTTAAAACTAATACCCAGGAAGACCCAGAATAGTAGAACAGTAACCCCAATGTCTACTGAACCCGTTGATTTCAGTGAAAGTGAATTATGTCACCGGTCCGGTTCACCCACTATCACAAAGTGAATCATAAATTATTAATAATACACGCACGTAACTCTAAAGGAGTTTATTAAGCTAAATGTTATAAAGTTGTCAGTGTCACGAGACTTGCACTACGATTTCAAGATTCACTTTTTTTCTTGCTTTTTAACCGACTTCAAAATGGAGGAGGTTCTCAATTCATCGGAATCTTATTTTTATGTATGTTCACCGATTGCTCAAATACGCCTAAAGCCATTTGGAAAATTCTTTTTTTTTCTTTTCTATTCTTCTTTTTTATATTTTGTAGCGGCGTGGGTGTTTGAAGTCAGTTTTTTAAAAATATTTTTTTATATTAAATTCTAACGAAAACATTGTAAATGCTAAACGGAACGTCGTGATGGTCTATGCCAACCGCAGAACTAATATATAGAAAAATTCGTCATCATTCGTGATTCGAGTAGGTACTTACCTAATAAAACTGTTTCGAAAATCAAACCATACATAAAGATATTGTAGGTATAGACGTTCTCATTTTTACAAAATGCCCTTCCAATTTCCATCGGCCATTATAATTATGGAGGTCAATTTTAATAACCATAACATAAATAAATGCTTCCGAATCCGCTTTTATCTGCTTTCGGGAAAGGTGATAGAGTCTTAACTTTTCATACTTAAGAGCCACAAGTTGGGCTACATAATTTTGAATTTGAAAGTAAAAACAAAACCATTGCCTAACTGATGGATTCACAGGCAATAAATCCTAAGCCAGTAGGTAGGTATACGAGACTTGTTTGCTAGAAATATTTCTTGAGCATCCTAAAGCACTAATATTTTTTTGAAATTCCACTCCTATAGTGTTGAATTCAAATAAATATCAAACAACGTATCTGAAATGTTAGGCATCAGATTGCCATACATAATTGCCATGTAACATTCAGAGTAGTACCCGAGTTACGCGTCTAATGTTTAGACCTATCTGTTTGCCCATCTCTCTAAAGACCCACCTTCCCTTCCTTATATGATGCAACGCTGTCGTGCCAACAAATATAATTTGTAACACATTTCCCTGATTTCAACAACATGGGTGCGTTAATATGTCCACTGTAACATACACGTAATTCATAATTAATCTACTTTCAATTTTGCAATTAAAATAATTTAAGATTGACCAATACATATCACTAGATTATGTTAATTTTGCAAAGCTAATTTGAAATTATTTATTAATGTTCACAAAGAGCGTTATTAATTTCCTTCGATTTGTTCATGTTAAGTAGCTAATAAACGTGCGGTTCCTTTAATAACCTGCGGAACTACCTGCGGAAAGGATAGCACTAGAATTTCGACCCGGCGATTTAGTTTTTTTAAAATCGATGATAAGGTAATCCTTGACTGCGATCTCACCTGATGGTAAGTGTCGATGCAGTCTTAGATGGTGGCGGGCTAACTTGGAAAGCGTATGGCAGTGAACATTCCACTCATACCGCTAATCGGTTACTTCTACACGCCATCGCGCGATGCCATCGTGCCGGAACGCTAAATCGCTTGGCGGCACGTCTTTGACGGTAGGGTGGTAACTGGCCACGGCCAAAGCCTGCCATCCGACCAGACCAGGGATAAATCAGGAAATATATTTTCCCGAATTGACCCCGCCGGGAATCGAACCCGAGACCTCCCAGTTATAAGACCACAGCGGTCACCACTGCGCCAGGAAGCTCGTCAAAAGGTCAAATAAATTGTGGCAACATTGTAAGTGTCGTCGATGAATCAAACAGTTTTGATATAATTTAAGTACATATTTACTTAGTAAAAAATCTGATTTTATTTAAAAATATCAAGGTTTGCATAGTTATGCATACCTTGATGGAAAGGTGGAATAAATGAAAAAAGTAACCCATGTAAGTAAACTGATTTATTGAACAGACTATACGAAACAATATGTGGTTATGTTAAAAATCATTATTGTTGTGTAAAGAAAATATGCAATAGTTTTATTCATGAAAACTTTACACTGCACAGTCTTTTAAACAACGATAACGTATAGTGCCTTGCAATGCTTGCGTATTACAAAACTCCATATGGAAATTTTGTTATGCCATAACCTTTTGAGTTTTGCGAATTGATACAGTGTCGAATTCGTACTTGTTTTCACAGGACATTACGTATTGTGCCAAGTGCCAACCTGATATTATTGTGATGCAACTATTTAGGGTTATTCCGTTATTGTATGAAGTTTTTAAAATCTTTATTTCATTTATATCAGTATCATAATCCTAAGATATAGTACCTACTTATTTCGAGAGTGAAAATCCGTGACTCGGTCTATATCAGTATCATAATCCTAAGATATAGTAGTTACCTACTTATTTCGAGAGAAAATCCGTGAGACAACCTCTTTTGATATACTTACTGTCTGTAGGTGAAAATATATAAAATCACGTCTCTACTGAGGTTACAAATTGATTCGATTCACTAAAAACAGTGATAGCCTAGTGGTTAGAACTGTGGTCTCCTATTGGGGGGGTCGCAGGTTCGATCCCGGGTACGCACCACTGACTTTTCGGAGTCAAGTGCGTTTAAGCTATTAAATATCACTTGCTTCAACGGTGAAGGAAAACATCGTGAGGAAACCTGCACATCTGAGAGTTCTTAATAATGTTCTCGAAAATGTGTGAAGTCCGCTAATTCGCATTGGGCCAGCGTGGTGGACTATGGCCTATAACCCTTCTCTGAGAGGAGACCTGGCTCAGTAGTGAGCCGTTGATGGGTTGCTGATGATGACTAGAAACCCACATTGTACAGCATTAGTTAATCTTGGCCGGCGATTATGTCACTTTTAAATGAGCTAATAATATTGTCTATGTAAATATTTATATCTGCACCAATAACCTACAAAATTCGGTTACGTATTAAATGATAGATATCGAAGTAGGTATTGGGGTTCGAATTTGTGCCGTGTGACACGGTCTAGTCGGTCGACGGACGCGTGTTTTGAAAAGCTGCCCACTAGGACCGCCTTGCATAACACCTTGCTGGCCGGAAGAATTTGTGAAAGGTGCAAAAGGCATCTCTTTTAAGTACCTACCAGCTGTTTCGATTCGTTGAATGCCTGGTCGGTAGAGTTCCGCTTAATATATGGATAGAATTATTATAAACTAGCTGACACGGCGAACTTCGTACCGCCAACTTATCTATTATAATTTTTTTTTTGTATGTTTTTTTATTAAGTATTAAAACCTTCCGTGGACCTTAAGGAACATACAAAAAAATAAATTAACCGAATTGGTCAATCCATTCTTGAGTTATGCGCATACCAACATTCATTTTTATTTATATAGATAGAAGACAAGGAACGTCGTTGATTACAAGACAGTGATTTTTAAAAAATCATTCAGGAAAGAATACAATCAATTGAGTAGGTACATTGAATCACTGATACCTTAGATAAAGTTCAAACTCTACAAGTTATATTCTTACTATATTACTTTTATATATTACTTTTGATTTTACTGTAAACACTTAAAATTGAATATTGTGGAATCATATTGCAATGTAGGTATTGGTATAAAACCTAACCTAATTTAACCATGAACGTAATATTGTGACGTGACTTACTTACTTATTCCAACAATCAGCAGAATCCACTTTCCGAACCGGTGGTAGATTCATGACGTGTCATAAGAGCCACAGGTTGGCCTACGTGAAATAAATAATTTTTGAATTTGAACTTGAATCTTACTAGCAGTGCCAAGAGGAAAAATAGCATAATAATTCGACGGTCTTCTAGGTGAAGCCTGTGATGTCTTTTGCGTGAATTTAGACGTTATAATAATCCCATGAGATTCAGAGCTCCTTAGGTTAGTTCTTCCTCAGGATGCAAGCGGTCTCCTTGTCAAAATAATGTCAAATAACGTTCAGCGGTTTAAGCATGAAAACCTAACAGACATACATTTTGATATTAAGTATCTATGTATAAATATACAGACAAACAGGGTTACTTTCGCATATATAAATGGATTAAAATATTAAATTGGATATTAGGAAGAAGTCATTAACCTACATAACAATAATATAAAATTTTAAAATTCACAAAAGAGTGAGCCTCATTTTAAGATTTAGTTTACAATCTCAATATGACTTTCTCGTAATTGCATTTTCTTCAAATTTAATTATTTTCATACCGACTTTATTAAACATTCGAAAATTAGCTTTTCACTATAAATATATTTTGTCAAAATGGTTTATCCACCATCTTTATGATATATATGTACCTACTTATCCGAAAAAAAATGCTTTTGTTAATAGGCAACAAAATTAAAAAACATAAGTAATTAAAAAAAAGCTAGTTATTGTACTTAAACTACTTATTTGTATCTGTTGTACAGCATAATTATGTATTTTCTTACTTTTTTATTGGTTAAAATATAATCTATTATGTTCGTGGTTATGTTTTTTAAAATAGTGGGAATTATTTTTCCGGAATAAACAGCAACCTAAGTATTTATAACTTTCAAACTTCTAATCAACAATACTCCGTGATTTTCTCACAGTTAATAAATCTATCCAAATTCCCTGACAAACATATAATATGGCAATTTGACATAGGTATTATTATATTCATGGTTCGTTATCGCTTGTATAATACACATACGCGCTTTAATATGCACATTGTTACCATTACTCCAATTAATTAATATAATATAATGTACCTACTTGAGGTTTTACATGCAAGTTACGTATACCACAAGATCATGACTAAATGTATCTATCAATTATTATTTTAAACGCTTTAAAATGAGTCATTTCATTAGTCAGACTTTTCACCATATTTTGCAACGTACACGTATTTTCATCAGATCATGGTACCAGTAAAGAAATATAATTACACTTTGAACTCATTAATGTCTTAGTACAATGATGTTTAATATTCATAATATAACCACCATCTTTATTGCATTAGAAAGGTCTACATAAATCTGATTTGGCACCATTATGTAACCTATACTGACCGTTGACGTAACTTTTAACGTTGACTGACATTTCTCTGAGACAGGAAGGGGCAAACTGAGTGGCTTGCATGCTGGACTGGTGATCCTTGCGCCAGTGGGAGACGGGGTTGCCAGCGAGAGTCATCATCATTCAACACATCACGGATACACCCCATTAGAACCACCACCTTCAATCTTGAACACAGTATTTAGTGCAGTCAAAGGCGTATTTTCGTCAGCAGCGCCAATCCACGCAGATGAAACAACAACTGTGCTTGATCACATGCCTCCACCGCTTTATCCGCCTTTCAAACCAATGGCTTGGGAAAATGTAAACTCTTATGGAGACCCAGTTATGACGGACAGTTATACAGATTACGATCCAAAGCACACGTATTCTTATGACCACGCGTCATCCAAACATTCCGTCGCCCCAACTGCTCACAAGCATGAAGGGTTAACGTCAGCTAAAATCCAAAAAATAAACGCTAATCTAGCTAAAGTAAATGCCTATTTAAACGAGCATCAAAGATCGTCAGAAGAACTTCCGAGATTTAATATGCAATATGCAGAAATGCTAAAGAAAGGAGTAGTTTCGTTTCTACCGACTCCAGTTGTCAGCGATGGTGAGATTGGCGTACTTCCCGCCGAACTACTACCAGATCCACTGACGACTACAAGTACGACGACTACGATTAGAACGACTTCGACGACGACTACGATATCCACACCAAAGAATGAGACGGGGAATACAGAAAATAATAGGAGGAAAAAAGAAGTAAAATTCATTCTTCGAGGCAACAGGATTGTTCAAGTCTGACCTTTGACTGTTGACTGAGTTGAGGTATGTTGACTTGAGTGACTAGACAGAGTAGACTTGAACAGATTTAACTTATTTAACTGGGACGTAGTGTAAATAATTGACTGTACCATACCACGTGACATTAACATGACTTTAATCACGATGACCTTAATTTATTAACAACCAAGATATTATGAAGACAAAAACTATTTATTGTAAGTTGAAAATAACAATAAGTAACTTTTGTCGCTAAAATAAAAATTTTGCGTTGACTGTGTAGTGACATTTTTTCCAAATAAATGTAAGTATGTACTTAAATATAAACCAAAGAAAACGATAAAAGAGGGACGATAATTACAAATTTTGCAATTGAAATTAATTCTTACTAGGTATATTATACCTATTAGGTATCATTGTGAATTTGTACCGAATTAATATAATTCTGTTACCCTTACCTATTCCTAAATAATTATATAAACGTTTACAATACGTACGTACGTATTTTATGTATATTATTAAGTCATGATTTGATTTGTTTTATCTGCATTCACTAAGCTTTCTCATATACCTACATAGGTACTAAACTAGCGGCACGCTATGATGGCCGGTTTGACGTTTGTCCGCTCATGAAGTTCCGTATTAATTGATAACGACTTTGAAGGAAATAATTGTATTACTTTATTGACGATAGTGATGTGCAGAGATTCATAAATTTTATCGAATGTAGTTTTAGGTTTAGGACTCAAAATTTATTTATTAAATTGATTTCTAAAATGTATACAAGTGTAGAAAAATCAGTTTGCACCATTTAAGGGGTGAATGTACTTGTGAATATGAACAATTTTCACTATGTGGACAAACCTCTGAAATCGCAAAAAAATATCAGCTGTTTCATACAAAAGGTAAAATTTTTATTTTTATATGATATATACCACAACTCGGCATTTGGTTTTCTAAATTGAAAATTTTTAAAAATGGAATCTAATACGATCGTCACATAGGATCGCTGGCTAGCACAACTACTACCTCCGGCAAACTCGCGTCAATGCTCAATGCAAAACAAAGCAGTTTCGAATTGACGTTGCTTCGAAAAGTATAAACTGTCAGTGCAATGCGATTGTGATATAGTTTTGACCTGGCTTTGGATTTCAAATATTGATACTGCATTACTGTTGACCCTTGCTCGTTAATTTGGACTCTGTTCAAGCCCTTTGTTGTGGATTTCGTCGATATGACCGAACGTACGCAGAGAACTGTTCTAAATAGTCAGACACGTGAGTTCGTAATACGCCTTCGTAACTATTTCGATCGTGAAGCTCAAAATGGAGGGCCAATTTTACCTATAACGTCAGTGGTTGAACGCGTAGCTGATGCGCTTAATATTGGACAACGAACTGTTAGACGGATAACTAAAAAAAAATATGGCGAGACTGGCACAGAAGAAAATAAACTTCACACACCAAAAAAGAGAAAACGAGCAAAACCAGTCGTAGGCATCGATAGCTTTGATGCCGATGCTATCCGAAGACATGTTTACGGCTACTATTTACAGAAGGAGTATCCAACAAGAAAAAAGTTGGTGCATTCACTGAAGGAAGCTGGATTATTCTTCGGTGGGGAAAGTTCTTTAACGAAGATTTTGAAGACCATTGGATTTCGATACAAAAAATGTAACAAACGCAAAATATTGATGGAAAGATTTGATATAGCGATGGCAAGGTATACTTTTTTACGGCAAGTGAAAGAAATCAAAAATTGGCAAAATGTTGTGTTCTTGGATGAAACATGGCTTAATGCTAACCATACTGTAGGCCGTTCTTGGAACGATGACACAGCAGCATCTACTTCCAAAGTTCCTGTAGGAAAAGGATCGCGACTTATAATTTGTCACGCCGGAACCATCAACGGGTTTGTCGAAGGTTCTCTCATGGCTTTTGCGTCAAAAACCACTGGAGACTATCATGAAGACATGAATGGAGAAAAGTTTACTGAATGGTTTACCTCAATGTTGTGTAGCCTCCCTGAACCATCTATTATAATTATGGACAACGCCCCATACCACTCGATGCAAATTGACAAGCCACCTGCCCAATCCCAAAAGAAAGCTGATATCGTCGCATGGCTTCGTAAAAATGGCGTAGATGCAAACATGAATATGATAAAAGCGGAATTAGTACGTCTTTTAAAAGAAAACAAACCAACCAAGATCCGATACGTCATTGACGAAATAGCATTAGAACATGGGCACAGAGTTATACGGTTACCGCCTTACCATTGTGAGTATAATGCGATTGAGTTGGTGTGGGCTCAAATTAAGGGATATGCTGCAAGACACAATACAGAACCCCCATTTACCACAAAAAAAATGCTAAAATTATTAGAAGAAGCTTGTGAACATGTGACTAAAGGAGACTGGGAAAAGGTTGTGAATAGAACTGTTAAATTAATAAGGGAAGATTATGAAAGAGATGTGAAAATAGATAATATTATAGAAAACGAACATATAATTATTAATGTAGGTGATGATAGCAGTGACGACAGTGAAAATAGTAGTATGGACGAATCTGATTAATTATGGCCTTTTGTGGCACCTTTTTTGGTATCTTTTGTATTCATATGTTTCTTGTGTGCATATAAAGTATGTATATTCATTTTCATTCAAATATTCAGTTCGTTCAAATAAATTAAATAAACATATACATTTTTGTTTTATTAAACCTATTTAATCAGGTACAAAAACAAAACTTAATTGTTTTTTGTTCGAGAATAAATTGACATTCCACATCACTATTGTAATGTGTCAAACCGGCCATCATAGCGTGCCGCTAGTTTAAGCCAAGCCATTACAAACGTCATCGCTATAGGTAAATAATTATGATGTAAAAAAAAATCAATGCTGTACAAAATGTTGTACAAAAGAGTTCTTTATCGTTATATAAGGTAATGCATAATGCTTAAGTCATCATTTCTGTTTTCAGAGGCACCCCTCTACAGCGCCCTCATCAACGCTGAAGCTGAGCAACTGCAACACTACCCAGTGTAAATGTGTAAATAGGCTTTAATTTATTCCTCATAGGTATCCCATAGACTACAGACTAATAAGGTTCACTTTCAATCAGCTAGGTATATCTCAACCTTAACTTGCCCTTCAACGTGCTTTACAACCGGGTATTAATTTGTGAAAAAATAACAAAAAAATCTGACAATAAGAGGCCAGTGAAGAGTAATGGATATATTTCCTCGAGTTCATTCACAAGTTTTTCAAACAGTTAAATGACTTAATTGTTTCAGCGAAACAGATGCCGATAAGATTATTTTCTTGAAAGACAAACAAACTTACTAACAAAGGTTTTACTTTGGTTGCAAGTGGCCCTTAGTTTAGTTTAGTTTTCTAAGATAGTAGTGGCGAACGACGCCTCTAAATTGTCGATAATTAAATGCTTAGGAGATTTTTTGACACCTGTCAAAATAACTCTTTAAGTCACTGGAGAGTTATTTTGACACGCTTTGTGACGACACTGCCATCCTAGAAAACAAGTTCAAAAGTTCGGCTGATAATTTCTTAATTTTTGTGAAAATCGGGACCATATCAATAAGTTGATAATTATTATTAGCTATAATTACTTACCTAATTCAAAATTCATTGACATTCTGAACAATATTTTAATAAAATAAACAGTAACATCTTTTTAAAACTATTTAAAAAGTCCTAATTTCCTGAAAGAATTGTGTCATTTCATAAAATAATCGTTTTTTAATGCTTAGTACTTTGAAAAACTTCTTTTGACGTTTCCTTCAGATATGGATGAAACGCGTAGAAAGAAAAGATATCAAAGGAAACATAAAACTCTCAACTGAGATATTATAAAGATGATTAGTGAGTATCTACGAATGTATCTATGAGTATATCTCTATGCACTAACGTAGATTACATCAGTTTAAACAATCATATTGGTACTAAAGATACAAATCTCTAAACTAAATTTATCTACTCCAGCATCGAAAAGTTCCAATTTCGAATTAGACAGCTGAATCGAAATGAACCCTCTTTCGGTTTTGCTTCTCATTTCGATGCAGCTCGTTGTATGGGAGCTGAATCGAAATGGTTATCTTCTTAAAATAGGATACCTAAAGCTAAAGCTCTGAGTTCTGGCACTTTTGTACCGTTCATACGACAGAGGCGCCACAGGCGGCTGGTGGCGGCTCACGGAGTTACTTTTTGTTACTTTATTGAGCCTACGGCGTATTTTGTTAATGATTTTATTTTCCTTGTCGTAGATATAATCTTGTATGCCACTGAACGTAATTAGTCATTTTAATTCTCGTACTATCCTATTTTGATACTCGGCAAGCCTCGTATCAAAAAACAGCACTCGAATTAAAATGACCCTCATTACGATGCAGTTGCATAAATAGCTATAAATTGACAGTTCTAAAAATTGTGCTACCCTTTGCACGAATTGCCTTGCGGAAAAGAATAGATTTAGAGCTCAAAGTCAATTTAGTTTAGAGATTGTGTAAAACCATGTAGTAAGCATACATGCATATAAATAGCATAATAGCATGTTTATGTGTAGACCAGAATTATCACCGTACTCCTTAAAAACTGCTATCGGCCGATGATTATTTTAGTAAGCGCGAACTCTAATTTTAAGCACAAAAGTGCAATGCAATATATACTTTGACATCATTATACTTATTAGTCTTTTTTAATGTAAGTAATCATAGTTACCTATTTAAGTGTTGATCGAATTGAAACGACATCGGAACCAAAAATACTGTAAGAACTTCGTGATTGTTAGAAATAAAATGCAAGAATCCATTTTTGATGATATAAATATCTCTTTGCATACAGATGAACAAAATATAATGTCGACAAAATTAATAGCTTCATTTGCTATGTAAGTGTTAATTAAAGTATAATTCATGGATGTTCTGTTTTTTAGGTGCAATTTTCTAACTAAACTCCGTCTCAAGTCCAAGGTAGAGTACGCTCTATGTACATAGATGAACCTATAGCTTAAGAAAGAATGCAAAAAAAACCGTATAGTTCATCACCATAACCACCACCATCATCATCATCATCAATATCACAACCAATATACTTCCACAGCACTCTGAGATCTGAGGAAAATAGAAAAATAGTTTAAGGAAGTCCAAATAAAAAAGCTAAAATAGGTTAAGTTCTTTTTAGTTTCTAATTACCACGAAGTTCGGAAATCAATCGAAGTTTTCAACCTACATAGGTCAAAGCAAAAAAGTACAATATCAATGGGTAGCATGAAAACTTGAAAATGTAAAACTTAGATGATTTTCATAGTTTGGCGAATCGAGATCGAATCGAAAAATATTTCGTTACGCGCTTTTTTATCACGTAAAAAAAGCTCTAATACACCTATACTGGGGTTTAACTATAGACAGTAGGTCCAGTAAACCCTGCCCTGTATGAGGCTATTCCTTTCAACGGTGACATTATATTTCTCTTAGATGCCAACGATAATACGTCTAAAGTTTTTACTGGAAATCTAAAAGCATTAGAAGCATAATAATTTTACTACTCACAGTAATAAGTATTATCTACCTACTCATTTAGCTACCATGTTTACCTCATCGGCTTTTAATTCGTCCATGGTTCACCAGCTGTCGTTAAAACTGTAGATATCTTATATAATAATTTCTATTTAATTAAGATATTATTAACTAACATTGTAAATAAAAAAAACCGCTCAGATAATAATAATTAATTATTTTTATTTATCTTCTAACATTGTATAGTAATTACTAAGTACCATTTCTGTAAATAAACTAATAAAATATAATATGAAATTTGTTTTTTATTCTAGCAATTAATTAATTGCATATACAACGAAGGCACTACATTTATATCAGTGTGCTTATAATTATACCTTTATACCTATGCATATCTAATTCTGTCCTAAATAAGGATTTATTGCTTATTAATTACTAGCTGACTAGCTGATGCCCGCGACTTCGTCCGCGTGGATTTGGTTTTTAAAATCCCTCGGGAACTCTTTACTTTCCGGGATAAAAGTAGCCTATGTTACAGTGCCACACGTATAAGTTGGCGGTGGCGTTTTGAGGAACTAATTCGGTCATACAATTTTTATACTGCATGGCCATCTTGAAAATTCACTATTGGATCTCGTTGTGTACTGTGTAAATTAAAAATGCTTTTTCCCAAATTTAGTCACAGTGGCGCCAAGTTAAACTTGTCGCACTGTACTCTCCAGGTCCTCAGCTATACCCATGCAAAAATCACGTCGATCCGTGGCTCTGGTGCGGCGTGATTGAAGGACAAACCAACAAACACACTTTCGCATTTATAATATTAAACGTGTGATGTAAATCAATAAACCTGTTACCTACCTTACCTACATAATATTTGAAGTAACATTACCTACAGGCTACAGTACCCAGTAGTAAATTGTATCAAGCAAAAGGAGGCAAATGGCGATCGGCCAGACTCTGCTTTGCATCTGCTTGTTTCTGTCACTTAATAACTGTGATGTTTAATAGTGCATACCTTTCCAAAACTCTAATGTGTATAATATTTACTGCCGGGTACTGCTGTACCACGAATGTCACTTCCCATAGCGCCATCTATTGGTATAAGTACACACTGTGTAATATAGTTATAATTTTATGTAGGTATGTACACAAAATTATAGAATACCGGAATGTAGGCGGTACTGACAGTACCTAACTACCTAGTACTTAAAGGAGCCTAGAGATGGCAGTACATGGGCAGTACGTCAGTTTGATGATAATGATAATGATAATAATAACTTTATTGTCTTGGTTACAGTAATATCTCTTATAAAACTAGTGGGGCAGTGGTTTCCACACTAGGATTCCCTGTATCGTGGAAACCACTTTAAAAATAGAATATAGAATGGTGTGTGTGTGTGTGTGTGTGTGTGTGTGTGTGTGTGTGTGTGTGTGAGTGTGTGTGTGTGTGTGTGTGTGTGTGTGTGTGTGTGTGAGTGAGTGAGTGAGTGAGTGTGTGTGTGTGTGTGTGTGTGTGTGTGTGTGTGTGTGTGTGTGTGTGTGTGTGTGTGTGTGTGTGTGTGTGTGTGTGTGTGTGTGTGTGTGTGTGTGTGTGTGTGTGTGTGCTTGTATTATATGTGAGTTTATATTAATAAAGCCCTATAAACATGCCTGCGAGATCAAATCAGAAATGAGAAGATCCGTAGGAGAACCAAAGCCACCGACATAGCTCAGCGTGTCACGAAACTGAAGTGGAAATGGGCGGGGCACATAGTTCGAAGAGCTGAATGCTGATGGTCGTTGGGGTCCAAAGGTGATGGAGTGGCGACCCCACAACGGGAAACGCAGTGTTGGCAGACCCCCACTAGGTGGACCGACGACATCAAACGAGTCGCAGGGAGCCGCTGGATTCAAGCGGCGCAAGACCGAAGCCTGTGGAAATCCATGCAGGAGACCTTTGTCCAGCAGTGGACGTCAATAGGTTGATAAAGAAGAAGAAGAATAAACGTTCCGTCATCATACCATTTCTACCATCTACTAGTAGCGAAAATGCAAGAGTGAATTTTCACAAGAGCATATCGTAACGGTAAATGTGTGAAAATATCACGTATTGTGTTCAGCAAAAATTAATTTTTCATAGGTCTAAAAGTTTCTTCTTAATCATAGACTTCCACATGAATCGGTCTTGCTCCACCTGTATCGAGAATCGCCTGCTATCGTCGATCCACCTTGGGACCCAACGACCAGTTAAACGAACTAAATGCCCCGCCCATTGTCACTTTAGCCTGGCAACTTGACGAGCTGTGTTGGTAACTCTGGTTCACCTACAAATCTCCTAATCCCTGATTTGATCTCACATGGATACTTCGAGCATTAATCTCTCGCCATCACATGCTGAGCTACTCTGAACATTCTTACGAGGCCCTTCGTAAACTACGAAGAAAGTACCTACGCATTCATAAGTATAATTTCTTAGTTGAGTAAAGTTATAGTATAATATAATGTCCTCCCGACCGAATCCCATCACGGCGGCCAACCTCCTTAGAGATCAACCAACGGCGCGGGAGATATTATAGTGCACAAGTGTGTGCGCAAACACAGGTGCACTCTTTGTTCCCTCACTCTCATAGTCCGATGGGACGGAAATCCGACACGACCGGAGAGAGATCAGGCGCAGAACCGACGGCTTTACGTGCTCTCCGAGGCACGGGGGTGACACACCGCCAACTTCCTAACTCTGAGAATTTCTTTGGCAGAAAAACCCAATACATTTTTTTTAACGGCCTGACCCGGGAATCGAACCCGGGACCTCGTCATCTGTAGTCGAACAAGCTAACCAATAGACCAACGAGGCAGTTGTCAAAGTTATAGTACAGTTTTTATAGAACTTCCGGAAGCTATACTCAACTAAACCAACCTGTATTACACAAACGGGCAATAGTCTACGATTTGCCTTAGCTTCCTGAACCAGAGCGTTGTCAAATAACTAGAGCAGCAAATTCCTCCAACATGGACTCTGAATGAATATGGCCATAGTTTGGTAGAAACAACTCACCATTCGTGAATATAGATAAAGTTGGGTAGAGCCCATGCTGCGTAATAGAGAGTATCTATGTTGAGGGATAAAGAGAATCCATGTAGCGGGATAGAGCGAGTCCATATTGCGGGATAGAGTCCAAGTCGCGGGATAGAGAATACATATTGCGAAATAGAGAGGATCTATGTTGAGGGGTAAAGAGAGTATGTTGCGGAGTAGAGAGAATACATATCGCGGGATAGAGTCCATGTTGCGGGATAGAGAAAGTCCATATTGCGGAATAGAGAGAGTACATGTTGCGAGTTAGAGAGAATCCATATTGTGGAATAGAGAATCCATATTGTGGAATAGAGAGTCCATATTGTGGAATAGAGTCCATATTGCGGGCTAGAGATTCCATATTGCGGGATAGAGTCAAAGTTGCGGGTTAGAGAGAGTCCATATTGCGGAATAGAGAGAGTCCATGTTGCGGGTTAGAGAGAATCCATATTGCGGGATAGAGAGTCATAAGTGGGAACTGTTTGTCATTCAGTAAGCAAATTGGAGCTGAAACTGCTCATAGGTCCCGCTAATGGGGTGATAGTACCTACTCGATAATGGTCGGTCAATAATGCCAGTATTTTGTCTTTGAAATATTTTGTAATACTTGCAGACGATGCGCCGCGGTTTAAAAATGTTTATAAATAAGTCCTAAGTCAGCATCTTTGTGGTGTTGGAGGCGGATGTTGAATATCTCCTGGACTGAACATAGGACCAAAGTCTCCATATTAAAAACGCTAGGCGTAAAAACTCGGCTATTATCCATCTGTCTGCGGAAAACACTCGAGTACCTACTTCGGTCACATTGCCCGAAAAGATGCGACCAGCATAGAAAATCTCATGCTCACAGGGAAGATCGAAGGAAAAGGCCACGCGGACGGAGCCCGAGACGTTGGACGGACCAGGTGAAGGAGGCGCTTGATTCCAGCATCTACTGTCCTTACCACGCGGCGGAGAACCGCCAACGTTGGAAAGAAACAATCAAGAGGGTGTTATCAAGAAGGAGCCACGATCCTCAGTAATGAGGAAGCGACGCAAGGAGGAAGTCTGCATCTTTGCGTGTACCAATCATTAGGTGGGATTGTTAAATTGTTTGAAGCCCAATGAATGAGGTTTGTCGTTTGCTGCTCCATGACCACACTCAATGGGAGGAAGCATTGGTCCACAGATAATGGTACTCACTTTCCAGCATGGGGTATAATCATAGCAAGCGATTGATATTGTAAATAACTTTTCGATCGACAGACATTGAATAATATCCACGATTAGGGTTAGAGTAGGTATACATAACTACTACCTACTGACTTGAATTTCCAATTGAATTTCCGTTTTTGGGTTAACTTTCTACGCAAATATCAAAATTTTAGATCTGTAACTCATTCCTCCTACGACCTAAGAGATCTGTAACATACGTACAGACACGCAGTGGTAATACGAGTAGGTAATAGGCCTCAGTCTTGCCTTTGGATTCTCCTTTTTTACGAAACCGTTAATAGTTATACAACATAATACATCTTCTCTTCTTCTAATATATAAAATTCTCGTGTCACAATGTTAGTTACCTTACTCCTCCGAAACGGGTGGACCAATTTTTATGAAATTTTGTGTGCATATCGGGTAGGTCTGAGAATCGGCCAACATCCATTTTTCATACCCCTAAATGATAAGGGTGACCAACCACTAAATATTTTTGTTGGCGGTACGTAGTTCGCTGGGTCAGCTAGTAATAATATATAGACCGAATGCGGTATGACCACAGATAACAGAAACAGACGAAGAACCTTGTTTCTGTTATCTGTGGGTATAACCGTGCAAAGAGAGTCCGTGTAACAAGCAAGTGTTGTTACATAGTGGGGGGGTAACATATAATCAAATGATGACCTATTTCATTCAGCACAGTAGCTTAACTGTCCAAGAATAGTGACGTTTACATGATAAAATATAATAAATACTTACTGTTAAAAAACCTTTCTACTTTCAAACAAATTTTTGCGAACTAAAGTGTTCTAATTTTAAAGTTTGACAATAGTGTGATTTTATTTTAACAACGCATAAACTTGTGAATAATATGATTATGCGATAATAACGCGTTGCATTTGAATTTTTGGCGGCATATGGTAATTTTTTAAAATGATTAAGGTAAGTTTTTTTTATAATTTTACTTTTGTTTACATACGCTAACGTTAAACTTAGAATGAAATAGGAGTCAATCCCTGCATCTGTTGTTCTAAAAAAATATTGTGTAGAATTATTTAATTTTCCACGAATAGTAGAGACTGAACCTGCGAACTTTTGGAATCCACCTCGACTTTACAAAATCCTAAATCTTATGTACCTAGGCCGAATAAAAATTTCAAGATGTTAGCTATGAGCGACAAAGACAACGCTCAATGCCGTATCTTTAACATTTTTTTAGTAGATATTTACCTACTGCTGGGAACTGTGCTTCCATTATCTACATAACAACAATTTAATCTATCATTTTTTATTATTATATTTTTCTGCCTTCTTTAGAAAAGATTAACATAAACATGTTTAAATTTTTTTTAATTTGTACCTACTATTGAATTAAGTATATTGAAACATAATCTTACTTACATCTACATAATTATTTGAATTGTTTTTTGGCTTATTCCGAGTTTGAATCTTATAAAATAATAAGACTGTACCTAACTAAACTACGTACAAACTACAAACTCTATCAAAACCGTATTAAAAAAACTTGAGAGGTGTCAAGGGACACCCGGGTGGAACGTAGCTCCTTTCGATTAATTTTAGTGAAGGAATTGTAATAAACTAGTGGTGTCATCTAGTATTAAATTGAATAACTACGATGAATTATATTATTTAGTTTATTTCTATTGCACTGTTACAAAACCAAAGAGTTACTCTGGTGGAGTTACTGTTTTTTCACAGATGGCGTTAGTAGTACAATAACATTTTATCCAATATTATACAATAAAAAATTAGGGAAAAATTCCACATTTAGAAATTATTTAAAATAAAATTGAAAATAGATAATTCAGTCTGTCGAGCTGGGATTCGAACCATCGACGTTGAACTTTTAGGCGACTGCCCTAACCACTTGGCCATGCAGACGCCGTGTTCTAAGGCGAAAATACCGAACACAATGCAAAATTCACATTCAACAAAAAAGTGTCGGTTTCAAAAATGTGTCGAGTGTCGGTTCCTTAATTTTTTCCGTCTAGCCCCCTTCCGTACCGCGCGTTCCAAAAATCATGAACGTGGATGATGGTATATTCACACACTATTAGAAAAGTTAAACAAGCAATAAGTGGGCACTTAGTTACTTTATCCGATTAAAGAAAAAAAGCAGTATTTTAAAGCGCAGTGTATAGAAAAGTTTTTATCGAAAAAATTGTTTCCAAATATTTTTCTATTTCAAAAAGCATGGAATACAAAAAATTGAAAGAATAGAAAGGATTTATTCGCATAATATGTATGTAAATAAATAATGTGAGAGTCAATGTGTGTACCAGAAAACCATCGATGTCAAAAAACCCATGAATCCTCAGTATATTATTATAACGTTACGGGTCGGGTCGCGTGTTTATTGTGTTTCCTTCAGTAATTTGCAATATAACCTCTTACGGCAAAACCATTTTGTTATGCTAACAAACTGTGCAATTAATTTTATTATCTACCGTAATTATGCATATGCAAGCTTTAAGTATACGTTATATCATAGATCAGATGAAATTTACATAGAAAGTACTACAATCTACATACATATAGAAAACTAGCTCATGCCCGCGACTTCATCATGTTTAGTTTTCAAAAACCCCGTGGGAACTCATTTATGACCTATGTCACTCTCCAGGTCCTCAACTATACTCATGCAAGAAATCACATTGATCCTTTGCTCTGTTGCGACGTGATTGAAGGACAAACCAACAAACCAACCGATACTTATGTAGTTTTTACCTGTTGTTGTATCCAGATTTAGGATTGGTAGCTTAGTCGCTACTAAATACCGCCCTTCCTACAAACAATATAGCTCCATAAATGCGGCATCACAATACATTTGAATATCACACCTAGTTTGTTTGAAAACGTCAAACATTGGTTGCTACAAGACTATTCTTCGCCAGTTCAGGCGTGCTATGAATTGCCGCAATTTGCTAGTACACCGACGACGGTATCTAGTAGGTGCGAAGCGCCTACTACGACTAACGAACAGCAATTGTTTTTTCATCATTATGTTTTATTTAAATATTATTCACTAATTTTGTATCATTGTTTTTTTTATTTTTCTAATTCATTTTTTTCATTGTTGATGTTATTGTTTAGTACGTTTAATTAATTTCATTTTATTTTCTGTAGTTTAGTCGCCCATGGAGACGAATTGGATAGGTAACTGTAACCTCTCCCAGTTCCAGGGTATTTCTAAAATAATGTAATAAATAATATAATAATTCCGGCTTTAGATAAGTAGTTAATTAAATAAGGTCAATCTCAAGTACAGCACAGGGAAATGCGTTTTCTTTTAATACGGATCATGCGTGGAGAGAAATATCATACAAACCGGTCCAGCCAGGTTTCACATCGCATTTACACTTGTCCACGCATTTATATCATTATCTGCTAATCGACTTAAGCTGATGCTTTGATAACACTTTAATCTCTTTAAGCTTTAGAGCACACAATCATGTAAAGAAGTAAGTAGCCTTTAGCAAGCCTTAGAAGTCAGAATACATAATATTATGTAGATATGGATGCGAGGGAAATATTTTTTGCCGAATTTTGAGGTCTTGAAGAGACGCGCTTGGGTGCAATTGACATTTTCTTTACAATTTCTATAGTCTATGCTTAAAATCACTGTTAGATTAAGGGCGGCAATAGTAAGTTCGTAAAAATTTATTTGTCTTTTATAGACAGGTAATATAGTTAAATAACGTTTTAAAGATTACTAAAATGAAAGAGCTTACAAGAGCTGAATACTGATAAAGCTGGTAGAAAAGGTAATGTTGCAATAATTTTTAAAGGTTTTGATAAATCTTTGTAAAATTCAATTAAGTAGGTACTTACCTAATTTTTGATTAGGACCAAGTAAGGTTTCTGGTTCATTGCAAATAGTTTAAGAATTCTATTAAAATCCAAATTGGGACACATTAAATATTATGAATCATTCAACTTTAACTTATTCGGAGAATTTTAATGAGCATCCTTATTTTCTTGAAAATCTTGTTTCAAAGGATTTATCCAAATAAGTAGAGTACCTCTAGGGCCTAGGCAATTATTTAGCAAATTGATTGCCGCCACCTTCTAATTTAAGGTATGTGTTTGTATTTATAGTACGGCATAATGACGTACCTGCCTAAAGATGAAGTATAGAATTGAAGTGTGGGTAAGAACTTATTTTGCCTACCTACGTTTCGTAAAAAATCAAAGCTAGAATCGCATTAGTCTATAACGATAGAGTTATTAACAACGAAAATGTTTGCAAGATCCTATTACTGTATTTATAATAATGAACCATAAGGTTAGTCGCTCTATGCACAGAGTTTCTGTCAGCAATTCATGGTAATATTTTTGTTAATAACTAAATCTTAAGAAACCATGATTTTATTTGTATAATATCATTATTCATTAACATAGAATCGTTCGATAAAAATAACCTTTCTGTTGGTATATCATAATATGTAGGTCTTTTAATACTTACTGATAAATGATCAAAAATCAGTTCTTATTTTTCCTATAAAATTTACTTTTTGCGATTACCATATTATTTATTATTCGCCGGGGATGGCGGTAGGTACGTTTGAATGACGTAGCATAACACGTACAGTATTCCATAAAAATAGCACTTTATGGCGTATTTAATCACCGCAGCGAACGGTTAGTGTGCAGAAAATTCATCAAGTCAGTAATTTCTCTAGCGGGCCAGCAATTAGACTGAAGAAAACCGTTAGCGTTCTGCCTTATTTGTTGCACGTAACGTACAGAATAGCTACGTGGTACTTAGGCCAGGCGCACACTGACTTCTATAATATAATTAACTAGCAAAAAGCTGAGCTTTGTGAGGGCTCGCGTTGTTTTTCTAACGGGTAATAAGTTCTGTTGCAGCGATGTTAACTCTTAGGTTTTCTAACAGATGGCGTTAGTAGTACAATAACATTCTATCCAATGAATACAAAATTTTTAATGTTAATTTTTTTTAATGGTTATAAAATTATATTTTTTTTGACAGATGGATGGATCTGGATATGTAGTTAAATTACTATTTTAAAGCACAAATCAATAGGCGTGATAGTTTCTCAGTAAAGTGTACCACAAAATTGCTCAGGTTGTGGGTTAGTGTATTATCAGCTCTGGTATTGTCTAAAAACACATTATCTACAGTGTAATAATCGCAATCACTGGTGCTTTACCACCATTGTTTATACTTCATTAATGCAGCAAGAACGCCTAAAATTTAGCCCATCAGGGGTAATTGCGATCGTCTTACCGTAGCAATTATTTTACACAATCCATAGGATCTAGCTTAGACCAGGACCTAGCCATCTTACCTCATTCGTAGCATTTAAAAAAGAAACTGAAGCTTCTCTGCATGAAGTGAAGGCCAAAATAAGACCTCGCGTTTTATTCGTTTTACTCGTAGTTAGTGCGCAGAAATTTTTGAATGAAAAAAGTCTATTAATTTTATTTCTGTTTGTTATTTTGACTGATATTAGTATTTGTTATCTATCAATAGGAACTGAGCCGTGTTTAGAAAGTTTTTTCAACGACACATTAAGTATCCAATGAGCCTAGATAATAGGCTATTTGACTACTTTTAGAAAATCATCTTAAATTGTTAATAATGCTATGCTGAAGCTAACAAAACATATATTTCGGCATAATTTTCATTATTTTTCATAAACATCGAGAAATAAATTCAAAAAAATAAATTGCCGCCGAAACGTTCCATTTGCTCTCATGACGTAACAGTTCACATTTCAAACAATGACAATTTTATAATATGTGTTTAGGCCGCGTGTCGCATACTATTTGGTATTTAATAAAATAGTAACGATGAAAAACAGACGAAATTAGCCTATTACGCCGCACAAACACGTCGAAATGTATTGACAAAATGAGAATTCCATAGGTGGTGTGGACTGTGACGTCATTCGAGATCACGGAACGTTTTCGATCACGTGACCATGGCCAGAATTATAGCAATTTTATTTAATGTTTTCTAATTAAATAAAGCTTTATTTTTTAGTTTTGTCGTATGGAATAATGTTTTTAGATAATAATCTTTTAGGATGACACCAGTTGAAACGATATTTTTATTATAGTCAAATACCCTATTATATCTATCTTATGGAAAGTAAAAAAAAAAAAAAAATTTTTGCTCTCATTTGCTAAGGACTTCATCAAGTTAAGTTTTATATTATTTTCGGCTTTAGGCCATAGTTTTACATATTATAGATTTCTGAATTTGAAGTAAGTCATTTTCTATGTTCTAATTTTTAAAAAAATCCGTTAAATTTTATTTCTATATAGCTATCAGAATAGTCTAATAAAAACTTGGTGTACCAAGTGCCATCGTGGCAAAAAAAGTCTGGCGCATCTATTTAAAAAACATTCAAAAAATACCGGCTCTCGGACCAGCTAGGTTGTCAGCCATACCAACCAATGAGCGTCCAGCCTTATATTTGTGATGAAAATTGTTAAGAATAAACAAAAAAGTAAAGAAAATAATTAATGTATGACTATAGAACCAGGCCAAGCAATGATATACTTAATCTATACATAGGTAGGTCAAATTAGCTACAGTTATAGGCATATTTTTACTGCAAGAAAAAACTTTGGAATAGGTACCTACCTAGTATATCGATTCTAACATAATAAAATCAGGTTTTTTTTTTCAAATCAATAAATCAGGATTCAGGAGGAAAAGTGCGCGATTCCTAAATTTTTTTTTTAGGGTTCCGTACCAAAATGGTAAAAATGGAACCCTTATGGACTTTCTCCGTCCGTCCGTCCGTCCGTCTATCACAGTCGATTATTTCAGTAACTATTAATGCTATCGACATGAAATTTGGCATAGTTGTGTATAATAGTGGCCCAACATCATTGGAATAAAGAAAAATCTAAAATTATTTTAGTTTTATTAAAAAAGGGGGAAAATCGGGGGTTTGAAATTTCAAAGTAAAATAACTATACCGAGTGGGGTATCATATGAAAGGCCTTTACTAGTGCATTCTAAAACAGTTTTTTATTTATTTCTATATATAATAGTTTTTGAGTAATCGGCCAAAATGTCGAAAAAAATACCGTTCCCCCCCCCTTATCTCCGAAGTTTACCAATCGAAAAATCTGAAATAATTATGGTCAATAGAGGTTTATGTATATTTTACAGGAAGAATAAAACCAACGCTCTAACTAGCATAGTTTTTTTTATATTAACAATAAACCTCTACAAGCAAAGTTAACGATAAATAAGCAAATTAATATAATATTATCGTTTTACTTTTACTTTTGGAGTACGGAACCCTCGGTGCGCGAGTCCGACTCGCACTTGGCCGGTTTTTTAAATAGACACAATGAACAAACTATTTACACTTTTATAGAGAATATGACAGGGAGTTCAATGAGGGAGCTATTTGAAATATTTATTCATATTCATATTCATATTCATTTATTCCTTGCATTCCAACTTACAATATATAATATAAAATATTTACATTGGAACCCCGTTGTGGCACAGCAATTACTAGTTTAAGTAGTGAGACGGACACCATTATTTTTCTTCAAATAAATCTTTTATATTATAATACGCTCTTTCTATCAAAAACATTTTTAAGGACTTGATAAACGCTGTATCACTCCTCATTTCTTTTATGTATATAACATAATAACCTTCAAGCATCCAGTCCCGATTGTACTTATCAATTAAGTACTTTAATTTCTGAACTGGCTCAGATATTGGCTAAGAAATAATAAATAAACCGGCCAAGTGCGTGTCGGGCCACGCGCAGTGTAGAGTTCCGTAGCTGAAAGTCTCAAATATTATTGCTGACCTAGGATAGTGCTTTTGTTTTATTTATGAATATTGAATAAATTTTGAGTTCCATGGTTTAAATACTATAATATTCTACAAAATATG
This sequence comes from Oeneis ivallda, assembly GCA_029955525.1. NCBI lineage: Eukaryota > Metazoa > Arthropoda > Insecta > Lepidoptera > Nymphalidae > Oeneis > Oeneis ivallda. Next base: position 22,413,423 of record JARPMR010000012.1, read on the forward strand.
CAACTTACACTACGTGTAATACCTAACTTAGAAAAAACAGATATAACTCCTTAACTAATGAACCCTACTTAGCCGTGATAGTTTTCCTTTAAAATTCATTATATATACTACTGCTGTGAATTTTGTTTTTGTATCCTATATATAACCATTTAGCTGGCAGAGGGGGGGGGACACTTGACTCTAATAAAATTTAGCACTTTAAAATATCATATTTCACTAACGGATCCCTAAATTGAAAAATGGTGTTCCCACACCCACAATATTTTTAAGGACCTATTCAACGACACCCCACATTATGGGATAGACGAGAAAAAAAAATTCATCCCCACTTTACATGTAGGGGAGGTACCCTAAAAACAAATATTTTTCACAATTTTATTTCACGACTTTGTCGGCGTGATTGATATTTATACCCTTGTCAAATTACAGATTTTTAGTACCAATAGTCTCTGAGCTAAACCGCGGACGGACAGACGGACAGACGGACGGACATGGCGAAACTATTAGGGTTCCTTGTTTACTACGGAACCCTAAAAATGTTTGTTTTTTTATGTAGTTATAAACTTTCCTAAAATAGTCTCTACTTGCTTTTAAACACGTTATATTTATATATAAGTTACGTTATAAAATGGCACGCAAAAAACATTATTTTAAACATAATAATGAAAGCCAGGAAGTCATCAGTGAAAGTAATAAGACATTGGATACGAGCATAAACAATTTTTTAACACATAAAAAGGTGAATTATATAAAATAGGTACGAGATAAAATATGTCGTATACACACGCTAGTATGTAGTAGGTAGATGGGCACCTACATGCGTTGCATGTTCATGACTCGAGTCATGCTTTTAGCATTTCATCAATTTTTTCTCTATCACATTCTTTCAGTTACGTGAGATCTGCGTATTTTTAATGTTAATGAAGAATTGAGTAACAGAACATTGACATAAACATTGTTACGATTGTAGTAGGAACAATGTAGTCTCTGGCCACTTCGTTATATTAATAGGTATCATCTTTGATTATTATTATTTATTTTAAGCAATTAAATATCACTTGCTTCAACGGTGAAGGAAAACATTGTGAGGAAACCTGCACACCTGAGAGTTCTTCATAATGTTCTCGAAGATGTGTGAAGTCCGCCAATTCGCATTGGGCCAGCGTGGTGGACTATGGCCTAAACCCTTCTCTGAAAGGAGACCTGGCTCAGTAGTGAGCCGTTGATGGGTTGTTAATGATGATTATTTTCAGTACCCGACTTACGGCAAAGACAAAAGTAAGGGCTATGTATAAGTATGTATATGTATGTGACTATTTACGAATGTTCCTCCGTAACCAATAAACTACTGAGCCGATTTTGATGAATGAGGTGTCAATCGATTCGTTATAGTGGTACGGGTGACGTAGGCTACATTTTAGACCAACGAAATCATTATCACGGATTATACGTCAGATTTTCCGTAGTCAGATCACAGGTTTTTAACTTTTATCCTGTTTATAAAAGGTTTTTAACCGACTTCAAAAAAGGAGGAGGTTATCAATTCGTCGGAATCTTTGTTTTTTATGTATGTTCAAAGATTACCTACTCAAAGACGCCTGAACCGATTTGGAAAATTCTTTTTTTGTTTGAAAGGGTCTACTTCCTAGGTGGTCCCATTAAAATTTTATCGAAATCAGTGGAGCGGTTTTAAAAAAATCAATAATAAATTATATACTTTGTAGTGGCGCGGGTGTTTGAAGTCGGTTTTTTTAAATATTAAATTATATATTTTAAATAAAACTACAGCTTGATAGGATTGAGATTATATTCTATGTGTAGGTACCACCATTCTATGTGTAGGTACCTACGATAGAATTTTAGAAACGGAAAAACTAACACTGTTAAAAAAGATTTTTTTTAGTTAACACTTTTTTTACTTATTACTTACTTTTAATAGTGGATCTTGAAGACATAAAGCCTATAACCACAGATAAAGGATATACTGTGCCTTGCTTGTTCTATGTATTCCGTGCTTATAGCTACCTACGGTAGTACCTATATAAATACACTAGTAGGGCGCGTGGGTGCGCGGCCCGCAAGCGGACCGCGGTTTTTCTGCTCGGCAAGTAGACTTTTAGGTCTTGATCATTTTCTATCAAAAAACCACTCTTCCATCTTTTATACTCTCCGAGATAGACACCGTTGAAGTTTGTATGGCCGCCATCTTGAATCCGCCATTTTGGATTTTTTTTCAGCTCACTGCCAATTGGATGAGGTTTCGAGTGAGTTTTGTTCGAGCACACCCACCTATCTTCATTACCATGGCCGTGCTCCTCACCCACCTTCCAAACCCTCGATCATCATATGTCATCATTTGTCATAATGAAAATTCTTCAATAAAAACAAATCTTGAAAAGGAACCGTATCAGTCTTGCATGATTCCCGGCTTCTAGTCTCTTCAATATTCGCCATATATTTTGTATGAAGAAAAAAAAACTTTCCATCTTGGATTTTTTTCTATTCATCAAATAGACCTTTGGGTCCTGATCATCTTTTGCCAAGAAACCACTCTTCCATCTTTTATACTCCCCGAGATAGACACCGACGAAATTTGTATGGCGGCCATCTTTTTTCCGCCATTTTGAATTTATTTTCAGCTCACTGCGAATTGGATGAGGTTTCGAGTGACATTTGTTCGAGCACACCCCACCTATCTTCAATACCCTGGCCGTGCTCTTCACCCGTCTCCGAAATCCTCAATCATCAGCTCTCTCCATAATTTTCCTCTGAATGAATTTTTGTCCTCTATACGACACCATCGGTGAAAAAAAAAATTTTCATACAAAATTTTACAGGAGAGGTGATCAATCAGTGAGTGAGTCAGTCAATCAGTCAATCAGTGAATCAGCACGAGCAGCTATATATATATATTAACTAGTAGGGCGCGTGGGTGCGCGGCCCGCAAGCGGACCGCGGTTTTTCTACTCGTCACGTAGACTTTCAGGTCCTGATCATTTTCTATCAAAAAACCACTCTTCCATTTTTTAAACTCCCTGAGATAGACACCTATGAAATTCTTATAGCTGCCATCTTGAATCCGCCATTTTGAATATTTTTTCAGCTCACAACCAATTGGATGAGGTTTCGAGTATTTTTTGTTTGAGCACCTCCCACCTATCTTCAATACTCTGGCCGTGCTCCTCACCCACCTTCCAAATCCTCGATCATCATATCTCATCATTTATCAAAATGGGAATTCTTCTTTAAAAATAAATTTTGAAAAGGAACCGTATCAAAGTCTTGCATAGTTCCCAACTTCTAGTCTTCTCAATATTCGCCATATATTTTGTATGGAGAAAAAATTCCGCCATCTTGTTTTTTTTTTCTATTCATCAAATAGACCTTTGGGTCCTGATCATCTTTTGCCACGAAACCACTCTTCCATCTTTTATACTCCCCGAGATAGACACCAACGAAATTTGTATGGCGGCCATCTTTTTTCCGCAATTTTGAATTTTTTTTCAGCTCACTGCGAATTGGATGAGGTTTCGAGTGACATTTGTTCGAGTACCCCCCACCTATCTTTGATACCCTGGCCGTGCTCCTCACCCGTCTCCGAAATCCTCAATCATCAGCTCTCTCCATATTTTTCCTCCGAATGAATTTTTGTCTTCTACACGAAACCATCAATGAAAAAAAATTTTTCATACAAAATTTTACAGGAGAGGTGATCAATGAGTGAGTGAATCAGCACGAGCAGCTATATATATATTAATACCTATGTACCTACTTAGGATTGCCTTTTTCACCATCTTCAAGTAAAGTTTAGCCGACGATTTTTACTACACTATACCGGAAGCGGGTAACACTAAAATTCCCGTCATGCGGAATCGAAATCTCACTTGGTATGAGTTAATTTAAATAGCCGAAAAAATGTTAAAATTTTTTTTTGTGCAAAAATCTATGCAAAAATCGCGGATATTGATTGTTTACCTACATTGTATTCGATAGGAAACTTATTCTTTCAGGAGAACATTGCGCAAACAAATTTTTTTTGGCCTATCAAACAACAACAACCTATCTCGCAAACTACATAAAGTGAACGATATGGAATAAAGTTTTTCCGTCGTCTTGTGCATAATGTTCTTCTGAAAAAGCACGAATATTTCTATCGAATACAATGCAAACAATCAATTTCCACGATGACTGTATATTTTTTTAACATTTTTACGGTTAGGTATTTAAATTAACGCATACAAAGCTTAATATAAGTACTAATTCCCATAGTGTTCAATTCCGCATGACGGGAATTTTAGTGTTACCGGCTCCCGGACATTAGCACAGCTCTGCGATTTTCTAGTTATTCCATTGATCGTTATTGTAATCGATGACATTAGCGTCAAAGTAAACTAAACCATAACAGCATTGAATTAGATCTCAATTTCATGTACGATACAGTCATCATAACGCTCCATATTAAAATCGGTTGTACTGAATTTGTGACTTTAAATCACTACAAACAAGGATTATTTTACAAGTGATTTTGAATATTCGATGAATCTATACTGGTTCGGAATGCCGTCCTTTGACGCTAATGGCACCGAATACAAATACGATCAATGGAATAGCTTTAAGACAATCGGGGGGCTGATTGCAAATACAAAAACTGGAAAAACCTTAGCTGTGCGATTTTCAATAGGTATATAACCTCTTAGTCTCGCATGGCATCTTAATCTCAAATTACTTACTTAATTATTTATTAATTAATAATTTTAATTACAAGAAGCTGAAAATGCTTCATAATGTCTCAATTCAAGCACCGTAACACGTTTCACTCTTGTCATTACACTCGCATGATTCGAGCGATTATATCTTCGAAAGTGAAATGAAGTGGCAATGACCTTGAACAGAATTTGAGAAGTGATTTTATCGAGAGTTCAGATGAATTAGCATTCAACGCCTTAATCGCCTTCACTTGTAAGTTACTCACGTTAAGTCGCTTACATGAGATGAGTACCTAGTAACATACGAAATGAAAAGTCCTGAATACATGAATACGTATTTTTTGCTCCATTTCCGATAAAACCTACAACTGGGTATACTGGTACTGGGTAACACTATCATCGTAAAAAAATCTGTCGCTTATGGAGGGGTCCGCTAGCTATGGGTCTGTTGCGTTCGTGAAAACAAATTTTAGTTATGGGTTGGTTTAGAGGACCTTTTAGCTTAACGGTCGTGAAATGGAAAATAAAATTGTTTCCAATTTCTATAAAATAGGAAGAGAGTGTAGCGTATACGAATTAAGTTATACCTACATAGGTACCTACTTAGGTACTTTATCTATTGTACTATTATATATTCTGTGCTATTAACTACTACTTAGCTTAGATAGATAGATAGAAACTTTATTGCACACAAGAAACAAACAAAGTGAATACAACTTAAAACAACGTATGCAAAGGCGGCCTTATTGCTAACAGAGCACGTGGAAACTCTGTTTTACCGGGATAAAAGTTGCCTCTCTCCAGGTTCTCAACTTTACCTATTCCAAAATTCACGTCTTTCTTTACCTCTATTGGGGTGTGATTGAAGAACAAACAAATAAACTAACAAACGAACACGCTTCGCATTTATATATTAGCAGGATAAGTATAGCTACCTTGCTTATTGCAATTACTGAATTTATTTGATTGAGGTCAGTGATTTAATAAGCACGCATTCATTAATAAGGCAAAGACATTAGTGATTAGATAGGGCTGTCTATAGATAGACAATTCCATCAGTAGAAAAGAATAACTTGCTATAAAAGTAAGGCGGTCCGCACAGACACCTTTTTACGCGATGAGAAGCTGGTTTTGCTGTCTACTTGAAGTGAGAAAACATTCCCGGAATCACCGCAAAAGGCTGGTTGAATCATCGTATCATATTCATTAGTAACTAGCTGATGCCCGCGACTTCGTCCGCATGGATTTAGTTTTTAAAAATCCCGCGGGAACTTTCAACCGAGATAAAAAGTAACTCTCCCGGTCTGAGAAACCACTACTACATCCATTACTATACCCATGCAAAAAATCGCATCAATCCGCTGTTCTGTTGCGACGTGATTGAAGGACAAACCAACAAACAAACACACTTTCGCATTTGTAATATCAGTAATGCTTTATTATAACACTTTTTATAATTGTCAAATTTTTTACCATACCAAAGACAAACTTAACCAAAGACAAAATTACGTTTAGCTGTCATTTACGTTTTGTTATTCCACTGTCATTTGCGTTTTGTTATTCCATGTCAGATGCGTTTTTGTTATACCACGTTTTATAGTGACTTGACGGAAACGCGGTCGAACGGGATAAAAAGTATCCTATGTCCGTCTCCTGGTTCTAAGCTACCTCTCCACCAATTTTCAGCCAAATCGGTTCATCCGTTCTTGAGTTATAAATAGTGTAACTAACACCATTTTCTTTTATATATATAGATATATGCGTAGGTAGTGGGTACCTAGTACCTACTTCATCATCATCATCATCATTATCAACCTTTAGATGTCCACTGCTGGACATAGGTCTCCTGCATGGACCTCCACAGGCCTCGGTCTTGCGCCGCCTGAATCCAGCGGCTCCCTGCGACTCGTTTGATGTCGTCGGTCCACCTAGTGGGGGGTCTGCCAACACTGCGTTTACCGGTGCGGGGTCGCCACTCCAACACCTTGGGACCCCAACGACCATCAGCTCTTCGAACTATGTGCCCCGCCCATTTCCACTTCAGTTTCGCGACTCGCTGAGCTATGTCGGTGACTTTAGTTCTCCTGCGGATCTCTTCATTTCTGATTTGATCTCGCAGGGATACCCCAAGCATAGCTCTCTCCATCGCTCGCTGAGTGACTCTGAGCCTTCTTATGAGGCCCACAGTTAGCGACCATGTCTCGGATCCATAAGTCATCACTGGCAACACGCACTGTTCGAAGACTTTAGTCTTCAGGCACTGAGGTATTTTGGACGAGAAGACATCTCGGAGCTTCCCGAACGCTGCCCAGCCGAGTTGGATTCGGCGGTTGATCTCTTTCTCGAAATTGGACCTACCTAGCTGGACTGTGTGTCCCAGGTATATATACTCGTCCACAATTTCGAGCGCAGAGTTCTCAACGATTACTGGGTGGAGCGGAGCATGAGCATTGGACATGATTTTCGTCTTGCTCATGTTCATTTTCAGGCCCACCTGTTGAGAAACCCTGCTGAGATCATTGAGCATTGTATTAAGGTCTCTCAGAGTCTCTGCTATGACTACTATGTCATCGGCAAACCGCAGGTGAGTGATGTACTCGCCGTTTATGTTGATGCCAAGTCCGTTCCAATCCAGAAGCTTAAAGACGTCCTCCAACGCAGCGGTAAATAGCTTCGGGGAGATTACATCTCCCTGTCGCACTCCACGCTGCAAGTGGATTGGTCTCGTAGTCTGGTCCTGTATACGTACTGACATAGTGGCGTTTTCGTACAAGCACTTCAACACTTGGATATACCGGTAGTCAATCCGGCATCTCTGCAGCGACCTCAATACAGCCCAAGTTTCCACTGAATCAAAGGCTTTCTCATAGTCCACAAACGCTAAGCAAAGTGGCTGGTTATACTCTTCTGTCTTTTGTATAACCTGCCGCAGCGTATGAATGTGATCTATGGTACCAAAGCCTTTTCGGAATCCGGCTTGTTCGGGAGGCTGGAAGTCGTCAAACCTACGAGCGAGACGATTCGTAATGAATCTCGAAAACAACTTGTAAACATGACTCAGCAGCGAGATGGGTCTATAATTCTTCAGCAAGGTATTATCACCCTTTTTGAAGAACAGGACCACCACGCTCCTGTGCCATGCTTCCGGCGTTATACCCTCGTGAATGACGGAATTGAACAATCGCTGAAAGATCTTAAGTACCGGTTTTCCACCCGCTTTCAGGAGTTCCGCAGTGATTCCGTCATCACCTGGCGCCTTGTTGTTCTTGAGCTGTTTGAGAGCCATTCTAATCTCGTATAGGCTGACGTCCGGGATATCTTCGGTATAGTGTCGGGTCAGTTTGGCTCTGGGATCTTTGGCCAAATCTTCAACAGGTTTTTGTGTCGTGGTATATAACTGTCCATAGAACTTCTCGACCTCTCTCAAGATCTCAGGTCGAGAAGAGACGAGACGACCGTCACCAGTTTTCAGCCGCGTCAGCTGGCTCTGTCCGATAGACAGATCTCTCGCGAACACTTTTGAGCCTTTGTTCCGCTCGATAGTATCCTTAATACACTTGGTATTAAAGATCCGAAGGTCGCGAGTTTGCGCCTTAGAGATCTGCCTATTAATCTGCCGGTAGGCAGCCGCGTCTGCCGATGACTGTAGCCTCATCTCTCGTCTCTCCTCCATGAGCCTGAGAGTATGGGCAGAGAACTTGTCGGTTCTTTTCCTGCGATGGGTCTTAAAGAATTTAGACCCCACAGTATGTACAGTTTCCACGAACCTGTTGTTAAGATCGTCCACAGAAACGCAGTCTGCGAGGCAATCGAATCGGTTCTGCAGTTCGAGTTGGAAGTTTTCGGGGTTTTGGATATGAGCACGAGAAGGTCGGAGAGTTGACTTCACCAGTCTGGCCCTTTCCAGCTTTACATTAATATTCAATGTGCCTCTTACCATACGGTGATCGCTCCCGGTTTTCACCCTGTTGATCACAGAGACATCATTGAATATATGCCGCCTGGTCGACAAAATGAAGTCAATCTCACTTCTCGTGGAACCATCGGGGCTCATCCATGTCCATTTTCTGTGTGGCCGCTTCCTGAAGAAAGAGTTCATCATAAAAAGGCCCTCCTTCTCCATGAAGTCGGCCAGCATTTGACCCCTCTGGTTCCTTCGCCCATACCCAAACTGCCCCACTTTCGTCTCTGCCCCGCTTCGTTCGCCCAGTCTCGCGTTGAAATCCCCCATCACAACACTGTAGTGAGTGGTAGAGGTGTGTATGGCTTTTGATATATCCTCATACAGCACCTCCACCTCCTCGTCAGAATGTGTCGATGTCGGTGCGTAAACCTGTATAACCTTCAGCGAATACCGTTTGGTGATTCTGAGTATAAGGTACGCTACCCTACTCGACACACTTTTGACTTCGACGATGTTGTTGACGAGGGACTTGTGAACGATGAACCCGACACCACCCTGGGACTGTTGGTCGCCCTCCCGGTAGTAGAACAAGTTGCCGGAATTGAGGATTATCGAGTCCTCCCCCTCTCTTCGAACTTCAGATAATCCTATAATATTCCAGCGCAACTTGCTTACTGCTTCTTCCAGCTCGATGATCTTCTCGTCGGTCCTCAAGGTGCGTGCGTTGTATGTCGCCAGGTCCAGTCGTCGGGGTTGGCAGCGGAATCTCTTCCGGAGATTCTTAGCACCCCCTGCCCCGCCATTACCACGACCGCTGCCAGGGTCAGGAATAGCGGGGCCGCCGGGAACTAGGGGCCTTGGCCTTGTTTCGGTTTCCATTCGTGTTTTGCCCATAATGACCACGCTGGGCAGGCGTGTTGGTCATCGCAGGGCTAAACTGATCGCACCGATGTCGCTGCTGCCCGACACCGGCCTGTGTCATTTGTTCAGTTTAGCTAGAATGAGATGGTTATACCGCCATCTTTCGGTCGTCATAGCCTCGTCAGTAGAAGCAGGGGGCACCGCGGGCAGGTGAGGTTGACTGTTGGAGCGCTAGATGTAGGTGCGCTCCCTTACCCCCCCAAGTACCTACTTAGATCACAATAATATAGAACAGTTTTTATTCAAATAAACGCTTAATACTTATTATGAATAGATTTTCTAAAATCTAACCACGCAGACGGAGTCGCGGGCAAAAGCTAGTATTGTGGTGGTTAAAGAATATATTCTCAAAAAAATAATAAGTATTAATTTATAAATAAATAAAGATCAATGAAATTAAAGGAAAACGTTAAAGGAAGTGAAAAAAAGTGTATCTATTACCGTTTGTAAACTAAAAAAAATACATTACGTAAAGAACGAATCACTATAATTTTAAATTAATTAATTAACAATTTTATTGAATGAAAAATGTTCATAATAAAATAATTTTTGGCGCATTGCTATACGCAATTTTACTACCGCTTTCCGCAGAATATATTTTTTCCTAAGCCTAACAAGTAGGTAAATATTATTTTGACATAAAAACAAACATAAATTGTAGTACGTATGTCGTATACCCTTAGATTAATGGGTATAGCCTACCTATAATACCTAGTTTTCGTTTTCCGATTCAATTTCTTCTTACCACCTGGGAAGTTAGTATATGTCGGAGCAGGTATCCTCGTCGGCAACAAAGTCAGACACATTTGTCGCGCGACGAGGAAAAGGTAGCGTGGAACGATAATTTCATTACATTAGGATGTTTATTGTTCGAACAAAGTACCCTCAAAAGCCCCTCTTTTACATTTATTAGCCATGGACCAGAAGCGGGAATTATTATTCAAAACTAATCAAGCTTTAAGAGAACGCGTCTCTTAAAACGCTGAAACCCTACCTAAAGCCGTCTCCACCATCCCCAATAACGGCCCCTTTCCACTCAGCTAATAACCACAGCACGACAGACAAACCACCATCTGAACGTGAGGGTAACTATCAAAAATATCTAAGTATTAATTGATCAAAACATCATCTAAACGTGAGGGTAGTTATCAAAAATATCAAAATATTAATTAATCAAACCAACATCTAAACGTGAGGGTAGTTATCAAAAATATCAAAGTATTAATTTATCACTTACAGTAATCTAAGCGTACAGACAATATTTATTCGATTAGGGAGCAATTGCTATCGCAATCCCTCAATCGAATAGAACGACCTAGACGCGAAGGCATCTACTAGTCGAATGAGTCTCTGGACAGAGACCCCCAAATTATGAAATAATTATTAACACTAATGTAAGCGTACACACAATATTGATAAGGGAGCGATTGCTATCGCAATCCCTCAATCAAATAGATCGACCTAGACGCGGAAGCATCTACTAGTCGAATGAGTCTCTGGGCAGAGACTGAATTCGTATCATCCGGGGTCTTCCGCGTAGGCCTTCACAGGCCTCGGGGTAACTGTTCAGGGCGATGGCCCCCTTCAGTGGTGTCAACGCCGCCTGCAACTACAGGCGGGGCACTGGGTGGGACCGGTTGGTCCGTGGTGTCAAATCCGGGGTGTCAATCCGGTGTTATCCTGCTGCAGTGCGATCGAGCCCGCGTAGTGTCGCGGGCGATCTGCGGACTGCTGCAGGGTGGTATGTCCGTGGTGGGCTTCGCCCGCCGCTCAGCGAGGTCGAGCCCGCCGGTAGTGTACCGGTGAGCGCCCATCAGCCAGCGGCGAGGAAGCAGTCGTGTCCTATGTGACTAGGTCGCGTGGCAGGCCTCTTATGTCCGGCGGTCGTCGATGGTATGGCGCGATGCCATGCAGATGCTGGGATCGCGCTCCGTCGGCGCGTGCAAACATAGAGGCACTCAGGCGGCGAACGAAGTCGTCCAGGCTCTCCATGCGCAGGTCCCTGGAGATGACCTGATTCCGTACGAAGCGTGGTGCTCCGGACATGGTGCGGAGTGACAGCGACTGCTGTGCTCGCAGCGACTTGCGGTCCGTCTCGCTGGTCAGCGCGAACCACGCGGGGGCCGCGTAGGTGAGTCGCGTGCGAACGTACACCTTGTAGATGTACAGCTTCGTACGGAGAGGCAGGTGGGACGCCAGCACGGGTCGAAGGAGGTTCCGTGCGGCGCGCGTCTGGTTGACTACGTTCTTCACGTGGGGCCGCATCGAGAGGGTCTTGTCGACGGTCACGCCGAGGTATTTGGCCTTCGGGGACCACTCGATGGTCTCGCCCATAAGTGACATCGGGGGCGGTAGTAGTCGCGCCCGCCCGATGGAGATCGCCTGAGTCTTCACCACGTTGACCTTGAGTCTCCAGTTCTCCAGCCATGTGGGAAGCGCGTCCAGTGTTCGCTGCATCTTCAGCGCTGCATGCGGGGCATTCAGCGAGGAGGTAATGAAGGCCGTGTCGTCGGCATACAGCGCTAACATGGCGCCGTCAGCGACTGGGATGTCGTCCGTGTATCTGCTGTAGCAGACGGGCGACAGGCAGCTTCCCTGAGGTACACCGGCTCGGATGGTGCGCTCCGTGGACAGGGCGTCTTCAACCGCCACTTGAAAACGTCTGTCTTGCAGGAAGGTGGCCACAGTCTTGACTACTCGGCGCGGAGTAGTAGACGTGGACAGCTTGTACACGAGGCCGGTGTGCCAAACGCGGTCGAACGCCTTCTCCATGTCGAGGAATACTGCGACTGACTGCTCTCGCTTGTTGTAGGCGGCCGCGAGGTGATGCAGTACCCTCGCCACTTGTAAAGTGGTGGAGTGTTCGGCGCGGAAACCGAACTGTTCGTCGCGTGGCTGAAGATGGGGCGTGATGTGCAGCAGCAGTAGCTTCTCGAAGACTTTCGAGGTGCACGACAGAAGAGTGATGGGACGGTAACTCCCAGGCAGCATGATGTTCTTGCCAGGCTTGGGAATCAGGATGACTCGGCCGAGCTTCCACGACGATGGGAAGTGCCCGGTACGGAGGATTCCATTGAAGAGCCGCGTCAGCGTCGCGATTGCTCGCGGGGGTAGGTGACGCAGGGCTTCGTTGGTGACTCGGTCGGGGCCGGGGGCTTTGCGCAGTCTAGTTCGTCGAATCATCCTTTGGACTTGTCCGGGGGAGAACACGACGGGGTCTTCTGTCGGAGGTATCGGCGACTCGAAGTAGTCCTTCACATGTCGCTCGATGGTCTCTACGTGCTGCACATCCGCAGTCGGATTGGGTGTAAACTGCGTCTCCAGGTGATCCGCGAAGATCTCCGCTCGATCCTCGGCGCGGTAACGTGGGGAACCGTCACTGGCCATGAGGGGTCTAATCGGAGGCGGCTTCCCGGAGAGTTGGCGGCAGAGGCGGTGAATGCCGGACCAGTCATCGCCGGCTCGCTCGATGGCGGAGTGCCATGACTCGACTGCGACTGTCTCCAGTGCGTCAGAGATCCTAGCGGCCAGAGCGTTGAGCCGCGTCTTCATGGTCGGGCACCGCAGGTGTTGCCATTGCCTTCGCAGCTTCCTCTTCTCCTCTAACATCGCTTGAATGTAGGCAGGGAGCTGGGGTTGTCTGCGAGTAGATGCAGCGTCGAGTCTGGACTCTCGAAGCGCATTGGACATTGCTGCGCTGAGGTCCGTGGCGAGTCGGTCGACGTCTGCAGGGCTCTCTACTCTGAAGGACGGCGAATGTTCGGCCATGTGTTCGGCGAAGATTCGCCAGTCCTGGCGATGTTTCGGAGAAGGCATCGATGTCGTCATCGGGGTCGTCTTCAGCGTCAAGAGGACAGCTTGGTGGTCGGAAATGAGGTGATCATCCAGGACGTCAAGCGACGGTGCGGCGACTAGGCCGCGGGCGACTGCTATGTCGATGACGTCGGGCATGTGGGCTGCGACGTACGGGTAGTGCGTTGGGACCTCTGGTCCTAGCACCTCGTAGCCGTGGCGGTCTGCGTCGTCCAGGAGGCGTCTGCCATCCGGGCTCACGGTGTTCGAGTTCGAGAAATAAATAATAATTCGAATAATTCAAGATGGCGGGCAAGATGGCGTACCCGCGCTGTCAAAGTCAAATGTTAATTTGACTAAATTAATTTCAATAAATAAAAGGAAACGGAAGTCAAAACAATACTTTTAAATAATTAATATAAAATAAAAGGATACGGAAATCAAAACAATACTTTTAAATAATTAATATAAATTAAACGGAAATCAATTGCGCCCACATATACCTACTCTTTAAAACCAAAAAAAAATCCAAATCGGTTCAGGCGTCTTCGAGTAATCGGTGAACAATTGAAAATGCATAAAAAAAAAGATTCCGACGAATTGAAAACCTCCTCCTTTTTTGAAGTCGGTTAATAATAATTTCAGCAATTTAATTTAGACCAGTGATAGCCTAGTGGTTAGGACTGTGGTCTCCTATTCGGGAGGGTCGCAGGTTCGATCCCGGGTAAGCACCTCTGACTTTTCGGAGTCAAGTGCGTTTAAGCAATTTAATATCACTTGCTTCAACGGTGAAGGAAAACATCGTGAGGAAACCTGCACACCTGAGAGTTCTTTTATAATGTTCTTGAAGGTGTGTGAAGTCCGCCAATTCGCATTGGGCCATCGTGGTGGACTATGGCCTAAACCCTTCTCTGAGAGGAGACCTGCGCTCAGTAGTGAACCGTTGATGGGTTGCTAATGGTGATGATGATGAATAATAATTTCGCGTGCCTGTGGTAAAAACCTTAGTGTTGACAACGTGCAGTACGATCAATTTTACGAGCAATAAATCTACTCATTGAAAATTACTTATTCTCCCCAGATTCTGCTCGTATTGACACTATGGGCGTTCTCCGAAGCGTCGTACCCCAGCCGGATGGCGCTGAAACTGCGGAGTCCGGTCGCGTTCCGGCCCGGCGTGATGCTGCAGCGGCCGTCGTACCAGCGCGTCGTGCCGGCGGCGACGAGGCGTGCGCCGTACATTATGTACAGGAATTTCCCACACCATAGGTTTGTTTTTCTTTAAACTGCTATACTTACCAATATTACCTACTAGCTTGAGAACTTGAGAACTCTATGATTTTCCGGCATAAAAAGTATGTCACTCTCCAGGTCCTCAACTATACCCATGCAAAAAATTACGTCGATCCGTAGCCCTGTTGCAACGTGATTGAAGGGCAAACCAACAAACCAAGAAACAAACACACTTTCGCATTTATAATATTAGTAACTAAGGACTATGGCCCTCTTAAGAAGACTCAGGGTCACTCAGCAGGCGATGAAGAGATCTATGCTGAAGCGGTCGATATCGACCACTTTGGGAATCGTTGGTTTAGACGCTACAGTGCAATAAGTAGGTATACCTACGTACATAAACAAATAAGAATAAGTTTTTCGGTTCGGAATGCCGAATATGTTAACCAACCCACTTTTCTTGCCCTCAGATACGCCATGAAGCACGTGAACCCAACACCACCGCGCAACGTGTTCAGTCCCTGGAAGACCACCAGGCTGCCGGTGTCGGCAGCTACGCCAGGCTACGAGTACGTGCGCGCCGCGTCCTCGCCGGTCGTGCAGCCAGATGGTACAGGTTGACTAGCTGAGATGCACTTAAGCACCTTTTATAGCACCTCTTTTCCCGCAGCAGTACCTATTCGCTGGGTGCGTAAGGCATAGTGGGGGAAACAAAAGTGATGTCAGTGCCCGCTGCGGACAATATAGAACTACGGGTGGCTCTTTATTATCTATGACCATAAAAATAACACGTCATCATCATCATCATCATCATCAGCCAGAGTGCATCCACTGTTGGACATAGGCCTCTTTTAAGTAGCGCCAACGTTGCCTATCCTGGGCCTTTCGCATCCAATCGATGCCGGCCACTTTCCGGATGTCATCGCTCCATCTAGCCGGGGGGCGCCCTACACTCCGTTTGCCGAGACGTGGTCTCCACTCGAGGACCTTACGACCCCAGCGGCCATCGGTCCTCCGACAAATGTGACCAGCCCACTGCCACTTCAGCGTGGTCGCCCTAAGAGCTACGTCGGTCACTTTAGTTCTTTGGCGAATTACTTCGTTTCGGATTTTATCCCTCAAAGAAATTCCGAGCATGGCTCTCTCCATAGCACGCTGAGCAACTTGAAGTTTGTGGACTAGCCTCACTGTCAGTGTCCACGTTTCAGCACCGTAAGTCATCACTGGTAGGACGCACTGATTAAAGACTTTTGTCTTTAGGCATTGCGGTATTTGCGACGAAAAGACTCGACGAAGTTTCCCAAATGCTGCCCAACCTAACTGTATCCTCCTGTCAATCTCCTTCTCAAAGCTGTTTTTACCCAATTGCAGAATTTGCCCAAGGTATGTATATTCTTGAACAGCTTCAAGAATAGATCCATCGACAATAATCGATCCCGGAGCGACCAGGTCGCTAAACATTACCTTGGTCTTGTCTAGGTTCATCCGGAGACCAACATGTCGGGAGGCAGCGTGGAGGGTATCAAGCATTTCTTGCAGCTCCTGCAGCGAACTCGCGACGATGACAATATCATCAGCAAAACGAAGGTGTGAAATGTACTCTCCGTTTATGTTGATGCCATGACCTTTCCAATCAAGCGTCTTAAAGACATCTTCCAAAGCATTAGAAAACAGTTTCGGGGACAAAACATCCCCCTGTCTCACACCACGATGCAGTTGGATAGGTCTTGTCGACGCACCTTGTACTTGGACAGACATAGATGCTGAGCTGTATAAGCATCTCAACACTTCGATGTACCGCCAATCTACTTGAGATCGCTGCAAGGAATCCAGAACAGCCCAGGTCTCGATGGAGTCAAAAGCTTTCTCATAGTCCACAAATGCGAGACACAGAGGCTGATTATACTCATAGGACTTCTGTATGACCTGCCTCAATGTGTGTATGTGGTCTATGGTGCTGTAACCACTGCGAAACCCGGCCTGCTCCGGTGGCTGGAAATCGTCGAGTCTTTTTGATAAACGGTTCGTGATGACCCTTGAGAACAGCTTATAAATGTGACTCAGGAGCGAGATAGGTCGGTAGTTTTTCAGAAGTGTTTTATCACCCTTTTTAAAGAATAAAACTGCTATGCTCCTATTCCACGCCTTCGGAGTTCTCCCGTTCTGAATTACGAGATCAAAAATCCTCCGTAACTCCCTAAGTAAGGGCGCGCCCCCTGCCTTTAGGAGTTCGGAGGTGATTCCGTCTTCTCCAGGGGCTTTTCCATTTTTCTGTTGTTCAAGGGCCAACACGATCTCATCTATGCTAACATCCGGAAGATCATCGGTAAAGTGGCGTGTTAGCTGGGCTCTGGGATCCTGATCACAGGTCTTAGGCTGTGGGACATGAGTCTTATATAAGTGACCATAGAAGTCCTCAATCTCAGAGAGTATGTCTGGCTTGGCACTAACGGTACAACCACTTGAGGTCTTAAGTTTCGTCATTTGGCATCGGCCAAGCGTCTGAGTAAATACCTTTGACCCCCGGTTTTCTTCTATAGCTTTTTTTATATTTTCGGTATTTAGACGCCGGAGGTCACGACGAATTGATCTTTTGACCTTTCTATTGAGAGCTTGGTGATCCGCTGGAGTGAATTGTACATTCTCGCGCCTTTCCTTCATAAGCTGTATAGTCATATCTGAGAATTTGGACTTCCGGTCCGAACGCTTTGTTCCACAGAACCTATGGCCTTCTTCCCGGATGATATTTGCCACAGTTTCGAAATCCTCGTCAATATCGATGGTATGCTCTAGAGCACCGAATCTGTTTTTGAGTTCCAACTGGAATCGTTCTGAGCCAGCTTGAGTTTGAAGCATTGTAGGCCGGAGCGTAGACTTCATCATACGAATTCTTTCCAGCTTACAGTTGATACTCAGAGTGCCTCTAACAAGTCTGTGATCGCTCCCTGTGTTAAACCTGCTAATCACCGAGACATCTCTAAATATATAGCGTTTGTCTGTTATGATGAAGTCTATCTCATTTTTCGTCACATTGTCGGGGCTTTGCCAGGTCCACTTTCTGTGGGGACGTTTCTTGAAGAACGAGTTCATCAAGAAAAATCCCTTCATTTCGAGAAAGTTGACCAGCATTTGGCCCCTGTGGTTCCTGCTCCCATACCCATGCTGTCCCAGTACAGACTCGGAACCGCTCTGCGTCCCTACCCTCGCATTGAAGTCCCCCATGATAACGTTGTAGTGGGCCTTAGAGGTGTCATTTAAGGCTTTATTAATGTCATCATACATAATTTCAACGTCCGAATCTGAGTATGTTGAAGTTGGTGCGTATACTTGGATGACCTTCAGAGAGTACCTCTTAGTCAATTTAATAATTAAATTGACTAAGAGGTACTCTCTGTTCTCGTATCATCACGAGTAGCGTATCTTATAATTATTATAAGATACGCTACTCGTGATGATACGCTGGATATCTCCACAACGTTATCAGTGAGGACCTTGTTGACGAGGAATCCGACGCCACCTTGCGATAGGCTGTCTCCTTGCCGATGGTAGAAAAGATGGCCTGATTCTAGGATTGTCGTGTCCTCCCCCTCTCTTCGGACTTCACTCAAGCCTAGAATATGCCACCTTATGTTCTCCAACTCTACCTCGAGTTCTGCGATACTTTCATCGAGCCTTAATGTCCGTCCGTTATACGTCGCCAGAGTCAGTTGTTTTTGGTAGCCCACCGTCACCCGGAGATTCTTGGCACCCCCTGCCCCACCATCCCTTTGACCGCTACCAGAGTCAGGAGAAGTGGAGCCGCCGGGAACTAGGGGCCGTTTAGTTGTTGCGCTACTCATAAGGATTACTGCCCTAATCGCCACGCTGGGCAGG
Organism: Oeneis ivallda; assembly: GCA_029955525.1. Lineage (NCBI taxonomy): Eukaryota > Metazoa > Arthropoda > Insecta > Lepidoptera > Nymphalidae > Oeneis > Oeneis ivallda. Next base: position 22,431,852 of record JARPMR010000012.1, read on the forward strand.
CGGGTTGGCGATCGCAGGGCTAGCCTTTTTGCACCAGTGTCGCTGCTGCCCGACACTGAGCCTTGTCATTTAGGACTAGCTAGTTTTATAATGGTTATACCGCCATTGGTCGGTCGCCATTTCCTCGTTCGTTAGCCAGCAGGGGGCACCACGGGCAGGTGAGGTTGGCAGTTGGAGCACTAAGGTGGAAGGTGCGCTCCCTTACCCCCCACGTGAACGTAAAATAACACGTGTGTCAGTTTAATTAAATAAATAAAATAAAATGGGTCATCAAAGTTGTTGTGTAGTCGATTGCAAAAATACTAGTAGAAATAGTAATTGTAAATTTTTTAAGTTTCCGGTTGCCAAGTGGAAATTAAATCAGCGAAAAAAATGGATAACTGCTGTTATAAGGCAAAAGTAAGTATTACTATCTTTGAGTAATAAACCAGATTACTATAACCTACAACCGTATTCTATAGAATAATGTCATATATACATGTGTATATCGTGTAAGAAAACGGAGTAATATTTTAATTTTTTTTTTTGTAAAGTATTGATGGATCGTTATGGTCTCCAAAACCTATGGATGTTATATGCAGTGAACACTTCATTGGCGGTGAAAAATCAGATGTTGAATCAAGTCCTAAATAAAAAAAATTAAAATTTAAGATACATTCGTAAATATATAGAATAGAATAGAATAGAATAGAAATGTTTTTTATTCAAATAAACTTTTTTACAAGTGCTTTCGAATCGTCGATGAGTCTACCACTGGTTCGGAATGCCGTTCCTGCCGAGAAGAACCAGCAAGAAACTCGGCAGTTGCTCTTTTCAAAATAAGTTTACATTCAATAGAATAGTTAAACAGTTCAATTACCACCTGCTGTCTCATGAATCGCTGGAAAGAATTATGTCCACGCTTTTTTATCATCTAAGTAGTCTTCAATTGCATAATATGCTTTTTTCATGAGATTAGTTTTTACTGATTTCTTAAACTTGTGTAAAGGCAAGTCTAAGATCGACTGTGGAATTTTATTATAAAACGTTACGCCCATTCCCACAAATGTCTTTCGGACCCTCTTGAGGCGACATCGAGGAATCACGAGCCTGTTTGGATTTCTAACTTGCCTATCGTGTAAATCACCCTTTTTTTTGTAATTCACGATGTTTTGTCTGACAAATATTATATTGTTGTAAATATATTGTGAAGCTACTGTAAGAATGCCTATTTCTTTAAATTTTTCTCGAAGGGAATCCCGCGGTTTAAAATTATATATTGCGCGAATTGCCCTCTTCTGCAATACAAAAATTTTTCCAATATCGGCTGCTTTACCCCATAATAAGATTCCGTATGACATAATACTATGGAAATATGCAAAATAAACAATTTTTGCAGTTTCTATGTCAGTTAACTGTCGAATCTTCCTAACAGCGTAAGCAGCAGAGCTAAGCTTGCCAGCAAGTGTTGCTATATGGGTGCCCCATTGCAGTTTTGAGTCCAGGGTTAATCCCAAGAACACTGTGGAGTCCTCACTTTTCAAGGGTTCATTACTTATCTTTAAATTTTTACTGACAGTTCTGGTGTTGGGCAATAAAAACTCAACACTTGGTTTTTTTAGTATTTAAAAGTAGATTATTTGCCGTAAACCATTCAGAAACTTGAGATAATGCAATATTTACATCGTCAAAATTGTCTTTCGTCCTATCGACTTTAAAAATCAAAGACGTATCATCAGCAAATAGTACAATATCGCAAGTATTTTGGACAAAATGTGGTAAATCATTTATGTAAATCAAAAACATGAATGGACCTAGAATAGAACCCTGGGGTACACCCATTACCGAGGCTGATCCGGATGATTTCACATCATTGACACATACTCTTTGAACACGATCACTAAGATAAGACGCAATGAGGCTAAGCGCAAAATCTTTAATACCATAGTGGCTCAGTTTAAGCAAAAGGGTCTCGTGATCAACGCAGTCGAAAGCTTTTGATAAATCACAGAAAATACCAATGGCATTCTGTGAGTTCCTTTTGGATGACTGCCTAAACGTAACCAGCCCCCTGATTATCTAAAAGTTGCCGATCAAAATCATATTCATTTCATGGCATATTTAAGTAAAATAAACCATAACAGCATTAAATTAGAACTCAATTTCGTATATGCATTCTCATGCGTTTAGATATGTAGGTACGATACGCTTCATAACGCTTCATGTTAGAATCGGTTGTACTGAATTTGTGACTTTAAATCAATACAGTCAAGGAATATTTTACTTTGACGCAAATGCCATGAAATGAATAAGATTTGGCAATTTTTAGAAAATCGCTCCTCTGGTCTAGCCAGGCGCACTGTATAAAGTTACAAGTAGTCGGCGGGCGTCGTTCCGTCCATGTTCCGTCCGGACGGGCCAACTGAATGGGCTAACGTAGTGCGAAGGGATAAGAGTTACCTACGCGATATAGAGGCAACTTGTAGGTGAATATGTCTGTAGGTAAGCGCTGTGCGACCTGCATTGCCCTTTATTGTGTGGTAGCTAGAGTCGCTAATATTTATATAAATGATTTTGCGAAGTGAACCTTCTGTGCTTTATGTATTCTGACTGTGACCGAGACGTTCTTTCTGCAATCGTAACAAGCCTTGCTTGCGATTGGTCACACACAACAGACCATCACGGTTTACGTGTGGAAACCAGCCCAGAAGAAAGAAGAAGAAGAAGAAGCCTTGCTTGAAAAATCATATTGTGTAATCATGTACGGCCTTGGTTCGGCCTGTTTGAATTTTATCATACTTTATAATTTTATAGGCAAATACAATTTAATATAGAAAAGCTGTCAAAGCCTTACCTTTCAGTGGGTAACTAAGTAGTTAGTTACTATATCTCCTTATTATTTTCCTTTACCTTTTTCTAACTGAATAATTTCTCTTGTGCACACAGCACATTGTGATTTTTATGTTGTCCACGGTAAAGAACATCACATGTAATTTATTATTTTTTAAATCATTTCTTATTTACTCGCCTACAGTCGCCTTTTGAATGAAGGTTTTAGGCCATAGTCGACCACGCTGGCAAATTGTGGATTTGGCAAATTTCACATACCTTTTCGAAAACAAACCTAGCTCTGACTTGTTAAGTGAGTTTAGGCCCACTTGCAGAAACGCCGGGTTACCCTTTTAACTCAGAGTTAGCTGCTGCTTTGACAGATTTCGTATAAAGCTTCTGTCAAAATTACAAATTTATTCCTGGGTTACCTGAACTTAACCCGGCGTCTCTGCAAGCGGGCCTTAAGAAATTAAATATCACATGCTTTAACGGTGAAGGAAAACTGCACAGTGCACACCTAAGAGGTCTCTATAATGTTCTCGAAGGTGTTTGAAGTCCGACAGTTCGCATTGGGCCAGCGTGGTGAACTATGGCCTATAACCATTCTTTGAGAGACCTGCGCTCAGTAGTGAGCCGTTGATGGGTTGATGATGATACGATTGAGTGATGTTCTCACGCTGTGGACATAGACAATTCGGTTCAGTTGGTTGTGACCGCAGGGGCCATCCACACCATCCCAGCGCCCAACCTGAGCCTGTCAGAGCGGCCGATAGTCGTCGTCGACTCTTCCGAAACCAGCAGCGAGAGCGAGTCTTCTGAAGAGGTACCTACCTTGTTTTCTTTACGGGAACAGAGACTGAATATAGTTGGTCACGGGTTTTTGTGATACCATCTTACTGAACTAATACCACATTAATGATATGTCGTCACTACTTGCTACTTCTAAAGATGACCGTCCGTAGGTGCGTATCCGTGGTGGCAGTTTTTAGAACCGAAGCACATAAAATTGGTGCGTTGCGAATGGTGATGATGTGACTATTATTCACATCTACGGCTAACTTACGAATCTGCAAAAGATTCATTTAACAAGGGAGCGTTTTGAAAGCATGGAATTTTTTTCTTACTTTTTGAAGTAAAACTTCTTTACGCACACTTGACTTGGGGAGTAAGCTGGTGAACGCGTTACGAAAAGTGTGATCGGGCGAGGCGAACGGAAGTTGAGAGGGAGATATAAGTTAGTGAAGATAGTAAGAGAGAGAGTTACGTTTTGTATGTTACTGTAAGGGCAAGAGAGAAAGGTGCGAGCACACACTTTCTTTCTCTTCCTGTCATAGCCAGTTGCGTTTCGTAAGTTTTACTTCAGTCGTGTGGTTTAAAGCACACTCGTTTTTTTAAAGTCAATTTCAAAACATTTTCAAATCAATCATTTCAAAACAATTTCAAACAATCATTTTCAAAACTTATGAAGAATATCGATCCTAATCATATAAAAAAAAATCAATTATTTTTCTTTGCTTGCAAAACGCTCCCCTGTAAAAAGTATCTGTACCTAAACTAAGTAAACTGCAAATTCGTAAGTTTGTCGTAGATGTGAAATGTCACATCGCAATTCACTGATTTGTGCGTCGGCTCTCAAAACTGCCTCCGCGGAGAAGTAGAACAATCATCCTTCGAAGTAGGTACTTCCTAATTCCATGCGAACGATTCATACTCTTAGCAGTGCAACTTTCATATTTTCATAAAAATAGACTCGATATTTTTTCTCAACAGAATAGACAGAATAGCAATTGGCTTAATATACTGAACTATAGATAACTCTTTATTTCAGGAAAGGCCATCGTATGAAGTGACGGAGAAGTATGTGGACCAGCCGATTTATCAGCCAAATCCAAAAATAGAGCCACCAATCGGATTTTCAAAACCATCAGTAAGTAAAACCCACAATAAGCAAGCATTAGGTAATCATGAGGTGACAAGCATGTTACATACATAGAGCTTTCCCTTAGGGGAAAGAAGATCTTATGTTGTAGAGATATCAAACATGGAACATGAATCAAACCTACAATAATAATCAAAGGTTTACAATCATCATTTGTTCTAGACAATGTCAGCAGTGGAGCTACAGAATATAATGGCAATAAGGAATAACGCAGCATTACAAATAGCTTCCGAGTATGGCCTGCCCATACATCTGGGACCTCAGCCCGTGCCACAGACTTCAGTAATACCACATCAATTCTCAATGCAGGTCCGTATTAGAACATAACTTTTACGTATCGATAACGGCGAGCGACGAAAAAAGAGTCAATTGAAAAAGCTTTCACAACTGATCGATCAACCAATATATTTTATGACAGATTTTGAGGTCTCAACACTCAAAGGTAGAAAATGGAAGTTAATCTGCAAGACACAAGAACAACTCCTTCAATTTTTATTCATAAAACAGAACAGAGAGAGAGAGAACTATTTTAAGTAGGTGCTAATTATTGTTGAAAATTTTAAATTAGTATTTTTGTGACACGGTTATTGTTTCATTTTACAGGGATTCCATGGAACTCCTCAAGACTTCAAAGCGGCAGAAGGATTAATTATGCCACCAAACGGAATATACCAACAGTTCCCAACAATCTTTCAGCAATTCCCACCAGTTAACTTCCTTCCATTCACTCAAGATTTCCAACCGCAAATCCAAATCCAAACACAAGCCCCAGAAACCGAAACTCCTTTATATTTGCTACAAAATGAACAGATCACTAAACAAGCTCCATCATCATTCGTTCCCAGCGATGAAAAGACTTTGGTGCAAAGGGAAACGAAAGAAAATGCTGTTATATCAATATTACCTCAAGCTTTTAGTATTAAAAACGTTTCAGAAAATATAATCGATGTAGACGCTACTACGGTATCCATACCACCAAATTCAACCCCAGATGTGACAACCACTGAAACACAAACAACAACCACAACTAAACAAGTAGAAACAAATACAGAAAACCAAAAAGCAGTCCCTGTGTATTATGCTCAAATTGGTCAAAGTGTTGGTAATGTTATCGCTAATGGTTTTTATACAGCACTAAATGATGTTAGAGCAACTATGGCGAGTGAATTCGATAAAACAGAACGCCCAGTGGATACGCCAAAAGACAGTCAAGTGAATATTACTACTACGAACCCACCAACGACTACTCAACGAGAAACAAAGGCCTTATACAAACAAAACCAAAACTTTGATAAAAAAGGTAAAGACGATGGTCTTAAAAATCTAATTGCATCGCCATTTGAAAATACAGCTGAATCAGTTAACGTAGCTTATACATTACTAAGAGCAAATGAAAAACAGGCTAAGGTTAATCAAGATGGAGAGATATTTGCAGGACAACTAGTCGAAGCAAAAATAAGCGAAGATCAAGATTTCAATAAAGAAAAGGCAAATTTGGCCAGTCGTACACCAATTCGTATGTTTTCCGTAACAGAAAAAAGGGTTTCGGAGTCAACTCCACAGAGATCTATCGTCAAGGCTAAGATACCACCGAAAAGTAAACTAACATTTGATGATAAAACTGGGGAACCTGTTCTGAGAGTTTACGCTAGTTACGTTGATAATCCTGTACAGGTAAGCTTTTAGACCATAATGTAAATTATGATGTAGTTAAATAAAACTTAGAAATAGATTTAATAAAGCTTTATTGCGCTTAAAAAAAGTTCCAAAACCCATTGGTAAAGAAGCTGTAAAATGTAATTCTTATTTTTTTAATCAAGCCAAAAAACAATAAGAGTAATATAACTGAAATAGTTAAACGATAGTATGTTGTTATTATTATTATATGTAACAAAATAAATCTTCATTTACAGAAAGAAGCAGTAACAACAAAATTAGCAAACATGAAACGCAAGGAGATAGCAAGAAAGCAAGACACGGTCGATTGGAAAACTGACGCTGTAAAAAGCATTGATCATGAAGAAACTGATGTCAACCATATGGCGCAGTTCGGGTTGAAGATTAAGTCCAGAAGCGATGATTATATGCCAATATTTGATGACTACGAGTAGCCCGGTCGATTATGCGTTTTCAAACTGGATTAATTACAGACAGGAGTTTTATTACTCCAACCTTTAGGTGGGGTAGTAGAAATAGAAATCTTATTTCAAAATGGCGACATAATCCCACCAATTTATAAATTGCTGCCGATATTTATTTTTGCAATTTAGGGCCGATTTCACCAACGTAAATTTAAAAAAAAGTCTTATCTGAGCGTTTTGATATTTTGGCAGATTTCCAATGCAAAAACTGTTAGAACGCGCAATTTATTCCTCGGTTAAACGTTACTTGACGTTGGTGAAATCGGCACTTAACTTATTTTTACTAGCCCGACTGTTGTAGAGTAAGACAATGGAACTTTGGAAGTGCCACTATGAATCCAATTTTCTGTCAACTAAATTTATTTTCACGCTCAGGAACACAAATAAAATTGATCGACAACATATAGCAGCATATTATTGATACAAAAACCTAGATTCTAAAACAGAAAAACAAAACATATCACAGGTAGGAGCTCTGCTATATTGTTAATAAGTAGCTGTAAATTTTTATAAACTTATTTGCTGAATGTCTTCAAATAAAGTTTTAGGTATTAAAACTATGTAACCTTGAGATTGAGATTAACATTAAATTTGTTAATCTGATCAATGAACATAATATTCAACACCTTTAAGGACCGATTTCACCAACCTAAAATAAGTCTTCTCCGAGCGTTATTTTGACAGTTTTTGTATTGAAAATCTGCCAAAATATCACCCCCGGATAAGACTTATTTTACGTTGGTAAAATCGGCCCTTAATATCTAATAAGTAGTATAAGATAGTAAGTTATTATTTATTTGTAAATATATTTCATTCCTTACTAAATAATTTTTAAGTCTTTATATTTATTCATTAAGATTTTAATTATTATGCATTTAGAAATATTATTAGTATGTACGTTAATTTATTTTGTAAAAAGCCAAATTTATTTATTAAAAATAAACTAACGAATCTTAATGAAGTTTCATTTCATTTTATGTTTGCAAACATGATTTAAATAACTGAAAAAAGTTTAAAAACTGTAACCTGTTACCTGACTACGAAAAAGATGTAACATCGTCAATTCGTCATATTGATTTTGTTCATATTTAAAATGTAGCCTATGTCACCCTATAATGACAAATAGATTGAAAACTCATTCATCAAAATTGGCTTAGTAATTAAGGCGCTATGGTGGAACATACATAAATAGAAACATAGAATAGAATAGAACAGAACAGAATAGAATAGAAATGTTTTTTATTCAAATTTATAATTCAACACGTTAAGACGGGCAGACAGAAAGCAGACCCATTCCCGCTGGTGGAGGAACCCGTTCACGAGCATGACGCATGATCCAGCCATTGCTTATGCTTGCTTACTTGAACATACATAGATCATAACTCCTCCTGTTGGCTCTGCCGTAGTTAACTAAAAGAGGTAACAATCTATTTCTTCATACAAATATCTGGTAAAGACTGTAAGGCCCACTTATGACACCGGGTTACTTTTAACCCAGGAATAACGAACAAAGGCAAGGGTCCATACTTCAATTTACCTGAAACCGATTTGAAGTGACTATACCTGAAAAATTGTTAAAACCGTAGAGGTTCCATTACTAAAACATAATCACTGAGATTTTTCTTTTGAGGAACTCACAAAAAAAAGATATTAACAACTTTATATGTATTTTGAGGTTATAAAAATATTTCGATAGGTATAAGGACGTAGTCGTAATTCCTACTTCCATTTTATTATAAGTTCTAATAATTTGACAATGGGGTGTGTTACTTAGTAGTCTATAGACCTCTCTACATAGACAAACTATTGAAATTCCGGGCGAGCAATGACAACGAGCAACGATCCAAATTCAAAGCGCGATATGAATTTAATCAGATGATGGTTCATTATTTAATAATTATTTAACCAAGGCAAAAGACGTAAAACTAATTTCATATAAAAAAAATCGGCCAAGTGCGAGTCGGGCCACGCTCTTTTAGGGTTGCGTTAAAAAAATTAAGTACAAAAAATTTCCATGTACCCATGGAAATATTTTAATTGAATTTTTTTAATTTAATTTAATTTTTTATTTGTTATAACGGCAATAGAAATACATAATATGTGAAAATTTCATCTGTCTATCTATTACGGTTTACGAGATACAGCCCGCTGACAGACGGACGGACGGACGGACAGCATAGGCTTAGTAATAGGGTCCCGTTGGTACCCTTTGGGTACGGAACCCTAAAAACGAACTAATTTTAATTCTTTGTTTTGTACAAATCATATTTGTAGACGCCTCCTAAAACATTCAGGTACAATTCTGCCATTGTTCTTTGAACTTTTGACAGAAGTTTCATACGCATTCTGTCAAACCAGCAGCTAGCTCTGGATTAAAAGGATAACCCGGCGTTTCTGCCAGCGGGACTAAGGTTATACTTTCTACCTTAGAACATTATATTACCAATCAAAAATAGTCAGAAATTACAAGATTCAACAGTGACAGTTTATTCATTGAAAAACATCAAAATCACACTCCATAATATTTCATACATTTTTGTAAATATTCTAACCATCCACTGAGATATTATACAACTTTACAACTTTAATTAGAACTAGTTTTTGCCTGCAGATCCGCCCGCGTTGCGATTACCATCTAATAATATCTAAGGATATTTCGTTTTCTAAGCCGGATAGAAAAGGTTACCTCAATAAAGATAGTGGGATGGGATGAATGTTCACAACACACATAAAAAAGTGGAAAAATTGGGATATCAAACTGTGGCAGTTTCGGTCATCAGAATGAATGCATTAATAATTTAATATAAAAAAATTCTTTTTAAAAAACCGACTTCAAACGCCCACGCCATTACAAAGTATATAATTTATTGTTTTTTTTAAACCACTGGACCGATTTCGTTGAAATTTAAATGGGACCACCTGGGAAGTATGCCCTTTCAAACAGAAAAAGTTTCCCAAATCGGTTCGTCGGTCTTCGAGTAATCGGTGAACATACATTAAAAAAAAAACCAACGAATTGAGAACCTCCTCTTTTATTTGAACTCGGTTAAAAAACCAACTTCATATTCGGTGATTTTAGCATGAATCAATGTTCAAAGCCGAAATTGCATTTTCAAAATAGTATTGCACATAATTTCCAAATAATATCCTCATAGTACAATATCTCAGTGGAGTTTGTGTAGTGTGGTCCTACCACTAGTGTAGTTTGTCGAGTTGGTCCATGAACCAGGGCCGGCCCGACGCGCGTTTTGTGAGTATGTCGCAACCAGTCTCTGTTACTAGGAGGGTTTGTTCAAACTGCAACAAAAGATATCAATCATAATCATCATCAGCAACCCATCAACAGCTCACTACTGAGCGCAGGCCCATTCAGAGACGGGTTATTGGCCTAGCTAGTCCAACAGGCTGGCCTAATGCAAAATGGCAGACTTCACACACCATTGAGAAAATTATGGAGAACTCTTAGGCGTACAGGTTTCCTCACGATGTTTTCCTTCACTGGTGAAGCATGTGATATTTAGAGCCCATTTCACCACATGCTGATAAAGTGCCTGATAGCCTATACACAACTTGTCTGACAGATAGAGTGCAAATTTCTGTTTCACAAGTGTCCATTAAGACAATCTAGCAGATAAACTCTAAAAAATGTCAAACAGATTTATCCAACAGCTATTTTATCTGTTAGTTATATATCAGACACTTTAACGGATAGTGGTGAAACAGACCCTAAATTGTTTAAACATACAACTCCGAAAAGTCAGAGCCTGGGATCGAACTCACAACCCCCTGAATAGAAGACTGCAGTCCTAACCACTAAACTATCAATACTATGAAAAGATATACAGTATGAATTTCCAAGCATTTATGAGAGGAAACGTGCTGCCAATCGATTAAGCGTTCAGCCCCCCCCCCCCCCCCCTGTCTAAAAGTTGTCGATCAAATCGTCAAAGTTCGGCGTCAAAGTAAAATAAACCATAACAGCAATAAATTAGAGCTCAATTTCGTGTATCCATTCTCGTCCGTTCAGGTTATCGTACATACCTAAACGTATGAGAATGGATACATGAAATTGAGCTCTAATTCAATGCTGTTATGGTTTATTTTACTTTGACGCCGAACTTTGATGATTTGATCGGCAATTCTTACACAATCACACTTCTGATACGATGGCGTGTAGAAACCAAGTTGGTATACGAGGTAACACTGCCACAAAGTGGTACTTACAAGTTAGGCTGCAGCTTGACAGACTTATGCTCATTTTCACTAACCATACCTAAACCGTCATAATGCCATTTTCACCTTTAGGTGATGCCTAAATGGTCGTGAAAACAAATTTGACAGAAAGCGCTCACCTAACATACCTTAGGTAACCCGTAAAAGTTAGGGATCGTTGGTGAAAACGGGCATCAGATTCATCTAGCATACAATTACAGTACCATATTATTTTATCTGAAAAATTAAGAGTTTAGGAGATGAGAGGCTGTTGAAACACGAACCTGTGCAGATCTGGAGCCGTCCGCGGTGACGGCGGTCCAGTGGTCGGGCCACTGCTCGTCGCGCCAACCGCCCTCGTTGATCATCGGCTCAATGGTGAAGCAGTGGCCTGGCTTCATTAGATGAGAGGGTGTTGAAACACGAACCTGTGCAGATCTGGAGCCGTCCGCGGTGACGGCGGTCCAGTGGTCGGGCCACTGCTCGTCGCGCCAACCGCCCTCGTTGATCATCGGCTCAATGGTGAAGCAGTGGCCTGGCTTCATTAGATGAGAGGGTGTTGAAACACGAACCTGTGCAGATCTGGAGCCGTCCGCGGTGACGGCGGTCCAGTGGTCGGGCCACTGCTCGTCGCGCCAGCCGCCCTCGTTGATCATCGGCTCAATGGTGAAGCAGTGGCCTGGCTTCATTAGATGATAGGGTGTTGAAACACGAACCTGTGCAGATCTGGAGCCGTCCGCAGTGACGGCGGTCCAGTGGTCGGGCCACTGCTCGTCGCGCCAGCCGCCCTCGTTGATCATTGGCTCGATGGTGAAGCAGTGGCCCGGCTTCATTAGATGAGAGGGTGTTGAAACACGAACCTGTGCAGATCTGGAGCCGTCCGCGGTGACGGCGGTCCAGTGGTCGGGCCACTGCTCGTCGCGCCAGCCGCCCTCGTTGATCATTGGCTCGATGGTGAAGCAGTGGCCCGGCTTCATTAGATGAGAGGGTGTTGAAACACGAACCTGTGCAGATCTGGAGCCGTCCGCGGTGACGGCGGTCCAGTGGTCGGGCCACTGCTCGTCGCGCCAGCCGCCCTCGTTGATCATCGGCTCGATGGTGAAGCAGTGGCCCGGCTTCATTAGATGAGAGGGTGTTGAAACACGAACCTGTGCAGATCTGGAGCCGTCCGCGGTGACGGCGGTCCAGTGGTCGGGCCACTGCTCGTCGCGCCAGCCGCCCTCGTTGATCATTGGCTCGATGGTGAAGCAGTGGCCCGGCTTCATTAGATGAGAGGGTGTTGAAACACGAACCTGTGCAGATCTGGAGCCGTCCGCGGTGACGGCGGTCCAGTGGTCGGGCCACTGCTCGTCGCGCCAGCCGCCCTCGTTGATCATCGGCTCGATGGTGAAGCAGTGGCCCGGCTTCATTAGATGAGAGGGTGTTGAAACACGAACCTGTGCAGATCTGGAGCCGTCCGCGGTGACGGCGGTCCAGTGGTCGGGCCACTGCTCGTCGCGCCAGCCGCCCTCGTTGATCATTGGCTCGATGGTGAAGCAGTGGCCCGGCTTCATTAGATGAGAGGGTGTTGAAACACGAACCTGTGCAGATCTGGAGCCGTCCGCGGTGACGGCGGTCCAGTGGTCGGGCCACTGCTCGTCGCGCCAGCCGCCCTCGTTGATCATCGGCTCGATGGTGAAGCAGTGGCCCGGCTTCATTAGATGAGAGGGTGTTGAAACACGAACCTGTGCAGATCTGGAGCCGTCCGCGGTGACGGCGGTCCAGTGGTCGGGCCACTGCTCGTCGCGCCAGCCGCCCTCGTTGATCATCGGCTTGATGGTGAAGCAGTGGCCCGGCTTCATTAGATGAGAGGGTGTTGAAACACGAACCTGTGCAGATCTGGAGCCGTCCGCGGTGACGGCGGTCCAGTGGTCGGGCCACTGCTCGTCGCGCCAGCCGCCCTCGTTGATCATCGGCTCGATGGTGAAGCAGTGGCCCGGCTTCATTAGATGAGATGGTGTTGAAACACGAACCTGTGCAGAACTGGAGCCGTCCGCGGTGACGGCGGTCCAGTGGTCGGGCCACTGCTCGTCGCGCCAGCCGCCCTCGTTGATCATCGGCTCGATGGTGAAGCAGTGGCCCGGCTTCATTAGATGAGAGGGTGTTGAAACACGAACCTGTGCAGATCTGGAGCCGTCCGCGGTGACGGCGGTCCAGTGGTCGGGCCACTGCTCGTCGCGCCAGCCGCCCTCGTTGATCATCGGCTCGATGGTGAAGCAGTGGCCCGGCTTCATTAGATGAGAGGGTGTTGAAACACGAACCTGTGCAGATCTGGAGCCGTCCGCGGTAACGGCGGTCCAGTGGTCGGGCCACTGCTCGTCGCGCCAGCCGCCCTCGTTGATCATCGGCTCGATGGTGAAGCAGTGGCCCGGCTTCATTAGATGATAGGGTGTTGAGACACGAACCTGTGCAGATCTGGAGCCGTCCGCGGTGACGGCGGTCCAGTGGTCGGGCCACTGCTCGTCGCGCCAGCCGCCCTCGTTGATCATCGGCTCGATGGTGAAGCAGTGGCCCGGCTTCATTAGATGATAGGGTGTTGAAACACGAACCTGTGCAGATCTGGAGCCGTCCGCGGTGACGGCGGTCCAGTGGTCGGGCCACTGCTCGTCGCGCCAGCCGCCCTCGTTGATCATTGGCTCGATGGTGAAGCAGTGGCCCGGCTTCATTAGATGATAGGGTGTTGAAACACGAACCTGTGCAGATCTGGAGCCGTCCGCGGTGACGGCGGTCCAGTGGTCGGGCCACTGCTCGTCGCGCCAACCGCCCTCGTTGATCATCGGCTCAATGGTGAAGCAGTGGCCCGGCTTCATCACACCCACCGCTTTATTCTCTGTGGAAAATAGTTATTTTAATTAACAAACGTTATTACTTAGATACTATATAGTCGAGGATTTAGAGAATGACATAGTCTATGTTTTATTCTGGAAAAATAGGTCTGTGGGATTTTACAAACCTAAATCCATGCAGACAAAGTTGCTGTCTGTTTTTGACTCCAAAAACAAAAACCCCACACCAACGAAATCGTAGACAAAAACTAGTCCAGTCATATTCTGGATAATATTTTTATTTATTAAAATAACTATTGCATACATACAGAGTTAGTATGGTATAATATGAAATATTTTGTATAAAAACTGATCTTATCACTAAGAGTCATCTCTGCCAGACCACACACAGAGGTATTTAAGTTTTTCCACAGTAAAAAGTTGCATATTATCCCTCAGCGATCACCTCGCCATATTATCAAAATCTGTTTAGCGTAAACAAGTATGGACTCTACTTACTTGCATAATGTGGCACATTAGGCGCTGTATGGAACAGCCTGTGTATTCCATGACCACAATATGATCGCACCACACTCAAACCATTTGCTTGCGCATGTTTTTGTATGACATTGCCAATCTCCCTGTACTTCTCTCCAGGTTTCACAATCTCTATAGCCTTTTGTAAACATTCATATGTGACTTGCACAAGCTTCTTGGATGACTCTGGTACGTTGCCAACAAAGAATGTTTCGTTCAAGTCACCGTGGAACTCTCTGTGGTATACTGTCACATCAACGTTGCATATGTCACCGTCCTGTAAAGAGAAAATCATACTATTATAAATGCGAAAGTGTGTTTGTTTGTTGGTATGGTTTGGTCGATCACGCTGCAAAAGAGCTACGGATCGACGTGATTTTTTGCATGGGTATAGTTGGGGACCTGGAGAGTGACATAAGTTACCTTTCATCCCGGAAAATCACAAAGTTCCAGAGGAATTTTAAAATCTAAATCCACGCGGACGAAGTCGCGGGCATCAGCTTTCAGCTGGTAATAAATTAATGATAGTAACATTCGACATAACATAGTTCGAAGAGCTGGTGGTTGTTGGGGTCCCAAGCTGGAGTACCCCCCACTAGGTGAACCGACATCAGAGTCACAGGGAGCCGCTGGATTCAGGCGGCGCAAGACCGAGGCCTGTGGAAGTCCATGCAAGAGACCTTTGTCCAGCAGTGGATGTCTATCGGTTGACAAGAAAAGAAAAGATAGTAACTTGGCCCACTATCTCTGCCAAAACATCAGAGATACAAATCAAAATGCATCAACACAGTACGAAAGTTGTATGTGGGAATGGGCGTGACATTCTAAAATTAAATTTTGCATGTAAATTAAAATCTGTATGTTCTTTATGGAACCCTAAAAACAGCATAATATTAATATTATACATTTGATGTAAAGTGTAATAAAATTAAAATATTAGTGCTACATTATTAAAAAAATCAAATTGACCTGTTGCTCCATTGCTATTATGATGATAGGATCAACACTCATAATAATATAAATAATAATATTATATACTAGACTAGTAGGGCGCGTGGGTGCGCGGGTGGGTGGGTGGGTGCTCCTCACCCACCTTCCAAACCCTCGATCATCATATCTCATCATTTTTAAGAATGAGAATTCTTCTATAAAAACAATTTTTTAAAAGGAACCGTATCAAAGTCTTGCATAGTTCTCAGCTTCTAGTCTCTTGAATATTCGCCATATATTTTGTATGGAAAAAAAAAATCCGCCATTTTGATTTTTTTTTTCTGTTCATCAAGTAGACCTTCGGGTCCTGATTATCTTTTGCCAAGAAACCACTCTTCCATCTTTTATCCTCTCCGAGATAGACACCGACGAAGTTTGTATGGCCGCCATCTTTTTTCCGCCATTTTGGATTTTTTTTCAGCTCACTGCCAATTGGATGAGGTTTCGAATGACATTTGTTCGAGCACCCCCCACCTATCTACAATACCTTGGCCGTGCTCCTCACCCGTCTTCGAAATCCTCAATCATCAGCTCTCTCCATAATTTTCCTCCGAATGAATTTTTGTCTTCTATACGAAACCATTAGTGAAAAAAAAATTTTTCATACAAAATTTTACAGGAGAGGTGATCAATCAGTGAGTGAGTGAATCAGTGAATCAGCACGAGCAGCTATATATATATTAATGATGCCTGCAACTTCGTTTGTGTGGAAAGTTTTTGATTCCCGCAGGAACTCCTTAACTTTTCGGGATATAATGTAGCCTATGTGTTAATCCTGGGTATGAGCTATCTCTATTTCAAATTTCAGCCAAATCTTGTGGTGTGAAAGAGTAACAAACAGCCATCCATACATCCTCACAAACTTTCGCATTTATGATATTAGTAGGATAGGATAGTAGGAAGTATGATTAAGCTGTATTTGTTTTTACAATATTATAGGTAAAGTACCTCCAGTGGACGCAGGTCAGGTATCCCATGGCAGATGACCTCGTTGACCGAAGTGCAGCAGCTGTTGGGAAAGTTGTGATAGTTCAGAGGGCTGGGATAGCACTCCCGCTCGATGCAAGCCTCGTGCACCACTCGGTCTATCTCCTCTGTTGTTACTCCTACGTCACAAACTCTGAAAATTTAATGCATCTATCTTATCTTACATGGTATGATAATGATGATGATAGATGTAATTTTGTATCTTTAAGGACTATTTAGTAGGAGAACCAAAGTCACCGACATAGCTCAGCGAGTCCCGAAACTGAAGTGGAAATGGGCGGGGCACATAGTTCGAAGAGGTGATGGTCGTTGGGGTTCCAAGGTGCTGGAGTGGCGACCCCGCACCGGGAAGCGCAGTGTTGGCAGATCCCCCCACCAGGTGGACCGACAACATCAAACGAGTCGCAGGGAGCCGCTGGATGCAAGCGGCACAAGTCCGAAGCCGAAGCCTGTGGAAGTCCATGCAGGAGACCTTTGTCCAGCAGTGGACATCTATAGGTTGATAAAGAAGAAGAGGAAGGTCTATTTCACCACAGCTAAGAAACTTTACCCAGGTAAACACTGAAACACAGGTGCACTCTGTTTCTTTACTCTCATAGCCTGATGGGACAGAAAATTCGACTTATTCAATTAGGTGCAGGATCAACGGCTCTCCAAGGCACTTGGGTGAAACTGAAACTGGTGAACAACACCAACTTCCTAACTCCAAGCTAGTACTGAGGATTTCTTATTGGATAACCCCAATATTTGGTATGGTCCGACCTGGGACTCGAACCCGGGACCTTGTCGGCCACAGTCGTACATGCTTACCACTAGACCAACAAGGCAGTTAAAATTAAAGGACATACTACAGTCTCCACAAACAATTAACATTTTTTTCAATAAGGTTGGTTGGTATACAAAGATTTAAAAAAAATCATTACTTTTTATCTGGCACATTAACATAGAATTTTTTTGGCAATTGGAAGAACATAAGTTGCTGCAGTTTAAAAAAAAATCACGAGTGCTATAGTATGAATCTCTTCTCTCATTTTTAATGCAATTTTAACATTTCTGTAGATTTGGATGAACTAAAACCAGTTAATCAGACTGGACTTTTTTTCTAAGAGAGTACAGTTATTAGGTAAAAAATTTAAACCTTAACAGATTTTTATATAAAATTAATTTTATAATTTAAAAGTAGCATTTTGAAAATTTACTTTTGAAAGATCCACACTAGGGAACAAAATAACAAGAGCAACAAACAGAAACAGCTCAGCTTAAATTGAAATAAAAAAACTTGATAGGTGTCAAGGAACACCTGGATGTAACGAAGTTCCTTTTGATTAATCAATTTGGCATTGTGTTCAACATTTTCACACTACAATATTAGATCTCCGTAGCCTTGTGGTTTCCACAGTTGCCAAACAGCCAAAGGTCGATGGTCGAATCCCAGCTCGACAGACCGAATTTTCCATTTTCAATTTTATTTTAAACAATTACTACATGTGGAACCTTTCCCTAATTTTTTATAACTTAAAAATAAGTTATAAAAAATTAGTTATACAAAATTAGGGAGAAATTCCACGTGTAGAAATTATTTAAAATAAAATTGAAAATATAAAATTCAATCTGTCGAGCTGGGATTTGAACCATCGACTTTTAACTGTTTAGCGACTGTCGAAACCACAAGGCTACCGAGATCTTATATTGTACTGTGAAAATAATGAACACAATGCCAAATTCACATTCAAAAAAGTGTCGGTTCTATTATGTCTTAATTTTTTCCGTCTAGCCCAACTAGCCCCCTTCCGCACAGCGCGATAAGGAACTACGTTCCAATAAAAAAAGAAACAATCCTTACTTGGCAGCTTCATCCAGCACCTCCCTCCCAAGCCGGCAAGCCACCCTCATACCCTCAATCTCTTCATCATCCAATACTTTGATCTGTCCTGAGCCTTTAGCTGCATTCTCCGAAGCAGGGAACCCGGTCGGATGATCTGCATAGTCCGGGCGCCCTATATGTGGAGGTACAGTTCGCTTGGGGCCTGGCGGGAATGGCCTCAGCTTCCCGGTAAAGTTGTATGAGGGCCATGGATTGTATTCCACTCCCGATCCATCTGCGCTCTCACCTTCTACAACAGGAATTTAATAAAATTAACTAAACTTGCCTCATCCTATTACAATAATAAAATTATTTTACTGTAGAACCTCATTAAGTCGAACCTCGATAAGTCAAAATGCTCCAACACTCGAAAAAATGTTATCTTCCTTTTCCTTCAAGCCCAAAAACCTCCATTACTCAAAATTTCAAAAGCTGTATCTCAAAAAAAATTTATGGCATTGGATAGCTTAGAAAAATACGCATCTAATGAACTAAGCCAAATAGCAGTATCTAATTTAAAACATGTCAAAAAACCCTTTTTTAAAGTTTTCCCTATCTCAATTTTGCTCGAAATTACTAAGGGAATTAGAGGTAATTTCTTCAATTTTCTCGAAACTTGCTTTCACTGAGAAACCGCTTTTGCGCTTAGCATGGCAGTATAAGTCAATAAAATTAGGGAGTCATACAAGCCATTTCCATACATATTTTAACTTCAAACATTTGAAACTAACTAATTACCTCTATAGCTTGATGACATAATAATTATTCCTTAGAAAACAATATAAGAGTACACTAAATAGGATTACCAATTCTATGAATTCAAAAGAAATTTATGGCTGAATTAAAACATGCTTGTTAACTTTTTATTTATATTGCTATATTGAGTTATTTAGTTTTATTATTATTGGTATTCATAGTCTTATGAACTTAAGTGAAGCAAGACTTTTATTGTCGATTGTTGGAATGACTCTTAACCTCTACAAGTTGCATAAAATCAGCCATCTCGAAATATTCTTCGTAAGTATATAAGTCGAAATCTCTAACTTGAATTTGTGGTGACTTAATGAGGATTTACTGCATTTATTTATTGTTTTACTGTATTTTATGAGTGTCTAACTCATGGTATCATCAAAATTGTTCTTATTACCATCTGGAAGATTTAGGTATGAAGTCTAGGACTATTGCATTGCCTGCATCAAAGTTTATGTTAAGGAGGCTTTTTAGTTAAATAAACCGATGTGTACATTATATTCCAAAGATAAACGAGTGCTATATGACGGCATAGAGAAAAGCTTTATTCTCATATAATAGTGCCAGGAGCGCAAACGGACCGTTTTATGTAAAATAGAAATCCTTGGGTACATTTTTCCTAGTACTTCATTCACACTTCACACATTATATAAGTGCACTTGCAGGCATTGATGTGAATTGCACTACGTGTTTGTCACGACCCTAACAACGCACCATTGTTGGATTAAACCGGGATAAACGAGCGGCTCAACCATGGAATTTTAAAATACTCGCCTTCATACAACTAAAACATAACCTACAAAGCACTCACTCGCTAATGAATGGATGATTTTGTGCGATTTCCACGATTTCTTGAAGCAGTCCTGGTTGCAGAAGAAGGAACCTTGTATCCCAAGCTTGATACACGTCGGACATTGGAGCTGTGCAATAGATTTACAGCCGGGAGTTTCGCACATTCCAATTCCGGCCATTTTACAATTTTTTTTTGTTTTCGAAATGACAATTTGACATTGACAAGGGCCAACTGCACGAAGTGTCAATAGGGTATTTGACTATAATAAAAATATCGTTTCAACTGCAGGGCGACCGGCTAAGAAATATATCAATCATTAAAGGACAGCAACAATGTCAAAACATGGTTTTGGCTCCACGTATCATTGATACAGTCCTTAAAGGATCGTTGAGGACAAACAAATGTTTTGACATTGATGCAGTACACTATCGATACAATTTTTGTATGAACATTGCTGAAAATTGGTTCCACGTAAGACTTTTGAAGTAACATGTCGTTAAGGACTACGACAAAAGTTACGTCAAACTAGGCTTTCATTGATACAAGCCGTAAGGTGTTCTTATCGGTGACATAAGGTGTCCATTAATCGTTTTACTACTCATATTTTCTGTTAAAGTGTTTTAAAAAGCTTTATTAAATAATTTGTCAAATTAGCAAGCAATTAGTAGTATTTTAAGAAGTATGTTTAATGTTAAAATCTTTGAAGAATAATTTTTAGATTTAAAGGTTACTTTTCGACACTTTCGTATGTTTACGGTTAAATAGTTTAAAGAGCATGGAACTAGGAATTACGACTACGTCTAAGTAAAGAGTAATCTCTGGTTTGCCGTCTGAAAGTTTGATACGAAGTATAAAGTTTAAAAATCTGAAATCATAAAAATAGTTTGGTGTTTGGGTGGCATCAAACTCGCAGTTGTTATCATTGTTGGATTAATTAACGTAGTCGTAATTCCTAGTTCCATGAACTAGCCGCATAGGTTAGGTACTTAAATAGGTATTACGTACGACTTATGGCACTTAAGTATTATTCAATAATAATTTGCGCCTGGGTAAATTCTGTCTGTGATGCGGGAATAAGTTTTATAGGTGTTTGTGTGTAAGAAGTACCATCCTACTTAAATAAATATTGCCTATATTATTTGCAGATATTAAATATTGAATTCAAGAGCAATTTTATTAGCTATGGCAATCATTAATTATTTCAATTGGTATAGCGCAGTCAAATAAGGAAGACTGCTATAGTCGTATAGATTAGTAGATTATCATAGATGTTCAAATTAGTCGGATTATACGTATGACCCACCACTATAGTATCGATAGTCACGTGATAGTCACCTGATTGCGACCTATTGCTACACTCCTGAAAAAGCTTACGCGGTACCGGTTATAAGGACTGTAACGATAACGATCCTTAAGGATATTTTTGGATGTGAGATGTGAGACAATAGTTACGTGGTCGGGCTGCAACTGGTGTCATCCTAAAAGATTATTATCTAAAAACATTATTCCATACGACAAAACTAAAAAATAAAGCTTTATTTAATTAGAAAACATTAAATAAAATTGCTATAATTCTGGCCATGGTCACGTGATCGAAAACGTTCCGTGATCTCGAATGACGTCACAGTCCACACCACCTATGGAATTCTCATTTTGTCAATACATTTCGACGTGTTTGTGCGGCGTAATAGGCTAATTTCGTCTGTTTTTCATCGTTACTATTTTATTAAATACCAAATAGTATGCGACACGCGGCCTAAACACATATTATAAAATTGTCATTGTTTGAAATGTGAACTGTTACGTCATGAGAGCAAATGGAACGTTTCGGCGGCAATTTATTTTTTTGAATTTATTTCTCGATTTTTATGAAAAATAATGAAAATTATGCCGAAATATACGTTTTGTTAGCTTCAGCATAGCATTATTAACAATTTAAGATGATTTTCTAAAAGTAGTCAAATAGCCTATTGTGACGACTGACAGCGGCCGGGCCATGGAACTAGGAATTGCGACTACGGCCGGGCCCCGATTCTGTGACTCAGTGCCTATCAAAAAATGATAGGCACTGAGTTACAGAATCTTTAGCACTCTATCACTAGCCACTGACATAGGTAAATTTTTTATCCATTGAAGGTTTGCTCCAATCCAATCCAATCCATCAGCCTTTATTCATCCACTGCTGGACATAGGCCTTTCCGAGAGCCCGCCACCAAACACGGTCCCCCGCTATCCTTATCCAACCGCTTCCCGAAGGTTTGCTATAAAATAAAAATAGCATTTTCCTAGCAAACCTTCAATGGAAAAAATATATGTCAGTGGCTATAATTTTTAGGGTTCCGTAGTAAACAAGGATAGTTTAATCATGTCCGTCCGTCTGTCCGTCCGTCCGCGGTTTAGCTCAGAGACTATTGGTACTAGAAAACTAAACTGTAATTTGACAAGGGTATAAATATTAATCACGCCAATGAAGTGGTGAAATAAAATCGTGAATCGTAGGTACCTATTACACATTTACTGTAAGTTGAATATTTTGTAGTATATTATAGTATTTAAACATGGAACTCAAAATATATTATTCAATATTCATAAATCCTAGTGCTTTTATTGGCAATAATATTTGTGACTTGCAACTACGGAACCCTACACTGCGCGTGGCCCAACACGCACTTGGCCGGTTTTTTGATAGGCACTGTTCTTGTTGTTCCTGGTCTGTGGGCACTATACAGGGCCCTGGCCACTCGCCACCAAATCCCGCCACCTTTCCCGCCACAGATTCAATAAAACAACGAATGACAAAACAATGATTTTTACCGTACTAATTGTCTAAAAGTTATTCCATTGATCCTTTCACTATCACTACTCAAAGATCCTATTCGTATTCGATGACATTAGCGTCAAAGTAAAATAATATTTGAATGTATTGATTTAAAGTCACAAATTCAGTACAACCGATTTTAACATGTAGCGCTATGGAGCGTATCGTACATATCTAAACATAATTATAAGAATGCATACACGAAATTGAGCTCTAATTCAATGCTATTATGGTTTATTTTACTTTGACGCTCATGTCATCGAATACGATTACGATCAATGGAATAACTTTTAGACAATTTCAAAAAGTACCTACCTGCACCTACCTACCAAAAGTTAAAAATACGGAAGATAGGTACCTAGTCAGGCTTACTTATTTTATACCAGTAAGTAATAAAAAAAAAATATAAATATGAAATTACTGTACCTAAGTTTTCTCCAATTGGAAAGTTAAGCTGGTTAGCCGGATATTCCAATTCAATCATTTTGTTTTCTATTGCTCTGTAAAAATGTTGGGAGAAATATTTCCAATAAAAAAGTAAGTAGCTATTTAAGTAGATAACTACCTACATAGTAAAAACTACCATCTCAGACTGCTCTTCAGACTTTAAAATGGTGCAACCTTTAATATGTACCTAGACCTTAATAATTATGTAGGTAGGTAGGTACCTATACCATGCTCTCGCCAGCTAGAGATTCTTATAAAGATGTTCCTTCCAGTCTGCCGTCTGTGGGTTGTATGCGGTCGGCAAGTTACTTATCTGGGTGAAATGGGTGGGTACTTATAATGGTTATTATTTACTTAGGTAAACCTATTCAAGTGTACCTAGGTAGTATAAAGTATCCACTATAGGTACCTAACTAACTTTATTTCCGGCCCAAAATACGCCAAAAATAGAAAACAACATCAGCAACGTCTTGGATTTAGGTAGGTATGTAAGTATTTTTTTTTGCTGCGCGAGTTTTTTTGTTTTAATCGAAGTAGGTATATTATTTTTCATCATACCTATTCGAAAAACGAATATTGGCTTCAGAGGATAACGGGAGCAAAATTTAATTTTAACCCCATGGGACTTTTCATTACTCTCTTCTGATTGGTCCGCGTTCGTGCTTTAGCATACTAAAGCACTAACGCGGACCAATCAGAAGAGAGAATTCAAAAATGTGTCGAAATTCATAAATGTTTGAGAAGCTGTTGTCTTCGATAAGTCACGTGATCAAAGGAGACGTCCAAAATTGTATTGAGTCTGGGTCTGGTCTTGTACCAGTGATAAAATAAAAGAAAATAGAATATGAACCCATTTTTGATTAATCAAATCCACGAACTCATCTAAATTATGGAGCAAAAAATTATTTATTATCTCCACGTGACGTAACTTAACTAGCTAGGTATAATCTGGATAATGGCGGGCGGATTCATGTTTTTTGACGTAATGAGGTTAGCTGTCAAAATATCATGAGATATTATAATTATAATGTGATATTTTGAATTTTGATGATCCAGTTAATAATTGCATAATGTTAATAATTAATTACGTAGATAAGTTACGATCAGCAAGCAAGATCTGAATGTCTCAAACTCGAAACTAATATAAAGCGAATGGAAAAGTTATAATAGCAAAAATATATTATATTGCTTGTGGAAATGGTATCTTGGTTGCAATATTCTTGTTGATGTGCAAAACAACGAAGCCTAGAAAAATAACGCAGCACATAGAATAATTTAGAAGTTAAACGTTTAAACTCAGCAAAAAGTATGAAGTGAATAAGTGTTATGTTAGCGATGTTACCTACTACCTGTTGAAGTTATTTTTTTATAACAAAGTATGATGAGACGAGTAAGACGTGCACTTGATGATGTTATGTGATACGCCTGCCCATGTCAGATGCAGTGCGTCCTACAACTTTGCATTGCAATATCATACGACATACTGCACTGCGCTCATCATCCCGAGACACCAGTTCTTAGCCCTCATTTTGCCCAGTAATCACGTCGGCGTACAGGGCCCTTCAAACCGAAACACGGTAATACATTACTGCTTCACAAGAGAATAATGGACTTTGCGGTGGTACCTACCCGGACGAACTCTGCAAGAAGAGTTCTACCACCAGTAACTATGACTAATTACCCATTCAGTATGCCTGTTCAGACAATTCAATACCCTGGCTTATTACCCTGGTCCCTAACCCTTTAATTATATTAAGTGAAACTGCTAAAGATATTATGTAGCTAAAAAAAATAAGTAAATCTTGTTTTGGATTAAAAGTGATATAAATGAAACAGTTCTATACTTTTTTAGTTCTTTTTATTTATTTTAAATACATCAAAAATAAACCAGCTTTATATTTTTATTTCATTATACATCAAAATCCTCTCTTACTAAAATGCCATCCAGAAATGAGGCAGATCCAAAGTTCAAATAAAAACGCCAAATCGCTATACTTTGTTAATAACAAAGTACTCTGTGATTTGTTACAAGCAATGAGCTTGGAATAGGAATAAATTAAAAAATAAGACAGCCATTTGAAAATAGATGCGCGTCTATATGATACCTATCTTCTCTATAGCTTAAACTCGGATTGAAGGACGCCATCTTGTAAGTGTTGCAAGTAGTACCGAAAAACTTGAAATTATTTTTATTGTAGCAAGTTATTTATTGCGATGTTCTAATTTATTTTATTTTTAATGAACTTTCTGTATTTTTCTGCTTTTCATGGTATAGTGTACAAGAGTACACCCAAAGTGGACCATCTCCTTTGTCGATTAGATATATACGCCCATACTTCCAACATAAATAATATTAACGTTTAATTATTTCATAAAAAATATTTGTGTTTTACTATACTTTCAATAGGTATACGTATTGGTAATGTCTATACTCTAATTATAGTAGGTTGATACTCCTAGCTTTTTCTCATAGGCAATGATGAAAAATAGTGTGTGTCATTCGGGGCCAAAAATTTTTTGTTCTCGGGCGGCGTATATTGAATTCCTCGCTACGCTCAGGATTCTACTTTAGAATCCCTCGCTGCGCTCGGGAGTCTACTATAGAATCCTTCACTTCGCACTGAATTCAAAATAACGCCATCGGGGACCAAAAAATTCCTTTGGCCCATGTAACACAAATAACTATTGTTTACATTGTACGCACGACTTTGTAACCTAACCTACCTAACTGTATTTTTTAAAGTATTTGAATCTAACAGCAATTTTCCAACAAAACGAGGTTTCCACTCGTATTTTGCCAATAAAACTATACCTAGTCGAGTACCTACCTACCTGCTACAGTTTTATTGACAAAATACGAGTACTAAAACTACTAAGTATCCTAATTTAAGGTTGATTACACGGGTCTGCCCGCGAAATTCAAATTTAATTTGGTTTTTTGCAATCTGTAAACTAATACGATAAAGTAGATATATAGCATTCTAATTGCCCCAATTATAGCAGTGTCATCTTCAAAGGTTTATATAAAAATCTTTACTTAAGTGTCCAGTTTAAGAAATTAGTCAGAATATCGAGTTGGACGTGAAAATTAGTCGATATTCTGACTAAACATGAAGGAACATAGCTGTTTGCACTTACTGAAAATGGCCTGATGAAGCTGGAAGATCCAGCCGTCCGAAAGATCTGCGGATCGTATTAGAGCGTTTCTCGTTCGCAGGTACAGAAAATTAACAACTGTTACCAATTCACTGACATTCATCGCAAAATAGAACAACCTCCGAAAATTGATAGTAGAATTATTTCAGGAAAAAACTTCTCTGCCCTTGAAACTGAAAATTTCGACGCGTGTATTGGTGTTTGACTTTACGCTGCCACGTAGTGATTAGGTATATCCTCTTTGGCCATTGCGCCACGTTCTATTTCTGACGTGTTTATTTTTCATTTCTTCCATATTGCTTCCAGCCTATCTCTGTTCGTTTGCGGTTTGGGTTTATTCAGAAAAATTCGGAAGTACTCCCGTCAGAACCACAAAGTACGGTCAGAACGTAATTCCTAGTTATATATATTAATCTATGTCCTAGTTCCATAGCGTGGAAATAAGAATTACGACTATAGTCAGAAACTTTGAGTTCTTTCTGACACTCATTCACTCATTTTGAGTTGGTTTATGTACCTACTTAGCTACTTTATACTCAAAGTTAAGAACGGTTCACAAACAAATTTGTTTTAATTAAGTCCACGATTAAGGTTATTATATAGGCACATACCTGCACAAAATAAATATATATAGTATACTGTGCCACGCAGCAGTGAGCTCTTATTCGGGGGGTCGCGGGTTCGATCCCGGGTACGCACTTCTGACTTTTCGGAGTCAAGTGCGTTTAAGCAATTAACTATCACTTGCTTCAACGGTGAAGGAAAAGATCGTGAGGAAACCTGCACATTTGAGAGTTCTTCATAGTGTTCTCGAAGGTGTGTGAAGTCCACCAATTCGCATTGGGCCAGCGTGGTGGACTATGGCCTATAACCCTTCTCTGATAGGAGACCTGCGCTCAGTAGTGAGCCGTTGATGGGTTGCTAATGATGATGATACTGTGCCATGATAAATCCTGGCACACTACGTTTATATTGTAACCTTGTACCACAGAGTAGGTAAGTATATTAAAGTAACAGAGCGGAAGCTACATACAAACGGCTCGCGGCGGGCTCACCCATACATAGCGCAACGCTGTGTGCGTGAGCTCTCACCGACACATTCACCGACACGCCGCGGCGCGCCGCTCAGGGTAACTCAGGGTCAGGACGTAAGGGCTGACGGTCGTGCATTTAGTGGAAATAAATAGACGAAGAGTGAGTGTTTGTTTGTTGTGAGTTTAGATTTATTTGTGTATATGTATGTAATAGTGTAAAAATGCCAAACACTTGCACAGTTTGCGTAAAAAAAGCCAAAGACAATAAGGACATTTCCTTTTTTTATATCCGAGAGATAAAGAGAAGTAAGTACTTTTTTATACGTACCTATCGTATCTGTACAATAAAACTAGGTAATAACATTGATAGTCAAGTGAGAATGACGTGTTAGACAGGTATGAAGCCGAGCGATGATGTCGTCTCACCTACTTGAAGACAGTGCTCAGATAATAGGATACCCGAAGTATATACCTACCTTATAAGGCTAAAAATGTGTGACTTGGTCCACCCACTATATTATAAATGCGAAAATGTGTCAGTCTATCAGTCTGTCTGTTACGCTTTAACAGCCCAGTTTTTCAACCAATTTTGAAGAAACTTTGTATAGAGGTTGGAGGAACTTAGTTGCGTCCCCAGGGTTCATACCCATAAATAGGGTAAATATGGGGCAGGGGTTTCCTATTTATCCCTGGCTTCACCACCATCACTACCATTAACCCCACTACCACCACCAACATTTTTAACCGACTTCAAAAGGGCTTGACCTGCATATAGGTATGTGTGTGTGTTTGTTAACGATTTTCTCGGAAACCAATGAACCTATTTGTATGATTTTTTCACTGGTGTAATTTACGTACCTACTTCCGAGAAGGTTTAGGCGACGTTTTCGCATAGGCGTGGCGTTGCGCGGCGCGTGGTGCGTCGTGTCGCGCGATAAACTCAAACATTAATGGCCAAGTATGAGAGCGTTTATAGAGAGGCATCGGCGTTGAACGCGGCGTCGCACGCGGCGGTCACCGAGGCGGGCACCGAGGCGACGCACGCGATGTTACGTACGTATGCGATATGAATGACGAAAAAGTAGAACTTTTTATTTCTGAAATTCAAGAGCGACCCGAACTGTGGATGGCTTCTTGCACATCACATAATAAAAAGTTATTGGACCGATTACGTTCAAAATCGATATTTGAGCTTCCCTTGGATCAAGAAAGAGGAAATGGATACCAAAATTTTAAAAGTCGCCGCCATGTTGAAATTCTTTGTTATTCGACTGATTTCGTTCAAAATCGATTTTTAGGCTTCCCTGGGGTCAAGAATTAGGAAATGGGTTCCAAAATTTTAAAAAGTCACCGCCATATTGAAATTCTTTGTTATTCGACCGATTTCGTTCAAAATCGAATTCGTTTCTTTATATTTTTGTTAATTTAATTATTTGTTGTTCAAGTTCAGGATTTAACTGAAATTATACATAATTATACAAACTTTAAAATATTTTTATTTTTTCCTTAAATTGTTGACATGCATCAGGTGACAACCCTAGCAGAATAGGTATACTTCTTCGCCCTTGTTAGGAAGCTTCCTCTCTGTTCGGTTACTCGTGTGCTTGTACCTATAGCAATACACTAATAAAAATTTTGATAATAAGTGCAATTTCAATGTTACCGGCTAACCGCCCATAAGTACAGATGACGTGTTTCTTAGAATTCCGTTGTATTAAAATTTTCCAAAAAATAAATAAAAAACATTAGAAAATCCCTTAAAATCCAGTTTCATTTCATGCAATCGTATGGCATTGCTCATCTACAGGTTCCTTAATCAAACTAGAAGATGGGCTAAGTACATTAAGAAACTTTAGCAGCGTGTTTTTCTTAATTATACCAGCACAAGCTCATTTCTCGTCCAAGACAAACAACCCCGATACCATTAACAACTCGTTACGGGCGCAACCCGGCAAATATTGTCCTACTTCGCTGGAGCTTTATAAACAACCACGTTTTGTCCAACCCACACAAAGATTAAGGCTGAGATCCATAATAGACTCTCTCGGACTCTATACTCAGACTTGATGTGGGACAGAAATATGTCCCTGACATAAATCTGTCTCATTTTAACTCTGTCTCAAGTCCGAGTAGAGTCAAAGTACGCTATAAAGATGTCAGCCTTAGTATTTTCTGGACGATGCTTATAAATATCAGAACGAAATTGTAAAAGTGATGCTGATAGGTATACGAAAATGTTTTTGACGTGATAACGTCTTATAAATCGATGAACACCGGCTGTACGCACGAAAAAGTGTCACGTTCCGCCTGAGCCTGAGGGTGCAAGCGAGAGCGCGGAACAAGCGATAGAAAGGCACGATCGGCCCAAGCGTTGGCTTGGGCCGCCCGTCAGTCATGGTCAATGTTTCTTTATGACGTTATCACGTAAAACTATCGTCCGTAAACCGACTTTAAAGCCAAAGCGATGCCAAGCATGATAAGGCATGGTAGGCTCAGGGTCACTCAACGGACGATGGAGAGAGCTATGCTCGGAGTAGATACTTACCTACCCTGCGAGAAATGAAATGAGGAGATCCGTAGGAGAACCAAAGTCACCGACATAGCTCAGCGAGTCGTGAAGCTGAAGTGAAAATGGGCGGGGCACATAGTTCGAAGAGCTGATGTTCGTTGGGGTCCCAAGGTGCTGGAGTAGCGAACCCGCACCGGGAAGCGCAGTGTTGGCAGATCCCCCACTAGGTGGACCGACGACATCAAACTAGTCGCAGGGAATCGCTGGATTCAGGTGGCGTAAGGCCGAAGCCTGTTTAAGTCTATGCAGGAGACATTTGTCCAGCAGTGGACGTCTATCGGTTGACAAAGAAGAAGAAGCATTACAAGTCTAAGTTCGTATTGGGTTAGCTGAGATCCTTATCGATTTCTGCACGCCATCGTACTGGACCGCTAAATCGCTTGGCGGCATGTCTTTCACAGTAGGGTGATAACTAGCCAAGTCAATGCCTCCCACCAGACCAGAGACGATTGAGAAATAATTTTCCAAATTGCTCCCGCCGCGCTCCAGTTTACTACATGGGCCTCGTTGCATCGGCGGAAAACTACAACCGGCTGCGGGAGTTCGCGCACCACTGGCACAAGAGGCGAAGCGGATCGGAGCGAACAGGGACCACGCAAGGAGCCACAGAGCGACGACGTAAGTCAAGCCTGTGAAGTGACGTCCAGCCCCAGAAGGGGGAGAGTGACAAAAGGGACAAAGGATTGGAGAAAAAAGAACTTGTAGGGAGTCAAGAAGGCGCACCAGGAAACACGCCAAGAGCAAGTACCGGGCGCCCTCCCAGTGCTTCGGCCCATATAACCGCGAGGTTGGAGGGGCCATGGGAGGTGGCGGGTTTGCTCCCGCCGCGCGCCTGCAAGTGAAGAGAAGATACGCAAGATTGACCCGTTCAGCATACAAAACCATTGAAAATTTGGTGGCAGTCAATAGGTGTGACATCTGTTTTCACTGTTTTTAAGGCTCCAGCCCAAAACTTAGGTAATTCCACGCGGACTTAATCGTGAGGCCCTAATTAATTATAATAACAGCAAGTTGCAACACTAGTTACTATCGCAAATAATACTTTTCATCTTAAATAGGTGTTTTGGCGGGGTAGATAAGTTCCCAATGACAGAGGGTCGGAAACAGTGGCTTCCTGCACCGGTCGGCGGGGTGCGGGGTGCGGGGTGCGGCAAGCCCACTTGGCGCCCGCAAACGGTCGTAGCACTAATTTTCCGGTTTTCACCCCGAAAAGGGAAATGCAAAGGCTCGTATAAAATTTGACGACACTGAGCTTATGAGGATGAATATTAACTTTTTGTTGTCACGTCTGAGTGTGTAGGGGGCATCAGATGGCAGGTATTGCATCTGTCATCGGTCATGAACTCATGAGCGGTGGTCCAGCTATTAATTGCGGAAAATCATTGCTACAGTTTCAATCGGTTGATGATGCGGGTTGTTACGTTCCCTCAAATATGGTTGAGCGATATTGAGCGATGGTGAAATTGGCACTTAATTGAGGTCTTGAGGTTTCTTTGGGTCCCTGATTACAAAATGAGTGATAGTGGTTGATTTTTTTAAATAGTCATAGGTTGGTCTACATGGTCTACATAAAAAAAATGCGTTAGTGTCGTGGAACACTCGGCTGGAACGAAGTGCCTTTTAATAACAAATTAATAATAAATATTAATAAAATAAAAAATAATAATTTGAAGTTAAGATTCGAACCCCCGAACCGATACTCCTCCTTCATTTTTCCGCTACGCCATCAAAGCTATAACGAAGAGTGTGTAATAAACGAAGACAACAATAAAGTGTCGTGACGGAAAATTCTTACACTTTTTTCGCCTAGTCTCCGTTCGCCAAACCGTCCGAAAAGGAACTTTGTTCCAATATAAATAGTTTCGAATTTTGAAATAAACGTTTTCTAAAGAGACCGTCACCCGTTTGTTGTAAGCTGTTAAAAAGATTAAAATCGAACGAACAAAAGAGTCGATCAAAGTTTATTCCCATCCAAAAAGGATTTGCTGAGCTCAAAGTTGGTTTATGTGCCGATTTCACCAACGTTGAGTGACGTTTAACTAAGGGAAAAAATTTACGTTCTGACAGTTTTTGTATTGAAAATCTGTCAAAATATCAAATTCACGCTCGTATAAGACTTATTTAACGTTGGTGAAATCGGCCCTTTAACAAATAATACCTTGAGCGTGGATTAATGGTAAAGCCCGAACAGCTGTGGACTGGTCAGTGGTGTATAACAAGTTATACCTGCCTGTCATTGTGTCATGCCTCCGCTTGTCAAAGCTAAGCTACACATCGAACGGCTGGGTACTTAGTTGGGTAGCCTGCGTAGCGTATAGGTACCTAAAATGTTAAGGTAGGTACTTACTTAAAAGACTTCTTAATTTTATTTTAACAATTTGAAAAGATACCTTAACCATATATCTGCTACCTGATCATCATCACCATCATCACCATCAACCCATCAACGGCTCACTACTGAGCGCAGGTCTCCTCTCAGAGAAGGGTTATAGGCCATATTCCACCACGCTGGCCTAATGCAAATTGGCGGGCTTCACACACCTTTGAGAACAGTATGAAGAACTCTCAGGTGTGCAGGTTTTCTCACGATGTTTTCATTCACCGTTGAAGCTTGTGGTATTTAAATATTTTCATAAGTACATAACTTAGAAAAGCCAGAGGTGCGTGCGAACCTGTGACCCCCCCGAATAGGAGACCGCAGTACTAACCACTAGGCTATCACTGCTTCTGCTAATCGTCGAAAATACCTGCCAATGTCGTCGGTCCACCTAGTGCGTAGTCTGTTAACACTTCGCTTTCCGGTGCGGGGTACCATTCCAGCACTTTGGGACCCTAACGACCTAAAGTCTAATTTTCCTTACTTGAGTATTCGAGTAAACAAACACCTCTTGATTTGAATATCACTTATTTACACACCAACCACACATTTTGAACTACGTATAACCACACGAGTAAATATATAACTGTCTAAATCTGTTCATTAAACACATTCGTTACGATTTACACCAAAAATTGCTTCGAATTTACCATTAAAAGATATTTATTTTCTCAAAAACGAAATATTAGCAGAACTAATTTGCACAGATTAGGAGAAAGTGACTTTTCGTAACCCTAGATTGTCTATGAATCGTTGAGGTGGGGACAGGTGAATGAATGACCTTATATGAATGGATTGAATCCATGGAACTAGGAACTACCCATATATAAAGAAATTGATTGATTGATATTTTGTTTTCTTCATAGTTTGGAAATCTAAACAACATCTTTTAGACACTAATTTTATCCAAAGTATTAGTACTACTGATTTTTTTTAAATAATTATTTATATCACAATGTTACCCACAGTAGGGCTAACTTTAACAAATGAAGATTCCTATTTAATATAAAGCTTAAAAATTGTCTAGGTAATTTTAATCCTTTAAATTGCCTAATATCATCTTGGAATACCCAATTGCACAAAACATACAATTGCACACCATACTTACGCAAATTTTTGGCGTCCTAAAAATGACCTCTGTGATACCAATGTTACCCACCTCCCCTGTAGTAGTATTGTCACCTTACTATATTTTCAGACTGCCAGGGATTAGAAAATTGCAATACCCATACCGGTATCGAAACAATACTCTTACCATACGTTATGTATGAATTATTACCGATAGTTTTAAAAAAGCGTTAAAAAGAATCAATCTTTTTAAGGAAATCTTTTACTATCACCCTTATGCCTTTAACGATATCTAGGCGACGTTAAGTGTGTATATAATACAATAAATTTGATGATAACGTTAAAATTATTTTTAACGTTATCATCAACGTTATTTTTAGAATTATAAATACTATAATTGAGTTATATACTGTTGATGTCGAGTTGTTGTTGTCTGTTGATGAAGTCGTTGATGTAATAAATTGCCAAACCTATTCATTGTCTCGTTATCATTCCGCCGTTATTATTTACTAAAGAGAAAAGGTAAATAAAAATACACTACTGTTTTTTTCCAAGAAAATTATTTGTATCACAATGTTACCCACAAATGGGGGATACTTTCGAATAGGACAAAAATCTGACTTGTAGTAAATCTACGTTATTTTTTTCTTGTATATTTATTTATTTTTAATATAATTACGAAAAAGATATTGTTTAGTTACTTTTTACGTCAAAATTGTAGTAATGGTACACACCGTATTTGTAGTAATGATCAGTTGGGATAAAAATCATTCGGTTGTATAATACTTTCACATTCGTTCAATCGCTCATGCGATAACTTCCCAACCCTATAAATTGTCTTTGGTTAACATTCGGCCATTATTGTTTACTCGAATACTCAAGTAAGGAAATCTAGACTGTAGAGGACCCGTCGACATCAGACGAGTTTCAGGGAGCCGTTGGATATAGGTGGCGCAAGACTGAGACCTGTGGACAATCCATGCAAGAGTCCTTTGTCCAGTCTATCAGTTGAAAAAGAATAAGAAGATAATAAACAAGTCGCGTGGTGTCGTGGGACACCTGGATAGGAACGAAGTTATTATTATAAAAATATTAAATTCAAGTTCTATTCGAGGTACTTATAAAGAAAATAATTATTCGGGTATACATTTTTTATCATGATTTTTTAATCGATAAAAATTATAATGACCCCAGGGAAGCCTAAATATCGATTTTATAAAATATTAAAATAATTTTATAAAATAAAATTGCGCGTCCCCGGGTGGGCTCGAACCAGCCGCACGCGAGCCAATTACGCCACGGGAGCGATGCACAACTTATTGAAATTATTATATAAGATATTTTTAGGCCATCAAATATAAGTGTCGCTACAACTTTTGGTCTTTATTTTTAAGACCAAAAGTTGTAACGACACTTTTTCGTCTAGCCCCCTTTCGCAACGCGCGATAAGGAACTTCGTTCCAATAATATAGGTAGGTAAGTAAAATAATTGTGCCACTTTCAAGGTAGGAAACACGAATCGAAAATCGGTAACATTTGCAACGTACCCAAACGTGCCCAAACTTACCTGAAATTCTGAATACGTAAGAACCGTGCTATAAGCATTTCACTCAAACACTATTGTTCACACGTCATTTTCACTTTTCCGTGTGTTAATCTGATCTCCCAGTCTCGACTCACCCCTCGGGGATGCGTCAGATCGTCCCGGGCAGCCGTGGAGGGTGGATGTAATCCACCCGTGCTTGGCATAGCGGCGTCGAGCAGACATCGCGAACTTCTATACGTAGTGCTGGTGGAAATATACGAATTATTGTGAGTATTTTTATCATTTTATCCTAATTAAAAAAAAATTAATTTAATTAAAAATCTATTTTATTTCATCAATAAAATAGTTTTTAAAATTTTCTTTTTAGTTATAAATTCAGTTTTGTATTTTAGGGACATTATATTTTGCGATATTTTTTTTAATGGAAGTTAAGGCAGCGGCCTGTGTAGCGAACATAATTATTATGTCCTAAAATTCTACCTAGCCTGTGCTCATGTCCTCCTGAATTTATTATTTTTTAAATACTTTTTGAATCATTTATAATTACGGGGAAAAAGTATCCTATACTTCCTTGCCCAGATATATCTGAAGCTTTTAGTCTTTCGTTGAAATCGGATGAGAATTGGAGAGTCAGTCAGTCAGCAAAATTAAGCTTTTTTTTTATTACTCATATAAAAAAAATGGCAGTCATAGGGAAAAACTAAGTACCTAAAAAGCGTGACGCGTGACGCGTGACGGTTACGATAACGCGAAATCAATGTTTTTTGCTCACCCAAAAAGTGCTCAATGCGCCTAAAGAAGTTTTCACTTCAATAAAGCTTAATTTTGCTTAATTAAAACAGTAAAATTTAAGATAGTTTAAGATAAGCGAAA
Source organism: Oeneis ivallda (assembly GCA_029955525.1). NCBI lineage: Eukaryota > Metazoa > Arthropoda > Insecta > Lepidoptera > Nymphalidae > Oeneis > Oeneis ivallda. The sequence goes on from JARPMR010000012.1 coordinate 22,467,568, forward strand.
AATTTATACGCTATTAAAAAGTGACTACCATCGAACTAGATATCACGTTCCGGAATAGAAAATAGATGCCATTAAAAAAAGCCGGCCAAGTGCGAGTTGGACTCGCGCACCGAGGGTTCCGTACTCCAAAAGTAAAAGTAAAACGATAATATTATATTAATTTGCTTATTTATCATTAACTTTGTTTGTAGAGGTTTATTGTTAATATAAAAAAAACTATGCTAGTTAGAGCGTTGGTTTTATTTTACCTGTAAAATTTACATAAACTTCTATTGACCATAATTATTTCAGATTTTTCGATTGGTAAACTTCGGAGATAATGGGGGGGGGGGGGGGACGACGACACGGTATTATTTTCGATATTTTGCCCAATTAATCAAAAAATATTATAGATAAAAATAAATAAAAATCTATTTTAGAATGTACAGGTAAAAGGCCTTTCATATGATACCGCACTCGGTATAGTTATTTTACTTTGAAATTTCAAACCCCTGATTTTCGCCCTTTTTTAATAAAACTAAAAATAATTTTCGATTTTTCCTTATTCCAATGATGTTGGGCCACTATTATAAACAACTTTGTCGAATTTCATGTCGATAGCTATAAAAATTACTGAAATAATCGACTGTGACAGACGGACGGACGGACGGACGACCGGAGAAAGTCTCACCATAAGGGTTCCATTTTTACCATTTTGGTACGGAACCCTAAAATACTATCAAAAGCTACCAATAACACCCGAGCAGACATACACAGGAAAGGAAAAATCAAACCAAAACGTATGCAGACCTATACGCCGCGCTGTAATTGTAAACAGAGAGGAAACTAACTCGGAGAATCTACGATACGGCCAGTCGTTCCGCACCATGAAATGGTTTTATAAGCTTTTTTTCCCTAACTTTATTACCTAACTACTGGGTGATTTGTAAGATTTTAGTACGTTTGGTATGTTTCGACAAATATAACAAGTTAGAGTTCTAAGTTTTTTTTAATAAAGCAAATATAGTAGACTCAAATATGGTAGACTCATCGACGATTCAAAAGCACTTGTAAAAACGTTTCTATTCTAATCTATTCTATTCTATAGACTAGCGCTTTACTGCGATGACACCTGATTGTAAGTGAAGATGCAGCCTAATATGGAGCGCGCTTGCCTAGAAAATGCCCTTGATTTGAAAATAGTTTTTCATAACTTTTTCGTCCATATTAATTGACAGATTTACTCTCAGTTAACGTTAATGTTACCTAGAAAAAATACACTATTGCTACAGCTACGACCGCTACGACCAACAAAAAATATACACAAAATACAGTCAAAGCACAAGATTTTAATACTAGAGCCGCCAGTCTTACCCCAAGGTGCTCTAATAGATGTTTAAAATAAAACCTTAAGCTATCATTTTACTAGAGAAATCCTTACAAATATAAATGCGAAAGATTCCACGGCGCGGTTCGCACCCGCCGCGCCCGCAGCGGTTGCGGTACCGCTGTTAACGCGCCCGCCGCGGGCGCAAACCGCGCCGTGGAAATCGCTACTTCATTTTCCATACAAATCTGCATTCTACGGAGGGCCGCGGGCCCGCAACCGCTGCGGGCGCGGGGCGCGAACCGCGCCGTGGAAACTAAGTCTATATGTTTGTTAGTTGGTCCTTCAATCATGCAGCAATGGAGCATGCATGGGTATATTTGAGAGTGACATAGGTCACATAGGAGAGTAAAATAACGGGTTCCCGAGGGATTTTAAACACCTAACTCCACGCAAACGAATTCGGGGGCAAAAGCTAGTAATTTACGATTATAATATTGTGTTTTAGTACGGCACCCCTTGTGGGAGAGTCATCGCACTTGGCTGGTTTTTTATTTGCTCTCCGGGCCCCTAAAAGCACTTGACGTAGAAAGAAAAGTTCTGGGCAGGCTAATGCAAGAGTTTTATGTCCATTTGAACGCACTCCAATATGTCGACGAGTGCCTTTAGGGGAGTCTAGCGGGCTCGGCCCTCAGACGACTCTACGAGTCAATATTCGATGACTCAGTACGTCTCTTAAAACTCCTTCACGCGGAATACAGATTGTGTTTTTCATAACGGTGAAAATAAGCTTTTTTAAACGTAACCTAACCTAAGAAAATATTCTTAGCTTGAAAAAAAAATATCACGTATCTTTATGTCTTGCATTCTCTAATAGGTACATACTCTCATAGATAAATCTGTGATACTGTAGTATACATACACATTACACATAGGTACCTAATGCTCTGCTCCCATAAGCTTTTTTACGGCTGAAATAAATGATCAGGTGCTGTTCGTTGTTTAACACTTGGCAAAGCCGATTGTAATCTCAATATGTGATTATATTATTGACCAGTTTCACTACATATTGTTATATTATACTCTGGATTAAGCTTACTTTTATAGTTATTTATCTGGATCCGGTACCTTCAATTTGTTTAAAGATAGTTTCGACTTGTGTTGCAATACCAAAAACTGCTAGTTCTACTGTCTGTCAAAAATCGTCATGATGTCTCCATACGGCGGGAGACGCTGGGAAAAAAATGTTTCTCCAGAGCATAATTCTCAAAATATCGTGTGACGGCATGACGGCATAGAGAGAGCGTCATACCTTTTGCCGTCACGGCATACAAGTCGGTCTTACTAAGGCGCGGCAATAGGATATGTTTTACATAAAAAAGACATGTAAAAAAAAGAGTTCTCTATCAGTCTAATTTCAGGCAGAAGTGTACTAATATATCTTTGCAGCGATGTAAATTTGTAACAGAAAGAATAAAATATATATATAAGGCATATTAGGTATTGGTTTTAAGTCATGATTGTCCCTTTTAATACTTGTCGCCTTGCATTGGCAAAAGTCACGATGAGAGTTAAATCTCTTGGGTTGTAAAATATCTCGAACGAGCCAGATGCCCTATCATTCAGGTAACTATTGAATGCAGAATTTCCTGTCCATTTAAACGCACTCCAATATTATGACGTCGGAGTCCCTTTAGAGGAGTCTAGTGGTGCCGGGTAATCAGACTACAGGTAGGTACCTACTCCGTGATTTATAATATTCGATGACTCAGCACATTTGTATGGTGTTCAAAAACGCCTTTAAGATTGTAGGAAAGCATTCTTAAGTTACATTATCATACTCTATACCAACTATTCTAAACTATGTTTGAGTTCTGCGTTGCAGCAAAATTATCAGCTTCACGAGGATGTTGTAGACATGCCTCGACCGCAGAAAAAGACATCTTTCCTTCGAGATCATTCATTAATTCATTCATGCATATATCAACCCATAGGCATTTCACTATTCAGCACAATTCTCCTCTCAAACGAGACGGGTTTAGGCTATACTCCACAACGCTGGCCAAGTACGGATTGCCAGACTTCATACACCTTTAAGAGCATTGTAGAGAACTGTCAGGCATGCAGGTTTCTTCACGATAACATCGTGCCTTCACTGTTAAATCAAGTGATATTCTATTGCTTAACTGCAACTTAAAGCAACTTAAAAATGTCTGAGATGAGAGCTTTTCTGGGATCGAACCTCGGACCTCACGAAAAGGCGTCTGAAGACTCAACTATTAAGATATCAGTGATGCAACGAGAAACCAAAGATTGCCAGGACGTTTGTTAAGTGAAACATAAAAAAATCCTAAAGTGTTCACGTTTTGAGGGAATTTTCGTTAGTGTCACAAATAAGATTTATAAGACATAAATTCACAAGTTCCCGAGATAACAGATCTTTCATTTAGCATTTTCCACAAAGCGGTTCGCACTCTTTTCACCGCGCTGTAGAATTTTTCACCCGCCTTTTGAAGAAATTGTAACAATTAGGCGGTGTTTATTTTCATAAATATTTTCCTATTATATTTAAGTATTTTTTATTCTTTTAGACACGCTAAACATTACTAATCGGCATACCTGATCATTGTTGTATTAAACTAGTTTATAAAGTTTCAGAATATTGATTTTGTTAGTAAGCTACTATTACCTACTTACTTCCTTTCACATCATCATCATCATCATCATCATTATCAACCATTAACGTCTCACTACTAAGCACAGGTTTCCTCTCAGAGAAGGGCTATTTATGCCGTAGTCCACCACGCTGGCCCAATGTGAATTGGTACACTTCACACACATTTGAAAAGATTATGGAGAACTCTCAGGTGTGCATGTTTCGTCACGATGTTTTCCTTCATCGTTGAAGCATGTGATATTTAATTTCTTAAACGCACATACCTTCGAAAAGTCAAGAGGTGTGTGCTTGGGTTCGGGTTCGAACCTGCGACCCCCGAATAGGAGACCACAGTCCTAACCACTCGGCTATCACTGCTTCTCACATAAGTAGATGATACTAGTCTAACAGAAAATTGTAAAATAAACTGGACCACAAAGAAAAAGGGTCGGTTAGAAAATTTTCAAAATGAATGATTTCATTTTCATTTATTTTACATTAATTAAATATAAAAAGCTTGAATTCATGTTTTTAGGGTTCCGTACCAAAATGGTAAAAATGGAACCCTTATGGTGAGACTTTCTCCGTCCGTCCGTCTGTCACAGTCGATTATTTCAGTAACTATTAAAGCTATCGACATGAAATTTGGCAAAGTTGTGTATAATAGTGGCCCAACATCATTGGAATAAAGAAAAATCGAAAATTATTGTTAGTTTGATAAAAAAGGGGGAAAAAGGGGGTGGTTTGAAATTTCAAAGTAAGATAACTATACCGAGTGGGGTATCATATGAAAGGCCTTTACACTTGTGCATTCTAAAACAGTTTTTTATTTGTTTCTATATATAATAGTTTTTGAGTAATCGGCCAAAAGTCGAAAAAATACCGTCCCCCCCCCCCCCTTATCTCCGAAGTTTACCAATCGAAAAATCTGAAATAATTATGGTCAATAGAAGTTTATGTATATTTTACAGGAAAAATAAAACCAACGCTCTAACTAGCATAGTTTTTTTATATTAACAATAAACCTCTACAAAGTTAACGATAAATAAGCAAATTAATATAATATTATCGTTTTACTTACGTACGTAAGAGTACGAGTACGGAACCCTCGGTGCGCGAGTCCGACTCGCACTTGGCCGGCTTTTTTTATTTTCATAAGCACATTAAAATATTCTTTAATTTATTCTTTATTTCAGTAAGCTAGGTCAGGTACTGTGGAAGATATTGAAGATTTTCTGACCGACCCTTTTTCTTTGCGGTCCAGTTTATTATCAGCTGCCTACGACATACTAGAGATAAAAGGTAACTCTCAAAGCCTTCAGCTATACCCAGCCATGCAAGAAAATCACGTCGATCCGTTGCTCCGTTGCTGCGTGATTGAAGAACAAACCAACAAACAAACTTTCGCATTTATAATATAAGTAAGGATACCGATCCCCACCTCTTACCTCTAGATACATTAAGCGTAAATTCCCCATCAAACGTTTTAACGAAGTCGTTAAACACGGCCCGATGATTACCGGACTGTATTAATTTCCATTCTCAACAATTCCTGCTGCAAATTGAATCAGAGATGGGATCGCCTTTTTTCCTGAGTTGGCGGCGGACTCTGCGAGGCGGGGGATTACAATTTAATGGGAATCTTGGACTCATTTCTGTGACAGACTCGAGTTGTTAGTTTCCTACAAACCTCTAACAATTTATCTGGGAGTTAATACCTATCACATAATAATATTAAGGGTACAGGACAAGAAACATTTTTTAAATAAAAAAGAATCACATTTGATAAATTATTATTAACGGGCCTTCCATATTATAACATATTCAAAACAACCAAAACGGGGTGTGATAAATCGCCTTATATTGATCAAAAACGGGGCACTAAAGTATTAAACATTTTACTGGTATTTGTTTCAAATTATCCTACTTAATTGTTGTCTATGAGCCTCTTCTTGTCCTGTACTCTTCATATGCTATGGAAGGGACACTTGCACGAAATCGCTTAGGTTCAATATTTCTGAAACGTACTGTGTGGTTATACCGAGTTTTAATTCGTTTGATCGTTATAGTTAACTATGATGTTAGCATCAAAGTAAAATGAACCATAATATGATTTTAATTTGGAGCTTTTTTGTTACGTAAATGTATGTATGTAACTCAATACTGTTATGGTTTGGTTTACTTTGATGGCAATATCATAGTTTACTATTCACAGTTAACTATCCAATCTTGTATTAACCCTACTGTTAAGGTCTGGAACGCCCTTTCGGCGTCTGTGTTTTCGGAAGAAGGTACCTCGAAAGAAAGTATCAAAAACACGGATGCTGGAATAGCGTTTTACACCTAAATATGAGTAGCTTAATATTCCATACCTAAAGGATTTTACAACCACTGTTATAAATATTGGATTTACTTCCACTGACCTACATAAAAATATAATAAAGACATTCTAAATTACAGTTTCTAAGTGGATTTACTGAACTGCATGAAATACTAGGTCAAATACTGTCTAGTTGAAAAGAGAATTCGTTTACGCGTCGTTACAAGGATCAGGCAGTTAGTGTCAATTTAGCAAATGGCTGATGAATTCAAGTTTGTTAAATGTCACAGAATGTTAAATTGCAATAAAGCACTTTGACCGCGACTTCGTTCGCGTTGAGTTGGGTTTTTTAAATTCCGGGAGAACCCTCCGTTTTTTCCGGGATAAAAGGTAGCCTTTCACTCTGCAAGTCCACAACTATGCAACATGCACAAAATCACGTCGATTGATCGTCGTTGCTTTGAAAGAAAGCATGACGTTAATGTTACGTAGCTATTGGACGTGCGTCTGCGCCTTGACATCTTGTAACAATTACAAAGCGTAAGCTCTTCAAAAGTAATTAATTAAACAATTACAAAACGTAAGCTCTTCGAAAGTACTTAATTTCTATATTATTTTGCTAATCAGTATTTCATTATTAAAGTATCATAACTATGTAAATTCATATTAATGAAATTTACATCTTGTTTTATACTTTTTTGCATCCAAGTAGTCGGGTTTTTTGTGTTTTTTTTAATTACTTTTTTATTAAATTACAAAGTCAAAAGGTCTTTACACTTTGAATTTGGCAAAAAGAGTCGGTAACTGAATAAAAAATTGGAATGTGAAAAAATGTAGATTTTTTTCACTAAACGAAGACAATTTGTTAAACAAGGCGCTGAAAATTAATGTGGCATTCAAAAGCGGGCTTAAAATAAACTGAAGATTATTTTTTGTTCTAAGGGCGGCCGCATCTCGTATCTGTGCTAGCGTTCCAATATTCGACACTATTTAGTATACAGTTTTTTCAATTCACGAAGGCGAGTGAGCTTTACCTGTGGTTACTTCGTGTACATGCACATTGCATAAGTGTGCGTCAAGTGTGCCTGTCAAAGCCTAGGTGGGAGCGGGCAGGCGCGAGCATTGCGCTCGCTCACACTTATACAGATACGACACACACACAACCATAAGTTAGTCGCCCTCGTGAATTGCAAGAACTATAGCTGACTACGGCTAAGCCAAAGGAAAGGTTATGTATATAGGTATGTTTGTATTTACGTATTTTACACCGTAGCACTTGTTCAACTACTGAGCCGATTTCGACGAATGAGATGTCAACCGACTAAGCCAAAAAGAAAGATTCCGTATGTATGTTTGTATTTACGTACGTACGTAGCGTTTAAACTACTGAGCTAACATCAATGAATGAGGTGTCAAACGATTTGTTATTTTGATCCGGGTGATAAAGGCTGTATTTTATACTTACAAAAATTACATAATATCCCCATTTCACGAACATCGTAAGTTGACACATTTTCAGAGCAAAATCCGCACTATAAAAGTGTCTGACCCCATGAGAGCGAAACAGAAAAAATATATGCGCTAAGTCAAATTATAAGTCATCGGGCCAAGTTTGGCCGGTCCATAAACTCGAACAAAAATTAACTGCACGTGCGGCCAGCCTTACTCTAAATTCGAGAAGACTCACTCAATAAAGAGTGCTCGATCCGAAATTGAGTGTTGTTCTGTAAGCGAGGTCGTGGAAGGTTTATGTAGGTTCTTTTAGAGATTTCACTTTTTTTAAAGCGTTGATGTAATTGGATTTCAGGAGTGATTTATATTTTACTAGCTTATGCCCCGCGACTTCGTCTGCCTGGAATCAGGTTTTCGGGTGGAATTTTCAAAAACTGACTTCTTTATTTTGAATAGAAAGGCAAAATACCAAGTTTCGTGCATATGCATATAATTATGTATCTTGAAAAATAACGGACTTTCATACAAATATTCATTCCCTATTTGTCGCTTTTGAGGGCACAAGTTTTAAAAATCGGCCAAGTGCGAGCCGGGCCTCGCTCTTTTAGGGTTCCGTTAAAAAAAATTAAATTAAAATATTTTCATGTACCCATGGAAATATTTTAATTTAATTTTTTTAATTTAATTTAATTTTTATTATTTGTTGTTATAGCGGCAATAGAAATACATAATATGTGAAAATTTCATCTGTCTATCTATTACGGTTTACGAGATACAGCCCGCTGACAGACGGACGGACGGACGGACGGACAGCGTAGGCTTAGTAATAGGGTCCCGTTGGTACCCTTTGGGTACGGAACCCTAAAAACTGTGAAACACGTATTTCTTCATTTTTAATTTAAAAATGATGGACTTTCATACAAACATTTACCTTGTATTTAACCCCCTTGGGAGTGGAATTTCAAAAAATCCTTTCTTATTATGTGGCATAAAAGGAACCTATAGACAAAATTTAAAGTTTCTAACTATAGTGATTTAAGCTGTGCGTTGATAGATCAGTCAGTCAGTTTTGTTTTTATCAGATTGTGCCGATCATAATTCATATACGATTTCAAATACAGTTTAGTGTAGTTTAAACTTTAACCCTTAAATGAAAAAATGGTCTATCGGAGTGGAGTAATGTCCACTAATAGCAGGTCCGGGGCAGGCTAGGCGTAGTTGCAGCCAAATTAATGGCACGTCACTAGCTCTGCGTTGCTGGGGCACAGTTATAGCTCACGAGCTCCTTACGGCACAAGGGATAAGCGATATCAATTATTCCATCATCATCATTAGCAACCCATCAACGGTTCACTACTGAGCGCAGGTCTCTTCTCAGAGAAGGGTTATAGGCCATAGTCCACCACGCTGGCCCAATGCGGATTGGTGGACTTCACACACCTTCGAGAACATTATGGAGAACTCTCAGGTGTGCAGGTTTCCTCACGATGTTTTCCTTCACCGTTAAAGCATGTGATATTTAATTGCTTAAACGCACTTAACTTCGAAAAGTCAGAGGTCCCGTCACCCGGGATCGAACCTGCGACCCCCCGAATAGGAGACCACAGTCGTAACCACTAGGCTATCACTGTTCCTATCAATTATTATTAACAAGAAAAAAGTTTAAAAACTCTATCCTAACTGCGGAAAATTGGATTTAACATCATACCATACATAGATTTTGTACGTATTACAAGTGTAAATTGAAAATTTAAATCACCCCGGACATGTGAATGTGAATCTACGGCCGGACTACTGTACTAAACTGTTACCCACTTTTCTGCTCCATCATCAGATACTTCTCCTCGATCCTCGATCCTCTATCGTCTGTCTAGCACCTACTCATTGAGACCATTCTAATGAACCCAAACACACTATATCTGCTGTGAGTTGATGAAGAATTGGGTATCCCGCAAACTAAATAGATACTAGCACCAGGTCAACGTGACCGTATTGCAAGATCATAACCTGCTTGGGTACCTACTCATTGAAACTAATCTATTGAACCTAAATACGATATGTCTGCTGTGAGTTTTCGAAGAGTCGGGTTCTCTGGAGACCATTCTGGTTGTAGCATCAGGTCGAAGTAATCAATTAATTGTCATTTAACAATTACACTGGCACGTGTGAAGCACTTAATCGAGTAATCATACGCAAAAAATGCCTTACTTACATTATTTTGGAAAAGAACTGATACTCTTACACTACTAGACCGATATTAACCAAACATAGCTAAGAACCACCGCAAGGAAACTGGCTTTCAAATGAAAAAACCCGCATCGAAATCGGACAATCCGTTTGAGAGCTACGATGCCACAGACAGATACACACACACACACACAGACAGACATCGACGATAAAATTATAACACCCCTCTTTTTGCGTCGCGGGTTAAAAAGACCCGATTGTGAAAAATATCACCTGTAAAACACAAATAGATTCGATAGTTTTGCAATCGTTCTAACGTTGATTTGAAACCCTCTCGAAATGATTGTTACAGTGCAGCAGCGTGACAGTCGCGATCACTTCGGATTTGCTGATCTTGTCTCACTATTGGCTAAAATGCGTCGTTGCAGCACAGCGTTATTAATTCAGCCAATCACCGCGCTTGAAACTGTAGCAATGACTGATGCAGCTTTTCCTTAGGGAATAAGCAAAGAGAATGTAATCACTACGTTTCACTACGTTTTAAGAGTCGGGACTCCCATACAAAGAAATGAACGTGCGCTAGCGAACAGCACCAACATTAAAAAAACTAATTTTCTTTCAACTCTCAAGGACTGGAGGCGAACTCGGTAGGTGCGACAGAGAAAAACACTTTAGAGTAAGACAAATAAATAGAGCCGCCATTAAAATTAGCGCACGTGTCATACAAAAAAAATTCTTTTCGAAGTTGCGCCAGCCTGGGAATAAGTGTAGTAACGGAACTTTACATTGTCATGCACTGACATTGACATATTATTATAAGCTTTCAATACCTATGAGTAGTGACTCTCGATTTAACATAAACTCGAAGCTTGACGTGCACCTATTAACTATTAAGTACTAATTACTTTGAGTATATAACCAATTATATACTCAAAGACTAATTACTAATATCGTGATATAAAGTGAATCAAGATTAAAATAAAACCCATAGCGAAGACCAAAACAATCTTGTATTAAAAATACTACAATAAGATTTGAATAAAATTGATACTCGCTTCGCTCATATCGCTTGTACCACACGCCGTTCAAAGGGTGGGCAGTGAAATATTATTGGAATTCCTCTATCCCAGATAATCCGGGCCCAGTTTGTCGCGATCGAGTCTGACAAATTCCGACCTTTATCCAACTCATCTGTTAGTGTAATAATGGATTGCGAATGTTATTTTGCTTCTTATTCGAATCATTTTTGTTAACCCCCGACGGAAAAGAAGGGTTCTCTGTGTGTATAAGTTTGAGAAATATGCAGGTTTTTCTCGTGAATATTATAAATGCGAAAGTTTGTGAGGATGGATGGGTGGAGTGGATGGATGTTCGTTACTCCTTCAGGCTTCAAGCCATTACGAATGAACTTTTGGCTGGGAAAACAAACAAACAAAAACTTTAAACATTTCTGTGGTGGTGTCGTGTGATGTGGGTTGTTACGTTCCCTCAAAATATGGTTGAACGAAGCAATGGCTCGATCATGCGTCTTGCTCGTGAACGGGTGCCACCAGCGGGAACGGGGCTACTTTCTGTCTGCCCGTCTTTACATGTGTTGAATTATAATTAGGTATGGTTGTACTTGTTTTAAAAAAGCAACCGCCGAGTTTTTTGCTGGTTCTTTTCGGCAGGAAGGGCATTCCGAACCAGTGGTAGACTCATCGATGATTCAAAAGCCCTTGTAAAAAAGTTTATTTGAATAAAAAACATTTCTATTCTATTCTATTCTATTTTAATGGAAAAAGCTCATACCCTGGATTAACACATATTGAAGAGATCCCGGGAATTAAAAACCTTAATCCACGCGGACGAAGTCGTGGGTATCATCTAATTTTCTTATAAAAAAAGATCGGCGGAGAGAAAAAAAACGTCTATAAATATTAAGCATATTATAGAGAGAGCAGGTGGGTGGGTAGGTAGGTATTGTGGTACACACTCCACGTATGAACAATTCTTTTGTTGGCTTTCTTTTTGTGCAAGATGAATGGCATACCTCTTCGCCGGCCTACTTTTCAGCCGATAGTGCCATTTTGTCTTACCTTTGCTCTGCTAAGACTTTTAAAAATTCAATTTTCACTGCATAGGTGAATCTTAACGTTCGTGACCAGAAAACCTTCAGGTATTCAGTTTGAATAAACTTTAAAGACCACAAATTACCTACCCCTTTTATACCACAAATATAAATTACGTGTCACGATGTTTGTCCGCGATGGACTCCTAAACTACTTAACCGATTTTTATCAAACCTTCGTAACTATCTGTAATTTGGTCCAACTTAAAAGATAGGATAGTTTTTTTGGATTGGGATAGTTTATTTGTTTTATTTATATAGATAAGTTGGCGGTACGAAGTTCGCTGGGTCAGCTAGTATATCTATAGATATATATTGTGGTATATTATAATTAGGGTTTCGTACCCAAAGCTGAAAAATTATTATTAATAAGTAGCTACCTACCGTATTACTCAGATTCTGCCGTCTGTCCGTATGTCACTGGATTCTACATAATATTTAGTCGTTATAGTTTTTTTTTCACAGAAAACTCGTGCTTCTATTGCCTTTATTATCGTATAATATATTGTAAGAGGAGGGTAGTTTTTAATATTGGCCAGGGTTCAAAGAGAATGTAACCACACGTGATTGAAGGGCAAACCAACAAACAAACACACTTTCGCATTTATATTATCAGTAATGCTTTATTATACCACTCATAGACCACGAACACTATTTATAATTGTCAAATTTTTTACCATACATAACCAAAGACAAAATTACGTTTAGCTTTCATTTACGTTTTGTTATTCCACTGTCACGTATATTTGCGTTTTGTTATTCCATGTCAGATGCGTTTTTCTTATACCACGTTTTATAGTAACATGACGGCAACGCGGTCGAACGGGATAAAAAGTATCCTATGTCCGTCTCCTGGTTCTAAGCTACCTCTCCACCAATTTTCAGCCAAATTGGTTCATCCGTTCTTGAGTTATAAATAGTGTAACTAACACCACTTTCTTTTATATATATAGATAGCAGAAAAATATCTCCTTATTTCAATTGTCTGGTGGAACGCTTTGGCCGCAAAGCAATTTAGCGTTCCAGTACGATTGCGTGTTACCGTGATACAGATTAGCGGTACCTATGGGCTAAAACACTGACATACTCCTTCCAAGTTAACCCGCTACAATCTTAGACTGCGTCGTCACTGACCATCAGGTTAGAGCAGTCATGGGCTATCTTGTTATCGAATAAAAAATAACCGGCCAAGTGCGAGTCGGACTCTTGCAACGAGTGTTCCGTACTCTAGACGTAAAAGTAAAACGATAATATTATATTAATTTGATTATTAATCGTTAACTTTGTTTGTAGAGGTTTATTGTTAATATAAAAAAAAACTATGCTAGTTAGAGCGTTGGTTTTATTTTTCCTGTAAAATATACATAAACCTCTATTGACCATAATTATTTCTGATTTTTCGATTGGTAAACTTCGGAGATAAGGGGGGGGGGGGGGCACGGTATTTTTTTCGACATCTTGCCCGATTAATTAAAAATATTATATTTAAAAATAAATTAAAATCTGTTTTAGAATGTACAGGTAAAGCCCTTTCATATGATACCCCACTCGGTATAGTTATCTTACTTTGAAATTTCAAACTCCCGATTTTGATTTTTTTAATTAAACTAAAAATAATTTTTGATTTTTTTTATTCCAATGTTGTTAGGACACTATTATACACAACTATTCCAAATTTCATGTCGATAGCTTTAATAGTTACTTAAATAATCGACTGTGACAGACGGACGGACGGACGGACGGACGGACGGAGAAAGTCTCATCATAAGGGTTCCATTTTTACCATTTTGGTACGGAACCCTAAAAACTAGTACCTACTTAGTACATAATACTTATGTAACCACAATTTTACTGAGGAGGGTAGGACGATAATTATTTATGCGAAAAAGCCAAGATGGAAGGAAGTAATTCAATTAAATGTGCCTGCAAGCCTGCATTATATCCAGGGGGATTATAATAAATAAATCCATAATGCGATTAGCTTTACGAGCAGGTAGGTATTGTATTAGCTAGCTACAAACTCGGATACCTTAATCGGTCTTTTGTATAGCTTATATTGTATTATGAAGCTAAGCTTACTTAGAAGAAATGGCTGTCGCAGCGACTATCAGTATTTTTCTTACGGACTAAGAATTCTGAATAGAATAGACGTCGTATTTGACATATGTATGTATCATGTATGTCCGACTATATACGTAAATAATATACATCAGTCGCTTTATCCTAGCCTACTTCCTATATAATATTAGTATATTGGAACGAAGTTCCTTATCGCGCGTTGCGAAAGGAGGCTAGACGGAAATTAAGACCAAAAGTTGTAACGACACTTTCGACACTTTTTGATGGTCTAAAAAATATCTTCCTACTAATATTATAAATGCGAAAGTTTGTGAGGATGGATGTATGGATGGATGGATGGATGGATGTTTGTTACTCTTTAACGCCACAACAAATGAACCAATTTGCCTGAAATTTGGAATGGAGATAGCTAAGCTCATAGGCTACACATTTTATCCCGGAAAATTGAAGAGTTCCCGCAGAAATTTAAAAACCTCTAATCCACGCGGACGAAGTCGCGGGCATCATCTAGTATTTTAAAATATCGATATTTAGGCTTCCCTGGGGTCATTTTGATTTTTATCGATGAAAAATCATGATAAAAAATGTATACCCGAATAATTATTTTCTTTTTACCTCGAATAGAACTTGAAATTAATATATTATATCTATATATATAAAAGAAAGTGGTGTTAGTTACACTGTTATAAATGCGTTTGTGAGGATGTATGGATGGATTGATAGATGTTTGTTACTCATTCACGCCACAACCAATAAACCGATTTGGCTGAAATCTGGAATGAAGATAGATTATTCCCAGGATTAACACATAGGCTATATTTTATCCCTGAAAATAAATGAGTTCTCGAGGGAATGAAAAACCTTAATACAAGCGTTTTATAATCAAGTTTTTCAGTCTTATTTGGGTGCTGAAAATGTGTCTAGAGATTTTAGTTGAATTGAGACATACATACCAAATTATATAACCGATATACATACCTTTCTTTACATTATGCTTCATTCAGAATAACTGCATACTTACTTGTGATTTGTGAACCAAAGGCTGTTTTGAATCATCCTACTAAGACGTGTGGTGCCAAACACTAACCTAACCTTTGTAACCTTTGTATTGTGTATTCATACTAATATTATAAATGCGAAAGTGTGTTTGTTTGTCCATCAATCACGCAGCAACAGAGAAGCAGATTGACGTGATTTTTTGCATGGGTTTAGTTGAAGACCTGTATACTACATAGGCTACTTTATAATCCCGGAAAATCATAGAGTTTAGTAGAGATTTTTAAAACTAAATCCATGCGGGCGAAGTCGCGGGCATCAGCTAATATTATCACAAAAGTGTTATCAAACTTTATTAGCAGACTTTTACACAAACACATTTGTATAAAATATAAAATAGACCAAACTGCATACAATACCGCGCATTATCTTTTGCTTTGTTAAACAAGACTAATTTTTCCCATATATGTAGTAAATCTTTTTTAAAAAAGCAAATATTCTTTGAAAACACAAAATCCAGGAAAAAAAATGCATTGCATGTGCTTCTTTTGCGCTCTTGTTAATGCAGCCATTATAGATCACCTTCATCGCAAGTGAAAAGGGAATATTAATTATGCAAATTATGATGCAGGATGAAGCGCATTTTTAATTACTCAACTATTAAAAGTTAAACCTTTGTTCCTGTAGGATATAAAAATACAGCTTCTATTCTCCAACAAGAGGATAATTCTACAAAACTGTGAAACTTTTAAAAGGAGTTCGTCTTCATTATTTTCTTCGATCAACTCCCGGTTCTTGGATTAAAACTTTACGACACAAAAATGCAATTTCTTGAACCGATAATAATTTTACTATTGTAGATCTACTTAAACTTCTAGCTGAAGACGCACTTAGCCTTAACAAGTAGTTAAAGCATGAAAATTAAAACACCCCAGACATGTGAATCTAATCTATAGCCAAACTATATGTACGATAATTGACATCCTGTTACCCAGTTTTGTATTCCATCATCAGATCCTCCTCCTCGATTCTCGATCATCATCTATGTATCATTGAGACCATCCACATTAGCCCAAATACACTATATTTGCTTTAAGTTGCTGAAGAATTGGGTATTTCGCAGACGATCTTTGTAGTTAACATGCCTTTATAGAATCTGAAGTAACAGAACTCCACAAATAAATCGCACCAATGAAAGTTCAAGACCATTTAATCAAGTAAGCTTGATACTGATGATCTTCAAACGCCTGAGCAGATCTACATAATTAAAACTTAAAAAAAACTTAAGATCTTACAAAAGTAGTGAAACAATGAAGAAAGAAAATTACATAAAATCAATACTATTTACTAATATTTATTATAAACGTGAAAGTATGTTTGTTTGTTGGTTTGTCCTCCAATCACGCTGCAACACAACAGAGCAGCGGATCGACGTGATTTTTTGTATGGGTATTTGAGGACCTCGAGAGTGACATAGATTATTCAGTTTACTTTGTATTCTAAAATCTAAACTAAATCTACGCGGACGAAGTCGCAGGCATCAGCTAGTACTTAATATATTTCTTGCTACTGCACTTAAAAATGAGATTCTTATTTGGAAAACACAACATTCATAAATTAGGCAAGGAAAGAGGCAATTTCGCAAGTTTGTTTGGATGGGACCTGCTGTTGAAAATAATAATCTAACAAATACGACGGACGTAGCTCCTTCAGATACTAAAAAAATATTTTATACTAACTTTTACATCCGACTTCGTACACGTAGGTTTTTCAAATGTAAAAAGTAAGTAAAAGATTTAGTAAGGTTTTCAAAATCCATTCGGAATTAATATTTGGTTTTCTAGGATACCCTTGTTAAAAATCACCTCGATCCATATCTCTGTAGTAGCGTGATTGAAGGACCAACCAACAAACCAAAAACAAACAACCTTTTGCATTTATATGGTAAGAAAGATAGGATGATTAAAAATATTTTTATTAGATAGCTATTATTTTGTCCACGCGTTTTTTACGAAAAGAAAAATTCGGCCGTTCAAGTATGTAAATGCATAGCATGCACAATAGCCTTTAAAAGGCTATTTTGAGGTTTCCTACGTTTCGAATAGGTATTTTTTTTCGTTTACATTTTGAACTGCAGGTATACAGCATTGAGCATAAGTATGGAGAGTGACATAGACTATAAAGGCTGCTTTTATCCCGTTTACTTTGTATTCTAAACTAAATCTACGCGGACGAAGTCGCAGGCATCAGCTAGTACTTATTATATTTCTTGCTATACTTATTATATTTGGTTTTCTAGGATAAAATTAGCTTGTTACTCACCAGGCCCTCAACTATACCCTTGTTAAAAATCACCTCGATCCATATCTCTGTAGTAGTAGCTCTGTGATTGAAGGACCAACCAACAACCCAAAAAACAAACAACCTTTTGCATATATATATATGTAGTAAGAAAGATAGGATGATTAAAAAGATTTTTATTAGATAGCTAATAACTTGTCCATGCGTTTTTTACAAAGTGACAAATTCGGCCGTTCAGGGATGTAAATTGTAAATGTTATATAGCATGCACTATTGTGCAAGCCTTTACAAGGCTATTTTGAGGTTTCCTACGTTTCGAACGGGTAATTTTTTTTCGTTTACATTTTGAACTGCAGGTATACAGCATTGAGCATAAGTATGAAGTAGGGTCGGTAACACAAAAACCGTTAATTTGTCAACTTTGCCTTCACAACAGTCGCGAGCAGTACCGCACGCGAAATATCATCAATGTGGAAATTTTTAATTACTACCTACGAGTTACTACGATTAACCCACCTGCAACTCCAAGTGTCAGTTAAGGCTGGGTACGCAGTCCGGTTGCGATCCGGTAGGGTGTCATGTTAAAACCGTAATAATTATAACAATTTTCTTCTTCTTTACCAACCAATAGACGTCCACAGCTGGACAGAGGTCTCTTGCATTTCACAGGTTCGGTCTTGCGCCGCTTGAATCCAGCGGCTCCCTGTGACTCTGATGTCGTCGGTCCACCTAGTGGGGGGTCTACCAACACTGCGCTTTCGGTGTGGGGTCATCACTCCAGCTTGGGACCCCAACAAGCACCAGCTTTTTCGAACTATGTTATGTCGAATGTTCTATCATTAATTAATTACTAGCTGATAGCCGACGCTCGCGACTTGGTCCGCGTGGATTTAGATTTTAAAATCCCTCGGGAACTCTTTGATTTTCCGGGATGAAAAGTAACCTATGTCACTCTTCAGGTCCCCAACTATACCCATGCAAAAAATCACGTTGATCCGGAGCTCTTTTGCGATGTAACTCGTTTGATAACATCGGTCCACTTGGGGGGTCTGCCAACACTGCAATCAATTATAACAATACTTAATAATGTTATATATAATTTTCGTAAGGTGTGGTGTGCCATGGTTACCCAGGGGCCATGGGTGTTTACGAGGTCTACACCAGAAAGTAATTATGTGGCCATCTTAAAACTCTACAATTGGCTGGTAAGTTGGTAACAATTTTATGGGTTAACCCATTTCCTATGTATTAGGTATACATAGGAAATGGGTTAACTTGTGAGAAAATTTCCTAAAAATAATTTCAAATAGTTACATTCTATCCTTTCTGGTACCTTATATTTATAGCTCTGTTAGGCATATCTGATTTGAGGTTAACCCTCGATGATAATTATAAAGAACTTATTTTTTATTATACTTATACTTTATTTGCAACTTTTTTGAAGTCTATATGATTTATTGTAAAGGATCCCAACCAGATTTGATCCATAGTTTAGTTAAGCCAAAATCGGACAGGATTGCACCCGGATTCTCCTCTTCCGGTTTGTATGTTCTGAACATTATCAAACGCGTAATGCGTAGGTAGGTATAGAAACAGGCGGTTCGTATAGAACAGGGTATGATAGTATGTGTCTGCACTTGACATGGCTATTCTGTATTCACTAACATGTAATGTGCCCAAACAATGGCGCGTTATTGGATGTCGATGTCCATATGTTGGAATAATTGCTTAGCCAGTATGAAAATTGCATGAATTTAGCTTACAGTCTATCTATCTATCTAATCTAATATCTTCAAACGAGCAATTCTTGTATATATATAAATATCCTACTAATATATAAATGGGAAAGTTTGTGAGGATGTATGGATGTTTGGATGGATGGATGGATGTTTGTTATTCTTTAACGCGACAACGAATGAACCGATTTTGCTGAAATTTGGCACAGACATAGATTATAGTCTGGAATAGCACATAGGCTACTTTTTATCCTGGAAAAGCAAACAGTTCTTGCGGGATAGCATCGCTAATTTTTACGCATTTGTCCTTCAAAATACGCGCAATGGAGTATTAGATTGACGTGATTTTTTGCACAGGTGAAGTTAAGGGCCTGAAAATTAACAAAGGCTACTTTTTATCCCGGGAAAACAAACGGTTCCTGTGGGATATTAGTATGCTACTTTTCACATATTTATCTTTTAATTACGCGGCATTTATGTATGTATGTATGTATGTATGTATGTATGTATGTATGTATGTATGTATGTATGTATGTATGTATGTATGTATGTATGTATGTATGTATGTATGTATGTATGTAAGTATGTATGAATGTATGTATGTATGTATGTATGTATGTATATTCCTACTACCTATCCGACTACCCTACTTCCTCCTACTTATCCTGCTAATATTATAAATGCGAAAGTTTGTGAGGATGTATGGATGTTTGGATGGATGGATGGATGGATGGATGGATGTTTGTTACTCTTTAACGCGACAACGAATGAACCGATTTTGCTGAAAATTGGCACAGACATAGATTATAGTCTGGAATAGCACATAGGCTACTTTTTATCCCGGAAAAGCAAACAGTTCCTGCGGGATAGCATCGCTATTTTTTACGCATTTGTCCTTCAAAATACGCGCAATGGAGTTTTAGATTGACGTGATTTTTTTGCACAGGTAAAGTTAAGGGCCTGAAAAATGACACAGGCTACTTTTTATCCCGGGAAAACAAACGGTTCCTGCAGGATATTAGTATACTACTTTTCACACATTTATCTTTCAATTATGCGCCAACGGAGTTACAGATTGACGTGGTTTTTTGGAGAGGCATAGTTGGTGACTTGAAAAGTGACAAAGGCTACTTTTTATCCTGGGAAAGCAAACAATTCCCGCGGGATATTCGCATGCTACTTTTCACATATTAATCCTTCAATTATGCGCCAACGAAGTTACAGATTGACGTGGTTTTTTTGATAGGCATAGTTGAGGACCTGAAAAGTGACAACAGCTACTTTTTATTCCGGGAAAACAAACAGTTCCCGCGGGATATTCGTATGCTACTTTTCACATATTTATCCTTAAATCATGCGCCAATATGCATGCATGCATACATGTATGTATGTATGTATGTATGTATGTATGTATGTATGTATGTATGTATGTATGTATGTATGTATGTATGTATGTATGTATGTGTGTATGTATATATGCATGTATTAATGTATGTTGATTATTAATGTGAACTAATAATATTATTAATACGATACATACGATATATTTTTTCTCCGTTACATTTTCGCCGAAATAATTATTATACAACCGATCTCAATAGAATTTTAGATTTAATTTAATAAATTTACCAAACTAAAAACTAATTAGAAGAACCAAAACCTAATTAGAAGAAGCAGACACCATGAAGAAAATTAAAATAGCCCGAGAAATATAACTGACACAAGCTGTCAATAGATGCCATATAATGAATACAAAAGAAATTAATAATATAGAATGCTGACACGATCCAGGGCACGGAACGCACAAACACCATCCCCGGACTCGTCACTCAACCCCGCCTCGCAGCCACCCGGGACCACGCCCAATGCTGCAGTTGCGTCGAGTTCGAGCGACGAGTTTTTCTCACCGCCGACGTCGCCACCACCAGTACATCGTCGTGGGAGAGGCCGGCCGCCGACTTGCTTGGGATCCCGAGGCCCACCGGCTTCTGATAGGGTCCCCGCTTCCGGCGGTAGTGTGTCGCGCATGAGATGGACAACATCCATCAATGAAAATGTCATGCGCGCATACTTAGGGGCTACTGAGGGTGGAACCAACATGACCGCGTACCGTGCTAGGATGCATGCTTTGTTTCAGGTCCTTGAACCAGCTCTCAATGTGTCGGCTCAGCGACTGTCGGACCAGGTGCGGGTTATTCAGCGTAATCACATGCTGGACAACGCCGTGCTTGATCGGCTTCGCTCTGAACTGCAATGTAACCGCGCTACCCCCTCCTCACCGCAAGCTCCAGCACAATCGCAAACTGCTCATGCGATTTCGCTGCAGCCCACTCAGGCTGGTGAGGGACAGGATAGCGGGGCTGCACATGTAAGTACCCAGTGTAGTGAACAATTGAGGAGTGCTTTGGAGAGTGCTATTCGGGAATATAGATCTTCACCACCCGAGTTTAGACCGCGGTTACCTCGGTTGCCCATGAAAAATAAGAACAAAGCGCTAATGGGTGCCCTGGATTCGCTGCTGCCGAGTTATTTTGACAGCAGCGAAGACCTTTCCGACACACATTCGATTCTGTACTGCGCGGCTGTTGCGGCATGTCGTGTTGCTAATGTAAAGTTTATTAATAATGATACAGCAACACGACCGAAGCCTGCCGCACCAGCCTGGCAGTGCAGGATCGAACGTCGTATTGATGGGGCTAGGGCACTCATTGGAAAACTACTCTGCTTCAGGGAGGGCAACACTCGCCCTAGAGTCATGCGCTTTGTGAGGCGCGCTTTCTTAGGGACTGATATCAGCCCTCAAGATTATATGGCGCGCGTCACTGAGCGCATTGACTTCCTGAAACAGAAGGTCTCGGCATGGGCTAGCCGTATTCGCAGGTACAAGTGCCGGGTCGAGAGATATACCCTGAATCGCACTTTCCAAAGCGATCAAAGGCGGGTATACCGAGGTTGGGAACACCCTGACCAAGGTGTCACCGATGCGCGCCTACCGGATGATGAAGCCATGACATCATTCTGGCGCAACATCTGGTCGGCGCCTGTCGCTCACACTGAGGGTGATTGGACGTGGGATGTAGAAAGAGCGTGCGATCAAATTCCAGAAATGGACCTAGTTACTATAACCCCTGAAGACGTGGCCACTGCAGCCCGTCACCTGCCCAATTGGAAATCCCCTGGGCCGGACGGGCTGCACAACTTTTGGATAAAGTGGCTACGCAGCTCGCACGCTCGTTTGGCATCCCAATTCCAATCATCTCTAGAGTCAGAGTCGCTACCCCAGTTTCTGACAACAGGTATTACCCTCCTGCTCCATAAATCAGGTAGTACCACGGAGCCCAAAAATTATAGGCCGATTACGTGCCTACCAACATTGTATAAACTTCTTACATCCATTCTGAGAACGAAAATTAACGATCACATCGATACAAAATCCATCATGTCTAATTCTCAGAACGGATGTAGGAATGGCTCCCGTGGTACTAAGGAGCTTCTCCTCATTGATATGGCCATTTGTCAACAGGTTCGGCGCTCCCGAAAGGATCTGTCGACATGTTGGATAGACTATAAGAAGGCCTACGACTCTGTGCCCCATACATGGCTCATGAAGGTGCTGGAACTGTACAAAGTAAACACAGTACTACGCGCCTTCCTACAGACGTGTATGGGGCAGTGGAGGACGGTCCTTCACTATCCAGGGTGTCGTCGGACCCTGGGGAGCGCGGAGCCTATAAGGATTGAGCGAGGCATATTCCAGGGCGATAGCCTCAGTCCTTTGTGGTTTTGCCTGGCTCTGAATCCTCTGAGTACTCTCTTGGAGAATTCAGGGCTAGGTTACCGGTTGAGGAGAGGTGGTCAGGTTATATCACACCTCCTTTACATGGATGACCTAAAACTCATTGCCCCCAACAAATCACATCTACTAGAGTTACTAAAGGTAACTAAAGCCTTTAGTGATTCCATTAGGATGGAATTTGGTGTGGACAAATGTGCGGTCATGCATGTAAAGCGAGGGAGGATTGTGGAATCTGAGGGTGTTGAGCTCTCGGATTCCATATACCTCAGATCGCTCTCCCCAACTGAAACCTACAAATACCTGGGCATGGCGGAGGCGTTAGGTATCAGAGAGGCCGACATGAGGCAGTCGGTGAGGGAGCGTTTCCTTGGCCGTCTGAAGAAAGTGCTGAAAAGCCTTTTGTCGGGCGGCAATAAGGTGCGCGCCTTCAACGGTTGGGTCATGCCGGTCTTGATGTATTCCTTCGGCATACTCAGGTGGACTCAGACTGAGCTTGACGCCCTGGACAGACAAGTTCGTGCGCTGCTGACCGCATATCGGATGCATCACCCGCGCTCCTCGGTGATGAGGCTGTACATCCCGCGGAAGTGTGGGGGAAGAGGCCTTTTGAATGCCAAAATCCTCCACAACCGCGAGGTGTGCAGTCTCAGGGAGTACTTTCTCCACGCCGAGACGGAGATGCACCGCGATGTGGTCGCAGTGGACAGGGGTCTGACGCCGCTCTCCTTGGCTAAAGAGAACTGGCGCATACCCGTGGTGCTCAGTACCAATGACCGCAGGGTTGTATGGCAAGGTAAGGAGCTTCACGGACGCTTTTATCGGGCCCTCCACGGGCCTGATGTTGACTTTGAAGCGTCCGTGGCCTGGCTGCGCTTTGGTGACCTCTTTGGGGAAACCGAAGGGTTTGTGTGTGCAATTATGGACGAGGTCATGATGACGAACAATTACAGAAAATACATAGTGAAGGATGGAACGGTAGACATATGTCGGGCATGTCGCCGTCCTGGAGAAACTATCCGTCACATTGTTTCTGGTTGTTCTCATCTAGCTAACGGCGAATACTTACACAGACATAACCAAGTGGCCAGGATTATCCACCAGCAACTTGCCTTGAAATACAATCTTGTGGAATCGGAGGTACCGTACTACAAGTATGTGCCCGACCCAGTTCTTGAAAATGGTCATATCACACTGTACTGGGATCGATCTATCATTACAGACAGGACTATTGTAGCCAATAAGCCTGACATAGTGGTGATAGATCGATCAGAGCGCCGTGCAATGATTGTTGATGTTGCTGTCCCGCATGACGAAAACCTCGTGAAAGCCGAGAAAGAGAAACTCACCAAGTATCTCGACTTAGCGCACGAGGTTGTCGCCATGTGGAATGTAGACTCAGCAATCATTGTACCGATAGTGATAACCGCTAATGGTCTTATAGCCAAGAGCCTCGACCAACATCTTTCGAGGCTCTCGTTGGGTAGCTGGGTCAAGGGCCAGATCCAGAAGGCTGTACTCCTGGACACGGCTCGCATCGTCAGGAGGTTCCTCTCTCTGGGGCCCTGACCGCCGGTTGCTTGGACCCTGTTCCCGAGACCGGTGGACCGCTATTTTTTATATTTTTAAATATTTTTTTTTATTTTTGTTTTATAATGAAATATTTAAAAATGTAAATAATATGAGTAAAAGTAAATAAAGATGATTATTAATTAATTATACAACAATATTATTAATGTGAAAGTTTGTGAGGATGGATGTATACGGATGTATGTTTGTATAGATGTAGTATACGGATGGATGGATGTATGTTCTCTGAGATAGGGGTTGAACTATTTTGACTGTTTTACTCCTTATCTTCGTTACATTTAAACTAATTTTTATTATTATTTTAACCGACTTCAAAAAAGGAGGAGGATCTCAATTCAACGGAATCTTTTTCTATTCATATTCACCGATTACTCGAAGACGCCTAAACCGATCTGTTTTAAAAAAAATCTACAATAAATTATATACTTCGTAGTGGCGCGGGCGTTTAAATGTATGTTCCCGGGACAAAAAGTAGCCTGTGTTATTTTCCAGGTCTAAAACTTTACCTGTGTAAAAAACCACGTCGACTATATGCACTTGCACTTTATATGGTGAAATATTATAACTGCGAAAGTGCGTTGCTTTGTCCTTCAATCACGCCCCAACAGAGCTACGGATCGACGTGATTTTTTGCAGGGGTACCTATAGTTGAGGACTTGGAGAGTGACAGGCTACATTTTGTCCCGCAAAGTCAAAGAGTTCCCGAGGCATTTTAAAGGCTAAGTTCACGCAGACGAAGTCGCGGGCATCAGCTAGTATAATCTAAATCTCGGAAACGGCTCCAACGATTTTCATGAAATTTGGTATGCAGGGGGTTTCGGGGGCGATAAATACTAGCTAGGTTTCATTTTAAGGGTTCCGTAGTAAACAAGGAACCCTTAGGAACCCTTATAGTTACGCCATGTCCGTCCGTCTGTCTGTCTGTCTGTCTGTCTGTCCGCGGTTTAGCTCAGAGACTATTGGTACTAGAAATCTGTAATTTGACAAGGGTATAAATACCAATCACGCCGACAAAGTGGTGAAATAAAATTATGAAAAATATATTTTTTAGGGTAACTCCCCTACATGTAAAGTGGGGATGAATTTTTTTTTCTCATCTATCCCATAGTGTGGGGTGTCGTTGAATAGGTCTTTCAAAAACGTTGTGGGTGTGGTAACACCATTTTTCGATTCAGGGATCCGTTTGTGAAATATGATATTTTAAAGTGCTAAGTTTTATTAGAGTCAAGTGTCCCCCCCCTCTGCCAGCTAAATGGTTGTATATAGGATACAAGAAAAAATTCACAGCAGTAGTATATATAATGAATTTTAAAGGAAAACTATCACGGCTAAGTAGGGTTCATTAGTGAAGGAGTTATATCGGTTTTTCTAAGTCAGATATTACACGTAGTGTAAGTTGCATATTTTGTAGTATATTATAGTATTTAAACCATGGAACTCAAAATGTATGTTGAGAATTTCAACTACGGAACCCTACACTGCGCGTGGCCCGACACGCACTTGGCCGGTTTTTAGAAAAGGTCGTTTTATCCGTGTTTTCAGGCAATGAAAACCCCCTTACAATATCATTAGAATGCGAAGGTAAATTTCGCCAACATCTATAAATTCCCAATAGCTCGACGGTAAGTCGGGCGGTCCCGAAACCAGAAGATCCCGGTTCGAGTCCAAGACGATTATATTTTCCCCTATGAATTTTATTCTTATTTTTTATTTATTATTTTTTTTAATATATTATTTCCAAAAAACACCGATTTACCAAAAAAAAAAAAACCGAGCTAAGCTCGGGCAAACATGTTTACGCAGAGTTAACGTTTTGACTACTGTGAAGTATACTGTAGGTTTGTCAACAAACTTAATCCTTAAGATCCTGGCAAGGATGATGGGACAAACTATTTAAATTATTGCATCGTCATCGGTCCTTGATAAGTATGCGAAGTTTCAAATCAATCCGACGTTTTGAAGGGGATGAAAATCGAGTCCGAAAATTCGGTTACATAGGTTCATAGATACATACCAAGGTAATAAAGTGCGAGTCCGACTCGCGCACCGAGGGTTCCGTACTCTAGAAGTAAAAGTTAAACGACAATATTATATTAATTTGCTATATTCCAAATTTCATGTCGATAGCTTTAATAGTTACTAAAATAATCGACTGTGGCGGACGGGCGGACGGACGGAGAAAGTCTCACCGTAACGGTTCCATTTTTACCATTTTGGTACGGAACCATAAAAAAGCGTTTTAAAAAGCATAAAAGGAACCTACAGTCAATAATTCCTTTGGTTTGGTTTAGGCTGTGCGTTGATTGACCAGTCAGTCAATCAGTCAGTCAGAAATATTAAGGCGTCTTTTTATAAATATGGAAGTCACTAGTATTAAGTGTGTTTGTTTGTTGGTTTATCCTTTAATCACCCAGCAACGGAGCAACATATGAACGTGAATTTTTGCACGGGTGGGTTATCAAAAAGTATATTTATGTATTACTAGCTGATGCCCGCGACTTCGTCAGCGTGTTTTTAGTTTTTTAAATCCCGGGAGTAAAAGAGTTCCTCTTTGATTTTCTGGGATGCCTATGTCACCCTCCAGGTTCTCAACTATACCTATCCATAAAATTATGTCAATCCGTAGTTTTGTTGCGGCGTGATTGATGAACAAACCAACAAACAAACACACTTTCGCATTTAATATGTTTAATACATATTAAATGCGAAAGTTATGGTTTGGTTTGCATTTATAATATGTATTAGTAAGGAAGAATTAATACTACCTACGATAATAAAGGCGATCTAATAAAATTTTAGAACACAAAAGCTACTATTGTGACTTAAATAATATGATAGTTAGATATATTACCTCGGGGACATTTTGTAGAGAATAATGAGTAAGTACTTTAATTATGTTGGGCATAATTTTTATGTGTCATCAATAGTTTTTTAAAAAAAATATTTTTTAATGTTTTTTTAAATAAATTAATGCATTTTATAGGCAAAATTTTGCTACTTTGGGTTACATTATTGCAATTTCTTAAGGATCTCTAATTTTTTGAAAATAAATTATAGCCTATGTTACTTCCTGATAACTTAGCTTTCTATTGGTGAAAAAATGGTTAAAATCGGTCCAGTAGTTACAAAGCCTATTCGGTACAAACAAACAAACAAAAAAAAATTGTGAGCCGTCGTGGGACGCCTGGCAGTTGTGAAACATCGACATTATTTTGTAAAAGTAATATGCAGAAAAGAACAGATTGTGATAGGAACTAAATATGTCACTAAGTATACATATAATAATACTACTACTACCACTACCACTACCACTACCCCTACCCCTACCCCTACCCCTACCACAACCACTACTACTACTACTACTACTACTACTACTACTACTACTAAACAGATTGTGATAGGAACTGAATATGTCACTAAGTATAGGTACATATAACATCGCATGCCGTGGCGAGGCGTCGCCACGCGAGAAATCTGTTTTACGTGCCGCTATAGATGTTTCACAACAAAACAAACAAAACAATCTTTCCTCTTTATAATATTAGTATAGATCATCAAAAAGTCGTGGAAAGTATTTCAAAATACCAAACTTTAATGTCGGTATCTTTATGTAATGAGAAAAGTCATTAAGCCGATCTGAACGATTGCATTCCGGGGACAAAGATAAAATGTGAAAAATTCTATTCCATTGTAGGTTCGTCTCGTGCTAAATATCCTACAATTTATTGTCTGTCCAAGAAAAACCAGTCAAAGTATGAAAAGTCTGCCAATCCGAACTTTGCCTGGGAGCTTTCACAGTGAGCTTAACTACTCTAAATCATTAGCTATGGCTTCCATACACATCGTTAAAATTTCAAAATTCAAAATTCAAAATTATTTATTTCATGTAGGCCAACCTGTGGCTCTTATATGACACGTCAAGATTCTACCACCGGTTCGGAAAGCGGATTCTGCTGAGAAGAGCTGGCACGAAACTCAGCAGTTGCTCTTTTCAAAATAATCATTTTACAATATTAATACGTAGCCATTACATTGTAATAAGTTTTTATACTATCTTGTGGGCAGCTGGATGCCAAGCTGATTTAACCCGTGCTTCTTTGTTAGAATAGAATATATTTCCACAAAACGTACTACAATTCAATTCATGTCAAAGACAGAAAGTAGCCCCATTCCCGCCGGCGGCACCCGTTCACGAGCATGACTCATGATCCAGCCATTTGGAATACCTTTCCGGCTTCCATTGTTTCCTAGTTTCCAACTATAGTGAATAGAAGTCTTCTATAGTTCTAGGTAAGCGCACTCTACCTTTAGGCAGCAACTTAACTTACCATTAGGTGTCTTTGTCTGCTCGGAATATGGTTTTTATTTTTTAAGAATCCCTCTTCTTTTTCGGCTTGAAACTAAGTTGTCAGGTATACCCATGAAAAGAGCAATTGCTGAGTTGCATCCGAACCGATGGTAGAGTCTCGACGTGTCATAAGATACACACACAGGTTGGTCTATATTTTGACGTGATAACGTCTTATAAATCGATGAACACCGGCTGCACTCACGAAAAAGTGTCACGTTCCGCCTGAGTCTGTGCGTGCAAGCGAGAGCGCGGAACAAGCGATAGAGAGGCACGATCGGCCCAAGCGTTGGCTTGTGACTAGAGAAAATTGTAATTTTCAATTAACTCTTTCTTTGTATTATACAAAATTTTGATTTTACAAAAATTACATTCCGAAAATATTAATCTTAATTATTATTAAATATAACACTAAAACTAATCAGAAATAAGTGGATCTACATATTATATAAAAGCGAAAAAATTACTACTAATTATATTTACAAAAAATACACGCCGTCCAAGTGATCGCTAATGGGCATGGTGCCCAAAACACTGGCGCTATTACCTCTCTGAATAGCGAGGCTAAGCCTTTGGGCTAAATAAGCGCCAGCTCTTTGGTCACCAGAGGCGTGGATCAATTTTTGGGACACGACATTTACAAAATTTTTCGTGTCCGATGACCATGGACCCAGAGTCTCAAAAGCAAGCGCCGCAAAAATATAATCCTTAGAAATGGCAGAGTATTTGCGGCGCTTAAGCAACTGAGCGGATTCGGCAGCTGCACCCGCCTTTTGGCACGAGCCTGGTAGGTGGGACGCAGCCAACGTATCAACGCAAGTCACGTCCCACACCAGTGCGCGACCCATCGTCCACGGTACTATAGTCATCCCGTCCGGCCTCTTGCCGTCATCCCTGAACAAACCGGAGGGTTCCAGTTGTGCAGGGATGGAGGCAGTGACCAGAGCGCGACGGACTATATCATTGAGAGCACCGTGGCGATGCAAGCGGCCCGCGCTCCGATAACAACTGAGTCCATGGTGACCATAACGATCCACTTGGCTGCCGCAAGGACAGCGATGAGGCTCACATACCTTAATCCCCAAGCGCAAGCAAACGGCCACACGAAGCGCTGTCCTGTCGAGAATCGTCTCCAGGCTATGAGATGGCAGAGCGTGTAGCCAGTGACCTGACTCCTTTTCGGATACGGCTAAAATACGGGCTTTATCCGTATCTGAGGTACACTGCGCTACGAGATCTGCATGTGTCAAAACAACACGCGGTTTGTCCCAAAGACCCTGACATTCCACAGCCGAAGGAAAACTCTCACCAGGACAAGATGCACTCCATGCTAACTTCGCCTCTGCAAGACTCTCCACTACATCATCAGCCGGATTAGACAGATTAAGGATCTGACTGATGAGAGTGATAGAGCCAAAAGCAGAAGATAAGAAAGCCGGAAGCGCTACGCTTGAAATGGAACGTATGCCTAAGCCACCGTATTTAACAGGTAGGCTGGCTTGAGTCCAGGTGCGGTCATCAAACTGTAAATTTAGAATTTTGCAAAGAGTATCTTTAAGAGACACGTCTAGATTATAAGTTAAAATAGGATATTTCCAAATGGGACTGCACCGTAATAAATACATGAATTTTGGCGCAAATAAACATAACCGTAAAATATATATGGCCATGTGTGGCTTTATATCTAAAAGGCGAGGCGAAAATTTATTAAAATGATCTAATTTAGAATTTAGCAAATGGGAAAATGCGACGTCAAATATGGGGGCTCCAAGAAGGGTTAAATCATCTTTTGTAATAGATGAGATGTTGGGAATTAAAGAATTTAGACTATTTTTCAAAACAGTTTTTTCATTTAAACTAACCGAGTCACGAATGTATACCTCACACTTTGAGAAATTTAGGGAAAGGCCGATTTCAGAAAATTGTTTAATTAATATTTCCAAATCCTGGAGCACTTCCGCCGCACTTCCTCCCAAGGAGCCATCATCAAGGTACCATAAGTTAAATTTGGAATTTAGATTTAGAATTTTGATAATAATTCAGTGATATAATTCAATTCAATTCATAAAAGTATGCAATTTTTGGAGTTTACTCCTTAAGAATCGATTTTAGGCGCCCGGTATGAGAAAAATTCGAGGAGTAAAATCTACTTATGAATGACCTCGTTACGTTTTTCACAACGATGCAAATTTCTACCCTAACGTTGAGTAAATAAGGTTGGTTTTCGCTTGAGTTGTCGAATGCCCTCGTTACGTTTTTCACAACGATGCAAATTTCTACCCTAACGTTGAGTAAATAAGGTTGGTTTTCGCTTGAGTTGTCGAATGCGAAAGAGCTTTTGCTTCGGGAAGCTGAGCGCGTACTGATCGGGTCCGAGCGGCGCCGAGACGCAGCGAGCGCCGCGAATGCATTACGACGTTTTAAGGAGTAAACTCCAGTCGTGCGTCGGAGCTGACACACACACTTTTTTTTCATCAATGTTTCTTTATGACGTTATCACGTAAAACTATCGTCCGTAAACCGACTGTACAGACAACCAATTTTTTTTATTTTGAAATATGAATTTGATGTAAAAAAAATCTCGCAGATCGGTTCTCTGTTGCTGCGTTATTGAAGGACAAATCAATAAACAAACACACTTTCGCATTTATAATATTAGTAAAGATAATAATTTATGATTTATATTGCGTTGATCACTTGGTACCTAAGTTTTACTTTCAAAAGTAAACCTATTCCAAAGCAGGCTTAACTCTTAAGCTATTTCTTTAGTCGTTTCGAAGGTTTACTTGAAAATCAATGCGGATTACGCAGCGCAATAATTAGTGTTTCATTGTGTCAGGTCAAGGCCTGCGAAGTAAATAGCTTGAGCGATTGCCAGCTCGCGTAACCCCACACTCATTGTTTTGTCACATTTACCTACTCTACCTACTGAAATGAAATGCAGATCTACTTATCGGACCAGCTCCCGTATTAGACTTCTTCTCTTTCCTTTTGTCTCTCTCTATCTGTACTTTATAGTATTTCCATTATTAACATTAACACTATCCCACAACCTGAGCATTTTTGTGGTACACTTTACTGAAAAACTATCACTACTACTAAACTACTAAAAACTATTATATATAGAAATAAATAAAAAACTGTTTTAGAATGCACAAGTAAAGGCCTTTTATATGATACCCCACGCGGTATAATTATCTTACTTTGAAATTTCAAACCCTCGATTTTCCCCCTTTTTTAATTAAACTAAAATAATTTTCGCATTGATTTTATTTTTCCTGTAAAATATACATAAACCTCTATTGACCATAATTATTTCAGATTTTTCGATTAGTAAACTTCGGAGATAATGGGGGGGAACGGTATTTTTTTCGACATTTTGGCCGATTACTCAAAAATTATTATATATAGAAATAAATAAAAAACTGTTTTAGAATGCACAAGTAAAGGCCTTTCATATGATACCCCACTCGGTATAATTATCTTACTTTGAAATTTCAAACCCCTGATTTTCCCTCTTTTTTAATTAAACTAAAATAATTTTCGCGTTGATTTTATTTTTCCTGTAAAATATACATAAACCTCTATTGACCATAATTATTTCAAATTTTTCGATTGGTAAACTTCGGAGATAAGGGGGGGGGGGGGGGGGGGGAACGGTATTTTTTTCGACATTTTGGCCGATTAATCAAAAACTATTATATATAGAAATAAATAAAAATCTGTTTTAGAATGTACAGGTAAAGGCCTTTCATATGATACCCCACTCGGTTTAGTTATTTTACTTTGAAATTTCAAACCCCCGATTTTCCCCCTTTTTTAATAAAACTAAAAATAATTTTCGATTTTTCTTTATTCCAATGATGTTGGGCCACTATTATACACAATTATGCCAAATTTCATGTCGATAGCTTTAATAGTTACTGAAATAATCGACTGTGACAGACGGACGGACGGACGGACGCAGAAAGTCTCACCATAAGGGTTCCATTTTTACCATTTTGGTACGGAACCCTAAAAAATGAAAATGAACAATTTTGTATTCATTGAATAGAACGTTATTGTACTACTAACGCTATCTGTTAGAAAACCAAAGAGTTAATTAACATCGCTGCAACAGAACCTTTGAATCAGAACCATCGAATGAACAGAACTTATTACCCGATAAAAAACTACGCGAGCCCTCACAAAGCTCAGCTTTTTGCTAGTTCATAATATGGTAGGAGTTTCTTGGGATAAAAATGCGGCGCGTTCCTTCCTTCCTTCCCCATACGACTCTTTTTTTTTTTCATTCGATGACAAGATAGCCCTTGACTGCGATCTCACCTGATGGTAAGTGACGAGGCAGTCTAAGATGTTAGCGGGCTAACTTGGAAGGGGTATCGCAGTGTACATTCAATCCATACCCCTAATCGGTTTCTACACGCCATAGTACCGGAACGCTAAATCGCATGGAGGCATGTCTTTGACAATAGGGTGGTAACTAGCCACGGCCAAAGCCTCCCACCAGACAAAACTAAAGAGAACAAGATTTCGAATCTCAAGGTATACGGATCATCTGATAATAACGGTTATCAGATGATAATAATAACTGCAAAGACAATTTAACGTGCTCTCCGAGGCACGGAAGGAGCGGACACCCAACGTCGGCCACCCATCCAGTTTCCGACCGGAGCCAACGTTGCTTAACCAGCCTGATCGTTTGATATGACGACAACTTGGCCATACGTCCCTCAACTACTCACTACGTCTTTAATAGTGGCTAGTGCATTGAAAAATTGTATGGCTAGCTGAGTCCCTTGACTACTCCGTTCTAGTATGAAAGTGGTTCTTTTTCAGTAAGGTAAATCTAGATATAACTTTTCTTTTATCCCTTACAGCGCTGTTAAGTTTTCGCACTAAGTTTGAAATGAATGATAGCAAAAGAAATCTTAATTAACGCTATTTCGCTAAGACCACTGTTAAGTTTTAAGTTGATGGCGCACTGAACACTTACGAAAAAGTTGAGTGGGAAGAACGACACAGACTTAAGTCAGGATACTGACCTGCTTCCTAAGAACTGAAAAATAAAACCTAAAAATAGTAAATGCACGCTCTATACAGATCTAAGTCATATACGAGGGCATTAATTAGTTTATTACAGTTAAAGTGAACATCATTGTGCTGAACTAAATAAATAAAGTTCGATATTTAAACTTACTTACCTATCATTCATCATCATTAGCAACCCATCAACGCCTCACTATTGAGCGCAGGTCTCTCAGAGAAGGGTACCTATAAAATAAAATAAAACTATTTTTACTAATCATCATTTTTCTTTATTTTGTAAAAAAAATATTTGAAAAAATAATACTGTATACAATCAAAATGTGAAAACAGAAGGATTATTTGGTAATTATACGAGTAGTGTTTATTACTTTAAATTTTAATTAATACCTACTAAAAAAAAAATCTTTGGTATATTATTATGAACCCAGTGTGCCTACAGTATTACGCTTTATTTATGAAAGAATAAAATAGGGGGTGCTCAATGAAACATTTTTACGTCCAACAGAGAGCATTGTTAAAATGAGACTCTTGAGCGTTATCTGAGAGCGACGGCGTTTTATTTACGTTCTCACATTTACTTTCAAGTGGTTACACTGTTAAGTTCGATTCACATCTAATGGAGCGCGTCGTACAGTTTTTGCAATTCACGAAGGCGAGTGAGCTTTACTCGTGGTTACTTCGTGTACATGCACATTGCATAAGTGTGCGTGCCTGTCAAAGCCTAGGTGGGAGCGGGCAGGCGCGAGCGCGAGCATTGCGCTCGCTCACACTTATACAGATACGACACACACACAACCATAAGTCAGTCGCCCTCGTGAATTGCAAGAACTATACCACATTGACGAAAGGAAAATTCATCATCATCAAATTATTTATTAATCTCAGCCGATAGATGTCTTCTCTCTTGAAAGAATAGCCAAAAATGATCTCATAATCTTTATCCAGCGGATGTAAAAAACTCACTTGAGATCATACATCCACCTAGTGAGTTGAAATGGGTCTTTCGTGGGGTGCGAAATCGGTATTCAAACGCCTTGGGACCCAACGTCCATTGGTTCAAATGAAAATTGAAATGTATAATTTGGCAGATACAGTTCACATTTGCATGTTGATGAATGAATTCATGAAAGCTCGCAGTTGTTTGCTCATTATGTGTATCATAATAATAATAATTATCATGTACAATAAACTTTTAAACGTCAAATTATACATAAATTTTAAATCCACAATTTTCTTTGCATTAGGTATCAGTTGAGCTGCACCGCGATCCGTCGCGATCAGATGTGAATCGTACTTAACACAGTTGATTTAACAATCAACTTCGACATCGTATTTTTTTGTCTTCAAAGTTACGCTCTACATTATGATCCTCAATAAGCGGCAGTTTCCTAAGATTGATCAATTTAGTGAATTAGCAGAATCATCAGTTCATTTCATTAATTTATTTGTTTGACCGTCTTATTATAAGCTATTTCAATAATAAACCATAATTGCATGATAATTGTTATTGTTATTATTTAGTTATTAGCAACTAGCTGATGCCGCGACTTCGTCCGCGTGGATTTGGTTTTTAAGATCGCGCGGAAACTCTTTGATTTTCCGGGATACGAGTAGCCTTGTCCTCAATCCAGTCCTCAGCTATAACCTTGTAAAAAATCAGGTTGATCCGTAGATAATGTTGCAGCGTGATTGAAGGGCAAACCAAGTAAGGATAGTAAGGATGTATATTTGGTTCATAAGTGGAAAACCGCAATTTTGTTTTTGCACTAATGCAGCTATAACGGCGTATCATCGTTTGTTTGTGATTAAATAAATTAACTAAACAACGTCAAGATCTTAAAATTTTATTTAAGTTCGTACTTATAGAGAATAATAAATAATATTTAAAAATTATTTTGAAAAAAACCGACTTCAAACGCCAAAGTATAAAATAATTTTAGTTTGTACTAGTCGGGCGGACCTTTTAGTGTAGCTATTTATGATCAATCTTCAATCTTCACATTCTCTGATCGCGAGCGATTTACTCTTATTCATTGAGGAGTTCCGTCCTCCGGCTCCATCACCGAAGATATTCGTAAGATCTTCACCTTTAAATGGGACCAACCTTACGGTATGACATTTCAAATAAAAAAAACATATTGAAATCGGTTTAGTTTAACGGAGTACAATAAGTATTAGGTACATTTCAAACCATATTACGCAATAGGTTTAAGCTCAGTTTTAGGTTTAAAAGTCAAATACATACAATCCATCTAGGCATGTACAGGAATTAGTGTGTAAGCATTCACGAAAAACGGATTGTACATTTGTACAGCTTTTATAAATCACAACAAAATCTTTTCCGAATAGTAAACATTATTACGCCCATATGATGAATTCTCTTCAGCGGCCCTTTGAACCCTTTGAGGGCCGCGAGCAAATGGACCGGGCAATCTTGGCCCAGTTGATGTCTTCATGATCGGTTTCCCTTTATTTTATATGAGTCTACAAGAAACAACAATTGAGAATTTTTATAGAACAAATAGGTAGAGTTTATTTCCCTTTTTCTGCTTTGACTTATCTTAAAAACCTCACATTAAGTTATGTGGGGTTCCTTCAATGGCTTTTCAAAAATTCATCTTTGTGACCCAGTTTAGTTCCAAGAGCTGATGGTCGTTGGGGTCCCAAGGTGCTGGAGTAGCGGCCTCACACCGGTAAGCGCAGTGTTGGCAGACCCCCCACTGGGTGGACCGGCGACATCAAACGAGTCGCAGGGAGCAGCTGGATTCAGGCGGCGCAAGACCGAAGCCCGTGGAAGTACATGCAGGAGACCTTTGCATAGCAGTGAACGTCTATCGGTTGATAAAAAGAGTGAGAGAACTAGTTTAATTTCTTCACAAACCTACCAACCCCAAATACATTATTACTCCCAACGACAAGAAATCTTTAACTAAAATTGCCATGAAAGCTATTCGTTCTAGGAAAAAATCATAAGTTAAAAGGAAGTATGGATCAAGGTATTCCATTCGCTATGCATCACCTGCCGCACCGCCACTAAAAACTCAGCAAGGATCACTGAATAATAGACACGTGTAGGAAGAATCAAGCAATGAACACTCCAACACTCACCACACAAACTCACTTAAATACATTCAACGCACGTTTCACTACGACAACCAGAAAATTTTCAGATGTTGACTCTACAATGTATACCTAATCGCAAAGAATTTCTATGCGATTGTCAATTACTGTAGTGATTGTGCATTGTGGACGTTTTCACGTAATAAATATTCTTAAGTAGACTACCAACTTATGAAATAAAAACTCTTGTTGAGAACAAAAGATTAAACAAGTCCTTAGTTTCTACTGACTTCTTCTTCTTCTTTATCAACCTATAGACGTCCACTGCTGGACAAAGGTCTCCTACATGGACTTCCACTCCCCTGCCAGCCAGCCAGCCAGGAGCCAGCGGCTCCCTGCGACTCGTTTGATGTCGTCGGTCCACCTGGTGGGGGGTCTGCCAACACTGCGTTTCCCGGTGCGGGGTCGCCACTCCAACACCTTGAGACCCCAACGACCATCAGTTCTTCGACTACTGACTACTACTATATAATATAGAGAGAAAAAAAAGTTCAATGGAATGTGTCCGCAACGAGGGGGAAAGATTTAGATTTAGATGTAACTTACAGAATTAGTTAGGCGCATGTAACAATGTCTGAGAAAGAACAAAAAATAAATACTGATTAACAACTTAATTTATTTTTTATCGTACCAACTTTATCCATAATAATTTTATGTATTGTTAAAGTACCGATTCCGAAACAATCAGTTTTTGTTGATATGTTTCTTGCCATATAAATAGTTTAAATAAAGCATCTCCTAGAGTCTTCTTAAATATCAATTTATCAAATCGGAAAAATACCTTTTACAAAAAGATATTTTCAACGTCCCTGTGTCCCTCGCCACTTAATCACTCCTCTTTCGCATTTGCGTCAAGTAAAATTGAAATATTATATTTAATGAGCGATTTTCTACTTACTGATAAATTCGAGTCGTCAGTCCAAGGTGTTGAGAAGCGTCCAATTTATGACAGGGAAAATAGGATTTCCACGATTTGAATGTCGAAAAGTTAAGTCTGTTCAGATTTACGCTCTAGAAAATTGAAAGGTTTTTTGTTTGATCGCAAAGATTGCAAACAAAATCTCTGCAATTGTATATATCACATTGTACATCGGGAGATTTTCTGTTGCAGGAGTGAAACGAGCGTATGCCGTATAGTGTATTTATTTAAATAGTTTTGATGTGATTCCAATGTGTGATTCTATAATGAATTGTTGATCTTGCCTGCATTTGATTGGAAAATGTAATTTTTTTTCATCTTTACTTGATATACCTAATAAGTAAACATCTTATTTTTTCTTCACCCCTGCATAAAAAAGAAGGCAGGCGGCGCGGATAAAAAAGAATATTTTTTTATCAGCGGCCTTATTGCCATCAATTACCTAACTCATTTTAATTATTATGTAGAAGAGGTTTGTTCAGGGCATTACCCTGAAAAATTTACTGCTTTATCTAGACTGGGGTCAACCAACCAACAACAACTGTTTGTACCTAAAGGTGACTTCGACAAATAACTCGAAAAATAAAGGCTACAAAAGTAAACAAAACCACAAATTTTGGCCCTCCTCTCGTTAAAAATGTTGTACAATTAATCCATCACTGTCACCTGCACGAGTTGGTTTAATAAAATGTTAAATCGTCTATTCTGAGGTTACGCACGATGTGCGGGGGACGCCATTAATTTGCAGTGAACAATCGGTATTGTTGATGGAAAGAGACAACCCTGTGGGCGTATTTAGATACGCATACCAAACAGAAAGTATCTACTATCTATTTTCCTAAGCTACCTTAAAAGGAATACCCTCCTAGGGCACGCCACACAAACGAAGTTTAAGCTTTTCAAAAGTCCCGCGGGCGGTCATGGTTTTCTTGGGATATAAAGTAGCTTAAGTCACTTTCCAGATGTATACCCAAGCAAAAATTACGTTGATCTGTAGCTTCGTTGTTGCGTCATTGAAGGACAAACCATTACACTTTCGCATTTAAAATACCTATAAGCAAAGACGACAGATATAATTTCTGGAGTATCTTTTTTATTTTATTTCTTTATTTGGATTAACAAACTAAATGCATTAATATACACGCTTTAAAAAAAACGGGGAAAAGGGTAATTACTAATAAGGGTATCTAATAGCACCATTACGGCATTATCAATAAAGTAAAAGGTCTCCACCGCGGGTTGTTTACCACTCAAGCGAGACTCGCAAACAAGAGGCATTCCAATATCGGAGGCTATTTAAAGAAATCAATACCTACTACCCATTCGCTTAAATGCCTCTTCTAAAAATAAGGTAAAGACGAGCTGTGAGTTTTGTGAGTATTTAATTGCACCGATATTCAAAGCATTTAATGTCTTCTAAGCAGTGATAGCCTAGTGGTTAGGACTGTGGTCTCATATTCGGGGGGTCGCAGGTTCGATCCCGGGTACGCACCTCTGACTTTTCGGAGTCAAGTGCGTTTAAGCTATTAACTATCACTTGCTTCAACGGTGAAGGAAAACATCGTGAGGAAACCTGCACATCTGAGAGTTCTTCATAATGTTCTCGAAAGTGTGTGAAGTCCGCCAATTCGCATCGGGCCAGCGTGGTGGACTATGACCTATAACCCTTCTCTGAGAGGAGACCTGCGCTCAGTAGTGAGCCGTTGATGGGTTGCTAATGATGAATGTCTTCCCAATGCCAACCGAATCTGGTCATCTGCTATATGCATATTTTGATGGATAAAGTAGCTGGAAAAACACGTATTGGAAGGAGAAAGAACTATACCTACAGCTGCTTAAACTGCTTGAAGAAATAGTGTATCTATATGTAATATTCCCTTCTTCTATCACTAATTTCGTTGCTGACGTGTAGTTCGACGTGGCCGTGGTGTAAACCGGTCAACACACTCGGGCGCGATTCCCAAGAGATGTGGGTTCGAATCCCGCTGGCTTCGAAATTTTTGATTTGTGTTTATAAATTTATTCTGATGTGGGTTAAAATCCCCCCAGCCTTGGAATTTTTAATAATATGTATGGACTAGAAATTTAACTAGACGATGCCCGCGATTTCGTCTGCGTGGAATAAGGTTTTTAATTGCGCGGGAACTCATTATTTTCCGGGATAAAAAGTAGTCTATGTGTGAATCCTGGGTATGAGCTATCTCCATTCCAAATTTCAGCCAAATAGCTTCATTCGTTGTGGCGTGAAAGAGTAACAAACATCCATCCATACATCCTCACAAACTTTCACATTTATAATATTAGAAGGATTAGTAGGATATTAGTAAGATTCTGGATATTTCGTATATATGTGTAGGTTAACACTATATTAATGACGAAAGAAGTCGTAGCTAAGAGACATCAGAGAGTAGGCTGGCATCAAGACAGTTGCCGAACTATTCATGGACAAGAAAAGTTTATAAACTGAATCCTAACCTTGAGTAATGGAGAGGCATATGAAGAAGAAGAGTAGAGGCAGATGGTAAAAAGAGATCCGTGCCCTAAGTACCAACCTACTATGAATTATGAAATTATTTACGGAAAGTCACCTTTACCAAATAAAAACAAACTTTAATGCATCTATCAAGTGCAGCACCGCAACTTTCTTGCAAGGAACCTTTAGAAATGGTGTAATACTAATAACGTTTAGAAAGTTAGCCATTACGGCATTATCAACAAAGTAAAAGGTTTCCACCCGGGTTGCTTGACACTCGAGCACGTCGAGCAAACACGGGCCATTCCGGTATTGGAGGCTATTTAAAGAAATCAATACCTACCCATTTTCTCTTGTAAGGACTAATTATTCATTCTGATTACATTCTGATACAAGACTAAAAAATTATCATCAATAGGCTAGCTGGAAAATCAACATGTCAATTATCAGGATTATCATATCGAAATTTTTAGTCTAACTTATTAAATCGTTATTTTTGCGATACTAAACTAGCTTTTTCCTGTGTCTTCGTTTACGTTTCAAACCACATAGGCGTTAAATTTTCAAAAATCCTTTCTTAGTGGAAGTCTACGTTATAATAGCTATCTGCTTACCTTTCAGCCCGATCCGTCCTGTGGTTTGATAGATCAGTCAGTCCGTAACCTTTTCCTTTTTAGGGTTCCGTACCAAAATGGTAAAAATGGAACCCTTTATGGTGAGACTTTCTCCGTCCGTCCGTCCGTCCGTCCGTCTGTCACAGGCGATTATTTCAGTAACTATTAAAGCTATCGACATGAAATTTGGCATAGTTGTATATAATAGTGGCCCAACATCATTGGAATAAAGAAAAATCGAAAATGATTTTTAGTTTTATTAAAAAAGGGGGAAAATCGGGGGTTTGAAATTTCAAAGTAAAATAACTATACCACGTGGGGTATCATTTGAAAGGCCTTTACTTGTGCATTCTAAAACAGTTTTTTATTCATTTCTATATATAATAGTTTTTGATTAATCGGCCAAAATGTCGAAAAAAATACCGTTCCCCCCCCCCCTTATCTTCGAAGTTTACCAATCGAAAAATCTGAAATAATTATGGTCAATAGAGGTTTATGTATATTTTACAGGAAAAATAAAAGCAACGCGAATATTATTTTAGTTTGATAAATAAGCAAATAAATATAATATTATCGTTTTACTTTTACTTTTGGAGTACGGAACCCTCGGTGAGCGAGTCCGACTCCCACTTGACCGGCTTTTTTTATATTTAGACTAGCTTGAGCTCGCTACTTCGTACACGTGGATTTAGGTTTTAAAAATCCCGCGAGAAATACAGAAAATTTAAGTGTATTTCACTTTGAAGTTGGCACAAAGCGATAATAATAGTTGCACTCCTAAAATTGGTAGTACGTGTAAGGCAGGTCGTATCTCGCATGTTAGGTAGACGCCTACTGCTGATTACTTTTCATGCTTCAACGGCTGCACAAAGGTGCTACGTGTTACGTGTAATTACTGCAATGGACACTCAGTCGTCACTTACAACGTACCCAATGACTTTGTAATCAATTTACATGACTATGCATCTGCCATTAGGTATATAACAGTCTATACAGAGTCTAAGGAACATGGTAACTAAAACTTTGTGAACCTTTGTGTACCTGTGTACACTTAATGCCACTTAGACCTCTGGGTCGACTTAATTTGCATGGGTATATAGTAAGGGACCTGGAGAGTGTTAAGCCCGCTACCATCTTAGACTGCATCGTCACTTACCATCAGGTGAGATCGCAGTCAAGGACTAGCTTGTCATCGAATAAAAAAAAAAAAAAAAAAAAAGAGTGACATATTTAAGCTACTTTTTATCCCTGACAATCAAAAAGTTTCCGCGTCCAAAAATTAGATTAATTAATTAATTGATTAATTAGATTCAAATTCAAAATTATTTATTTCACGTAGGCTAACCTGTGGCTCTTATGACAAGTCATGACTCATGACTCTTCGGAAAGCGGATTCTGCTGAGAAGAGCCGGCAAGAAACTCAGTAGTTGCTCTTTTCAAAATAATCATTATTATGAAGCTATTACATTCTAATAAATTTTTTATACTAACTTGTGGGCAGCTGGATGCCAAGCCGATTTAACCTATGCGACTTTGTTAGAATAAAGTATAATGTTTCCACAATGAAGGAAAGTTCCAAAAAAAAAAGTACTACAATTCAATTAATGTTAAGATCCACTTTATCATCAAGAATTAGCTAGTTGGTGAATATGCCGGAGTAAAAACAACCAACTTCCCTACTCCCGGCTGATATACTGAGAATTTCTTGGCAGAAATACCTAGTCTTTTTTTCTAACTCTGTAAATCTTCAATATGGATTGAACCTCGTATCAGTAAAGACTGGGTATAAAGATACCCGTAAGCTGAAAATAAACATAAAACCAAAGATTGTCAAAGGTTACTTAAAAGGCAGATAGGATAAGGCCGTTACAATAAAAGTGACAATTTTTTCTCCTAGTAAGTACTTACTTTTCCCTCTTGTGTCGGTAAATTATATCACACTAATATTATAAAGGCGAAAGTTTGTGTGTATGCAAAAACTACCAAACGGATTTGGCTGAAATTTAAAATGGAGATAGCTCATACCCAGGATTAACACATAGGCTACAATTTATCCCGGAATAGTAAAGAGTTCCCGCGGGAATCAAAAAACCTTAATCCACGCGGACGAAGTCGCGGGCATCGTCTAGTTAGGGTTCCGTACCCAAAGGGTGCCAACCGGACCCTATTACTAAGCCTCCGCTGTCCGTCCGTCCGTCTGTCAGCGGGCTGTATCTCGTAAACCGTAATAGATAGACAGTTGAAATTTCCACAGATTGTGTATTTCTATTGCCGCTATAACAACAAATAATAAAAATAAAATTAAATGAATAAATAAAGGGGGCTCCGATACATGGAAAAGGAGTCGAAATAAAATTTTATTTTTTTACCCTGGCATGTGGGGTGTCATTGTCTAGAGCTCATTAAGTGGAGTTCAAATATGTATTTTTTTATTTTTTAGCTACAAAAATGAAGAAATGGGGGGTCATCCAAGTTGTCGGTTTTAGA
The DNA here is from genome assembly GCA_029955525.1 of Oeneis ivallda. Classification (NCBI taxonomy): domain Eukaryota; kingdom Metazoa; phylum Arthropoda; class Insecta; order Lepidoptera; family Nymphalidae; genus Oeneis; species Oeneis ivallda. The sequence continues at coordinate 22,511,104 of JARPMR010000012.1, forward strand.
CCAATTTTGTTAGGGGGTCTATCTCAAAAACTAAACTATGGGCATATGTACGGAACCCTAAAAGAGCGAGGCCCGACTCGCACTTGGCCGATTTTTGTTTACTAAAGAAGAAAACCTGCAGAGACTTTCTTGCGCTTATCCTACTTAATAGATATATTAAAAACGCGAAAGTTTGTGAGGATGAATGGATGGATGTTTGTGACTTCTTCACGTCACAACGAATGAACCGATTTGGCTGTTTGGAATGAAGACAGCTATTTATTTTATTATTCTATCAATATTTTTTTGACAACTATTTTATCCCGGAAATTTAAAGTGTTCCCGCGGAAATTAAACAACCTTAACTTGCATATTATGCAGTTTTAACTGCGCAGCTTTAATCGAGAACTGCGCAGTCAAATCTTCCGCATGTCAACAACTGCGCGGGGTACCGTCTTGCCATCCACACGAACATGCTTCTTCTTCTTCTTCTTCTTCTTTATCAACCGATAAAGAAGAAGAAGAAGAAGAAGCATGTTCGTCCGTCCACTGCTGGACAAAGGTCTCTTGCATGGACTTCCACAGGCCTCGGTCTTGTGCCGCCTGGATCCAGCGGCTCCCTGCGACTCGTTTGATGGTGTCGGTCCACCTGGTGGGGGGTCTGCCAACACTGCGCTTCCCGGTGTGGGGTCGCCACTCCAACACTTTGGGTCCCCAACGACCATCAGCTCTTCGAACTATGTGTCCCGCCCATTTCCACTTCAGTTTCGCGACTCGCTGAGCTATGTCGGTGACTTTGGTTCTCCTACGGATCTCCTCATTTCCGATTCGATCCCGCAGGGACACTCCCAGCATAGCTCTCTCAATCGCCCGCTGAGCGGTCCTGAGCCTACTTATGAGGCCCTTAGTAAGCGAACATGCTTAGGCTTGTGCAATGTAAGTCATGAGTCATGAGGTAAGACGGAGCCTGTACCCGGTACTTGCCTATTAGTCCGGGAGGAATCGGCGCATGCGTATCGAAAACTATTCCACCTCAATTTTTTTATGCGATCCTCTTCAAATGGCCCTCCTAATTATATAAATGCATGTTGCCAGGGCGCCACCTGGTGCCATATTGTTTAAACCGAAATTGTTTAAACAATTGCAAGGAATTATTATTTTTCAACCGGACAAATTTTTTTTATATTCTTTATTGAAATACCAATAAAAAAGGTCCTATGACTTTTCACGATAAAGTTAATATTTTTAAAGATATGAATTTTTAAAGGTTCGAAAAATCTCAAATTTGGGTACTTTCGACCTATGAAAAATATATTAAAAAAAAAACATAATGTTTTAGGAAAAAATTTTTTTAATTCTCTATACGATAGTTAATAATATTGTTAATAGAGATTTTAAAAAATTTCATTGTTTATAATTTTTTTTTAATTGTTAATTTCGCGCGCTCACAAGTATGCGTTGCTTATAGTCTAGATTTCCTTACTTGAGTATTCGGGTAAACAAACACCTCTTGATATAAATATCACTTATTTACACACCAACCACACATTTTGAACTATGTTTAACTGTCTAGATCTGTTCATTAAACACATTTGTTACGATTTACACTTGAATGTTTAGAAAAAACATTCAAATGAATTGAATTATAGTTATTTATGCAACTGTTGTATAATAAGGGGTATTATAGAATAGAATAGAATAGAATAGAAATATTTTTTATTCTAATAAACTTTTACAAGTGCTTTTGAATAGTCAAGGAATCTACCACTGGTTCGGAATGCCTTTCCTGCCGAGAAGAACCAGCAAGAAACTCGGCGGTTGCTCTTTTCAACTTTTCAAAACAAATTTACGATACAGTAAATACTATTAAAACACGAATGTGGGTTTATCACACGAGGCGTAGCCGAGTGTGATAATAGTATCACACTCATGTGATACTATGACACACATATGATTCACATGTGTGATACTATTATCACACTCGGCTACGCCTCGTGTGATAAAGCCGCATTCGTGTTTTAATACCCCTTATTATACAACAGTTGCATAAAAACTATTATTAAATTCATTTGAATGTTTTTTCTAAACATTCAAGTGTAAATCGTAACGAATGTGTTTAATGAACAGATCTAGACAGTTAAACATAGTTCAAAATGTGTGGTTGGAGTGTAAATAAGTGATATTTATATCAAGAGGTGTTTGTTTACCTGAATACTCAAGTAAGGAAATCTAGACTATAAGCGACGCATACTTGTGAGCGCGCGAAATTAACAATTAAAAAAAAGATATAAACAATGAAATTTTTTTAAATCTCTACTAACAATATTATTAACTATTGTATAGAGAATTAAAAAAATATATTACTAAAACATTATGTTTTTTTTTAAATATATTTTTCATAGGTCGAAAGTACCCAAACTTGAGATTTTTCGAACCTTTAAAAATTCATATCTTTAAAAATATTAACTTTATCGTGAAAAGTCATAGGACCTTTTTTATTGGTATTTCAATAAAGAATATAAAAAAAATTTGTCCGGTTGAAAAATAATAATTCCTTGCAATTGTTTAAACAATTTCGGTTTAAACAATATGGCACCAGGTGGCGCCCTGGCAACATGCATTTATATAATTAGGAGGGCCATTTGAAGAGGATCGCATAAAAAAATTGAGGTGGAATAGTTTTCGATACGCATGCGCCGATTCCTCCCGGACTATATCGTTGTGCCAGTCTCATCCAAGTCTTGCCCACAAGCTTGATGATGTCGTCAGACCAGCGAGATGATTGCCTTCCCACAATACAATATCTTAAATCCATAGCTATACGTATTAGCTAGCTAAAGTATGCGATCAATGATTTGCTTTATGAATTTGCTAGCCTTATTGTCCGCGGCTTCGTTCGCGTGGAATTAGGTCTTTAAAATCCCGCGAGAAACTTCTGGTTTCCGGGATTAAAGGTAGCCTAAGCCTAAGTAAATAATTATAAATTAAATTAATTATGACCTTAACCAACACAACAAATTAGTTATCACTAAGAGTCTATTAAAAGTAATTGGTGTGGAATGGTCAATGGGCCACCCCCTCAGCTTGTGCCGCAGCATGAAAAGCAGGTATGTACCTACCGGACACACCGCAACGCTGATTTTCAGCAAGGGCCCAAATTACGTCAATCCGTTGCTCCGTTGTTGCGTGATTGAAGGACAAACAAACACACTTCCGCATTTAAAATATTACTATTAGTATATTTTGCCATTAATGGTTAGAAATATCTTTTGTAATCAACAATACCTACCTATTTGGGTGAATTAATAAATAGCCGCTCTACCCATTGGTTATCAGTCACTAACACAGAATAAATCCATTTATATATTCTGTTGAATAAATAACAATGAATATATGGCTTTTATTCCATCAAACATTTACTCCGTAAACATGGGAGTTGGAGTGACAGAATGACAAATAATGTAGGCTCCGTCTTTTCATTTTTGGCTCCCTTGCGAAAAATATATACAAGTAGGTAGATTATTTTGAGAAAGTATACTATTTTTGAATTCCATAATCCCTACATATAATAATGTACCTGTTAATCCTCTTATAAATGTGTTTGGTTTGTCCTTCAATCACTCCGCAACAGAGCTGCTGATCGGCGTGATTTTTTGCATGGATAATAAATATATATAGTTGAGGAGTGTGACATAGTCTACTTTGTATCCCAGTTTATTATTAAAAACGCCATTCCCAAAAACTAACTTGGACGCGTATGAAGTCGTGGACATAAGCTGGTAGGATATAATCAGAGAAAGACGGCGTTTTATTTTATACATTTTGTTAAGATTGAAGTGGTACTGTTGATTACAGGACAAAGGACAGTTTTGCTATCGCCGAGTTTACGACTCATTTCAGTCAACCTTTTGAATTAATATTCTTCTATCTTTTATGACGACTGACACCCGCAACGACTGCGTCCTCGAAAAGCGCGACATAATGAATAAATGAATCTTAGTAATGAATATTCAGATGCAGATTCATTTATTTCTGAGATCGTTACATACAATTTTGAATTTAAAATCTCGTTCTCTATATAATTATAGTCGATACGTTTGCGGAAGGATCTGGGAATCCATACCACCGCATTATTAACCCAAAAAACTCCTACCATTATTATGAACAATAGAAAGGGATCACGATCCTCAAAAATGAGGAATACGATGCATAGAGAGAGAGTTTGTTTAAAAATTGATTGCTTTACCAAACGCTGATTTGCGCGATCAAAAGTACGCATTTTTGGAACAGTTTCCCTCATTGTGGAAACACTGCATACATAGCATAGTATTTATTGTATTGTAAACTTGTTTTGAAAAGAGCAACCGCCGATCTTGCTGGTTCTTCCTGGCAGGAAGGGCGTTCCGAACCAGTGGTAGAGTCAGACGATTCAAACGCACCTGTAAAATAAAATTGGCTGTATGTAAAGTCGGTTTACGGACGATAGTTTTACGTGATAACATCATAAAGAAACATTGATGAATAAATGTGTTACAAGCCAACGCGACGCTTGGGCCGATCGTGCCTCTCTATCGCTTGTTCCGCGCTTTCGCTTGCAGGCTCAGGCGGAAAGTGACATTTTTTCGTGCGTGCAGCCGGTGTTCATCGATTTATGAGACGACAAGACGTTATCACGTCAAAAGTTTATTTGTATAAAAAATATTTCTATTCTATTCAAGCACGATCACGTGATACCGGAGAGAGCTCTCTCCTCCACTCCACTTTCACTGAAGAGAGGTTTCCTTGTTTTCCTGCAGATTGTAGAGTATGGGCTGTTGGCAGCACTCGGTCACGTCCCGGTGTGATCACGGTGCGGAGGTATTGGAACCTATTTTGGGAACTCAATAAACCCCGTGTTGATAGCCACTTATTTGTTTGGCAATTTTCTTTAAAATCACAAGGGTTGTTTTTATATCCTTTTTATTGGCTTGCCTTTTCGTATGTTGTGTTTACGTCGAAATTGGTAACTGATTGTTCGGCAACTCGCTGAAAAACAAATACAGCATTTGACTATGACTATGACTATGTCTATTATAAATACTAGTGCCCCCGAACTGAGACCTCGCGGTAATGGTATCCCTTGATTATTCATTCAATCGATACATGACGACCAAACATACCTATATCATCCCCTAAGTAGGAGTCTCTTTACGTAGGTAGCTCCTAAATACAATCCTAAGTCCTAACATCCGTCCCAATGTCCTTTTAGGTGTCCCGTACAGGATCGTGATAAAGAAGTTGACAGAAATCATCACCTAACTTATCATAGCCCGTAAGGTTAGGCAACGTTAATGAAAACATTGAATTAATAAGTACTAACGAGTGAAAACGGGTTACGGGCATCTGTACAAATCGTTATCTATCGACGCGAATAGAAAATATACAAAATGCAGTAATTAATAGTTTATTGAAGTTTGATATTTAACTAAACAGTAATTTTAATTGAATAATAAGTTATTAATTTATGTAACTAAATAATAATGTTCGACGCGAAACTGTTTTTGGGATAGTCGTAACTCCCTAGTTCCATGGAATAGTTAATAACTGCGCCATCTATTAGCATTATTGTGAAGCTATGTTGATGCTATATGAATTACTGATGCCCATTAAAAATTAAATAATCTCATTTCTTTATAATATTCATATAATTTTAGTATTTGTTGTTCAAGTACAGGATACAAGTGAAACAAAAAACTAAAATCAGCTTGAAAATACATAGTCAATTCTCCTAGAGAGCGTCTTCAAGAGAGCGTATTAAATCTGCAATTTGAAAGCCCCCCATTTCGTCAATTTTAAGGGAAAAATTAAAAAAAAAATATTTTTGTACTCGGTTCGAAATTATCTTTAACATGATATGTTACAATTTTATATAACGCGATAAAATTTTTTTTACTTTGCATTCACTTCTATGAGAGCCCCCCTGAAATAAAGGTTTTTATAATTTTTTATGCAATATTCGGCTGAAGGCCATCAGTTTACATATTATATCTAAATTTGAAGTAATTACGTTCAGTAATTCAAAAGTTATAAGGCTCTGACAGACGGACGGACGGACGGACGGACGGACGGACAAGAGCAAATTCACCTAGTAGACTCAGAGACCTCGCTTCGCTCGGTCAATAATATACTACTTAGTTTGCATGAAAGTATTTTTAAGCTATTGCATTGCTTTTATCGCGGGCTTTGAACTAGGACAAACAGTTTGAGCGCGGCGACCGAATCAAGAAATTCCGTAACGAAAATAAACCTAACACCGTCGTTCAGCAAGCGTTCAACATTTTAGAGGTTTGGCGCAGTGGGCGAGAGGCCGCTTTTTTTACCGTATGGTGTATGATGTCGCAGGTTCGAATCTAACTCGCGAAGTAGTGACAGTGCGCTTTTCTTGTTTGTTTGTTTTTTAATTTTTTTTTGCATAATTTTTATCATGCAAAAAAAATATTGCATAAATATTATAATTGCATAAGTTGATAAAAAATGCTATGCAATAGCTTTACCGCGGCAGTCCCCGAGTGCCACTTAATTTTATTTTTTTATATGAATAGCGAGCAGACGAGCAGGCGGGTCGGGTCACCTGATGCCAAGTGATTACTGCTAGGCACAGCGGATGATCAAAGTGCTCCAATAAAATTCGATATGGTGATATTAGGCTTATCTTGTCATAAAGGTTACTTAAGTACTTAAACTTTACCATTCGAATTTGAACTCATTTGTTTAGCTTTCATCACCATTCACAACTACGTAGTACTATTTAAATACGTACATGATATGCTCAGATTTTGATTGGACTTTCGGCAGGGTAAAAAAAGATAGAGCAACGTCTTGACCTTGACAATAATTGACATTACATCTATCTCGGTTTATCTCTGTCTTGATTTTGAGCTGAGTGAAAGTGCGATCCCGGCCTAGACAATACTCAGCCTAGCTAACCTATTCAAACGTTCAATGCACCCTAATTACAGTGGTCTAATTAGGGTCTATTGTCCTAATAAAAACCTTTACTAAAATATTAATACGAACAAACTGATAGGTAGGTAGGTACATTAATAATTGTAATAAGATGTTTCCAAGCAAGTAATTAAGACTGTTTACGAAACTTGATAAACTTTAACATAATAGCAATGTCGTATTCAGTTTTGAATGGCGATTAAATGCAAGTACCGTTAGCATAAATAAAAAAAAATATTTCGAAGTTACGAAATAACTTATTCGTTACGCTCGGTCAAATTATTAAATTAATAACCAAAATATCTGTCACTGCTATGCTATGTAATATAATGATTTTTAAGAGCCTTTTGGAATCCAAAAAAAGTTCATAAAATTCATGCTTACTATCACAAATTTACAATGCAATTTTACTCCTAACTATTCGTTTATCTCAACCCTTCACCGGTCCAATACTGGCCACAGGTCTTCTTTCAAATAAAATTTAGGCCATAGTCCACCCCGCTGGCCGAGTGTGGATTTGCAGCGTTCACACACCTTTCAGTACATTATGGAGAATTCTCAGGCATACAAGTTTTTTCACTAGACTTCCTTCAGTGATATCTATTTAATTGCTTAAAACGTACATTAGCTCCTAAAAGTAATAGGTTCGGGAAAGGGCAGACAGGCTACTTTTAGCGGCTGCGATCGGCGTTTTAATGGCTTTTAGCCGCCGTTCGGAAGCTCGATTCAGCATCCGGACGCTAACGAGCGCTCACAACAAACGTCAGTCGCAGTGATCGAGTTGCGTTTTTAGCATCGGTGTTTCGCGATTTTTAAACACTGACCTTCGCGATTTTGACGTGATAACGTGTTATAAATCGATGAAATCCGGCTGCACGCACGAAAAAGTGTCATATTCTGCTTGAGCCTGAGCATGCAAGAGAGAGCGCGGAACAAGCTATAGAGAGGCACGATCGGCCCAAGCGTTAGCTTGTGATTAGAGAGCGCCCGCCGCCGCCCGCCAGTCATCGTCAATGTTTCTTTTTGACGTTATCACGTAAAGCTATCGTCCGTAAATCGACTTTACAAACAACTATTTTTATTAGCATAGTATCGAACGCTTTTGAGTCTTCAAAAAGCGATGCATTCGCAAAACCGCTGATCGCTGTCGCTAAAAGTTGCCAGTCTGCCCTCTCCCGCGTTTCTGAGGTTCGAGACCTGGTCAGGCCAAAGTCTTAACCACTAAGCTATTACCGTTGCTGTGCAGTTTGGAATTGAACTGAATTGTTTTGACATGTCTTGAAATGTCAACCTTAAAGTAATTTCCACTTCAGTTTCGCGACACGCTGAGCTATGTTGGTGACTTTGGTTCTCCTACGGATCTCCTCATTTCTGATTTGTTCTCGCAGGGATATACCGAGCATAGCTCTCGCCATCGCTCGCTGAGTGACCCTGAGCCTTCTTATGAGGCCTTCTTATGAGGCTTCTTATGAGGTTGTCATTATATAACATCTCAAAATAAAATACTGCTTTAAGCATAAGTTATCTAAATAAAAGAATGCAGTGTGTGGAAATTCTGCATACAACAAACTCGTATCAAAGCTCATACCGATCAGAATATAAAGTTCAAAATCCGTATGGTGTACCACAGGGTAGCGTTTTGGGTCCATTGCTATTTCTTCTCTATATTAATGATCTTCCAGACTACATCAAACACCAATGTATAATGTACGCAGATGACACAACTATTATAGTTAAAAGTAAAAATAAATTAAATGTTGAGTGTGAAGCAAATGAAGCATTAAAAAATGTCATTGAATGGTTGGAAATCAACAACTTGTCTGTGAATATGCAGAAGACAAAATTTGTCCAATTTGTACCTTACAATAATGTGCTGTCAAGCTTCAATCTGGGCTACAAGGGGTCTGCCATAGAGGAGGTGGAGTCTACGACCTTTTTGGGTATCACAGTTGATAGGCACTGTAACTGGAAACCTCATATTGAAAAACTATGCAGAAAATTGGATAGGTTTGTTCTTAAACCTAAAAATAGCTCTAATAGCATACCAAGGATATGTTTCTTCCCTATTAAGGTATGGAATAATATTGTGGGGAAACTCTGTCCTCAGCAATAAAGTTTTTATAAAACAGAAAGCCTGTCTTAGAGCATTATGTGGGCTACGTACCTTAGATACCTGTAAACCATTATTTAGAAAACATAAGATACTCCCCTTAACTTGTCAGTATATATACGAACTACTATTATTAGTAAGAAAAAATCAATCTTATTTTAAAACTCATGAATCAGATGATATGAGAACACGGAGAGTCCAAAGGAAAAATAAACTAGTTATACCTCCTAAAAGACTACAGATGTTTGGGAATAGTTCACACTGCATGGCAATTCGTATATATAATAAACTTCCGGATAACATAAAAAGCAATAATATTAGTAATTTCAAAAGGAAAATCCACGACATGCTGTTGAATAATAGTAGTTTATGCAACTGTCATATAATGAAGTAAATCACTCGTTACTATTATGAAACTCGCTGCGCTCGTTTCATAAACTCACACTCGTGTTTTAATACCCGTGTTATATGCAGTTGCATACACTACTTTATCTTCACTAATGCAATTTATCAAACAACAAGAGTAAAAATCGGTCCAATAACAAAGAATTTCAATATGGCGGTGACTTTATATAATATTGCCAATCATTTCCTCTTATTTGACCCCAGGGAAGCCCAAATATCGATTTTGAACGAAATCGGTCCAATAACAAAGAATTTCAATATGGCGGTCACTTTTTATAATTTTGCCAATCATTTCCTCTTATTTGACCCCAGGGAAGCCCAAATATCGATTTTGAACGAAATCGGTCCAATAACAAAGAATTTCAATATGGCGGTCACTTTTTATAATTTTGCCAATCATTTCTTCTTATTTGACCCCAGGGAAGCCCAAATATGGATTTTGAACGAAATCGGTCCAATAACAAAGAATTTCAATATGGCGGTCACTTTTTATAATTTTGCCAATCATTTCCTCTTATTTGACCCCAGGGAAGCCCAAATATCGATTTTGAACGAAATCGGTCCAATAAAAAAGAATTTCAATATGGCGGTGACTTTTTATAATATTGCCAAAAGATCTTACCAAAGAGTTTTGTGTATGTAAGTTTAGTAGTTTCGACGAAGTTTTCACGTATAACCCAACTGTTTTCAAAAGCCAGCCTAATATCAAAATTTTATACAACTTGTATGAGGATTTTGACATAAGGCTCGCCAGGTTAATTGGTCGCGTTTTATTGATGTTATAATGAGATTTTACGATATCGATGTGGATATTATACCATCATGTGAAATTGCTTAAATTGAGTGTTTTGTTATCTGCGCTATAACAGTAGTAATTATAAGTCAAGTATTGGAAACATAAGTAGAATGTTATAACATTAGTGTAGATAAATGCTATTATAGTGTTGGGGAGTACCTTAATGATAATAATCTCTAATTTGTCAATTCAATAATTATTTTTCAATTTTTTATTTTATTTTGTTTTGTTTTATGATCTTTAGAATAATTATTAATTATAGATACTAATATTAAGAACATTGTATTATTGACATGATTGTAGCTTATTCTGAATTACTGTCTAAATATTCATACGCCATATCACAATTATGGCAGAATGTATAAGGAACCACTAATTAATCTAACAGCTGTTATACCTGCATTCTAATGAATAAAGTGTAAATAAAATAAAATAAAAAATAAAGCGTTGGTAGTATAGGCCCAGGTCAATTCACTCACTGCCCACTTGCCTACCACTTTTAACTGCAATTATAAGCCGAGGACCGGACAGAGTGGAAAGCTGTAAGTACTTACCAACCACGCTTACCAGGCATTTACATACAGTCACGATCTTCAGCAATGAAGTAGTACCTGTGCTATTATTTTTTGTGTCGACAGTACCGGGATGCTCCCGAGTGTGACACGAGGGTATCAGTTGTCATCACGAGGCCGTGACGAGTGGCTGTCATATGCGCGTTTACCGCTCCGACTGACGCGAGTTATAGTGACAGTGCTTTAATATACGTTAAACGTTTTATTGTACAGTTATATCATACGCTTTATTGTGCAATTTTATTATAATAACGCTTTGTTGTGCGCAACTATTTATTGTTGTGTTTTGAATTGGTTTCTCATTTGAATTTGTAAGTGACAAAATTATTCATGCATGGTATGTATGAATTTAAGATAGAAAAAATTAAGGGGTCGCTTATATATTTTTATTAATATAATATTAATTTATAAAGTATTTCTTCATTTTGATTTATTGTAATAAGGTGAACTTAGGTTTTTTAAATTCCCGAGGGTATGATATTCCGGGGAAAAAGTAAAAAGTATGAGTATCTGATATCCTTCAGGATATAAGCTACAAGTAAATCCTATTTCCTTGCAAAATTTTGTGGAAATCCGTTTATGCGTTAAATATATTCATTATAATATTTTAACGTTATTGGTTCATTTTAATTGGCGATTGTCAAGAATGTAGGTACTTTAACTGGAGCTAGTTCCAGTAAATTGAGAATATTATAAATAACTCTCAGGCTTTCAGGTTTCCTCACGATGTTTTCGTTCACCCTTGAAGCAAGTGATATTTAATTGCATAAAACGCACATAAAACTACGTACAATAGGTAGGTACTTATTGCGATCCCCCGTTTCTCAATTCATTAAGGTTGAATATACGGGGTCTGCCCGCGAAATTCAAATTTAATTTGGTTTTTCGCAATTTGTAAACTAAAGTTCGGCCGTTCAGAGTATGCGTTTCTGACACCTGTCAGTTAGTCACGACAACTGTCACAAAATTATAACATTAATTGATTATTGATATAATAATGTTGTTTTAATGCTCATCAATTGTTAAAACGGTAAAAAACCAGCAATAATATTTTTATCGTAACTGCAACGCCATTACAAAGTTACGTCGTCAGTTCAATCGCGACGTGTCAGGAACGCATTCTCTGAACGGCCGTAGTATAATCACACGAGTAACCGAACAGACAGGAAGCTTCCTAACAAGGGCGAAGAAGTATACCTATTCTGCTAGGGTTGTCACCTGATGCATGTCAACAATTTAAGGAAAAAATAAAAATATTTTAAAGTTTGTATAATTATGTATAATTTATATATTTATAATAATGTATTAAACGTACATACATACATGTAAACATACATGTATCAAATCTTACAAGATGAGATAGAACCACTTTTCCGGTTGAGCTGAAATTTTGCATGTATATGTAAATCGGATGACCCTGCAATATCATTGGGATATGGAGCTGTTCTGATGATTGAGCTGGAAGATGGCTATAGGAACTCTATAAAAAACTCGCTAACCTCATCAAATTTGGGCTCGTTTGATTCGTCTTGAGCTTGACAAGTATTCTGGCCTGAGATGACCTTCAGGGTCTGATAATGAAGCTGGAAGGTGGTTTTGGCAACTTTAGTAATAAAACTTTATGTACTTTAGTAATATAACAAGTTTGGGCTCGTTTGATTAATCTTGAAAAGTACTCTGGTCCTAGATGATATCCAGGTTCTGACTAAACGACGTAACCTCATCGAGTTAGGGCTCGTTTGATTCGTCTTGACAAGTTCTTTGGTCCTAAATGATGGTCCATGGGTAATGTAAAATATTTTTTTTAATTTACACTAGTTTTGTATGACAAGTATTAATAATTATGTTATTCAATTATCAAATATCTATAAAACTATTAATAACTTCACGTCGTTATTTTTGCAAAAGTTTATTCGTTACAATTTATAAATAATTGTGTTTGTGTCGATAGATGACGCTGTGCACAGATAATTAAATTTGAATTGGCGGGCCCTTTGTTAATGTTCCCAAAAATTATAAGTATGGGTCAATTTTTGTCGTCATGTATCGATATAATATGATAAAATATTAATATTAATACAGTAACGCATACTGCACATGTGAGAAAACGGAGTTTGGATTATTATAAAAAAATCTTTATTCATTATTAATTACATTTTACTCATTCAATAAAAAACAATTTTAAATTTGCTTTACATAGGCAACAGTTAATAACTAACAATATACTAATCCTGACGATGACATACTTAAAATAATATATAAAATATATCGCAACTACTGTAACAATTTTAATTAAGAAACTGAAACGTGTACATGAAAGGAAATTATTACTAGATTTCTTATCTTGTGTGCAAGAGTTTGGCATTTTTACACTATTACATACATATACACAAATAAATCTAAACTCACAACAAACAAACACTCACTCTTCGTCTATTTATTTCCACTAAACGCACGACCGTCAGCCCTTACGTCCTGACCCTGAGTTACCCTGAGCGGCGCGCCGCGGCGTGTCGGTGAATGTGTCGGTGAGAGCTCACGCACACAGCGTTGCGCTATGTATGGGTGAGCCCGCCGCGAGCCGTTTGTATGTAGCTTCCGCTCTGTTACTTTAATATACCTACTCTGTGGTATAATACGACAAAGTAGGCATATGGCATTCTAATTGCGCCAGTGGTATTACCATCTTCATAGGTTTATATAAAAATCTTTACTTGAAAGTGACCCGTTTAAGAAATTCATCAAAATATCGAGTTGGACGTGAGTTACTCACCAATTAGCCGACATTCTGACTAATTTCTTAAACTGGACACTTTCAAGTAAAGATTTTTATATAAACCTGTGAAGATGACACTGCCACTGGCGCAATTAGAATGCCATAAGCCTACTTTGTCGCATTAGTTTATAAATTGCGAAAAACCAGATTAAATTTGAATTTCGCGGGCAGACCCGTATAAAATCCACCTTTAGTCAAGTTATTCTATAATATTTTACCTTCCTAGATAGCCTGGCAGAGATCACTCTTAGTTATAAGGTCATAACTAGGCCTTGCATTCGAATATTCGAATATTCGAATTATTCGAATACTATGCCTTGTCCGAATATTCGAATATTAAATCTGCTATATTAGAATATTCGACCAATTTTCTGAAAGCCAAACTCGGAATATTAATGTGCATGTCGCAGGCATTTTGTGTGATTCCGCCGTTTACATACGGCGTCGTCAGTTTAGAAACGCTCGCTGTTATGTAATGCCGCGGCAAATTGAAGTATTTAGTTCTGTTTCTTATGCCTAACAAGTACTATGTTTGTATGTAGGTTAGGTTAGAGTTATACATGAACAGTCAGGTGCCCTTTGGTTGCATTGGGCTTAACTTAGGTATATTGACCAAATGGAACCTAAGGGGCACCTGACTGTGGCTGTGGCAATCCTGTGGCTCCCTGCAACTCGTTTGATGTCGTCAGTCCACCCAGTAGGGTCAGTCTGCCAACAACGCCCTTCCCGATGCGGGGTCGCCACTCCAGCACCTTGGGACCCCAACGACCATCAGCTCTTCGAACTATGTGCCCCAGCCATTTCAACTTCAGTTTCGCGACTCGCTGGGCTATGTCGGTAACTTTGGTTCTCCTTCGGATCTTCCCATTTCTGATTTGATCTCGCAGGGATACTCCGAGCATAGCTCTCTCCATCGCCCACTGAGTGACCCTGAGTCTTCTTATGAGGCCCTCAGTTAGCGAACATGTCTCGGATCCGTAAATCATCACTGGCAGCACGCACTGTTTGAAGACTTTAGTCTTCAGGCACTGAGGGATTTTGGACGAGAGGACATCTCAGAGCTTCCCAAATGCTGCACAGCCGAGTTGGATTCGGATGTTGATCTCTTTCTCAAAAACCTGTTGAAGATTTGGCCAAAGATCCCAGAGCCAAACTGACCCGACACTATACCGAAGATATCCCCGACGTCAGCCTATAAGAGATTAGTATGGCTCTCAAGCAGCTCAAGAACAACAAGGCCTGGTGATGACGGAATCACTGCGGAACTCCTGAAAGCGGTTGGAAAACCGGTACTTAAGATTTTTCAGCGATTGTTCAATTCCGTCATTCAAGAGGGTATACTGCCCGAAGCAATAAACATCTCACTTTTAAAACTAGTGGTTCGCCCCGAACTGAGACCTCGCGGTATCCCATAATTCCCATAAGGTAGTTTTAACTATATTATATTGTAATTAAAACGCGCCGAATCTGATGACGTCAATCGTCATCTGCTTTCGTGGATGGGATGCATATCCTACTAATATTATAAATGCGAAAGTTTGTGAGGATGGATGTATGGATGTTTGGATGGATGGATGGATGGATGTTTGTTACTCTTTAACGCGACAACGAATGAACCGATTTTGCTGAAATTTGGCACAGACATAGATTATAGTCTGGAATAGCACATAGGCTTTTTATCCCGGAAAAGCAAACAGTTCCTGCGGGATAGCATCGCTATTTTTTACGCATTTGTCCTTCAAAATACGCGCAATGGAGTTTTAGATTTACGTGATTTTTTTGCACAGGTGAAGTTAAGGGCCTGAAAAATGACAAAGGCTACTTTTTATCCCGGGAAAACAAACGGTTCCTGCAGGATATTAGTATGCTACTTTTCACATATTTATCTTTTAATTACGCGGCATTTATGTATGTATGTATGTATGTATGTATGTATGTATGTATGTATGTATGTATGTATGTATGTATGTATGTATGTATTATATATGCGAAAGTGTGTTGGTTTGTCCTTCAATCACGCCCCAACAGATCGACGTGATTTTTTTGCAGGGGTACCTATAGTTGAGGACCTGGAGAGTGACAGGCTACTTTTTATCCCGCAAAATCAAAGAGTTCCCGAGGCATTTTAAAAATTAAACTCACGCAGACGAAGTCGCGGGCATCAGCTAGTTTACAATATTAAAGACAGCGCCATCTAGTAACAGTATAGTGAAGTTTTGTTAAAAACATTGATGCCCATTAAAACTCAAATAATTTCGTTTCTTTATAATATTTATCTAATCTTAGTATTTGTTGTTCAAGTACAGAATATAACTCAAATTATGTGTAAGTTTCAAGTTTTAAAACAAAGTGGTTTTAGAAATCTAGCCTCGAATACAATCTCCACTTTGAAAGCCCCCCATTTCGTATGGGAGCCCCCTGAAATAAAGATTTTTATAACTTTTTAAGCCATTTTCGGCTGGAGGCCATCGCTTTACATATCATATCTAAAATTGAAGTAATTACGTTCAGTAATTCAGAAGTTATAAGGCTGTGACAGACGGACGGACGGACAAGTGCAAATCGCTCTAGTAAACTCGGAGACCTTCGCTTCGCTCGGTCGACAAAGATGACAGTTTACAGTACTTGTGTTCTAATTACACTCTTGTATGGAGCATAGACGTGGACATCATATGCGAAGCAGAAACGCCGACTTAACGCCTTTCATATGCGGTGCTTACGCAAAATCTTGGGCATCACTTGGAGAGATAGGGAGACTAATGAGAACGTCCTGAAACGTACTGAGTCTTTCAGCCTTACTGCATTGTTAAAGCAAAAACGCCTACGTTGGCTGGAACACTTGCATAGAATGAACTCATCTCGCCTGCCTCGGCAAGTACTTCTTGGCGCACGCACTTGTAGCACACGCGAAGAGAAACGCGGGCAGACCACGGCTGCGCTTTAAAGATTGCGCCAAGAGAGACATGACCGATTTTATCATAAAGCACAAGAATTGGGAGAAGCTGGCGGATGACAGGAACGGTTGGAGGAAAAGCGTGGGTGAGGGATGTAGGGTTCACGACGATGCTTGGTTTAAGTGTTAGCGCACAGGAGAGCAAGAAGGCGTTCCAGTGCCGGGACTGCGTCTGTGGTCATCGGGTTTTGTTGCAGCAAGTGCGGACGTAACTATCGCTCACGGATCGGTCTCCACAGTCACCGGAGAAAATGCCTCCGAGACAATGTTTAAATCGTCTAGAACAGACGTAAAGGCCTAAATGACCACCCGAAGCATGGCACAGGAGCGTGGTGGTTCTGTTCTTCAAAAAGGGTGATAATACCTTGTTGAAGAATTATTATAGACCCATCTCGCTGCTGAGTCACGTTTATGAGTTGTTCTCGAGAGTCATTACGAATCGTCTCGCTCGTCTCGACGACTTCCAGCCCCCCGAACAAACAGGATTCCAAAAAGGCTTTGGCACCATAGATCACATTCATACGCTGCGGCAGGTTATACAAAAGATGGAAGAGTATAACCGGCCACTTTGCTTAGCGTTTTTGGACTATGAGAAAGCCTGCAATTTGGTGGAAACTTGGGCTGTATTGAGGTCACTGCAGAGATGCCGTATTGACTACCGGTATATCCAAGTGTTGACGTGCTTGTATGAAAACGCCACTATGTCAGTACGTATACAGGACCAGACTAATCCACTTGCAGCGTGGAGTATGATAGGGAGACGCAATCACCCCGAAGCTATTTACCGCTGCGTTGGAGGACGTCTTTAAGCTTCTGGATTGGAACGGACTTGGCATCAACATAAACGGTGAATAGATTTGCCGATGACATAGTCGTTATGGCAGAGACTCTGAGCGACGTTAATACAGTACTCAATGATTTTAGCAGGGTTTCTCAGCGTTGGGCCTGAAGATGAACATTAGCAAGATGAAAATCATGTCCAATGTTCATGCTCCACTCCACCTTCGTTAAGAATACTGCACTTGACATTGTGGACTAGTCTATAATGTACCTGGGACACAGTCCAGCTAGGTATGTCCAATTTCCTAACTTGTTATACTGATTAATTACCTATTTGTATTCTATCAACGTTAAAAATCTTTCTTTTAAACCTTTTAACTTTTGTAAGTTTTTGATTCAGAGCAATGGCAATTAAAAACATAATTAATATAACATCTTTTGATTTTTTTAAATTATTCGAATAATTCGAATAATACCCGAAAAAAAGGCGAATATTCGAATACCAAAATTTTCGAATATTTGCAAGCCCTAGTCATAACATAATGTACCTACCACATTAAAAAATACTTATAAAAAGACGTGTCCTGAGTCCTGACAAAGGTCCTGACTGACTGGCAGACTGACTGATCTATCAACGCACAACCTAAACAACTGAAGTTAGAAACTGAAATTTTGGTTCCCTATAAATGTAGGCGCGCAGTAAGAAAGTCCGTGATTTTTCAAGTTATACCCATGAAATGCGGTATTTAGGCTTTAAATTAAAAACAAAGAGGTACGTGTATCACAGCTTTTGAAAATTCTACCCCCAAAGGGGTTAAATAGGGTTTGTATATTTGTATGATAGTCCTTCATTTTTCAAGTCATGTTTAAGAAACTTTGACTTGAAACTTTTGGTAGGTATTTTACATTTTTTTGAAAATTCTACCCCCGAAGGGGTAAAATAAGGGTTGTTAATTTGTATGAAAGTCCTTCATTTTTCAAGTTATGATGTATATGAAACTTGGTATTTTGGCTTTTGATTAAAAACAAAGAAGTAAGTGTTTCAAAGTTTTTGAAAATTCTACCCCCAAAGAGGTTTAAATGCTGGTATGCAATAAATTGTTTAAATAAATAAAAAACTCGAAAAGTCAGAGATAAGTGCTTGGCATCGAACTACGGACCCTCCAAAAATGTGATCGTCGTCATGTTACCGCTATTCAGAAATTACTATAACTGCTAGTACTTACTTCGTACTTATTCAAATCATTAGGTACTTATGAGCCCCATTGCATTGCCATAGTATTTAAATGTATCAATAGACTTGACTGGCTCCATACATTTATTGTGCTCTATTATATTGCTTCAATAGGGTTCTGAAGCCTTTATTGGGACACAGATGTACAAAAATACAAACCTCTTTTGCTCGTACCTCATAGAATGTTGACCCAAAAAAGATATTGAATTAGAAATTACGGTCCTATACATGAAAAGGAGCCGAAAATATTTATATTCTTACACTAGTAGTAGCTACTGTAATTAATGACATGACTCCCAAGTCCCAACATAATATTGGTAATATAATGTTGGGTATCATTAATTAGGGTAGCTAGTAGTTGAGTTATTGGATACAGGCGGCACAAGATCGAGACCTGTGGAAGATTGTGCAAGAGACCTTTGTGCAGTTTAAGTGCCAATTTCACCAACTTCGAGTGACGTACCTACCTTTAATCGTGGGCGTTCTGAAAGTTTTTGTAGGTAGGTATTGAAAATCCGCCAAAATATCAAAACGCTCGGATAAAACCTTTTTAAGTTGGTAAAATCGGCCCTAATATAACATAAAATACCTTGTTTAAGTAATAGTCGACCGATGCAATTATAATTTGAATTTGATACTTCAATGAATGAGACGCGCGTCTATCAGTCATTCACCCCGCCTCCCGAGCATAAAATAATATTATAAATGTATTATTGTGGCAAAATAAACTAAAACAAGAAATTCAGACCCTCATAAATATTAATAATACTCTTTAAGTAGATCTAAACCGCAGCGGTCTATGTATTTCCTTATAGAAGTTCAAAAGAAACTTTCGAAAGAAAATTTCGTCTCAGACAAAAAAGGGTCGTCTACGTTAGCTCCTAATCTATGAAATAGATAAAATAGATCCTCAATAGCGTACTGCAGCGGCGGTGATCGACCTCCTTTTCAAAGATCGGAGGCTCTATACCCGACATGCACATTTGACTTTTCGGAGTAATGTGCATTTTAAACAATTCAATTTGAATTGCATTGATCGCAAAAATTTCAGAAGAAGAAGAGAATTTCACTAGAGGGGCGTGGGCGCACACCGGTCGCATACAGTAATATCTGCTACAATAGTGATCTACATTTTGCATTTTCTTGTATTGAACCCAGAATTGGATATCTTGTTAAAAATATGCAAGCGTCACGTTTATACTTCGTTGCCTACAATCACAGAGTAACGAAGGTAAGGTTCATACAATTGTGTAAAAACAATATACCTACCTAATAAAATTTAAAAAAATATATAAACATTTTTATAAGTAAAACAATGTAAAAATATTTTTGGAATTTATCACCCTTACTGTATTTTTCAACTGGGTGGCGAGTCCACTTGCTGCCGCATGCTGCACCGAGGGCGGGCGTGGTCATTTTAACTTTTTTAGGCAGTAAGGAGACGTGCTAAAAACTGGGAGCCCCTGAAATAAAATATCACTTGCTAGCAAAATATTGTGACGAAACGTGCTTGCCTGAGATTTCTTCACTATATTCTCAAAGGCGTGTGAAGTCTGCCAATCCTGACTCGCCCAGGGCGGTGGACATGGCCAAACCCTTCTTGAGTCTTGATCCGTGGTCCAGTCAAGGTCTGGCGATGGGTTGATGATGATAATGATAGAGTGGATATAGGATAAAACGGAACAACGCAAAGCCTGGACTAAAGCAAGTAAAAATGCTATTAAGTCTGATTTACACGGGTTTAGTAGTTTAGTAAATCTTTATATAATCTTTAGTGACTTAATTGTTTAGTGGCCATTTACACGTACTATTTAGTAAAGCTCTTTAGTAGCCCAAGATGCCTAGGCCTCGGTCGTATCGCTTTCTCTGAGAATCGTATTTAAATCAGATTTCGCGTTTCGCGTTTCGCGTTTATAAGTAATAAGCCGCGTCCACTAAACCAAAAAATATACCAAATTCTATTTTTCCCGATTAGTGAGCTACTATATTGTAACTTGCGACTAGCTACTAAAGTGGTAGTTCTAGTAAAGTTACACGTATTAAATCACTAAATATTTACTAAACTACTAAACCCGTGTAAATCGGCCATTATAGAATGAAGACCACTGAAAATAGAAATCCATCATCAGTTAATAGTTTGGTTCCCTCTCATATTCGATCTATTAAACCTGGCACCGAGTACAAAGAAAGGCACTCCGTAGTCCGTTACAATAACGTATATATAGCTTATCGTTTACTGATAATAGTGACCGGGCCTTCGTATACCCCGTCGTAATACGTAACATCCACCTAAACTCTGCGTTCAAACTTATACTCTATTACCATTGTATAAGACGTAGAACTCTGTGAAATCGCAGAGGGGATATATTGCTTCATGTTGCATATAAGGTCAAAGAACATAGCTGATTAGTTGCTACAAAGGTTGACAGTACTTAGAATAAAAGTGTTTATTGTTTTGATTGCAATTTAAAAAAAAAAGATGATTAAAAAAACTCGCGATCAACAAACCCAAGTCGTTAATTGAAATAAAGAAAACGATTCCGACACTGCATCGTTGAAAAAGTTATTTAAAATGATCACCTATGAGGTTTCCAAAACATAATGTAAGTACATATCAACAATCTGATTAGGTACTAAATGCTAGATGTTCCTAGTTCTAAGTAGATACTTGTATGCTTATTTTAATTGCTTGTCATAAATTAAATCAATACGTAAGTAGATATTAAACAGAGTGGGTTATGGCACGCATTATATTATAATAAAATAATTATCTGTGAATTCCTCAATTTCCGAGAAGCTACTGATAATATTCAGTGGAATTTATTTAGTTTATTGACACCACTAAACTAATTTTGATAACAACTGTATGCAATATAATTATTTTAATTGGCTAAGAGTTAAAGCATGCGCAGGTTCAAAATAGCTTTAAAACCAATGCTACGCTACGTCCTACACAATAATACATTTAATTCTATGACAAGACAGCCCTTGACTGCAGACCACGATCTCACCTGGTAACGATCCAGGCTTAGCTGGTAGCAGGCTAACTTGGAAGGTACCTACCCTAGGTTGGCTACCTTGTCGCTTTGCCATACACTTGACATTAAACCACAGAAAATATACACAGGCACAGGTATAGAAAATTCACTCCGTAATATAATAACAAAGTGTAAATTGAAAATTTAAAACACCCCCCACATGAGAATCTATGGCTGTCGAAGTTATCAATTAATTGCCATTTAATATTCACCTAGAAGTTGCCTCTCTTTCTGTCGCGTAACTCTTATCCCTTCGGACTAGGTTAAGATAGTCCATTGAGTTGACTCAAAGGCAACCCGCCCGAACGTCGCCGTGTTATCATTTCATCATTAGCATGTAGCAACCCATCAACGGCTCACTACTGAGCGCAGGTAGAAGATCCTCTCAGAGAAGGGTTATAGGCCATAGTCCACCACGCTGGCCCAATGCAAATTAGCGGACTTTACACACCTTCAAGAACATTATGAAGAACTCTCAGGTGTGCAGATTTCCTCACGATGTTTTCATTCACCGTTGAAGCAATTAAACGCACTTGACTCCGAAAAGTCAGAGGTACGTACCCGGGATCGAACCTGCGACCCTCCGAATAGGAGACCACAGTCCTAACCACTGCTTTATACCTGTGACGCCGT
Organism: Oeneis ivallda; assembly: GCA_029955525.1. NCBI lineage: Eukaryota > Metazoa > Arthropoda > Insecta > Lepidoptera > Nymphalidae > Oeneis > Oeneis ivallda. Next base: position 22,533,364 of record JARPMR010000012.1, read on the forward strand.
GTACTTGTAGCTTTATACCTAAAATGCGAAGTGCGCCTGGTCTGGCTAAACACAATTGTTTGACGTAAAATCTTTTTATCTTGAATTTATTATGAATCGTGCCATCATAGATATAGAATTGGGTACTTCGCTTCTCACCTTTACCAATCTTAAATCTATGCGTGACTTCTAATAAAATTTTATCAATCCATTGCAAAATCCGAAAGACCGGCGAAAGTGAAAATTCACTAAACCTACGAATTCCTCTCGTCCTTATCACTTCAGTACAGTCTACGGACAAAAAATTCGCCTTCAAAAGGTCCTTATCGCAACCCTGACCCCCGCAAGTTATCGTAAAGTTCACTCCGCCGCAGTGGGAGCCTTTTCCTCATGCGGTGATGATAAACACTTTTTTTTCTAAAACTACAAAATCGTAGTTCCCAAAAGAGAAGAGCCACCAAGGCTAGCTAGCGTAGGTGGATTTTCTCAAAGTTTTCTTGTCTATTATGTCGACAATACAACATCATCATCATCATCATCATTATCAACCTATAGACGTCCACTGCTGGACAAAGGTCTCCTGCATGGACTTCCACAGGCTTCGGTCTTGTGCCGCTTGCATCCAGCGGCTCCCTGCGACTCGTTTGATGTCGTCGGTCCACCTGGTGGGGGGTCTGCCAACACTGCGCTTCCCGGTGCGGGGTCGCCACTCCAGCACCTTGGGACCCCAACGACCATCAGCTCTTCGAACTATGTGCCCCGCCCATTTCCACTTCAGTTTCGCGACTCGCTGAGCTATGTCGGTGACTTTGGTTCTCCTACGGATCTCCTCATTTCTGATTTGATCTCGCTGGGATATACCGAGCATAGCTCTCTCCATCGCTCGCTGAGTGACCCTGAGCCTTCTTATGAGGCCCATAGTTAGCGACCATGTCTCGGACAATACAACATGTATGATTAATTGAAGGAGTTGCGGATCTTTTTAACAAGTTGTTCGCCCTGAAATAAGACCTCCTAGAAGTTTGTAGGAGTACCTAACCCGAATTGTAAAACGTGAAGTTTTACCGAGAAGTTTTTGTGTTATGTTAGTATGTATTTATTGCTAAAGTCCTAATCCTGTGGTTAATTATGAAGGGATATATTTTTTTAATTAAAAATAAGGTTCAGCTTTATAGAATAGACCACAACTAACGAGACAAAAGAGGTTTGAAAACGTTGACTTTGAGCCCTTAAAATATTTGAAAAGGGTTTGCAATCTGTTTCAAAAGTTCTTTCCAACTTTTACCCTCTTATGTATATAATATTATATTTTTTATCGTCTTCGAATAAAATAGGTAAATAAACTTCCTTTTAATGAGGAAGACAAGAAGTGCGTTGTCCATTATGATGACTGATTACACTGTTGATTCCCCTCAATATTCGTCTCTCGACAGTTGACAAACTTGTTAGCAATAATTCGACACGCCAAATTATTTTGGTCAGAACTTTGAACAAACTTCAGACGAACTCCAACAAGTTTACGAATTAGGTCTACATAAAACACGATCATAGCCTTAAAGAGGACACCTACTTCCTGATGTTTTAGGTAAACATTGTGACTAAGAATTTAGTGGCAAATATGAGAAGCAAGTTTTACTTTATGAAATACACTACCTATAGCTTTGCCGTTGCTTCGCTCACGTCAAGTTCGATTTTTCCAACCCCTATCTTAACCCCTTAAGGGTTGAATATTCAAAAATCTTTTCCTAGCGGAATGCTACATCATAATAGCTATCTGTACCTATGCCAAATTTCATCCCGATACGTCCAGTGCGTGGTTTGAGCTGTGCTTTGACAAATCAGTCAGTCAGTCAGTTACCTTTACCTTTTATATATGTATTTAGATGAATGAAATACGTGAATGAAACAAGTTTTCCTTCATTCATCAGACACGGAACTCCTCTCGAATGAAAAGGGAGTCCATTGTCTATAACCTACGCCTAGGGTTTACGCCTACGAAACAATAAGATGCTATTTTTACTTAGATTAGGTAATACGGCTTGGGGTACCAGTACCACACAATAATATTATGGCGTCATCAGGTATACAAGTCGGTTAGATAAGTGGAAGTAGGTACATACTATAAATAATATTATCAATTATTATTGTATGATTCAGATCTCCACGCAGCAGAAAAAAGAGCTGATAGTTCTAAAACGTCTAGACAATTTTTCATCAAACATAGCTATAAGAAAGAACCTGAGTTGAACTGAATTCTTTTCCGGCTCTTATCAGCAGAATCTGCCTCCGAGTCATGACGTGTCATGAAAGCCACAACTTGGCCTGCGTGAAATAAATAATTTTGAATTTTTTTTTAACCATCCAACTTAAACTCTCTTTCGAAATAACCGCATTCCAATCGGTCCATCCATTTAAGCGCTGCGATGACAAATAGACAAAGTGGTCAAACATATAACACCCCTCTTTTCCGTGGGAGGTTAAAAACAGTTATCACCGCAAAAACCATAGTTTTGCAGATTAATCTTAATATTGCACAAAATTGGTCAACTCAGCAAACTGGAAACTTCAAACACAACAAAACTATTCCGAAAAGTTTCTCCCAACTTCTACTAGCACTAAATTCTGAAAGTTGGCACTTTATGAGACAATCGTTCACCGTCACACATTATTATTAGAGCTTTATGCTTTCCAAAGTTTTCAACTGATGCTAGACCTTGTAAAACTAGGCCCACATGACATACTCGTAAATGGATCTTACTACTGTCTAAAGTCTAAACGGGACAGAACTTATTTACTTAGTTGTATTTATGAACTCCCAACTCACTTACAAGTCAGTACTTCATCATCATCATCAGCAACCCATCAACGGTTCACTACTGAGTGCAGGTCTCCTCTCAGAGAAGGATTATAGGCCATAGTCCACCACGCTGGCCCAATGCGAATTGGCGGACTTCACACACCTTTAAGGACATTATGAAGAACTCTCACATGTGCAGGTTTGCTCACGATGTTTTCCTTTACCGTTGAAGCAAGTGAAATTAAATTGCTTAAACGCACTTGACTCCGAAAAAGTCAGAGGTGCGTACCCGGGATCGAACCTGCGACCCCCCGAATAGGAGACCACAGTCCTAACACAGAGTAGGTAATAATAAAGTAATTTACTCGTGTGGTCCTAACGACTAAGCTCTCACTGCAGTAAGTACTTACATACAAGTAATTAGTAGTACTTACATACAAGTAACTCAGAAGTTAGGTTAAGTTTTTTTGTACTACACGCCTGAGATTAAAATATTTCCACACAGTTGGCCACATACAAAAGCTGCGCCAGTTAAAGTAACTCTTTTAATATTATTCTGTGCTAGCTAGCGGCTTGGCACCTGCCGGTAACTTTACTCACAAAACGTAACAACGTTGACAACTTATCGAACTAGTGAATGAAGTCAGCTAGAGTTTCTAGGATGATTCTACTGTAGGGACTGATAGGTAGTTTATGTGTTAAGCCAACGTGGCTGTCATGCCAGACAGAATGTTTAAAATAATTTATAATATCAGGTTTTATTACATAAGTATTGATATTAACATATTGATTTTTTTTACCATTTAAAACATTCGTAATACAAAATGCCGCGAAATACAAGAAATATTATAAATACACTTCTGTCTTTGATCAGCTGCAGCGCCATCTAGTCGAGCCCTAGCCAAAACTTCAAGTGACAACTATCGTAGAAAGAGAAACGATACAACGAAGTGTAATTTGGCTACAGGGGCAGGTCTTAAGAACGCGTGTAACGCCAAAAAAAACAGATTTCGCGATGAAATAAAACATAGCCGTAACCTTATGTGAGGCGCGACAAAAGAAAGCGTTTTGCGCGGAATAGGAGTGTAGTAAGCGCCAAATACTTTGTAAGTCGTAAAATATTCATTTTCTTTTCAATTCACTAGGCTACTCTCTTGATAATATCAATCGGAATTTAATGTAAAAATTTTGGCTCTGTTATATGCAACACATTGAAAATAAATGAATATTGGTTAAAAATTAGACCTAACTTCGCGATTTTTTATTATCGAACAAATTTCATCATTTTATGTTTTTGCCCAGGCAGTATGATGTAATTTTTGCGTGTTTTTTTTCGGATAGTTGAAACTTGATCTACTACTGTAGAAATCAAATCTGTTTGCTGTTAACGAGCGCACACCCACTCTTAAAATTGTATAGAACCCACAATATTTTTTACTCACAAAATTTTTTGGTCATTGGTCAATGACATAACGTAATGCCTATATCCATGGTAATGCTAAGGCGATCATTTATTATTATTCACTTTGCTCAAAATTACGATAGCATTATAATTATATTCACACAATCTAAAGAATATCAAAGCTTAATTGAAACCTTCTTATCTTCATATTAAAAATTCAGAAGCGACTTAGGTACAAGTACGAGGTAAAATTCAACATTAATATTATTATGAAGAGGCTAAATTAAATAGTATGCTAATTTTTACATCACGAGATCCTATTCTCTAACGGTACATTTTCCTGTTTATTATTTACTCTTAATTTCAAAATCTCTGTTATTTTTTCCGACTGCACCAGAAGACTTGTTTAACCATTTATTTTCGTTTGAGTGTATGTATTGATGTACCTATGTATTGTTTACGTGTGTCTTATATACGTATGTCTTCTGTAGGTTTTATAAATTAGTGTCTTAGATTCATCAGAAAAACACTAGTTATGTGGCATCCATGAATGCACATGAATTTCACATGATAGTCATGATAATATTATGCCTCATCCGCACGATTGGCGTTTGCCGCAAACTCCAAACCTCTACAAACGTTTGCCTTGAATTTTGCCATGCCAAACCTACGCAAGCCATGCCAAACGCTCTATCCGCACGTTTGAACTTGTGAAGGCTTGCCGAGGTTTGCCAAACGTGCGGATGAGGCTAAGGATTTACAAAAAAACTCGGGTTCGGGTTTTTGTAATACGACGTGTGTTTTGTTCGGGTGTGGACACCCAGAACATACATGAAAACTTGTGTCTGATCATATTACCATAACCGAGCCATTAACCATCCAACTTGTTACTAAACAGATTAGGGATGAGGGTCTATAAAACAGCCATTATTATAACTTTCTCTTAATATTTTCACATAAGTCTGGGTTATGATCACGTCATCATCATAAATAAACAATTAACATCGTGAATGACGCAACTTTAAATTATTAACCCAATATTTTTTGTTTCAGGTAGTATACGAAATAGTTTTAAAATTATGACATAGTGCTGTGATAAGTAAATGTCAAAATGACGCTGTGGTGCAGAACGTCTAGCGCGGCAGTCAGCGCGCTACTGACTCTTTTTGCGTGTGTCACATCCGAAGTAGCCTTGGTAGACGGGAGAGAAGAGCCTCACAGATACACGATAGAGGAACTGTTGTCAACGCATTTTGAAAATAAAGACTCCAATGATATTGGGATGGATCCTTGTAAAGCTGGTAAGTTAACTCTTTTCTATGTATCGGCAAGATGGTTTGTTATTATCGTCGTAAAAAAGCTAAGTTGGACGATGTTATCATAAATCTTAGTCAAACTCCACTTAATGGAAAAAATCTTACTACATAGAACCTAATACTTATTAGGTGTTTCATTACATAAGTTACCAAAATCATAATTTTTCATTCAAACTTATATCGTAGGTATGTTAGTATTTTATCCCCTTACGAGGTTTTGTCTTAGGGTGAGATCTGTAGATGGCACTCTCACCCAGCTCAGGCTCAAGACAGAGTTAAAATGAGACAGATTTATGTCGGGACATATTTGTGTCTCATTTTAACTCTATCTAGAGTCTTGAGCAGAGCCAGAGTATGATCTATAGATTTCTGCCTAAATTACCAAGATTCTAAATCAAGCGATCCGGTTTGAGGTGTATGTCCGTCAGTAAGTTACTCCTTTCACAGCTGAAATTAGTTTCTGAATCTCCGCAAAACTTGTCATCATCATCATCATTAGCAACTCATCAACGGCTCACTACTGAGCGCAGGTCTCCTCTCAGAGAAGGGTTATAGGCCATAGTCCACCACGCTGGCCCAATGCGAATTGGCGGACTTCACACACCTTCGAGAACATTATGAAGATCTCTCAGGTGTGCCGGTTTCCTCACTATGTTTTCCTTCACCGTTGAAGCAAGTGATATTTAATTGCTTAAACGCACTTGACTCCGAAAAGTCAGAGGTACCCGGGATCGAACCTGCGACCCCCCGAATAGGAGACCACAGTCCTAACCACTAGGCTATCACTGCTTCCATGTAAGACATGCAAAACTTGTACTAGTAAGTAAGTATTCTTTGGAAAAACACACAGAAGCTATGAACTGCGAAGTGATTGAAGTCATCATGCTACACCACAAGAGCGGTTGCGCTTAAATCGAAAGCGGGCACTTCGTAAGCCTCAAAAGTCAATAAAGCTCGCATCCATCGAGCCGGAAAACCGGCGAAAACCGGACAATACCTGCGCAAACCCGCTCCAGCAATGAAAGACCCTCATATTTGTTTTGACAGTCGCACAGTGAATGAATGGAATCCCATCTATTTATTATTAATAACTACATATTGAACCTCTTCTAGAATGGAATTTACCTACAATCTATTTTTCCTTAGCCGTATTAAAAAGGTAAACAAAACGTCATCATCATCATCATCATCATCAATAGCCTATAACAGTCCACTGCTGGACGAAAGGCCTCTCCCAAGGGGAGGGTTTGCCCATAATCACCACGCGGGGCAGACGGGTTGGTGATCGCAGTAGATGGTAGTATTAGCACGGAGGACGCTGCTGCCCGTTTTCCGTTATATTCCCTTAGTCGCCTCGTACGACACCCGCGGGAAGAGGAGGGGTGGTGACAACTGTATTCTGATCTGCCGTCACCACACGGCAAAACAAAACGTAGAAAACGTTTTTTGCAAAACGCCTAACCGACGATCATTTCCAGGCGCTTCCAACCTTTTAGAGTTGCAAAACCCATTTGTTCAACTATAGTAGTACTATACACAACCATAGTATAACTATATACTACCTATAGTCTAACTCTAGTCTATAGTCTAGTTTGTAGCAAGCAACCGCCAAAAAAATCATAGAACCTAAAATCTCTATCAGATACACATTTTGGTAGAAATTTAACTGTCACAAGCGACGTTAGGAGAGCTATAACTTTCGGCTTTCCTAGCTAACATGTGGTGGAAAAAATTGTAGGTTTAATAGAACCTAATAAGAAAACCTAGAATGAAATAAATGAATTATTAATTATTAAGCTATTGCATAGCTTTTATCGCGGGCTTTGAACTAGGACAAACAGTTTGAACGCGGCGACCGAATCAAAAATTCCTTAACGAAAAAAAACCTAACACCGTCGTTCAGTAAGCGTTCAACATTTTAGATATATCAAGTCAAGTAGCTATATTTGGCGCAGTGGGCGAGCGGCCGCTTTCTTTACCGTATGGTGTATGATGTCGCAGGTTCGAATCTCACTCGCGAAGTAGTGACAGTTCGCTTTTCTTGTTTGTTTGTTTTTTAATTTTTTTTTTGCATAATTTTTACTATGCAAAAAAAAATATTGCATAAGTTGATAAAAAATGCTATGCAATAGCTTTACCGCGACAATCCCCGAGTGCCACTTAATTTTTTATTAATTTTTTATGACACAATATTCTAAACTATTGTGTTTAACGAAGTTCAGTCAAAAGTCATAGGTGATGTTATTTTAAAACGATCTGACCAAACATGATTTTAATAGAATAAAAAATGACCGAGTTATGACAGTTTTAAAGGTACGTAACATAATTTTGTTTTTTGGTCCTCCTGAAAAGTAGGGGTTTGTCCCTTACGACATTTGAAATTGGTCATGGTTGGGGTCGATATATGTGATATCGTGCATGATAAGATAGCTGTTAGTTTTTACCTTCGTCTCCTTCATTTAACGAAGCTAATATTAAACACAATTACACAAGCATTCCATTTTTTATATTTTGTTTGGTATGATATAAAATTATTTAATCATATATTTTAAATTATCTGTTAGAAACGTACGTCGCATAAGTTTTTCCTAGTTTTGTGAATATGATAATAGATGGCGCTAGTAGTATTTTAAATTGCGTTTCCATGCGTTGCCCTACGGATGTATGGATACTTGCCAACATTCCTTGTTCACATTGAAAAGAGCAACTACTGAGTTTCTATTTTTGGAAGAGTAACTCACCATACTGGTTGTAATTACTTGAATTAATCAAAGTTTTAATTGTTTGATGTTTGTTCAATTAACAAAAATAAAAATTGTTTAAAAAAATACGCGTCGTATTATTCGGATTGAGAACCCCCTCTTTTTATGTTTTATGAAATCGGTTAAAAATGAGATTATAGTCTTTATAGTTATACTGAGCTGTTGCATTAATTAGGATTCATTAGTCACTATCTAGACTATCTACTATCTAGCCCAGTGGACAGGTAGGAAAAAGTGGGCATAGGTGGAAAAAGGTCGGAAGTCAATAAAACTTTGGGATATTGTTCAGGGATCGTTAATTAACATTTTCTCAAGTTTGGACCTCGAGAACCCTGTGCTAAAAGAGGAGGGTGGAAGGAAAGCTGCAATATTTTCGACCTCCTCCGGTTTTTCCTCAGTAACTTTTTTCCCTTACATCCTACGGCAAAAGCATTTCTATACTTTTTTGTAAACAGTTTTTCCTACAAGTTTGATAACACAAAAATTTTTGTATGTCAATTCGTTTCCGAGATATGGCGCTTCGAAAAAAAATAATTTTCAAAATTCGCTAAAAAATGCGACAAAATACGCAGAATTCCACCTTATTTCTTGTGTTATTCCCGAATTAAGTATGATAAAATTTTGTTGTAATTATTGCACCTGGTTAGAATTACAAACTTAGGACACCCCGTTCCCCCGCTCACGCCACTCAACCCCAATTCACGAAAGATTTTTAACGAATTTTGACAAAAAATTTTTTTTTGAAGCGCCATATCTCGGAAACGAATTGACATAAAAATTTTTGTGATATCAAACTTGTAGAAAATTTAACGTTCTACAAAACAGTATAGAATTTTTTTGCTATAGGACGCTTACGTCCTAAGTTAAAAGTTAAGTAGGGAAAAAAGTTATTAAGGAAAAACCGGAGGAAGGGTGAAAATTTTGCAGCTTTCCCCCCAACCTCCTCTTTTAGCACAGGGTCCTCGAGGTCCAAAACTTTAGAAAATGTTAATTAACGATCCCTGAACATTATCCCCAAGTTTCATTGACTTCCGACCTTTTTCCACCTATCCCCACTTTTTCCTACCTGTCGACTGGACTATTTTTTCAAAGAGCCATATCTCGGTAATGAACTAATGAATTAACATACAAATATGTTTGTATAGTTACAATTGTAGGAAATTTACTACGCTCTACAAAAAGTATAAAAATCTTTTGCCGTAGGACGTAAGGAAAAAAGTTATTGAGGAAAAACCGGAGGAAGGTCGAAAATTTTGCAGTTTCCCCCCCTCCTCTTTTAGCACAGGGTCCTCGAGGTCCAAAACTTGAGAAAATGTTATTTAGCCATCCCTAAACATCCCAAAGTTTCATTAACTTCTGACCTTTTTCGATCTGAAACTACCTGTCTACTGGACTAATCACTACATAATATTATAAAACAAAGTCCCCGCGGGGTCTGTCTGTCCGTCTGTTCGCGATAAACTCAAAAACTACCGAACGGATTTTCATACGGTTTTCAACATTAGATAGGGTCTTATGAGGTAGGTTTAAGAGTGGGTGTGCGCTCGTTAACAGTAAACAGATTTGATTTTTACAGTAGTAGATCAAGTTTCAACTATCCGAAAAAAAACAAGCAAGAATTACATCATACTGCCAAGGGACGTGTTTGGGCAAAAACATAAAATGATGAAATTTGTTCGATAATAAAAAATCGCGAAGTTAGGTCTAATTTTTAACCAATATTCATTTATTTTCAATGTGTTGCATATTACAGAGCCAAAATTTTTACATTAAATTCCGATTGATATTATCAAGAGAGTAGCCTAGTGAATTGAAAAGAAAATGAATATTTTACGAGTTACAAAGTATTTGGCGCTTACTACACTCCTATTCCGCGCAAAACGCTTTCTTTTGTCGCGCCTCACATGAAGTTGTGGCTATGTTTTATCTCATCGCGAAATCTGATTTTTTTTTTGGGGTTACATGCGCTCTTAAGTATATAATTTGTTAAGGTTTTGTGTAAATTAGTTGAAATATGACTATAATTGTTGTCAATGTCGGAAAATTTCAAGTCGCTTGGGAGCTTTCATCGAAAACGCTGCCTAATCCCTTTGAGATATAACAAAACAATTTATGGTGGTGGTATGGTGGGATAACTCGTAAGTTTAAGGTAGGATAAGGTAGGATAGTACAGAAAAGTGCCCGATGGCATATATCTATCTTTTAAGTATAGCTTACTATACCCATTTTAACTTCTAAATAAATGGTCACATACTATGCGGTCATTGGAATCATTTACACGGATACAGTATTAATCCTTACTAACTTAAATACGTTAGTTACCATAAGCATTTCATGCACATTATGATAATGCTTTACACCAGAATTTAAATGAATATCTTAGGAGTTATCGCAAAATAAAAACGAACGCGCGCCAATATAAATACGCGGATTTCAACCCAATGGCGATGACGGACTCGCTCATGTGATGCGACCAGTGGCCACCCCCACGCCGCATTGACATTGCTATATTATAAGCCGAGCGATACTTCTTTTATAAGCCTACTTACTGTTCAATATTCTGTTCAATATAACTTAGGGAACATTTCAAGGAGTTTTCAAAGCATAGGCTTAATAATATGCTCTACTACCCGTGCGAAGCCGGGGCGGGTTGCTAGTAGTATATAAAAATACGCCGCTCACATTTTAATATTACACACTTAGCCTGGCAATACACGTCAGGTTTTGTTTCCGATTGTCTGATCAGACTACCGGATCGTATTTACTCGATACACGTCCGATTCTTGCGTCAGGCTTTTTTTGAGCTCAGTCGTTCCCGAGCTATCATCCCGAGTGCTTGCGTACGGAGCAAAACGGACGGAGCGACGCTATTGGATTCACCCAATTAATTTGACAAGACTTACCGAGAGTCATTTCTAAGACACCCAGAAAAGTTTTTAATTTTTATAGAATGTTTTTCTACGGCTACAATTAGCCGTTCAATATCATAGATTTCGGCCATTATTCGATCCACGATGCGATGGAGAGAGCTATGCTCGGTATATCCCTGCGAGATCAAATGAGGAGAAAATCAGAAATGAGGAGATTTGTACGAGAACCAAAGTCACCCACATAGCTCAACGTGTCGCGAAACTGAAGTGGAAATGGGCGGGGCACATAGTTCGAAGAGCTGATGATCGTTGGGGTCCCAAGGTGTTGGTGTGGCGACCCCGCACCGGGAAACGCGGTGTTGGCAGACCCCCCCCCCACCAGGTGCAGCGACGACATCAAACGAGTCGCAGGGAGCCGCTGGATTCAAGCGGCGTAAGACCGAAGCCTGTGGAAGTCTATGCAGGAGACCTTTGTCCAGCAGTGGACGTCTATAGGTTGATAAAGAAGAAGATTCGATCCACAACGATGCGTCCACACAGTATCAGCGCTAGATTCGACTGGCAAATCGGAAGGAATAACCGGACGTCTATTTCGTCTCACACTAGAAGTATGTAGACCGCGCCTTCAGACAATCGGACCGACAGTAAAATCGGAAACGCCTCGCGCCCGCTTCCGACTCGGACGTCCGATCCGACTACCGGATCGGACGTGTATTGACCGTTCATACAAAGTAATGGCTCCAATGCCTTCCGGTAGCCGGATCAGACTATCGGATCGGACAATCGGATGAAAAAACCTGACGTGTATTGCCAGGCTAAAATGGCATAGATACGCGATGTGTGTCATTTGTACACATCATAATATTTCCCATTATTTTCATATAAAACATTTCCATATAAAATCCTCGGCGCCTGAAAATCTCGTTACGCGAAGTAATTCAAGGAATATGTCATGAAAACATTGTCGCTTGTGACAACATTTTTAGGGTTCCGTAGTAAACAAGGAACCCTTATAGTTTAGCCATGTCCGTCCGTCTGTCCGTCCGCGGTTTAGCTCGGAGACTATTGGTACTAGAAATCTGTAATTTGACAAGGGTATAAATATCAATCACGCCGACAAAGTGGTGAAATAAAATTGTGAAAAATAATTTTTTTAGGGTACCTCCCCTACATGTAAAGTGGGGATGAATTTTTTTTCTCGTCTATCCCATAGTGTGTGGTGTCGTTGAATAGGTCTTTCAAAAATATTGTGGGTGTGAGAACACCATTTTTCAATTCAGGGATCCGTTTGTGAAATATGATATTTTAAAATGCTAAATTTTATTAGAGTCAAGTGTCCCCCCCCCCCTCTGCCAGCTAAATGGTTGTATATAGGATTCAAGAAAAAATTCACAGCAGTAGTATATATAACGAATTTTAAAGGAAAACTATCACGGCTAAGTAGGGTTCATTAGTTAAGGAGTTATATCTGTTTTTCTAAAGTTAGGTGTTACACGTAGTGTAAGTTGCATATTTTGTAGTATATTATAGTATTTAAACCATGGAACTCAAAATGTATTCAATATTCATAAATAAAGTAAAAGCACTATCCTAGGTCAGCAATAATATTTGAGACTTTCAACTACGGAACCCTACACTGCGCGTTGCCCGACACGCACTTGGCCGGTTTTTTATTCTAATTGCAGTCGTCTTGGGATGACAAAAAATTTGTTAAGTGATAATATCATTACCTAGATAACGAAAAATTCAAATTCAAAGTTATTTATTTAATGTAGGCCAAATTTTGGCACTTACGGCAAGTCTAGAATCTAACGATAAACTTACAAAACTCTGAGTGTGTATCTGTATTCTAATGTGAATCTGTCTTTTTATATTATTGAAATTAACTTTCGGGACAAAATCACGAATCAATATCACTTACCTAGTTGCTAGCTTTGATGCTAAATGTGAATACAGTTTCACGCACAGTTAATGATAACTTGAAAGTGAAACTTTGCTTGCTTGAGGGAAAATTTAAAATGGGGTCTCAGAAGTTTACTTTGATTCAAACTGAAGCATTATTAATTAAACAATATAATAAAACTGCCGACGATGTTCGTCTGTCTTTCTGTCTGTTTCCTTTTCACGGCTCAATTGCTTATTTAGTCATGTTGAAATTCGGTACAGAAATAGCTCGTAAGTTAGAGACGATCGTATCTACCTATTATGATACTTTAAATCCTAAAAAGAAAACAATGTGCGCAACTCAATTTCACAAAAACCTTTAGTATAATTCAGCCAAGAGTCTTGTATTTACAGTTTTGCCGAGTGCATTAACCGGTCGCGATGGTCTAATGCATACTAAACTCTTAATATTTATGAAGAAACGTCTAAGCCTAGAAACTATAGCATTATTAATTCACAATCCTGAGAAGAATACAGGTGTAAACGACAGCGAGGCATGTCCTATCTATTATTATCTATAAAAGCTGCCCTACTTACATTCATCGCTTTAAATATGTCGTAAAAATGAATTCATAAAGGCTTTTACGCCAGTGCGTGTCAGGGGAGTTGTTTGTGCTCGTTTCTACACTACAGGCAGTCGTGAAGCCGATCGACATTCATGGCGGCAACGGCAGGGTAAGACGTTACACTGAATACCCATGCTTAAATTAAGAGCGTCTAGAATCTTTGTTTCAATAAATCATCATAAAATTTCATTGACATAATAGATTACACTAGAACAAGTGTAGGTAAGAATGGAATTTGATCACCCCTACTTCATGCAATCAATCATCAAAAAATAGTGATGTAAAACTGGAAAATATTCACAAGCAGGCTTATGTTGCTACGGTGCTACGGAGCTACGGTCGAACATTATGTAAATACGATTATAGTAGATTATACACCAAGGGGATAAAGCACTGTTTTATGTCACGGGCGCTATATTGAATCCTGAACGTAACGAAGGACTCCAAATTTAACTCCCGAGCGCAGCGAGGGTGTTATAAGTTAATTCCCGAGCAAAGCGAGGGAATTAAGATTGAGTCCTGAGTGCAGTGAGGGATTCAAGCGCCCAAGAAAAAAACAGTTTTATTCCGGTGGTGTATACTCTACTTTTCTCACTTTATGCGAGACAATAAAAAACCAGGCTTAGTAGATAGTGTTTATTACAGCAAATTAAAAGTGCAAATTGATATTGGAGACATTAGTCCAATTATGGAAAGATAACGTTATATTTTTATTTGGTACGTTTATCGAGGTTGAGCTAGAGTTTATTTGAGTTGTGTTCAAGGCTTCGGACACTTGTGTCTGAAGGTCGAGTGGTTCCGTAAAGGTTGGAGAAGGTCGTCTCTGATGCAGTGGGCTTGATGTGGATGTGACGTATTTTGAGGAAGATGACTGTGGCAGAGTCGGCCAAGGATCATCAATAGTAGACGATGTTTTCATATTTATCTTTTCACCAATACGATAGCTCGTTCTTTCTTTATTTTTTATAGAATTTTCAATGTAGCCCTCTGCCACTGCATCGGACTTCCAGCCACCGTGTCGTTTATTTATTTGGGCCATGTCTGCTCCTGAATCTGCCAACAGACTCGCAGATGTTCGTCTAAAACAATGGCCTGTGTAAAGCTCGGGATTTTCCAATTTCAGGTATTTAGCAATCTCTCTTGGCATGACACTAATTTTATTTTTGCCAATGACTTGCTTTGTACATTTCCCATTGTTGTAGCCTACAAAAAATCTGTTTGTGTTTAAATTAGAAGGGCGTAAGGCTTGGTACTTTTCGACAATTGTGGCATGGTTTTCACGAATTACAAATGACCGTTCTCTATTTGTTTTTGTGTCCGGCAATTTTACTAGTAATAACTCTGAATGTTTTTCGATATCATTGACTTTTATATTCACGAGTTCATTTCCACGACAAGCACCATTCACTCCAAAAATCAACGCCACCTTAAACAAAAAAAAATTTTTTTATATTATGATTGTATATTTTCAGTTGTTTACGACTATACAGGGTGGAATTTTCCTAAAGGAATGTTTTCTTTGAGTAAAATTTTCTATCTACAGTATTAAGAGTACTTTCCCTTCAGGTGGCATTACAAAATTCCACCCTGTATATTTATTAATAACAATATTTGCGGTCAAATATTTACATTGAAAACTAAAACATAAATAATTTATGAACTGTGTGACATAAAATGAGAAATAGCTAGTGTATAAATTCAATCAATAAGTAGGTTCATAGGTTGTACTCACTTTTATGGCAAGAAAGCTGTGGTCGGGAGCTTCATTCAAAAAAGTTTCCACGTTTTGTGTTGTAAGTATTTTTGACTTCTTTGCTCGATGTCCATCCGATTTCCTTTTTAAAAATGCCAATAACTTGGTATATGTATTAATTTGGATATCATGTTTGACACTTATTGTTGCTCTGAGCGTCGTATAGATACACCACAGGCTGCTTGACTTCTTTGTAGCTGATAAATATTCAAAATAAACCAGAAGCACTGATTCAGACACAGACTTTGCGCCTTTTGCAGTTTTCCATGTGTCAAAATCTTTATAGGCTTTCAGGTATTTTTCCTTTGACTTTTCTGGGAGTAGATTATTGACAATGCCTATGGCATCTAATTTAATAGCTTCTGGAGTCAAAATAAAATACTTTCATCACTCGACATTTTTGATATTTTTTTTGAAATATTTATAGAATCTTCTAAAGGTACTACTAGCTACGGCTATAGCAACTTCTTTCAGCTGGCGTGGCCTACTCGATTTGACAAACAAATGAAGTTCGTCTCAGTGCGAATCTAGTGGGCCACGGCTTCGGTCTTCGAAAATCGAGTTGGCCGCGCCCGCTGAGGGCACATTCTGTTTAGCGAAATTAGACTTTATGCACATAGCAATAAGAGTTATGAAAGTGAAAATCACATTATTGACCAGCGGGTTATAATGAAATTCAATAGAACATTATAACCCGGCTAAAGCCAAGAGGTATAATGTCTTGCTTTCGGTAAGGTTTACATGACATATAATTCGGCATTGTCGAGCATGTAGTGTGAAAATAATATTATACTTTTTGGCTTTGCCGTAGTTTGGTATAAACTTGGTTATAAAGCAATAATACGCATGTTGACCGACTTTGAAAACTGTTGGATAATATTTATAAGTATCTCGATAAAAATCGTATTTCAGTAAAAAAAGTTAGGTAGATAAAATTGAGTATAAAACAATGTGCGCATCTCAATTTCACTTGTTTAAAGAGTTGTTTCAATTGTTTAAAGAGCTGATGGTCGTTGGGGTCCCAAGGTGCTGGAGTGGCGACCCCGCACCGGGAAGCGCAGTGTTGGCAGACCCCCCACCAGGTGGACCGACGACATCAAACGAGTCGCAGGGAGCCGCTGGATTCAGGCGGCGCAAGACCGAGGCCTGTGGAAGTCCATGCAAGAGACCTTTGTCCAGCAGTGGACGTCTTAGATCGGTTGATAAAGAAGATAAAATTGCCATTTCAATTTTAAGTTTTAAAATTTACACCAAAACTTAGCCGGTGTCATGGCGTCGTTCGTGACGTAACCTCTATATTTTTCATAGTAGTTTGTCAAAGTTTGAAGATAGATGTGACGTATTGTTTGGTGTTCAATCCAATATGGTGGATTGCTGTATTTTATAAATCTACTTTATCAAAATTAATATCATTATCGTTAAAAATAGAAAAATAAATACGCTTTTTATAAACCATCAATCATATTTCATTAGACAAATTCATAATCTAATTGATTCTTAGTAAACTTTAGTAACTGTCATTATGCCTATTACGTAAAAGTTAAAAAAATAATATACTCGAACAACAACGAATCAATTAATTGAAACAAAAGAGTGTTTTAAATACTCAAACGAAATATGCCGAAAACGATACAAACAGATACATTTTATATTCTCTCGAGTCAACCTTTCTCTAACTTTTTACGTCCATGTTACAAACCCCTAGAGGTGTTTTAATCCTAGAGGTGACGATGACCCAAAAAAGCCGCAGCGTGGTTCATGAATAACAGGCCCAATAGAGTAGACCTCCTTTTAGGGAATAGAAATACATACGTACTAGATTTTGCCAGCGACATCGTCTGGATGGATTTATGTTTTAAATTCTCGTGAGAACCTTCTGTTTTTCCGGATTAAATGTAGCTTATGTCACTTTCCAAGAGCTCAACTGTACCCATGCAACAAGATATAATAATAAGTATCTTGAAAACTACTGAACCAGTTTTGATGAAACCTTCACTGTTCCCTAAGTTGATGTAAATATAAGCGAACAAAAAAGAATGATCACAATCCGATAAATAGTTTCGGAAAAATGCTTGGACATACATACATACATACATTCATACACATAAATATTTGTACATTTGTTTGGAAGCCCTAATAGATGTGAATATTTTACAGAATTCCAATAATATTACATACATAGATACAAGTCGAACTGATAACCTCCTTTTTTGAACTCCGTTAAAAATAACGTCTATCTGTTCCTCTGTTGCTGCTTTACCAAAACAAACCAAACAAAGAAATACACTTTCGCATACCTAATACT
The DNA here is from genome assembly GCA_029955525.1 of Oeneis ivallda. NCBI lineage: Eukaryota > Metazoa > Arthropoda > Insecta > Lepidoptera > Nymphalidae > Oeneis > Oeneis ivallda. The sequence continues at coordinate 22,551,058 of JARPMR010000012.1, forward strand.
ACCTAATACCTAATATTGATAAGGATGATAAATTTGGCCTTGGCTAGTTATCTAATACCCTACCGTCAAAGACGTGCTGCCAAACATTCCAACGTTCTGGTGAAATTCTTCTTACTTTTAAAGTTGGTAAAGTTCTTAAAATGCCATACCCCTTCCAAATTAACCCGCTACCATCTTAGAATGCGTCATCACTTACCACCAGATAATAAAGAGTCAAGGGCTATTTAGCCAAGAACCGATAGACTAAGAAGGCATAAGCCTTTATGACTTATGATTTAGATGCCTCGAGTGGTGACCTCACACGTTCAATGAGCCACTGGAAGCCCCTGAATACAAGTAACACAAGAACGTTGTCTGTGGTGATCCGACCAATGATCAATGGACGTCTTTCACTTGAGACGAAGATTAAGATGACAACGAGATGGCGGACGTGTTTTTGCCGCTTGCTCTACCATCTACATCTCAATGGTTAAAACCTTTTTTCAATTCCCCGCGTAAGGTACACACACTTCGCATAAATCTCGGACAGGTTTCAGTGCGCGATGAAAAAATGGCGGACGCTCGACCCTACTTTTGTACGTTGTGATGACTGATTAGCATTTTTTCCTGCGTGTAATGTGAAATGCGCGGGACATACGGCCGTCAAGTTTGATGAGCAAGTATTAGAATATTAAGATTTAGTGCCGATTTCACCAAAGTCGAGTGACGTTTATTCTAGGAATAAATTGGGCTTTCTGACAGTTTTTGTATTGAAAATACTGTCAAAATATCAAATTTACCCTCGGGTAAGACTTATTTTACGTTGGTGAAATCGGCCCTTTAAGTAAACATTTAAGATGTAATTTTGTATAGGAAAAAAATTACTAAAGGTCTCATGCCATGTTTTTATCAAAGTTCTCTAAATTTTTGGGAAAATCTAAGCTATTTTTGCCAATTACGGTTTCACCCACCTTAATTCTAAATATAGCATATTTAGGTAAGATTTGTTAAAAAAATCGATTCGTTATTTTATTTTTCTTTTTATAAGATATTAATTATACTAATATATATAACTGGCTGATGCCCGTGACTTCGTCCGCGTGGATTTAGTTTTTAAAATCCCTCAGGAACTCTTTGATTTTCTGGGATAAATAGTAGCCTATGTCACTCTCCAGCTCCTCAACTATACCCATGCAAAAATCACGTCGATACGTGGCTCTTTTGCAGCGTGATTGAAGGCCAAATCAAAAACCAACAAACACACTTTCACATCATACTAAAACAAACAAACACACTTTCGCATTTATAACATTAGTATCATTGTATAATATCATACTAATATTATAAATGCGAAAGTGTGTTTGTTTGTTGGTTTGTCCTTCAATCACGCTGCAACAGAGCTACGGATCGACGTGATTTTTTTGGATGCGTATAGTTGAGGACCTGGAGAGTAACATAGGCTACTTTTGATCCCGGAAAATCAAACAGTTCCCGAGGGATTTTAAAAACTAAATCCACGCGGACTTCATAGTAAATTTCGCTCTTGTTTGGTCCAGTGTGTATAACAACTTACATTTGAAAGATCTCTATGCGGTATTCTACAGCAGTACAGCCACTTCTAATCAAGGTAGGGCGCTCTACGCAATGTCTTTCAAAATGAACGCGACAGACACCGTATTAGATTTTTTTTATCCTCAGACGCTTATTAATCATTATCACTGGTTTTAACGGTGAAAGAAAACATCGTGAGGAAACCTGCATACCTGAGAGTTCTCCTAGATGTTCTTAAAGTAATGTGGAGTTTACACTTGGGCAGCGGTGAATTATGGGCTCCCTTCTCATTCGAGAGGTGGTACCTGTGCTCAGTGGTGATGACGAATACAATGAAATGTTCAGAGGAAAGTGATTTTTTTTTTTCGATGACAAGCTAGTCCTTGACTGCGATCTCACCTGATGGTAAGTGACGATACAGTCTAAGATGGTAGCGGGCTAACTTGGAAGGGTATGGCAGTGAATATTCAACCCATACCCCTAATTGGTTTCTACACGCCATCGTGCCGGAACGCTAAATCGTTTGGCGGCACGTCTTTGACGGTAGGGTGGTAACTAGCTACGGCCAAAGCCTCCCACCAGACCAGACCAGAGACAATTCAGAAATTATAAATTCCCAAATTGACCCGCCGGGAATCGAACCCGAGACCTCCCAGTTATAACACAACAGTGCTCACCACTGAGCCAGGGAGGTCGTCAAAAGTCAAAGGTCGTCAAAGTGTAAACGTAGATAGTCGACGGAGATATGAGCATATAGGTAAATCTGTCTTATACTTATAGTAAAGACGGGAAAACATGATTTGCTATCTGAAAACAACTCAGATTTTAAGTGCTTTTAATTTGATATGAAAACTTACATAAAGTGGGCATAGTAAATTTTCATGCTAACTTCAACTGTGCGTAAATAATGTGTCATTCAGCATGAACCGGAAAGCCCTGTGCACTATAGATCTGATATTTTTCCGCCTTCCTCAATTCTTAATTAACAAGACATCTTAATTCGTCCCTTTATTTTCTGTCTTAGATTATTTAAAAGAACAAAATAGTCAAATAAAATAAAATAATACTTATAAACCACATTACAGCTTTCATCAATATTCCACAAAAAAAGTAGTCCCTTAAAATGTTTCGAAAAGCAATAAAAAATCAAAAATGTTAACACCCGTTTCTCCGTCTATTTTGTAAACACGATTCGAAAGCATTTCTGAGGGTTAAACGCTTTTTAATTATTCACTAACGAGATTTCAATTTGAGTTTTGAACATCAATGTTTTTCAACGTTCCTTGAATTACAACTTCGCTTTTTTATTTGTGATCGCAGAATTACGGATATTTTTCTTTGATATCTATAATTCCAAGCATGTTTCGGAAAACTATTGAATAGAACAGATATTATGCCAGGTTTAGACGAAGCCAGCGCTGGCTTGTTATTGGCCTCGTGTAAACAGTTTTTCAAGACAAACCAGCGCTGGCTGCCAGCACTGGCGAGAATAGAGCGCCGGCCTATTTTTCAAGCCAGTGACCCCCGCCCGCGTTCCCCGCAACCCCCGCGCCAGTTTGAGGCCGCGTGTAGCCGCAGCCCGCATCGCGCCAGTTGCTGGCGAATATCCGTAGACTGTACACACGTTTGTTTATCGAAAGATTTTCCGCGATGTCGTCAAAAAAATTCAATGAGGACGAAACGTTAAAATTTATCCAACTCTATAGAGAGCACGAGTGCTTGTGGGATAAGCGTTGCGATGCTTACAAAAATAAGCAAATGCGCGCTTCGGCACTAGAAGCCCTGCGTGATGGAATGAATAAAGGACTGAATCTCAATGAAGTAAAAGGAAAAATCTTTACGCTGAATCGTGCTTTGTATAAGTGAAAGTAACTCGTCAAAGTTTTCAGTCGTAACTCGCAATGCCATTTTGTACTCGGAAGGATCTTCTAGTCTTAGTTGTTGTAGCAACAAAGCGGAAGCTCCAGTTACGGATCTATCGCTTAGCCATTTTCTCATCCAAAGTCTTTTATCCTTTACGATTTCTTCTTCTAACATATTGATCAACTCTGCTCTTAATAGTGCAGTGATGTTCTTTATACATTTATTTTTCAACCGCTGTCGCAGCCCCGAATTCATTTTTTAAAACACAAAACGTGTGCTCACCACAAGAATTATCCAGGAATGAAATGAACCCAGTTGGCCTCATCTAAACAACACGGGCCAGGCCAGCGCTGGCTTGTCTGAGTACTGGCGCCAGCGTTACTGCAGGCTTCGTCTAAACCTGGCATTATGGATATTTATTTATAATTGGAACTAAATAATATTTAAGAAAATCGATAAAATAAGTGGTGCTTAGAAAAATGTTATTATGAAATCGATGTATTTCTTACTTTTTACTTTAATTCTAACATTTATTACTTCTATTGGATTTCGCATTATAAAGTAATAATTGTTTAATTCAACGTCAGTCGATTCATTCAGATATGAGCCTCAACAATTCTTATAACTAAGAGCTATTTCAGCTTGTCCGAAATTTTTAACATTTTAAACAACAAGTGTAAAAAAACACCCCTGACATGTGAATCTATGGCCGGTCTATGTACGATATATCTGACAGCCTGTTTTCTGCTCCATCATCAGATCCTCCTCGGTCCTAGATCATCATAATATATCTTACACCTACTCATTGAGACCATTCTAATGTCATTGCGCTCATTAGAATGGTCTCACCATTCTAATGAGCGCGACACTATATGCACATTACTATAAGTTGCTGAGGAATTGAGTATCCCGCATACTACTTAATGCTGCAGTATCATCAGCTCAAGTTTACAATACCTTGGAAATAATCCGAAGTAACAGTACACCAAATGACCATGCAAAAAATAATCCGAAGTAACAGTACACCAAATGACCATGCAAAAAATAATCCGAAGTAACAGTACACCAAATGACCATGCAAAAAATAATCCGAAGTAACAGTACACCAAATGACCATGCAAAAAATAATCCGAAGTAACAGTACACCAAATGACCATGCAAAAAATAATCCGAAGTAACAGTACACCAAATGACCATGCAAAAAATCGTCCCCACCCACCAACAGATTTCAGACGTAGAATCATCGTAGAATAGATTATGTTGTGATGGTACCAAGCTTCTTGAATACTTACCCACTTTTTGTACGCCCCGTAATGCAATTATTTTTGTAAAACCTGCTTTTTAGCTTAAGTCTTTTTGAGACAATAAATATCTTTGACCCGAATACATCACAGTAGCCTGATGATTTTTTAGGGTTCCGTACCAAAATGGTAAAAATGGAACCCTTATGGTGAGACTTTCTCCGTCCGTCCGTCTGTCACAGTCGATTATTTCAGTAACTATTAAAGCTATCGACATGAAATTTGGCATAGTTGTGTATAATAGTGGCCCAATATCATTGGAATAAAGAAAAATTATTTTTAGTTTTATTAGAAAAGGGGGAAAATCGGGGGTTTGAAATTTCAAAGTAAAATAACTATACCGAGTGGGGTATCATATGAAAGGCCTTTGCTTGTGCATTCTGAAACAGTTTTTTATTTATTTCTATATATAATAGTTTTTGATTAATCGGCCAAAATGTCGAAAAAAAATACCGTCCCCCCCCCCCCTTATCTCCGAAGTTTACCAATCGAAAAATCTGAAATAATTATGGTCAATAGAGGTTTATGTATATTTTACAGGAAAAATAAAAGCAACGCGAAAATTATTTTATTTTGATTAAAAAAGGGGGAATCGGCCAAAATGTCGAAAAAAATACCATCCCCCCCCCCCCCCCCTTATCTCCGAAGTTTACCAATCGAAAAATCTGAAATAATTATGGTCAATAGAGGTTTATGTATATTTTACAGGAAAAATAAAACCAACGCTCTAACTAGCATAGTTTTTTTTATATTAACAATAAACCTCTACAAACAAAGTTAACGATAAATAAGCAAATTAATATAATATTATCGTTTTACTTTTACTTTTGGAGTACGGAACCCTCGGTGCGCGAGTCCGACTCGCACTTGGCCGGCTTTTTTTATTATGATGTCGCCTGTCGCGCGTACTTCAGCGTGCGTACATCTTTCGTATTTTTTTAAAAAAAACCTCAATAATTTTTGGATTGAAAATGGTCATATAAGTCTTTTTATGGACGTTACAATAATATTAAAAATAGTGCCACGTCTGTTGGGGGGTTAGTGTCCATACATTTTTTTGCATAGTCCTTTCAAATCACATACACAGATACACAGGTACACAGATACACAGGTACACAGATACACAGGTACACAGATACACAGGTACACAGATACATACGTCAAACTTATAACACTCCTCTTTTTTGTCAAGGATTAAAAATCAAAGACAAACAAGAAATCGTGTGGATGGAAGAACGACGTTTACTCGTAGCACAAATTCGGAGCTTTGTATCAAAGTTACTCATATGTTGCCGTCACATTACAAGCACGCAAGCCCTTCGACGTAACTTTAAACTTTAGCGTAGAATAGTACCTTGTAACCTTGGAGTATGAAAGAAGAAGAGACTATTTAAACCAGAGGTTCCCAAAGTTTTTTATCACGCCTCCCTACTGCCTAAAATGATAATGCCCACGCCCTCCATCGGTGCAGCAAGTGGCAGCAAGTGGACTCGTCACCTAATTTGCAAACATAATAAGGCTAATTATGTCCAAAAATATTTTTAGATCATTTTACAATAATAGAATTAGGTAGTGTTTTTATCTTGCATGTTTTTTCCATTTCTGGGTTCAATTATAAAAAGTGCACAACGTAGATCGCTAGCAGATATTGCTGTACGGACCGGAGTGCGCCCGCGCCCCCCTTTCATGTCTTCACGCACCCTTTGGTGGGCGCGCCCCCCACTTTGAAAATCAATGATTTAAATAGATCAGAATACAGTTGTCACCACCCCTCCTCTTCCCGCGGGTGTCGTACGAGGCGACTAAGGGAATATAACGGAGAACGGGCAGCAGCGTCCTCTGTGCTACTACTACCATCTACTGCGATCACCAACTCGTCTGCCCCGCGTGGTGATTATGGGCAAACCCTCCTCTTGAGAGAGGCCTTTAGTCCAGCAGTGGACTGTTATAGGCTATTGATGATGATGATGATGATGATGATGAAATAGATAAAATCAGAAAATAGAAACAATATTGATCATCATCTCATACCCATCGCTAGCCCACATCGAGCACAGTGGCCTCTCAAAGAAGGCTTAGGCCATAATCCACCAAGCTCGCTGACGGGAGGACCAACGGCGGCTTAACAGACTTCACATGCCTTTGAGAACATTTGGGAAACTCTCTCAGGTAATAGCTGATTGCAGTGGCTCATTTCTCTAGCTTTTCATAATAATGTGCATCCCTATTAATATTGTGTTCCTATAAAAATGTGATGCTATGTTGGTTTTTTCTTCAATCACGCAGCAACGGAGCAGTAGATAGACGTGAAATTTGCATGAGTATAGTTGATGATCTGGAGAGTAAAATAGGCTATTTTGTATTCAGGAAAAAAGGGTTTCCGCAAATTTTTTAACAATTCCAACTCCACCCAAAGTCACGGGTATATGCTAGTACCTATTACTATTTCTATAATATGAAAACCCATAGAAATGAGTTAATTTCGAGTTTTAGGCAATTTACATCCATTTAGTTTATATACACTGATGTTAATAAAATAACTAAAAGCGACATACAAAAGGCGATCTTTGTTGACACAGGCTTGAAACTGCGGTAGTGTCGTATTTTAACAGCTGCCAAAGCAAATTCACTCGTAAGCCTTTAACTCAACCGTCGTATTTGTGTAGCAAAGTTAATGTTTTGACCGCTCCGAAAATTACCTCGTCACCTCTCCCCGTAGTGTGGACTGGGTACCCGCTACAGTGTATTATCTGTCAAAGCGAACCTCAATTACTGATAGTTGGACGTAATGTGCACCAGTAAATAATATTGATAGAGTACGAGCGGAAAGTCTCTAGTGATGGGGACGCATCCGTTAAGCCTAGTTCGGATTATATTTGTATTTAGTCAAGTGGAGAGTATTTTTAGTAGCTAAAATACTCGCTAAACTGCCTAAAAATACTTGAGAGGTGTCAAGGGACACCCGGATGGAACGAAGTTCCTTTCGATTAATTAGTGAAGGAATTGTAATAAACTAGTGGTGTCATCTAGTATTAAATTGATTGAGTACAATGAATTATATTTAGTTTATTTCTATTGCAGCAATGTTACAAAACCAAACAGTTACTCTGGTTTTTTAACAGATGGCGTTAGTAGTACAATAACATTTTATCCAATATATACAATAAAAAATTAGGGAAATATTCCACATGTAGAAATTATTTAAAATAAAATTGAAAATAGAAAATTCAGCCTGTCGAGCTGGGACTCGAACCATCGACTTGTAACTATTAAGCGACTTCCGAAGCCACTAGGCTACGGGGACCCAATATAGTACCGCGAAAATACCGAATACAATGCAAAATTCACATTCAACAAAAAAGTGTCGGTTTCAAAAATGTGTAGAGTGTCGGTTCCTTAATTTTTTCCGTCTAGCCCCCTTCCGCACCGCGCGATAAGGAACTTACGTTCCAATACTCGCTATACTGCCTAAAAATCGTTCGCACATTGTTCGTCTAGCTAGGTACTGAATGCATTTGAAATGCGATTCGAACTAAACTCGACCGAAAAACAAAAACGACAGGTTCAGACTTGCTTAGCGTGAACCAGTAAGCAGTGACGTGGTGGGAGGTGCTACTAGCCCAAAGAATAGAACAAAATGGATCAACTCCACTAAATAATTTACTAATCTACTCGACTAAATTTTTGGTGCTCAGACAGGTTTAGTTACTAAATTACTCGCTACTCAACTAAAATACTAATGTAGTTCGAACTAGCCTTTACTAATAATTTTAAATTCGAAAGTGTGTTTCTTGGTTTGTCCTTCTTTCACCCAGTAATGACCTAGCCTCCGCAAGGAAGGCTAAAAACATCTGTTAGTCTCCAAGTACTTGACTAAACTCATGCAAAATAAAAAAAATACTAATCGAAAATGTAACATTATAAGAATAACATTTGTAAAAACAGAAAATAAATTAATTAAAAAACATATAAGTTATAAGCATGTTAGAAGCTGTGTTACTGTGACTGTATCTGTGTCTTTCTAAAACGAAATTTTCTATGGAGCGTGTATGGAGCTGCTGATTTGTGACATTACACTTCAGTAGCACTTTCTCTCTGTCTAACAGGAAACTTTAAAGCTCTATATTTACGAGACTAGTTAGGATATTTAAAAAAGAAAAATGGCAATGTGTCATTGAAACGAAGTTCCTTTTCGGACGTTTTGGCGGATGGGAGCTAGACAAAAAAATGAGTAAGAATTTTCCGTCATGACCCTTGTTGCCTTCGTTTAGTATACACGTCCTATCAAAGCTTTCAAAGGTTTAACAAAGGAGTGAAGCTATCGGTTCGGGGGTTTGAATACTAACTTCAGATCATGTCTTTGTTCTTTTTTCGAAGTTTTATAGAAGAGATATTCCGAACAAAATATTTGCGGCAAAATTTTATAGAAGAGAAATTCCGAACAAAATATAATTGCGGCAAAATTTACTAACGCCATCTGTTGTGAGTAACGTGAACTTCCTTTAATGTCTATTTTTCTTTTACGAGATGGTTCTAACTTCTAACATTTGTGGCAACTGGCGAGTGACGGCGCTGGAAATTCGTTCCAGCCGAGTAGAGACCCTCAAAATATTTATATTTAAAAACGTTATTTTAAATAAATAAAAAAATATCAGTCAAATACCCAATTCACATCACTAGCAAACGGAAGTTTCCGCAGCGCGGTCGTTTAACGTTCTCAACTGTCCGAGCGCGTAACACACGACCCATTATGTGAACACTCATCGGAACTGAATCGAAATGTATGGCTACTGTCGCGTGGAAAATGCTTTAACAATGTTGAGGCATCGCACGAATCAGCACCGCTACGTAGTCGAAATTCCACGATGCCGCACCTAAGCGCTCGTTCCTAATACCCACCGCTATAATTTGGCTTCCGTTTTTCCTACTGACTATAACTTGGGTACCTTCAAATCAAGTGAATAGGCATCTTCCTAAGCAAGCGAGCTCCATCTTCACTTACCATCTGCTGAAATTGCAGTCAAGGTTTTTATTTAAATTTTTTTACTTTTAAAATACAGGGGGTATTTGAGCGAACAAAACAAAAAATATTCCAATTTTTCAAGCCGTTAGTGACCTTTAGCCAGGCTAACGAACACTAAACAGCGATTGATTTATACATTAATATATATTAGCTGCTCGTGCTGATTCACTCACTGATTGATCACCTCTCCTGTAAAATTTTGTATGAAAAATTTTTTTTTCACTAATGGTTTCGTATAGAAGACAAAAATTCATTCGGAGGAAAAATATGGAGAGAGCTGATGATTGAGGATTTCGGAGACGGGTGAGGGGCACGGCCAGGTTATTAAAGATAGGTGGGGGGTGCTCGAACAAATGTCATTCGAAACCTCATCCAATTGGCAGCGAGCTGAAAAAAAATTCAAAATGGCGGAAAAAAGATGGCGGCCATACAAACTTCGGTGGTGTCTATCTCGGAGAATATAAAAGATAGAAGAGTGGTTTTCTAGCAAAAGATGATCAGGACCCAAAGGTCTACTCGATGAAAAGAAAAAAAATCAAGATGGCGGAATTTTATTTTTCCATACAAAATATATGGCGAATATTGAATAGACTAGAAGCTGAGAACTATGCAAGACTTTGATACGGTTCCTTTTCAAAATTTGTTTTTATAAAAGAATTCTCATTCTGACAAATGATGAGATATGATGATCGAGGGTTTGGAAGGTGGGTGAGGAGCACGGGCAGGGTATTGAAGATAGGTGGGAGGTGCTCAAACAAAAAATACTCGAAACCTGATCCAATTGGTAATGAGCTGAAAAAAAATTCAAAATGGCGGATTCAAGATGGCGGCCATACCAATTTCATAGGCATCTATCTCGGAGAGTATAAAAGATGAAGAGGAAGAGTGGTTATTTGATAGAAAATGATCAGGACCTGAAAGTCCACTTGACGATAGAAAAACCGCGGTCCGCTTGCGGGCCGCGCACCCACGCGCCCTACTAGTATTTATATATAGATAGAATAATAAAGATCATAAGAAGGCCCATAAGAAGGCTCAGGGTCACTCAGCGGGCGATGGAGAGAGCTATGCTCGGAATATCCCTGCGAGATCAATCAGAAATTAGGAGATTCGTAGGAGAACCAAAGTCACCGATATAGCTCAGCTAGTCGCGAAACTGAAGTGGAAATGGGCGGGGCACATTCAAAGGGCTGATGGTCGTTGGGGTCCCAAGGTGCTGGAGTGGCGACCCCGCAACGGGAAACGCAGTGTTGGCAGACCCCCCACTAGGTGGACCGACGACATCAAACGAGTCGCAGGGAGCCGCTGGATCCAAGCGGCGCAAGACCGAAGCCTGTGGAAGTCCATGCAGGAGACCTTTGTCCAGCAGTGGACGTCTATAGGTTGATAAAGTAGAAAAGAAGAAGATATATAGATACATTATGTACGCCCCAGTACTCTTGTGTATTACAATTGATCGAGAGGAGTGCTCCAGGCTCCATTCATCGATACACCGTCGCCTCATAGGTACCGTTCATAGGTATTGTTCATAAAACAATTGTACATATTTTATACTTAGACGTAGTCGTACTTCCTAGTTCCATGATTTATATTTAATATAATGTCATCTTTTGACAGTTTTACCTTCGCAGAGTGACAGACTTAGTCGTAATTCCTAGTTCCAGGCGTTTAACCATGGAACTAGGAATTACTGCTACATGGGTTTAACCGACAAATAAAGACGTCTTGACCGAATAAATTATTTATCAATACAAAAACAGCCATAACGTCTTTAGTCCTTAATAGCTATCAGCAGTCCAAAGTAGCTCAAAACAGTCGTAAGACTAGTTTTAAAAACCTTGAAGAAAATGTTTTACACAGCTAAAAGGCTAGCGTCAGAAGATAATTTGAATGTTGGCACAAATTGCAGTTAAAATACCTACGCTGCGAAGCGAAAACCTGCGAAAATACATAGCCTAAGAGCCCACAGTGTTGGTTTCATACTCAAAGCCACAGTGAAATTTGTGGTCGAGGTACTTAGTTACCTGAAATAACAACTAAATAATAATAAGATTCAGTTCTGTCATTAATAATTAATAATAACTTGATCCCTTGTTAACCAGTATTATAGTGTAGCGCTTAGGAAAAATTGGAAAAGAAATATTAAACAAAAATATTTAAAAAAAACCTGTAGCTTATATTGTAAGTCATAATAACGCTCCCTTCCCTAAAATACGTCTAAAATTCCAGTTAGTTTAAAGCATTATTTTCAAAGTATAGTTAATATTTTTGTCTTGGATAGGATTCCTCCATGTTGGCTAAATGCTGGCGTCAGATGATAATTTGAAAGTTGGCTCCAACATCAGGCGGAGTCCGCAGACGACGCCTCGCATAAAATACGCCTTGTACTTAAATGCACAATTCCGCCCAAGCCCATTGAGCTATATAACACATAGATCCACCAACTTATCTGGGCCTGTACTCCCAACGCTTAAAGCAAACTTAAAGCAGTATAATTTCGATATTGTTTCTGACATGTCATACAATTTAAGGGTTTGAGATACCTTAAAGTTTAAGTTTGTCATTATGTTACATCTCAAAATAATATTGAAGCACTGGTAGTATAGCCGTAGTTAGCCATATAGTTCAGTTTGTAAACTGAAAAGAGACCCTGTTGGGTCGCTAGTGGAAAATTTAGTGTTGCTGCTTAGTGCAATTTTTAACCGACTTTAAAAGGGAGGAGGTTCTCAATTCGTCGGAATCTTTTTTTTATTTTTTCTATGTTCACCGTTAATTTATGTATGTTCACCGTTTACTCGAAGACGCCTGAACCGATTTGGAAAATTCTTTTTTGTTTCAAAGGGTATACTTCCCAGGTGGTCCCTTTGAAATTTTATCGAAATCGGTCGAGCGGTTTTTAAAATATCAACAATAAATTATATACCTTGTACTGGCGCGGGCGTTTGAAGTCGATTGTACGGGACTCTCATTAGAAACAATGATGAGTGGAATGATATATTAAAACAGAGGCCTTAGTTTAAATGTTGTCCACCTGAATAGATATGAGTGGCACTGTACCACCATAGAGATGCATTCCTCCTCACTCTCCCTGCATCGTGTTGCTCATTGTCCTGACATTCATAATATGATAGAGTAGGAGTTTTCTTGGGATAATAATATGGTATTCCAGATAGTCCTTATACAACTCGACTAAGGCCAGGCGCTCATTGTGACTTTTGTCGCCGTGACTTTTTGTCGCTGTCATCTACTGTCGCCCACGATGCGCCCACTGTTTAAGGCCAGCGGTATGTCACAGGGCAACAAAACTCGTTCATTCTTGAAATGGATTTCAAGTATCGTCAGTTGCTGGAACTATTTGTTGCCGTATTGTCTCGTCTCTACAGTGAGCGCAGTTCGATATATCTTGGCGACAAAAAGTCACGGCGACAAAAAGTCACAATGAGCGCCTGGCCAAAAGGAAACGAGATTTCGACATTTATGTTAAACGATTATTATGGATCATATTTGACCGAGCGAAGCGAGGTCTCTGAGTCTACTAGGTGAATTTGCTCTTGTCCGTCCGTCCGTCCGTCCGTCTGTCAGAGCCTTATAACTTTTGAATTACTGAACGTAATTACTTCAAATTTAGATATAATATGTGAACTGATGGCCTTCAGCCGAATATTGCACAAAAAATTATAAAAACCTTTATTTCAGGGGGGCTCTCATAGAAGTGAATGCGAAGTAAAAAAAATTTTATCGCGTTATATAAAATTGTAACATATCATGTTAAAGATAATTTCGAACCGAGTACAAAAATATTATTTTTTTATTTTTTCCTTTAAAATTGACGAAATGGGGGGCTTTCAAAGTGGCGATTTTATACGCTCGCTTGAAGACGCTCTCTAGCAAAATCCGCTACGTATTTTCAACCTGTTTTATTTTTATTATTTCACTTATATCCTGTACTTGAACAACAAATACTAAAATTATATGAATATTATAAAGAAACGAGATAATTTAATTTTTAATGGGCATCAGTAATTCATATAGCATCAACATAGCTTCACAATAATGCTAATAGATGGCGCAGTCATTACATTAGGCACTATTCCATGGAACTAGGAGATTACGACTACGACCTATCCCAAAAACAGTTTTGCGTCGACCATTATTATTTAGTTACTTAATAATATAATACCATATTATTCAATTAAAATTATTTTTTAGTTAAATATCAAACTTTAATAAACTATTAATTACCTATACATTTTGTATATTTTCTATTTGCGTCGATAGATGACGATTTGTACAGATGCCCGTAACCCGGTTTCACTCGTTAGTACCTACATAATAATTCAATGTTTTCAGTAACGTTCCCTAACCTTTACGGGCTACCTATGATAAGTTAGGTGATGATTTCTGTCAACTTATTTATCACGATCCTGTACGGGACACCTAAAAGGACATTGGGACGGATGTTAGGACTTAGGATTGTATTTAGGAGCTACCTACGTAAAGAGACTCCTACTTAGGGGATGATTTAGGTATGTTTGGTGAAAACGGGCATAATAATAATGTCAGTATTGGTTATCATGTATCGATTGAATGAATAATCATGGGATACCGTTACCGCGAGGTCTCAGTTCGGGGCGAACCACTAGTAATATGTCAGTGATAATGACCGCGACCGCGCTCCGAGCCAAGGAGGCCTTTCCACACCAGCTTTGCAATACTCCATCGCTTCTATAGTAAGTAGGTCTATGGCATCTGTCTGCCGTAGCCGGATTAAACCGGTTTAATACCGGTACAAAGCGGTTTTACTAAATAACGAGCTTAACTTTAATGCGTTTAATGCGTGCCTTAAGAAAGGCTTTTAATGCGTTTTTCTTTCTTAGAAAAGCCATGTTTGGTACACCGTTGTAAAGGGTTATAACAAGGCTCTACGGCGTAGAGGCTCTACGCCTATGAATGTACCAAGAATTTCTTTTTGAATTGCGTATTAAGAAATATGAATAATGATAGTTTAGTGTAGGTAAGTGTTACCTGGAATAACGCATGAATAAAGTCTCCGATTATTATCAAGGAAGACTTAAGCTCAGTGTACAATTTAATTAACTGCACCCAGTCTAATTTTGCAAAATTGCCTTGCAGTCCGCCTGTATCGACCCTTAAATTTTAATAGGTTGTGATAAAAAATGTCAGGTTAATTTAATTGCCGTATAGTATGTTCTAAATTCAAGTACATTTTTCATCAAAAATCCAAATCAATTTCCAGTTAACAACTTGGCAAGGTCCCAAAATGGAAAATACAAATAGATTCCTCTTGGCAATTAACGATACACCCACAACATGCCCACAAACTGCCTCTAAAAACGTCCAATAAAATTTCAACTCTATAATTTAGGTTTCAAAGTTCAATGTAATATGTGCGCTACTATAAGTTATTACAGGACTTTACAGATCGACTGTTCTCAAAACAATGTTACGGCATGGTTCTTCGTAACTACGTTAAGTAATTTCTCAGCGAATTGTTTGCGATCCTACACTCGCTATTATTGTTAGTACTAGGGATGACCTTTATGTCGAATTTACGAAATATTCAATTTCCCGGTCAAAATGTATGACATGATTTAACATATAATCTATATATCTATCTATATATTTAAAAGAAAGTGGTGTTAGTTACACTTTTTATAACTCAAGAACGGATGAACCGATTTGGCTGAAAATTGGTGGAGAGGTAGCTCAGAACCAGGAAACGGACATAGGATACTTTTTATCCCGTTCGACCGCGTTTCCGTCATGTCACTATAAAACGTGGTAGATATAAGAAAAACGCATCTGACATGGAATAACAAAACGCAAATGACAGTGGAATAACAAAACGTAAATGACAGCTAAACGTAATTTTGTCTTTGGTTAAGTAAGGTAAAAAATTTGACAATTATAAAAAGTGTTATAATAAAGCATTACTGATATTATAAATGCGAAAGTGTGTTTGTTTGTTGGTTTGTCCTTCAATCACGTCGCAACAGAACAGCGGATTGATGCGATTTTTTGCATGGGTATAGTAATGGATGTAGTAGTGGTTCCTCAGACCGGGAGAGCTACTTTTTATCTCGGATAATGAAAGAGTTCCCGCGGGATTTTTAAAAACTAAATCCATGCGGACGAAGTCGCGGGCATCAGCTAGTTTGAAATAAAATAAGACTAAAATATTAATTTTTAACTTTTTATGAAGTCAATACCAAATCGCTGATTTGATGAAACTTCACAATGCAATAAAAAAACGCAATGTAATAGTTTATACATTATAGTATAGCACATTTATGTTAAGTATATTTTATCCTGGAAAATTAAAGAATTCTCGCGGGAATGAAAAACTCTTAGTCTGCTCGGACGAAGTCGCAGACATCAGCTAATATGGACAATATAAATTGGGTATTTGACTGTCGTCAAAATGTTAATATTCATCATTTATAATCGAAAATGTAACGTAAGAATAAAAATGTAAGAATAAAATTTGTATAAACAGAAAATAAATCGGTCCAAAATCAATTAGGTTATAACCTGTTTTACTGTGACTGTATCTGCCTTTTTCTAAAAAGATTTTTTTATGAAGAGTGTATGGAACTTTTGAGTTTTGAGTTCACACCTCAATAGCGCTCCGCTCTCTTCGTCTAACATTATAACTTTAAAGCTCTATTTATATATCCGAGACTAAATGAGATATTTAAAAAAAATTGCACTATGCTATAATATTATATTAATATTAATATATGCTATAATAATATATTATAAAACGTTATCCTACTTCCTACTAATATTATAAATGCGAAAGTTTGTGAGGATGTATGGATGGATGGATGTTTGTTACTCTTTAACGCCACAACAAATGAACCGATTTGGCTGAAATTTGGAATGGAGATAGCACATACCCAATTTTAACACATAGGCTACTTTTTATCCCGTATTTTATAACAGAGTTATAGATGATGCCCGCGGACGAAGTCGCGGGCATCATCTAGTTGTAAATAAAAAAAAACGGTCAAATTCCCAACTATGTACCTATCTATTATTGCCGGATATGAACTCAAAGTCTACTAACTCTAGCCTTTTAGATATAATTCTGTCCCAACACTATCACGTCTAAAGACGTTAGTAGTAAAACTTCAAGGCATTTTAATAGAATAATTGAATGCGGTTTTGTGTGTTATCGCTTAGGAAATGTCGTTTATCACCCCATTCTCAGCCTTTCGTCTTTTCGTCGCATAATACGTCTTAATCCAATTGAGTTGGGGAGTTTCAATTATTTGGGCAACCCGATGAATTATATAGCCCAGAAATTACTTTGAGTTGTTTGTTGAAACAGGCTACGACCTTAACTTTTACATAACTTCATTGGCGACTCTTTTTGACTCGATTTGACTGCAGCAAACATAATAAACAGCATAAACCTAGCAGGAATACTCTTAACTAGACGATGCCCGCGAATTCGTCCTCGTGGATTAAGATTTTTAATTCCCTTGAGAACTTTAATTTTCCGGGATAAAATATAGCTTATGTGCTAATCCTGGGTATGAGCTGTCTCCTTTCCAAATTTCAGCCAAATCGGTTCATTCGTTGTCGCGTCAAAATGTAACAAACATCCATCCATCCATACTTCCATCCTCACAAACTTCCGCATTTTTAATATTATTAGGATTATAATATTAGTGAACACCCGTCTATACAAATAAATAAATAATAAATAAATTACTTCCGACTGAATCCAGTCACGGCGGCCAACCTCAGAGATCAGCCATCTGCGCGGTAGATATTACAGTGCACAACTGTGTGCGCAAACACAGATGCACTCTCTATTCCCTCACTCTCATAGTCCGATAGGACGGAAATCCGACGCAACCAGAGAGAGATCAGGCGCAGGACTGACTTCTTTACCTGCTCTCCGAGGCACGGTGGTGACTAACTGCTAACTTCCTAACTCCGGGCTAGTACTGATATTTTCTTGGCAGAAAAGCCCAATACGTTTTTCATCAGGCCGACCCGGGAATCGAACCCGGGACCTCGTCACCCGTAGTCGAACATGCTAACCACTATACCTACGAGGCGGTTTCTATACAAACAAATACTATAGCAGTAATATTGATAGTAACTGCCGTGTCCAGAGATTAGTTAAAGAAGTATAGATTGCTAGTCGTCATACATTAGAAGGAAGTTCGCATAAATCTAGTTATTATATTATGTATATCTTTTAGATGTAGTTCATCTACCCGACGTCAATTGTTACAGATACCTACGCGAAGTACACACTAAAAATTTGTTATTAGGGTTCCATACCAAAATGGTAAAAATGGAACCCTTATGGTGAGACTTTCTCCGTCCGTCTGTCCGTCCGTCTGTCACAGTCGATTATTTCAGTAACTATTAAAGCTATCGACATGAAATTTGGCATAGTTGTGTATAATAGTGGCCCAAAATCATTGGAATAAAGAAAAATCGAAAATTATTTTTAGTTTTAATAAAAAAAGGGGGAAAATCGGGGCTTTGAAATTTCAAAGTAAAATAACTATATCGAGTGGGGTATCATATGAAAGGCCTTTACTTGTGCATTCTAAAACAGATTTTTATTTATTTCTATATATAATAGTTTTTGATTAATCGGCCAAAATGTCGAAAAAAATACCGTTCCCCCCCCCCCTTATCTCCGAAGTTTACCAATCGAAAAATCTGAAATAATTATGGTCAATAGAGGTTTATGTATATTTTACAGGAAAAATAAAAGCAACGTGAAAATTATTTTAGTTTGATTAAAAAAGGGGGAAAATCGGGGGTTTGAAATTTCAAAGTAAGATAATTATACCGAGTGGGGTATCATATGAAAGGCCTTTACTTGTGCATTCTAAAACAGTTTTTTATTTATTTCTAGGTATAATAGTTTCTGATTAATCGGCCAAAATGTCGAAAAAAATACCGTTCCCCCCCCCTTATCTCTGAAGTTTACCAATCGAAAAATCTGAAATAATTATGGTCAATAGAAGTTTATGTATATTTTACAGGAAAAATAAAAGCAACGTGAAAATTATTTTAGTTTGATTAAAAAAGGGGGAAAATCGGGGGTTTGAAATTTCAAAGTAAGATAATTATACCGAGTGGGGTATCATATGAAAGGCCTTTACTTGTGCATTCTAAAACAGTTTTTTATTTATTTCTAGGTATAATAGTTTCTGATTAATCGGCCAAAATATCGAAAAAAATACCGTTCCCCCCCCTTATCTCCGAAGTTTACCAATCGAAAAATCTGAAATAATTATGGTCAATAGAGGTTTATGTATATTTTACAGGAAAAATAAAACCAACGCTCTAACTAGCATAGTTTTTTTTTTTATTAACAATAAACCTCAACAAACAAAGTTAACGATAAATAAGCAAATCAATATAATATTATCGTTTTACTTTTACTTTTGGAGTATGGAACCCTCGGTGCGCGAGTCCGACTCGCACTTGGCCGGCTTTTATTATTTTTGTAATAATATGACTAGTTGACCCGCCTCCGCTTCGCATGGGTAAGCTACAAACATAATGGTGCAAACATCTGAGGCCTGGAGGTTAATAATTCTACTTGGACGGACGAACGGACGGCCAGACAGACAGACAAAAATTAAATAAAAATTGTTTTGGGCTCAGTATCTATAATAAATCATCCCCCGGTTAATATTTTCAAAATATAATATTAAATGTACAGAAATCTTCCAGTTTCAGTTTTATTATAAGTATAGATTTATGAAAATTTTGTATTTTGGATCTAAGCCGCCGATGCACTGGTGGATCCATTCAGTGGATTCTAGTGGATTGAGCCGAATATGACGAACCAGAACAAAAAATATGATATTTTGTCGATTTCAGCAACAAAATATAATCCAAGTAACGCCATCTAGGATAATTTTTAGCGTAATTTTATTTATACAGAGTTAGAAATCTATTTTTTCAAACTAATCTCTGGCTTGAGTCACCGACATAGCTCAGCGAGTCGCGATACTGAAGTGGAAATGGGCGGGGCACATAGTTCGAAGAGCTGATGGTCGTTGGGGTCCCAAGGTGTTGGAGTGGCGACCCCGCACCGGGAAGCGCAGTGTTGGCAGACCCCCCACCAGGTGGACCGACGACATTGGAGCCGCTGGATTCAGGCGGCGCAAGACCGAGGCCCGTGGAAGTCCATGCAAGAGACCTTTGTCCAGCAGTGGACGTCTATCGGTTGATAAAGAAGAAGGAGAAGAATCTCTGGCCATGGTTACTTGCCTAGTTTGGACATACCTTGAGTTTGTAGAGACCCCAGCCATAAATACGCAGACCTCTAAACCCAGAACTCTGGACCGGTGGCTCTGTGATCGACGCCTTAGGTATTGGTTACCAACTTTTCTTTGACGAAGGGTGACAAGGCTTGATCCTTTTGAATTGGGAAATTTCTTGAATTATTTTGGGAAACCGTTGAACATTTAAGATGAGGGAAAACTTTTAATTGGCTGGTGGCAAACATGAGCGTAATTTTAGGATTGTTTATATTTTGAGCTATAAAATGTTTGTTTTATTCAGCGAGGTAATAATCGTCGTCAACTTCAATAGCTGTAAAAAAAATTTCAATGCTTTAAACATCACAAAATCTTTGGCATTTATGTATTTTTATTATTAGCTGATCTTAAAACCGCTATTTGGAATGCCCTTCCGGCTTCCGTTTTTCCAACTAACTATAACTTGGGTATGCAAGAGATTAGTATTGGGTCTATCAGTGGACGTCTGTATCAGTCGATTAAGAACAAGAATTTCGTCAGATTTTGTATGAAAAATGTGCTATTAATATTTCAGTTAAGTCCTTGTCATATGTCCATTGAAGTGGTTTGTGTTTGCATAAAACATATCGATTGCAAGAGAGATATGAGGCTGCGGGCTATGCGGCATCCCGCGATTAAATTATACAGTGCATAACGACTTTACACTATATTAAGTTAGGAGAGGTAGCGGATTACTTAAAGGCGTTTGGATGATTTTGTAAGTAGCCAATTTGCCGGCCTTCAGAACCAACAATACTCCATCTTGAAAGAACTAAAGGTAGCAGAAAGACTTTCATCGACTGAGCACTTGTGGATTCTGAAGTTCTTTGGTCACATCTCCAGAAATGAAGGGTCAATTGAGCGGTGCAGGGTCACGTGGAAGGGAAAAAAGCTAGAGGATCCTCACCCAAGTGCTGGATGAACGCGGTGACCCAGACAACTGTGGTGGAGTGGTTCAAGCGTACTATGAGTTGCCGCAATTTACTAGAACGCCGATGGTATCTAATAGATGCGTAGCGACTACCAACCCTAAATCTATGATCACATATTCCCAGCGGTCACGACCACTCTGACAAGTGTCCAATTGAGAAGAAAATTTGTACATTAATTACGTTGAGGGGAAACTTTTAATTGGTATAAGGCACGAATCAGTGTATGGCAAAGTTCATTCTCTGAAGGCGCCTTCTCTCTGATGATTTTTGATGGCTTATACCTTGAAAACCGAATGCTGCAGAAGATTTTGTCTCATATCAAAACTTGTTTTATTGATTCCAGCTAGAGTTATGCAGGTGTGGCCGCTGTCACCAGTCGAGAAGGGGTTCTCGACAATAAGGAGTCTTCTTGTTGTTATAGCGTTTATTAAGTTGTTTACAATTTTGATACTTAATTAATTTAATTAATTACGCGAGCAAATCACTTTATATTAATTAATTCGCGGACAATTACTATTACGTACTGCGAAACGAGTTATAGTTTCAGCGCGACGTGAATGAATGTCGAATGAATGCTGGATCTTGAATGTCTCGTTCCCGGAGCTTCATGTATTTATATCCCGTATCGCAGGGTGCTGGTAGGGGTGCGTTTACTTGCAGTCACGTAGGCCATGAGAAGGTTCGAGGGTGTTCTCTGATAACTAAAATGTCTTTTTGCAGTGGCTTCGAGTTTATCTCCAGCCGTCGCGACGCTCTGCTATTAAGATAAAGTTCCCATGGATGTTTATCGTATTCGTCATGAAAGATATGAAGCATACTTGGTCCAACTTGCATTAGTATTTATCTTAAAAGGTTTTTTGTGGGCTTGCGTCTGTTCTATTTGGTATTAGGGGTGTCTGCTTTCTTTACACCTCCCCCCGTAAGAGAGAGCTTAGGGTGTAACTTGTTATACCTGGGCTCTCAACAACATTATTTCTTTCTTGTTGCACTTCTTTATTCTTGTTGCGTTTATGAATGTAGTAAATGTAGCAGATACCACATATGATTAAAGTTAATATTATTATAGTCCAGATGCTGGGTATCCATAAGTGATGAGTGATACTTATATCTTCTTTCAATGGTTTTGACTTCAGTGCTTCCCATTCTTCAGTAGGTCGATAGGTGGTTTGTTTCTCATTTAAATGCATTTGAATCTGCTGGATCTCTTCTTCGTATAGTGATGTAATTTTAGATATGTCTTTCGTATGAAAACTCGCCATGATGAGCTCGCAACCCGGTTCCAATTGAAGCTTGTAGGGTCCCTTGATGATTTCGTAGTACGTTTCGTTGCATATAATTTTAACTCGTTCAGTATTCTTTGAAAATAGAAGAAATGTTCCATCACCAACAGTTTCAATGGCTTCACTTTCTAATAACTTTGTAATGGTGCATGTGTGATTTTTCTTCGTGTATAGGGCTCTATGTATGCAGTCTGGAGTCTTATTGCCGTCCTTCCACCAGATTTGATGACACACGAGTGTTTTTTCCTTCTTTTTACATTGAGCAGTGTTCGGGTAGGCATACCAAGCGTCCTTTATGAGGATAATTGGATGTCTGACTTCTAGGATTTGACCATCAGGATTCGGGAATGGGATTATATTGTATGCATTACCCTTTGATTTCAAAATGGCTATTTTCGCTACAAAGTGAATAATATTTTGCGTAGTATATACTAATATTGAGTCAACCTTATCATCATTAATATTATCGAATATATCCCTATAGGCTAATCCAGGCTTAGCTAATGTAATACCTAATTCTAGCATATTTACTATGTCCTCAAATAATATAAGGCTTGTTAGGATATCTAAATTAATCTTATTAGTATGGCTTATATCATAAAGTACTCTTAAATCTTTTCTAATGCTATTTAATCTAATTTCTATTTTTTCAATCGTCTCATTAATGTTTTGATATAAAGAAACGTCGTTATTTTGCAATACTTGGATACTTTTTTGTATTTGCTTTAAATCGTTTGCGTCTGGGTTACCAGCGATAAACTTAATTATAGTACCTAAACCGTCTATCAATCCACGTTTCTTTCTAAAATTATGATTCATTAAATTACTAAGCTTTCCAAGTAAATGAATATATAAATTATTTAAGTAATGATTATCTTGATTATTTCTAGTTGACATTATTTTAGTCATCGATTCCAAAATTTCCGATAAATTACAACGTTTAGTGATGTACTCATATCCTTCGATTTCCATTATTGTTCCTAGTTTTTCAAAGTAGTCCCCATTAGGATTTTTCAGCTTAGTTATTTCGTAGCTCGCGCTGCCCTGGACGATGACCGTCCTGTAACAACAGGTCTCAATTTATTGGCAGCACGTCTTTTTCCCCTATTATCTAAATAAACCTTAGGAGCAGTGACGTCCCTTATGTACGTTTTTCTACGAGTGCTGAATACGTTCGCTTGTTTCTTTGATTTTTCTAGCTTTTCCTGAGTTTCCATTTGAGGTTCTGGCTCTGTGTTTTTATTATATTCGTCGGTACGTTTTATTTGCGCTTCCCGCTTGTTTTTATAGATGTATTCGTAAATAGTTTTTAAATGTTCGCGATGCTTTATCAGAAGGTTATTTAATAATTGCGAATCGTGAAGAAAATTAAATAGGGGTTCTACCTCAACATGCCCAAATAATATCTCGTGAGGCGTTAATTTGGTATCAGGCTGTATCGAATTGTTATACGCAATCAGAGCTAGCTTAAATTTGTCCTCGTGAGGCAATTTATTTTTGTACTGTTCAGTTAATAATCTACAATGTTCTCTAAGCGTGGAGTGAAATCGCTCTACAATTCCATGTGAAGAGGGATTGTACGGAGTGGTAAAATGAATTTTTATTTTATACAAGTTTACGAGTTCTTTCAGTAAAGAAAACTCTTTTCCTGCGTCCGTTGTTATTTCCAAAGGAATTCCATAATTAGCAAAAAATGACAAAAGTTTTGACATGACTGTTGAGCTATTTTTATCTTTTATTCGTTTCACGACTGCAAAGCGTGAAAACCCATCTACGATTGATAAATATAATTTTCCTTCTATGTCTACTACATCGCAAAATAATTATGTGAGTTAAAGGTCTCACAGCTATAGGCGGTAAAAGCATTGGTGGTTTTATTGGATGTCGTTCGTATTTACCTGCTTTACAAATAGAGCAATTACTAATATAGGTTCTAATATCCGACATGATATTTTTCCACCAGTACTTCCTACTAATGTGCATCATAGTTTCAGTAATGCCACGATGGTTTGTTTTCCCTTCGTGGTAATTTTTCATAATTTCTACTTTTCTATCTTGGTCCGTTATTGTTTCAACTATTTCGGTGCAACGGGTAAGACAAATATTTTTATTGTATTCTTTTGTGAGTATGTTAACCATTTCTTTATATAATTCTTCGGTATAAAAGAAAGCGTAATATTGTACGTTAGGCTTTAAATAGTCCCTAATAAAGTTCCTAAGAGCGTTTGCTGGTCGTTTTGAGGTATAAAGACTTACTTCTATTATTTCATTACCGTCTTCGTTCCTAACTAGCACGTTGTCTAACTGATTATGTAATTTAAAATAAATTTGATGTTGTTTTTTATTAATTACATCTTGGATGATTGGTATTCCTGGGTGAACATTATCATCCTGTGAATGCTGGGTTTGTGAGTATTCGCGATCGATTTCCATGTCAACCTGCTCATCACCAGCACTACTGATTTGTGGTAATATTGATTCGTTGTCGAGACAATTAATTTTAACTCGCGATAAGGCGTCTGCGTTAGAATTTATGGCGCCTTGTTTATATTTTATTTCGAAGTCATACTCTGCTAAACGTAATCGCCATCTAGTTAAAAGTGAATTTGGATCCTTTAAGGACATTAACCAAGTTAAAGGTTTGTGATCTGTATAAATAGTGATTTTTTTTTCCATATAGGTAGGGTCTAAAGTATTTACAAGCCCATACGATCGCTAATAATTCTTTTTCTGTGGTTGAGTACTTACTTTCGGTATCTGATAATGTTCTAGATGCATAAGCTACCGGTTTTTCAATATTGTCTTCTTTTTGTGACAAAACCGCACCAAGCGCTACCTCACTTGCGTCCGTGGTTAAAATAAAGGGTTGATCAAAGTCTGGGTATTTTAAAATCGGTTCATTTGTTATTATTGTCTTCAACTTGTCTACGGCTTTTAAATAGTCTTCGTCAATTACGATTTTTGCGCGTTTCTTTAAACATTTAGTTAAAGGTTTTGTAATGTGAGCATAGTTATTAATAAACCTTCTATAGTAACCTGTTAACCCTAAGAAAGATTTTATTTCTTTTTCCGTTTTAGGCACAGGGAAATTAATTATATCTTGGACTTTACGTTGATTTGGGGTAAGACCGTTAGGGGTTAATTCGTGCCCTAGATATTCTACATGCTTCTTTAAGAATTCGGATTTATCCGGTTGAATTTTTAAATTATGTTGGCGTAACCTATCAAATACTCTACGTAATTTTTCTAAATGCTCTTCTAATGATGTTGAATATATAACAATGTCGTCAAGGTAGACTAAACATGTATTGTATAAAAGATCTCGGAGAATTAAATCTATCAATCTTTGGAAAGTTGCGGGTGCGTTTTTCAAACCGAACGGCATTCGTAAAAATTCCCAATGACCGTGATTTGTGGAAAACGCGGTTTTTCCTATATCATCGGGATGCATTTCTATTTGATGATAGCCGCTCGCTAAATCTAATGTGGTGAAGTATTGAGCTCTACCTAACTTATGCAATATTTCTTCTATATTAGGTAATGGGTATTTATCCTCAATAGTTTTCGCATTTAATTGCCTAAAATCGATTACTAAGCGCCATTTAGTTTTTCCTGACGCATCGGGTTTCTTTGGCACAATATGAACTGGACAACTCCACAGAGAGTTTGATTCACGTATTATATTATTTTTTAATAATTCCTGTATTTGTTTATCAATTTCTTGTTGTTGCTGTGGAGATTTTCGATAGCCACGCACATAAATCGGTGTATCGTCCTTAAGTCTTAATTTATGTTTTACAGTATGAGTAAAAGTCAAAGGCTGGTCACCTGTGTGAAAAATGTTTTTATACTCATGGACTAATTTAGTTATTTTTGCCTTTTCTTCCGTGTTCATGTGATCCGTCCGAATTATTAATTTATTTTCAGAGGAAGTGTAGTTAACCTTCACGTTTTCTATACTAGCGGCACGCTATGATGGCCGGTTTAAAATTTATAAATTAATAAATTTTGAGTCCTAAACCTAAAACTACATTCGATAAAATTTATGAATCTCTGCACATCACTATCGTCAATAACGTAATACAATTATTTCCTTCAAAGTCGTTATCAATTAACGGAACTTCATGAGCGGACAAACGTCAAACCGGCCATCATAGCGTGCCGCTAGTATAATTTATATGAACTTGATATAAAGTCGTTGGGTATTTCTCGCAAAAAATCGTCTAAATTATTTATTATCGATACTGGTTTCGTACCTGTGTTTACCATACCGATCCTAAATTCGCCGTCTCGTACCGACACTAAGCATTCGTTTACCAAGACGCTTCTAGCTTCGATTTGAGGAACTAGGTAATCGCCGTCAGGTTTTTCCGATATACAAGTAACAAGATTATCAGAAAATGCGTCGATTTTCAAGACTCGCTCCGGATGATCAATAAAAATATTTACTATTTTATTGGGAGTTATAAATTGGCATGTTGTGAGATTTAATACGGCATTTATTTTTCGGATTATATCCACACCTATAATACCTGCGTACTTTGGGTCGAAGTCGTATAACAAAAATTCATGATTTACTTCTTCACCCAGTGGTTTTAAATTTAAATCGATTGCGCCACTATGCCTTGTTGAATTATGCGCTGTTGTTATTGTAAACCCTATATTTTTAATTTTAGGAATATACTCTTTGTTCTTATTAATAAAAGAAGGCTTGATTAATGATCGTGTACTACCTGTGTCAATTAGAAATTTTCCTCCCCATTCATCTATTATATTAAATACGGTAAGTAATCTTTTTCAAAATAATTTAATTTTACACTGGGGCCTGGTTCCCTAAACTTTCTTGAAAAAAATCGACACAATCATCATTGCTCGGATCTATGCTATCTGAAATAATATTATTTATTCCTGCTGCGTTTGGTTTATTTATTTGGCTCCTGTAAGATTTTTTTCCTACAGTTCGCATGCTAACATCGCTACCTAATTGGTCTGATTGCCGCGGCTGTTGCCTATTTTGTTGTGGCGGGAACATTTTTCGCCACTGGTCAGGTGTTGGTCGCGGCATGTTTGTCCAGTGATTATTATTATTTTGTACTACTGGTCGATTATAATCTAAACTGCTGCTAAATACATTTTGATTTCTAACTGAGTTCATATTAGGGTTTTGCCATAAGGGCCTAATTGGATTAGAAAATGGTTTCTCATTCCAATTGGATTTCTGCGGAAAATTATTATTTGAATTGCGGAACGATTTTAATCCCTTAGATTTTTCTAATTGTCTTGCGAAATAATCTGGTTGCAATTCAAGTTCGTGTTTAAGGTGGTTATAAGTCTCATCAAAGGTGCTATGCTCTGCCGCTCTTATTAGTCTGTCTGTAGATAGGTCTAAGTTCTTGCATAATTGATCGATGCAAACATTTTCCAATATTGTTTGGGCCTGTTGATTTTTTGCTTTATTTTTAGCTGCATAAAGTAAATTTTTAATTTTATCAGCAAATTCTAACTGTGATTCATTAAATGTACGTTTAATACGCGTTATTTCTGAAATTATTTGTTCTAATGACCTATTGTCCCCGAATTTCAAATTCAAAGCCTGTATTATTTCGTCGACAGTGCCATTAGGTACATGGGCCACTGCCTTTATTGCTTCGCCCCTAAGTTTACTTTTTAAAATAATTGGGAAAAGAGCCCTAGCATCTGGGTCAGCTGCTCTTGCTAATACTGTAATTTGTTCTATAAAAAAATCTAATGTGTCCCGGTCACCGTCGTATTTTGGTAAATACTTTTCGATGGTTGAATGGTCAAGAGCCATTTTGAAAAAAAAATTATTAAAGGTAACACACAACAATATAAAAATAAAGGAAAATAGAGTAGGAAAGGACACTTACAGGGCAGCCAGAAGGAGTACTGCTTTCTTCATGAATCCTCGTAGGTTCTCCGCTTCTTCAGACGAGCTGTTTCTTCTCGAAGCCCGGCGTTCGTAGAAGTGGATACCGCTGTCACCAGTTATGCAGGTGTGGCCGCTGTCATCAGTCGAGAAGGGGTTCTCGACAATAAGGAGTCTTCTTGTTGTTATAGCGTTTATTAAGTTGTTTACAATTTTGATACTTAATTAATTTAATTAATTACGCGAGCAAATCACTTTATATTAATTAATTCGCGGACAATTACTATTACGTACTGCGAAACGAGTTATAGTTTCAGCGCGACGTGAATGAATGTCGAATGAATGCTGGATCTTGAATGTCTCGTTCCCGGAGCTTCATGTATTTATATCCCGTATCGCAGGGTGCTGGTAGGGGTGCGTTTACTTGCAGTCACGTAGGCCATGAGAAGGTTCGAGGGTGTTCTCTGATAACTAAAATGTCTTTTTGCAGTGGCTTCGAGTTTATCTCCAGCCGTCGCGACGCTCTGCTATTAAGATAAAGTTCCCATGGATGTTTATCGTATTCGTCATGAAAGATATGAAGCATACTTGGTCCAACTTGCATTAGTATTTATCGTCCAGATTTCCTTACTTGAGTATTCGAGTAAACAAACACCTCTTGATATGAATATCACTTATTTACACACTAATCACACATTTTGAACTATTTATAACTGTCTAGATCTGTTCATCAAGCACATTCGTTACGATTTACACCAAACATTGCTTCGAATTTACCATTATAAGATATTTATTTTCTCAAAAACGAAATATTAGTAGAACTCATTTGCACAGATTAGGAGAAAGTGACATTTCGTAACCCTAGATTGTCTATGAATCGTTGAGGTGGGGACAGGCGAATGAGTGACCTTATGAATGGATTGAATCCATGGAACTAGGAATTACGACTAGTCTTCCTACTTCAATGATTGAATCATCATTACAGAAGAGGTGAGTAACTTTAGAACATAAAATATAATGGATATTGATAAAAAATAAATCACTAGCAGAAAATGATTGTAATGGTTATCTTAAATAAAATTAGATATTATTATAAAATAAAATATAGATAATCTTAATCTTTATTATTACCAAACTAAAGAACATTTTACTAAAGAAAACAGGTAAATAAAAATACACTACTGTTTTTTTTTAAGAAAACTGTTTGTATCACAATGTTACCCACAAATGGGGTATACTTTAGAATAGAACAAAAATCTGATTAGTAATAATTAATAAATCTTCGTTATTTTTTTCTTGTAAATTCCTCTTTTTAATATAATTATGAAAAAGATATTGTTTAGTTACTTTTTACGTCAAATTTGTAGTAATGGTACACGTCTATGACCATCGCAGTTCGGATGAAAATCATTCAGTTGTATAATGCTTTCACATTCGTTCAATCGCTTATGCGATAACTTCCCAACCCTATAAATTGTCTTTGTTTAACATTCGGCCATTATTGTTTACTCGAGTACTCAAGTAAGGAAATCTGGACTATATCTTAAAAGGTTTTTTGTGGGCTTGCGTCTGTTCTATTTGGTATTAGGGGTGTCTGCTTTCTTTACACTAGTGATTCATATGGATTTATATAAAAAATAATCTAAACATATAAAAGGAAAAGGTGACTCACTGACTGACTGGTCCTGATCTGTCAACGCACAGCTCAAACCACTGGACGGATCGGGCTGTTTAGCATACGGATATATTCTATTAAGACGTAAGCATCCGCTAAGAAAGGGTTTTTGAAACTGCAACCCTTAAAGGAGTAAATAGGAGTTTGAAAAATCTAACTTAACGTGAGTGAAGCGGGCAAAAGCTTGTACTTAATAAAAATTTAAGTAGAATGTGCTGTTGTGTAGCTATTTATTTAACTTTATTTCACTATTATTTAACTCTTGTTCTTTGATGAAGAATAGGTAGGTTTTGACGACCTCCCTGGCTCATTGGTGAGCGCTGTTGGCTTATAACTCGGGTTCGATTCCCACCGGAGTCAATTGGGGAATTTTTAATTTCTTAATTGTCTCTGATCTGGTCTGGTGGGAGGCTTTGGCCGTGGTTCGTTACCACCCTACCGTCTAAGACGTGCCGCCAAGCGATTTAGCGTTCCGGCATGATGGCGTGTAGTAACCGATTAGGGGTATGGGTTAATGTTCACTGCCATACCCCTTCCAAGTTAGCCCGCTACCATCTTAGACTGCATCGTCACTTACCATCAGGTGAGATCGCAGTCAAGGACTAAAAGCTTGTCATCGAATAAAAAAAGGGTAAATAAATATATGTATTTCATTTTCATTCATACAAAGTTAACAGTTTATCACTCTCAAACGATTTAACAGAGATTTTCTTTTATTATGATATCTTTTTATAAAACAGCTACACAAAAATAATAAAGACTTGTACGAAATACGAGAAAATGACGTCACGCGTCAACACGAGCGTTTTGAAACCTGGAACAATTTGTCATTCCATTTTCCCATACATTTTCATTGCTAATCAAAATAGACGTTGTAAAATAGTCATTTTGTTAGTAAATATTATGTAACATAAAATTATTATTTTATGACGTCTCTTTTGTTACTTTTGTGACCTATAAAATAAGATGGCGGCCACCTTTGACCTATTCACCTTTTTTTATTAAATATTATACTTTTTGTGGGAATTCCTTACAATATTTGACGAGTAAATGGTTTTTAAATTTATCTACTACGCCCACATATAATTAGTTTCCTTAATATTATTTACGAGGTTCTACCTACTTAAAATTTCTGGAAAATTTCAATCTTACTTTTCGTTAAGCTCAAAGGCTCAAAACATTGTCTAGCATCTTACTATAAGGCGTCGATTCCACAGCTGAAGGTCTAGAGTTCTGCGTTCCGCGTTCTTTATAAAGTGGCCAGCCTCAGTTACATTCTCTATACACACAAAAGAAGACACAGTTCTGCCCGCGAAATTCAAATTTAATTTGGTTTTTCGCAATTTGTAAACTAATACGACAAAGTAGGTTTATGGCATTCTAATTGCGACAATGGCAGTATCATCATCACAGGTTTATATAAAAAAAATTACTTGAAAGTGTCCAGTTTAAGAAATTAATCAAAATATCGACTAATTTGTGAGTAACTCACCTCCAACTCAGTATTTTGATTAATTTCTTAAACTGGTCACTTTCAAGTAAAGATTTTTATGTAAACCTGTGAAGATGATAATTCTACTGGCGCAATTAGAATGCCATTAGCCTAGTTTGTCGTATTAGTTTACAAATTGCGAAAAACCAAATTAAATTTGAATTTCGCGGGCAGACTAGTATAATCATCCTTAAGCACAAAAGTAGTTGACTCTACAAACAGAGAAGTAGGTAGTGAATGCGTTAAACTGAACTTTGAACTTAGAACTCTTGACCGATGGCAGAGTACGACTACCAACCTATAAAGCTGCGTTAAAAAAACTGTCCATTTCAATAAAAAATGCAGAAAAACAAACACAAAATTAAGTTAGGCTCTACCACGTATAATATACACTCGTGGTGTTCGTAAACCACGTTATACATTACGCGCCTTGTAAGCTTGTGAGGAAAATTAATTAATTGGCAACCGGCGATGAACCGCAGCTGGTCAGTGGGCAGGAACACAATCATCTAATTCAAATTCAACATACTAAGCTACTAAATTAATATACAAACTCACGTGGTCGTCGTAAACCACGTCATCCATTACGCGCCTTGTACGCTTGTATGTGGAATTAATTAATTGGCAGCCAGCGTTGGACCGCAGCTGGGCAGGAACACGAGCTCGTTACATTTTATGGCAACACCAGATGCGCGTTGTTAATCGCCTGCAGCGTGGCATTGTTGCGAATTTGAATTTCGAATCATGTTATAGATTACCGGATAATTGAATTCGTGTTTGCGTTTTCGTGAAATGCATGGATGTGATTTTACCGGATTTTACGATGAATTTAATTTACCCATCTCTTCATTAATTTTAATTATCTCAAGCTTTTTCCGACCCATTGCTAGGAACTGTTGTCCTCGCAATTATAGGGCTTAGTTAGGCCTTAGACCACCACACTGGCACTGGTCAAGTTTGGAATGGCACCTTTGAGAACATTTTGGAGAACTCTCAGCATTCACGCGTACATATTAATAGTAGATTATTAACCAAGGGGATAAAGCAGTGTCTTCTGTCGCGGGTGACGATTTAAATCGCGAGCGTAACGAAGGACTCGAGGTTTACTCCCGAGCGTAGCGAGGGTGTTAAAAACTTAAATCACGAGCGAAGCGAGGGATTTAAGACGAGTCCTGAGTGTAGTGAGGGATTTAAGTTCACCCAAGACTAAGACAGCTTTATCGCCGAGGAAAATACTCTACTTTTCGTACCATTTGCGAAAAAATTAACACAATAATAATATGAGATAAGCATTTATTAAAAATAATGACAATTAAAAGTAAAAGTTAACATTCGAAACATTGGTCCAATTATTGATAGAGAGAGTTACATTTTTGTTTGGTACATTTATTGTTGATGAGTTGATTTGAGTATTTCTCTGTTCTTGCGTCTGACCATTTGCACTGATGGAATCCGACAATTCACTGTCACTGTCGCTTTGATTTAACATCGTAACGTATTTTTAGAACATTAACTTATTTATAAAAATAAATTAAAATAAACTTAACGTTTAGGCCTAGCGCAAACATACAACTTTTAGTTGAACAACTATTTAGTTGTGTTTCATAAGTTTATGGAAATGTACTGCGATCATAGAATGTGCGCAAACTATCAACACGATAGTTGCTCGACAAAAAAATCAAAAAGCCTTACGATTTGCTTTTGATTGTATGGAATTCACGAAAAGTACACAACTCGACTAAACAGTTTAGTCGATGTAAAAGTTGTATGTATGCGCCTTACCTTATGTATTTGAAGAAAACAAAAACGCGGCAAATTCCTAGACTAATATTTTTTTGTCGGAAAAGCAAAGGCATCAAGCTCATACGGTCTCGTCGGTTTTCGTAATTTTATTTAATAATCATAACTGCATAATAAATGCGTATTCCTTTTTCAAAAAGATGTATAATGCTTTATATACAAACTCAATGGTGTAAACACAGATGTAGTTCAGTATAAATTTCGGTAAGTATTCTAAATTTAAATCACATTCTCCCCCTAGAGGATGAATGAAATTCAGTACAATTTTCTTTCCCTGTTTTTAACAGATTAAAAATGACTATTGTTATGTTCGCTTTTTGTGGCACAGAATGTTACTTTTTTGAGCAAGTGGTACGAAAAATATATTACGTCTATACGTCTACATGACATAGAATAATAATAATAATGACCTAAAATTTGAATGTAAAAGTTATATTCCATTTTTTAGGCAAATGACAAATTATACCAAGGAATAACCTTTTTCGTCTTCGTCATCGTTTCAACCAAATGACATAGGTGGTAGGTTTATTATGCTTAGTTCTCTTGCAATGTAGGTCACAGACTCGTTCTTGTGCCGCTTGAATTCATTCGGTTACTAGTTACTTACTTCAGATCGTCTGTAAACAAATTCAATGTTGTTTTCACTCGATTTAATTTAAATTAATCTTAAGTTAAATTTACTTAGTTGGCGTGTACCAAATTAGTTATTTTCCAAATGAGACAAAGTAAACGATGATGTCGTTACAAGTTACCTACGACGAAAATTTAATATCATTGAGAATTTTGTAACATTAACAATTAATTGAGCCTCAAAAGCAATTAATTAACCTTTTACGTAATAATGGAAACGTCGAGGATACTTCCCCTGACAGCTGCGTGTAACTGAATTTGGTTGTTCATTTGTCCTTCAATCATGAATCAGCAGATCTTTGAGGACTTAGAGAGTGACATAGACTAGCTTTTAATAAGGAAGAGCAGAGAGTTTCCGCATAATTTTTAAAGCCGCTTTTTTTTAACTTCACGTGGATGATATCACGGGCACAAACAAAAAAAAAGTCTAAATTCAAAATTATTTATTTCATGTAGCCAACCTATGGCTCCTATAACTCGTCGAGTCTTTACCACCGGTTCGGAAAGCCGATTCTACTGGGAATGTTATGATTTGTTCAGACGTTTGAAAATCATCAGCTTATTTTCTACTAGATTAAAGGGACTTACAAGCTTTCACTGGTGCGATTGATTTGAAAGGTGTACTGTTACTTCAGATTATTATTGAGGTGGTACAAGGCATTCTTCAGCTAATGCTGCAGCATTAAGTAGTCTGCGGCATACCCAACTTCTCAGAAACTTACAGATATAGTGTGTTTGGGCTCATTGGAATGGTCTCAATGAGTAGGTTTTACATAGATGATCTACACCTACTCATTGATCCTCGATTCTTGATCATTAGATGATGCTCGATCATCATCTAATGCTCGATCATTAAATAATGATCGAGGATTAAGGATCTGATTGAGCCGAAAAACTGGGAGGAGGGAAAAAACAGAGGAGGATCTGATGATGGAGCAGAAAACTGGGTAACAGGATGTTGGGTGTATCGTACATAGTCCGGCCATAGATTCTCATGTCAGGGGTGTTTTAAATTTTCAATTTACACTTGTTTTAAGAAAAATTTTCCTTTGTTACAGAAAACTTTCAAGGAGACATTGCAATACCAGACATAGATTATTTTAAGCCAGCGCTCACTGCCCCCTCAGCCTCTAAGATTAATAAGTCATTACAAGAAGAGGTCGAGAGACTTAAGAAGGAAGTTTTGTTAGAAGGTCTGCAAGTAGAAGAGGAAGGTCTTACTGATATATTAAGAAAAAGAACAAAGCAACCGTTGGCACTATCGCAGGAGAAATCAAAGAAGTACAATGAAGCTGCTTTAAACACCAAAGTAAGTTGAATTAGTAAAGTAGAAGTATACTGAGAAATATGTGTATAATATTATAATATTACGTGGAAACAAACAGCACGCTTAGGAAAAGTGACGTGTAGTGTTTTATGTTTGTTTAATTTTGTTGAATTAACAGGTTAACCAAATTATGTTTACTTAAGCTGTAGAAAGTTAATACTTATGCTTCTTTGTCAACCGATAGACGTCCACTTCTGGACAAATGGATGCATGGATTTCCATAGGCCTCGGTCTTCCGCCGCCTGAAACCAGCGGCTCCCTTCGACTCGTTTGATGTCGCAATACTTATACTTAATAGCTAATTATTATTATACTATTAACTTAGATAATAACTGAAAGGCACTAGGCGATGTTTAACTATGTATGATAACTTCACAAAGATTATTTTCAGGTCATCCCACCTGGTTTGGACAAATCGCTTCTAAGGAAATATGGTAAAATACCGCTAGACGAAGACATAGATGCCACTAACTTTTACGATCAAAATAAAAACAGTAATTTTAACGACACCAATATAACAGACAACCTAACAGAGTCAGAGAGTTTAGAACAAGATGGTGTTTTAGTAGTTAATATTTCAAGTGATAATATTTTAAATCTAGAAGAGTTTTATCCCCATATTCAAATGTCAAACTTTTCTCATAAAACGGATGAAGTCACCAACAAAATTCAAAGTAACAGTCGAGAAATAACTGGAGACTTTAATAATAACTTAAAATTAAAAGAACTTCCTGAAAATATAACAGTTGCTCCTGCTCCTACAAATGGAGTATTACCTGTAAACGAAAGAGATGAAGATAACGAAACTTTACAGAAAGAGTTGAAAAACAATACTAGTCAAGAACTTTATAACAAACTATATGAAGTGAATAATTTTTTAAAACCTACAGAGAGTTTGCAAAGTACATTAGGGAACACATCTAGTCATAAGCGAAAGAGAAGGAGAAGACATGGTAATGGTAGACGGTAAGGTTAACTGATATTTAAAA
The DNA here is from genome assembly GCA_029955525.1 of Oeneis ivallda. Lineage (NCBI taxonomy): Eukaryota > Metazoa > Arthropoda > Insecta > Lepidoptera > Nymphalidae > Oeneis > Oeneis ivallda. The sequence continues at coordinate 22,587,097 of JARPMR010000012.1, forward strand.
TTTTATTTCTGGAACTTTAAAGCCAATTGTGTAAAAAAATATTTTTAAAAACAAGCTTTTAGTAGCTAGCGCCTGGCTACATCATCAGACTCATCCAGGATCTAACATTATCTAGGACCAGAGAACTCGTCAAGACGAATCAAACGAGCCCACACTTGATGGGGTTACATCGTTTTATTACAATAGTTGCCATAGCCATCTTCCAGTTCCATCATCAGATGAGCTCCATGTCCCAATAATATTGTCATTCGATTCACATATATATGTACATGCGAAACAGCTCAATCGGGAAGTGGTGGTAATTCGTCTTGCAAGCTTTTACCTAAGCATACAGTATAAATTGCAAGTTAAATGAAAGCTTGTAAAAAAATGCTACTAATTCATTAGAATTATTAATACGATCGAAATTTTTTTTAGGATTAATTATTCCACCATTAATTAGCTTTTATTTATAGTGAGAGTAGTTTCATTTTTTAATAACGATCATCAGCTAGTTCCGACATTATCTTTGATCTTTTGGATCTGATCACCCCTACTCCACGCATTCTTGTTCTGTCCTACCCCGATTATTTTTCTAAAAAACTTACGGAAGAAGCTTTGACTGAAGTGAGTAGAAGAACGAGTAAAGCGAGCCACCGACATTCGCATTTTCATTTGTTGTTGTATCGAGTACCAGCTACGCTACACTTTTTCCTTAAATATGCAACTTTTTTGTACCTACTTATTTTTGATTGATTTTGATCCCGCTCAGAATACTTACTAGACCGATAGTAGCATGTAAAAGTGAACGTGACATTCAGCAGAACTCTCTCCGTGTACTCAGAACTCTAGACAGTGGTGGGTTGGCAGTAGGCTCGACGGCTAATTGCCACCGAACTAATTCAATTAATGCACTTCCATCTGCATGCTTTTCGCGTTCATTCATTAGCCTTATGAGAACATCTACCTTTGTGAGAACTTGAAGTTCCTAAATCAAAGTTTGCCAGCTTAACTTTACTGTTATCGTAACGTGATATAAAAATATTATAGAGGGTTTTTGCGAGTTGTTTGTTAGGGAAGATACTTTAAATTTTAGAGCTGAAACCAAATAAGAACATTAATAATAATAATATAATGAAAATTCTTTAAAATAAACCGACTTAATATTAATGTATGTTGAAGTCGGGCGGGCCTAAATAGAAACGATGAAACGAATGCGCCACGCTAGCCAAAACTTTTAGTTTGTAGGTCCAGGCACAGACTATAATAGTACTTGGTACAGGTATGTTGAAGTCGGGCTAGCGTTGTAGTTTCATAGTTCTATTATTGATTTAGAATTTTTAATTAATATTTTAAACTTTTTAGTGTAGCTTCATAGGATAAATCTACACATTCTCTGATCGCGAGCGATTTGTTTCTATTCATTGCGGAGTTCCGTCCTCTATTACCTAAGATATTCATCAGATCTTCACCAAATTTAAATAGGACTGACCTGATGCTATGTCCTTTCAAAGAAAAAGAAATTATTGATATCGGTTCAGATTTAACGGAGTTATGGAGTACCTAACATCGACAAAAAAAATACGCTTCCAATTGAGAATCTAATCTTTTTGTTTTTTTAAGTCGGTTAAAAAAGGAATTTTATTTTTTAGCCTAAGAAACACATCAAATGAAAAAACCACAGATAACTCACTAAAACATTCTGATGAAGGCGCGAGTGATGTTAAAAGGTACAAAAAAATCCTCCGTCATGAAAGAAAGATAAAGAACACAAATTACACGAAAGTCAAGAAGCTTTTGCTACCTGAACACGAATTTGAAGAGAAGTTCGAGCTTAAACCACCACCAAAAAACATTAAAGTTCTAGATGAAAATAAAAACATGAGTAGAACATTCGAAGGGTGGTTTTTTCGGGACACGGAAGTGGATTTAGAAGCCAGTGAAAGCAGATTTTTTAACAGAACTGAGGTAATTGATGTACTATCAATACAATTTTCTGTAATTTTGTATTACAATTTCAATTTTCATTTTTTCATATTTAATTTTCTTAGTGTGTATCTGTTTAATTATGATTCTTTAGGCTATCTGAAATCCTGTGGGAGCTCTTTGATTCTCCGGGATAAAAGTAGCCTGTGTTTGTCTCGAGCATGCAAGTTATCTCAGAGTCATGACTGATCATGAGTCATGGCTGAATAATGGTTTTTCTATGATTTCGAATCTTAGAAAAAAATCCCTAATAAACTGCCAAACAATGAAATGTGAAATTTCGATAAGAAAAATTAACCTAAGTATTAATATGCAGGTATATAAATAAGTTACGAAAAAGGCTTACTCGGTAATTTATTTATACATTTTCAGGGTTCCGTAGTAAACCATCCGTCCGCGGTCCCCCCCCCCCTCTGCCAGCTAATTGGTTGTTTATAAGATACATGAAAAAATTCACAGCAGTAGTATATTTATAACGAATTTTATAGGAAAACTATGACGGCTAAGGGCTAAGTAGGGTTCACAAGTTAAGGAGTTATATCTGTTTTTTCTAGGTCAGGTATTACACGTCGTGTAAGTTGCATATTTTGTTATTTGTAGTATATGATAGTAATTTTTTATATTGTATGCAATAATAATTGTGACTTGCAACTACGGAACCCTACACTGCGCGTGGCCCGACACGCACTTGGTCGGTTTTATTTATTTATAGTACTCGTCTTAGAAGTATCAACATTTCTGAATTATTCAAGGATAAAATATACTTATTCCATTTCTTACTATGTAGTCCTTATTGTAGAATGGAACTTATAAAAGTCCAAATTGAAAAACTTTCGTAAAGTCCTGTCTTCGCGGAGTCGCCTGTGAGGCCTGGGGCTCAACGGTCCTGAAGTATTAGTTTCCTCTACACGACAAGTGTATTGCTGTTCTTCAGATAAATAAAACAATTCAATTTTCCTTTCGAATTTTTGTGTTTCTGACTGATTTACGAATTACGGCCACGATTGCAAATCTTAGCGGTGATATTAAAGCTCATAAGGATGTGAGCAAGAATATGAACTCTCTATTATAACATCAGTCATGTCTTAAAATGAGTATTTGAATATTAGTATCAATTCGATGCCTTAGTATGGGTAGCCTAAGTATATGTCACGCTCTCTTTAAACATTTCTGTGGTGGTGTCGTGTGATGCAGGTTGTTATGTTCCCTCAAATATGGTTGAGCGAAGCAATGGCTGGATCATGCGTCATGCTCGTGAACGGGTGCCACTAGCGGGAATGGAGCTACTTTCTGTCTGCCCGTCTTAACATGTGTTGAATTATAATTAGGTATGCTTTCGTGGAACTCATTATGGAAACACTGCATACATAGCTTAGTATCTATTGAATTGTATACTTGTTTTGAAAAGAGCAACCGCCGAGTTTCTTGCTGGTTCTTCTCGGCATGAAGGGCATTCCGAACCAGTGGTAGACTCATCGAGGATTCAAAAGAACTTGTAAAAAGTTTATTTGAATAAAAAACATTTCTATTCTATTCTATTCTATTCCCTAACATGTGAGGGTTAAACTATTTCAAAATCTCAACTTGTTATAGTTCTTGCAATTCACGAGGGCGACTGACTTATGGTTGTGTGTGTGTCGTATCTGTATAAGTGTGAGCGAGCGCAATTCTCGCGCCTGCCCGCTCCCACCTAGGCTTTGACAGGCACGCACACTTATGCAATGTGCATGTACACGAAGTAACCACAAGTAAAGCTCACTCGCCTTCGTGAATTGCAAAAACTGCACACTCGCTTCGTTAAATTAATTAAATTGTTATATTTTCCAAGAGGCGTCATCGCACCGCCAGAGCAGCGACCAACAGAAAAGAGCGTATATGGGAGAACGGGGTCATTCCCTACGAGATCGACGGTAACTTCAGCGGCGCGCACAAGTCTCTCTTCAAGCAAGCCATGCGCCACTGGGAGAACTTCACGTGCGTCAAGTTCGTAGAGCGGGAGTCCGATCATACGGACTACATTGTCTTCACTGAACGACCTTGTGGGTAAGTTCTTACAAATATACCCTATCCACGGAGACAAGTTAATATAGCGCTCTCTCTGTCACGTAATCCCATACAAATGACAAAGACAAAAAAAGCCAGTGGGCGTAAACCATTCTGAATGTACGTACACACTGCGCTACTATTAAATTAAACTAGCTTTCTTCCCACGACTACACTTGCCTTATATCTGTCACTTATATCTGTCTTTTCTTCTTCTTATTTGTCAACCGATAGACGTCCACTGCTGGACAAAGATCTCTTCCACACTTCCACAGGTCTCGGTCTAGCGCTGCCTGCGACTCGTTTGATGTCGTCGGTTTACCTAGTGGAGGGTCTGCAAACACTGCGCTTCCCGATGCGGGGTTACCACTCCAGCACATTGGGACCCCAACGACTATCAATCATCTCTTCGAACTATGTGCCCCGCCCATTTCCACTTCAGCCTCGCGACTCGCTGAGCTATGTCGGTGACTTTGGTTCTCCTACGGATCTCCTCATTTCTAATTCGATCCTGCAGGGACACTCCGAGCATAGCTCTCTTCATCGCCCGCTGAGCGATCCTGAGCCTACTTATGAGACCATCAATTTTACCCATGCGAAAAATCACGTTGATCCGTTGCACCATTGCTGTGTAATTAAAAACAAACCAATAAACAAAGACAAACACACTTTCGTATCATATCATACTACTATATGAACCTTACCTTCGTTACTCTGTGCTACTAATATGATAAATGCGAGAATGTGTTTGTTTGTTGGTTTGTTGGTTTTCCTGCTATCACGCCGCAACAGAGCTACGGATCGACGTGATTTTTTGCATGGGTATAGTTGAGGACCTGGAGAGTGAAATAAGCTAAACTTTTAATCCCGGAAAATCAAAGAGTTCCCGAGGGATTTTACAAAACTTCGACTGTTTTTCGATGGGTCCGGGGGTAACCCAACCGGTCAGTTATCCAGTAGTTGACGATTGGTTAAGATGAATGAATGAATGTTTTACAGTGAAAACCTTTTGTGTTGTGTTTACAAAGATTTATACTTCCAAGTAGTTATATAAAAGGCATGATGAATTCAATGAACATTTAGGTCTGTAAACGCACATTACAAAATTGATGAAATGATTTAAAAAATTAAAATATAAATATACCCTTGCCTTAAAAATGAGACTAAGGGTACCTCAGTCTCATTTTCAAATGCATCATAAATGCATTGTGCGGTGCAAAGTTGGAGGAGCATTCTGCATGACGTTTCCAGGTTAAGATGTTATGTCGGTTTTATCATGTTCTCTGATAACGTTTCTCATACTTTGTTCTTGCATTTTACCATTTTTTACCCTTTGTATTCAGTTAACGTTTTAATAAACATAAAGTCATAAGTCTAAAAAGTCAGTTTAATATTACAATCATCATCATCATCATTAACAACCCAATAACGGCTCACTTCTGAGCGCAGGTCTCCTTTCAGAGAAGGGTTATAGGCCATAGTCCACCACGCTGGCCCAATGCGAATTAGAGGACTTCACACATCTTCGAGAACATTATGAAGAACTCTCAGATGTGCAGGTTTCCTCACGATGTTTTCCTTCACCGTTGAAGCAAGTGATATTTAATTGCTTAAACGTACTTGACTCCGAAAAGTCAGAGTCAGACCCGGGATCGATAATGCGACCCCCCGAATAGGAGACCACAGTCCTAATATAAATATACCCTTGCCTTAAAAATGAGACTAAGGGTACCTCAGTCTCATTTTCAAATGCATCATAAATGCATTGTGCGGTGCAAAGTTGGAGGAGCATTCTGCATGACGTTTCCAGCCATTTACCATTAGGCTATCACTGCTTATATAATAATATACTATTTAGGTATAATTATACGAATGAAATATTTAAATCAGAATTAATATTATGGCCCACTCAGACCAATGTTGGATCAAAAAGACCTCTAGAGTGCTACGATTTGACTTTATTCAAAAAAAGTCCTTTTAAATTAAACTTAATTTTGACTGTCCATGTGAAGCCCTTAAAAATAAATGATTCAGCTTCCAGGAACGGGCAAAAATCAGTAAATTTAGGCCAATTCTACCCAATTTGTCACGCGAATTAGCAAATTATAGCTTTGCCTGACAGAATTTGATCATCAAATTACTGGGGTACTTTCATTCATTAGTATGGTAACTGGATACAATGTTATTTGTCGAATAATCTTAACACGATAAATGCCTTTGTTTTTGTAACTTTGCTGTACCTCTCTTATGTACCTCTCCGTCTAAAAAAACTTTAGCATGTGTAAGTACCTACTCCCCGTATGTTTTTTTTAAGAATAAAATTCAGTTTGTGATACAACTTCGATTGTGATTGTGACATTGACTGGGAATCGTTTTGTGGAATTGAGATTTTTTGGGTTGTTTTCTTGATCATCACAGTACACTTTGTGCACTGCAAAGAAAGAATTACCATACCTGCAGACACCCCACTAGGTGAACCGACGACACAGAGGACTCGAAAGGAGCTGCTGGGTACAGACAGCAGAAGACCGAGGCCTGTGGAAGTTTAAACAAGAGACCTTTGTCCAGGCACGGACGTCTATCAGTGTATAAAGAAAAAGTAGACATATTTTTTATAACTAGATAGGCTTGCGCTGGACGACAGTCTACGATGGGAAGCACTGATGAGGTCTAGATTGGAGCGCGCTTGCCTAGAAGATGCCTATTCACCCTTGCCTTGGAGGTACTCCAAATAGGTGGCAGGAAACACGGATGTTGGAAGGGTGTTCCACACCTTTACTGTTCGTTTCAAAAACGATGAACTGAAGCGTTTCGTGCAACTAGGTCGGATTTCTACTACGTAAGGATGCCAACGCTCACGACTTCTCGCAGTTCTGTGATAGAACAGAGGCACAAGGTTGCGATGATAATATCTGCATGAATCATCATCAGCAACCCATTAACGGCTCACTACTGAGCGCAGGTCTCCTCTCAGAGAAGGGTTATAGGCCATAGTCCACCATTCTGGCCCAATGCAAATTGGCAGACTTCACACACCTTTGAGAACATTATGAAGAACTCTCAGGTGTGCAGGATTCCTCAAGATATTTTCCTTCACCGTTGAAGCGTGTGATATTTAATTTCTTAAACGCACATAACTTTGAAAAGCCAGAGATGCGTGCCCAAGATAGAACCTGCGATCTTCCGAATAGGAGACCGCAGTACTAACCTAACTGCTACATCTGCATTTGCATGAATATCTATATACATTTGCACACAAAATACTTATTGTTGTTAACTTTGACGTGATAACGTCTTATAAATCGATGAACACTTGTTCCGCCCGCCAGTCAGCGTCAATGTTTCTTTATGACGTTATCACGTAAAACTGTCGTCCGTAAACCGACTTTACAGACAACCAAATTTTGACGTGATAACGTCTTATAAATCGATGAACACCGGCTGCAATCACGAAAAAGTGTCACGTTCCGCCTACGCCTGAGCGTGTAAGCGAGAGCGCGGAACAAGCGATAGAGAGGCACGATCGACCCAAGCGTTGGCTTATGACCGCGACACCGCCCACCAGTCATCGTCAATGTTTCTTTATGACGTTATCACGTAAAACTATCGTCCGTAAACCGACTTTACAGACAACCAATTTTTTTGGAATGTAAGTTCCTTTTCGCGCGGTGCGGAAGGGGGCTAGATGGAAAAAAATAAGGAACCGACACACGACACTTTTTTGAAACCGACACTTTTTTGTTGAATGTGAATTTTGCATTGTGTTCGGTATTTTCGCGGTACAATAATGGGTCAAGTTTTTTTTTTATGAATAAGGATTTTTGCCGCAGTTGCTGCTCGTTTGTCGGCAAACGCGGAGGGGGCGCCCAGGCTATCTCCATCGGCAAGAACTGTGACAAATTCGGCATCGTGGTCCACGAGCTGGGCCACGTGGTGGGGTTCTGGCACGAGCACACCCGACCCGACAGAGATCGACACGTCCAAATCATACGGGATAACATCATGAGTGGTGAGTTCCTTACATTTTTAACCGTCTTCAAGAAGGAGGAAGTTCTCAATTCGCCGGAATCTTTTATTTTATTTATTGCCATTTTTCAAATCAACACATCTGCTCATAGTCGGACGGCTGATCGCAAGATATTACCCAGAGAAAAAAAAATTGTCATGATCGTAGAACAACGACGCGTCTGCATTTTACTAACTTTACAGTACAGCCATTTAAAAAAAAAATGGACGTTTTTTGTCATAATAATACATATAATAAAACCGGCCAAGTGCGTGTCGGGCCACGCGCAGTGTAGGGTTCCGTAGTTGAAAGTCTCAACATAAATTTTGAGTTCCATGGTTTAAATACTATAATATACAACAAAATATGCAACTTACACTACGTGTAATATCTAACTTAGAAAAACCGATATAACTCCTTCACTAATGAACCCTACTTAGCCGTGATAGTTTTCCTTTAAAATTCATTATATATACTACTGCTGTGAATTTTTTCTTGCATCCTATATACAACCATTTAGCTGGCAGAGGGGGGGGACACTTGACTCTAATAAAATTTAGCACTTTAAAATATCATATTTCACAAACGGATCCCTGAATTGAAAAATGGTGTTCCCACACCCACAACATTTTTGAAAGACCTATTCAACGACACCCCACACTATGGGATAGATGAGAAAAAAAAATCATCCCAACTTTACATGTAGGGGAGGTACCCTAAAAAAAAATATTTTTCACAATTTTATTTCACCACTTTGTCGGCGTGATTGATATTTATACCCTTGTCAAATTACAGATTTCTAGTATCAATAGTCTCTGAGCTAAACCGCGGACAGACAGACAGACAGACAGACAGACAGACAGACGGACGGACATGGCGAAACTATAAGGGTTCCTTGTTTACTACGGAACCCTAATAAAACTGTAACTGGAAGATTTCTGTACATTTAATATATTTTGAAAATTTAATTGGGGGATGCTTTACTATCGATACTGAGCCCAAAACAGATTTTTATTTAATTTTTGTCTGGTTGTCATGTGTACATGTGTAGGAATGAAATGTCACATTGCGAAATTTCATTGCTATAAATTTTAATACTGAACTAAGTATTAATACTTTAAGCTTTTTTTTTTATCTATTGAGAAGCTGCCGCTTTCGATGTGGCGGCACACTTTATACTTTTTTTTTATAATCTTTTCTCTAACTTACACTCGACGTGCAGTTCAATGCCTTACAAACTAAACTAAACCAACATTAACTACCATTAAAAAATTAATTAAATAACATTAATTACGGCCCTTAGGCCCTTCCTGAAAATCAGCGTTGCGGTGTATCTGGTAGGTACCTGCCTTTCATGCTGCGGCACAAGCTGAGGGGGTGGTCCATTGACCATTCCACACCAATTACTTTCAAATAGGCATATAGTAGACGCTTAGTGATAACTAATTTGTTGTGTTGGTTAAGGTCAATAAAGTTTTATTTATTATTTTATTTATTAACTAAACTGTATATAACATTAATTAAACTGTGTGAATAATATAAGTAATTGAATCAAGGGCTTCTTTTTTATTATTCATTAATATTTTTTTATTATTATTTTTTATATATTCTTTTCATTATTAGCATTATAAGTTTTCCTTTTTCATTTTTTTTGTTTTAGCCCAATCTGACTTTCTAACCAAATAGATACGCATATACATACGTTACATAACATAAAATTAGTATCAGTTACACTTTAAGCGTTGGTAGTATAGGCCCAGGTATTTGAAGTCTGTGATCAAAATTGTTTAACTAACGTTGCGTGTGTACTCAACCTTGCGAGATATCACACGCGATGTCACTTGGTGACATTTGAATTAATGACAAAATTACATTTAATTACGCATTTCCCCGCGTTATTAAAAGTATTTATGTAATAATAATACTATCGGGTTTAGGTAATAAAAGTAGTAATTCAAATGGGGTAATAATAACTATAAATAAATATTACTTACCTAAACACAATCAAGTCTTTAATCATCAGCACCCATCAACGGCTCACTACTGAGGGCAGGTCTCCTCTCAGAGAAGGGTATAGTCTCTACTCTCTCTATAGGCCATAGTCCACCATGTTTGGCCTAATGCAAATTGGCAGACAAGTCTGTATTATTGTTGACACAAAAAATCATCAATTAACAAGAACAACTGATCTGTACTTAAGTAGTCTCATTTTACACGTTATAATTTTTACTTTTGTGGACATTTAATCCTTAAGTCGTCGAAGCTTCACCTTTCAAGTATCCGAACTCTTTATTAGCATCATAATTAAAAACGTGGCCTCGTTCCTTATTAAACTTAGGTACAAGTACATAGTAGGTTTTAACATAAGGACGTATTAACATAAAAAGAATTCCTGTAGGTACCAAGCACTTAGGCCCCGAGCCTGAAATGGTTGAAGTCTTCCCTCAGATATTGCCTCAAGGCAGAGCGTAAGGGTGAGTCCTCATTATAGACAAGTGTAAATTGAAAATATAATCACCGCCGGCCGACATGTGAATCTACGGCCGGACTGCTGTACTAAACTGTTACCCACTTTTCTGCTCCATCATCAGATACTTCTCCTCGATCCTCGATCCTCTATCATCTGTCTAGCACCTACTCATTGAGACCATTCTAATGAACCCAAACACACTATAATATCTGCTGTAAGGTGATAAAGAATTGGGTATCCCGCAAACTAGATACCAGCACCAGGTCTACGTGACCGTATTGCAAGATCATAACCTGCAAGGTTACCTACTCATTGAAACTAATCTACGATAATATGTCTGCTGTGAGTTTTCGAAGAGTCGGGTTCTCTGGAGACCATTCTGGTTGCTTAATCGAGTAATCATACGCCAAAAATTCCTTACATCATTTTGGAAAAGAGCTGATACTCTTACACTGCTGGACCGATATCAACGAAACTGGCTTTCAAATGAAAAAAACCGCATCGAAATCGGTCCATCCGTTTGAGAGCTACGATGTCACAGACAGACACACACTGACACACAGACAGACAGACATCGACGTCAAACTTATAACACCCCTCTTTTTGCGTCGGGGGCTAAAAACAAGGATAAGTTTAAAAACTGTAACCCGACAGAGGAAAATTGAAGGACACCCGTCTCGTAGCTCTTGTTCGTAAAAATGTAGCCGGACCCACCCGGACCATCTTAACGAATCGATTGACACTTCATCAAAATCGGCTCAGTTAATTCACTACGGTGGAACATTCGTTAATAGTCACACACACACATACATGCATACATAGACTGCTAAAATCATAACTTATCTTTTAGGTTTTGCCGTAGTCGGGAAAAATGAAGGCAATCAGCGTAAATCCCTTTGATTAACTGTCACTCTTCAGACCCATTGAAAAAATCACTTCGATCCGTTGCTGCGTAATTGAAAGACAAGACAAGGAAGGCAGGCGACGCTCTATGTATGGTAGAGTCATGCCTTGTCATAAGAGCCACAGGTTGGCCTACGTGAAATAAATAATTTTGAATTTGAATTTGAATATAAGATTTTGGAACAAGTTTCTTATCGGACGCTAGGCGAAAATAAGTGTGACAATTTTTCCGTCACGACCAATGTGTGTTGCCTTCGTTTATTACACACGTTCCGTCATAGTTTTGATGGCGTAGCGGCACAACGAAGAAGTGAAACTATCGGTTCGGGGGTTCGAATCCTGACCTCAGATTATAATTTATTATCAAGCTATTGCATAGCTTTTATCGCAGGCTTTGAACTAGGACAAACAGTTTGAGCGCGGCGACCGAATCAAGAAATTCCGTAACGAAAAAAAACATAACACCGTCGTTCAGTAAGCGTTCAACATTTTAGAGGTTCACATTTAGCTCTGTTTGGAGCAGTGGGCGAGCGGCCGCTTTCTTTAGATGTCGCAGGTTCGAATCTCACTCGCGGAGTAGTGACAGTGCGCTTTTCTTGTTTGTTTGTTTTTTAATTATTTTTTTGCATAATTTTTATCATGCCAAAAAAATATATTGCATAAATATTATAATTGCATAAGTTGATAAAAGATGCTGTTCAATAGCTTTACCGCGGCAGCCCCCGAGTGCCACTTAATTTTTTTTTATATTATTCCGTTTTATTATTAAAAGGAACTTCGTTCCAATTGAGTGTTCCACGACACTCACGCATTTTTGTACAAAGGTTCTGTTATGAGTGTAGACTCGCCCTATGAGAAAATAAAATGTAACATAAAACGGCGAGCCGCGAGATCCTCCTCAAGATCATAATCTGAATAAAGGCCCTCGTATGCTGCGTGAGACGCCGTACCGCCGTGACGCGCCCCTTGACCTGACTTGTGCGACGTCTCTTAAACTTCTACTTTCTCACCGTTTGCATCTTGCGTCTATGCTACCAGCGTGCTGGTTTAATACTCAAAGCTACCAGCGATTCACTGGTGATCGTTCGTCCACCTACTTTTGTAATTTTTCACCTTAAGTATATTTATTTATCCAGAATATGACAATGTCATTTATGATATCTCCAAACAATCCTACTTCCTACTAATATTATAAATGCGAAAGTTTGTGAGGATGGATGGATGGATGGATGGATGTTTGTTACTCTTTCAGGTCACAACGAATGAACCGATTTGGCTGTTTGGAATGGTGATAGCTCATACACAGGATTAACACATAGGCTACATTTTATCCCAAAAATTAAGGAGTTCCCACGGGAATTAAAAAAATCTTAATCCACGTGGACGAAGTCGCGGGCATCATCTAGTATTATAATAATACTTCTTTAATTACAACGTGTGTCCGGGATTGAACCAACGATATAATTTACGGGTGTCTTCTAGAACTCATTACCTCTCTAAAACATTACCAACTATTTGAAAACTTATCCCTTCTTCTTCATCATCAAGCGATAGACGTCTACTCTTGGATAAAGGTCTCTTGCATGGACTTCCACAGGCCTCGGTCTTGTTCCGCCTGAATCCAGCGGCTCCCTGCGACTCGTTTAATGTCGTCGGTCCACCTAGTGGGGGGTCTGCCAACACTGCGCTGATTGTGAGTTCGCTCAGGGACCAACAGCACAAATCAACGTTCTCCGCTATATGGTTAAAGGTGCGGAACCTATGGATATCATAATTATGTACTTACTTGATAGATTATGAACAAGTGTTTGAACTGTATAATTGAACTGTACGTCCATTAATAGATTAACTCCGCCCTGACATAGTTTCTTTGACCCATTACCTAATGCTACGCGCCCGTGCGACTCGCTGTCGCATTGAGGAGGTCACGTCACGACTCACGAGCCCTGTCTGCGGCCGTTGAGCGTGTACGACAGGAGTAGACATGACGCACGACCGATCGTCGTCGCGCTCATCGCTATTTCTTTCGCTATAATATCGTATTGTGTCTTCTTCTTCTTCCTAGCGTTTGTCCCGGCATACGCCAGGGTAAGTTTCCTGCTAAGTTAGCCGTGCCCGCGCGGAGCCCGGTAGCCCTCGCACACTTATCGCAGGTGTAGGGCGATGTGCCTGCGCGTCGTTTCGTGGCGACGCCCTATCCGTAGCGCAATTTCTTATCCTTGTACTTTCCATTTTTATTTGGTTGGTTAGCTCTTTACTCTCAGCGACTACCGTCTGACCTGAAAAACCCCAGATGGGGAAAAGCTAGTTCGCCATTGCCTCGTGCGTTGATTTGCAGGGTGCACCACGGGCAGGTGAGGCTGACTTGGGCCCCGAAGATGTTAATGGGCCCCCTTACACCCCAATAATGTCGTATTATGTAGGTACCACCTCTACCTGCTCTTTATTGAAGGCAGTAAGTAGTAACACTAAAGAAACTCCTTAGTAAATTAATAAATATATTACGATTATTCAGTGCAGTTGCAGTTAATAAGTAGTAAAAGTACTATAATGGTAACCAAATATTAATCAGTAATAATATATAAGCTCCACTGTGCAAGCAACCACTCCACTGTGCCAAATTTTGCCAAGATGGTTTGAGATAGTTAGACTGTGAAATAGTATCTTGAAGCAATTAATAATCTACTTCCTTCGCATTTGTTTAAAATATTTCAGACAAGCTGATGCCTGCGACTTCTTCGGCGTGGATTTTAATTTTTAAAAATCGCGTGGGAACACTTTGATTTTCCGAGATATAATGTTCGGACTCTTCAGGTCCTCAACAGCTATTCCGATACAAAAAATCACGTTGAACCGTAGCTTTCTTGCGGCGTGATTAAAGGACAAACTACACGACACACAAATAACACATTTCCACATTTATTATATTACCAGTATAAAAAATAGAGAGCTTTCAGAAAAACGCACTACCAACTATTGTACCGCCTAGTTTTAGTGAATATAAATAATAATTTATTGACCCATTGATCTGGTGCTACGGATATATTGCCTTTAGTGTCTTCTCCTCTAAGAAAGGTGGGGTAGTGCTTTTTGGACTATGTGCCACTCTCTGAGGGGTCACGGCAAGTCTGAGGCAAGTCGGGAAGGAAGTTATGTGTTCCTGTTTATTGTACGGTGATTTACGACTGTTTTATTTTTATAAGTATAGTTAAGTACCTAGTATCTAACTGTACGCATGACTTTCAACCGTAGGAAGGTTATTACAAACTCGTGGTGACGTGACGACTCGTCTACGGCTCGGACTTGTAACATATTAATACTTAGTTCACTTTTTAACAAAATATTGAACTGACGACAAAAGGAAGGAACTAAAGAGGGAAAATAAAATAAACCTACGTTTTATTATCTAAGCTCCTAAACTAATGCAAGTACATTCTACTTTGAGTACTAATTTTGAGTGGGCAATAAACTTGACTTTCTTAAAATTTAATATACCTAAATAATTCTTTTTTAAAAAAGACTTCAAACTCCCGCGCTACAATACAAAGTATAATAATTTATTGTTGATATTTTAAAAACTGCTCGACCGATTTCGATAAAATTTATAGGTATGGGACCACCTGGACAGTATACCCTTTCAAACAAAAAAAGAATTTCCAAATCGGTTCCGGCGTCTTCGAGTAATCGGTAGACATACCTAAAAAAAAAATAATGATTCCGACGAATTGATAACCTCCTCCTTTTTTGAAGTCGGTTTAAAAATGGGACAACTTCGAGGTAGTATCCTGTGAAAAGTTATGCGTGCATAGAAATAATACCTACCTAAGTAGGTTTACGACGAATTGAGAACCTCTTTTTTTCGTCGGTTGAAAAGTCAACTCGTTTGTAATAATCGAATAATCCCACACCACCCTTGTTTAGATAGATATAGTTTTCACACTACTTGCGAAAACTTTTGATCTTGTCATCGAGAAAAAAAATACTTCCCAGCAGACATCAAACATTTCTTGAAGAGCACAATTATTATAATCTTTAAGAATACTCTCAATGGAGGGCTTCAGTTTGCTTTAACATATAGGTACCAAAATCTAGACTAGGTCTAGACATCGTCTTTGTTAAACCAAGATAAAAATAATCAAAATTCAACTTTAAACCAGAGTCCCAAAGTTCACATTTGTCTGAAAACCAAACGACTTAATTGCCAAGATGAGGAACTTTAAGGTTATTATTATTAATTACCAATTTTAATCCCGACTTCAATTTGAAATTTGTAAGGATTCGAGTTATTAAATTTTAAAGTCCCACATTCTTAATTGAATTACTTATACCTACCTACGTAAATATTTTTGTAATGAAAGTACCTAACTAATAACTTATATTCTTCTTTATCAACCGATAGACGTCCACTGCAGGACAAAGGTCTCTTGCATGGACTTCCACAGGTCTCGGTCTTGCTCCGCCTGAATCCAGCGTCTCCCTGCGACTCGTTTGATGTCGTCAGTCCACCTAGTAGTAGTTGTTGTAATAGTAGTCCCAAAGTGCTGGAGTGGCGACCACGCACCGGGAAGCGCAGTGTTGGCAGACGCCCCACTAGGTGGACCTAATACCAGGCCTGTCTCACTCTTGGTACTTACGCGATTTATGTACCTACAATCGCTGGCTCTCTGAGAGTGATACTACAGTCGGGGCTAGCGCGCTCTAGGCGAGTGACGTACTACTGAATTTAACATTGCTTACGTAAATAGTTTTTCTTAAATATTATTTTAAATAGTTTACGTTTAGTGTTTAGTACATTTGTAGTAACAAAAATAGTTGTAAACATTAAAATGGGTATCTATCTTATGAAATAATGGCATAAAGTCGTTGCTACTGTAATTGTTGTGTGGATGGATGCTTAATCAGCAAAGAAAAGGATTCTAATTTATCATTTTTTACGTTCCTTATAAACTAATATTAATTTTATGAATCTGTGTCCATGTTTTCCCTCCCAATATTTACTAAAATTAAATGTTTGCCTTAGAGTTTTTTCAACCCTTAAATTTAACAATCGTTATTTTAAAGACAGAAACAATCTTTAAAGACATTATATTAAAGTTAAACAGCTGATGTAAAATAAATAAATAGTTAAAAGTTATACCTACTGATTTTTTTACTCTTTGTTGACAGCCCCAGGCAACCACGCAACGTTGTCCGTGACGTAGGTAGGCGAACAGATCCAAAGCAATATGGATCCTCGCGCCGAGATATAAAGTCTAATTTAGCTTGCGCGCGTGATTTATCTATTTAATAAAAAATATGTAGGCTATTAAAGCGCCGGCAAGTAGTCAACATCAAAGGAGTGAAACTTCTGTACGTAGTACTATTATATATTCTGTGCTAATACATAATACAGTAATTTTATATATCTCAACCTTTTGCCGGCCCTTTAGTGGCAGTGGGCACAGGTCTCCTGTCGAATGAGAATGCTTTTATGGAACTTCCCCTCATTGTGGAAACACTGCATACATAGCATAGTATCTATTAGAATAGAATAGAATAATATAGAAATGTTTTTTATTCAAATAAACTTTTTTTACAAGTGCTTTTGAATCGTCGATGAGTCTACCACTGGTTCGGAATGCCCTTCCTGCTTGATTGTATTCTAAACTTGTTTTGAAAAGAGCAACCACCGAGTTTCTTGCTGGTTCTTCTCGGCAGGAAGGGCATTCCGAACCAGTGGTAGACTGATCGACGATTCGAAAGTACTTGTATAAAAGTTTATTTGAGTAAAAAATATTTCTATTCTATTTTATTATACGAAGAAAACCGATAAGAGCCCCAATATTGAACGCAAAGGGTCTCTGCTATCAATTCCAGTCCGGTGCAAGTTTACAGCGAGGATTATAAACTTGGGCATTATATCAATTTCAGCTAATCCGCCCTCTAAAGAAGACGAACATTTGAACGAATTAATACCCACTTTGTTACATATTTAACGGACTTCAAAAAAGGAGAACGTTCCCAATTCGTCGGAAAATTGTTTCGGTGTATGGATTGCATCGTCACTTACCATCAGATGAGATCGCAATTAGGAGTATTGTCAGTTGGTATTGAATAAAACGTTGCAGATGCGTATGAACGATAGACTCAACTTTATGTCACAAAGTTCAATAACACACACAACAACTGAATAATACGTACCTACACACAATAATGATTTATAACTACATTCATATAAATATTTTTAATTAACGAAAGCATAATGGACTTATAATTTTGTATTCAATACAAAAAGCAGTATACCTAGCAATAAATAATTTAAATTATTATGTACACCATGGAACTTTGATGTACACACATATTTATATATACAAACACTAGCTGACCTGGCCAACTTCGTACCGCCAACTTACTATACAAATAAAACAAATACTATTACTACTACTACTACTACTACAACTACTAAGTACAACAACTATCTACTACAAAAACTACTATATCTACTACTACTACTACTACTGCTATAACTAATAAAAAATTGACCAAAAATTTTTGGATGGGCCACCCTTATCACTTACCTAGAAGTATAAAAATAGTTTACGATGTACCTAATGTTACCTAGTTTACCTCAGACCTACCGAATATACACAAAAAATTTCATAAAAATTGGTCAAGCCGTTTCGGAGGAGTTTGGTTACAAACACTGTGACATGACACGAGAATTTCCTATATAAATTATACATATAAATACACAGACACACCTATAGACATACTAATTACAAGATTTAATTCCAGGCCAAGAATACAACTTCAACAAGCTGACCGACGAGGAAGTGAACTCCCTCGGCCAGACCTACGACTACGACTCCATCATGCACTACGCGCGGAATACCTTCAGCAAGGGCACCTATTTGGACACCATCCTGCCGCTCGAGGTCCACGGCAAGAAGCGGCCGGAGATCGGCCAGCGAGTGAGGCTGAGCGCCAGTGATATAGCGCAGACTAACCTGCTCTACAAATGTGCGAGTGAGTTCATGTTTTTCCATATTCTAGAAGATAGGTTCTTACTGGCAGTGCAGAATAGAATCGCTGAGTAGCTAATACTTAATAGTGTATTTAAAAAAAAAAGGCACCTACCTCGACACCATCCTACCGCTCGAGGTTCACGGCAAGAAGCGGCCGGAGATCGGCCAGCGAGTGAGGCTGAGCGCCAGTGATATAGCGCAGACTAACCTGCTCTACAAATGTGCGAGTGAGTTCATGTTCTTTTAATCCGTAAAAGATAGGTTCTTACTGGCAGTGCAGAATATATTCGCTGAGTAGCTAATACTTAATAGTGTATATAAAAAAAAAGAGCACCTACCTCGACACCATCCTGCCGCTCGAGGTTCACGGCAAGAAGCGGCCGGAGATCGGCCAGCGAGTGAGGCTGAGCGCC
This sequence comes from Oeneis ivallda, assembly GCA_029955525.1. Lineage (NCBI taxonomy): Eukaryota > Metazoa > Arthropoda > Insecta > Lepidoptera > Nymphalidae > Oeneis > Oeneis ivallda. The sequence continues at coordinate 22,605,901 of JARPMR010000012.1, forward strand.
AGTGATATAGCGCAGACTAACCTGCTCTACAAATGTGCGAGTGAGTTCATGTTTTTCCATATTCTAGAAGATAGGTTCTTACAGGCAGTGCAGAATAGAATCGCTGAGTAGCTAATACTTAATAGTGTATTTAAAAAAAAAAGGCACCTACCTCGACACCATCCTACCGCTCGAGGTTCACGGCAAGAAGCGGCCGGAGATCGGCCAGCGAGTGAGGCTGAGCGCCAGTGATATAGCGCAGACTAACCTGCTCTACAAATGTGCGAGTGAGTTCATGTTTTTCCATATTCTAGAAGATAGGTTCTTACAGGCAGTGCAGAATAGATTAGCTGAGTAGCTAATACTTAATAGTGTATATAAAAAAAGAGCACCTACCTCGACACCATCCTGCCGCTCGAGGTTCACGGCAAGAAGCGGCCGGAGATCGGCCAGCGAGTGAGGCTGAGCGCCAGTGATATAGCGCAGACTAACCTGCTCTACAAATGTGCGAGTGAGTTCATGTTTTTCCATATTCTAGAAGATAGGTTCTTACAGGCAGTGCAGAATAGAATCGCTGAGTAGCTAATACTTAATAGTGTATTTAAAAAAAAAAGGCACCTACCTCGACACCATCCTACCGCTCGAGGTTCACGGCAAGAAGCGGCCGGAGATCGGCCAGCGAGTGAGGCTGAGCGCCAGTGATATAGCGCAGACTAACCTGCTCTACAAATGTGCGAGTGAGTTCATGTTTTTCCATATTCTAGAAGATAGGTTCTTACAGGCAGTGCAGAATAGATTAGCTGAGTAGCTAATACTTAATAGTGTATATAAAAAAAGAGCACCTACCTCGACACCATCCTGCCGCTCGAGGTTCACGGCAAGAAGCGGCCGGAGATCGGCCAGCGAGTGAGGCTGAACGCCAGTCATATAGCGCAGACTAACTTGCTCTACAAATGTGCGAGTAAGTTCATGTTTTTTTGTCCGTATGTCAGATTCGTGGTTAATATTATTTTCATTATATCGACATTTGACATTGTTGACAGCGTGGGCACGCCATCTTGAAATATTAGTATAAATACAGCTATTTTGACGATATGAATTCAAGCCCTCCAAAACAAGTTCATGCGCATGGATACGGACTCTCCGTGGTTCGTACGCAATGTCGATCTCCATAGAGATCTCGAACTTCCCACCCTAGCTCATTACTTTAAACAGCTTTCCAAAAGCTATTTTGAGAAAGCAGTCAGTCACCCTAACACCCTAGTAGCTCAAGCAGCAGCTTACACCCCTGACCGTAATGACCCACCCGACAAACGACGTCCCAAACACGTCCTTTTCGATCCAGACGATCAGACAACGACCGACAACGCTCCTTATCAGGTAGGGCTGCACACACAAACAACTTCTGCACAGCGTCTTCGCCGGCGAAGACGAGGTCCCCGATTTCTAACGTCACCCGGGCGTCCTTACCACGATCACGGGGACTTACGGACTAACCTAGTCCAGCCACTCCTCCCATTCGTCCCAACGTCATCCTAAGTCGTGGTCCGAGCCTCACAGGAGGCGCCCTTAGAAAGACGTTGCCCCAGGCAGAGCTTCGCGCTTGCCAACCCCCCCCCCCCCCCCCCGGTGATGCTGTAGCGGCCAGTAGGGCCAGCAGCATACACAATCCGAAACTACACGATATGAATTCAGTCTCTGCCAGAGACTCATCCGACTTTCGTGTCTAGGCAATCGCGCCCTAATCGAATAAATATTGCCTGTACGCTTAGATTAGTGTAATTGATTAATTAATGTTATTTAGATGTTTTTGATAACTACCGTCATGTTCAGATGGTGTTTGTCTGTCGTGTTTGTGGTTAAATTGATTAGATGTGGGGAAAGGGGCCATTATAGGGGTGTTGGAGACGGCCATAGGTAGGGTTTTAGCGTTTTAAGAGAATAAATAAGTAATAATTCTCATAAGGCATGATTAGTTTGAGAATGATAGACTTTTGAGTGGCTTGGTTATAAAGAGTAATGTATCGATGTTTGTGACACGTAAAAGATAGGTCCTTACTGGCAGTAGGTACAGAATAGATTCGCTGAGTAGCTAATAATACTTAGTGTTCATGAGTTTTGGACAGGCGTTATTTTGCGGAATCACATGATACTCGAGTCGACATAGTTCGAAGAGCTGATGGTCGTTGGGGTCCCAAGGTGCTGGAGTGGTTGGTGACCCCGCACAGGGAAGCGCAGTGTTGGCAGACCCCCCCCCCCCCCCACTAGGTGGACTAATGATATCAAACGAGTCGCAGGGAGCCGCTGGATTCAGGCGGAGTAAGACCGAGGCCTGTGGAAGTCCATGCAAGGGACCTTTGTCCAGCAGTGAACGTCTATCGGTTGACAAAGAAGAAAATGATGATGATACTAGAGGAAAAACAAAATTGTTTTGTTATTATTCGCCAAATCAGAAAAATCTGTATGGTACAACGATCATCTAGTAGTGGAATATAAATAGAAGAACAACCTTTAACGTAACATCAATACGCAATGGAAGAACTCATAGCTTGTGTTACTACTGTGTGTGAACACAGTGTGTGTTTTCTGTGTGTGAGTTACCTGCACTGTAATTTAATTTCGATGTGTACAGAATGCGGTAAGACGTTCCTGGGAAACGCGGGTTGGTTCAACTCGCCGGGCTGGGGCTCGGAGGCGGCGCCCGCGACGCTCGAGCGCTGCGAGTGGCGCATCGTGGCCACGCACGGCGAGCGCGTCGTGCTCAACATCACTGGTGAGTTCTCAACTCGCCGGGCTGGGGCTCGGAGGCGGCGCCCGCGACGCTCGAGCGCTGCGAGTGGCGCATCGTGGCCACGCACGGCGAACGCGTCGTGTTCAACATCACTGGTGAGTTCTCAACTCGCCGGGCTGGGGCTCGGAGGCGGCGCCCGCGACGCTCGAGCGCTGCGAGTGGCGCATCGTGGCCACGCACGGCGAACGCGTCGTGCTCAACATCACTGGTGAGTTCTCAACTCGCCGGGCTGGGGCTCGGAGGCGGCGCCCGCGACGCTCGAGCGCTGCGAGTGGCGCATCGTGGCCACGCACGGCGAGCGCGTCGTGCTCAACATCACTGGTGAGTTCTCAACTCGCCGGGCTGGGGCTCGGAGGCGGCGCCCGCGACGCTCGAGCGCTGCGAGTGGCGCATCGTGGCCACGCACGGCGAGCGCGTCGTGCTCAACATCACTGGTGAGTTCTCAACTCGCCGGGCTGGGGCTCGGAGGCGGCGCCCGCGACGCTCGAGCGCTGCGAGTGGCGCATCGTGGCCACGCACGGCGAACGCGTCGTGCTCAACATCACTGGTGAGTTCTCAACTCGCCGGGCTGGGGCTCGGAGGCGGCGCCCGCGACGCTCGAGCGCTGCGAGTGGCGCATCGTGGCCACGCACGGCGAACGCGTCGTGCTCAACATCACTGGTGAGTTCTCAACTCGCCGGGCTGGGGCTCGGAGGCGGCGCCCGCGACGCTCGAGCGCTGCGAGTGGCGCATCGTGGCCACGCACGGCGAACGCGTCGTGCTCAACATCACTGGTGAGTACTTACTCAACTCGCCGGGCTGGGGCTAATATAAATAATTACGTAAAGTAATTCAGAAGTTATAAGGCTCTGACAGACGGACGGATGGACGGACAAGTGCAAATTCGCTCAAGTAGACTCAGAGACCTTCGCTTCGTTCGGTCAATAAATAGGTAATACGTAGATGATTTATGTTATCCGGTACCTGCTTTAAGATACCACACCTAATTGTTTATTTTCAACTAATGCATTCCACAAGCTCATTAATTAAGAGTACCTTTGTTAAAATATTAACATCCTATATAACACCCTTTAGATCCATATTATGGACACAAAAGCGCTTAGAGAGTCCATTTGAAGATGAAACTCGAATGAGCAACGTCATCAAATCGAAGTGTTTGTTCGGGAGACACAATTTCGGCAAAAGGGCCACTTGCGGCTTCCAAATCAGCCCCTTACTTACATGCTGACCTGTTAATGTGCATAGTGAATATTAAATTGCTAATTGCATAATTTATTATTCCGAGATGTACCTAGGTACCCATACTTTCTAAATTGAAGCGTTTGTATGAAAACTCCAGTTTCCTATAACTTACTAGAGACTGTTAGATAAGGTTTTATTTAATATCGGAATGAAAGTACAAAGAATGGAGAAAATATTAATAAACGTGCGCAATTAATTGGTTTCATTCGAGACACGGCCGGTTGCGGTTAAGCGCCATGCATCCAATTAATCTAAAATTCATACTAATTGAATAAAACCGCTGAACACGGTTGGTCCAATAGGGTATTTGACTATTGTCAAAATGTTGATATTCAATTAAATAAAATCGAAAATATATCATGTAATAAGAATATAGTAATAAGCTTTAATTTAGGAAAAATTAAACCGAGTTTATTAATATACCGAAATAAAGAACAACTGAAAAATATAGTGTCTATGGCACTTCTCAGTACTATTTAAACTTTAAAGGTTACTTGTAGATCTTCTATTCGTATTTTTTACAATCACACAGAATAATCACACAGGAATCTTAATAGAATAAAAAGATATCTACACAAATTTATTTATTTCATGTAGGCTAACCTTTAGCTCCTAAAGACACAGAAAAATTACGCTTTGTTTGATAATATTATATACTAAATCTAAGTACCCATACAAAAGAATGGTATTTTATAAAGATATATCGATGCAGACCGTAAGCCTCGAGCTGATGTTGTCAAGCAATAAATCCATTATAGGGAGTAGGGACGTACGTAAATCCATTAGGTCTTTGAATCAATATACCTACTCGTATTTATATCTACATGCGTTTACCCTAGAGGTGACAATTATCTACCCTATCTATATAGGTAAGTGTAGGTATATCTTACCCAAAATCTATAAAGGTCTTTAGAGAAGTATTATATACCTAGTATAAGTGTTTGCAGAGTAAACTTTATATTTATATTCGATGACTATTGTCTATATCTATAGTCCCTTGACCTAGATATATATATATATAGTCCTTTGACCATCAAGTAAGATCGTAATCTCACTTGATGGTAGGTAAGTGGGGATGCAATCTAATACATGATAGCTGTATAATTTTGAAGATGCAACGAGTTAGAACACTCTAACCTGTACACCTTCAGCTATAAAAATCATAAAAGTGATAGCTCTGAGGAACATAGAATAGTATGACTTGAACACAACCTACTCCCCAGAATTGTCTATTTTTGATTAATATTTCATTAACATAGTAAAGGCACATAGTTATCCAGAACTTACATACTTACCTGACGATTTCTAGAAGGTAAGTTTTAGTTAGATTTTAAAAACATTAGATAAGTACTTATAAAGTAGGGTTCTTTTTTCACACACACATTAATAAATTGATTATATCACTTTAAAGGGTAAAGGAAAAGGGGCAGCAATTTGAGGAATAATGGTAACCAATTAACCCTTTCCTAATGGAAAACAACTATCTGCATTCCTTTCGCAAATCGCAAAGTTAGTGCTAGTAAAACCAGTTATTTTAATTTTGTTAGAGAACTTAGGGTTGTTTTTAGGGTTCCGTACCCAAAGGGTACCAACGGGACCCTATTACTAAGCCTACGCTGTCCGTCCGTCCGTCCGTCCGTCCGTCTGTCAGCGGGCTGTATCTCGTAAACCGTAATAGATAGACAGATGAACTTTTCACATATTATGTATTTCTATTGCCGCTATAACAACAAATAATAAAAATTAAATTAAATTAAAAAAATTAAATTAAAATATTTCCATGGGTACATGGAAATATTTTTATTTAATTTTTTTAACGGAACCCTAAAAGAGCGAGGCCCGACTCGCACTTGGCCGATTTTTAAGTTTTATTTAATAAACCTACTTTATTTCACACACAGAAAAACCCAAAAAAGAAACCTTAGGGACCTCAATTTCGCATGCAAAGGCGGTATTATCTAAGTAATAAGACAACATCTACTATTGGACTAAAGTTATTACGTTGCTTGTTTTAAGTTATGATAACTTAGCGCAGTGTGTCACTTATAATACGCTTATTAAAGTACTATGTCTCTATAATAATAATCGACTACATGGTATGACTAGTTTATAATCTAAAACCTCATACAACCGTCATTTCAACGGGATACCCTTATATTGTATAAAGTAAAATCCCACTTTTCAACATTACACGTCTTGTTACCCTAATGTCGACCAACATTTATAATATAATATGTGTATTCCCTACAAATGATCACCGAACTCAAGGGCCGGTGCTTTACGCAACATTGCTAACATATCGTAGTGAAAATAGCTTCACGACCTTTCTTCTCCAGTTATAAACGCGTTACGCGATGGACAACTTTTTCCCCTGCCAAATTATCGGACCGCTTGGTCCAAAATATACGTATAATACAGCACGGCATGTTAAACTTCGCAGCAGTGGATTACATTATTTTAATCGCGAACAGAATTGAATTTTTTACAATTTAGCTCTTGACTCACTAACACACCGGCTAACTACGAACTGGTATGGGAGATTTTATGGGACTCCTAATCAGTGGCTACGCCCTGTCGGCTTTACTAAATTTCTTCCACTATTTTTAAGAAGAGCAAAAAAACCGTTGAAAGTAATCGTTTATAATTTATTATAAAAAATTATTTTTAAAAAACCGACTTCAAACTCCCGCGCCACTATACAAAGTATATAATTTATTGTTGATATTTTAAAAGCAGCTCAACCAATTTTGATAAAATTGATATGAGGCTACCTGGGAAGTATATATACCCTTTGGAAAAAAAAGAATTTTTCAAATCGGCTCAGGCGTCTTCGAGTAATCGGTAAACATACATAAAAAAAAAAGATTCCGACGAATTGAGAACCTCCTCCTTTTTTGAAGTCAGTTAACAATGATTCCTATAAAAAGGCACCAGCAATACGTCTTTTGAAAATTCATGAGACAGATTTCGTCGTCAATCGTCAGGTTTTTGCGGCCCTGCGGATCTTATAGAATTGTCGTATGTGAGCCTCATTCCCATGATCGTACTTTATTTTTAACATGTCCATGGCGATATTTTTTTAATAGAAGAGTACTTTGTCTTCTTCCAGGTATGTTGCTTGATGCAATGAGCCCGTAACAACGAATGGCCAAGAAAAAGGTCCAAAATAAATTGGGCTGTTCGATAGCCGGTTATAACTTATCGTTGACGCTCACTTGGTTTACGAGTGGTTGTGTTTGACATATTGTGTTATTTATCCCATTATATTTTCTCGTCTTGGGTTTAGGCCTGAAACACACACGATACATGACGGTAGTGCAACGCGATGAAAATGTGTCATAACGCAACTCATAGAAGTAGGTAATAAGTGGGTACAATCACTCTCCTATGAAGAGACTGAAATACTTTTATTCATAGTTTAATAGTAGGTATAACAACAATAATATTCATACGCATTCAGTCACACACACACGCACACCACAAACACACACACTTCCTGCATGCTGCACCTGTGCTAATTAAGTATTATATAAATAGATAAATGAAATCGTGTTTCGGAGGTGGGTGTGACGGCTGGAACGCAGTTTTAACTTTTTCAGCCGTCAACGTTCATAGATTTTAAGGACCTATGTAACAAAGGAAGGAACTACTTAAGTAATTTCATTTTATTTCAATTGTTGTTTTAAAAAATCCCTCGGGAAGCCTTTGATTTTCCGGGTTAAAAACTAGCCTATGTCTCTCTCCAGGTCATCAACTACACTATTGCAAAAAACACATCTAGCCGTAGTTCTGTTACGGCGCGGCGTGAAGGACAAACCAACAAACAAACACACTTTTGTATTTATAATATTCATGCATTGATTAAAATGGATTTGCTTTTCAACTCGATGGTAGATACTTCTTATAATAAGACCCACAACTCAGTTTTTTGTATTCGTAATAAAAACTTAACGTAAAGAAAACTTCGATCTTTTTTGAAAAAAAAAAAGTTTAAGTTTTTTGTTATGAATAAAATTTTTGATTTTTTTTGTTGCAGAAATTGATATCCACAAGTCTGATGGTTGCCGATCGGAATGGGTCGAAGTGTGGGATGGCTACGTGCCCAACGCCCCAGTGCTGGGCAGAATCTGTGGGTCCGGTAAAGGTCCTATAATGCGCTCTACTGGTTCCAGACTGACTGTAGTGTACCAGCCAGGACCGAAGACTAAACCTCATAGAGGGTTTAGAGCACATTACGAAGGTAAATATTTTTATCTATTGTTAATCAACCAATCAAGCTAATAATAGTCTTGGCTTTACCACATAATTTAATCACAGAGGTAAGTAAAAATTTGAACAGGTAATTCACAATTAAGGTAAGTGTTAATTTTTTAAGCTTTTAGGTGTCGGATAAATATTTGAATAGGTGACTTTTGGTAATCTTATCTTATTATTAGTTAATCTATAACTTTCATGCAAAATACCAAAAGATTAAAGAATATAATAATAAATAATATTGAAGCTACGATTGTATTTAAACTAAGTTACATCTTGACGTTTCACTACTAAAATGATAAATTGCTAAAATTTATCATTTTAGTAGTGAAACGTCAAGATGTAACTTAGTTTAAATACAATCTTGTCTAATATTGTCTTGTCTAATATTACGCGGTAGAAATTACAATTGATTAGTACTTAGTCAAAACTGAGATTATTACAGTCTGTTTCTGAGATTAAATCCAATAGCCGTCATAATTCTATCAGCAAATCCATTTTATGACAAGCTTTCGTATCTTGTGTATCATGAAAATATTATTAATTTAATAGAATTTGATGATTAGACCGGAGTATTCTCAATAAATTTAATTAAATTATATTTGCCCTTCGGTTTCTACAGTGTTATAATTTCATAGCCATTTTGTGCCCTGCTGAATGAATTTTATGAAAGTTTCTTACAATTATTATCTAGTAAGATAATGATGTATTTGATTAACATCGATGACCATCATTTTAGATTATAATATTATCTATAATTATATTATTATTGAATCTTAAGCAACCTTAGTAACTCTACTTTCTATAATATACGTATGTTTTTGTTATAAGTATTTGAAATAACTTTCAATTTCACGCATATAATTTAACGTTATAAGTATGAGCCACCTTATTAAAGATAGTTACGAATTTCCGTTGGTTTACAGCCGTTTGCGGCGGAGACATAGAAGTAGACAGTAGTGGTCACCTTGAATCACCAAACTACCCTGATGATTACCAACCCAACAAGCTCTGCATCTGGAAACTTTCAGTACCACAAGTAAGCTTTTATAGTTTCCGTTAAATTTAAAACTACGCCGCAATCATTTCATAAACAACTTCCTTATAAGATGAACGCAATGAAGTAACGTAAATCTTAATGGCTGAATAGAAAAAGAACACTTGAAAACTGGCTAATTTATATGTTTATTTTGCAGGATTACCAAGTGGCTCTTCGTTTCCACTCGTTTGAAGTTGAAAATCATGACACGTGTAACTATGATAAGGTTAAAGTAAGAGATGGAGACTCTTTGGATAGTCCCCTAATTGGGATGTTTTGTGGACATAAAATACCGCCTGATATCAGGTAAAATATGAAACTTTTAATCAATATTACCTGTCCGTTTACTTTGATTTCAAGAAATAACTTATTTAAAACATTATTCTGAGTTAAGTAAATATTTTTGAAAAAAAAAAACTGATTTCGATTCAGAATTTAATTTTTGGTGGACAACAATAGAATTTAGGACTGCATTGTAAAACTTGCGAAGAACGAAAACTGGTTCTTAATTCTCAATAATTTCCTTTTAACTTTCAGATCTACATCCAACAAACTTCTAGTAATCTTCGAATCAGACAGTTCAGTTCAAAAGGCTGGTTTCTCGGCGACTTTTATGAAGGAATTTGATGAATGTGCTTCCATCGACCACGGCTGCAGTCACTCATGCGTGAACACTCTTGGAGGATATGAGTGTGCCTGCGATATCGGATATGAGCTACATTCAGATGGGAAGAAATGCGAGAGTGAGTTTCTAATGACTTGACTCTTAAAATAACGCTTCTTATGTACTCAAGTTAAATAAATTACCCATTTGGGCTTTTTGCTGCGTGATGTAATTATATGAACTACGTGGATATTGCAGCTAGACATGTCTATGAAGCCGTTTTACTTTCAGATGCTTGTGGAGGTGTCTTATATGCTCCAAATGGTACAATTACATCACCTTCGTTCCCTGATCTCTATCCGCCGTCAAAAAATTGTCTCTGGGAGATTGTCGCTCCACCACAACATCGGATCACATTAAACTTCACTCACTTCGACTTAGAAGGCAGCAATAATATGTATCATCAGGTAAAGGATCACCGTCGCAAAAAGGGAAATTCTTTTAAACTGAATATTTGAGATTTTATAATTCCTCCTTTTAACTTGTTTATGTTTTCAAAATCGGTGACTTATTAATTCTATATCCTACAATTCTTGCCCTAGTAGCAATTTTCATTGGGGTTTTGTAACCAACGGTAGCCAACGGTTGGGAGATGGTAGTGGTGACGCCGACTAAGTCCCTTAGTAAGGCCAACCACATTCTGCTTTTCTACGGTTGGCACCACGATTTGTAGGGATGAGAAGTCTTACTGTTGGCCACCAAACTAGGGACAAAGGCCCAACTGACAGCCAAGACAAATTGCTACTAGGGTAATATGTAGTGGCTGAGTCTAGTCACTATCTCTATTTTAGATGCCTTCTTTGCTGGTCCCTTCAACAGTTCTCATATACTTTTCTTTAAATATCTTTCCAATAAAACCCTATCTTGTATATAAACCCTGTTCTGAACCTACCTACAATTATAACTGTGTGAAGTGTAAGTATAAAGTATTTAACTGAGAATCAAGTAGAATCATATTTAAACGTACAAAGTTTACGAATAAACGTGACCCATTAAATCTTGATTAAGTCAAGCTAATTGTGTTCCCCATCTCTAGGGCAAGGTCTCGTAGAGGCAATTTATGTAATAGTCGGAAACAGTCGTAAGCGGACACGTCACGCGATGATGTTAGTTCACGTGCGTTATGTATGTCTATGTACCTACTTTAGTTTTGTTTTTAAGAGTAATTATATTTTACACTAGGTGATGCCCGCGACTTCGTCCGCGTGGATTTAGTTTTTAAAATCCCGTGGGAACTCTTCGATTTTCCGGGATGCCTATCACCCTTCAGGTTCTGAACTATACCTAGGTATTACCTATCCAAAAAATCACGTCAATCCGTAGCTTTGTTGCAGCGTCATTGACGGCCAAACCAACAAACCAACAAAAAAACACACTTTCGCATTTATAATTATATATTATACTTTTTTAATAGACTCGGGGACTTTTTTAATAGAGAATATTGAGTACTTTAATCATGTAGTACATAATTTTTATGTATCATCAATAGTTTTGTCAGAACACACCAAATAATGCATTTTATAGGCAAAAGCTACTTTGGTTTACATTATTGCAATTTTCTTAAGGATCTCTAATTTTTTTGAAAATAAATTATAGCCTATGTTACTTCCTGATAACTTAGCTTTCTATTGGTGAAAAAATGGTTAAAATCGGTCCAGTACATACAGAGCCTATTCGGTCCAAACAAACAAAAAAATCTTTCCTCTTTATAATATTAGTATAGATTTGTCATGGAGATTTGTCATGGAACTATTATTTGTATACTTTTTAGGATCGATAACTATTGGCTACTGTCGTATTATTTATAAAATATCTTGGAATTTTTGTATAAATCCCCATTATTGCAACATTCTTATTTTTATTGGAAACATAACAGTCAGAGGCTACCTAGTCAATAAAATTCAATCGCAATATTATGATCATAGGGCATATAGATACGTGGAGAACGATCCAATATAAAAACATGGACTGTCAATATTATACATATGAAACATCCTTAGATTCCTGGATATTTTCGTAGTCAAGCTATTAGAAGCTGAATTAATTTATGAGTCAGTCGTGTACATTTGATATCTTTTGCAGGAATGTGAATATGACAGCGTAACAGTGCACTCCAGATTAGGTGCTGATGTATTGCGACGTCACGGAGCATTCTGTGGATCAGTTTTACCACCGCCGGTTACCTCAGATGGATCTGTGTTACGCGTTCAGGTAAGTTTCTTTAAATCGTCTATGCCATTTCTATCGACATCAGCTTTATGCTTGTAAAAGATCTCAACGAATGGTAAATAATTATTTATTTTTAGTTGACGTTGGTTATTTGTATATGCGGGTATGACATCTTACCTAGCATAGCGATTAGTGTAAAAGTGTTGTCCAACAGCCGGTTTAATGTTCTAACACGATGCTTTGTAGAAACTGCCTTTATTAGATTAGCGTATCCAAAAACTTACCAAATCTTGTACAAACCTATCAATTATTATTCAAAATCTTAAAAAAAGGTGTGTGGCATCTTAATATTAATTTCAATTAATTGCATAATATCACTTTTATATATTCATTTTAGTTTACATCAGACACATCAGTTCACCACTCTGGATTCGCAGCAGCGTATTACATAGACGTTGATGAGTGTGCTGACAACAATGGTGGATGCCAACATGAGTGTCATAATACTTTGGGAGGATATGAGTGCGCCTGCCACAGCGGTTTTACACTCCATCCCAATAAACACGACTGTAAGGAAGGTGGCTGTAAACATGACATTACTCATCCACATGGCACAATATTCAGGTAAGCGTGATTTTATCAATTTAAGTAGTAGTAGCAGTAGTAAGTACAATCAATTGATTCAATAATAATTAATACCATAAATATGCCATATTATATTTATTATGACCTCAGAAAATAATTCTATTTTCTTTCGTTTTCAGTCCAAACTACCCCGACACATATCCTCCGAGAAAAGACTGCGTGTGGCAGTTCTCAACTACTCCCGGACATCGCATAAAGTTAATATTTAATGTTTTTGAATTGGAACCCCATCAGGTACCTAATGTATAATTTAAAGTATTAATCAGTTTCATAAGTATTTCAAACTTACCTGTTAATGAATCGTATATTACTAACTTCTGAAGATTAGGTACGCCATTTGTTACATGAAAAAACATCTTTTGCAAAATTGAATTTCATATTTTCAGGAATGCACATACGATCACGTGACTATTTATGACGGAGCATCTGCAGATGAGAAGACATTGGGAAGGTTTTGTGGAAGTAAGCTTCCTCATCCTGTAGTCGCTTCACAGAACCAAATGTATGTCGTATTCAAATCCGACGCATCCGTACAAAGAAAAGGATTTCTAGCTACTTATTCTACAGGTAGGTCGCTCATAAACCTATCTACAAACAACAATTGACAGGTAAATTTTGTTAACTCCAGCAGTTAATATTAAATTAAACATAATATTACTATAGATTCAATTCAATTTGATATATATTTGGTTTTCTAATAATAAAACATTAAAAATTATTTTTTAAAGTATTTCGATATTCGAAACATGAGGTAAAGTTAAGTATTAAAAAAAATACATTTTAATTTACTAATTTTTAATATCTAGTCAAGTTTATAAAAAACTTTTAGTTAGGTCCGAATACCAGATGATAATGTAATAGAATATACATACTAAGAAACGAGTTTGAAGAGCAGTAGTTACCATAACTTACCTAAATAAATTTTATTTCAGCCTGCGGTGGCTACCTTGCAGCTTCAGAAACAGTTGAGCATTTATATTCTCACGCACGTTACGGCCATGACTCTTACGAATCTCGTGCAAACTGTGACTGGAGCATTGTGGCACCATTCGGCCAGTTTGTCAGACTTACCTTCCTTACCTTTGAGTTGGAGCCTGAAACGAACTGCGGCTATGACTATGTGCAAGTCTTTGGCGGGTTGGAAGGTAGTGCTGGAGATTATGGCAGTTTCTGTGGTACTAAGGTAAGTTTAAATTTTGAAAAACATTTTGAAAATCGCTCAAAACCTATACTTAATTGACAGAGTGAAAGTAATAGAATCTATCTGTTTTGATTAAGTATGTAAGTAATTATTATATGTAATTGTATTATTATATATACCTACCTATGTAATTATTAGGTTCTGCTTTCAGCTGAAATTTTCATAAAAATATTTGGTAAGCAACTGAACTTACCTGCAATAATTATTCGTAATTTGCCTGCTAAAAGTAAGATTAGACAGTAGTTACCTATATTGTTACAAAAATACTTTTAAAGACTTTTTTGACATTCAATTTTAATAAATAATTATCTCAAACAATCGCGAAAAGTATATGTGACTTCATGGGAAGATGCCTATTGACAAAAAATCTAGGATATCAACCGATCATTACACTAGCGGCACGCTATGATGGCCGGTTTGACGTTTGTCCGCTCATGAAGTTCCGTATTAATTGATAACGACTTTGAAGGAAATAATTGTATTACTTTATTGACGATAGTGATGTGCAGAGATTCATAAATTTTATCGAATGTAGTTTTAGGTTTAGGACTCAAAATTTATTTATTAAATTGATTTCTAAAATGTATTCAAGTGTAGAAAAATCAGTTTGCACCATTTAAGGGGTGAATGTACTTGTGAATATGAACAATTTTCACTATGTGGACAAACCTCTGAAATCGCAAAAAAATATCAGCTGTTTCATACAAAAGGTAAAATTTTTATTTTTATATGATATATACCACAACTCGGCATTTGGTTTTCTAAATTGAAAATTTTTAAAAATGGAATCTAATACGATCGTCACATAGGATCGCTGGCTAGCACAACTACTACCTCCGGCAAACTCGCGTCAATGCTCAATGCAAAACAAAGCAGTTTCGAATTGACGTTGCTTCGAAAAGTATAAACTGTCAGTGCAATGCGATTGTGATATAGTTTTGACCTGGCTTTGGATTTCAAATATTGATACTGCATTACTGTTGACCCTTGCTCGTTAATTTGGACTCTGTTCAAGCCCTTTGTTGTGGATTTCGTCGATATGACCGAACGTACGCAGAGAACTGTTCTAAATAGTCAGACACGTGAGTTCGTAATACGCCTTCGTAACTATTTCGATCGTGAAGCTCAAAATGGAGGGCCAATTTTACCTATAACGTCAGTGGTTGAACGCGTAGCTGATGCGCTTAATATTGGACAACGAACTGTTAGACGGATAACTAAAAAAAAATATGGCGAGACTGGCACAGAAGAAAATAAACTTCACACACCAAAAAAGAGAAAACGAGCAAAACCAGTCGTAGGCATCGATAGCTTTGATGCCGATGCTATCCGAATACATGTTTACGGCTACTATTTACAGAAGGAGTATCCAACAAGAAAAAAGTTGGTGCATTCACTGAAGGAAGCTGGATTATTCTTCGGTGGGGAAAGTTCTTTAACGAAGATTTTGAAGACCATTGGATTTCGATACAAAAAATGTAACAAACGCAAAATATTGATGGAAAGATTTGATATAGCGATGGCAAGGTATACTTTTTTACGGCAAGTGAAAGAAATCAAAAATTGGCAAAATGTTGTGTTCTTGGATGAAACATGGCTTAATGCTAACCATACTGTAGGCCGTTCTTGGAACGATGACACAGCAGCATCTACTTCCAAAGTTCCTGTAGG
Source organism: Oeneis ivallda (assembly GCA_029955525.1). NCBI lineage: Eukaryota > Metazoa > Arthropoda > Insecta > Lepidoptera > Nymphalidae > Oeneis > Oeneis ivallda. The sequence continues at coordinate 22,621,556 of JARPMR010000012.1, forward strand.
AAAAGGATCGCGACTTATAATTTGTCACGCCGGAACCATCAACGGGTTTGTCGAAGGTTCTCTCATGGCTTTTGCGTCAAAAACCACTGGAGACTATCATGAAGACATGAATGGAGAAAATTTTACTGAATGGTTTACCTCAATGTTGTGTAGCCTCCCTGAACCATCTATTATAATTATGGACAACGCCCCATACCACTCGATGCAAATTGACAAGCCACCTGCCCAATCCCAAAAGAAAGCTGATATCGTCGCATGGCTTCGTAAAAATGGCGTAGATGCAAACATGAATATGTTAAAAGCGGAATTAGTACGTCTTTTAAAAGAAAACAAACCAACCAAGATCCGATACGTCATTGACGAAATAGCATTAGAACATGGGCACAGAGTTATACGGTTACCGCCTTACCATTGTGAGTATAATGCGATTGAGTTGGTGTGGGCTCAAATTAAGGGATATGCTGCAAGACACAATACAGAACCCCCATTTACCACAAAAAAAATGCTAAAATTATTAGAAGAAGCTTGTGAACATGTGACTAAAGGAGACTGGGAAAAGGTTGTGAATAGAACTGTTAAATTAATAAGGGAAGATTATGAAAGAGATGTGAAAATAGATAATATTATAGAAAACGAACATATAATTATTAATGTAGGTGATGATAGCAGTGACGACAGTGAAAATAGTAGTATGGACGAATCTGATTAATTATGGCCTTTTGTGGCACCTTTTTTGGTATCTTTTGTATTCATATGTTTCTTGTGTGCATATAAAGTATGTATATTCATTTTCATTCAAATATTCAGTTCGTTCAAATAAATTAAATAAACATATACATTTTTGTTTTATTAAACCTATTTAATCAGGTACAAAAACAAAACTTAATTGTTTTTTGTTCGAGAATAAATTGACATTCCACATCACTATTGTAATGTGTCAAACCGGCCATCATAGCGTGCCGCTAGTGTAGTTGCTTTTTTTAGGGATACCTACGAGTAGTAGGTATCCCTAAAAAAAGCAAGTTGATCTGCTCCTCTAAGTATTTTTATTAAGTAGTTTGATTAAATTAAAGTTGGCTTTACGCCTTATTAAACGGAGCAGTACAGTTTGAAATAACAGCAGAAATGGTGCAATTAATGTACCGCGCCTTTACCGCGCCGATCCGTAGATAATACAGTCACTGCAACTAACATTAGATTAGCGTTAAACATTGTGAATCAACATACATTATTATTGTTAGGTAAAATGGAATTTACTTTAGTGAAGGAGGGCTCGTGTTGATATATGTCAACTAGTCGGGCCATTTATTATTTAGGTACTGTAATTGAATCTCTTTTTAGGGTTCCGTACCAAAAACTTGCTAACGGACCCTATTACCTACTAAGCTTCCGCTGTCCATTTGTCTTTCAGCGGGCTATATTTCATGAACCGCTATAGGTAGATACTTGAAATTTTCACAGAATGTGTAGGTATTTCCATTGCCGCTATAAAATTTAATTATAAAAAAATACAGTTTAAAATAATTAGAGAGGGTCTCCATATAATAAATTTTTTGCTCGATCTCAACAACAGCTGGTGTAAAATGTTGTACTATGGTACGGAACCCATCGTTTTCGGATCCGACTCTCATTTGACCGGCTTTTTTTACTTAAAGTCTTATTATTACAGGGTCCACCAGAAATAGTATCAACAACAGAAGCTCTACTAGTCAAATTCCGTACAGACGACTCAATAGTATTCAAAGGATTCTCAGCATCATACCAGGCAGTGAAGCCAGAAGTATGGAGTGGAGAAGACAGTTCCGAGGGTGGGGAGGACTTGGACGAGGAAGATGATGAACAAATACCCCCTTTAGTGGTCAGTAGAAGAGGTTTGCGAGCTCCCTTGCCTCGATTCGTTCGTCGACCCACGTGACGTTGGCCGTTACGTCACAGACATAGGCGACTACATAGAAACGCTCACAATCGGCTTAAAATTGAAAAAAGTCCTTTCTAATGAATTGAAATTTCGTTTTGGAAACAAATCGTGTTGTAAATATTTTATGCGCGATTTAATAACAGTTATCTGATCGTCGCTCGTACTTAATGAAATAAGGCAGCCCTGAACAATCGCAGTAAAGTTAAATACCTACCTATATTTATAATCACCACCTGGCAAGAATCAACATAAATACGAAGGTACTTACAATAAATATTTGTGCGACCTTGGTCTTATAATGACTCGTCTAATTTTGCATATCATTTTCAACATACGTGAGCGTGCAGAAAACGACAGAAATTATAGTACCTATTATGAAATGTATAACTTACAAGTTTAATTCTAAAATATTTGTTAGGAATGGATGTGATCGTTTAACTGCACCACATGGGCACCCACTTTTACTTTATTTTTTGGCAGATTTTTTTTCATGGCTCTTCCAGTCTTTTCGAGTCTTTTTTTTTTGTATGTTGCAAAGTTCCCATATCAATATGGTCGTTAATTTTGTTTCGATTTTAGAATCATAATTTATTGTGATTAATAAGATTTCTGTAAGCAAATCTCAAGATTGGTCAATAAGGAGCCATTTCAACTTATTTTATTTTTATATATGACTGAATGTAAATGTAAATAAATTATTTATAGGGATGTGTAGATGTTCATTACAATACTTAATAGTGGTTACCAAGTTAATAATACTCATTATTATAAATTCCTAATATTAATATTAGTAATATGTAGAAACTTGTTAAAATATCTATTATTTAATAGTCAGTTAATTACCTACTTTTATTTAGTTTAAACTTTAAACCAAAGATAATAAATAAATAAAGTTCAAAGACATTCTTTCATTAGTGCCATATTAATTCCATAACTCTTAATAGATAGGACCGAAAATACTCGCAAATTAATAATAATACAAGAATTATTCTCTGATACAAAAATAATACTATGTTGTATCTACTTATAATAATTATTACAATCGGTACATAATTTAATGAATAAGGAATTTATTCATAAGGTTTAAAAATCTATTAATTTATTTACCTATTTCACTCAATGCCTGTAATGTGATCCGCATTTTCGTAGTTAGATTCATAATAAATATTATATATATGCACAATTTAGCAAGAAACAAATGTGACAATACATTCTAGATTAAGATTTATACATAATATTAATACGTAGGTATAAAATATTAAGTTATAATTAGTGTAATTATCACAATATACTACCTACTGACTGTAGAAGTTTTGTAATAGGTAGATATTTGTTATTACAGCCAGTCATATCGAAAACCTATATTGATTATTTGGATGCTAGAGATTGGATGGCAAATGTGTGTTTTTATATTGGTATTGTGTCAGTAGTTATAGTTTTCTACATTCTTGTCTATTTTGCAAAGGACTTAAACTAAGATAAAAAAAATCGGCCAAGTGCGAGTCGGGCCTCGCTCTTTTAGGGTTCCGTACATATGACTAAACAAAATGGTCTAAAACCGAAAACTTTGACAGCCCCCCATGTCTTCATTTTTGTAGCTAAAAAATAAAAAAAAAATTATATTTGAACTCCACTTAATGAGCTCTAGACAATGACACCCCACATGCCAGGGTAAAAAAATAAAATTTTATTTCTTAATTTAATTTGATTATTATCCCTTTATTTTTTTATTTAATTTGATTTTTATTATTTGTTGTTATAGCGGCAATAGAAATACACAATATGTGAAAATTTCAACTGTCTATCTATTACGGTTTACGAGATACAGCCCGCTGACAGACGGACGGACGGACGGACAGCGGAGGCTTAGTAATAGGGTCCCGTTGGCACCCTTTGGGTACGGAACCCTAAAAACGATTGAGATTCAGATTGCAACAGAAATATTTCATTAAATATGAATAAATAATTCATGTTCATAGTAAGACAAAAATCTAGTGAATTGGTACATCTTACAATTATAATATTTTATTGTATTACGTTTGAACCCACTACGCAGTTGTTTTTTATAGTATAAGAATTGATCTAAACAATAATATTATCATAGGTAGGTAGTTAGGTATATTGATTGTGCCAAAAACTCGATACTTACCTATTTAAGATGTTTAGTATGAAGTAATTTAGTATTTTATAACTTAAACTTGGAACTATTTATATGTAGAAATGTCTTAATATTATTTTTAATAAAATTATTGCAAAACCGTGACCTCCTTTTATTTAAAATAGATAACTTCTATCAAGTTTATATGTAAATATCATTGGTTGTAAGTTGTAAACTAGCAAAGGATTGACTGCAGAATTTTAAATCAAGTTTTCATAAAAATAATTATTGAGTCAAAATGACCCACAAGATTAATTATTCTTATAAAAGTCGATGATTTTTGTGACAATGTAATGAGCGAGGTATTATTCGATATATATTGAAAAGGCCGCATTTCGAATATTTCCATTTTATGTCCATTTTCGATAACGCGAATCTAAAGCTACCCGCATTGACTGTATGTAAGGCAGCTTACCATGTACTAAGGAAGTAGAGTAGGGTACCTAATTCTAAGAACAACCACTCAGGCGTCTACCCCTTTTGCATGAAATGACACTGTCATTATCGTTCGTGGTCTATGCCCTATAGTCAAAAGCCAGCAGTGTGACCATTTATGGCAGATTTCTGCCATTTAGGCACATTTTTGGCTCCTTGACTCTGGCAGAATAAGCCAACGATTTGGAATGTGGCAGATTTCAAGGAAATCTTTATTGGAGTTTACTCCTTAAGAATCGATTTTAGGCGCCCGGTATGAGAAAAATCCGAGCAGTAAAATCAATTTATTAATGACCTCGTTACGTTTTTCTGTCACGTTTTTCACAACGATGCAAATTTCTACCCTAACTTTGAGTAAATAAGGTTGGTTTTCGTGCGAAAGAGCTCTCGCTTCGGGTAGCAGAGCGCGTAGCGATCGGGTCCCCGAAGCGAAAGTCGGTCGGGGCGCGCTCGGACCCGAGTCGCGCGTAAACTCCAGTCGTGCGTCTGCCGTCGGAGGCCGGAGCTGACACACACTTTTTTTATTTTATAAATACAAATAGAAAACTCATCATTTTCTGTCTTATCACTTTATTTTTTATGACTTATTTGGAATTATTAATTAAAAAGATGTTAAAGTCAATGTAATATGATGAAAATGAATATAAATACTAATATATATAAATAATAATAATTTTTAAAAACCGAGCTACGCGACCGCTTAGCGTCGCACATCGGTTTCATCGTTTCTATTTAGGCTCGGCGACTACAACATACGCGTACCTACTTTGTGGCGTGTGAAGTGGCGTTGTGGTTTCTGGAGTGGCGTTTGAAGTCGGTTTTTAAAAATATTTTTGTTACTATTTTAAGCTTTAAAGCTACACTTCATAGGATCAATCCAGACATTCTCTGATCGCGAGCTATTTGCTCTTATTCATTGAGGAGTTTCGTCCAAAGATATTCATCAGATCTTCACCAAATTTAAATTGAACTAACCTGATGTCTTTACAACTTAAAAAAAATTATTGAAATCGGTTCAGATTTGACGCACTAGTGGAGTAACATCGACAAAAAAATAGGTAAAGCTTGGCAAAAAAGAGTAGAAATTAATAGGGGCGCCACTATCGCAAAATTTTCTTGAATCTAGCAACCCGAACTAGCCCACATAGTACCTACGACAGATTAGTTTTGATACATAACTACTTTATTGAAATCGAAGTAGTACATAATATTTTATTGATTGCAAATTTCTTGTTATTTATTTCTTTAGATACAATTTACTTAAAGTAATAATAGACAACCTAATTTTAACCCAAATAACAACTAAATAATTTCTAAAAGAAGGTAAAATTTAATAGCTATTTATGCAACTGCATCGTAATGAGGGTCATTTTAATTCGAGTGCTGTTTTTTGATACGAGGCTTGCCGAGTATCAAAATAGGATAGTACGAGAATTAAAATGACTAATTACGTTCAGTTGCATACAAGATTTTATCTACGACAAGGAAGTAAAATCATTAAGAAAATACGCCGTAGGCTCAATAAAGTAACAAAAAGTAACTCCGTAAGCCTCCACCAGCCGCCTGTGGCGCCTCTGTCAACAAAAAGTAACTCCGTAAGCCGCCACCAGCCGCCTGTGGCGCCTCTGTCATATGAACGGTACAAAAGTGCAAGAACTCAGAGCCTTAGCTTTAGGTATCCTATTTTAAGAAGATAACCATTTCGATTCAGCTCCCATACAACGAGCTGCATCGAAATGAGAAGCAAAACCGAAAGAGGGTTCATTTCGATTCAGCTGTCAAACTCGAAATTGGAACTTTTCGATGCTGGAGTAGATAAACTATATTACCTACTACTAAATTAATTCAAATAATTTAAATCTTTATGTGGTTGGCTTTTGCGCATTGCGTTGCGTTGCATTGCGCACGGGGTTATTGATGAAAATGCAGTTTAGGTAGTAAGTTTCAGTATAATATTTTATTTTATTTACATAATAGGTATCATTCGCCCAAAATATCGTCTTCTAAATAGTCTATTACTTCTGTTCGAAGACTAAAGTCTTCGAACAGTGCGTGTTGCCAGTGATGACTTACGGATCCGAGACATGGTCGCTAACAAGGGTCCCATAAGTAGGCTCAGGACCGCTCAGCGGGCGATGGAGAGAGCTATGCTCGGAGTGTCCCTGCGGGATCGAATCAGAAGTGAGGAGATCCGTAGGAGAACCAAAGTCACCGACACAGCTCAGCGAGTCGCGAAACTGAAGTGGAAATGGGCGGAGCACATAGTTCGAAGAGCTGATGGTCTTTGGGGTCCCAAGGTGCTGGAGTGGTGACCCCGCACCGGGAAGCGCAGTGTTGGCAGACCCCCCACCAGGTAGACCGACGACATCAAACGAGTCGCAGGGAGCCGCTCGATCCAGGCGGTGCAAGACCGAGGCCTGTCATGGAAGTCCATGCAAGAGACCTTTATTGTCCAGCAGTGGACGTCTATCGGTTGATGAAGAAGAAGAAGAAAATATTCTATTTGAGGAAAATCGACATCCATGGCTTGAATTGAGCTTCCCATTTTATCAACTTTAATTTCTGAATAAGAAATTTCATCTCTTTTACTAAATTATTATGTACCTACTCCTTTTAATATTCTCCTTATAGTGCTAAAAGATTTACCTGAGTAGCAAACAAACAAACACATAGTAAATTACTTTATTACTAACCGACTTCAAACAAAAAGAAGGAGGTTATCAATTCAACGCGTATAAGTAGCTTGGCAAAAAAGAGTAGAAGTAGAGTAGGAACTAATTTTTTTTTTCCTGGCAACACACAGTATTGCGCCATGCATTGTTTTGGAAAAGTTTGGGATTCATAAATATTATTTATTAATTCTGTGTTAAATTATTCGAAATACTTGAAAATGAATCGATTTTAAATAAAACCATCCGTATTTAAATTCAAAAGGTGATCTCTATAGTTTATAGTTGGTTTATAGGCGATCTCTTGCGAAATATGGAGCGGGAAATATTGTATCGGAACTTGACAATATTTTCCGTAAAAACCGCCGACATTACGGGTATGTCTAATAATTCAGTGAAATAAATGTTAATTTTATCTTACCTACATAATATAAGTAGCTGATGCCCGCGACTTCGTCCGCGTGGATTTAGTTTTTAAAATTCCGCGGAACATTTTGATTTTCCGGGATGCCAATATCACCCTCCAAATAAATATTCAAAAAATCACGTCAATGCGTAGCTTTGTTGCAGCGTGATTGACGGACAAAACAACAAAAAAAACACTTTCGCATTTATAATAATATGTAAGGAAGAATTAATACTACGATAATAAAGGCGATCTAATTAAATTTTAGAACACAAAAGATACTATTGTCACTTAAATATGATAGTTAGATCTATTCCCTCGGGGACTTTTTTGTAGACTATAATGCGTACTTAAATCATGTAGTACATAATATTGTTATATATCATCAATAGTTTTCTCAGCACACGCCAAATAATGCATATTATAGGCAAAATTTTGCTACTTTATTTGCTTGCCATTATTGCAATTTTCTTAAGTATCTCAATTTTTTTGAAAATAAATTATAGCCTAAGTTACTTCCTGATAACTTAGCTTTCTATTGGTGAAAAAAATGGTTAAAATCGGTCCAGTATTTACAGAGCCTATTTGGTACAAACAAACAAACAAAAAAAAATCTTTCCTCTTTAAAATATTGATATAGAAGTATAGATATAATATTAGGAATTCATAATTTAGGCAAATAAAGGCAAATAATAATAAGTTGACAATATATTTTTTTTGTATTTGAGTTTAGCAGATTGCCATTTTTGAGATTGTAACGGTGTACTGCGAGCAGGTTGGTAAAGAAACCACTTATTGCTTCATGTCGAAGAGTCGAATAATAATCGACCGAGCGAAGCGAAGGTCTTTGAGTTAACTAGGGCGATTTGCACTTGTCCGTCCGTCCGTCCGTCCGTCCGTCCGTCTGTCAGAGCCTTATAACTTTTGAATTACTGAACGTAATTACTTCAAATTTAGATATAATATGTAAACCGATGGCCTCCAGCCGAAAATGGCTTAAAAAGTTATAAAAATCTTTATTTCAGGGGGGCTCTCATAGAAGCGAATGCGAAGTAAAAAAAAAATATCGCGTTACATAAAATTGTTACGTATCATTTTAAAGATAATTTTGAACTGAGTACAAAAATATTTTTTTTTTAATTTTTCCCTTAAAATTGACGAAATGGGGGGCTTTCAAAGTGGCGATTTTATACGCTCGCTTGAAGACGCTCTCTAGAAAAATCCGCTATGGATTTTCAAACTGATTTTATGTTTTTAGGTCACTTATATCCTGTACTTGAACAACAAATACTAAAATTATATGAATATTATAAAGAAACGAGATTATTTAATTTTTAATGGGCGTCAGTAATTCATATAGCATCAACATAGCTTCACAATAATGCTAATAGATGGCGCAGTCAGTAACTATTCCCATGGAACTACGAGTTAAATTCAATGTTTGATAAATAATTCAATGTTTTCACTAACGTTCCCTAACCTTTACGGGCTACCTATAAGTTAGGTGATTGATGTTTTCTGTCAACTTATTTATCACGATCCTGTACGGGACACCTAAAAGGATATTGGGACGGATGTTAGGACTTAGGATTGTATTTAGGAGCTACCTACGTTAAGAGACTCCTACTTAGGGGATGATTTAGGTATGTTTGGTGAAAACGGGCATAATAATAATGTCAGTTTTGGTTATCATGTATCGATTGAATGAATAATCATGGGATACCGTTACCGCGAGGTCTCAGTTCGGGGCGAACCACTAGTTTAATGGGAATGCACTCTCAATTTATACAAACAGGCTTAAAACTAATCACCAATAAAAAACAAGATTAAAATATTTACAATTTTCGTCCACCAATCAGAACGCTTACTTAAAATCAATTAGGGCGTTCGCGCTTCCAGGAAAATCTATTTTTAGACACAAATCTTGTTTCGTTGAACTTGCATTCCTTAGCCATGACGTAATCCTACATAACTCGGCGCGCGAGGGGCGCGACGCGCGGGGAGGCGACGCCGGCCGCGCACGCCAGTTGCTATCGGCGGCCGGCGCGAGTCGCGATGTTAGTCCAGCTTCGACCGCCACCAGCGGCGCGCGCGCACCTCGCCGCTCCGCTCGTTCAAAGTGAAAATTCCCGCGAAGTTTTTTTCGTAAGATGGCGCCAACTTGAAGAATTTTTCCTGGTGACTTCTTCTCAGGTGAGTTTTCTTTCAGTGTCATCGATGATCACACAAATGTGCAGATTGGTTCATTGAGGAGCCTTTTTCGAGGCTAAATTTTCCTTTTTCCGAAATGAACTCTGCTTGCTCCCGTTCACGAAGAAACGACATCTTCTTTACGTTCACCACGTGAGCTCTTGTCTTTTTCAGGGCAACCTCACACCTTCCATATCCATGGTGTTCGTATAGAAACAAGCGATGTCGATAAAAAGTTATTTACATACAATCTGTGTTTTATTTCTCTCCTTTAATAAAGTGAATTCCTTGTGTACTTATTTCTCTCTTATTCCTTTCCTTGCTCCCGGTAATTGAGATAAATCCCCGGTAATATTAATGGGGATCGGTAACATGGTAACTGTCCTGGTATTTGTAAAAAAGGTAAATAAATAGGTAATAGGTAAATAGGTATTTGGAAAAGGTATGTATAAGGTATGTTTTAAACAAAAGGTATTTTTGGCGGGAAATGGTGAGCTGCGGATGACGTCAGCGTAAGTATCGTAACTATTATTACCTATATGTGCTAGGTAGGCACAGTATCCCCCATCAAGCGAAGCGTACATTTTTTTTCACGATGCGTCCGCTTCTCGTGGTGATGTAAGGTGTAGGTACACTCGCTTGAGCCGGGTTCATTGAGCCGGTCGTTGCCTTCGTACTCTGTGTTCCGCTGGTAACTGGGTCATGGTTCACTGAACTCGAGCTCTTGCTTTTTAATGTAGTATTCTTGTCGCTTGCGCTTGAGTCTTCTTCGTTTAGTATGTAGGCAGGCTTGAGTCTATCCAATGATATCACAGTTGTTCGTAGGGGTAACTGTATCTTGAAATATTTTTCGTGGCGCTTCAAAACTTGATAGGGTCCGTCGTACGGCGGTGTTAATGGTGGTCTGACTGTATCGTTCCGTACGAAAACGTGCGTGCATGTAGCTAGGTCCTTGTGCACGAATGTAGGTCTTGATGATGTCATCGCGCGTTGTGTAGGTATTAAGGAGTTCATTGTTTCACAGAGGCGTCGTACGTAGTCCGCATCTTCAATATTCGACTTTGTAGGTACGAAGAAATCAGATGGTATTCGTAGTGCTGCGCCGTAGGTCATCAATGCAGGGCTGAGATTATCTTCTTCACGCAGCGCGGTACGTAGACCTAGTAGCACAGTGGGTAACTCTTCTGTCCAGGTCGTCGATGCGCCTCTTGCCATGAGTGCTGCTTTTAGTGTGCGATGTAGTCGTTCGACCTTGCCGTTTGCCTGCGCGTGGTAACTGGTTGTACGTATTCTTGATATTCCCCATTTCTTCAGTAGCGTGTTGAATAGCCTCGATTCAAAGCTCTGGGCTCGGTCACTTGTGAGGCGGTCTGGAACGCCAAACCTGATGATCCAATTCTCATAGAGAACCTTCGCTAAACTTTCTGCGGTGATCTCTTGAACCGGTACAGCTTCAGGCCATCTGGTGCATCTGTCTATTATGGTGACACAGTACTTGCAGTCGTTGGATAATCGTAGCGGACCCACGACGTCTATGTGTATATGCTCGAAACGTTGAGAAGGTGGAAATTCCGCCAGAGGAGTGACGACGTGGCGATGCACCTTGCTGCGTTGACAGTTGATGCAAGCTTTTGCCCATGTTGCTACTTCTTTGTTCATGGCTGGCCAGAAGAACTTCGATGCTACTTGTTTCCGGGTCGATCGTACTCCAGGGTGGCATAGACCGTGTTGCGCTTTAAATGCAGCAAAGCGGTATGCTTTAGGTAGGTACGGCCGGGGCGATGCAGTGGATAGCTCGCACGTGATTGGTCGATCGAGTCCGGGAAGAGTTATTTCGGCAAACTTCAAGTTAGGTTTTTTCTTCAAATTCTCCAATTCTTCATCGTTGCTCTGGTCTATTGCGAGTTGATTGTAGTCTAAGATGCTTGGGCTCTGGATGTCTTCGATGCGTGATAGGGCGTCGGCAACTGGATTTTCTTCACCTTTGATGTATTTGATTCTCGAACAAAACTGTGATACGAAATGTAACTGTCGCTCGCGTCTAGGCGTGTCGCTACTGCTCGCTGGCCTACTGAGTGCGAAAGAGAGAGGCTTATGATCGGTGAGTATCGTGACTTCGCATCCCTCGATCAATCTCCTGAAGTGCTTTACAGCTGTGTACATAGCTAATAATTCGCGATCGTACACACTGTAGCGACGTTGCGTGGGACTCATTGTTTTCGAGAAAAATGCCAACGGTTTCCAGTGGTTCTCAACCTTCTGTTGAAGCACTGCACCCAAACTGTGATCAGAGGCGTCTGTCATGATAGCGAGTTCGCAGCCAGGAACAGGGTAGCTTAGCGTTGTTGCTTCGGTGATGCTTTGACGGCATTTTTCGAAGGCTTCGTTAGCTTCTGGTGTCCATTCTATTGGCGTTTTGTCATTCTTTTTCTTGTTGTGAAGAAACTTGTTGAGTTCGTGTTGATGTTCGGCTTGATGTGGTAGGCAGTCTCGGTAGAAATTAATCATGCCTAGGAATCGACGTAACTCGACGACAGTCTTCGGTTTCGGATACGTAGATATTGATTCGATGCGTTCCTTCGTAGGTTTTATTCCGCTGGCGGAGACTTCGTAGCCTAGGAAGTTGATCGTTTCTACTCCGAATTGACATTTGTCGACGTTGAGTGTGACGCCGTATTTGTCGAGTCGTTCTAGGACTTGATGGAGAAGCTTCTGATGTTTTTCTTCGTCTTCGGAAAATAAGAGAATGTCGTCAACAAAACAAAAGCAGTCTTCTATGCCTCGGAGAACTTGATGCATGAATCGTTGAAATGTTTGACTGGCATTTCGAAGCCCGAAATTTAAGCATGTGAACTCATATAAACCGAACGGAGTGATCAACGCTGATTTTTGCGCGTCTTCTTTGCTCGCCATAGGTATCCAGTAGTATGCCATCTTGAGATCAAGTTTTGAAAATATTTTCTTGTTGTTAAGTGAGTACGTGAAATCTTGAATTCGCGGAATAGGATAGCGATCCGGTTGCGTCACTGAGTTTAATCTTCGGTAGTCGCCGCACACGCGAAGTCCGCCGTCTTTCTTCTTAACGACATGTAGAGGACTGGCCCATGGACTTTTCGATGGTCTGCAGATGCCAAGTTCCACCATCCGTTCAAATTCGGCTTTTGCGGCTTTGTATTTATCGGGCGGTAGAGGGCGGGCGCGAGCGGAGAGCGGAGGACCTGTTGTTTCTATGTGATGTACGACGTCGTGCTTGGCTGGTTGCTTCAAAGACATGGGTCGCAGTACGCCAGGATATTGCTTCAAAATGTCGTGGTACTGCTGATCGGAACTCACGATGCGAATGGACTCAGCTTTTGTCGATATTTGTATGGCGTCGATGGTGAGTTTAGTTTCGTCGTCAATCAGTTTCTTCTTGTGAAGGTCCACAAGGAGCTTGTAATGACGAAGAAAGTCTGCCCCCAGTATGGATGTCTTCACGTCAGCGATGATGAATGTCCATGTGAAACAGCGCCGTAGTCCTAGGTTAAGCTTGATAGTTCTCTCTCCGTAGGTATTTATAGGTGAGTTGTTCGCCGCGTAGAGCTTGTAGGTATTTGCGACCTTTTTCTTCATTTTTGATGTTGCGGCCAAAACAGATATGTCCGCGCCAGTGTCCACGAGGAAACGTTCGTGTGTGTCGCGATCATGAACACAAAGGCGGTTGCTGTTCTTGGGAACACCGACGTCCGCCACCGTCGGTGTTGATGTTAGTTTTCCGACGTCTTGTTACGTTGAGCGCACGGTGACTCGCAGCGTCTTGCGTTCTTCCCAAACTTGTGATGGTATCGGCATAACCACGTAGGGTCGCCAGGCTTCACACGTGCTGATGATGATCTTGACTGAGAACGTGAACGGTAGCGTCCTTGGAATGGTCGACGAGGTGTTTGGCGCGTGGACTCCCGTGCTCGCAGTTCCGCTACTTCTAGCGTTAGTTTTTCAAGCTTTGACAATATTTCTGCATATGCTGGCTGGTTAGACGGTGCTGCTGGAGGGGTTGGGTGTGAAATTGCTGCTACGGTGTTTCCGGACGTGCTCCCAGCGTACTCCATCATCCTGTCTGCCATCGCTGCGAGGGTATCGAGCGAGGACTCTTTGTTGACGGAGAGCACGCAGCGGCAGTGGGCTGGTATGTGATTTAGCCATTCAATCTTCAGACCCTCTTCTGTGATAAGTCCGTTGTTGAGTTCTCGCATTTTTCGGAGCAGCACGCTGGGTTTCTGGTCCCCGATGTCTAGGCCGCTGATGAGCTTTTGAAAATTCTCGACTTCTGATTTTTCGTATACGGTGAGCAGCCGGTTCTTGACAGCTTCGTATTTTCCGGTTGCCGGTGGACTGTACAGAAGATCGGTGATGTGCTGTAGATCTGCCGGTTCCAGCTTCGACAGGACGTAGCGGTACTTTTGGTCATCTGAAGTCTTGAGAGGATCGACGACTGCTTCAAACTGGACGAACCACGCTCTTGGAACGGTGCGCCAAAACGGAAGGAGCCTCGACTGGACAGAAATTGCTGCCAGGTCGGAGAGCTTGGATTCCGTGGCGATTTTCACGTCGGTGGCTTCTTTTTCGGCCATAGTTTCAGGCTTCTTGATTATTCTTGATTATTCTTCTTTTTTCCAGCGTCGGTGGTCACCACTGTAACGGTGTACTGCGAGCAGGTTGGTAAAGAAACCACTTATTGCTTCATGTCGAAGAGTCGAATAATAATTTAATGGGAATGCACTCTCAATTTATACAAACAGGCTTAAAACTAATCACCAATAAAAAACAAGATTAAAATATTTACAATTTTCGTCCACCAATCAGAACGCTTACTTAAAATCAATTAGGGCGTTCGCGCTTCCAGGAAAATCTATTTTTAGACACAAATCTTGTTTCGTTGAACTTGCATTCCTTAGCCATGACGTAATCCTACATAACTCGGCGCGCGAGGGGCGCGACGCGCGGGGAGGCGACGCCGGCCGCGCACGCCAGTTGCTATCGGCGGCCGGCGCGAGTCGCGATGTTAGTCCAGCTTCGACCGCCACCAGCGGCGCGCGCGCACCTCGCCGCTCCGCTCGTTCAAAGTGAAAATTCCCGCGAAGTTTTTTTCGTAAGATGGCGCCAACTTGAAGAATTTTTCCTGGTGACTTCTTCTCAGGTGAGTTTTCTTTCAGTGTCATCGATGATCACACAAATGTGCAGATTGGTTCATTGAGGAGCCTTTTTCGAGGCTAAATTTTCCTTTTTCCGAAATGAACTCTGCTTGCTCCCGTTCACGAAGAAACGACATCTTCTTTACGTTCACCACGTGAGCTCTTGTCTTTTTCAGGGCAACCTCACACCTTCCATATCCATGGTGTTCGTATAGAAACAAGCGATGTCGATAAAAAGTTATTTACATACAATCTGTGTTTTATTTCTCTCCTTTAATAAAGTGAATTCCTTGTGTACTTATTTCTCTCTTATTCCTTTCCTTGCTCCCGGTAATTGAGATAAATCCCCGGTAATATTAATGGGGATCGGTAACATGGTAACTGTCCTGGTATTTGTAAAAAAGGTAAATAAATAGGTAATAGGTAAATAGGTATTTGGAAAAGGTATGTATAAGGTATGTTTTAAACAAAAGGTATTTTTGGCGGGAAATGGTGAGCTGCGGATGACGTCAGCGTAAGTATCGTAAGTATTATTACCTATATGTGCTAGGTAGGCACAAGATGATCACACTGAAAGCCAGTCAGAATGGTCAGAACTCTCCATATATGTAGTCTTTGGTCTGAACTCAGAAGTCACTAGTCCACAGAAGTCAGAACAGACTAGTTGTTTTCCTAGTTCCATGAGTCAGAGTGTCTTGTTGTTCGGTCTGTGCTGTCAGAATTATAGTGTTCTGTGTAGACGATGGTCATTGGTCAGACGCTGTGGTCAGACGCCCAGACTCACAGAAGGAGTAATAGTGTGTTCTGTGCTCACAGAACACTATGTAGCGGAGCCCACTAGTATAAGGGTGGAACCACATTTGTGAGGATCGTTTCTGATTTCGCCCATACAAAACTGTCAAATTCCATAGAAACGTGTACGGATCAAATCGGCTTTTCGATGCGTACACGAATGTATGGAAAATGACAGTTTTGTATAGGCAAAATCCGAATCGATCCTCACAACTGTGGTTCCACCCTTATAGTGATCTGTGGTCAGGACGCATAAAGTAAAAGACACGTACATTATACAGACCAAAGAGTAAAAGAGTAATAAAAGTGTTCTGTGGACGCCTACGTAACATAATACCTACTCGTTATGTGGTTATGTTATTTATTTATTACAAGTATAATTTCTCTAGAATAATTTATAATTATCGAACATTTACAATTTAATTAGTATAGCTGTTATAGTGTTGACAAAAAGGTTTTTTCATTGCGATGGCGTCACTAGCGTTTAAAGTGAAAAGTAAAAATGGTCAGCAAGTGTTGAAGGATTTGACCTCTGATAGTACTGTGGGTGAATTAAAAGCGTTTCTCTCGAGTATATCGGACGTTAGCTGCGAGAGGCTTTGTGTGTTGTGTGGTTATCCGCCCAAGCCATTAGATGTTAGTAACGATAGCATAAAGTTGAGTGACATTGGATTGAGGACTGGCGAAACTTTGATCGTTGAAGAAAAGTCACCTCCAGCGACTCCGAATGTCGTTAATACTCAAGTGCAACAGCCAGTTGAAAATGGAATATCACACGAGTCAATAGAACCCTGTAGACCTGGGATATTGATGAAAAAAGTGGTGCCCTCTGATAACTCATGTCTGTTCACTAGCATAGGTAAAAATATTGATTTAATCTATATTCGTGAATGATGCCCACGCGATTTTAACATAAAACCAACAGAACAAAGCATCATGCAACACTAGACTATTTTTAGAACAAAGCCACTTCATTGTTTATCACTTTTTATACAAAGTGAAGTTCACAGGCATAGGTACTTCACTATTGGGTTTATTCGAAATTTAATAAGAATAAGAACAACCACAGCTTTTTGAAATGCCTTACAGCATTTATTGTATATTTATATTACACAAGTGTGCTATTTGGTTTTATTTAGGCCAAGTTTTATTTAGGTTTTATTTGGTTTCCAATTTCTTAAAAAATGTTTTTAAGTATCATATTTATCCATGAACAGTTTTATAATTATTTTCTATGGATTAGCTTATAATATTAAGTATGTATGGCATGTACAATCCAAATAAACTATGTTATTTTTTTTTATATATGATTTCTAACACACCTCTTTTTGCACAACTATTAATGACATTGCAAATACATGCAGACATGGGAGAAATATAAAAAATGCATCAGTAATGAGTCCACCTTTCATACTATGTTGAGCTATAAACTGTTAATCTGAAGGTATGTATTATTATTTTGAAGCAGTAATAGCCTAGATAGATAGATAAATTCTTTATTGCTACACACTTAAATAATATTTACAATTAAATTAAAACAAACAAAAAAAAAAAGAAAGTACGCAAAGGTGGCCTTATCACTTTAAGGCAGGCAAGCAACCTAAATTTAAAGGAATCTTATGGTAGGAAATGGGAAGGTGCAATAATTTAATATAAATACTACATTAAAAGTACATACTTACTAAAATACACATCATACCTAAACAATAATAATAACATATAAGCATAATGTATATTTAGCCCAGTGTTTAGGACTGTGGTCTCCTATTCGGGGGGTCACAAATTCGATCCCGGGTACGCACGTCTGACTTTTTGGAGTCATGTGCGTTTAAGCAATTAAATATCACTTGCTTCAACAGTGAAGGAAAACATCATGAGGAAACCTGCACACCTGAGAGTTCTCTATAATGTTCTCGAAGGTGTTTGAAGTCCGCCAATTTGCATTGGGCCAGTGTGGTGGACTATGGCCTATCACCCTTCTCTGAGAGACCTGCGCTCAGTAGTGAGCCGTTGATGGGTTGCTAATCATGATGATGATGATGATTTTTATTTACCTCTGTAGGTTTTGTATTAAATGGAAATGTAGATACCTCAGTTCACACACTGATGAGGCAAATAATAGCAATGGAGGTAGCCAGTGACCATGACACATACAATGAAGCTCTATTGGGCAAACCCAATTCTGAATACTGTGCCTGGATACAGCAGCCGAGCTCCTGGGGGGGTGCTATTGAGGTAAGAGGCAAATAAAAGAACAAAGGACCATGCGAAAAATTGTATGGGCACTATTCCCACCCACCAACAGATGTAGGTCTATTTTTAATATTACTGTGACATCCCATAAAAAGACTATTTTCAATCCAAAAATAATTTGGATTTTTTTATTCAGTAAGAATGTACGCACACTCTTACGGAAGGCGACGCAAGGGCAAGAGGTGGTCAGAGGAAGCTCTGGAAGCGCGCAGCACAGTTTTTCTCTGGGTCTCAGAAACAAGTATTATGAGACATCACAATAATATTATTAAAAATAGTGCCACATCTGTTGGGGGTGCCCATGCAAAAAATTGTATGGGCACTGTCCCCATGACAGTGCCCATACAATTTTTTGCATGGTCCTTTTCTAGTAGTATAATTTATTAAGTAGTATTAAGTAGTAGTATAATTTATTAAGTAGTATATTTATTATGGATCACCTTAGGATCAAATTAAGACACTTCAAAAAAGTAGACTACCCTATGGATTTTTAAAAACCTTAATATGCTTGAAATTTCACTGTTTCAAGTGGTCATCGTCCAGTACTTCATAAGCTGAGTTTTATGCCCACTCTTCTCAGCAGAATATGCTTTCAGAACTGGTGGTGTGGTCTTGACATGTCATGAGAGCCACAAGTTGCTCTACATGAAAAAATTAATTTTCTAAGTATGTTGTTATTTTTCAGGTTGCAATCCTATCAAGATTTTATGGTTTAGAAATGGCGGTAGTTGACACATTAAATGCAATTATAAATAGATTTGGAGAGGATAAAAATTATGGACAAAGGGTGTTCCTTTTATTTGACGGTGTACACTACGATCCACTATATTTAGAACAATCTGATGTGAGTAATACTGTTTTTAATTTATTATACTGTAAGTGAGCCATTGACCCCCATTGCTATCTGATGCTGATATAATGCAGTCTAGGCTGAGATCTACATAAATAGAGCTTGCAAAGTCTGAACTTTGCTCAGGCTTAAGACAGAGTTAAAATGAGAAACATGTGATGTTAATGTTAAATCTCCCCCAATAATAAAAAGTAAACAACACATACATCATCTTCCCCAACAAAAAGAAAAAAATAAGTAGTAATAATATTAAACAAAAATATAAACTTAGCTAATTATAGAAATGATGAAAGAATGAGAAGAAATAAAAAATTATAAGTATTTAATTACTATATACTAAAATTAATTGCAAAATCATAGTTACTAATCAATATTTAACTGTAACCTTGCTCTTCTTATTGTCATGAATAAGATTGTCAATATTAAGATTACCCACAACAAAACTTACATCTTATCTTATCTTCTTTATCAACCAATAAATGTCCACTGCTGAACAAAGTCTTGCATGGACTTCCACAGGCCTCTCGGGTTGTCTCTTCCATCGCCCTCCCATTTGTAACAGTTTGTTCAATTTCGGCTATGCCAGAAATCTTTGGCTTCTGCCAAAACTTCGGTCTATAATGAGTGGGGCTGAAGGTTAAGCTGAAGGTGGCCGATATTCATCGTTTTTTGAACCCTCATAACTTGGGTTTGGATTATACCAGATAAACAAAATTCTCAGGGTATGATGTCAATAGTGACCTTATTAAACATCTAAAGTTTCAATTGCATAGCTCTTATACTTTAGATTTTATTGATATCTACAAAACCCCGATTTTGTCACTGACTCACTCACTGATCGAAAATTCTTAGGGTACTTCCCGAAGTCCTAGAAATCTGAAATTTGGTATATAAGCTAGTATTAGTACACAAACAACAAAAAAAAAAGTGCGTGCGTACAAATTACACATGTCAGAAGTGAAACTTCTTTCGACACTTCCCTTGCATACTTGCGAGACGTTACATTTGTAAAAATTTTACCCTCATGCGCCTAAAGAAGTTTCACTTCAAAAATGATAAAACTTGAAACTTTTACCCCCAAGTCAACCCCTTACTTAAACGTAAACTTAAAATAGGGGACGGAAGTCTCATACAAATGAGACTTCCAAGTTCATATAGGGACTCCTTGTTTCTAATTTGAATAGTCGAATTTGAATAGTTTCTAGAACTCTGTGTTTTCCAATAGGTTCATAGAAATTACCTGTCATTGATTGCTAGGCAATGATTTATTTTTAAACATTCCATATCGATTTTAATGTCAAATATATACAAAATATTCTTAAAAGATATTCTTGGGCATCTATTATTCTCAAGGCTAGTCTGAAATAAATTTATTAATTAGCCTTTAAAATTAGCCTCAATAGCCCAACGGTTAAAGGTGCAGACTGAAAAACTGAAAGGTCGCAGGTTCGAATCCCACCTGTTGCACTATTGTCGTACCCACTCCTTTCCAAGCTTTCCGCTTATTTGGAGGGAAAAGGAGAATATTAGTCAACTATAAATTGGCTGATATTCTTTAAAAAAAATTGTTTACTGTTTCAAAATGCTTTATTCGTTCCAAGCTTCTTTATAACAATACTAGCTGACCCAGCGAACTGCGTACCGCCAACAAAAATATTTAGTGGTTGGTCACCCTTATCATTTAAGGGTATGAAAAATAGATGTTGGCCGATTCTCAGACCTACCCGATATGCACAGAAAATTTCATAAAAATCGGTCCACCCGTTTCGGAGGAGTAAGGTAACTAACATTGTGACACGAGAATTTTATATATTAGATTTCATTTCATCCATTCAATTCAATTTACATTTCCAGGGTGGAATACAAACGGTATTCCCAGCTGAAGACATGGATGTGTACCGAGAGGCCGAGCAGCTGGCGCAAGAGGCCAAGTCCTCGCGGCAGTTCACCGACCTCAACAAGTTCACCCTCAAGTGCATGATCTGCAACAAGCTCCTCAAAGGCCAAGTGGAGGCCCAGAGACATGCGAAGGAGACTATGCACACGAACTTTGGCGAAGTCTAGGATAGATTAAATGAAAATGAAATGAAAAAAATGAAATGTTTTATAAATTATCTATGATCTGCTTTTCCTTAGCCCTTAAAAGGTAAACAAATCGCAGGAAACGTGTAATAAGCTCGAATCCCAGCTCGACAGACTGAATTTTCCATTTTCAATTTTATTTTAAACAATTTCTACATGTGGAACCTTTCCCTAATTTTTAGGGTTCCGTACCCAAAGGGTACCAACGGGACCCTATTACTAAGCCTACGCTGTCCGTCCGTCCGTCCGTCCGTCCGTCTGTCAGCGGGCTGTATCTCGTAAACCGTAATAGATAGACAGATGAAATTTTCACATATTATGTATTTCTATTGCCGCTATCTATAAGAACAAATAATAAAAATTAAATAAAAATAAAAAAATTAAATTAAAATATTTCCATGGGTACATGGAAATATTTTTATTTAATTTTTTTAACGGAACCCTAAAAGAGCGAGGCCCGACTCGCACTTGGCCGATTTTTTATAACTTGTAAGTTATAACTTATAAGTCATAAAAACATTTTTATAACTTATAAGTTATAAAAAATGGGTATTAACTTATGATACAAAAAATTAGGGAAAAATTCCACATGTAGAAATTATTTAAAATAAAATTGAAAATAGAAAATTCAGTCTGTCGAGCTGGGATTCGAACCATCGACTTTTAACTGTTAAGCGACTGCCGAAACCACAAGGCTACGGAGACCCAATATTGTACCGCGAAAATACCGAACACAATACCAAATTCACATTCAAAAAAAGGTCGATCCGTCTAGCCCCCTTCCGCACCGAGCGATAAGGAACTACGTTCCAAAAAGTCTGCGACAGCATATTATGTATTCTATCTTTTAAGATCGGCTCACTGTAACCTTTTTTATGCTAACCTTTGTTCTAAAATAATGCATTATTTGCGAAGGTGTTTTTATAATCATGATATTAATCCTTATCATAGGTCCATAACGTACGTATTATTTAAAAATATTTTCACCTTACCACATAGCTAGTTAAATATATTTATGGTTCATTTTACTTTGATGCTAATTTCATTGTATTCTTATACGATCAAACGGATTAAAACTTGAACTAAGCATGTGCGTTGTTCCTAGCGCGTTTGCTGACGGTTTTCTGTGAGAAACTACTTGTTTACCTTTTAACACTTCTAAGGGAAAATGAATAGAATATTATCTTTTGTTAAATAGAATAGCTGAGAATAGCGGTCTGCCAACACTGCGCTTCCCGGTACGGGGTTGCCACTCCAGCACTTTGGGACCCCAACGACCATCAGCCTGTACCTACATAAAACTAAATGCCTGGCCTTGTAAATAAGAAATATTTTAAAAAATCGTATTTTATAAAATATTAATTAAATTTTATCAATTGTTTTTAAAAAGTGAGCTGCCTGCAGTTATGAAACGGTTTGTATTGTGCTACGTCGGAAGACCCTATGCTTATTGATAGGTCTCACGCGTTTTTCTCTTGGCTTAGAGTAGGTTTTAAGTTGTTTTTAATGCCTACTCAAATACCTACTTTCCTAGCACAAGCTTTATGCTTAGTTGGAGGGGAAAGGGGGATTTAAGTTAAACATCGCTGATATTATTATTATTTAATAAGTACTACTTAGATAATTTTACTTACTTAATTAGTTGTTTTGCATTGTGCCCACTTTCTTAAGAATCTTTAGTTGTTAAACCAGGAATCTTCTAATAGCACCTTGTTTGACACTAATTGAAATTGAAACTTAGCGAAGTGGGCACTATTTACATAGCATTTTTAATTAATAAATATTATATTGTTGGCTATCAATTAATATAAAAATGAATTAATTTTTTTCTGAAGTTTAATTTTCAAAACACCTTTTAAATTATAGGAAAAACAGTGGTATATTTGAGCTATCCCTCTAACAGGAAGAAAAAGGTTTAAAGTTTGATACTCGATTAGGGCCGAAGTTCTCCATTTAAATGCTATATTTTGTTCTCTATCAACCGATAATCGTTGACTGCTCGACACAGATCTCTTAAATATAGACTTCCATATCTCGGTCTTGTGCTGCTTGTATCCAACGGCACCCTGAGAATCTGATAGCGTCGGTCCCTCTAGTGGTAGATCTACCAATACTTCGAGGTCCCCATTACAGTATCTTGGAACCCTAGCGAAAATGAGGTGTTACAACGGGGGTTAGGTAAACTTATTATTACTAAATAAAAAGTATACATACCTACCGTTTTATAGTTATTTATTCATAAACCTTGAATTATTTAAGTTGTTTCACTTTTAAATACTAAATCAATTTGGGTAGGTGTTTAGTTGTGTACTTGTAATGCTAGGTACGCGTTATCACAATATATTCTAACGTTTCTATTTTATTCCTATTAGGATAAGCAGACCCCCCACCAGGTGGACCGACGACATCAAACGAGTCGCAGGGAGCCGCTGGATTCAGGCGGCGCAAGACCGAGGCCTGTGGAAGTCCATGCAAGAGACCTTTGTCCAGCTGTGGACGTCTATCGGTTGATAAAGAAGAAGAAGAAGGATAACTTACCTTCCTATTAGGACTAGGTACTTAGCTTTGCTATTGGTAAGTAATTATTAAGACTATAACACTAGTTAACTCAACTTTCCGTTTCCAATTCTCCATTGTAGCTTGTAATAGCTCCTTTTCGTCTTTTTAAGTCTCACAGTTCTTTTTCAGCCGCTGTAGTCATCATTCAAGATGTCAGCCCCTCTCTCCATTAGCCCCTCTTATTTAATTAAAGTTATTTATTTAGAAATTAATAAACTGTAGTTCTGTTTACTTATTATTTCTTTAAATTATTCTTTTATTAATAACATGTTAATGGCTCCTGTCAATTATCGCGATAATTCAGGCATAACGCCGATGTGGCCAACATTTAATGCGCTAAAATGTGCTGCGGCGTTATTAATGACGTTAGACATTAGACGATAGCTGCTCGGGAGGTGGTCTCTGACTCAAAGGGTTTTAGCGCGTTAATTTACGCGCTAAGCCTCGTTGGCTACATTTGCGCTGTCTTATTCTGTGCGACACATATGCATTATGTGAAGACGTCTATAGGGTTTTTGGCGGGAAACTTCATAACAGTAGCAACATATCCCTCGAATTTTTAGCACTCGAATTTTTAGAATTATTTCAAATGGAACCGTATCTGTGGGATCCACGGCTACGGCCACGGGATCCCACAAATATCGGTCCATTTTAGAGAGATTAACCGGTGTTGTGGTAGAAAAAGAACCTGTACTTTTTCAGAAGTCTCGTTACTAGGAGTACAAAGCTTCGAAGAGTTATCGAATATTGAAGGAAAATCTTTCAATATCAGTAATTTAAGTAGACCAGAATAGTTTATTTGTCTATGGCATCACAGTAGGTACCAGGGCAACAGAATTTACTAGAGGTACGTTCAGCAAACTATTCAATGGCGTCGCGGAGTTACGGGCGGCGCTTGCGCGGCTTCACCGCCTTCAGCAAGGTCGATGTTTGCGGAGTGTGGGTGGGTGCGGAGGGCGGTTCAAATGTTCTGCTCATCTAAACTCCTCACTATTTATGCACTCCCAATTTTAACGCTTTTTATCGTAATAATTATATTTGAATATAAAATGTTTTATTTAAAAGTAATATTGATGAAGTGTGTACGGTAAGTAGGTACCAGGGCAATAGAATTTACTAGAGGTACGTTCAGCAAACTATTCAATGGCGTCGCGGAGTTACGGGCGGCGCTTGCGCGGCTTCACCGCCTTCAGCAAGGTCGATGTTTGCGGAGTGTGGGTGGTGCCTATGCACTGGTACCTCTAACCAAAATGCAACCGCAGTACAAGTAGTTACTCGATGTAGTTGCGATTTGGGCGGTGCTTGCGAACCTGTGACGCCACCAGAAAAAATGGCTGCGCCGCTGCTTAGAGCACTGTTCAAAGATGTCTGCTTCTGCTCATCTAAACTCCTCACTATTTATGCACTCCCAATTTTACCGCTTTTTATCGTAATAATTATATTTGAATTTAAAATGTTTTAATATTGTAAAGTAATATTGTTAAGTAATATTGATGAAGTGTGTATATCCCCTCAAGTTGACTCTCAAACTCTAAGTCTCAAGTTGACTTATATCCTCCTCTCCCCTCCAAATAAGCGGAAAGGTTGTGTTAGGAGTGGGTACGACAATAGTGCAACGCGTGGTATTCGAACCTGCGACCTTTCAGTTTTCAGTCCGCACCTTTAACCGTTGGGCTATTGAGGCTTATAAATTTGAATTTAAAATGTTTTATTTAGGGGGAAGAGGAATACTTACATAATGCATTAGGTGCGTTCTACATTAATGCAGCCAACTGTTTAATGCGTTACTTTTTAACGCATTAATAATCGCGCATATGGGCACAGACATTAACACTAACGCAGGTGGAGCAGGAGCATTATTCGGTTTTACTGTTTTGCGATGTCTTTTATTACTTTTTGACTCATTCAGACATTTTTTCCTTTCATTCTTAATGTTGCCTGCGTTTGGTCCTTAATTTCCTTGATATTTATATTAGAGGTCTGAACTGTCAGTTGAAATCCATAGTTCCATTGTAAGCAAACATATAAATAAACAAATAAAACGATTCAATTAATTTTATGTTTTATTTTTTAACACAAAAAATGTACAATATCAATAAATATAATCTAGTCACATCGGCTTTTATCACTTGTTATTTACGCCTACGCTACGATATTATTATACAGTGTTGTTATACAACCAGTTCGTAAATACATACACTTTTATTCATACATGGGTATAAATTTAGTTTTGTGCATTGGTGTGAGGCGTAGAATAAAGTATTCTCATTTATGGCCGGTTTACATTATTCAAGTAGTTCAATCCAGTTATACGATCACAGGCCAATAGGATAGATGGCTGCCTGTATTCAATGAATTCGTGATAGAGCTCAGTATGGTTGCTCTAAGTATAGATTTACTATAATATAGTGACGTAAGTATATAATAAATCCGACGCTTTTACATGCACGATGCCACACACAGTACAATGACACAGGTTTCTCTTTGTAATTTATTTAAAATTTACTATAGAAGATAATATATAACCATGTTAAGTATATGCAATAAATATTAAAAGATTCATTTCTTAAAGCATGACATTTAAAAAAATATCTCTTTATCTACTCATAAATACGGTATTGAACTTTGATATGAAAATTTTGCGTCCTTTCTTTCGAAACAGCCTTCCTATGGTCCTAGTCATGACGATAAGGCCTAGTTTACACCAAACGAGTATGCAGTCGAGTCGCTTATAACGAGTAAATTAACTCATTTAACTATACAAAGTAGACGTATATTCTAGTGAAATGAATGTTTATAACCATTTAAGTAAGTAATTTGTGAATGAACAGTAATATTTTTTTAATACATTTGCTCGTAGAAAAGATCTTCCTACATCGCTATCAAACTGTAAAGTAAATTTTAAGTTACACTAAACTGTATGCGTGTATTAAAATATTACACCTCACCATTTACAAAAGTAATGCGGTAAATTACTATTATCAAAAGTGTTTGTTAGTGCGGCTTGACGGCTCCCGGTAATTTCACTCACAAAATATAACAATGTTGTCAACATAACGTACTTGTAAGTGTAGTTAAAGGGACAAACGAAGCTGTGCCTGTTGGCATTTATGGGTAATTCGTTGAAAAAAAAAAGGTTTAAAAGGTTGTAATCGTATTCGGGATTTCCCCCTAATTTTAAATATGAAATGTCTACTCAACCAATTTGCTCACAAAATGACTCGACCAGCAACTCGATCAAGTACTACTCGTATTAAGCACTATCAAGGTGTAAACTGGCTGTTTACGTTGCATTTTCTCTGAGTATTTCTTGAAAAACGTCACAACACTGTTCTATAAGTCGTTTCTTCTACAACACCGCGCACACATCTATCTAATATTATTGTTAGGTTAACTGTATTAATCTGTACAATTTTCACAGTAAAATTCAAACATTTTTTAAATTGTCTTTTACACTAATGTTAATTATTTATTTATACTAAAAGATACTATGCAATAATTTGAGCGCTATCCACACGCATAGTGTAATTTTATACCCGCAAAAACATTAGGCATTTGAAACAGTTTTTTCATACATATATTCCAATTTGTTTTTGAAACACTTAGGCAAAACCAGACCATGACAATTTACGTTCCTTGCTGTATTAACTAACAATATAAATTATTCCATCACACTGTCTAAAAAATTTACGTAACTTAAAACCATAGACGATTTTACGTCTGCTTAAAGCATAGAACGTGATACACAACGCCATAATTATGATTCTTCATAAATTATCTTACTTATTAAAGTGTCGTCAATACTACCTACTGAAAGTAGGTACCTTTATTAAATTAAACGTTACCATAAAACTTCTATTTATTGTTGAAAGTATAGTCTCATCTTAATAATTGTTGTATTCGTCAAAACTAAACGTCATGTAAGTAAACATTTTACAAAAATGCGAGTTCAAAGCGAGTGTATTAAGTATTTTTCTAACTAAACAACATTTTCTATCTATTTTATACTTATTTTAGACTTTATTATTATCTGTAGTGGACAAGTGTCAAATACTTTTGTCGACAGACTAAGGCCGGCCATATTTTATTGTACATCCCGAATCAGTACATGTGATTTAGGAAAGTCATATTATTCACTTGACAACTTAAAAAATGCGTGAGTGTCGTGGAACACTTGGTTGGAACGAAGTTTCTTTCAATAAATTATAATTATGGCACCTATTTAAACAATATTCTGAAAATAATATCTTCTAATAATGAAAAAAATACCTTTTAGAATCAACGCCATCTCTCGCCACATATTGGAACCATCTCGTAATAAATAAGCGCGCACTTAATGAAAATATTATCTTCTAATAATGAAAACGTTACCTTTTAGAATCAACGCCGTCTCTCGCCACATGTCTACACTTTAGAAACGGGGTCGTGACGGAAAATTCTTACACTTTTTTCGCCAAGTCCGTACCGTGCGATAAGGAACTTTGTCCCAATAACTGAAACCTTATGTTATAAGCTGTCAAATCAACACGATTTTCTTACATAACCGCACGGCGGATTCCGGATGTTTACGGCCGGCCTAAGACTGTCTTCATAGAAGCGGTTGTACACGCTCGTATACGAAGAAAAAACAATAGAAAAATAAATACAAACAGTAACTTTTTTATACAAACATCTTTTTTATAAAATCAATACAACGTAAAAAACTAAAAGCCTTTATAAAAGCACAGTAAAATATTGGAACAGACAAATCTATAATGTATATTGATGTATGCAAAAATATTGGTTTTGTAGAATAAAAGCTGTGAGATACACTTACAATAGTTTGCTTAAAAAATGCTGCGAGGTGCTCCGGACTATAGCTTAGAAGATTTTTATGCAAAAGCTAAAAACAATCGAATTGCTGCATTTATTCTTTAATCTATATTTATAAACATCATTTAACAGTGTTTCCCAGTGATTAAATATTATTTTGATAAACTACTTTCTGCCTACCTAATAATATAAAAAATACATCTTAAGGTCTATCGCAGACAGCCGAATATTGGCTGATACCATTTTGTTTTTGTGTTGTACGAGAGAAATATACATATGTCACAGTAAGATAGTTCTTACTCTTACTTATGCAACATGGGTGTCGCCAAGGGGGGGTAGGTAGGGGCAGCTGCCCCCCCCCCCCCCTAGACATTTGAAAAATATAGTAGTAGATACTTCATCATTGAAATCCAGATACCGCTGCCAAATCTTCAATCAATAATATCAACTTGCCCCCCCTTGGCCATCGGCTGGCGACGCTCTTGTTGTGCAAATCAAAGAAAATTTATACATACTTTAATCATTTCACTAGAATACTCTAGTCAGATAGTTATACATATTACTAGATCGTGCTCATATTATAGCTATATTGCTTGTAAGATAGCTTTGAACCGCTCCCATATAACTATATTCCGATATATAGCTATATCCCTAGGGTTATAGCTAAATCACGGCTTCAACTATCTTACTGCGACACACACACACACTTCAATTTTAACGCAACGTGAATGCCGCAACGCTTAAAGAAAATGCTGTTTGCGCTACATGCATCAAAAATAGTAACTGGGCCACAAATAGCGTTCTTTTGGGCTAATTTTTTTAAGATATCGCTGAACGATGACGCTTGCAGCGCACAGCGAATTCGCTTTAGGCGTTGAAAATTTTGGTCCTGACCTTAAACGATGAAGAATGGTGTCAGATCTTATGCAGACCCCACCGAACTCAGTCGTCTGCACGTGTCACTAAAATGAGTTCTATCGTTCACTATTTTAAGGAAAACTAAAGTATGTTGCTGTGATTTTTTTAGTACCTTTTCCATGTGAAATCTTTTTTGTCTGCACTTAATTTCAGACCTAATATTATCGGTCGTCTGCGATACCCGTCAAAACTCTATCGGACGCTTTAAATATTTCTTATTATTCTAACTATAGAAATAAATACAAAACTAAAAGAGAAGACTTGAGAAACACTGCTATGAACTTTAACATTATGAAAATCTCAATACATATTATGTATTCATATATCACTCGCGATTGTCTTCACATTTTTTTCATAATAAATTATTTTTATTTAAAAGCAACACTCGCTTGGGCAGTATAAATAATTGATTTATTATTTATTAATTATTACTTACTTAACTACATTACTTTAATAACCACCAATGAATATTGGAACTCATCTGAAACAGAAATCAGAAAATATTATTAATTAAAAATATAAATTAATTATTATTAATTAAAATAAATTAATTATTATTAATTAATATAAATTAATTATTATCAATGAATATAAATTAATTATTATTAATAGGTATATTATTTATTTATTTTCTTCGGGTACGGTGACCAACCTACGCTCCTGCATAACTGTGGACCCTCAATAATGAGGAATACGATGCAGAGAGAGAGAGAGAGTCATGGTCCCCAATAGTCCAATCATATATACTACGGCCGTTCAGAGAATGCGTTCCTGACACGTCGCGATTGAACCGACGACGTAACTTTGTAATGGCGTTGCAGTTACGATAAAAATATTATTGCTGGTTGTTTACCGTTTTAACAATTGATGAGCATTAAAACAACATTATTATATCAATAATCAATTAATGTTATAATTTTGTGCCAAACTGAGTGTCAAATAACTTGGTAAACAATATTTTTCTAAATCTAAACTGTGCTATTACAAGGTTATGTCAACCGGATATTTTTGTTTTGTATGGCAAACTGACAGGTTTCAAAAACTTATTCTCTCGGTGGCCGTACTGTGCCGTAGCCCCCGATGTGGTACGGCTTGTGTTGGAGGACTCCTGGGAACCTAGAACCTATATTCGGGAAGGCAACACTCACAGTCCCCAACAGTCCATTAGTTCGCGGCGTGCGGCTTGGGCGCGGAGAACCTCGGCAGCGAGATGCCGAACTTGGTCTCGAGGCCGGTCAGCACGGGCATCGCCACCTGGTAGCCGCCGATGTGGTGCGGCTTCTTGAAAGTCTCCTCTATGGGCGTCGATATCGTCTGCTCGGAGCCCGCCGGCCGGCTGCAAGAGTAAGTTATATGTGATAAGAATTACTTCAATTCTCAAAAACTTCGATAATTAACAATAATTTATTATTGGATAGAAGCAGGCGTTACTTTGCGGAAGTTCATGATTAGCAAGAAAAGGTTAGAATTATTTTGCTATAATCCGCCAACAGAAAAAATCTGTATGGTTAAACATGCAATTAAAAGCTAAGCACCACTCACCTACCCAGCCAAGCAAAAAAGCCAAGTTCCCAAGCAAGCAATGCCACCACCACTCACATGCACCACCACACAAGACTTTTACACTACTCTCGACGCACGTTTCGCCCCGACACCGGAGCATCCTCAGGAGATGTCGACTTTACAATGCTGTATTGTCTAGTGAAGCTCGTGTCAAATGCGCGGTATTATATACCTTTTTCCTACCCCCACTACTGTTGCCCCGCCCACTACCCCCCGGACCCCCCACTACACCCCGGACCCCCCCCCGCTACCCCCGGACCCCCTCCCTTTTTTTCAAACAAACGAAGCAGTGGTGAACTTGAAACGTTCACTTGTTCATTAAGTAATTTAAACTGATTATTATTATTGTGTTTTATTATTTCTAATTGTTCCAACATGCTCAGTCGAAGTCCTTTATCGCAGGTATGTAAGATTTTATATGAATGATCGGATGATAATTTGTGTCCACTATCAAGGAGATGTTTAGCAAAATGAGACTTTTGGGGTTGGTTGTTCCTAACCGCGGCCATATGTTCTTTGTAGCGTGTTTCAAATTTACGACCCGTTTGACCAATATAAGTGGCTTTACAGTCTGAACATTCGAGTTTATAAATGCCCGATTTTTGTTTGTTGTTTAAATTATCTTTGCCGTTGCAAATATTTTTAAGTGTATTATTTGTCCTAAATGCAACATGTATATCATGGTGCTTTAAGTGTCTTCGCAATACGCTCCGACACTGTTCCAAAATAAGTTAAACTGGATTTGTATTTATTTATTTTATCAGGTGATGATGAATATATATCCTTTTTGATCCGCATCAATTGTTGCTTTTTTATTATATTATTAACAATATTATTGTTGTATCCATTTGCCTGTGCCATATGGTAAATTACTTTTAATTCTTTTAAATAGTTTTCTTTCGTGAGTGGAATAGTGAGCAACCTATGCACATAACTGTGGAACGCTGCGAGTTTATGCTGCCAAGGATGACAGGATGAAGCGGGTATGGTTGTGTCTGTGTATGTGGGTTTCCGGAAAATTCCAAACTGATGTTTATTATTAGTACGAGTTATAGTTAGATCAAGGAAGTTTATAGAGTTATCTTGTTCTAATTCTGATTTGAATTTAATTTTCGGGTGTATATTGTTTAGATTTTTTACAAATATGTCAAGTTGTCGGTCTGTCCCAGTCCAACATATAATTATATCATCTACATATCTATAGTAATACAGAATATTTTTATGTTTGACAATATGTTTATTTTCAAAATCATCCATGAAGATATCAGCCATTAGGGGACTTAGTGGTGAGCCCATAGCTAATCCCTCTTTTTGTTGATAAAATTGGTCATTGAATTTGAAGTAGTTCTGTTTCATGCATATTTTGGTTAATTCTATTAATTCTGTTATTTCGTTGAGATTTTTATGATTATTTTCCAACAATTTGGTTAAGATGTTTAGGGTTTCGTTAACTGGTACATTAGTGAACAGGCTGTCCACATCTAATGATATTAATTTACAATGGTCCGGTAATGTCAAATCTTTAATTTTATTGACTAGTTGGATACTATTTTTTAATGAATAAGACGGATTGAAGGATGTTTTTGATTTAATAACTTTGTTTAGCTCTTTTGCTAATTCATATGCTGGTGCGCCAATATATGATACCACGGGACGGATTGGAATATCTTTGTGGATTTTTGGTAAGCCATATAATGTAGGAGCATTAGTGTTCATTTGAATGACGTTGTGTTTTGATGTATTTTTTGGAAAAATGTGTTTTGATTTATTAACGGCTAGCCTAACTTCTGCTGCGTATTTATTAGTTGGGTCAGAGGATAACTTAGAGAATTCTTCTCCAGAGATAACCTCGTTGACCTTATTTTGGTAGTCGGTCCTCTTTAGGATAACAATCGCATTACCTTTATCGGCTTTTGAAATAATAAGATCATTATCTTTTAAGGTTTTTTGTAAAGATTTATATATTATGTTGTTGTTATTGTTTGTGTTGTTGTTATTATTTGTGTTGTTGTTATTATTTGTGTTTTTGTTATTATTACTTTTCAAATTGGAATTTAGAAGTGTAGCATTAGTTTTGATTTCATGAGCGATAATATTTTTGATAATATTATCTTTTTTGTTAAGGACCACAGCTAATTCAGATTCCACTGCCAGTGTTTCTAATGATTTTTGTGATTTATTATTAGGGATATTGTATTTTAAACCGTTGTCTAAAAGACGTATTTCATTTTTAGGTATTATGATATCAGTTAGATTTTTAACTCAGGGATGAAATTGGTGACTCGGTGCGTCTGTCATATTGTCCGTCGTATTGTTGTTCAATACCGCAGATTGGGAGGATTTATTAACAAGTGATTTTAATTTCTTTTGCTGGGAAAGGAATTTACTGTGGACTTCAATTGATGCTAAATCTCTCGCTTTTTGGTCTAGAAGATCGAATTCAATATTATGTAATTTGAAGGAAAGTTCAGAATAGAGTATTTTTAGATGTAGTTTTAGATTGTCCCTAACAGTGAACCAATGACGTGATTCTTCATTTAACCATACTTGTTGAGCTTTTTTTATTGCAATATTAGAAGCTCGACTGTGCGTGTTGGTCTTTAGATTAATGTAGTTTGGAATGACGTTTAAATGTTTGCATTGTTGGTTAAACCAAATGTTTTGAACCGCGACACGATGTAATTTAGTTAATTTGATGTAAAGTCTAGCCTGTACGGTCAAGCTCACCGATTTTAAATATTGGATAGAAGCAGGCGTTACTTTGCGGAAGTTCATGATTAGCAAGAAAAGGTTAGAATTATTTTGCTATAATCCGCCAACAGAAAAAATCTGTATGGTCAAACATGCAATTAAAAGCTAAGCACCACTCACCTACCCAGCCAAGCAAAAAAGCCAAGTTCCCAAGCAAGCAATGCCACCACCACTCACATGCACCACCACACAAGACTTTTACACTACTCTCGACGCACGTTTCGCCCCGACAACGGAGCATCCTCAGGAGATGTCGACTTTACAATGCTGTATTGTCTAGTGAAGCTCGTGTCAAATGCGCGGTATTATATACCTTTTTCCTACATGGGCTCACCACTAAGTCCCCTAATGGCTGATATCTTCATGGATGATTTTGAAAATAAACATATTGTCAAACATAAAAATATTCTGTATTACTATAGATATGTAGATGATATAATTATATGTTGGACTGGGACAGACCGACAACTTGACATATTTGTAAAAAATCTAAACAATATACACCCGAAAATTAAATTCAAATCAGAATTAGAACAAGATAACTCTATAAACTTCCTCGATCTAACTATAACTCGTACTAATAATAAACATCAGTTTGGAATTTTCCGGAAACCCACATACACAGACACAACCATACCCGCTTCATCCTGTCATCCTTGGCAGCATAAACTCGCAGCGTTCCACAGTTATGTGCATAGGTTGCTCACTATTCCATTCACGAAAGAAAACTATTTAAAAGAATTAAAAGTAATTTACCATATGGCACAGGCAAATGGATACAACAATAATATTGTTAATAATATAATAAAAAAGCAACAATTGATGCGGATCAAAAAGGATTTATATTCATCATCACCTGATAAAATAAATAAATACAAATCCAGTTTAACTTATTTTGGAACAGTGTCGGAGCGTATTGCGAAGACACTTAAAGCACCATGATATACATGTTGCATTTAGGACAAATAATACACTTAAAAATATTTGCAACGGCAAAGATAAATTAAACAACAAACAAAAATCGGGCATTTATAAACTCGAATGTTCAGACTGTAAAGCCACTTATATTGGTCAAACGGGTCGTAAATTTGAAACACGCTACAAAGAACATATGGCCGCGGTTAGGAACAACCAACCCCAAAAGTCTCATTTTGCTAAACATCTCCTTGATAGTGGACACAAATTATCATCCGATCATTCATATAAAATCTTACATACCTGCGATAAAGGACTTCGACTGAGCATGTTGGAACAATTAGAAATAATAAAACACAATAATAATAATCTGTTTAAATTACTTAATGAACAAGTGAACGTTTCAAGTTCACCACTGCTTCGTTTGTTTGAAAAAAAGGGAGGGGGTCCGGGGGTAGCGGGGGGGGGGGGGGGGTCCGGGGTGTAGTGGGGGGTCCGGGGGGTAGTGGGCGGGGCAACAGTAGTGGGGGCAGGAAAAAGGTATATAATACCGCGCATTTGACACGAGCTTCACTAGACAATACAGCATTGTAAAGTCGACATCTCCTGAGGATGCTCCGGTGTCGGGGCGAAACGTGCGTCGAGAGTAGTGTAAAAGTCTTGTGTGGTGGTGCATGTGAGTGGTGGTGGCATTGCTTGCTTGGGAACTTGGCTTTTTTGCTTGGCTGGGTAGGTGAGTGGTGCTTAGCTTTTAATTGCATGTTTGACCATACAGATTTTTTCTGTTGGCGGATTATAG
This sequence comes from Oeneis ivallda, assembly GCA_029955525.1. Lineage (NCBI taxonomy): Eukaryota > Metazoa > Arthropoda > Insecta > Lepidoptera > Nymphalidae > Oeneis > Oeneis ivallda. The sequence goes on from JARPMR010000012.1 coordinate 22,656,797, forward strand.
CAAAATAATTCTAACCTTTTCTTGCTAATAATTTATTATTAAGTATTATTAATTCAATAATTAATTATTGAATTTTTTAAATTATTAATTAATTTACTTCAATAATTAAATATTAATTAATTATTACTTTAATCTATTATTAATTAATTAATAATTACTTTAATTCATTATTAAATAATTAATTATTACTTTAATTCATTATTATTTGTTCCGTCTTCGATATCCGGAATCTATGTTGAGTGTAGCGTGTCTTTTTCGTTTGTTCTGACTTAGCGATACCCTCGCTTCGGGTCCCCACCCTGTATCCGTTTCCGCTTTGTGTTCAATATGGCAACGCCGCGGTATCGCGGGTGAGGCCATCTTATTTTCTCATTATAGCGTCGTTTTTCGTATTGTTCGGACGTGTTTCTAAAAATTTCTTAATAATCCTAAATATAGTGATATATTATATAAAAGTATATCAAGTGTTAAGATTTATATCAAGAATAAGAATCCCTCGCTTCTGCGATGGAGAATAACGACAGCAGTAGGAGACGGCTGCCATTTTGAGCTCATAGCGTTGTGTATTTTCGCCGCGTGCGCGTCAAATCTAAGATTATTTCGTTAATCCGTCTCTCTTGGCAAAAAATATTGCAAGCAAAGTGTTAAAAATATATAGTATTAGTGTTAATAGTGCATATTTTCTATCACGGGGAAATTTCGGTTACGCGTAAATGAACCCCACGTGCACAGAAGAAGCTCAAGTTCGCAGAGGAAAGAAGAGGCAGGAAAATGGTTTTTCGGGCAGTTCATCAGCGCAGCAGGAGTCTGATGATATATCCAGAAGTGGTTTGTATTTTAAGCAAATCGGTAAGTTCAATTTTTATTTTTTCTGGTCAACAAGAAGCCTTCTTGATAAACAACGTGGTGAATATATTTTCTAATAAGAATTCACTTTGCAATCACCGCCTGACAATAAGGTGGAGAAGGCTCAGATAAATAAATCGAAATTATGCGTTTCATTATTTCGATTATATTAAGTCCACAGAAATAATAACGATATTTTCAGATTACTCCTAATTTTCATTGAAATATTTCATATAAAATCCCTCTTAGTTCACAACCCTTATTTAATAACGAGGCAATTCGACGTTATTTAAAAATAAGGGGGGGGGGGGGGGTGAGCAATAATCGTGACAGCTACGAGTAAGAGTTTAAGAAATTTTATTCATCGAGAATTTATAGGTTAGAAATACTAGAACAGAAAAAATACAGTCCTAGCTACTTTTTTTTTTTTTCACGTTCTTTTTGGTTCCTTCCTATTCCTAAGTCGGACCAGCCAGATTGGAAGATGAATCAAACCCAAGTACCTACTGCCATAATTAACTGACCATCATTGGATTTTTATCAACAACAAAGCCATTCGCGTCCACTACGGATTGGACAGTACAATTTGGATGACTTCTCTTGGCAAACAGCTCTTACCCGCTCGCCATTCAATCCTGTGTGTAGTTTCAAGTACAGGTAACATTTTGATGTTGAAACTTTTGAAACTCCTAGCATGAACGAGCAAATTCGACACCTGTGTTGGTTCCGACTCGACACCTATTTCTATTGTATAGATTTCTATTCTATATTATAGATTATATGGATTATGTTTCTATATTATGGATTTCTAGGAGCTGTCGGAACCAAAAGTTAGTCCCTCAGACAGGCCAAGTTCCTAATGGGGTTGACACAACTTTGCCATGCTGGCTCCGACGCAATGCCTTGAGTTTCTCGGCATATGGGACGCAAAACGCAACGCGGAGTCCTTGTCGGAGCAGCGCCCCGATTCGGAACCTTGCGATGACATATTTATCGATCGATTCGGTTTGTTATCGTATGATAAGATCTATTTTCTGTGAAATTGTCGAAATACCAACCAAAATGAACCAACGAACATTTCGTTCGACTTCTTGATTCTATCAAGCTGTTTACTGTTTTTGTATAAAAAAGTCACGAAGACAAAAAAAAAAAAATTTTTTTTTTTTTGTATGTAAATGTTTACTATATTATAGGTATATTGACATTAAAAAACAATAAGTAAAATTTTGGTAAAGTAAACAGTCTTCTTAAATGCACGTGTATCTACGAACGTTCTGAATTGCACATTTTCGATACGAGATCGATAGGTACCTGATCGTATTGAAACGGTAGGTTGTCGAAGGGTGTAGAATCGGGGTGCAAAAGTACTTTACACTACACAGTTGTACTTCAGCATCACTTTCAAAACGAAAGTGGGTCTCTCATTCAGTACTAATTTCTAATGAGAGACTGTGGCATTACAGGAACAGTCGAAAGGCATTTGGTCCCTCAGACAGGCCTAGTTCCTAATGAGGAGACAACTTTGCCTAAGTATACGCTGTATGGTGTACTACATAGCCGCTAAGGAGTTAGAATTCTGGCGTCCATTGCTATATAACGATCGAGCTGCGAATGGTCAAAATATTTATGCGAGTCATCAGCTGGTAATGTCGAATCTAGCAACAAAATATCTGCTTGCATGTCCCGGCAAATCATGTTAAGTAATGCATGTCAGATTAATACTGAAATATATGATATAAAGGAGATGAGGCGATGGCATCCTTTGAGGAGCGTCTAAAGGAACTCACGCCAAACGCCATAATAAAAAGACCCAGCCAAGGACCTCCTACCTCTACACGTATAATAGGTCGGGCCAGTTACACTGTGTGCCGTGCAACAGTATTTGAAAACAAAATTTGGTTTCGCGAGCCATATTTGCTCCCATAACCGGTTCTTGCCAAGACCGCCGTAAATGGATATGTCATGGAGGACATCATCATCATATGATACAGTAAAATGCTCCACACTACGCATGGCATTACAGAATTAGTAGAAAGGCAGTTAGTCTCCCAGACAGGCCTAGTTCCTAATGGGAGACACAACTTTGCCTCGTCTATTATTCGCCAAGGATGGTTTCACTGTCGAACAGTGCAGCAATACAGTCGACATCTGCTGGTATCCATCCCCCAGTCCCCCTGCAATACATATTCCGAAACCACCAACGACTTAGGTCAGGTTTTGAACGTGGGGAATACCAGTGTAGATCTGTTTGCTTACACGGCTCATATTTGCTTCGAAATACGTGTCAAAGGATTCATAGAACGAGAAAGCCTTTGCTTACAATGCCTTTCTCTGTCACTGGAACTAAAACCCGGGCTGGCTGTAAGCACCACTCAACCTATGGAAGGGTCGATATGTTCAAATATTTTGAAATGCAGAAACTATATCAGATACCAGCTCTTCCAATAATACTGATGAAGACTTAGACTTAAGGTTAGCACTCATCGGAGGTCCAGAAGCATATTTTAGGAGGCATAATTGATTTGTGCCGGATAGACTTGGCTTATACAATTTATAAATCCTTATAACTATCCTCTTGAAAAAGAACTGTACATCAGTTTTTTGAAAAGTATAACTAAGTTTACACAGATTTCAAAAGTTGGAACAGCATTTCGAAGGAATGTTGAATGCACTTGAATCAAAGGAACTTTATGAGCGTTTGCTTGAATAGACTATTCTTTTCTATTCCATTCTATGAAATCATATCTGTACAGTCATTCTAAATATTCCTTGAGTTTTCAGAACCTGATGAGGAAAACTTGTTTCAAAACGTACTGCCATTTACTTCTGCTTGCGTCGGATAGAGAGGCTTGATCTTGCTTTACCAAAGATTGACACGGAGCATATGATGGTTTATGGTGATCATAAATTATAATATAATGATGTTTGGTAATGCCACATTATTACGTTTGACCTTTGTTTGCAAAACAGATACTGCTCAATTTGGACAATCTAGTTGGAAAGACACATCACCCTAACAAGTATTAAAATGAGTTTAGTATACTGAATCCTTTGATTTTGTTCAATTTATAGAAATACTTAAGATATGTAAATGATTGCGAGCGCAGCGGCGAGTCCCTCGCTCGCAGCGAGGAGTCCACTGACGAAAAGCCTAACCAATAGCCATGTTGTCCCCGTCCCTTGATGGCGATAAGAAATTGGGTCTAATATCCTTTCTAGCAACTGGCAGTTGGACCCTTAAGCAGGCCCTGTCCTCTTAGGGTTTTCTCAACTTTGCTACCTTCATCACCCACCGGGGAAGGTAGCAGTGCCGAACCATTCATCGACGTCATAACAGTTGTCTGCGTCAACATCCTCTCAAACCCATGCGTTTACCGAAAGAGGTGTGTGTCGAACTAGAATCGTGGCTAGAAAATCTGATGCAGACGACTTTAATTCAGTCGCAGGGAAATCCCATGAATTATGTTATCACGGATGCATCAGATATACATTACCAAACATTACCAGGAAAGTGATCTTCCTTGTGTCTTAACCGGTTGGGAAGCCTGTGCCCCCGTGGGCTTCACGGTCAGTGGCGAGGTCTCTCACTATAGCGTTGTTTTTGGTGGTTTCATCATTACATTGGTAAGAAGATGATTCAATTCTGGCTATAGAAATATAGTCATCTAATACGTAATTATTTCTTTTTGCATGCCATAGCATTTTTGAACACATTATAGCATCAACAAAATAGTACCAGGAGAAATCAAACACATCACTTAACATGGATTCCGGATATCGAAGACGGAACAAATAATAGAGAGTTTTACCTACCAATAAAACTTACCTATTATTTTTCCTGAGATATCCGGAATCCACATAATTCCTACCTGGTACTTACGCTTATAATGAGAAAATAAGATGGCCTCACCCGCGATACCGCGGCGTTGCCATATTGAACACAAAGCGGAAACGGATACAGGGTGGGGACCCGAAGCGAGGGTATCGCTAAGTCAGAACAAACGAAAAAGACACGCTACACTCAACATGGATTCCGGATATCTCAGGAAAAATAATAGGTAAGTTTTATTGGTAGGTAAAACTCTCTATTAATTATTACTTCAATAATTATTAATAATTACTATTGAAGGCTAGCGCAGGTCTATTCACTAAAATTCTCAACTCACTTCAAAACTCACTACACCTTGGTTTACCAATTATGTCAAACTAGCTGATGCCCGCGACATCGTCCGCGTGGATTTAGTTTTTAATATCCCTCGGGAATTCTTTGATTCTTTGATCGGGAATTTTTGGTATTTTTCCGGGATAAAAAGTAGCATATGTCAATCTCCAGGTCTTCAAGTATTATAGCCATGCAAAAAATCACGTCGATCCGTAGCTCTGTTACGGCGTGATTGAAGGACAAACCAACAAACACATTTTCGCATTTATTATATTAGTATGATTATCCCTTATTTTTTTAATAGTTTTAACAGCTTGGCTAACAAGCTGAACTATTAAAAAACTGATATACTCCTATATTATATAAACTGATGACTGATAATCCTCAAAACAAGCAGAAAGCTTGTGTTAGGAGTGGAATCACTGAATAGGCAAGATGACCGATTTTGAAAAACCGTGGATAATCGGATCGGAAGTACTTATCTACAATTTCCAAAAAAAACTTATTTAAGGAAAAAAAGGTTATGTAGATAAAATTGCCAATTCAATTTTAAGTTTTAAAATTCACGCAAAAATGCTCGAAGGTATAATGGCTTCGTTCGTGACGTGATCTCTATGTTTTTTCATAGTACTTTGTCAAAGTTGGAACATAGATGTGACGTATCGCTCTGATTGGTGTTCAATCCAATATGGTGGATTGTTGTAGTTTATAGTTTTAAGCCTCAATAGCCCAACGGTTAAAGGCGGACTGAAAACTGAAAGGTCGCAGGTTCGAATCCGGCCCGTTGCACTATTGTCGTACCCACTCCTGACACAAGCTTTTCGCTTATTCGGGAGAGAAGAATAATAGTCAACTTCAACTTGGCTGATATTCTTTAAAATAAAAAATAGTTTTATTTTATCAAAATAAGTATCAATCTCGCACAAAATAGAAAAAATAATTTTATAACAAACAAATACATATACATTTATAATATTAGTAAGTATGGTAGAAATGTACTCACGATCCTCCAAAGTCGACGTAGAAGAGACGCTGTAGAATTTCGTATGTTACGAGAGTAACGGCGAACTGGGGCGACGAGCGGAACACACGGGCTGATAACAAGTGCAAATTAAAATAGTAATATATAAAAATTCTTTAAAAAAAACGGACTTCAAACGCCACTACAAAGCTTAGAATAATTTTAGTTTGTTCAGGTATGTTGAAGTCGGGTGGGGCTCATAGAAACGATGCAACCGCAACGCTAGCCCGACTTCAACATACGTGAACCAAATTTAAATGGGAACAACCTTACGGTATGGACTTTTCAAATAAAAATAAAAAATATTGAAATCGGTTCCGATTTGAAAGAGAGAGAAGGAGGAAATGTCATCATGACTCGTATCTAGGTACGTGTCATCGTCAAAAAGGATGCAATGTTGTTGCGCTTTTATTTTGCAAAATGATTTCGCATTGTACCTCGTAAAAGGTACCTTTTCCTGAGAAATAAAGAAACAATAATCACTATTTGATGACCACATTTTGAAAGACCGTACAAATACCTGGCCCAGGCTCCATATATATTTGAAACAACCCCTTTCAGATCAATCGCACCTGTGAAACTTTGTAAGACCCTTCAGTCAAGTAGGAAATGAGCTGATGATCTTCAAACGCCGGACAGGTCATAAATGATGATGATGATGATTGATCATTTTACCTATAGCTCCCTTCCAAAATGCCCTTGCGCCTTCTTCAGCGTAAATCTTTCTGGTGGCGTCTATTACACCATTGTACGTCGTTTGTCCTGATCGGGCTACCACCTGAGATTATGAAACAGAAAAAAACATCATCTATCTATCTATATAAATAAAAATGAATGTTGGTAAGCGCATAACTCAAGAATGGATGGACCAATTCGGTTAATTTAGTTTTTTGTATGTTCTTTAATGTCCACGGAAGGTTTTAATCTATATATATAAAAGAAAGTGGTGTTAGTTACACTATTTATAACTCAAGAACGGATGAACCGATTTGGCTGAAAATTGGTGGAGAGGTAGCTTAGAACCAGGAGACGGACATAGGATACTTTAAAAAAAAAACAGAACAGCGGATTGATGCGATTTTGTGCATGGGTATAGTAAATAGTAATGGATGTAGTAGTTGTTCCTCAGACCGGGAGAGCTACTTTTTATCTCGGATAATGAAAGAGTTCCCGCGGGATTTTAAAAACTAAATCCATGCGGACGAAGTCGCGGGCATCAGCTAGTACTTAATAAAAATAAAAAAAACAAAAAAAAAGTTGGCGGTACGAAGTTCGCCGTGTCAGCTAGTAAATAATAAAGCTATAAGCCTCAATAAGCCAACAGTTAAGGAAGTGGATTGAAAACTAAAAGGCTCGATCTAGTCTTGTGTACATGTTCTAAGAAATTAATTCCAAACATTGAACGAGAACGAACTATTGAGTATGCTTAAGGTGGGTTTGCCCGCGAAATTCAAATTTAATTTGGTTTTTCGCAATTTGTAAACTAATACGACAAAGCAGGCTTATGGCATTCTAATTGCGACAATGGCAGTATCATCTTCACAGGCTTATATAAAAATCTTTACTTGAGTGTCCAGTTCAAGAAATTAGTCCGAATATCGAGTTTGACGTGAGTTACTAAGTCGATATTCTGTGTAATTTCTTAAAGTGGACACTTTCAAGTAAAGATTTTTATATAAACCTGTGAAGATGATACTGCCGTTATCGCAATTAGAATGCCATAAGCCTACTTTGTCGTATTAGTTTACAAATTGCGAAAAACCATATTAAATTTGAATTTCGCGGGTAGACCCGTATAATCAACCTTTTTAGTGACCAAGCAAGAAGAAGTCTAGTTTGAGTCCCATCCATTGAACTATTATCGTACCCACAAGTCCCACAACGCGAGCTTTCCGAATATTTGTAAGGGAGAGAAGAATAAAGTTCAACTTGGCTAATATTCTTAAAAATGCTCATGCCACATATGGGTGCTTTTGCACCCATCATTTTTTTTTAATTTTGTGTTTTCTTATATTTTTATAATTTGCACCTATCCCTTGTCGAACCTTGTAAATATACATTATTTTCTTTCTTTTAAAAAAAATAAGCTTATCAAAATACGTACATCACCATCACGAGAAAACGGTACAAAAAATGTGGACATAAAACTGACGCATTTTTTACATATTGGTTTTTTATGTATAGGTTTACCTGTAATCTAGTTTTGATGACGTCAGCAGGTGTTACTAGTGAGGCGGCCGGCACGCCGGCGATGGCTCCGGCTGCTAACAGCGTCAACGGGTGATTGTAGCCATTATCGTCCGCGAATTTCGCCTGAAACAGAAAATAACTTGGATTATTCATTTATGTCCGCCTGGATAATCTGTTTTAAAAGTTACGGAGTGTAACCCCTTTATTTAAACTGAAATTCAGTTGAAAGTTTTCTTTTTCATGTTTCTCTCATAATAAAAACTATCCACCACGCGTGTACCTTGCTCGCGGTCGCGATCGGGGATTCCCCCTTGCTCACTTCTGCGGGAATCTCCTTTTGAAATGTCCCCTGGGCGGCGCTAAACGAGTGGCGCTTATGTATTGGACGCCATACGAAAAAAAAACATTAACATGAGCGGGGATTCCTCCTTGCTCACTTCTGCAGGAATCCCCTTTTATCTTTCTGCCAATGCCTCCTGGATGGTGATATATAGGATGCCGTACGTTTCAAGAAAATTACCTTAACATGAGCATAGGCTGGGAAGTAGATAGCACTGAAGGGCACATCTCTCAGCAGGCAGGCCCTCGCCCCTTTGTACAGGCCGAACAGCCCTAGGTCCTTGACCACGGACCACGCGCGAACCTTGCTCGCGGCCGCGATCTCGCCCGCAACTTGCAAGCGGATCTTCACTATTTCCAGAGGATTTGTGAACACTACTTGAGACGCGCCGGCCTGTGCAAAAAGTGGAATATAAAGTAGAAAGAGATTATAACTTAACTAGCGTCAACTTAAGGTGCATTATACGGGTCTGCCCGCGAAAGTCAAATTTAATTTGGGTTTTCGCAATTTGTAAACTAATACGACAAAGTAGGCTTATGGCATTCTAATTGCGCCAGTGGCAGTATCATCTTCACAGGTTTATATAAAAATCTTTACTTGAAAGTGTCCAGTTTAAGAAATTAATCAGAATATCGACTAATTTGTGAGTAACTCACGTCCAACTCGATATTCTGTAACCTTTTCCTAATATATATTTACATAAACAATATGCATTGAAAAATTTAACAGAGATAAATTTATTTGTTTCTTTAAAAGGTTAAAAAGGTTTTCAAACAACTTTGGACAGAGAACTTTTTCAAAAAGTTCTCTGTCCAAAGTTGTTTGAAAACCTTTTTAACCTTAGATATTTAAAAAAAACCGTTTTCACGACTGACTGATTTTCTGTAACTCAAAATCGATTTTAAATTAAAATAATAGAAGTTTCAAAACTTAACTGAATAGCCTTCATTTTGACTTAAAGTGAATGAACTTACAGTGTCGATTCCCTATAATTGAATATAAAAATTCTTTTTAATAACAGACTTCAAACGCCCGCGCCAACGCCGCTTTCGATAAAATTTACCTGGGAAGGTATACCCTTTCAAACAAAAAAAAGAATTTTCCAAATCGGGTCAGGCGTCGTCGAGTAATCGATGAACATACATTAAAAAAAAAGATACCGACGAATTGATAAGTCGGTTGTAAAGTAGTTCAACGGTAAAAATTGAATAAATCATCATCATTCTCTTTCTAGATTTTGTGATTCCTGATGACCTTTTCTGAGATCTAAGAGATTCTACCCGGATATCGAACCTGCGACCCCCCGAATAGGAGACCTAGGCATTGCGATTACACTGATGCAATCAATATTAGAGAATACTATACCACAGGATATTGCACATGGGATACTAACACAAGCACCGGCAATAATTTCTCCATGGAACGAGATATTTCCATTCTTGTCCATAAACTTATCGCGAACTAAGTCATTCATCTGTAAACAAAACATTTTTATTACATTTATTATTTAATGGCGACTTTCACTTGTCAGGAACTAATATAATTTAATATGAAAAATTCTTTTTAAACAACCGACTTCAAACTCCCGCTTTACTACATTACACACACACTATACAAAGTAAATAATTTATTGTTGATATTTTAAAAACAGCTCCACCGATTTCGATAAAATTTGTATTGGACCACCTGGAGAGTATAACCTTTCAAACAAAAAAAAAAATTCCCAAATCAGTTCAGGCGTCTTCGAGTAATCGGTGGATACATAAAAAAAAGATACGACGAATTGATAACTCCCTCCTTTTTTTAAAGTCGGTTGAAAACAGTAGTTCGACCGTAAAAATTGAATAAATCATCATCATACTCTTTCGAGATTTTGTGATTCCTGATGACCTCTTCTGAGATCTATTTATGAATGAATGAATGACTTTTTAAAGAAATCTTAACACGTCAATACATTGATGACACAATACAATGATCTTTTTAAAACAGTCCCCAGAGTTGAGATTATTAAGAAATAGATTTTTTTTTTGTTTTTTAGGCGTTTTCCCCGAAAAGCAACAATTGTAGGGTAACTAAACAAGGGCAAACATTAATTCCGAAATTTTAAAAAAGACTTGAACACAAAGGTTTGTCGAGCAATTGCGGGACCTGTCCAAAAGTCATAAGGCCATAAGGCGAAATGGCCTACTGGGTACCAATTGTGTAAAACTTATTCCATTGATCGTATTCGTATTCGATGACATTAGCGTCAAAGTAAAATAATCCTTGATTGTATTAAATGAGCATTTGAATATTAGTTTTCAGTTTGATGCCTTGACATGGGTAGCATAAGTATGTCACGCACTCTTTAAACATTTCTGTGGTGGTGTCGTGTGATGCGGGTTGTTACGTTCCCTCAAATATGGTTGAGCGAAGCAATGGCTGGGTCATGCGTCATGCTCGTGAACGGGTTCCACCGGCGGGAATGGGGCTACTTTATGTCTGCCCATCTTAAGATAGAAGTTAGTCGGTATGCATTTTTGGAACTTTCCTCATTGTGGAAACACTGCATATATAATAGTATTTACTGTATTATAATTTGTTTTGAAAAGAGCAACCGCCGAGTTTCTTGCTGGTTCTTCTCGGCAAGAAAGGCATTCCGAACCAGTGGTAGATTCATTGACTATTCAAAAGCACTTGTAAAAGTTTATTTGAATAAAAAATATTTCTATTCTATTCTATTCTATTCTATTAATTTAAAGTCACAAATTCAGTACAACCGATTTTAACATGGAGCGTATCGTACATACCTAAACGTATAAGAATGCATACAAGAAATTGAGCTATAATTCAATGCTGTTATGGTTTACTTTACTCGCTTCTTTCATCTAATACGATCACGATCAATGGAATAACTTTAGACAATCGCACCGCTGAACCAGGAGTAACGGGTTTCCATGAGTTAGGAAACAGTATTTTTTACTTCTTAGTTATGTCGATAAAAGTCGTAAATGGACTTGAAGTATTTAAGTACTACTGAAGTAGATAATGGTAGGACCAGTCATTTAAAAACACAAAAACCATCTTCGTCAGATCATCTTAAAAAAGTTTTATCGATTGTGAATGGTAAACATTTTTGTATTTCTTTTTGACGTGATAACGTCTTATAAATTGATGAACACCGGCTGCACGCACGAAAAAGTGTCACGTTCCGCCTGAGCCTGAGCGTGCAAGCGAGAGCGCGGAACAAGCGATGGAGAGGCACGTTCGGCCGAAGCGTTGGCTTTGAGAGCGCCCGCCGCCGGGCCCGTCTGTCATCGCATGCGCGCTGTGGTTAGCGGTCATCAATGTTTCTTTATGACGTTATCACGTAACTATCGTCCGTAAACCGACTTGACAGACAACCAATTTTTTGTTTCGATGTGGTTTAAATGGGACTTACCGTCAATTTAATGGCTTTCTCTGGTGCGACCCCGATCAACTGCGGGACCAGTCCCCTGTAAAGGCCGAACAGTCCCTCATGGCGGACGACCTTCTTGAAGCAGTCCCACGAGTTCCGATACGCCACTTCCCCGATGAAGGAGCCCGTCCGCTGGTTCTGCATACGAGTCTTCACCAGATCTATTGGGTACACCGCTGACGCTCCCACCGCTGAAAGCAAGGACCCATTAATCGGGTTAAAAGGTTAACCGGTATTTATGAGATACGGATATAATAGTAAAGCCGCAAGTTTTAACTATATCAAATTAAACACAGTATTGTGCACCAGAAATAACGTTTAAAATTGCTTGTATCTTGCGCAGCGGAAAATTGAAGTCATGTCGGGACGTGATCAAAAGTACACAAAACCGAGCGACTGTCATCTCCGTCACTTTCTTGCGCATGTTGTATGAACAAAAATAAACCTTACGTGTGAACCGGTTCCTATAGGCTGGTTAACCCAATAATACGGGTTAACCTTTATTGTAGGGTTTTTAACCTAACTCTAAAAATTAACCCGGTTAAAATCCTTATATGGATTAACCTTTCGGTACTTGACTGAAAGTATTATATTTAGGGAATTTCATAGCAATGCTTTTTTCCGGGATAAAATATAGCCTATGTGCTATTTTGATGAATTATTATATTGTCAAGTTTTATCCATATTCGTCCAGTTGTTTTTCGTGAAAGAGACCCACACAAACAACCATCCATCAATCCTCAAAAACTTTCGCATTTATAATATTAGTTGGCTTTTCAAATTATTTTTCAACCGAAATTAAACTAAGCGATGTTTCAATTTAAAAAGTAAATCAATTTTTGAGATTTTCTTGATTTTTTCCCCTAGATTTGTCTTTATCCTTACACGGATATCATAGCTTTTTGTAGCTTCTTTCTTTGAAGCTTTGGAAACTGGTATCATCTATCAAGTCGATACCAGTTTCCAAAGCTTCTTACGCAGCCCATTCAAATACAGGAAGCATAAAACATATTATATTATGTATATGGCATACATCATTCTTTTTTCAGTTCATGAAAATCGATTCTCTGTAATGAGGAATAAGACAAACAGAGGCTTCCGACAGATAAAATTGTAGTATAATACTTGCCACCAGCAATAGAACCGAGCGTGAACCTATATGTGCTCTCTAGGATTTGTATCAACACGCCTCTCTCTTCCGGACTCTGAAACAAAAGTAACAGTACATTCAACCACTTCCTTTAACAAGGGACTAAAATTAATGAGGTGTTTTCAAGCACTTATGGAATATGTCGTGTATTGTCTAAGAATTTCTAGCTGCGTAGACAGAAACGGCGGCATCACAAAACAGACAATTAAAAAGATACAAGTGAAAAACAGGTTTCCCAATAAATCATAATTAGAGACAATGTTTGAAAGGCGTAATGTTTTTTTTATTGAAGCCAAGCTGTGTTTGACTCATAATCTCCTCTCCCCTCCAAATAAACGGAAAGCTTGCGTGGAGTGGGTACGACAATAGTGCTCGAATATCGATAACTGATCGAATATTGGTTTTAAAAAAAGGTTGCTGAAAGCATCCAAATTAATGGGGTTCGAAAGTCAAATGGAATTTTCTGAAGAGTTTATAAGGTGGCTAATAAAAAGATACAAGAGAAAGGTAGAAGAGTATTTGTTGTCATTGTCACACTTCTAAATTATTATTAAAATGTATTGAGGTACAAGAGGGTAGTTGTGGGTACGATTACAGGACACTGTTCGCTCAGCAAGCACCTTTTTATTTTAGGTATCACCGACAGCCCTCTAGCATGGAGGGCGAGACACCGGAACACGTACTACTTAAATGCAGAAGTGTATCCGACCAACGACAGAAATACACTCTCTAGCGACATTTCCGGAAGTCCTCGCCGACCTGGGTGGCCTGCTCGGATTCTGGAGGGAGCTCGGCTGGATGGAATGATCCGGCAGAGAGCCGCACCAGTGGAACCACGCAAAACGGGCGGACACGCCTACTTGCGGAGAAAATTCCCGGGAAAAAGAGAAAGATAAAGAAAAAGAAGAGGATAAGACCAGTAATTGTTGACAAATAGTCGGAAACTCCTAAATGGCTGACATGGCATTCCTTAGATATGACTATGGGTTACGGCGGAATTACACGTGATCGTTTGTTAATAGCTGACAGGATATATGGGGCCCGAATTAATTTCCCTAGCTCGAATTTCATAGGCAGCCGAATAAGGCTTTCCGTCCACGTCAGACTTTTTGTAGGTTCGATAATCAGGCCGATAATTTCACCAACTTAATTAATTTTATCATAGATTTTGTGTGATATTTTGTAGGGCGTGTGCGTTTTAATGTTGCAATATGTACGTTTCATTTTTTTGCCGGTCACCGATTGTCAGACGTGTGCGAAGCGCCCTAAGGGTAATTCCGCCTCTATGACGATAACACATGGCTCTTAACCAGTACCTACTAAAGGAATTCAAAGGAATTTATTCCGGAAAATGTTCGTAGTGTTAATCAAACAATTTAAAAATGAGAAAGCTTACAATAACAAATAAGAAGTGTTAAGCGAAACGTTGGCAATGATAATAGCTAAAAGTGAAGTATAATTTAGAAAAAAACCGTCTTTATTATCATTAAAATAAGATTTACATTTATTGAAACACTCCTTAAAAATTTTTTGGCGTATTGTACCCATTTGCATCTTGTAAAATATTTGGCAGAATATTGGAGTACATTTTACCATTACTAGTAGAAAACAACAATGTGGCTTCCGTTCCGTTGCAAACATAAACTAAATTGACAAGTGTCTCAAATGAGTGTCATCCTTTTCCGTAGAAAGCATTATGTAAGGGATAGCACGAGATTCAAGACCTGCCATTTTAGTGTAGTTTACAGATTACGTACAACAGCTATGGGATAGTCTAAAATGAATGCTACAGTGTGACCGATCGCAATCACCTCTGATTGGCTGGTGCTTTCTTGCTATTGGTAGAAATGCAATAATGCAGCAAGAACGCCATAAATTCAACCAATCAGCCCCCCGATTGTCTAAAAATTGCCGATCAAAATCCTATTCGTTTCGAGGCATTAGCGTCAAAGTAAAATAAACCATAACTGAATTAAATTAGAACTCAATTTCGTGTATGCATTCTCATACGTTTAGGTATGTACGATACGCGCCATAATGCTTAGCCATGTTAGAATCGGTTGTTCTGAATTTGTGACTTTAAATCAATACAGTCAAGGAATATATTACTTTGACGCTAATGCCATGAAATGAATAAGATTTTGATCGGCAATTTTTAGATAATCGCATCTCAGAGGTGATTGAGATGTAGCAATCATTTTTAGAAAACCCCACAGCGGA
Organism: Oeneis ivallda; assembly: GCA_029955525.1. NCBI lineage: Eukaryota > Metazoa > Arthropoda > Insecta > Lepidoptera > Nymphalidae > Oeneis > Oeneis ivallda. The sequence continues at coordinate 22,672,165 of JARPMR010000012.1, forward strand.
TCAAAACAATTCTTATATCAGTTACATTGTCTTTACGCACCAAGTGCTGTTTATATATTTTCAAATAGGTATAATTTTCCAATAAGTATATGTAAGTATGTGACACCAATTTGGAAAGAAAAATTTACCAATTTTTACCCAACCGCCCGCTGAATGAAACTAATGTCCTACAAATGAAAAGAAAGAAGATAGAAACGATAAATATAGAAACATCATAAACTCCAATGTCGTCGGTACTCACCAGGATGCGCTCCAAAAAGTCTATTAATCGAAAAGGCTCTCTTATCATATTTACCTCCTCCTTTATTGAGCAGTGAAAGAAAGAGAGAAATAAACAGCGGTAAGTTAGTGATGTTTCCAAAAAAACAACTCTTGATATTTATGGTTTAATTTTATAGAAGTTGCTGTCTATGATCTTTATTGATTCTTTCTAAAGCATGGAAGTAAGATTGCCTATGTAGTCTGTCACTAAAATTCCGAGTGAGTAAAAGGAGTGTAGTTTGACTAGGAATATGGTATTTGACAGTATAAAAGACGAATGGTGTAATTTGGTGTCATTGGACAGTTTGCAAAACACCCTACACCACATAAAATGTCAATAAAGCAGCACAACAACATAACAATGTGTACACTGTACAATTTAACCATTTTGAATTATCGATTAACAGGGATTATTACATTTCGCATCCCTCTCTCTCACACATTCTAATATTTGCAATGATTGTAAAAATCTCAGATACTTTTGACAAAATGTGGTCAATTATTAATTAATACCTTCGACACTTAAATTACGGAAAAAAATTACGGATATTTTAGACATATTTTTATTATGATATACATACCTAGATTTTGATAGAGAAAAATGGCGAAAACTACTCTTAACTTTTATCGCTCTTATTCTCAATCAAAAAGTATCTGAGATTTTTACAATCAATGAAAATATTAGAATGTGCGAGAGAGAGAGGTCCTCTTAAACTACAAAGACTGCGCCAAATGTTTTTATGACGTCACAGACCACAGTTAATTATTCAATGCAAGCTGCCATATTATTATGCGCACGTTTTGACATTTGACGAAGAGTTGATGGTTTGATAAGTTGGCAACATCTCTATTATCGAAGGGTTTGTTCCACAAAGCGACCCGAATGATGCGTGTAGTCTTCAAAATTATGACTGTGTTCAGCTTTAATGGCTTTAAATTAATTAGGCATAGAGGTAAACTTCTACAAAATCAAATCTTACATATATTTTACAGTAAAAAATACACACTAATATTCACTTAAACATACATTAAAACCGCGTAAGTCACACGCAGCTCCTGAAAGAATTCTTTGGTTCTGTGTTAAAGTGAAACGGATGTATATGAGTACTCATGTGTGGGAAAGAGAGAGGACACTCACCGAAACAGCTTTAATCTCTGCGACTCTTCGTGTAACGTGTTTGAAGTACTGTTCTGGTGTTATCGAGTTCAGATCGTTGTATATGATTCGACTGTAAAGAAACGGAAAAATCTGTAAAAACTGAAATAAGCCTACATAAAGTGGCAGGGCTTTAACATTTCGCATCTTTTTTCAGGATTTGATATAGAAAAAGGGCAAAAACTACTAATAACTTTTATGGCTCTTATATTATTCTCTATCAATAACTAGATATATGATAGTAAAAATATGTCTAAAATATCTGTAATTTCACTGTCGAAGATATTATTCTCTATCAAAAAATAGGTATATGATAGTAAAAATATGTCTAAAATATCCGTAATTTAATCGTCAAAGATAATAATTGACCATATTTTGTCAAAAGTATCTGATATTTTTACAATCATTGAAAATATTAGAATGTGTGACAGAGAGGCATGACACGAAAATTAAATCCATCTACAAAATCCATTATAAAATTAAAAAATCTGTACATATTATTATGTACTAGCTCCGGGCTAGTACTGAGAATTTCTTGACAGAAAAACCAATACTTTTTTGGCCCAATCCAGGAACCAAACCCGTGACCATCAACATCATCAAACACGTCATCCGTAGTTGACCATGTCAACCACTAGACCAACGAGGCAGTCGACTGATTATCGATCTAAAGATTAGACGTCGGACGATCGTGGATCGCGTAATAGATAAGGTGATAAAGTTATCACCGCCTCGATACTACAATACACATTAACGTTACAACTCGTCATAGTATACATAACTGATTGTTTATCATGATTGTTAATGACATACACGATAAACTTCAGGGTGATTTGACAAATATTTTCCGTTCGCGTGATTTTAATGGAAGATAAAATGTTCCGTTTTAAAAGACCAATAAGGTTCTTCGAAGACTTTGTTTGACGGATTCAATATAACTAAAGGATTGTCTTTAGTTTTCTTGGGTTGTTTTGTGCAGAAAGTGTTTGTTTATCTGATTTTCAGACAAAACATTAATTAATTAGGACATAGCTTTTCCTTCACCGAAACGTATGTCGCGTCTTCGGCGACTTTTTGGAGGAATATGGGGTCTATGGCCCCAAAAACTTCTCTAAAAAGATATTATAATTATTACGACCTACGATGGAATCATTTTATGACGTAATAATAATGTGTAGTACATTATTATTACGTCATAAAATGATTCCCACGTGACACACAGCTCTTCGAACTATGCCAATTCCTCTTCAGCTTCGCAACTCGCTGAACTGTCGGTAACTTTGGTTCTTCTACGGATCTCCTCATTCCTGAATTGATCTCGCAGAGATATTCCGAGCATAGACATATTGTGTTTGAGGCACACGTGAGCTAGACAGAAATAGAAAATGGCGGTTAAGCATTTCTATCCTTATCTTTATAGAATATCACCCGTTGGTCTGATGGATCATGTCGCACAGCGTATACAGTATATCGACCTCGAGCGGCGTGACCTGGCTTATCATCAACAAAAGCAACATTTTGTATTTTTGTCTCGCTCAGTGTAAGTCACACGTGAGCAAGACAGAAATAGTAAATGGCGGTTCAATACACCTTTGTTAATAGGTAGTTAAATTATTTCTATCTCACCTATTCGTCTGATGGATGATTCACACAGCGTAAACATTATGTCGACCTCGAGCGGCGTGACCTGGCTCATCATTTGTGCGGTGTAGCAACGTACGTAGATTTTGTATTTAGCAATAGAAGATGGCGGTTAAGCATTTCTAACCTTATCTTTATAGAATATCACCCGTTGGTCTGATGGATCATGTCGCACAGCGTATACAGTATATCGACCTCGAGCGGCGTGACCTGGCTTATCATCAACAAAAGCAACATTTTGTATTTTTGTCTCGCTCAGTGTAAGTCACACGTGAGCAAGACAGAAATAGTAAATGGCGGTTCAATACACCTTTGTTAATAGTTAAATTATTTCTATCTCACCTATTCGTCTGATGGATGATTCACACAGCGTAAACATTATGTCGACCTCGAGCGGCGTGACCTGGCTCATCATTTGTGCGGTGTAGCAACGTACGTAGATTTTGTATTTAGCAATAGAAGATGGCGGTTAAGCATTTCTATCCTTATCTTTATAGAATATCACCCGTTTTGTCTGATGGATCATGTCGCACAGCGTATACAGTATATCGACCTCGAGCGGCGTTGACCTGGCTTATCATCAACAAAAGCAACATTTTGTATTTTTGTCTCGCTCAGTGTAAGTCACACGTGAGCAAGACAGAAATAGAAAATGACGGTTCAATACACCTTTGTTAATAGTTAAATTATTTCTATCTCACCTATTCGTCTGATGGATGATTCACACAGCGTAAACATTATGTCGACCTCGAGCGGCGTGACCTGGCTCATCATTTGTGCGGTGTAGCAACGTACGTAGATTTTGTATTTAGCAATAGAAGATGGCGGTTAAGCATTTCTATCCTTATCTTTATAGAATATCACCCGTTGGTCTGATGGATCATGTCGCACAGCGTATACAGTATATCGACCTCGAGCGGCGTGACCTGGCTTATCATCAACAAAAGCAACATTTTGTATTTTTGTCTCGCTCAGTGTAAGTCACACGTGAGCAAGACAGAAATAGAAAATGACGGTTCAATACACCTTTGTTAATAGTTCAATTATTTCTATCTCACCCATTCGTCTGATGGATGATTCACACAGCGTAAACAGTATGTCGACCTCGAGCGGCCTGACCTAACACATCATTTGTTCTGAGTGCAGGAACGTACCTACATTTTGTATTTTTCTGTTTCGCCCATTGTAATACACAAGTGAGCAGGAGAAAAAAAGAAAATGGCGATTCAACATTCCTTATATTTATAGCAATACTGTTCGTATCTCACCCATTCATCTGATGGATCATTCACACAACGTGAAAATTACGTCGACCTCGAGCGGCGTGACTTGGAATCGTTTGTGTTGTGTAGAAACGTACGTAGATTTTCTTTTTGAAGACAGGAATAGAAAATGACGGTTTAATATTCTTTATTGCAATATTGTCGGTATCTCACCCGTTCGTCTGATGGATCATGTCGCACAGCGTGAACAGTATGTCGACCTCGAGCGGCGTGACCTGGCTCATCATCTGCGCGGTGTAGCAACGTACGTAGACTTTGTATTTCTGTCTCGCTCATTGTTATACACACGTGAGCAAGACAGAAATAGAAAATGGCGGTTTAATATTCTTTATCGCAATATTATCGGTATCTCACCCGTTCGTCTGATGGATTAGGTCGCACAGCGTGAACAGTATATCGTCCTCGAGCGGCGTGACCTAACTCATCATCTGCGCGGTGTTGCGTTGTACGTAGACTTTGTATTTGTCTCGCTCATTGTTATATACACGTGAGCAAGACAGAAATAGAAAATGGCGGTTTAATATTCTTTATCGCAATATTGTCGGTATCTCACCCGTTCGTCTGATGGATCATGTCGCACAGCGTGAACAGTATGTCGACCTCGAGCGGCGTGACCTGGCTCATCTGCGCGGTGTAGCAACGTACGTAGACTTTGTATTTCTGTCTCGCTCATTGTTATACACACGTGAGCAAGACAGAAATAGAAAATGGCGGTTTAATATTCTTTATCGCAATATTGTCGGTATCTCACCCGTTCGTCTGATGGATCATGTCGCACAGCGTGAACAGTATGTCGACCTCGAGCGGCGTGACCTGGCTCATCATCTGCGCGGTGTAGCAACGTACGTAGACTTTGTATTTCTGTCTCGCTCATTGTTATACACACGTGAGCAAGACAGAAATAGAAAATGGCGGTTTAATATTCTTTATCGCAATATTATCGGTATCTCACCCGTTCGTCTGATGGATCAGGTCGCACAGCGTGAACAGTATATCGTCCTCGAGCGGCGTGACCTAACTCATCATCTGCGCGGTGTAGCGTTGTACGTAGACTTTGTATTTCTGTCTCGCTCATGTGTATATAAATACACGTGAGCAAGACAGAAATAGAAAATGGCGGTTTAATATTCTTTATCGCAATATTGTCGGTATCTCACCCGTTCGTCTGATGGATCATGTCGCACAGCGTGAACAGTATGTCGACCTCGAGCGGCGTGACCGGACTCATCATCAGCGCGGTGTAGCAACGTACGTAGACTTTGTATTTCTGTCTCGCTCATTGTTATATACACGTGAGCAAGACAGAAATAGAAAATGGCGGTTTAATATTCTTTATCGCAATATTGTCGGTATCTCACCCGTTCGTCTGATGGATCATGTCGCACAGCGTGAACAGTATGTCGACCTCGAGCGGTGTGACCTGGCTCATCATCAGCGCGGTGTAGCAACGTACGTAGACTTTGTATTTGTCTCGCTCATTGTTAAATACACGTGAGCAAGACAGAAATAGAAAATGGCGGTTTAACATTCTTTATCGTAATATTGTCGGTATCTCACCCGTTCGTCTGATGGATCATGTCGCACAGCGTGAACAGTATGTCGACCTCGAGCGGTGTGACCTGGCTCATCATCTGCGCGGAATGCAGGAACTCTTCCTTGGTGACCTCCTGCGAGCGGTGGCCCTGCGTCGCGTTGAGGTACACTCGTTTGATCAGCTCCATGTTGTTGAGGAGGGAGATGAACGCCATGTAGTACGGGAAACTGATCTTTCTCTCGCCTTGTGGGAAGCCGGAGGCCTGAAATTGGTATAGCAAAAAGTTTGATGTTGCTGCTTTTTATTCTGCTTTACGAACCGGTGGTAGAGTTTAGACGTGTCATAAGAGCCACACGTTGGCCTACATTTGGTTGGTTTTTGACGACCTCCCTGGCTCAGTGGTGAGCGCTGTTATCGTATAACTGGGAGATCCCGGGTTCGATTCCCGGCGGGGTCAATTTGGGAATTTACAATTTCTGAATTGTCTCTGGTCAGGTCTGGTGGGAGGCTATGGCCGTGGCTAGTTACCACCCTACCGTCAAAGACGTGCCGCCAAGCGATTTAGCGTTCCGGCACGATGGCGTGTAGAAACCAATTAGGGGTATGGGTTGAATGTTCACTGCCATACCCCTTCCAAGTTAGCCCGCTACCATCTTAGGCTGCATTTTCACTTACCATCAGGTGAGATCGCAGTAAAGGACTAGCTTGTCATCGAATATAAAAAAATAATTTTGAATTTTGATTTTTTAAGAGGACTATAACATTTCACATCCCTCTCTCTCGCACATTCTAATATTTTCAATTATTGTAAAAATCACAGATACTTTTAACAAAATGTGGTCAATTATATAAGCTTCGACAATTAAATTATGGATACTTTAGATATAGTTTTATTATGATATACTTAGATTTTGATAGAGAAAAATGGCGAAAACTACTATTAACTTTTATCGCCCTTATTCTCTATCAAAAAATGATGCGAATTGTATTATCTCCTAAATCGCTTTCTCTTTCTTGCTTTAAAGTGTATAAAGGAATAAACATGCAAATGACGTCAACAAACCGATTTCTACGTATATCATGGTTATTGTAATGTTAGACCTATATTTCGCATTGTATTATTATCAGCTTACATGTTGTAGTAAACAAGTTATTTTTAGGGGGAAAAAATCCAGTTCTCAATTGATAACACTAATTGCGTAATACACTGATTAAAACGGGCTGAAAGAAATTACTTATTTCGTATACGAATCGACTTATAAAATCTCTGTCCTCGGCCCGGTTTTATGAAGCTATAAACTTTCTTGAATTCCGATGAAATTGCTATTTAAATTGCGTGTTATGATGAATGAGTTACTATATCTATGAAGGTAATTTAAAATAGTTTAAATTTTGCTCACATTAAGTTCGATTTTTAAAACCACTATTTACCTCCTTAGGGGTTGAATTTTCAATAATCCTTTCTTAGATCCGCTAAGAAAGGGTCCGCTCGCGGCGCTTGAATTTATTTTCGCGCGCGTTCGTTTTTATTTTGCGATAGCTTCTCATTAAAATTGTATGGTTTAAAGGATTATCTTTATGTGCATGAAATGATTATATGGTAACTAACGTATTGATGGATTAATACTGTATCCGTCTAAATAGATATCCAATCATCCATTATACGAGACCATTTTTTTTTTAAGTTAAAATGGGTATCGTAAACTGTTCTTAAAATATAGATAAATTATGCCATCGCAGACTTTTCTGTAAAGACCTATCCCACCATACCACAACCAAACATTGTTTTGTTATATATCTTAAATGGATTAGGCAGCGTTTTCACTTTAAACAATTTACACAAAACCTTAACAATTTATACACCTAAACCTTCCTCATGAATCACCCTGTTTTTTAGTTAAAACCGTATGAAAAACCGTTCAGTAGTTTTTGAGTCTATCGCGAACAGACAGACAGACAGGAGCCAGACGCGGCGGGGAACTTTGTTTCTATAGTAAGTTTTTTTTTTAAAACGAGTACCGAAAATTTTGAAATCGTTGCTATTGGTCCACGTAATCAGCATAGAGTCTCAGCCCCACCCCTAAAATTACCCATCTCACTCTGTCAATATCGGAAATGTGCGAGAGACATATACTCAGTAACTACCCCACTTCTAACAATGACCCATCTCACTCTGTCAATAACGAAAATGTGCGAAACACATACTCAGTACTTGTTTGTAAAAAAAAATAAGACTATAACTCACCATAATAACATTGTTCTTCAACTCCTTGGTGAGGAGGTGGCTCTTGATGTTCATCATGATGTCCCTGAAGTCGGCGGCCGTGATGAACCCACTGCCATCCTTGTCGCACTTCTTGAACGCCTCCACGCCGTACTCCTCGTGGAAGTCGTGCAGGAACTGACTGAACTAACTCACCATAATAACTTTGTTCTTCAACTCCTTGGTGAGGAGGTGGCTCTTGATGTTCATCATGATGTCCCTGAAGTCGGCGGCCGTGATGAACCCACTGCCATCCTTGTCGCACTTCTTGAACGCCTCCACGCCGTACTCCTCGTGGAAGTCGTGCAGGAACTGACTGAACTCAGGGTATGTCACTAGCCGTTTCTTGTCCTGTAATCCGAAACAATTTTTATCCTACTTAGTCGAGTTGAGTGACGTTTTACCGAATAAATTCTACGTTCTGACATAATATTATAAATGCGAAAGTTTGTGAGGATGGATGTTTGTTACTCCTTCACGCCACAACGAATGAACCGATTTGGCTGGGAATGGAAATAGCTCATACCCGGGATTAACTTATAGGCTACGGGCTACATTTTATCCCGGAAAATTAAAGTTTCCGCGGGAATTAAAAACTTTCCCTTCTAACCCTTCTCTGAGAGGAGACCTGCGCTCAGTAGTGAGCCGTTGATTGGTTGTTGATGTTGATGATAAATCGCGCCATCTATACAGATAAATAAAATCGATGTGTTTGTTTGTTATGTCAAAATAACAGCTTTTTACTAAATATGAAAGTATATTCGTATTATAACAAAACATCAATTTTTAAAATTTTTGTCAGTGTTTAGGCTAATTTCGGGGACCTATTTTGACGGGACTTTCACTGACAGATAGCTGATGTTATAAGGAGTAACATAGGCTACTTTTTTAACGGCATTCAAAAAAGGAGTTGTTTTTCTACCTATTATATCGATATCTCCATGATTTCTTAACCGATTTGCATGAATCTCTTTTTGATCAATACAGAAACTTTGCGATGGTCCCATAAAAACTTCGGGTTCGAACTCCTCAATTCTGATGCTGCAGGGACCAGAGTTACTGCCCACTTAAACTGTGGTGAATTATTAACTGTCGATTAATGAATAGTTGTTGTAGGTACCAAGCAAAAACTACATAATTAAAAACCAGGACCCAACTCCTCAACCCTGATGCTGCAATGGTTCAGCTCACGCGGACGAAGTCGCAGGCATCAGCTAGTAATAAATATAACGTTTTACCTTTCCAAAATACAGGCGTACGAATGTGCTCTCCATATTGAAAGGCAACTTCTTGTGCAGCACCGTCTTACGCATGACCTCGGCGAACTCCTCTGCGAAATTACACATACTACATATTATTTTCTTTAGCCCATTCATTGTCATGCATCTTAACCACTGATCTGTATATCTAATTTATGATTAACACTGTCCCTATACAAATGACAGCATAACTATGGATGTTTGATTTGATGAATTTGAAGCGTCACATTCAACATAGGGCATAGCTCTCCACTCAAATGCTTAAGACGCACACAGCTCTGAAAATCTTATAACAAAAAAAAAATGGCAGTCATACGGACTGCCGATAGAAGTGAAACTAGATTTGCAAATAATTAAAAACAAATAAGAAAAGCGCACTGTCACGATTTCGTGAGTGAGATTCGAACCTGCGAAGTCATACATTAAACGTTAAGGAAGGCGGCTGCTTGCCCGCTGAGCTGTACAAGGTTGCTTGGGAACTTTTGAATGTTGAACGCTTACTGAAATCTCCAGGTGACGATTGTGAAGGCGACGATGACGCGAAATCCATGTTTTTTGCTCACCCAAAAAAGTGCTCAACGCGCCTAAAGAAGTTTTCACTACAAAAAAGTTGAGTGTAGTGGAACACTCGGTTGGAACGAAGTTCCTTCTAGTTCAAATAATAAATTAATAATAAAAATAACCAGAAGTCCGGATTCGAACCCCCGAACCGAGTTTTACTCCTTCGTTAAACTGTTACGCCACAAAACGTGTTCAATAAACGAAGGCAACAAGTGTCGTGACGGAAAAATCTCACGTGACAAGGGCCTTGACGGGAAATTCTTACACATTTTTCCATCTAGCCCCCATCCGCCAAAGCGCCCGAAAAGGAACTTCGTTCCAATAGTTTTTCAAAGCTGTAACCCGACTACGAATAATTAGGTATAACATCCGTTATATTGATTTTGTTAGTGTATTTAGCCTGACTCTCGGAATATAATAACGAATTTTGATTGACACCTCCTTCATCAAAATCGGCTCAGGAGTCTATGCTCCACGCTGGAACATTCATAAATAGAACAGAATAGAATAGAATAGAATAAAATAGAATAGAAATATATTTTTTTTTTCAAATAAACTTTTTACAAGTGCTTTTGAATCGTCTGACTCTACCACTGGTTCGGAATGCCCTTCCTGCCGCGAAGAACCAGGAAGAAACTCGCCGGTTGCTCTTTTCAAAACAAGTTTACAAAACAATAAATACTATGCCATGTGTGCAGTGTTTCCAAAATGAGGTAAGTTCCAAAAATGCATACCTACTAACAATGCAACATATCTTAAGATGGGCAGACATAAAGCAGCCCCATTCCCGTGGGTGGAACCAGTTCACGAGCATGACGCATGACCCAGCCGTATAGTCAAAAGTCACATACATACATAGATTGCTAAAATCATAGATCTTCCTTTTGGTTAGGCAGTAGTCGGGTAAAGATCGATTTAATTTCTTGCAACACGATACCTTCTTAAGGTGGAAGACACAGTTCTGCCCGCGAAATTCAAATTTAATTTGGTGTTTCGCAATTTGTAAACTAATACGACAAAGTAGGCTTATGGCATTCTAATTGCGACAATGGCAGTATCATCTTCACAGGTTTATATAAAAATCTTTACTTGAAAGTGTCCAGTTTAAGAAATTAATCAAAATATCGACTAATTTGTGAGTAACTCACGTCCAACTCAGTATTTTGATTAATTTCTTAAACTGGTCACTTTCAAGTAAAGATTTTTATGTAAACCTGTGAAGATGATAATTCTACTGGCGCAATTAGAATGCCATTAGCCTAGTTGGTCGTTTTAGTTTACAAATTGAAAAACCAAATTAAATTTGAATTTCGCGGGCAGACTCGTCTATTCATCCTTAAACATTTTTATTTTCCTTTGTTCATGTAGTAAACATTTTCAGGCACACCTAATAATGTCGAAACCTATACACGATTCGTGCTTGCGAACACGGTTGAAGGCCGAAAGTTCGAAGGACAGACGGTTTATGATGTTGTATGAAGAAATAGGAAACCTTCTAGAGTATTATATTTATATTTATTCCTAAATACTCTTAAACTGTAACAATCTATCTGAAATCTCAGATCTGTTGATACGTCAACCGGCAATGTTGTTATTTGGCAAAAAAGTAAAATTAGATATTTTCTACTCTGTATAATCAGTCTTCGTATCGGAAAACCAGACTATTCAGGAATTATAAATTCCCAACTTGCCCCCGCCAGGAATCGAACCTGAGACCTCCCAGTTATAAGAACTAGATTAATGAATGAATGGATTAATAATTAATGATTATATATTATGTTTAGAGAAGCTCACCAAACGCGACGAGCCCGTTGCCGTTGGTGTCGAATAGCTGGAAGGCGGTCTTGTAGAGCGCGTCCGGCACGCACAGCAGCCCCTCGAAGGCCTGGAACTCCGAGAACGAGATGTACCCGTCCTTGTCCATGTCCACGATGCCCGCGATGAGCTGCACCGACTCCTTGTTGTAGTCATCTGGGGACAAGAGACAACTTCGAAAACCCGACTACAAAATATTATAGTATACAAGCTGGGTTTTCGGGAAAAACATGACTGAGGAATATCGTATACTGTTGTTGTTTATCTTCTTCTTTATCAACCGATAGACGTCCACTGCTGGACAAAGGTCTCCTGCATGGACCTCCATAGGGTTCGGTCTTGCGCCGCCTGAATCCAGCGGCTCACTGCGACTCGTTTAATATCGTCCGTCCACCTAGTGGGAGGTCTGCCACCACTGCGCTTACCGGTGCAGGATCGCCACTCCAGCACCTTGAGACCCCAACGACCATCATCTCTTAGAACTACGTGCCCCGACCATTCCCACTTCAGTTTCGCGACTCGTTGAGCTATGTCGGTGACTTTGGTTCTCCTACGGACTCCTCATTTCTGATTTGATCTAAGTCCTAAGTTATTATACTACGCCAGAAAATTTGTTTCACCGCCGCTTTATCTAGCAAAACTGCCATGGGATTGTCTACAAATGATTGCTGCAATTTCCTCTGACTGAGCTGGTAGTGGTCCTCTCTCGGTATGGGTTAAAAATTTAAAATTATTATTGAAATTATTATTAAAATTATTATTGATTTAATAAGTATTGAAGCAGCAAGAGCACCATAAAATCAGCCAATCAGAGTTGCGATTGTCTAAAAGTAGCAGATGTTTAAAGTAAAATAAACCATAACATCATTGAATTAGAGCTCAATTTCGTGTATGCATTCTTATACGTTTAGGCACAGAATATATAATAGTACTACGTAGTTTAGGTATGTTAGGTACGCTCCATAACGCTCCATGTTGAAATCGGTTGTACTGAATTTGTGACTAAATGAATACAGTCAAGGAATGTTTTACTTTGACGCTAATGCCATCAAATTAATACGATTTTGATCGGCAACTTTTAGACAATCGGGGGGGCAGGGCAGACAGTTGAAGGGTATACCAGCGCTTAAAGCATTATTATTTCAATTTTGTTTTGAGATATCATAACGTGTAATGTAATGTAACCTTACAGTTTAATTTAAGGTTGACATTGACATGACATCTCATCAAAATTGAAATGATACTGCTATAAGAGATTGGTAGTATAGGCACTGGTTTACAAACTTTAGCGGTAATAACTCGATTTTAAACATTGACTCTTTTGGTCGATTAGAATCATTCTGTCATCTACTGACTTCAAATATTATTTTTATCTTACCTTCAACAAACAATCCGAGAAACTTTCGCACGAAGTCATCAGTAGTGATGTGTTTTTCTCCATTTCTCTCTACTGTCGCATATTTGAGGAAAATCTCATAGAGACGGTCGGTGTCGGCCCGTTTTAAATAACCAGCCCCCTGCAACGAACGTGTTACAATTAGTGGGGTTTTAGTACAGCAATAAATAGATTGTACAGCTATGATATCCTATAGCTTGTGGAATGCCAGAAATTCGGAAGATATCGTGAATCATTGATAACTGAGAATCACACTTAGGTACGCTATGACTACGACTGCACTGATCAACTTACGCGCTTCGGACTCTAATAAGTAGTAGAATACACATAAATTCTTCTTTGTACCCATCAACGGCTCACTACTGAGCGCAGGTCTCCTCTCAGAGAAGGGTTATAGGCCATAGTCCGCCACGCTGGCCCAATGCGAATTGACGGACTTCACACACCTTCAAGACCATTATGAAAAACTCTCAGGTGTGCAGGTTTCCTCACGATGTTTTCCTTCACCGTTGAAGCAAGTGACTGATATTTAATTGCTTAAACGCACTTGACTCCGAAAAGTCAGAGGTACGTGCCCGGGATCGAACCTGCGACCCCCCGAATAGGAGACCACAGTCCTAACCACTAGGCTATCACTGCCTAGATGCCTAGCATAGATTAAACAAGTGTACCTAAATTAAAAAGTGTATTTTTAAAAAACAAGCATTTAGTAGCTGGCTACATCATCAGACCCTGGGTATCATTTAGGGTCAGAGTACTTGTCAAGATGAATCAAACGAGCCCAAACTTGATGGGGTTACGTCGTTTTATTACAGAGTTGCTACAACCACCTTCCGGCTTCATCATCAGACCCTGAATATCATCTAGGACCAGAGTTGTTGTCAAGACGAATCAAACCAGCCCGAATTCGATGGGGTTATGTCGTTTTATTACAGAGTTCCGATAGCCATCTTCCAGCTCTATCATCAGATCAGCTCACTGTCACAATAATATTGCACTTTCATCTGATTTACATACACATAAAATTTCAGCTTAATAGGATACCGGGAAGTAATTCTAATTCATCTTACAAGATTTGACCTAAACATACATACATATACATTGCTAGAAAAATAAAAGCTTGTAAAAATCACTCTCAGAGTCAGCTAACGCTTCATTTCATTTCGCTTCAAGGTATATATTAATAAATAATGAATGAAGTCTGCTCTATGGCTATTCCATTTAACATGCCACTTGTGCTGATAAAGAACAAACTAAAACCAAAAACCAAAAAAAGGAGTCGCTGATCGTTACTTAAAGTTAACTACGGGATTAGTGATATAATATGTAGATTAGTTATATTTAAGTATTTATGTAATTTAAGTTCACTCCCAGAGCCAGTTTGAGGTAATCTATATAAACCTTCTCTGAGAGGAGACCTGCGGTCGTTGATGGGTTGATCATGATGATGATGATAATGATGATTTTATATGAACCGGCAAACTTTGTTAAGTTCCCTCAAATATGGTCGAGCGAAGCAATGGCTGGATCATGCGTCATGCTCGTGAACGGGTTCCGCCGGCGGGAATGGGGCTACTTTCTGTCTGCCCGTCTTTGACATGAATTGAATTGTAGTACGTTTTGTGGAAATGTCATATTCTATTCTAACAAAGATGCACGGGTTAAATCAGCTTGCCATCCAGCTGCCCACAAGATAGTATAAAAACTTATTACAATGTAATAGCTACTTATTAATATTATATTGTAAAATGATTATTTTGAAAAGAGCAACTGCTGAGTTTCTTGCTGGCTCTTCTCAGCAGAATCCGCTTTCCGAACCGGTGGTAGAATCTTGACGTGTCATAAGAGCCACAGGTTGGCCTACATGAAATAAATAATTTTGAGTTTGAGTTTGAGAGTTTGATTTAAATTGAGGCAAATTAACGGAAGTCAATGTCAAATGAAGGGTACAGGAAAAGAAGGGGCTCATCGACATTTTTTTTACAAAATCAAACAAAGAATCTAAGATAAATTTCGAACGGGCCTTCCACATACATGACATAAATCCAAATCCTTCAAATCTTTTTAAGGTTAAACAGATTAAGAGGAGTGTCTAGTGACGAAACGCGACGCGAGTAGGTATTTTCCAAAATGCTATCTGTTTCACAACGCTTCGCTGCCCGACCCGCATCGTGCGATAGAGAGAGTTGCAAGTCCAGAGTTATTTGCCTAAATTTTATTCTTGAAATATTGTTTCGGGTCATAACGTTTTTACCCCCCTAAACGTTTACAAAATTAGACAATTTTGGTCTCATTAGATTCAGTACACCTTAATCTAGGCTCGTACGTTTCATTTTTTTAGTATTTCAGTTTAGTTAAATTTAAAAAAATAAAATTAGTCGAGGTAGTTTTTTAGTCAAAAATATGGATATTTAGTCACTAATAACTTTTAACATAAGCAATATTTCTTTAAAATTAAAACGTACGGGCATAGTTTTTCATTGTATCTGCAACATTTCAAAAAATTATGAACATTGGACAACATTTACGGGTAGCAAAACGTTATCGCTTTTTGAAGCTTTTTGTATGAAAATTTTCAACTAGACAATCCTCTTAATAGAGCAAGATCCCAGTGCCGCCAGACCTAAGTTATTTTCTCAGCAATTATTTGTGTACGATAGAGTACTGTTCGAATGTCCTTTCAGTATATGCGTACCAGCTAGATTGTGCCGACGGCCAATTTCCAGATACCAGGTGCTAAAGGTAGGTAAAAACTAGAATAACTTATCTTAAATTCTCAGGGCTGATTTTCATATAATATGTTTAAAGAATATTGTAAAAATTAATAAATTAATACTGCCAGACGCTTACCGCCGCGCCGGCGGTTACTTTAGCCAGACGCTTTGAAGCTCCCAAATTTAAGTTAACTTATATTCTCAGTTCTGATTTTTATACATGATACTCAGGGAACTATTGCGATATTATCTGTAAGCTGCCAGACCTATTGGAAGGGTCAAACATCCCCCCAGACACACATTATGCGTCCCCATATGTATGAGCGCTAGAACATGATTCACTTGTTTAAGTGTGTGAGAGATAATATCATCATACTATAATATTATAAATGCGAAAGTGTGTTTGTTGGTTTGTCCTTCAATCACTCTGCAACAGAGCTATGGATCGACGTGATTTTTTGCCTGGGTATAGCTTAGGATCTAGAGAGAGAGAACTATTGCAATATCTTCTGCAAGCTATACCCAGGCAAAAAATCACGTCGATCCGTAGCACTGTTGCAGAGTGATTGAAGGACAAACCAACAAACACACTTTCGCATTTATAATATTATAGTATGATATTATCTCTCACACACTTAAACAAGTGAATCATGTTCTAGCGCTCATATATATGGGGACGCATAATGTGTGTCGGGGGGGATGTTTGACCCTTCCAATAGGTCTGGCAGCTTACAGATAATATCGCAATAGTTCCCTGAGTATCATGTATAAAAATCAGAACTGAGAATATAAGTTAACTTAAATTATATATTTTTTTGGGAGCTTCAAAGCGTCTGGCTAAAGTAACCGCCGGCGGTAAGCGTCTGGCAGTATTAATTTATTAATTTTTACAATATTCTTTAAAACATATATGAAAATCAGCCCTGAGAATTTAAGATAAGTTATTCTAGTTTTTACCTACCTTTAGCACCTGGTATCTGGAAATTGGCCGTCGGCACAATCTAGCTGGTACGCATATACTGAAAGGACATTTGAACAGTACTCTATCGTACACAAATAATTGCTGAGAAAATAACTTAGGTCTGGCGGCACTGGGATCTTGGACCATAAGGCCCGATTTCACCAACGTAAAGTATATTATTATCCGAGCGTAAATTTGATATTTTGACAGTATTTTCAATACAAGAACTGTCAGAACGCCTAATTTATTCCTAGGATTTAATCTATACTCGATACCAAGGACCCAGAATTCGTCATTCGTCAAAGGATTTACCAAAAAAAGCAACATGACATTGTTTTATCCAATTTAACTGCTTACGTACATTAGTTTAAACCTCAAAACTGCTCTAAAACTAGCAATGGCAGACTAAAACTAGAACAGTGCTCATTTGAAACCAATTTATCTCGGCGATACGATTTCAGCGGGCTTATTATGGAAATCTCTGTGAACCGATTACTGAATAGGTAATTCAAATTACTTCGGTGCCATTTGAATGGAACCAAAATATCTGTTTACAGTTTGTTTCAATGATTGCATTGTAAAAATACTAGCGACCCGCCCCGGCTTCGCACGGGTAGTAGAGCATATTAGTCCTATGCTTTTCAAACTAAGTACCTGGAATGTTCTATAAGTTATATCTTGAACAGCATATTGAGCAGGACGCAGGTATAAAAGAAGCGCGGGCGGCGCGTCCGCGTCGGGTTGAAACCCTCGTATTTATTTTGGCGTGCGTTCATTTTTGACCGAGCGAAGCGAGGTCTCTGAGTTAACTAGAGCGATTTGCACTTGTCCGTCCGTCCGTCCGTCCGTCCGTCCGTCTGTCAGAGCCTTATAACTTTTGAATTACTGAACGTAATTACTTCAAATTTAGATATAATATGTAAACCGA
Organism: Oeneis ivallda; assembly: GCA_029955525.1. NCBI lineage: Eukaryota > Metazoa > Arthropoda > Insecta > Lepidoptera > Nymphalidae > Oeneis > Oeneis ivallda. The sequence goes on from JARPMR010000012.1 coordinate 22,689,937, forward strand.
TGGCCTCCAGCCGAAAATGGCTTAAAAAGTTATAAAAATCTTTATTTCAGGGGGGCTCTCATAGAAGCGAATGCGAAGTAAAAAAAAAATATCGCGTTACATAAAATTGTTACGTATCATTTTAAACATAATTTTGAACTGAGTACAAAAATATTTTTTTTTTAATTTTTCCCTTAAAATTGACGAAACGGGGGGCCTTCAAAGTGGCGATTTTATACGCTCGCTTGAAGACGCTCTCTAGGAAAATCCGCTATGGATTTTCAAACTGATTTTATTTTTTTAGGTCACTTATATCCTGTACTTGAACAACAAATACTAAAATTATATGAATATTATAAAGAAACGAGATTATTTAATTTTTAATGGGCATCAGTAATTCATATAGCATCAACATAGCTTCACAATAATGCTAATAGATGGCGCAGTCAGTAACTATTCCCATGGAACTACGAGTTACGACTACGACCTATCCCAAAAACAGTTTTGCGTCGACCATTATTATTTAGTTACTTATTATAATACAATAATTGTATTGTAATTTTTTTTGTACCATATTATTCAATTAAAATTATTTTTTAGTTAAATTTTAGTTAAATATTGTATATTTTCTATTCGCGTCGATAGATGACGATTTGTACAGATGCCCGTAACCCGGTTTCACTCGTTAGTACCTACATAATAATTCAATGTTTTCACTAACGTTCCCTAACCTTTACGGGCTACCTATAAGTTAGGTGATTGATGTTTTCTGTCAACTTATTTATCACGATCCTGTACGGGACACCTAAAAGGATATTGGGACGGATGTTAGGACTTAGGATTGTATTTAGGAGCTACCTACGTTAAGAGACTCCTACTTAGGGGATGATTTAGGTATGTTTGGTGAAAACGGGCATAATAATAATGTCAGTTTTGGTTATCATGTATCGATTGAATGAATAATCATGGGATACCGTTACCGCGAGGTCTCAGTTCGGGGCGAACCACTAGTTATTTTGCGATAACTCCTAAGATATGCATTCAAATTATATGGCATAAAGGATTATCATAATGTGCATGAAATGCTTATGGTAACTAAGGTTGATGAGGATTAATACTGTATCTGTCTAAACAGATTTCCAATTACCGCATGGTACGTGACCATCTTTATAGAAGTTAAAAGTCCTTAGTTATCCTTAGTTAATCCTAGTGTACGAAATTTAGTGAAACTCAGTTGAACATGGTAAGTGTTTGTAACCGCAAAACTAGTAGATACTAGAAAGGTACTACATATACATCGGTGGCTGGACTATACCCTGTCCATTCGTGCGTTTTCTTTTTGACAGCTCAGTCTCACTCACTCTCACATAGTGTGAGGGTAAAGTTACCGTTTACAATATCGGTGACGGAGGGGACGAGTTTTGAGCCGAGTGATGAATGATTCACGTGACAAGACTTATTCTGGTACTAGCTGATGCCCGCGACTTTGTCCGCGTGGATTTAGTTTTTAAAGTCCCTCGGGAACTCCTTGATTTTCCGGGATAAAAAGTAGCCTAGATGTTGACCCGAGTAATAAGCTACCACGGTATAAAATTTTGTAGAAATCTGTGCGGTAGTTTTTACGTGAAAGGACAAACAAACAGACAAAAATTAAATAAAAATCTGTTTTGGGCTCAGTATCGATAGTAAAGCATCCCCCAATTAAAATTTTCAAAATATATTAAATGTACAGAAATCTTCCAGTTACAGTTTTATTATATGTATAGTTCTGGTATATACGAGTTAGGTCTCCATAGAGCCCGTAGGCGTCCCAGTGTCTGGGAGTTATCATGCGGGGAATAAGGGCGATAGATAGGTTGATGAGCGTAACACAATAATCATTGTGTATCTTTACATTATTCTACGGCTTAACTTATGGTTCGCAAAAAATGCATTTTACAGGGAAGCGGTTTGAAGGTGTAGCAAAATTTTGTTTTACTTTTTAGGGTTCCGTACCAAAATGGTAAAAGTGGAACCCTTATGGTGAGACTTTCTCTGTCCGTCCGTCCGTCTGTCACAGTCGATTATTTTAGTAACTATTAAAGCTATCGACATGGGAATAGTTGTAGTGTATTTTTAAATATAATAGTTTTGATTGATCGGGCAAAATGTCGGAAAAATTACCATCCCCCCCCCCCTATCTCCGAAGTTTACCAATCTAAAAATCAGAAATAATTATGGTCAATAGAGGTTTACGTATATTTTACAGGAAAAATAAAATCAACACGAAAATTATTTTAATTTCATTAAAAAAGGGAGAAAATCAGTAGTCTCAAATTTCAAAGTAAGAACTATACCGAGTGGGGTATCATATGAAAGGCCTTTACATACCTGTACATTCTAAAACAGATTTTTATTTTTTTTTAGTTTTTTTTATATTAACAATAAACCTCTACAAACAAAGTTAACGATAAAGAAGCAAATTAATATAATATTATCGTTTTACTTTTACTTTTGGAGTATGGAACCCTCGGTGCGCGAGTCCGACTCGCACTTGGCCGGTTTTTTTTAGGCTGGCATCACATCAGTGCGCATCAATTCTCACTGACCATACAAAACTGTCATTTTTCTTAGTAGTGTACGCATCAATTCGGCTTTGCGATGCGTACCTACACGCCTCTATGTACGTAGATGGACAATACCTTGCCAAGCTATATTACGAGTAGGTATCACCTTATTATATTCAGAGAAGTTTTCATAACTTCTAAGGTCAAGTTCAAATAAGAAAAATAAAATCAAAAGACCGAAGTACCTACCTAAAGAAAGCCAATTGACGTTTCATCATTAGCAACCCATCAACGGCCCACTACTGAGCGCAGGTCTCCTCTCAGAGAAGGGTTATAGGCCATAGTCCACCACGCTGGCCCAATGCAAATTGGCGGACTACACACATCAAGAACTTTCAGATGTGCAGGTTTCCTCACGATGTTTTCCTTTACCGTTGAAGCAAGTGATATTTAATTGCTTAAACGCACTTGACTCCGAAAAGTCAGAGGTGCGAACCCGGGCTCGAACCTGCGACCACCCGAATAGGAGACCACTGTCCTAACCACTCGGCTATCACTGCTTCAATTGACGTTTAGCCTTCTCGAATCTCGACACCATTTTTTAAGTAACCTTATATCTACTAGTGGTTCGCCCCGAACTGAGACCTCGCGGTAACGGTTTCCCATAATTATACTTATTCATTCAATAGATACATGACGATCAAAATTGACATTATTATTATGCCCGTTTTCACCAACCATACCTAAATCATCCCCTTTGTAGAAGTCTCTTTACGTAGGTAGCCCCTAAATACAATCCTAACATCCCAATGTCATTTTCACCTTTAGTTGTCCCGTAGAGGTTCGTAATAACAAAGTTGACAGAAAGTGTCAACTAACTTAACATAGGTAGCCCGTAAAGGTTAGGGAACTGTTATAGTGAAATCCTCAAGGCCTCAATCAAACTTAGGTATAGTTTTTTGGAACATTCAAATTAAATTACTTGTACACAGCGTCAACTATCGACGCGATCAGAAAACATGTAAAAACAAACTGCAACGTGAAGTTTTATTGATGTTTGCTAAATGACTAAATAATAATTTTAATTGAATAATATGTTACATATAGCTGCATTTGCTATATGAGATGAGAGCGCCATCTATTGACATCATTGTGAAGTTCTGTTGTTGCTGCTCATTAAAAGTTAAATAATTTAGTTTCCTTATTACATTTATCTAATTTTAGTATTTGTTGTTCAAGTACATGATATTACGCTAAAATTATAAAACTTTCAAGCCCCAGCTTTGAATGCTTATTCCGTTGTGAGGTCAAATATAATCTCCACTTTGAAAGCCCCCATTTCGTCAATTTTAGGAAAAAAATTAAAAAAAAAAAAACTTTTGTACTCTGTTTCAAATTATCTTTAAAATGAGGTACTGTAACCCTATGAATCGCAAAAATTTTTTTTTCTTCGCATTCGCTTCTATGAGAGCCCCCCTGAAATAAAGATTTTTATAACTTTTTAAGCCATTTTCGGCTGGAGGCTATCGGTTTACATATTATATCTAAAATTGAAGTAATTACGTTCAGTAATTCAGAAGTTATAAGGCTCTGACAGACGGACGGACGGACGGACGGACGGACGGACAAGTGCAAATTCACTCAAGTAGACTCAAAGACCTTCGCTTCGCTCGGTCGATAAGTAAATACTAAGTTACCATTAGCGACTCTGTGAGTAGGACTGACTGTATGTCTCTGAGCGACGCTATAAAAGGTGTTTCCGCATTGCAGTGGCGCTAAATTTTAAATAACCAATTTTTTCAATGCGGTCACTTGCATAAGACTTAGTTTAAACGAATTTAACTTTAATTATCCTCGAATATAATAACGCTAATTTTCGCACGTGATATCGGTAAGTCAATAAGGGCTCGTTTCTGGACACGCGGCGCGTAGTGCGTCACGTCGCGTACCTACTACGCCAAAACGCTTCTGCATTAACGCTCTCATAGTATACTTGGCCATTATGTTTGAGTTTACCGCGCGACGCAACGCACCAGGCGCCGCGTGTCCAAAACGAGCCCTGTGTTGCTGTTGCGTCGCGAGTCGCGACGCGTATAATGCATAATGATATTAAAATTTATTAAGTGCAAATCCTGCATAAAGGTAGGCAACCACGATAAGATTTTGTCATTATCTCCCGAGATTACTTTAGAGACTATCCAAGCAACAATAGATGCAGAGACAGAGAGAACTCCTCCGAGAACCAGAAGAGGTATTTGAACTCCATTAACCATAAACTTCGAAATTACTTTCGAAGTTTATTGGAACGTAGTTCCTTATCGCGCGGTACGGAACTCGGAAGGGGGCTAGACGGATCGACACTTTGTTTGAAGGCATTGTGTTTAGTATTTTCGCGGTACAATATTGGGTCTCCGTAGCCTTGTGGCTACTGCAGTCGCCTAACAGTTAAAAGTTGATGGTTCGAATCCCAGCTCGACAGACTGAATTTTCTATTTTCAATTTTATCTATATATATAAAAGAAAGTGGTGTTAGTTACACTATTTATAACTCAAGAACGGATGAACCGATTTGGCTGAAAATTGGTGGAGAGGTTTCTTAGAACCAGGAGACGGACATAGGATACTTTTTATCCCGTTCGACCGCGTTTCCGTCATGTCACTATAAAACGTGGTATAAGAAAAACGCATCTGACATGGAATAACAAAACGCAAATGACAGTGGAATAACAAAACGTAAATGACAGTTAAACGTAATTTTGTCTTTGGTTAAGTATGGTAAAAATTTGACAATTATAAAAAGTGTTATAATAAAGCATTACTGATATTATAAATGCGAAAGTGTGTTTGTTTGTTGGTTTGTCCTTCAATCACGTCGCAACAGAACAGCGGATTGATGCGATTTTTTGCATGGGTATAGTAATGGATGTAGTAGTGGTTCCTCAGACCGGGAGAGCTACTTTTTATCTCGGATAATGAAGGAGTTCCCGCGGGATTTTTAAAAACTAAATCCATGCGGACGAAGTCGCGGGCATCAGCTAGTTTTAAATAATTTCTACATGTGGAATTTTTCCCTAATTTTTTATAACTTATGAGTTATATTCCACGAGCATGGTTCGCGTGGCTGGCTGATTCAGCATTTCTGGCACACTACAACTTCGCGAACCATCAGAGATAGTGCTCCGCGCATTTGCCTATTATTTATTTACAGTCAGTCTAAGATAAACTTCCGTACAGAACAGTGCCGCTTAAGATTTTCTTGTAAACGCACAAGCGCCTAGTAAAAAGCCTAACGCTACCCAACAGTTTTCCTTTAACCTTGTGATCACTTCATAAGTTCTTGTAAAGCGGTTTTAATGTTGGCTTAGTAACAATAAAATTGGAAGTGCTTTAAGCATCATAATTACGTGAAACCCAGAGAGGAATTGACAACAGCAGATACACCCATATATGGTCTACAGTACCCGGCGATATATCTTGCACATCGGCCTTTGGAATAAAACGCTATTTCTATTCTATTGCAAGGAAAGCTAGCCAGAAATTCACGTAGTAATTACTGAAATCTCTTCACAATCGGCGAGCACATCACGTAACATATATAAAAAAAATGCAGTCGAACTGTGAATAGAATAGCGTTTTAATCCAAAGGCCGATGTGCAATATAATATATCGCCGGGTACTGTACATCCGCACTTGACCAGCGTGGTGTACCTGGCCTAAACCATTTTCATTTCCCCTTGTCATCTTCATTGAAGCCTTCAAGACGTAACATGCGATAAAACAAGTGGAAACAATCGCTCGTTACAATCAAGGCTATCATAACAAGTCCTGTGAGTGTTTTCGATCAGTTGCCAATGTTTACATAGAAAAGAATCTCTTCCCGACCGATCCGGCCACGGCGGCCAATCTCCAGAGTATAGTCAACTGCACGGGAGATATTATAGTGCACAGGTGTGCGCAAACACAGTTGCAATCTCCTATAGTCCGATGAAATAGAAATCCGAGACGAGCGGAGAGAGATCATCGTTATTATTAAGGACTAGCTGATGCCCGCGACTTCGTCCGCGTGGATTTAGTTTCTAAAATCCCTCGTGAACTTTGATTTTCCGGGATAAAAAGTAGCCTATGTCCTCAACTATAGTACCCATGCAAAAAATCACGTCGATCCGTGGCTCTGTTGTGGCGTGATTGAAGGACAAACCAACAAACAAACACACTTTCGCATTTATAATATTAGTATGATTAGAATATTAAATTGCATAGGAAAACACTGTAGCATTAAGTCCATACGATGTATTACATCCATACCTACTATATAGTATGTAGGTATAATGATCGCTTGGCAAAATCTGACGCCTTTGGAGTAGTTTGACTTTGACAAAATAGTCCATCCAATAGGCTATCCACGATGGCTATATACGATAAAGTACGCTTGCCAGCTTAAGATGACCCGTTCATTCAAAGTATCTTGTAGATTCCGGGGTTCAAGTTATTTGGACCTTATGCTGAAGATCGTGATGTCTATAATTTCTGAACTACGAAATTGACGACCTTGAAATAATTACAGGACAATCTCTAAAGAACCTGCTTTCTAACAAAAAAAGAATGGATTAAATCGGAATACGCCTTAATGAATTACAGCGAAATACACATTTTGACTTTCATCCCCTCTCCCAAGGGAACCGTGCTGAATTTCGGGATAAAAAGTATCCTATGTTATACCTCGTAGTATTAACTTAAATCGTGCCAAGTTTCATTTAAACCCGTCCAGTAGTTTCGGCGTGATGCGCGGCCAAGATACAGACAGACAGACAGACAGACAGACAGACAGACAGACAAAAAATTAAAAAAAAATTGTTTTGGCTTCAGTATCGATTATAGAGTGCCCTCAAACAAAAATTTTCAAAATATCTTCAATGTACAGAATTGGACCTGTTACAGTTTTATTATATTATAGAAGTTTAGTAGACTTAAAAAAGTTCACTCTCAGAGATATCTTAGCACTATTTTAGAACATACAAATCAGTTCATATAGAGAATGACAGCCGTACGTACTCAGAGTCGCTGATACGTAGGAGTCGCTAATACTTATATAGCCCAGTCGACAGGTACGAAAAAGTGGGGGTTTGGTGGAAAAAGGTCGGAAGTTAATGAAACTTTACGATGTTGTTCAGGGATGGTTAATTAACATTTTCTCAAGGTTTGAACCTCCTTTTGAACCCTTTTGAACCTGAGCTGAAGGAGGAAAAAAGTTATTGAGGAAAAATCGGAGGAAGGTCGAAAATTTTGCAGTTTCTCTTTTAGCACAGGCTCCTCGAGGTGTAAAACTTGAGAAAATGTTAATTAACCATCCCTAAGCAATATCCCAAAGTTTCATTAACTTTGACCTTTTTCCATCTGAAACTACCTGTCGACTGGACTATTAGGGATTTCCCTCAGATTATTTTTAGTAATAGTTTTAAATAAGTTCATTCACGTCATCAAGAGATTTAATGACAATAAAATTTATTAGTAAGTTATTACAGGAAGCCAGTAACACTAGATTCGAAAATTACTCAAATTAATTACGATTCATTAGAATCGAAAACTCTTTATGGTAATTAGTAGTTAACAATAAATTATTATACGATTAAATTAAGCTTGGTATGTGTTAATTTAATTTTCTTAAAATAATGTCTTAAGAAATTAAATATTTAACAGTGAAGGAAAACATCGTGAGGAAACCTGCACACCTGAGAGTTCTCCATAATGTTCTCAAAGGTGTGTGAAGTCTGCCAATTCGCATTGGGCCTGCGTGGTGGGCTATGGCCTGTAACAGTTCTCTGAGAGGAGACCTGCACACAGTAGTGAGACATTGATGAGTTGCTGATGATGATGATGTGTAAGTATATCGGTTTGTCTTCACTCAGCAACTGATCAACAGATCTATAACCCTTCTCTGAGAGGAGACCTCGCTCAGTTGTGAGCCCATGATGGGTTGATGATGAATGAATGAAAAAGTGTTCATTTAAATAGCCGAAATATGCTTAAAAAAATTTTTTTCAATTCAAAAATGTACAAGTAATTGTAATGAATGTCTGAGTATGGTAGTTAATGATATTATTATTTAATGAATTATTAAATATAATTAAATTACTGTCTCTGAGTGGGTTATTTAGAGGGTTAACTATATCAACTGCAATAAAAATGCATTCAAATTGCAATTAACATACACTCACACTGCAGCCTACTTGCAGTTGATGTGTATGGACTCAGCCCTGTCTAGATTGTTAGCATATGCATTGGATGTGTGAGTTGTGACATAATAATCGACAATGCAATAGCCCAACGGTTAAAGGTGCGGACTGAAAACTGAAAAGGTTGCAGGTTCGTTTCCCACCTGTTGCACTACCCTACTTGTCCTATCCACTCCTAACACAAGCTTTCCGCTTATTTGGAGGGGAGAGGAGGATATTAGTCAAGTTCAACTTGACTGATATCCTTTAAAAAAAATGCTATTATACACCTTGACACTAAATATCCATTAGTTAATGGGGGCATTTGGTAGCAATCAACTTTATACAATCAAGTTAAGCATTCATTCTGTAGTATAACAATGAATACTTTAGAGTTATTATGTAGGTACTAATATTCTTTATCTTATAGTAGGTAAGTGTATAGAATAACATCCTTCATATTATTCATATACCTATAATGCTAAAATAACACATTGATAATATTATAGACATAATATTTTTTTGTTAAGCTTTAATTTGTTATTGTTGTGAGTAAAAAGGAAGAAGCAAACACACACACACACCTTTTGAGAACATTATGAAGAACTCTCAGGTGTGCAGGTTTACTCACAATGTTTTCCTTCACCGTTGAAGCTATATATAATATTTAATTTCTTGAATGTACTTAACTTAGAAAAGCCAGAGTTGCGTGCCCGGGAACAAACCTGTGACCCCCCTGATTAGGAGACTGTAGTACTAACCACTACGCTATCACTGCTTAAATTTAACTAATACAACTGCTCAAAGAATTTATGACGAAAGCATTATAGCATAAATGACTACTTTTTCGCTTCAATTTACAATGAATTCACCAATATATGTCAAATGGCCAATCACATTCGATATTTTGAGTGTTTAAAAAGGATGACATGAAATGAAAATACTTTATTGCACACCACATTAAAATAAAACCAAAAAAAAAGCCCTGGGGCAGTGGGGCCCGGAGGCTCGAGCGCTTTTTGTAGAACTATCTAAAAAGGTGATCAAGTCTACCAGGGATCCAAGAGCTGGCAGCTACCTTGGCCAAAGGATTAGCTTGGCCATCCAAAGAGGTAATGCTGCCAGCATCTTGGGTACCATGCCACACTGCAGTGATTTCGATGGGGTTTTAGATTTTATTTAATTTTTATTTTAGTATTGGATAGAAGCAGACGTTACTTTGCGGAAGTTCATGATTAGCAAGAAAAGGTTAGAATTATTTTGCTATAATCCGCCAACAGAAAAAATCTGTATGGTCAAACATGCAATTAAAAGCTAAGCACCACTCACCTACCCAGCCAAGCAAAAAAGCCAAGTTCCCAAGCAAGCAATGCCACCACCACTCACATGCACCACCACACAAGATTTTTACACTACTCTCGACGCACGTTTCGCCCCGACACCGGAGCATCCTCAGGAGATGTCGACTTTACAATGCTGTATTGTCTGTTACTAGACAATACAGCATTGTAAAGTCGACATCTCCTGAGGATGCTCCGGTGTCGGGGCGAAACGTGCGTCGAGAGTAGTGTAAAAATCTTGTGTGGTGGTGCATGTGAGTGGTGGTGGCATTGCTTGCTTGGGAACTTGGCTTTTTTGCTTGGCTGGGTAGGTGAGTGGTGCTTAGCTTTTAATTGCATGTTTGACCATACAGATTTTTTCTGTTGGCGGATTATAGCAAAATAATTCTAACCTTTTCTTGCTTTTATTTTAGTTTTAATTTTAGAATAAATTTAGTTTTAATGTAGTATTAGGTATATATTATGTAATTTTGTTCAGGAATAGCAAGTGTAAATTGTAATTTATATTTAAAATCGAAAGTAAAAAAAAGAAACTTATAACAAACATAAGGGTAAAACTGGTGGCCTTATCGCTTAGAAGCGATCTCTGCAAGGCAACCATGTTGCAGAGGATATGATGCTCTGAGATATACTTAATTAAAAATTTAAATGGAAAATGTTTGTGGTGGTATGATTGCTACGACACACAATGATCTTGTGTAGCAAAATAATGTCAGATAATACATGCAGAGGCAGAGAGGTCAAATAAATGAATAGCGATTTGATTTGATGTACCTAACTGAACAATTTAACTAATTAATATTCATTAGCACTTAACTGTTTAATATGATTTATATAACATATTAACAATAATCATAGAGAAACAAAATTCAAACCCAAAATAGATCATTTTAGTTTGTAAGTATTAAAAACCATTTCCATCCGACACTCACAACTTTATCAGGCACAAACCACAAAACCACTATTTATCATGTTAATAATATCAATAAAACAAATTAACACCAATTAAATATTATTTTTCCAAATGTGAATCAATTAGTAAAGCAAAGTTACCCGGGTCAAAGTCATAGTGTTGCAGAGACACGTAATGTACTGAATTGATGGATATTAAACTACTCGAGTCGATGTAATAGATAGGAATAATATTATCTTGTCACATGGTGATAATGTTATCAGGACTGGCTGGAGATGGGACATGTTAAAGATACATAAAACTAATGATTCTATTACAGATCTTGTCATTTATGTACCTCTATCAGGTGAGTTCACAATAATTATTTTATTTTAAATATGGAACAGATTTGTATCATGCATATTTTTGTTTTTTTTTTTTATTTAAAGGTTATTCTTGGTTAAGGTCAAAGAGGTTAGCTCCACCGATTATCTAATATCTGTCAAAACAAACGAGGATGTAGGGTGCAGTTTTGCGTGTTTTAAGATATTATGTATTTGAGAACATTTTCAAGTTTTATGAAAGTTAAGTTCCTTGTACAATATGAGACACAGGAGCAGAAGATGCCCCTGTTTGAATTATTTCAAGGGCATACTGTTCAAGGACGCTCGTGCCAACAAATTACCGCATACTGACGACCGATAGGAGATCAAATTGATAATACAGTTAAATCTGCATTAATATAAATTATATTAATACTTAGGTACACCGATTAAATAAGCAAAAACTTACCCACCTCTTGACAGCTGGCCTGAGTTAACAAGGAGTTGGACAAGAATTTAAACATTACAGTGTTTTTTCGTCACTAAACAGTTTTCCTCTAGAAGAAAATACTGTAATGTTTAATTTAGGGGCTTGTTTAAGTTCGTTTGTATTTATTACGTCACGATTTTTATAAAATAAAACAAATCTATTTTGGAATTTCACGCACTAGGCTCATGATCAACCGGCGGACGGCAGGCGTTGCGTTCCGTTCGCAATTTTTATTTTATAATTTTTGCACAATATGAGATGACACTGCCTAGAGCAAGCAAAAAAAACAAGAGTACAAACACAAGTACTGACAGGGTTGTCAACCATCCTCAAGGAACATATATTACTGAAGACCATCCTTCTGCCGGCCGGCGGCGTTTCTTGGTTTGTGCCATGGAAGTAGTGACTACCCATGTTTTCTGCGGTGACGAACAGCGAGCTTTTCAAATTCAATTTAGCGAGTTTCATATTTTTGTAGTTAATATCATTCGTCTAAGTATTTTTGCTCTACAGTTTTTGCAATTCACGAAGGCGAGTGAGCTTTACTCGTGGTTACTTCGTGTACATGCACATTGCGAAAACGATTTATTGCTATCTTACTAGGAATATAGCTATAATACGAACGCGATCTAGTAATATAGCTATCTGACTAGACTAATCTAGTTAAATGGTTATAGAAGTATACATTTTCTTTGATTTGCACAACTGGTTACTCGTTTTTGCAACTATGTTTGCCAAAATCTAAAGTCAGGTTAGGTTGGGGTTCCACATGAAAACTTAGGTTCCATTTGGTGTAATCAGATATGCCTGCATACACTTAGGTATATTGACCAAATGGAACCTAAGTGCTTGGCCTGCGGCCGGGCATATGGCTATTCATTTCAAACCCCAACCTAACCTACCTTTAGATTTTGGCCAACATAGTACTTGTTAGGCAAGATTCGGTGATCAGGTGCTTGGGAATTACGCGAGTTGTTATTTTACCTTCGGCGTATTACTTATCAGCGCGAGCGTTTCTAAACTGACGACGCCGTATGTAAACAGCGGAATCACACCCCAACCTAACCTAAGTTTAGATTTTGGCAAACATAGTAGCAAAAACGAGTACCCACTTGTGCATATCAAAGAAATGTAGGTATACTTCTTTAACCATTTTACTAAATTAGTCTAGTCAGATAGCTAGATTACTAGATCGCGTTTATATTTTAGCTATATTCCTAGTAAGATAGGTAGCTATGAATCTCTTTCGTATAGCTATATTCCGGCATATAGCTTATAGAAACCTAGGTTTATAGCTATAACACGGCTTCAACTATCTTACTGTGACCTATAATATATGAAAGAACGAACTAGTCCGTATGCTTAGTAGTAGGTACATCGTTCATTTAGTACTTCGTTCCTTGTGGTCTGTGGGCCTCTAATCTGTGATTCTGTTGCTTGGCTCCGAACTCATAAAGTAGTAAATACATAAATCATTTAACATGTCTTTGCTCCAGACTACTGTACTAATAGTACTGGAAGTCCGAACTAGTACTTTCTTTATTGACCGAGCGAAGCGAGGTCTCTGAGTTAACTAGAGCGATTTGCACTTGTCCGTCCGTCCGTCCGTCCGTCTGTCAGAGCCTTATAACTTTTGAATTACTGAACGTAATTACTTCAAATTTAGATATAATATGTAAACCGATGGCCTCCAGCCGAAAATGGCTTAAAAAGTTATAAAAATCTTTATTTCAGGGGGGCTCTCATAGAAGCGTATGCGAAGTAAAAAAAAAAATATCGCGTTACATAAAATTGTTACGTATCATTTTAAAGATAATTTTGAACTGAGTACAAAAATATTTTTTTTTAATTTTTCCCTTAAAATTGACGAAATGGGGGGCTTTCAAAGTGGCGATTTTATACGCTCGCTTGAAGACGCTCTCTAGGAAAATCCGCTATGGATTTTCAAACTGATTTTATTTTTTTAGGTCACTTATATCCTGTACTTGAACAACAAATACTAAAATTATATGAATATTATAAAGAAACGAGATTATTTAATTTTTAATGGGCATCAGTAATTCATATAGCATCAACATAGCTTCACAATAATGCTAATAGATGGCGCAGTCAGTAACTATTCCCATGGAACTACGAGTTACGACTACGACCTATCCCAAAAACAGTTTTGCGTCGACCATTATTATTTAGTTACATATTATAATACAATAATTGTATTGTAATTTTTTTTGTACCATATTATTCAATTAAAATTATTTTTTAGTTAAATTTTAGTTAAATATTGTATATTTTCTATTCGCGTCGATAGATGACGATTTGTACAGACGCCCGTAACCCGGTTTCACTCGTTAGTACCTACATAATAATTCAATGTTTTCACTAACGTTCCCTAACCTTTACGGGCTACCTATAAGTTAGGTGATTGATGTTTTCTGTCAACTTATTTATCACGATCCTGTACGGGACACCTAAAAGGATATTGGTGGATAAGGTTCGCCCCGAACTGAGACCTCGCGGTAACGGTATCCCATGATTATTCATTCAATCGATACATGATAACCAAAACTGACATTATTATTATGCCCGTTTTCACCAAACATACCTAAATCATCCCCTAAGTAGGAGTCTCTTAACGTAGGTAGCTCCTAAATACAATCCTAAGTCCTAACATCCGTCCCAATATCCTTTTAGGTGTCCCGTACAGGATCGTGATAAATAAGTTGACAGAAAACATCAATCACCTAACTTATAGGTAGCCCGTAAAGGTTAGGGAACGTTAGTGAAAACATTGAATTATTATGTAGGTACTAACGAGTGAAACCGGGTTACGGGCATCTGTACAAATCGTCATCTATCGACGCGAATAGAAAATATACAATATTTAACTAAAATTTAACTAAAAAATAATTTTAATTGAATAATATGGTACAAAAAAAATTACAATACAATTATTGTATTATAATAAGTAACTAAATAATAATGGTCGACGCAAAACTGTTTTTGGGATAGGTCGTTAGTCGTAACTCGTAGTTCCATGGGAATAGTTACTGACTGCGCCATCTATTAGCATTATTGTGAAGCTATGTTGATGCGATATGAATTACTGATGTACATTAAAAATTAAATAATCTCGTTTCTTTATAATATTCATATAATTTTAGTATTTGTTGTTCAAGTACAGGATATAAGTGACCTAAAAACATAAAATCAGTTTGAAAATCCATAGCGGATTTTCCTAGAGAGCGTCTTCAAGCGAGCGTATAAAATCGCCACTTTGAAAGCCCCCCATTTCGTCAATTTTAAGGGAAAAATTAAAAAAAAAATATTTTTGTACTCAGTTCAAAATTATCTTTAAAATGATACGTAACAATTTTATGTAACGCGATATTTTTTTTTTTACTTCGCATTCGCTTCTATGAGAGCCCCCCTGAAATAAAGATTTTTATAACTTTTTAAGCCATTTTCGGCTGGAGGCCATCGGTTTACATATTATATCTAAATTTGAAGTAATTACGTTCAGTAATTCAAAAGTTATAAGGCTCTGACAGACGGACGGACGGATGGACGGACAAGTGCAAATCGCTCTAGTTAACTCAGAGACCTCGCTTCGCTCGGTCAATTATTAGTTGTTAGAAAGTACTAAATTAGCATAAGGGGAAAAATGCTCGTTTGTTTTGGTCACAACTTACAAACTGCATTATAAATCGGTGTTTTCAGTATTTGTTGTTTAAATACACTATATAGTACACTAGTGGTTCGCCCCGAACTGAGACCTCGCGGTAACGGTTTCCCATTATTACTTATTAATTCAATAGATAAATGACGATCAAAATTGACATTATTATTATGCCCGTTTTCACCAACCATACCTAAATCATCCCCTTTGTAGCCCCTAAATACAATCCTAACATCCCAATGTCATTTTCACCTTTAGTTGTCCCGTAGAGGTTCGTAATAACAAAGTTGACAGAAAGTGTCAACTAACTTAACATAGGTAGCCCGTAAAGGTTAGGGAACTGTTATAGTGAAATCCTCAAGGCCTCAATCAAACTTAGGTATAGTTTTTTGGAACATTCAAATTAAATTACTTGTACACAGCGTCAACTATCGACACGATCAGAAAACATGTAAAAACAAACTGCAACGTGAAGTTTTATTGATGTTTGCTAAATGACTAAATAATAATTTTAATTGAATGATAATATGTTACTTAAAGCTGCATTTGCTATAAATGAGATGAGAGCGCCATCTATTGACATCATTGTGAAGTTCTGTTGTTGCTGCTCATTAAAAGTTAAATAATTTAGTTTCCTTATTACATTTATCTAATTTTAGTATTTGTTGTTCAAGTACATGATATTACGCTAAAATTATAAAACTTTCAAGGAACAGCTCTCAATGGTTATTCCGTTGTGAGGTCAAATATAATCTCCACTTTGAAAGCCCCCCATTTCGTCAATTTTAGGAAAAAAATTAAAAAAAAAATACTTTTGTACTCTGTTCCAAATTATCTTTAAAATGAGGTACTGTAACTCTATGAAATGCAAAAATTTTTTTTTTGTTTCGCATTCGCTTCTATGAGAGCCCCCCTGAAATAAAGATTTTTATAACGCATGAACCGTAAAATACAGCTGGTACAGCGCGGGCGGATCGGGTCCAAAGTGCACTGAAACTGTATTCTTACCTAATAATCGAAACAACGACTCGTATCTTGTCGCCATTATTTCTCGAGAGAATACTAGATGAGTGTGAATTGTATCAACCGGATATAATATACCTACTGACCTTCTGACACATAAACGACGGATCGTTTTAGAGTTCTATGATAACTTTTTTTATTCTTACATTCAATTTGACTTTATAGTCCGGGAGGAATCGGCGCATGCGTACCGAAAACTATTCCACCTCAATTTTTTTATGCGATCCTCTTCAAATGGCCCTCCTAATTATATAAATGCATGTTGCCAGGGCGCCACCTGGTGCCATATTGTTTAAACAGAAATTGTTTAAACAATTGCAAGGAATTGTTATTTTTCAACCGGACAATTTTTTTTTATATTCTTTATTGAAATACCAATAAAAAAGGTCCTATGACTTTTCACGATAAAGTTAATATTTTTAAAGATATGAATTTTTAAAGGTTCGAAAAATCTCAAATTTGGGTACTTTTGACCCTTGAAAAATATATTAAAAAAAAACATAATGTTTAAGTAATATTTTTTTTTAAATTCTCTATACAATAGTTTATAATATTGTTAATAGAGATTTAAAAAAATTTTATTGTTTATATCTTTTTTTTAATTGTTAATTTCGCGCGCTCACAAGTTTTACGCTTACCTTTAAGAAAATTTTTAAGAAAATTTTATCGACCTAATAACTAGGCCAGTGTCAATAACTGGGTCTTTTACTTTACTTTCCGTTTTAATAACAAAAAGTAATATAAACTAATAAAAAAGTAATTTTAATGACATGTTCCGATTTATGCTTAAATAACTTTTGAAAAATTGATTTCAGAAAAAAATTTATTAAAAACAAATTGTCGACAATTTAATTATTAATAACATTGCTCTCTTTAACAATCTTGATAAAGTTGATAGTTTTTAAGATAAATGATAAATAATGATTCAAGACACACTTAAAGGTTACCTTTAAGTATCGCTGTCTCTCAATAATTAAATTGTCTACAATTTGTTTTTAATAATTTTTTTTCTGAAATCAATTTTTCAAAAGTTATTTAAGCATAAATCGGAACATGTCATTAAAATTACTTTTTTATTAGTTTATATTACTTTTTTGTTATTAAAACGGAAAGTAAAGTAAAAGACCCAGTTATTGACACTGGCCTAGTTATTAGGTCAATAAAATTTTCTTAAAAATTTTCTTAAAGGTAAGCGTAAAACTTGTGAGCGCGCGAAATTAACAATTAAAAAAAAGATATAAACAATGAAATTTTTTAAATCTCTATTAACAATATTATTAACTATTGTATAGAGAATTTAAAAAAAAATATTACTTAAACATTATGTTTTTTTTTTAATATATTTTTCATGGGTCAAAAGTACCCAAATTTGAGATTTTTCGAACCTTTAAAAATTTATATCTTTAAAAATATTAACTTTATCGTGAAAAGTCATAGGACCTTTTTTATTGGTATTTCAATAAAGAATATAAAAAAAATTTGTCCGGTTGAAAAATAACAATTCCTTGCAATTGTTTAAACAATTTCGGTTTAAACAATATGGCACCAGGTGGCGCCCTGGCAACATGCATTTATATAATTAGGAGGGCCATTTGAAGAGGATCGCATAAAAAAATTGAGGTGGAATAGTTTTCGGTACGCATGCGCCGATTCCTCCCGGACTATTAGGATATTTGTTTCTTAATGATCGGGCAATCTAAGAACAGTAAGGGTGAAAATGGAAAATGTAACAACACGCATTAGACACAAAACTCAATCATGTGCGGATCTGTCCATAATGATGAGTGAAAGTGACGATGACATAAATAGTTCGATGTATGACAGCACAATAAGAAGCTTACCAAGTACGAGCCATGACAGTGAAGAAATAATAGATTTAAAAATTAAGATTCAACAATTAATACTTGATTTAAAATCCGCCAATCATGAAATTGAGAACCTTAGTTTAGAAAACTCACAACTGAAATTGGAATTATCACAATGTAAAAATACCCTAAAAACGTTAAAAAAGTTAAGTGTTTCCGAAACAATTACACCAACATCATCCAAAAGTACCACAAATAAAAAAAGGCGAAAACCAAAAAAAAAGGTCCCAAGAATAGTTAATTGCTGCCAGTCTGAAGGTTCATTAAATGTCATCAAAAAACTTAACTATGAAAACAGCCCATCGATGAGTACTGATAACAAAAGGCCAAGTGAAACAAACACGCCTAATACACCTAACATTACAATGAATGTGACTAATAAAACACCTTACATGATAAATCAACAAGAGATTGAAAGTGAAAAAAATATCTTAAATAGAGACGTAGTACAAACGATAAACGGAAATGTAAACACTCACACAGATAAAAAGGAAAGTATTCACCATGATTATCAAGCCACAGAAGAAGAAAGAGTACCAACAGAAGAAATAAATAAAGTAAAAATATATTCAGATGATGAAAACAAAGGAGCTTATAAAATTCTTCAAGAACTACTAGGCAAGAAGTTTCAGGTCACTTCTATAACAATGCCTGGTGCACGGGTCGACCAAATCATATCTAATTGTCTATTAAGCTGTAAAGATTTTGGTAAAACAGACTATGTCATAATTATGTGCGGTTCAAATGACAAAAATCCTCTTCAACTAAAGTCACATATGTACTACTATCTAGAAAATTTAAAATTCACAAATGTTATACTTACGGAAGTGTTTGCAAATAAATATATAAATGCAAAACAAATCAGTGATATGTACAGGTTACTATGTTATCAATTTAAACATACAAATTTTGTCAGTACATCTAATTATAATCAAGAATTTAAATTCTCAAGATTTCAACGTTTGCAAACATCATGTAGGCTCATCCTCAGAGAAATACTTAATCAAGAATATAAGCGTAAATATATAATATACAAAAAAGAACGTGAATATTCTGTTTGCAGAAGCACGATTGGAACTCAGACAGACGAAGAATTGCCAAAACAGGAATCTAGTAGTAAGTCAATTGAAACGCAAACTGATAGTGAGTTACTTGAGGATTTTTTTCGTCCACAAAGCAAATAACATAAATATCTACCATCAAAACATAATGAGCCTTAAAGCAAAGTTAAATGATCTTGAAATTTATTTGAATTCAGGAAAAGAACAAATTGACATAGCCTGCTTTACTGAAGCTTTTATTAAAAAAGAAAATATCAATGTCACGAATATAGAAGGTTACAAATTAGCAGTTTACTACTGTAGAAAAAAGAGTGGGCGAGGTGGTGTATGTATTTTTGTTAAAAAATCAATTAATTTTACAACATTAGATTGGGTTAGCGAGAAATCTGTAGATAATTTGATTGAATGCTGTGGAATTTACTTACCTGAATTGAAATACCAAATTATTTGTATATATAGACCACCAAATAGTGATAAAATTAGATTTTTTGAGGTATTCGAAAGTATCTTAGATCGAGCAATACGTAAGACAAGAAATATTATTAGGAAAATAATAATTGCAGGTGATTTTAACATGGACTTATTAAAAACTGACAAATATTGTAATATATTTAAAAATATTATAACAAACTTCAATCTAAAAATAACAATTAAAGAACCAACTAGGGTAACCACAAGTTCAAAAACATGTATTGATAATATATTAACAAACATAGGAAAATATGAGACAGATGTATTACATAATGGCCTATCAGATCACGCTGGCCAAATTATAAAAATACCTTGTAGTCCGTATTTTAAATTTAAGTTCTGGTACATAAATAAGAGGGATATTCGTAAATACATCGAGATCTTAGTTAAATATATGTCGCAAGTAAACTTCAAAGATGTATATGAAAACTCAGACGTAAACACTGCATTCAACATATTTCATGAACTTTTTAAAATGATTTTCGATTTGTGTATACCAACAGAAAAGATTAAAATAACGTACACTAAAAAGCCAAACTGGAAAACTAGGGGTATTGTTAAATCCAGTCACGTGAAGCGACAACTTTATCTAAATTTACAAAAACGTAGAAATAATTCAAAGATTCTCCATTACAAAAAATTTAAAAGATTACTTAGATCGTCAATCAATATTTCAAAACAAATCACTAATAAAAATTATATTATGAATAGTGATAATAAAACTAAGTCTACATGGAAATTAATTCAACAACATACGTCCACACATAATGATACACAGGAGACTATAGATTATTTACAACATGGAAGCAATGTAATAAGGAACCCACTAGACATAGCAAACTTTTTCAATAATTTCCTAATAAGTCAAGCTCAAGACAATTTGTTCAAAATTAAAAACTCAAATGAGGGCATTAAACAACAGTGTAACAGTATATATTTAAAACCAGTAGAATACAGCGAAATTGTAAACATTATAAAAACACTCAAAAACAAAAAAAGCAGTGGCTATGATGGAATTACAACTCAGGCTATAAAATCGTGCATGCCATTTATTACAGAACCCTTAACATATATAACAAACCTAATGCTCGAAAATGGTGTTTTCCCCGACAAACTCAAAATCACGGTAATAAAACCACTTCACAAAAAAGGCCCAAAGAATGATCCCAATAACTATAGACCCATTGCGTTGCTTCCATGCTTCTCTAAAATTTTTGAGAAAATTATCTACACCAGAGTAATAGACTTCTTCAATAAAATCGAAGTATTAAATAAATATCAGTTTGGCTTTCGCCAAGCACGGTCTACTTCACTGGCAATTTACACAATCCTGACTAAATTAGGGGAAGAAATTAACAGGAAAAAAGATTGTACTATGCTGTTTCTCGATATGTCAAAGGCATTTGATTGTGTTAGGCACTCTGTTCTATTAGAAAAATTAAATAATCTCGGAGTACGTGGCATAGCCTCAGATCTTCTTCAATCGTATTTGAATAAAAGAATGCAGTCCACAGTAATTACTAAATTTAATCATTCTTCCAAAACTTTGCAACAATTTGAGTCCAAATATGAACAAATTAGGGTAGGAGTCCCACAGGGCAGCATACTTGGTCCCCTTCTATTCCTTGTTTACGTGAACGATTTGCCAGAACTAACAAACCACCTGTGTGTCATGTTTGCTGACGATGCGACTTTACTGTTTATCAGAAATAAAGAATCTGTAGAAGAATATAAAAATGAAATCAATTTCTCGCTAGAAATAGTACAAAATTGGCTTCATAATATAGGTTTGAATGTTAACCCATCCAAAACAATGTACATGCAGGTTAGGAACTATAAGAAGCAGCCACTACCTCTAAATCTAACATTAAATGGATTACCAATCCAGGAAACCAATAGCACATCATTTCTAGGTGTTATATTGGACAATCACTTGAATTGGAAAGAGCATATTGATAAGGTCAACAAAAGATTATCCAGTTGCATATACGCCCTATCAATGCTAAAGGATGTATCCTCCACGTCGGTGGCCACCGCCTTTTACTACAGTAGTGTCTATTCGATTCTGCTTTATGGTGTCATTTTCTGGGGGAACTCTGTCAATGTTCAAAGCACGTTTATTTTGCAAAAGCGATGCTTAAGAATACTATATGATAAGAAAAGAGAGGATTCTGTACGTCCAATATTTATAGAAAAAAGGTTTCTTACTCTTACAGGAATATACTTGTTAGAATTAAGTCTACTTGTAAAAACCAATAATCAGTTCTTCACAAAAAAATCTGAATTGCGCACAAGACCTAGTAGACAAAAAGATAAACTAAATTTGCCTCCTGTAAGTTGTAATATTTACCGTAAAAGTGCATACATCATGGCCATTCGAGTATATAATAACTTACCTGATGATATCAAGGAACTTCCCTTAGCTAAGTTTAAGAAAACTTTGAAAAATTGGCTTATAAATAAGGCCTACTATACACTAGAGGAATTTTTTAATGAAACAGTGAGATGAGGTATACATAAAATTATTTAGAGCAGTTTTCTTTATTTTTTTTCAATGCCTTGTGCTTCAGATATTCTATTTTATTTTATTATTATTTTAATTTTTAAAAATAAGTAATTAATTTTATCGATAATAATAATTTCAATGGAGTAACGTGTTATTATTTATTTTAAATTATAATTGACATTACTAGATTTGATAAACAATTGACATACTAATTTATTATTATATTATTTTATTATCGATATAGTTAAGTGTGTACTGTGAACTATCCAATTTTTAAATTTAATTGTATAATTTTCTATTGTTATTGCACACCATTAGATTGGTAATACACTACGGCCAACAATCTATTGTACCTACCATCTCTTGTATACTACTAGTGTATAATGCAATAAATAAATTCTGATTCTGATTCTGATTCTGATTCTGATTCTGATAACTTTTTAAGCCATTTTCGGCTGGAGGCCATCGGTTTACATATTATATCTCAAATTGAAGTAATTACGTTCAGTAATTTAGAAGTTATAAGGCTCTGACAGACGGACGGACGGACGGACGGACGGACGGACGGACGGACGGACGGACGGACAAGTGCAAATTCACTCAAGTAGACTCAAAGACCTTCGCTTCGCTCGGTCGATAATATACCAAAATTTCAAATTCCTAACTAATTTTCGAGATAGGTCTATCTCAAAAACTAAACTAGTAAGAAGTAACCCTAACAAAAATGGTCTAAGAACGACAACTTTGACGGCCCCCCATTTCTTCATTTTTGTAGCTAAAAAATAAAAAAATATATATTTGAACTCCACTTACTGAGCTCTAGACGATGACACCCCACATGCCAGGGTAAAAAAATAAAATTTTATTTCGACTCCTTTTACATGTATGGGAGCCCCCTTTATTTTTTAATTTAATTTAATTTTTATTATTTGTTGTTATAGCGGCAAAAGAAATACACAATATGTGAAAATTTCAACTGTATCAATTACGGTTTACGAGATATAGCCCGCTGACTGACGGACGGACGGACGGACGGACGGACGGACGGACAGACGGACGGACAGACGGACAGACGGACGGACGGACAGCGGAGGCTTATTAATAGGGTCCCGTTCCTCACCCAAAGGGTGAGGAACCCTAAAAATGTGTTTACTGTAAACGCATTTTTATCTCTTGTGCGAACGTGGCAATGGAGTTTTCTTTCAAAGATTTATTACATATCATGTTATTAGCAATAAACAAGAAATCAAATATAATGAATAATTTACTATGCCAGTGCCAAAGCAGTGCTACCATGAGTTCTAAAAATATGAACCCACAGAAATAATAATTAAGTTTAAATTATCCAACGTTTTGTCCCTAGAGTGCCGCAAACAGCTTCACCATTAATTTTAAATTTTGTTTGGTGTGCCATCTAGCGATAGATCAAAAAGACTGTTGAGTGTTGGGTTTCTCTATGGTTCTTGCTATCTATTGATACCAATTATAAGACCGCGATTATTATTTTCCTTAGTACTTTTAAGACGAATGTACAGATGGCGGTGTGCTAATGTCTTCTTATTCATTATAATAATATTATTATAATTATTATTAACCTACACAACCTAATCCAATGAATGCGAAATTAGGTGTACTGTCTCTCTCTCCATTATTATTTTACTAACTATGTAAAAAATGTTTGGGAAAATATTCATGATTAAGATTTTATAAAAAAGTAATAATAAATGAATGAATTAAAAAAAACAAAAACCTATTGGCACCATTCCACGCGGGTATTATTTGTATAGTAATAAGATTAGTTTGGCTTTAAGTTTGTAACATTTTAATAAAACCCATCCATTTAGTATTAGTACCAAAACCGGTTTTTTAATGAAGTATACATTATTTTCTCTTGCACTATCGGCGGGGGATATAGCTCAGTGGTAGAGCATTCGACTGCAGATCGAGAGGTCCCCGGTTCAAACCCGGGTGTCCCCTGTGAAATATATTTTTATAATTTTTTATTACTTTAATATTTAATAACATTATTATAATATTACCTTGAAAACTAAAATTAAAAAGACGTGCCGCCAGGCGCCAAGCGATTTAGCGTTCCGGCACGATGGCGTGTAGGAACCAATTAGGGGTATGGGTTGAATGTTCACTGCCATACCCCGTTCAAGTTAGCCCGCTACCATCTTAGACGCATCGTCAATTGTCATCGAATAAAAAAAACAACCCTAGCCTAAATAATCGATGTCTAGACGTTGGCGACATTTACCACGAGATCAAAGGCGTCAAACTACTGTATTTCCTTATACTGTGTACTAAGTGGATCTGACTTGAGGTGCGGTGCCCGGGGGAAGCGCGAGGGGAAGTAGGGGCCAATTTGAATCGAACGTGCAATAGGTATGTATGAATTAATGTAATATGTTTAGGTCAAATCTTGCAAGATGATTAGAACCACGTCCCGGTTTCCGATTAAGCTGGCATGTTTAAGTAAATCGGATGACAAATGACAATGCAGTATTAATGTGACATAGAGCTGATCTGATGATGGATCTGGATGGCTATCGGAACTCCGTAGTAAAATGACGTAACCCCATCGAATTTGGGCTCGTTTGATTCTTTTTGACAAGTATACTCTAGTCCTAGATGATATCCAGGGTCTGATGATGTAGCTTGCTACAAGCTTGTTAAAAAAAAATTTTACACTTGTTATGTCATAGACCATATTAGTTTATCAGAATGTGTGTTGGGCCTGACCTATCTTAAAAGGATATAAAATTATACTTTGGCCTTTATAATTTTATTTAATAGCCAAAAAGTAATAACATAAGCAAAAAAAATAGGTCTTTCAAAAATATTGTGGTGTTCCCACACCACAATATTTTTGAAAGACCTATTCAACGACACCCCACACTATGGGATAGACGAGATAAAAAATCATCCCCACTTTACATGTAGGGGAGCCCTAAAAAAAATATTTTTCACAATTTTATTTCACCACTTTGTTGGCGTGATTAATATTTATACCCTTGTCAAATTATAGTTTTCTAGTACCAATAGTCTCTGAGCTAAACCGCGGACGGACGGACGGACGGACATGACGAAACTATAAGGGTTCCATGTTAACTACGTAACCCTAAAAACTAGGTTCAGGTTTTTTGTATGTATTATTAGATTTACTAAGTAGCAAAATAAATACTGCGTGATCTTCCGGGTTGATAAAGAAAAATCCATCTACTTAAATGATTTTGTTTTACGCAAGTTTTTATAACATTAATTATTATTATTATTTGCAAACTCAGTATCTGATTTACTCACTCACTGATTACCAAAGACCTTACACTTACTAACTAGACTGTGCACCAAACATTTTTGTTAAGCTAAAATGAGATCTATGGCTCATTACATAGGGTAGCTAGTTCCTTGTAAGCGGTAGCTAGCCAAAAGCGGTCCTGGCGAGAGGGCCTCCGGTGGTAGTGTGTCCTTGTCTGACGTCTTGCTAGCTCATATAATTATTGGGTTTGGTAGAAATGGTAGAAAATTTTATATTTCGCTCTTTTATGATTTACCAAAACGAACAATCCATAAACTTTGAAACTTATTTTAATATTTCTACAGTTTATATAAATAATTATTATTGCGTTGTATTTAAAAATAAATCATGAATACTGAGTAAAAGTAGTGCTTAAATGTTTGGCACTGGTAATACTAAATGCACATTACGTATTATTCTTTAGGGTAACCATGAATTATGTGGATCAAATATTTTTCTAGTCTTTTCGTAGAAGTAGTTATGTAGATACGTAACGTATAGTAAATTAAATAAACTAAAAAAATATTTAATCAAAGTAAATCACATAAATATTATTTTACTTAGAAAGTCGCTTCTCTCAAGTTATAATATTTTAAGTTATTTAGGTGAAAATTAGGAGATTTATTGGAGTTTAGTAAAATACGTAATGTCATTTTATTTAATCTAATTAAATGTCGGAGTATACAAGCAAATTGTCCTGTGTTCTGTTTTATCATGGTCACTAGTAATTAGAAAGGGACACACTACCAACGGGAGCCCTCTCACGCGGACCGGTTTTTTCGCCATAGTGCACAGTCTTAGTAAGTGTAAGGTCTTTGCTGATTACATTATTATGACCTACGTCCGTAGGTCTGTACGTCAAATTTCCAATATTCATAATAAGATTTTCGATACTTTTCGATTTTTGATAGTTTTCGATTTTTTCGATAGTTTCAATTCGATTGGTCAATAGTTTTTCGATTTTTGATTGTTCGATACTTTTTCGATTTTCGATTGTTTTTCGATTATCGATGGTTTTTTGATTTTCGATAGTTTTCTGTAGTTGTTTGATTAATGGCCGATTTCAGCACTGTAACGGAGAGATATATGTCCAGTCCGTGCACCAATAGTACCTACTGAGACTAATGTACTCTCTGAGGCGATGGTAGAACGCGTAAACTCCACCCTCAAAGAAGTCTCTGAATGGGGTGTCGCCAATTTGGTGGAGTTTAATGCTACAAAAACACAGGCGTGTCTGCTCTCAGCTAAACGGAGCTCTTTCACCTTGGCTCCCACTTTCCGGAATATATCCATACCAATCACCGACCACATTGATCTCCTAGGTCTCGACATCTCGGCTACTATAAACTTTGGAAGAGCCATTGAAGCTAAGGCCAAGATTGCGGCCAAAAACTAGGCATCCTTAATAAGGTGAAGCGGTACTTCAGGCTACAACAACTGCTTAGACTATATCAAGCCCAGGTCAGGTCATGCATGGAGTACCTACTACTGCAGTCACCTCTTCGATGGCTCCGCTAAGTATCAACTTGCGGCAGTAGATGCTGTAGATCGTCGAGCTAGGAAACTCATTGGCAAGGACTCACCACTCTTAGCCAAACTTCAGAGCCTCGATCACCGCCGAAAAGTTGCCGGCTTATCGGTGTTTTATAGGATATAATATTTCGGTGAGTGAGCTCAGGAGCTCTTCGACCTTGTCCCCCCTTCACCTTTTTACCACCGCACTGCAAGATATCGGCAGGGCTTCCATCCCTATATCGTTGATATACCATCGACGGGCACGAAGGGGTTCAAGTCTTCATTTCTGATTCGCACGGCTAGGGTCTGGAACGCTCTTCCGAGATCTGTGTTTCCTAACACATACAATTTGGGGATCTTTAAATCAAGAGTGAATAGGCATCTTCTAGGCAAACGCGTTCCACCTTTGGCCACATCATCACTTTCCATCAGGTGTGATAGTGGTCAAGCGTGTGTCTATATTGTATTTAAAAAAAATATCAAGTGACGCTATGAATACATATATGTCTAGAAGGAGTATCGCGCTACTAAAAAACAAAATATTGGCTCGCGAGCTCCATATCTGGTGATGACCTAATTCAAACTGAGCACGGGAAAAGGGCGTGAACCACATGTGGCAGCACAAATTTTCGACGCATTCACAGCCTTTAGGCTCCATCTTGTAAATCTTTGAAGTGACGTTTCACCGAGGAATAAATTGGGCGTTCTGACAGTTTTGTATCGGCCCTTATTCGATAGTTTTTATGAAGACGAATAAATCGACAGTAATAGTTTAATAGTTCGATTATTCGATTCATTTGATTGTTTTTTGCAACTATCGCCAGTCGCTAGATGGTAATATAGGCCCTCTTTTAAATTCTTACATAAATTATTATTAATTCATTAATGAAAAATAATGTTAGTTTTGAATAAATAAAAGTAAATTATACAAACTTACACTAATTAACATCTTTGTGTAAAATAAAACTAGACTAGTGCGAGTCAGCTTCGCACATAGAGGGTCCCGTCGGAAATGTAGATATTGATATTATAGTAAACAACGAAGACATTCCTTTTAAGATAGACCAAGTTTGTTTATAAAGTTTTATTGCTGATTTCTAGAAAACTGTACAAGTTAGAGAATGAATAGGAATAGAAAAGCTTTGCAACAAAGTGCTTTGTGAATTTTCAACTGAATCTATCACTGGTTCGGAAGGCAGAATTATATTCAGATAAATCTCAATGAATTCTAATTAATTTATAAAGAATCATTCAAGGCAAGAGTGAATAGGCATTATCTAGGCAAGCGCGCTCCAACCTAGACTCCGCAATATATTTGGGTATTTGACTGTTGTCATAATGTTGATATTCATTATTTATAATCGAAAATGTAACATGTAAGAATAACATTTGTAAAAACAGACAATATATTATATATACTATATATTTAAGTATCAGTCAAATACCCAATTACAAAGTCACGGGTTCCTTTCTACCATTTCGGTATGGAACCCTAAAACAGTCTTATCATAGGAATGGTTTTTACACCTAAATAAATAATCGTCATCAACATCGAATAGAAGACGCCACCATAACGTGTTTTTTGAGTAAAATACACTAAACGTGCACGGCGAACGCACGTGTGGAATCGTATCAAGTTCAAGCTAAGTTCTATACTTCATAGTAAGCAAATACTTATTAAATCTATCTATCTTCTATACTTACTTTTAGTAAAAATGTAACAGGTCCAATTCTGTACATTGAAGATATTTTGAATTTTTTTTTAGGGCACTAATATAATCGATACTGTAGCCAAAACAATTTTTTTAAATTTTTGTCAGTCTGCCTGTCTTTAACTTGGCCGCACATCACGCCGAAACTACAGGACGGATTTATATGAAACTTGGCATGATTTAATTTCATACTATGAGGTGTGATATAGGATACTTTTTATCCCGAAGTTCAGCACGGTTCCCTTGGGAGAAGGGATAAAATCAAAATGTGTAATTAGTTGTAATTCATTAAGGCGTGAAATCATGAAATCGGAATGATTTCATTCATTCTTTTTTGTTAGAAAGCAGGTATGTTAGGGATTGTCCTGTAATTATTTCAAGGTCGTCGGTTAAGTAGTTCAGAAGTTACAGAAATCACAATCTTCAGTAAAAGGCCAAATAACTTGAACCCCGGACTGTACATGATACTTTTAGTAACCGCGACTCAGTGAGTTTTTACGCATTGTTTAAATTTGAGTAGTGGCTATAAAATAATATAGCCTATGTCACTCGAAGTAAGTGTAATGAATCTATAGACACCTCGTTCATCAAAATCGGCTCAGGAGTTTAGGTGCCCCGGTGGAACATTCGTAAATAGTTTTCGTTTATATTCTTTTTATGTTCTTTTCTTTTGTCAGTAAGTACGTGTTAATTACTTTTTTTATAACTAATTGTATATTTTTGCTTTATCTGTACCTTTGTATGGGAGCCCCTTTATTTTTTAAATAAATTTTATTTTTATTATTTGTTGTTATAGCGGCAATAGAAATACACAATATTTGAAAATTTCAACTGTTTATCTATTACGCTTTACGAGATACAGCCCGCTGACAGACGGACGGACGGATGGACAGACGGACAGCGGAGCCTTAGTAATAGGGTCCCTTTGGGTACGGAACCCTACAAATCGTCAATTTGTATCTGTTGTAGCGTGATTGAAGGACAAACCAATAAACAAACACAATTTCGCATTTATAATATTAGTAGGTATGAAGTATGATAGTATGATTACTAATTTTATTTTATTTTATTATTATTAGATGACAAAAACTGAACGAAGCAACAATGACAACCATGAAAATATTAAAATTTAAATACGCGATAATCCGAGTAATGTGGATGTACTTAATATGTTGTCGATTCAAAACTCTTAATTTAATACGTGCTTTAACTCGAGTGAACCCGAGTCTAGCGTACCGAAGGGACGAACGTCAAATGTTTGACAGGAAAGTAGGTAGAACAGTTTATATGGGAAAATGAAATTGTTGTTTTTACTGTGTTCCTCGCAATTTTGCCATATTTTCTCACCGTTTAAACCTTCCCTGGACTACGACAAACATTTCAAAACCAAAAACAGCTAAATCGGCCCAGCCGTTCTCGAGTTATAACGAGACTTGAAACGAACAGCAATTGATTTTTATATAAATAGATATAATAGATGGCTAGATTATTTGAACTCGACGACAATGTCAATTTTAAAGTCACAGCTTGCCTATCTACTAGATTGTTTTCATCATACCTATTCGAAAAACGAATATTGGCTTCAGAGGATAGCGGGAGCAAAATTTAACTTTAACCCCATGGGACTTTTCATTTCTCTCTGCTGATTGGTCCGCGTTCGTGCTTTAGTATTGGTCGAAATTCAAATTTGTTTGAGAAGCTGTTGTCTTCGATAAGTCACGTGATCAATTTGTCGATCGCATATACGCCCATACTGTATCCAACATAAATATTAATGTTTAATTATTTAATAATAATTTATTTGTGTTTTATTTAAACTTTCAATATAAGATGACTATACATAGTAGGTTGATACTCCTAGCTTTTTCTCATAGGTAATGATGAAAAATAGTGTGTGTCATTCGGTGCCAAAATATTTTGTTCTCGGGCGGCGTATATTGAATTCCTCGCTACGCTCAGGATTCTACTTTAGAATCCCTCGCTGCGCTCGGGATTCTACTATAGAATCCTTCACTTCGCTCTGAATTCAAAATAACGCCCTCGGGGAACAAAAAATTTCTTTGGCCCCATATAACACAAATAACGACACCTATTTCTGGTGAAACGGGTCACCCATAAATGGGTGATATTTTAGCATTAGGTATATTTCATTAGTCACTGCTACTTACGCAAAATATGGTCAGTATAAGTACCTATTGTTGCAATGTAATCGATAAAAATAAGAGATAAACATGGAAGATTTCAAAATAATTACTAAACTAATCTTTCTTTTACGAAACGAGTTAACCCAAATCTCATTGTTTGTGCATTAATTAATTGTTTTTAGAACTAATCTATTACTAGTGGTTCGCCCCGAACTGAGATCTCGCGGTAACGGTATCCCATTCATTCAATCGATACATGACGACCAAAATTGAAATTATTATTATGCCCGTTTTCACCAACCATACCTAAATCATCCCCTAAGTAGGAGTCTCTTTACGTAGGTAGCCACTAAATACAATCCTAAGTTCCGAACCAGCAGTGCAAGTGGTAGACTCATTGACGATTCAAAAGTACCTACTTGTAAAAGTTTATTTGAATAAAAAACATTTCTATTCTATTCTATTCTAACATCCGTCCCAATGACATTTTCACCTTTAGGTGTCCCGGCACGAACAGAAAATATTATACAAAATGAAGTTTTATTGCTGTTTGATATTCATCTAAATAATAATATTTTTAATTCAATAATAATATGTCAGACGGCGCGACGAAATACGCGAATAAAGATAGTTCGAAGAGCTGATGGTCGTTGGGGTCCCAAGGTGCTGGAGTGGCGACCCCGCACCGGGAAGCGCAGTGTTGGCAGACCCCCCACTAGGTGGACGACATCAAGCGAGTCGCAGGGAGCCGCTGGATTCAGGCGGCGCAAGACCGAAGCCTGTGGAGGTCCATGCAGGAGACCTATGTCCAGAAGAGGACATCTAAAGGTTGATAATGATGATGATGATGATACAAAATAATAATAGTTGTCCCAAAACTGTTTTTCTGTAGTCAATGACAGAGCCCAATAAAGTATAGAAAAGCAAATCAACGTCTGTAAAGTGCAAAGGTTTCTTGACTTGTGAAACAGTTTGTCATAGAAGTTTTTCCAATTAGCGATGAAAGATGTTACGTAAACTGTGAGAAGCCAGTCGCAAATTAAAATAATTTGACGTCAAGGCTTCATCTTAGACCGGAGTTAGGGCTTAGAGATAGATGCAGCGACGCGATATACCTAACAGGAAAAAATGAGAAGATGAATACCGGGAAGTTGTTAGCTCGGAGGTAGTTGCTTAATGCTCATTTATCAACCGTACACCTGACCAGCACCATTTTTTTTGCTCGGCGGCACCGATATAAATGATACTAGATACGCGGTTACGAACACTTACCATGTTCAACTGAGTTGCACTGATATCCGAGCACTAGTTGTTAGTATGCCATCGCATTCGCGACGTACGGACGCGGGCGCTATTTATTCGATAAAACTTTCTAGGTACCTAATTGTGAACTGAAAAGCCAACAATACCTATATTCAAGTAACTTACAGTAAGTATAGTTATTTTAGTGAATAATTAGATATCAACATCGTAATTTGTAACACTAGATACCAAATAAAAATTATTTCTTGATTTTTTCAAAACGAACGACCAAGCAGCTAGTGGGGCGCGGTGAGTGGGGCGCGGGGCGCAGCAAGCCTCTGCGACCGCCGCGGTCGCGCGACCTTATTTGCCATGCCGGCTCCCCTCTCCACCTCAGCCCGCGCAATCATAACTGTGACACAGTTCTTATTCCAAAATTCTTGTCTATATTTTTATCCGTCTACGCTCGGCGGCGCGGCGTCTACGCGTTGTCGCCGGGTGGTTTCTGCGGTGTTACGCTACGCGGCCGCAGAGTGGACGCCCAGTGGTCAACGGGTGGACGCCGCGTGGTCAACGCATTGCCAACGTCCTGAAGTCACAAGTGAACAACTCGTGGGCGGTATGCGATCCTCTAGAGATTTGCACATGGCCTGGGAATGCACTGCGGTTGGGCGAGCAGCTGGTGGACACTGAGTTGTTCACTCGCTATCCGCATATGGACAGCTTGCGAGTGAGGCTCAGCGCACTAGGCGAGGGGTTGGTCCGTAGAAGGAGCAACACCCTTACTGAAGTTGTGATTGCAAGCCGATAATGTTTATGGGAATTGTTTTCCTGCAAAGAAAATATCTGATCAAATGCGTATAAAAAGGGTGTGTGCAGGGTTAGGGCATAAACTTAGTATTCCTTACTATCGCAAGGAATAATATCTTTATGGGTTAGGGTAGATAAAAAAGAGATTGCTTACAAGAATGGATGTTACATGAACTACGCATTGTCTTGATCGACTATAAATAGGTACAGGTTTTTTTATTAAAACTTCTAGGAACAGTGTTGGGCACGTTAATGTCGTCGGGCGTTGCTGGCGCGTTGTACCTGGCCAAGCCTTTAGCTGGGGTTAATTGAATGTCAATAGACGTGCTTTTAGATTCAGCTTTGATTCCATTTAAGGAATTTGCCTTTTGGCACCGTGGATTGCTTGGCTTGAGATTTTGCGAAAAAGGATTAATTTTGTAATTAATGTCAATTTGGATAAACTTTGTATAGTGGACTCCTTTAAACCGGGTTTTGGGTGCTACTTACCTAAGTATAGGTAAAAGATCAGACATCCTCCGATTTCTATCTATGATAGTAATGTATTAATAAGAATATTTTGTTTCAGAATCTCAATACAGCTGGTGTAAAATGGACACAAGAACCTTTGCGCCACGCGGCATGGTTGTAACGCCGCATCACTTGGCAACGCAAAGTGCTTTAAGGATTTTGATAGACGGTGGAACCGCTATGGAAGCTATGGTAGCCGCGGCGGCAACCATCGCTGTCGTGTACCCCCACATGAACAGCATTGGCGGCGACGGGTTTTGGCTCATCGTCCCGCCCAGTGGTGAAATGGTCGCTATAGAGGCTTGTGGAGCAGCTGGTAGTTTAGCAAATGATCAGTTTTTTAGAGGCTATAATAGAATCCCGCATAAAGGTCCCAAATCAGCTATCACTGTCGCTGGAACTATAGGTGGATGGATAGAAGCTTTGAAATATGTATCTAAAAATGGTTATCCAAGGGTATCGCTGTCTAAATTACTGGCTGATGCTATTACATACGCGGAAGACGGATTCCCCATGACGCTCACGCAAAGGGAGGCGCTTAAGAAATTCGGATTCGATGAAAACAATTCACCGGAATTCAGGAACACATTTTTACCAAACGGAAAAATACCCGAGGTAGGTCAGCTTTTCCGTCAACGGAAGTTGGCTAAAACTTTGAAAAGTCTCGCACGGAATGGTTTACATAGCTTCTATAAAGGTGGTTTGGCGAAATTGATTGCGAGAGACATAGCGAGCCTTGGTATGCCAATCACAGAATCAGATCTCGCAAATTACTCGGCCGTTTGGCGGACTCCTTTGAGATTAAATCACACGCACGGTGAAATTTTCAACCTACCGCCACCAACTCAAGGTCTACTTTCATTATCGATTCTCGGAATCTTAGATAAGTTACACATCGACGGCAAAAACGAAGGTGAATTTATTCATGCAACAGTTGAAGCTACAAAACAGGCATTTGTGCACGTACGAGGGCATATAACTGACCCTCGTTACATGAAAGTCGATGCTGAATCACTGATATCACGACAAGCGATTGCCAAAATGGCAAGTAATATTAGTCTTGATGAATCGTCAACAAACGGGAAGGGTGAAGGGCCCGGAGATACGATTTGGATGGGCGTGATGGATAGCAAGGGATTTTCTGTTTCGTTTATACAGAGCATTTATGAACATTTTGGAAGTGGCGTTGTTTTACCTGAAACGGGTATCTTGTGGCATAATCGTGGTATTTCTTTCAGCCTGAACAGGGATCATGTAAGATATTTGGTGCCAGGGAAAAAGCCCTACCACACATTGAATCCTGCAGCTGCTAGGTTGAACGATGGTCGTGTAATGGTTTATGGCACACGAGGTGGCGACGGACAGCCCCAGACGCAAGCTGCAATCTTCCACCGATATGTGGTTCAAGGGGTGAATTTACAGAAGTCTATTTCCGAGCCCCGATGGTTATATGGGTCTACTTCGGGTATAGTACAGAAAAACCCTTGTGATTTTTTACACCTTGAAAGTAGATTTAGTGATGAAAGTATTGAGTATCTGAGAAAGAGAGGACATAAAATTAATATTATACCTCCATTTTCGGAAGAAGTTGGTCAAGCTGGTGCACTGGTAAGACACACGGATGGTGTGTTCGAAGGAGGGTATGATCCTCGAGGCGATGGGAGTGCGGCCGGATTTTAGCGGACGAAATTTCAGATTTTCAAAATATATTAATGTACAGAATTCGTCCAGTTACAGTTTTATTCTAAGTATAGATGATTTTTGGACAGAGAAAATCATTTTGATTGTTTACAGAGGTGCGATTGACTAAAAATTGCCGATCAAATTCTTATTCATTTCATGACATTAGCGTCAAAGTAAAATATTTCTTGACTGTATTGATTTAAAGTCACAAATTCAGTAAAAGCAATTTTAACATGAAGCGTTATGGAGCGTATCGTACATACCTAAACGTATGAGAATGCATACACGAAATTGAGCTCTAATATAATACTGTTATAGTTTATTTTACTTTGTCGCTAATGCCATGAAATGAATAAAATTTTGATGGGCAACTTTTAGATAATCGGGGGGCAGATGTAGATATTGTAGGTACTAGGTACTGTAGTTAAGTACTGTACTGTAGTTAAGTAGAAGTTAATAATATGTTTACAAGGGTTTTTAGTAATAGCTTTATGCCGGCGTAGTTATTATTGATAAACTTACAAAACCTATTATTCAGTTGTATAGAAAAGTCTTTAACCCCTTGGTCTTCCTTAAGAAAATCTCTTCGAAGGGACATTTCAACGTAGTCGTAAATTAATAAACACAAGTGGATTATTTGTGGTTTTAGGTTTATCCTAACCCAAAATCACCTAAAGATCATCTTAAATGATGATCTTACAGGATGAAGATTACCGCTGTAGAGTAGAGCGTTGTAGCCTTAGATCATTAAGTTGGGGGCCGATTTATTGACAGATAGATTGGTGCTATCTGTACTTATAGTAAAACTGTAATTGGACGATTTCTGTACATTTAACCTATTTTGAAAATTTTAACCGGGGGATGCTTTATTATCAATACTGATCCCAAAACCGATTAAATTACTTAATTTTTGTCTGTCTGTCTGTCTGTCTGTACTGAACGGAATTGAGTGAAATTTGGTATAGCAGTAGGTGATACTCCGGGAAAACATAAAGGATAGTTTTTATCCTGATAAACAATAAGGTTCCTCCAGGATAGGGGATGAAAGGCTTTATCGGTTTTACTTCTAATTTGAATAAGGTCAAGGGGAGTAAGAGAAACGATGGGGTAAGAGAAACACAAAGCTTTATCTAGCAAACTAAGCAGTTTATCGAAATTTGCTATCAGTCGATAAAACAGTATTGTCGAAGTGGTTTAAATTTTTTTAAAGAGATGTCGCTGCGAAAATTTTTCAAGGTTATATTAAAGAAAGAAATTTGCCATTTTTCAAAACTCAAAACACGGTTTTATTTATTGCTTGTTTTAAAGTGATTTTATAGAGTTTTCAACAGTTTTTCGTGGTAAGTAGAATAGAATAGAATAGAATAGAAATGTTTTTTATTCAAATCAACTTTTACAAGTACTTTTGAATCGTCAATGAGTCTACCACTGGTTCGGAATGCCGTTCCTGCCGAGAAGAACCAGCAAGAAACTCGGCAGTTGCTCTTTTCAAAATACTTTTACAATATACTTAACAGATATTCTATGTATGCAGAGTTTCCACAATGAGGGAAAGGTCCACAAAAGCATACGTAATTATTTCTAATTATAATTCAACACATGTCAAGACGGGCAGACAGAAAGTAGCCCCATTGCCGCTGGTGGAACCCGTTCACGAGCATGATGCATGACCCAGCCATTGCTTCGTACTTAGAGTAATGTATAGATTTAATGTTCCAATTGTTTTTTCTGTCTTAAACGTGCAGTTAATTAATTTAAGACATGTTAAAGATTCTAGTCACTAAAAGTTCCGAGTGGGAAAGTGAAACAGAGATAAGCGGGGAAGAGAAACATATGAAGAGTAACATTCCTCCATTCTCAGAGGTTACCAACCGTCTTTAAATTATATGTTATTTAAAAAAAAATAATATTTGATTATAGGTCATCTTGTGTCTGCCACACCAAACTTATTAATTTTATTGGTGAAAGCAAGAATAGAGAAAGACGTAAAAATATTGTAAACACGGTGTTAGCTATGTTATTGAACTAAAATATTTATAAATTTAGAACTTACTCAAAATTTGTTTTGGTTTACTACCCCTGACTTGGCGACTATGTTTAACTTACCCCATTTTCAGTTTTTTCCATTTATTTAAGAAATTAGACCATATATAACCATGCACTGAGACTCGTTATCGATTGAGGCAATTAAAGATGCCATTTTAGTTGTTGAAATAGTTCTGTAGGCCTCATATTTATAAAGTTCGGATCATAGTTTCACTTACCCCCTTTCGGGGGTAAGTGAAACAAAACCATAGTCTACTTTTAATGAATAATTTCGTCGTTTTTTGCACGACTAGAGGGCTTGAAGATCATGTCATAAGAAAGCAGATTTAATGAAGAGTATATAGCATTTATTGTTATTCAAATTGACAATCTTTTTACTGGCTTACAGGTCATTTTCTAAAAAAAAACAGTAAAGTATGTTTCACTTACTCACCCTGACCTTAACTCCGTCTAATTTGAACCGATTTTAATCATTCTTTTTTTATTTAAAAGTGTATAATATCAGGCATAGTTGATGATTTTGATGAAGATCTGATAAATGTTATAGGAGGTAGAAAACATAATGCTTCACGGGTAGCAGCAAAAGTCACTCACATAAAGGACAACGATCGAATACAGGCATGCCATATTTATATGAGGGTTTTAGTAATAGACATAGACTTAATCATTAACCTCCATATTTTTCGTATGAAAACTTTTTAGATAATATTTAAGTAATAATTGCAATGTCAAGTTAAAAATTGATTGTCTAGTCGAAACCAATAATTATAAAATTATAAACGAACTAGCTGATGCTTGCGACTTCGTCCGCGGGGGCAGCATCAGGAGGAGTTGGGTCCTGGAATTTAACTATTTAATGTAGTCTTTGCTTGGTACCTACAACAACTATTCATAATCGACAATAAATAAATCACCACAGCTTAGGTGGGCAGTACCCTGCAGCATCAAGATAAAGGAGTAAGAACCCGAAGTTTTTATGGAACCATCTCGCAAAGTTTTTGTATCGATTAAAAATCGGCCAAGTGCGAGTCGGGCCTCGCTCTTTTAGGGTTCTGTTAAAAAAAAAAAAAATTAAAATATTTCCATGTACCCATGGAAATATTTTAATTTAATTTAATTTTTATTATTTGTTGTTATAGCGGCAATAGAAATACATAATAATATCTGAAAATTTCATCTGTCTACCTATTACCGTTTACGAGATACAGCCCGCTGACAGACGGACGGACGGACGGACGGACAGCGTAGGCTTAGTAATAGTACGGAACCCTAAAAAATTATCACACAAATCGGTTTAGAAATCACGGAGATATCGATATACATTGGTCGAAAATCAGCTAGCTATTTGTCAGTGACAGTCCCGTCGAAATCGATCCAGAGAGCCCTTCCCGAGATTAGCTTAACAAACAAACAGACAGACCTACAGACAAAAATTAAAAAAACATATTATTCTTTCATTTATGTATTTAGTAAAAAGTTGTTATTTTGACATTACAAACAGTCACTTCACTGTATATTTATTTGTATAGAAGATGAACTTGAGTATAGATATAGATAATACGACTATTTAAATAATATAATTAGGTTATCAACTAAGATGTTATCAATAAAAATGTAAAATATGATTAGATAAATCATAAAAATATAGTGACGCTACTACTAATTTATGTTTTTGATGTTTATTTGTAGTTGGTAATTTTATAATGTTTTTGTAGATGATTTTTGCAATTTATTTTTGTTGGTTATTAACTAAGTAATGTGTCTATGAATTTATTATATTTTTGGACGATTTAGAAACTACTCATGCTAAGTTACTACTTTGTATTTTTTGATGTTTATTTATAGTTGGTAATTTTATAATGTTTTTGTAGATGATCTTTTGCAATTTATTTTTGTTGGTTATTAACTACGTAATGTGTCCATGAATTTATTATATTTTTGGACGATTTAGAAACTACTTAAGCTAAGTTACTACTTTGTGTTTTTTGATGTTTATTTATAGTTGGTAATTTTATAATGTTTTTGTAGATGATCATTTTGCCATTTTTTTTTGGTTAATAAATAATATGAAATGTGTCTATGAATTTATTATATTTTTGGACGATTTAGGAAGTACTTATTAGTTTCTACTGAGGAGCTCCCCAACATGGCTGCATCAAGCCGAGTTGCATTGTTTGATTATCCTAAGGGACACCTTAGAATTGGTCTTTAACGTGTTATGGAGGACCAGTGGAGCCAGGCGGCCTTTCCAAGCCGCTTAGGGGGCCTGGGAGTGAGGCGCGCCGGCCTTCCTTGCATCAGTGCATGGGTCTGCGAGCCTTTTTTTCAGATTGTAGTACCTACGCTTTTTAGGGTTCCGTACCCAAAGGGTGCCAACGGGACCCTTTTACTAAGCCTCCGCTGTCCGTCCGTCCGTCTGTCAGCGGGCTGTATCTCGTAAACAGTAATAGATAGAGAGTTGAAATTTTCACATATTGTGTATTTCTATTGCCGCTATAACAACAAATAATAAAAATAAAATTAAATTAAAAATAAAGGGGCTCCCATACATGGAAAAGGAGTCGAAATAATTTTTTTTTTTTACACTAGTATGTGGGATGTCATTGTGGGGGGCCGTCAAAGTTTTCGGTTTTAGACCACTTTTGTTACGGGGTCTATATCAAAAACTAAACTAGTTAGTAATTTGAAATTTTGGTATATTATGTACTAAGTATATAGTGTATTTAAACAACAAATACTGAACACAGATTTATTAAGCGGTTTGTAAGTTTTGACCAAAACAAACGAACATTTTTTCCCCTTATTTAGTAATATAGCTAATTTAGTACTTTCTAAGAACTAAGATATCTAAATATGTATCTAAATTTAAAAATTATTTGGTCATATGTACGGAACCCTAAAAGAGCGAGGCCCGACTCGCACTTGGCCGATTTTTTTGGAACCTCACCTCATTGTGGAAATATTCTATTCTATTCTATTCAACAAGGTTGCATGGGTTAAATCAGCATTGCATCCGGCTGCCCACAAGATGCTATAAAAAACTTATTACAATGTAATAGCTGTACAATATAATAATAATAATGTAAAAT
The DNA here is from genome assembly GCA_029955525.1 of Oeneis ivallda. Classification (NCBI taxonomy): domain Eukaryota; kingdom Metazoa; phylum Arthropoda; class Insecta; order Lepidoptera; family Nymphalidae; genus Oeneis; species Oeneis ivallda. The sequence goes on from JARPMR010000012.1 coordinate 22,730,373, forward strand.
GATTATTTTGAAAAGAGCAACTGCTGAGTTTCTTGGCGGCTCTTCTCAGCAGAATCCGCTTTCCGAAGCGGTGGGAGAGTCATGAGTCATGACTCTATCACCTACTCTATGACTCATGACGTGTCATACTCATAAGAGTCGCAGGTTGGCCTACATGAAATAAATAATTTTGAATTTTTTTTTGAATTTCGTTAGCATATTCTCCATTGACGGTGACCCTGTTCGTATTCCCTTTGCATCCGACGCATTGGGCCCGGGCGCATCCGTTCCACTGGCTTTCGTAAGTCCAACGCCAGTGGGACAGCTGGGGATATGCAGCAGCAGCTAGCAGTGAGGCTAGCTTTGCGTATTGGTTTCATCGTTTCTATTGAGGCCCGCCCGACTTCAACATACGAGTACAAACTAAAATTATTTTATCTTTGCAGTGGCGTTTGAAGTCGGTTTTTTTTTTAAAGAATTTTTGTTATAAAATAAGCGCAAAATAAGCGGAAAGCTTATTAGGTGAGGGTACGATAATAGTGCAACGGGGGGATATCGAACCTGCGACCTTTCAGTTTTCAGTGCACAGCCTTTAACCGTTGGGCTATTGCTGCTGATGGTGATGGCTGATGATGATGATGATATTGATGATGATGATGATCGCGAATGCGTCTGTCAGATGAATGTGTGTAAAACCCTTCGTTTTTTTGGGATTAAAAGTAGTTGATATCCATCTCCGAGATGCAAGCTATCAGAGTGCCAAAGCCAAAGACAACGATCAAAATAAACCTACATGCATACCCTATATATGAGGGTCTTAGTCATAAACATTAATTACAAATAGACTAAATCATCAACCTCCAGGCCCCACGTCATGTTTGAATCATTGGATTTGTTTTGTAGCCTAACCGGGCGGAGCCGGGCGAGTCAACTAGTTTATCATATTATAATAGTACCTATCAGTCATTCATATCATTATAACAGGTATTCATCATGCTTATCAGTTATCGCTTAAGGAGGATCAGGTATCCTTACAATATTTATTATTGACCGACATTGACCGAGCGAAGCGAAGGTCTCTGAGTCTGAATGAATTTGCACTTGTCCGTCCGTCCGTCCGTCTGTCCATCCGTCCGTCCGTCCGTCTGTCAGAGCCTTATAACTTCTGAATTACTGAACGTAATTACTTCAAATTTAGATATAATATGTAAACCGATGGCCTCCAGCCGAAAATGGCTTAAAAAGTTATAAAAATCTTTATTTCAGGGGGGCTCTCATAGAAGCGAATGCGAAGTAAAATATTTTTTTTTGCGATTCATAGGGTTGCTGTGTACTTATCATTTTAAAGATAATTTGGAACAGAGTACAAAAGTATGGTTTTTTAATTTTTTTTCCTAAAATTGACGTAATGGGAGGCTCTCAAAGTGGAGATTATATTTGACCTCAGAAGTCACGATCACTTGAACGGCCGTGCTTGAAAGTTTTATAAATATTAGCGTTATATCATGTACTTGAACAAAAAATACTAAAATTAGATAAATATAATAAGGAAACTAAATTATTTAATTTTTAATGTGCTGCAGTATTTTTATCAGAACTTCACAATGGTGTCAATAGATCGCGCTCTCATCTCATATTGCAAACGCAGCAGAAGTACTAATACATTAACATAATTATTTAAAATTACTATACAATTAATTAAAATTATTATATATTTAAATATCAAACATCAATAAAACTTCACGTCGTGTTGTTTTTGCATGTTTTCTGATCGTGTCGATAGACGACGCTGTGAATAAATAATTAAATTTGAATGTTCCAAAAAACTATACCTAGGTACCTATTGATGCCTGATTTCACTACAGTTCCCTAACCTTTATGGGCTACCTATGTTAAGTTAGGTGACGCTTTCTGTCAACTTTGTTATTACGAACCTCTACGGGATAACTAAAGGTGAAAATGACATTGGGATGTTAGGATTGTATTTAGGGGCTACATACGTAAAGAGACTTCTACTTAGGGGATAATATAGGTATGGTTGGTGAAAACGGGCATAATAATAATGTCAATTTTGATCGTCATGTGTCTATTGAATGAATAAGTAATTATGGGAAACCGTTACCGCGAGGTCTCAGTTCGGGGCGAACCACTAGTATTTTTAGTCTGTTGCCCAAACAGCGTGCAAACATCGTCTTAACATAATATTAAATAACATGCCCGAAGCTCCAAAGATTGGCATTCGAAATTCGAATAATAAGTTCGTTAGCGGATTCGGCGTGTTGCGGTCGCGAGTACAAACAAATGCACGTCACAATTTCGCCGCGGGCCGGCGAAATACAACGAATATATTCGTAGCACAGCTCTAATCTAATTCCAACTTTATTAGCATGTTATAAGTTTTAAATTGGCATGCGTTTGGTTAAACCAATTTATTTCTGTTTATCGAGTTAACCTTTGGGCATGCCAGCTACATTGTAAATCGCATGCATGCGCCTTTTTGTAGGAGCATTCTAAACAGCGAGAATGGGTGTTACCTAGGTGTTACCGTGTTACCTCGTGGAGCTCACTTCGTTTGTTCTTTTTGGGTCCGTGTTTCTCTCATTGGAAAGAGAGCTTCCCTTATTGGATATAAAATTAATCACGGTATTTTACCTGAATGTCAGTGTGATATGTGGACTTATTTGCTTCTCATCAACACCTACTTATTTTTTTTATTCGATGACAAGCTAGTCCTTGACTGCGAAGATGGTAGCGGGCTTATTTGGAAGGGGTATGGCAGTGAACATTCAACCCATACCCCTAATTGGTTTCTACACGCCATCGTGCCGAAACGCTAAATCGCTTGGTGCAATGGCGAGCGCTGTTGTCTTATAGCTGGGAGGTCCCGGGTTCGATTCCCGGCGGGGTCAATTTGGCAATTTATAATTTCTGAATTGTCTCTGGTCTGGTCTGGTGGCAGGCTTTGGCCGTGGCTAGTGAAAATTGTAATTATCAATTAACTCCTTCTTTGTATTTTATAAAATAATGATAATTCTGTGATAATAATTCATTTTCAATTCAATTCATAAAAGTATGCAATTTTTCATCAATGTTTCTTTATGACGTTGTCACGAACTCTATCGTCCGTAAACCGACTTTACAGACAACCAATTTTTTCCTTAAGTTTATGTATTTCTGTCTAAGCGCAGAACAAAAAAAATTATATTAAATTATAATAAATACATTGTAAGAAGTGTTGCAGTTTAAGTCTTAAAGGCGCAAATCTAAAGACTGCCTTCTATGAAGACTGATGTCTGCTGAGTCCTATCCAACGTTCCTAAACTTGGTTCGCACTTTAAAGCTGTTGCGGACTTTATTGAAAATATAATAAAGGGAAAGGAGGAAGAAGAAAAAAGAAGACAGAAAAGGGCGTAAAAAGACTGTAGTGTTGCCGTGTTTTGGCTGCAAGGCGGGTACACGGACAACAGGGAGAGAGTAGAGGTTTTAGACGGTAAGAGTCCGCCACTACCCAAACGGGTGTCCATGAGGACTACCCCTACTGTGAAAAATAAAAATAGAGACTGCCGATAGAAGTGAAAACTGGATTTACTAATAATTAAAAACAAAAACGAAAAGCGCAATGTCACGATTTCGTGAGTGAGATTCGAACTTGCGACATCATAGATTAAACAGTAAAGAAAGCAGCTGCTTGCCCGCTGCGCTGTAAAGGGTTGCTTGGGAACTCCTAAAATGTTGAACGCTTACTGAAATCTCATATAAACAGTAGACGATGGTGACGGTGACGATGGTGACGATGAAGCGAAATCCATGTTTTTTGTCAAAAAAGTGCTCAACGCGCCTAAAGAAGTTTTCACTTCAAAAACTTGGTTCGCAACGTTTGTGTATCGGCCATTAACATAGCAGTACGAAATATTTTAATTAATTAATTATCTCGTCAACGCTTTCCAGTTCCAACGCTTAAAGGCTTCCTCAAGTCAATTGGCTCGCTGGAAATTTAATAACCTTTTTATCATGTAGTTCAGGCTCTTTACTTCCTTTGAAAGGCCTTTGCTTAAGAAAGGAATATTAAGCAGGCTTCGCCTAACTCAAAGGCTGGGTCTAGACTTTATTGATTTACCAATACGAGGCCTAAGGTTGTACATGACATGAATAACATTGTGGAGATTAAATAACAAGATGAGAATTTGATGAAATAAGTTTTTTATTTAATATAGTAACCTAGCTTACGTGTGGGCGTAGACGAAAAGTTATTCGCATAAGTTACGATTACATTATTAATTTATACCGGTAGGTATAAAAAATCTGATTGAAGCCTCAATAGCCCAACGGTGGTGCGGACTGAAAACTGAAAAGTTGATGGTTCAATCCACTCCACTACTGTCCTACCAACTCCTTTTACAAGCTTTTCGGTTATTTGGAGAGAAGAGGTGATTAATTTTATTATTAGTCAAGTCCGACATGGCTAACATTAAAAAAAATCCGACTGAACTCTGGTGTTGGCGGCCAATCTTTAGAGAGATTAGACATCTGCATGGGAACGATTATAATGTACAAGTGTAAACGCAAGCACTCTCTATTCCCTCACTCTCATAGTCCGATGAGACGGAAATCCGACACGACTGGATAGAGAGATCAGGGAAGGGGAAGGTACGCTTGGCGGCACGTCTTTGACGGTAGAGTGTTAACATGCCACATAGGCTTAACATGTCCGACTGCAGACGAGGTCCCGGGTTCGATTCCTGGGTCTGGCAAAAAAAAATTGTATTGGGTTTTTCTGAAGACATTCTCAGTACTAAACTACGGCCGTTCAGAGAATGCGTTCCTGACACGTCGCGATTGAACTGACGACGTAACTTTGTAATGGCGTTGCAGTTACGATAAAAATATTATTGCTGGTTGTTTACCGTTTTAACAATTTATGAGCATTAAAACAACATTATTATATCAATAATCAATTAATGTTATAATTTTGTGCCAAACTGAGTGTCAAATAACTTGGTAAACAATATTTTTCTAAATGTGTCAGGAACGCATTCTCTGAACGGCCGAACTATAACCCTAAGTGGAAGTTCGCGGTGTGTCACCCCCGTACCTCGGAGAGCACGTAAAATAAAAATGATTTTTCCTGCGCTTGAGAGAATATGAGAGTGAGGGAATAGAGAGTGCACCTGTGTATTCGCACACACTTGTGCACTATAATATCTTCCAAGCAGATGGCTAAAATCTCTGAGGAGGTTTGCCGCCGATACCGGTTTCGTTCGGGAAGACATTAATAACTAGCCACAGTCAAAGCCTCCCACCAGACTATTTTTCAGGAAATAATTCTCATTTTACTCCAACAAATTTTAATCAGGTTAAACGTATTCATGGGAACCTTCAGCTACTTACTTATTTGACCATAAAAATCCTTATAATGCGAATCGTTTACCATAATTCCCCTCTTTATTACTTCACACTTTATCTTTTCATAGACAGTTTATGGTTTTTGATCTCCCGGGTGTAATTTTTGGTATAACCTAGGTATTTATGGGCGAGTGGTTTGGAAGCTATCGGGACATTATATTGTGGAGCGAGGCATTTTAGATTTAAGCTATACCCTGTGCCGATCCCGGCTAACGATGTATTAACGGGGAAACTTTCCGGGACACTTTAGAGAAATTGGGTTTCGGAGATTAAACTGTCCAGGTAACGCGTTGTTATAAGCCAATATTTAAATTTGGTGTTATGAAATGCATCAGATACATCTTATTTTTAACTTTATATTTAAATACTTACTAATATTAAAAAAGAATTTTCGAGATAAAACTAGCCTAAAAATGAATGAATGCATGATATACTTTTAATGTACACCTGGTTTAATACTCAAAGTGTACACCACATAGCATACAGTCTTTGAGTATTTTAATACTCAAAGCATACAGTGCAATTGTGCAATATAAAAAAAACAATAATTTAGGTATAGGTACAATTTGGCGACCTTAGGCTTAGGTTTATTGCTATGTCACTTGCCAGGAACTCGACTACCTATATCCATCCATGCAAAGAAAGGACAAACCGGTAATTCATTACAATAACAAACACACTGCAGCGCTCAGGTTCTCCATGAACCTGCAGCATTTATGCTGAGCCGGCACCTTTTTGCTTATGCGACAAATGGGTGCAAAAGCACATTTATAAATTGTTTATTTTATTAAATGTATGTACTATGTAAGTTATGCATCCATATGTATGTGTGGGCAAATAAATGAATTTTCTTTCTTTCTTTCTTTCTTTTTTTCTTTCTTTCTTTCACATTTACGTAACGAGTGTGATCGAACCGTCGATCTTTCAATTTTCAGTCCGCACCTTTAGCCGTTATACCATTCATTATTAAAATCGTTTATTAAAAACTAAAATATACATTATTAGGCAAAGATTTATTTATTATTAACTAGAGGGCGCACCCTTTGGTCAAAATTCGACCCGTTAATGTTCTATGTCGACGCATAATATAAGTAGAAAAAACTTTCATTATGGATTATGTTTGACATTCAGTAAGACTTTATGACTTTAATCTATTCTCAATTTGACGTGTGTGTGCCAAATACATGGTAGTGTGAGTAATGTTTTTTTCTCTTTATCTAATGTATTTTTAATGCATAATTTAAAAAAAATATTAGCATTCTGCACTCCTTCTCTTTATAAAGTATGTGTGGGAAATTTCATACTCCTCCGTCGGCAAAATTTTCGTAAAAAGGGCTACAAAGTTTTGGCTTCACGTATTTAATATTATTATGATGATTATGGCCGACTTAATCGACGATTGAAAAGCACTTGTAAAAAAAATATTTGAATACAAAACATTTCTATTCTATTCTGTTCTGCTCTGCTCCGCTTCGCTCTGCTCCGCTCTGTTCTGTTCTGTTCTGTTTTGTTCTATTGTATTCAGAGTTGACATGAGAAGAACAGGTCTAGAATATTTAAGCAGTTTGGTGCAAGTCGGCCTAAAATGTCAATCAAACTCTTGAAGTGTCAATGGCAATTAACAATGTATATCCCAAAACTTGCCCAAAACTGTCGAACTATCTCACACAAACTACGTAACGATATCGAGTATCGACCCAAAACTTTGCGGATCTCAATACGTATCTAATAAAGCGAAAAACCTCCAAATGAGTTCACATAAAGACAAATCAGATCACTTCATTAAACTCACCAAAACAAAGCGAGCTTTTATTATAGACATGTCACGCAACAAAAAGTGTAGGTATAGACTAGGTGAAAAACCTTGGCACCTGGGTGGATGATTCTCAAGACAATGTCTTGAGAATCATGTCATGTCATGGTAACCTTTAAACGATGCTGCAGCATCAATTATTGGTCCACGGGTTCCCAACTCCGCAGTAACTTACAGCAGATTATAGTGTTAGTGTTTGTGCTCATTAGAACGGTCTCAATGAGTAGATGTTAGATAGATGATGATCGAGGAGGATGATCTAATGATGGAGCCCCAAACTGGGTAAGAGGATGTTGGGGTAAGTAGTATATCATACAATATAATCCGGCCATAGATTCACACAGCGGGGGTGTTTTAAATTTATTGACTTACACTTGTTAGGGTCTGATGAATCAGGGTACCAATTGTCTAAAAGTGACTCCATTGATCGTATTCGTATTCGATGACATTAGCGTCAAAGTAAAATAATCCTTATTAGCGTTACTACCTAAACGTATAAGAATGCATGTACACGAAATTGAGTTCTAATTCAATATTGTTATGGTTTATTTTACTTTGACGCTAATATCAACGAATACGATTACGATCAATGGAATAACTTTAGACAATAGGGTATTTGACTATATTAAAAATATCGTTTCATTTGGTGTCATCCTAAAAGATTATTATCTAAAAACATTATTCCATACGACAAAACTAAAAAATAAAGTTTTATTTAATTAGAAAACATTAAATAAAATTGCTATAATTCCGGCCATGGTCACGTGATCGAAAACGTTCCTTGATCTCGAATGACGTCACAGTCCACACCACCTATGGGATGTGGAATTGTCCTTGTTTGAAATGTGAACTGTGACGTCATGAGAGCAAATGGAACATTTCGGCGGCAATTTATTTTTTTGAATTTATTTCTCGATTTTTATGAAAAATACTGAAAATTATGCCGAAATATACGTTTTGTTAGCTTCAGCATAGCATTATTAATAATTAAAGATGATTTTCTAAAAGTAGTCAAATACCCTATTGCACCTCTGGAAACAAAATTTAGAACCCTTTATTTTTCGGATTACCAGTAGGTATTGTCATTTTCCAATAACTCAATACTTACCATCAAGCAAAATATCGATCCGTTGCTATGTAACTGTAGGACAAACCAACAAACAAACATTTTCGTATTTATAAATTAGTAGGATAGGATGTAAGTAAACTTACCAGAACTTACATACAGTTGATAGGTACGAGTGATATCTAACAAAAAATAGATCGGCCAACACACCCATATTAGGTTGGTAAATACAACATGTAACGTTAAAAGTATTTTAATTTATTTAATAATAATTATATTACTACATTATTAAAAATTCTTCTTTATCAATCGTCTATCCACTGCTGGACAAAGGATTCTTGCGTGGACTTCCGTAAGCCTTGCGAGTTGCGCCGCATACTATCTAGCGGCCCCCTGCATTTGATATCGTCAGTCCCCCCTAAAGGGGGGTCTGCTTTGTTTTCCGGTGCGGGGTCTTGCACCTTGGGATATTAAAACTATACATTATTATTATTATTAAATTTAAAAATGCAATTAAAAAAACTTGAGAGGTGTCAAGGGACACCCGGATGGAACGTAGTTCCTTTCGATTAATGAATTTGGCATTGATATGTTCGGTATTTTCGTGGTACAATAATGGGTCTCCGTAGCCTTGTGGCTTCTGCAGTCGCCTAACAGTTAAAAGTCGATGGTTCGAATCCCAGCTCGACAGACCGAATTTTCCATTTTCAATTTTATTTTAAACAATTTCTACATGTAGAACCTTTCCCTAATTTTTTATAACTTATAAGTTATAAAAAATTAGGGAAAAATTCCACATGTAGAAATTAACACAATGCCTTCAAAAAAGTGTCGATCCGTCTAGCCCCCTTCCGAGTTCCGCACCGCGCGATAAGGAACTACGTTCCAAAAGTCGCTAGTGTGACGCAGCTTTAATCCAGTCGCTGTTTATACCATTTATCCGCATTAGTGCCTCTTGGTGACAAATTAACGGATTTACTACCTTTTTATTCGATGTTGTGAAATCCCTGAGGCTTGATAAATCGTTGATACATGGACTCTCCCACTGAAGCAATTTCCAATTGAGACTTTAAATCGAATGAACTATCTTAACTTTTAGAATAGAAAATAATGTTCAAGTTGATGATATTGCATTATAAATTTTATTAAATACAAAAAGTTTTTCATTTATGGAATCGAATTCAATTAAACGGGATTAAACAAAGGAATGTATTACTACTGTAATACACATTAATTATGTTTACATTAATTAATTGAAGCAGACTTCATATGTAGCTGAGTTGCTTGTCAATACAAACTTTTTAATGTAGTAAAATGTGTCTCGTCTGTGTTCATATTATATGAAGCAATAGTTGGGAAGATGGTTCGACTGAGACCGAGCAAGTTCAAACTGTGTCAACAACTTATGTTTACTTACATAGTTACTGTGTAGAATGTACTGTAGATGAACATGGTAATTTTAGTTTAATCCATCTTAATAGGTATTTGCAACGAAAAATTTATGATAAAAATGCGTGCGTGTCGTGGAACACTCTGTTGTTGGAACGAAGGTCCTTTTAATAATAAATTAATAATAAAAATAAATAAAATAAAAAATAATAATCTGAAGTCAGGATTCAAATCTCCGAACTGATTATTTCACTCCTTCGTTTAGCCGCTACGCCACCAAAACGGAACGTTTGTAATAAACGAAGGCATGGTCGTGACGAAAAACTTCTTCTCTCTTCTTCTCCCCCCCCCCCCCCCCCCCCAAAAGCCCGTACCGTCATTCGAATAATAATAAAATAGTAAAAAAACAAATTGCTCATTTGCTGTAAGTTGCAACACTGCTGATAAACATAATATTTTACAAAACTCCCAAATTGTCTATTTAACATTTGAGATTTTTGAGATAAAATTGTATTTTAAACTAGCGGCACGCTATGATGGCCGGTTTGACACATTACAATAGTGATGTGGAATGTCAATTTATTCTCGAACAAAAAACAATTAAGTTTTGTTTTTGTACCTGATTAAATAGGTTTAATAAAACAAAAATGTATATGTTTATTTAATTTATTTGAACGAACTGAATATTTGAATGAAAATGAATATACATACTTTATATGCACACAAGAAACATATGAATACAAAAGATACCAAAAAAGGTGCCACAAAAGGCCATAATTAATCAGATTCGTCCATACTACTATTTTCACTGTCGTCACTGCTATCATCACCTACATTAATAATTATATGTTCGTTTTCTATAATATTATCTATTTTCACATCTCTTTCATAATCTTCCCTTATTAATTTAACAGTTCTATTCACAACCTTTTCCCAGTCTCCTTTAGTCACATGTTCACAAGCTTCTTCTAATAATTTTAGCATTTTTTTTGTGGTAAATGGGGGTTCTGTATTGTGTCTTGCAGCATATCCCTTAATTTGAGCCCACACCAACTCAATCGCATTATACTCACAATGGTAAGGCGGTAACCGTATAACTCTGTGCCCATGTTCTAATGCTATTTCGTCAATGACGTATCGGATCTTGGTTGGTTTGTTTTCTTTTAAAAGACGTACTAATTCCGCTTTTAACATATTCATGTTTGCATCTACGCCATTTTTACGAAGCCATGCGACGATATCAGCTTTCTTTTGGGATTGGGCAGGTGGCTTGTCAATTTGCATCGAGTGGTATGGGGCGTTGTCCATAATTATAATAGATGGTTCAGGGAGGCTACACAACATTGAGGTAAACCATTCAGTAAACTTTTCTCCATTCATGTCTTCATGATAGTCTCCAGTGGTTTTTGACGCAAAAGCCATGAGAGAACCTTCGACAAACCCGTTGATGGTTCCGGCGTGACAAATTATAAGTCGCGATCCTTTTCCTACAGGAACTTTGGAAGTAGATGCTGCTGTGTCATCGTTCCAAGAACGGCCTACAGTATGGTTAGCATTAAGCCATGTTTCATCCAAGAACACAACATTTTGCCAATTTTTGATTTCTTTCACTTGCCGTAAAAAAGTATACCTTGCCATCGCTATATCAAATCTTTCCATCAATATTTTGCGTTTGTTACATTTTTTGTATCGAAATCCAATGGTCTTCAAAATCTTCGTTAAAGAACTTTCCCCACCGAAGAATAATCCAGCTTCCTTCAGTGAATGCACCAACTTTTTTCTTGTTGGATACTCCTTCTGTAAATAGTAGCCGTAAACATGTCTTCGGATAGCATCGGCATCAAAGCTATCGATGCCTACGACTGGTTTTGCTCGTTTTCTCTTTTTTGGTGTGTGAAGTTTATTTTCTTCTGTGCCAGTCTCGCCATATTTTTTTTTAGTTATCCGTCTAACAGTTCGTTGTCCAATATTAAGCGCATCAGCTACGCGTTCAACCACTGACGTTATAGGTAAAATTGGCCCTCCATTTTGAGCTTCACGATCGAAATAGTTACGAAGGCGTATTACGAACTCACGTGTCTGACTATTTAGAACAGTTCTCTGCGTACGTTCGGTCATATCGACGAAATCCACAACAAAGGGCTTGAACAGAGTCCAAATTAACGAGCAAGGGTCAACAGTAATGCAGTATCAATATTTGAAATCCAAAGCCAGGTCAAAACTATATCACAATCGCATTGCACTGACAGTTTATACTTTTCGAAGCAACGTCAATTCGAAACTGCTTTGTTTTGCATTGAGTATATATCATATAAAAATAAAAATTTTACCTTTTGTATGAAACAGCTGATATTTTTTTGCGATTTCAGAGGTTTGTCCACATAGTGAAAATTGTTCATATTCACAAGTACATTCACCCCTTAAATGGTGCAAACTGATTTTTCTACACTTGTATACATTTTAGAAATCAATTTAATAAATAAATTTTGAGTCCTAAACCTAAAACTACATTCGATAAAATTTATGAATCTCTGCACATCACTATCGTCAATAAAGTAATACAATTATTTCCTTCAAAGTCGTTATCAATTAATACGGAACTTCATGAGCGGACAAACGTCAAACCGGCCATCATAGCGTGCCGCTAGTGTAATTCCAAATTGTCGGTGTTACACCACCGCCATTGTATAGTTTTGATATAGAGACGAATTTTGAGAAAAATTTGCAAAATTAAGTACTTAGACGACTTCCCAGTCACCCTCTTAAAGGCAAATAAAACTCTCCCCAATGGATAGAATTCATATTTATAAGCAAAGAATTCTAACATTGTTTATTATTGAGAATTCAACCCACTGTCAGTGACATTGATGTTTTTCATGATACGCTGTTTAAACTTTAAGAAACTTTACAACAAACGTTTATCTGTTTGTTAGACGGTCAAGTGCTACCTACCCAAGTAAACTCCGAAACCTCGCTTCGGTCATAATCATTTAATTAAAGCAGAGAGTTCGCTTGTTAGTGTCAACTCGGTCAGACATCACATGGCTTCGGTATAGACAGCAACTTTGCAACTGGAATCGATTTTCTCAGCACTCAGTCAGCTACTTAGCGTGTTAGCTGCCATAAAGCATGCAACGTTGGCTCCAATTATGACTACACCCACTACACCCTAGACGTATTACCAATCGACGCTGCTTATGCTATGTACCTACGTCTTTGTGAATATTTGAATAACGAATGGGTATGTGATGAAACCTCGCGAGGAAACCTGCATGCCTGAGAGTTTTCAATAATGTTCTCAAAGGTGTGTGAAGTCGGTCAATAAACCTTTCTCATTCGATAAGATAAAAAACCGGCCAAGTGCGTGTCGGGCCACGCGCAGTGTAGGGTTCCGTAGTTGAAAGTCTCAAATATTATTGCGTGATTGATATTTATACCCTTGTCAAATTACAGATTTCTAGTACCAATAGTCTCTGAGCTAAACCGCGGACGGACAGACAGACAGACAGACAGACAGACAGACGGACGGACATGGCGAAACTATAAGGGTTCCTTGTTTACTACGGAACCCTAAAAAAGGACCATCAGTTTCGGAGAAATGCGTGAGCATACATACATACATATAACCATACATACATATACATATATACATCATTATCATCATCCTCATCATCATCATCATCTCAGCCTGCGGACGTCCACTGCTGAACATAGGCCTTTCCCAGAGAACGCCACCACACCCGGTCCTCAGCCTTCCTCATCCAGCCACTTCCCGCCACCCGCTTTATTTATCGTCGGTCCAACGTGCTGGTGGGCGCCCCATACTACGCTTGCTTGTTCGCTTCTTCAATCAATGTGTCCTTCCCGTCCTCACTTATGGCGCTGAAACGTGGACACTAACAAAAGGCTTGATCCACAAATTTAAAGTCACTCAGAGAGCTATGGAGAGGGCTATGTTAGGAGTTTCATTTGGAATAAAGAGATCCGTAAGACAACCAAGGTCGCCGACATAGCCCAAACCATTAGCAAGCTGAAATGGCAGTGGGCAGGCCATACTTGTCGCAGAAGCGATGGCCGTTGGGGCCGAAAAGTTCTAGAGTGGAGACATACATACACCTATAAAATTTTGTATAAGTATTTACGTATGTTTTGGAAGCTCTATTGGATGATCATATAATGTGAATATTTTGCAGTTCCAATATTATATTATAATATTACACGTACACCATAATATTACATTACATATTTTTTTAGGGTACCTCCCCTACATGTAAAGTGGGGATGAATTTTTTTCCCGTCTATCCCATAGTGTGGGGTGTCGTTGAATAGGTCTTTCAAAAATATTGTGGGTGTGGGAACACCATTTTTCAATTCAGGGATCCGTTTGTGAAATATAATATTTTAAAGTGCTAAATTTTAGTAGAGTCAAGTGTCCCCCCCTCTGCCAGCTAAATGGTTGTATAAAGAATACAAGAAAAAATTCACAGCAGTAGTATATATAATGAATTTTAAAGGAAAACTATCACGGCTAAGTAGGGTTCATTAGTTAAAGAGTTTTATCTGTTTTTTCTAAGTTAGGTATTACACGTAGTGTAACTTGCATATTTTGTAATATATTATAGTATTTAAACCATGGAACTCAAAATGTATTCAATATTCATAAATAATATTTGAGATTATATTAATTTTTAGAGTAGGGTTCCGTAGTTGAAAGCAACTACGGAACCCTACACTGCACGTGGCCCAACACGCACTTGGCCGGTTTTTTAGCCTCCGTTTTTTTGGAGTCGGTTAAAAACGCTCGCAAATAATGCTCTTAAAAAAGCACTAAAGAAAGGAATTCGCAAACAGTGAAAATGGGACGTGGAAAACATGTTTTTACTGTACAAAGCGAAGGTAATAAGAGGCGAGTTATAAAGAGCCCGGCTGTCCGACGGCAGTAAATAAATCGAATTTTGTTTGTCTTGTCTCGACTAGAGCTCAGACTCTCGACTCAGGCATTAATGTCTTAGAAATTACTTATATCATAGTTAGGCTTGCTCTTGCTAAAATAAAATTAATCTATGATTAACACTGGATTGCCTGTCACTATTATACAAATTACAGTATAATTAAACAACTTGACCGTTATTCGAAGCCTAATAATATTATGAGATATGCCATCGCTTCCGTTTCCTTTTTCTGTCTCTTTTCTTTGCTGTATACCTGTCTCTTTCTATTTCCGTCCCCACCACCAGCAGTGAGCGCCATGATTGTGGGCGCACAATTTCTCGTCATTGACGTCGTCGTTGCCGTTCCGTCAACACGTGCACTCAGCTGCATAGTTAATTTTCTGTAAGTGATTTTATTCTTAATACCTGCAATTCGTACAATTATTGTGGTTTGTGACATTATAACTGGTATGTACACTTTTGTTTTTAATTAGATATCAGTTTTCTTTTGAGAATTTAAAATATAAATGAAATTTAACACTATATATTTACTACTTGCATAATTTTTATTTTTATTTCGAACTACTTATGGTCATTTTTAACGGTGTTACCGTTCGTTAAGAGTTTGAATCTTTTAATGTGTTCACTATTTTAATTCTATTTCTAGCTGATTATAACGGATATATTTAAAATGAGTGATTTTCCTGAAAGTGTTCCGGGACCGAGTAAAGCTACTGGAACTGATGAGTGTCATAAAAATAAACGTAAAAGAACAAGGGAGAACAGTGTGAGTTCTGACTCGTCTTCTTCCGGTTTAGGTAGCTCGACTTCTTGTAGCTCAGATTCGGATCAGCCTCGTAAACGTTCTAAGCGTTCTTCGAAATCAAAGCGGTCTCGTCGTAGTAAAGATAAAAAGTTTAATAAATTACTTGCTGAAATCTCTCAGATTAAAAAAAAACAGCTTGCAGAAAACAATACACCTAGTGGAACTAACCTACCCCAGGAGATCGAGGGAGACTGGGTTGATGATAATGTCAGTGGTCACCTGTATGATAGTGATCATATTGAAGACGAGTCGGAACCACAATTTTCATTAGCTATCGGGACTAAAGTCAAAGATCCAGATGTTTTAAAAACACCCGCGTTGTTTTTGGACATTTTGAAAAATATTCAACGTTTGGGCGATTCGGACTGGCGAAATGTGAGATATTCAGACGTGCAGAAAAGTTATCTTCATACTCCCGGATTTGCGGATCTAGAAGCGAATGACGAAGTTAAACGGTTTGATAGCTCTCGAAACATCATAAATACCGAAAAAGCGTTCGCTTCTATATGCTTTGCTCTGGTTAAACAGCGCGATCAACTGGAAAAAAGAATTACGAAGTTTTTTGTTATGGGCTAAGGATTCTCCTACCCTTACTTTTAGTGATGTAAATGAGAAGATCCAGGATATATTTGTTACGGGTGATTTTTCAAAAATATCAAATGATGCCCTGCAGTTGGTTTGCGGCCATAGGGCGGAAGTTATTCAAAAACGACGCGAGACTATTCTTGCATCCGTGAAGGATCCGCTTCACAAAAGCACGTTGCGCAAAATTCCGCCAACGTGTCAAAACTTATTTGAAGCCGAAAAGTTTACGGCTGCCCTTGAAAAGGCAGGTGGAGTACGAAAGGTGTTCTGGCCTCGACAAAAAGATCGCGCACCTGCACCGCAGTCCGATCAAGGTAATTCTGTGCCAGATCGTAGGAATCCACTACCGACTACAAAGACGATGAACAAAGGTCAGCCTTACAATAATAAGTTCAACAACTCTGGAGCGCATTACAACAACTCCAAGTCCTTTCGTGGTAGAGGAGGTAAAGCAGCCACAAGTCGCACAGATAAGGAGACCTACGACCATACACGCAGAAGCTCTCCCTCATCCCACCGGGATAGGAGAGGCAGAACTCGAAGATACTGACTCACCGAGTCACTTCGTAGCCGGTCAGCTGGTATACTACTATCGGAGGTGGAAGGTAATCGGAGCTCCAGGTTATATCCTCAAGGTTATTTCCGGATACCGTATACCATTTTTGGAAAAACCTCCACTACACGTACCCATTCTCGCCCAGAGTCAGCTGGAAACTCCAGTTTCAAACGAAATGACGCTTGCAATAGAAAAGATGTCAACGGAAGGCGTGTTGACAACAGTTCCAATATCTCCAAGTTTCGTTTCATCAATGTTTCTGGTCCCGAAGACAGACGGAACCATGAGACCTATTTTCAACCTCAAGGCGCTCAATTATGATGTCCATTCACCTCCGTTCAGGTTGATAAACAATCACAAAATTCCCGATTTCTTACAACCACAGGATTATCTAACAAAAATCGATTTGTCTCAAGCATATTTCCATGTGCCGATATCCCACTCACACAGACGCTTTTTACGCCTGTTATACAAAGGAGACCTGCTCCAAATGAACTGTCTGCCCTTCGGGCTAAGTTCAGCGCCCAAAGCTTTCGCGTCAGTAAGCAACTGGATTGCACAGTTACTTCGAAAACAGGGTATGAGGATCTTAGTTTACCTCGACGACTTTTTATTGGCCAATCAAAATGCCGACAACTTGGAAATTCAGACACAAACCGCACTGAATCTATTGAAGTTTCTAGGGTGGAAGGTGAACTACGAGAAATCAACCCTTGCCCCATGTCAAACCGTAGAATATCTCGGCATATTATGGGACCCCTGGTTGAATCGCAAGTCGCTACCAGCGAAGAAATGCGCGAAATTAAGAATGTTAGTCACAAAAAATTTTAATAACAAAAGCAGCAGCCGTAAAACAACTACAGAGCTTAATCGGCTTTCTGAATTTTGCGAGTTTCGTTATACCACGGGGCAGACTGAATTATCGTCATCTCCAAAGATTGTGTTTAAACAATTTGAAACAGGATCCTTATCAAGCCCTGTCGCTGCCCGAGTCTGTAATAGACGAACTGAAATGGTGGCAGACTCACCACACAGATTGGTCAATGATACATGCACCATACCCGACACACTATATTGTAACGGACGCATCAAATCAAGCTTGGGGAGCACGTATAAACAATACGGTCTTATCCGGAGTATGGTCAAGTATAGAGAGGAAGTTGCACTGCAACCACAAAGAGCTTCTTGCTATCCTCAGAGCCTTGGAAGAACAAAGTCCGAACCTACAATATGCAACGATACACCTTCAGTGCGACAACAAGACTGCCGTATCATATCTTCGGAACGAGGGTGGTACCAAATCTCAAGCTCTTCTGGACCTGACATACAAGATCATGAGTTTAGTCGACCTTCTCCATGTCAATTTAACTGTGCATCATATTCCGGGCAATTACAATGTGGAAGCAGATCGACTGTCGAGGCTTCGAGTTGCCCCAGAATGGCACCTACTACCGCAAGCCACGATTCCAATATTTTCCAAGTGGGGAGTTCCTGTCATAGATCTGTTTGCTTCAAAAATAGCGCGCGTAGTCCCCAGATATTGTTCACTGGATTGCCAAGATACTCAAGCAGACTTTCACGACGCTCTGTCTCGTGTATGGAATTATCCCTTGGCGTGGGTATTTCCTCCCCCCTTTTTGATGCCGAAAATTCTGCAACATCTGAACCAATGTCGTGGAACGTATTTGATAGTGGCACCAAGATGGGAACAAGTGTTTTGGCGACCGGATCTAAAGAACCGAGCGACAGCACCGCCCTGGACAATCCACAATCTTCCACGGGTATTGATAGACATATCAACCGGTCTAGCTCCCCACAAGATATCGGAAATGACACTCGAAGTGTGGAAATGTGGGGAGGAATGAAGTATTAAATAACTGGACAGATCAACAAAGGAACCTACTTATGTCCAGTTGGCGACCTTCCACCGTTAGATCTTATAAGCCTGCTTGGTCGCGTTGGCTTTCATGGGCGTGTTTGAATAATATCCCTGAAAATAAACCTAGTGGTTCTGATTTGGCGAGGTTTTTAGCAGACTTACATATCAAAGAAGGCTTGTCTTATAATACTATACTATGTTATAAATCTGTAGTGTCTACTCTAAGTAATTTAGAAGCTACGGAGCCACTTAGTAACCATACTCTCGTCAAGCGAATTTTAAAAGCTATTGCTGCAGCAAGACCTAAAATTTTGAAACCACCAATATGGGACGTTGATTTAGTCATAAATTGCTTAGCTCGAGCGATTCCAGATACTAGTAATTTGTATGAAATATCTAAATATACAGCATCAATTCTTCTGTTATGCTCTGGTCGGAGAGTACATGATTTGACACTTTTGCGTACAAACTCATGTAATTGTATTGTAGCCGATGATTGTATAGTCTTAGTACCTGCCTTCGGTTCAAAAACTGACTCAATTGATTACCGCCAGTCAGGATGGAAATTGAAAAATAATCCATGTAATAAAAGTCTAAGCCCAGTACATTGGATCAAGCGATTGATTGAAGTGGGCCAACAAAGACGCCAAGATGCAAAGTGCGAAAATTTGTTTGTTTCTACATGTGGTCAGCCAAAACCGGCTTCAAAATGTGTAATTGCTAGCTGGGTTAAAAATATGTTGAAAGAATCTGGAGTCGAAGCATCGGCTGGTAGTTTTAGAGCCGCGGTTGCCTCGAAAAGTTGGGTAGAAAATGCGCCTCTTGACGAAATTCTCACAAGAGGCAATTGGAGGTCTGAAAAAACCTTTAGACGTTTCTATTGCCGCCAAGTTTTAGGTTCCAACAAGAACACTAGCAAAGTCACACAACTATTTAGTGCAGTTGATTAACTTTTTATTTGTGTTTTGCTATTCATGATAATTTTTCATTCATTCATTTTTCATGATAATGATAATTTTGAGGATTATTGTACTTCATACTTGTTTGTTAATAAATTTCATACTCGATTGCATCTTTGTTTTAAATATAAATTTTACAAACACAATCTGATGTTTATCGTGTCGATGTGTCCCTAACAGTTTCTTAGTCACATTGACGCCGTTCACCACCACCAGGCGATAACAAACACGTCTCATAATATTATTAGGCTTCGAATAACGGTCAAGTTGTTTAATGAAGACGTTTTACCTGAAAATAAAACGTGTATTAAACATACTTACCTTATTCGAAGCCTAATAAATTTTAATTCTGCCTGGTGTTATTCGACTTAATGACGAGAAATTGTGCGCCCACAATCATGGCGCTCACTGCTGGTGGTGGGGACGGAAATAGAAAGAGACAGGTATACAGCAAAGAAAAGAGACAGAAAAAGGAAACGGAAGCGATGGCATATCTCATAATATTATTAGGCTTCGAATAAGGTAAGTATGTTTAATACACGTTTTATTTTCAGGTAAAACGTCTTCATTAAGGATCAATTTGAAGCGCCACATTTGACATACGAGAGTCTCTGGAACTAATAATATTGCAAATGGCGCACTGACCTCTACAATTAATCTATGATTTAATATGAAATCATAGATTAGCTATAGAGGATGGTGCGCCATTTGCAATATTATTATTAGTTCCAGTAACACTCTAACCGCTTACAGCGCCAAAATTCAAATAGCGTCAATTAAATCAAAAATTGCGTCTAAAATGAATAAAGTACTAAAAGAACGAGTTACTATTAAGCATACGGAAATAGTTCGTTCTCATTCAGTGTCGGGAATTAATTCTTAAAAGTACTTAGTACATGTACTTTGCAAGACGAAGACTTAAAAGTTGATATTGCATGCTCTCTTAGGCCCAAATCAACGAGTGGTGCATCTTTTAATAGGTAATAACAACATAAACTTACGAGTACTATGAATACTTTATTGAATTTCACAAACGATTGAGACTTAAAATACTGTAAGTATTAATAAGAAAACAAAAAACAGAGGAGACTTTGCTCGCGCCTCCACGAACCATATTAAGTTGTGCCAAAGCAAAAAGAGGCAGGAGATTGGCCTGCTATTATAAAAGAAGCTCCATCTCGGTTTCACTTCTATCTGATGGTGGGCATTGTGCCTTGGTAGTAAACAGTTATATACGACTCGAAATAGATAAGATCGAAATATATATTAACATCCATAGACAATTGGATAAGATCGAACACACCTTCGTCTACGCTCGCCATCTGAAGAACTATTACACCTTACGTAGAGTACACAAATACTTACAGTATCATAGAACTAGGAAAACGACTACGAGTATTATGCAAGTTACTTTAAAATAAATTGACGAAAGTCTAGTCTAAAGTTTGCGCTGGTTTAGACAAAAGTTCTTTGTTGCAGTCAAAGTCTACTTGATCTAGACTTTAGAGTTCTGAATTGTCACACGACATCCTATTTTAGGTATTCTGCTTTCAGTCCACGTTATTGCTTCTTTAGAAATGTATCAATACATTATTGTGCAGTTTTACGCAAAAGAATTAGTTAAAAGTAAATTATAATTCTCATTATTATTTCCAGTGGGTTTATAGACTACTACATTCGCGTACAAAACAATTTTACGTATAACATGCGGTCAAAAAGCTATATACATCATGGCTGGTTTCCTAACAGTAGGTAAACTAAACTGTAAGAAGTTTTTTCACGTAAAATTCCACTCATGCATAAAGTTATTAATTAGCTATAAATAATACTAGCTGATGCCCGCGACTTCGTCCGCATGGATTTAGTTTTTAAAAATCCCGCGGGAACTCTTTCATTATCCGAGATAAAAAGTAGCTCTCCCGGTCTGAGGAACCACTACTACATCCATTACTATACCCATGCAAAAAATCGCATCAATCCGCTGTTCTGTTGCGACGTGATTGAAGGACAAACCAACAAAAAAACACACTTTCGCATTTATAATATCAGTAATGCTTTATTATAACACTTTTTATAATTGTCAAATTTTTTACCATACTTAAACTAGCGGCACGCTATGATGGCCGGTTTGACGTTTGTCCGCTCATGAAGTTCCGTTTTAATTGATAACGACTTTGAAGGAAATAATTGTATTACTTTATTGACGATAGTGATGTGCAGAGATTCATAAATTTTATCGAATGTAGTTTTAGGTTTAGGACTCAAAATTTATTTATTAAATTGATTTCTAAAATGTATACAAGTGTAGAAAAATCAGTTTGCACCATTTAAGGGGTGAATGTACTTGTGAATATGAACAATTTTCACTATGTGGACAAACCTCTGAAATCGCAAAAAAATATCAGCTGTTTCATACAAAAGGTAAAATTTTTATTTTTATATGATATATACCACAACTCGGCATTTGGTTTTCTAAATTGAAAATTTTTAAAAATGGAATCTAATACGATCGTCACATAGGATCGCTGGCTAGCACAACTACTACCTCCGGCAAACTCGCGTCAATGCTCAATGCAAAACAAAGCAGTTTCGAATTGACGTTGCTTCGAAAAGTATAAACTGTCAGTGCAATGCGATTGTGATATAGTTTTGACCTGGCTTTGGATTTCAAATATTGATACTGCATTACTGTTGACCCTTGCTCGTTAATTTGGACTCTGTTCAAGCCCTTTGTTGTGGATTTCGTCGATATGACCGAACGTACGCAGAGAACTGTTCTAAATAGTCAGACACGTGAGTTCGTAATACGCCTTCGTAACTATTTCGATCGTGAAGCTCAAAATGGAGGGCCAATTTTACCTATAACGTCAGTGGTTGAACGCGTAGCTGATGCGCTTAATATTGGACAACGAACTGTTAGACGGATAACTAAAAAAAAGCATTAGAACATGGGCACAGAGTTATACGGTTACCGCCTTACCATTGTGAGTATAATGCGATTGAGTTGGTGTGGGCTCAAATTAAGGGATATGCTGCAAGACACAATACAGAACCCCCATTTACCACAAAAAAAATGCTAAAATTATTAGAAGAAGCTTGTGAACATGTGACTAAAGGAGACTGGGAAAAGGTTGTGAATAGAACTGTTAAATTAATAAGGGAAGATTATGAAAGAGATGTGAAAATAGATAATACTAGTGGACCCGCCCCGGCTTCGCACGGGTAGGCTACAAAACAAACACAATGGTATAATCATCTAGGGCCTGGAGGTTAATGATAAAGTCTATGTCTATGGCTAAAACCCTCATATAAATATGGAATGCCTGTATTCGATCGTTGTCCTTTACGTGAGTGACTTTTGCTGCTACCCGTGAAGCATTATGTCCTCTATCTCCTATAATATTTATCAGATCTTCATCAAAATTAGACAAACTATGCCTGATATTATACACTTTTAAATAAAGAAAGAATTATTAAAATCAGTTCATATTTGACTGAGTTATGGAGTAAAATCAACAATAAATTTCATCCCCTATCCTGGAGTAACCTTATGTTTTATCGGGATAAAAACTATCCTATATGTTGACCCGAAGTATCAGCTAAAGCTATACCAAATTTCATTTAAATCCGTTCAGTAGTTTTCGCGTGATGCGCGAACAGACAGACAGACAGACAGACAGACAGACAGACAGACAGACAAAAATTAAATAAAAATCTGTTTTGGGTTCAATATCGATAATAAAGCATCCCCCAGTTAAAATTTTCAAAATATATTAAATGTACAGAAATCTTCCAGTTACAGTTTTATTATAAGTATAGATTATAGAAAACGAACATATAATTATTAATGTAGGTGATGATAGCAGTGACGACAGTGAAAATAGTAGTATGGACGAATCTGATTAATTATGGCCTTTTGTGGCACCTTTTTTGGTATCTTTTGTATTCATATGTTTCTTGTGTGCATATAAAGTATGTATATTCATTTTCATTCAAATATTCAGTTCGTTCAAATAAATTAAATAAACATATACATTTTTGTTTTATTAAACCTATTTAATCAGGTACAAAAACAAAACTTAATTGTTTTTTGTTCGAGAATAAATTGACATTCCACATCACTATTGTAATGTGTCAAACCGGCCATCATAGCGTGCCGCTAGTGTAACCAAAGACAAAATTACGTTTAGCTGTCATTTACGTTTTGTTATTCCACTGTCATTTGCGTTTTGTTATTCCATGTCAGATGCGTTTTTGTTATACCACGTTTTATAGTGACTTGACGGAAACGCGGTCGAACGGGATAAAAAGTATCCTATGTCCGTCTCCTGGTTCTAAGCTACCTCTCCACCAATTTTCAGCCAAATCGGTTCATCCGTTCTTGAGTTATAAATAGTGTAACTAACACCACTTTCTTTTATAGGTATATATAGATTGTAACTAAAATGAATAAATGAAAATCAGAAATGAGGAGGTCCGTAGGAGAACCAGTCACCGGCATAGCTCAGCGAGTCGCGAAACTGAAGTGGAAATGGGCGGGACACATAGTTCGAAGATCTGATGGTCGTTGGTTTCTGAAGTTGCTGGAGTGGCGACCCCGCACCGGGAAGCGCAGTGTTGGTAGACCCCCCCACTAGATGGACCGAAGAAATCAAACAAATCGCAGGGAGCCGCTGGATTCAAGCGGCGCATGACCGAGACTTGTGGAAGTCCATCCAGGACCTTTTCCCAGCAGCAGACGTCTATCGGTTGACAAAGAAGATGAAAAATAATGTAACAGTTTTATTAAACTTACAACCTTTTTTTTTAAAGAATATCAGTCAAGTTGAAGTTGACTAATATCCTTCTCTCTCCTCCAAATAAGCGGAAAGCTTGTGTTAGAAGTGGGTACGACAATAGTGCAACAGGTGGGATTCGAACCTGCGATCAGTTTTCAGTCCGCACCTTTAACTGTTGGGCTATTGAGGCTTCTACTATTGGGCAGATAGATCCGCGGGAACAATAATAAGCTACAAGTAATTTAATATAACGGACCTATAGGTTCAAGTTACGGTATTTTATATGCAAAACTCAATTTATCTAAGCTTTACCACGGGAACTTTTGTCATCAATATGCGAGTGTAGTTAGTACCCCACGGTCCTCGAGGCGGGCACGGAGCTTAAATCTGAAGTGCTCCACTTCAGAGTCATAGACTAAACGTGAAATGTAGAAAGTAACCTTGTTGCTCCCACCCCACACCAAACCGCTCAATGAAATGTTCTGATATGAACCATAAAAGTAGTGTCAATAGATCACATTTGACATCAGTCTGTCAGTCTTAACAAAGTAAATCGTAATTGCTTTCTTTTGGCATTATTACAACTAGTGGTTCGCCCCGAACTGAGACCTCGCGGTATCCCATAATTCCCATAAGGTAGTTTTAACTATATTATATTGTAATTAAAACGCGCCGAATCTGATGACGTCAATCGTCATCTGCTTTCGTGGATGGGATGCATATTTACAATATTAAAGACAGCGCCATCTAGTAACAGTATAGTGAAGTTTTGTTAAAAACATTGACAATGCCCATTAAAACTCAAATAATTTCGTTTCTTTATAATATTTATCTAATCTTAGTATTTGTTGTTCAAGTACAGAATATAACTCAAATTATGTGTAAGTTTCAAGTTTTAAAACAAAGTGGTTTTTGAAATCTAGCCTCGAATACAATCTCCACTTTGAAAGCCCCCCATTTCGTATGGGAGCCCCCCTGAAATAAAGATTTTTATAACTTTTTAAGCCATTTTCGGCTGGAGGCCATCGGTTTACATATCATATCTAAAATTGAAGTAATTACGTTCAGTAATTCAGAAGTTATAAGGCTGTGACAGACGGACGGACGGACAAGTGCAAATCGCTCTAGTAAACTCAGAGACCTTCGCTTCGCTCGGTCGATAAATTCTTCTTCTTCTTCTTTATCAACCTATAGACGTCCACTGCTGGACAAAGGTCTCCTGCATGGACTTTCACAGGCTTCGGTCTTGCGTCGCTTGAATCCAGCGGCTCCCTGCGACTCGTTTGATGTGGTCGGCCCACCTGGTGGGGGGGTCTACCAACACTGCGTTTCCCGGTGCGGGGTCGCCACTCCAACACCTTGGGACCCCAACGACCATCAGCTCTTCGAACTATGTGCCCCCGCCCATTTCCACATCAGTTTCGCGACACGCTGAGCTATGTCAGTGACTTTGACAATGACA
Organism: Oeneis ivallda; assembly: GCA_029955525.1. NCBI lineage: Eukaryota > Metazoa > Arthropoda > Insecta > Lepidoptera > Nymphalidae > Oeneis > Oeneis ivallda. The sequence continues at coordinate 22,755,999 of JARPMR010000012.1, forward strand.
ATAAATTACAATAAATATATTATATATTTTTGACTGAAAAAGTTAAACAACTGTGCAGTTCTAACTTTGAAAAATAAATACTATTGTGTGCCCTCCGTCACAAGGTTATATTATTGAATTTTGATGAAGTGTCAAATGTGATCTATTCAATTGGCCCTACCTTAAGATATGGAACGACTTTCAGTTCGAGCTTGAGTACTTGAAGGTAAAAGACAAATGGCATCTTTTAGGAAAACACACTTTTACGAGGTTGATCATATTATTATTTCCGCCAGGTGTGCCTATATAAAGTAACAAGCCTAAAAACATTTTTTACGCATGATAGGCTTGTCATCAAAACTATCGAACCGCAAGGCATCGTAAAGATCACTGACACGTATGTATCAATTCGTTTTCCCGTTCTTGATTCACACCGCCGAGATAATAAGGAATGTCCTTCCGGCTTCCGTTTTTGCTGTCACCTATAATAATATTTTCACCTCTGGAAAAAGCCACCTTATGCACGCGGTGATTGCAGTCAAACCTTCATTAGATAGAAAGTGAACACTCTTGGAATTATTCGCTCTGACGGGGATTATTGCATGTGTATTTATGTAATTAAATGCAAAGAAAAAGTAAATCATTATAGTATTTATATTTATCAGATAAGCTTTTTAACGAAACTAAAACAGGTCATTGAAATACTTTTAATTGCATGTCGCGATGTTAAAAACATTTTTATCCAAGTTTGAAGCAACAAATTGCAAAATCAATAACACACGGGAGCAATTTATACACGATACTACGCCATACGAGCAGCATATACAAGTTGGCTTCACTTTTAAGAAAACATTAATTTGTTCGCGAGGATTCCGTCTAATATTTTCCTTTAATCTGTGTCCACAATATAAATTCAAAGTCCTAATAGCTTCTAAGCCATTCCATTATAAATAGGTAACTAAGGTTGTGCTGAAAATAGCACCTTCGGGATCGAAGCTTGCAAACTGTGCCTGAAACTGATCTTGGTATAATAAATATTGAAGTCATGTTGAATTAATCGTTCTGCGAATTTTTAATGAAAAAACGGGAACCCTTGAATGCGTACGAGTACTATTCTTTTTCATCTTTATCAACCGTAGAAGTCCACCGCTGAATACTTGCATGGACTTCCACAGGCCTCGGTCTTGCGCCGGCTGTAGCCAGCGGCTCCCTGCGACTCATCAGATGTCATCGATCCGCCTTGTAGAGGGTATGACAGTGCGCTTCCCAGTGCGGGGTTGCCACTTTGGGACCCCAACGACTTTTAGCTATTCGAAAATAAAATTAGTCATAAAAGGTGCGTTTCAGGCAAGGTACTTTTAATCCAAGATCCAAGAGTTCACTAGTGGTTTTTAAAACTTTAGACGTGGCTATCGGCTACTTTGCTATAGTTTTTTTAGTAAGTTATAATAGCTGATTTATGTATCTGTGGTCATACAACATACCGTTCACCGCGTAATATACTATTATTGTATGGATATTAATTATTGTGGTAGGTACCGACTTAAGATAATGTTATGTTACTACATAAATCAAGGAGAAGGTGGTAATGTGACCCCCGCAGGTATATTGGCCCCCTTTGATATTTATACCTTAGAGTCACGCCACCTAGTATCTCTTTAGGGAAACGCAGAGCTCCTTTGACGGTATTGATTTAGTACTTACTAATTCCGGTAGATGACTTTACGTTCTTTTATTATTGGAACCAGTCGAAACCTGCAACTGCCAAACTTTTATGACCGCTCCGATTATAATTAAATTTTTGAGGTAAAATTCAAGTTTTGGCGTTGGTGCTTCGTAAATTGTGCACGATAAAGGATTTTCTATGGGATTTTGAAGGTAAATAGACAAAAATCTAAGAAATTTACATTTATTTATGATGTGTTTATCTATCCTTTGATATTTCTAATTTGGCCCCCTCATATTGTTTGTATTATGGTCCCGGGGGGCCATATAACATGTATGAGCGACAACTTTTTATATATTTATATAGTGGCCAAGATTAGGACTTCTAATCGGGGAAAAAAAGCTACAACTGCAAAAGTGATCACATCATCACCTTACAAAAATCAATTAACCGAATCTTTGCAATTAGCACAGACTCGTGGACGAGGACGGGGATGCGGACGTGGTCGTGGTCGTGGCATTAGACGCAGTTATAATAGAGGGGGCAGCGGTGCTAATCGGCAGAGAGACGCTACATCTAGCAGTAGTTCTGAAAGTGATGCAGTTGTGGAAACTGACTCGGAAGTTGATGAAAATATCTGTCCAAATTTGGTACCTGAAAGCGCAGATACGAACTGCATGTTCTGTGAAGCCAGCTATTTAAGCGACAGACGGGGAGAGGAGTGGATTCAGTGCCAGAGTTGCAATTTATGGGCTCACACAGCCTGTGCAGGTCCGGAAGGCGAATATTATATCTGCGATTTTTGCCGTTAGGTTTTCATGAGATTGAATATATTTAATATGGCCCCCAGGGTGCCATATAACCCTCACTGGATCTCAAGTTGTCAAATTTACATATATTTAGAATATATTTGTTTTTGATTATTATGTGGCTGTTTCATATAATCTAAAGTCTAGCATGCATAGGCAAATAAATAAGGAACACTGTAATGTATTTATTCGATTTCTGAGTATGATATTTTGAACATGAAGTCCAAAATACAAAGTAGGGGGCCATATTACCACCTTCTCCTCTATTATGGAATATATCTATATATATAAAAGAAAGTGGTGTTAGTTACACTATTTATAACTCAAGAACGGATGAACCGATTTGGCTGAAAATTGGTGGAGAGGTAGCTTATAATAATAATAATATAATAATAATAATTCGTTTATTTCAGGCTATAAAATTACCCATAATACTAACATAAAACAAAATGAATAAATGAATAAAATGAATAATAAGTATAAGTATAAAAAAAAAAAAATATTTCATACTGCCAAGTACAGGTCAAAAATTAACCTAGAATTGGACTCGTGCGTACAGAATTGGAGTCTTAACTTACTTACAATTTTTGTCGCGATGTACGGCTAGCCAGTACCTTACGATGGGATTTTCCAGGCCCTCAGAACATACACTGAGGATTTCGTTTTTGGAATTTCGAATGCGAGACCAGAAGACCGCAACCCGAGTTCTTATGATCGCGAAATAATCGGGGACCCTTGCGTCGGAAAACATGCTCGACGCGCTGCAATATTTAGGCAGTTTCATCAGAATTCGGTATGCATTATTATACTGAACCCTGATGCTGCTTCGTGCTTTTTTCGAGCAGTTGACCCAAAGCTGACACGTGTAGAAGCATTAACAGTATGCTCTAAACAGCGTCAGCTTTGCCTCAACACTGCACCGCGCAAATCGGCGTGCGAGCATGTTGCACCGAACAGCCAGAGCCCTGCGTTCACGTTCTATGTCATGGTCGTCGCGCAAATCCTCAGTCAAAATATGTCCCAAGTACCTGAATCGCTCCACCCTTTCTACAGGCACTCCATCTAGAAAAGCTGATGGGATCCGCTCCGGACCTTTACCTGCGCGGAATACCATAATCTGCGTTTTTTTCACATTATATTTTAGGCCATGTTCCTTTGCATAACATTCGCAGACACTCAGCAACCGTCTAAGACCCCCTATTGAGGGACTTAGAAGCACCATATCATCAGCATAGCTGAGATTATTTATGCATGTTGCACCTATATGACAGCCTACCTTAGCACTTCTAAGTCTCTCAATAAGATCGTTAATATACAGGCTGAAAAGATCCGGAGAGGTTAGCCCTCCTTGACGCACGCCGCATTCTAATCTATAATCATTAGAAGCGGCGTCGCCCCATTTCACAAAATTTGTTTGGTTTTCGTACCAGTATCTCAGCAGATCTACGGTCCTACTCGGTACATTAGCCGTAATAAGTTTTTCCCATAGTAATTGGTAATTTACTAAGTCAAAAGCCCGACTAAGATCTAAAAAGCAAGCGTAAACTGAAGTGTCTCTATCAGTGTAATAGCTTACCGTCGATTTGAGACTAAAGATAGCAGAGTCTGTTGAGAGCCCGGGACGAAAACCAAACTGTACATCATCGATCCTAATATTCTGTTTTATATCAGGATAAATAATTAATCCTTCCAGTATTTTGCCTATAGTAGTACCTAGGGAAATAGGTCTGTAATTTTTAAGGCTGGAGAGATCACCAGTCTTATTTTTCGCCACAGGAACCACCACCGTTCTCATGAGGTTTTTGGGTAAATAACCGGAGTTTACACATGCGGTAAACAATTCCGCCAATATACCACAAATCTTATCTCCTGCATACAGAATGTGCTCCAGGCTCAGCCCGTCAAAACCTGGGGCCTTACCCTTTTTCATTTTTAAAACCACATTGGCTACGTCACAAGGTAAATAACGATGAGATTTTCCATCGTTTCTAGTAATTTTGTCACTTTGCGTTGGAGCAAATTCTGTACTTAGAGTGGGCAATGGATCTACTTTGAAATGGTGTGAGAATAAGTCAGCAATCAGCTTCGGATCATGTACATCATCAACGCTCATTGGTAGAGTTGACTTATAGTTGAGTCGTTTCGTAGCCTTCCAAAATTTAACGAAATTTTTGTTCTGTTGATGTGTTGCTAATATATTCATTTTAATCTGGTCCTCATTATTTTGGCACCATCTCAATTTATTTTTGAACACTCTGCGGCTCTCTATCATGTTAACGTAGACCACGCCAGTTTGGGGTTTGCCATGCAATAACCAGCATTGAAAGTAATGTCTCGCTCTTTGGTGACTCTCATGTACGTGGTAGTTCCATCCCAAAACTTTCTTATGCTTAACCGATACATCGCGACAAACACTCTTTTTGGCACCTTCTTGTAAGACCTTAATAATTTTATCATAAAATTCATCTAACAAAAATAAGTGGGAATTACATATATTAAAATTACCTATGTTACAGTTTATACAGTTAGAAAAATGACTAGATAAATTAAAATCTCTTAAGTTATCGCAGCAATGTGCAGTGTATAGACTAGTTTCATGACTATTTCTGTAACCCCAATGAACACCAGACAAAGCATTATTCTCTGTTGCAATTGTAATTTTCTTGGGAAGTATAACTAATTTGCACTCAATTAAAAGAGGAAAATGGTCTGACCAGTAGACTCCAAGATCCACATGTGCAGAAATAACTGACGCACGAGCAGCAGCCGTCACCAAGCAGTGATCTAACCAACGCTTAGACCCACTGCCATCATTCACATGCGTAAACGTGTCCGGAGCTAACAATTCAATGTCAACACATGCGAGCGAATGGTCCTTACAGAAAGAAGATAGCTCGTCACCGAACCTTGTCCCACAGTGTGCGTTGAAATCGCCCAGTACATAGACAGCTTTAACATCGTTGTCACTTATAACAGCTTCAATGCTTCCCAAGCAACTTATGAAGTCCGCTAGGCTGTCTTCGTTTCCTTTGTCATATGGTAAATAGACGCTTATTAAAAGGATATGGCGTCCACCCACATCAATGTGCACGGCGGCCAATCTATCACTGGTACAGTCTATAATAGAGACGTTGGGAAACAGAGACTTACGCCACATCAGTGCGAGTCCCCCATACGGACGGCCCTTTAGAACTCCCGCCGAGGTATCCACCGCAGATTTTGCGAAGCAACTGAAGTTTTGATTGAGTTCGTTAACGAAACCAAGATCGTGGGGGAGTAGAAATGTTTCTTGCAGTAATAAAATGTCGACATTCTCTAATAATTTCCTAATTTGCTCAGCAGATCTTTTTACAGAACGGCAGTTGAATGTTGCTATGGTTATATTGGTTGGTGTACAATTCATATTATTATTTGTTATTTATACGTGACTGTCGCTCTTTATAACGCCGGTATACCAGACCCGCAGGCCAAAATGCAGTATCTAGAAATTTATTAATTTTACTCGCGTGTATCTTTACCTTAAACGAGTTAAAGCAGGTTTCTCTGTTTTGAGTAAGGCGCTCAACACTTATACACTCCTCACCCATGTCATTTATGTGTTCCTTAATGTCAGTTTCGCAGACCGTTTTTAAAGCGCGGGAGACATATATGGAGCATACTGGATCGGCAACCTGTATTTTACATTGAGCCACCGATGTTCCCCTCATGTTTGAATTTTTAGTTTTTCGTTTTTTATATTCAACAATTTTAAACGGTTTAGCTTAGAACCAGGAAACGGACATAGGATACTTTTTATCTCGTTCGACTGCGTTTCCGTCATGTAAAACTATAAAACGTGTTATAAGAAAAACGCATCTGACATGGAATAACAAAACGCAAATGGCAGTGGAATAACAAAACGTAAATGACAGTTAAACGCAATTTTGTCTTTGGTTAAGTATGGTAAAAAAATTGACAATTATAAAAAGTGTTATAATAAAGCATTACTGATATTATAAATGCGAAAGTGTGTTTGTTTGTTGGTTTGTCTTTCAATCACGTCGCAACAGAACAGCGGATTGATGCGATTTTTTGCATGGGTATAGTAATGGATGTAGTAGTGGTTCCTCAGACCGGGAGAGCTAATTTTTATCTCGGATAATGAAAGAGTTCCCGCGGGATTTTTAAAAACTAAATCCATGCGGACGAAGTCGCGGGCATCAGCTAGTTATATAATAATTATCTCGTTAACAAGATAGTGAAACTCTACTTAAATCCGAATTTATTCGCATTTAATGTGCTTGTGTGTTGAAAGCAGTGATATCCTAGTGGTGAGGACTGTGGTCTCCTATTCGAGGTTCGCAGGTTCGATCCCGGGCACGCACCTCTAACTAACTTTTCGGAGTTATTTACGTTTAAGCAATTAAATATCACACGCTTCAACATTGTGAGGAGACCTGCACGCCTGATAGTTCTCCATAATGTTCTCAAAGGTGTGTGAAGTCTGCCAATTCGCATTGGGCCCGAGTGGTGGACTATGGCCTGTAACAGTTCTCTGAGAGGAGACCTGCGCACAGTAGTGAGACATTGATGGTTTGCTGATGATAATGATGTGTATGTTTATCGGTTTGTCTTCACTCAGCAACTGATCAACAGATCGACGTTTTTTTCTGACCTTAGACCTTACATTAAAGACTAGGTATTAGACTAGGTTTAAGACTTGGAAAGTGAGATCCTTTTTATCGCAGAAAACCAAGAATTCCCGAGGGATTTTTAATCACCTAACTCCACGCGTCCAATTGAGGGCAAAAGCAAGGTCCTTTATAAAACGAAAGTCTTTTATATACCTAAGATCAAAAGTAGCTTTCAAGGTACAGAAAGGTTATCAAAGTTTAAGTGTGCCTACCTTTGTGCCTACACATCGCCTTGCCGTGACCTTTGAGAGTTTCAGACCTAATTAATTCTTTTAAAAGATGTCGAATAACTTTTTGGCTACTTTGATTTATTTTCATCTTTAAGAGATACGAGTAAGTACCTAATTATATTTTGTTACGTAGCTTTCATATTTCTCAAAGTACTATCTAGGTACTATTTAGGATTTTACACAATTTATTTAACTTAAAATTAAGTAGGTATGCTTCTTGATTCGTCAGACCCTAAAAATATAACGAGAAACTCAAATGTTTTGACATCTTGACTGTGACTTGTGTAAAAAAAAAAAAAAAAAAAATTAATAAAGAAAATTAATTAATTTAAAAATGATAAATTATGTTTCTTGATTCGTCAGACGCTAAAAATATAACGAAAAACTCACATGTTGTAAGATACGTCGTATTGTCGCCTTCAACATCGTCTCGGAACAGACATCCACTACTGGACATGGATCTTATGCTAAGATCGCCACAGATCATGATCTTGTGCCACTATTATCCAGATGCCAGTGGCATTTTACTAGCTCGGAACTTCGTGTCTATGGAATTACATTTTTAAAAATCCGTGTAAACTATTTGATTTTCCGCGATAAATATCAATAGTTCCCTAGACGATGTCTTTTTGTCAGAATAAAAATTGCTAAAGTTGTCAAAATTGGTTCAGCGTTACTTTTAAGCTTTTGCGTTTATATTATCAGCGTGGATGGCGTAATTATTAAAATATTATAATATAAATAAATAGTCAGAAAATAGACGTGAAAAACATGTTTTTGCCTATCAATGTGGAAGTAATAAGGCACCATAATATAAAAACTCCGGCCGTCTGATAGCAGTAAATAAGTCGAATACTGTTTGTGCTCGGGTTGTGAGCGTACACACACTTTCGTCGCGTCATTCAAGCTCAAATTCATAATTATTACGTTCAACAAGTGTAAATTAAAAAAAATATATTTTTATCCCAGGCTAGGCAGACTATTTAACTCCTCAACAATTTAGAGCAGTTGATGTACCTATCGTGTTGAGTTCATTGATTTAATCATGTGTGGTTAGTCCGAGTTTTAATTCGTTTGATCGTAATAGTAAACTATGACATTAGCATCAAAGTTAAATGAACTATAACAGTATCGATTTAAAGTAATAATTCAATACAGACGATTTTAATTTGGAGCGTTTTCGTTACGTAAACGTATAAGAATACATACACGAAATTGAGCTCTAACTCAATACTGTTATGGTTTATTTTGCTTTGATGGTAAGGTCATAGTTTACTATTCATAGTTAACTATCAAATCTTGTAGTAAGCGTACTGATGAGTAGTTGGTTAATAGATAGTGACCGGAGTCATTCCGGAGATGTTCACAGCAAATCTCGGTGTTCTCTCTGTGTTCTGGCTCTATTAAACCAAGGTTCATCGAGTATATTATGTAAGTATACTCTTTGGATTGCTCTGTTTGCTAATGTGTGATGATGAAACAAGATGAAGGTAACAGCATATTAAGTATTTTCCTTCGACAAATCTAGGCACTTTATTGCAACGGCTGAGCGAAATAAGCGATGGAGTATGCATCTTTAGATGAGGGATATAATATATTAGCGCCGTTTGGTATGGAAATGTTGGGGCCGTGGGGATCAGTGGCGCCTCTGTTATATAAAAACGACGTGCCTGTTTGATGCACCCCAGGACACCAGGGTTGGATCATAATTTGGAAAAAAAACTGCAAAAAAAATTGAAAAAAAAAATTGAAAAAAAGTATCTACATCCAAAGAGGCAATGCAGCCAGCCTTTTGGGACATTACCGTCTGGCTTTAATGTGGAACCAATAATTTTTTAAAGAAATATTTGGTTGTCTTTTGTCAAATTCGTGCCTTCGGTCGTAAGCGTGCGACCTCAGTAAAGTTTCTTTGTTGCAGTCAACTGAATCTAGACTCCGGAGCACTGAATTGTCACAGGAATTTCTAATTCAGTAATTTTACTTGAAGTTGATATTACTTTGTATACTAGTTGAATAGAGATTCATTTATTACTAGAGTAGGTAGCTATAGTGCTAATATACGTGGAGCTCTGCTGAATTCTACTGTGTGGATGTCGGTTTTTTCAAAATCTGTGGGGTCTAGGAACTTTCATTTTTTGGGATAAAAAGTATCCTCTGTCCTTCTCTAAAAGACAATCTATCACCCTGCCAAATTTTGTTGAATTGGTTCAGCCAAAGTGTAAAAAACTAACAAATGTACACAGTTACTTTCGCATTTACAAGCTTAGCCTTTAACTACTCTGCCCATACCCATACTTTACCCACGCAAAAAAGGGCAAGTCGATTCGTCTTTCCGTTTTTACATGATTGAAGGAAAAATCAAAAAACAAACACACTTTCGCATTCATAATATTAGTAAGGATTAGTTTTAGAATTTAGATACTCCTAGAAACGCAATATACGACGCGGTGACAATTCATTTTTAGTCTGCCTCAGGCCTCCAAAGGCCGAATACGCAGATCGTAGCGTTAGTACCTACGACGAGCTCGCAGAAAAATATTAAAAAAAAATGTGTGTGTGTCAGCTCACGACGCACAACTGGAGTTTACTTCATACTCAACGTTGAAATTTCTACCCTAACGTTGAGTAAATAAGGTTGGTCTTCGCTTGAGTTGTCGAATGGCCGCGCTACGCCTTTCACAATGATGCAAATCTCCACCCCTAACGTTGAGTAAACAAGGTTGGCTTTCGTTCACATGTATATCAGCCCCATCTTTCGGCTTATGTGTAAACTATTTGAATAAATATATAGTTTACACATAAGCCGAAAGATGGTGCTGATATACATGTGAACGAAAACCAACCTTATTTACTCAACGTTAGGGTCGAAATTTGCATCGTTGTGAAAAACGTGACACGGGCATTCGATAACTCAAGCGAAAACCAACCTTATTTACTCAACGTTAGGGTAAAAATTTCAACGTTGTGAAAAACGTAACAAGGTCATTGATAAATTGATTTTACTGTCCGGATTTTTCTCATACCGGGCTGCTAAAATCGATTCTTAAGGAGTAAACTCCAATAACGTACTGGGCTGTGAAAGGGTGTCATAAAGTCATCACAATAACCATCAAAAATGAGACAGTACCAGTACAGAAAATAACTACACACACATTCATTGCTTGTTTTGAGCCTACGTTTGGAGCGGAACTTTGTTAGGAACTTCCGATCTATGTGTATTTTAATCTAAGGGATTAGTATAGAATGGATATGGATTATAACATAGAGCATCATATGCTGCCTAACCCACGTACATCATCTGATTAGCAGCCAGCTACACGGTCCATTACAATGGGTTAATTGCATCACGTAACAGTGGAGTTCTTAGCCAGATACAAGAGATTACAGTTAATTAATTACGTGTCTAAGTGGTGATCCGTGTAATTGTACTACAGCGAGTACATAATGGCGTTATGGCAGCTGAAATGTGCCGAAGCTCGTTTGATCAGAGGTGCGATTGTTTAAAGTTATTCCATTGATCGTAATCATATTCGATGACATTAGCGTCAAAGTAAAATAAACCTTGATTGTATTGATTTAAAGTCACAAATTCTGTATAACCGATTTTAATATGGAGCGTGGAGCGTATCGTACATACGTAAACGTATAAGAATGCATACACGAAATTAAGGTCTAATTCAATGCTGTTATGGTTTATTTTACTTTGACGCTAACGTCATCGAATACTTTTACGATGAATGGAATAACTTTAGACAATCGCACCTCTGATTTTGACGACTTCCACGATGCAGTGATCGCTGTGGTCGTATATAGATGTAAGTCCTGGATTCGATTCATGGCTGATGCAATTGGATGGATTAAGTTGACGTTTAAACAGTTCTTGTATTACCTGTAAATATCTTTTGTGGTTAAAGTTTAGGTAGTTAGTGGGTACTTGAGTCTTGACGATGCAAAGGTAAAAAAAATGAAAAAAAGCATTTATAAATGCTCTAAGTTCTTGTGTCTCTAAAAGCACCAGAATCCTACTAATATTATAAATCCTATTAATAACTAATATTATAAATGCGAAAGTTTGTGAAGATGGATGTATGGATGGATGGATGAATGGATGGTTGGATGTTTGTTACTCTTTAACGCCACAACGAAAAACCGATTTGGCAGTAATTTGGAATGGAGATAGCTCATACCCTGGATTAAAACCTAGGCTACTTTTTATCTCGGAAAGTTACAGAGTTCCCGCGGGAATTATAAACCTTAATCCACGCAGAAGAAGTCGCGGGCAACTACTAGTTATCAAATACCTAAATGGAAATTGATTACTATAGATACTTGAAAGGTTTAGAACCTACATGTTTTAATAAAGGTAAAGTCACCTAGTTGTTTCGTTGTTTTTCAGATACTTGGCTTTTTGGCTTGGCTTTATCAATCGATAAACGTCCACTGCTGAACAAAGGTCTCCTGCATATACCTCCACGGGTCTTGGTCTTGCGCCGCCAGAATCCAGGGGCTCCCTGCGAGTCGTTAGATGTCGTCGGTCCACCTAGTGGGGGTCTGCCAACACTGCGCTTCTCGGAGCGAGGTCGCCAGTCAGAGAGAGGCAATTTCTGGGTGAATATGATTGTAGCTAATTTAGCGCTGTGCGACCTGAATTGCACTTTATTATGCGGTAGCAAGAGTTGCTATTTATTTCAATGTTTTTGCGGAGGGAATCTTTTGTACCTATAATGTATTCAGTGGTTTCGTTGGGTGTCGCTAGTAGTTTTCAGAATGCACAATATCAGTCCATTCCTGCTCATAGCGTTCACAAGTTGCACTGACCTGTATTATACTAGAACCACAAAAATTTCGTCTGGAATGGAACAAGATTCCAAGCGGTGGGATAAGTTGATAGAAAATGTTTATACCTACGCGTGCATCATTCTAAATTGTGGTATAGAAAATCTTGGAGTATTGTGTGTTCCGACATTTTTATATTCTTCGTGCTATCACAGAAACGTGACGCTACGTTGTCTAAACTACGAGCTAAATCTTAGACTAATATAACGCATAGACCGATAGTTCCATACAACGGGACCAGCCATAAAACGAACTATGTGTGCTAAGAGGCGTCGTTTATTTACGCTCGCCAATACGTACACTAGTGTGCGTACCGATAGGCGAAACTAGCCTTTAAAGGCTACCACGAAAGGGTTTAATTTCGCTCGCCGACACGTGCGTGCCGATAGACGTAGGAAGCCTTTAAAGGCCTCCATGAAAGGGTTACACTCCGCGCGCGGCTACTGCCTTTCTATGCGTTATAATTCTATGAGCTAGATACAGTAAATCATCGTCTCAATCGATACACGTCCACAGCAGGACAAAGGTCTTTTGCATGGAATTCCACAGGACTCGGTCTTGCGCTGCCTGTATCCAGCGGCTCTTTGCGATTTGTATATGATGTCGGTAAACCCATGCTTTCCGTCGCCGCGTCAGCACTTTTGGACCCCAACGACCATCAGTTCGTCGTTGATAAAATGTTTTTACGTAATACCAAACAAATTATACTTAATGTGAATACTACGGGTATCATCATGATCCATTAACTGAGTGCATGTCTCCTCTCAGAGAAAGGTTACCTACCAGCCATAGTCTACCACGCTGGCCCAATACAAATCGGTAGACTTCACACACCTTTGAGAACATTATGGAGAACTTTCAGGCGTGCAGGCTTCTTTTCGATGTTTGCCTTCCCCGTTATAGCATGTGATATTTAATTGCTTAAACGCGCGTAAAGTCACAGGTCAAAGCCTGGGATCGAACTTGCGACCCCCGATTAGGAGGCCGCAGTCCTAACCAAAAGGCTATCACTGCTTACTACGAGTATAATAGCAATAAAACAATGCTTTCACAATATATTAATAAGATTAAAAGGCAAATTAATTAACCTGCAAAATTAATGAAATACGCGTATGCCTGATGCATAATGACATAACACGAAATTAATCTACCGTGTAACGGCCCTTTATGCGCATTAGTCTTTAATTGAATCGCATTTTTGATATCCAAAAGTTATAAATTAATTACGCGCCTCATTTAATTTGTGACATTATCACACTATCGTTTTATAAAATGAAATCAATTTTGATTCACGGCCGTAAAGTTCTTTGTTGGATCCCTTATCGCGCCAATAAATGTGAGTTATGGACTGCCGCTGCTCAGGAAATCTGCGGTAGGTTTCGTGTGATGTTACAGAGAGAGTGTAACGCAGGGATTCCTAAAGTGGTCGATATATACCCCTTGGGGTCGAAATCTAGGTTTCCCAGGGGTCGACATAAATATTTATGATGTCAAGTTTACTGTCAACCGCAAAGTTTTTAAGTTGGTAAGTTATCATCATCATCATTAACAACCCATCAACGGCTCACTACTGAGCGCAGGTCTCCTATCAGAGAAGGGATATAGGCCATAGTCCACCACGCTGGCCCAATGCGAATTGGCGGACTTCACACATCTTCGAGAACATTATAAAGAACTTCGTGAGGAAACCTGCACAAGGTTTCCTCACGATGTTTTCCTTCACCGTTGAAGCAAGTGATATTTAAGTAATTGCTTAAACGCACTTGACTCCGAAAAGTCAGAGGTGCGTACCCGGGATCGAACCTACGACCCTTAAGTTGAAGAAGAAGAAGTTGGTAAGTATTTTGTATCAATTGGAAAAAAACTAGAGATAGGATTATTAAAGTAATTTGGCTTTAGTGGTCTATTGCCCAAAATAGTTTGGGAATGCTTTGTGTAACGGATGATTCAATGAAAAGGCAATGAATAGGTTTATGGATCGTATGCAGCAAAAATAGGTAATCGCGAAAAATATTGACATCTGCAACGATTATGCAACGGTCCTTCTTTATTTTATTCTTTTTTTTACAATATTTTCACAGTTTGAACAGGATTTAAATTCCTGTTCTAAAAAGGTTTTATTTGCGTCGCTTTCGGAGAATGTCTACTGTCTAATTTGCTACGGTCCGAGTCAATTTACAGTGTCACCAACTCAAATTGGAACTAAAGCAGCTAATTTTTAGCGATTTCAAAAAAAGAAGAGAAAGGAGGAGCAAAGGAAAGGTTCTCAATTCAGCCGGTATCTTTTTTTTTCTTAAAATATTATTCCACTCAATTCCCAAAAAAGAGCCCAAAATCCTACTGAAAATTGCTGAAGAGTTGGGATCCCACAGACTACTTGATGCTGCAGCAATCAGCATCAGCTCAAGGTTACCATTTGTCTTGGAAATAATCCCACTTAACAGTATAAATTTTAAATCAATCGCACCTATGAAAGTTGGTAAGACTCTTTAATAAAGAAAGAAATGAGCTCATGATATTCAAACGCTCAAACGTTTTTCGACAGACAGACAGACCGATCTTCGTAAATTATAACTAAGATCTATCTCGATCACGTCAGCTTTCAAACAGAAAAAACTAAATCAAATTCGGTCCCTTAGTTTGGGAGCTACAAGGGAACAGACAGACACACAGAAACGCAGACACATAGAGACACAGATCCACAGATGCACACGTCAAACTTATATAACACCCTTCTTTTTTGTCGGGAGTTAAAATAAGTACTTAATGATTCATCATTAGCAACCCATCAACGGCTCACTACTGAGCGCAGGTCTCCTCTCAGAGAAGTGATATAGGCCATAGTCCACCACGCTGGCCCAATGCGAATTGGCGGACTTCACACACCTTCGAGAACATAATGAAGAACTCTCAGACGTGCAGGTTTCCTCACGATGTTTTCCTTCACCATTGAAGCAAGTGATATTTAATTGCTTAAACGCACTTGACTCCGAAAAGTCAGAGGTGCGTACCCGGGCTCGAACCTGCGACCCCCAAATAGGAGACCACAGTCCTGACCACTAGGCTATCACTGCTACTTAATGGTTAAAGCATCTAAAATTACCGCGTCACTACTACTTGTGTTTAGGTAACTTTATCTACCTTGAGAGTTACAAGTATTAACTTCCCAACGTCGTATAAAATGGCAATAAATCCGTTAATCTGTCACCGGGCGGCACTAATGCGGACGAATGGCCCAAACAGCGGCTGAATTAAACTCTCGCAATAATGAAGTGGCCGCGTTCGTCTTCATTTGAGCGTCTAACTCACTTTATTAGATACATGGTGACTTAAACCCTCCTCTTAAGGAGAGAAGTTATAAGCAACGTTGCCTTCGGCTAATGTATCTGACCAACGGGTCAAAGATTTTACTCCCTAAAATATACTCCATTCTGTTCATTTTTCATCTGCGTTGATTTCTATTTAAGCCTATACATCATCTTATCAGTAATAAACTGTATCGTTCCATTTGAAGAGGCTATAATATAAGTCATAATATACACGTGGAAATATTTGGAAAAGTCATAGTACATTGTGTTTTTTTTGTAAAATATTGAACAATGAACATAAGCATAATATAATCATCATTCATCATCATTAGCAACCCATCAACGGCTCACTCCTGAGCGTAGGTCTCCTCACAGAGAAGGGTTAGCATATAATATTCCTACACGATTAAGGTCATAGTAAGCAGAGATGCCACTTCGAATGTGCCTGTGAGCCGCCATCTCACACGGTCCAGCAGCTAATGCTGTATGAAATAATCAGGAAAAGGCGAGCCTTTGGGTTCTGGATATAATTTAAATGAACCTGTTTAGTCAGCATTTATCATAGTAAGCAGAGAAGCGACTTCGAATGTGCCTGTGAGCCACTATCTGACATGGTCCAGCAGCTGATGCTGCAAGAAAGAATCAGGAAATTCGAATTTTTGGGGTCTGGATAGAATTTAAATATGTAGCAGTTTAAGCCTCAATAGCCCAACGGATAAAGGTGCGAACTGAGAACTGAAAGATCGCAAGTTCGAATCCAATCCGTTGCACTATTGTCGTACCCACTCTTAACACAAGCGACCTCCCTGGCTCAGTGGTGAGCGCTGTTGCCTTACAACTGGGAGGTCTCGGGTTCGATTCCCGGCGGGGTCAATTTGGGAATTTGTTATTTCTGAATTGTCTCTGGTCTGGTCTGGTGGGAGGCTTTGGCCGCGGCTAGTTACCACCCTACCGTCAAAGACGTGCCGCCAAGCGATTTAGCGTTCCGGCACGGTGGCGTGTGGAAACCAATTAGGGGTATGGGTTGAATGTTCACTGCCATACTCCTTCCAAGTTAGCCCGCTACCATCATAGACTGCATCGTCACTTACCATCAGGTGAGATCGCAGTCAAGGACTAGCTTGTCATCGAATAAAAAAAAAAAAAGCTTTCCGCTTATTTGGAGGGGAGAGGAGAATATTAGTCAACTTCAACTTGGCTGATATTCTTATTAAAAAAAAAAGTTTAGTCAGCATCTAATATAGTAAGATATTCTTGAGTTTATGTCTCCTCTTAGATGTGTTTCTTGTTAAGTCCGCGAAGTTTTAGGCTCATCGGATAGCGTTGTTACGTGTGAGATTGTTTGACAGTTTTGGGTTTGGATACGCTTTGTTAACTGAGGCTGACAGTTCTCGGTCCTTGAAGAGTTTTTCGTTATTATAGTCTAGTACGTCGTATGGTTCATTAATCAATGTACCTTACTGTCAACAACTTTAATTACTATATAATTAGTTACGCCAAGTTGCCGCTTCGACCGTACGGCCGGTAATCCTATTTATGCAGGGCTTTTAGTGTGCTTATTCGGTAACATATGACTAAAACTAGGTCTAGCCTACATCGTACCCTCTATCAACTAGATTCTAAATAAAGCTAAGTTAAGGTATTTTCTAGACGGGCTACACCAAAATATACGCTTTGTCGTGATCCCTTCGTTAAGTATCACCTACTCGACTTTCATTCCGTTTTTAGTAGTAGCTTATTAAGTACATACAAAATGTATGTCCTAATTGAACAAGGTATCTATTTAGTAAGTAATATTATTATTCCCCAAAAATCCTTACTAATATTATAAATGCGAACGTGTGTTTGTTTGTTGGTTTGTCCTTCAATCACGCCACTACGGGGAAACGGATCGACGTGATTTTTGCATGGGTACAGTTGAGGACCTGGAGAGTGACATAGGCTTTTTTTTATTCCGGAAGACAAAGAGTTCCACGAGGAAATAGTTTGGCACAAATGCAAAAACCGTTGTTATAGTCGTTAGTTAAAAATGGACTGAATGAAAGAACAGTCGATTCTCACGTCTAAGCGAAAAGAATACCTATTTTAAAGTATTTCCCCTTAGAACTAACTGTCACTGAACACAAGCAAGATACATTGACGGCTAGACTGGATGAAAGGTGTATTATGAGTCGATTTTGAGAACGGACAGTGAGGCGAACACTTTAAGATTGAGATTGACGTAAAATAAGATTATAATTATTTATTAAGTTTTGGAACGTAGTTCCTTATAGCGCGATGCGAAAGGGGGCTAGACGGAAAAAAATTAAGACTAAATTGAACCGACACTTTTTTGAATGTGAATTTGGCATTGTGTTCAATATTTTCACACTACAATATTAGATCTCCGCAGCCTTGTGGTTTCTACAGTCGCATAAAGGTTGATGGTTCGAATCCCAGCTCGACAGACTGAATTTTTTATTTTCAATTTTATTTTAAATAATTTCTACATGTGGAATTTATCCCAAATTTTTTTATTTTTATTATTAATTTATTATTAAAAGGAACTTCGTTCCAACCGAGTGTTCCACGAAACTCACGCATTTTTTTTTATAAAAGCTACCGATTAGAATTAGATTTTACTTTTTAACATTTTTCCTACAAAATTATCAATAACCTGGTATATTTTGTGCTAGTATTTGTTAATGGTTCATTAAGCTTAGGCTTTTATCTGAGGTATTATATATAATTCCTCTAATCGGCTTCTACACGCCATCGTGCCGGAACGCTAAATCGCTTGGCGGCACATTTTTGACGGTAGGGTCAAGGGTGGTAACTAGCCATGGCCAAAGACTCCCACCAGCTCAGACCAGAGACAATTCAGAAATTATAAATTCCCAAATTGCCACCGCCGGGAATCAAACCCGAGACCTCTCAGTTATAAGACCACAGCGCTCACCACTGCGCCAGGGACGTCGTCAGTACTGCGTCACATCAGTTTTTTTCGCCTCACTGTCCGGTCTAAATAGCTCACCCTGTATAAAATGCAACAGTGGAGTTTCAAGAATACACCTCAACTACGGGAACAACAGAAGAATTGTATAAATGATCCCTGATCTCTGCGGGGAGCTCTATATCTTCCATTGTATGCTCGTGTGTCAAACTACTATGTAGGGTGTACCTACTGTGGAGATAGAGAAAGTAATTTTCCGTGAGAGAAAATATTAATGGAACGAAGTTCCTTTTTGCACGGTTTGGCGGATGGAGGCTAGCCGAAAAAAGTGTAAGAATTATCCGTCACTACACTTGTTGCCTTCGTTACATCATAACTTTGGTGGCGTAATGGATAAACGAAGGAGTGAAACTATCGGTTCGGCGGTTCGAATCCTGACTTCAGATTATTATTTTTTATTTTATTTATTTTTATTATTAGTTTATTGTTAAAAGGCACTTCGTTCCAACCGAGTGTTCCACGACACTATAATTTTTATTTTTAGCCGACCTTTAAAAAAGGAGGTTTCAATACAGCGCGTATCTTTGTAAGTTAAAGTGTAGATCTTAAAAACATAGCCGGAAGAACAAAATATAATATAAAAAATGTACAAAATCAAAAACTTTGACTGCGTGAAAATAAAAATCATAATTAATATTATGATTTTTTGGTTTGTCCTTCAAACATACTGCAACAGAGCTATGGATCGACGTGATTTTTTTTATGGAGGACCTGGAGAGTGAAGTCGTGGGCATAAATAAGTTAGTTTTAAATAATAACTGAAAATACAAGTCCAGAATCTAGAACTCTATTAAATAATAATATTGATTAAACTATCTTGTCTTGTCTTGAATTATTTTATACTTTCAGTATTTAAAAAAAAATTTTTTAACAGACATTTCTATTTTATTTATTTGTATAGAACAGAATAGAATAGGATAGACAATTTAGTTCAGTTATACGTCCGCAAAGTGTAAGGTGGCCGTCAGAGCGGGACGCAAGCAGAACTTTATAAAAAAAATTGTAATTCCTTGTTTATACTCACAAAAACTTTAAAATTGTAATTTATACGTAGGCGTATAATGATAAGTAGGTTAATATCTAGTCCCTACTATAGATACTCTGTAATATAAACTGTATAATATGAATCACCAAAATAATTACTCATATTTAAATAAATTATTATGCTTTTTAAACAGAAAATTGATTGGAAATAATTCTCTCGACAAAAAGTTTTCCTGGTTGCGAAATCAGGACATTTTATATTTTTTCGGGACAGCAGGACACATAGCTCAAAAACAGGACTGTCCCGCTTAAAGCGGGACGTATAGTCACGTTAGTCACGTGACGTATTACGGGACTCCCATATTCCCGCGTCTCATCTTTATGCGCCGTGTTTTATTTCGACACACTTAGCTCTATCTTTGACGGCGAATAGTTTTGTTCTTCAAATATTAGTGCTTAGCTACAGTGAAGATTACATTTATTACCTCACAACATTAAGTTCTTCGGTGCAAAAATGGTATTTTATTTATTTCCTTACCATATTAACTTGTTTAGAATCAAAGTTAGTGCATGTTCCTTGTACTACAGAATATTTATATATTCTTTGTATATTCGAATAATGCTACTCATATACTTAATAACGATCGATCATAAATATAGTATACTAATATCATAGATCAATTAAGTATACCTACTGCGATAGTGCGTTGTAGAAGGCCAGGTTTCATAGTGCTTGCATAGCGCGTGCGTTAGCGACAGCAGCGCTTCTTTACAAGCGACGTTTTTCTTCGGAATGAGTTTCAGATACTACATCGTCCGATTGAATATCTCCAAAACTACTGGATACTATTTTTTGGAACGAAGTTCCTTATGGGGCGTTGCGGAGGGGTAACCTAGCCGACGACAAAAAACGTCCGTAACGTTAAAAAATAAGCGAAAGATTTTTTCGTCACAGTCCTTGTTGTCTTCGTTTATATTATACATTCTATCAATGTTTCGATGGCGCAATGGTAAAAAGAAGGAGTGATACTATCGGTTCAGTTCAGAGGTTCGAATCCTGACTTCTTTTTTATTGTTAATTTATTATTATTTATAATTTTATAATTATAAATAATAATAAATTTTTATTATTATTTATAATAAACAAATTACACTTGTTATTATATATTTTATAAATCATTGTAAACAAAATAAAGGTGTCAAGATAATTTTGTAAAGTAGATTTTTGATTTTTATCGATAAAAAAATCATGATAAAAAATGTATACCCGAGTAATTATTTTCATTATACTTCAAATAGAACTTGAAATTAATATTTTTATAATAAGGAACTTAGTTCCTATCTGGTGTCCCGCGACACCACACAACTTTTTTCTTTTGCTGAGGTGTTAGCATTGTTCATAAAAGCCGTTAGTGACAAAATCAAGATTTCGCTGTATATTCATAATTGCGACAGTGTTCTACGACAGTGTCGACTTGACGTACCTACTCGCTCCACACAAGTTTGCCGCTTATTCGGAGGGGAGAGGAGAATATTAGTCCTTTATATAATTTATCTATGGTCAAACTTAGTATGGCCATAGATAAATTATAATGGTATGGCCATAGATAAATTATGTATGGCTAATATTCTTATCCAATACTTACCTAACTGACAAAAACCAGTAGACTTTTTTGACCCGGTTCAGAATTCAAACTGATCTCATGATCCGCAGTTGACTATGAGTGAAATGACAACCACTGAAAAATTAAGCAGTCAAGATTAAAAACAAACACAGTCATACTAAAGAATAATAACCTCGTTATTAATATATTAGGTAAGTATACATAATTCAGTAGTAAGTAAGTTCAGATAAGTGTCTTCTAAATCCTATCCTACTAATATTATAATCCTACTTATCCTATTAATATTAAAAATGCGAAAGTTTGTAACGATAGATGGATGGATGGAAGTTTGTTACTCATTCACGCCACAACGAATGAACCGATTTGGTCATGGGATAAAGACAGTCCATATATAGGGATATAGATACCCATCCTGGGTATGAACACATAGACTATAATATTCATCCCGGAAAATTAAAGAGTTCCTGCGGGAATTCAAAAACCTTTACCCAAGCGGGCGAAGTCGCGGGCATCATCTAGTCTTATATAAAGAAACTTTTGAATAGGCCTTACAACTGCCGTGGTCGGGTCAAAGTTTTGTTTCTAAAATATTTACGTGTTTCCAACAAGTCGGAAAGTGAACGCGTAAAGTTATTTCACTAACTTTTGCGTTAAGTGCCCGAATTATTCATAACATAAGCTTAGCGGAATAATACAGGCGATAAAGTATAAAATGAGTAACCTGCTTTTTAAACATTTACAACATTTTCGTCGTAATCCTTATTAGTATTCATTTGTAAAAAAATAAAAGTTACTACAAAAATATCACCCAAAGTCCAAACAACAGTACGAGGTGCGTTTGGTGTTGAAACTCTGGGGTTATGAGGCAAAGATGCTAGATCCTTTTTTAAGGAATCGCCACATTGAGCTCTA
Organism: Oeneis ivallda; assembly: GCA_029955525.1. Classification (NCBI taxonomy): domain Eukaryota; kingdom Metazoa; phylum Arthropoda; class Insecta; order Lepidoptera; family Nymphalidae; genus Oeneis; species Oeneis ivallda. The sequence goes on from JARPMR010000012.1 coordinate 22,778,013, forward strand.
ATATAATTAATCTATGGTGAATATTGGAGAGGCGCTGTCATATTTTTTTAGTCCTAATTGATTGCCGCAATTTAATATTTGAGTGACGCCATTTTGGCGCTAAATGGTGCTTGTAAGCATAGATACGAGTGTCTATATAACTTATAAGTTATAAAAAATTAGGGAAAAATTCCACATGTAGAAATTATTTAATATAAAATTGAAAATAGAAAATTCACTCTGTCGAGCTGGGATTCGAACCATGACTTTTAACTGTTAGGCGACTGCAGAAGCCACAAGACTACGGAGACCCAATATTTTACCGCGAAAATACCGAACACAATGCCAAATTCACATTCAAAAAAGTGTCGGTTTCAAAAAAGTGTCGATCCGTCTAGCCCCCTACGGAGTTCTGCACCGCGCGATAAGGAACTACGTTCCAAAAACACAAAGTAAGGAATTCTTCATTTTAATTATTAAAACAACAACACAAGTAGGTATAGGGAGACGTGAACGACGTGACAGCCCGAAGCAGAATGGCCCCCTGGCGTCGGTACTCGTTGGCTTTTATGGAACTGACGAACAGTGAAGCTCGGCAGTATTATAAAAAATCTACCCTCAGCTAACACTATGATTTCATATGAAATGATATGAATTAATTGTAGAGTTCGGTGCGCCATTTGCAATATTATATTAGTTCCAGACACTCGCATGTTAAATATGGCGCTTCAAATCCTTTTATAATCCTAACTAACATCCTTACTAATATTATAAATGCAAAAGTGGGTTTGTTTGTTTGCTGGTTTGTCCTTCAATCATGCCGCAACAAAGCTACGGATCGACGTGATTTTTTGCACGGGTATAATTGAGGACCTGGAAAGTGACATAGGCTACTTTTATCCCGGAAAATCAAAGAGTTCCCGAGGGATTTTAAAAACTAAATCCACGCTGTAGAAGTCGCCGGCATCATCTATTAATAATATAATTATTATATTTCTCGTGTTGTTCATTTTGTAATTTAAAACTTGCTGTGAAGAGATTAGCTGTTTTAGAACTGGGGGAAGTTTGAATTGTGTCATTAGTACCATTAATAACGGTTAGAGTAAACAAAAACAGTCCTAATTTCTCGAGCCGTAAGATTGGGGTTAGAAGTAAAATATACATTTGTACTTGTCGAGAAACTTGGTGCGGAAACCACAAAAACAGGTGTAGTTTAAGACAGATTCGTATTTAGGGCTGCGAAAATCCACGGCAGGGTGAGAAAACGCACCCAGGAAGTAATCCATCAACGTGTGGTTGTTTGTTGGTTTGTTCTTCAATCACGCAGCAAACGATCGACGTTTGTATGGGCAGAATTCAAGAAACTGAAATAGACTACCTTTTATCCTGGAAAAACAGATGGTTTCCGTGGTTTTTAGCCGATTGCGGAAAAGCCAAAAGGATGGGTTCTGATTTTAGCAGTCTATGTATGTACTGTGTATATCTATTTACGCATGTTCCACCGTAGCGCCTAAACTGCTGAGCCGATTTTGATGAATGAGGTGTCAATTGATTCTTTAACCACATTTTCTGTAGTCGAGTTTACAGTTTTTAATTTTCTTATAGTTTTATAACTAACTCCAGTCGGACAAAGTCGCAGGCAAAAGGAAGAAATAAAATTATCACTGGTTATCATCATTGGTGTCACAGACAAAACTAGATACAAAATTAACACTTTCGTCTATACGAAAGTGTTATCTAGTGTCAGGAGTCAGGACACTCTCAGAAAGGGTGTACAGCACTATGCCCTGCGTTATATGCCAAAAAATGGTTACAATGCCAGGCACTGATTTTCGGCTGTGACCCAAAAGCTAGTTCCTAACATTATTATGAACTTGTTTAAAGTATAAAGGTAAGTATAAAGATGAGTTGCGTAAAAATAAGTCCTAGTCCGTAAAATAAAACTAAAAAAACGAGACAAATCCCATCTCGTAAATACTACTGTCTCGGCCTCTCTGACCAAGGCCTGGCTACGCCTCTGAGCGCCTCTGAGTGCAAGCCAAGATCTCAGGAGATTTATCGGGAGAGCACTTTTCGGCTCATTAGTTAAGTGGCATTACGTTCTCTTTTGAACAAGTTTGTTTACTTCGCAAAAATATATCAAGTTGCAAAGTTCTCTTTATTTCAACAAAGAGCTAAAAACTGCTATAACAAGACTACTTCTTGCTTAACTTTTTATTAATTTTGCCCGCGACGTCGTCTAGTGGAATCATAGACGTAATAATTTACCTTTGAGTATATATTGGTTATATACTCAAAGATATTTACAGATCACCTGACAGCAGCAAAACGTGTACCCTCAACTAAACTATCGGTATTTTCGCGAATTCCCTTTGAGTGTCATTACAAGTCAGTGCAGGTCGCATCATTGCGAGAGCATTCGTCTGACATTTTGAATAAAAATGGAGCACACTTGAGCCAAGAGCTCGAATGATTATTACATACACACGTTACAAGTCAGTCTCCAGCTTAAGAAATCAAAATTGGTTATTTAAAACAGTTTCTCATCCCATGGGCAATAGATTGCTCGTTTCAAGCGAAGAGTCCCGACGTAGTTTGCTGTGTCAGCCAGTTGAGCCCACGGACCGAGCCTAGCACTACTTCCATGGCCCGAGCAAATATTGACAGGTACATTTATAATGGACGCTTGACGCGGCAGCTGCACTCTTGGGATGGGAATTTCCTCGGACGGGAATATCAATGCATTAGGTAAAGGTATCCTTATTGACCTATATAGGAGCATTGACCTCTGTAATCATAATTAATCTATGATTATTGATTTTACTCAAGCTTAATCATAATTATTAATCTATGATTTTACACAGGCTGCTGTCACAATTTTTGGACTAAATTGATTGACGCCATTTTGGTGCTGTAATTTATCTATTTATTTAGCAAATGTAACAGTTGAACACAATAATACATTTATTTATTAGCAATTTAATTAGCAAGCAGTGATAGCCTAGTGGTTTGGACTGTGGTCTCCTATTTGGGGAGTCACAGGTTCGATCCCGGGTACGCACCTCTGACTTTTCGGAGTCAAGTGCGTTTAAGCAATTAAATATCACTTGCTTCAACGGTGAAGGAAAACATCGTGAGGAAACCTGCACATCTGAGAGTTCATAATGTTCTCGAAGGTGTGTGAAGTCCGCCACTTCGCATTGGGCCAGCGTGGTGGACTATGGCCTACAACCCTTCTCTGAGAGGAGACCTGCGCTCAGTAGTGAGCCGTTGATGGGTTGCTAATGATGATGATAATGATTATCCAAATTATGAGGGGCACATGATTAAATGCTCAAATAATTATTATAGGCTTACACAACATGTACTTACTTTAGATTTAGGTATGGTTGGTGAAAACGATCATAAGTCTACTAACCACTTGGGTGAATTAGCACTTGTGCGTCTGTTTGTCTGTCTGTCTATCTGTGACTGTTAGAGCCAGATAACTCTTCATGTTGAGATGTATGTATGAAATGTTTTATTTTATTTATTTATACAACTTTATTGCATACAAGATCAAAAAAATATACAATAAGTAAAGAAACAATTTAATACAAAAGGCGGCCTTATCACTAATAGTGATCTCTTCCAGGCAACCTATACTAGAGAACATTATGCACTGACGGGGTATAGCAATAAGTGCATAGGAATACAATAAAACAATAATAACTATTTAACATACATACACAAAATACATTAAAATAAGAATATATTAATATATACAAACACATACATAAAGATATATATATATATATATATATATATATATATATATATATATATAGTACCTACCCTATTTTAAAGCTTGGAAAGATAGTGTTGCTTGAGACGGCTTTTAAAACGGTCAAAGATTGAGCTCGTCTAATTTCAGCTGGGAGTTCATTCCACAGCACAGCTGCTTTTTCAATGAAAGACTCCGAAAAACAACACGTGTTACCTTTGAATATTTTCAGACGGTTATCGAAAAGGGAACGCAGGGTGTAGTTATAATGAAAAGAGTTAAGGAATTTAAAGCGCTCTTTGAGATAGGGTGGTGACCAGGGATGATAGAGAGTAGCATAAAGGAGTAAGAGGACATGAAGATTTCGCCGGTACCTTATAGGAAGCCAATTCAACTTTTTACGATACTCGGAGATGTGATCGTACTTTCTCAGGCCAAATATAAATCGGATGCATAAGTTTTGCAATCGCTCCAATTTATTTAGCAGTTCTTCAGTCAGGTCTAGATGACAGGTATCAGCGTAATCTAGGATGGGAAGAAGGAGGGAATTAGCTAGCATAGTCTTCGTTTTGACCGGTAAGAGATTTTTCCACCTTTTTAGACATCCATAAGCTCCAAAGACTTTTTTGCTAACAGTTGCTACCTGCGGTTTCTAAGATAGATTGCTGTCAATAATAACCCCAAGATTTTTCACGGTTTGACTATATGGCAGTGCAGAACCATCAAAGATCACTGCTGGCAAAGAGGCATAATCAAGTTTTGAAATTTGCCTGGAGTTACCTATCATTATAACCTGAGATTTACTTGCATTGACCAGTAGCCCATGAGATTTACTCCAGTCGCGGACTACATTTAGTTCGCAGTTTATGGTTTTAATAGCGTCACTGATATGTTCAACCGAAGTAGACACGTACAGTTGGAAATCATCAGCATAAAGGTGATAAGGCAAGGAAAGAAGATCAGTGACAGTGTTTATGAAAATGGAAAAAAGTAAATTTTTATGTTACGATTTGAGCACCTCCTCTTCGCCTTGCTGTAACGATGTCATCAATAATAAAATTTTTAAAGTTACTAGAAGAACTTGGCTTAATTTTTATTGCAGATCCAAAAATACACGAATAGATCGCACATGTTCGGTTTATCTAAAGAAAACTCCAAAGTTTGTGTCTTGCCTAAATAAACAAAGAAGGACGAGTACAAAAACCAATCTTCCACACGACAGGTCCATTGATATCAGACAGAATATCATCCCAACATTAGCATAACGGTACTTTTCGAAACACCCCCATTTATATGGCCACCGTATTTCCACTTTACTCTCGCAGCCACAGACTAGGCAGGTCCCATATCATTATAAACCAGTAATATCAGTGTAGGCGTAAAAATGTATGAAGAATTTTTATATGCTGTAGAATTTTCATTCCGGGCGGTTGCTACAGTCCACTATTTGTTTTTATGGGACGCCGGCGGCCGGCGGATATTGTTATTAAAATGGTTTTGAAATAGTCCACTGAGCTTTCAGGGTACACTTATGACTCGTATTTTGGCTTGTTTACACGCTACATTTATGTGGCCATTAAGTCTCGTACACAGAGGTATAGACATATAAAGAGAATAGAGGGAATATTTAATGAGAACTAGCTGATGCCCGCGACTTCGTCCGCGTGGATTTAGTTTTTAAAATCCCTCGGAAACTCTTTGATTTTCCGGGAGAAAAAGTAAGCCTATGTCACTCTCCAGGTCCTCAACTATACTCATGCAAAAAATCACGTCGATTTGTAGCCCTGTTGCGCCGTGATTGAAGGACAAACCAACAAACTAACAAACAAACACACTTTCGCATTTATAATATTAGTAAGGATATTGGTTAAAAATCCCGAGGCTAGTCGAAGAAAGGGTGGGTTGAGATCGTTCAAGACAGTGCACGTACCAACTGTCTTCTTCTTCTAAAGGATGATGCTATAGACCTTGCAAAGTAAAAAAGACTTAGTCTGAGATCTATAGATAGCACTCTCATTCAGCTCAGACTCAAGACTGAGTTAAAACGAGACAGATTTATGTCAGGACATTTTTAATTCTATCTTGACTCTTGAGTCTTGAGCAGAGCCAGAGTCAGATCTATATTTATAGATTTCAGCCTTAGATTTCACCAACGTAAAATAAGTCTTACCCGTTTTTATATTTTGGCAGATTTTAAATACAATATAAATTGTCAGAACGCCCAATTTATTCCTTGACTGACATGTTGACAACTTGTTGACAAATAATACCTAATTGTTGCTGTTATGACAATTTTGTATGACAATTGTCGCTGTTATGACAGTTTTATATGATGACTGGTGGGCTGAATTTAATGTATTCTGGTACGAATACCATAAATTAGCCCCTATCGAGAGAGCTATATCCAATCAGAATTGATTGCCATAGTCACACACACAGTAGCTATAATTTTTAGACAATCCAGCCCCTGTAGTCAAGTAACACTTCGTTGTGTCTATTCTATTTCTACGATAGTTGACACTTGAAGTTTTGGTTAGAGCTAGACTAGATGGCGCTGCAGCTGATCAAAGACAGAAGTGTATTGATAATATTTCGCGGCATTTTGTAGTGTTTTTTTTTAGCATTTAAAACATTTATAATACAAAATGCCGCAAAATATTATCAATACACTTTTGTATTTGATCAGCTGCAGCGCCATCTTGTCTAGCTCTAGCCAAAACTTCAAGTGACAACTATCGTAGAAAGAGAATAGACAAAACAAAGTGTTACTTGGCTAGAGGGGATGCCCCGTCGCAATAGAGTAGAGGAAGTTTCCAAATGTCAAACCTTTACAGAATGTAAGCACGTAGCATATTATATGAGAACTTCAATCCGTCACATGTTTGTCAAACAGAAATCTCGCTCCTGTAGCTGAGTGTAGTATCTTGTGCCACGTCCCAGGTGCATACAAGAGCTGCTCTACGAAATAACGCTGCTACCTCCAATTCCCAAAACGTAACAATATCACAAAAGCTTTGGGACACTGCATGCGAAACACTTGTAGTAAGACAAGGTTATTAAACTATGACACTATAGTTATATGTTTTATTTCAAATTCAAATTTATTTTCTTCACGTAGGCCAACCTAATATATATATAATAGGCTCTTATGACACGTACTGATTCTACCATCAGTTCGGAAAGCGGATTCTGCTGAGAGCCGGAAAGAAACTCAACAGTTGCTCTTTTTAAAACATAACTTTACAATATTATTATGTACCTATTACATTGTATACTATCTTGAGCTGGACGCCAAGCCGATTTCTCCCATGCAACTTTGTCATTAAGAAACCATCCAATATAAAAGCTCTTTCCAATAAATAAAGATAAAAAAAAGAAACCATTCACCATTTACCTACATCTAGGTATTTTACCCCACCCGTGAGGTAAAAAGAGGTGTTAGAGGTTAAACCGATAAGCGTAAGGGACTCAAGGTGTTGGAGTAGCGACCCCGCACGGGAAACCCAACTTTGGTTGACCCCCCACTGACGGTCGATCTCAGGTGAATCGCTGGATGCATGGGGCACAGGCTCTTGTTCTGTGGACCTATGTCCAGTAATGGACGTCTGTCGGTTGAGGTATGATGATAATGATGAGAAGTTTGACCACTTGTTCTGTTTTGTGTATGTCATCGCTGCGCTCAAACGGATGAACCGATTTGAATGCGGTTTGTTTTATTTGAAAGTGGATTTAAATAATTTAATATACAAAATTCTTTTTAAAAAACCTATACAAAATATATTATTTATTAGCAAGAAAAGGTTAGAATTATTTTGCTATAATCCGCCAACAGCAAAAGCAACAGCCAGGATTATAGCAAAATAATTCTAACCTTTTCTTGCTAATCATGGACTTCCGCGAAGTAACGCCTGCTTCTATCCAATAAGTATATAATTTATTGTCAATATTTTAAAAACCGCTCGACCGATTTCGATGAAATTTATATGGGACCACCTGGAAAGTATGCCCTTTCAAACAAAAAAGAATTTTCCAAATTGATTCAGGCGTCTTCGAGTAATCGGCGAACATACGTAAAAAAAATATTTTGACGAATTGATAACCTCCTCCTTTTTTTGAAGTCGTTTAATGAGATGGTTCTTAGCTATTTTTGATGGAAATATGTCCAGTTTCAATCTTTCTTGTACAGTCGGGTAAAAAGCTGTAGAGAAGCCATGCGAAGCCGATCATCATCATCATCATCATCATCATCATCATCATCATCATCATCAACAACATCATCTCAACCCATCACTAGACTATACCTGGGCAAAGGTCTCCTATCAGAATGAGAAGCCTTTAGGGTCCAGTGCAGATTGTCAAACTCACACACCTTTGAGAATAATAAAGAGAGCTAGCTCTAAATAGGTTTCCTCACGATGTTTTCCTTCACCGTAAACTTGCTTTAGCAAGAGATACTTTATACTTATAACGTACATAACTTCGAGTAGTTAGAAGTGCTTCAAACCACGAACCCCAGGAGATCGGAGTCATAACCACTGGGCTATCGCCGCTATGTCTATACTAATATTATAAAGAGGAATGATTTGTTTGTCTGTTTCTTTGTTTGTACCGAATAGGCTCTGTACTACTGGACCGATTTTAACCATTTTATCAGGAAGTAACGTAGGCTATAATTTATTTTAAAAAAAATTAGAGATCCTTAAGAAAATTGCAATAATGGTAGCAAAATTTTGCCTATAAAAGGCATTATTTGGCGTGTGCTGAGGAAACTATTGGTGATATCTATCTATCATATTTAAGTCACAATTTGTGTTCTGAAATTTAATTAGATTGCCTTTACGTATCGTAGTATTAATTCTTCCTTACTAATACATATTATAGTGTGTTTGTTTGTTGGCGTGTCCGTCAATCAAACTGCAAAAAAGCTACGGATTGACATGATTTTTTGGATGGGTATAGTTGAGAACATGGAGAGTTACATAGGTAGGCATCCCGGAAAATCAATGAGTTCCCGCGGGATTACCAAATCCACGCGGACGAAGTCGTGGGCATCAGCTAGTTTATTAATAAAAACATGGCAGGTATTAATTTTTTACTAAAAAATATCAATCTTTGATGAAGTTTACTAATATCCTCCTATCCCCTCTAAATAAGCGGAAAGTTTGTGATAGGAGTGGGTACGACAATAGTGCAACTGATGGGATTCGAACCTACGACCATAAAGTTTCCAGTCCGCACCTTTAACCGTTGGGCTATTGAGGCTTCGAAATTAATAAAAACTATTTTCTAGGTGCTCTGTACGAGTAAGTATTTATCTCAATTTTCAATTTCATTTACATTGCAAAAGGCTTTATTTATAACACCATAACTCCGCAGCGACCTGCATTTTTTATTCCGCGTTGCATTCAAAATGGACGCATTTTCGGCGGAATAAACAGTCTAAACTTATTTCACAGTATAACAGTCATACAGTTCGGAAAGATTGACATAATATAAATTCAAATTCAAATTCAAAATTATTTATTTCACGTAGGCCAACCTGTGGCTCTTATGACAAGTCATGACTCTACTACCGGTTCGGAAAGCGGATTCTGCTGAGAAGAGCCGGCAAGAAACTCAGCAGTTGCTCTTTTCAAAATAATCATTTTACAATATTATTATGAAGCTATAAGTAATAAGTTTTTTATACTATCTTGTGGGCAGCTGGATGCCAAGCCGATTTAACCTATGCAACTTTGTTAGAATAAAATATAACATTTCCACAATGAGGGGAAGTTCCAAAAAAAAAAACCAATTCAATTCATGTTAAGACGGGCAGACACAAAGTAGCCCCATTCCCGCCGGCGGAAACCATTCACGAGCATGACGCATGATCCAGCCGTTGCTTTGCTCGACCATATTTTTGTATTATAACCATATTATATAATATTAAGGTGTCTTTGCTACTTAAAAAAAATCCGCTGCTGTTTTCTACGCTTTGAACAACAATGCTCATGAATTTTAATACACATAATTATTTACTTTTTAAGTCTTTCTTAAGCTGTCTCATACTCATAGGTGACACAGCAAATTATGTATCGTAACATATTATGTAACTATTTCATGTTTCAAGGCTTGGCTGGATAGCTACGAAAGAGTGCTAGGTCGGTACGTGCCACGAATACACCAAAACGCACGAGTCACACGTCATAATCTCCGTTGTCCTCACAATAAGCACAATTTTCGTAAATACTTATCTGAACTGCATGATTGCTAGGCTGTGACATACCTAATACCATGCAGTGAAACATTGTGTCGACAAAGTGAAAATTCACACACTGCCGAACTGAACCGGACAGTGCAGTAGGTTTAATTAATTATTCCTACTGTAGGTATCTCTACTAGCATGTATGTACAGAAAAGCCAAAAACTTCTATTATGTTACTATTGTATAGAATACTAACATAATTAATAGAAGTTTTTGGCGTCGTCGTATATAAACGTCGCTAATAAATGTCAGTCTTATAATTGCTATATCCTAATGGGTTGCTCATAAAGTAGTAGTGCCTATATAAATTATATTATTATTATAACTTCGTAACTATCTGTAATTTAGTCCAACTTAAATTATTGACATCAATATTTGTTATTGCAAATTAAAATATGTTAATTACACGACAGTCATATAAACAGTTCGAGATTTAGGTTGCTAGGCAAGCTAGCAACCCAAATCTCGAACGATGTTAGATTGCGTTTGTCTAGATTGTGTTATAATAAAGCATTACTGATATTATAAATGCGAAAGTGTGTTTGTTTGTTGGTTTGTCCTTCAATCACGTCACAATAGAGCAACGGATTTATGCGATTTTTTTGCATGGGTATAGTAGTGGGTCCTTAGATCGGGAGAGCTACTTTTTATCTCGGATAATCAAAGAGTTCCCGCGGGATATTTAAATACTAAATCCATGCGGACGAAGTCGCGGGCATTTGCTAGTATTATTATATTATGCTATCTATTATTACTCTGCAAGAAATCTGGGACGTTTTTATTACCTTATCCAGTCATCACAAATCATATTTTAACAAAGACTGCTTCATAGACCTTATTTGATTTATTTATGTTTTTAGGGTTCCGTACCAAAATGGTAAAAATGGAACCCTTATGGAGAGACTTTCTCCGTCCGTCCGTCCGTCTGTCACAGTCGATTATTTTAGTAACTATTAAAGCTATCGACATGAAATTTAGAATAGTTGTGTATAATAGTAGCCCATCATTGGAATTAAAAAAAATATATTTTTAGTTTTATTAAAAAAGGGGGAAAATCGGGAGTTTGAAATTTAACCGAAACTATACCGAGTTATCTGCATCGTCTGACCATCAGGTGAAATCGCATTCAAGCGCTAGTCTATATTATATATTAAAAAAAATAGTTAACATGTAACTTGTGTAAGGGACAACCGTTATACCCTGCTATATAACGTAGGAAATCACGGTCGTCCGTTAAAATATTGATAGGAAACATTCTCAATTACAGAATAACAACACTTTAACAGCGGTCAATTATATCAATTATTGCGATGCGGTGAGGCAACTGGTGACAAAGACACTTCAAGCTCTGTCGTTATTGAAAGAGTTCCAATAAACAGCTCAATAAATTCATCAATATAAATGTAGGTAGATATTATTCAAAATTCAAAATTATTAATTACTAGATGATGCTCGCGACTTCGTCCGGGTGGATTAAGGTTTTTTATTCTCGCGGGAACATTTCAATTTTCCGGGATAAAATGTAGCCTATGTGTCAATCCTGGGTATGAGCTATCTCCATTCCAAATTTCAGCCAAATCAGTTCATTCGTTGTGGCGTGAAAGAGTAACAAACATCCATCCAAACATCCATCCATACATCCTCACAAACTTTCGCATTTATAATATTAGTAGGAAGGATAGTAGGATAGGATATTTTCATGTAGGCCTTATGACAAGTTAAGACTCTACTGCCGGTGCGGAAAGCAGATGCTGATGAGAAGCGTCGGCAAGATATAAAAGTGGCAGTAGGTACTGTCCATTGTACAAGCATTGAAGGTAGAGTAGCCTACTTAGTTGCGACTTGACTGGTAATGATGAATTAAGCTACGCTTCAATGGCGATGATATGGCTTTGCTTGGCATCATGATAGTAACTAAAGTAGCTGAAAAGTACACCAGTCAATGCAAGCAGCTGCTTATAGATATCAGTGACAGAGGTGACGCTCCGCGAATCCAAGCCTGCTTGTCTATCTCCGGAGCTCGATGTTACGTTTGAAATAATAAAAATGAAGTGGCACTCGGGGACTGCCGCGGTAAAGCTATTGCATAACATTTTTTATCAACTTATGCAATTATAATATTTATGCAATATTTTTTTTTGCATAATAAAAATTATGCAAAAAAAATATTAAAAAACAAACAAACAAGAAAAGCGAACTGTCACTACTTTGCGAGTGAGATTCGAACGAAAGCGGCCACTCGCCCACTGCGCCATATAGAGCTACTTGTGACCCTCTAAAATGTTGAACGGTTACTGAACGGCGGTGTTAGGTTTTTTTTCGTTACGGAATTTCTTGATTCGGTCGCCGCGCTCAAACTGTTTGTCCTAGTTCAAAGCCCGCGATAAAAGCTATGCAATAGCTTAATAATCATTCTTACAAATCTTCGAAATAAGCAAGATAATGATTCTGCAATCTCTCGAGAGATTACTTCACCCGCGATACAAAGGGTAGATCATCGGGAGTAATGGGTGAAGTAATGGAGCCCTTTATCCCAGCTGTGGAGGTAATTAGGAACTGAAGGACTTGACGTTATCTGCAGACCACCGGGACACCCGAACAATTAATACTCTTATGCCCGTTTTCTCCAATGTTTTCTAATATAACTTTTACGGGCTACCTAAGCTAAGTTAGGTGACGCTTTCTGTCATTTTCGTTTTCACGAACCTTAACCTAAAGGTGGAAATGATATTGGCTAAGGTATTTAGGGGCTACCTACGTAAAGAGATTCCTACTTAGGGGACGATTTAGGTATGAATGGTGAAAAAGGGCATTATAGATCATTATCGCACGGCGTGACTAAAATAAAACTAGTTTCTTTGGCTAAATGGCTTTGGCTTTTCTTTAAAAAGAATATCACTTCTTTTGACGGTCAAGGAAAGTATTGTGAGAAAATCTGTATGCCTGAGAGTTCTAAATAAATGTTCTCACACACCTTGTGTGAGAAGTCTGCCGGTCCTCACTTGGTCAGCGTGGTGGGCTATAAACTCCTTAAACCCCTAAAATCCCCCTCATTAAACCCCTCTCATTCTGACAGGAGATTTGTGTTTTGTTGTGAGCCGATGCTGCTCCACCCAGCATCGGCACCATGATGATGATTTTGGAAACCAAGTTCCATTTCGGACGGTTTGGCGGTTGGAGACTAGGCGAAAAAAAGTATAAGAATTTTCCGTCTCGACCCTTCGTTTACTACACACGTTCCATCATAGCTTTGGTGGCGTAGATTCTAAACGAAGGAGTGAACCTATCGGTTCGGGGGTTCGAATCCTGACTTGAAATTATGTCTTTGTTCTTTTTTTTTAATTTTCGGAACGAAGTTTTATAGAAGAGAAATTCCAAACAAAATATTTACGGCAAAATTTACTAACGCCATCTATTGCGGGCAGCGTGAACTTGCTTGAACTTGCTTTAATTTCTGCTTATTTTTTACGAGATGGTTCTAACATGTGGCGAGAGATGGCGTTGATAAAAGGCACTTCGTTCCAACCGAGTGTTCCACAACACTCACGCATTTTTTTAGTTCTATTGTATTGACGAAACTTTTGTTTCAGAAAAATAAAAAACAACTATGCCATACCAGATGCCAGTACCCGAGAACAAAATATCTCACTTCAAAGAGAAATTCGACGTATATTTCGTGCACCACACAATCTAGGGACAAAGTTGACCCACATCCTTGAGCTCCAAACAAGTTAATTTGCTTGGTCACTGCTGCAAATACTGGGGCAGCATAAACTTGCGGCGCATAAAATGCCATTCGGTCTTGCAAGAATGCCCAGTGTTATAAAAGGAATTTAGTCTGTAAAATGGGAATTAGGTAAGATGTAGGTAGTTAATCTATATACTTAAGGAGTAGGAATTTGTATACTTTTTTAATGTGTCTACTAATAGAACAAGTGTAAATTACAAAAAACATTTTTAAAATACAAGCTTTTAGTAGCTACATCATCAGAACCTGACACCTTGGGTATAATCTTGGACCAGAATTCTTGTCAAGACGAATCAAGCGAACCCACACTCGATTTTGTTACATAGTTTCATTACAGAGTTCCCTTTACAACCTTTCAGCTCCATCATCATTCCCTGGATATCATCATCTGGGACCAGAGTACTTGTCAAGATGAATCAAACGAGCCCAAACTTGATAAGGTGACGTAGTTTGATTACGGAATTCCCTGAACAACCTTTCAGCTCCATCATCAGACCCTGAATATCATCTGAAACCAGAGTACTTATCAAGTCGAATCTTGTTTGATTCGCCCAAACTCGATAGGGTTATGTCATTTTATTACAGAGTTGCCACCTTTTTGTTGCCAGCCCCATCATCAGCTAATCCTGAGGATCCTGGCAAGGATAATGGGACAAACTATTTAAATTATAGCATTGTCATCGGTCCCTGATACCTAAGTGTGCGAAGTTTCAAATCAATCCGACGATTTGAAGATGAAAATTGAGTCCAAAAATTCGATTACATAGATACATAAATACCATAATATACTAACTAAGTTAATAAAAGCGTGCTAAAAATAAGTCTATTGTTGCTTGAAGGTGGTATTTAAATGTATATTTTTAACTTAGTGATGAAAAGTCCCAATACTCGTTACAATTGCATGGCGTTGAAAAACAAAACTAACCGTTTTTGGTTTCAAAGCACAGGCTTGTGATAAAAAGTTAGAGCGCACAAAAGCCTTCTAAGTCTGCAAAAAGTAGGAAACGAGTGCAACGTGTAGGTAACTACGGTGGGGAAAATTAACTTCACTTTCACGCGGAATGCCGAGGCTTTGGAAATTTGTCGGGTAAACCGTGAGAACTTAATGAGACACCTTGGAAGTGCGAAGCAAGTGATCGTTTGGATATGAGTATGACTGAGTTATTAAAAAAAATTAACTGGCACTCGGGGACTGCCGCGGTAAAGCTATTGCATAGCATTTTTTATCAACTTATGCAATTATAATATTTATGCAATATTTTTTTTTGCATAATAAAAATTATGCAAAAAAAAAAATTAAAAGACAAAACAAACAAGAAAAGCGCACTGTCACTACTTCGCGAGTGAGATTCAAACCTGCGACATCATACACCATACGGTAAAGAAAGCGGCCGCTCGCCCACTGCGCCAAACAGAGCTACTTATGAACCTCTAAAATGTTGAACGCTTACTGAACGACGGTGTTAGGTTTATTTTCGTTACGGAATTTCTTGATACGGTCGCCGCGCTCAAACTGTTTGTTAGTTCTACTAGTTCAAAGGCCGCGATAAAAGCTATGCAATAGCTTAAAATCAAAATTATTTAATTCATGTGCATGCCCTTCCGGCGTCCGTATTTTCTGCAACGTATTTGAGTGCAAGTGCAAATGGGTGGGGCACATAGTTCGAAAAGCAGATTGTCGTTGGGGTCCCAAGGTGCTGGAGTGGCGACCCCGCACTAGGACCGAGGTTTGTGGAAGTCCACGCAAGAGACCTTTGTCCAGCAGTGGAAGTCTATTGGTTTTTGTGGTATTGGTATTGGTGGAAATGCGAAAGTGTGTTTGTTTGTTGGTTTGTTCGTTTGTTGGTTTGTTGGTTTGTTGGTTTGTCCTATGGGTATAGTTGAGGACCTGGAGAGTGACATAGACACTTTTTATCCCGGGAAATCAAAGATTTGCCGAGGGATTTCAAAAACTAAATCCACGCGGACGAAGTCGCGGGCATCAGCTAGATGGTTGATACAGAAGAAAGAAGAAGAAAGATTTGAGTGCCTTCAGAGCAAGAGTGAACAGGCATTTACTAGGCAAGCACGCTCCAACCTAGACCTCATCAGTGCTTTTAGTCTGAATGTGGTCAAGCATAAGGCGATGTTTTAAGAAAAAAATTAAATAGACCAACTTGTGGCTCTTAAGACAAGTCAATACTCTAACACCGGCTTGTTAAGCAGATTCTGCTGAGAAGAGCGGGCAATAAACTCAACAGTTGCTCTTTTGTTTCAATATTATTGTGTAGCCATTACAATATAATAATATTATGTTACTTTGTGAGCAGCTGGATGGCAAGCCGATTGTTCTCATGCAACTTTCTTAATTAATTCTTAGTCTATGTATACAGACGGTCTCTTAGCAAGTTCAAAGATTAAGAAAATGAAAATTGAAATATTTTAGTCTAAGCAATATTGAGAGAGATGTGATGGTAAAAAGATTACCATGGTAAAAAGATGGTACTCGCAAGATTTGACCCAAACATACAAATAAATAAACTGGTCAAGCTAAATAAATGCTTGTAAATATAATACAATTATCATCATCTAGTTAAAAAATATTTTTACCGACTCCATTGTTAAATTCGTACAAAGTGTCATAGATGAATGTAAACTGTACTTTTAAAGGTAGCGTCCGAGCTTATGATGAGGCTTGGATGGAGCTGAAAATTCATTAGGTACTTCCTCATTAGGATAACGCTGCGATCGTTACGTAGTAATGAGACGCCCGCTTTATGTCTCACATCTCCGCTGCTACGTTTTACTTTCCTGCCTTTTAGCCTGTATCCTTTACGTCTCTTGCATCAGACGTAGCCTTAATTACAAGCTCTTTAGACGAGCTCTTCTCAATATCACGTGATCGGACGTAAGAAAATGCTTCAAACACATAAATAGGGGAGACTGGGGCTGGTTGTGACAGGGGTAGGTAGTTACAGCGGCAATTGTGGCTAAACAAAGACTACTATATTGACGTTAGAAGCAGAAAAATGATCAGGCCATCATCGGCTAGTACGCCACGCGAGCCAAGAGCCCTAGTTTAGAGCGTTTTTATGAGAGGAGACCGAGCATGCTAGAACTATACTAAAACGTAGTTAGTACGTTAGTAACATTTCCGATTTTTCGTAATATTGGTCTACAACTTTTTCATAAAGCAGAGATGTGTGATTGTGATATCATGTACCTCAATGCTTTCTTTTTGCACTGAATCTATATTTATGTGGCCATACTTATTCGCATTTTTACTACTTAATCTTAAAAGGTCAGTTTTGGTTATGGGGCTAAAAGTGACATTTACTTGGGGCAGGTCATGTCACTGAACCAGGAATAACTAAAAAAGCAAAGTCAAATAAACCAGAAGTGGGGAGAAAAACAGCTATGGAAACAGGAAAGCTTGCTGTATAGCCTAGAGGGAGGTGTCACATCTCTCTGACGAAGGAAGTGTAGAAGATTTTTGAATATTTGCCTGATGTTTGTTGAAATTATTTAATTTTGATAAGAGTGGCACTGGTGAAGATTGGGTGCCGTGTGTTATTTGCCAAATATGAGATGTGCTAAGGGCAATGTTCTATTCCACATAATATTATGTTTCAATTGCGAAAGTAATTGTTCAAAGTAAGTATATAGTGACTGAACTGCTTTTAGTCCGGGAGGAATCGGCGCATGATTACCTAAAACTATTCCACCTCAATTTTTTTATGCGATCCTCTTCAAATTGCCCTCCTAATGATATAAATGCATTGTTGCCAGAGCGCAACCCGGTGCCATATTGTTTAAAACGAAATTGTTTAAACAATTGCAAGGAATTGTTATTTTTCAATTTTTTTTAATATTTTTTATTGAAATACCAGTAAATAAGGTCCTATGACTTTTCACGATAAAGTTAATATTTTCAAAGATATGAATTTTTAAAGGTTCGAAAAATCTCAAATTTGGGTACTTTCGACCCATGAAAAATATATTAAAAAAAAAACATAATGTTTAAGTAATATTTTTTTTTAATTCTCTATACAATAGTTAATAATATTGTTAATAGAGATTTAAAAAAATTTCATTGTTTATATCTTTTTTAGGGTTCCGTACCCAAAGGGTACCAACTGGACCCTATTACTAAGCCTACGCTGTCCGTCCGTCCGTCCGTCTGTCAGCGGGCTGTATCTCGTAAACCGTAATAGATAGACAGGTGAAATTTTCACATATTATGTATTTCTATTGCCGCTATAACAACAAATAATAAAAATTGAATCATACAATCTTGTCATACAATATTGTATGACACCATCTGAAAAAAGAAAAGATTGTCCCTAAGTGGCTGGACAGATTTTCAGAAAATATTTTTCATACACCGATGCAGTTGGTTAAGAGAATACTTGGTCCGATATTAGTAGATTATTAACCAAGGGGATAAAGCAGTGTCTTCTGTCGCGGGTGACGATTTAAATCGCGAGCGTAACGAAGGACTCGAGGTTTACTCCCGAGCGTAGCGAGGGTGTTAAAAACTTAAATCACGAGCGAAGCGAGGGATTTAAGACGATTCCTGAGTGTAGCGAGGGATTTAAGTTCACCCAAGACTAAGACAGCTTTATCACCGAGGAAAATACTCTACTTTTCGTACCATTTGCGAAAAAATTGACACAATAATAATATGAGATAAGCATTTATTAAAAATAATGACAATTAAAAGTAAAAGTTAACATTCGAAACATTCGTCCAATTATTATTGATAGAGTTACATTTTTGTTTGGTACATTTATTGTTGATGAGTTGATTTGAGTATTTCTCTGTTCTTGCGTCTGAGCATTTGCACTGATGGAATCCGACAATTCACTGTCACTGTCGCTTTGATTTAACATCGTAACGTATTTTTAGAACATTTACTTATTTATAAAAATAAATTAAAATAAACTTAACGTTTATGTATTTGAAGAAAACAAAAACACGGCAAATTCCTAGACTAATATTTTTTTGTCGGAAAAGCAAAGGCATCAAGCTCATACGGCCTCGTCAGTTTTCGTAATTTTATTTAATAATCATAACTGCATAATAAATGCGTATTCCTTTTTCAAAAAGATGTTTAATGCTTTATATACAAACTCAATGGTGTAAACACAGATGTAGTTCAGTATAAATTTCGGTAAGTATTCCAAATTTAAATCACATTTGTGGTGGAGCAACCTACTTCATAGCTGGCCGTTTTCCTGATGCTGGCCGCTTGTCCTCTCCGAACAGTCTCTACTTCGACGAATGTTATTTTTATATAAAGAACACGCTCGTAATTTGAAATCGGATGTTAAGCGGATGCGTGTGTAGGGTGCGCGTTGGTCATTTTACATTCTAGATTTTATCAAGATAGGTCGGCCTCCTTGTACTAAGTTACCAGCGATTATTTATTTATTCATTCTATCTCGGCATCTCGAAGAAGACGTACCTCGTAACTTAAACAAATAGACAACCGCGCGAATAATAGTTGTATTTTCTTAAGTGATTTTACCTGTGCTACAAGTCTGTAAATAGCAAATATACTATCAAGTTGTGAACCATCTTTTATTTATGAAGAGCTGAGAAATTCCAGTAAGAGCTGAGCATTATAGTGGTAACCGCCACTATAATTTGGTGACCCCGCACAAGGTCAATTTAAGGTCAGTACAGTGACCCCGCGCGTAGGGGGTCCACTTTGTATGATGAATTTTCATTAAAGTGATTGAAGTGTTTGAAGAAAATTTTTACAAATTTTTACGAAGTATGTTGAAGAGTTGGAGGTTCCATACCCAACAGAGACCCCGCGCGTGGAGGGGGTCCTTGTTATATGCCAACATGTGAATTTAAATATTGGGAAAAACAAATTGAAAATAATCTTTGGGAAAATAATTCATTGTGACAATTCAATTTCAATTCGGACATTTTGGAGTAAATATTGACTTTGAAGAATAATATCAAAAGGAAATAAATATTTTGAAGAAGAATTTTCATTCCGCCATTTTATATAGAAAATTTTCGCCGTGAATCATGAAAATTTTAAAGACTATAATGTGATATTATTAGGAAATAAACATTGAAATTGTTAAATAGGTACTATTAACCATAATATTTATTTTATTTTTTTCAGGAATTTTAGGTAAATATTTTTGTTTTTTTAAAAAAAAAGAAATAATGTAATTTTAAATTTATTTTTCTTTACAATAACAGTTTCGTAATTCCTCAATATGGAGGATAGATTTAGACAACTTGAGGAAGAGAACAGCAAACTAAAGGCAAGCCTCGAAGAGCTTGCGGACAAAGCTATTCCTTTATTTAAAGAAAATAAATTATTACGATCTCAGCTGGCTAGCGCATCCACATCCACACCGCTCCCCGCATCAGAGAACACAACGGAACAGAAAGTATGTAAGGTATCAGCTAAATTACCGCCCTTTTGGCCTGACCGGCCTAATGTTTGGTTTGCCCAGGTTGAGGCACAATTTTCAATTTCAGGAATTACTGCGGATCAAACAAAATTTGACTACGTCATCGCGCAGTTAGACTCGCGTATTATTGGAGAAGTCGAGGACATTGTTACTCAACCTCCCGTGTCGGACCGTTTCGAGTTTTTAAAGAAGGAACTCATCCGTAGGCTTTCCACGTCGGAAGAGCAGCGCGTTAGGCAGTTAGTGAGCGATGAGGTATTAGGCGATCGGAAACCATCGCAGTTCCTGCGCCATTTGCGGTCGTTGGCAGGGCACGCTCTAACTGACCAGAGTTTTCTAAGACAGCTGTGGATGCGTCGCCTACCTCAGCATTTACAGGCTATTTTGGCTGCACAATCAGAGCTTTCTTTAGACAAAGTCGCCGAGTTAGCAGACAAAATTTTAGAAGTTTCGCCGGGTGTCGTTTCCCATTCGGTAGCCGCAAACTGCGCGCAAAGTTCATCGAACTCGAGCATAGACGAAATTGTTGTGAAATTAGAGCGGTTATCGAAGGAGATTTCTGAGATAAAAGGGAGGAGAGAATTCGTACCGCGCCACAGAAGTACCTCAAGAGGCAGGTATAACTACAGACGTTGTAGGTCGCCGTCGCCGAATAGGGTCAATGCGAGGCACAATCCAAGTTTTTGTTAGTACCACAATCGTTTCGCATCTCGCGCGACAAAATGTGTTAAACCATGTTCGTTTGTTAACCCGGAAAACTCAGGCGGCGAGCAGTAAAGGCGGTTCCCTGCTCGTCTCCATCGCGCAGCCGTCGTTTATTCATTAGTGATTGGAAATCTGGTAAACGTTTTTTAATAGATACAGGGTCTGATGTTTCGTGTTTCCCCGTTTCGTGGCTAAGTCATCGTCCTAAGGTAGCGGATTATTGCATGCGCGCCGCTAACGGCAGCGACATTAAAACGTTCGGGACTGTTTTATTATCGCTTGATTTTAGGCTAAGGCGCGATTTCAGGTGGAATTTTATTATATGCGATGTTACAACTGCGATTATTGGTGCAGATTTTCTCGCCTATTTTAATTTATTGCCGGATTGCAGATCAGGTCGAATTATAGATAACTCCACTGGTCTCACGTGTGTTGCATTGATTCATTCGCACGGGCAAGCGAGCATTAAAACTATAGCTTCAAGGAACGGAATTTTATCGGAATTTCCCGCGCTTACTCGTCCACCTGGTCCGGATAAGGAAATTAAACATAACACCGTGCATTATATTCGGACCACTGATGGTCCTCCGGTGTGCTGCCGACCACGTCGTCTTGGTCCGCTCAAGTTGGCCATCGCTAGGAAGGAATTCGACAACATGATAGCTTGCGGTTATGCTAGGCCGTCTGATAGTCCGTGGTCTTCCCCTTTGCATTTAGCTCCAAAAGGTGAATCGGATTGGCGCCCGTGCGGTGATTATCGCGCATTAAACGCGAGGACAATTCCAGACCGCTACCCAGTAAAGCATATTGGTGATTTTAACCAAAATTTGGTTGGTTCATCGGTATTCAGCACCATAGATCTGGTAAAAGCATATCACCAGATCCCAGTAGCAAAAGAGGACATATGTAAAACCGCGGTGGCGACACCTTTCGGGTTATATGATTTCCCTTTTATGGCTTTCTGTTTGAGAAACGCAGGTCAGACATTCCAGAGGTTCATCGATGAGGTTGTCCGCGGCTTAGATTTCTGTTTCGCATATGTTGATGATATTTTAATTTTTTCAAAAGACAGCGAACAACATGCAAAGCATTTACGTATTCTTTTCAAACGCTTGGAAGAATACGGCATTGTTATTAACGAGAAGAAATGTCATTTTAATGTTCCAGAAGTTCGTTTCCTGGGATACAAGATAAGCGCTGCGGGGATTTGCCCTCCTGCTGACCGCATTAAAAGTCTGCAGGATTTTCCGCTACCCAAAGCCGTTCAAGGTGTAAGGCGTTTCTTGGGTATGATAAATTTTTATCGTAAATTTCTCCCCAGTATAGCGCGATTCCAAGCTCCTTTAATAGATGCTTTATCGGAGATCCAAGGTAAAGGCGCTAAACCTTTTACTTGGACCCCTGACTTAGAGCAGTGTTTTTCGGAGTGCAAAAATAGCTTAGCTAATGCAACTCTTTTAGCTCACCCAGTCTCAACAGCTAGATTAGGTTTGTTCACAGATGCGTCGAGCTCTCATGTCGGTGCATGCCTGCAGCAAGAGATTAAGCAGGGTTGGCAACCTATCGCATTTTTCAGTAAAAAGCTGACTACCAAGCAATCGGCTTGGCCGGCTTATTACCGTGAGCTCCTAGCGATTTATGAAAGTGTCCAACATTTTAGACACATTCTAGAAGCTCAGCACGCAACGATCTATACAGATCACAAACCTCTCCTTTACGTTTTTTCACAAAAACGTGACAAGCTTCCGCCCGTACAGCTTAACCAAATAGTTTTCATTTCGCAGTTCACTACGGACATCCAACATGTCAAGGGTGCGGAGAACATTGTTGCCGACGCGTTCTCTCGTGTTGAGGCCGTCACTGCCGAAGACATACTCTTGGCGCTGGCGAAGTCGCAAGCATCCGATGAAGAATTGAAAACGCTGGGCGATTCGACATCGTTAGAATTAACCCGTATCACTATTCCTGGTACTAGAGTAAGAATTACTTGCGACGTTTCAACAGGTAAACCACGTCCTTATGTAACTCCGCGGTTTAGGAAAAGTATTTTTGAAAGTTTTCACAATTTAAGTCATCCTGGTTCTCGTGCTAGTTATAAATTGATTTCGGAACGTTTTGTATGGCCGTTTATGAGAAAGGACTGCCGTGTTTGGACACGCGCGTGCCAAGCGTGTCAGTCATCTAAGGTGGTACGTCATACTAGTGCCCCTTTTTCTAAATTTCCCTGTGCCTCTGAGAGATTTGCAGATATTCATATGGATATTATAGGCCCGTTACCCATTTCAGCTGGCATGAAGTATTGTCTAACTATCATCGACAGGTTCACACGTTGGCCTGAAGTTCTTCCTATTGTGATGGTACGGCTGTGATCGTCTAAGATTGATGATTTGTGATTAAGTATACTTGAAGAAAAGTTCATAAAAAACAATATTTCAGGAATAAGAGACACGTTGGTAGTTGGCATGTTATCTGTAACTTCGCGGATTTCCCAAAATGAACGGGGACGCATCGCTCACCTGGGCAATACATTTGCGGGTGGACAATTCAGGCTATCATTCCATTCTATCTGGATACGCGAGGCCCATTTGTATTGTATGGACCTACCTTAGTAGAACAGTGGAATAGCGTCACTTCGACACTCGGAAGTCCAGAAGGACTCAGTTAAAAGGTATAAGCTAATGATCAGTATAGAATGCATGATAAGCTGGTGAATGTATGAATGCCTTCTTTGGGCCATCGCAATCCGACCGATTCTCTCGAACACTGGGGAACCCTACACCCAGCACAGGGGTCTTTGAACATTGTTATTGGGGCACGGACCAGATCACCCTTTTTCGCTGCGAAGCGTGTATTGCCCTTGTCTTCGAGAGACGGGTTCTTTTGAGAGCCGTAGCTCGCCCCATTACCATGGTTTTATTGATATATTCATTTGTTATATTTGATATGTGGTTTGGCCAAACCAGATCGGGGCTGATCCGTATTTCAGAGGGCGTGTAATGGTTGTGTAGGAGAATCGCCGCCGGTGCGCCACACTGGTAGCCATGTACTGATATTGTATCAATCTTTGACTATTTAAAGTCAACAAGTTAATATTTAAAAGCCCACATCAACCTTAATGTCTCTCATTCCACAATATCGTGGTCACCCTAGCCATCTCCAGTAAAGTCTCTCCTTTACACAATACCCTATGGTCACCCTAGTGCCTGGCAACCGCTTAACAATAGGACACAAAAAAGGTTCTAATCCCCTTACCTGCGTCGAGTCGCTGCCCGTAGAATGTGTACAGATGCTTGACGAAACTGCGGCTTCTCTCGAAATATTTACTAGTGTTGAAATACCTAATTAAATGCCCTAATCAGTCCATCGTATTAAGCTAGATGAAGTCTAGCTTTCATAGGCTGCACAGTAATTCAGAGACTATAGGCTCAATCTTTGATTCTGAGATAGTCACGTAGCTCTTCGAACTAGACCTGTTTAGTTCACTATGAAAGGTATTTATCTGTTTAAATCAAAGTAGCTTACGGTAATTGTCCAAGTTGGAAACAATTAATTACTCACAACACAGAATTTCTCTCGTCTGGGAATCGAACCCGTCGAGAAACGTAGAAATATCATAGCTATATTTGACCTGACTTAATTTATAGTATCGGAGTATGTAATCAGCATGAAATAAAGTTATTGACCTTAGTCTGAACCTCCGTAATCTGTGGGAATCGAACCCATATCGGAAGCTTAAATATTCCTGTATCTACACCTAATAGTTATCTGAGCTTAGCTCTCTGAAATGAAATTCATGATCGTACATAGGTAACATGAGGGAATTTATAGACTATATTAATAAAAGAAGTGTTTATGGATAAAAGAATGAGATTTATTATCAGTTTCTTAAAGATTATTAGGAAAGAAACTGTTTGATCATTTAATTCATGTTTAAGGCGCTAAATTACCTTAAGCCATTAATAGAATAGAATAGAATTATTTGTTATTCAATTTAAATTTTTACAAGTACTTTTGAATAATTAATGAATCTACCACTGGTTCGGAATGCCATTCCAACCGAGAAGAGCCAGTAAGAAACTCGGCGGTTGCTCTTTTCAAAAACAGTTACAATACAGTAATTACTATGTTAAATATGTAGTATTTCCACTATGAGGAAAATTCAAGAATATATATACAGACCTACTTCTATCTTAAGATAGTCAGACATACTGAGTTGGTTATAATGCAAAATGCTAGCTAAACTGTCTCGAAGAGAAAAGACACACACACACCTTAATTTTACAGTAGGAACAAACATATATTTACATAATATTGTGCTAAGATTCACAGATTAATTCAATTTAATTCAATCGTTCCCTTAGGATAAATAATTTTACATAATTGAACAGGTGGTCTACTGGTGCGCTAGATTATCGGCGGGTTTATGTCAGACTTTCTCCCTCTATTATCCACGCCACACTAGTCTGTAAAGTAGTATTAATAGGTACAAAATATAGACCACCCCTGTGAAAAGAATTACCCAATCTACTGGGGTCCATGTCATATTCCAATCTCTCTGTATTGTTCGACTCATAAGTTCCAGCGAACTGTCTGCGTCCATTACCAATAAGCCTTTGAGACCTAATGCTCTCAATTAAAGTCTTACAATTAACTCGAGTCTCTGTGGATCTTAGCAGTCTATTAATTAATTACGAGATTGAATAGAGTACATTACCAATTTACTGCATCCGCCTCACTTATCACTGTAGCTTTTAATTTATTAATTTATATTCTCTACCCTGAGTAATTTTATTACAATTTCTTTCTTAAAAGGTTTACAAAAAAAATATTCTAACTTTTATTAAATTAGGGCTGCTGGCTTAGATATACGCGCACTGCCAATCAGCTTGTAAAGGACCCTCGAGTGAGCCACTGGACCGCCACCCGGAGACCTCAGAGATCCACTGACTCCTTTCTCTCGCCAGCTCTGCGCTCGCGCCTTCACATCCCTTCTCCAGACTTCAGCCTCTGTGGATTTAAAACACGCCCAAAGTCAACTGTACAAGATATAATTGGTCTAATTGTATCCGTCACCCGTTGTTCTCGACCAATCCTGTCGCGTTACTAAATGTCACCTCCCAAGTCAAACCTCATCATTGAGTGATTGGTTAAGTTTCTATTCCCTGTTTGTTCCCATACATCTGGTATTTTAATGTCCAAGCTTCGCACGGCTTGTAAAGGCCACAAAAAATATAGTTTACGATGCATTTCCTAGTTAAAATTTCTTATCGTGCCTTTACTCAGATTTCTCCTAATTTCTATAGTTTATTGCTTTCAAAGTGGTTTCGAAGTTTTGTGCCTTTTGTCTTATTTTGGCTTAATTGCCTTCCACATGCGCGCACACAATTTAACTTGTCTAAATTGTTAAATTTATAGGTCTAAATGTTTATTTTACGAGTCGCTTTTAATGTTAAGGTGTTGTTATGTTCGAAAAATTTATTTATGAGTCTATTCGGCGAAGAAAGAAAAAAATATACGTTGTAGGTATGGGCGGACCACCTCACACTCCCCCAAATAGATTTTTAATACACCTAGTCTTCCCTAATGCCTCAGCATTTTGGACTAGTCGTTTGGAAATCTATTTCTCCTCTGTAATCACTCACTAAGTTCCTAATAGAACCCTAATGTTTACACGTTCTTATAGTAACGGAATAGGTGAATAGCGTTATAATTTCCTTTTGTCTTATTAGTACGAGCGTCGATCAAGGTGTATACGTTATTATATGGGACTGCTCCTATTATGTAGGGCCCTTCATATAGCCGCATGAATTTCTTTGTCAAATTTTTGTCGGCATCCGACTTCGCAAAGACCTTAAGTTTTACTAAGTCTCCTATTTCGAAATGCACTAGCTTATGCGTTTTATTATAGTAAGACTCTCTACTCTCCGCCGCTTTAACTATGTTCCGTCGCGCCTGTTGCCTAATTTGTTCTAGCATTTCCCGCTGTAGTTCGTTTTCCTTCACCATGCCTCTATCAAAGTCAGTTGATAATGAAGTCCGTTTTCCCCACACTACCTCATTTGGTGTATAGCCTGTCGTGGTGTGTACCACTTGATTATAACAATCCTCTATACTAGGTAATGCATCTACCCAAGATTGATGAGCCTTCTCGCAATATGTTCTAAACAGTCTCCCTAACTCTTTATTAACTCTCTCTGTAGAGTTCGGCCGCGGATTTCTGACAGATGTGTGCGTTAGTTCGATACCTAACTGACGAACGCCTGCCTCGAAAACTCTCGAAGTGAAATTCGCGCCTCGATCCGAACATAATGTCCTAATCTTGATTTGATTATGGAACTTTCTTACACATGTTAACGTTGCCTTTCCACTTGCCGCACGTAGTGGGTATAGCCTGATTAATTTGCTATACGCGTCCTGCATGACGAATATGTATTTGTATCCGAAACGACCCGCTGGCAAAGGGCCATAAATGTCACAAAAGACCCGTTCTCCTATTTCTTTCGCTACCACAGTCTTAATCGGCCCCGTATGTGTTTCTAACGCGTGTTTTGACCTCTGACATATCTCACAAGCTCTCACAATTCGACCTATTATACGAGACATATTTGAAAAATAATAACGGTGCTTCATCAAAGCATAAACCTTATATCGTCCGAAATGACCTATCTCTTCATGTATACTAACAATCAAGTCTCTCTGTATGTCCTCGGGAATGTATAGCCGTAAAGTATTCGTCTTCCCGTCGGTCCTATAAAGAACACCCTCCTTAAGCGTATAATACCTAGATTCAGACGTGCCCGTTACTTCCATACGCCTAATTATTTCGTTGGCGACCTTGTCACGCTCTTGATAACTACCTATTTCCTTCCATTTCGCCTGTACTACTCGTCCTAACGACGTTTTAAATAGATACATCTCTGGTCCCGTAATCTTATTAGTTAACACGTCCGTTGTCCCCTTTATATGGCGGGATAATACATCCGCTACCGTGTTTAGGTTACCTTTCACATGCTCAACTGTATAATCGAACCGTCCTATGTAGTGTACCCATCGTATCATCCGTGCGCTTAATAACTTACACGTTTGTAGGAATATCAAGCTCTTGTGATCAGTCCTAATCACTAAACGTGCTCCTCTTAAGTACGTTTCAAACTTTGATAGACTAAAGATAATTGCCCACAGTTCCTGTTCTGTGACTGTCCATTTCCTTTCCGTTTCCGTTAAAGCCTTACTACAAAATCCTATTATTCGTTCTTCACCTACATCGTCTAACTGATAAACATACCCGGAAACCCCCAAATTACTACTATCGGTTTGCAGGTAATAAGTTTCCTTCGGATTAGGGTGTACAAGAAGCATTGTGTCTAAAAATAGTTTCTTGACCCTTTCGAAACAATCGTTCGCTGCCTGTGTCCAACGCCATTTGGTATTTTGTTTCAATAAATCGCAGAGTGGCCTAACCTCCTCACTATACTTCGCGATAAATCTCCTGAAATAGTTTATTAATCCTAAAAATCCTCGTAATTGTTTTATTGTTCGAGGTATGGGGAATTCTTGTATGGCTTCTACTCGCTCAGGATCCATACGCAATCCGCTAGTATTCACTATGTGACCTAGTAACTTCACCTCTACACATAAGAATCGACACTTCTCTAGCCTGCCGGTCAGTCCTGCATTCTCTAACTTATCTAGTACTCGATCTAAGTGCTATAAATGTAACTTTATATCCCCTGTAGTAAATATGACAATGTCATCTAAATAATTCACGCAAAACTCGCGTACTTCCTTTAATATAGAATCCATTGTTCTAGAAAACCCTGCCACAGATGTCTTTAATCCTTGAGGCAAGACACAATAGGTATAAGTTCTCCCCATAAAAGAGAAACCTGTATACTTCCTAGAATCCCGGTGTAGAGGTATTTGAAAATATGCATTATTCAAATCAATCAAACTGATATAATTCACTCCATGAAAGGATTGTAAAATCTCAGATGTGAGTGGAGGTGATCCCGCATCACCTATCATTTTCTTATTAAGCTCGCGTGCATCTAATAAGTGTCTTATTGACCCATCTCGTTTCTTTGTGAATGTGAGAGGACTACAGTACGGTGTCGCCTCCTGTCTGATTACGCCTAATCTCTCCAACTTCTCTAATTCCTCCTTAACCTGTTCCCTATACGCTAAAGGTACCGGATAGCTGTGCTTCACAAAAGGGATTTCATCGGTTAACTCGATAACGTGCTCGTACCTACTAGCCAACCCTAACTTGTCCGTAAATACCTTACAATGCTTGTCTAGTATAGGCAATAACATCTCCCTTTGTTCTGAGCTTATACCTGACTCGTCCAGATGGTATTCCCTGTTGAGTTTACCGCCCGATTCTTCAATCGATAAGCAATGTCCCACCGATCTAGGATTATGACTCAATATAGAATTTATCGCGATTGCATTCGTCTCTCCCCCTAACCTTTCGACCTTACAATCGGAGTTTAGCTTAACGCAAGATTTAACTCCCAAGTGTTCAATCGTCAACGTTCGCTCACTACCGCAGTTCACTACTCCTTTCACCCTTTCCAACCAATCATACCCTAATATTAACGATCTAGGTAGGCGTCGCATGACTAACACAGGTGTTTCAACTAATGTGCTACCTAATTGGAACTCTATTAACACCAATCGATTCGCGCTCTCGCTTCGCGATCCAAATGCTCCCTGTATCCGAATTGCCGGAATAGCGATCTCAGGTAGAGACCCGCTTTCACTGAGAATAGAGTCGTACAATTCTCTAGTCATTCCGCTAATTTGACTTCCCGTATCGATAAGTACATTCATGCTTCTCCCGTACAATGACACGCATACTTCAGGTAACTTAGGTAAAGAATAACCAACCTCTTCGTCAATCGATTCATCGAGTTCGTGGAACATCGTATTTGAACTCACTCCTCGTTTAACACAATACTCGCACGTAACGCCCCGTTCGCTACACTCTATTACGTTGCTAAACTGGTTTTCCAATAGGATTCCTATACCTCTAATTTCCGACTGACAACTGTAATTGACGTCATTTACGCCGCCTTTTAGTGCTCGCTTCAGACCCTTTCCACCGACTCCTAAACTCTGTCCTGGTTTCCATCCGCTCCTAGTTAAAATATTATAAGCTACACCTGCCCGTTCGCTCTCCGAGATCTCTATATTCCCTGATTTACACAAATTTAATTTACCCGACCTCGCTTGTGTAGGGGAACCTAGCTTT
Organism: Oeneis ivallda; assembly: GCA_029955525.1. NCBI lineage: Eukaryota > Metazoa > Arthropoda > Insecta > Lepidoptera > Nymphalidae > Oeneis > Oeneis ivallda. Next base: position 22,808,130 of record JARPMR010000012.1, read on the forward strand.
TTGACGTTCCCTCCCCCGCATTTTCCGATGAAGTAAGGCTTTCGCCCTCTTTCACAAAAGTGATAGCCTGTCTGGTTCGCTCGGTTTCAGGCAAGGCTGGCCTGTTAGAATTTCCCCTATAGCCTGATCGACCCCATCGATAACCCCGACCTCTGTTCGAGTCTCTAGTACTCCACTTCCTAGCATTCATAGTAGCAACAATGGGACGCGCCAGCGGTGGTCCGTTATACCTTTTTCCTCTAAAACTACTACCTGCTACCTCTCTCGCAATTCCTCTAGGCTTCTCAACAATATTTTGCTCTATACTTCTTAGAAACTTTGCCCCACTCATAATGCTAACTTCCTCGGTCCTAGTAAACCATAGCCGTTGTATATCTATAGCATAGTGCCGCATAATAGCGTTTACTAAATCACGTTCGCTAAACGCAATAGTTAACGATTGCATCGATTCAACCTGCTCGGCAAAATGTTCAGACATCGTCATTCCTGAGCTACTCGCATATACGGCATTAATCAATCGGTACCTCACAGACTCCTGGATCTGTTCGGTCCAATACGTGCGTCTAAAATCAACTTCAAAATCAGCGAAAGTAGTCCAATCTTTTGAATATAATTCCATAACCTGTCGCGCGTGACCTGTAATGCACCCCAGCGCTATGTCGATCTCGCGATCAAATCCATTTACCGCCCTAATATACTTCTTGAACCGTTTTAAAAATGAAATAGGGTTCGTGAATGGTTTTCCATCGAAATTCGGTTTGCTAACCGACGGCTGTACCACATATAGGTTTCGAGTTTCAGAAGACGCTATGCTGTGACTCGCAGACTCATGACTAGACCCCTGTCTAACATCTCGATCACCCTCACTACTCGTCAACCCAACCGATGCGTGTGACGTAACACTCACGTTTTCGTTTGGTACCGGATTCACTTTCGAACTAATTTGTTGTAACTTTCCTTCGAACTCGCTGATTTTCTCCAAAATCAACTCTAGAGTCGAGCTACCTACGGTTACCGTTTGCTCACTATCCCTTTCTGTACTGTCTATCGCTACCTGCTTCGCCTTACGTCCCCTTCTACCTGTCGACATATTTTTATTTCGTCTTAAACCCCTTTTACTTTACCGCCTAACTTCGCCAAGTGCTAAAATAAGCTGTTTATTACCGTGGCGCTTTCACGAAACTTGAACAAAACCTTTTAGATAATAGAACAATTCCGATACCAGATGTTTGGAAACGCTCGGGATGTGTCTTGTTTTATGTGAAGTCTCTGGGTTCAAAATAAATTCTAGGGAATAAAACAAGGGCAGAGAAATAAATCTAAGAAATAAGCAAAAGTAATATCTCCGATACTGCAATCTCCTCCTTAGAAACCTGTAAATTGCACATTTATAAGACATACTGCTTATTTCTGCTCCCTCTATACACGGAATAAATGTACAACATAATAATAACATGCACAGTGCTATTTCTGCTCCACCTATATATGGAATAATTTTATAACATAATAATAACATGCACGGTGTGTGTCTTAACTCCGTTTTTTCTTTAATGACTACACTCCTCATATACCTAGTCACGATTCCTACGTTGTGTTCTATTTTTATACTATTATAGATCTAGTCATACCGTTATTTCGAATACGTACATAGACCTCTGGTCAATCGGCAACAAATTCTGTGACCTAACAGGGTCACAGATGTGACACAGGATGATACACGCATCCTGGTCACGGCACCAAATTCTGTGATGGTACGGCTGTGATCGTCTAAGATTGATGATTTGTGATTAAGTATACTTGAAGAAAAGTTCATAAAAAACAATATTTCAGGAATAAGAGACACGTTGGTAGTTGGCATGTTATCTGTAACTTCGCGGATTTCCCAAAATGAACGGGGACGCATCGCTCACCTGGGCAATACATTTGCGGGTGGACAATTCAGGCTATCATTCCATTCTATCTGGATACGCGAGGCCCATTTGTATTGTATGGACCTACCTTAGTAGAACAGTGGAATAGCGTCACTTCGACACTCGGAAGTCCAGAAGGACTCAGTTAAAAGGTATAAGCTAACGATCAGTATAGAATGCATGATAAGCTGGTGAATGTATGAATGCCTTCTTTGGGCCATCGCAATCCGACCGATTCTCTCGAACACTGGGGAACCCTACACCCAGCACAGGGGTCTTTGAACATTGTTATTGGGGCACGGACCAGATCACCCTTTTTCGCTGCGAAGCGTGTATTGCCCTTGTCTTCGAGAGACGGGTTCTTTTGAGAGCCGTAGCTCGCCCCATTACCATGGTTTTATTGATATATTCATTTGTTATATTTGATATGTGGTTTGGCCAAACCAGATCGGGGCTGATCCGTATTTCAGAGGGCGTGTAATGGTTGTGTAGGAGAATCGCCGCCGGTGCGCCACACTGGTAGCCATGTACTGATATTGTATCAATCTTTGACTATTTAAAGTCAACAAGTTAATATTTAAAAGCCCACATCAACCTTAATGTCTCTCATTCCACAATATCGTGGTCACCCTAGCCATCTCCAGTAAAGTCTCTCCTTTACACAATACCCTATGGTCACCCTAGTGCCTGGCAACCGCTTAACAATAGGACACAAAAAAGGTTCTAATCCCCTTACCTGCGTCGAGTCGCTGCCCGTAGAATGTGTACAGATGCTTGACGAAACTGCGGCTTCTCTCGAAATATTTACTAGTGTTGAAATACCTAATTAAATGCCCTAATCAGTCCATCGTATTAAGCTAGATGAAGTCTAGCTTTCATAGGCTGCACAGTAATTCAGAGACTATAGGCTCAATCTTTGATTCTGAGATAGTCACGTAGCTCTTCGAACTAGACCTGTTTAGTTCACTATGAAAGGTATTTATCTGTTTAAATCAAAGTAGCTTACGGTAATTGTCCAAGTTGGAAACAATTAATTACTCACAACACAGAATTTCTCTCGTCTGGGAATCGAACCCGTCGAGAAACGTAGAAATATCATAGCTATATTTGACCTGACTTAATTTATAGTATCGGAGTATGTAATCAGCATGAAATAAAGTTATTGACCTTAGTCTGAACCTCCGTAATCTGTGGGAATCGAACCCATATCGGAAGCTTAAATATTCCTGTATCTACACCTAATAGTTATCTGAGCTTAGCTCTCTGAAATGAAATTCATGATCGTACATAGGTAACATGAGGGAATTTATAGACTATATTAATAAAAGAAGTGTTTATGGATAAAAGAATGAGCTTTATTATCAGTTTCTTAAAGATTATTAGGAAAGAAACTGTTTGATCATTTAATTCATGTTTAAGGCGCTAAATTACCTTAAGCCATTAATAGAATAGAATAGAATTATTTGTTATTCAATTTAAATTTTTACAAGTACTTTTGAATAATTAATGAATCTACCACTGGTTCGGAATGCCATTCCAACCGAGAAGAGCCAGTAAGAAACTCGGCGGTTGCTCTTTTCAAAAACAGTTACAATACAGTAATTACTATGTTAAATATGTAGTATTTCCACTATGAGGAAAATTCAAGAATATATATACAGACCTACTTCTATCTTAAGATAGTCAGACATACTGAGTTGGTTATAATGCAAAATGCTAGCTAAACTGTCTCGAAGAGAAAAGACACACACACACCTTAATTTTACAGTAGGAACAAACATATATTTACATAATATTGTGCTAAGATTCACAGATTAATTCAATTTAATTCAATCGTTCCCTTAGGATAAATAATTTTACATAATTGAACAGGTGGTCTACTGGTGCGCTAGAATATCGGCGGGTTTATGTCAGACTTTCTCCCTCTATTATCCACGCCACACTAGTCTGTAAAGTAGTATTAATAGGTACAAAATATAGACCACCCCTGTGAAAAGAATTACCCAATCTACTGGGGTCCATGTCATATTCCAATCTCTCTGTATTGTTCGACTCATAAGTTCCAGCGAACTGTCTGCGTCCATTACCAATAAGCCTTTGAGACCTAATGCTCTCAATTAAAGTCTTACAATTAACTCGAGTCTCTGTGGATCTTAGCAGTCTATTAATTAATTACGAGATTGAATAGAGTACATTACCAATTTACTGCATCCGCCTCACTTATCACTGTAGCTTTTAATTTATTAATTTATATTCTCTACCCTGAGTAATTTTATTACAATTTCTTTCTTAAAAGGTTTACAAAAAAAATATTCTAACTTTTATTAAATTAGGGCTGCTGGCTTAGATATACGCGCACTGCCAATCAGCTTGTAAAGGACCCTCGAGTGAGCCACTGGACCGCCACCCGGAGACCTCAGAGATCCACTGACTCCTTTCTCTCGCCAGCTCTGCGCTCGCGCCTTCACATCCCTTCTCCAGACTTCAGCCTCTGTGGATTTAAAACACGCCCAAAGTCAACTGTACAAGATATAATTGGTCTAATTGTATCCGTCACCCGTTGTTCTCGACCAATCCTGTCGCGTTACTAAATGTCACCTCCCAAGTCAAACCTCATCATTGAGTGATTGGTTAAGTTTCTATTCCCTGTTTGTTCCCATACATCTGGTATTTTAATGTCCAAGCTTCGCACGGCTTTTAAAGGCCACAAAAAATATAGTTTACGATGCATTTCCTAGTTAAAATTTCTTATCGTGCCTTTACTCAGATTTCTCCTAATTTCTATAGTTTATTGCTTTCAAAGTGGTTTCGAAGTTTTGTGCCTTTTGTCTTATTTTGGCTTAATTGCCTTCCACATGCGCGCACACAATTTAACTTGTCTAAATTGTTAAATTTATAGGTCTAAATGTTTATTTTACGAGTCGCTTTTAATGTTAAGGTGTTGTTATGTTCGAAAAATTTATTTATGAGTCTATTCGGCGAAGAAAGAAAAAAATATACGTTGTAGGTATGGGCGGACCACCTCACTATGCCAGACATTACTGCTGAGACTTGTGTATCAACCTACATTTCGGGTTGGCAGAGTCGCTTTGGCCAAGCTAGGTCTATTCAAACTGATCGTGGATCTCAATTTGGTTCGCATCTGTTTCAGAAGGTGTTTGAGTTGACTGGCACCAAGCATCAGTCGACCACCGCATATCATCCCCAGGCGAATGGGATGGTAGAGAGACTCCACCGGCAGCTGAAGGCAGCTATCATGTGCCACGCTAGCCCGAGGTGGACCGAGGTGCTTCCATGGGTACTCCTGGGCATCAGGAGTGCGTGGAAGGAGGACCTCGGAGCATCATGCGCAGAGCTCGTGTATGGTGAGCCCCTGCGATTACCGGGTGAGTTTTTTAACCCTATAGTAGATCGTGTAGTTGATTATTCTTCTTTTGTAGATAGACTTAGATCGTATTTTAGAGACCTATCTCCAGTACCCGCTTCTGATCACAATAGTAAGAAAATTTTTCATTTTCCGAAGGATCTTCTATCCTCGGAATTTGTTTTCGTTCGTAGAGGTCCATTCTGTAAGGCGTTAGAGCCCCCTTATGTTGGCCCATTTAAAGTATTGGAGAGAGGTGATAAGTATTTTAGTTTAGATTTTAGCGGTAGAACAGAAAAGGTTTCAGTGGATAGGCTGAAACCTGCTTTTATATTAGGTACTACTGAATTAGACCACTTGGACAGACCGGTCGTTAGGACCCGGTCGGGTCGAAGGGTACATTTCGCTGTATAGAATTTACTAACATTTTTCTTTTTCTTTCCTTGCATTTCCAATCTCCGTGGGGGAGCGATGTGGTGGAGCAACCTACTTTTCGTTGGCCGTTTTCCTGATGCTGGCCGCTTGTCCTCTCCGAACAGTCTCTACTTCGACGAATGTTATTTTTATATAAAGAACACGCTCGTAATTTGAAATCGGATGTTAAGCGGATGCGTGTGTAGGGTGCGCGTTGGTCATTTTACATTCTAGATTTTATCAAGATAGGTCGGCCTCCTTGTACTAAGTTACCAGCGATTATTTATTCATTCTATCTCGGCATCTCGAAGAAGACGTACCTCGTAACTTAGCAAATAGACAACCGCGCGAATAATAGTTGTATTTTCTTAAGTGATTTTACCTGTGCAACAAGTCTGTAAATAGCAAATATACTATCAAGTTGTGAACCATCTTTTATTTATGAAGAGCTGAGAAATTCCAGTAAGAGCTGAGCATTATAGTGGTAACCGCCACTATACATTCTCCCCCTAGAGGATGAATGAAATTCGGTACAATTTTCTTTCCCTGTTTTTAACAGATTAAAAATGACTATTGTTATGTTCGCTTTTTGTGGCACAGAATGTCACTTTTTTGAGCAAGTGGTACGAAAAAGTATTTTAATCTTTTTACATCGAAAATAAGGGATAATAAAATATTTCTGAGATTGTAGAAAATGCACGTGAAAAATTAATAATTTTCTTTCAAAAAGGCTTTACTTATTAAATTTTAATAGCAATTGTTATCACTTTCATTAAACGATGGATTTTTGTGTACCTGGCGACATATTTTATAAATTTTAATAATGCTTTTAGTTAGTTAGTTTAGTTTATTTAGGGAGTGGTAATCAACTAAAATACATTAATCATTGTTCTTATTTGCAATTGTAAGCTGACTTGCACCAAACTGCTTAGTCATATTTAGTTAAATTTTGTAATACTGTCACTTTTGACGATACTATTTAAGCGTTGACATGAGAAGGACAGCATTACAAAATTTAACTAAGGCCTAGCGCAAACATACAACTTTTAGTTGAACAACTATTTAGTTGTGTTTCATAAGTTTATAGGAATGTACTGTGATCATAGAATGTACGCAAACTATCAACACGATAGTTGCTCGACAAAAGCCATACGATTTGCTTTTGATTGTATGGAATTCACGAAAAGTACACAACTCGACTAAACAGTTTAGTCGATGTAAAAGTTGTATGTATGCGCCGTACCTAAACATGATTAAGCAGTTTGGTGCAAATCGGCCACAATATGTCTAACTATTATCTACTTAGCCTGTGACTTAATCCGCTTATATTTTAATTTTCCCTACACGAACTACGCCCATGTAAAAAATCATGTCATTCCGTTGATTTTGAAGGACTTATTATCTTAGTTCCCGCAAGATTTTATACAACCTGGATAACTCCAAGCAGACGAAGTTGAGGGCAAAAGCTAAAATAGTCATTAAAAATACAAACAGTATTTTTAATCTTTTCAGAAAAGACTTTTGATGAAAGCGTGGGTCCTACAACGTCATTTATTAGTCCTTATTAACACGATCCTAGATTAGAAATATTTAGAACTTAATCCGTCCACCAGCTAGTTCTTAACGAGGCGGTACGAAAACCCGCGTTCATAATGGTAAATCTGTTTTTCTTACTTAAATAACTATGATTTTTTTTAGAGAAAAAAAATAAATTAAAATTTTTATAGATATTACGTTAAGTCAAAGATAAGTTCTGAAAGTATGATTCTGTGGAGAAGAGCAGACAAAAATTTACCAATTCGTCGTTAAGTCATTGATTGGATAGGGAAAACCGCGTCCCTTGACCAATCGGAAATTAAAGATTGTAGCCAATAGCAACTCGTTTATTTTAAGATTTTGTAAAGTTCAGAATGCATTGAACAATAAGGTTTTATAGACATTAACATATTTTTTGCTCTTCTGGAAAGTTTTGGAAAGGGAAAGAAAGACTTTTTGACTTACGCCGTGTTAGAACTTAAACGACGAATTGCTCAATATTATGACCATTCGAATCTTTTTCTTGAACTGCGTAGAAACTAACATTCTACATTGAATTTTTAGATTGATCATAGTTTCGTAATATTCTCCGTCGATAATAATATCTATTTCATTTTTAAGTAAAGGATAGATAAATTCTACGTGAACGATGTTCTAGAAAATGATGCTCCAAAATATACAATGTCTAGTTGTATTCGTATATTTTGAAGCATCATGCACCAAAACACATTGCGCTATGACGTCAAGCTGGACATGCAACTAATGGCTGATAGTTGATGACGTCATTAATTTCACGCAGCCGCCGCTATTAATGACGTAGTAAACCATGCGTGTCGTTTCGTTATGGCCTCAAGCCCTTATTTATATTTACAATAGAAGTTTTGTCTGGCTTTCGACGTAAACAGGTTGTAGACTTGAAGTAATCTTTCTCTTCTATACTAATATTATAAAGAGGAAAGATTTTTTTGTTTGTTTGCTTGTTTGTTTGTTTGTTTATATCGAATAGGCTCTGTAACTACTGGACCGATTTTAACCATTTTGTCACTAATAGAAAGCTAAGTTATCAGGAAGTAACATAGGCTATAATTTATTGTCAAAAAATTAGAGATCAATAAATAATGTACTCAATAATAATGTAACCCAAAGTAGGAAAATTTTGTATATAAAATGCATTATTTGGCGTGTGCTGAGAAAACTATTGATGATACATAAAAATGATGTGCTACATGATTAAAGTACTCATTGTTTTCTATAAAAATGTCTCAAAGGGAATATATCTAATTATCATATTTACGTCACAATAGTAGCTTTTGTGTTCTAAAATTTAATTAGATCGCCTCTATTATCGTGGTATTAATTCTTCCTTACTAATACGTCATACGCCGCAACAGAGCTACGGATCGACGTGATTTTTTGCATGTGTATAGTTAAGAACCTGGAGAGTGACAATAGGCTCCTTTTTATCCCGAAAAATCAAAGAGTTCCCGAGGGATTTTAAAAACTACATCACATAAAAATGAAATTTTATTTTAAAGTTATTTTTTTTTCTTTTAAATTACAATTTCAGGCCATGGATTTACATATTATTTATTATCCACTTTTATAATTTCGAATTATGTTACTTAATTAATTCAGTAGTTACAAGGCTCACTCAAACAGACGGATACGTGTAAATTACCCAAGTAGACTACCTGATAGATAGATAGATAGATAGATAGATAGATAGATAAAAGTTTTATTTGTTTACGAACACAATTCAATTTTACAGTATTCGCTTAAATACGATTTAGGCTATATCATAACGTAGTTCGTGAACAAATAAGGCTCCTCACTCAGCACAAAGCTGCAGCAGGCTGCAACGCTGGTTTTCAGGAGGAACCTTAAAGTGTCCACAGACGTGCTTTCGACAAACAAGCCTCTTATAACTAAAACATAATATTATAAATTACTAGATAAAATATAACATTTACTAGAATAAAAATATAACAATTACTAGATAAAAATTAAAATATAACAAACAATATAACTATAACTGAGGAAAAACATTAACTGTTAGAATACATGCAAAACTCTCCGAAGTTAGAACCATTATAAATTACATCTAATTCAATAAATGTACCTTCTTACCACGAGTTTTTAGTCGTACCAAACACCCTCCGACAAATATACAGAAAACAAAAGAAAGTTGTGCTTGTGCCATTTGCCTTTGATTTGATAATTTCACTATTGCCGAGTAACGTTTACCCAACCAATAAATTTGAATTTTTGACAGCTTTTCAATAGAAGAACTATTAGAACGTGTCATTTACTCCTCGTTTAAATGCTTCGCTCGGATAATGAGTTTTTTTCTGAACGCGATATGAACACAGCCTTATCCACCCCCATCATCTTTAATCGCAGTAGACAGGGCGGTGCTAATGAGAAAAATAATGAGCGCCCGCGGTCTTCGCTCTGCAATCAGCACCTGCTTGTATCGGAATACCCACCTTTTCTTACTATTAACTGAGGCTGGTTCACCTTACGCAGTACCATGGATGGGGCAATAGTCCAAAGATCTTTTGTATGATCTTTTGTCTTGGAGGTTTCAGCCGCGGCTATCCACTTCAGATGGTTACTAATCACGGCCGAAACCACTTTAGATGGTAACTAGCCTCAGCAAGTACTCTCGCTGCCATCATTTTACGCAATTACTTTGCTTTTAAAAGTTTGTCGCCGATTCAAAATTAGCAATACTTGTACTTACATTATTTTTGGGCTTAGGAGCTTTTTAATTTTTAGACTAAAAAGTTTCTTTTTTCCCGTTTTAGTTGCTCTTATCGTCGGTTTAATTTTTGGTTAAAAATATATTAATCTCTTTAAACGCGGAACATAAATTAAAACTCAGTTATTTATGTTATATAGGCCAACCTGAGGCTCCTAAGACACTCTACCAAAAGTTCGGAATGCAGATTCTGCTGAGAAGAGTCGGCAAGCAACTCAGCAGTCAAAACAAAATACTACGTAGTAAAAATGTTATTACGTCATGTAAAAATGTTATTAGGTATGTAACCCACGTAATCATCCAAACAAAAGATTAGCGATAAGTACATAAATCTTTATAAATCTCAGCACGAAGGGTCTTGGCCTCAAATAAAAAATACGGCAACAGGATACCTTTGTTTTGTTTGAGCTTTGACCCCGGTCTAAGACCTTAGACTTAATTGTGGTCTAAGTTCAAAGAGGAAAGCGTTTTTTTATTAAAATCATAGGTCAATAAAATGCTATATCGGCCTTAGTCCTTACATTCTTTAGTGGCATCACTAGTCCAGTACAGAGCACGGGTCTTCTCTTAAATTGGAAGGATTTAGGCTCTGGCCAAGTGCAGATTAGCAGACTAAACACACCTTCAAGTGCAGATTAGCAGACTAAACACACCTTCAAGTGCAGATTAGCAGAATAAACACACCTTTAAGTGTATATTAGCAGACTAAACACACCTTCAAGTGCAGATTAGCAGACTAAGCACACCTTCAAGTGCAGATTAGCAGACTAAACACACCTTCAAGTGCAGATTAGCAGACTAAACACACCTTCAAGTGCAGATTAGCAGACTAAACACACCTTCAAGTGCAGATTAGCAGACTAAGCACACCTTCAAATGCAGATTAGCAGACTAAACACACCGTCTTGAACATTATGGAAAACTCTCAGAAATGAAGGTTTCGTTATATGTCTTTAGCGTTGAGAACGCACATAACTCCTCATCTGTTGTTGCAAAAATAAAACTTGAAAAGAAATTTGAAAAGGGTGAAAGAGGGGAGATTATTTTTTCGATTTACTCCATATAACTTCGTAATACCTGAACCGATTTTGATAATTCTTTATTCGTCGGAAAGAATGTATCATCAGGTAAGTTTTCTATATTTGTGAAGAACTAAAAATTTTACTGGATATACAGGACATAATCAAATTTAACGGAGATGAAGTCGCGGAAAACATCTATATTATTAAAAATAGACAAAAAATATCTAAAAATTGGATAGAAGCAAGCGTTACTTTGCAGAATTCTGTGATATACAAAGAAAAAATAATGTAAGTAATAGAAAGACCAGTTGCAATTGTGGAGTCAAATATCTTCTGATGATGCTCCGGTATTGGAATGAAATTACGTCGAGTGTTTAAAAAGATTTATTCTGTTTTGGTGGATTATGGTAATGGAACATTACTTTTTCTTTGAATATCTAAAAGTATCTATTTTTAAGCGACTTCAAAAAAGCAGGAGGTACCCTATTCATCAGAATCTTTTTTTTTATTATTAATTTTTTTATGTTTGGTCACCGATTACTCGAAGACGCCTGAACCGATTTGAAAAATTATTTTTTTATTTGAAAGGGAATACATTCCATTGAAGTTTCATCGAAATCGGTCCAGCGGTTTTTACATATTTACGTATTTGTTATATACTTTATATTTATTATATACTTTATAGTGGAGCGCTGCGCGGGCGTTTGAAGACGGTTTTTTGAAAACATTTTTTTATATTAAATTACTAGCTGATGCCCGCGACTTCGACCGCGTAGATTTAGTTTTTAAAGTCCCTCGGGAACTCATTAATTTTCCGGTAGAAAAAGTAGCCTATGTCACGCTCCAGGTCCTCAACTATACCCATGCAAAAAATCACGCCGATCCGTAGCTTTTTTGCGGCGTGATTGAAGGACAAACCAACAAACATACTTTCGCATTTATAATATTAGTATGATTGGAAAAAAAATTGCAACTCTCCACTCGAATGTGACTTGGGCCAATCACCGATACATGGCCGGCGCAACAGCGAAACGAACAGTCGGATCCCGCCAGTAAATCTTGTAAAAAGGATTTGCCCCTTGTACTCGCGTCGATTTACTACCACAACACCGCTCCGCTCCGCTCCGGTATGTACCGGTGTTTTTGCACCTACGTGAGATACATTACGATCGCTTTATACGTTTTGAAATTCTTTATTTTATGACTTACTACCAACTCGGGTATTTGGAATTTACTTTTGTGATTTATTTTGTGAGTATTTTTAAGCTATTGCATAGCTTTTATCGCGGGGTTTGAACTAGGACAAACGGTTTGAGCGCGGCGACCGAATCAAGAAATTCCGTAACGAAAAAAAAACCTAACACCGTCGTTCAGTAAGCGTTCAACATTTTAGAGGTTCACAAGTAGCTCTGTTTGGCGCAGTGGGCGAGCGGCCGCTTTCTTTACCGTATGGTATACGATGTCGCAGGTTCGAATCTCACTCGCGAAGTAGTGACAGTGCGCTTTTCTTGTTTGTTTGTTTTTTAATTATTTTTTTGCATAATTTTTATCATGCAAAAAAATATTGCATAAATATTATAATTGCATAAGTTGATAAAAAATGTTATGCAATAGCTTTACCGCGGCAGTCCCCGAGTGCCACTTAATTTTTATTTTGTGATTGTCTTTGTTATAAAGAATACTAGCTGATGACCGCGACTACGTCCGTGTGGATTTAGTTTTTAAAAATCAAACGGGAAATCTTATCCCAACGGGATAAAAAGTAGCTTATGTCACTTTCCAGGTCTTCTACTATACCCGTACGATAAAATCACGTCGAACCGTAGCTCTGTTGCATTGTGATTGAAGGACAAACCAACAAACAAACAGACTTTCGCATTTATAATATTAGTAAGAATCGTGTGCCATAAAATTTGTAATAGAATATAAAGTTTTCAGTGAGATAGACTACTTAGGGCCAATTTCATCAACTTAGAAGGGTGGAACCACATTTGTGAGGATCGTTTCGGATTTCGCCCATACAAAACTGTCAAATTCCATAGAAACGTGTACGGATCAAATCGGCTTTTCGATGCGTACACGAATGTATGGAAAATGACAGTTTTATATAGGCAAAATCCGAATCGATCCTCACAAATGTGGTTCCACCCTAATAAGTCTTATCCCAGCGTTTCCAGCGTTTTGATATTTTGACAGTATTTTCAATACAAAAACTGTCAGAACGCCCAATTTGTTCTTCGGCGAAAAATTGACGTTTGTGCAATCGGCACTTAATCATTAATCTGTAGTGGTCATTAATCTGTACTAACTAATGTGTCGGTATACATAATCATTAATCTGTGACCAGACTCATGGAACTATGAATTACGACTTAGGTAAGGCGCATACATACAACTTTTACATCGACTAAACTGTTTAGTCGAGTTGTGTACTTTTCGTGAATTCCATACAATCAAAAGCAAATCGATACGGCTTTTTGAACAACTATCGTGTTGATAGTTTACGCACATTCTATGATCGCAGTACATTCCTATAAACTTATGAAACACAACTAAATAGTTGTTCAACTAAAAGTTGTATGTTTGCGCTAGGCCTTAGTCTTCCTATTTGTATGGACCAGACTGTCGACTAATATTGTGACTGGTTTCACCATAGACGAATGATATTTACTACCGGGTTTCACAGATTAATGATTAATGTACGACTGGATTCGCGACAGAAGGCAACCCTCTATAATATGCACCATAAAGTTTTTTGTGTATTACAATTTCTCAAATCAGTGCGACAATATTTCCCTTCGGCCACCTACGTAACCAGTTTCGTGCAGAGAATATTTTGTCTTATTGTGTTATTGTGGAAGAATGCCTATTGAACGACTTTCAAAGTAATAGCTACGTAATAATATAGAATAGAATAGAATAGAAATATTTTTTATTCAAATAAACTTTTACAAGTGCTTTTGAATCGTCTGGCTCTACCACTGGTTCGGAATGCCCTTCATGCCGAGAAGAACCAGCAAGAAACTCGGCGGTCGCTCTTTTCAAAACAAGTTTACTATACAGTAAATACTATGGTTGAGCGAAGCAATGGCTGGGTCATGCGTCATGCTCGTGAATGGGTTCCACCGGCGGGAATAGGGCTACTTTATGTCTGCCCATCTTAAGATAGAAGTTAGTCGGTACGCATTTTTGGAACTTCCCTCATTGTGGAAACACTGCATATATAGCATAGTATTTACTGTATTGTAAATTTGTTTTGAAAAGAGTAACCGCCGAGTTTCTTGCTGGTTCTTCTCGGCAGGAAAGGCATTCCGAACCAGTGGTAGATTCATCGACTATTCAAAAGCACTTGTAAAAGTTTATTTGAAAAAAAAATTCTATTCTATTTCTATTCTATTCTATTCTATGTTATATATGCAGTGTTTCCACAATGAGGGAAGTATTGAAAGAAGTATATTGTAAAGTTATATTTTAAAAAGAGCAACTGCTAATTTCTTGCTGGCTCTTCTCAGCAGAATCTGCTTTCCGAACCTATGGTAGAGTCATGACGTGTCATAAGAGCCACAGGTGGGCCTACATGAAACAAATAATTTTGAATTTTAATTTGAATTTGAAAAAAAAATCGGCCAAGTGCGAGTCGGGCCTCGCTCTTTTAGGGTTCCGTAAAAAAAAATTAAATAAAAATATTTCCATGTACTCATGGAAATATTTTAATTTAATTTTTTTAATTTAATTTAATTTTTATTATTTGTTGTTATAGCGGCAATAGAAATACATAATATGTGAAAATTTCATCTGTCTATCTATTACGGTTTACGAGATACAGCCCGCTGACAGACGGACGGACGGACGGACGGACGGACAGCGTAGGCTTAGTAATAGGGTCCCGTTGGTACCCAAAGTACGGAACCCTAAAAAGTATGTCGGGTCAACGTTCCAGACTTCTATTTAAAAATTATAGAACTGTATAAGTACGTCTTAAAATTGGTCTCCAGACTGTTTTAAAAATAACCTACAACCCGAGACCGTTTTCCCCAGCTTCATTATTTATGTACGGTTACAGGTCTCTTTCCATTAGCTACCGGACCAATGCCTTTGACGTGAAAAATAATTTCTTATAACTTTTCACGTCTACGAAAACGTCGCTTTACCTCCAGCCCTTTAAGGGCTTCTGCAGACTTACAGTGATTACATCACAACACGAAATCCAAATTGATCCTTCATGAACATTAATGTAGACTAGGCAATTCCTAAAATTTTGATACTATGTAATATTGTTTTGGAGGACCTAATAATGAAAACAATATCAATAGTCGTGACGAGTTAACGCGAGCGGGAGGGATGATCTCTGTTTCTGACAGTTGAATTCCTTACAAAAATAGGTTATTTTAATTTTGACTAAAATAGCCTAATTATGTCTAAAACTATTTATTCGCCTCTTTCTTAACTTTTTGGTATCTCACGAGCTTCGATGTTGTGTATTTCGATGTGGCGTATGGGA